>BSQW01000007.1:48567638-51067638 GCA_030161315.1 Eutrema japonicum | reverse complement strand
TAATGGATTTGTCTCTATTAATTTAAGAAATGTGGATGTTTATTCTTAAGTTTTTTTTTTCTTAATTTTATGTTTATTTATGTATTTGTTTAGTGAGTGATCTACAATTTGATTTTTTTTTTTGTTGTTGTTGACTATTTATTCAATTAGTTAGTTTTTAAAAGTTAAGTTTTTGTCATTTTAAAGTTTAGGGAATTGTATATTTTTAAACCAACTCAATACTAATAATATAAATACTTCGAAATAGGGTTAGTTTTGTATAGTCCGAAAGTTACTTCGAATATTAATAAAATGAAAGTTAGTTTTGTGAATTTAGAATTCTCCGAACTTTTGAAGAAAAAAATACTTCGAAATAAATCACAGTATTTTATCTATTTTTACCTAAAACCGAATACTAATAAAATGTTGAGAATTTACTATTATTCATCTTCGATGATTCAGTGTTGGTGATTACAAAATGAATCTAATTTTATTTGAAAAACGATTTAATTTCTATCACTAATTTACTATCAAAATCATCGTAGATGTATAGGTTAATGGGAACATTTGAGATAATATGGGCCAATTTGAAAAAATATAAGAAATATGGGGTCGAGCATCGATTCAAACATTTAGAGAGAGAGAGAGAGAGAGAGTTATTGTGAATAGGATTATCCTATAAAAAACATTACCCACTGCTCTAAAACCCTCGTCTTCTCCGATATCTTCCCCCATCGCCGATGAGATTTCACTTTCAATTTCAATCACAAAGGGTATGATCCGTGCGGACGTGGTAAACAATTTTTTTAATCTAATGGTATTTTGTTTTATTTGGTCTTGTAGTTAATTTAATTATCTTTATCAGCTTAAGATCTGTGTATTTGTTTTAGTTTTTTTTTATTTATGATCATATATGTGTTTATTTATTGGATGGTACACATTTTTACCTCTTTGTTTTCTTTGGTGATCAATTTTATGCAATTAGTTGAGTTTTTTAAAAGGAAGATATTTATATTTTAAAGGGAAGATATTTACATTTTAAAGTTGCATAATAATTTTTAAAAATTTTATTTCATGTGAAGTTATTATTTTTGGAGTGTTTCATGTATGATTTTAACCTTATTTATGTGGGCAATATGTTTGTGATTCCTAAATCTATTTTTCTTTTATTTTTGTTAAAAAATATTTCCATATATAACAGATTGTTTGAAGTCACAACATTTGTTTGATTTTATTTAAAATAAATTTAATCCATAATTTATAAACACTAAATTCTATAGTTTTTTCTAAACTATATAAATAAACTGATAAAAGTAAATTATTGAATTAAAATTTCTTTAGATGAATTCAATATAATCTATTATCTTCTATTAAGTAAATATCTTTTCAAATTATAGTGAAAACTATTGTATTAATGGATGGTAATTATTATGAGAATTGAAATATATTTACATCACATTATATATATTTTGCATATACAAAGCTTTTATTTTCTTATCTTGTTGTAGTTACATTTATTTTTATTTTTTTGTTAAAATAATATCACAAAACACAACGATCTTAAATTTTTAAACTTAATTTATATTTTTGTGTAAATACTTTTAATATGTTTCTTAATTTTTTTTGCTCTTATTCTTTTTTCATAGTTATGTATAATTACAATTATTATGTTAAATATACCTTAAATTTATTTATTTGTCTCTTTATTAGATGTAAAACTTGCCAACTTATACTTTGCTTTATGAATTTAGTTACATATTTAACTTATTTGTTTAATTGTTAGGACTTGTTTGATATTTTAGTTTTTTATAATATTTGCGATACAACTTAACCTAATTAAATATGTATAAAAGTTGAAATATATTATGATAACCAAATTTATTAAATCTGTTATGTTATTATTTCAAATAACTATATTCATATAACTTTATTATTTTCTGGTTTAATTTAGAATATGAATAATGCCTTTTCAAATTCTTTTCATAATGTTAGAACCAAATTTATTATTAATATATATATTTAATATGTGTATTAAAATTTTAGAATACTGAGGTGGCAGCATGAGAAAAGAGCAAAAGTTTCTTTATATATATAGATAATATGTTTGTCTGAAATTGTTTGATCTAATACCTGATTTTCATCTTATAAGATGGAATGGAATTGGGTGCGATCATAAAAAGTTGACAAAAAAAAAAAAGATGGAATGGAATTAGCCCAGTAGTTTAGAAAAAGTGGAGCAGGAAGAAGCGTAATAATGGAAATGCTAAAATAAAGTTTTATTATTTGCAGGGAATTTTTTTTAGAAGACATCATCCAATTTTTGCATACATCATCCATTATCTCAATTTATCTACTCCTAAACCACATTTTTTTGGTTTTTTATATGTCACATATTTAGTTTTAGATTAATAATTAATAAAACATAAAATTTAAAACCCATGTTTTTTTTTGGTTTTGTGCAAACTGATCTTTCATTTAATTTTAAAAATTACAAACTATATCAGCAGAGTAAGAATTAAAAAGACCACCAAATGATGATGGTTAAAACGAACCATAGATTGGCGATACAAATCAAACAAAGAGACTATATGAAATCGAAAACATCGATCTCGTAAGCTTCTTGAAAAACCGGATCCACTGTAACCCGCATGGTTACATACACTACAACAAAAGCAGAGACGACCATCAGCCGGGAGGAAGATCCTTGCAATATCGACGACTCTTGAAAATCCATAACACTCCACTTAGGAAGGTATATTGGAGGAAGAAATTACTCCATTAAGGAGGCAACGGGTAACAAACACCTGACAGAACCCGATTCACCGGAGAGGTCATAGTGTTTAGTTTTCCTTCAGTCTGCCACCAAAAAAAAAAACCAAAATCACAACACCAGAAACCGGATTTACAATAGATAACATGCATACTGCAGTATAGGATCGCACCGAATCGACATAGGTACTGCTAAATGGCTCATAAGAAGAACCGAAGGAAACTAAGTCCATCGGGACAGAAGAACCTAAACTCGGAAACCAAAAATCTAGTACCACCCATTCAACAAACATCCAAACCCAATCCAATAAAAGAGACGGAGAGTGAAGAGTCGGATGGAACCTGGGGGGGACCGAGAGGGGAGTAGGAGTGGACAAGGGAATGTCAAGGGAGGAGCCAAAAGCTCTGAAAAAGCCAGGCATAGATCTGCTCAGCCAAAAGCGAGCTTCAAACTCATCAAACCCATATGCATAAGGAGAACCTTCGAAAACGATGAGGTACGTCCTTGCTGGGAGGAGGGAAAGACTCGCCGGCGACGAGAAGCTAGATCCGACAGAGGGGAGCAGGAGGGGAGAGCAGAGCGGCGAGAGGAGGCAGCAAGATAGAATCGTGGGGATGCAGCGAGCAGAAGGCGGTGGTTCTGGAGGTATGGGAGGCTTGGGAGGGTTCGGTGGCTCCAGCGAGAGACGCAGTCGGTGGTGGAGAGAAAATACGAACCCAACAGACGATGTCAACAGTGAGAGAAACGAGGGAGGAGCAACAGACAACCTGAGCTTGAGAGACATGGGCGAGAAGTCTTCAACGGCAGCGACGGAGGTCCGGCGGGAGCCCAGGAGGAAGAGACGAAGCTCATGAGGAGGCCTGGGAGACGACGCGGCTGTGGTGCAGTCTCATCCTTGCGCAGCTAAGCCTGGCGGCGGTGCTTCAATTTTCGTGTTTAGCCTATGTTTTTCTTTAAAATATTATTTTTTAACAAAAAACAAAATTGGTTTGTGTCACATAATTATCTATTTAAAAGCCACAATATATATATATATATATATATATATATATATATCAGTTTGTTAAATTATTTTTTAAAATTATCTTTATTCTTTTTTTATATCAAATTATTTTATTTTATTTTTTCAATTATTTTTAAATTAAATTGGAATTAAGTTTTAAACCTTTTTAAAAAAAGATTTACAAAATACTATATTTTTTTCTCGCTTTGGACCACTATATTTGTTGGATCGGGCTGACTGCTCTTTTGATTTTCCACGAGAAAGAAAAATCAGAAATTAACTAAGAAGTAAATAACATTGAAACAAAAAATCATCCGTTTAAGGAACTTCTTGTGCATGTTATAAACTCAATTCATATGATTTATTTAATTTTGAATATCGTACATATGTGTTCTTGTATATTTGGGTTATTTAGGTCAAAGACTAAACTTAAAGAAAAAAAATACAGTCTCTGTAAACCTTCTTATGCAATCGTAAAGACTTAGTATAGATTGTTTTTTACGAATATGTGATGGTTTGAATTTTTAAAAATAAAAAGAGTTATAAAAACGAATGTGTAACTAAGTGACAACGCATTAGTCTATATATAGAACATACAAACTGACGCATATATCAAATAGAATATATTATTTTTGAAAAATAAGAAAATACACCGTTTTTAGGATTTGAATTTATTTATTGGGTTTAAAACTTATCGTTTGGTTTAGGGTTTAACATTTTAGATGTAGAGTTTATTTATGTAGGAATTATGGTAAAAAACGAAAATAATTAATATTTGCTTTAATCTAAATAGAACACATACCACAAGTTTTAAATTAAGATATATTGATTCTTTCAAAATTAAGATATACACCATTTTCCAATATGAAGCTTAATCGTAGGGTTTGAAATATATATTTTGGTATAGTTTAGGGCTTAGTATTTTAAATTTAGAGTTGATTAATTATGCAAGGATTACAGTAAATAGTATAGTATTATATTCTATTATGTCTTTCTATAGAAAATGACGTGTTGTTCATTAAAAACACTATTCACCATTTTAAAAAATCTGCATCCGTGTTTAAAAATTCAAACTATATTAGATGAAAACATATGTTTTCTTTTGGTGGGATTACGAAATTTAAACAATTGATCAGATAATTGAATAATATAAAAATAGTACAAGAAAATAGAATAAGATAAAAATATTTGTTATACACAGAACATATATAAAACAGTACCAAAAAGAATAAATAGATGATGATTATCACCTTTCACCACTCTATCTTGCTAGCCATTTTCACATTAAAGAAGAGGTTTTTTTTTCCATATGGACTTAATTAAAATGGTTACTAAGCCTAACCTGATGAAGCGGAAGTAATGATAAACATCCCAACCAATGGATTCAAAGAAATCGATTGGGACATGCCAGCTCAACCAAGGGATTCGAGAGAATCCTTGCTTGGGACCTGCTTTTTGAATTCGTTGAGATCTCGATAGATTTACCGAAAACAAGGGATAAAGAATACTCTTCTCTCAAAAGCCAAAACTCTTTATTAAAAATCAACAACTGAATAATACACTAAGCCTGAGATACTATTTATAAGAAAACATAAAAACCCTAAAAACAATAAAAGGAAATTATCAAAATAATAAAATAAATAATAAAAATATTTTGAATATTCCAAATATCTCTCTGCATCATTCTCTCCAATGACAAAAAGATTCATCCTCGAATCTTCAATTCTTCGTTGCATCAGGTCCCGTCGACCAAGAAAGATTCGCCCTCGAATCTTCAACAACATTCTTAACACCAGATAGATCTTCATAAATCCATTAGTTTGGATATGCACAAGATCTCGCACGTATTCTGTTAGAAAATCGCTCCACCCGGATTTTGCACGAACCCAATACTGCAGAGATTTTCCAGAAACCTGATTCTCCACAATTTTCGCACGAACCGGATTCTAAATTTTTTTTCAGAAACCTGATTCTGCACAATTTTCGCACGAACCGGATTCTGCACGAAATCGAAATCATAATCAATCTGATTGCGTACGGATTTTGCACGCCTCTGATTTTCTTCAAAGATAAAATTGATAACAAGGACATCGTCTTCATATGTGTCGTAGATCGGATCGCCATATATCTCTTTGTAGATCTCATGGTATTCTCTTTCGACAAAAGGACTTTTGTCTTCGGAAGTATAGATGCTGTCACTCACCATGACATCCATAATCGGTCTCTGATGAGAAAATCAAAGAACATGTCTCTGATACCAACTGATGAAGCGGAAGCAATGATAAACAGCTCAACCAATGTATTCAAAGGAATCGATTGGGACCTGCCAGCTCAACCAATGGATTCGAGAGAATCCTTGCTTGGGACCAACTTCTTGAACTCGTTGAGATCTCGATAGATCTACCGAAAACAAGGGATAAAGAATACTCTTCCCTCAAAAGCCAAAACTCTTTATTAAAAATCAACAACTGAATAATACACTAAGCCAGAGAGTCTATTTATAAGAAAACATAAAAACCATAAAAACAATAAAAAGAAATTATCTAAATAATAAAATAAATAATAAAGATATTTGGAATATTCCAAATATCTCTCTGCATCATTCTCTCCAGTGGCGAAAAGATTCGTCATCGAATCTTCAATTCTTCGTTGCATCAGGTCCCGTCGGCCAAGAAAGATTTGCCCTCGAATCTTCAACAACATTCTTAACACCAGATAGATCTTCTTAAATCCATTAGTTTGGATATGCACAAGATCTCGCACGTATTCTGTCAGAAAATCGCTCCACCCGGATTTTGCACGAACCCAATACTGCAGAGATTTTCCAGAAACCTGATTCTGCACAATTTTCGCATGAACCGGATTCTGCACGAAATCGAAATCAGAATCAATCTGATTGCGCACGGATTTTGCACACCTCTGCTTTTCTTCAAAGACAAAATCGATAACGAGGACATCGTCATCATATGTGTCGTAGATCGGATCGCCATAGATCTCTTTGTAGATCTCATGGTATTCTCTCTCGACAAAAGGACTTTTGTCCTCGGAAGTATAGATGCTGTCACTCACCATGACATCCAGAATCGGTCTCTGATTAAGAAATCAAAGAACATGTCTCTGATACCAACTGTTGAAGCGGAAGCAATGATAAACAGCTCAATCAATGGATTCAAAGGAATAGATTGGGACATGCCAGCTCAACCAAGGGATTCGAGAGAATCCTTGCTCGGGACCTGCTTCTTGAACTCGTTGAGATCTCGATAGATCTACCAAAAACAAGGGATAAAGAATACTCTTCTCTCAAAAACCAAAGTTCTTTATTAAAAATCAACAACTGAATAATACACTAAACCTGAGAGGCTATTTATAAGAAAACATAAAACTCTAAAAACAATAAAAAGAAATTATCTAAATAATAAAATAAATAATAAAGATATTTGGAATCTCTGCATCATAACCCAAACCTATTATACCATTTATAAAGTCCAATAAGGGAAGTTCTCTTCTTCTAATCAGAACCGGCTCTGACTTTACTTGCCCGAGTACTAAATAATTAGAAGAATGTTTTATGGTCTTTAGTTCGTTCTCAAAACATTTTTCTCTATCGTTATGAAAGTAAATCCATTCTATGACAAAACATCTTGGATACATGTCCTAAATTATTGCTCAAAACATTTGTGAATTTTCCTATAATACCATTTATTTGTTGACTAATCTCGAGCAATATGTCTCGCTCTTGTAACTAGATCTTCAGAGCCAAAACTTGGATAGATCCTAAAATATCAATTTAGTCAAAATTATTTTAGTTGTAAAAAATGCTTCTAATAAAACCGATCTCCGAAATTTTGACTAATATAACAAATCCACTACACTATATTTATTACTCCAAACTAGGCCGTGATTTTCTTAAATCGGTTATTCTAATAATATTATTTTATTAGACCACGATCGAGATTTTTATTTTTCTACTCAAATGTGACACACACGTACATATATCTCCACAAATCACAATGAGTCTAAAGAAAAGACATCATGACGCAAAATCCCAAGTTTGAGTAGAGTGGTTAGGGCAGTTTAAGAAAGAACGTCCCTACTCTTTCCTATTTATCTTTGATTTTATGATCTTATCCTTAATTGAAAACTATACCATGATTATTCTAATTATATATGTTTGTTGTGAGTCTACAAGATAGCTAGTAAATCTATTATTGAAGCTATATTTTTCATTGTTTACGGAATTAAATTAATTAAATATATGTACGTAAGAAATGTATTTTTGATGATTATTGGACCTCTTAATTTAATGGTTTTAACATGGGGTTTCTAATTAATAACATTTTATATTTGTAAGGTTCTAGAACCAAAATTTTAAAAACCTTTAGATCAAAAATATCCGAATTCAAAACGGGTCTTGTATACAAAATAAATATATCTCGTTAGTTAATCATAGACTAGTTAATAACCCATGCGCATAGTCCCTATCTCATATGTATAAATAAGACCCAACCCACCCATCATTGTTTTGACTCCTACTTAAACCTAAAACACAAAAACATTTAGTTAAACCATCTTTCTCAATGAGAGACTCCTCAGCAACATCTACCAAATCCTCACCGTTATGGAAACCCTTTGCCTCAAACTGTTGCTCCGTCGATGACCAAACCGTCTTTGGAAATCTCAGCCGTTGCCGACCTTCGAGATCAGAGTTCTCCAAGAACCATCTCGGACCACTTCCTTCTTTCCGACGGCTCTCATTCGCTGATCTTAGCCGTTCATCGTCGGCTAGGATCAACGAAGATCTCGCACAGACTCTAGGAGTTGATTTAGTGGATTTTCAGATGTGTGAACTCAAGATGATCACTCAATGTTTCTCTGGGAACTATCTTCTTGGAGAAGGTGGATTCGGTAAAGTTTATAAAGGGTTCATCGATGAGAATCTCCGACAAAGCCTCAAGGCTCAGCCTGTTGCTGTCAAGCTACTAGACATTGAAGGGCTTCAGGGACATCGTGAATGGCTTGTAAGAACATACACCAATAATTGCGTGACTGATTAATTATTCAGTTTTTCACTTTGTTACTGGTTCTTTAATTATGATTTAATTAATTTCTATATATGTCATATTAATTAGTAATTTTACAAATATTAATTAGTAATGTTACAAGACCACAAAATACAATTCTGAAACAACAAACCACTCATGATTTTTGTATTCCGAAGTCAAAGATTTCCTTGGACTCATGTCTTTATCTTTAAGTACTTTATGGAAAAATATGTTTGTTTGTATTATGGATTAAGTAGGCATATATATATGAGCTTGTCGTTTCTATTTTTGGTGTCACGTAAAAACGTATAAGAATCATTTTTTGTTAGCAGAATATAAATAGTTGGTGAAACCACTTTGATATACTCTATACATTTGATATAAAATTAATACTTGTTTTATGTTCATAACTTCATATATATGCAGTCTGAGGTCATACTTCTTGGACAATTAAAGCATCCGAATCTGGTCAAACTTATCGGTTACTGCTGCGAGGAGGAAGAACGAGTCCTCATCTACGAGTTCATGCCACGTGGTAGCCTCGAAAACCACCTCTTTAAACGTAAGAACATTTTCAATTAACTCTTAATTGTTAATTACTCCTATCATTTTGGTATAATATTATTATTAATTGTTTTCTAATCATAATCATATCATCAGGGATTTCAATATCGCTACCGTGGGCGACGCGGTTGAAAATCGCTGTCGCGGCTGCTAAGGGTTTGGCGTTTTTGCATGATTTAGAGAGTCCAATCATTTACCGTGATTTCAAGACTTCTAATATACTACTCGATTCGGTACACATTTAGTTATTTATTCTACTAATTCTTTTTCAACAACATATATATTATCAAACGGAAAAAGGCAACATATCATCAAATTTTTAATTTTTAAGAAAAAAGTAGATATACTTATTTTTGATATGAACTTTTAAAAAAATTTCAGGATTTTACCGCGAAACTATCAGATTTCGGCTTGGCCACAATGGGACCAGAAGGATCCAAATCTCATGTCACAACTCGAGTCATGGGCACTTATGGTTACGCTGCTCCTGAATATGTTTCAACAGGTTTTATAAACAAAGATATCCTTGTCTTTTTTTCAGCATTTTTTTGTCAAAACATAAAAACAAATACATTTTATGTGAATGTGTCAAAATTTGGTTGAGTAGGCCTTTAGTTTTTTTTTTTATGGGATTATCAAATACGTTTTATATGATTAATTATCTAACGCAATGGATAAATATTTTCAGGGCATTTAACCACAAAAAGTGATGTGTATAGTTACGGTGTCGTTTTACTCGAACTCCTAACAGGAAGAAGAGTCACTGAAAAGTCACGGCCGAAAAACCAACAGAACATCATCGACTGGGCAAAGCCTTACCTTACAAGCAGCCGCCGTCTCCGATGCGTTATGGACCCGAGACTCGCCGGACAATACTCCGTCAAGGCGGCTAAAGATACGGCTCTTCTCGCCTTACAATGTGTGAACCCTAACCCTAAAGACCGACCCAAGATGCCTGCCGTTGTGGAGGCTCTAGAGAGTCTCATGCATCATAAAGACATGGCGGTTTCCTCCGGTCATTGGCCACCGTCTCCAAGATCTCACGGTGGGAAAGTTTCGCCGAAGGTTAGAAGGGATAACCCGAACGATCGAAAATCAGCTCCAGGTTCGCTAAGATCGTAAAATTTGGGTTTATTGAAATTCAATAAATATGTGATTGTGTCTTTGTGTGTATGTGTATATGGCTATACATTTTTAAGTGTGTAATATAGTTATCAGAGGTAGTATAACTCCCCAAAAAAATAACTATCTTATGAATGTATTCAAATCAAATGCGAAGTAATTAAGAAAACAATATATGTTCTTATCCTTTAATTTGTACGAGATTAGTATATGTTTTTTACTTAGATATTTAATAAATTTGGCTTTTGGTACAAAACATGTCTATTGATTGTTTTTTTTTTTTTTTTTTTAAATTTTCATTGTGAATATCACATCCGTTAGTTCCAAATGTTTAGATTAGGGGTGGGCGTTCGGATTGGGTTCGGGTTGGATATTTCGGGTTTCGGGTTTAGGAATTTAGGTACCGATCGGGTATTTTAAAAATTCGGATAGGGTTCGGATCGGATCGGATATTTTTTTTAAGATCCAAAATTTTTCGGATATGTTCGGATCAGGATCCGGATCCGGATCCGAAAGTTTCCAAAAGTATCCACAATACCCGAAAAAACCCGAATAACCCGAAATCCGAGACAAAACACAAAAACATGAATATTCATATTAATAAAACCAATATACTTTCAAACCAAAAGTATCCAAAATACCCGAAAATTTCAGAAAAAACAAAATAGGTGGATTCCATATATCCATAATATCGAAAATATACCTAAAATATCCGAAATACCCAAAAAATATTTAATATATTCGGGTTATAGTTGTAATTTTGGGTATTTGGGTTATATCAAGTCTAAATATAATTAATATATTTGGGTATATAATTACACTTTGGGTATTTCGGGTACCCATTCGGTTCTCGGTTCGGTACCGGTTCAAGTTCGGTTCTTCGGGTATAAGAATTTAGGATAAGGTCGGATATTTAAAAAATTCGGATCGGGTTCGGTTCGGGTATTTTCAGTTCAGTACCGGTTCAGATTTTTAGATCCGGATAATTTGCCCAGCCCTAATTTAGATAATTATCTAGTTGAATTGAATTATTCGAATTTCGGAATCTAGTATGGTTTATTGAAAATAATTACACATTCTTTAATACAGATCAAATACATATATTCTAAATTTTTGAATATCCAATGCCCATCCCCATGATTTTGTTTTAATACTGAACAAATTATGAGAACTACTACAAAAACAATTCTATAACGGACAAAGCTACCCACTCTAAAACGATCCGCAATCACGATGAACGACTCTACTTGCACTACGCTGAATATTTCCTTATAAACTTGTCTCCATTAATTTGCAGAAATTACGTTATCTATGAATCGAAACTCGAACCTCCTGGTATAAAAGCATTAAGAACCCTTGGTAAACCATGGGATGATACAATTGCGAGATACAAACGTGCACGAATATTCCATTATAAAACGGGCCGGGCTATTTCACAACCTAACATGGGCCTAGCCCATTTTTATTTGGGCTTATACCCTAATTCAGAAACTGTAAACCCTAGGCAGGCGAGAGAACATAAATATCTTCATCCGCAAAAAGTGTTAGCCACAGTCCTAAATTTTCTCTCCTCTCACCGCCGACTAAATCTTTAAGGTACACGAGCTTCTCTTGAAATTTTCAGTTTTCGTTGGTTTCTTGAATCTGCCTTGTGTTTATCTTCTGGATATTCAGGCACATTGGTTCTGAGAATTTGGTTTGTCTCTCCACCTCATCATCGACTTGCTTTGTTCATATATTCATAACTCGTGTTTTGTTCTCTGATTTGTGTTATTATCTTCTACGTAGATCATAGTTTCACATTCTTGACCTCCTTAGCACATCTGTATATCCTCATCCTTCTGGTTATGATCGAAATGAAAACCCTCGGGGAAAATTTATAAAATCAAGGCTGGAGTCTCTGATCTGCTCTTTTGCTGGAAACCATTTTTAATGGTTTCTGGTTAGAAACACAAAAATGAGCTTGAGATTTGGTTATCCTAGCGATGCCATAGGCCTTTGATCGAGGGAACAATTCGTATCATATTACCAGAATTACTGAGAGTATCCTTATGTGCTCTGTTTTGTCTCTATCATAATCTGTTCATGTACGTTGCTGATTTGATTGGTTCTCTTAAATTGTTATAATGTTTGGTAATTGCTACAATATCTGTGATTTGGGTTTTGTTCAGACATAAATTTACACTGCTAAGGTTTTGCTTTATGAATATTGGACTTCTTGCACATTCTTGCAATAACCAAGATTTGTCATCCCTTTTTTTTCTGACGATTTCTTGATTAGTATATCATGTAGGATGATTGTATTCAGTTGTCTTCTTTGTGTAAATTCATCTTATTTTTTGGCAGTGTTTGCTTTGTTGTTGAAAGTATGTCTCACAGAAAGTTTGAGCATCCAAGACACGGCTCTTTGGGTTTCCTTCCAAGGAAAAGAGCTAACAGACATCGTGGAAAAGGTATATATATCTACCATAATATGTGTTCTCGCTTCATTATTATACAGTTGTTTTTGATCTCATTCCTATATAAAAATGTTGATTTATTTACTATAATTTGTATACTGTTTCGAAGCATCTTCATTTCATATGGCTTGTGTAGTTTTGATTTGACACTCCTAGTTTGTGTTTTCAGTGAAGGCCTTCCCTAAGGATGATCCCTCTAAGCCTTGTAGGCTCACCTCCTTCTTGGGATATAAAGCTGGGATGACTCACATTGTGAGAGAGGTTGAAAAACCTGGATCAAGTGCGTTCTCAGTCTTGACTCTTATAGTTTCACAGAACATCCATGATTGTTTCATGTAGTTTTTTTGCTGATCTCTATAAATGTAATTGACAGAGCTTCACAAGAAAGAAACATGTGAAGCTGTGACTGTGATTGAGACGCCTCCAATGGTGGTTGTTGGTGTGGTTGGGTATGTGAAGACACCCCGTGGTCTCCGCAGTCTAAGCACTGTGTGGGCTCAGCATTTGAGCGAAGAAGTAAGGAGAAGGTTCTACAAGAACTGGAGCAAGTCGAAGAAGAAGGCTTTCACCAGATACTCGAAGAAACATGAAACTGAAGAAGGTAAAAAAGACATTCAGAGTCAGTTGGAGAAGATGAAGAAGTACTGCACTGTGATCAGAGTTCTTGCTCACACACAGGTTTTCATCTTTCTCAATATGGACAATTACTCCATTAGTTTCATTTACTTTATTCGTTTTTAATTACTTTTGGATATGCATTAGATAAGGAAAATGAAAGGGCTAAAGCAGAAGAAGGCACATCTGAATGAGATTCAGGTCAATGGTGGAGATATAGCAAAGAAAGTTGACTATGCCTACAGTTTATTCGAGAAGCAAGTCCCTGTAGATGCTATCTTTCAGAAAGATGAGATGATTGATATAATCGGTGTTACTAAAGGAAAAGGTTATGAAGGTGTGGTTACAAGATGGGGTGTGACCCGTCTTCCAAGAAAGACCCATCGAGGGCTCCGCAAGGTGGCTTGTATCGGAGCTTGGCATCCAGCTAGAGTCTCCTACACAGTGGCTAGAGCTGGACAAAACGGGTACCACCACCGTACTGAGATGAACAAGAAAGTTTACCGGATTGGGAAAGTTGGCCAAGAGACTCACTCAGCCATGACCGAGTTTGACAGGTAATAAAACAAACAATCTTGAGATGTTTCTGATCATCTGTGTCGTGAACTTGACTTGGTTTTCATGTTCTGTTTCTGTTTTTTCAGAACCGAGAAGGAGATCACACCAATGGGAGGATTCCCGCACTATGGGATAGTGAAGGAAGATTATCTGTTGATCAAAGGATGTTGCGTGGGCCCAAAGAAACGTGTGGTGACTTTGAGACAGACATTGGTGAAGCAGACGTCTAGGGTTGCTATGGAGGAGATCAAGGTTAAGTTCATTGACGTTTCTTCCAAATTTGGACACGGTCGTTTCCAGACTGCTCAAGAGAAGGCCAAGTTCTATGGTAGAGTCATCAAAGCTTAGATTTGTTTTATTATTCAAAAGCCATTAGAACACTGTTTTGTTTTCCAAGTATTTGTTGTTTTTTGAGTTTCTTTCTTTGTTGACCATTTTGATGTATTCGAGTTTCTTTCTTTTTGACAGTTTAATAATTCTCTCCCGTTTTATTTTGACATTTTAACATTTGTGTATCTCAGTTTCAAAAGACTCGTTATTATCGAAGCCTATAAAACAGAGATAAGTCCGAGAGATAAATTAAAAACTTCAGTTCCGATACAACAGTTATCTTGGTCTGAAACATTCATATTGTGTACTTGAGCTAACGTCCTGAGACTTGAGTGAGGCTGACGTGGTTGATAGATGCTATTTTCTCATTTTGCTCGGATGATTCAGCTTCCAAAACGTCCCGTTTCGCTACAAAACCGGGCTGCTTTGGCTCGGGAAGGCTTACATTCTCACTACTACTAAGCATCGGAATTATGGTTGAAACACTCTCGGTCTATCGTTCGCCTCATATTGAACACACAACAGGCCAATGTGAACGCATATACGTATTTCATTTTCGAAACACTCTTCAAAGATTTGTGGTTCTGCAAGAGCTGTAACATTTCCTCGCCGACCTTGTTTGTGAGAGCGAAATTGTCTGTTGCAGTAGCTAACACTTGAAACTCAAAGAGTGGTGGCTACTCCTTGAGCTTGACTTGATTTACAGAGTTATCAACACTCACATATTACTACCTGTTAAAGCTTCAATTCTCTGAATCGATAGCCTCACATTTCGATCTTCCTCTGCAAAGGGCGAAGCAAAACGGTTTATAGTAAACTGACAAAATTAGGCTTATTTTTCTCACCTTTAAGATTCATAAACTACGTTTGAAACTGACAAAATGCAGCACCTACGAATGTTGTTATGGCTACAATTTATCGTTTTCTCGACTCTATGGCCAAATTTAGCAAAAATCACACATCAATTTACCAAAACCGAAGTGTTATGATCAGATGAAGAACTTACTGAGCTCTGCATCCGAGACACGAATATAAATGCAATACCGCTACGCTTAGAATCCTGCATATCAAGTAATCTCCCACTCCAAATCATACATCCGATTCCTACATCAAAAGCATACGCAGTGCAAGAACAGTTATCTACACACTGCTTTAGACAACCTTATTAACTAGCTCCAAACCGTTGTGCAGACCTTGGAACTTTCATCTTCTGCAACTTCAGAAAGCTATCTTTGAAGATGCAAGTGTTGCTGTGTCAATCACGAAGTAGTACAGGAAGTGGTACAGGACGTGAATATATGAGATTGCTGAGATATGATCGAATATGGGTGATAAGATTCGAATATAGAGTTGCTTGGTGAATTGGAATGAAGATGTGTGTGGTTGAAGTGTTGCTGTACCAATTGAGAAGTAGTACAGGAAGTGCTACAAGCGATACAGGAAGTGCTACAGGCGATCAAATCGTGGTCATTGGATGAATTGGAGCCAGCGTGGGCTGGAGTAAACTTCTAGAATATTCTAGAGACGTGCCAAGAGGGGTATATGAGCTGGATAAAGAAGATATTATTGTTTTAGAGTGTTTCCATATTCTTAGTGACACACTCCTCCCAAGGATGCTCACTCTACGGTTTGGGTAAGAACGGGATAAGCTTTGCAAGCAACGGAATTGCTTCAAAGTGTGTGGATCGAATGGTCTCACAAGGGGTGCGGAAAGCCCTTGATATTCCTCTTTGCTATTTTCGGATATGACTCACCAAAAATAAACAAAGGTTTTCGATTGATATGACTCACAATCGAGATTTTTGATCTAGAGAGAAAAGAGATTTTTGATTCAAATACTAGATGAATTGATAATGAGGTTACAAGGGGGTTTATAAAAAAAACAAGAGGTGTTTGCATGCACAGCAATTAAACAACCTCGAAAATTACAAAGGAAATAAAACAAAGTTTGAACAAAGACTTTGACTAAATTAAACACAAATTAACCCCTTTATCTTCCTCCTTCCACGCCATTATGCCCATATGATATGTTTGATATTTGTTTAATTTTGTGGATCATTTTCTTGTGAATTTCATGGGCTTCTCTTGGGCTTAGATCAACACATGGGTTTTATTTGGAAGTGAAATATTTGCCTCGTTAAAAACCTTGCTTCGGAAAACCCAGTGGGACAAAACCGAAACGAAGGAAAAGAGCACAAATATTCACTTAGCCAAATGTTGATCTACTTGGGCCTTGTTTCCATATCCAATGAGGTTGGTAACAACTTCTTCGTCCGGGCCCAAGTGCCTCTTATTAAATCTGACTTGGTGAAATAACCTCCCAAAGACCCTTTTGAATCGTTTTGCCTTAGCTCTGATCCTTGAACTAATTTGATCACGGGATTTCCTAAGCATACCAGCAGGTTCATGCATAGCTCCAAGCTCGGGTTCGAGCTGCTCATCCAGAATCATATCACTTAGGAGAAGATATTGGAAAAGAGAATATTTCCTAAAAGATTTGGAGATATCGAATATGCTATTTGGAAGAACTTGGAGTGCAAGTTTGAGGCAATATATAGAAGAGGTCGTGGCCTTTATAGGTGACACAAGAGAGAGAGCTTAAAAGTACAAAAAGATGAAGAAGAAAAAGAAAAAGAAAAAGAAAAAAGGGTTTTGGGTGTGTGTTACACAAGGGTGATGGTGTGTGTTACACACAGGTGGTATTGATCTGTGGAATCTGCAGACGTCAAGAGGACGTTGTTGCACCGGTGCGTCCGGGTGGTATTTAAGCATGCGTGCTTGATGCTGTTTTCATGGAGAGATCGTGTGTGAATTGAAGTCTAGGCTTGGGAGAGTTTAGCTCATGATTAGGTTATCCTGAAGAGTTCATGTTATTGAATGGAGCGGTATTTCAAGAGTGTTGTGCTTGATCTACGCGTTTGCGATTAAGTTGTAATTGCTTTCTAATTCTAGTGAATTCGAATACTGGACGTGGTCCCGGGGATGTAGGAAACGAACCTCGTTAAAAAACTCTGTGTCTCTTTATTTCCTGCACTTTATTTGTGTCTCACCTACACTTACAATCTTCTCCTCTGTTATGTCTTCCACATCTCAAAGGAACTCTTCTGATGCATCCATTAGTCTAAAAATCTTCTATTCCACTCTGTATAACTCTTTGGCACAAACCCTTTCATGCATTTGCAAGGCGGATCTTGACCTCGAGCATTACAACTCGTGAATTCGCTATACTTGTTATAAACATTGCACGGCGGCTCAGGAAACTTAGCGCCAACCCTCCATTCTTGCTTAAACTAGTTCCAATCTTTATGATATAAAGTCCTTCACGCCCCAAAGTAAAGTGACACATTGAATGATTTTTGGTATAGGTCATTAACACCGTTCCTTGCCTATCGTTATAAGTGTCAAACCCGTCGATAAAAGTAGGAGATTCGTTATCAAGCACACCTATAAAAGTCTGACCGTCCCAAGGACCGGTTCGCCACATAAGAACACCGTTTTTCTTGATGAAAACCCCTGAAAAGGGCAAGGAACAAGAAGTGAATAGTTTCCTAGTGCAGGATCTTTATTGCTTTTCCAAGAAGTAAGCTCTCGGGTTTCTCTGGTCTTCGCCTCGATTCCTATTGTCATTATTGGCCAGAACAGTCATGTGGATGCTTGAAGCTCTCCTAGAGAATCTCTTCATGACCACTCATGTTACCTTGCAGCACAAGGTTCCCTGAATCCAAAAGCAGAGCGCATGTAAAAGTAGATAATGCTACTGAGACATTGCTGGACCAGAGAATCCGTTGATTACTATCCGATGTGATGGCGAGATTTCCATCGCCGGATATCGAAATAAGGCCGGAGGAATCATAGATGGGAGTGTCTTTGTTTGCTACCCAAACAAGGGTTTGTTCAGGTATGTTGGTGTAGTTGTACCATCCTATATATCCCAATGTACCGGTTAGTGGAATTAACCGGGCTAAAGAAACCAAACCTGAAAGTAGTGTTGTGTATCGGTTAGTGGAATTAACCGAGCTAAAAATATTAAACCCTTTTCCTTTAACCTCTCAAATAATATAAAAATATGATATCTCTTAGCCGGAATCGAAGAACCGAACCGGAACCAAAGAACCAAACCGGAACCGAACTGATTAGGAGGTACCGAACCCATATCGAAACCTATAAAAATATCCGATGGATCCTATACTCTTATACTCGAAAAACCAGAATTAAACCGGAACCGAACCGAGAATCGATCGGGTACCCAAAATATCCAAAATATAATTATATACCCATACATATTAGTTAACTTTTAGGGTATTTCGAGTATATTTTGTTTTACGGATATATTTTCTTCAGTTTTTTGGGTTTTTGGGTATATTTTCGGATATATTTTGGGCATTTCGGGTATATTTTATTTAGTTTTTTTCCCGGGTTTTTGGAGATATTTTTGGGTTTTCGGGTATATTTTTCGTGTAATAAATACCCGAACTGATTAAGATCCGATTTTTTCGGGTTTTTACCGGTTCTTGAATCTCAGAACCAAACTTACCCAGAACCGATTGGAACCGAACTGGAACCGACCCGAAACCCTATCGGTTCCTAAATGGATCCAAAATCCTTATACCCGAAAGACCCGGAACCGACCCGAATACCTGCATGCCCATGGCTATCTGTTTTTCATTATGATTTTTCAAGTAGGCAAGTACTTAATAGTTTTACTACTTTTCTCACAAATGTCGGAAAAAAAATATCGTAACGAAAATAAATAATGGCTTTTCCAAAAAATATAGATTTTCTTAATGAGTGTAAATAATTAATAATTGATATGTTTCCATTCTATATATATATACTATTAAAACAGAGACACTTTTTGTATTCAAACAAGAAAACTTTCATATTAATCTATTATTTTTGTGGATTACTACTATTTTAGTTGACAAACAAGTCAATTTACTACAATATTAATAAAAATTAGGGAGAGTTACTTAAATAGCATAGAAATTAGGTAAAATGACTAGACTAATCAACAACTCTTTTTTATTACTGAAATGTTTTTCATACCCAGGATGCCCTTCTACGCATTTGATAACAAAAACGTAATTACATGAATGCCATTACTTTTTTTCCACATCAGCAAAAAACAGGCGCGACGCCTACGTGGCACAAAAATTGCCTACGTGTATTATGAAAGTCTGCTGCAGAAATTTCTCGCTGTAGTGACGGCAGACTTACAGGATGAGCAGCTGATTTAAAAGAACGGCCGACTTATGAGTTGGTCGGCTGATTTATATTCATAAGTCAACCAGATATCACGGTAGACTTATATGAACCTCAGCCGACTTATGAATTTTCGGCTGACTTAGGAGTACACGACACGGCTGATTTATATTCGGACGACCGATTTATGAAAAATTTGGCTGACTTATTGCTATGACATGGCCGACTTATTGTTGCCCGACTGATTTATCGTAAATCCGGCAAACTTATTTGGCTGATTTATTGTGCAACGACATACTTATGCGGGTTAATTGTGGTTGACTTATATTAAATCAGCCGTAATAAGACCGATTTACTTAAAAGTCGGCCTAATTACGGCTGACTAATTAGCGAAAGATTAATTACTGTAATAGTATGCTATTGACGACTGACTTATATGATGTAGCGGTTGACTTATGTTTTCCACCTGATTTATGTGTTTTGATGGCTGATTACAGGAAACTTTATTAATTACTTAAATAGTATTTTAGTGGCGACAGACTTATAGTTTTGTTTGATGGCTGATTTCACATGGCTAATTTATAAGTTCGTTTGATGGCATGTTTCCATGTCAGCAAAATAAAGATTACACATCAGCTCTGAACACATACATTATTAGGTTTAGATTCCGTCTTTGTCGTCGTCGTCTGTATCTTTCTTCTTCTTCATCGTTGTTCTTTATCTCCATTCTTCATCCTTCTTCATCCTATACCAGATCTAAACTTTTGAGTGGAATATTAATGGATCCGGTGATTATTGTTTGCGGGACATGGGTTCATACAAATCGATATGTATTCAACGCCGACAAGAGAGGGTGTAGAGTTCTAGAAGTTAACGAACAAACAACCTACAACGATTTTGTACATATGGTAATGGATGATTAAGGGTTGGATACACGGATCTGTAAAATTCAGCTGAGCTACATGTTCTCTAACAAGATTTTGAAAAAAACCTCGCACGATACTCCATCGGTTTATGTCTGTAATTCTCGCCAATTTCTAGGTTTTCAAACGGCTGACTTAACTGTACGATACGGCTGACTTATCTGTACGATACGGCTGACTTATCTGTACGATACAGCTGACCTCAAATCAGCCATCCGGCAGTTGTAAATCAGCCAAACCTCAAATTTGTGTGTTTGCATTTTAAAAAATTTATTTAATTTGATAGGTTCTATTAATAGTTTTATTTCAATATTAAGTAATTTTAAGTCTTACACCAACAATGAGTTATATTTGTAAGATTTACAATTCTTGTATGTTTATTCTTATCATGTTCATCTCAAATCCTAAACTACATACAATATAATCCTTACCATGTATTTACAAGAATTTTCATAAATAAGCCTATAATATCATTATTTCCTTGAGATTACTAAGTTATAAACATGTCATATCTATATTACCATAAATCTTATATATAGTAACAACATAATCCTTACCATGTATTATCTATATGGCTAACTATATTAGACTTAAACCATAAATCCTACATTACATGTTTTGTAGTAACTATGTTATCATATATAACATAAAAAATCCCCTAATTCAATGTAAAACTCGTAATCCCATAAATTCAAAAATACTTGTGTGATCAGTCGGCCATAATAGATGACAAATCAGCCATAACTAGTTTGGTATGGTTCGTAAATCGGCCATACCTCATATAACGCCCCGACCGCCCCTACCTGTGGGCCCCAACGACATCTCCCGGCCCGTGGGCCCCACCCTCGTCCGACGGCCGGTGCGTTAGTCCGGGAGGCTTGTAATACTTGTTTACTGACCCTGCAATCACCACGTGACATTTCCCCGTGTTTTGTCCTCACTCACACGCTACCGCGAATCACTTCCCGGAAGGTCACCCATCCTTAGACTACTCCAGCCCAAGCACCCTTAACTCTGGAGTTCTTTCGGGCAAGTGATCGGAAAAGGTAAGTGCACTTTGGTGACATAGGTAGCCAAATCAATTCTTATAAGCCTCTCCGCATATACAAGAAACCGGGATGTTACAATCACCCCCACTCACAGAGCGCAACGTCCTCGTTGCGCACCAGGATCGTCACCCTAGACGGTGTGAGCCCACCTGACTTCACACACGTGTTTGGGTTCGGCTCTGATACCACTTATAACGCCCCGACCGCCCCTACCTGGGCCCCATGCCCTCTCTCGGCACGTGGGCCCCACCCTGGTCCGACGGCCGGTGCGTTAGTCCGGGAGGCTTGTATGACTTGTTTACTGACCCTGCAATCACCACGTGACCTTTCCCCGTGTTTTGTCCTCACTCACACGCTACCGCGAATCACTTCCCGGAAGGTCACCCATCCTTAGACTACTCCAGCCCAAGCACCCTTAACTCTGGAGTTCTTTCGGGCAAGTGATCGGAAAAGGTAAGTGCACTTTGGTGACATAGGTAGCCAAATCAATTCTTATAAGCCTCTCCGCATATACAAGAACTCGGGATGTTACAATCACCCCCACTCATAGAGCGCAACGTCCTCGTTGCGCACCCGGATCGTCACCCTAGACGGTGTGAGCCCACCTGACTCCACACACGCGTTTGGGTTCGGCTCTGATACCACTTATAACGCCCCGACCGCCCCTACCTGGGCCCCATGCCCTCTCTCGGCACGTGGGCCCCACCCTGGTCCGACGGCCGGTGCGTTAGTCCGGGAGGCTTGTATGACTTGTTTACTGACCCTGCAATCACCACGTGACCTTTCCCCGTGTTTTGTCCTCACTCACACGCTACCGCGAATCACTTCCCGGAAGGTCACCCATCCTTAGACTACTCCAGCCCAAGCACCCTTAACTCTGGAGTTCTTTCGGGCAAGTGATCGGAAAAGGTAAGTGCACTTTGGTGACATAGGTAGCCAAATCAATTCTTATAAGCCTCTCCGCATATACAAGAACTCGGGATGTTACACCTCAAATCGGCCAGTTGTAAATCAGCCATACCTCAAATCTGTGTTTCAAGGTTTAATTAATAATTAGTATTAATTTTATTTCAATATTAAGTAATTTTAAGTCTTACATCAACAATGGGTTATATTTGTAAGATTTACACTTCTTGTATGTTTATTCTTATCATATTCATCTCAAACCCTAAACCACATAGAGTATAATCCTTGCCAAGTATTTATAAGAATTTTCATAAATAAGCCTATAATATCATTATTTCCTTGATATTACTA
Source organism: Eutrema japonicum (assembly GCA_030161315.1). Taxonomy (NCBI): domain Eukaryota; kingdom Viridiplantae; phylum Streptophyta; class Magnoliopsida; order Brassicales; family Brassicaceae; genus Eutrema; species Eutrema japonicum. The sequence goes on along the minus strand of BSQW01000007.1, from coordinate 51,044,765 downwards.
AGTTATAAACATGTCATATCTATATTACCACAAACCTTATATATAGTAACAATGTAATCCTTACCATGTCTAAATATATTAGACTTAAACCCTAAATCATTACCAAGTCTAACTATATTAGACTTAAACCCTAAATCCTACATTACATATTTTGTAGTAACTATGTTATCATAGATAACAAAAAATATCCTATAATTCAATGTAAAACTCGTAATCCTATAAATTCAAAAATACTTGTTTGATAAGTCGGCCATAATAGATGACAAATCGGCCATGAAGTTGTATGATGTGTTGGAAACCAAAAAAGATGAAAAAAATTAAATATTAAAACGAACGACAAAAAAAAAATTGAGTTTTCAAACGATTTGGAATTAGAATTCAATTTGGGGGTGAATATCAACGAAATTGAAGTTGCCCACGTACACTTTTTGTAATCTCGAGACACCGCGTGAATCCCTATGTTTCTCTCGTAAATCAACCATAACAGTGTTTGGTATGGTTCGTAAATCATCCATAACAATATTTGGTATGGTTCGTAAATCAGCCATACCTCTAATCGGTCATTTGTAAATCAGTCATACCTCAAATCGGTCAGTCGTAAATCAGCCATAACGGTGTTTGGTATGGTTAAAGTTTCGCTTCGGGAATCGCCCATATAGGTTTTTTCGTTTCTTTTTCGCTTTGGAAAATTTATTTCTCTTATTAAGATCTGAATCGTTACAATTGATAGTAACGAGAAGAATCTGAATCGTTAAATTTTTTAATTAACAATAAATCTCACTTAAAACAGTAACTCCTAAATGGCATTATCGTTTAAAGACATAAAGACATAAATCGGCCATCATATAAACATAAATCAGCCATCATATAAACATAAATCAGCTATCAAGTTTACATAAATCAGCCATCAAATTATGCATAAATCAACTATCAAGTTTACATAAATCAGCCATCAAGTATACATAAATCAGCCATCAAGTATGCATAAATCAGCCATCAAGTATGCATAAATCAGCCATTAAGCTCGTGGCGAAGCGAGAGGCGCGCCGATAGTGAAAAGATCAAAACAGAAAGGCGCGCCCAAGCTCTCTTATCTTCCCCCTTGCGGGGCGATTTACCGGCGAACCACCTAGAGTCTCGCGGCGATTCAACTATCCAGGGATAGATCTTTGAATCAGCTTTTCAGAACCGCTGAGGGCGCCTCAATTGAATCCACCGTTCTAGATTTATGGCCGAAACCGTGAAGCCACTGCAGTCTGGCCGAGCCCTCCGCCGGCGATTCCAATAAGTCACCTCAACGACGTTTTTTCCGGCGACTCAGGGAGAATCATGCGACGATCCAGCTATCCACAGAAAGCCCCGGACGTCAGCTTTTTAGGAAGACCAGAATAGCCCCAAACGGAGCTGTACACCGAGATATATGATAAGATCTCCACAACAGGTGTAGTCTGCCAGAGGGGTTATTTGCAGAGAAAAGCGTAGGAATGGATACTTTATTTGTATAAACACTAACCTGGTTTAGATCTTCTTCCTCCACAGGTTTCAACGACGTCGGAATCTAAGACGAGGAGGGAATTCGGGAACAAAACTGCGTCTTCGTCCGAGCCGGAGCCATAGCGTAGGTGATTCGGCGAGTGAGAGAAGAAGAGTGAGAGATGCGGTTAGGGTTTTAGTTAGAAGAGAAAACGACAAGAGAAATAGAGAGAAATAGGAGTTTAATTTTTGTTTTTCAATATATCTCATTTAAAAAAATAAAAATGACATTATCGTTAATTACAGTTTGCATGCAGTCCTTAATGTATATTTCCTTTAGAATTTGTATCATTTAAGTAATATAAAAAGGTTCGTATTACTCTAGTCATATCACAACATTTTTGTGCTATTTGAGTAATTGTCTCTAAAAATTATATTTAAAAACAATTTCGAAATTCAAATTTTAATTTTAATTTAGATTAATTTGGATTTCCTTAAATATATGTTAGATTAATTATAAAAAAATCACAAACAAGTTGTTATTATATCTTTACAAAAATAATAAATCAGATATAAATTTAGATTTAATTTAAATATTCAAATTTAAATAATATTCTAATAATGACGGAGATGATAAACGATATGTTATTGTATTTTTTTTTTATCATAATCAAGCAGCCTAAAATTTTAAATATTTGATATTAGTAAATATTTATATTATACGGTAATATGAACATGCGAGTTAGAATTATGTTTTTATAATCACAGTCTTTTTCGGATTAATATGAACGGACGTGTTAGAATTATGTTTTTATAATCATGGTCATATTTAATACTAGAAAAAATTAAATCTGCAAAAACAAACTATATCTAAACACAAAAAGTCAAAACTAAATCTTTGGCACTTATTAGAAAAGTATATATATAAAAACAAATTATATCTAAATACAAAAAAAATAAAATTATATTACAAAATTTGATAAAGAAACAAAATTCATGTGCGGACGCACATAATAGAATCTAGTATATTGGTAAATACGTAGTCAAATGAAATACATATATATGTTACCAAAACAATGAAATAAATATATACGCGATACTGTAATGTATATATATATATTCAAATCCTTTCTCGTAAAACAAAATGTCTTATATAATAAATGTCATTTCATCTATAAATACTAATTTACTCCCCGACAAATATTATATCACAAGAAACGAAAAAGAAAAAAAGAAGACCATGGCTTTCTCAACGAACCACAAGTTAATTTTAATGATAATCACATTTCTAATGATCCATGCAACGGCGTCATCTGCGTCTTCGGGAATGTTGCTCTTCTTAGCCAAACATGTTGTGATAATCAACAAACTTGTGACGCGTGCGACATTGACCATGCATTGTAAGAACAAAGATGAAGATAAATGACTGATTTCACTCGGACCTGGAGATAATTTCGATTTCAGATTTCGTGTGAATCTCCGCAAAACAACGGTATACACTTGTAGCTTTGCTTGGCCTGGCAATATAGCGACGTTTGATATTTTTAGAGCTGATCGAGACGATAATCCAAAAACAAAGTTGGAGTTTGCAGCGAATGTATTTGGGATATTTACGAGCCATCACCATGTAGGGATAGACTTGATGGTGGTCAACCTAACTGTTTTCTATGGGCTTCTTAAGTCATTTTATAACTAGGATTCAACCAGCGCTAGCTATATAGCGCGTAATATTTTTTTCTTAAAAGTTATTTTAAATTTTTTAAAAAATAAATTTATCTGAATTTTATAATATGTTTAACTAATGATTATATATAGAACTGTCAACCCGGACTAACATTTTTACTTAACCCGTTTTTCAATGAACTAAAATATTATTCGGGCTAACCCGTAAAAACCTATAATTTTGAAAACATAACTCTAATATGCACCGCTTAATGACTATGGTTTTTGTGGTCAGTCCACAAACTCTTAAAAAATCAATTTTCTCGTGTCTTATTCTCTATAAAATTAGTAAAATATTTTTTTTTAAATTTTGTTTTGATATATATTCAAATAAAATATAATAATCATAGTGAAAAATATTGCAAACTCAAATATATGTTCTTTGAATATGTATGTATTGGTTATTGTTTAATAATATTATAATAAATAAGAAACTAAATAGCAAATAACCTCTTTAATGAGAAATAAATACTTTTCTTATTTTCATCAGTAATTTGAAAAGACAATTATATCATTTCATATTTCAATTATCTTTTCTTATTTGTAATGACATTTCATGTAATAACTTAGAAAACAAAGTTCATTTTCAAAAATATCTTATTAAATAATATTATTGAGATATTTTATCGCATCTTTTTTAGTTTGTTTGTTTGTTTCATTGTATTGTTATTACAATATTAATAGTAATAAATAAATAAATATGGTTTTGGAAATAAATTTTACAAATTTGTATATTTATGAGTGAACATCATTTTTTTTTTAATATGTGTGAAAACTCTATAAAAATGTATTTTGTAGAAACATAGGGAGTATATCACATCCATAGATACAATGTTGTTATTTTTTTGAGAATTTATAGATAAAATGTTGTTAATTTTTTTTAAGACGTTATAGATAACATGTTCTTAAGTTGTAGAAAACCCAGATTGTTATTAGCTTCGGGAGATTACTCTGGATTTCGGTTTGGAATTTTCCCGGTTAATCAGAAAAAATTAAATTGTTATCAAGTTTTATAGGGAGGATATGAAAATAGATGAATAACCCAAATTGCACATGATCAATTCTCTGTATCAATAGCCTCACATTTCGATCTTTCTCTCAAAGGGTGAAGCAAAACGGTTTATAGTAAACTGACATAATTAGTCTTATTTTTGTCACCTCTACGCATTGCTTACCATTCGCCACGTCAAAATAACAAGCACCAAAAATACAAATGCAGCACCTACAAGTGTTGTTATGACCAAATTTAACAAGAATCACACATCAATATACCAAAACCTAATTGTTATAATAAGATGAAAAAAAGAAAGGCTACAGAAGAACTTACTGAACTCTGCATCCGAGACACGAATATAAAGATCAATACATATATGGATACATTGGTGAAATAATCCACGTCTTTGAAACATAAGTCTAAAAAACTTAGCTCGTCGACCTAAAAGGCGGGATCCGTCTCGCACACGTTCCACATGGATGCAGGGGTGAAATAATCCATATATTCGACGCATAACCCTAAAAAACTTAGCTTGAAGACCTAAAAGTCGGGGACAATCCCGCACTAAATTCTATGTCGGCCGAATAAATTAAGTCGAGCACATCTCGCACATTCGTGTTAGAACTATAAATATAACATGATAAGCGGATGCTAGTCTCGCACCTAACATATCTAAGCCGATCACATCTCGCACGTTCGTATTCGACCTTGGACATTAACATGATAAGCCGAGCTCTGTCTCGCACCTAAAATATATGTCGATTCCGCCTCTCATATCTATCTACAAGCCGGGGCCAATCATGCACTAAGTCCTAGCCCGATTAAATAAGTTAAGCCGAGCTCGCCTCGCATATTTGTTCGACCTAGAAGAATCAACATGTTGAGCCAAGTCTTGTCTCGCACCTAAAATATTTAAAACCGAGCGCACTCACACAAATTTATACTAGAAGTATCAACGTGGTAATCCAAGCCCAGTCTCGCACATAAAAATATATTCAAGCCGAACCCCGAATCTCATTTAAAAATAAATTCAAGTCGAGCTTATCTTGCACCTAAGCAGAACTTCAGGCCAAATTCAAATCTCGCATAAACCCTACTGCATACATCAACAACGTTGCCGCGCATAAAATTATGCTTTAATTACGAAAGAACCATAAGTCGACCTCGTACCTCCAATAGCAAGTTCTTCCATTGCGTCAATTTTGGCTTCCCACTCTGTTTTGGCGGCCGACAACCGCGCTATCTAAGCGTCAAGGATAACAACACTCTTCTCAATCTCCTCCTGGTCGGCAAGATATTTCTTCACCTTCTCCAAATGATGCGAATCGGATTCGTCTCCGAAACTTCAGGTCTTATATTTATAAACCTTAAAGCGTGCAAGTGCACATATGTGCGTTGTAGTACTTGAGGTATCGATCCACAGGGAAAGGGTGCTGTTCTATGAGACCTTATACACTGTATAGTTAATAAACCTAGAACGAATATATTTTTATATGGTTTTTGTAACTAGAATTGTAAAGAACGCAAAACGGAAAACTTCTACTAATCTAATCTAAGAAAATCGACCACTACCTAAACTAAGGGGATTTCAACTACTAAACTAATGCTAAGAAAAACTAAACATATCCTAAGAAATTCTAAGACTAACCTAATACCTAAGAAAATAGACTACTAACCTAAACCTAATGAAATCGATGACTAAACTATTTCTACGGACTCTATTGCTAAACTACACTACTAGAGACGATTGTAACTATTCTAAAACGTTGTTGGGTCGAGAGGAATATCTCGGGGTATGCTCGATTTAATCAAACGGTCCCTAGATCATTATTAACCGGTGTTTCTAGATTATAACTCCACGAATAGGACATAATAATGACGTAGTCTACTCCCATACAACCTCCGTCCTACAATCTATTCACTCGACCAGTAGCTTTCGTCTCTGGCCGCGCTTAAGATTGTGATATGCTAGTGGGTCCATAGGTTCACGACACTCCGTAAGTATACTTCCAAAATCTTACGACGCGCACGCCTTGTGGATGAACTTTGCTGGTGATTAGATGAAACACTTCCGTGGTTCTAAACCCCCCTATCAGCCTCTAGTTCGTGACACTAGATTCATTCATTAACAACTTTCCATAAGAAGAGCTCTAGAAATCGGCTAGGGTTTACCGAGTGAAATCCTTATCGAACATAGAATTCCCCTCGATAATCCTTTAAACCCAACAATCTAAACTACTCAAACATAATGGAAAAAGACATGATTAAATTAAGCATAAGATTGGTGAATGATACGGGATATTTTCGTTTTCAATTTCCCAAGTGTACTCATGTCATTGTAGCACTTGAGATGTCAATCCATATGGGGTTAAGATTGAAGCACTAAGAATGTAAGAAACTTCTTAAGCTAGAGCAAATATTTTTGGAGTTTTTATGTTTATGAGAAAGGAAACAAATGCAAGAAGGAAAACAAAAACAAGACTAAAATGTTGGATCATGAACTAAGCTATCAATGAGATGGGTAACAATCAAACAATGAATCATTTGGAAGCATTAATCACTATCTTAGAACATGGAATTCACAAATATGACTAATCCATTTCTATGGCACTAATCACCTTGTTAATTATCTAATCAAGAAAAAATTTCCATTTGTGATTAAATAATCAACAAGCATTAAGAAACAATTCCAATTAGTTCACTAAACACCCTAAAAATCAACTTCCGTTGGCTAGGATATGCATAGCTCACAAAAGGTTCGGGTCAAGCAATTAAACTCGGGTCATGAGTGAAATGCCTAAGATCTAGAAACGAATGAACATACCTAATCTAGTACTAACACCGCTTACTCGAATATATCCCTAATTCATGGGATAAGACCAAAAATATAACTAATCTAAGGTGTAGTACTAGCTAGGTTTCAGTTTATCATGTCAAATCTAGCATTAAGAACCAACCTACGTGAAAGACTCATCCAAGATCATCCTAAATAACCATTATCTAACCATCAAAGCAATTGACTAATGATTCCTAAACATCCAATGCACATTCATTCTTATGACATGGATCACACACGTAGATTAGTTCACTCCATGATACTAATCCATTTACAAATCATCTAGTTATCAATAACTTCCGTTCGAAACTAAATGATCCATAATAATTAAGCATTTGTCCATACAAGTAAACAATTCACCTTAATCATCAATTTCCATTGGCTAAGAATTGAATTGCATGCTTAGAAGTTTTCTAGACATTTCATCGAACACCTTCCGGGCGAGAAATGTCTTCAGTTCTAGAAATGAGTTGTCAATTCGATTCTAGCATTAAGATCCCTCCTAACATGAGAACAAATGATTATCTAAGCCTAAACATCAACAATCAACCATCAAACCATCCAAATCAAGCATTATCCAAAATCCAACAAAAAGTCAACTCACAAGAACACCAAAATTAAACCATAGAAATGAAGAACAAGAATCAACAAGACATAATATATAAACGGATGAAGAAATCTTCTCTTATATGGCATGAAAATGAAGATCCATCAAGAACACCACTTGGTGTTCTTGAGCTTTCCCAAGTTTAAGAAGAAGAATCTTCAAGAAGAAGAAAGAAGAAATCAAAGTATATATATAAGTGAAGAATCCTTCAAAAGTGTGGATTATACATGAAGAATAACCCAAGAAACTCTAGAGAGAGTTCTTGGGTCGAGCACACACCAAAAAAGTAAACTTCGGTTCTTAAACTTGGGGTTTTTAGCTTTTAATAGAGTTTGAGTCGAATTTTTGGGTTTCAGATGATCCACAGCGGTCACGACTCACCCGCTGCAAGACTGCTGTGAATCTCTGTTTTTGCGTCGGATGAAACCGCATCGGTCAGCTCTTGACCGCTGCACTACCCGCTGTGAGCTCCAAGTAGTTCCTTCGCGCGCCAGACTGGACCGTCGTCACGGAAATTGGCATAACTCATGATCGTACCGTTGTAATTGCTTCAAACCACTTCCAAATGAAAGATAATCCATTGCTCTATCTAGTGTTAAAATATGCGATCAATCCATCGGTGGAGAGTCCTTCATCCATTGCCAAACTTATGACGTCTCAACCTGATCCTGCATATCTGTATTCTGCAATGACTTTTTTGGTGGCTATCTTCACTCCTCCAACTCCTATGACTCCAAGAACACCTGAAAATGGCTTAAACAAGCCAAAAAGAGTGCAAATACAACCTAGGACATCTAAAATGCAATGAGACTCAAGTTGGACCTAAATGCATGAAAATATCCCAAAACTATACAAATTGGAACTAATAACCTATGAAACTAAACCTTAAAAACATGTAAAATATGGTGTTATCAGTGAAGAAACCTCACGAACAAGAACTAACCTCGGTGATAAACCTCCTCACCAATCCCGAAAATCTCGATGCAAGAGTACAAGAATGAAAGCAAAAACTAGTGTGTAGAAGGTTGTGCAATGGTTCTCTCGAAATTGCTGTCTAAAACAAGTATTTATAGGTCTTCAACATGATTGGGTCATTTTAGGGTTTGACGGGAAAAGACGGTTTTGGCCTCGGGTGAAGAAACATATCATCTTGGGCGGAATTAACTCTGGCCGCGGGTGCGTCCTCCATGGCCACTGCGAAGTGGACTCTGGCCGCGGGTGGAGTGGCTCCAGGGGCGGCAGAATGGTGCTTGGCCGCGGGTCCGGCTCCTCAAGGCGCGGTGAACTGCTCCTTCGGGGCAGCTTCATTTGCCTTCAGTGTTTCAGGTATATTTTAGGATCCAACTATTGGATTGTCCCCAATCCAATTGAATTTGAAAGCTGATTGTCTCTACTTTGTTGTATCCAAATTTGGTGATGATCAGACGGTGAAAAGGTCTTCTTTGATTGCAAGACTTCTTGGCGGTCCAAGTTTATCCAAAAACTTACGTTTGCTCCGAAATGCACTCTTTAATCCCGAGTTACCTGAAAAAAGTCTTAAAACTGCAAACATGTGAAACCCGTAATAAAATCATAGAAAACCAAGTGGAATACTTATTAAAGTGTTCTAAAATATATAGCAAAACGGATAAAAATATGGTTTTATCACCAACCGAGCCGTATATTTGGCTGGCATCTCCGCTTGGATGTTATTTATTTTCCCTTTAAACACACTCCTCTCAAGAATTCCTCAAATCTCAAAATCCCGGACTCCAATTTCGCAGAGATATTCGTCTTCGCTGCCAATAAAGTCATCCACGAGCACAAGCACGCTGGCCTCTATAAGGTCGGCCACGGACTGAGCTTTCTCAACTCTAATAGCAGCAACCTCATTGGTGAGTTCGGCTACGCTCTTCTCAAGCTTCGCCGAACTCTCCTTTTATGTTGTCCATGAGCAACGAACTGCAGCCTAATCTTGATAAGTCTCAAAACGATTCGAATCCCGCTAAATCATGTCAATCTTGATTCATGTAGAGCTAATAATTTTCATGAAATTCGCCGAACTCAAGTCAGGCGAACAAGGGGGGGAGGGGGTTATTGTTGGAGGTTGACTGCGCACACCCACTTAGCCTGACCCAAACCAAGATCGGCCCATTTACCGGTGTAGAAGCCCTTGAAGCGCAACCAAATCCCAAAAAAAACGGAAATTATTCATATAAGCTTCGATAAAAGAGGAAATTGTCCATATCAATCCAAGAGGAATAAGAAAATCGTCAACCGACTAACCACCAATAAATAGAGATGCTCCCCATTGAGGATAGGGGTATATTATTCGCCGAAGAGACCTAAAAGATTATTAGTTCCGAGTTTTCCGGCCTTAGTTTCTTAGATCTTATTTCTCGTTTCCTAGCTCGTCACCTCCGAAGACCTAACTCTCTTGTATTTCGCCGAGCTTGACTTTAATAAACGAGAATTTCTGATCCCTTTTACTTATTTGCCCCTTGTGTGATATCCATATCATACTACAACCTTGTTAACTAGTTCCAAACCGTTGTGCAAACGTTGGAACTTTCATCTTCTACAACTCCAGAAAACTATCTTCTCCTCCGTTATGTCTTCCACATCTCAATGGAACTCTTTCGATGCATCCATTAGTCCAATTTCTTCTATTCCAATCTGTATAACTCTTTGGCATAAATCCTTTACTGAAAACCCGGATTTTTATGAGCTTCAGGAGATGACTCTGGATTATGGTTTGGAATTTTTCCGGTTAATCAGAGAAAATTAAATTGTTAGTATTCATACTTTAGTTCATCTTATAAAATCCTGCATATCAAGTAATCTCCCACTCCAAATCATACATCCGATTACTACATCAAGGCATACGCCGTGCAAGACCAGTTATCTAGACACTGCTAATTTAGACAACTTTGTTAACTAGTTCCAGACCGTTGTGCAAACGTTGGAACTTTCATCTTCTGCAACTTCAGAAAGCAATCTTCTCATCTGTTATGTCTTCCACATCTCAATGGAACTCTTCCGATGCATCCATTAGTCCAATTTCTTCTATTCCAATTTGTATAACTCTTTGGCACAAACCCTTTACTGCATTTGCAAGACGGATTTTGACCTCGAGAATTACAGCATGTGAATTCGCTACATTTGTTGTAACCATTGCACGACGGCTAAGGAAACTTAGAACCAACCCTCCATTCTTGCTTAACGTAGTTCCAATCTTTATGATATAAAGTCTTTCACGCCCCAAATTTAAGTGACACATTGAATGATTTTCAGTATAGGTAATTAACACCGTTCCTTGCCTATTGTTATAAGTTTCAAACCCGTCCCAGAGACCGTTTTGTCACATAAGAACACCGTTTTTCTTGATGAAAACCTATGGAAAAGGGTGAAGAATAAGAAGTGAATAGTTTCCTAGTGCAGGATCTGTATTGGTTTTCGAAGAAGTAAGCTCTCGGGTTTCTCTGGTCTTTACCTCGATTCCTATTATCATTCTTGGCCAGAACGAGTCATGTGGATGCTTGGAGCTCTCCCAAAGAATCTCTACATGACCACTCATGTTACCTTGCAGCACAAGGTTCCCTGAATCCAAAAGCAGAGCCCATGTAGAAGTAGCTAATGGTAATGAGACGTTGCTGGACCAGAGAATCCGTTGTTTACTATCCGATGTGATGGCGAGATTTCCATCGCCGAATATCAAAATAACGCCGGAGGAATCATAGATCGGAGTGTTCTTGTTTGCTACCCAAACAACGGTTTATACAGGTATGTTGTTGTACCATATCCCAACGTACCGGTTAGTGGAATTAACCGGGCTAAAGAAACCGAACCTGAAAGTAGTGTTGTGTACCGGTTAGTGGAATTAATTGAGTTAAGAATATTAAAACCCTTTACCTTTAACCTCACAAATAATATAAAAATGATATATGTCTTTCATTATTATTTTTCAAGTAGACAAATACTTAATAGTTTTACTACTTTCCTCACAAATGTCAAAAAAAAAAATATCGTCATAACCAAAACAAATAATGGCTTTCTTAGTATAGATTTTCTTAATGAGGGAAATTAATTAATAATTGATATGTTTATATTCTACACATATATTGGTAAATACGTAGTAAAATGAAATAAAAATATATGAGATACTATAACGTATATATAAATTCTTAAATCCTTTTTCGCAAAACAAAACGTCTTATATAATAATTGTCATTTCATCTATAAATACTAATTTACTTCCCGATAAAATATTATATCACAAGAAAAGAAAAAGAAAAAAAAGAGAGACCATGGCTTTGTCAAGGAACCATAAGTTAATTTTAATGCTAATCACATTTCTAATGATCCTTGCAACGACGTCATCTACGTCTTCGGGAATGTTGCTCTTCTCAGCCAAACATGTTGTGATAATCAACAAACTTGTGACGCGTGCGACATTGACCGTGCATTGTAAGAACAAAGATGAAGATAAGGGACTGATTTCACTCGGACCTGGAGATAGTTTCGATTTCAGATTTCGTGTGAATCTACGCAAAACAACGGTATACACTTGTAGTTTTGCTTGGCCTGGCAATACAGCGACGTTTGATATTTTTAGAGCTGATCGAGACGATAATCCAGATAGCAAAATTGGAGTTTGCAGCGAATGTATTTGGGATATTTACGAGCCAGCACCATGTCGGGATAGACGTGATGGTGGTCAACCTAACTGTTTTCCATGGGCTTCTTAAATCATTCTATAATATTTTATCGCATCTTTGTTCTTTTGTGTGTTTCATTGTATTTTTATTACAATACTAATTGTAATAAATAAAGAAATTTTGTTTTGGAAATAACTTTTACTAATTTATCACTCTCTTTTGATATTAGATAGTACCATATATGATACTCCCTCAGTTTCTTATTAATAAATATTTTAAAAAAATAAACTGTTTCAAAAATAAAGATGTTCTCAATTTTCTATGCATTTTTTACGAAATAATGATAAGAAATTTTAGAATTCAAGAAGCATTTATGGAAAATAATTGATTTCTTTGATTACTATTGGTTTAGAGTCCTAGAAAATTGTTTAGTGTAAAAGTTTTATATATTTATGAGTGAACATTATTTTTTTTTTTAATATGTGTGAAAACTCTATAAAACGTATTTTGTTTAGAAACAGAGGGAGCATATCACATCCAGAGATAAAATGTTGTTATTTTTTGGAGAATTTATAGTTAAAATGTTGTTAATTTTTTCTGAGAAGTTATAGATACCATGTTGTTAAAGTGTAGAAAACTCGGATTTTTATGAGTTTCGGAAGATGACTCTGGATTATGGTTTAGAATTTTCCCGGTTAATCAGAAAAAAATTAAATTGTTAGTATTCGTACTTTAGTTCATCTTATAAAATCCTGCATATCAAGTAATCTCTCACTCCAAATCATACATCCGATTCCTACATCAAAAGCATACGCCGTGCAAGAACAGTTATCTAGACTATGCTAATTTAGACAACTTTGTTAACTAGTTCCATACCGTTGTGCAAACGTTGGAACTTTCATCTTCTGCAACTTCAGAAAGCTATCTTCTCATCTGTTATGTCGTACACATCTCAATGGAACTCTTTCGATGCATCCATTAGTCCAATTTCTTCTATTCCAAATTTGTATAACTCTTTGGCATAAACCCTTTACTGCATTTGCAAGGCGGATTTTGACCTCGAGAATTACAGCTCGTGAATTCGCTACATTTGTTGTAAACATTGCACGGCAGCTCAGGAAACTTAGCCCCAACCCTCTATTCTTGCTTAACGTAGTTCCAATCTTTATGATATAAAGTCTTTCACGCCCCAAATTTAAGTGTCACATTGAATGATTTTCGGTATAGGTCATTAACACCATTCCTTGCATGTTGTTATAAGTGTCAAACCCGACCCAGGGACCGGTTTGCCACATAAGAACACCGTTTTTCTTGATGAAAACCTCTGGAAAAAGGTGAGGAACAAGAAGGGAATAGTTTCATAGTGCAAGATCTGTATTGGTTTTCGAAGAAGTAAGCTCTCGGGTTTCTCTGGTCTTTACCTCGATTCCTATTATCATTCTTGGCCAGAACGAGTCATGTGGATGCTTGGAGCTCTCCCAAAGAATCTCTACATGACCACTCATGTTACCTTGCAGCACAAGGTTCCTTGAATCCAAAAGCAGAGCCCATGTAGAAGTAGCTAATGGTAATGAGACGTTGCTGGACCAGAGAATCCGTTGTTTACTATCCGATGTGATGGCGAGATTTCCATCGCCGAATATCAAAATAACGCCGGAGGAATCATAGATCGGAGTGTTCTTGTTTGCTACCCAAACAACGGTTTATACAGGTATGTTGTTGTACCATATCCCAACGTACCGGTTAGTGGAATTAACCGGGCTAAAGAAACCGAACCTGAAAGTAGAGTTGTGTACCGGTTAGTGGAATTAATTGAGCTAAGAATATTAAAACCCTTTACCTTTAACCTCACAAATAATATAAAAATGATATATGTCTTTCATTATGATTTTTCAAGTAAACAAGTACTTAATAGTTTTACTACTTTCCTCACAAATGTCGGAAAAAAAAATATCATCATAACGAAAACAAATAATGGCTTTCTCAGTATAGATTTTCTTAATGAGGGAAAGTAATTAATAATTGATATGTTTCTATTCTACACATATATTGGTAAATACGTAGTCAAATAAAATAAAAATATACGCGATACTATAACGTATATATAAATTCTTAAATCATTTTTCGCAAAACAAAACGTCTTATATAATAATTGTCATTTCATCTATAAATACTAATTTACTCCCCGTCAAATAGTATATAACAAGAAAAGAAAAAGAAAAAAAAGAGAGACCATGGCTTTGTCAAGGAACCATAAGTTAATTTTAATGCTAATCACATTTCTAATGATACTTGCAACGACGTCATCTACGTCTTCGGGAATGTTGCTCTTCTCAGCCAAACATGTTGTGATAATCAACAAACTTGTGACGCGTGCGACATTGGCCGTGCATTGTAAGAACAAAGATGAAGATAAGGGACTGATTTCACTCGGACCTGGAGATAGTTTCGATTTCAGATTTCGTGTGAATCTACGCAAAACAACGGTATACACTTGTAGCTTTGCTTGGCCTGGCAATACAGCGACGTTTGATATTTTTAGAGCTGATCGAGACGATAATCCAGATAGCAAAGTTGGAGTTTGCAGCGAATGTATTTGGGATATTTACGAGCCAGCACCATGTCGGGATAGACGTGATGGTGGTCAACCTAACTGTTTTCCATGGGCTTCTTAAATCATTCTATAATATTTTATCGCATCTTTTTTTATTTTGTGTGTTTCAATATTAATTGTAATAAATAAAGAAATCTGGTTTTGGAAATAAATTTTACAAATTTATCACTCTCTTTTGATATTAGATAGTACCATATATGATATATCACAACCATATATACAATTTTGTTAATTTTTTTGAGAAGCTATAGATAAAATGTTGTTAAGTTGTAAAAATCCAGGAGTTTTATGAGTTTTAGGAGATTAGTCTGAGTTTTGGTTTGAGATTTTCCCGGTTAACCAGAAAAAAAATGTTGTTAATTTTTATAGAGAGAGGAGAGGTAAATAGATGAATAACCCACATTGCACATTATTGATTAGTTTTATTTTCGGCTTCCTCATCCACCATAGCTTTCCTTAGTTTATAGACACTTCTTGAGAGTCAATCATTTGCTCTCACAAGCCAAGTCTTTTTTTTTTTTTTGATTCTTCTTTAAATCCAAAGGTAGTAATATAGTTGACAATTGGACGGGATGTCTGTGCGCTAGCCCAATCCAAATCATTATGGATCGGTCATAGTTACGCCCAAAAATAAAGCGGTTTAGATGGGCTAAGACCAATTTCGTTTGGGGTCAAAAGTGGAGTGGACCAAACAGTCATTGGAACTACTTTTTTTAAAAACCTATCTTAAAACTTAAAAAAAATAAAACTAATTAATTTATCTTTAATTATTCTTATTAAATCATATTTTATAATTATCATTAAAATATTATTTTTTGCCAAAATAGCATAATCTTGCCAAAACTGTAAAAATCACGTTTTCTTGTCAAAACCGTGAAATTGTAATGTAGACTGTGAAATCGCATTCTCACACCAAACCGCAAGCCCACATTTTTTTCCAAAACCGTATTTCCCGTCAAAATCGTAAAATCATGTTTTTCGCCAAAAGCGTAAAATCGCGTTTTCCCGCCAAAACCGTGAAACGACAAGAAAACCGATGAAATGACTACAACTACACTTACATATCTTAATATAATGAAAAAATATATATTTGAGAATCGAAAACGTACTGATTCATTCCCGGACCAGCTATTCCGGACAGAGCGAGTCATATAATTTTTCTTCCCGGACAGAGCGAGTCATATAAAATAACTCATAAATTGAAAAAAGAATTATGATAATTCAAAAGATTTAATAAATTGAAGAAAAACTGAAACATCATTCTCTTAATTTGGGAGATATGTAACATATTAGAGAGTTCAAGAAGAAGAAGAGTTCTCATTCCCGTCTTTACCTTTCAAACACTATAGTTAAGGACATCAGGTCCCGTACTCTACTAAGCTTTGCTCTATTTTTTAATTTTATAACGTTGTAATTTAAAATAAAAATAAAAATTCACATTTCAACAAGAAAAAAAAGTTATACTAATACATGAAGTAAATCACTTCATACTTTGTTGATCATCATTTCTATCAAATGTCATGAATTAAAGCAAGATCTAAGGCAAAATCTTGTTAGTATTCATAATTTAGTTCATCTTATAAAATCAACAAATTAACAATGTATGTCCTTAATACCACAAACTTGTGCGTGTGTGTGTTTTTTTTTAGCAGAAAACTTGTTTTATGATTACTTTTGCTATATAATTAAGGGGCCATCTTCTATTTTAATGCATAGATGTTATTATGATTTAGTTTCCACTTAAATATAATTTATTAATTAGAAATATATATATATATATATATATATATATATATATATATATATATATATGTTTATTTATATATTTAAGTTGACAAACAATATAAGTTTAATATGCACCGTTTAATGATCCTAGTTTTGTGTTTAGTTCACAAACTCTTAAAAAATCAATTGTTTTATATCTAACTTTTTATAAAATTAGTAAAATATTATTCAAATAAAATATAATAAATTATAGTGAAAAATATAGCAAGATTTTTAATAGATTTTTTCTGTGAATATATATGGATTGATTATGATTTGAAATATATAATATTAATAATAATTAAGAAACTAAATAGTAAATAACCTCTTTAGTGATAAATAATTACTTTTCATATTCCCATCAATAATTTAAAAAGATAATTATATCATTTCCTATTTCAATTATCTTTTCTTATTTGTAATGTCATAATATGTAATAACTTACAAAACAAAGTTCATTTTCAAAAATATCTTCTTAAATAATATTATAGAGATTCGTGTGTTGTGTATAGGGGTATGTCAGTATGTGCGTGTACATATAATATTTATCTAAACTATATAGAAAAAATTGGAACTATTTTATTTTCTTATATATTAATTGAGAAATCATTTTAGAAGTTAACATTAAAGTTGTAGTGTATTACATATTATACCATTACAAATAAGAAAATATAATTGAATTTGAAAATGATATAACTGTTTTATAAAATTATTGTAGAGAATATGGAAAACATTCAAGAGTGTATTTAGTTTCTTAATTATTACAATATTAAAGATATATTATTTTATTTTAAATGATAATCAATTCATTTATATTAAAATAAAAAATATATTTGTAGTTCTTTGTTGATTAACCAGAAAAATATTTGCATCCACTGCAAAACAAATTAAGTAGACGGGTTAGCCTGCCACGAGACGGATTAAAACTCTAATTTTCAAGTGCCCACAAAAACGGATCTCGCAAGTCAAAATAATATATAGTTTTTAGTTTAAAAACATATGTTGTTATACTCAGTTTACTAAATAATATGATTTTTTTTTTTGAAAATTAACTATAATTTCTTATATTTTTTATATATCAAAACAATAGTCATTAAACAGTGTATATTAGAGTTGGTGCTTACAAAATTGTAATTCTTTGCGGGTTAGTCCGGATAATATTTTAATCCACTGCAAAATGGGTTACATAAGGAGATTAGCCCGTTTTAACACATCTATATATATAATCATTAGTTAGAAATATTATATAATTCATCAACCGAAAGTAATCATCTATTTTCAAATAAATAAAAATTTGACAACCAAATTCATATTCTCAAGATATACATATTTATGTTATAATCTGCAAAAAAATACTATTTTTTTTTGTCAACAGCCTAGAGACTTAGAACGGTTCGGAGATCCAAACCGGAGGTATCGAGTTTACATATGTAATATCCACTGGGTAGACACGAGCACTTCTTGCTAACTTGTCTGCTTTTGTGTTGTATGCGCGTGGGATGAGTGAGATTGAGAAAAAAGAAAAAAACTCCTTACTCTTCACGAATTCCTCCAAGTGTAAAGCAAACGCCAATCCTCGGGTGTAGACACCATCTTCAATAACTCAGAGAAGTCTGTTGCAAAAGCTATTTCCGTCTTCTGGTTTGGAGTCAAACAATGCATGGCCCATATGAGTGCTTCCAATTATGCATGTAGGGGGGAGAGGCTTCTTCGTAGATTTCTTGCTCCCATAATTGTCCCTACGATACCTTCCTGAATGCATTGCCAACATAATCCAGAAAAAAAATCTGTCTCTTTCAAAGATTCATCAAAAGTACACCGCCAGCCTTCGTAATTCGGAGACACCAGAGTAGGGGACAAACTTTGGAGTATCATATCAGGGTCACTACTATGTGCCGTTTCCCAGGTTATTGCCTCAGTTTCCGCTAGCTTCAGAATTTCTTGTGGATCTATGTCCACATTTGAGAAAACCATATCATTTCTCGCTTTCCAAATATACCACACAATCCAAGAAAAACTCGTATCCTGATTTTATGTAGGAAGTCTCCAAAAAAGATGATCGAAATTAGCAAAAACCGATGACAATGGGAAAACCCCCGGAGGCGTTGGGATCTTAGAAAGCGCCCATGTTTGTAATGCCGGAGGACATTCGAAAAGGACATGGTTGATAGTTTCATTGTCTGATCCGCACCTAGCACATTGTGAATCACAATTTATCCCCTTACTTCGTAAATTTATTGAGACCGCGAGACATCCCGATACAGCTTGCCATATAAAGTATCGTAATTTCGGAGAACACTTCAGCTTCCATGTATGAGCATGTAAGATCGTCACATCCGGACCATATGAGCCATTGGAACCTGTGTTCGGGTCTTAATGTTCAATTTGATAACCCGATTTAACCGTATACCTTCCCGATTGTGTGTAGTGCCATCCAATAGTGTCTGGTTTGAAGGTGCTACTTACTGGCAGACCCCGAATAATCGTTACGTCTGTCGAATCAATAATGGCATTTAACAAAGCCATATTCCACGTCTGTGTCTGTGGGTCAATCAGATGATTAACCATTAGATTCGGGTAATAAGTATACCCCTTACATGTTGCTTACCTCGGCTGAGATGATGGTATCCATGGGTCGTTCCATACTGAAATAGAACAACCTGATCCAACTCTGTGAATTAGCCCTTTTTGACCAGAGATCTAGCTGAAATAATGGGGAGTAAGATCGAATAGAGTCCAAAGGGTCTGTGTTCTGAAAATAGCGACCCTTGAAAACGTGCACAAATATGGAATCCAGTTTATCCATTAATCTCCATAATTGTTTGGCCAATAAAGCGGTATTAAAATCCTCGACTGCCCGAAAACCCATCCCCCCTCCGATTTGCTTCGACATAATTTCTTCCATGCTATCCAATGCATTCATTTGTGTTCTCCATTTGAACTCCACCAGAACCGTGCTGTCGCACTAGTTAATTTTGCAGTTATGAATTTGGGTAATCGAAAACACGACATAACGAATGTTGGCATTGCTGATACCACTGATTTAATTAAAACCTCCTTGCCCCCTTTGGATAAAAACCTTGATGTCCATCCATTAATTCGATTGTTTTGTCTCTCTGCGACAAAATTAAAGATCTTACTTTTGGCTCCTCCGAGACTTTCCGGAAGGCCTAGATATGAACCCATGCCGCCGATGGTAAAAATCCCTAGTATGTGTTTGACCTCATCCTGGACCGTCTCATTTACCGTGTGACCAAATTGTAAAGAAGATTTACCAAAATTTATTAGCTGCCCAGACACTGACCCGTATTGTCGAAGTATTTGCAAAATAGTTTCACATTCCTATTTGGTGGCCTTGCAGAAGAAAAGACTGTCATCGGCAAAGAGTAAATGTGATACTGATGGACTTGTTCTCGCAACCTTTAACCCCGTGACTAATTTGTCTCTTTCTGCCTTTCCGATATTGGCTATTAATACCTCCGTAC
The DNA here is from genome assembly GCA_030161315.1 of Eutrema japonicum. NCBI lineage: Eukaryota > Viridiplantae > Streptophyta > Magnoliopsida > Brassicales > Brassicaceae > Eutrema > Eutrema japonicum. The sequence continues at coordinate 51,024,633 of BSQW01000007.1, read as the reverse complement.
AAAGTATGAATAGATATGGTGACAAGGGATCCCCTTGTCGGAGCCCTCTCTTTGGAATAATCCGTCCTTTGGGTTGCCCATTCATAAGAACTATGTACTCTACTGATGTGATACACCACAACATCCATGTTATCCATTTTTCCAAGAAACTGAACTTCCCCAAGAGATGTTCTATAAAAGACCATTCCACTCGATCATACGCTTTGCTCAGATCTGTTTTTATCGCCATATATTTACATTTACTTGACTTATTAGTTCGTAGGCTATGAAACATCTCTTCAGCAATCAGAATATTATCCAAAATTAATCTACCTGACACAAAGGCTGATTCAGTCTCCGAAATAAGATTCGGTAGAAGGCGCTTTAACCGTTGACATAAAACCTTTGAAATAATTTTGTATCCCACATTACAGAGACTCATGGGCCGTAATTCCGTCATCCGACTTGGTCTTTCCGTCTTCGGGATTAGACAGATATTTGTCTAATTCAGTCGCTGGTCAAAAACATCAGTCTCTAGGAAGCCGTTTACCAGTCCTAATAAATATGCCTTCACTATTTGCCAGGATCGCTGAAAAAAAAGGGATGTCATTCCGTCGGGTCCCGGATCTTTTTCTGGGTGCATCATAAATAGGGCCGAACGTACTTCCTCTTCGGTAGCCCTTGCCGTAAGGGCATTATTGTTATGCTTCGAAACTAATGTTTGTATTTCGCCCAGAGCCTCCTCAAATTCCGTCTGAGACGTCGAGGTAAAGAGGTCGTTGAAGTAATTTACCACCACTCGTTCGACCTCCTTTTCCGATGTGACCCACAGTCCTGAAGCATTATGCAACACGACAATCCGATTCCTTGCCCTCTTTTGCATTACTTGCGCATGGTATAACTTTGTATTTTTATCCCCCACCGTATGCCACAAAGTGCGACTTTTCTGTTGCCAGTAGAGTTCTTCGTCCCGGTATGCTTGTTTTAATTTTCCTGTAATTTCTATCAACTCCTCTTGAGTCCTAGTATCATCATTTTGGATATATTCTACTGTCCGTTGCAACTTAATGAACTTCTCTTTACCATAAGGTAAGTTATTTTTTTTGTCATTTCGATATTTCCCGCCCACAATTCCCAATTTTTTGGACAATTTATCCCCCCTGAATTCATTTTTGGTAATGAATCTTATCAGGTTTTGCAAAAAAAAAAACACTATATAATCATGTAACGTTATAACAAATTGAGAAATTTTTTTTAAAAAAAATATCACTTAATTCAAAATAAAAAATTTTGTCTCGCGCAATAGTGCGGATTAAATTCTAGTTTTCTATTATTTTATTATCTATCAAACCCGTTGGTATCAACTGATCTCAACCTCTGTAACATTATATGATATTGTGGACTTATTTATAACATAAACTAATTAAAATAAAAAGAATGAAGAAACAAACCAGTAAAATTCCATTACCAAAAATCTAATCATTAATATTACTTTTTATCTTGTACAACAATAGTATTTCCAGTTCTACCTAGGCTATGACTATTTCGTTGTAATAGTAATTTCACAACTTTTTTGCTTAATCGTTGACTGCAAAAAAGCTTATTATAGTCATTGCAAGAGAAAGAATGTGTTTGGATTGATTTTAAGAAAACATTGCCAGCTCTTTTACTAAAAACAACATCTGTTTACTAAAATATATGTGGTTAATAGTAATTTCACAACTTTTTTGCTTAATCATTGACTGCAAAAAAAGCTTATTATAGTCATTGCAAGAGAAAGAATGTGTTTGGATTGATTTTAAGAAAACATTGCCAGCTCTTTTACTAAAAACAACATCTGTTTACTAAAATATATGTGGTTACTAAATTACTAATCATCATCCAAAAATAACCAACATTGAAATCCATATTTTCTCTACTATATAAACACCAATAACCTCTTCTTCGTAATCCCACAGAGCCAATTCAAAATACAATTAAATATATAAATAAAATAAATTGCACTCCTAATCGGAGTTTCTTTTATAACTTATTTATTTATTTAATCTATTTGGAAGACTAAATCAAACAACGATCAATAATAATATGGGGATGTCTAAAAATCTCAAGGTTATTCTATCTCTCGCTCTTGTTGTGTTCTTGGCTCTTGCAGCAACCAAGATTGAAGCAAGAGTCATAAATTATCGTGATCTTCGGAGTGGAGATCACGGTATGCTTTGTGACAAAGCAAACCCTAGCTCATGCAAGAAGCAAGAAGCGAATCATTACACGAAAGGATGCGAGGCGAGCCAGCATTGCCGTGGACCAGTCCCAAAACTGTGAATCAACCAAAGAGCATCAAATTATTTTCCTAATTATTAGGATTATCGTACTTTCTTATCATGAGAGTGAATTTGATTAAATAATATGTGTTGACAAAAAAAAAAAAAATTAAATAATATGTTTTTGTATCATACTTTTTTGGCACTCTAACATGTCAAAAACTAAAAAAATGCAATTGTGTCATTCTTAAGATGGGTTTCCAATAAAGAAAAATGCAAGACTAAAAACAAATTATTCTTTGAATTCACTTAGAAACATAAATGAAAGTGTAATGCTAACTGAGTTTAAAACTGTGTCGGAACAGAGCGTGACACAGCTGCTGAAGCAGGACGTGGTACAACTTCTATGAGAGCACAAAGACCGAACTGATGCAGACATTGAACATAGGGAGATTGTACTACATAGGCTGAAGAGATCTGACATATTGATGTGGCAGTTTGGATTGAGATGGAGTTGATATAAACGGTGTGACAGCTCAGACATGAGCAATGGAAGGAGCTGACACAGTTGCTGAGGCAGTATTTGATGATGGCACTTGTGGAGCAGTTACGAAGTCAACGCTTTATGTAAGTGATGCTCAATGATCGACACATGATGGAAATACAATGTGGTGATCAAGAAGACTGGAGCTGGATGCATTCGAGGATGTATCAGGACCTGAGTCAGTGAGTCAGAATGAGATGCATCAGAGGATGTATTAGACGTTGTACCAGGAGGCAAGAACTTGGCGTGGCGCAGAAGCTGACGTGGCAAGTGAGTTGCGAAGCTGGATGAAAACGCTGGAATGTATATTTGGCGTTGATGCAGTTGCTGTACCAGTTTAAGAAGTAGTACAGGAACTAATACAAGGGTTTATTGAAAAGGCCCAGAAGCCCAAAATGATGAAGAAATCGTGTGGGCTCTTAGGGTTTCGACCCTAGCCATATAAATACCAAGAGACGGCCAGAGAAACAAGTGCGCGTCTAGGGTTTATCATGAGATGCACACAGGTGTGTGTGGCGTCGCCCCATCATACATGATTTGTAGATCTGTTGGTGATGGTTGATGGAGTACAAGCACATCTGTAAGATGGTGTTTGTATCGGTAGTAGCCGAGCGGTAGACTTTGTAGAGATACCGTGTCCACAGTTCGTCCATCTAGAAAAGAATGATAGGCATCGTAGTGCTGTATATCATAGCAATTGTAATTGCAATCTTGTTCTAGTAGATTTGTTCTGGACTAGGTCCCGGGGATGTAGGGAAACCGAACCTCGTTAAAAAACTCTATGTGTTATTTACTTTATGCTCATTTGTATACTCAAACACATAGATCTAGCCACAAATACGCTTACAATTGGTATCAGAGAGGGTTCTCGAAAGAACTCGGTTCTTAATTCGGGAATGATCCTGGATTTGTGGCTAGCGGAGCAATTTTGAAGAGGATGAGAAAGACGAGCTCCACACCGTGTAAGAATAGAATCATGTTGAAAGCATCACATGAGAAGGAGTTTCAGAGATGTATGATTTGTCGACAAATTGCCTGTCTCATAGATGGTTTGGTCTACAATAAAGATCTCGATGAGGATAATGGTCTGAAACTGCTTCTGATTCAGATTGCTTTTGTGCCGTCGTAAGCCATCGGAGGAGAAGAATCTGGTGTACGGGCCGAACAAGTTAGGTTGTTAGAAACATGGGCTTTAGTCATCTGTTTGAATTAGGCCCAAATAGAGATTATTCATGGATTTGTCAGAGGCCCGTGTGATTGGGATTAATCTAATTCTAGTTGGTAGTGACGTCTCTTTGGAAGAAAGACAAAAAGGGGAAACAATGAAGCTGAGTTCAGGAGCTGCTCGGAATCACTTGTATTTCTAGCTTATATCCGACTTTCGCTTTGAGAAACTAAAAGTGATTGGGGGAAGAAGTTCTGCGTCGAAGCAGCTCATGGTCTAGCTATTTCAGGGTTCGACAATTTTCAGAATTGAAGGTAAAATTGTCATATGATGCATGACAGTGACAGTGGTCGGAGATTACGTTAGTATCACCATCGATCAAGTTAACGATTAAAAGCAGAGAAGTTGTTAGATAAAGCATGGAGATAAGCGTTGAGGTTTTAGAAAGTCTCGGCCAGGCAGGAGATTTTCTAATGGTTCTAGTTTAGCTATGAAGATCAAATTGAGAATCGTGAGAAGGAAAGAAGTCATTGAGAACGAAGCAGCTTTTGGATTGGGCCAATTGTAGCACAAAGTGGAGTTAATAAAAAGATGGGCTGAGTAAATTTATTTTAGTTTGGGCCCAATACAAGCTTTTACTTTGACAAACAATTGATGCATTGAAAAATTAGATGCTTATGTTTGCTGGAAAGAGCAGAAGTCTGCATCTGTATCTCAGTTGTTGGAGCTTTGGCGTTCGTGAGCTCAACGGAAGAGATGGTTCAATAATCTCTTGTCATGAGAGAAGATTCATCCGAAATTTGGGATTCTCAGTCAAAGTGCTTGGGTTTGATCTTCTTGTCAAAATCATGAGCTTTATACTCAGATTCCTTCTGAAACTAGAACAATTGTATTGAAGAAACACGCCGTTAAGAGGATAAATCAACGATTGACTATGAAGTCTCAGGGAAATGCAAAGATCTGAGATTTGCGAGGAAGATGGGTACCAAGGCTGGAATGAGCTCGACTTGGAGTTATGATTTCTGGAAATTGTAGAAGGAGTCAACAGCGACAGAGAATTTGATGGACAAATCCAGAAGGAGAGTTATGCTGATCTATGACGTCATTCTTTTTGATGGAACAAAAGGCGTTGGCAGAATCTGTGTTCCGAGGAAGATGATTGATATTCTTGGTCAAGACACTGTTTCTAAGGAGATAAGCACGTGCAAGTATGAAGCAAGGTTAATGCAAGCTTCTCAAATGGAGAATTTTAGAGGATTGATCGAATTCTACGTGTCTGAGATTTGAGGATAAGTTTGAGGGAAGATGTTTTGGTTTTTGGGAACTCATTAGGATATAAAATTTTGTCATGGAGAAGTGATCTGGGTTGAGACGACTGAGAGTTCAATTCGACGGAGACGAATGCTTCATGAACTGAAAGAACAGATGAATCGTTGATGGTTGTTGTAGCCTTTTATGAAATCAAAAAAAAAAAAAAAAAAAGGTGATTGCTATATGCTGCGAGCTCATAGTGATACAAAGTTAATGAGGATTGCGACAATAACAAACATGAATTTCCGACGGTGAAAGCTTGTGTATCATACGTGACAAGAGTGAAAGAAGAAAACTTAGTGCCTTGTATTGATTAGCACCTTATGGAATTGAAGAAGTCTCCCTGTTTTGTGATTATTTATGAAAGTTGACGTAGCTTTTGTTGGACAGGTCTTGGTTTGAATTTGTGTATTTAAAATCTGCTGCAGATTATGAGTATTCATGTCAATTTCTTGTGCTATGGGCTGCTATAATCTCTGGTGGTTTGAGATTCTTGTTGCTTAGGAGTATATTCAAGAATAGGTAAAAGAATATGCAGGTCTTTAGCATATTCTCCTGGTGGAAGTGTACAAGTAGAAGAGGAAGACAGAACTGTCAAATCAACTTCAGAGTTACGTCTGCAGGGTCAAAACTGTTCTGATCGGACTGAATTTTTGTGGCAAGCTTTTTGGCACTGTTGTCTTGAGGATCAACAGTGGGATCGTAATTTCAACGGCTGGTTTGAGATTTATTCATGCATTTCCGAGACAGATCTGTACAGAGAAGGCTGCGACCAGTCTGACAAGAAAATGAGTTTGGATCATGAAACAATAGCGTCTTGAGCTGAATTTTTGCAGGAACATTCTGGACATATGGAACTATTTTCTGGCCAAAGGAGAGCTCATTTGGAGTTTGGATGAAAGATGGGCGTTTTATTGAAGATAGTTTTTGTGCATCAAAGGTATATTTCAGTCTTTGCTACAGTTTGTGTTCTACTATCTATGTGATTGCTCTAGAACTGCTACTACATCAGTAAGAGACTGTTCTGTGCGTACGGCAAGTTTAGATCTTGTTTCTATTGGCGACAGCAGTAACTTATTGATGTTGGGTCAGCTGCTTCTAATTAAGCTAAGTCACCTAATGGTCATCAGATTCATATGTGGAGTGTCATGCTTATGACAAGAAGACTGTCCTATTCTTCGAGAAGAAATACAATTCTCTTGGGTGTCAAAGAAGATGTGGGTAAAGATCTCCAAGTGTTGTGATGAAACTCTGTTGAGATATATGTGACTTTGGTTGGTTTTAACTTAGTTGTGCACTCAAGCAGGGGGAGATGAAGTCTTGATGAGATACATGAGAGTAATCATACTTATAATGCACAACTTGGTTTCAGGTAGAGTAAGGTTGTGTGAATTTGAATACCTGGATTACTCTTGTGATGCATAAGTAGCTTGAGTATAAAACTAAGCTAAAAAGGGAGAGATGATGGTAGATCTTATGAGCTAAGTATTGATACATCAGATGATTCATGAGAATGTGTGACAAGAAGCATGACTAAGTGTTGATTGATCTCAGCAAGTCAAGGTTGTGTTTCAGAGAAATAACACAAACCGATGATATAAGATTGAGGGAGAGTTTGAAGAGCATCAAGCTGTGTGTAAATGGAAAAGCTTTCTACAACTCAGTAAACAAGGGAGAGATTGTTAGTGTAGTGTTTGACTGAGCTTAGAGAGTGGTGGAACAGGGTGTGACACAACTATAAAGAAGCGAATGATTTGATACATCAAGTGATGTGGTATTGGTTGTGTGTTTGAGTTCTACAACTCAGTCATCAAGGGAGAGATTGAAAGTGTAATGCTAACTGAGTTTAAAACTGTGTCGGAACAGAGCGTGACACAGCTGCTGAAGCAAGACGTGGTACAACTTCTATGAGAGCACAAAGACCGAACTGATGCAGACATTGAACATAGGGAGATTGTGCTACATAGGCTGAATAGATCTGACATATTGATGTGGCAGTTTGGATTGAGACGGAGTTGATATAAACGGTGTGACAGCTCAGACATGAGCAATGGAAGGAGCTGACACAGTTGCTGAGGCAGTATTTGATGATGGCACTTGTGGAGCAGTTACGAAGTCAACGCTTTATGTAAGTGATGCTCAATGATCGACACATGATGGAAATACAATGTGGTGATCAAGAAGACTGGAGCTGGATGCATTCGAGGATGTATCAGGACCTGAGTCAGTGAGTCAGAATGAGATGCATCAGAGGATGTATTAGACGTTGTACCAGGAGGCAAGAACTTGGCGTGGCGCAGAAGCTGACGTGGCAAGTGAGTTGCGAAGCTGGATGAAAACGCTGGAATGTATATCTGGCGTTGATGCAGTTGATGCAGTTGCTGTACCAGTTTAAGAAGTATTACAAGAACTAATACAGGGGTTTATTGAAAAGGCCCAGAAGCCCAAAATGATGAAGAAATCGTGTGGGCTCTTAGGGTTTCGACCCTAGCCATATAAATACCAAGAGACGGCCAGAGAAACAAGTGCGCGTCTAGGGTTTATCATGAGATGCACACAGGTGTGTGTGGCGTCGCCCCATCATACAGGATTTGTAGATCTGTTGGTGATGGTTGATGGAGTACAAGCACATCTGTAAGATGGTGTTTGTATCGGTAGTAGCCGAGCGGTAGACTTTGTAGAGATACCGTGTCCACAGTTCGTCCATCTAGAAAAGAATGATAGGCATCGTAGTGCTGTATATCATAGCAATTGTAATTGCAATCTTGTTCTAGTGGATTTGTTCTGGACTAGGTCCCGGGGATGTAGGGAAACCGAACCTCATTAAAAAACTCTATGTGTTATTTACTTTATGTAACTCGTATACTCAAACACATAGATCTAGCCACAAATGCGCTTACAATAAATTCTCATATAAAACAATAACTCTAACTAAAAAATAAATTCTCATTTCCCCCACCGTCGTTCTCCTGAAAACTGCGCTTCCCATGCCGTCTTCGCCTCCAACGAGCCTCTCTCGACGACTCCGGGCAAAGCGATTCGGGTCATGTATTCGTCTACGACAGATCTTCAACGAAGTGATTCTGCAACAGTGAGACAATCTCAAGGGAGTCTGAGAAAAACTCGTTCAACGGGAACGCCTACAAGTTCAAAAATATGCTCTTTAATGGTTTCTTTATTCTTACGAAGTCAGCTTAAACAGGAATAATCGATTTGATTTTTCAAAAATGGTTTCATTTGTCATATGTAAATTGTTCAGACTTGAGACTAAAGATTGGATTTGGATCTGTCCTTACCTGAGCAAAACACACACACGCAAAAAATTAAATAAAAATATTCCGCTGCCGGGGTTTGAACCCGGATTTCAGCAATTGAAATAAACATTTGTGCTACAACGGATCTGTTGAAAGCATTTCCAATTAGTTAATTTATAATGCTAGTTTCTATATTATTTTCTATTTTCTACCTTTCAAATGTTTCTATTATTATATTTTTTTTGAAATTTAAATTTTATATGTATATTTATTATTTTCAAGAAAAACTTCACCGATAATTCGATATTGCAAAACGCAAAATTCTACAAAAGCTGCTATTTAGCAGTTTTTCACGAGAATCGCATAGCGATTTCGTAGCACTTTTCCCTAAAAACCGCAACAGAGCATTTTCATCAAAGCCGCAAATTAGCTATTTCATAGCACTTTTCCCTGAAAACCGCAACAGAGCATTTTCATCAAAGCCGCAAATTAGCTATTTCCCTACCTAAATTGCAAAACAACGATATCCCCCCAAAACTACGAAATAGCTATATCCCGTCAAAACCATAAGATAGCAATTTCTCGCTAAAAAAAAATACTGATTTACCGTCAAAACCATAAAATAGCGGTTTTTTTCAAAACCACAAAATAACGGGTTCTTGTCAATACCACAAAATAGTTGTTCCCCGCCAAAATTTCAAAATAGTTATTTCCTACTAAATCGCAAAACAATGATTTCTCGCCAAAACAATGAAACAACAATTTCCCACCAAAACTGCAAAATAGCGGTTTACCGTGAAAACAACAAAATAGTGGTTTCTTGTCAAAACCGTGAAATAACGGTTTTCCGACCAATACCGCAAAATAGTTATTACCTGCCAAAATTGAAAATAGGGGTTTTCCGGAAAAACCACAAAATAGTGTTTTCTCGCGAAAACCGTAAAATAGCGTTTTCTCATGAAAATCACAAAATAGTGGTTTTCTCTTAAAACTGCAAAATAGCGATTTCCCATTAAAAATCGCAAATAAGGGTTTCCGTGAAAACCGCAAAACAACGATTTTCCGTGAAAACAGCAAAACAACGATTTTCCGTGAAAACCGTAAAATAGCGGTTTTCCGACAAAACTGCAAAATAAGTATTATAAAAAAATAGAATCTAAAAAAAATTTCTTAACTGGATTATTTCATTAAAATCAAATTTTATGAGTTCTTCAAATATTAATTTGATTCAGTTGTAAATATAATTTTGTTTTTTTTGTCACACTTAATTCATTAATTTGCTTCCAAGGTACAAATAGAGGGAATTAAGCATCCTCTTAGATTATTACAACACAAAATAAAAGCAATAGAACATATAACAATTAGATTATCTTGGAAGATGGACCACTGATTTGAGGCAAGACTCAAATGCGTCAGTGGAGACTTCATGGCAAAGCCAGAGAGTTTGAACTTAGTCATTTTCGAATGTGACGTTGAAAATGAACCACTACCTCTGGTATTCGTAGAAACAAACCCGACTGCTTTTTCTGGTCTCGTGCAGACCGCTACACAAGAGGACAAGACGGTGAGAGAATTCAATTGAGTTTTCGGCAAAGAGCTCCGGAAGACGACCCTTCTCAAAGAAAGATAATTAGATGGAAAGGTTCTCTCCTCGGGAGGTAAGGGTGGTGGAATTGATCTCTCCCCGAGAGGGGATGAAGTTGGAATGGATCTCTCCTATAGGGAGGAGTTTTCTAGGGCAGCCATCTCCCATGTTGGAATAACCGTAACAAATCCGGCAAAGATGCCAAATAATTCAGCATCAAATATGGGTCAGCAGTGTTTGACAATGATGGGTCAAGAAGCCCACAACTTCGATCAGTCCCAGCCCTTTCTTATGCTTTGCCAGTTGAGCAGGGAGGCTTCAGGATGGAGGGGAAATGAGGAGGAACGGCGATGGAAAGTGCTCTCTGTGCCGAAGAGTGACTAGGCGGATGCGTAACGGTATAGTTCGCGCAAGCTGTGACCAAGAGAGGAAAGTTTGGAAGATGGATTGGACGCCTACAATCAAAGTCTTTGGATTCACCGGTAATACTCAAGCAAGTCGGACGGAGGAGCTCAGAGTCCGCTTAGTCAGAGATATGATTAACTGTGTTTTCCCCGGTTTCTAACCCTTGTTTTGTGTCTTTTATCGAGTCAAAGTTTCTTTTTATAGTCTTTTAGTCCTTTATCGTGTTTTTTTAGTTTTTAAATGACTTGGGGAGAAAATGAGCCGTTTTGGGTGAAAATGAGCATATGGAGATGCAGAATCATGCAGAGGCTTCAAAATTTTGGCTTTCTTTGAAAGACTTTCCACCAATGGATCGATCTCCAATTTTGATGCAAGATAGAGCATTTGGTTAAATTTCATTTGGAAGTGGTGTGTGGTCATTCCAATGGTGCCAATCAAAAGTTACGCCAGTTTTCGTGAAAACAATCCAACCTAAACCGACCAAATTAGCGGCGCCGAAAAAAAATTGGTTTTCACTTGTTTTGACCCGGAATTACCTAGGGTTTCGTGGAGAACGACTCTAGACCTATTTATACTTATTTTTAAGCCACTTTTGAGGGCACGCTTTATTTTTCTACAGATTTTGTATCTATTTCTCTTGGGAGGAGATCTCTGAACCTCTTCTGACAAATTTGGAGAAGATTTATGAACCCTTTTATATATCTATCTATTGGATTTCATTATGTTATCTCTCATATATATATTTGTTTGTTCTCTGCAACTATGTGTGAGTAGATTCATAGTTATGTTTTAGGGTTTTCAAGAGAATTCATGAATTGCTAGTTTAGGATTGTTAGATAGGGAATTTTCGATTGGTTTATTCATCTATTGTTGATCTTATTGCTGAAATTTGATTTGCGACCTATATATGATCTTAGGATTAATCTATAATCTATTCATCAAAAGTGTTTTAGATTTCCTGAAAGAACATAAATTAGCAAGTTCTCCTTAGCCAACGAAAGCTGATGCTAAGGTGATTTTTGAACTTATCAAACATGAACATTAATGTGTGCTTATAATTCTAAGTTTAAACGACCGTTTAGATACTGCCTTGATTGGTATAAATGATAGTAGAGCAGTAGCATTAAGAAGCAGAAGCAGTATGCTGCTGAACCTGTATGCTCTGATTAATGAACACATTTTGTGATTGACAGAGTTGTGAAAGATTATATATATAATTATTTAATATATTTATTCGTAAGCACTATATCTATAGTTATATTTTTAATATAATTTTTAATAAAATTTTAATAAAAATTTTCATATTTCAATTGTATTTATTATATTATATTTTTATTTAAATTTTTATTTGAAAAATAATAAAATAATGGTAAATATTGGTTTTAAGAGTATAAAATTTACACTTTAATATAAACATAATTTTTTGATATCATTTAACAAAATAAAGTAGTTATATAAACTTATTTTAATTTTTTTTTATATTTTATATGTTAATGCTCTACCAAAAGTTTCATATGAAAGCATAGAGGAAAGAGCATTTGTAGAGCATATGCAGCTTCTAAATGCTTTGTTGATTGGTTGATAAAATGGTTAACGCTTTTTTAAATGCTCTACCAATCAATGTCTAAGGAATTATTGGTTTTTTCATTTTAGTGAGGGTTATTGGTTCTTGCATTTTAATGGATTTAGAAATCCTTCTCAGATTTAGAAATCCTAATGAATCCATTGATTTTAAAATCAGATAAGTGGATTTCAAAATTAAATAAGTAGGATTTTAAAATCAAATATGCGGATTATTGTAAATCAACCAAATGGATTTACAATAATTTTTAGTCTTACAATAAAATGAAAATTAAAAAAAAAAACCAAAAAGACATGTCGTTCTTTTCCTTTCACTAATCATCTATTATTCTCCTAAAATATAGAATATGTCCACATATTTTTTATAATTATTGATCTCAATTGATTGGCATGTTCTCTTTTTGATCTTAGGTTCCAAGAATTTCTTCATCATTGTTATTAACTTCTTCAAGATCTTCTTCTTCATAATTTGTTTCTTCAGGAAAACTATATGTTCAACAGTAGTTTCGAAGAAAGTTATGTAAACCAGCACATGCAAGTGCAATTTATGTTTGTATCTTTTAAGGAAAAGGAGGCGCAGACTTAAAAAATAGGAATCGAGATTTGAAGATACCAAATATTCTTTCAGAATGTAGCATCGGGTATGAATATGATTGGATTAGGCGATACTACTGATGCTCGAACATGTGGATTTATGGAAATGGAAAATGAGCAAAAAAATTATAGTGAAGAATTTTCCATGAATGTCTAGGAAAATTATGAAACACAATCATCTTTTTTTTTGCAGAGGTTCAAATAATACTTTGGAAAAACTCCATTTAAGAAAAAGACAGAGAACTAATCCTCTTAACAATATTGATGATCCAATCATTCAAAAAAGGTACAGAAGAAGCTCGTACCGAAATGAACTCCTTGACAATAATCACTAAAAAACTCTTTACTTTGATACAAGAAAGAGAAGCAAAGCAACAACAAGAAGCTGAGAAAAAGAAGAATAATTTATGGGAAGCTATCAAAAAAGTTTCTAATTTGAATGACCATGTTCGTTACGATGCGGTTAAAGTGATTCACCAATTAGGGATGAAAGATGTGTTCCTTAGCATGTCCATTGATGAGCGTTATAGTTGGATTAAGCGTAACGTCATTGAGTGATGGATTTATTATTATCTATTGTTGGATTGATCATTTTATGAGTTCGATTAGACTATAAGTTTTTGTAATAAAATTGGCTTTTTCTATCTATCTTTTTTACCATTTCAAATCAAGATGAAATTGACTCAATTATCTTTTCAAAAGATTATGTGGCCTTTAAGCTTCGAGAGTCTCACGAAACGTAGCGTGATTCCTCTATTATTGTTTTTGTACGTTTTCCTCTTTACTATTTTTTCTTTTTCCAAATTTTGAATAATACAAATCCAACCAAATAACAAGGTTTCACTCGATATTTGCTTCTTTGTATTTTACTCTTAAGAACACTTGTAAATCCATTCAAATTCAAATTAAAATCAAATCCTTATGCAAATCCTTACTATTGAATAACACTTGATTTTAACATGGATTTTAAAATCATAAAACCAATAACACAATATTTGAATATGATTGCAAAATCATAGAACCAATAACACTGAATTTGGTTTGGATTTCCAAATCCATTAAAATATACAAACCAATGACAAATAAACGTTTTTAATCTCCAGTTTCTTTCACTACACTCTTTGTAGTTAGAATAGGTAATTAAAAAGCAGCCTACAGAAAGAAAAAGAACAATCAAACTTATTTACATTCTCCAAGGAAAATAATTGTATCTGTTGAACGAGTATTTCAATTAAATATAAGTTAGGTAAATAAGTTGGGGACTCGGAGAATTTCGTTTTATTAAAACTTTAACTCGGCAATTACATGGAGGAGTTGAAAGCGCATTTGTGGCTAGATCTATGTGCTTGAGTATACGTATGAGCATAAAGTAAATAACACATAGAGTTTTTTAACGAGGTTCGGTTTCCCTACATCCCCGGGACCTAGTCCAGAATAAATCCACTAGAACAAGATTGCAATTACAATTGCTATGATATACAGCACTACAATGCCTATCATTCTTTTCTAGATGGACGAACTGTGGACACGGTATCTCTACAAAGTCTACCGCTCGGCTACTACCGATACAAGCACCATCTCACAGATGTGCTTGTACTCCATCAACCATCACCAACGGATCTACAAATCATGTATGATGGGGCGACGCCACACACACACTTGTGCCTCTCCTAATAAACCCTAGACGCGCACCGTCTTTATGAGACGCCGTCTTGGTATTTATATGGCTAGGGTCGAAACCCTAAGAGCCCACACGATTTCTTCATCATTTTGGGCTTCTGGGCCTTTTCAATAAACTCCTGTATTAGTTCATGTACTACTTCTTAAACTAGTACATCAACTGCATCAACGCCAGATATACATTCCAGCGATTTCGTCCAGCTCAGCAACTCACTTGCCACATCAGCTTCTGCGCTGCGCCACGCCAAGTTCTTGCCTCATGATACAACGTCTGATACATCCTCTGATGTACCACGTTCTGACTCATCGTCTGATACATCCTCTGATGTATCCAAATGCATTCTTCTTGATCGCCACACTGTATTTCCATCATGTGTCGATCACTGAGTATCACTCGCACAGAGCGATGTCTTCGTACCTGCTCCACTCGCACCTGTATCGGATACTGCCTCAGTGATAGTGAACTTTTTACGGTTCGCACAATTACCCACTGTGCACAATGCCTCAATCTAATGGCATGTCATTGTAGCACTTTGGGATCGAATCCACAGGGAAATAAGAACGACGCACTAAGAATACAGGACGCTATCTAATCTAAGCAAATATCGGGTTTTGGTTTATTTATCGAACAATTTGAAACGTGCAAAATAGAGAAATGAACGAGTAGCAAAGCAAACAAGAAAACGATTAATATCAAATTTAAACAAACGAATTCTCGGGTAAAGCAATCGACTCGGGTGATTCTTTAATCTACTCAAGATGCTCAAACATTCGACTAAATATCTCCCTAGGCCTTAGAACACTACTAAAGATTAATCCACTTCCATGGTATTAACCCATTTCTTAGTCATCAATCGTCATAAACTTCCGTTCGCGATTCTATGACTAACAAGCATTAATAACAAGTCTAAATAGCCATTAAACACCCTAGACATCTATTTCCATAGGCTAGGAATGTAAAACACTCATTGAATTGGTTGGGGAATTTCATCGAACACCTTCCGGGCGAGAAATTCCCTATGATCTAAATCAACTTTGTCAAGGCCAATCCAGCATTAATAACACTCAATGAGAAAGGATATCAACTAATCTAGTTCTTAAACATCAAGAACAAACCTAGAATCACCCTAGTCTACTTCACCCAAGAATCCTAAAAGAACTACTCACACATAGCTAAATCACAAATATAAACCGTACAAATGAAAGCCATAAGCAAAATAAGAAGAATGGTAAAAAGAGTTTAAGAAAATCTTCACTAAAATGGTTTGGATCTTGAATCTTTCATACAAAACAAAAACAAGACAAGAAGAAAGAAATAAGTGGCTTAGAACCCTAAAAAGAAGCAGCCCCCGTCTAATTAGGCTTAATTTGCTTAAATAGATACAGATCGGGTCGGGTCAACCCGGGACAAACCGGGTTTGACCCGACAATTTTTGTGCCCGAGAAGGTTCACAGCGGTCAGCTCAGACCGCTGCATGACCGCTGTGAACTGCCTGCTGTTTGCTTCGGATGGATCCGCAGCGGTCTGCTCGTACCGCTGCACCTGACCGCTGCGGACTTGAAAGTGCAGCGGTCTGGTTTGACCGCTGTATGACCGCTGCGAGACTTCTGGTTTTTGCTCCGGCTGGATCCGCAGCGGTCTGCTCGTACCGCTGCACCTGACCGCTGCGGACTTGAAAGTGCAGCGGTCTCCCTAGACCGCTGCATGCTGGCCGCTGCGCTTCCTGATTTCCTCCTCCATCACTCGATCATCTCCGTTCGCTGCGGGTACGTTCCTCCTGGTCCATGATCTTCCCCAAGACTCCAAATGGTACCTAAAAGACTCCATAGCACACAAACATATGCAAAAACTAACCTAAGACTCACTAACTCTAAAATGGATGCAAACTATACCAAAAACAAAGAAATGAATGCAATAAGTCACAAAATGCTAACTAAAATGTATGCTAAAATGGGCTAAATTATGCAACTATCAACTCCCCCGAACTTGCCTTTTGCTTGTCCGCAAGCAAACAAACAAGAACAAATCGAAGAAGAGGTTGGAATGCGGGATATCATATCCAAGAATATTAACAAAAGAATTCAATTCAATGCACTTGGTAGTAGTTATGTGATGCACAAACAACCTCTACTTCAAAAGATTTAGCCATACTCGTCGCTACACGAATTTGGTATAAGCCTTAGCATCTACAAGTAATCATATCCTCTAACTCTTTAACATTCATTAAGTACAATGGTGAATCATGCTTAATAAAAATCAAGTGAACTCATTTGGCTTAGGGAAAAGGTTTTGAGATGAAAATAATCTCAATCATGTGGGTATTCCAATGCAATGGGATCTCTCACGAAAGAATGAACTTTGGCAAAATGCTAAGAGTAAAGAACAATTGATGCGTACAAGGATGACATCCGTCTACCCAATGCCCCAATATGAACTCCACTCCTATTTCTAAACTCATCAAGATCCATTCTAAACTACCCATATCACAAGGCATTTTGCCTTCTTAGACCACATTTCTTTTCTTCTTCTCTTTCAACAAATGGATTGGCTCTTCATCTTTTTCTTTTAGCTCTTTTTCACTTTCATAACTAGTCTCTCAATCATCATTTAGATGCCTTAGCCATATTTTTTTTTTTTTTTTTTTTTTTTTTTTTTTTTTTTTTTTTTTTTTTTTTTTTTTTTTTTTTTTTTTTTTTTTTTACACACATAGAGACTTATACTTTCAACACCTAGAGCTATTCCACACTTTCATGCCAACCAATCCAAACTTTTTACTTTCCCCTATCCTTTTTCCCAATCTTTTATTTTCTCCACACTTTCTTTTCTTTACATCAACACCCAAATCACCAACCTATCTATCAACTCCTTGTCGTTCCAAACTCAACACTTTTTGCTAAGTTCATTCAAAATTAGGCCTCACGACACACACAAGAGATGAAGGCTTGAAGGAAAAGTATAGTTAAGGGTGTGGTTAACCGTTCCAAAAATGAGAAACGACTATTTGAGCTAACAAGAGAGTGGTGAAAAGAGGTAAGATAGCTCAAATATGTATAAGGTATCCATGAATTCACTTTTCAATGTACAAGCATGATAATTTCAAGTCAAGATTAAAGTTCATGTAGATAGAGTTAGATTCAATTCAAAGCATGCTTCAACCAAGACAAAAACATTCAAACCGCAAGATCAAAGCATGGATCATCCTTAACTTCGTGATCGCTCGAATGCATCAAAGAACTCCTAACGAGGGCATTAATTCAAGCTCTTAAGTTTATATTCTACATGGATAATTCTCCCAATGCAAGTGAATGCAAACCTATATGCATCTAGACTCAATCTTAAACATGCAAAATGCAACTAAAATTTTTTTTTTTTTTTAATGGTTTTTATATGCACTTATATGAATGAATGAGACTCAAAGATGGAAAAATAAAAATAAGATCACAAAACACAAGATCAAAAGACACAAATCCTTCCCCCGAACTTGAATTGCAACGTCTCGGTGCAACAAAAGTCAAAGAGAAGGTAAAAATATGCAAAAAGTATGTACAATGAAATGGAGTTTGGATCATACCTTTGGATTGGAGAGAAGTGTGACGTGCTGTAGCTATACCCATTCATGCATTAAGCACCACGACCTTGGACCCAAGAAAACTATAAACATCAAACAAAAACATTAAAAAGAACAAGAAAAAACGAAAATATATACAAAGATAGTCATGGGAATGCCTCCCAAGAGCGCTTGTTTTACGTCGCTAAGCTTGACGTTTCAACTGTTAATCATGAGAATCAAAAGGTTGAGCCAATGCACCTTTGGTCCTTCTCTTGTCAAGACAAGAAACAAAATATGCAACATGGCACACGACTATCCATGGCAAAGAGGCATAACTCACATCAAGAAAGGTTACTAAAAATATAGCATACATCTTGGAATTTTCCTTGATGATGAGATGTTCACGAGGACCAAATGCATTTGATGGAAAAATGAAGTCGATTTCATGTTTAAACGAGTTAATCACAAAATAGTCAACTTCATCTCCATCAATCATGTAAAATACATCCTCTTTCCTAGATTTCATTTCGACCTTAGGGTCATCTATCTCATTCAAGATCTTATCTACATCAAGCACATCCCTTAGGTAAGATTTTTCAAGAAGAGAACTAGATTCCTCAGGCATTGAAAGCTTAAACTCGATATCATGATCATTCAAAGCACATAGATAATTAATATCAAAACATACTTCATGATAATCACTAGCAAGCTTTTCTACTCTTAAGGTTTCTAGTATTTGAGACTCACATATTAAATCACAGCAATCATTAATGAGCTTGAGAGCATGTGAACTAGAAGCTACATCTTCAATGCAAGGCAAGTGACTATCCTCATAATCAACGATTTCAAAGGTTGTGTCAAAAATACCTTCTAGTTGGCATGGTGGAACCCAATAAATTACCTCTTCGAGTGCATGAGCTATCTTTATCTCAATATATGTGAGCTCCCTTCCCTCAAGCGCTGCCCGACGTGACATGAGGTTCAAACGGATCATAATCGCGAGATTACTCCTTGTCAATGCCGGGTTTTCTTTGCAAAGCTCATCCAACTCTACTTTTTGTTCTGATGTGAGTACACTTTCATCAAATGGTGGCTCCACATATGGCTCATCATCAATGCTTTCATCAAATGTGGCATCCTCTTCTTGTGGCCAATCATTGTAATCCATGGCCATCGACTCTAAGAAGCAAAAAAGAAGAAAATAAAAAGTTAGTAGAAGTCAAGAACTTAGTCTCAAATAGTATCCAAATCCTAATGGCTATTGCTAATTTCCCCGGCAACGGCGCCAAATTGATAGTGAACTTTTTACGGTTCGCACAATTACCCACTGTGCACAATGCCTCAATCTAATGGCATGTCATTGTAGCACTTTGGGATCGAATCCACAGGGAAATAAGAACGACGCACTAAGAATACAGGACGCTATCTAATCTAAGCAAATATCGGGTTTTGGTTTATTTATCGAACAATTTGAAACGTGCAAAATAGAGAAATGAACGAGTAGCAAAGCAAACAAGAAAACGATTAATATCAAATTTAAACAAACGAATTCTCGGGTAAAGCAATCGACTCGGGTGATTCTTTAATCTACTCAAGATGCTCAAACATTCGACTAAATATCTCCCTAGGCCTTAGAACACTACTAAAGATTAATCCACTTCCATGGTATTAACCCATTTCTTAGTCATCAATCGTCATAAACTTCCGTTCGCGATTCTATGACTAACAAGCATTAATAACAAGTCTAAATAGCCATTAAACACCCTAGACATCTATTTCCATAGGCTAGGAATGTAAAACACTCATTGAATTGGTTGGGGAATTTCATCGAACACCTTCCGGGCGAGAAATTCCCTATGATCTAAATCAACTTTGTCAAGGCCAATCCAGCATTAATAACACTCAATGAGAAAGGATATCAACTAATCTAGTTCTTAAACATCAAGAACAAACCTAGAATCACCCTAGTCTACTTCACCCAAGAATCCTAAAAGAACTACTCACACATAGCTAAATCACAAATATAAACCGTACAAATGAAAGCCATAAGCAAAATAAGAAGAATGGTAAAAAGAGTTTAAGAAAATCTTCACTAAAATGGTTTGGATCTTGAATCTTTCATACAAAACAAAAACAAGACAAGAAGAAAGAAATAAGTGGCTTAGAACCCTAAAAAGAAGCAGCCCCCGTCTAATTAGGCTTAATTTGCTTAAATAGATACAGATCGGGTCGGGTCAACCCGGGACAAACCGGGTTTGACCCGACAATTTTTGTGCCCGAGAAGGTTCACAGCGGTCAGCTCAGACCGCTGCATGACCGCTGTGAACTGCCTGCTGTTTGCTTCGGATGGATCCGCAGCGGTCTGCTCGTACCGCTGCACCTGACCGCTGCGGACTTGAAAGTGCAGCGGTCTGGTTTGACCGCTGTATGACCGCTGCGAGACTTCTGGTTTTTGCTCCGGCTGGATCCGCAGCGGTCTGCTCGTACCGCTGCACCTGACCGCTGCGGACTTGAAAGTGCAGCGGTCTCCCTAGACCGCTGCATGCTGGCCGCTGCGCTTCCTGATTTCCTCCTCCATCACTCGATCATCTCCGTTCGCTGCGGGTACGTTCCTCCTGGTCCATGATCTTCCCCAAGACTCCAAATGGTACCTAAAAGACTCCATAGCACACAAACATATGCAAAAACTAACCTAAGACTCACTAACTCTAAAATGGATGCAAACTATACCAAAAACAAAGAAATGAATGCAATAAGTCACAAAATGCTAACTAAAATGTATGCTAAAATGGGCTAAATTATGCAACTATCACTCAGCAACTGTGTCAATTATGTCCAATGTCGTTCTATGAGCTCCTACACCATGTATACCGATTATGTCTTTGTCTAGCATATGTAACATGTTATCCTCAACATCACGCTTTAGCCCCACGTCATCAGTTACTTTGTACTGCTTCCTTGTGTCACTTCGTGTGCTACTTCCAACTGATACATCAACTGCTTCTGTAACACGTCCTGTTCCTACAGCTGTATCATGTTCTGTTCTGACAGCTTCTCAAGTCAGTCAGCACAACACTTTCAATCTCTCCCTTGATGACTGAGTTGTAGAGCTCAAGCACACAACCAATACTACATCGCCTGATGTATCAAATCTTACACTCCTTTATAGTTGTGTCACACACGTTCCACCACTTCCTAAACTCAGTCAAACACCACACTTACAATCTCTCCCTTGTTTACTGAGTTTTATAAGGCTTTCCCGTATACATGCATTCTGATGATCTTGCAAACTCTCCCTCAATCTTATATCACCAGCTTGTGTTATTTCTCTGGAACTCACTCTTTGACTTGCTGAGAACAGTCAACACTTAGCCATGCTTCTTGTCACCTATTCTCATGAAGTCTGATGTATCAACACTTCACTCATAAGATCTAAAATCATCTCTCCTTTTTTAGCTTAGTTTGATACTCAAGCTACACAAGAGTAATCCAGACATCGACAGTTCACACAACCTTACTCTCCCTGAAACCAAATTGTGCATTATAAGAATGATTACTCTCATGTATCTCATCAAGACTTCATCTCCCCCTGCTTGAGTGCACAACTAAGTTAAAACCAACAGAAGACTCATTCTCGAAGCATATTGCCAAGCATACCTATTTCCAAGTTGTTAGAACTAAGAATTGCACATTTGAGTCTTCACATTCACCTCTAACTACCGTGCTTGATCATGTTCTAATCTTGGGTCCAGACTCTGTTGTAGACATTGATATAGTCTCTTGTCCATCAGGTTTCTTGAGAGTAGCTCAGAAACAGCTGGCCCAACATCAAAAAGTTACTGCTGTCGCCAATAGAAACAAGATCTGAGATTGCCGTACGCACAGAACAGTCTCTTTCTGATATGGTAGCAGTTCTAAGAAAAAATCACAGAGACAGTAGAACACAAACTGTAGCACAGACATAACCCTTTGATGCACAAGGACTATCTTCAATAAAACGTCAATCTTTCATCCAAGCTCCAAATGAGCTCTCCTCTGGCCCGAAAATAGTTCTTCATGTCCAGAATGTTCCTGCAAAAACATCAGCTCAAGACGCTATTGTTTCATGATCCAAACCCATTTTCTTGTCAGACTGGTCACAGTCTTCTTTATACAGATCTGTCTCGGAAATGCATGAATAAATCTCAAACCAGCTGTTGAAATTACGATCCCACCGTTGATCCTCAAGAAAACAGTGCCACGAAGCTCTCTACCAAGTTTCGGCCCGATCAGAACATTTATTAGTCTCCAAACGTCCCTCTGAAGTTGGTCCAATATAACTGTCTCTTTTCATGAGAATTCTCGTTTCACACACTTTATGCTACCTCTCTCTTGAAAAAGAGACTTAGCTAATTCCGAGTTTGTCTTATCCTTCTTGCAGCAAGACACCGACTTTACTTCTGATGCATTAAGAGATGTATCCATAGTTTCATTTGTCTCTACTTTCAGCCTTGACAAAATTGCATAAATCAGAGCGTGTCACGGCCACCTCCGATCTTTACAGCCTATGTGTTTCACAAATGCTAGATAGAGTAGATAGAACTTTTAATTACTTCTATCCTTGAAGTCATGATGCCACAATAATCACGAATCTCTTGATTTCTTCTCTTCTACAGATTTGTGATGATCTGTTTCTATTTTCTTGTATTTTGCTCACCAAAAGAAGAAGCATTCATCTCAATCTGAAACCATGTGCTTGAAACCTGCAGATTATCTTAATTATCCTTGGCTTTTGTGACTTCTGCAACCACAACGTGGATCTCTAACACTTGAGACTCTTCTTCAGAACAATTATGTTTCATCAACCTCTTTAAGCCTCTTTGCACACACCACAGTAGCTTCTGTTTTGAAATCAGACACATCAAGCTCACTAGTATCTTTAATTTTCTTCTTCATCATCTCATCGTAGAGCCCATATATTGAGTGAGAGAAGAGAGAACTCATCACTACTTTATATTTGAACAGCACCTCGGAAGCAGATTTCTCAACCTGATGTACTACTCCATCATTAGTCTCGATTCTATCGGCTATGAGCTTAGCCCTCTTCACTTTGATTCATCACACACACACGTATTCTGATGCAAGAGCAAGACCATCAAACGCTCGATCTTGAGCTGTGATGGGCTTGAACTTTAATAGGACCAAAGCAAATTGTCAATCAAAGCCCAATTTTCACCACAAGCCCACAACTTCACGTTTCTTTCTTCCAATGGGAAAAGACACGATGTCTTCCATTCCATTAGCAACAAGAACGACATCAAACCACATCTGGCCACTGTCACAGTCACACACCATATATATAATATTTCTCTCCCCCTCTCTCTGATTTTCATAATTTCTCCTTCATCTCTCGATTGTGAAAACCAGAGAAGTAAAAAGATATTAACCTTGTAATTCTGATCAATATTCTGCAACCCACGGCGGTGACTTGAATCCGTCTCTATCTTTTCGACATTGGCATAAGAACACACCCAATGCACACACGACATGAAACTCTGCAATTTCCAGTGATATTTCTCTGTTAACTTGAGTACATAAAAGACATTCGTAGTTTCCTTCACCGTTCTCTTCTTCTTCTCTTCGTCTCCGAGCCAATATGAGAAATTAATCTTTCGTGAAATTGAAGATCTTCTTCTTGATCACCAATGATGGCTTCAGATTAGCTCGACCGTCTCCACCTATCGATTTTGGAAAACCAAACCACTGAGAATGCTCCTCCAGCTGTGTTTATCCCATCAAAACCATTATCTCTGCATTTTTCGCAATTAAGCTCTTCCTTCTATTGAGCTTTACCATTGATCTTCAAATCGAGCTCCAACTCTTCCTTGTGCTTCATCTCTCGGCTCTCACCATGAATATTCCTTTTTTTCATTAAGCAGGGATGAAGAAACCTTGGAGATCTTTTGTTTCTTTTCCACGATCCAGAATCTTCCACTTCACAGACAAAGTTGAGAAGTTGGGCTAAAAAGAAGAACCAGGCCCAATTATATTGTAAAGCCCATATTAGACAACCCTACCTTTTGCTTTGTCTCTTTCCTGCGACCAAAACGAAGCCTCCTTCCCCAAAGAAACGTGAGAATATCTGTAATCCTCGGCGAAATAATTAACACGTCTCCCTTTTCTTTCTCACACACTAGCCACATATCCAGAATCATACCCGAAGCGAGAACAGATCTCTGTCGAGAACCCGCTCTGATACCAATTGAAAGCGCATTTGTGGCTAGATCTATGTGTTTGAGTATACGTATGAGCATAAAGTAAATAACACATAGAGTTTTTTAACGAGGTTCGGTTTCCCTACATCCCCAGAACCTAGTCCAGAATAAATCCACTAGAACAAGATTGCAATTAATTGCTATGATATACAGCACTACAATGCCTATCATTCTTTTCTAGATGGACGAACTGTAGACACGGTATCTCTACAAAGTCTACCGCTCGGCTACTACCGATACAAGCACCATCTCACAGATGTGCTTGTACTCCATCAACCATCACCAACGGATCTACAAATCATGTATGATGGGGCGACGCCACACACACACATGTGCCTCTCCTAATAAACCCTAGACGCGCACCGTCTTTATGAAACGCCGTCTTGGTATTTATATGGCTAGGGTCGAAACCCTAAGAGCCCACACGATTTCTTCATCATTTTGGGCTTCTGGGCCTTTTCAATAAACCCATGTATTAGTTCATGTACTACTTCTTAAACTAGTACATCAACTGCATCAACGCCAGATATACATTCCAGCGATTTCGTCCAGCTCAGCAACTCACTTGCCACATCAGCTTATGCGCTGCGCCACGCCAAGTTCTTGCCTCATGATACAACGTCTGATACATCCTCTGATGTACCACGTTCTGACTCATCGTCTGATACATCCTCTGATGTATCCAAATGCAGTCTTCTTGATCGCCACACTGTATTTCCATCATGTGTCGATCACTGAGTATCACTCGCACAGAGCGATGTCTTCGTACCTGCTCCACTCGCACCTGTATCGGATACTGCCTCAGCAACTGTGTCAATTATGTCCAATGTCGTTCTATGAGCTGCTACACCATGTATACCGATTATGTCTTTGTCTAGCATATGTAACATGTTATCCTCAACATCACGCTTTAGCCCCACGTCATCAGTTACTTTGTACTGCTTCCTTGTGTCACTTCGTGTGCTACTTCCAACTGATACATCAACTGCTTCTGTAACACGTCTTGTTCCTACAGCTGTATCATGTTCTGTTCTGACAGCTTCTCAAGTCAGTCAGCACAACACTTTCAATCTCTCCCTTGATGACTGAGTTGTAGAGCTCAAGCACACAACCAATACTACATCGCCTGATGTATCAAATCTTACACTCCTTTATAGTTGTGTCACACACGTTCCACCACTTCCTAAACTCAGTCAAACACCACACTTACAGGAGTTAGGTTGTCTAGATGACGAACTGTAATGCAAGAATTTAAGAAATTTGAGTCAGAGTTCGTAGTGATTAATCTCTTAGATCTCACTCGTTAATTCATGGTCAGATCTTTTTCCTCGATGGGGTGCTTCTCTATTTATACAGATGTTTACTCGGTGACCAATTTTCTTTTTTCCCGTAGATCGTACGGCCATGCTTAATGGACCGACATATTTTTTCCCCGTAAATCGTTCGGTTGGGCTTCTTAATAGGCGAATTCTTTTTTTCATATATGTCATACGGTCGGGAGTGTAATGGGCTTTATCAATTGTTAAATGAGTCGATCTTGA
The DNA here is from genome assembly GCA_030161315.1 of Eutrema japonicum. NCBI lineage: Eukaryota > Viridiplantae > Streptophyta > Magnoliopsida > Brassicales > Brassicaceae > Eutrema > Eutrema japonicum. The sequence goes on along the minus strand of BSQW01000007.1, from coordinate 50,998,928 downwards.
TTCAGATGGGCTAAAGTGAGGGTGCCCAACCACCTCCAATGCAAAAAAAATCTTCCAAGCAACATACCAAAAAAAAATTTCTTTTTAAAATTTAAATGTTAAATTAATTCAAAAAAACAAAGTTATATATGTACAATGAATGATTCCTTTCTTAAATTTTGAAAGTTTGTTTTCTATGAATACCAAGAGCCTATTCTAGAAATGTGAAATTTTTCATCGTGTGGCCAACCAAACTTGCATTCCTTCCTCGTATCTTTCATCTCCCAATCTTTGTATGGATTTCGAGTTTGATTGTCAAAAAAAAAATTTCAACCAAGTTGTTGGTGGTCGGGTGGTTCCCTTCCTGCGGTGAGTGTCGGCCCTGTTGGTCTAGGCCAGGGATCGATTTCCCGCGGGAGCAGGATTACCAGGACAAGCATTTGGCCAAGTGGGGCATTATAAGTGGGCTGTGTCATTCCCACCCGGGAGATTAGTCTGGGCCTTTGGGCTTCGGATTACTCCCGGGGGCCGAAAGGCATCAAAAAAAAAAAAAAAAAAATTTCTTCCAAGCAAATTTTTTTTTTGTGTGTGTGGGTTTTGCGATTAGTTGAATGGCAAAGAGAACCATCTATGTACTTTGTAACTTGCAAGAATGACATTGAGATCCTAGGGACTAGTTAGTGATATCAAAGCTGTTAGAGTTTGTAAGGTAAACTCAGTAATATTCAGAGCCGGATATTACACAAATTGAATTGTTGATCTGTCATTAAATGTATTGTGGTTTGTAACAATTATTTGTTTACTAGATTTGTATTAATTATAGGCGTTAACTCATAAAATTATAGATTTACCAACTTATATATAGTACCATGTGCATGGTTATATCCATATTATTGTTAGGACTGTTAAAAAAAATCAATATTATTGTTAGGTATGTTATAATGCAAATAAATCGTTGTAGATCTGCATTGCATTGAAAAAATGTAACGTTATAGCACAATTTTACTATGGCATGTTATGAATAGGGTTGCCAAAATATCTAAAATACTTAGTTTGATTTGTTAATTATATGTCCTGATCTGTTCAGAATTTTAGAAATTTTTCGAAACTCTGTGTTTGGATACGGAAAACAATAGATAAATACAACGAAATGGTGATGATTTAGTGGTTGAAGGATTCACTTTTTTTTTTTTTTTTTTTGAACAACATGTTGAAGGATTCACTATAGCACAATCTTTGATAGAGTTTTAGCTTTTCACTACCATTTCAATAATTTTTGGCCATTTGTTGACGTTTTCAGTAACAAAAAAACTCGGATTTATATAAGATTCGGAGTCTCGAAAAATTAATTTGGATTTTGATATGAGATTCTCACAGATAAAACAAAAATGGCAAATAAATACATTTGAATACGAGTACGAATACTTTTTTTTTAGCAGAAAACAGAATAATACGGATATATATTTGTATTACTAGATTGATAAACTTGGGTTTAGAAAATAAATATATATTTTTAATATATTTATATTCTATATAACAATTATATTAATTTTCTTCATGTGATAGTTTCAGAAGAATTTCCACATGTTTTTATATTAATAGATATTTTTAAAAAGATCGTTTTTATATTAGTATTTGTTTAGTTATTTGTGTCCTTTGCAAAACTAAATCACAACATAAAAACTTAATATGTATTTGTCTAAAGTAATATTATTATTTTAAACATAATAAAATCCTTTGTATAGAAAAGGCGGCTTACAATGTGTCCGATGCGTTATGGACCCGAGACTCGCCGGACAATACTCCGTCAAGGCGGCTAAAGATACGGCTCTTCTCGCCTTACAATGTGTGAACCCTAACCCTAAAGACCGACCCAAGATGCCTGCCGTTGTGGAGGCTCTAGAGAGTCTCATGCATCATAAAGACATGGCGGTTTCCTCCAGTCATTGGCCACCGTCTCCAAGATCTCACGGTGGGAAAGTTTCGCCGAAGGTTAGAGGGGATAACCCGAACGATCGAAAATCAGCTCCAGGTTCGCTAAGATCGTAAAATTTGGGTTTATTGAAATTCAATAAATATGTGATTGTGTCTTTGTGTGTATGTGTATATGGCTATACATTTTTAAGTGTGTAATATAGTTATCAGAGGTAGTATAACTCCCCAAAAAAATAACTATCTTATGAATGTATTCAAATCAAATGCGAAGTAATCAAGAAAACAATATATGTTCTTATCCTTTAATTTGTACGAGATTAGTATATGTTTTTTACTTAGATATTTAATAAAATTGGCTTTTGGTACAAAACATGTCCATTGATTGTTTTTTTTATTTTTATTTTTTAAATTTTCATTGTGAATATCACATCCGTTAGTTCCAAATGTTTAGATTAGGGGTGGGAGTTCGGATTGGGTTCAGGTTGGATATTTCGGGTTTCGGAAATTTCGGGTTTAGGAATTTAGGTACCGATCGGGTATTTTAAAAATTCGGATCGGGTTCGGATCGGATCGGATATTTGTTTTAAGATCCAAAATTTTTCGGATATGTTCGGATCCGGATCCGGATCCGAAAGTTTCCAAAAGTATCCACAATACCCGAAAAAACCCGAATAACCCGAAATCCGAGACAAAACACAAAACATGAATATTCATATTAATAAAACCAATATACTTTCAAACCAAAAGTATCCAAAATACCCGAAAATTTCAGAAAAAACAAAATAGGTGCATTCCATATATCCATAATATCGAAAATATACCTAAAATATCCGAAATACCCAAAAAATATTTAATATATTCGGGTTATAGTTGTAATTTTGGGTATTTGGGTTATATCAAGTCTAAATATAATTAATATATTTGGGTATATAATTACACTTTGGGTATTTCGGGTACCCATTCGGTTCTCGGTTCGGTACCGGTTCAAGTTCGGTTCTTCGGGTATAAGAATTTAGGATAAGGTCGGATATTTAAAAAATTCGGATCGGGTTCGGTTCGGGTATTTTCAGTTCAGTACCGGTTCAGATTTTTAGATCCGGATAATTTGCCCAGCCCTAATTTAGATAATTATCTAGTTGAATTGAATTATTCGAATTTCGGAATCTAGTATGGTTTATTGAAAATAATTACACATTCTTTAATACAGATCAAATACATATATTCTAAATTTTTGAATATCCAATGCCCATCCCCATGATTTTGTTTTAATACTGAACAAATTATGAGAACTACTACAAAAACAATTCTATAACGGACAAAGCTACCCACTCTAAAACGATCCGCAATCACGATGAACGACTCTACTTGCACTACGCTGAATATTTCCTTATAAACTTGTCTCCATTAATTTGCAGAAATTACGTTATCTATTAATCGAAACTCGAACCTCCTGGTATAAAAGCATTAAGAACCCTTGGTAAACCATGGGATGATACAATTGCGAGATACAAACGTGCACGAATATTCCATTATAAAACGGGCCGGGCTATTTCACAACCTAACATGGGCCTAGCCCATTTTTATTTGGGCTTATACCCTAATTCAGAAACTGTAAACCCTAGGCAGGCGAGAGAACATAAATATCTTCATCCGCAAAAAGTGTTAGCCACAGTCCTAAATTTTCTCTCCTCTCACCGCCGACTAAATCTTTAAGGTACACGAGCTTCTCTTGAAATTTTCAGTTTTCGTTGGTTTCTTGAATCTGCCTTGTGTTTATCTTCTGGATATTCAGGCACATTGGTTCTGAGAATTTGGTTTGTCTCTCCACCTCATCATCGACTTGCTTTGTTCATATATTCATAACTCGTGTTTTGTTCTCTGATTTGTGTTATTATCTTCTACGTAGATCATAGTTTCACATTCTTGACCTCCTTAGCACATCTGTATATCCTCATCCTTCTGGTTATGATCGAAATGAAAACCCTCGGGGAAAATTTATAAAATCAAGGCTGGAGTCTCTGATCTGCTCTTTTGCTGGAAACCATTTTTAATGGTTTCTGGTTAGAAACACAAAAATGAGCTTGAGATTTGGTTATCCTAGCGATGCCATAGGCCTTTGATCGAGGGAACAATTCGTATCATATTACCAGAATTACTGAGAGTATCCTTATGTGCTCTGTTTTGTCTCTATCATAATCTGTTCATGTACGTTGCTGATTTGATTGGTTCTCTTAAATTGTTATAATGTTTGGTAATTGCTACAATATCTGTGATTTGGGTTTTGTTCAGACATAAATTTACACTGCTAAGGTTTTGCTTTATGAATATTGGACTTCTTGCACATTCTTGCAATAACCAAGATTTGTCATCCCTTTTTTTTCTGACGATTTCTTGATTAGTATATCATGTAGGATGATTGTATTCAGTTGTCTTCTTTGTGTAAATTCATCTTATTTTTTGGCAGTGTTTGCTTTGTTGTTGAAAGTATGTCTCACAGAAAGTTTGAGCATCCAAGACACGGCTCTTTGGGTTTCCTTCCAAGGAAAAGAGCTAACAGACATCGTGGAAAAGGTATATATATCTACCATAATATGTGTTCTCGCTTCATTATTATACAGTTGTTTTTGATCTCATTCCTATATAAAAATGTTGATTTATTTACTATAATTTGTATACTGTTTCGAAGCATCTTCATTTCATATGGCTTGTGTAGTTTTGATTTGACACTCCTAGTTTGTGTTTTCAGTGAAGGCCTTCCCTAAGGATGATCCCTCTAAGCCTTGTAGGCTCACCTCCTTCTTGGGATATAAAGCTGGGATGACTCACATTGTGAGAGAGGTTGAAAAACCTGGATCAAGTGCGTTCTCACTCTTGACTCTTATAGTTTCACAGAACATCCATGATTGTTTCATGTAGTTTTTTTGCTGATCTCTATAAATGTAATTGACAGAGCTTCACAAGAAAGAAACATGTGAAGCTGTGACTGTGATTGAGACGCCTCCAATGGTGGTTGTTGGTGTGGTTGGGTATGTGAAGACACCCCGTGGTCTCCGCAGTCTAAGCACTGTGTGGGCTCAGCATTTGAGCGAAGAAGTAAGGAGAAGGTTCTACAAGAACTGGAGCAAGTCGAAGAAGAAGGCTTTCACCAGATACTCGAAGAAACATGAAACTGAAGAAGGTAAAAAAGACATTCAGAGTCAGTTGGAGAAGATGAAGAAGTACTGCACTGTGATCAGAGTTCTTGCTCACACACAGGTTTTCATCTTTCTCAATATGGACAATTACTCCATTAGTTTCATTTACTTTATTCGTTTTTAATTACTTTTGGATATGCATTAGATAAGGAAAATGAAAGGGCTAAAGCAGAAGAAGGCACATCTGAATGAGATTCAGGTCAATGGTGGAGATATAGCAAAGAAAGTTGACTATGCCTACAGTTTATTCGAGAAGCAAGTCCCTGTAGATGCTATCTTTCAGAAAGATGAGATGATTGATATAATCGGTGTTACTAAAGGAAAAGGTTATGAAGGTGTGGTTACAAGATGGGGTGTGACCCGTCTTCCAAGAAAGACCCATCGAGGGCTCCGCAAGGTGGCTTGTATCGGAGCTTGGCATCCAGCTAGAGTCTCCTACACAGTGGCTAGAGCTGGACAAAACGGGTACCACCACCGTACTGAGATGAACAAGAAAGTTTACCGGATTGGGAAAGTTGGCCAAGAGACTCACTCAGCCATGACCGAGTTTGACAGGTAATAAAACAAACAATCTTGAGATGTTTCTGATCATCTGTGTCGTGAACTTGACTTGGTTTTCATGTTCTGTTTCTGTTTTTTCAGAACCGAGAAGGAGATCACACCAATGGGAGGATTCCCGCACTATGGGATAGTGAAGGAAGATTATCTGTTGATCAAAGGATGTTGCGTGGGCCCAAAGAAACGTGTGGTGACTTTGAGACAGACATTGGTGAAGCAGACGTCTAGGGTTGCTATGGAGGAGATCAAGGTTAAGTTCATTGACGTTTCTTCCAAATTTGGACACGGTCGTTTCCAGACTGCTCAAGAGAAGGCCAAGTTCTATGGTAGAGTCATCAAAGCTTAGATTTGTTTTATTATTCAAAAGCCATTAGAACACTGTTTTGTTTTCCAAGTATTTGTTGTTTTTTGAGTTTCTTTCTTTGTTGACCATTTTGATGTATTCGAGTTTCTTTCTTTTTGACAGTTTAATAATTCTCTCCCGTTTTATTTTGACATTTTAACATTTGTGTATCTCAGTTTCAAAAGACTCGTTATTATCGAAGCCTATAAAACAGAGATAAGTCCGAGAGATAAATTAAAAACTTCAGTTCCGATACAACAGTTATCTTGGTCTGAAACATTCATATTGTGTACTTGAGCTAACGTCCTGAGACTTGAGTGAGGCTGACGTGGTTGATAGATGCTATTTTCTCATTTTGCTCGGATGATTCAGCTTCCAAAACGTCCCGTTTCGCTACAAAACCGGGCTGCTTTGGCTCGGGAAGGCTTACATTCTCACTACTACTAAGCATCGGAATTATGGTTGAAACACTCTCGGTCTATCGTTCGCCTCATATTGAACACACAACAGGCCAATGTGAACGCATATACGTATTTCATTTTCGAAACACTCTTCAAAGATTTGTGGTTCTGCAAGAGCTGTAACATTTCCTCGCCGACCTTGTTTGTGAGAGCGAAATTGTCTGTTGCAGTAGCTAACACTTGAAACTCAAAGAGTGGTGGCTACTCCTTGAGCTTGACTTGATTTACAGAGTTATCAACACTCACATATTACTACCTGTTAAAGCTTCAATTCTCTGAATCGATAGCCTCACATTTCGATCTTCCTCTGCAAAGGGCGAAGCAAAACGGTTTATAGTAAACTGACAAAATTAGGCTTATTTTTCTCACCTTTAAGATTCATAAACTACGTTTGAAACTGACAAAATGCAGCACCTACGAATGTTGTTATGGCTACAATTTATCGTTTTCTCGACTCTATGGCCAAATTTAGCAAAAATCACACATCAATTTACCAAAACCGAAGTGTTATGATCAGATGAAGAACTTACTGAGCTCTGCATCCGAGACACGAATATAAATGCAATACCGCTACGCTTAGAATCCTGCATATCAAGTAATCTCCCACTCCAAATCATACATCCGATTCCTACATCAAAAGCATACGCAGTGCAAGAACAGTTATCTACACACTGCTTTAGACGACCTTATTAACTAGCTCCAAACCGTTCTGCAGACCTTGGAACTTTCATCTTCTGCAACTTCAGAAAGCTATCTTCTCCTCTGTTATGTCTTCCACATCTCAAAGGAACTCTTCTTATGCATCCATTAGTCTAAAAATCTTCTATTCCACTCTGTATAACTCTTTGGCACAAACCCTTTCATGCATTTGCAAGGCGGATCTTGACCTCGAGCATTACAACTCGTGAATTCGCTATACTTGTTATAAACATTGCACGGCGGCTCAGGAAACTTAGCGCCAACCCTCCATTCTTGCTTAAAGTAGTTCCAATCTTTATGATATAAAGTCCTTCACGCCCCAAAGTAAAGTGACACATTGAATGATTTTTGGTATAGGTCATTAACACCGTTCCTTGCCTATCGTTATAAGTGTCAAACCCGTCGATAAAAGTAGGAGATTCGTTATCAAGCACACCTATAAAAGTCTGACCGTCCCAAGGACCGGTTCGCCACATAAGAACACCGTTTTTCTTGATGAAAACCCCTGGAAAAGGGCAAGGAACAAGAAGTGAATAGTTTCCTAGTGCAGGATCTTTATTGCTTTTCCAAGAAGTAAGCTCTCGGGTTTCTCTGGTCTTCGCCTCGATTCCTATTGTCATTATTGGCCAGAACAGTCATGTGGATGCTTGAAGCTCTCCTAGAGAATCTCTTCATGACCACTCATGTTACCTTGCAGAATAAGGTTCCCTGAATCCAAAAGCAGAGCGCATGTAAAAGTAGATAATGCTACTGAGACACTGCTGGACCAGAGAATCCGTTGATTACTATCCGATGTGATGGCGAGATTTCCATCGCCGGATATCGAAATAAGGCCGGAGGAATCATAGATGGGAGTGTCTTTGTTTGCTACCCAAACAAGGGTTTGTTCAGGTATTTTGGTGTAGTTGTACCATCCTATATATCCCAATGTACCGGTTAGTGGAATTAACCGGGCTAAAGAAACCGAACCTGAAAGTAGTGTTGTGTATCGGTTAGTGGAATTAACCGAGCTAAAAATATTAAACCCTTTTCCTTTAACCTCTCAAATAATATAAAAATATGATATTTGGTAGCCGGAATCGAAGAATCGAACCGGAACCAAAGAACCAAACCGGAACCGAATTGATTAGGAGGTACCGAACCCATATCGAAACCTATAAAAATACCCGATGGATCCTATACTCTCATACCCGAAAAACCAGAATTAAACCGGAATCGAACCGAGAACCGATCGGGTACCCAAAATATCCAAAATATAATTATATACCCATAAATATTAGTTAACTTTTAGGGTATTTCGAGTATATTTTGTTTTACGGATATATTTTCTTCAGTTTTTTGAGTTTTTGGGTATATTTTCGGATATATTTTGGGCATTTCGGGTATATTTTATTTAGTTTTTTTTCTGGGTTTTCGGAGATATTTTTTGGGTTTTCGGGTATATTTTTCGTGTAATAAATACCCGAACTGATTAAGATCCGATTTTTTTCGGGTTTTTACCGGTTCTTGAATCTCAGAACCAAACTGACCCAGAACCGATTGGAACCGACCCGAAACCCTATCGGTTCCTAAATGGATCCAAAATCCTTATACCCGAAAGACCCGAAACCGACCCGAATACCTGCATGCCCATGGCTATCCGTTTTTCATTATGATTTTTCAAGTAGGCAAGTACTTAATAGTTTTACTACTTTTCTCACAAATGTCGGAAAAAAATATCGTAACGAAAACAAATAATGGCTTTTCCAAAAAATATAGATTTTCTTAATGAGTGTAAATAATTAATAATTGATATGTTTCCATTCTATATATATATACTATTAAAACAGAGACACTTTTTGTATTCAAACAAGAAAACTTTCATATTAATCTATTATTTTTGTGGATTACTACTATTTTAGTTGACAAACAAGTCAATTTACTACAATATTAATAAAAATTAGGGAGAGTTACTTAAATAGCATAGAAATTAGGTAAAATGACTATACTAATCAACAACTTTTTTTTATTACTGAAATGTTTTTCATACCCAGGATGCCCTTCTACGCATTTGATAACAAAAACGTAATTACAGGAATGCCATTACTTTTTTTCCACATCAGCAAAAAACAGGCGCGGCGCCTACGTGGCACAAAAACTGCCTACGTGTATTATGAAAGTCTGCTGCAGAAATTTCTCGCTGTAGTGACGGCAGACTTACAGGACGAGCAGCTGATTTAAAAGAACGGCCGACTTATGAGTTGGTCGGCTGATTTATATTCATAAGTCAGCCAGATGTCACGGCAGACTTATATGAACCTCAGCCGACTTATGAATTTTCGGCTGACTTAGGAGTACACGACACGGCTGATTTATATTCGGACGACCGATTTATGAAAAATTTGGCTGACTTATTGCTATGACATGGCCGACTTATTGTTGCCCGGCTGATTTATCGTAAATCCGACAGACTTATTTGGCTGATTTATTGTGCAACGGCATACTTATGCGGGTTAATTGTGGCTGACTTATATTAAATCAGCCGTAATAAGACCGATTTACTTAAAAGTCGGCCTAATTACGGCTGACTAATTAACGAAAGATTAATTACTGTAATAGTATGCTATTGACGACTGACTTATATGATGTAGCGGCCGACTTATGTTTTCCACCTGATTTATGTGTTTTGATGGCTGATTACATGAAACTTTATTAATTACTTAAATAGTATTTTAGTGGCGACAGACTTATAGTTTTGTTTGATGGCTGATTTCACATGGCTAATTTATAAGTTCGTTTGATGGCATGTTTCCATGTCAGCAAAATAAAGATTACACATCAGCTCTGAACACATACATTATTAGGTTTAGATTCCGTCTTTGTCGTCGTCTGTATCTTTCTTCTTCTTCATCGTTGTTCTTTATCTCCAATCTTCATCCTTCTTCATCCTATACCAGATCTAAACCTTTGAGTGGAATATTAATGGATCCGGTGATTATTGTTTGCGGGACATGGGTTCATACAAATCGATATGTATTCAACGCCGACAAGAGAGGGTGTAGAGTTCTAGAAGTTAACGAACAAACAACCTACAACGATTTTGTACATATGGTAATGGAGGATTATGGGTTGGATACACGGATCTGTAAAATTCAGCTGAGCTACATGTTCTCTAACAAGATTTTGAAAAAAACCTCGCACGATACTCCATCGGTTTATGTCTGTAATTCTCGCCAATTTCTAGGTTTTCAAACGGCTGACTTAACTGTACGATACAGCTGACTTATCTGTACGATACGGCTGACCTCAAATCAGCCATCCGGCAGTTGTAAATCAGCCAAACCTCAAATTTGTGTGTTTGCATTTTAAAAAATTTATTTAATTTGATAGGGTATATTAATAGTTTTATTTCAATATTAAGTAATTTTAAGTCTTCACCAACAATGAGTTATATTTGTAAGATTTACAATTCTTGTATGTTTATTCTTATCATGTTCATCTCAAACCCTAAACTACATACAATATAATCCTTGCCATGTATTTACAAGAATTTTCATAAATAAGCCTATAATATCATTATTTCCTTGAGATTACTAAGTTATAAACATGTCATATTTATATTACCATAAACCTTATATATAGTAACAACATAATCCTTACCATGTATTATCTATATGGCTAACTATATTAGACTTAAACCATAAATCCTACATTACATGTTTTGTAGTAACTATGTTATCATATATAACATAAAAAATCCCCTAATTCAATGTTAAACTCGTAATCCCATAAATTCAAAAATACTTGTGTGATCAGTCGGCCATAATAGATGACAAATCGGCCATAACTAGTTTGGTATGGTTCGTAAATCGGCCATACCTCAAATCGGTCAGTTGTAAATCAGCCATACCTCAAATCTGTGTTTCAAGGTTTAATTAATAATTAGTAATAATTTTATTTCAATATTAAGTAATTTTAAGTCTTACATCAACAATGGATAATATTTGTAAGATTTACACTTTTTGTATGTTTATTCTTATCATATTCATCTCAAACCCTAAACCACATAGAGTATAATCCTTGCCAAGTATTTATAAGAATTTTCATAAATAAGCCTATAATATCATTATTTCCTTGATATTACTAAGTTATAAACATGTCATATCTATATTACCACAAATCTTATATATATTAACAATGTAATCCTTACCATGTCTAAATATATTAGACTTAAACCCTAAATCCTTACCAAGTCTAACTATATTAGACTTAACCCATAAATCCTACATTACATATTTTGTAGTAACTATGTTATCATAGATAACAAAAAATATCCTCTAATTCAATGTAAAACTCGTAATCCTATAAATTCAAAAATACTTGTTTGATAAGTCGGCCATAATAGATGACAAATCGGCCATGAAGTTGTATGGATGTGTTGGAAACCAAAAAAGATGAAAAAATTAAATATTAAAACGAACGACAAAAAAAAAAAAATTTGAGTTTTCAAACGATTTGGAATTAGAATTCAATTTGGGGGTGAATATCAACGAAATTGAAGTTCCCCACGTACACTTTTTGTAATCTCGAGACACCGCGTGAATCCCTATGTTTCTCTCGTAAATCAGCTATAACAGTGTTTGGTATGGTTCGTAAATCAGCCATAACAGTATTTGGTATGGTTCGTAAATCAGCCATACCTCTAATCGGTCATTTGTAAATCAGCCATACCTCAAATCGGTTAGTCGTAAATCAGCCATAACGGTGTTTGGTATGGTTAAAGTTTCGCTTCGGGAATCACCCATATAGGTTTTTTCGTTTCTTTTTTCGCTTTGGAAAATTTATTTCTCTTATTAAGATCTGAATCGTTACAATTGATAGTAACGAGAAGAATCTGAATCGTTAAATTTTTTAATTAACAATAAATCTCACTTAAAACAGTAACTCCTAAATGGCATTATCGTTTAAAGACATAAAGACATAAATCGGCCATCATATAAACATAAATTAGCCATAATATAAACATAAATCAGCTATCAAGTTTACATAAATCAGCCATCAAATTATGCATAAATCAACTATCAAGTTTACATAAATCAGCCATCAAATTATGCATAAATCAACTATCAAGTTTACATAAATCAGCCATCAAGTATACATAAATCAGCCATCAAGTATGCATAAATCAGCCATCAAGTATGCATAAATCAGCCATTAAGCTCGTGGCGAAGCGAGAGGCGCGCCGATAGTGAAAAGATCAAAACAGAGAGGCGCGCCCAAGCTCTCTTATCTTCCCCCTTGCGGGGCGATTTACCGGTGAACCACCTAGAGTCTCGCGGCGATTCAACTATCCAGGGATAGATCTTTGAATCAGCTTTTCAGAACCGCTGAGAGCGCCTCAATGGAATCCACCGTTCTAGATTTATGGCCGAAACCGTGAAGCCACTGCAGTCTGGCCGAGCCCTCCGCCGGCGATTCCAATCAGTCACCTCAGCGACGTTTTTTCCGGCGACTCAGGGAGAATCATGCGACGATCCAGCTATCCACAGAAAGCCCCGGACGTCAGCGTTTTAGGAAGACCAGAATAGCCCCAAACGGAGCTGTACACCGAGATATATGACAAGATCTCCACAACAGGTGCAGTCTGCCAGAGGGGTTATTTGCAGAGAAAAGCGTAGGAATGGATACTTTATTTGTATAAACACTAACCTGGTTTAGATCTTCTTCCTCCACAGGTTTCAACGACGAAGGAATCTGAGACGAGGAGGGAATTCGGGAACAAAACTACGTCTTCGTCCGAGTCGGAGCCATAGCGTAGGTGATTCGGCGAGTGAGAGAAGAAGAGTGAGAGATGCGGTTAGGGTTTTAGTTAGAAGAGAAAACGACAAGAGAAATAGAGAGAAATAGGAGTTTAATTTTTGTTTTTCAATATATCTCATTTAAAAAAATAGAAATGACATTATCGTTAATTACAGTTTGCATGCAGTCCTTAATGTATATTTCTTTTAGAATTTGTATCATTTAAGTAATATAAAAAGGTACGTATTACTCTAGTCATATCACAATATTTTTGTGCTATTTGAGTAATTGTCTCTAAAAATTATATTTAAAAATAATTTTGAAATTCAAATTTTAATTTAGATTAATTTGGATTTCCTTAAATATATGTTAGATTAATTATAAAAAATCACAAACAAGTTGTTATTATATCTTTACAAAAATAATTAATCAGATATAAATTTAGATTTAATTTAAATATTCAAATTTAAATAATATTCTAATAATGACGGAGATGATAAACGATATGTTATTGTATTTTTTTTTTTATCATAATCAAGCAGCCTAAAATTTTAAATATTTGATATTAGTAAATATTTATATTATACGGTAATATGAACATGCGAGTTAGAATTATGTTTTTATAATCACAGTCTTTTTCGGATTAATATGAACGGACGTGTTAGAATTATGTTTTTATAATCATGGTCATATTTAATACTAGAAAAAATTAAATCTGCAAAAACAAACTATATCTAAACACAAAAAGTCAAAACTAAATCTTTGGCACTTATTAGAAAAGTATATATATAAAAACAAATTATATCTAAATACAAAAAAAATAAAATTATATTACAAAATTTGATAAAGAAACAAAATTCATGTGCGGACGCACATAATAGAATCTAGTATATTGGTAAATACGTAGTCAAATGAAATACATATATATGTTACCAAAACAATGAAATAAATATATACGCGATACTGTAATGTATATATATATTCAAATCCTTTCTCGTAAAACAAAATGTCTTATATAATAAATGTCATTTCATCTATAAATACTAATTTACTCCCCGACAAATATTATATCACAAGAAACGAAAAAGAAAAAAAGAAGACCATGGCTTTCTCAACGAACCACAAGTTAATTTTAATGATAATCACATTTCTAATGATCCATGCAACGGCGTCATCTGCGTCTTCGGGAATGTTGCTCTTCTTAGCCAAACATGTTGTGATAATCAACAAACTTGTGACGCGTGCGACATTGACCATGCATTGTAAGAACAAAGATGAAGATAAATGACTGATTTCACTCGGACCTGGAGATAATTTCGATTTCAGATTTCGTGTGAATCTCCGCAAAACAACGGTATACACTTGTAGCTTTGCTTGGCCTGGCAATATAGCGACGTTTGATATTTTTAGAGCTGATCGAGACGATAATCCAAAAACAAAGTTGGAGTTTGCAGCGAATGTATTTGGGATATTTACGAGCCATCACCATGTAGGGATAGACTTGATGGTGGTCAACCTAACTGTTTTCTATGGGCTTCTTAAGTCATTTTATAACTAGGATTCAACCAGCGCTAGCTATATAGCGCGTAATATTTTTTTCTTAAAAGTTATTTTAAATTTTTTTAAAAATAAATTTATCTGAATTTTATAATATGTTTAACTAATGATTATATATAGAACTGTCAACCCGGACTAACATTTGTACTTAACCCGTTTTTCAATGAACTAAAATATTATTCGGGCTAACCCGTAAAAACCTATAATTTTGAAAACATAACTCTAATATGCACCGCTTAATGACTATGGTTTTTGTGGTCAGTCCACAAACTCTTAAAAAATCAATTTTCTCGTGTCTTATTCTCTATAAAATTAGTAAAATATTTTTTTTTAAATTTTGTTTTGATATATATTCAAATAAAATATAATAATCATAGTGAAAAATATTGCAAACTCAAATATATGTTCTTTGAATATGTATGTATTGGTTATTGTTTAATAATATTAAAATAAATAAGAAACTAAATAGCAAATAACCTCTTTAATGAGAAATAAATACTTTTCTTATTCTCATCAGTAATTTGAAAAGACAATTATATCATTTCATATTTCAATTATCTTTTCTTATTTGTAATGACATTTCATGTAATAACTTAGAAAACAAAGTTCATTTTCAAAAATATCTTATTAAATAATATTATTGAGATATTTTATCGCATCTTTTT
Organism: Eutrema japonicum; assembly: GCA_030161315.1. Classification (NCBI taxonomy): domain Eukaryota; kingdom Viridiplantae; phylum Streptophyta; class Magnoliopsida; order Brassicales; family Brassicaceae; genus Eutrema; species Eutrema japonicum. Next base: position 50,983,759 of record BSQW01000007.1, on the reverse strand, counting down.
TAGTTTGTTTGTTTGTTTCATTGTATTGTTATTACAATATTAATAGTAATAAATAAATAAATATGGTTTTGGAAATAAATTTTACAAATTTGTATATTTATGAGTGAACATCATTTTTTTTAATATGTGTGAAAACTCTATAAAAATGTATTTTGTAGAAACATAGGGAGTATATCACATCCATAGATACAATGTTGTTATTTTTTTGAGAATTTATAGATAAAATGTTGTTAATTTTTTTTAGACGTTATAGATAACATGTTCTTAAGTTGTAGAAAACCCAGATTTTTATTAGCTTCGGGAGATTACTCTGGATTTCGGTTTGGAATTTTCCCGGTTAATCAGAAAAAATTAAATTGTTATCAAGTTTTATAGAGAGGATATGAAAATAGATGAATAACCCAAATTGCACATGATCAATTCTCTGTATCAATAGCCTCACATTTCGATCTTTCTCTCAAAGGGTGAAGCAAAACGGTTTATAGTAAACTGACATAATTAGTCTTATTTTTGTCACCTCTACGCATTGCTTACTGTTGATCCGTAAATCACACAAAAGGGGTAAAACAGTACTTTGGTCGGAATCTCGTTTATTAATCAAGGTCGGCGTTACAACAGAGTTTAAGTAGGAAGGCAAAGACAAAAGGATTTGAGATCGGTAATGAGCTCTCTCTTATATTCTCTGTCTCTGCGGAAGTTCTGGATGATTTGATGAATGAACCTTCTCCTCTATTTATATTGTCTTGAGGCGGCTCTAAATGTGAATATTCCCTTTTCCTTGCTCGATTAGGGAATGGAAATATTCCGGATTCCCCTCCGAGATAAGGATATATTCCTTATTCTTCGGCGGTCTGTTCGCAAGGAATATTTCCATTTCCGAGATCGGCGGGAAAGAGGAAATATTCCGATTTTATCTGTTGTAACGGATTGGGCTCGCGCTGGGCCTAGATTGTAGCCGAGATGGGCTTTCAGCGAGATTCCGAGCTCGGCCCAACGTTTTCGGGCCGACTTGTCTTTGATCCGAACCATCGTAGACCGGTCTTGATTGAACCGATCTCGGTTCGAACCGAGTTAAACCAGGGGGTGCTAATCCCCCCTCTAACAATTGGTCCCCCCCTCAGTTCGGCGAGGGAGTTTATGAGTTCGGCGAATTTTGAGGAGTATTCTTTAGCTCGGTTAGAATTGAGATCGGTATGATCTGATCAGATTCTGTTTCGAGTTCGGTGGATTCCTTTTAGGATCGGGATTTGAGTCGATTTTTGCGAACTTACGAGTTCGGTAATCTGTTTCGCGATTGTTCTCAAGTTCGGAATATTTCGACTCGTGGATCTTGATATATTTGAAGTCGTACATTATACGAACCTCTCGAATTTATCGTACACAGTGGTGCCGTAAACTGTACGGTCTTAGCCGGGTGAAGAGGATAAATTCGACTGAACCTGTTCGAGGTCGGCAATCCCTATCGTAGATCGGCTTACTGCTTTTGCGATTGTTGAGAAATCGGCTTACTTGTTTTTGCGACTGTTGAGAAATCGGCTTACTAGTTTTGCGACTGTTGAGAAGTCGGCTTAGATTTGCGAGGAAGGACGTTCGGCTTGACCCTAGAGTTTAGTTTAAGAGTACGTGGACAGCTCATCTTAATATGCTCTAGGTTTCTCAGATTGAATCCGAGTGTGCGAGACGGACTCGGCTTATTTGGCTCGGATAATCTGAGAAGTTGGTGCGAGACTGATCTCGGCTTCGAATGTGGAAAGTGTATTATCCATTGCACCATGAGGATGCGTGCGAGCTAAGCTCGGCTTTATCAGATCGTCTGGCCAGGACGTTGATATGTAACCGTTGGTGGTTGAAAATGCGAACTGTTGAAGTTCGGCAAACAAAAAGTTTGACTTAGAAAATACGAACTGTTGGAGTTCGGCAAACTGAAAGTTTGACTTAGAAAATACGAACTGTTGGAGTTCGGCAAACTAAAAGTTTGACTTAGAAAATACGAACTGTTGGAGTTCGGCAAACTAAAAGTTTGACTTAGAAAATACGAACTGTTGGAGTTCGGCAAACATAAAGTTTGGCTCTAGAAAATACGAACTGTTGGAGTTCGGCAAACATAAAGTTTGGCTTTGAAGGTACGAACTATTAGAGTTCGGTAGAATGCCTTGGTAAATTTTATTTTAATGTTATAGCTGCGCCTTGTGAAGGCTGCCTACGTACCCTCGAAAGAAGGATCAAGCCATTCGTAGTTCATATTAGAATCGGGCGTATATGTAGTAGCTCGGTGATCCTTTTTTTTTTTTTTTTTTTTTTTTTTTTTTTTTTTTTGCGAACTGTGCCCGTTCGGCTTTTTGAGTTCGGCGAACTGTGCTGGAGTTCGACGAATTTTTTGAGTTCGGCGAACTGCTGAAGTTCGGCTTCTCTTTTCTTTTTTTTTTTTTTTTTTTTTTTTTTGAAGATGCGAACTTGTTGAGTTCGGCGACCTTTCAAATTCGGTGAACTTTCGAGTTCGGCGAACTGTTGGAGTTCAGCTTTTGAGTTCGACGAACAAGGTCGGCGCGATGCCTGACTGCGAACAAGGTCGGTGCTATGTTTGACTGCGAACAAGATCGGCGCGATGCCTGACTGCGAACAAGATCGGCGCGATGTCTGACTGCGAACAAGGTCGGCGCGATGCCTGTCTGCGAACAAGATCGGCGCAATGCCTGACCGCGAACAAAATCGGCGCGATGCCTGACTGCGAACAAGGTCGGCGATTTCGCTCCTAATCGATCTACGGTCTGTTTTCACGGATGGCACGTCTCCTCCATTCATCATGTTCGGCGTGTCTCCATGCTCGGCATTCGTACTCAGCCTCCTTTGCCGTGATCGTGATCGCGAGTTCGTCGTGATGATGTTCGGGATTTCCTTATGATCTTGCTCTTTGGTCATCATGAGCTCGGCACGTCTTCATAATGATGTTCGGTAGCGTACCGAAATTTGGAATTCGGCCCGAGCTGGTTTGTGATAAAACCAATCAATTTGCTTGCTTCTTCTTTCCCTTCTCCTCAGAGGCTTATTCTCCAACATCTTTTTTGCGTGATTCTCTTTAAATGGGCCAAATGTGGGATTAAGCCCAATAAAAAAAGAAATCTGTTTTTCTCTTTTTCTTCGTCATCGTGCGGCACGAGCTTGCGCAGCCATTAACACCGACCTGCAACTCGGGCAATTATGACAGATTGAAGATCAGATTCGACGTTGGAGACGCGGTGGATTTCGGTGTTCCGTGCGGTGGATCGTGATGGAGTTCGGCATTGGATACGCGCGAATCCGAATCCGGTGACGGCAGCAACGGAGGAGCTTTAGCGAGCACGAATGATGGCAGGTAGTGAACCTGAGGTCGACTGTTGCTGTTCGAAATCTCTGGAGTCAGGGCTCGAGGATTTGATGGCGTTGAATTCGATGGAGATTTCTAGTCCCAGGTGGAGCTAGGGTTTTTAGAATCTCGGTGAAGATGAAGCAGGTCATCGGAGAAGATCGGAGAGATTGATTGGAGATCTCAGATCCATCGCGGAGTTCGTAGAATCTCACATCGGATAGGGGAGGAGTTTTCCTCGCATATCCTCGTGAAAAGAAAAGATCATACGATTAGTTTTGTTGCTTTCTTTATTGTAACCGCGAATTGGTCTCGATTTCGAGCCATACCAATTGGTTTGTGATAATCAATCGAATTCGCATGATTGAAAGTAATCAGAAAAACTTAGCTTTTTTTTTTATAGATCGGTTGCGTTGTCGGAGATGACGATGCGTTCATGTCGTCCTCTGAGTTTCGGACGAAATCAGATCGGTATCGACTGGAAGAACCATTGCCGCACTTCAATCAAACGATATCCGAAAGTACTGTTCTTTCCCTCCCCACAGTCGGCGCCAATTGTTGATCCGTAAATCACACAAAAGGGGTAAAACAGTACTTTGGTCGGAATCTCGTTTATTAATCAAGGTCGGCGTTACAACAGAGTTTAAGTAGGAAGGCAAAGACAAAAGGATTTGAGATCGGTAATGAGCTCTCTCTTATATTCTCTGTCTCTGCGGAAGTTCTGGATGATTTGATGAATGAACCTTCTCCTCTATTTATATTGTCTTGAGGCGGCTCTAAATGTGAATATTCCCTTTTCCTTGCTCGATTAGGGAATGGAAATATTCCGGATTCCCCTCCGAGATAAGGATATATTCCTTATTCTTCGGCGGTCTGTTCGCAAGGAATATTTCCATTTCCGAGATCGGCGGGAAAGAGGAAATATTCCGATTTTATCTGTTGTAACGGATTGGGCTCGCGCTGGGCCTAGATTGTAGCCGAGATGGGCTTTCAGCGAGATTCCGAGCTCGGCCCAACGTTTTCGGGCCGACTTGTCTTTGATCCGAACCATCGTAGACCGGTCTTGATTGAACCGATCTCGGTTCGAACCGAGTTAAACCAGGGGGTGCTAATCCCCCCTCTAACACTTACCATTCGCCACGTCAAAATAACAAGCACCAAAAACACAAATGCAGCACCTACAAGTGTTGTTATGACCAAATTTAACAAGAATCACACATCAATATACCAAAACCTAATTGTTATAATAAGATGAAAAAAAGAAAGGCTACAGAAGAACTTACTGAACTCTGCATCCGAGACACGAATATAAAGATCAATACATATATGGATGCATTGGTGAAATAATCCACGTCTTTGATACATAAGTCTAAAAAAATTAGCTCGTCGACCTAAAAGGCGGGATCCATCTCGCACACATTCCACATGGATGCAGTGGTGAAATAATCCATATATTCGACGCATAACCCTAAAAAACTTAGCTTGAAGACCTAAAAGTCGGGGACAATCCCGCACTAAATTCTATGTCGGCCGAATAAATTAAGTCGAGCACATCTCGCACATTCGTGTTAGAACTATAAATATAACATGATAAGCGGATGCTAGTCTCGCACCTAACATATCTAAGCCGATCACATCTCGCACGTTCGTATTCGACCTTGGACATTAACATGATAAGCCGAGCTCTGTCTCGCACCTAAAATATATGTCGATTCCGCCTCTCATATCTATCTACAAGCCGGGGCCAATCATGCACTAAGTCCTAGCCCGATTAAATAAGTTAAGCCGAGCTCGCCTCGCATATTTGTTCGACCTAGAAGAATCAACATGTTGAGCCAAGTCTTGTCTCGCACCTAAACTATTTAAAACCGAGCGCACTCACACAAATTTATACTAGAAGTATCAACGTGGTAATCCAAGCCCAGTCTCGCACATAAAAATATATTCAAGCCGAACCCCGAATCTCATTTAAAAATAAATTCAAGTCGAGCTTATCTTGCACCTAAGCAGAACTTCAGGCCAAATTCAAATCTCGCATAAACCCTACTGCATACATCAACAACGTTGCCGCGCATAAAATTATGCTTTAATTACGAAAGAACCATAAGTCGACCTCGTACCTCCAATAGCAAGTTCTTCCATTGCGTCAATTTTGGCTTCCCACTCTGTTTTGGCGGCCGACAACCGCGCTATCTAAGCGTCAAGGATAACAACACTCTTCTCAATCTCCTCCTGGTCGGAAAGATATTTCTTCACCTTCTCCAACTGATGCGAATCGGATTCGTCTCCGAAACTTCAGGTCTTAAATTTATAAACCTTAAAGCGTGCAAGTGCACATATGTGCGTTGTAGTACTTGAGGTATCGATCCACAAGGAAAGGGTGCTGTTCTATGAGACCTTAGACACTGTATAGTTAATAAACCTAGAACGAATATATTTTTATATGATTTTTGTAACTAGAATTGTAAAAAAACGCAAAACGGAAAACTTCTACTAATCTAATCTAAAAAAATCGACCACTACCTAAGCTAAGGGGATTTCAACTACTAAACTAATGCTAAGAGAAACTAAACATATCCTAAGAAATTCTAAGACTAACCTAATACCTAAGAAAATCGACTACTAACCTAAACCTAATGAAATCGATGACTAAACTATTTCTACGGACTCTATTGCTAAACTACACTACTAGAGACGATTGTAACTATTCTAAAACGTTGTTGGGTCGAGAGAAATATCTCGGGGTATGCTCGATTTAATCAAACGGTCCCTAGATCATTAGTAACCGGTGTTTCTAGATTATAACTCCACGAATAGGACATAATAATGACGTAGTCTACTCCCATACAACCTCCGTCCTACAATATATTCACTCGACCAGTAGCTTTCGTCTCTGGCCGCGCGTAAGATTGTGATATGCTAGTGGTTCCATAGGTTCACGACACTCCGTAAGTATACTTCCAAAATCTTACGACGCGCATGCCTTGTGGATGAACTTTGCTGGTGATTAGATGAAACACTTCCGTGGTTCTAAACCCCCCTATCAGCCTCTAGTTCGTGACACTAGATTCATTCATTAACAACTTTCCATAAGAAGAGCTCTAGAAATCGGCTAGGGTTTACCGAGTGAAATCCTTATCGAACATAGAATTCCCCTCGATAATCCTTTAAACCCAACAATCTAAACTACTCAAACATAATGGAAAAAGACATGATTAAATTAAGCATAAGATTGGTGAATGATACGGGATATTTTCGTTTTCAATTTCCCAAGTGTACTCATGTCATTGTAGCACTTGAGATGTCAATCCATATGGGGTTAAGATTGAAGCACTAAGAATGTAAGAAACTTCTTAAGCTAGAGCAAATGTTTTTGGAGTTTTTATGTTTATGAGAAAGGAAACAAATGCAAGAAAGAAAACAAAACACAAGACTAAAATGTTGGATCATGAACTAAGCTATCAATGAGATTGGTAACAATCAAACAATGAATCATTTGGAAGCATTAATCACTATCTTAGAACATGGAATTCACAAATATGACTAATCCATTTCCATGGCACTAATCACCTTGTTAATTATCTAATCAAGAACAAATTTCCATTTGTGATTAAATAATCAACAAGCATTAAGAAACAATTCCAATTAGTTCACTAAACACCCTAAAAATCAACTTTCGTTGGCTAGGATATGCATAGCTCACAAAAGGTTCGGGTCAAGCAATTAAACTCGGGTCAGGAGTGAAATGCCTAAGATCTAGAAACGAATGAACATACTTAATCTAGTACTAACACCGCTTACTCGAATCTATCCCTAATGCATGGGATAAGACCAAAAATCTAACTAATCTAAGATGTAGTACTAGGTTTCGGTTTATCATGTCAAATCTAGCATTAAGAACCAACCTAAGTGAAAGACTCATCCAAGATCATCCTAAATAACCATTATCTAACCATCAAAGCAATTGACTAATGATGCCTAAACATTCAATGCACATTCATTCTTATGACATGGATCACACACGTAGATTAGTTCACTCCATGATACTAATCCATTTACAAATCATCTAGTTATCAATAACTTCCGTTCGAAACTAAATGATCCATAATAATTAAGCATTAGTCCATACAAGTCAACAATTCACCTTAATCATCAATTTCCATTGGCTATGATATAAAGTCTTTCACGCCCCAAATTTAAGTGTCACATTGAATGATTTTCGGTATAGGTCATTAACACCATTCCTTGCATGTTGTTATAAGTGTCAAACCTGTCCCAGGGACCGGTTTGCCACATAAGAACACCGTTTTTCTTGATGAAAACCTCTGGAAAAAGGTGAGGAACAAGAAGGGAATAGTTTCATAGTGCAAGATCTGTATTGGTTTTCGAAGAAGTAAGCTCTCCGGTTTCTCTGGTCTTTAACTCGATTCCTATTATCCTTCTTGGCCAGAACGAGTCATGTGGATGCTTGGAGCTCTCCCAAAGAATCTCTACATGACCACTCATGTTACCTTGCAGCACAAGGTTCCTTGAATCCAAAAGCAGAGCCCATGTATAAGTAGCTAATGGTAATGAGACGTTGCTGGACCAGAGAATCCGTTGTTTACTATCCGATGTGATGGCGAGATTTCCATCGCCGAATATCAAAATAACGCCGGAGGAATCATAGATCGGAGTGTTCTTGTTTGCTACCCAAACAACGGTTTATACAGGTATGTTGTTGTACCATATCCCAACGTACCGGTTAGTGGAATTAACCGGGCTAAAGAAACCGAACCTGAAAGTAGAGTTGTGTACCGGTTAGTGGAATTAATTGAGCTAAGAATATTAAAACCCTTTACCTTTAACCTCACAAATAATATAAAAATGATATATGTCTTTCATTATGATTTTTCAAGTAAACAAGTACTTAATAGTTTTACTACTTTCCTCACAAATGTCGGAAAAAAAATATCATCATAACGAAAACAAATAATGGCTTTCTCAGTATAGATTTTTTTAATGAGGGAAAGTAATTAATAATTGATATGTTTCTATTCTACACATATATTGGTAAATACGTAGTCAAATAAAATAAAAATATATGCGATACTATAACGTATATATAAATTCTTAAATCTTTTTTCGCAAAACAAAACGTCTTATATAATAATTGTCATTACATCTATAAATACTAATTTACTCCCCGACAAATATTATATAACAAGAAAAGAAAAAGAAAAAAAAGAGAGACCATGGCTTTGTCAAAGAACCATAAGTTAATTTTAATGCTAATCACATTTCTAATGATCCTTGCAACGACGTCATCTACGTCTTCGAGAATGTTGCTCTTCTCAGCCAAACATGTTGTGATAATCAACAAACTTGTGACGCATGCGACATTGACCGTGCATTGTAAGAACAAAGATGAAGATAAGGGACTGATTTCACTCGGACCTGGAGATAGTTTCGATTTCAGATTTCGTGTGAATCTACGCAAAACAACGGTATACACTTGTAGTTTTGCTTGGCCTGGCAATACAGCGACGTTTGATATTTTTAGAGCTGATCGAGACGATAATCCAGATAGCAAAGTTGGAGTTTGCAGCGAATGTATTTGGGATATTTACGAGCCAGCACCATGTCGGGATAGACGTGATGGTGGTCAACCTAACTGTTTTCCATGGGCTTCTTAAATCATTTTATAATATTTTATCGCATCTTTTTTTATTTTGTGTGTTTCAATATTAATTGTAATAAATAAAGAAATCTAGTTTTGGAAATAAATTTTACAAATTTATCACTCTCTTTTGATATTAGATAGTACCATATATGATATATCACAACCATATATACAATTTTGTTAATTTTTTTGAGAAGTTATAGATAAAATGTTGTTAAGTTGTAAAAATGTTGGAGTTTTATGAGTTTTAGGAAATTAGTCTGAGTTTTGGTTTGGGATTTTCCCGGTTAACCAGAAAAAAATGTTGTTAATTTTTATAGAGAGAGGAGAGGCAAATAGATGAATAACCCACATTGCACATTATTGATTTGTTTTATTTTCGGCTTCCTCATCCACATAGCTTTCCTTAGTTTATAGACACTTCTTGAGAGTCAATCATTTGCTCTCACAAGCCAAGTCTTTTTTTTTTTTTGATTCTTCTTTAAATCCAAAGGTAGTAATATAGTTGACAATTGGACGGGATGTCTGTGCGCTAGCCCAATCCAAATCATTATGGATCGGTCATAGTTACGCCCAAAAATAAAGCGGTTTAGATGGGCTAAGACCAATTTCGTTTGGGGTCAAAAGTGGAGTGGACCAAACAGTCATTGGAACTACTTTTTAAAAAAACCTATCCTAAAACTTAAAAAATAAAACTAATTAATTTATCTTTAATTATTCTTATTAAATCATATTTTATAATTATCATTAAAATATTATATTTTGCCAAAATAGCATAATCTCGCCAAAACTGTAAAAATCACGTTTTCCTGTCAAAACCGTGAAATTGTAATGTAGACTGTGAAATCGCATTCTCACACCAAACCGCAAGCCCACATTTTTTTCCAAAATCGTAAAACCGTATTTCCCGTCAAAATCGTAAAATCATGTTTTTCGCCAAAAACGTAAAATCGCGTTTTCCCGCCAAAACCGTGAAACGACAAGAAAACCGATGAAATGACTACAACCACACTTACATATCTTAATATAATGAAAAATATATATTTGAGAATCGAAAACGTACTGATTCATTCCCGGACCAGCTATTCCGGACAAAGCGAGTCATATAATATTTCTTCCCGGACAGAGCGAGTCATATAAAATAACTCATAAATTGAAAAAAGAATTATGATAATTCAAAAGATTTAATAAATTGAAGAAAAACTGAAACATCTTTCTCTTAATTTGGGAGATATTTAACATATTAGAGAGTTCAAGAAGAAGAAGAGTTCTCATTCCCGTCTTTACCTTTCAAACACTATAGTTAAGGACATCAGGTCCCGTACTCTACTAAGCTTTGCTCTATTTTTTATTTTTATAACGTTGTAATTTAAAAAAAAAAAAATTCACATTTCAACAAGAAAAAAAAGTTATACTAATACATGAAGTAAATCACTTCATACTTTGTTGATCATCATTTCTATCAAATGTCATGAATTAAAGCAAGATCTAAGGCAAAATCTTGTTAGTATTCATACTTTAGTTCATCTTATAAAATCAACAAATTAACAATGTATGTCCTTAATACCACAAACTTGTGCGTGTGTGTGTTTTTTTTAGCAGAAAACTTGTTTTATGATTACTTTTGCTATATAATTAAGGGGCCATCTTCTATTTTAAATGCATAGATGTTATTATGATTTAGTTTCCACTTAAATATAATTTATTAATTAGAAATATATATATATATATATATATATTTAAGTTGACAAACAATATAAGTTTAATATGCACCGTTTAATGATCCTAGTTTTGTGTTTAGTTCACAAACTCTTAAAAAATCAATTGTTTTGTATCTAACTTTTTATAAAATTAGTAAAATATTATTCAAATAAAATATAATAAATTATAGTAAAAAATATAGCAAGATTTTTAATAGATTTTTTCTGTGAATATATATGGATTGATTATGATTTGAAATATATAATATTAATAATAATTAAGAAACTAAATAGTAAATAACCTCTTTAGTGATAAATAATTACTTTTCATATTCCCATCAATAATTTAAAAAGATAATTATATCATTTCCTATTTCAATTATCTTTTCTTATTTGTAATGTCATAATATGTAATAACTTACAAAACAAATTTCATTTTCAAAAATATCTTCTTAAATAATATTATAGAGATTCGTGTGTTGTGTATAGGGGTATGTCAGTATGTGCGTGTACATATAATATTTATCTAAACTATATAGAAAAAATTGGAACTATTTTATTTTCTTATATATTAATTGAGAAGTCATTTTAGAAGTTAACATTAAAGTTGTAGTGTATTACCTATTATACCATTACAAAAAAAAATATATAATGAATTTGAAAATGATATAACTGTTTTATAAAATTATTGTAGAGAATATGGAAAACATTCAAGAGTGTATTTAGTTTCTTAATTATTACAATATTAAAGAAATATTATTTTATTTTAAATGATAATCAATTCATTTATATTAAAATAAAAAATATATTTGTAGTTCTTTGTTGATTAACCAGAAAAATATTTGCATCCACTGCAAAACAAATTAAGTAGACGGGTTAGCCTGCCACGAGACGGATTAAGACTCTAATTTTCAAGTGCCCACAAAAACGGATCTCACAAGTCAAAATAATATATAGTTTTTAGTTTAAAAACATATGTTGTTATACTCAGTTTACTAAATAATATGATTTTTTCTTTGAAAATTAACTATAATTTCTTATATTTTTTATATATCAAAACAATAGTCATTAAACAGTGTATATTAGAGTTGGTGCTTACAAAATTGTAATTCTTTGCGGGTTAGTCCGGATAATATTTTAATCCACTGCGAAATGGGTTACATAAGGAGATTAGCCCGTTTTAACACATCTATATATAATCATTAGTTAGACATATTATATAATTCATTAACCGAAAGTAATCATCTATTTTCAAATAAATAAAAACTTGACAACCAAATTCATATTCTCAAGATATACATATTTATGTTATAATCTGCAAAAAAACACTATTTTTTTTTGTCAACAGCCTAGAGACCTAGAACGGTTCGGAGATCCAAACCGGAGGTATCGAGTTTACATATGTAATATCCACTGGGTAGACACGAGCACTTCTTGCTAACTTGTCTGCTTTTGTGTTGTATGCGCGTGGGATGAGTGAGATTGAGAAAAAAGAAAACAACTCCTTACTCTTCACGAATTCCTCCAAGTGTAAAGCAAACGCCAATCCTCGGGTGTAGACACCATCTTCAATAACTCAGAGAAGTCTGTTGCAAAAGCTATTTCCGTCTTCTGGTTTGCAGTCAAACAATGCATGGCCCATATGAGTGCTTCCAATTATGCATGTAGGGGGGAGAGGTTTTTTCGTAGATTTCTTGCTCCCATAATTGTCCCTACGATACCTTCCTGAATGCATTGCCAACATAATCCAGAAAAACAATCGGTCTCTTTCCAAGATTCATCAAAAGTACACCGCCAGCCTTCGTAAGTCGGAGACACCAGAGTAGGGGACAAACTTTGGAGTATCATATCAGGGTCACTACTATGTGCCGTTTCCCAGGTTATTGCCTCAGTTTCCGCTAGCTACAGAATTTCTTGTGGATCTCTGTCCACATTTGAGAAAACCTTATCATTTCTCGCTTTCCAAATATACCACACAATCCAAGGAAAACTCATATCCTGATTTTATGTAGGAAGTCTCCAAAAAAGATGATCGAAATTAGCAAAAACCGATGACAATGGGAAAACCCCCGGAGGCGTTGGGATCTTAGAAAGCGCCCATGTTTGTAATGCCGGAGGACATTCGAAAAGGACATGGTTGATAGTTTCATTGTCTGATCCGCACCTAGCACATAGTGAATCACAATTTATCCCCTTACTTCGTAAATTTATTGAGACCGCGAGACATCCCGATACAGCTTTCCATATAAAGTATCGTAATTTCGGAGAACACTTCAGCTTCCATGTATGAGCATGTAAGATCGTCACATCCGGACCATATGAGCCATTGGAACCTGTGTTCGGGTCTTAATGTTCAATTTGATAACCCGATTTAACCGTATACCTTCCCGATTGTGTGTAGTGCCATCCAATAGTGTCTGGTTTGAAGGTGCTACTTACTGGCAGACCCCGAATAATCGTTACGTCTGTCGAATCAATAATGGCATTTAACAAAGCCATATTCCACGTCTGTGTCTGTGGGTCAATCAGATGATTAACCATTAGATTCGGGTAATAAGTATACCCCTTACATGTTGCTTACCTCGGCTGAGATGATGGTATCCATGGGTCGTTCCATACTGATATAGAACAACCTGATCCAACTCTGTGAATTAGCCCTTTTTGACCAGAGATCTAGCTGAAATAATACTCCTCCATCCATACGATGGGGAGTAAGATCGAATAGAGTCCAAAGGGTCTGTGTTCTGAAAATAGCGACCCTTGAAAACGTGCACAAATATGGAATCCAGTTTATCCATTAATCTCCATAATTGTTTGGCCAATAAAGCGGTATTAAAATCCTCGACTGCCCGAAAACCCATCCCCCCTCCGATTTGCTTCGACATAATTTCTTCCATGCTATCCAATGCATTCATTTGTGTTCTCCATTTGAACTCCACCAGAACCGTGCTGTCGCACTAGTTAATTTTGCAGTTATGAATTTGGGTAATCGAAAACACGACATAACGAATGTTGGCATTGCTGATACCACTGATTTAATTAAAACCTCCTTGCCCCCTTTGGATAAAAACCTTGATGTCCATCCATTAATTCGATTGTTTTGTCTCTCTGCGACAAAATTAAAGATCTTACTTTTGGCTCCTCCGAGACTTTCCGGAAGGCCTAGATATGAACCCATGCCGCCGATGGTAAAAATCCCTAGTATGTGTTTGACCTCATCCTGGACCGTCTCATTTACCGTGTGACCAAATTGTAAAGAAGATTTACCAAAATTTATTAGCTGCCCAGACACTGACCCGTATTGTCGAAGTATTTGCAAAATAGTTTCACATTCCTATTTGGTGGCCTTGCAGAAGAAAAGACTGTCATCGGCAAAGAGTAAATGTGATACTGATGGACTTGTTCTCGCAACCTTTAACCCCGTGACTAATTTGTCTCTTTCTGCCTTTCCGATATTGGCTATTAATACCTCCGTACAAAGTATGAATAGATATGGTGACAAGGGATCCCCTTGTCGGAGCCCTCTCTTTGGAATAATCCGTCCTTTGGGTTGCCCATTCATAAGAACTATGTACTCTACTGATGTGATACACCACAACATCCATGTTATCCATTTTTCCAAGAAACTGAACTTCCCCAAGAGATGTTCTATAAAAGACCATTCCACTCGATCATACGCTTTGCTCAGATCTGTTTTTATCGCCATATATTTACATTTACTTGACTTATTAGTTCGTAGGCTATGAAACATCTCTTGAGCAATCAGAATATTATCCAAAATTAATCTACCTGACACAAAGGCTGATTCAGTCTCCGAAATAAGATTCGGTAGAAGGCGCTTTAACCGTTGACATAAAACCTTTGAAATAATTTTGTATCCCACATTACAGAGACTCATGGGCCGTAATTCCGTCATCCGACTTGGTCTTTCCGTCTTCGGGATTAGACAGATATTTGTCATATTCAGTCGCTGGTCAAAAACATCAGTCTCTAGGAAGCCGTTTACCAGTCCTAATAAATATGCCTTCACTATTTGCCAGGATCGCTGAAAAAAAAGGGATGTCATTCCGTCGGGTCCCGGATCTTTTTCTGGGTGCATCATAAATAGGGCCGAACGTACTTCCTCTTCGGTAGCCCTTGCCGTAAGGGCATTATTGTTATGCTTCGAAACTAATATTTGTATTTCGCCCAGAGCCTCCTCAAATTCCGTCTGAGACGTCGAGGTAAAGAGGTCGTTGAAGTAATTTACCACCACTCGTTCGACCTCCTTTTCCGATGTGACCCACAGTCCTGAAGCATTATGCAACACGACAATCCGATTCCTTGCCCTCTTTTGCATTACTTGCGCATGGTAAAACTTTGTATTTTTATCCCCCACCGTATGCCACAAAGTGCGACTTTTCTGTTGCCAGTAGAGTTCTTCGTCCCGGTATGCTTGTTTTAATTTTCCTGTAATTTCTATCAACTCCTCTTGAGTCCTAGTATCATCATTTTGGATCTGTTCTACTGTCCGTTGCAACTTAATGAAATTCTTTTTACCATAAGGTAAGTTATTTTTTCGCCATTTCGATATTTCCCGCCCACAATTCCCAATTTTTTGGACAATCTATCCCCCCTGAATTCATTTTTGGTAATGAATCTTATCAGGTTTTGCAAAAAAAAAAACACTATATAATCATGTAACGTTATAACAAATTGAGAAATTTTTTTTAAAAAAATATCACTTAATTCAAAATAAAAAAATTTGTCTCGCGCAATAATACGGATTAAATTCTAGTTTTCTGTTATTTTATTATCTATCAAACCCGTTGGTATCAACTGATCTCAACCTCTGTAACATTATATGATATTGTGGACTTATTTATAACATAAACTAATTAAAATAAAAAGAATGAAGAAACAAACCAGTAAAATTCCATTACCAAAAATCTAATCATTAATATTACTTTTTAGCTTGTACAACAATAGTATTTCCAGTTATACCTAGGCTATGACTATTTCGTTGTAATAGTAATTTCACAATTTTTTTGTTTAATCGTTGACTGCAAAAAAGCTTATTATAGTCATTGCAAGAGAAAGAATGTGTTTGGATTGATTTTAAGAAAACATTGCCAGCTCTTTTACTAAAAACAACATCTGTTTATTAAAATATATGTGGTTAATAGTAATTTCACAACTTTTTTGCTTAATCGTTGACTGCAAAAAAGCTTATTATAGTCATTGCAAGAGAAAGAATGTGTTTGGATTGATTTTAAGAAAACATTGCCAGCTCTTTTACTAAAAACAACATCTGTTTACTAAAATATATGTGGTTAATAGTAATTTCACAACTTTTTTGCTTAATCGTTGACTGCAAAAAAGCTTATTATAGTCATTGCAAGAGAAAGAATGTGTTTGGATTGATTTTAAAAAAACATTGCCAGCTCTTTTACTAAAAACAACATCTGTTTACTAAAATATATGTGGTTAATAGTAATTTCACAACTTTTTTGCTTAATCGTTGACTGCAAAAAAGCTTATTATAGTCATTGCAAGAGAAAGAATGTGTTTGGATTGATTTTAAGAAAACATTGCCAGCTCTTTTACTAAAAACAACATCTGTTTACTAAAATATATGTGGTTAATAGTAATTTCACAACTTTTTTGCTTAATCGTTGACTGCAAAAAAGCTTATTATAGTCATTGCAAGAGAAAGAATGTGTTTGGATTGATTTTAAGAAAACATTGCCAGCTCTTTTACTAAAAACATCTGTTTACTAAAATATATGTGGTTAATAGTAATTTCACAACTTTTTTGCTTAATCGTTGACTGCAAAAAAGCTTATTATAGTCATTGCAAGAGAAAGAATGTGTTTGGATTGTTTTTAAGAAAACATTGCCAGCTCTTTTACTAAAAACAACATCTGTTTACTAAAATATATGTGGTTACTAAATTACTAATCATCATCCAAAAATAACCAACATTGAAATCCATATTTTCTCTACTATATAAACACCAATAATCTCTTCTTCGTAATCCCACAGAGCCAATTCCAAATACAATTAAATATATAAATAAAATAAATTGAACTCCTAATCGGAGTTTCTTTTATAACTTATTTATTTATTTAATCTATTTGGAAGACTAAATCAAACAACGATCAATAATAATATGGGGATGTCTAAAAATCTCAAGGTTATTCTATCTCTCGCTCTTGTTGTGTTCTTGGCTCTTGCAGCAACCAAGATTGAAGCAAGAGTCATAAATTATCGTGATCTTCGGAGTGGAGATCACGGTATGCTTTGTGACAAAGCAAACCCTAGCTCCTGCAAGAAGCAAGAAGCGAATCATTACACGAAAGGATGCGAGGCGAGCCAGCATTGCCGTGGACCAGTCCCAAAACTGTGAATCAACCAAAGAGCATCAAATTAGTTTCCTAATTATTAGGATTATCGTACTTTCTTATCATGAGAGTGAATTTGATTAAATAATATGTGTTGACAAAAAAAAAAAAGATTAAATAATATGTTTTTGTATCATACTTTTTTGGCACTCTAACATGTCAAAAACTAAAAAAAATGCAATTGTGTCATTCTTAAGATGGGTTTCCAATAAAGAAAAATGCAAGACTAAAAACAAATTATTCTTTGAATTCACTTAGAAACATAAATTCTCATATAAAACAATAACTCTAACTAAAAAATAAATTCTCATTTCCCCCACCGTCGTTCTCCTGAAAACTGCGCTTCCCAAACGAGCCTCTCTCGACGACTCCGGGCAAAGCGATTCGGGTCATGTATTCGTCTACGACAGATCTTCAACGAAGTGATTCTGCAACAGTGCGACAATCTCAAGGGAGTCTGAGAAAAGCTCGTTCAACGGGAACGCCTACAAGTTCAAAAATCTGCTCTTTAATGGTTTCTTTATTCTTACGAAGTCAGCTTAAACAGGAATAATCGATTTGATTTTTCAAAAATGGTTTCATTTGTCTTTTTTGTCATATGTAAATTGTTCAGACTTGAGACTAAAGATTGGATTTGGATCTGTCCTTACCTGAGCAAAACATGTTGATCCCGTGGATCACTAAGTGTGTTTAAAGAATGATTAGGAGATGGGAGGTGAGATTTTCGTTAATAGAGCAATTTAACCACATTTAAGACAGGTCGGGAGAAATATGAGTAGGCCGGGGCCGTGTTTCGTTTTATTGATGAGAGAGAAGTAAACGCTTTAGAATTACGAACTGGTTCCGAAGGACGTCCAGTTCGGCGTTCTAAAGTGTTGTCTTGTTACAAAGAGAGAGGTCGGGTAGCTTGTGGTAGGTTCTAGAGTCAAAATCAGAGTCCCCCTCATTAATGACATATGAGGGGTATATATAGTCGGGGTCGGCTTCCTGCTCCCCGGGATCTCGGGCCACGTGTCGCCTGCGGCCTCTTTCGCGGGTAAGGTGGCCTAGGAGGCGTGTCCCGGCTTTCGAGGAGAGAGGTCATGATGAGCTCGGCGTGGCGTGTTGCAGAGCAGTGCACTGTTTTACCAACTCTGCTCCACCTGCTCCTTCCTGCCCTTGTCAGCTCTGTAGAGTTGGTGGGACGTCGGGTCGAAGGCACATCCCTACGTGGGTAGGGTACTGCCTTACCAACTCCCACTCGCCTATTCTTCTGACACTCCCTGTTCTGGCGGGGCATCAGCGCGGGCCCGGGGTACGTTGCTTTCAGGTCGGCTACCGAGCTGAAGAGCGGTCTTGCAGGTCGGTGACATTAAGTCCGGTGACCGTACTGAAGAACGGCCTTTCCTAAGATGGGCCTAACTAATTGGGGGTGCTAGACCCACCTCCAACAATAGGCCCTCCCCCAGTTCGGTATCGCGAGGCGAAGTGAGGGTGCCGAAGTTGATCTAATGTTAGTTCGGCGCATCTTAGGACGGTCCTTCCGGGCTCAACTGTGTTTGCCTTTTCCGAAAAACCCGTAGGAGGTTGGCGCGTGCTCACCACGTGGGACGACAAAGGACGCTTCGTTTTTCGCGTGGACTGCCCACGCGCGGCGTGTAAAAGACGCTTCGCGTTTATCGAGGCGTCCTTTGCTTTTTGGCGTGGGGAAACGAAGAGACGTCATCATTAGGTTTTTTGGGCAGCCGTGCTTCTTTTGACACGTGTCCAGGCGTCGCTTCACTGTCCCCCTTCCTCTATTTAAACCTTCTTCCTCCTACTGTTAAAACCTTCTGCGCATACTCTTAAGGTAACCTCCTTTCTCCGATTTCCTCCTTCTCTTCCTACTTTCTTCCTGTCTTTTCGATTTCCTCCTCTCCGTGCAATGGCTCCGATGTTAGACGGTATCAGAGTTGAGTCGAGCGAAGAATCGGCGTCCCGTGGTGGCGGTAACGATTCTCCGAGTTCCTCCTCCGGTGATTCCAAACATGCCTCTTCTCCGCGACGAGGGGCAGACAGTGGGGAACAGTTGGCCCCCTCGACTTCGGGGGCCGCCCCGTTGCTCCCGGGGACCCATCTCCGGCCGAAGACGGTGGTTAGATCCTCTGGCGGTCGCGGTGTTGGCCAAGCTGAGGGTGGAACCGGGCGTCTGGGCGACCGTGGTGGCCGTCAGGGCGGCCGTGGAGGCGGAGCTCGAGTGGCCAGGGTGAGGTCCCCCCTGGTCCTCTACGAGCAGGGAGGGTCACCGACCTGGAGCACAGCGGAGTCGGTGACCCTCCTGGGGAATCTGTGTGGTTTTTCCGCCGGCGTTGAGCTCAGGGTACCCAGGGCGGAGGAGCGCCCGTGGACTCCTCGGCCGGGCTTCGTCTGCTTGTACGAGTCGTTCTTCCAGAAGTGCGGCTTGCGCCTTCCTCTCCCCGAGCTGTTCGTCCAGTATTGCCGGGCGCGGGGCTTGGCCTTCTCGCAGGTCTGCCCGTCCACGGTCCAGGGGATGATCGTGCTGCTGACCCTAGGGCACGAATGCGACGTGGAGGTGACGTTGCCTATGTTCGAGGCGTTCACCCAGCAGAAGGCAAACCCCGGGATTCCTGGGACCTTCTATGCCGCTTTCAAGCCCGCGGCGAACGTTCTGGAGGCACCCAGCTCGGGGTCTAGGGCGAGCAAGCTGTCGAAGGTCGAGGACTGGTCTCGCAGCTACTTCTACGTCCGGGCTACCGCCGTGGCTGGGCTCGATCCGTTGGCGAGATACACCCGGGATTGGAATTTTTCCCCGGGTAGGGATTTGCAGGTCGAGCTGACTTCTCCTCTTTGGTTGTCTGACTGATGATTTTTTTTGTCTTGTTCTTCAGGCCCTCACTCCTCCAGATTCAAGCTACCGGACTACGCAGGTCTACTTGCCGTGCTCAGGACAGTGCGTCAGAGAGAGTGGAAGTCCTTCACCGCTGCGAGAATCGAAGCTGCAATGACCGGAGGTGGTTTTTTTTTTTTTTTTTTTTTTTTTTTTTTTTTTTTTTTTTTTTGCCGAATTAACGGTTCTTCCTTCGCAGGTAGAGCGAGGTTTGCCAATCCGCAGTACGCGGACTCGTTTGTTGCACCGCCGCCGCCGATACCCGAGGTGCCGGTCAGCCGAGACCCGGCACCACGGGTTGCGGGGGATACCTCCGCGGCGACTCCCTCGAAGAGGAGGGAAGACCGGGATGCCGGTTGGGAGACCGGCAGAAAGAAGAGGAGGACGGGAGAGTCCTCTTCCGGGGGTCGGGAGGTCATCCGGCCTACACTGCCCGGGCCGGAGCCCGAGGTGCCTTTGGCCGTCGTGCCGGCAGGGGGGGTCGATGAGACCCGGGCTCGAGGGGGCGATGGGGTCGGCGAGACGACCGTCGTCGCGGAGGATCCTGCTGCTGTGCAGGAGGCCGAGGGTCGCAGCGCCGAAGTGGGCGGCGCCTCGGGAGGTTCCGACGATGGGCCTCGGGACTACAGCTTCTCCTTTACCCACGAGGATGGAAGCAACCAGGTAATCGTCGATCCGGACGAGTGCGCCGAGCTGGCGCAGGCCATGATGTTCGGGCGGAGGTACCCGCACTTCGTCCCGCTGGAGATGGCGGAGTCCGACACCTTCCGTCAGGTGGCGCGATCCGCAGCTCGGGTAAGCTTCTGCTCTGGTCTAACTGCTTTTAGCTAGACTTGTTGCGCGTCTTTGTTAACAATTTGTTTAATGCAGACGATGGCCCTTAGTGCCTTTCTGGCGGAGGCCTACGAGAAGAGGCTTGCCGAGCAGGCCGCCTCGATTAACTTCCTCCGGGAGTGCCGGGAATCCAGCTCGCAGATCCAGTCTACCCGTCTCCACGGGCTCGAGAAGGAGCTGAGAGATGAGAAGGCCCGATCTGCGGCGCTGGAAGAGGAGGCGGTGCGGTTAAGAGCCCGGGCGGTCGAGGTGGCCAGTCTGCAGTCTGCACTAGAGGCCGAGAGGGACCGTGCTGCAGCTGGGTGGGATCGGGCGTCGGGGCTCGAGGAGGAGAACGGGCTCCTGAAGGGGGAGCGGGAGACACTCCGCTCCAGGGTGAAGGGGCTGGAATCCGCCATAGGCCGGGCCAAGGTGGCCGTGGCTGCGGAGAGCGATCGGGTGTCAGCCCGGTGGGAAGCGCGGAACCGGAAGTGGTCCGCGAAGATGGAGAAGATCCGCGCCCACCTGGACGGGCGCCGCCGGGCCTTAGAGCCTCACCTTCTGTACAGCCAGGTGACCGGCGTAAAGGCCTGCCTCAAGAGGATGGAAGCAGAGGACGGGGTGTCGGTACCGTTCTACCGGTATCAGAAGCTGGACGAGGACGAGGCGGCATTCGGTGCCGTACTGGACGGGATGGACTTTCCGGATTTGACCCCGGAGGATCTGGAAATCCCTCTGGACCGTGCTCACGGCGTTCTGCTTGAGCACATTATACCTGTCGCTCCCTCTAGCACCCCCGTGGTGGATCTGACCTTGGAGGCTCCGCTGGCTGCTGAGGACGTTCTTGCGGTCGCTGAGACCGTCCAAGCAGATCCCTCGATCCCGTCTGCTGACGAGGGAGTCCCCGAAGCTGCTGGGATTGTGCAAGCAGATCCCTCGGTCCTGTCTGCCGCTGAGGCCGATACGGACGCGCCGTCCGGTGAGACCGGAACCGACGTGCCATCCGGTGGAGTCGTGGTTGAGGAAGAGGGGTCTGGGCAGCCCTTCCTTGGTGAGTACGGGACCAACGCGAGGATGGTGGCCCCGGCTGATTTAGATGGTACCCGTGCTGACGGGAGGGAAGACCGACCGGCCGATGCGGCCTTGTAAAAACTTTTTTCCTTTTGGTTTTCTTTTTGTAGACTGGGTCGTAGGCCGTTTATGCAAAGAGCAGGCCGTTGGCCCCTCTCTTTTTTGTAAGTGCCGTTTCGAGGCTTTTGTAATCATTAGGCCGTGGGCCCCTTTTTGTAATAAACGAGGCCGTTGGCCCTTTTGTATAATGAAAGAGGCCGTTGGCCCCCTTTTTTTGTGTAAATGCCATTTCGAGGCTTTTTTGATCGGTAGAGTAGGTCGTAAACCGTACTCTGTCAAGTAAGCAGGTCGTGGACCGTGCTCTTGTATTGGGTGCGAGGTAATCTCGGCTTAAGGCACTTATTGCTTGTGTACCTTGTTTTTTTGGTGCGGGTAGCGAGCCCGGCTTAGAGACACTTAATGCTTGTGTGTCTAGTAGAGGTGCGAGCCCTGGGACCCGGCTTTGGCACTTATAACTTGTGTGCCGGGGAGAGCGAGCACCGGAGCTCGGTCCCCTTTTTTTTTGTAGTGCGAGCGTTTGGAGCTCGGATTTTTTTTTTTTTTGTAGTGCGAGCGTTTGGAGCTCGGCTTTTTTTTTTTGTAGTGCGAGCGTTTGGAGCTCGGCTTTTTTTTTTTTTGTAGTGCGAGCGTTTGGGGCTCGGCTTTTTTTTTTTTTTTTTGTAGTGCGAGCGTTTGGAGCTCGGCTTTTTTTTTTTTTTTTTTTTTTTTTTTTTTTTTTTTTTTTTTTTTGTAGTGCGAGCGTTTGAAGCTCGGGAGCGTTTGAGCGTTTGGAGCTCGGCTCTTGTGCGCAGGTCGGGGACCGTTTTCCTTTGTCTAAAAGGTTTTATTAGATTAATAGCTGAGCCCTGGTTAGGGGTTGCCTACGTACCCTTTAGTAGAAGGGATCAAGCCAATCGTAGTTCGTTTGTTTACAAAAGCGGAGAGCGGATTGGAGCCCGGGGGCTTAATAGTAGAACCGTTTGAGGTTGATCGAGTTCCATGAGCGCGGGATGGCGTCGCCGTTCATCGTGACTAGCTCGTAGACGCCTGGTTTTACGACCTTGGAGATAAGGTAGGGGCCCTCCCAATTGGCACCCAGCTTGCCTGCGTTTAGCTCGGCGGTGTTTTCGAAGACCTTGCGGAGGACCAGGTCGCCCTCGGCGAAGAACCGGCCTCGAACCTTCTTGTTGTAATATTTGGAGGCGAGCTGCTGGTAGTTCTGGATTCGGAGTAGGGAATGGTCCCGTTGCTCTTCAAGGAAATCCAGCTCGCTGAGTAGGACGGCGTTGTTCAGTGCGGGTTGCTGGGTGAGCATAGCGCGGCGAGGAGTGGGGAGCCCGACTTCGGATGGGGCCATTGCTTCCATGCCGTGGGAGAGGTTGAACGGTGTTCGGCCAGTCGATGTCTTTGGTGTTGTGCGGTGGGACCAGAGGACTCCATCGAGCTCGTCGGCCCAGGACCCTTTCTTGTCGTCTAGTCGCTTTTTGAGGCCGTCGAGGATGGTCTTGTTGGTGGCCTCGGCTTGTCCGTTCCCCTGGGGGTACCTCGGAGTGGACTTACTTAGTCTGATTTTCCACTTCGCGCAGAAATCTTCGAAGAGGGCCGATGTGAACTGGGCACCGTTGTCGGTGACGATCTCGTACGGGAGCCCGTGTCGGCAGATGATGAACTTCCAGACGAACTTTCGGACGTCCTCTGCCTTGATCTTGGCGTATGATTCGGCCTCGACCCATTTGGTGAAGTAATCGGTCATGACTAAGAGGAAGCGCTTTTGGCGAGATCGGGGAAGGGGCCCGACTATGTCCATGGCCCATCGCATGAAGGGGTAGGGTGCCACCGCAGTGGTGAGGAGCTCGGTTGGACTATGAATGAGGGGACCGTGGCGCTGGCACTTCTCGCACCGGGCTGCGAATTTGTCGCAGTCTTGGAGCATTGTCGGCCAGTAGTGGCCTTGGTTTCGTATTCTCAGGGCGAGAGCCCGGCCACCGGAATGATTGCCGTCGGCGCCCTCGTGCATTTCCTTCATCACGTCGATGGTTTCCTGCCCGTGGAGGCAGGCGAGCAGGGTTCCCGAGGCGCTCCATCGGAACAGATTGCCGTCCAGCATCGTATATTGGGCGCACTTCTTCCTTAGCCGTCGGGCGGCCCATCGGTCTGGGGGGCGAATGCCGTCTGCGATGTATAGCAGTAGGTCGACTCGCCAGTCTGGCAGTTCGGGCTCGACCGGGGGTAGTGGTAGAACTTCGGGAGGTGGTGCTTCTTCGTCCGCGGCCTGGGGGTTGATCAAGTAGGCCCCCTTTGGCAGCTCGATGCTGGGGAAATCGATGCTATCGACCGGGATCACTCGTCGTTGGGCCGGGGCCGAGGTGGATGCTAGCGCGGCGAGGGCATCTGCGGAAGTGTTATCGCCTCGGGGGATCTTTGTCAGGGTGAACTCGGCAAAGTCTGCGGCCAAGCCTTGGGTCACCGTGAGGTAGGCATCCATGCGATCGTTCTTGGTCTCGTACTCCCCGCTGAACTGATTGGCGACGAGCTGGGAGTCGCAGTAAGCCCGGATTTTCTTCGCACCGACCTCCTTTGCTAGGCGCAGACCGGCGATCAGAGCTTCGTACTCGGCCTCGTTGTTTGATGCCGGGAAGGCCAGGCGGAAAGACTGCTCGAGGATCTCCTTGGTCGGGGATTCGAGGCGTATGCCGACGCCGGACCCGTGTTTGGAGGCCGATCCGTCGACATGCAGAGTCCATACTTCGGGCACCTCGCTGACTGTCAGCTCGGGTGTCAACTCGACTAGGAAATCGGCCAGGGCCTGAGATTTGATCGCGGTCCGACCTCGGTACTCGATTTCATATTCGCTCAGCTCAACGGCCCACTTCATTATCCTGCCGGATCGGCTCGGGCTGTGGAGGATGTTTCTGAGGGGGTAGGTGCTTAGGACGGCAATCGCGTGGGATTGAAAATAAGGCCGGAGCTTCCTAGCTGCGACGACCACTGCCAGGGCGAGCTTCTCCAGAGTCGGGTACCTGCTCTCCGCGTCTTCGAGCGACTTGCTGATGTAGGAGATGGGTTTTTGGTCACCCCGGTCTTCCCGCACTAGTACGCCGCTGACCGCTGACGTGGAGATGGCGACGTAGAGGTAGAGGAATTCGCCTTCTTCTGGCTTGGACAGGACGGGGGGAGTGGATATGTACTCCTTCAGCTGTCGGAGGGCGTCCTCGCATTTGTCGTCCCACTCAAACCGCTTGTTAGCCCGGAGTAGTTGGTAGAACGGGAGACACTTGTCGGTAGAGCGGGAGATGAATCGATTTAGTGCGGCGATTCTCCCGGTGAGTCGTTGTACTTGACGCGTGCTCTCCGGGGACTTGAGCTCAATGATAGCTCGGATCTGCTTGGGGTCGGCCTCGATCCCGCGCTGGGTGATGATGTACCCGAGGAATTCGCCCGATGTGACGCCGAAGGAACACTTGGCCGGGTTCAGCTTCATGTTGTACTCGTTCAGCGTGCGGAAGCAGGACCGGAGGTGTGTGACGTGGTCGGTTGCCACCAGAGACTTTACCAGCATGTCATCTATGTATACCTCCATAGTGCGGCCGATTTGGTCGGCGAACATCCGGTTGACGAGCCGTTGGTAGGTGGCCCCGGCGTTTTTTAGTCCGAAGGGCATTACTTTGTAGCAGTAAATGCCTCGGTCCGTGATGAACGCGGTCTTCTCCTGATCATCAGGGTGCATGGGGATTTGGTTATACCCCGAGAAGGCATCCATGAAGGAGAGTAGCTCGTTTCCCGCGGTGGCTTCAACGACCTGGTCGATTCGGGGGAGGGGGAAGCTGTCCTTAGGGCATGCCTTATTGAGGTCGGTGAAATCCACGCAGACCCTCCATTTTCCGCTCTTCTTCTTGACTACCACTGGGTTGGCTAACCAGTCCGGGTATTTCACCTCGGTGATCGAGCCGGCCGCGGTGAGCCTCTCTACCTCATCATTGACCGCTTGGGCGCGCTCCGGGCCAAGCTTCCGCCGCTTCTGCTTGACCGGCCTGCAGGTTGGATCCACGTTGAGCTCGTGGCTGCACGTGTTCGGGTCAATGCCGGGCAGGTCGCCAGTTGACCAGGCGAAGGTGGAGACGTTCTGCCCTAGGAACTCGACCAGCTCTTGCTTGATGCTTTCGTCGAGGTCGGTGCCGATGCCGACGCAGCGGGCGGGGTCGCGTGGGTCGATGTTGACCTGGGTGACAAGGTCCCGCCCGGGAAGATCCTGGGCGCCGAGCTCGCCGGGCTGAAGCGCATTGATGGCCAAGCAGGCCGGCGCGGCGCGGCGCAGCTTGTGCTCGATGGCGAAGCAGGCGCGGGAGACCCTCTGGTTACTCCTAAGAGTGTATGTGCCGGCCTGGTTGGGGAACTTGAGGCACTGATGGTACGTCGACGTGACCGCCTTCATCGAGTGCAGCCAGGGGGTTCCGAGGATGATGTTGTAGATCGGGGTGGTGTCGAAGACCACGAACTTGACGATTTTCGTGACCCGACCTACGTAGACCGGTAATTCGATGGTGCCGATTCCGTTGACGGTGTCCCCGGCGAAGCCGGTTAGCGGGATGGAGTGCGGCTTGATCTCGACCCCGTTCAGGTTCATCCTGGCGAGGGTATCCTTGAAGATGAGGTCGACCGAGCTGCCCGTATCGACGAGGACTCGGTTAACGTCGCAGTCGGCTACGCGGACTTGTACGACGAGGGGGTCGTTGTGGGGCTGGTGGACCCCGGCCGCATCGGCCTCAGTGAAACATATCCCCCTCTTGCTCGTGTCCTGGGCGTCGATCTCCGGCCCGGAGTGCCACTTCAGGGATGCGTCGGTCCTCCTCTCGTGACGCTTGATGGACCGCACTGAGTCGTTGCACGAGAGGAGACCTCCCATGATCATCCCTATCAGAGTGCGGGCCGGGGGAGGCGATCTACCTGTTTCCCGGTCTCGCGAGGGAGATCGTCGCCGCCGGTCGTCGTTCCGGGCGCGGTGGTAGGGCCTAGTCCGGTTATCCGCGCGACCTTGGTTGTCGCGGGGTTGATCGTGATCGCCGTCCCGAGCATGCGGTCGCAGCCGCTCTGGGACGCTGATTTCTCCCCGCTGAAATTGTTTCAGCAGGACCTCTTGAAGGGCGCGGCAGTGAGAGGTCGGATGCCCCTTTCGCCGGTGGAAGTCGCAGAAGGCCGTCCTGTCGTATGGCTCATCTGGTCGGAACTCCCTATCGCTCGGCTCGTAGGGACGCCGATCCTGCTGGCGGGGATCCCGTACGTATTTGTTCCAAGGCAACCCTGGGGCGGGGGTGGGGGGAAGTACGGGATCGTGTAGGCGGAGGCCGGAGGGCGGTCCGTTGACAAGGAATGCAGCGGCCTGCTTTCCCTTGCTGCGATGGTACTCGTCGTCGTAATGTTGACGGGGCTCCTGATACCTTTCCTGGGGCCGCTCCTTTGGGGCCGGGGCCTTGTGAGAGGCACTGTTTCTTGATTCAGCCGCCTTCTCTTCCTCGAGCTCAACGAAGAGTCCAGCGCGGTGCAAGGCGTCTTCCAGCGAGCGCGGCCTGTTGAGCTTCATATCGTCCTTGAAGGCCGAATCGGCCCGCAGTCCTTTTCTCAGAGCGGGGAGCGCTGACTCGTCAGTCACGTTGCTCTGGGAGGCCGTGGCCTTGAAGCGCTCGATGAAGGACCTGAGCGACTCCTTTGCTCCCTGATTCATTGCCCAGAGGTCCGCGCTGGATGCGGACTGGCGGATGTAGATGGAGTAATGCTCGAGGAAGGTGGTCGACAGGTCCCTGAAGCTGTCGATGGAGTGCGTCTTTAGCCGAGAGAACCACGTGAGGGCCGGGCCGGTGAGGTTTTCCACGAAAAGCTGGCAGTGAGCGGCTTCGCGCTCGTCTGGTGAGAAGTGGGCGCGACCCATGGCGATGGTGAACGCCGTGAGATACTGGGCCGGGTCGGTGGTGCCCGCGTAGGGCTGTAGCTTGAGCTTTCCGAGGTGCTGGAGTGGGACGGAGGCGATTCGGCGGGTGAACGGCGTGTTCTGCGTCTCTCTGAGGACGCGATCGATTTCTGGGGCCGCGCTGGTGGCTTGGTGGATTTTGGAGGACATCGCACGGATGGTCTCCTTCATAGCCTCGAACTCCGCGTCTCTTGAGCGCTCCGCGCTGGATCGGAGATGGTGGGCTTCGTCGCCCGGGTGGCTTCCTATGGCCGGGACGAAACGTCCGTCCGGCCTTTCGGATCCAGACGGCGAGTCGCTCGGTCGGCTTGTCCGGAAGCGGGGGGTTTCTTCCCGAGAGACCGGTTCTCTGGGATGGACGTCGGGGGACCCGACATTGTCCGACCGGTCACGGGAGGCCCCTAACGTGGCGAACCGCTGGTCGGTGGCTCGCGTTAGCTCATCGATCCGGGCGAGCAGGGTCTGCATCATGACGGACGGCGTGGGCTGGTCTTCCGGTGCTCGTGGCGCGTTGTGGGCGGCGGAGCCGTCGGAATGGGCGGGTGCTGACGCCGGGGGCGGGGCCCTGGAGAATTGCTCTCGAGGAATCGCCTGATCGGCAGCTGCTTGGGCTGATGACGGAATGGTCGCCGTCGTTCGAGTCGTTGGCGGGGCCGTTGTCGGGGCCTGGGCCGTTGTTTGGGCCGGAGTGTCCTGGTCTGACAACACTCTTGGGGTCGGGATTGCCATCGTTGCTTCGGTCGTGTCGGTGGTTGAACTGCTCCCGTTCCAACAATTGGCGCTTCAGAGAGGGGTTTGAGGATTTTTCTACACGCAAAGAGTAGCTCGGCAAATGTCGGGAACATCGCCCTCATCTCCGAACAACTCCATACAGATAAGTGCCAAGCTTATTTTTATTTTTTAATTTTTTCATTCTCCTTGAGCAGAGCTCATCTCGCAAACACTCGACAAGATAAGTACCGAGCCTAGCCTCGTACTTAAGCTTAAGAGTCAGCAAAGCCGAGCTCATCTCGC
Source organism: Eutrema japonicum (assembly GCA_030161315.1). Taxonomy (NCBI): domain Eukaryota; kingdom Viridiplantae; phylum Streptophyta; class Magnoliopsida; order Brassicales; family Brassicaceae; genus Eutrema; species Eutrema japonicum. The sequence goes on along the minus strand of BSQW01000007.1, from coordinate 50,954,906 downwards.
AAACACTCGACAAGATAAGTACCGAGCCTAGCCTCGTACTTAAGCTTAAGAGTCAGCAAAGCCGAGCTCATCTCGCAAACACTCGACAAGATAAGTACCGAGCCTAGCCTCGTACTTAAGCTTAAGAGTCAGCAAAGCCGAGCTCATCTCGCAAACACTCGACAAGATAAGTGCCGAGCCCAGCCTCGTACTTAAGCTTAAGAGTCAGCAAAGCCGAGCTCATCTCGCAAACAACACGATCAACAAGTGCCGAGCCTAGTCTCGCACTTGCACATAAAATTTTTCACTCTAATCAAGTTCACCCTTACTTGCAGGTTAACATATACCGAGCTAAGACTTGTTTCGTCCGCCGACTTCGACACTCATTCGCCGAACTTGGGGGAGGGCTATTGTGGGTGTGGTGATGAGCACACCCCTTTTTTAGCCCATTCCAAAGCAAAAGGCCCAACACCAAAGGCCCAACATCCACTATGCAGATACGGTTACCGTTCCCGACCTGCTCCGCACTGTTCATGACGTGCCGGTACTGTTCACGACCTGCCGGTTACTGTTCCCGACCTGCTCCGCACTGTTCACGACCTGCCGGTTACTGTTCACGACCTGCTCTGCACTGTTCACGACGTGCCGGTACTGTTCACGACCTGCCGGTTACTGTTCCCGACCTGCTCGGCACTGTTCACGACGTGACGGGTACTGTTCACGACGTGACGGGTACTGTTCACGAACCATCACGTCGTCCCTAAAAGCCGGAGAGCTGTCTGCTCAACTTCCACTATAAATACCCCCTTTGGTATTCATTATCAAGACACACAAAAAACTCTGATCCTCTCTCTCTAAATAACTTTCCCTCTCTAAAAGGAGCTCTCGGCAGCTCTCGGCAGCTCTCCCAGCTCGGTGCAGCTCTCCGCAGCTCTCCCAGCTCTCCGCAGCTCGGTGCAGCTCTCCGCAGCTCTCCCAGCTCTCCGCAGCTCTCTCAGCTCGGTGCAGCTCTCCCTAGCTCTTCCAGCTCTCCGCAGCTCTGATGAGCTCCCAGCTCTCCCGACGACCCGACCTGACAGTCGACCGACGACCCGACCTGACAGTCGACCGACGACCCGACCTGGCGACCCGACCTGACGGTCGACCTGACAGTCGACCGACGACCCGACCTGACGGTCGACCGCCGACCGACGACCTGACGACCCGACCTGACGGTCGACCAGTGACCAACGACCTAACAGTCGACCGACGACCGACGACCCGACCTGACGGTCGACCGTCGACCGACGATCCGACCTGACAGTCGACCTGACTAGCTCTCAGCTCTCCAGTTCTCTCCTACCCGCCTCAGCAACGAACTACGAATGGCTTGATCCCCAATCCGGGGTACGTAGGCAGCCCTCTGGGCACAGCTATAAATCACCTCCTCCCCCTCATTTGCCGACCGGAACGCAACCGGCTCTATCTTAACAGAAAATCCCCGAACCTCACCGATACAAATTGATTTGTAGGAGACGTGCTCATACCCGTTCCAACAAAACACACACACGCAAAAAATTAAATAAAAATATTCCGCTGCCGGGGTTTGAACCCGGATTTCAACAATTGAAATAAACATTTGTGCTACAACGGATCTGTTGAAAGCATTTCCAATTAGTTAATTTATAATGCTAGTTTCTATATTATTTTCTATTTTCTACCTTTCAAATGTTTCTATTATTTTTTTTTTTTTTGAAATTTATATTTTATATGTATATTTATTATTTTCAAGAAAAACTTCACCGATAATTCGATATTGCAAAACGCAAAATTCTACAAAAGCTGCTATTTAGCAGTTTTTCACGAGAATCGCATAGCGGTTTCGTAGCACTTTTCGCTAAAACCCGCAACAGAGCATTTTCATCAAAGCCGCAAATTAGCTATTTCATAGCACTTTTCCCTGAAAACCGCAACAGAGCATTTTCATCAAAGCCGCAAATTAGCTATTTCCATACCTAAATTGCAAAACAACGATTTCCCGCCAAAACTACGAAATAGCTATATTCCGTCAAAACCATAAGATAGTAATTTCTCGCTAAAAAAAAATAATGATTTACCGTCAAAACCATAAAATAGCGGATTTTTTTCAAAACCACAAAATAACGGGTTCTTGTCAATACCACAAAATAGCTGTTCCCCGCAAAAATTTCAAAATAGTTATTTCCTACTAAATCGCAAAACAATGATTTCTCGCCAAAACAATGAAACAACAATTTTCCACCAAAACTGCAAAATAGCGGTTTCCCGTGAAAACAACAAAATAGTGGTTTCTTGTCAAAACCGTGAAATGACGGTTTTCCGACCAATACCGCAAAATAGTTATTACCTGCCAAAATTGAAAATAGGGGTTTTCCGGAAAAACCACAAAATAGTGTTTTCTCGCGAAAACCGTAAAATAGCGTTTTCTCGTGAAAATCGCAAAATAGTGGTTTTCTCTTAAAACTGCAAAATAGCGATTTCCCATTAAAAATCGCAAATAAGGGTTTCCGTGAAAACCGCAAAACAACGATTTTCCGTGAAAACAGCAAACCAACGATTTTCCGTGAAAACCGTAAAATAGCGGCTTTGCCTTCAAAACTGCAAAATAGCGGTTTTCCGACAAAACTGCAAAATAAGTATTATAAAAAAATAGAATCTAAAAAATATTTCTTAACTGGATTATTTCATTAAAATCAAATTTTATGAGTTCTTCAAATATTAATTTGATTCAGTTTTAAATATAATTTTGTTTTTTTGTCACACTTAATTCATTAATTTGCTTCCAAGATACAAATAGAGGGAATTAAGCATCCTCTTAGATTATTACAACACAAAGTAAAAGCAATAGAACATATAACAATTAGATTATCTTGGAAGATGGACCACTGATTTGAGGCAAGACTCAAATGCGTCAGTGGAGACTTCATGGCAAAGCCAGAGAGTTTGAACTTAGTCATCTTCGAATGTGACGTTGAAAATGAACCCCTACCTCTGGTATTCGTAGAAACGAACCCGACTGCTTTTTCTGGTCTCGTGCAGACCGCTACACAAGAGGACAAGACGGTGAGAGAATTCAAATGAGTTTTCGGCAAAGAGCTCCGGAAGACGACCCTTCTCAAAGAAAGATAATTAGATGGAAAGGTTCTCTCCTCGGGAGGTAAGGGTGGTGGAATTGATCTCTCCCCAAGAGAGGATGAAGTTGGAATGGATCTCTCCCATAGGGAGGAGTTTTCTAGGGCAGCCATCTCCCATGTTGGAATAACCGTAACAAATCCGGCAAAGATGCCAAATAATTCAGCATCAAATATGGGTCAGCAGTGTTTGACAATGATGGGTCAAGAAGCCCACAACTTCGATCAGGCCCAGCCCTTTCTTATGCTTTGCCAGTTGAGCAGGGAGGCTTCGGGACGGAGGGGAAATGAGGAGGAACAGCGATGGAAAGTGCTCTCTGTGCCGAAGAGTGACTAGGCGGATGCGTAACGGTATAGTTCGCGCAAGCTATCACCAAGAGAGGAAAGTTTGGAAGATGGATTGGACGCCTACAATCAAAGTCTTTGGATTCACCGGTAATACTCAAGCAAGTCGGACGGAGGAGCTCAGAGTCCGCTTAGTCAGAGATATGATTAACCGTGTTTTCCTCGGTTTCTAACCCTTGTTTTGTGTCTTTTATCGAGTCAAAGTTTCTTTTTATAGTCTTTTAGTCCTTTATCGTGTTTTTTTAGTTTTTAAATGACTTGGGGAGAAAATGAGCCGTTTTGGGTGAAAATGAGCATATGGAGATGCAAAATCATGCAGAGGCTTCAGAATTTTGGCTTTCTTTGAAAGACTTTCCACCAATGGATCGATCTCCAATTTTGATGCAAGATAGAGCATTTGGTTAAATTTCATTTGGAAGTGGTGTGTGGTCATTCCAACGGTGCCAATCAAAAGTTACGCCAGTTTTCGTGAAAACAATCCAACCTAAACCGACCAAATTAGCGACGCCGAAAAAAAAATTGGTTTTCACTTGTTTTGACCCGGAATTACCTAGGGTTTCTTGGAGAACGACTCTAGACCTATTTATACTTATTTTTAAGCCACTTTTGAGGGCACGCTTTATTTTTCTACAGATTTTGTATCTATTTCTCTTGGGAGGAGATCTCTGAACCTCTTCTGACAAATTTGGAGAAGATTTATGAACCCTTTTATATATCTATCTATTGGATTTCATTATGTTATCTCTCATATATATATTTGTTTGTCCTCTGCAACTATGTGTGAGTAGATTCATAGTTATGTTTTAGGGTTTTCAAGAGAATTCATGAATTGCTAGTTTAGGATTGTTAGATAGGGAATTTTCGATTGGTTTATTCATCTATTGTTGATCTTATTGCTGAAATTTGACTTGCAACCTATATATGATCTTAGGATTAATCTATAATCTATTCATCAAAAGTGTTTTAGATTTCCTGAAATAACATAAATTAGCAAGTTCTCCTTAGCCAACGAAAGCTGATGCTAAGGTGATTTGTGAACTTATCAAACATGAACATTAATGTGTGCTTATAATTCTAAGTTTAAACGAACGTTTGGATACTGCCTTGATTGGTATAAATGATAGTAGAGCAGTAGCATTAAGAAGCAGAAGCAGTATGCTGCTGAACCTGTATGCTCTGATTAATGAACACATTTTGTGATTGACAGAGTTGTGAAAGATTATATATATAATTACTTAATATATTTATTCGTAAGCACTATATCTATAGTTATATTTTTAATATAATTTTTAATAAAATTTTAATAAAAATTTTCATATTTCAATTGTATTTATTATATTATATTTTTATTTAAATTTTTATTTGAAAAATAATAAAATAATGGTAAATATTGGTTTTAAGAGTATAAAATTTACACTTTAATATAAACATAATTTTTTGATATCATTTAACAAAATAAAGTAGTTATATAAAATTATTATTATTTTTTTTTATATTTTATATGTTAATGATCTACCAAAAGTTTCATATGAAAGCATAGAGGAAAGAGCATTTGTAGAGCATATGCAGCTTCTAAATGCTTTGTTGATTGGTTGATAAAATGGTTAACGCTTTTTTAAATGCTCTACCAATCAATGTCTAAGGATTTATTGGTTTTTTCAATTTAGTGAGGGTTATTGGTTCTTGCATTTTAATGGATTTAGAAATTCTTCTCAGATTTAGAAATCCTAATGAATCCATTGATTTTAAAATCAGATAAGTGGATTTCAAAATTAAATAAGTAGGATTTTAAAATCAAATATGCGGATTATTGTAAATCAACCAAATGGATTTACAATAATTTTTAGTCTTACAATAAAATGAAAATTAAAAAAAAAAAAACCAAAAAGACTTGTCGTTCTTTTTCTTTCACTAATCATCTATTATTCTCCTAAAGTATAGAATATGTCCACATATTTTTTATAATTATTGATCTCAATTGATTGACATGTTCTCTTTTTTGATCTTAGGTTCCAAGAATTTCTTCATCATTGTTATTAACTTCTTCAAGATCTTCTTCTTCATAATTTGTTTCTTCAGGAAAACTATATGTTCAACAGTAGTTTCGAAGAAAGTTATGTAAACCAGCACATGCAAGTGCAATTTATGTTTGTATCTTTTAAGGAAAAGGAGGCGCAGACTTAAAAAATAGGAATCGAGATTTGAAGATACGAAATATTCTTTCAGAATGTAGCATCGGGTATGAATATGATTGGATTAGGCGATACTACTGATGCTCGAACAGGTGGATTTATGGAAATGGAAAATGAGCAAAAAAATTATAGTGAAGAATTTTCCATAAATGTCTAGGAAAATTATGAAACACAATCATCTTTTTTTTTGCAGCGGTTCAAATAATACTTTGGAAAAACTCCCTTTAAGAAAAAGACAGAGAACTAATCCTCTTAACAATATTGATGATCCAATCATTCAAAAAAAAGGTACAGAAGAAGCTTGTACCGAAATGAACTCCTTGACAATAATCACTAAAAAACTCTTTACTTTGATACAAGGAAGAGAAGCAAAGCAACAACAAGAAGCTGAGAAAAAGAAGAATAATTTATGGGAAGCTATCATAGAAGTTTCTAATTTGAATGACCATGTTCGTTACGATGCGGTTAAAGTGATTCACCAATTAGGGATGAAAGATGTGTTCCTTAGCATGTCCATTGATGAGCGTTATAGTTGGATTAAGCGTAACGTCATTGAGTGATGGATTTATTATTATCTATTGTTGGATTGATCATTTTATGAGTTCGATTAGACTATAAGTTTTTGTAATAAAATTGGCTTTTTCTATCTATCTTTTTTACCATTTCAAATCAAGATGAAATTGACTCAATTATCTTTTCAAAAGATTATGTGGCCTTTAAGCTTCGAGAGTCTCACGAAACGTAGCGTGATTCCTCTATTATTGTTTTTGTACGTTTTCCTCTTTACTATTTTTTCTTTTTCCAAATTTTGAATAATACAAATCCAACCAAATAACAAGGTTTCACTCGATATTTGCTTCTTTGTATTTTACTCTTAAGAACACTTGTAAATCCATTCAAATTAAAATCAAATCCTTATGCAAATCCTTACTATTGAATAACACTTGATTTTAACATGGATTTTAAAATCATAAAACCAATAACACAATATTTGAATATGATTTCAAAATCATAGAACCAATAACACTGAATTTGGTTTGGATTTCCAAATCCATTAAAATATACAAACCAATGACAAATAAACGTTTTTAATCTCCAGTTTCTTTCACTCCACTCTTTGTAGTTAGAATAGGTAATTAAAAAGCAGCCTACAGAAAGAAAAAGAACAATCAAACTTATTTACATTCTCCAAGGAAAATAATTGTATTTGTTGAACGAGTATTTCAATTAAATATAAGTTAGGTAAATAAGTTGGGGATTCGGAGAATTTCGTTTTATTAAAACTTTAACTCGGCAATTACATGGAGGAGTTAGGTTGTCTAGATGACGAACTGTAATGCAAGAATTTAAGAAATTTGAGTCAGAGTTCGTAGTGATTAATCTCTTAGATCTCACTCGTTAATTCATGGTCAGATCTTTTTCCTCGATGGGGTGCTTCTCTATTTATACAGATGTTTACTCGGTGACCAATTTTCTTTTTTCCCGTAGATCGTACGGCCATGCTTAATGGACCGACTTATTTTTCCCCGTAAATCGTTCGGTTGGGCTTCTTAATAGGCGAATTCTTTTTTTCATATATGTCATACGGTCGGGAGTGTAATGGGCTTTATCAATTGTTAAATGAGTCGATCTTGATTCAGATGGGGCTAAAGTGAGGGTGCCCAACCACCTCCAATGCAAAAAAAATCTTCCAAGCATCATACCCAAAAAAAAAAATTTCTTTTTTAAATTTAAATGTTAAATTAATTAAAAAAAAACAAAGTTATATATGTACAATGAATGATTCCTTTCTTAAATTTTGAAAGTTTGTTTTCTATGAAAACTAAGAGCCTATTCTAGAAATGTGAAATTTTTCATCGTGTGGCCAACCAAACTTGCATTCCTTCCTCGTATATTTCATCTCCCAATCTTTGTATGGATTTCGAGTTTGATTGTCAAAAAAATAAATTTCTTCCAAGCAAATTTTTTTTTCTGTGTGGGTTTTGCGATTAGTTGAATGGCAAAGAGAACCATCTATGTACTTTGTAACTTGCAAGAATGACATTGAGATCCTAGGGACTAGTTAGTGATATCAAAGCTGTTAGAGTTTGTAAGGTAAACTCAGTAATATTCAGAGCCGGATATTACACAAATTGAATTGTTGATCTGTCATTAAATGTATTGTGGTTTGTACCAATTATTTGTTTACTAGATTTGTATTAATTATAGGCGTTAACTCATAAAATTATAGATTTACCAACTTATATATAGTACCATGTGCATGGTTATATCCATATTATTGTTAGGACTGTTAAAAAAAATCAATATTATTGTTAGGTATGTTATAATGCAAATAAATCGTTGTAGATCTGCATTGCATTGAAAAAATGTAACGTTATAGCACAATTTTACTATGGCATGTTATGAATAGGGTTGCCAAATATCTAAAATACTTAGTTTGATTTGTTAATTACATGTCCTGATCTGTTCAGAATTTTAGAAAATTTTCGAAAATCTGTGTTTGGATACGGAAAACAATAGATAAATACAACGAAATGGTGATGATTTAGTGATTGAAGGATTCACTTTTTTTTTTTTTTTGAACAACATGTTGAAGGATTCACTATAGCACAATCTTTGATAGAGTTTTAGCTTTTCACTACCATTTCAATAATTTTTGGCCATTTGTTGACGTTTTCAGTAACAAAAAAACTCGGATTTATATGAGATTCAGAGTCTCGAAAAATTAATTTGGATTTTGATATGAGATTCTCACAGATAAAACAAAAATGGCAAATAAATACATTTGAATACGAGTACGAATACTTTTTTTAGCAGAAAACAAAATAATACGGATATATATTTGTATTACTAGATTGATAAACTTGGGTTTAGAATATAAATATATATATTTTTAAAATATTTATATTCTATATAACAATTATATTAATTTTCTTCATGTGATAGTTTCAGAAGAATTTCCACATGTTTTTATATTAATAGATATTTTTAAAAAGATCGTTTTTATATTAGTATTTGTTTAGTTATTTGTGTCCTTTGCAAAACTAAATCACAACATAAAAACTTAATATGTATTTGTCTAAAGTAATATTATTATTTTAAACATAATATAAAATCCTTTGTATAGAAAAGGCGGCTTACAATGTGTCCGATGCGTTATGGACCCGAGACTCGCCGGACAATACTCCGTCAAGGCGGCTAAAGATACGGCTCTTCTCGCCTTACAATGTGTGAACCCTAACCCTAAAGACCGACCCAAGATGCCTGCCGTTGTGGAGGCTCTAGAGAGTCTCATGCATCATAAAGACATGGCGGTTTCCTCCGGTCATTGGCCACCGTCTCCAAGATCTCACGGTGGGAAAGTTTCGCCGAAGGTTAGAAGGGATAACCCGAACGATCGAAAATCAGCTCCAGGTTCGCTAAGATCGTAAAATTTGGGTTTATTGAAATTCAATAAATATGTGATTGTGTCTTTGTGTGTATGTGTATATGGCTATACATTTTTAAGTGTGTAATATAGTTATCAGAGGTAGTATAACTCCCCAAAAAAATAACTATCTTATGAATGTATTCAAATCAAATGCGAAGTAATTAAGAAAACAATATATGTTCTTATCCTTTAATTTGTACGAGATTAGTATATGTTTTTTACTTAGATATTTAATAAATTTGGCTTTTGGTACAAAACATGTCTATTGATTGTTTTTTTTTTTTTTTTTTTTAAATTTTCATTGTGAATATCACATCCGTTAGTTCCAAATGTTTAGATTAGGGGTGGGCGTTCGGATTGGGTTCGGGTTGGATATTTCGGGTTTCGGGTTTAGGAATTTAGGTACCGATCGGGTATTTTAAAAATTCGGATAGGGTTCGGATCGGATCGGATATTTTTTTTAAGATCCAAAATTTTTCGGATATGTTCGGATCAGGATCCGGATCCGGATCCAAAAGTTTCCAAAAGTATCCACAATACCCGAAAAAACCCGAATAACCCGAAATCCGAGACAAAACACAAAAACATGAATATTCATATTAATAAAACCAATATACTTTCAAACCAAAAGTATCCAAAATACCCGAAAATTTCAGAAAAAACAAAATAGGTGGATTCCATATATCCATAATATCGAAAATATACCTAAAATATCCGAAATACCCAAAAAATATTTAATATATTCGGGTTATAGTTGTAATTTTGGGTATTTGGGTTATATCAAGTCTAAATATAATTAATATATTTGGGTATATAATTACACTTTGGGTATTTCGGGTACCCATTCGGTTCTCGGTTCGGTACCGGTTCAAGTTCGGTTCTTCGGGTATAAGAATTTAGGATCAGGTCGGATATTTAAAAAATTCGGATCGGATTCGGTTCGGGTATTTTCAGTTCAGTACCGGTTCGGATTTTTAGATCCGGATAATTTGTCCAGCCCTAGTTTAGATAATTATCTAGTTGAATTGAATTATTCGAATTTCGGAATCTAGTATGGTTTATTGAAAATAATTACACATTCTTTAATACAGATCAAATACATATATTCTAAATTTTTGAATATCCAATGCCCATCCCCATGATTTTGTTTTAATACTGAACAAATTATGAGAACTACTATAAAAACAATTCTATAACGGACAAAGCTACCCACTCTAAAACGATCCGCAATCACGATGAACGACTCTACTTGCACTACGCTGAATATTTCCTTATAAACTTGTCTCCATTAATTTGCAGAAATTACGTTATCTATGAATCGAAACTCGAACCTCCTGGTATAAAAGCATTAAGAACCCTTGGTAAACCATGGGATGATACAATTGCGAGATACAAACGTGCACGAATATTCCATTATAAAACGGGCCGGGCTATTTCACAACCTAACATGGGCCTAGCCCATTTTTATTTGGGCTTATACCCTAATTCAGAAACTGTAAACCCTAGGCAGGCGAGAGAACATAAATATCTTCATCCGCAAAAAGTGTTAGCCACAGTCCTAAATTTTCTCTCCTCTCACCGCCGACTAAATCTTTAAGGTACACGAGCTTCTCTTGAAATTTTCAGTTTTCGTTGGTTTCTTGAATCTGCCTTGTGTTTATCTTCTGGATATTCAGGCACATTGGTTCTGAGAATTTGGTTTGTCTCTCCACCTCATCATCGACTTGCTTTGTTCATATATTCATAACTCGTGTTTTGTTCTCTGATTTGTGTTATTATCTTCTACGTAGATCATAGTTTCACATTCTTGACCTCCTTAGCACATCTGTATATCCTCATCCTTCTGGTTATGATCGAAATGAAAACCCTCGGGGAAAATTTATAAAATCAAGGCTGGAGTCTCTGATCTGCTCTTTTGCTGGAAACCATTTTTAATGGTTTCTGGTTAGAAACACAAAAATGAGCTTGAGATTTGGTTATCCTAGCGATGCCATAGGCCTTTGATCGAGGGAACAATTCGTATCATATTACCAGAATTACTGAGAGTATCCTTATGTGCTCTGTTTTGTCTCTATCATAATCTGTTCATGTACGTTGCTGATTTGATTGGTTCTCTTAAATTGTTATAATGTTTGGTAATTGCTACAATATCTGTGATTTGGGTTTTGTTCAGACATAAATTTACACTGCTAAGGTTTTGCTTTATGAATATTGGACTTCTTGCACATTCTTGCAATAACCAAGATTTGTCATCCCTTTTTTTTCTGACGATTTCTTGATTAGTATATCATGTAGGATGATTGTATTCAGTTGTCTTCTTTGTGTAAATTCATCTTATTTTTTGGCAGTGTTTGCTTTGTTGTTGAAAGTATGTCTCACAGAAAGTTTGAGCATCCAAGACACGGCTCTTTGGGTTTCCTTCCAAGGAAAAGAGCTAACAGACATCGTGGAAAAGGTATATATATCTACCATAATATGTGTTCTCGCTTCATTATTATACAGTTGTTTTTGATCTCATTCCTATATAAAAATGTTGATTTATTTACTATAATTTGTATACTGTTTCGAAGCATCTTCATTTCATATGGCTTGTGTAGTTTTGATTTGACACTCCTAGTTTGTGTTTTCAGTGAAGGCCTTCCCTAAGGATGATCCCTCTAAGCCTTGTAGGCTCACCTCCTTCTTGGGATATAAAGCTGGGATGACTCACATTGTGAGAGAGGTTGAAAAACCTGGATCAAGTGCGTTCTCAGTCTTGACTCTTATAGTTTCACAGAACATCCATGATTGTTTCATGTAGTTTTTTTGCTGATCTCTATAAATGTAATTGACAGAGCTTCACAAGAAAGAAACATGTGAAGCTGTGACTGTGATTGAGACGCCTCCAATGGTGGTTGTTGGTGTGGTTGGGTATGTGAAGACACCCCGTGGTCTCCGCAGTCTAAGCACTGTGTGGGCTCAGCATTTGAGCGAAGAAGTAAGGAGAAGGTTCTACAAGAACTGGAGCAAGTCGAAGAAGAAGGCTTTCACCAGATACTCGAAGAAACATGAAACTGAAGAAGGTAAAAAAGACATTCAGAGTCAGTTGGAGAAGATGAAGAAGTACTGCACTGTGATCAGAGTTCTTGCTCACACACAGGTTTTCATCTTTCTCAATATGGACAATTACTCCATTAGTTTCATTTACTTTATTCGTTTTTAATTACTTTTGGATATGCATTAGATAAGGAAAATGAAAGGGCTAAAGCAGAAGAAGGCACATCTGAATGAGATTCAGGTCAATGGTGGAGATATAGCAAAGAAAGTTGACTATGCCTACAGTTTATTCGAGAAGCAAGTCCCTGTAGATGCTATCTTTCAGAAAGATGAGATGATTGATATAATCGGTGTTACTAAAGGAAAAGGTTATGAAGGTGTGGTTACAAGATGGGGTGTGACCCGTCTTCCAAGAAAGACCCATCGAGGGCTCCGCAAGGTGGCTTGTATCGGAGCTTGGCATCCAGCTAGAGTCTCCTACACAGTGGCTAGAGCTGGACAAAACGGGTACCACCACCGTACTGAGATGAACAAGAAAGTTTACCGGATTGGGAAAGTTGGCCAAGAGACTCACTCAGCCATGACCGAGTTTGACAGGTAATAAAACAAACAATCTTGAGATGTTTCTGATCATCTGTGTCGTGAACTTGACTTGGTTTTCATGTTCTGTTTCTGTTTTTTCAGAACCGAGAAGGAGATCACACCAATGGGAGGATTCCCGCACTATGGGATAGTGAAGGAAGATTATCTGTTGATCAAAGGATGTTGCGTGGGCCCAAAGAAACGTGTGGTGACTTTGAGACAGACATTGGTGAAGCAGACGTCTAGGGTTGCTATGGAGGAGATCAAGGTTAAGTTCATTGACGTTTCTTCCAAATTTGGACACGGTCGTTTCCAGACTGCTCAAGAGAAGGCCAAGTTCTATGGTAGAGTCATCAAAGCTTAGATTTGTTTTATTATTCAAAAGCCATTAGAACACTGTTTTGTTTTCCAAGTATTTGTTGTTTTTTGAGTTTCTTTCTTTGTTGACCATTTTGATGTATTCGAGTTTCTTTCTTTTTGACAGTTTAATAATTCTCTCCCGTTTTATTTTGACATTTTAACATTTGTGTATCTCAGTTTCAAAAGACTCGTTATTATCGAAGCCTATAAAACAGAGATAAGTCCGAGAGATAAATTAAAAACTTCAGTTCCGATACAACAGTTATCTTGGTCTGAAACATTCATATTGTGTACTTGAGCTAACGTCCTGAGACTTGAGTGAGGCTGACGTGGTTGATAGATGCTATTTTCTCATTTTGCTCGGATGATTCAGCTTCCAAAACGTCCCGTTTCGCTACAAAACCGGGCTGCTTTGGCTCGGGAAGGCTTACATTCTCACTACTACTAAGCATCGGAATTATGGTTGAAACACTCTCGGTCTATCGTTCGCCTCATATTGAACACACAACAGGCCAATGTGAACGCATATACGTATTTCATTTTCGAAACACTCTTCAAAGATTTGTGGTTCTGCAAGAGCTGTAACATTTCCTCGCCGACCTTGTTTGTGAGAGCGAAATTGTCTGTTGCAGTAGCTAACACTTGAAACTCAAAGAGTGGTGGCTACTCCTTGAGCTTGACTTGATTTACAGAGTTATCAACACTCACATATTACTACCTGTTAAAGCTTCAATTCTCTGAATCGATAGCCTCACATTTCGATCTTCCTCTGCAAAGGGCGAAGCAAAACGGTTTATAGTAAACTGACAAAATTAGGCTTATTTTTCTCACCTTTAAGATTCATAAACTACGTTTGAAACTGACAAAATGCAGCACCTACGAATGTTGTTATGGCTACAATTTATCGTTTTCTCGACTCTATGGCCAAATTTAGCAAAAATCACACATCAATTTACCAAAACCGAAGTGTTATGATCAGATGAAGAACTTACTGAGCTCTGCATCCGAGACACGAATATAAATGCAATACCGCTACGCTTAGAATCCTGCATATCAAGTAATCTCCCACTCCAAATCATACATCCGATTCCTACATCAAAAGCATACGCAGTGCAAGAACAGTTATCTACACACTGCTTTAGACGACCTTATTAACTAGCTCCAAACCGTTCTGCAGACCTTGGAACTTTCATCTTCTGCAACTTCAGAAAGCTATCTTCTCCTCTGTTATGTCTTCCACATCTCAAAGGAACTCTTCTGATGCATCCATTAGTCTAAAAATCTTCTATTCCACTCTGTATAACTCTTTGGCACAAACCCTTTCATGCATTTGCAAGGCGGATCTTGACCTCGAGCATTACAACTCGTGAATTCGCTATACTTGTTATAAACATTGCACGGCGGCTCAGGAAACTTAGCGCCAACCCTCCATTCTTGCTTAAAGTAGTTCCAATCTTTATGATATAAAGTCCTTCACGCCCCAAAGTAAAGTGACACATTGAATGATTTTTGGTATAGGTCATTAACACCGTTCCTTGCCTATCGTTATAAGTGTCAAACCCGTCGATAAAAGTAGGAGATTCGTTATCAAGCACACCTATAAAAGTCTGACCGTCCCAAGGACCGGTTCGCCACATAAGAACACCGTTTTTCTTGATGAAAACCCCTGGAAAAGGGCAAGGAACAAGAAGTGAATAGTTTCCTAGTGCAGGATCTTTATTGCTTTTCCAAGAAGTAAGCTCTCGGGTTTCTCTGGTCTTCGCCTCGATTCCTATTGTCATTATTGGCCAGAACAGTCATGTGGATGCTTGAAGCTCTCCTAGAGAATCTCTTCATGACCACTCATGTTACCTTGCAGAATAAGGTTCCCTGAATCCAAAAGCAGAGCGCATGTAAAAGTAGATAATGCTACTGAGACACTGCTGGACCAGAGAATCCGTTGATTACTATCCGATGTGATGGCGAGATTTCCATCGCCGGATATCGAAATAAGGCCGGAGGAATCATAGATGGGAGTGTCTTTGTTTGCTACCCAAACAAGGGTTTGTTCAGGTATGTTGGTGTAGTTGTACCATCCTATATATCCCAATGTACCGGTTAGTGGAATTAACGGGGCTAAAGAAACCGAACCTGAAAGTAGTGTTGTGTATCGGTTAGTGGAATTAACCGAGCTAAAAATATTAAACCCTTTTCCTTTAACCTCTCAAATAATATAAAAATATGATATCTGTTAGCCGGAATCGAAGAATCGAACCGGAACCAAAGAACCAAACCGGAACCGAATTGATTAGGAGGTACCGAACCCATATCGAAACCTATAAAAATACCCGATGGATCCTATACTCTTATACCCGAAAAACCAGAATTAAACCGGAATCGAACCGAGAACCGATCGGGTACCCAAAATATCCAAAATATAATTATATACCCATAAATATTAGTTAACTTTTAGGGTATTTCGAGTATATTTTGTTTTACAGATATATTTTCTTCAGTTTTTTGAGTTTTTGGGTATATTTTTGGATATATTTTGGGCATTTCGGGTATATTTTATTTAGTTTTTTTTCCGGGTTTTCGGAGATATTTTTTGGGTTTTCGGGTATATTTTTCGTGTAATAAATACCCGAACTGATTAAGATCCGATTTTTTTTCGGGTTTTTACCGGTTCTTGAATCTCAGAACCAAACTGACCCATAACCGATTGGAACCGACCCGAAACCCTATCGGTTCCTAAATGGATCCAAAATCCTTATACCCGAAAGACCCGGAACCGACCCGAATACCTGCATGCCCATGGCTATCCGTTTTTCATTATGATTTTTCAAGTAGGCAAGTACTTAATAGTTTTACTACTTTTCTCACAAATGTCGGAAAAAAATATCGTAACGAAAACAAATAATGGCTTTTCCAAAAAATATAGATTTTCTTAATGAGTGTAAATAATTAATAATTGATATGTTTCCATTCTATATATATATATACTATTAAAACAGAGACACTTTTTGTATTCAAACAAGAAAACTTTCATATTAATCTATTATTTTTGTGGATTACTACTATTTTAGTTGACAAACAAGTCAATTTACTACAATATTAATAAAAATTAGGGAGAGTTACTTAAATAGCATAGAAATTAGGTAAAATGACTAGACTAATCAACAACTCTTTTTTATTACTGAAATGTTTTTCATACCCAGGATGCCCTTCTACGCATTTGATAACAAAAACGTAATTACAGGAATGCCATTACTTTTTTTCCACATCAGCAAAAAACAGGCGCGGCGCCTACGTGGCACAAAAACTGCCTACGTGTATTATGAAAGTCTGCTGCAGAAATTTCTCGCTGTAGTGACGGCAGACTTACAGGACGAGCAGCTGATTTAAAAGAACGGCCGACTTATGAGTTGGTCGGCTGATTTATATTCATAAGTCAGCCAGATGTCACGGCAGACTTATATGAACCTCAGCCGACTTATGAATTTTCGGCTGACTTAGGAGTACACGACACGGCTGATTTATATTCGGACGACCGATTTATGAAAAATTTGGCTGACTTATTGCTATGACATGGCCGACTTATTGTTGCCCGGCTGATTTATCGTAAATCCGACAGACTTATTTGGCTGATTTATTGTGCAACGGCATACTTATGCGGGTTAATTGTGGCTGACTTATATTAAATCAGCCGTAATAAGACCGATTTACTTAAAAGTCGGCCTAATTACGGCTGACTAATTAGCGAAAGATTAATTACTGTAATAGTATGCTATTGACGACTGACTTATATGATGTAGCGGCCGACTTATGTTTTCCACCTGATTTATGTGTTTTGATGGCTGATTACAGGAAACTTTATTAATTACTTAAATAGTATTTTAGTGGCGACAGACTTATAGTTTTGTTTGATGGCTGATTTCACATGGCTAATTTATAAGTTCTTTGATGGCATGTTTCCATGTCAGCAAAATAAAGATTACACATCAGCTCTGAACACATACATTATTAGGTTTAGATTCCGTCTTTGTCGTCGTCGTCTGTATCTTTCTTCTTCTTCATCGTTGTTCTTTATCTCCAATCTTCATCATTCTTCATCCTATACCAGATCTAAACTTTTGAGTGGAATATTAATGGATCCGGTGATTATTATTTGCGGGACATGGGTTCATACAAATCGATATGTATTCAACGCCGACAAGAGAGGGTGTAGAGTTCTAGAAGTTAACGAACAAACAACCTACAACGATTTTGTACATATGGTAATGGATGATTATGGGTTGGATACACAGATCTGTAAAATTCAGCTGAGCTACATGTTCTCTAACAAGATTTTGAAAAAAACCTCGCACGATACTCCATCGGTTTATGTCTGTAATTCTCGCCAATTTCTAGGTTTTCAAACGGTTGACTTAACTGTACGATACGGCTGACTTATCTGTACGATACGGCTGACCTCAAATCAGCCATCCGGCAGTTGTAAATCAGCCAAACCTCAAATTTGTGTGTTTGCATTTTAAAAAATTTATTTAATTTGATAGGGTATATTAATAGTTTTATTTCAATATTAAGTAATTTTAAGTCTTACACCAACAATGAGTTATATTTGTAAGATTTACAATTCTTGTATGTTTATTCTTATCATGTTCATCTCAAACCCTAAACTACATACAATATAATCCTTGCCATGTATTTACAAGAATTTTCATAAATAAGCCTATAATATCATTATTTCCTTGAGATTACTAAGTTATAAACATGTCATATTTATATTACCAAAAACCTTATATATAGTAACAACATAATCCTTACCATGTATTATCTATATGGCTAACTATATTAGACTTAAACCATAAATCCTACATTACATGTTTTGTAGTAACTATGTTATCATATATAATTCAATGTAAAACTCGTAATCCCATAAATTCAAAAATACTTGTGTGATCAGTCGGCCATAATAGATGACAAATCGGCCATAACTAGTTTGGTATGGTTCGTAAATCGGCCATACCTCAAATCGGTCAGTTGTAAATCAGCCATACCTCAAATCTGTGTTTCAAGGTTTAATTAATAATTAGTAATAATTTTATTTCAATATTAAGTAATTTTAAGTCTTACATCAACAATGGGTAATATTTGTAAGATTTACACTTTTTGTATGTTTATTCTTATCATATTCATCTCAAACCCTAAACCACATAGAGTATAATCCTTGCCAAGTATTTATAAGAATTTTCATAAATAAGCCTATAATATCATTATTTCCTTGATATTACTAAGTTATAAACATGTCATATCTATATTACCACAAATCTTATATATAGTAACAATGTAATCCTTACCATGTCTAAATATATTAGACTTAAACCCTAAATCCTTACCAAGTCTAACTATATTAGACTTAACCCCTAAATCCTACATTACATATTTTGTAGTAACTATGTTATCATAGATAACAAAAAATATCCTCTAATTCAATGTAAAACTCGTAATCCTATAAATTCAAAAATACTTGTTTGATAAGTCGGCCATAATAGATGACAAATCGGCCATGAAGTTGTATGGATGTGTTGGAAACCAAAAAAGATGAAAAAATTAAATATTAAAACGAACGACAAAAAAAAAAAAATTTGAGTTTTCAAACGATTTGGAATTAGAATTCAATTTGGGGGTGAATATCAACGAAATTGAAGTTCCCCACGTACACTTTTTGTAATCTCGAGACACCGCGTGAATCCCTATGTTTCTCTCGTAAATCAGCCATAACAGTGTTTGGTATGGTTCGTAAATCAGCCATAACAGTATTTGGTATGGTTCGTAAATCAGCCATACCTCTAATCGGTCATTTGTAAATCAGCCATACCTCAAATCGGTCAGTCGTAAATCAGCCATAACGGTGTTTGGTATGGTTAAAGTTTCGCTTCGGGAATCACCCATATAGGTTTTTTCGTTTCTTTTTTCGCTTTGGAAAATTTATTTCTCTTATTAAGATCTGAATCGTTACAATTGATAGTAACGAGAAGAATCTGAATCATTAAATTTTTTAATTAAAAATAAATCTCACTTAAAACAGTAACTCCTAAATGGCATTATCGTTTAAAGACATAAAGACATAAATCAGCCATCATATAAACATAAATCAGCCATAATATAAACATAAATCAGCTATCAAGTTTACATAAATCAGCCATCAAATTATGCATAAATCAACTATCAAGTTTACATAAATCAGCCATCAAGTATACATAAATCAGCCATCAAGTATGCATAAATCAGCCATCAAGTATGCATAAATCAGCCATTAAGCTCGTGGCGAAGCGAGAGGCGCGCCGATAGTGAAAAGATCAAAACAGAGAGGCGCGCCCAAGCTCTCTTATCTTCCCCCTTGCGGGGGCGATTTACCGGCGAACCACCTAGAGTCTCGCGGCGATTCAACTATCCAGGGATAGATCTTTGAATCAGATTTTCAGAACCGCTGAGAGCGCCTCAATTGAATCCACCGTTCTAGATTTATGGCCGAAACCGTGAAGCCACTGCAGTCTGGCCGAGCCCTCCGCCGGCGATTCCGATCAGTCACCTCAACGACGTTTTTTCCGGCGACTCAGGGAGAATCATGCGACGATCCAGCTATCGACAGAAAGCCCCGGACGTCAGCGTTTTAGGAAGACCAGAATAGCCCCAAACGGAGCTGTACACCGAGATATATGACAAGATCTTCACAACAGGTGCAGTCTGCCAGAGGGGTTATTTGCAGAGAAAAGCGTAGGAATGGATACTTTATTTGTATAAACACTAACCTGGTTTAGATCTTCTTCCTCCACAGGTTTCAACAACGTCGGAATCTGAGACGAGGAGGGAATTCGGGAACAAAACTGCGTCTTCGTCCGAGCCGGAGCCATAGCGTAGGTGATTCGGCGAGTGAGAGAAGAAGAGTGAGAGATGCGGTTAGGGTTTTAGTTAGAAGAGAAAACGACAAGAGAAATAGAGAGAAATAGGAGTTTAATTTTTGATTTTCAATATATCTCATTTAAAAAAATAGAAATGACATTATCGTTAATTACAGTTTGCATGCAGTCCTTAATGTATATTTTCTTTAGAATTTGTATCATTTAAGTAATATAAAAAGGTACGTATTACTCTAGTCATATCACAACATTTTTGTGCTATTTGAGTAATTGTCTCTAAAAATTATATTTAAAAACAATTTCGAAATTCAAATTTTAATTTAGATTAGTTTGGATTTCCTTAAATATATGTTAGATTAATTATAAAAAATCACAAACAAGTTGTTATTATATCTTTACAAAAATAATAAATCAGATATAAATTTAGATTTAATGTAAATATTCAAATTTGAATAATATTCTAATAATGACGGAGATGATAAACGATATGTTATTGTATTTTTTTTTATCATAATCAAGCAGCCTAAAATTTTAAATATTTGATATTAGTAAATATTTATATTATACGGTAATATGAACATGCGAGTTAGAATTATGTTTTTATAATCGCAGTCTTTTTCGGATTAATATGAACGGACGTGTTAGAATTATGTTTCTATAATCATGGTCATATTTAATACTAGAAAAAATTAAATCTGCAAAAACAAATTATATCTAAACACAAAAAGTCAAAACTAAATATTTGGCACTTATTAGAAAAGTATATATATATAAACAAATTATATCTAAATACCAAAAAAAAACAAATTATATTACAAAATTTGATAAAATAAAAATAATTCATGTGCGGACGCACATAATAGAATCTAGTATATTGGTAAATACGTAGTCAAATGAAATACATATATATGTTACCAAAACAATGAATTAAATATATACGCGATACTGTAATGTATATATATATATATATATATATATATATATATATATATATTCAAATCCTTTCTCGCAAAACAAAATGTCTTATATAATAAATGTCATTTCATCTATAAATAATAATTTACTTCCCGACAAATATTATATCACAAGAAAAGAAAAAGAAAAAAGAAGACCATGGCTTTCTCAACGAACCACAAGTTAATTTTAATGCTAATCACATTTCTAATGATCCATGCAACGGCGTCATCTGCGTCTTCGGGAATGTTGCTCTTCTTAGCCAAACATGTTGTGATAATCAACAAACTTGTGACGCGTGCTACATTGACCATGCATTGTAAGAACAAAGATGAAGATAAATGACTGATTTCACTCGGACCTGGAGATAGTTTCGATTTCAGATTTCGTGTGAATCTCCGCAAAACAACGGTATACACTTGTAGCTTTGCTTGGCCTGGCAATATAGCGACGTTTGATATTTTTAGAGCTGATCGAGACGATAATCCAAAAATAAAGTTGGAGTTTGCAGCGAATGTATTTGGGATATTTATGAGCCATCACCATGTAGGGATAGACGTGATGGTGGTCAACCTAACTGTTTTCTATGGGCTTCTTAAATCATTTTATAACTAGGATTCAACCAGCGCTAGCTATATAGCGCGTAATATTTTTTTCTTAAAAGTTATTTTAAAATTTTTACAAAAATAAATTTATCTGAATTTTATAATATGTTTAACTAATGATTATATATAGAACTGTCAACCCGGACTAACATTTGTACTTAACCCATTTTTCAATGAACTAAAATAGTATTCGGGCTAACCCGTAAAAACCTATAATCTTGAAAACATAACTCTAATATGCACCGCTTAATGACTATGGTTTTTGAGTCCACAAACTCTTAAAAAATCAATTTTCTCGTGTCTAATTCTCTATAAAATTAGTAAAATATTTTTTTAAACTTTTGTTTTGATATATATTCAAATAAAATATAATAATCATAGTGAAAAATATTGCAAGATCTCAAATATATGTTCTTTGAATATGTATGTATTGGTTATTGTTTAATAATATTATAATAAATAAGAAACTAAATAGCAAATAACCTCTTTAATGAGAAATAAATACTTTTCTTATTCTCATCAGTAATTTGAAAAGACAATTATATCATTTCATATTTCAATTATCTTTTCTTATTTGTAATGACATTTCATGTAATAACTTAGAAAACAAAGTTCATTTTCAAAAATATCTTATTAAATAATATTATTGAGATATTTTATCGCATCTTTTTTAGTTTGTTTGTTTGTTTGTTTGTTTCATTGTATTGTTATTACAATATTAATAGTAATAAATAAATAAATATGGTTTTGGAAATAAATTTTACAAATTTGTATATTTATGAGTGAACATCATTTTTTTTTAATATGTGTGAAAACTCTATAAAAATGTATTTTGTAGAAACATAGGGAGTATATCACATCCATAGATACAATGTTGTTATTTTTTTGAGAATTTATAGATAAAATGTTGTTAATTTTTTTTAGACGTTATAGATAACATGTTCTTAAGTTGTAGAAAACCCAGATTTTTATTAGCTTCGGGAGATTACTCTGGATTTCGGTTTGGAATTTTCCCGGTTAATCAGAAAAAATTAAATTGTTATCAAGTTTTATAGAGAGGATATGAAAATAGATGAATAACCCAAATTGCACATGATCAATTCTCTGTATCAATAGCCTCACATTTCGATCTTTCTCTCAAAGGGTGAAGCAAAACGGTTTATAGTAAACTGACATAATTAGTCTTATTTTTGTCACCTCTACGCATTGCTTACCATTCGCCACGTCAAAATAACAAGCACCAAAAATACAAATGCAGCACCTACAAGTGTTGTTATGACCAAATTTAACAAGAATCACACATCAATATACCAAAACCTAATTGTTATAATAAGATGAAAAAAAGAAAGGCTACAGAAGAACTTACTGAACTCTGCATCCGAGACACGAATATAAAGATCAATACATATATGGATGCATTGGTGAAATAATCCACGTCTTTGATACATAAGTCTAAAAAAATTAGCTCGTCGACCTAAAAGGCGGGATCCGTCTCGCACACATTCCACATGGATGCAGTGGTGAAATAATCCATATATTCGACGCATAACCCTAAAAAACTTAGCTTGAAGACCTAAAAGTCGGGGACAATCCCGCACTAAATTCTATGTCGGCCGAATAAATTAAGTCGAGCACATCTCGCACATTCGTGTTAGAACTATAAATATAACATGATAAGCGGATGCTAGTCTCGCACCTAACATATCTAAGCCGATCACATCTCGCACGTTCGTATTCGACCTTGGACATTAACATGATAAGCCGAGCTCTGTCTCGCACCTAAAATATATGTCGATTCCGCCTCTCATATCTATCTACAAGCCGGGGCCAATCATGCACTAAGTCCTAGCCCGATTAAATAAGTTAAGCCGAGCTCGCCTCGCATATTTGTTCGACCTAGAAGAATCAACATGTTGAGCCAAGTCTTGTCTCGCACCTAAACTATTTAAAACCGAGCGCACTCACACAAATTTATACTAGAAGTATCAACGTGGTAATCCAAGCCCAGTCTCGCACATAAAAATATATTCAAGCCGAACCCCGAATCTCATTTAAAAATAAATTCAAGTCGAGCTTATCTTGCACCTAAGCAGAACTTCGGGCCAAATTCAAATCTCGCATAAACCCTACTGCATACATCAACAACGTTGCCGCGCATAAAATTATGCTTTAATTACGAAAGAACCATAAGTCGACCTCGTACCTCCAATAGCAAGTTCTTCCATTGCGTCAATTTTGGCTTCCCACTCTGTTTTGGCGGCCGACAACCGCGCTATCTAAGCGTCAAGGATAACAACACTCTTCTCAATCTCCTCCTGGTCGGAAAGATATTTCTTCACCTTCTCCAACTGATGCGAATCGGATTCGTCTCCGAAACTTCAGGTCTTAAATTTATAAACCTTAAAGCGTGCAAGTACACATATGTGCGTTGTAGTACTTGAGGTATCGATCCACAGGGAAAGGGTGCTGTTCTATGAGACCTTAGACACTGTATAGTTAATAAACCTAGAACGAATATATTTTTATATGATTTTTGTAACTAGAATTGTAAAGAACGCAAAACGGAAAACTTCTACTAATCTAATCTAAAAAAATCGACCACTACCTAAGCTAAGGGGATTTCAACTACTAAACTAATGCTAAGAGAAACTAAACATATCATAAGAAATTCTAAGACTAACCTAATACCTAAGAAAATCGACTACTAACCTAAACCTAATGAAATCGATGACTAAACTATTTCTACGGACTCTATTGCTAAACTGCACTACTAGAGACGATTGTAACTATTCTAAAACGTTGTTGGGCCGAGACAAATATCTCGGGGTATGCTCGATTTAATCAAACGGTCCCTAGATCATTAGTAACCGGTGTTTCTAGATTATAACTCCACGAATAGGACATAATAATGACGTAGTCTACTCCCATACAACCTCCGTCCTACAATATATTCACTCGACCAGTAGCTTTCGTCTCTGGCCGCGCGTAAGATTGTGATATGCTAGTGGGTCCATAGGTTCACGACACTCCGTAAGTATACTTCCAAAATCTTACGACGCGCACGCCTTGTGGATGAACTTTGCTGGTGATTAGATGAAACACTTCCGTGGTTCTAAACCCCCCTATCAGCCTCTAGTTCGTGACACTAGATTCATTCATTAACAACTTTCCATAAGAAGAGCTCTAGAAATCGGCTAGGGTTTACCGAGTGAAATCCTTATCGAACATAGAATTCCCCTCGATAATCCTTTAAACCCAACAATCTAAACTACTCAAACATAATGGAAAAAGACATGATTAAATTAAGCATAAGATTGGTGAATGATACGGGATATTTTCGTTTTCAATTTCCCAAGTGTACTCATGTCATTGTAGCACTTGAGATGTCAATCCATATGGGGTTAAGATTGAAGCACTAAGAATGTAAGAAACTTCTTAAGCTAGAGCAAATGTTTTTGGAGTTTTTATGTTTATGAGAAAGGAAACAAATGCAAGAAGGAAAACAAAACACAAGACTAAAATGTTGGATCATGAACTAAGCTATCAATGAGATTGGTAACAATCAAACAATGAATCATTTGGAAGCATTAATCACTATCTTAGAACATGGAATTCACAAATATGACTAATCCATTTCCATGGCACTAATCACCTTGTTAATTATCTAATCAAGAACAAATTTCCATTTGTGATTAAATAATCAACAAGCATTAAGAAACAATTCCAATTAGTTCACTAAACACCCTAAAAATCAACTTTCGTTGGCTAGGATATGCATAGCTCACAAAAGGTTCGGGTCAAGCAATTAAACTCGGGTCAGGAGTGAAATGCCTAAGATCTAGAAACGAATGAACATACCTAATCTAGTACTAACACCGCTTACTCGAATCTATCCCTAATGCATGGGATAAGACCAAAAATCTAACTAATCTAAGATGTAGTACTAGGTTTCGGTTTATCATGTCAAATCTAGCATTAAGAACCAACCTAAGTGAAAGACTCATCCAAGATCATCCTAAATAACCATTATCTAACCATCAAAGCAATTGACTAATGATGCCTAAACATTCAATGCACATTCATTCTTATGACATGGATCACACACGTAGATTAGTTCACTCCATGATACTAATCCATTTACAAATCATCTAGTTATCAATAACTTCCGTTCGAAACTAAATGATCCATAATAATTAAGCATTAGTCCATACAAGTCAACAATTCACCTTAATCATCAATTTCCATTTGCTATGATATAAAGTCTTTCACGCCCCAAATTTAAGTGTCACATTGAATGATTTTCGGTATAGGTCATTAACACCATTCCTTGCATGTTGTTATAAGTGTCAAACCTGTCCCAGGGACCGGTTTGCCACATAAGAACACCGTTTTTCTTGATGAAAACCTCTGGAAAAAGGTGAGGAACAAGAAGGGAATAGTTTCATAGTGCAAGATCTGTATTGGTTTTCGAAGAAGTAAGCTCTCCGGTTTCTCTGGTCTTTAACTCGATTCCTATTATCCTTCTTGGCCAGAACGAGTCATATGGATGCTTGGAGCTCTCCCAAAGAATCTCTACATGACCACTCATGTTACCTTGCAGCACAAGGTTCCTTGAATCCAAAAGCAGAGCCCATGTAGAAGTAGCTAATGGTAATGAGACGTTGCTGGACCAGAGAATCCGTTGTTTACTATCCGATGTGATGGCGAGATTTCCATCGCCGAATATCAAAATAACGCCGGAGGAATCATAGATCGGAGTGTTCTTGTTTGCTACCCAAACAACGGTTTATACAGGTATGTTGTTGTACCATATCCCAACGTACCGGTTAGTGGAATTAACCGGGCTAAAGAAACCGAACCTGAAAGTAGAGTTGTGTACCGGTTAGTGGAATTAACCATGCATTGTAAGAACAAAGATGAAGATAAATGACTGATTTCACTCGGACCTGGAGATAGTTTCGATTTCAGATTTCGTGTGAATCTCCGCAAAACAACGGTATACACTTGTAGCTTTGCTTGGCCTGGCAATATAGCGACGTTTGATATTTTTAGAGCTGATCGAGACGATAATCCAAAAACAAAGTTGGAGTTTGCAGCGAATGTATTTGGGATATTTATGAGCCATCACCATGTAGGGATAGACGTGATGGTGGTCAACCTAACTGTTTTCTATGGGCTTCTTAAATCATTTTATAACTAGGATTCAACCAGCGCTAGCTATATAGCGCGTAATATTTTTTTCTTAAAAGTTATTTTAAAATTTTTACAAAAATAAATTTATCTGAATTTTATAATATGTTTAACTAATGATTATATATAGAACTGTCAACCCGGACTAACATTTGTACTTAACCCATTTTTCAATGAACTAAAATAGTATTCGGGCTAACCCGTAAAAACCTATAATCTTGAAAACATAACTCTAATATGCACCGCTTAATGACTATGGTTTTTGAGTCCACAAACTCTTAAAAAATCAATTTTCTCGTGTCTAATTCTCTATAAAATTAGTAAAATATTTTTTTAAACTTTTGTTTTGATATATATTCAAATAAAATATAATAATCATAGTGAAAAATATTGCAAGATCTCAAATATATGTTCTTTGAATATGTATGTATTGGTTATTGTTTAATAATATTATAATAAATAAGAAACTAAATAGCAAATAACCTCTTTAATGAGAAATAAATACTTTTCTTATTCTCATCAGTAATTTGAAAAGACAATTATATCATTTCATATTTCAATTATCTTTTCTTATTTGTAATGACATTTCATGTAATAACTTAGAAAACAAAGTTCATTTTCAAAAATATCTTATTAAATAATATTATTGAGATATTTTATCACATCTTTTTAGTTTGTTTGTTTGTTTCATTGTATTGTTATTACAATATTAATAGTAATAAATAAATAAATATGGTTTTGGAAATAAATTTTACAAATTTGTATATTTATGAGTGAACATCATTTTTTTTAATATGTGTGAAAACTCTATAAAAATGTATTTTGTAGAAACATAGGGAGTATATCACATCCATAGATACAATGTTGTTATTTTTTTGAGAATTTATAGATAAAATGTTGTTAATTTTTTTTTAGACGTTATAGATAACATGTTCTTAAGTTGTAGAAAACCCAGATTTTTATTAGCTTCGGGAGATTACTCTGGATTTCGGTTTGGAATTTTCCCGGTTAATCAGAAAAATTAAATTGTTATCAAGTTTTATAGAGAGGATATGAAAATAGATGAATAACCCAAATTGCACATGATCAATTCTCTGTATCAATAGCCTCACATTTCGATCTTTCTCTCAAAGGGTGAAGCAAAACGGTTTATAGTAAACTGACATAATTAGTCTTATTTTTGTCACCTCTACGCATTGCTTACCATTCGCCACGTCAAAATAACAAGCACCAAAAATACAAATGCAGCACCTACAAGTGTTGTTATGACCAAATTTAACAAGAATCACACATCAATATACCAAAACCTAATTGTTATAATAAGATGAAAAAAGAAAGGCTACAGAAGAACTTACTGAACTCTGCATCCGAGACACGAATATAAAGATCAATACATATATGGATGCATTGGTGAAATAATCCATGTCTTTGATACATAAGTCTAAAAAACTTAGCTTGTCGAACTAAAAGGCGGGATCCGTCTCGCACACGTTCCACATGGATGCAGTAGTGAAATAATCCATATATTCGACGCATAACCCTAAAAAACTTAGCTTGAAGACCTAAAAGTCAGGGACAATCCCGCACTAAATTCTATGTCGGCCGAATAAATTAAGTCGAGCACATCTCGCACATTCGTGTTAGAACTATAAATATAACATGATAAGCGGATGCTAGTCTCGCACCTAACATATCTAAGCCGATCACATCTCGCACGTTCGTATTCGACCTTGGACATTAACATGATAAGCCGAGCTCTGTCTCGCACCTAAAATATATGTTGATTCCGCCTCTCATATCTATCTACAAGCCGGGGCCAATCATGCACTAAGTCCTAGCCCGATTAAATAAGTTAAGCCGAGCTCGCCTCGCATATTTGTTCGACCTAGAAGAATCAACATGTTGAGCCAAGTCCTGTCTCGCACCTAAAATATTTAAAACCAACCGCACTCACACAAATTTATACTACAAGTATCAACGTGGTAATCCAAGCCCAGTCTCGCACATAAAAATATATTCAAGCCGAACCCCGAATCTCATTTAAAAATAAATTCAAGTCGAGCTTATCTTGCACCTAAGCAGAACTTCAGGCCAAATTCAAATCTCGCATAAACCCTACTGCATACATCAACAACGTTGCCGCGCATAAAATTATGCTTTAATTACGAAAGAACCATAAGTCGACCTCGTACCTCCAATAGCAAGTTCTTCCATTGCGCCAATTTTGGCTTCCCACTCTGTTTTGGCGGCCGACAACCGCGCTATCTAAGCGTCAAGGATAACAACACTCTTCTCAATCTCCTCCTGGTCGGCAAGATATTTCTTCACCTTCTCCAACTGATGCGAATCGGATTCGTCTCCGAAACTTCAGGTCTTAAATTTATAAACCTTAAAGCGTGCAAGTGCACATATGTGCGTTGTAGTACTTGAGGTATCGATCCACAGGGAAAGGGTGCTGTTCTATGAGACCTTAGACACTGTATAGTTAATAAACCTAGAACGAATATATTTTTGTATGGTTTTTGTAACTAGAATTGTAAAGAACGCAAAACGGAAAACTTCTACTAATCTAATCTAAGAAAATCGACCACTACCTAAGTTAAGGGGATTTCAACTACTAAACTAATGCTAAGAGAAACTAAACATATCCTAAGAAATTCTAAGACTAACCTAATACCTAAGAAAATCGACTACTAACCTAAACCTAATGAAATCGATGACTAAACTATTTCTACGGACTCTATTGCTAAACTACACTACTAGAGACGATTGTAACTATTCTAAAACGTTGTTGGGTCGAGACAAATATCTCGGGGTATGCTTGATTTAATCAAACGGTCCCTAGATCATTAGTAACCGGTGTTTCTAGATTATAACTCCACGAATAGGACATAATAATGACGTAGTCTACTCCCATACAACCTCCGTCCTACAA
Organism: Eutrema japonicum; assembly: GCA_030161315.1. Taxonomy (NCBI): domain Eukaryota; kingdom Viridiplantae; phylum Streptophyta; class Magnoliopsida; order Brassicales; family Brassicaceae; genus Eutrema; species Eutrema japonicum. The sequence goes on along the minus strand of BSQW01000007.1, from coordinate 50,925,247 downwards.
TCTATTAACTCGACCAGTAGCTTTCGTCTCTGGCCGCGCGTAAGATTGTGATATGCTAGTGGGTCCATAGGTTCACGACACTCCGTAAGTATACTTCCAAAATCTTACGACGCGCACGCCTTGTGGATGAACTTTGCTGGTGATTAGATGAAACACTTCCGTGGTTCTAAACCCCCCTATCAGCCTCTAGTTCGTGACACTAGATTCATTCATTAACAACTTTCCATAAGAAGAGCTCTAGAAATCGGCTAGGGTTTACCGAGTGAAATCCTTATCGAACATAGAATTCCCCTCGATAATCCTTTAAACCCAACAATCTAAACTACTCAAACATAATGGAAAAAGACATGATTAAATTAAGCATAAGATTGGTGAATGATACGAGATATTTTCGTTTTCAATTTCCCAAGTGTACTCATGTCATTGTAGCACTTGAGATGTCAATCCATATGGGGTTAAGATTGAAGCACTAAGAATGCAAGAAACTTCTTAAGATAGAGCAAATGTTTTTGGAGTTTTTATGTTTATGAGAAAGGGAACAAATGCAAGAAGGAAAACAAAACACAAGACTAAAATGTTGGATCATGAACTAAGCTATCAATGAGATGGGTAAAAATCAAACAATGAATCATTTGGAAGCATTAATCACTATCTTAGAACATGGAATTCACAAATATGACTAATCCATTTCCATGGCACTAATCACCTTGTTAATTATCTAATCAAGAACAAATTTCCATTTGTGATTAAATAATCAACAAGAATTAAGAAACAATTCAAATTAGTTCACTAAACACCCTAAAATCAACTTCCGTTGGCTAGGATATGCATAGCTCACAAAAGGTTCGGGTCAAGCAATTAAACTCGGGTCATGAGTGAAATGCCTAAGATCTAGAAATGAATGAACATACCTAATCTAGTACTAACACCGCTTACTCGAATCTATCCCTAATGCATGGGATAAGACCAAAAATCTAACTAATCTAAGATGTAGTACTAGGTTTCGGTTTATCATGTCAAATCTAGCATTAAGAACCAACTGATATTCGCATATTTTAACTCTTTTTATCATGCATCTCATCTAGTTTTTGTACATTAATGTGTAGTTTCATGGAGTTTTTCTATAGTTTTGCATTCTTAAGTAGGAGTTAATGAATTTTAGATAGGTCCTAGAGAGTTTTGGTACAATTGGAGTGTTTCAGGTGCTTATTGGAGTCTTGGGGAAGATCATGGACTAGGAGGAACGTACCCGCAGCAAACAGAGATGATCAAGTGATGAAGGAGAAAACCAGGAAGCGCAGCGGTCAGATCGCAGCGGTATAGGGAGACCGCTGCACTTTCAAGTCTCGCAGCGGTCAGATTGCAGCGGTATGAGCAGACCGCTGCGGATCCATCCGGAGCAAAAAACCAGGCAGCTCACAGCGGTCATGCAGCGGTATAGGGAGACCGCTGCACTTTCAAGTCTCGCAGCGGTCAGATTGCAGCGGTATGAGCAGACCGCTGCGGATCCATCCGGAGTAAAAACCAGGCGTTTCACAGCGGTCATGCAGCGGTATGAGCTGACCGCTGTGAACCTTCTCGGACACAAAAATTGTCGGGTCAAACCCGGTTTAGCCCGGGTTGACCCGACCCGATCTGTATTGACTTAAGCAAATTAAGCCTAATTAGAAAAGATACTTTTTTGTTTTCTTTGAGATTTTAAGCAAAAACCCTTTTGAGAGCTTTGAAGGAGATTGTAAGAGATTCTTGAGTGATTTATGCAAGTTCTTATTGGATTACTTCTTCCACCTATTTTCCCATCATCTTTTATGATTCTCAACACTTCCTTTATGGGATTTGTGGAGAAAACCATGTGTTGTGAGTAGTTTTCTAGGGTTCTTGGGTGAAGTAGATTTAGGTAATTTTAGAGTGAATCAATGATGTTAGGGCTTTGATTATTAGTGATCCTTCCTTGTTTAGTGAGTTTAATGCTAAATCATCCATGATCAAGTTGATTTAGATCATAGGGAATTTCTCGCCCGGAAGGTGTTCGATGAAATTCCCCAATGAACTAATCAAGGGATATTTCATTCTTAACCTATGGAAATAGTTGTCTAAGGTGTTTATTGATTAAATGATCTTGTTTCTAATGCTTGAAAGTTATTAAATCACAAATGGGAATTTGTTCTTGATTTAGTAAATTCCAAAGGGACTAATTCCAAGGGATTGGATTAGTCTTGTTAAATGATCATAGTCTAAGGATTAGCATTGCTTGAGTTTATTGGCATCATTGTGAACCTCTAAAGTTACCAACAATCGTATACTTCACCCTTGGATTCGTTTGTTTTAGAACTTTCTTTAAACCGTAATTTACATTCTCGTTTAAGTTTCTATCTTTGCTTTAGTTGGAAGTAGTTTGCTTTTAAAATCCTTTAGGTTGCTACAAAACCAATTCTTGAACCGCTTAGATTAAGAAGTTTTATGTATTCTTAGTTTTTAATCCCAACCCATTATGGATTGACATCTCAAGTACTACAATGACATGAGTATACTTGGTATAATTGACACGAAAATGCCATGTATCAATTTGGCGCCGTTGCCATTTGGGTTTTGCATTAATCATTAGGATTTTAAATCTTCTTGAGACTAAGATTTATTTTTAATTTGTTACTAATCTCTTTCACTTGGTTTTTCCCCTTCTCATAGGTGTATGAACACGAGATCACAAGGCACATCAAATCTTATACACCGTGTTGACAACATCCGTGCTCTAGAACGAGCAAACACAAGGGCAAGACAAGAAAGCGAGAGACACCTTCAACGGTTAGGAATGGAGGGTGAACAAGTTCCTCCGGTTGCGCACCAAAATGCACCCGTGCAAGGTGCTGGTCACCAAGGTGTTGGTCACCAAGGTGTTGGTGTGAACCGAATCCCAATTCATCCACCACGACCTGCACGACTAATTGGAGCCGGTGATGCACCAAACACACATGCTAACCGTCAAGGAATTGCACCACCACCAGTTGCAGACAACAACTTTGAGATCAAATCCGGTATTATCTCTATGGTGCAAAACAACAAGTTCCATGGGCTGGCCATGGAGGACCCATTGGATCACCTGGATCAATTCGACCAAGTGTGTGGTTTGGTGAAGATCAATGGCATCTCTGAAGATGCATTTAAGCTGCGGTTATTCCCTTTCTCTCTAGGGGATAAAGCTCGGCAATGGGCAAAGAACTTATCTCAAGGTTCCATTACTTCATGGGACCAATGCAAGCAGGCATTCCTGTCAAAATTCTTCTCTACAACAAGGACAGCTCGACTAAGGAATGACATCTCAAGCTTCACACAAAAGAATAATGAAGGCTTTAGTGAGGCATGGGAGAGGTTCAAAAGCTACACCATGCAATGCCCACACCATGGGTTTTCGGATGAGTCCCTTTTAAGCACTTTGTATCGTGGTGTTCTGCCCAAGTACCGAATGCTTCTCGATACCGCGAGCAACGGGAACTTTATGGGTAAGGAAGTTAATGATGGGATGGCGCTTGTAGAGAACTTAGCTCAAAGCGACGGCAACTATGGTGAAGACTATGACAGATTTTCACGAGGAGGTGGAGACTTTGATAACCAAAAGACGAGACAGGATATTAAAGCTCTTAATGACAAGCTTGACAAGCTTATCCAAGTCTCACAATCAACCGTGAACTTTGTTGGTGAGTTCGATGAACACCAAGGCCATCAAGAGGGAATTGCGCATGAAGATAAGCACGAAGAAGTCAATTATGTGGGTGGTCAAGGTGGCTACCAAGGTGGCTTCAACGCAAACTATAGGAATCATCCAAATTTTTCCTATAGAAGCAACAATGTCGCAAACCCTCAAGACCAAGTGTATCCCCAACAAAACACTCAAGGTCAAGGATTTCAACAAAAAAACTTCATCTCTACAAACCAACAAAGACCATTTGTTCCAAGGAACAATTTTCAAGGAAACCAAGGTGGGTTTCAACCAAAGCAACAATCTAACCCACCCGGTTTTGCACAGCAAGGACAACCAAGCAACACAACGCCTCAAGACACCGAGATGAAGAACATGCTTCAACAAATATTACAAGGCCAAGCTCAAGGAACCATGGAATTGAGTAAGAAAATGGCGGATATCCACAACAAGGTGGACTGTTCTTACAATGATCTCAACTCCAAATTTGAGTCATTGTCGTCTAGAGTCAAACAATTCGAAGGACGAGGAGTTGCTTCATCGTCACGCCCTCAAGGTACCTTCCCGGGAAAACCCGAGGCTAATCCGAAGGAGTTTTGCAACGCTATCACATTGCGTAGCGGAAAAGAGCTTCCCCCACGGGAGATTCCATCTAATCTCAACGAGGACATTGAGAACCAAAGCGGGGAGGTGATCATTGAGAATGAAGCAAATATGGGTGAAGAAGATGCTGTTTCGGGGAAAGCTAAAGGACCAAGGACAATCGAAGACGAAACCGTGGTAGCACCTACAAAGAAGAAGTCTTTTGTCCCACCGCCTTATGAACCCAAGCTTCCTTTCCCGGGCCGCTTTAAGAAGCAACTCATTGAAAAATACAGAGCGATCTTCGATGAGCAAATCAACAAAGTCCAAGTGACTATGCCCTTGGTTGATGCTTTCTTGTTAGTCCCACAATACACTAAGTTCCTTAAAGATGCAATCAAGGATAGAACCAAGGACTTAGAAGGAATGGTTGTGCTTTCCCATGAGTGTAGTGCAATAATTCAACGGAAAGCCATACCAAAGAAGTTGGGAGATCCAGGAAGCTTTACTCTTCCATGTGCTCTTGGACCACTTGGTTTTGATCATTGCTTGTGCGACCTTGGAGCAAGTGTAAGCTTGATGCCTTTCTCAGTGGCAAAACGTCTAGGCTTCACTACCTACAAAGCTTGCAAAATTTCTCTCGTGCTAGCGGACAGGTCGGTGAGACACCCAATTGGAATGCTTGAAGATCTACCGGTGAAAATTGGAGATTTTGAGGTACCCACCGATTTTGTTGTTCTTGAGATGGATGAAGAACCCAAAGATCCTCTCATTTTTGGAAGACCATTTTTAGCCACCGCCGGGGCTATCATAGATGTGCGAAAAGGGAAGATTGATCTTCATTTGGGCAAAGACGATGTGCTTAACTTTGACATCAATGCAATGATGAAGAAGCCCACAATAGATGGTCAAGCCTTCTACATTGAAACTATGGAGGAACTAGCGGATGAGCTTCTAGAAGAGTTGAACTTGGAGGATCATCTTCAAATTGCTTTGACTAAAGAGCATGGAGAGAATGGGTATCTTCATGAAGAAAGTGTTGGTTACATGAAGTTGCTAAACTCGCACAAAGTGCTAGTTGGAGAAAATCCGTTTTTGGAACTAGAGCACAAAGAAACTGTTGAAGACGGATTGGAAAACAATGTAAGCTCTTTGGAAATTGACTACGTGAGTGCTTTAGATGTCGACTTGGAGGACGAGCAAGGAACTAGCAATGGTGAGACTAGTTTCGATGAAGATTGGAGCGAACTCAAAGCCCCAAAAGTCGACCTCAAACCACTCCCAAGTGGACTAAGGTATGCGTTCTTAGGTCCAAATGAGTCTTATCCGGTCATAGTAAATGAGAGTTTAGATAAAAATGAGTTGACCGCCTTTTGAGAGAGTTGAGGAAATTTAGAAGAGCAATAGGCTACTCTTTAGATGATATAAAAGGAATTTCCTCTTCTCTATGTGCACACCGAATCCATCTAGAAGATGAGTCTATGAGCTCTATTGAACATCAAAGACGGTTAAACCCGAATTTGAAAGAAGTGGTTAAGAAGGAGATTCTTAAACTTCTAGATGCGGGGATAATATATCCCATTTCGGATAGTACATGGGTCTCACCGGTTCATGTGGTTCCCAAAAAAGGTGGGATAACGGTTATACGGAATGATAAAGATGAGTTGATTCCCACTAGAACTATAACCGGACATAGGATGTGCATAGATTATAGAAAGCTAAACTCGTCTACTCGAAAAGATCATTTCCCTTTGCCTTTTATTGACCAAATGTTAGAAAGATTGGCAAATCACCCTTATTATTGCTTCCTTGATGGATATTCGGGATTCTTTCAAATCCCAATCCACCCCAATGATCAAGAGAAAACGACCTTTACATGTCCCTATGGTACCTTCGCATATCGAAGAATGCCATTTGGACTTTGTAATGCACCCGCGACTTTTCAACGGTGTGTAATGTCTATTTTCTCGGACTTAATTGAGGACATGGTAGAGGTGTTTATGGATGATTTTTCTGTATATGGTGCCTCGTTTGCTTCTTGTTTGTCAAATCTTTGCAAGGTACTCACTAGGTGCGAAGAAGCAAATCTCGTCTTGAATTGGGAGAAATGTCATTTCATGGTGCGAGAAGGCATTGTCTTGGGGCATAAGATCTCGGAAAAGGGCATTGAGGTTGACAGGGCTAAGATCGAAGTGATGATGGGTTTGGAACCGCCAACAACGGTGAAGGGCATTCGAAGTTTTTTGGGCCATGCCGGGTTTTATAGACGGTTCATCAAGGATTTCTCGAGGATAGCGAGACCTCTAACAAGACTTCTTTGCAAAGAGGTAGAGTTCAATTTCGATGGAGAATGCCTTGAGGCATTTTTGGAAATCAAGAAAGCTCTTGTGAGTGCTCCAATTGTGCAAGCACCGGATTGGGATCTTCCGTTCGAAATCATGTGTGATGCTAGTGACTTTGCGGTTGGCGCGGTTTTGGGTCAAAAGAAAGACAAGAAGATTCATGTCATCTACTATGCTAGTAGAACCTTGGATGATGCTCAGACGAGATATGCAACCACGGAAAAGGAGCTCTTAGCGGTGGTTTATGCTTTCGAAAAATTTCGCTCCTATTTGGTGGGATCCAAGATCGTGGTATACACGGATCATGCCGCTTTGAGACACTTGATAGCAAAGAAAGATGCCAAACCGAGGCTTCTACGGTGGATCCTTCTTCTCCAAGAGTTCGATATGGAGATTAAAGACAAGAAAGGCATTGAAAACGGCGTTGCGGACCACTTGTCTAGATTGAGAGTCGAAGAGACAATTCCCATAGATGATTCTCTTCCCGAAGAACATCTTATGATTGTTGGGATGTTGAAGAAAAGTTATCATGCGGGGTTGAGACTAGACGAGGTCATGAGTTTGAGTGATCTCGGTTTGCCGTGGTATGCTGATTTCGTGAACTATTTAGCTTGCGGGAAGGAACCACCAAACTTGGACAGTTACAACAAGAAGAAGTTCTTTAGAGATGTAAACCATTTCTATTGGGACGAACCTTATCTATACAAGAGATGCTCGGATAGTCTGTACCGGAGATGCATCCCGGAGGAAGAAGTGAATGGAGTGCTGTATCATTGTCATGGTTCGGTATATGGAGGGCACTTCGCATCCTTCAAAACCGCAACAAAAGTGCTTAATTCCGGGTTATGGTGGCCAAGCTTGTTCAAAGACGCTCACACCTACGTTTCGTCATGTGATGCTTGCCAAAGAAAAGGCAACATAAGTAGAAGGGATGAGATGCCTCAAAATCCCATCTTGGAAGTCGAAGTGTTTGATGTGTGGGGAATAGATTTCATGGGGCCATTTCCCTCGTCTTACGGAAACCAATACATATTAGTGGCGGTGGACTATGTTTCTAAGTGGGTGGAAGCCGTTGCAAGTCCAACTAATGACGCCAAGGTGGTCATTAAGCTTTTCAAGACGATCATTTTCCCGAGGTTTGGAATACCTAGAGTGGTGATTAGTGATGGTGGAAGTCATTTCATTAACAAGGTGTTTGAGAGCTTGCTCAAGAAGCATGGAGTCAAACACAAGGTTGCCACACCCTATCACCCTCAAACGAGCGGGCAAGTGGAAGTCTCTAACCGCCAAATCAAGGCAATATTGGAAAAAACGGTGAGTAACTCGAGGAAAGATTGGGCCAAGAAGCTAGACGATGCTTTGTGGGCATACCGAACCGCGTTCAAGACTCCCATTGGTACTACACCGTTCAACTTACTTTATGGGAAGTCATGTCATTTGCCCGTTGAGTTGGAGTACAAAGCATTGTGGGCAGTTAAGTTGCTGAACTTTGACATTAAGACAGCTTCGGAAAGACGTCTAATCCAATTACATGAGCTAGATGAAATCCGTCTCGACGCCTATGACAGCTCAAAGATTTACAAGGAACGGACTAAGGCGTTCCATGACAAGAAGATTGTCAAGAAAGGCTTCAAAGCTGGGGACCAAGTGCTGCTTTTCAATTCCCGGTTGAAGCTGTTTCCCGGAAAATTGAAATCGAGGTGGTCGGGACCGTTCAAGATCAAAGAAGTACAGCCTTATGGAGCGGTGACGCTGTGGAACAACAGTGGTGGGGAATTTACGGTTAACGGGCACAGACTCAAACCGTACTCGGCATCAGCATTCATCGAGGAAGGGATCTCGGTTCCGCTCTCGAACCCGTCTCCCGCCTAAAAGGGTTTGCAAAGTCAAGCTTTGTGACTTTAAACAAGCGCTCTTGGGAGGCATTCCCATGACTATCCTTGTATATATTTCAATCTTTCTAGTTCCTTTTTATGTTTTTGTCTCTTATTTTCAGGTTTATTTGCTCGGGTCTGCACAAAGGGGAAGACGCACTTCGAAAAGGAAATCCAGAAATTTTCAAGACCCGCAGCGGTCAACATGCAGCGGTGCTGATAGGCCGCTGTGAAATCCTCCGTCGAAAACCAGGAAGCGCAGCGGTCTCGCAGCGGTCAAACCAGACCGCTGCGTCAAAAAAAAAAAAAAAAAAAAAAAAAAAAAAAAAAAAAAATGGAGAGGATATGCAGCGGTCAAGTGCGGCGGTCAACAGAGACCACTGCACAATCGTCCGTCGAAAATCCGAGGTTCCACAGCGGTCATGCAGCGGTATGGGGGGACCGCTGTGGAACTCTTCCAGGTAAGTCAACTTTGATCTTTGGAGCGTTGACCCGGTTTTAAAACGGTTTGATTCGGTTTTGCTTCAATTTTAACCACTAAACCGGATTGGATTTGATTAATCAAAGGTTTTCTCTTCTTTTCTCCTTCTCTCACGATTTCTTTCACTCTATCCCTCCTTCTCTGTCGCGATTTCTTCTTCTCCTTTACTCAAAATTTTTCAAACTCCTTCAAGCTCGAATTTGTATGTTTCTTGTGATTCCAACAGCAATTTCGACACACTCTCTCTCATTACTCAAGGTAAAATCCTTCATATCCCTCTTTCTCCATGAAGATCAAAGAAATTTTCAAAAATAAAAAAATTTATGGAATTGTTGGATTGAGGATGGAAATTGCTTGCCTATGCTTGGGTGATGTTTGTTTATGCTAGGAATGTTAGATTCACAAGCTAATTTGTTGATTTAATGGTGAAATTTTGAGTTTTGAAAAGTTAGGGTTCATGATATTAAAAGGGCCGAAAATTGCAAAATTGTGGGAAAAATTCGTTGAAATTTGGGGCTTTCACTTGCAACTGCTTGCTTCACCTTAATTGATTACCCACACAAGTTAACCGGGTTAACTTTGCAAAGATTTGTTGAACTTGGTGATTGTTTGTTCTTGTAAATGTGAATTATTGCAAAATTTTCATAAACACATTGGCCTTTGAGGTGAAGATGACTATGGTTTCCTGCTTGAATTAGCTAGATTGCTAATTAAAGAATGATTATAACTTGCTTGATTCCTCAACTTCGAACTAACTTTACAAGAGTATTTCGTTTTTGAAGGATTACAAAATGCCGGGAGGAAACAAAGGCGCTTCTGCTTCTAGAAAAGGAAAAGAAATCGCTTCACCATCAAGTGATCATGAAAACAGAAGTGGGAGTGAAGAGGATGTCCCAATAATGACAAAAAGGAAAACCAAGAAGCAAGCGACGAAAAAGGCGACAACAAAGACAAAACCCTCAACTGCTGTGCTTATGAGAATGTTCAAGGAGACGGAATTCACCCAAACAAGGTGGGCAGATCATGAACTCCTCGAAGAGCTGGGTATTCGCGAAGATGTTCAAGAAATCTTCAAGAACATGGGCCTAGGTGCCTTCTTTGAAATGGCGCATCCAGCCTTTCAGTCGCCAACCCACCAATTCCTCTCCTCTCTATCCTTCTACAATGACACTTCGAAGGAATTGTCGGATAGAGAACGTGCCTACATTACCTTCAAGGTCGGTGGGAGAACGCAAAAGATGTCTTTACATCAATTAAGCGAAGTCTTTGGATTCTCGGAAGGAGATAGATGTGCATTGAGTTTGGACCGAGGGGAGGCAACCGACGTGTGGAACACCATAAGCGAAGGGCAATACACAAAAGGTACGAGCAAAGCGAGTAACATTAGACATCCCGCAATTCGCTACGCTCACAAGCTGCTCGCGCACACTTGGTTTGCACGAAGGGAAAATGGAAATGTGAAAGAAGATGAGATGGCGCTTCTAATCGAAGGAATCAAACCACATTTGAGGACTTGCTCAAATGGAAATGAAATTATTGGTCAAAACGGGCATCGTCTCAACTTTGCTCACTATCTAGTAAACCGGTTCCTCCACTACCAAGAATGGGTCCATACCACAAAGGACACAACACCTCAATTGAGTGTCGGCGGGCTCATCACTCCGATACTGCTAGCGTGTGGATTCAACTTGGAACTCGTCTCGGAGAGAATAGAGCGCATCGATGCCGCCTACCTCGTTAGGACGGATTTTCTAGTGGGTCGCCTTGGAAGAAGCTATGGGTACCGTTTTCATGTTACGAAGACGGAGAAGAAGAAGATTGTTCTTCCACATCGCCAAGTCACCACCGTCATCATGAGAGAGAACTTGCTCTTTCGACCCAAGCCTTGGTTACTCTACGATCAAGCAACTCATGGAAAATTCACCTCCATCCAAAGCAAAAAGAGTAGCAGCGTAGACCCGTCCACCGATCAACCAACACCACCATCTCCCGACAAAGTCTTCGGAAGCGAAAGGTATCATTTCCAACCTTATGACGAGCCTACCTCGGGCACGGCACTTCGCGAAGCGCATAGCCACATCCGTCTCCTACAAAGGTGGAACAAGTGGCAAGACAAAACCGTTAAAAAATTGGTGAAAACGGTTAAGGGGATGAAAAGCCAAATCAAAGAGCTAAAGGCCAAAATTGGAGGAGAGGGCTCATCGCGCGAACACGGTGAACGTGTTGAAGAAGAACGAACCGGTGAAAACGTCATGGAGGAAGAGAAGAGCCACAAGATCACCATCAACGAGCGGTTCAGGGAACCCAACACTCTCCATTGACACGTCCCCTTCCGTCGAATTCTAAAGGTAACACTCCAATTTTGTAAATATTTTTCGAATTTTCAGTTTTTTTTTAGGTACTTTCTCCAAATTTTCTTATACACCGAGACGGTGTTAAGTAAGTTGGGGGGAGGTACCCGTTGCTAATAGCGTGTTTTGTTTTGTTTTATTTTCCTTGAGTCTCATGCATTCATGTATTGCATTGATAAAAAAAAAAAAAAACGAAAAAACGAAAATTCCAAAAAAATGATCATATAGTTTTGCATTGCATTCTTTTCTTTTTAGGATTGAGTCTAGAAGCATTTAGGAATGCATTGCATATGCATAGGGAGCAATGATAGTAACTAAAGCTTAGCATTTCATTCAATGTGATGCCCTTGTTAATCATACCATGTTGCTTGAACATCTCTTGAAAAAACTCGCAAACTTCGTGCTTTGATCTCTCCACTTGAAACTTGTCGTCTTGTTGATGTTTGCTTGAATTGAAACCAACTCCTTAACTATTGGACTTAATTGAATTTAATTTTCTCACTTATGGGCTTGTGTATGCTTAACCATGGTCACCTAAAAACATCCAAGTCATCTTTGCATTAATTTTTACCACTCTTGTTGACTTGGGTGGCCATTTCCATTTATAAATGGTTTCCCCACCTTTAAACCCAACCATTTCCTTCCACCCTTGATGATTTTGTGAGTGAGGCCTCTTTTCTTGATAGTACTACACTTGTAAAATCTTGTAAGTATCGAGGACGACAAAGGATAGCTTCCATTAGCTAGGTTTGTTGTTCTTGGGAAATTGGCTAGTGATTAGAAAGGAGATTGAGAATGGTGTTAAGAGTTGTCAATGGTTGGGGATTAAAAAAAAAAAAAAAAAAAAAAAAAAAAAAAGAGACTCCCCCTTAGAGATGAAAGAAAAGAAAAGATAAGTGAAAAAGAAAGGGAAAGGAGTAGTGATGAAAAGATAAGAAAAGGAATCGAAAGAGTAAATAGAAATTTTCAAGGAACGATTTGAAAAGAGAAATGATCAAAAGGGTAGAGATTTAGTTTGGCAAAGAGCAAAAAGAAAAACACTTGGGTAGAAATAGTTAATTGGATACTCAAAGCTTAGGGAAGGGTAGAACAATGGAAGTGAATACTTTGTATGCGTAAATTGTTCCGATCTTCCTTGCTTTTGCGAAGTGTTTGTACTCCGGTTTTCATAGAGTTAACCACTAAATTGATCTCTTGTTTATATTGGTAAACCTTTCTCTTGTTCAAACCGATTGGTCTATAGATCACTTGCCCATTTGTGAGACCGCACCTTGAAACGATTAATTGAATGTGAGAGTTGGTTGATATGACGGTAGTCGGATGCTTGACATTGAGTGTAGAGAAAAATATTTGGAGTTGCGATAAGCCTAGAGAAGTTAGAGTGGATTAAGAAGTTTGTTCTTGCAACATATTATCATTTCCTAAGGACATCATGGTGAATGCTTTGCTAGCTTCTTTTGATTTGAGCTCCCGCTTTCAATCATTTTCTCCAACTTGTTTATGTTTGTTTGCTTGAGGACAAGCAAAAGGCAAGTCCGGGGGAATTGATATTCGCATATTTTAACTCTTTTTATCATGCATCTCATCTAGTTTTTGTACATTAATGTGTAGTTTCATGGAGTTTTTCTATAGTTTTGCATTCTTAAGTAGGAGTTAATGAATTTTAGATAGGTCCTAGAGAGTTTTGGTACAATTGGAGTGTTTCAGGTGCTTATTGGAGTCTTGGGGAAGATCATGGACTAGGAGGAACGTACCCGCAGCAAACAGAGATGATCAAGTGATGAAGGAGAAAACCAGGAAGCGCAGCGGTCAGATCGCAGCGGTATAGGGAGACCGCTGCACTTTCAAGTCTCGCAGCGGTCAGATTGCAGCGGTATGAGCAGACCGCTGCGGATCCATCCGGAGCAAAAAACCAGGCAGCTCACAGCGGTCATGCAGCGGTATAGGGAGACCGCTGCACTTTCAAGTCTCGCAGCGGTCAGATTGCAGCGGTATGAGCAGACCGCTGCGGATCCATCCGGAGTAAAAACCAGGCGTTTCACAGCGGTCATGCAGCGGTATGAGCTGACCGCTGTGAACCTTCTCGGACACAAAAATTGTCGGGTCAAACCCGGTTTGTCCCGGGTTGACCCGACCCGATCTGTATTGACTTAAGCAAATTAAGCCTAATTAGAAAAGATACTTTTTTGTTTTCTTTGAGATTTTAAGCAAAAACCCTTTTGAGAGCTTTGAAGGAGATTGTAAGAGATTCTTGAGTGATTTATGCAAGTTCTTATTGGATTACTTCTTCCACCTATTTTCCCATCATCTTTTATGATTCTCAACACTTCCTTTATGGGATTTGTGGAGAAAACCATGTGTTGTGAGTAGTTTTCTAGGGTTCTTGGGTGAAGTAGATTTAGGTAATTTTAGAGTGAATCAATGATGTTAGGGCTTTGATTATTAGTGATCCTTCCTTGTTTAGTGAGTTTAATGCTAAATCATCCATGATCAAGTTGATTTAGATCATAGGGAATTTCTCGCCCGGAAGGTGTTCGATGAAATTCCCCAATGAACTAATCAAGGGATATTTCATTCTTAACCTATGGAAATAGTTGTCTAAGGTGTTTATTGATTAAATGATCTTGTTTCTAATGCTTGAAAGTTATTAAATCACAAATGGGAATTTGTTCTTGATTTAGTAAATTCCAAAGGGACTAATTCCAAGGGATTGGATTAGTCTTGTTAAATGATCATAGTCTAAGGATTAGCATTGCTTGAGTTTATTGGCATCATTGTGAACCTCTAAAGTTACCAACAATCGTATACTTCACCCTTGGATTCGTTTGTTTTAGAACTTTCTTTAAACCGTAATTTACATTCTCGTTTAAGTTTCTATCTTTGCTTTAGTTGGAAGTAGTTTGCTTTTAAAATCCTTTAGGTTGCTACAAAACCAATTCTTGAACCGCTTAGATTAAGAAGTTTTATGTATTCTTAGTTTTTAATCCCAACCCATTATGGATTGACATCTCAAGTACTACAATGACATGAGTATACTTGGTATAATTGACACGAAAATATCATGTATCACCAACCTAAGTGAAAGACTCATCCAAGATCATCCTAAATAACCATTATCTAACCATCAAAGCAATTGACTAATGATGCCTAAACATTCAATGCACATTCATTCTTATGACATGGATCACACACGTAGATTAGTTCACTCCATGATACTAATCCATTTACAAATCATCTAGTTATCAATAACTTCCGTTCGAAACTAAATGATCTATAATAATTAAGCATTAGTCCATACAAGTCAACAATTCACCTTAATCATCAATTTCCATTGGCTAAGAATTGAATTGCATGCTTAGAAGTTTTCTAGACATTTCATCGAACACCTTCCGGGCGAGAAATGTCTTAAGTTCTAGAAATGAGTTGTCAATTCGATTATAGCATTAAGATCCCTCCTAACATGAGAACAAATGATTATCTAAGCCTAAACATCAACAATCAACCATCAAACCATCCAAATCAAGCATTATCCAAAATCCAACAAAAAGTCAACTCACAAGAACACCAAAATTAAACCATAGAAATGAAGAACAAGAATCAACAAGACATAATATATAAACGGATGAAGAAATCTTCTCTTATATGGCATGAAAATGAAGATCCATCAAGAACACCAAGTGGTGTTCTTGAGCTTTCCCAAGTTTAAGAAGAAGAATCTTCAAGAAGAAGAATCTTCAAGAAGAAGAAAGAAGAAATCAAAGTATATATATAAGTGAAGAATCCTTCAAAAGTGTGGATTATACATGAAGAATAACCCAAGAAACTCTAGAGAGAGTTCTTGGGTCGAGCACACACCAAAAAAGTAAACTTCGGTTCTTAAACTTGGGGTTTTTAGCTTTTAATAGAGTTTGAGTCAAATTTTTGGGTTTCAGATGATCCACAGCGGTCACGACTTACCCGCTGCAAGACTGCTGTGAATCTCTGTTTTTGCGTCGGATGAAACCGCATCGGTCAGCTCTTGACCGCTGCACTACCCCGCTGTGAGCTCCAAGTAGTTCCTTCGCGCGCCAGACTGGACCGTCGTCACGGAAATTGGCATACCTCATGATCGTACCGTTGGAATTGCTTCATACCACTTCCAAATGAAAGCTAATCCATTTCTCTATCTAGTGTTAAAATATGAGATCAATCCATCGGTGGAGAGTCCTTCATCCATTGCCAAACTTATGACGTCTTAACCTAATCCTGCATCTCTGTATTCTGCAATGACTTTTTTGGTGGCTATCTTCACTCCTCCAACTCCTATGACTCCAAGAACACCTGAAAATGGCTTAAACAAGCCAAAAAGAGTGCAAAGACAACCTAGTACATCTAAAATGCAATGAGACTCAAGTTGGACCTAAATGCATGAAAATATCCCAAAACTATACAAATTGGAACTAAAAACCTATGAAACTAAACCTTAAAAACATGTAAAATATGGTGTTATCAGTGAAGAAACCTCACGAACAAGAACTAACCTCGGTGATAAACCTCCTCACCAATCCCAAAAATCTCGATGCAAGAGTACAAGAATGAAAGCAAAAACTAATGTGTAGAAGGTTGTGCAATGGTTATCTCGAAATTGCTGTCTAAAACAAGTATTTATAGGTCTTCAACATGATTGGGTCGTTTTAGGGTTTGACGGGAAAAGACGGTTTTGGCCTCGGGTGAAGAAACATATCATCTTGGGCGGAATTAGCTCTGGCCGCGGGTGCGTCCTCCCTGGCCACTGCGAAGTGGACTCTGGCCGCGGGTGGAGTGGCTCCAGGGGCGGCAGAATGGTGCTTGGCCGCGGGTCAGGCTCCTCGAGGCGCGGTGAACTGCTCCTTCGGGGCAGCTTCATTTGCCTTCAGTGTTTCAGGTATATTTTAGGATCCAACTATTGGAATGTCCCCAATCCAATTGAATTTGAAAGCTGATTGTCTCTACTTTGTTGTATCCAAATTTGGTGATGATCAGACGGTGAAAAGGTCTTCTTTGATTGCAAGACTTCTTGGCGGTCCAAGTTTATCCAAAAACTTACGTTTGCTGAGAAATGCACTTTTTAATCCCGAGTTACCTGAAAAAAGTCTTAAAACTGCAAACATGCAAAACCCGTAGTAAAATCATAGAAAACCAAGTGGAATACTTATTAAAGTGTTCTAAAATATATAGCAAAACGGGTAAAAATACGGTGTTATCACCAACCGAGCCGTATATTTGGCTGGCATCTCCGCTTGGATGTTATTTATTTTCCCTTTAAACACACTCCTCTCAAGAATTCCTCAAATCTCAAAATCTCGGACTCCAATTTCGCAGAGATATCCGTCTTCTCTGCCAATAAAGTCATCCACGAGCACAAGCACGCTGGCCTCTATAAGGTCGGCCACAGACTGAGCTTTCTCAGCAGCAACCTCATTGGTGAGTTCGGCTACGCTCTTCTCAAGCTTCGCCGAACTCTCCTTTTCTGTTGTCCATGAGCAACGAACTGCAGCCTAATCTTGATAAGTCTCAAAACGATTCGAATCCCGCTAAATCATGCCAATCTTGATTCATGTAGAGCTAATAATTTTCATGAAATTCGCCGAACTCAAGTTAGGCGAACAAGGGGGGGGGGGGGGGGGGGGGTTATTGTTGGAGGTTGACTGCGCACACCCACTACCCAAACCAAGATCGGCACATTTACCGGTGTAGAAGCCCTTGAAGCGCAACCAAATCCCCGAAAAACGGAAATTATTCATATAAGCTTCGATAAAAGAGGAAATTGTCCATATCAATCCAAGAGGAATAAGAAAATCGTCAACCGACTAACCACCAATAAATAAAGATGCTCCCCATTGAGGAGAGGGGTATATTATTCGCCGAAGAGACCTACACGATTATTATTTCCGAGTTTTCCGGCCTTAGTTTCTTAGATCTTATTTCTCGTTTCCTAGCTCGTAACCTCCGAAGACCTAACTCTCTTGTATTTCGCCGAACTTGACTTTAATAAACGAGAATTTCTGATCCCTTTTACTTATTTGCCCCTTGTGTGATATCTATATCATACTACAACCTTGTTAACTAGTTCCAAACCGTTGTGCAAACGTTGGAACTTTCATCTTCTACAACTCCAGAAAACTATCTTCTCCTCCGTTATGTCTTCCACATCTCAATGGAACGCTTTCGATGCATCCATTAGTCCAATTTCTTCTATTCCAATCTGTATAACTCTTTGGCATAAACCCTTTACTGAAAACCCGGATTTTTATGAGCTTCAGGAGATGACTCTGGATTATGGTTTGGAATTTTTCCGGTTAATCAGAGAAAATTAAATTGTTAGTATTCATACTTTAGTTCATCTTATAAAATCCTGCATATCAAGTAATCTCCCACTCCAAATCATACATCCGATTACTACATCAAGGCATACGCCGTGCAAGACCAGTTATCTAGACACTGCTAATTTAGACAACTTTGTTAACTAGTTCCAGACCGTTGTGCAAACGTTGGAACTTTCATCTTCTGCAACTTCAGAAAGCAATCTTCTCATCTCTTATGTCTTCCACATCTCAATGGAACTCTTCCGATGCATCCATTAGTCCAATTTCTTCTATTCCAATTTGTATAACTCTTTGGCACAAACCCTTTACTGCATTTGCAAGACGGATTTTGACCTCGAGAATTACAGCATGTGAATTCGCTACATTTGTTGTAACCATTTCACGACGGCTAAGGAAACTTAGAACCAACCCTCCATTCTTGCTTAACGTAGTTCCAATCTTTATGATATAAAGTCTTTCACGCCCCAAATTTAAGTGACACATTGAATGATTTTCAGTATAGGTAATTAACACCGTTCCTTGCCTATTGTTATAAGTGTCAAACCCGTCCCAGAGACCGTTTTGTCACATAAGAACACCGTTTTTCTTGATGAAAACCTATGGAAAAGGGTGAAGAATAAGAAGTGAATAGTTTCCTAGTGCAGGATCTGTATTGCTTTTCCAAGAAGTAAGCTCTTGTGTTTCTCTGGTCTTCGCCTCGATTCCAATTGTCATTATTGGCAAGAACGAGTCATGTGGATGCTTGAAGCTATTCCAGAGAATCTCTTCATGATCACTCATGTAACCTTGGAGCACAAGGTTCCCTGAATCCAAAAGCAGAACCCATGTAGAAGTAGCTAATGGTAATGAGACGTTGATGGACCAGAGAATCCGTTGATCGGAGTGTTCTTGTTTGCTACCCAAACAACGATTTGTTCAGGTATGTTGTTGTACCATATCCCAACGTACCGGTTAGTGGAATTAACCGGGCTAAAGAAACCGAACCTGAAAGTAGTGTTGTGTACCGGTTAGTGGAATTAACCGAGCTAAGAATATTAAAACCCTTTACCATTAACCTCTCAAATAATATAAAAATGATATATGTCTTTCATTATTATTTTTTAGGTAGGCAAATACTTAATAGTTTTAAATGTCGAAAAAAATATCATAACGAAAAAAATAATGGCTTTCTCAGTATAAATTTTCTTAATGAGAAAAAGTAATTAATAATTGATATGTTTCTATTCTACACATATATTGGTAAATATGTAGTCAAATGAAATAAAAATATATGAGATACTATAACGTATATATATATTCTCAAATCCTTTTTCGCAAAACAAAATGTCTTATATAATAATTGTCATTTCATCTATAAATACTAATATACTCCCCGACAAATATTATATCACAAGAAAGGAAAAAAAAAGAGACTATGGTTTTGTCAAGGAACCACAAGTTAATTTTAATGCTCATCACATTTCTAATGATCCTTGCAACGACGTCATCTACGTCTTCCGGAATGTTGCTCTTCTCAGCAAACATGTTGTGATAATCAACAAACTTGTGACGCGTGCGACATTGACCATGCATTGTAAGAACAAAGATGAAGATAAGGGACAGATTTCACTCGGACCTGGAGATAGTTTCGATTTCAGATTTCGTGTGAATCTACGCAAAACAACGGTATGCACTTGTAACTTTGCTTGGCCTGGCAATACAGCGACGTTTGATATTTTTAGAGCTGATCGAGACGATAATCCAGATAGCAAAGTTGGAGTTTGCTGCGAATGTATTTGGAATATTTACGAGCCAGCACCATGTCGGGATAGACGTGATGGTGGTCAACCTAACTGTTTTCCATGGGCTTCTTAAATCATTCTATAATATTTTGTCGCATCTTTGTTCTTTTGTGTGTTTAATTGTATTGTTATTACAATACTAATTGTAATAAATAAAGAAATTTTATTTTGGAAATAACTTTTACTAATTTATCACTCTCTTTTGATATTAGATAGTACCATATATGATACTCCCTCAGTTTCTTATTAATAAATATTTTTGAAAAAGAAAGATGTTCTCAATTTTCTATGCATTTTTTTATGAAATAATGATAAGAAATTTTAGAATTCAAGAAGCATTTATGGAAAATAATTGATTTCTTTGATTACTATTGGTTTAGAGTCGTAGAAAATTGTTTAGTGTAAATTTTTTTATATATTTATGAGTGAACATTTTTTTTTTCTTCTTAATATGTGTGAAAACTCTATAAAATGTATTTGTTTTAGAAACAGAGGGAGCATATCACATCCAGAGATAAAATGTTGTTATTTTTTTGAGAATTTATAGTTAAAATGTTGTTAATTTTTTTTGAGAAGTTATAGATATATACCATGTTGTTAAAGTGTAGAAAACTCGGATTTTTATGAGTTTCGGAAGATGACTCTGGATTATGGTTTAGAATTTTCCCGGTTAATCAGAAAAAAATTAAATTGTTAGTATTCGTACTTTAGTTCATCTTATAAAATCCTGCATATCAAGTAATCTCTCACTCCAAATCATACATCCGATTCCTACATCAAAAGCATACGCCGTGCAAGAACAGTTATCTAGACTTTGTTAACAAGTTCCATACCGTTGTGCAAACGTTGGAACTTTCATCTTCTGCAACTTCAGAAAGCTATCTTCTCATCTGTTATGTCGTACACATCTCAATGGAACTCTTTCGATGCATCCATTAGTCCAATTTCTTCTATTCCTAATTTGTATAACTCTTTGGCACAAACCCTTTACTGCATTTGCAAGGCGGATTTTGACTAATTACAGCTCGTGAATTCGCTACATTTGTTGTAAACATTGCACGGCGGCTCAGGAAACTTAGCCCCAACCCTCTATTCATGCTTAACGTAGTTCCAATCTTTATGATATAAAGTATTTCACGCCCCAAATTTAAGTGTCACATTGAATGATTTTCGGTATAGGTCATTAACACCATTCCTTGCATGTTGTTATAAGTGTCAAACCCGTCCCAGGGACCGGTTTGCCACATAAGAACACCGTTTTTCTTGATGAAAACCTCTGGAAAAAGGTGAGGAACAAGAAGTGAATAGTTTCATAGTGCAAGATCTGTATTGGTTTTCGAAGAAGTAAGCTCTCGGGTTTCTCTGGTCTTTACCTCGATTCCTATTATCATTCTTGGCCAGAACGAGTCATGTGGATGCTTGGAGCTCTCCCAAAGAATCTCTACATGACCACTCATGTTACCTTGCAGCACAAGGTTCCTTGAATCCAAAAGCAGAGCCCATGTAGAAGTAGCTAATGGTAATGAGAAGTTGCTGGACCAGAGAATCCGTTGTTTACTATCCGATTTGATGGCGAGATTTCCATCGCCGAATATCAAAATAACGCCGGAGGAATCATAGATCGGAGTGTTCTTGTTTGCTACCCAAACAACGGTTTATACAGGTATGTTGTTGTACCATATCCCAACGTACCGGTTAGTGGAATTAACCGGGCTAAAGAAACCGAACCTGAAAGTAGTGTTGTGTACCGGTTAGTGGAATTAATTGAGCTAAGAATATTAAAACCCTTTACCTTTAACCTCACAAATAATATAAAAATGATATATTTCGTTCATTATTATTTTTCAAGTAGACAAGTACTTAATAGTTTTACTACTTTCCTCACAAATGTCAAAAAAAAATATCGTCATAACGAAAATAAATAATGGCTTTCTTAATATAGATTTTCTTAATGAGGGAAAGTAATTAATAATTGATATGTTTATATTCTACACATATATTGGTAAATACGTAGTCAAATGAAATAAAAATATATGAGATACTATAACGTATATATAAATTCTTAAATCCTTTTTCGCAAAACAAAACGTCTTATATAATAATTGTCATTTCATCTATAAATACTAATTTACTTTCCGACAAATATTATATCACAAGAAAAGAAAAAAAAAGAGAGACCATGGCTTTGTCAAGGAACCACAAGTTAATTTTAATGCTAATCACATTTCTAATGATCCTTGCAACAACGTCATCCACGTCTTCGGGAATGTTGCTCTTCTCAGCCAAACATGTTGTGATAATCAACAAACTTGTGACGCGTGCGACATTGACCGTGCATTGTAAGAACAAAGATGAATATAAGGGACTGATTTCACTCGGACCTGGAGATAGTTTCGATTTCAGATTTCGTGTGAATCTACGCAAAACAACGGTATACACTTGTAGCTTTTCTTGGCCTGGCAATACAGCGACGTTTGATATTTTTAGAGCTGATCGAGACGATAATCCAGATAGCAAAGTTGGAATTTGCAGCGAATGTATTTGGGATATTTACGAGCCAGCACCATGTCGGGATAGACGTGATGGTGGTCAACCTAACTGTTTTCCATGGGCTTCTTAAATTATTCTATAATATTTTATAGCATCTTTTTTTCTTTTGTGTGTTTCAATGTATTGTTATTACAATACGAATTGTAATAAATAAAGAAATCTTGTTTTGGAAATAACTTTTACTAATTTATCACTCTCTTTTGATATTAGATAGTACCATATATGATACTCCCTCTGTTTCTTATTAATAAATATTTTAGAAAAATAAACTGTTTCAAAAAGAAAGATGTTCTCAATTTTCTATGCATTTTTTTACGAAATAATGATTAGAAATTTTAGAATTCAAGAAGCATTTACTGAAAATAATTGATTTCTTTGATTACTGTTGGTTTAGAGTCCTAAAAAATTGTTTATGGTAATTTTTTTATATATTTATGAGTGAACATTATTTTTTTTTTTTAATATGTGTGAAAACTCTATAAAACGTATTTTTTTTAGAAACGGAGGGAGCATATCACATCCATAGATAAAATGTTGTTATTTTTTTGAGAATTTATAGTTAAAATGTTATTAATTTTTTTTTGAGAAGTTATAGATAACATGTTGTTAAGGTGTAGAAAACTCGGATTTTTATGTGCTTCGGAAGATGACTTTGGATTATGGTTTAGAATTTTCCCCGTTAATCAGAAAAAAATTAAATTGTTAGTATTCATACTTTAGTTCATCTTATAAAATCCTGCATATCAAGTAATCTCTCACTACAAATCATACATCCCATTCCTACATCAAAAGAATACGCCGTGCAAGAACAGTTATCTAGACACTGCTAATTTAGACAACTTTGTTAACTAGTTCCAGACCGTTGTGCAAACATTGGAACTTTCATCTTCTGCAACTTCAGAAAACTATCTTCTCATCTGTTATGTCTTACACATCTCAATGGAACTCTTTCGATGCATCCATTAGTCCAATTTCTTCTATTCCAAATTTGTATAACTCTTTGGCATAAACCCTTTACTGCATTTGCAAGGCGGATTTTGACCTCGAGAATTACAGCTCGTGAATTCGCTACATTTGTTGTAAACATTGCACGGCGGCTCAGGAAACTTAGCCCCAACCCTCTATTCTTGCTTAACGTAGTTCCAATCTTTATGATATAAAGTCTTTCACGCCCCAAATTTAAGTGTCACATTGAATGATTTTCAGTATAGGTCATTAACACCATTCCTTGCATGTTGTTATTGTAAGAATACTTCGGAATTAATACACTTGTGGCCGATGTGTATCCGGTTTAACAATATGGTCAAGTCAACATTTAAGTTATAGTTCTAATACATGTATGACGAAACCGTGATGGTTCGGTCTCGATTTATGAGTATTAGAATGGGTGTGTAAGATAACCCTCTTCCCTTACCACATATGTATTTATGTTCTTAATGTGTATGTGTATAATTAGTGATTTAATTATACACATACATATAGTTATGAATGAAAGGTTGTGATTAAATTAAAGAGTACAACTTGGTGTCTTTCCATCCCCATTTTCGTTCATATATATGTAGGGGATGGAGACATTGTTTGTAGTAAGTTTTTTTCTAACATCCTTTAACACAACATAAAAAGAATCAATTCATAAAGGAAAGAACAAGTTCTGGGATCCTCTCCATCAAGGATCCAATATACGCAAAGGTTAAGGGAAGAAGACATCTACAGATTTCAGAATCCGAATCATGGCTACGAATATTGGTTAGTAGCATTCTTCTCCTTCTTGTTCACATAATTACCAAATATTGAATAATATATGGATCAAACACGAACTAGAACGGTCTTGGAAATGATCTTGTAATGAAGATTAATGTAGATAGAATCTACATGTGGTATCAGAGCCAATCTAGAATCGATTGATCCATAGAAAGGATTGTTTGGTGAAAATTTGATTAAAAACCGTTTTTTGAATTTGATCTCATTGAATGATTGATATAACATAATGGTTTAAAAGTTATATCAATGTGTAGAGGATGAGATTATCTTTCCAACGGTATAAAGATGAGTAAAATTTGTAAAGTATTTAATAAGATATGTCAATTTTAAGTTTCCTGGAAATTTTTTATGGTTTTCATTTTCCCTTTCAAAATGAAAAAGATGTTGAACAGTAACCGTGAACAGTGACCGTGAACAGTAACTGCTGAAAATCTAGATTGATAGGATAATTGTATCATATAATTATGATACACAATTAAATTTAAATTTAATCCTATTAATTAAAAGCCTACATATAGTATAACTTGTTAATCACTAAAGTGGTCTTGTTATGCTATATGTGGCATTAAAGTAAAGTTTATAATTGATCATGAATAAAAAATGCTGAATGACATAAAAGTTAGGATTGATCAATTGCTCACTAACTATATTCGTTGAAGATCACCCAAAGGTGGATCATAGAATGTGGTTAGTGACATTTACAGGATTAAATATTTCCTTGTGCGGTTGGTAGTATGGATACCCAAAGGTAACATATCTATTTAATCATACATAGGATAAAAATTGATCATTCAAGTAAAATTAATCTAAAAAGCATCTTTTTTTATGTGTTCAAGTATTGCCCAAAGGTTGCTTGGATACGTACTATTAAAGTTAGATTATTCAAACATGAATCTGAACTTAATTTTTTCAAAGCACTAATGTTTAAGCATGGTAAAAAAAAAAAATTTGCAGCATCAAGTGCATTTGCCTCGGCAAACTCTGTTGTTAAGTTCAATGGGCAGAATTATGCGGAATGGTCTGAGCAGATTAGGTTCTCTTTGGGAGTAATGTCCCTAGACCAAGCCATTCTCACTGATGATGAGCCAACAGCCCTTACTGATGATAGCTCCGAACTGGACAAGTCTCGTTTCGAGACATGGGAGCGATCAAACAGGCTGTGTTTAAATTTGCTGAGAATGACGATGGCAGATAATATTAAGCCATCTATGCCTAAAACAGAGAAAGCTAGGGAATTCATGCTTAAGATAAAAGAACAATCCCAATCGGATTTGGCAGACAAGTCAATTGTGGGAAGTCTCATGAGTGAGCTTACTACGATAAGGTTTGACTGGTCTAGGCCAATCCATGATCACATTACACACATGTCGAATTTAGCATCTAAGATGACATCTATGGGAATGGAGGTACATGAGTCTTTCTTGGTCCAGTTCATTATCAACTCCATTCCTATTGAACATAGCCAGTTCCAGGTGAATTACAACACCCTTAAGGAAAAATGGAACTTTTAAGAAATAAAGGCTATGGTAATTCAAGAAGAGGGGAGGTTGAAGAAAATGAAGGATCAAGTTGTAATGATCGCGGGCCTTGGTACACTACAAGAAAACAGGCGTTTTGCAACGATTTTTTGCGACGATTTTATTTCGTTGCAAATTGCCATCGTTTTTGCGACGACTTTACGACGATTCCTAAAGACGTCGTAAAATCGTCGCAAAATTGGGACGAAAATTTTCGTTGTAAAATCGTCGCACATTAGCGACGATTATACAACGATTACCGACGACATTACGACGATTATCAAAATCGTCGTAAAATCGTTGTAACTTAGCGACGATTTACCGAGGTTTATATAAAACGTTGTAATATCGTCGTAAAATTACCCACGAATTAGCAATGATTATTATAAGTTGAACTTTACATCGATTTCCCAACGATTAATCAGTTAGGTGAGCACGTTTTAAGTTCACGGTGTTCGGTTAGGTAAACATGTTTAATGTCGTTGTAAAGTCGATGTAAACATTTTTAGATTCGTTGTAAAATCGATGTGAAATCGATGTAAACTCGTAGGTAAATCGATGGTAATGAAAATAAAAATCTATATATAGTGGCCAACTTCATAATAAAAATTTCATATTCAAAAACATTTACTTCTTTCTGACCAACAAAAAATGTCAATATACGAAATTAGAAGATAGATGTATAATCGTCTTGATTCAGAGGGATCGCTAACAAAGGAGTTCAGTGATGGGGTGGAGGGATTCATGCATCAGGCAGGAAGTATACATAATACGATTATCAGTGGTAAGATGTACTGTCCTTGTGCCAGATGTTTGAATAGGAAATTTATCATTATCTCAAAGGTGTGGTCGCATATATTAAATAGAGGGTTTATGCCGCATTACTATATATGGTATTATCATGGAGAGGGTCATGGGGGAAATGCAGCTAGTAGTAATAGCAATTATCAAGCATCGAATTTTGATGAGTCAAATAATTTTAATCAATTTGATGATCATGCGGAGCAGCATGGTGAAGATAATGATAGCATTCATGACATGGTTACGGATGCATTTCATGAAACCGTAAGTACATTTGCACATGATCATCATGATGAGGAACCCAATCTAGATGCAAATTTTTTTTATGATATGCTAGATGCTGCAAATCAGCCACTCTACGATGGATGTAGAGAAGGACATTCTAAATTGTCGTTGGCGGCTAGGATGATGACTATTAAAACTGATTGCTGAGGTTTGCATGGATGATTGGGCTGATTTGATTAAAGAGTATTTGCCAGAGGACAATTTAGCTGCTGAAACTTACTATGAGATACAGAAGCTGGTTTATAGTCTTGGGTTGCCTTCTGAGATGATAGATGTCTGTGTTGACAATTGCATGCTTTTTTGGAAAGATGATGATAAGTTGCTGGAATGTCGATTTTACCATAAGCCAAGATATAAGCCGCAAGGTACTGGTCGGAGTAAGGTACCGTTCCAGCGGATGTGGTACCTTCCTATAACTGATAGATTAAAAAGAATGTATCAGTCTGAGAGGACAGCTGCATCGATGAGATGGCATGCAAATCATTTGCAGACAGATGAGGAGGTTACTCATCCTTCAGATGCAAAAGCGTGGAAACACTTTAAGACGGTACATCCAGACTTTGCTAGAGAGAAACGTAATGTGTATCTTGGTCTTTGCACAGATGGATTTAGTCCATTTGGTATGTCTGGTATGCAATATTCTTTATGACCAATAATCCTAACGCCTTACAACCTACCCCCAGATATGTGCATGCAAAGGGAATTTTTATTCATGAGTATTTTAATACCAGGTCAGAAGCATCCGAAGCGTTCCCTTGATGTGTTTTTGCAGCCTCTGATACAGGAATTGGAGCAGTTGTGGTATACGGGGGTTCGGACATATGATTTTGCAAGGAAAAAAAAGTTTACAATGCGTGCGGTGCTTATGTGGACAATAAGCGACTTCCCTGCGTACGGGATGTTATCAGGTTGGACTACGCATGGGCGATTGTCTTGTCCATATTGTCTCAATCGGACAGATGCGTTTCAATTGAAACATGGTCGGAAAACAAGTTGGTTTGATTGTCACCGCCGATTTCTACCGATTCATCATGCATATCGAAGAAATAAGCGGTTGTTTAGAAAGAACAAAACTGTTCGTGTTCCTCCTCCTGTTTATATTTCTGGGGAAGATCTAGAAGCAGAAATTGATCATTATGGTGCATTGGAAACAGTCAATCGTGGTGGAAATTGGCACACTCCAGCTAATATCCCGGATGGATATGGGGAACATCACAATTGGCATAAGAAAAGCATATTCTGGAAGCTTCCGTATTGGAAGGATCATTTGCTTAGACACAATTTGGATGTCATGCACATTGAGAAAAACTTTTTTGATAACATCATGCATACATTGTTAAACGTGCGTGGAAGGACTAAAGACAGCGATAAGTCAAGGTTAGACTTGCCTGATCTTTGTTGTCGGAATGAGTTACATATTACAAGCAATGGGAAAGCACATGTCCCCATATTTCGAGTGGGTGCGGAAGAAAAGTCAGCTTTGTTCAAATGGGCTACATCTGATGTGAAGTTCCCGGACGGGTACGTATCTAATTTAGCTAAATGTGTTGAGAATGGCCAAAAGTTTTCCGGGATGAAGAGTCATGACTGTCACGTCTTTATGCAACGACTACTTCCTTTTGCATTTGCTGAACTTCTACCAGGAAATGTACACGAAGCAGTTGCAGGCATTGGAGGGTTTTTTCGGGATCTTTGTACCCGTACTTTGTCAGAAGATGTTATTGCACAACTTGATGCTAGTATTCCTATTTTGTTGTGCAACATGGAGAAAATATTTCCCCCAGCCTTTTTTGATGTTATGGAACATCTACCTATTCATCTACCTCACGAAGCAGAACTTGGGGGACCTGTGCAGTATCGATGGATGTACACATTCGAGCGATTCATGGGAAATTTGAAGCGGAAGGCTAAAAATCTAGCCAAAGTTGAAGGCTCAATAGTAGCAGGAAGTTTAACAGAAGAAACTTCTCACTTCACGGGGTACTATTTTGGCTCGAAGGTTCGAACACGGAAAAGGGCAGCACGGCGATATGATGATGGAGGTGTAGGCCGAACATATGCTAATGAAGGTGTCCCAGATATCTTTTCTTCAATCGGTCGATTATGTGGAAGAGTGAAGTCAATTTGGTTTGCCAATGAAAAAGACCACCATAGTGCACAAACGTATATCCTCTTAAATTGCGAAGAAGTTAGTCAATTTGAGACGTAAGTGTATAAACATACGTCTTATATATATGGCTAAATTATATATATGCTAGCTTTATACCAATTACAAATACTTTTGTATGCAGTGAATTTGTTAGACAAGTCCGAGAAGTCATTGAAGGAATCTCAGACGATGAAATCAACAAGCGTAAAGATCAACATTTTGCCCCGTGGTTGAAGACGCAAGTACGTAAAATTTTAAGTGATCTGATTAATTACTAACTTGGACAATTAACCTAATACATATTTTGATTACTTTTTAATTAAATTAATTAATGATATATAGGTCGAGTATGGGGATACCGCATATCCACTCTGGTTCCATGAGTTAATAAAAGGCCCCATATCAAAGATAACGAGTGCACCCATGTATTGCACACGCGGATATATATTTCATATATTCAAATACGGAAATCAAAGAGCTACTGCCAACTACGGGGTATGTGTGCGGGGCGAAATAGATTTTTATGGAGTGTTGCAAGACATAATTGAAGTTGAGTACCCTGGTTGCTTAGGTTTGAAATGCGTTCTGTTCAAATGCGACTGGTTCGATCCAACAGTTGATCGAGGCGTCCGTAAAAACAAATTTGGGGCAGTAGATGTCAACCAATCACGACGTTACAATAAGTATAAGCCATTTATCCTAGCATCACAAGCATAACAAGTCAGCTTTGTTCCATATCCGCGAGTTCGCACCACCCGTATCTCATGGTTATCTGTTATAAAAGTTTCTCCGAGGGGTCGAATTGTGGGGGTTGATGAGGAACTACCAATGCAGCAAGATCATTGCTCTGATATGTCAGAACTAAATGAGAGCAATGAAGACATCCTTTTGATAGATCCTCAAAACAGGCAAGTTGAATATCTCCCAGACGATACAGAGGAAGAAGATGAGGAAGATGAGTTCGAAGAAAGTGATGAACCAGATGATCAAGAAACGGATGTGTACTACTCTTCGTCCGAAAATGAATCAGAGTGACCGCGCTAGCTAATAATTATTGTGAATTTAATGTATTAATATAATATTGTGATCGAGTAATTATTGTGAAATTTAAGTGATATGATTTCTATGAAATCCCTTAAACCCCAAACTAAATTCCATCTCCGATCTCCACTCATTTTCCGCCGTAGGTGCGGCGATTAATAAATTATGAGACATATGTGTCTATGTGTCATGTAATTTATTAATTGCCCCAACAACGGTGGGAAATGAGTGGTGATCGGAAATGGGATTTAGTTTGGGGTTTAAGGGATTTCAAAGACATCGTCGCTAAATCGTCGCTAATTGAGATAGTCACTAAATCGATGCAACTTGGCGACGATTTAGCAACGAAAATCGTGGCTAAATCGTCGCAAACACTGAATGTGACAAAATCGATGCAACGTTGCGACGATTCAGCAACGATTTGTCATAAACCCTAAACCGTAAACCCTTTGCCCTAAACCCTAAACCCTAACGTATTACCATCTCATTGTATTATGCATCATTCAATGAAATAGATCGTGACTTTAGAGAATTGTCCGAAAATGAAAACTCGGTCAATCACAGTAATATCCACAAACTGAATCATTGTATTAATAATCTCTAACATATACGCAAACTATATGTTTTACTTATTTTTCAATATCGATGAACTTATTGATAATTTCATGAATTTGGATTTACGGTACACATGTCAAGTTGTTTATGGAATGTTGCAATTGACGTTACAATTTTGTACCTATACCCTAAACCCTAAAACCGATTTTACAAATATCCACACTAATTCGATGCAAATTGGCGACGATTTAGCAACGAATTGAACTAATCGTGGCTAAATCGTCGCAAACACTAAATGTCACAACATCGATGCAAAGTTGCGACGATTTAGCAACGATTTGTCATAAAATATACCGCGTGTCGGTCAATTAAACTCCCGCGTGTATGAATGTCACAAAATCGTTGCAAAGTTAGCGACGAATTAGCTACGGTTCAATTGCCTTGATATAGCCACGAATCGTCGCGAAATCGTCGCTGATTTGCGACGATTTAGCGACGACAAGTAATCTTATATATACACGCGAGTTCCTTGCCAATTCATTTACAAACAAATAAAAAAAAAAACTGATCATAACTTCCTTGCGAATTCTTTGCGAAAAAAGGTAAATATTTTTTTTAATGTTTTTAATTAATTAGTATAGATAAAAATGAAACAATTTAGGTCGGTAGAAACGGAATCAAATTAGAAAAAATAGCAGACTGCCCTGATGTTTATAGATAGTAATTTTTTTTCATTTTTATGCAGATGGGCCAGCTTCGTGCACATTACGCTCAGTTTTTTGAGAGATATTGGTGATGCTTCGGGTACCGGGTTGCCTCCGTCTTCTGAGGCTACAGAGACGGATTTCGTCCCGGTGACGCAACCTCCGCCGCCTCCACAACCACCTCAGATTCCGCAATCTGGAGGCCATGCCCCGGCCCCGTATGCACACATGACGGTTCATGATTTGCTTACACAGCCGGGGCGTCATAAGCTTAAAAGATTAGATCCGGATCATACTGACGGGTCGGAATGGTAATATATATAAATATATATTTTTTACATTTATTATTACATATTTATATTTATTTCTAACAATTCAAAATTTTACAATTTTTTGTTTCAGGTTTGGAGTTGAATCCAAAGTTGGACGCACCGTTTCCGACATCATCAAGTCTTATTTTGTCGAGCCGCATACCAATTTTACCCAGCTTTCTCTACACGTCAAGGAGACATGGTTCAAGACGTTTGCGGTACGTATGGAAAAAATATTTTTTTCTCCCATAATTATTTTAATTATATTTAAATATATATTTAATTTAATTTTATAAAATATGTAATTATTTTTGTTTCTCATGCAGCAAAAATATCACTGGGATCTTTCGCTTCATGGCGAGGTTGAAACTTTATTTCTCGAGAGGGTGAAGTTTCGTATCCAAGGCGTGGTTGGTGAGTGGAAGAAAGCATGGAAGAATGATGGCGATGAAGCAAAGCCCCTGCACATGGATAAAGCCGTTTGGGACGGCTTGGTGTGGTATTGGATGGATCCGAAATCCATCGTAACTGCTGAGAAGTGTTCGGCTTCCCGCAACACCGTTGATTCGGACGGGAGACTCAAGGATCTGCCTCATACAGCTGGGCAAACACCTTTTGCGGGTGTTCATCTACAGATGGTAATTAAATTTATTTAAATTAATTTATTTATTTAATTTACTTCGTCAATAACATAGTTTTTTTCTTTAGGCCGCCGAAGACTGAGGTGTACTCCCTCCGATGACCAAGGTTTTTGAGCGGACGCACCGGAAGAAGGATGGTTCCTTTGTTTCTGAGACTGCCGAGCACATCTTCAATGAGGTGACTTCCAAAGTCACCGAACGAGAGACACAGCTCTCTCAACAGCTATCTCCAGGTGGTTCGTCGGTCATGTCTGGAGGGTTGACCACACCCGATATTGACCGGATCTTCGAGCAGGTATATAGAATAGTTAGTACTTATTAATATTTAGTTTTTGATTTTTTTAAAATTTCTAATTGTAAATTTAAATATAGGTTGCCCCTAAGCGAAAGGGGAAGGTTGTCGGGATGGGATCTATTCGAGATGTCTCGGCTGCTTATTCATATGCTCCGCGACGACGATCGCCAGAAGATGATCCAGTCGTGTTACGTGCCACGATTACGAGTCTTCATGAGCGGGTTGAGACCGAGGCTACTCGGTCTCAGGCATATCAGGCGAAGATTGCGAGTCTTCAGCAGCGGGTTGAACTGGATGCTACGCAGAATGACGAACTCTTCGACATCTTGGCAACAGGGAACCCGACAATGCAGGCCATGCTACGGGAAAAGAGAAGACTCCGAGCAGAGGCAGAGGCAGCGGCAGGCCCATCCGGTTCGTCGAGACGTCCCGAAGACGATGTGAATCTCGACGATTACGATATAGTTATTTAGATTTAGGATTTCGAATTCTAATTTTGGTGAATTTTTTGTAACAGATTATAATATTTTTTTTTATTAAAATATTATTATATATTATTTTTAAAATTTTTATTTTATAATTTCGAAATTAATAAAATTTTAAAAATAATAATAAAAATCATATATAGAATCGTCGTTAATTCGATGGTAAACACTAATCCTCGTTGATTCGTTGCTAAATTAATCGTCATAAAATCGTGGCTGATTTACAACGATTTATTCGCAACGATGTTGCGACGATTATTTAGCAACGATTTTAGGACGATTTATTAGCAACGATGTTGCGACGATTATTTAGCAACGATTTTATGACGATTGATTAGCAACGAATTAACGACGACAATTTTTTGCCATCGAATTAACAATGAAATATTTCCCTTAGAATTTCCATCGTTTTTACGACGTATTTATATTCGTCGTAATTTCAATGTAATATTTATGATGATTTTACGACGGAAATTTACCAACGATTTAGCGACGAATTTTTTCCCTCGTACTTTCCCGACGAATTTACGACGATTTGTGGTTTGCGACGATCAGTTAACGACGATCTCTTTTTCGTCGCAAATTCGTTGCAAACCCTCTTTTGCAACGATTTTACAACGATATCGTTCGTTGCAAAAAGGGTGTTTTCTTGTAGTGGTAATGTTGGTGAAAGTAGCAGCTCCAAGAAACCAAGTAAAAAGGGCAAGAAAAGGGATAAGGCGGTCTTTAAGGGACCCGAGAGCCAAATCCGTAAAACTGTGAAGTGTTTCTTTTGCAAAAAGGAAAATCATATCAAGAAAGATTGTCCTAAGAGACAGTCATGGTTTGACAAGAAAGGTACAAAACATTTATTTGTTTGTTCTGAATTGAATCTTGTTGAAGTGCCTCATAATATTTGGTGGTTAGATTCTGGTGCATCTACTCATGTGTCTCATGTTAAACAGGGATTCAAATCAATCCAGCCAATAAAGGGACCTGATCGTTTCTTGTTCATGGGAAACAGGATGAAGGCACAGATAGAAGGCATAGGGACTTATAGTTTGATCTTAAATACTGGATGTACTTTAGATCTTGATAATTGTCTCTATGTATCTGAATGTGCAAGAAATCTTGTTTATGTAAGTAGGTTGGATGATTTAGGTTTTAATTTCAAGATTGGTAATGGTGTGTTTAGTTTGTACCGAAAGAATTACTTTTATGGTAATGGTACTTTGTATGATTCATTATATCGTTTTAATCTTGATGAATGTTTTGCGGAATCCCTATTTAATGTTGAGAACCATGGAATTAAACGAAGTTCATCAAATGAAAGCTCAGCTTTATTGTGGCATAAAAGATTGGGTCACATATCAAAAAATCGAATGATGAGGTTAGTGAAAAGTGAAATACTACCTCCATTAGATTTTAGTGACCTTGATGTATGTTTAGAATGTATTAAAGGAAAACATACTAAACACATCACAAAGAAACCAGCCACAAGAAGTACACAACTCTTAGAGTTAATACACACGGATATATGCGGTCCATTTGATGCTCCGTCATGGAGTGGTGAAAAATATTTTATCACCTTTATTGATGACTTCTCACGGTTCGGATACACTTATATGTTGCATGAAAAGGCTAAATCAGTGGATGTATTGGAAATTTTCATTGATGAAGTAGAAAGGCAACTTGAAAAGAAAGTGAAAATTGTGAGGAGTGATAGAGGTGGTGAATACTATGGAAAATTCACCGAAAATGGACAATGTCCTGGTCCCTTCGCCAAACTTCTAGAAAGAAAAGGTATGTGTGCTCAATACACAATGCCTGGTACACCTCAACAAAACGGTGTAGCTGAAAGGCGCAATCGTACTCTAATGGAAATGGTAAGGAGTATGATGAGTAAATGTAATTTACCTATATCCTTGTGGATTTATGCATTGAGAACTGCAACGTATGTCTTGAATCGGGTTCCTAGTAAGGCAGTTCCTAAGACACCTTTTGAACTGTGGACAGGAAGGAAACCTAGTTTAAGGCACTTACGTGTCTGGGGTTGTCCAGCAGAGGTAAGACTATACAATCCACATGAAAAGAAACTAGACTCTAGGACAGTTAGTGGATTTTTCATTGGCTATCCCGAAAAGTCTAAAGGTTATACATTTTACTGTCCTAACCATAGTACGAGAATAGTCGAAACAGGGAATGATAGGTTCATTGAAATTGATCAATCTAGTGGGAGTTCAGAATCTCGGGGGTGATAATTAAAGAAATAAAAATTGGAGATTCTTCACATGGAGATTCTTCAACTAATGTATCACCTGAGGTTATGGTTCCTATTGTTGCTATTCAGCCCAATGTAACAATGGGAGAACATAATGAAGAAATAATCCCACTAGGTCAAGAAACAACCAATGAACAAGTCACGATTCAAGAAATGGATATTGTGCCACAAGAACCATTAAGGCGATCTATTAGGGAAAGAAGATATGCCATAAATGATGATTATGTGGTTTACAGTATTGAGAATGAATGTGACATGAGCCTAGATAAGGACCCGTTAACATTCAAGAAAGCTATGAAAGGTGACAATTCTGATAAATGGTTAATTGCCTCGGAAGAAGAAATTTCTTCCATGGGTGTGAACAAAGTATGGGACCTAGTAGAGTTACCTGATGGATTCAGACCTGTTGGTTGTAAGTGGATATTTAAAACCAAAAGGGACTCGAAAGGTAACATAGAAAGATACAAGGCTCGCCTTGTTGCTAAGGGATTCACACAGAAAGATGGCATTGACTATACCGAGACCTTCTCTCCCGTTTCTAAGAAGGACTTTTTGAGAATTGTTTTAAGCTTGGTGGCTCATTATGATTTAGAGCTTCACCAAATGGATGTTAAGACTGCCTTTCTTAATGGTGAACTTGAGGAAGAAGTTTATATGGACCAACCCGAGGGATTTGTGACCGCAGGTAAAGAATATTTGGTGTGTGGGCTGAGAAAGTCAATATATGGTTTGAAACAAGCTTCCACGCAATGGTACCTAAAGTTCGATAATACCATTTTGTCGTATGGATTTGTAGAAGTCATCGTTGATAGATGCATCTACATGAAAATTAATGGGAGCAAGTTTGTTATATTGGTCTTGTATGTTGATGACATTTTATTGGCTGCTAATGACATGAGCATGATATGTGACGTAAAAAGTTATCTCTCTAAGAACTTTGAAATGAAGAATATGGGTGAGGCTTCCTATGTGATCGTTATTGAGATCATAAGAGATAGATCACAAGGTTTGTTAGGAATGTCTCAGAAAGGATACATAGAAAAGGTCTTGGATAGATATGTGATGGATAAATGCACTCCACAAAAGGTTCCAATTCAGAAAGGGGATAAGTTTAGTAAAAAACAGTGTCCTAAGAATGAATTGGAACGTAAGGAAATGGAGTTTCTTCCCTATGCTTCAGTGGTTGGGAGTCTGAACTACGTTCAGACATGTACTAGACCAGATATCAGTTTCGCTGTTGGTATGCTTGGTCGATATCAAAGTAATCCCGGTAAAGACCACTGGAAGGCTGCAAAGAAGGTTCTCAGGTACTTGCAAGGGACAAAAGAGTTCATGCTTACATATAAGAGGTCCGACAGTTTGGAAGTTGTTGGATATTCAGATTCAGACTATGCTGGATGCGTCGATAGGAGAAATTCGACGTTTGGCTATCTGTTCCTTTTAGCAGGGGGAGCGGTGTCATGGAAAAGTGCGAAGTAGTCTGTCATTGCTACTTCCACTATGGAGGCCGAATTCGTGGCATGCTTTGAAGCCACGGTTCATGCTTTGTGGTTGCGGAACTTTATTTCAGGACTTGGAATTGTCGATAGTATTACCAAGCCGCTGAGAATGTATTGTGATAATTCCGCAGCTGTCTTCTTCTCAAAAAAAATGACAAGTACACTAAAGGAGCTAAGTACATGGAAGTGAAATTCTTGTCCGTTAAAGAAGAAGTGCAGAAACGTAGAGTAACATTTTAGCATATAAAACCGGATCAAATGGTAGCTGATACGTTGACTAAAGGGCTACCACCCGGCGTGTTCATTGGCCATGTAGAACGCATGGGTATTTTAGATAAGACCTTGCTGTAATGTGCTTGTTGCCAAAAAAATGTTGTGACTCAGATTGATATCATTTAAGTTTACGTTTGCTGCTATTATGTATATGTTATCAATTAAGAATGTACATGTTAAGTTTGGATAACATATGAAGTTGAGATTTTCTGCTTCTCTCAACATTTAAAATTTGGAGAATTTCCGTTGATCTCAATATTTAAGAAATAGTAAGCTCAGGGTTGGTATGTGGTGATGGAAGGGAACCCATTGACATAAATATAATGGGCAACCGCCATGGCTCGGCCAATTTTGTTCTTACGGTATTTTAAAGTTTAACTTGACATTTTGGCGAGCATGTTAGTATGTTAAACCATTGAGTTAACACAACGGCCAAGTGGGAGAATGTAAGAATACTTCGGTATTAATACACTCGTATTAGTGTGTGGCCGATGTGTATCCGGTTTAACAATATGGTCAAGTCAACATTTAAGTTATAGTTCTAATACATGTATGACGAAACCGTGATAGTTCGGTCTCGATTTATGAGTATTAGAATGGGTGTGTAAGATAACCCTCTTCCCTTACCACATATGTATTTATGTTCTTAATGTGTATGTGTATAAGTAGTGATTTAATTATACACATACATATAGTTATGAATGAAAGGTTGTGATTAAATTAAAGGGTACAACTTGGTGTCTTTCCATCCCCATTTTCGTCCATATATATGTAGGGGGATGGAGACATTGTTTGTAGTAAGTTTTTTTCTAACATCCTTTAACACAACATAAAAAGAAATCAATTCATAAAGGAAAGAACAAGTTCTGGGATCCTCTCCATCAAGGATCCAATATACGCAAAGGTTAAGGGAAGAAGACATCTACAGATTTCAGAATCCGAATCATGGCTACGGATATTGGTTAGTAGCATTCTTCTCCTTCTTGTTCATATAATTACCAAACATTGAATAATATATGGATCAAACACGAACTAGAACGGTCTTGGAAATGATCTTGTAATGAAGATTAATGTAGATAGAATCTACAGTTATAGGTGTCAAACCCGTCCCAGGGACCGGTTTGCCACATAAGAACACCGTTTTTCTTGATGAAAACCTCTGGAAAAAGGTGAGGAACAAGAAGTGAATAGTTTCATATTGGTTTTCGAAGAAGTAAGCTCTCGGGTTTCTCTGGTCTTTACCTCGATTCCTATTATCATTCTTGGCCAGAACGAGTCATGTGGATGCTTGGAGCTCTCCCAAAGAATATCTACATGACCACTCATGTTACCTTGCAGCACAAGGTTCCCTGAATCCAAAAGCAGAGCCCATGTAGAAGTAGCTAATGGTAGTGAGACGTTGCTGGACCAGAGAATCCGTTGTTTACTATCCGATGTGATGGCGAGATTTCCATCGCCGAATATCAAAATAACGCCGGAGGAATCATAGATCGGAGTGTTCTTGTTTGCTACCCAAACAACGGTTTATACAGGTATGTTGTTGTACC
Source organism: Eutrema japonicum (assembly GCA_030161315.1). Lineage (NCBI taxonomy): Eukaryota > Viridiplantae > Streptophyta > Magnoliopsida > Brassicales > Brassicaceae > Eutrema > Eutrema japonicum. The sequence goes on along the minus strand of BSQW01000007.1, from coordinate 50,887,124 downwards.
ATATCCCAACGTACCGGTTAGTGGAATTAACCGGGCTAAAGAAACCGAACCTGAAAGTAGTGTTGTGTACCGGTTAGTGGAATAAATTGAGTTAAGAATATTAAAACCCTTTACCTTTAACTTCACAAATAATATAAAAATGATATATGTCTTTCATTATGATTTTTCAAGTAGACAAGTACTTAATAGTTTTACTACTTTCCTCACAAATGTCGAAAAAAATATCATCATAACGAAAACAAATAATGGCTTTCTTAGTATAGATTAATAAGGGAAAGTAATTAATAATTGATATGTTTATATTCTACACATATATTGGTAAATACGTAGTCAAATGAAATAAAAATATATGAGATACTATAACGTATATATAAATTCTTAAATTCTTTTTCGCAAAACAAAACGTCTTATATAATAATTGTCATTTCATCTATAAATACTAATTTACTCCCCGACAAATATTATATCACAAAAAAAGAAAAAGAAGAAAAAAGAGACCATGGCTTTGTCAAGGAACCACAAGTTAATTTTAATGCTAATCACATTTCTAATGATCCTTGCAATGACGTCATCTACGTCTTCGGGAATGTTGCTCTTCTCAGCCAAACATGTTGTGATAATCAACAAACTTGTGACGCTTGCGACATTGGCCGTGCATTGTAAGAACAAAGATGAAGATAAGGGACTGATTTCACTCGGACCTGGAGATAGTTTCGATTTCAGATTTCGTGTGAATCTACGCAAAACAACGGTATACACTTGTAGCTTTGCTTGGCCTGGCAATACAGCGACGTTTGATATTTTTAGAGCTGATCGAGACGATAATCCAGATAGCAAAGTTGGAGTTTGCAGCGAATGTATTTGGGATATTTACGAGCCAGCACCATGTCGGGATAGACGTGATGGTGGTCAACCTAACTGTTTTCCATGGGCTTCTTAAATCATTCTATAATATTTTATCGCATCTTTGTTCTTTTGTGTGTTTCATTGTATTGTTATTACAATACTAATATTAATAAATAAAGAAATTTTGTTTTGGAAATAACTTTTACTAATTTATCACTCTCTTTTGATATTAGATAGTACCATATATGATACTCCCTCAGTTTTTTATTAATAAATATTTTTGAAAAATAAACAGTTTCAAAAAGAAAGATGTTCTCAATTTTTTATGCATTTTTTTCGAAATAATGATAAGAAATTTTAGAATTCAAGAAGCATTTATGGAAAATAATTGATTTCTTTGATTACTATTGGTTTAGAGTCGTAGAAAATTGTTTAGTGTAAAATTTTTATATATTTATGAGTGAACATTATTTTATTTTTCTTAATATGTGTGAAAACTCTATAAAACGTATTTTTTAAGAAACAGAGGGAGCATATCACATCCAGAGATAAAATGTTGTTATTTTTTTGAGAATTTATAGTTAAAATGTTGTTAATGTTTTTTGAGAAGTTATAGATACCATGTTGTTAAAGTGTAGAAAACTCGTATTTTTATGAGTTTCGGAAAATGACTCTGGATTATGGTTTAGAATTTTCCCGGTTAATCAGAAAAAATTAAATTGTTAGTATTCGTACTTTAGTTCATCTTATAAAATCCTGCATATCAAGTAATCTCTCACTCCAAATCATACATCCGATTCCTACATCAAAAGCATACGCCGTGCAAGAACAGTTATCTAGACTATGCTAATTTAGACAACTTTGTTAACTAGTTCCATACCGTTGTGCAAACGTTGGAACTTTCATCTTCTGCAACTTCAGAAAGCTATCTTCTCATCTGTTATGTCGTACACATCTCAATGGAACTCTTTCGATGCATCCATTAGTCCAATTTCTTCTATTCCTAATTTGTATAACTCTTTGGCACAAACCCTTTACTGTTGATCCAGGGGATCGTTAATGTTGTTTAAAGGTTGATTAGGGAGAAGGAGGTGAGATTTCCGTTAAATAGAACGAGTCAACCACAATTTATAACAGGTCGGGTATTATGATGAACAGGTCGGGGACCGTATTCTTTTATATTAATGGTGAAAAGAGACGGACGATTTAGATTTACGAACTACTTCCGACGGGAATCCAGTTCGGCGTTCTAAATCGCGATGCCTTGTTACAAAGGAGAGAGAGAGAGAGGCCGGGCCTATTTTTTGTAGTGAATAATGAGGTTTTTTTTCCAAAAGTCCCCTCCTTAATGCATAACGAGGGGTATATATAGTGGGTTAGCTTCATGCTTCCACGGATTCCGGGACCACGCGTCACCCTCAGCCGGCTTCACGAGTAATGTGCTCTAGGAAGCGTGTCCCAGTTCTCAAGGTGAGAGGTAATGATGAGCTCGGCGCCATACTTTTGTAAGATAGCATACTGTTCGGACAACCTCCCTCCACGTGTCTTTTTCTCCTTCGCTTACTCTGCAGGGTTGGTGGGACGTCGAGGACAGACCATACCTCTATTCAGATAGTGTACTGTTCGACCAACTCCCACGTGTCTTCTTTCCTTTTGACATCCCTGCTTTGGCGAAGTGTTAGTGCGGACCCGGGGTGCGTCTCTTAGGAGCTCGGGATTTCCGGATGGAACTGAGCGCGGGACTCCAGGTCGGTGATCCCTGATCATAGGTTGACGCTATGCTGATCGAATCGAGGGGGGGCTCGTGCTAAGATGGGCCTAACTAAATGGGGGTGCTAGGCCCACCTCCAACATTTACTGCATTTGCAAGGCGGATTTTGACCTTGAGAATTACAGCTCGTGAATTCGCTACATTTGTTGTAAACATTGCACGGCGGCTCTGGAAACTTAGCCCCAACCCTCTATTCTTGCTTAACGTAGTTCCAATCTTTATGATATAAAGTCTTTCACGCACCAAATTTAAGTGTCACATTGAATGATTTTCGGTATAGGTCATTAACACCATTCCTTGCATGTTGTTATAAGTGTCAAACCCGTCCCAGGGACCGGTTTGCCACATAAGAACACCGTTTTTCTTGATGAAAACCTCTGGAAAAAGGTGAGGAACAAGAAGTGAATAGTTTCATAGTGCAAGATCTGTATTGGTTTTCGAAGAAGTAAGCTCTCGGGTTTCTCTGGTCTTTACCTCGATTCCTATTATCATTCTTGGCCAGAACGAGTCATGTGGATGCTTGGTGCTCTCCCAAAGAATCTCTACATGACCACTCATGTTACCTTGCAGCACAAGGTTCCTTGAATCCAAAAGCAGACCCCATGTAGAAGTAGCTAATGGTAATGAGACGTTGCTGGACCAGAGAATCCGTTGTTTACTATCCGATGTGATGGCGAGATTTCCATCGCCGAATATCAAAATAACGCCGGAGGAATCAAAGATCGGAGTGTTCTTGTTTGCTACCCAAACAACGGTTTATACAGGTATGTTGTTGTACCATATCCCAACGTACCGGTTAGTGGAATTAACCGGGCTAAAGAAACCGAACCTGAAAGTAGTGTTGTGTACCGGTTAGTGGAATTAATTGAGCTAAGAATATTAAAACCCTTTACCTTTAACCTCACAAATAATATAAAAATGATATATGTCTTTCATTATGATTTTTCAAGTAGACAAGTACTTAATAGTTTTACTACTTTCCTCACAAATGTCAGAAAAAAAAATATCATCATAACGAAAACAAATAATGGCTTTCTCAGTATAGATTTTTTTTATGAGAGAAAGTAATTAACAATTGATATGTTTCTATTCTACACATATATTGGTAAATACGTAGTCAAATAAAATAAAAATATATGCGATACTATAAGGTATATATAAATTCTTAAATCCTTTTTCGCAAAACAAAACGTCTTATATAATAATTGTCATTTCATCTATAAATACTAATTTACTCCCCAAAAAATATTATATAACAAAAAAAGAAAAAGAAAAAAAAGAGAGACCATGGCTTTGTCAAGGAACCATAAGTTAATTTTAATGCTAATCACATTTCTAATGATCCTTGTAACGACGTCATCTACGTCTTCGGGAATGTTGCTCTTCTCAGCCAAACATGTTGTGATAATCAACAAACTTGTGACGCATGCGACATTGACCGTGCATTGTAAAAACAAAGATGAAGATAAGGTACTGATTTCACTCGGACTTGGAGATAGTTTCGATTTCAGATTTCGTGTGAATCTACGCAAAACAACGGTATACACTTGTAGCTTTGCTTGGCCTGGCAATACAGCGACGTTTGATATTTTTATAGCTGATCGAGACGATAATCCAGATAGCAAAGTTGGAGTTTGCAGCGAATGTATTTGGGATATTTACGAGCCAGCACCATGTCGGGATAGACGTGATGGTGGTCAACCTAACTGTTTTCCATGGGCTTCTTAAATCATTCTATAATATTTTATCGCATCTTTTTTTATTTTGTGTGTTTCAATATTAATTGTAATAAATAAAGAAATATGGTTTTGGAAATAAATTTTACAAATTTATCACTGTCTTTTGATATTAGATAGTACCATATATGATATATCACATCCATATATACAATTTTGTTAATTTTTTTGAGAAGTTATAGATAAAATGTTGTTAAGTTGTAAAAATCACGGAGTTTTATGAGTTTTAGGAGATTAATCTGAGTTTTGGTTTGGGATTTTCCCGGTTAACCAGAAAAAAAATGTTGTTAATTTTTATAGAGAGAGGAGAGGCAAATAGATGAATAACCCACATTGCACATTATTGATTTGTTTTATTTTCGGCTTCCTCATCCACCATTGCTTTCCTTAGTTTATAGACACTTCTTGAGAGTCAATCATTTGCTCTCACAAGCCAAGTCTTTTTTTTTTTTGATTCTTCTTTAAATCCAAAGGTAGTAATATAGTTGACAATTGGACGGGATGTCTGTGCGCTAGCCCAATCCAAATCATTATGGATCGGTCATAGTTACGCCCAAAAATAAAGCGGTTTAGATGGGCTAAGACCAATTTCATTGGAACTACTTTTTTTTTTAAACCTATCCTAAAACTTCAAAAAATAAAACTAATTAATTTATCTTTAATTATTCTTATTAAATCATATTTTATAATTATCATTAAAATATTATTTTTTGCCAAAATAGCATAATCTCGCCAAAACTGTAAAAATCACGTTTTCCTGTCAAAACCGTGAAATTGTAATGTAGACTGTGAAATCGCATTCTCACACCAAACCGCAAGCCCACATTTTTTTCCAAAATCGTAAAACCATATTTCCCGTCAAAATCGTAAAATTATGTTTTTCGCCAAAAGCGTAAAATCGTGTTTTCCCGCCAAAACCGTGAAACGACAAGAAAACCGATGAAATAACTACAACCACACTTACATATCTTAATATAATGAAAATATATATTTGAGAATCGAAAACGTACTGATTCATTCCCGGACCAGCTATTCCGGACAGAGCGAGTCATATAATTTTTCTTCCCGGACAGAGCGAGTCATATAAAATAACTCATAAATTGAAAAAAGAATTATGATAGTTCAAAAGATTTAATAAATTGAAGAAAAACTGAAACATCATTCTCTTAATTTGGGAGATATGTAACATATTAGAGAGTTCAAGAAGAAGAAGAGTCCCTACCGAGCAGTGGGAATCTGACGCAAGAAGGCACCAACCAGTCATCTTGGGTTAATGTGGTAAAAAATAAGCCATCTCTATCGAAATATGAATTTGAAACATCAGAGAAGGAAGGTTCGTCGCTTGCGGTAGTTCCGGCGGATGTAATCGGGGATGCTCCGCTTTGGGAGGATCTATTAGTAGGCAGGTTCTTATCGACAGCTCCCCATGTGGCTAAGGTCCACGTTATTGTTAACAAAATCTGGCCACTGGGGACAAGTCAGTGAAAGTCGATGTATTCACAGTCAACTCAAAGACAATGAAGTTCAGAATCCGCGATCCGGCAGTCAGAGCCAGAGCACTACGCAGAGGCATGTGGAATATTGCTGATATCCCCATGGTAATATCGAAGTGGTCTCCAATTACTAAGGAAACACAACCGGAAATCAAAACCATTCCCATGTGGGTGATGGTGAAGAAAGTTCCGCACTCGATGTTCTCTTGGAAAGGGCTGGGTTACCTGACAAGTACAGTGGGTGAACCGAAGAGGCTCCACCCTGAAACAGAGTTGTGCACAAACTTTGAAGTAGCTAAAGTGTTTGTCGAAGCAGACATGTCAAAAACTCTACCGCGATCATTTCGATTTCAGCTGGGCGAAGAGGAGAAAGAAGTTGAATTTGTCTACCCCTGGCTCCCACCAAAATGCTCAATTTGCAAAAAATGGGGACATCTTGCTGGTGTATGCCTTGCCAAGGTGGAAGGGAAACAGATTTTGCAGCGTCCTGTAGATGTGTCAATTACCAAAAGTTCAGACAGAGGGGAAGCTACTATCCCAACAACGCGTAAAGAATTGATGGGCCATGGCCAGAGCCTAATGACGGAAGCAGAACATCAGGCGGCGGACGGCGCCTTGCAACTTGTTCTGGTCGAAAACTTCAACAATCAGACTGAAGGCGACGGTAGTAAAGTAGAAAATGAAAAGAATGCGGAGGCTACAGCCGAAATCGATTTAGTGGAGGAAGGGAGGTGGAGTTCAGTATCTCCAACGAAGATAGGGAGGCATATGGGCTCCGGAGGAGACAAACCTAAGGTCTCAGTCTCCCCATCACGTTTCTCATTACTAGATGAGGCAGAGGACACTAATAAGGACGAAGAGGAGGAGGCTGAGGAAGGAGAGATCAAAAGTTATGGTGATACATCGCAAGTTCAAGATGACACGCTAGAGAAGCAAGAGGAAAAAAGGATTCATCCTCCAATTCCCCGGGCTACTAAAGCGGGTCAGAAAATCCAGGTCGACTCAAGTGCTTTAACAATAAAGGAAAATATTCCGTCTACTTCAAACCGAAGAGTCACCAAGAAAAAAAATTAGTCAATGTCCGGGTTCTCATGGAATGTGCGCGGATTCAACAAACTTTCAAAACATTCCATAGTCCGAGATTGGGTAAATAACAATTCTCTGTAATTTGGATGTCTTATTGAAACGAGGGTTAAGGAGATCAAAGCGCCGCGTATTGCTGCTTCGGTCTTCCAAGGCTGGTCGTTTCTGTCTAACTACGAACATCATAGGTTAGGTCGCATTTGGGTGGTCTGGAAGGATAATGTGAGGCTAACACCGGTGTTCAAAAGCGATCAAATAATTACTTGCTCAGTGTTATTAGAGGATAAAGAGGAGGAGTTCTTTTGCTCATTCATTTACGCCTCTAATTTTGCCGAGGAAAGGAAGCTGTTGTGGGAGGATCTACGGAATCATCATAATTCCCCCCTACTACGAAACAAACCGTGGGTAATCAGCGGAGACTTTAATGAAATATTGGATGGGGAAGAACACTCGGGCTATATTAGCTCCCCATCTATTCTCGTCGGGATGCGAGACTTCCAAGATCTGGTCCGCTATTGTTCATTTACAGATCTTGGATCTCATGGGCCTTTGTTAACCTGGTGCAATAAGCGAGAGGAAGGGCTGATATGCAAGAAATTGGACAGAGTAATGGTTAATGGACCATGGCTCAATAAGTATTCATCGTCGTACTGTGTGTTCGAAGCGGGCAGCTGCTCGGACCATCTGCGAAGCAGAATCATGATAGAGACAGAGAGTGTAAGAGGCCGTCGTCCATTTAAATTTGTGAACGTATTAACCACGTTGCCCCAATTTGTGGACATGGTACGTCAATATTGGGACTCCACATCTCCGTTATTCGTCTCCACATCCGCAATGTACAGATTTTCAAAAAAGCTAAAGGAATTGAAACCGATACTGAGAGCTCTGGATAAGGAAAAGCTGGGTAACCTTTCAAAAAGGACAAGGGAAGCGCATAAGGCACTATGTACAAGGCAAGCCGAAACACTGCTTGACCCATCTCCGGCAAAGATGAATGCAGAAACAGAGGCGTATGGTAAATGGAACAGATTGGCGGAACTAGAAGAAGAGTTCTTGAAACAGACATCGAAGATCCATTGGCTGAATGTTGGGGACCAAAACAATATCTTCTTCCACAAAACATGTCAAGTGCGGAAAATGAGAAATACAATCCGAGAGGTGGTTGATACGACTGGGGAGGTGCTCAAAAATGGAGATGAAATCAAAAATGAGGCGGAGAAGTTCTTTAGAGAATTCTTGACTCATAAACCGAATGATTTTGAGGGCATCTCAGTGTAGACGTTAGGAAGCCTCCTTGACTATAGATGCTCTGCAATGGACCGGAATATGCTCATTATGAATATCACGGACGAGGAGATCCAGAAAACGCTATTCGCTATGCCCAGCAGTAAATCACTGGGGCCAGACGGGTATACGAGTTAATTCTTCAAAGCAGCTTGGCCTATAGTTGGTCAGGACTTCACCATGGCTATCAAATCCTTCTTTGTGAAGGGCTTCTTGCCGAAAGGAGTTAACACTACCATCCTCGCGCTGATACCAAAGAGAGAGGTAGCAAGGGAGATGAAAGACTACCGCCCTATATCGTGTTGCAATGTCCTGTACAAAGTGATCTCTAAAATATTGGTTAACCGACTGAAACGTCTCCTTCCGAAATTCATTGGACTCAATCAATCGGCGTTCGTACAGGAGAGGCTTTTAATGGAAAACGTCCTCCTCGCAACTGAACTGGTTAAGGATGACCACAAGGAGTCAACATCGTCGCGATGTGCGATGAAAATAGACATCTCGAAGGCCTTTGATTCGGTCCAATGGAGCTTTCTTTTGAACACATTAACAGCCCTGCATTTTCCAGAGGAGTTCATTCACTGGATAAGACTTTGTATCTCGACGGCATCCTTCTCCGTCCAGATAAACGGAGAATTGGCTGGGTTCTTCAAGAGTGAACGTGGGTTGCGACAAGGTTGTGTTCTATCACCATACCTCTTCGTTATTTGTATGAATGTCTTTTCCAAACTTATTGATAAAGGAGCAGTGGAGTGACGGTTTGGCTACCATCCGAAATGTAAAATCCTTAGTTTGACGCATCTCTGCTTTGCCGACGACTTGATGATTTTTGCGGATGGACACAAGAGTTCCATAGAGGGAATCATAAGTATTTTTGACGAGTTTGCGCAAATCTCAGGTCTCAAGATCAGCTTGGAAAAATCAACTATATATCTAGCAGGGATCTCTAACCACTCTCGAGAGGATATTGCCGCCACATTTCCGGTCGCAGTGGGTCAATTACCGATCCGGTACCTTGGCCTACCTCTCCTCACCAAACGAATGACATCAAATGATTATCTGCCTCTTGTAGAACAAATTCGGAGTAGAATCAGCTCGTGGACAGCACGGAACCTCTCCTATGCAGGTAGATTGCAGCTGTTGATGTCGGTAATAGCAAGCATCACAAACTTCTGGATTCAGGCCTTCCGCCTTCCAAATCAGTGTATTGTGGAGATAGAGAGGATATGCACAGCTTTCCTTTGGTCTGGGCCAGAGTTAAATGCGAGGAAAGCTAAAGTGAATTGGCTTGATGTATGCACCGTGAAAGGAGAAGGAGGATTGGGCATAAGATCTCTGAGAACTGCGAACAAAGTGAGCTACCTGAAGCTAGTGTGGAGGATCCTCTCCTCGCAACCATCGCTATGGGTAACTTGGTTGAAACAAACTCTGATGCGCAACAGAAGTCTCTGGGAAGTCCCACCTCGCCAAGCCTCTGGTTCTTGGATGTGGAGGAAGCTTCTCAAATACCGCGAAATTGCAAAACGCTTCCATAAAGTAGAGATTCGAAGTGGCAGTTCGACATCCTTTTGGTACGACAATTGGTCTAGTCTGGGGCGCCTGAGAGACATCACAGGAGCTCGAGGGAGTATTGATCTGGGCATATCTAGCAGAGCCACAGTGGAATCTGTTCTGGTATCTCACCGTAGAAAGCATCACCGAGTGGAAATACTCAACAACATCGAAGAACAGATCCATATTACTAGGCAGAGAAGACAAGGAAAGGAGGACGTGTCGCTCTGGCTCTATGGAGAGAACAAGTACAGGAAAAAATTCAGCACTAAGGGCACTTGGAACCTCATACGAGAGGTAAAACCGGCGATGGCCTGGGCTGCAGGCGTCTGGTTTGCCAAGGCCACGCCAAAATACTCTTTTCTAGCATGGCTAGCGACTCTAAACAGGCTCTCCACGGGAGATCGCATGAAGTCTTGGAACTCTAGTCACATTTTGGACTGTGTCTTATGCGGCAATACGGAGGAAAATCGCAATCACCTATTTTTCGAGTGCTCCTACTCAGCACAAATCTGGCATAGGCTTATGTATCGTTTACTGGGTAATGCATACACTACTAGTTGGGACAGCATTCTCAGCATGCTTCACAATGGTACCTTTGTAAAGACTGCTCTGTTCTTAGTAAGGTATGCGTTCCAAGCTTCCATCTACCATATTTGGCGTGAAAGAAACGGTCGTAGACATGGAGAGACTCCCCTCCCACACGCTCACTTTCACAAACTCATTGACAAGAACGTTCGGAACCGCATCACCGCGATACGACGAACAGGAGACACCCATTACGATGATGGCATGATACTCTGGTTTTCAACCAGAAACTGATATCTCTCACATGATATGAAGATCAACCTTTCTTTATAACTATGTTTCCAGCAATCTCAAACTCTAGTTTACATTCTTTGTACAAACGTTTTTTGGTTGAATACAATTTTACATTCATTCAAAAAAAAAAAAAAGAAGAGTTCTCATTCCCGTCTTTACCTTTCAAACACTATAGTTAAGGACATCAGGTCCCGTACTCTACTAAGCTTTGCTCTATTTTTTATTTTTATAACGTTGTAATTTAAAAAAAAAAATTCACATTTCAACAAGAAAAAAAAGTTATACTAATACATGAAGTAAATCACTTCATACTTTGTTGATCATCATTTCTATCAAATGTCATGAATTAAAGCAAGATCTAAGGCAAAATCTTGTTAGTATTCATACTTTAGTTCATCTTATAAAATCAACAAATTAACAATGTATGTCCTTAATACCACAAACTTGTGCGTGTGTGTGTTTTCTTTTAGCAGAAAACTTGTTTTATGATTACTTTTGCTATATAATTAAGGGGCCATCTTATATTTTAAATGCATAGATGTTATTATGATTTAGTTTCCTCTTAAATATAATTTATTAATTAGAAATATATATATATATATATATATATATATATATATATATATATATATGTTTATTTATATATTTAAGTTGACAAACAATATAAGTTTAATATGCACCGTTTAATGATCCTAGTTTTGTGTTTAGTTCACAAACTCTTAAAAAATCAATTGTTTTGTATCTAACTTTTTATAAAATTAGTAAAATATTATTAAAATAAAATATAATAAATTATAGTGAAAATATAGCAAGATTATTAATAGATTTTTTCTGTGAATATATATGTATTGATTATGATTTGAAATATATAATATTAATAATAATTAATAAACTAAATAGTAAATAACCTCTTTAGTGATAAATAATTACTTTTCATATTCCCATCAATAATTTAAAAAGATAATTATATCATTTCCTATTTCAATTATCTTTTCTTATTTGTAATGTCATAATATGTAATAACTTACAAAACAAAGTTTATTTTCAAAAATATCTTCTTAAATAATATTATAGAGATTCGTGTGTTGTGTATAGGGGTATGTCAGTATGTGCGTGTACATATAATATTTATCTAAACTATATAGAAAAAATTGGAACTATTTTATTTTCTTATATATTAATTGAGAAGTCATTTTAGAAGTTAACATTAAAGTTGTAGTGTATTACATATTATACCATTACAAATAAGAAAATATAATTGAATTTGAAAATGATATAACTGTTTTATAAAATTATTTTAGAGAATATGGAAAACATTCAAGAGTGTATTTAGTTTCTTAATTATTACAATATTAAAGAAATATTATTTTATTTTAAATGATAATCAATTTATTTATATTAAAATAAAAAATATATTTGTAGTTCTTTGTTGATTAACCCGAAAAATATTTGCATCCACTGCAAAACAAATTAAGTAGACGGGTTAGCCTGCCACGAGACGGATTAAGACTCTAATTTTCAAGTGCCCACAAAAACGGATCTCGCAAGTCAAAATAATATATATTTTTTAGTTTAAAAACATATGTTGTTATACTCAGTTTACTAAATAATATGATTTTTTCTTTGAAAATTAACTATAATTTCTTATATTTTTTATATATCAAAACAATAGTCATTAAACAGTGTATATTATAGTTGGTGCTTACAAAATTGTAATTCTTTGCGGGTTAGTCCGGATAATATTTTAATCCACTGCAAAATGGGTTACATAAGGAGATTAGCCCGTTTTAACACATCTATATATAATCATTAGCTAGACATATTATATAATTCATTAACCGAAAGTAATCATCTATTTTCAAATAAATAAAAACTTGACAACCAAATTCATATTCTCAAGATATACATATTTATGTTATAATCTGCAAAAAAACACTATTTTTTTTTGTCAACAGCCTAGAGACCTAGAACGGTTCGGAGATCCAAATCGGAGGTATCGAGTTTACATATGTAATATCCACTGGGTAGACACGAGCACTTCTTGCTAACTTGTCTGCGTTTGTGTTGTATGCGCGTGGGATGAGTGAGATTGAGAAAAAAGAAAACAACTCCTTACTCTTCACAAATTCCTCCAAGTGTAAAGCAAACGCCAATCCTCGGGTGTAGACACCATCTTCAACAACTCAGAGAAGTCTGTTGCAAAATCTATTTCCATCTTCTGGTTTGCAGTCAAACAATGCATGGCCCATATGAGTGCTTCCAATTATGCATGTAGGGGGGAGAGGCTTCTTCGTAGATTTCTTGCTCCCATAATTGTCCCTACGATACCTTCCTGAATGCATTGCCAACATAATCCAGAAAAACAATCGGTCTCTTTCCAAGATCCATCAAAAGTACACCGCCAGCCTTCGTAAGTCGGAGACACCAGAGTAGGGGACAAACTTTGGAGTATCATATCAGGGTCACTACTATGTGCCGTTTCCCAGGTTATTGCCTCAGTTTCCGCTAGCTTCAGAATTTCTTGTGGATCTCTGTCCACATTTGAGAAAACCTTATCATTTCTCGCTTTCCAAATATACCATGCAATCCAAGGAAAACTCGTATCCTGATTTTATGTAGGAAGTCTCCAAAAAAGATGATCGAAATTAGCAAAAACCGATGACAATGGGAAAACCCCCGGAGGCGTTGGGATCTTAGAAAGCGCCCATGTTTGTAATGCCGGAGGACATTCGAAAAGGACATGGTTAATAGTTTCATTGTCTGATCCGCACCTAGCACATTGTGAATCACAATTTATCCCCTTACTTCGTAAATTTATTGAGACCGCGAGACATCCCGATACAGCTTGCCATATAAAGTATCGTAATTTCGGAGAACACTTCAGCTTCCATGTATGAGCATGTAAGATCGTCACATCCGGACCATATGAGCCATTGGAACCTGTGTTCGGGTCTTATTGTTCAATTTGATAACCCGATTTAACCGTATACCTTCCCGATTGTGTGTAGTGCCATCCAATAGTGTCTAGTTTGAAGGTGTTACTTACTGGCAGACCCCGAATAATCGTTACGTCTGTCGAATCAATAATGGCATTTAACAAAGACATATTCCATGTCTGTGTATGTGGGTCAATCAGATGATTAACCATTAGATTCGGGTAATAAGTATACCCCTTACATGTTGCTGACCTCAGCTGAGATGATGGTATCCATGGGTCGTTCCATACTGAAATAGAACAACCTGATCCAACTCTGTGAATTAGCCCTTTTTGACCAGAGATCTAGCTGAAATAATACTCCTCCATCCATACAATGGGGAGTAAGATCGAATAGAGTCCAAAGGGTCTGTGTTCCGAAAATAGCGACCCTTGAAAATGTGCACAAATATGTAATCCAGTTTATCCATCAATCTCCATAATTGTTTGGCCAATAAAGCGGTATTAAAATCCTCGACTGCCCGAAAACCCATCCCCCCTCCGATTTGCTTCGACATAATTTCTTCCATGCTATCCAATGCATTCATTTGTGTTCTCCATTTGAACTCCACCAGAACCGTGCTGTCGCACTAGTTAATTTTGCAGTTATGAATTTGGGTAATCGAAAACACGACATAACGAATGTTGGCATTGCTGATACCACTGATTTAATTAAAACCTCCTTGCCCCCTTTGGATAAAAAACTTGATGTCCATCCATTAATTCGATTGTTTTGTCTCTCTGCGACAAAATTAAAGATCTTACTTTTGGCTCCTCCGAGACTTTCCGGAAGGCCTAGATATGAACCCATGCCGCCGATGGTAAAAATCCCTAGTATGTGTTTGACCTCATCCTGGACCGTCTCATTTACCGTGTTACCAAATTGTAAAGAAGATTTACCAAAATTTATTAGCTACCCAGACACTGACCCGTATTGTCGAAGTATTTGCAAAATAGTTTCACATTCCTATCTGGTGGCCTTGCAGAAGAAAAGACTTTCATCGGCAAAGATTAAATGTGATACTGATGGGCTTGTTCTCGCAACCTTTAACCCCGTGACTAATTTGTCTCTTTCTGCCTTTCCGATATTGGCTATTAATACCTCCGTACAAAGTATGAATAGATATGGTGACAAGGGATCCCCTTGTCGGAGCCCTCTCTTTGGAATAATCCGCCCTTTGGGTTGCCCATTGATAAGAACTATGTACTCTACTGATGTGATACACCACAACATCCATGTTATCCATTTTTCCAAGAAACTGAACTTCCCCAAGAGATGTTCTATAAAAGACCATTCCACTCGATCATACGCTTTGCTCAGATCTGTTTTTATCGCCATATATTTACATTTACATGACTTATTAGTTCGTAGGCTATGAAATATCTCTTGAGCAATCAGAATATTATCCAAAATTAATCTACCTGACACAAAGGCTGATTCAGTCTCCGAAATAAGATTCGGTAGAAGGCGCTTTAACCGTTGACATAAAACCTTTGAAATAATTTTGTATCCCACATTACAGAGACTTATGGGCCGTAATTCCGTCATCCGACTTGGTCTTTCCGTCTTCGGGATTAGACAGATATTTGTCATATTCAGTCGCTGGTCAAAAACATCAGTCTCTAGGAAGCCGTTTACCAGTCCTAATAAATATGTCTTCACTATTTGTCAGGATCGTTGAAAAAAAAGTGATGTCATTCCGTCGGGTCTCGGATCTTTTTCTGGGTGCATCATAAATAGGGCCGAACGTACTTCCTCTTCGGTAGCCCTTGCCGTAAGGGCATTATTGTTATGCTTCGAAACTAATGTTTGTATTTCGCCCAGAGCCTCCTCAAATTCCGTCGGAGACGTCGAGGTAAAGAGGTCGTTGAAGTAATTTACCACCACTCGTTCGACCTCCTTTTCCGATGTGACCCACAGTCCTGAAGCATTATGCAACACGACAATCCGATTCCTTGCCCTCTTTTGCATTACTTGCGCATGGTAAAACTTTGTATTTTTATCCCCCACTGTATGCCACAAAGTGCGACTTTTCTGTTGCCAGTAGAGTTCTTCGTCCCGGTATGCTTGTTTTAATTTTCCTGTAATTTCTATCAACTCCTCTTGAGTCCTAGTATCATCATTTTGGATCTGTTCTACTGCCCGTTGCAACTTAATGAACTTCTCTTTACCATAAGGTAAGTTATTTTTTCGCCATTTCGATATTTCCCGCCCACAATTCCTAATTTTTTGGACAATCTATCCCCCCTGAATTCATTTTTGGTAATGAATCTTATCAGGTTTTGCAAAAAAAAAAACACTATATAATCATGTAACGTTATAACAAATTGAGAAATTTTTTAAAAAAAATATCACTTAATTCAAAATAAGAAATTTTGTCTCGCGGAATAGTGCGGATTAAATTCTAGTTTTCTGTTATTTTATTATCTATCAAACCCGTTGGTATCAACTGATCTCAACCTCTGTAACATTATATGATATTGTGGACTTATTTATAACATAAACTAATTAAAATAAAAAGAATGAAGAAACAAACCAGTAAAATTCCATTACCAAAAATCTAATCATTAATATTACTTTTTAGCTTGTACAACAATAGTATTTCCAGTTCTACCTAGGCTATGACTATTTCGTTGTAATAGTAATTTCACAATTTTTTTGTTTAATCGTTGACTGCAAAAAAGCTTATTATAGTCATTGCAAGAGAAAGAATGTGTTTGGATTGATTTTAAGAAAACATTTCCAGCTCTTTTACTAAAAACAACATCTGTTTATTAAAATATATGTGGTTAATAGTAATTTCACAACTTTTTTGCTTAATCGTTGACTGCAAAAAAGCTTATTATAGTCATTGCAAGAGAAAGAATGTGTTTGGATTGATTTTAAGAAAACATTGCCAGCTCTTTTACTAAAAACATCTGTTTACTAAAATATATGTGGTTAATAGTAATTTCACAACTTTTTTGCTTAATCGTTGACTGCAAAAAAGCTTATTATAGTCATTGCAAGAGAAAGAATGTGTTTGGATTGATTTTAAGAAAACATTGCCAGCTCTTTTACTAAAAACATCTGTTTACTAAAATATATGTGGTTAATAGTAATTTCACAACTTTTTTGCTTAATCGTTGACTGCAAAAAAGCTTATTATAGTCATTGCAAGAGAAAGAATGTGTTTGGATTGATTTTAAGAAAACATTGCCAGCTCTTTTACTAAAAACATCTGTTTACTAAAATATATGTGGTTAATAGTAATTTCACAACTTTTTTGCTTAATCGTTGACTGCAAAAAAGCTTATTATAGTCATTGCAAGAGAAAGAATGTGTTTGGATTGTTTTTAAGAAAACATTGCCAGCTCTTTTACTAAAAACAACATCTGTTTACTAAAATATATGTGGTTACTAAATTACTAATCATCATCCAAAAATAACCAACATTGAAATCCATATTTTCTCTACTATATAAACACCAATAATCTCTTCTTCGTAATCCCACAGAGCCAATTCCAAATACAATTAAATATATAAATAAAATAAATTGAACTCCTAATCGGAGTTTCTTTTATAACTTATTTATTTATTTAATCTATTTGGAAGACTAAATCAAACAACGATCAATAATAATATGGGGATGTCTAAAAATCTCAAGGTTATTCTATCTCTCGCTCTTGTTGTGTTCTTGGCTCTTGCAGCAACCAAGATTGAAGCAAGAGTCATAAATTATCGTGATCTTCGGAGTGGAGATCACGGTATGCTTTGTGACAAAGCAAACCCTAGCTCCTGCAAGAAGCAAGAAGCGAATCATTACACGAAAGGATGCGAGGCGAGCCAGCATTGCCGTGGACCAGTCCCAAAACTGTGAATCAACCAAAGAGCATCAAATTAGTTTCCTAATTATTAGGATTATCGTACTTTCTTATCATGAGAGTGAATTTGATTAAATAATATGTGTTGACAAAAAAAAAAAAAGATTAAATAATATGTTTTTGTATCATACTTTTTTGGCACTCTAACATGTCAAAAACTAAAAAAAATGCAATTGTGTCATTCTTAAGATGGGTTTCCAATAAAGAAAAATGCAAGACTAAAAACAAATTATTCTTTGAATTCACTTAGAAACATAAATTCTCATATAAAACAATAACTCTAACTAAAAAATAAATTCTCATTTCCCCCACCGTCGTTCTCCTGAAAACTGCGCTTCCCAAACGAGCCTCTCTCGACGACTCCGGGCAAAGCGATTCGGGTCATGTATTCGTCTACGACAGATCTTCAACGAAGTGATTCTGCAACAGTGCGACAATCTCAAGGGAGTCTGAGAAAAGCTCGTTCAACGGGAACGCCTACAAGTTCAAAAATCTGCTCTTTAATGGTTTCTTTATTCTTACGAAGTCAGCTTAAACAGGAATAATCGATTTGATTTTTCAAAAATGGTTTCATTTGTCTTTTTTGTCATATGTAAATTGTTCAGACTTGAGACTAAAGATTGGATTTGGATCTGTCCTTACCTGAGCAAAACACACACACGCAAAAAATTAAATAAAAATATTCCGCTGCCGGGTTTTGAACCCGGATTTCAACAATTGAAATAAACATTTGTGCTACAACGGATCTGTTGAAAGCATTTCCAATTAGTTAATTTATAATGCTAGTTTCTATATTATTTTCTATTTTCTACCTTTCAAATGTTTCTATTATTATATTTTTTTTGAAATTTATAAATTTTATATGTATATTTATTATTTTCAAGAAAAAATTCACCGATAATTCGATATCGCAAAACGCAAAATTCTACAAAAGCTGCTATTTAGAAGTTTTTCACGAGAATCGCATAGCGATTTCGTAGCACTTTTCCCTAAAAACCGCAACAGAGCATTTTCATCAAAGCCGCAAATTAGCTATTTAATAGCACTTTTCCCTGAAAACCGCAACAGAGCATTTTAATCAAAGCCGCAAATTAGCTATTTCCCTACCTAAATTGCAAAACAACGATTTCCCGCCAAAACTACGAAATAGCTATATCCCGTCAAAACCATAAGATAGCAATTTCTCGCTAAAAAAAATACTGATTTACCGTCAAAACCATAAAATAGCGGGTTTTTTTTCAAAACCGCAAAATAACGGGTTCTCGTCAATACCACAAAATAGTTGTTCCCCGCCAAAATTTCTAAATAGTTATTTCCTACTAAATCGCAAAACAATGATTTCTCGCCAAAACAATGAAACAACAATTTCCCACCAAAACTGCAAAATAGCGGTTTCCCGTGAAAACAACAAAATAGTGGTTTCTTGTCAAAACCGTGAAATAACGGTTTTCCGACCAAAACCGCAAAATAGTTATTACCTGCCGAAATTGAAAATAGGGGTTTTCCGGAAAAACCACCAAATAGTGTTTTCTCGCGAAAACCGTAAAATATCGTTTTCTCGTGAAAATCGCAAAATAGTGGTTTTCTCTTAAAACTGCAAAATAGCGATTTTCCATTAAAAATCGCATATAAGGGTTTCCGTGAAAACCGCAAAACAACGATTTTCCGTGAAAACATTAAAACAACGATTTTCCGTGAAAACCGTAAAATAGCGGCTTTGCCTTCAAAACTGCAAAATAGCGGTTTTCCGACAAAACTGCAAAATAAGTATTATAAAAAAATAGAATCTAAAAAATATTTCTTAACTGGATTATTTCATTAAAACCAAATTTTATGAGTTCTTCAAATATTAATTTGATTCAGTTGTAAATATAATTTTGTTTTTTTTGTCACACTTAATTCATTAATTTGCTTCCAAGGTACAAATAGAGGGAATTAAGCATCCTCTTAGATTATTACAACACAAAGTAAAAGCAATAGAACATATAACAATTAGATTATCTTGGAAGATGGACCACTGATTTGAGGCAAGACTCAAATGCGTCAGTGGAGACTTCATGGCAAAGCCGGAGAGTTTGAACTTAGTCATTTTCGAATGTGACGTTGAAAATGAACCCCTACCTCTGGTATTCGTAGAAACGAACCCGACTGCTTTTTCTGGTCTCGTGCAGACCGCTACACAAGAGTACAAGACGGTGAGAGAATTCAAATGAGTTTTCGGCAAAGAGCTCCGGAAGACGACCCTTCTCAAAGAAAGATAATTAGATGGAAAGGTTCTCTCCTCGGGAGGTAAGGGTGGTGGAATTGATCTCTCCCCAAGAGGGGATGAAGTTGGAATGGATCTCTCCCATAGGGAGGAGTTTTCTAGGGCAGCCATCTCCCATGTTGGAATAACCGTAACAAATCCGGAAAAGATGCCAAATAATTCAGCATCAAATATGGGTCAGCAGTGTTTGACAATGATGGGTCAAGAAGCCCACAACTTCGATCAGGCCCAGCCCTTTCTTATGCTTTGCCAGTTGAGCAGGGAGGCTTCGGGACGGAGGGGAAATGAGGAGGAACGGCGATGGAAAGTGCTCTCTGTGCCGAAGAGTGACTAGGCGGATGCGTAACGGTATAGTTCGCGCAAGCTGTGACCAAGAGAGGAAAGTTTGGAAGATGGATTGGAAGCCTACAATCAAAGTCTTTGGATTCACCGGTAATACTCAAGCAAGTCGGACGGAGGAGCTCAGAGTCCGCTTAGTCAGAGATATGATTAACCGTGTTTTCCCCGGTTTCTAACCCTTGTTTTGTGTCTTTTATCGAGTCAAAGTTTCTTTTTATAGTCTTTTATTCCTTTATCGTGTTTCTTTAGTTTTTAAATGACTTGGGGAGAAAATGAGCCGTTTTGGGTGAAAATGAACATATGGAGACGCAGAATTATGCAGAGGCTTCAGAATTTTGGCTTTCTTTGAAAGACTTTCCACCAATGGATCGATCTCCAATTTTGATGCAAGATAGAGCATTTGGTTAAATTTCATTTGGAAGTGGTGTGTGGTCATTCCAACGGTGCCAATCAAAAGTTACGCCAGTTTTAGTGAAAACAATCCAACCTAAACCGACCAAATTAGCGACGCAGGAAAAAAAATTGGTTTTCACTTGTTTTGACCCGGAATTACCTAGGGTTTCGTGGAGAACGACTCTAGACCTATTTATACTTATTTTTAAGCCACTTTTGAGGGCACGCTTTATTTTTCTACAGATTTTGTATCTATTTCTCTTGGGAGGAGATCTCTGAACCTCTTCTGACAAATTTGGAGAAGATTTATGAACCCTTTTATATATCTATCTATTGGATTTCATTATGTTATCTCTCATATATATATTTTTTTGTTCTCTGCAACTATGTGTGAGTAGATTCATAGTTATGTTTTAGGGTTTTCAAGAGAATTCATGAATTGCTAGTTTAGGATTGTTAGATAGGGAATTTTCGATTGGTTTATTCATCTATTGTTGATCTTATTGCTGAAATTTGACTCGCGGCCTATATATGATCTTAGGATTAATCTATAATCTATTCATCAAAAGTGTTTTAGATTTCCTGAAAGAACATAAATTAGCAAGTTCTCCTTAGCCAACGAAAGCTGATGCTAAGGTGATTTGTGAACTTATCAAACATGAACATTAATGTGTGCTTATAATTCTAAGTTTAAACGACCGTTTAGATACTGCCTTGATTGGTATAAATGATAGTAGAGCAGTAGCATTAAGAAGCAGAAGCAGTATGCTGCTGAACCTGTATGCTCTGATTAATGAACACATTTTGTGATTGACAGAGTTGTGAAAGATTATATATATAATTATTTAATATATTTATTCGTAAGCACTATATCTATAGTTATATTTTTAATAAAATTTTTAATAAAAATTTAATAAAAATTTTCATATTTCAATTGTATTTATTATATTATATTTTTATTTAAATTTTTATTTGAAAAATAATAAAATAATGGTAAATATTGGTTTTAAGAGTATAAAATTTACACTTTAATATAAACATAATTTTTTGATATCATTTAACAAAATAAAGTAGTTATATAAAATTATTTTAATTTTTTTTTATTTTATATGTTAATGCTCTACCAAAAGTTTCATATGAAAGCATAGAGGAAAGAGCATTTGTAGAGCATATGCAGCTTCTAAATGCTTTGTTGATTGGTTGATAAAATGGTTAACGCTTTTTAAATGCTCTACCAATCAATGTCTAAGGATTTATTGGTTTTTTAATTTTAGTGAGGGTTATTGGTTCTTGCATTTTAATGGATTTAGAAATCCTTCTCAGATTTAGAAATCCTATGATTTCTAAATCCTAGGATTTCTAAATCCTAATGAATCCATTGATTTTAAAATCAGATAAGTGGATTTCAAAATTAAATAAGTAGGATTTTAAAATCAAATATGCGGATTATTGTAAATCAACCAAATGGATTTACAATAATTTTTAGTCTTATAATAAAATGAAAATTAAAAAAAAAAACCAAAAAGACTTGTCGTTCTTTTTCTTTCACTAATCATCTATTATTCTCTTAAAGTATAGAATATATCCACATATTTTTTATAATTATTGATCTCAATTGATTGGCATGTTCTCTTTTTTGATCTTAGGTTCCAAGAATTTCTTCATCATTGTTATTAACTTCTTCAAGATCTTCTTCTTCATAATTTGTTTCTTCAGGAAAAATATATGTTCAACAGTAGTTTCGAAGAAAGTTATGTAAACCAGCACATGCAAGT
This sequence comes from Eutrema japonicum, assembly GCA_030161315.1. Classification (NCBI taxonomy): domain Eukaryota; kingdom Viridiplantae; phylum Streptophyta; class Magnoliopsida; order Brassicales; family Brassicaceae; genus Eutrema; species Eutrema japonicum. The sequence continues at coordinate 50,864,927 of BSQW01000007.1, read as the reverse complement.
GCAATTTATGTTTGTATCTTTTAAGGAAAAGGAGGCGCAGACTTAAAAAATAGGAATCGAGATTTGAAGATACCAAATATTCTTTCAGAATGTAGCATCGGGTATGAATGTGATTGGATTAGGCGATACTACTTATGCTCGAACAGGTGGATTTATGGAAATGGAAAATGAGCAAAAAAATTATAGTGAAGAATTTTTCATGAATGTCTAGGAAAATTATGAAACACAATCATCTTTTTTTTGCAGCGGTTCAAATAATACTTTGGAAAAACTCCCTTTAAGAAAAAGACAGAGAACTAATCCTCTTAACAATATTGATGATCCAATCATTCAAAAAAAAGGTACAGAAGAAGCTTGTACCGAAATGAACTCCTTGACAATAATCACTAAAAAACTCTTTACTTTGATACAAGAAAGAGAAGCAAAGCAACAACAAGAAGCTGAGAAAAAGAAGAATAATTTATGGGAAGCTATCAAAGAAGTTTCTAATTTGAATGACCATGTTCGTTACGATGCGGTTAAAGTGATTCACCAATTAGGGATGAAAGATGTGGTCCTTAGCATGTCCATTGATGAGCGTTATAGTTGGATTAAGCGTAACGTCATTGAGTGATGGATTTATTATTATCTATTGTTGGATTGATCATTTTATGAGTTCGATTAGACTATGAGTTTTTGTAATAAAATTGGCTTTTTCTATCTATCTTTTTTACCATTTCAAATCAAGATGAAATTGACTCAATTATCTTTTCAAAATATTATGTGGCCTTTAAGCTTCGAGAGTCTCACGAAACGTAGCGTGATTCCTCTATTATTGTTTTTGTACGTTTTCCTCTTTACTATTTTTTCTTTTTCCAAATTTTGAATAATACAAATCCAACCAAATAACAAGGTTTCATTCGATATTTGCTTCTTTGTATTTTACTCTTAAGAACACTTGTAAATCCATTCAAATTCAAATTAAAATCAAATCCTTATGCAAATCCTTACTATTGAATAACACTTGATTTTAACATGGATTTTAAAATCATAAAACCAATAACACAATATTTGAATATGATTTCAAAATCATAGAACCAATAACACTGAATTTGGTTTGGATTTCCAAATCCATTAAAATATACAAACCAATGACAAATAAACGTTTTTAATCTCCAGTTTCTTTCACTCCACTCTTTGTAGTTAGAATAGGTAATTAAAAAGCAGCCTACGTAAAGAAAAAGAACAATCAAACTTATTTACATTCTCCAAGGAAAATAATTGTATCTGTTGAACGAGTATTTCAATTAAATATAAGTTAGGTAAATAAGTTGGGGACTCGGAGAATTTCGTTTTATTAAAACTTTAACTCGGCAATTACATGGAGGAGTTAGGTTGTCTAGATGACGAACTGTAATGCAAGAATTTAAGAAATTTGAGTCAGAGTTCGTAGTGATTAATCTCTTAGATCTCACTCGTTAATTCATGGTCAGATCTTTTTCCTCGATGGGGTGCTTCTCTATTTATACAGATGTTTACTCGGTGACCAATTTTCTTTTTTTCCCGTAGATCGTACGGCCATGCTTAATGGACCGACTTATTTTTTCCCCGTAAATCGTTTGGTTGGGCTTCTTAATAGGCGAATTCTTTTTTCATAGATGTCATACGGTCGGCAGTGTAATGGGCTTTATCAATTGTTAAATGAGTCGATCTTGATTCAGATGGGGCTAAAGTGAGGGTGCCCAACCACCTCCAATGCAAAACAAATCTTCCAAGCATCATACCAAAAAAAAAAAATTTCTTTTTTAAATTTAAATGTTAAATTAATTCAAAAAAAAACAAAGTTATATATGTACAATGAATGATTCCTTTCTTAAATTTTGAAAGTTTGTTTTCTATGAATAACAAGAGCCTATTCTAGAAATGTGAAATTTTTCATCGTGTGGCCAACCAAACTTGCATTCCTTCCTCGTATTTTTCATCTCCCAATCTTTGTATGGATTTCGAGTTTGATTGTCAAAAAAATAAATTTCAACCAAGTTGTTGGTGGTTGGGTGGTTCCTTTCCTGCGGTGAGTGTCGGCCCTGTTGGTCTAGGCCAGGGATCGATTCCCCGCGGGAGCGGAATTACCAGGACAAGCATTTGGCCAAGTGGGGCATTATAAGTGGATTGTGTCGTTCCCATCCGGGAGATTAGTCTGGGCCTTTGGGCTTGGGATTACTCCTGGGGGCCGAAAGACATAAAAAAAAAATAAATAAATAAATAAAGAAATTTCTTCCAAGCAAATTTTTTTTTTTTTTTTGGGTTTTGCGATTAGTTGAATGGCAAAGAGAACCATCTATGTACTTTGTAACTTGCAAGAATGACATTGAGATCCTAGGGACTAGTTAGTGATATCAAAGCTGTTAGAGTTGTAAGGTAAACTCAGTAATATTCAGAGCCGGATATTACACAAATTGAATTGTTGATCTGTCATTAAATGTATTGTGGTTTGTAACAATTATTTGTTTACTAGATTTGTATTAATTATAGGCGTTAACTCATAAAATTCTAGATTTACCAACTTATATATAGTACCATGCATGTGCATGGTTATATCCATATTATTGTTAGGACTGTTAAAAAAAATCAATATTATTGTTAGGTATGTTATAATGCAAATAAATTGTTGTAGATCTGCATTGCATTGAAAAAATGTAACGTTATAGCACAATTTTACTTTGGCATGTTATGAATAGGGTTGCCAAAATATCGAAAATACTTAGTTTGATTTGTTAATTATATGTCCTGATCTGTTCAGAATTTTAGAAATTTTTCGAAACTCTGTGTTTGGATACGGAAAACAATAGATAAATACAACGAAATGGTGATGATTTAGTGGTTGAAGGATTCACTTTTTTTTTTTGAACAACATGTTGAAGGATTCACTATAGCACAATCTTTGATAGAGTTTTAGCTTTTCACTACCATTTCAATAATTTTTGGCCATTTGTTGACGTTTTCAATAACAAAAAAACTCGGATTTATATGAGATTCGGAGTCTCGGAAAATTAATTTGGATTTTGATATGAGATTCTCACAGATAAAACAAAAATGGCAAATAAATACATTTGAATACGAGTACGAATACTTTTTTTAGCAGAAAACAGAATAATACGGATATATATTTGTATTACTAGATTGATAAACTTGGGTGTAGAATATAAATATATTTTTTAATATATTTATATTCTATATAACAATTATATTAATTTTCTTCATGTGATAGTTTCAGAAGAATTTCCACATGTTTTTATATTAATAGATATTTTTAAAAAGATCGTTTTTATATTAGTATTTGTTTAGTTATTTGTGTCCTTTGCAAAACTAAATCACAACATAAAAACTTAATATGTATTTGTCTAAAGTAATATTATTATTTTAAACATAATAAAATCCATTGTATAGAAAAAGGGTTGTACTCTCTTATGAGAACCTGCACATTACATATTTTCGTATTATAACTTTTAATATTAAATGCAATTATTAAAGTACGAACCAGAAATCCTAACTTTCCAATTTTTGATAAATCAAATTTTTTTATTTAATCGTGAGAATACCAGAAAAAAAATCCAGATTAATTAAATTTGAACCAATTACAAAAACAATTACTATGATTTACAAACTACCATATTTAATCTCTATAATATTATTTAAGATGACATTTTTGAAAATGAACTTTATTTTGTAAGTTATTACATGAAATATCATTACAAATAACAAAGAATAATTGAAATAGGAAAAAGTATAATTGCTTTTTACAATTAATGATAAGAATATGAAAAATATTTATTTTGCATTAAAGATGTTATCTACTATATATTTTTAAATAATAATCAATCTTATTATATAAAGCTGGATCCCTCAACCCGAGTGTGACACGTATGATAATTTTCAATTACGAGATTGTGACATTTGTCACAGTTGTTAATTTAGATCTTGACATGTGTCAATTTAATTAAAGAAAATAAAAATGAATGAAAGTAAATATTAAAAAATGTTACACTAAAAAAGGCAATATTAGTACAAATAAATTAAAATAAATATTAAAAAAGGTTAAACTAAAAAATAATAAATATATATATATATTAAAAAGAAATTTAAAATAATAATATAATCACGAAACTAATAATATAAAACATTTATAAAATTAAACTTAAAAAAAACACGATCAAAACTCTATATTAAAAGGAAACATAAAAAAATGAAATTAATAATATAACTATGACCAAAATAATAATAATATAAACACGGAACTTAAAAAGGAAACTTAAAAAATATAACCATGATTAAAAAACACAGAAAAAAAACGTGGAACATAATAAAAAAGGAAACTAATAAAGAAACAATAATAAAAAAGGAAAAATAAAAAAGGAAACATAAAAAGGAAACTAATAATATAACCACGACTAAAATAATAATAATATAAACAGAGAACTTGAAAAAGAAAACTTAAAAAATATAACCACGAACAAAAAAAAAACCGACCAGAACTCTATATAAAAAAGAAACTTAAAAAAGTAAACTTAAAAGTAAAACCTCATTATGACAAATGGAAACTTAAAAAAGAAAAATTATTAATATACAACCACAATGAAACTCTATATAATAATCTACACCTTTCTAATTTTTAAACGTGTGCTTCCACCTTTTAGTTTTCTTATTCAAATTCTAAACAATCAAATCATGACTTTTAAAACACAAAAAATCCTAAACAATCAAATCCACGAGCACAAGCACGCTGGCCTCTATAAGGTCGGCCACGGACTGAGCTTTCTCAACTCTAATAGCAGCAACCTCATTGGTGAGTTCGGCTACGCTCTTCTCAAGCTTCGCCGAACTCTCCTTTTCTGTTGTCCATGAGCAACGAACTGCAGCCTAATCTTGATAAGTCTCAAAACGATTCGAATCCCGCTAAATCATGTCAATCTTGATTCATGTAGAGCTAATAATTTTCATGAAATTCGCCGAACTCAAGTTAGGCGAACAAGGGGGGAGGGGTTATTGTTGGAGGTTGACTGCGCACACCCACTTAGCCTGACCCAAACCAAGATCGGCCAATTTACCGGTGTAGAAGCCCTTGAAGTGCAACCAAATCCCCGAAAAACGGAAATTATTCATATAAGCTTCGATAAAAGAGGAAATTGTCCATATCAATCCAAGAGGAATAAGAAAATCGTCAACCGACTAACCACCAATAAATAGAGATGCTCCCCATTGAGGAGAGGGGTATATTATTCGCTGAAGAGACCTAAAAGATTATTAGTTCAGAGTTTTCCGGCCTTAGTTTCTTAGATCTTATTTCTCGTTTCCTAGCTCGTCACCTCCGAAGACCTAACTCTCTTGTATTTCGCCGAGCTTGACTTTAATAAACGAGAATTTCTGATCATTTTTACTTATTTGCCCCTTGTGTGATATCCATATCATACTACAACCTTGTTAACTAGTTCCAATAACCGCTGTGCAAACGTTGGAACTTTCATCTTCTACAACTCCAGAAAATTATCTTCTCCTCCGTTATGTCTTCCACATCTCAATGGAACTCTTTCGATGCATCCATTAGTCCAATTTCTTCTATTCCAATCTGTATAACTCTTTGGCATAAACCCTTTACTGAAAACCCGGATTTTTATGAGCTTCAGGAGATGACTCTGGATTATGGTTTGGAATTTTTCCGGTTAATCAGAGAAAATTAAATTGTTAGTATTCATACTTTAGTTCATCTTATAAAATCCTGCATATCAAGTAATCTCCCACTCCAAATCATACATCCGATTACTACATCAAGGCATACGCCGTGCAAGACCAGTTATCTAGACACTGCTAATTTAGACAACTTTGTTAACTAGTTCCAGACCGTTGTGCAAACGTTGGAACTTTCATCTTCTGCAACTTCAGAAAGCAATCTTCTCATCTCTTATGTCTTCCACATCTCAATGGAACTCTTCCGATGCATCCATTAGTCCAATTTCTTCTATTCCAATTTGTATAACTCTTTGGCACAAACCCTTTACTGCATTTGCAAGACGGATTTTGACCTCGAGAATTACAGCATGTGAATTCGCTACATTGGTTGTAACCATTGCACGACGGCTAAGGAAACTTAGAACCAACCCTCCATTCTTGCTTAACGTAGTTCCAATCTTTATGATATAAAGTCTTTCACTCCCCAAATTTAAGTGACACATTGAATGATTTTCAGTATAGGTAATTAACACCGTTCCTTGCCTATTGTTATAAGAACCCGTCCCAGAGACCGTTTTGTCACATAAGAACACCGTTTTTCTTGATGAAAACCTATGGAAAAGGGTGAAGAATAAGAAGTGAATAGTTTCCTAGTGCAGGATCTGTATTGCTTTTCCAAGAAGTAAGCTCTTGTGTTTCTCTGGTCTTCGCCTCGATTCCAATTGTCATTATTGGCAAGAACGAGTCATGTGGATGCTTGAAGCTATTCCAGAGAATCTCTTCATGATCACTCATGTAACCTTGGAGCACAAGGTTCCCTGAATCCAAAAGCAGAACCCATGTAGAAGTAGCTAATGGTAATGAGACGTTGATGGACCAGAGAATCCGTTGATCGGAGTGTTCTTGTTTGCTACCCAAACAACGATTTGTTCAGGTATGTTGTTGTACCATATCCCAACGTACCGGTTAGTGGAATTAACTGGGCTAAAGAAACCGAACCTGAAAGTAGTGTTGTGTACCGGTTAGTGGAATTAACCGAGCTAAGAATATTAAAACCCTTTACCATTAACCTCTCAAATAATATAAAAATGATATATGTCTTTCATTATTATTTTTTAGGTAGGCAAATACTTAATAGTTTTAATAGTTTTAAATGTCGAAAAAATTTTCATAACGAAAAAAATAATGGCTTTTTCAATATAAATTTTCTTAATGAGAAAAAGTAATTAATAATTGATATGTTTCTATTCTACACATATATTGGTAATAACGTAGTCAAATGAAATAAAAATATATGAGATACTATAACGTATATATATTCTTAGCTCAATTAATTCCACTAACCGGTACACAACACTACTTTCAGGTTCGGTTTCTTTAGCCCGGTTAATTCTACTAACCGGTACGTTGGGATATGGTACAACAACATACCTGTATAAACCGTTGTTTGGGTAGCAAACAAGAACACTCCGATCTATGATTCCTCCGGCGTTATTTTGATATTCGGCGATGGAAATCTCGCCATCACATCGGATAGTAAACAACGGATTCTCTGGTCCAGCAACGTCTCATTACCATTAGCTACTTCTACATGGGCTCTGCTTTTGGATTCAGGGAACCTTGTGCTGCAAGGTAACATGAGTGGTCATGTAGAGATTCTTTGGGAGAGCTCCAAGCATCCACATGACTCGTTCTGGCCAAGAATGATAATAGGAATCGAGGTAAAGACCAGAGAAACCCGAGAGCTTACTTCTTCGAAAACCAATACAGATCTTGCACTATGAAACTATTCACTTCTTGTTCCTCACCTTTTTCCAGAGGTTTTCATCAAGAAAAACGGTGTTCTTATGTGGCAAACCGGTCCCTGGGACGGGTTTGACACTTATAACAACATGCAAGGAATGGTGTTAATGACCTATACCGAAAATCATTCAATGTGACACTTAAATTTGGGGCGTGAAATACTTTATATCATAAAGATTGGAACTACGTTAAGCAAGAATAGAGGGTTGGGGCTAAGTTTCCTGAGCCGCCGTGCAATGTTTACAACAAATGTAGCGAATTCACGAGCTGTAATTCTCGAGGTCAAAATCCGCCTTGCAAATGTAAAGGGTGTATGCCAAAGAGTTATACAAATTTGGAATAGAAGAAATTGGACTAATGGATGCATCGAAAGAGTTCCATTGAGATGTGTAAGACATAACAGATGAGAAGATAGCTTTCTGAAGTTGCAGAAGATGAAAGTTCCAACGTTTGCACAACGGTCTGGAACTAGTTAACAAAGTTGTCTAAATTAGCAGTGTCTAGATAACTGTTCTTGCACGGCGTATGCTTTTGATGTAGGAATCGGATGTATGATTTGGAGTGGGAGATTACTTGATATGCAGGATTTTACTAACAATTTAATTTTTTCTGATTAACCGGAAAAATTCCAAACCATAATCCAGAGTCATCTTCCGAAGCTCATAAAAATCCGAGTTTTCTACACCTTAACAGCATGTTATCTATAACTTCTCAAAAAAAATTAACAACATTTTAACTATAAATTCTCAAAAAAATAACAACATTGTATCTATGAATGTGATATGCTCCCTCTGTTTCTTAAAACAAATATACATTTTATAGAGTTTTCACACATATTAAGAAAAAATAATAATAATATTCATTTATAAATATATAAAAAATTTACACTAACAAAATTTCTATGACTCTAAACCAATAGTAATCAAAGAAATGAATTATTTTCAATTAATGTGTCTTGAATTCTAATATTTATTGTCATTATTTTGTAAAAAATGCATAGAAAATTGAGAACATCTATCTTTTTAAAATAGTTTATTTTTCTAAAATATTTATTAATAAAAAACAGAGGGAGTATCATATATGGTATTATCTAATATCAAAAGAGAGTGATAAATTTGTAAAAGTTATTTCCAAAACAATATTTCTTTATTTATTACAATTAATATTGTAATAACAATACATTGAAACACACAAAATAAAAAAGATGCGATAAAATATTATAGAATGATTTAAGAAGTCCATGGAAAACAGTTAGGTTGACCACCATCACGTCTATCCCGACATCAAAAGCATACGCCGTGCAAGAACAGTTATCTAGACACTGCTAATTTAGACAACTTTGTTAACTAGTTCCAGACAGTTGTGCAAACGTTGGAACTTTCATCTTCTGCAACTTCAGAAAGCTATCTTCTCATCTGTTATGTCTTACACATCTCAATGGAACTCTTTCGATGCATCCAATAGTCCAATTTCTTCTAATCCAAATTTGTATAACTCTTTGGCATAAACCCTTTACTGCATTTGCAAGGCGGATTTTGACCTCGAGAATTACAGCTCGTGAATTCGCTACATTTGTTGTAAACATTGCACGGCGGCTCAGGAAACTTAGCCCCAACCCTCTATTCTTGCTTAACGTAGTTCCAATCTTTATGATATAAAGTCTTTGACGCCCCAAATTTAAGTGTCACATTGAATGATTTTCGGTATAGGTCATTAACACCATTCCTTGCATGTTGTTATAGGTGTCAAACCCGTCCCAGGGACCGGTTTGCCACATAAGAACACCGTTTTTCTTGATGAAAACCTCTGGAAAAAGGTGAGGAACAAGAAGTGAATAGTTTCATAGTGCAAGATCTGTATTGGTTTTCTAAGAAGTAAGCTCTCGGGTTTCTGGTCTTTACCTCGATTCCTATTATCATTCTTGGCCAGAACGAGTCATGTGGATGCTTGGAGCTCTCCCAAAGAATCTCTACATGACAACTCATGTTACCTTGCAGCACAAGGTTCCCTGAATCCAAAAGCAGAGCCCATGTAGAAGTAGCTAATGGTAATGAGACGTTGATGGACCAGAGAATCCGTTGTTTACTATCCGATGTGATGGCGAGATTTCCATCGCCGAATATCAAAATAACGCCGGAGGAATCATAGATCGGAGTGTTCTTGTTTGCTACCCAAACAACGGTTTATACAGGTATGTTGTTGTACCATATCCCAACGTACCGGTTAGTGGAATTAACCGGGCTAAAGAAACCGAACCTGAAAGTAGTGTTGTGTACCGGTTAGTGGAATTAATTGAGTTAAGAATATTAAAACCCTTTACCTTTAACCTCACAAATAATATAAAAATGATATATGTCTTTCATTATGATTTTTCAAGTAGACAAGTACTTAATAGTTTTACTACTTTCCTCACAAATGTCGAAAACAAAAATATCATCATAACGAAAACAAATAATGGCTTTCTTAGTATAGATTTTCTTAATAAGGGAAAGTAATTAATAATTGATATGTTTATATTCTACACATATATTGGTAAATATGTAGTAAAATGAAATAAAAATATATGAGATACTATTACATATATATAAAGTTTTAAATCCTTTTTCGCAAAACAAAACGTCTTATATAATAATTGTCATTTCATCTATAAATAATAATTTACTCCCCGACAAATATTATATCACAAGAAAAAAAAAAAAAAAAGAGAGACCATGGCTTTGTCAAAGACCACAAGTTAATTTTAATGCTAATCATATTTCTAATGATCCTTGCAACGACGTCATCCACGTCTTCGGGAATGTTGCTCTTCTCAGTCAAACATGTTGTGATAATCAACAAACTTGTGACGCGTGCGACATTGACCGTACATTGTAAGAACAAAGATGAAGATAAGGGACTGATTTCACTCGGACCTGGAGATAGTTTCGATTTCAGATTTCGTGTGAATCTACGCAAAACAACGGTATACACTTGTAGCTTTGCTTGGCCTGGCAATACAGCGACGTTTGATATTTTTAGAGCTGATCGAGACGATAATTCAGATATCAAAGTTGGAATTTGCAGCGAATGTATTTGGGATATTTACGAGCCAGCACCATGTCGGGATAGACGTGATGGTGGTCAACCTAACTGTTTTCCATGGGCTTCTTAAATTATTCCATAATATTTTATAGCATCTTTTTTTCTTTTGTGTGTTTCAATGTATTGTTATTACAATACTAATTGTAATAAATAAAGAAATCTTGTTTTGGAAATAACTTTTACTAATTTATCACTCTCTTTTGATATTAGATAGTACCATATATGATATTCCCTCTGTTTTTATTAATAAATATTTTAGAAAAATAAACTGTTTCAAAAAAAAAGATGTTCTCAATTTTCTATGCATTTTTTTACGAAATAATGGTAAGAAATTTTAGGATTCAAGAAGCATTTACTGAAAATAATTGATTTCTTTGATTACTATTGGTTTATAGTTGTAGAAAATTGTTTAGTGTAATTTTTTTATATATTTATGAGTGAACATTATTATTTTTTCTTAATATGTGTGAAAACTCTATAAAACGTATTTTTTTAAGAAACAGAGGGAGCATATCACATCCATAGATAAAATGTTGTTATTTTTTTGAGAATTTATAGTTAAAATGTTGTTAGTTTATTTTGAGAAGTTATAGATAACATGTTGTTAAGGTGTAGAAAACTCGGATTTTTATGTGCTTCGGAAGATGACTTTGCATTATGGTTTAGAATTTTCCCCGTTAATCAGAAAAAAAAAATTGTTAGTATTCATACTTTAGTTCTTCTTATAAAATCCTGCATATCAAGTAATCTCTCACTCCAAATCAATCATCCGATTCCTACGTCAAAAGCATACGCCGTGCAAGAACAGTTATCTAGACACTGCTAATTTAGACAACTTTGTTAACTAGTTCCAGACCGTTGTGCAAACATTGGAACTTTCATCTTCTGCAACTTCAGAAAGCTATCTTCTCATCTGTTATGTCTTACACATCTCAATGGAACTCTTTCGATGCATCCATTAGTCCAATTTCTTCTATTCCAAATTTGTATAACTCTTTGGCATAAACCCTTTACTGCATTTGCAAGGCGGATTTTGACCTCGAGATTTACAGCTCGTGAATTCGCTACATTTGTTGTAAACATTGCACGGCGGCTCAGGAAACTTAGCCCCAACCGTCTATTCTTGCTTAACGTAGTTCCAATCTTTATGATATAAAGTCTTTCACGCCCCAAATTTAAGTGTCACATTGAATGATTTTCGGTATAGGTTATTAACACCATTCCTTGCATGTTGTTATAAGTGTCAAACCCGTCCCAGGGACCGGTTTGCCACATATGAACACCGTTTTTCTTGATGAAAACCTCTGGAAAAAGGTGAGGAACAAGAAGTGAATAGTTTCATAGTGCAAGATCTGTATTGGTTTTCGAAGAAGTAAGCTCTCGGGTTTCTCTGGTCTTTACCTCGATTCCTATTATCATTCTTGGCCAGAACGAGTCATGTGGATGCTTGGAGCTCTCCCAAAGAATCTCTACATGACCACTCATGTTACCTTGCAGCACAAGGTTCCCTGAATCCAAAAGCAGAACCCATGTAGAAGTAGCTAATGGTAATGAGACGTTGCTGGACCAGAGAATCCGTTGTTTACTATCTGATGTGATGGCGAGATTTCCATCGCCGAATATCAAAATAACGCAGGAGGAATCATAGATCGGAGTGTTCTTGTTTGCTACTATTGGGGGCTCGTATTGTAAATGCTAGGTTTAGCTACATTACACCGTCATATGAACGTGTATATATATTGTAAGACATAGATTGTGAAAGGTAAGAAAGCATATATTCTATAAATTCTACATTGTATCAGAGCTAAATCCTGAACTTTGAATCCTTCCTTTTTTGCTTTCGATCTTTTGGATATTTTTCATAAACTTCTGATTTTCTTTTCTTTCTCGAGTACATTTTTCCCCTTTTGGCTCGGTCTCGTTTCCTTTTTACTTCTCTTCTACGGTGATCAGCGACCATGTCCAGTGATCAAACAGCGGTTGTGACTACTCGCGTGGATGATTCCACCATCACACCGTACGCTCTGTTTTCATCAGATAATCCATGTTCGATGATCACTTTGGTTCTTCTTACCGGAGAAAACTACAACGAATGGTCATATGAAATGCTGAATGCTCTCCGTGCTAAGAAGAAGACGGGTTTTATTGATGGCACTATGCTAAAACCAAAAGCTGATAGCCCAGATTCTGAATCATGGATCTCGGTAAATTCCATGGTAGTTGGGTGGTTACGAACTTCAATTACCCCTCGAGTTCGTTCCACGGTTTCATTCCTTACAGATGCACATGATTTGTGGAACAATCTGAAGGAGCGTTTTTGTGTTGGAAATAAGGTCTGAGTTCATCATCTTCGGACTGATTTATGGGCATGAAAACAGAACGGACAGTCTGTGTTTGATTACTACGGAAGATTGACTGCGATGTGGGATGAATTGATTGCATACAAGCCAATTCAAACTTTTTCTTGTGCTGCTGGTGTGAATTTCGCCAAAGAACGGGAGGAAGAAAAAGTGTCTTAATTTGTGATGGGACTCGATGCTTCGCGTTTCGGGAATCTCATCAACTCCATCATTGATGATGATCCTTCTCCTGATCTTGCACAAGCATATGCTAAAGCTGTTCGTGAAGAACAGAGGCTGCATTCGGCTCAAGTATGCGAGCAACAGCAAGATGCCGTTGGTTTTGTTGTTCGTCGTGAGTCTTCTGATGTACTCCAGCCACAGCTTCGTCGTGATTTGGGTGGTGATTCCACAGCTACGTTGCAGCCTAGACGTAATCTCCTATGTTCGCATTGCGGAAAGTCAGGACATGAGAAGGCGTTTTGTTGGCAATTAAATGGCCATCCTGATTGATGGATCGAACGGAATGTTCGCTCTGGTGGCAGAGGTTCTGGTCATGGTGGTCGCGGTGGTCAGATCGTGGGTGCTTCTGGTCGTGGTCGTCAACAAGCACTCGCGGCTCATGCTACGACTTCAAATGCTTCTGTGTTTCCGGAGTTTACTTCGGAACAGTGGAAAGCAATTAGCATGATGGCTCACGAAAAGACTGGTGCTGTTAATCACGAGAAATTGTCTAGTAAGAAATTTGGAGACGTTATAATTGACACGGGAGCCTCCCATCATATGACAGGAAATTTCTCGTTGCTCACAAATATTGTTGACATTCCTCCGTGCCCCATTGGCTTTGCTGATGGAAGCAAGACGCTTTCGATAAGTATGGGAGTGCTATCTCTTACCAATGACATCTCTCTTTTTAACGTTCTTTACGTTCCAAATCTGAATTGTTTTTTGGTCTGTGTTTCTAAGCTATTGAAGCAGATGAAGAATTGTTTTGCACTATTCACGGATACTTTGTGTATTTTACAATACCGTTTTTCGAGGACCCTGATTGGAGCCGGTGAAGAACGGGATGGAGTGTATTATCTAACGGATGTTGCATCAGTACGGGTTCACAAGGCGGTCGCGGGTGTTGATCAAGCTTAGTGGCATCGACGATTAGGACATCCAGGTTTTTCAGTATTTTCTGCTTTACTTTTTGTTGGTGTTTTGAATTCTGCTAGTCCAAGTCCTTGTGACGTATGTTTTCGGGCTAAGCAAACACGAGAAATTTTTCTCGACAGTTTGAATAAAACAAAGGAATGTTTTGAATTGATCCATGTCGATGTTTGGGGTCCATATCGAGTTCCTTCTACTTCTGGTGCCTCCTATTTTTTGACCATCGTAGATGACTATTCTCGATCGGTTTGGATTCATCTCTTACTCGCAAAATCTGAAGTTCGTCAAGTGTTACAGAACTTTTGTGCTTACTCCGAAAAGCAATTTGGTAAAGCCGTCAAAATCGTTCGTAGCGATAACGGTACCGAATTTACTTGTTTGACCGCTTACTTTCAAGAAAAAGGGATAGTTCATCAAACTTCATGTGTCGCTACACCTCAACAAAATGGACGCGTCGAACGGAAGCATCGTCATATTTTGAACGTCGCTCGTTCTTTACTCTTCCAATCCAGTTTACCGATCAAATTTTGGGGAGAAGCAATTTTAACGGCGGCACATCTCATCAACAGAACACCAACGTCGATACACAAAGGATGTTCTCCGTATGAGTTATTGTTTGGCGAGAAACCCAGCTATGATCAACTGCGAGTTTTTGGTTCTTTTTGCTATGCTCATCTTCGCTCTCGTGATAAGGACAAGTTTGGTCCACGGAGCAGACACTGCATTTTCGTGGGGTATCCCTTTGGCAAGAAAGGATGGCGTGTTTTTGATATTGAGAGAGAAGAATTTTTGTCTCCCGCGATGTTGTTTTTCAAGAAGACGTTTTTCCGTTTCAATCTTTGCCGAAAAAACAGAGTTTCTTTGAAACTATTCCTCCTTTGATGGATGATTGTCACGACGAGGATTGGATTTTTAATCTGAGTTTGGTGGAAAGGGGGAGCAATGACGTTGATTCAAACGACTCCTCCGATTCTCCGACTCATACGGCTGATAATGTTTTGCCTCCGACTAACGATGATACATCACCTGTTGCTGAAACTTCCACTTTGGTGACCGATGTTGTCGCAGTCTCTCCTGACTCGTCATTGATATCTTCTCAGCATGCTGATGATACTTCTGCGCCTGCTATTCTTGATTTGGGTCGTGGGCAACGTGCGAAAACTCGGCCTCAAAAGCTTGACGATTACTTGCTTTACAACGTCACTTGCTTAGATAATACACCACCCGTTCTCGCCAACTCCGATTCAGTGTCCCCGTCTACGGTTCCAGGTAACACACCTTATCTCCTTGAACATTACATATCTGATGCGATGTTCTCTTCAGGCCATCAAGCTTTTCTCACAACTATCATTGCTGGTGTAGAACCTAAGAGTTACCGGGACGCTTTATAAGATAAAGTGTGGTGTGATGCTATGCAAAACGAGGTTGGTGCTTGTGAGTTAACTAAAACATGGAGTGTTGTTGACTTACCGGAAGGGAAAGAAGCTCTTGGCAATCAATGGGTTTTTAAAATCAAATATAATGCTGACGGTACTATTGAACGTCATAAAGCTCGCCTTGTTGTTCTCGGTAATCACCAAGTCGAAGGAGTGGATTTTAATGAGACTTTCGCACCTGTAGCGAAGATGACTACTATTCGAGGTTTACTTAAGATCGTTGCGGCTGAGAAATGGGAAGTGCATCAGAAGGATGTGCACAATGCGTTTCTTCACGGTGATCTCGATGAAGAAGTTTACATGAAACTCCCATTGGGTTTTCGCCATTCTGATCCTAAAAAGGTGTGTCGCTTACACAAATTTCTATACGGTCTTAAACAGGCCTCGCGTTGCTGGTTTGGAAAACTTTCTACGGCTTTGAAAGAGTTTGGTTTTACACAATCTTACGCGGACTACTCCCTTTTTACATATACTCGCGATGATGTCGAGCTTCAGGTATTGGTTTATGTTGATGACTTGCTGATCTGTGGAAATAACTCGGTTGCTTTGGGTAAATTCAAGGAATATCTAGGCAAATGTTTTCGTATGAAAGATCTCGGCAAGATGAAATATTTTCTCGGCCTGGAAGTGGCTAGGAACGAAGAGGGAATTTTTTTATCACAACGAAAGTATGCTCTTGAGATCATTGATAAATGTGGACTTCTCGGCTCTAAACCGGCACTTTTTCCGATGGAGCAGAATCATCAATTGGCTTTAGACACCAGCCCCTTTCTTGCTGATCCTACACGTTATCGACGTCTCGTTGGCCGTCTCATATACTTGTTGATCACAAGATCAGAGCTCTCCTATTCAGTCCACATCCTCTTACAATTTATGCAAACACCGCGTGAAGCTCACTGGGAGGCTGCCTTAAGCGTCGTGCGTTTTCTCAAATCTTCCGCTGGTCAGGGTATTTTGTTTCATTCTAGCTCTGATTTACGCCTTACCGCTTATTGTGATTCGGATTGGGGTGCGTGTCCAACTACTAGACAATCTTTGAGTGCTTACGTTATGTTTCTTGGAGGTTCCCCGATTTCTTGGAAAACGAAGAAGCAGAACATTGTCTCGCGTTCTTCTGCAGAAGCTGAATATCGGTATATGCATAATGCTCTAGATGAGATTATGTGGTTACGACAACTTCTGCAGGATCTCGGCTTTCCACACGATGGACCAGTCCGTTTATTTTGCGATAGTCAAGCTGCGATCCACATTGCCGCCAATCCTGTCATTCATGAGAGGACCAAGCACATTGAGAGTGAGTGCCATGCCGTTCGTGATGCCGTTCAAGATGGGCGAATTACAACTTTTCACGTTCGAACAGAGGATCAGCTTGCTGATTTACTAACTAAGCCGCTTGGTTGCCAACAATTCTCACGTTTAGTATCTAAGTTGAGCATTATTAATCTCCATGCTCCAACTTGAGGGAGAGTATTGGGCTATATTTTAGTGTATTGGGCTCATATTGTAAATGCTAGGTTAAGCTAGATTACACAGTCATATGAAGGTGTATATATTGTAAGACATGGATTGTGAAAGGCAAGAAAGCATATATTCTATAAATTCTACAGCTACCCAAACAACGGTTTATACAGGTATGTTGTTGTACCATATCCCAACGTACCGGTTACTGGAATTAACCGGGCTAAGGAAACTGAACCTGAAAGTAGTGTTGTGTACCGGTTAGTGGAATTAATTGAGCTAAGAATATTAAAACCCTTTACCTTTAACCTCACAAATAATATAAAAATGATATATGTCTTTCATTATGATTTGTTAAGTAGACAAGTACTTAATAATTTTACTATTTTCCTCACAAATGTCGGAAAAAAAAATATCATCATAACGAAAACAAATAATAGCTTTCTTAATATATATTTTCTTAATAAGGGAAAGTAATTAATAATTGATATGTTTATATTTTACACATATATTGGTAAATACGTAGTCAAATGAAATAAAAATATATGAGATACTATAACGTATATATAAATTCTTAAATTCTTTTTTGCAAAACAAAACGTCTGATATAATAATTGTCATTTCATCTATAAATACTAATTTACTCCCCGACAAATATTATATCACAAGAAAAGAAAAAGAAAAAAAAAAGAGACCATGGCTTTGTCAAGGAACCACAAGTTAATTTTAATGCTAATCACATTTCTAATGATCCTTGCAACGACGTCATCCACGTCTTCGGGAATGTTGCTCTTCTCAGCCAAACATGTTGTGATAATCAACAAACTTGTGACGCGTGCGACATTGGCCGTGCATTGTAAGAACAAAGATGAAGATAAGGGACTGATTTCACTCGGACCTGGAGATAGTTTTGATTTCAGATTTCGTGTGAATCTACGCAAAACAACGGTATACACTTGTAGCTTTGCTTGGCCTGGCAATACAGCGACGTTTGATATTTTTAGAGCTGATCGAGACGATAATCCAGATAGCAAAGTTGGAGTTTGCAGCGAATGTATTTGGGATATTTACGAGCCAGCACCATGTCGGGATAGACGTGATGGTGGTCAACCTAACTGTTTTCCATGGGCTTCTTAAATCATTCTATAATATTTTATCGCATCTTTGTTCTTTTGTGTGTTTCATTGTATTGTTATTACAATACTAATATTAATAAATAAAGAAATTTTGTTTTGGAAATAACTTTTACTAATTTATCACTCTCTTTTGATATTAGATAGTACCATATATGATACTCCCTCAGTTTCTTATTAATAAATATTTTTGAAAAATAAACTGTTTCAAAAAGAAAGATGTTCTCAATTTTTTATGCATTTTCTTACGAAATAATGATAAGAAATTTTAGAATTCAAGAAGCATTTATGGAAAATAATTGATTTCTTTGATTACTATTGGTTTAGAGTCGTAGAAAATTGTTTAGTGTAAAAGTTTTATATATTTATGAGTGAACATTATTTTATTTTTCTTAATATGTGTGAAAACTCTATAAAACGTATTTTTTTTAGAAACAGAGGGAGCATATCACATCCAGAGATAAAATGTTGTTATTTTTTTTGAGAATTTATAGTTAAAATGTTGTTAATGTTTTTTGAGAAGTTATAGATACCATGTTGTTAAAGTGTAGAAAACTCGGATTTTTATGAGTTTCGGAAGATGACTCTGGATTATGGTTTAGAATTTTCCCGGTTAATCAGAAAAAATTAAATTGTTAGTGTTCGTACTTTAGTTCATCTTATAAAATCCTGCATATCAAGTAATCTCTCACTCCAAATCATACATCCGATTCCTACATCAAAAGCATACGCCGTGCAAGAACAGTTATCTAGACTATGCTAATTTAGACAACTTTGTTAACTAGTTCCATACCGTTGTGCAAACGTTGGAACTTTCATCTTCTGCAACTTCAGAAAGCTATCTTCTCATCTGTTATGTCGTACACATCTCAATGGAACTCTTTCGATGCATCCATTAGTCCAATTTCTTCTATTCCAAATTTGTATAACTCTTTGGCACAAACCCTTTACTGCATTTGCAAGGCGGATTTTGACCTTGAGAATTACAGCTCGTGAATTCGCTACATTTGTTGTAAACATTGCACGGCGGCTCAGGAAACTTAGCCCCAACCCTCTATTCATGCTTAACGTAGTTCCAATCTTTATGATATAAAGTCTTTCACGCCCCAAATTTAAGTGTCACATTGAATGATTTTCGGTATAGGTCATTAACACCATTCCTTGCATGTTGTTATAAGTGTCAAACCCGTCCCAGGGACCGGTTTGCCAGATAAGAACACCGTTTTTCTTGATGAAAACCTCTGGAAAAAGGTGAGGAACAAGAAGTGAATAGTTTCATTGTGCAAGATCTGTATTGGTTTTCGAAGAAGTAAGCTCTCGGGTTTCTCTGGTCTTTACCTCGATTCCTATTATCATTCTTGGCCAGAACGAGTCATGTGGATGCTTGGAGCTCTCCCAAAGAATCTCTACATGACCACTCATGTTACCTTGCAGCACAAGGTTCCTTGAATCCAAAAGCAGAGCCCATGTAGAAGTAGCTAATGGTAATGAGAGAATCCGTTGTTTACTATCCGATGTGATGGCGAGATTTCCATCGCCGAATATCAAAATAACGCCGGAGGAATCATAGATCGGAGTGTTCTTGTTTGCTACCCAAACAACGGTTTATACAGGTATGTTGTTGTACCATATCCCAACGTACCGGTTAGTGGAATTAACCGGGCTAAAGAAACCGAACCTGAAAGTAGTGTTGTGTACCGGTTAGTGGAATTAATTGAGCTAAGAATATTAAAACCCTTTACCTTTAACCTCACAAATAATATAAAAATGATATATGTCTTTCATTATGATTTTTCAAGTAGACAAGTACTTAATAGTTTTACTACTTTCCTCACAAATGTCGGAAAAACAAATATCATCATAACGAAAATAAATAATGGCTTTCTCATATAGATTTTCTTAATGAGGGAAAGTAATTAATAATTGATATGTTTCTATTCTACACATATATTGGTAAATATGTAGTCAAATAAAATAAAAATATACGCGATACTATAACATATATATAAATTCTTAAATCCTTTTTCGCAAAACAAAACGTCTTATATAATAATTGTCATTTCATCTATAAATACTAATTTACTCCCCGACAAATATTATATAACAAGAAAAGAAAAAAAAAAAAGAGAGACAATGACTTAATGCTCATCACATTTCTAATGATCCTTGCAACGACGTCATCTACGTCTTCGGGAATGTTGCTCTTCTCAGCCAAACATGTTGTGATAATCAACAAACTTGTGACGCATGCGACATTGACCGTGCATTGTAAGAACAAAGATGAAGATAAGGGACTGATTTCACTCGGACCTGGAGATAGTTTCGATTTCAGATTTCGTGTAAATCTACACAAAACAACGGTATACACTTGTAGCTTTGCTTGGCCTGGCAATACAGCGACGTTTGATATTTTTAGAGCTGATCGAGACGATAATCCAGATAGCAAAGTTGGAGTTTGCAGCGAATGTATTTGGGATATTTACGAGCCAGCACCATGTCGGGATAGACGTGATGGTGGTCAACCTAACTGTTTTCCATGGGCTTCTTAAATCATTCTATAATATTTTATCGCATCTTTTTTTATTTTGTGTGTTTCAATATTAATTGTAATAAATAAAGAAATCTGGTTTTGGAAATAAATTTTACAAATTTATCACTCTCTTTTGATATTAGATAGTACCATATACGATATATCACAACCATATATACAATTTTGTTAATTTTTTTGAGAAGTTATAGATAAAATGTTGTTAAGTTGTAAAAATCCCGGAGTTTTATGAGTTTTAGGAGATTAGTCTGAGTTTTGGTTTGGGATTTTCCCGGTTAACCAGAAAAAAAATTTGGTTAATTTTTATAGAGAGAGGAGAGGCAAATAGATGAATAACCCACATTGCACATTATTGATTTGTTTTATTTTCGGCTTCCTCATCCACCATAGCTTTCCTTAGTTTATAGACACTTCTTGAGATTCAATCATTTGCTCTCACAAGCCAAGTCTTTTTTTTTTTTGATTCTTCTTTAAATCCAAAGGTAGTAATATAGTTGACAATTGGACGGGATGTTTATGCGCTAGCCCAATCCAAATCATTATGGATCGGTCATAGTTACGCCCAAAAATAAAGCGGTTTAGATGGGCTAAGACCAATTTCGTTTGGGGTCAAAAGTGGAGTGGACCAAACAGTCATTGGAACTACTTTTTTAAAAAACCTATCCTAAAACTTTAAAAAATAAAACTAATTAATTTATCTTTAATTATTCTTATTAAATCATATTTTATAATTATCATTAAAATATTATTTTTTGCCAAAATAGCATAATCTCGCCAAAACTGTAAAAATCACGTTTTCCTGTCAAAACCGTGAAATTGTAATGTAGACTGTGAAATCGCATTCTCACACCAAACCGCAAGCCCACATTTTTTTTCAAAATCGTAAAACCGTATTTCCCGTCAAAATCGTAAAATCATGTTTTTCGCCAAAAACGTAAAATCGCGTTTTCCGGCCAAAACCGTGAAACGACAAGAAAACCGATGAAATGACTACAACCACACTTACATATCTTAATATAATGAAAAATATATATTTGAGAATCGAAAACGTACTGATTCATTCCCGGACCAGCTTTTCCGGACAGAGCGAGTCATATAATATTTCTTCCCGGACAGAGCGAGTCATATAAAATAACTCATAAATTGAAAAAAGAATTATGATAATTCAAAAGATTTAATAAATTGAAGAAAAACTGAAACATCGTTCTCTTAATTTGGGAGATATGTAACATATTAGAGAGTTCAAGAAGAAGAAGAGTTCTCATTCCCGTCTTTACCTTTCAAACACTATAGTTAAGGACATCAGGTCCCGTACTCTACTAAGCTTTGCTCTATTTTTTATTTTTATAACGTTGTAATTTAAAAAAAAAAAAAATTCACATTTCAACAAGAAAAAAAAGTTATACTAATACATGAAGTAAATCACTTCATACTTTGTTGATCATCATTTCTATCAAATGTCATGAATTAAAGCAAGATCTAAGGCAAAATCTTGTTAGTATTCATACTTTAGTTCATCTTATAAAATCAACAAATTAACAATGTATGTCCTTAATACCACAAACTTGTGCGTGTGTGTGTTTTTTTTTAGCAGAAAACTTGTTTTATGATTACTTTTGCTATATAATTAAGGGGCCATCTTCTATTTTAAATGCATAGATGTTATTATGATTTAGTTTCCTCTTAAATATAATTTATTAATTAGAAATATATATGTATATATATATATATGTTTATTTATATATTTAAGTTGACAAACAATATAAGTTTAATATGCACCGTTTAATGATCCTAGTTTTGTGTTTAGTTCACAAACTCTTAAAAAATCAATTGTTTTGTATCTAACTTTTTATAAAATTAGTAAAATATTATTCAAATAAAATATAATAAATTATAGTAAAAAATATAGCAATATTATTAATAGATTTTTTCTGTGAATATATATGGATTGATTATGATTTGAAATATATAATATTAATAATAATTAAGAAAATAAATAGTAAATAACCTCTTTAGTGATAAATAATTACTTTTCATATTCCCATCAATAATTTAAAAAGATAATTATATCATTTCCTATTTCAATTATCTTTTCTTATTTGTAATGTCATAATATGTAATAACTTACAAAACAAAGTTCATTTTCAAAAATATCTTCTTAAATAATATTATAGAGATTCGTGTGTTGTGTATTGTGCGTGTACATATAATATTTATCTAAACTATATAGAAAAAAATGGAACTATTTTATTTTCTTATATATTAATTGAGAAGTCATTTTAGAAGTTAACATTAAAGTTGTAGTGTATTACATATTATACCATTACAAATAAGAAAATATAATTGAATCTGAAAATGATATAACTGTTTTATAAAATTATTGTAGAGAATATGGAAAACATTCACGAGTGTATTTAGTTTCTTAATTATTACAATATTAAAGAAATATTATTTTATTTTAAATGATAATCAATTCATTTATATTAAAATAAAAAATATATTTGTAGTTCTTTGTTGATTAACCCGAAAAATATTTGCATCCACTGCAAAACAAATTAAGTAGACGGGTTAGCCTGCCACGAGACGGATTAAGACTCTAATTTTCAAGTGCCCACAAAAACGGATCTCGCAAGTCAAAATAATATATACTTTTTAGTTTTAAAACATATGTTGTTATACTCAGTTTACTAAACAATATGATTTTTTCTTTGAAAATTAACTATAATTTCTTATATTTTTATATATCAAAACAATAGTCATTAAACAGTGTATATTAGAGTTGGTGCTTACAAAATTGTAATTCTTTGCGGGTTAGTCCGGATAATATTTTAATCCACTGCAAAATGGGTTACATAAGGAGATTAGCCCGTTTTAACACATCTATATATAATCATTAGTTAGACATATTATATAATTCATTAACCGAAAGTAATCATCTATTTTCAAATAAATAAAAACTTGACAACCAAATTCATATTCTCAAAAAAACACTTTTTTTTTGTCAACAGCCTAGAGACCTAGAACGGTTCGGAGATCCAAACCGGAGGTATCGAGTTTACATATGTAATATCCACTGGGTAGACACGAGCACTTCTTGCTAACTTGTCTGCTTTTGTGTTGTATGCGCGTGGGATGAGTGAGATTGAGAAAAAAGAAAACAACTCCTTACTCTTCACGAATTCCTCCAAGTGTAAAGCAAACGCCAATCCTCGGGTGTAGACACCATCTTCAACAACTCAGAGAAGTCTGTTGCAAAAGCTATTTCCGTCTTCTGGTTTGCAGTCAAACAATGCATGGCCCATATGAGTGCTTCCAATTATGCATGTAGGGGGGAGAGGCTTCTTCGTAGATTTCTTGCTCCCATAATTGTCCCTACGATACCTTCCTGAATGCATTGCCAACATAATCCAGAAAAACAATCGGTCTCTTTCCAAGATCCATCAAAAGTACACCGCCAGCTTTCGTAAGTCGGAGACACCAGAGTAGGGGACAAACTTTGGAGTATCATATCAGGGTCACTACTATGTGCCGTTTCCCAGGTTATTGCCTCAGTTTCCGCTAGCTTCAGAATTTCTTGTGGATCTCTGTCCACATTTGAGAAAACCTTATCATTTCTCGCTTTCCAAATATACCACGCAATCCAAGGAAAACTCGTATCCTGATTTTATGTAGGAAGTCTCCAAAAAAGATGATCGAAATTAGCAAAAACCGATGACAATGGGAAAACCCCCGGAGGCGTTGGGATCTTAGAAAGCGCCCATGTTTGTAATGCCGGAGGACATTCGAAAAGGACATGGTTGATAGTTTCATTGTCTGATCCGCACCTAGCACATTGTGAATCACAATTTATCCCCTTACTTCGTAAATTTATTGAGACCGCGAGACATCCCGATACAGCTTGCCATATAAAGTATCGTAATTTCGGAGAACACTTCAGCTTCCATGTATGAGCATATAAGATCGTCACATCCGGACCATACGAGCCATTGGAACCTGTGTTCGGGTCTTATTGTTCAATTTGATAACCCGATTTAACCGTATACCCTCCCGATTGTGTGTAGTGCCATCCAATAGTGTCTGGTTTGAAGGTGCTACTTACTGGCAGACCCCGAATAATCGTTACGTCTGTCGAATCAATAATGGCATTTAACAAAGACATATTCCACGTCTGTGTATGTGGGTCAATCAGATGATTAACCATTAGATTCGGGTAATAAGTATACCCCTTACATGTTGCTGACCTCGGCTGAGATGATGGTATCCATGGGTCGTTCCATACTGAAATAGAACAACCTGCTCCAACTCTGTGAATTAGCCCTTTTTGACCAGAGATCTAGCTGAAATAATACTCTTCCATCCATACGATGGGGAGTAAGATCGAATAGAGTCCAAAGGGTCTGTCTTCCGAAAATAGTGACCCTTGAAAACGTGCACAAATATGGAATCCAGTTTATCCATTAATCTCCATAATTGTTTGGCCAATAAAGCGGTATTAAAATCCTCGACTGCCCGAAAACCCATCCCCCCTTCGATTTGCTTCGACATAATTTCTTCCATGCTATCCAATGCATTCATCTGTGTTCTCCATTTGAACTCCACCAGAACCGTGCTGTCGCACTAGTTAATTTTGCAGTTATGAATTTGGGTAATCGAAAACACGACATAACGAATGTTGGCATTGCTGATACCACTGATTTAATTAAAACCTCCTTGCCCCCTTTGGATAAAAACTTTGATGTCCATCCATTAATTCGATTGTTTTGTCTCTCTGCGACAAAATTAAAGATCTTACTTTTGGCTCCTCCGAGACTTTCCGGAAGGCCTAGATATGAACCCATGCCGCCGATGGTAAAAATCCCTAGTATGTGTTTGACCTCATCCTGGACCGTCTCATTTACCGTGTGACCAAATTGTAAAGAAGATTTACCAAAATTTATTAGCTGACCAGACACTGACCCGTATTGTCGAAGTATTTGTAAAATAGTTTCACATTCCTATTTGGTGGCCTTGCAGAAGAAAAGACTGTCATCAGCAAAGAGTAAATGTGATACTGATGGGCTTGTTCTCGCAACCTTTAACCCCGTGACTAATTTGTCTCTTTCTGCCTTTCCGATATTGGCTATTAATACCACCGTACAAAGTATGAATAGATATGGTGACAAGGGATCCCCTTGTCGGAGCCCTCTCTTTGGAATAATCCGTCCTTTGGGTTGCCCATTGATAAGAACTATGTACTCTACTGATGTGATACACCACAACATCCATGTTATCCATTTTTCCAAGAAACTGAACTTCCCCAAGAGATGTTATATAAAAGACCATTCCACTCGATCATACGCTTTGCTCAGATCTGTTTTTATCGCCATATATTTACATTTACATGACTTATTAGTTCGTAGGCTATGAAACATCTCTTGAGCAATCAGAATATTATCCAAAATTAATCTACCTGACACAAAGGCTGATTCAGTCTCCGAAAAAAGATTCGGTAGAATGCGCTTTAACCGTTGACATAAAACTTTTGAAATAATTTTGTATCCCACATTACAGAGACTTATGGTCTTTCCGTCTTCGGGATTAGACAGATATTTGTCATATTCAGTCGCTGGTCAAAAACATCAGTCTCTAAGAAGCCGTTTACCAGTCCTAATAAATATGCCTTCACTATTTGCCAGGATCGTTGAAAAAAAAGTGATGTCATTCCGTCGGGTCCCGGATCTTTTTCTGGGTGCATCATAAATAGGGCCGAACGTACTTCCTCTTCGGTAGCCCTTGCCGTAAGGGCATTATTGTTATGCTTCGAAACTAATGTTTGTATTTCGCCCATAGCCTCCTCAAATTACGTCGGAGACGTCGAGGTAAAGAGGTCGTTGAAGTAATTTACCACCACTCGTTCGACCTCCTTTTCCGATGTGACCCACAGTCCTGAAGCATTATGCAACACGACAATCTGATTCCTTGCCCTCTTTTGCATTACTTGCGCATGGTAAAACTTTGTATTTTTATCCCCCACTGTATGCCACAAAGTGCGACTTTTCTGTTGCCAGTAGAGTTCTTCGTCCCGGTATGCTTGTTTTAATTTTCCTGTAATTTCTATCAACTCCTCTTGAGTCCTAGTATCATCATTTTGGATCTGTTCTACTGCCCGTTGCAACTTAATGAACTTCTCTTTACCATAAGATAAGTTATTTTTTCGCCATTTCGATATTTCCCGCCCACAATTCCTAATTTTTTGGACAATCTATCCCCCCTGAATTCATTTTTGGTAATGAATCTTATCAGGTTTTGCAAAAAAAAAAACACTATATAATCATGTAACGTTATAACAAATTGAGAAATTTTTTAAAAAAAATATTACTTAATTCAAAATAAGAAATTTTGTCTCGCGGAATAGTGCGGATTAAATTCTAGTTTTCTGTTATTTTATTATTTATCAAACCCGTTGGTATCAACTCATCTCAACCTCTGTAACATTATATGATATTGTGGACTTATTTATAACATAAACTAATTAAAATAAAAAGAATGAAGAAACAAACCAGTAAAATTCCATTACCAAAAATCTAATCATTAATATTACTTTTTAGCTTGTACAACAATAGTATTTCCAGTTCTACCTAGGCTATGACTATTTCGTTGTAATAATTTTTTTGTTTAATCGTTGACTGCAAAAAAGCTTATTATAGTCATTGCAAGAGAAAGAATGTGTTTGGATTGATTTTAAGAAAACATTGCCAGCTCTTGTACTAAAAACAACATCTGTTTACTAAAATATATGTGGTTAATAGTAATTTCACAACTTTTTTGCTTAATCGTTGAATGCAAAAAAGCTTATTATAGTCATTGCAAGAGAAAGAATGTGTTTGGATTGATTTTAAGAAAACATTGCCAGCTCTTTTACTAAAAACATCTGTTTACTAAAATATATGTGGTTAATAGTAATTTCACAACTTTTTTGCTTAATCGTTGACTGCAAAAAAGCTTATTATAGTCATTGCAAGAGAAAGAATGTGTTTGGATTGATTTTAAGAAAACATTGCCAGCTCTTTTACTAAAAACATCTGTTTACTAAAATATATGTGGTTAATAGTAATTTCACAACTTTTTTGCTTAATCGTTGACTGCAAAAAAGCTTATTATAGTCATTGCAAGAGAAAGAATGTGTTTGGATTGATTTTAAGAAAACATTGCCAGCTCTTTTACTAAAAACATCTGTTTACTAAAATATATGTGGTTAATAGTAATTTCACAACTTTTTTGCTTAATCGTTGACTGCAAAAAAGCTTATTATAGTCATTGCAAGAGAAAGAATGTGTTTGGATTGTTTTTAAGAAAACATTGCCAGCTCTTTTACTAAAAACAACATCTGTTTACTAAAATATATGTGGTTACTAAATTACTAATCATCATCCAAAAATAACCAACATTGAAATCCATATTTTCTCTACTATATAAACACCAATAATCTCTTCTTCGTAATCCCACAGAGCCAATTCCAAATACAATTAAATATATAAATAAAATAAATTGAACTCCTAATCGGAGTTTCTTTTATAACTTATTTATTTATTTAATCTATTTGGAAGACTAAATCAAACAACGATCAATAATAATATGGGGATGTCTAAAAATCTCAAGGTTATTCTATCTCTCGCTCTTGTTGTGTTCTTGGCTCTTGCAGCAACCAAGATTGAAGCAAGAGTCATAAATTATCGTGATCTTCGGAGTGGAGATCACGGTATGCTTTGTGACAAAGCAAACCCTAGCTCCTGCAAGAAGCAAGAAGCGAATCATTACACGAAAGGATGCGAGGCGAGCCAGCATTGCCGTGGACCAGTCCCAAAACTGTGAATCAACCAAAGAGCATCAAATTAGTTTCCTAATTATTAGGATTATCGTACTTTCTTATCATGAGAGTGAATTTGATTAAATAATATGTGTTGACAAAAAAAAAAAAAGATTAAATAATATGTTTTTGTATCATACTTTTTTGGCACTCTAACATGTCAAAAACTAAAAAAAATGCAATTGTGTCATTCTTAAGATGGGTTTCCAATAAAGAAAAATGCAAGACTAAAAACAAATTATTCTTTGAATTCACTTAGAAACATAAATTCTCATATAAAACAATAACTCTAACTAAAAAATAAATTCTCATTTCCCCCACCGTCGTTCTCCTGAAAACTGCGCTTCCCAAACGAGCCTCTCTCGACGACTCCGGGCAAAGCGATTCGGGTCATGTATTCGTCTACGACAGATCTTCAACGAAGTGATTCTGCAACAGTGCGACAATCTCAAGGGAGTCTGAGAAAAGCTCGTTCAACGGGAACGCCTACAAGTTCAAAAATCTGCTCTTTAATGGTTTCTTTATTCTTACGAAGTCAGCTTAAACAGGAATAATCGATTTGATTTTTCAAAAATGGTTTCATTTGTCTTTTTTGTCATATGTAAATTGTTCAGACTTGAGACTAAAGATTGGATTTGGATGTGTCCTTACCTGAGCAAAACACACACACGCAAAAAAATAAATAAAAATATTCCGCTGCCGGGGTTTGAACCCGGATTTCAACAATTGAAATAAACATTTGTGCTACAACGGATCTGTTGAAAGCATTTCCAATTAGTTAATTTATAATGCTAGTTTCTATATTATTTTCTATTTTCTACCTTTCAAATGTTTCTATTATTATATTTTTTTGAAATTTATAAATTTTATATGTATATTTATTATTTTCAAGAAAAAATTCACCGATAATTCGATATCGCAAAACGCAAAATTCTACAAAAGCTGCTATTTAGAAGTTTTTCACGAGAATCGCATAGCGATTTCGTAGCACTTTTCCCTAAAAACCGCAACAGAGCATTTTCATCAAAGCCGCAAATTAGCTATTTAATAGCACTTTTCCCTGAAAACCGCAACAGAGCATTTTCATCAAAGCCGCAAATTAGCTATTTCCCTATCTAAATTGCAAAACAACGATTTCCTGCCAAAACTACGAAATAGCTATATCCCGTCAAAACCATAAGATAGCAATTTCTCGCTAAAAAAATACTGATTTACCGTCAAAACCATAAAATAGCGGGTTTTTTTTCAAAACCGCAAAATAACGGGTTCTCGTCAATACCACAAAATAGTTGTTCCCCGCCAAAATTTCTAAATAGTTATTTCCTACTAAATCGCAAAACAATGATTTCTCGCCAAAACAATGAAACAACAATTTCCCACCAAAACTGCAAAATAGCGGTTTCCCGTGAAAACAACAAAATAGTGGTTTCTTGTCAAAACCGTGAAATAACGGTTTTCCGACCAAAACCGCAAAATAGTTATTACCTGCCAAAATTGAAAATAGGGGTTTTCCGGAAAAACCACCAAATAGTGTTTTCTCGCGAAAACCGTAAAATATCGTTTTCTCGTGAAAATCGCAAAATAGTGGTTTTCTCTTAAAACTGCAAAATAGCGATTTCCCATTAAAAATCGCATATAAGGGTTTCCGTGAAAACCGCAAAACAACGATTTTCCGTGAAAACATTAAAACAACGATTTTCTGTGAAAACCGTAAAATAGCGGCTTTGCCTTCAAAACTGCAAAATAGCGGTTTTCCGACAAAACTGCAAAATAAGTATTATAAAAAAATAGAATCTAAAAAATATTTCTTAACTGGATTATTTCATTAAAACCAAATTTTAAGAGTTCTTCAAATATTAATTTGATTCAGTTGTAAATATAATTTTGTTTTTTTTGTCACACTTAATTCATTAATTTGCTTCCAAGGTACAAATAGAGGGAATTAAGCATCCTCTTAGATTATTACAACACAAAGTAAAAGCAATAGAACATATAACAATTAGATTATCTTGGAAGATGGACCACTGATTTGAGGCAAGACTCAAATGCGTCAGTGGAGACTTCATGGCAAAGCCGGAGAGTTTGAACTTAGTCATTTTCGAATGTGACGTTGAAAATGAACCCCTACCTCTGGTATTCGTAGAAACGAACCCGACTGCTTTTTCTGGTCTCGTGCAGACCGCTACACAAGAGTACAAGACGGTGAGAGAATTCAAATGAGTTTTCGGCAAAGAGCTCCGGAAGACGACCCTTCTCAAAGAAAGATAATTAGATGGAAAGGTTCTCTCCTCGGGAGGTAAGGGTGGTGGAATTGATCTCTCCCCGAGAGGGGATGAAGTTGGAATGGATCTCTCCCATAGGGAGGAGTTTTCTAGGGCAGCCATCTCCCATGTTGGAATAACCATAACAAATCCGGCAAAGATGCCAAATAATTCAGCATCAAATATGGGTCAGCAGTGTTTGACAATGATGGGTCAAGAAGCCCACAACTTCGATCAGGCCCAGCCCTTTCTTATGCTTTGCCAGTTGAGCAGGGAGGCTTCGGGACGGAGGGGAAATGAGGAGGAACGGCGATGGAAAGTGCTCTCTGTGCCGAAGAGTGACTAGGCGGATGCGTAACGGTATAGTTCGCGCAAGCTGTGACCAAGAGAGGAAAGTTTGGAAGATGGATTGGACGCCTACAATCAAAGTCTTTGGATTCACCGGTAATACTCAAGCAAGTCGGACGGAGGAGCTCAGAGTCCGCTTAGTCAGAGATATGATTAACCGTGTTTTCCCCGGTTTCTAACCCTTGTTTTGTGTCTTTTATCGAGTCAAAGTTTCTTTTTATATTCTTTTAGTCCTTTATCGTGTTTTTTTAGTTTTAAATGACTTGGGGAGAAAATGAGCCGTTTTGGTTGAAAATGAGCATATGGAGACGCAGAATCATGCAGAGGCTTCAGAATTTTGGCTTTCTTTGAAAGACTTTCCACCAATGGATCGATCTCCAATTTTGATGCAAGATAGAGCATTTGGTTAAATTTCATTTGGAAGTGGTGTGTGGTCATTCCAACGGTGCCAATCAAAAGTTACGCCAGTTTTCGTGAAAACAATCCAACCTAAACCGACCAAATTAGCGACGCAGAAAAAAAAATTGGTTTTCACTTGTTTTGACCCGGAATTACCTAGGGTTTCGTGGAGAACGACTCTAGACCTATTTATACTTATTTTTAAGCCACTTTTGAGGGCACGCTTTATTTTTCTACAGATTTTGTATCTATTTCTTTTGGGAGGAGATCTCTGAACCTCTTCTGACAAATTTGGAGAAGATTTATGAACCCTTTTATATATCTATCTATTGGATTTCATTATGTTATCTCTCATATATATATTTGTTTGTTCTCTGCAACTATGTGTGAGTAGATTCATAGTTATGTTTTAGGGTTTTCAAGAGAATTCATGAATTGCTAGTTTAGGATTGTTAGATAGGGAATTTTCGATTGGTTTATTCATCTATTGTTGATCTTATTGCTGAAATTTGACTCGCGACCTATATATGATCTTAGGATTAATCTATAATCTATTCATCAAAAGTGTTTTAGATTTCCTGAAAGAACATAAATTAGCAAGTTCTCCTTAGCCAACGAAAGCTGATGCTAAGGTGATTTGTGAACTTATCAAACATGAACATTAATGTGTGCTTATAATTCTAAGTTTAAACGACCGTTTAGATACTGCCTTGATTGGTATAAATGATAGTAGAGCAGTAGCATTAAGAAGCAGTATGCTGCTGAACCTGTATGTTCTGATTAATGAACACATTTTGTGATTGACAGAGTTGTGAAAGATTATATATATAATTATTTAATATATTTATTCGTAAGCACTATATCTATAGTTATATTTTTAATATAATTTTTAATAAAATTTTAATAAAAATTTTCATATTTCAATTGTATATATTATATTATATTTTTATTTAAATTTTTATTTGAAAAATAATAAAATAATGGTAAATATTGGTTTTAAGAGTATAAAATTTACACTTTAATATAAACATAATTTTTTGATATCATTTAACAAAATAAAGTAGTTATATAAAATTATTTTAATTTTTTTTATATTTTATATGTTAATGCTCTACCAAAAATTTCATATGAAAGCATAGAGGAAAGAGCATTTGTAGAGCATATGCAGCTTCTAAATGCTTTGTTGATTGGTTGATAAAATGGTTAACGCTTTTTTAAATGCTCTACCAATCAATGTCTAAGGATTTATTGGTTTTTTCATTTTAGTGAGGGTTATTGGTTCTTACATTTTAATGGATTTAGAAATCCTTCTCAGATTTAGAAATCCTAGGATTTCTAAATCCTAATGAATCCATTGATTTTAAAATCAGATAAGTGGATTTCAAAATTAAATAAGTAGGATTTTAAAATCAAATATGCGGATTATTGTAAATCAACCAAATGGATTTACAATAATTTTTAGTCTTATAATAAAATGAAAATTAAAAAAAAAAACCAAAAAGACTTGTCGTTCTTTTTCTTTCACTAATCATCTATTATTCTCTTAAAGTATAGAATATGTCCACATATTTTTTATAATTATTGATCTCAATTGATTGGCATGTTCTCTTTTTTGATCTTAGGTTCCAAGAATTTCTTCATCATTGTTATTAACTTCTTCAAGATCTTCTTCTTCATAAT
This sequence comes from Eutrema japonicum, assembly GCA_030161315.1. Taxonomy (NCBI): domain Eukaryota; kingdom Viridiplantae; phylum Streptophyta; class Magnoliopsida; order Brassicales; family Brassicaceae; genus Eutrema; species Eutrema japonicum. The sequence goes on along the minus strand of BSQW01000007.1, from coordinate 50,831,737 downwards.
TTGTTTCTTCAGGAAAACTATATGTTCAACAGTAGTTTCGAAGAAAGTTATGTAAACCAGCACATGCAAGTGCAATTTATGTTTGTATCTTTTAAGGAAAAGGAGGCGCAGACTTAAAAAATAGGAATCGAGATTTGAAGATACCAAGTATTCTTTCAGAATGTAGCATCGGGTATGAATGTGATTGGATTAGGCGATACTACTTATGCTCGAACAGGTGGATTTATGGAAATGGAAAATGAGCAAAAAAATTATAGTGAAGAATTTTTCATGAATGTCTAGGAAAATTATGAAACACAATCATTTTTTTTTGCAGCGGTTCAAATAATACTTTGGAAAAACTCCCTTTAAGAAAAAGACAGAGAACTAATCCTCTTAACAATATTGATGATCCAATCATTCAAAAAAAAGGTACAGAAGAAGCTTGTACCGAAATGAACTCCTTGACAATAATCACTAAAAAAACTCTTTACTTTGATACAAGAAAGAGAAGCAAAGCAACAACAAGAAGCTGAGAAAAAAGAAGAATAATTTATGGGAAGCTATCAAAGAAGTTTCTAATTTGAATGACCATGTTCGTTACGATGCGGTTAAAGTGATTCACCAATAAGGGATGAAATATGTGTTCCTTAGCATGTCCATTGATGAGCGTTATAGTTGGATTAAGCGTAACGTCATTGAGTGATGGATTTATTATTATCTATTGTTGGATTGATCATTTTATGAGTTCGATTAGACTATGAGTTTTTGTAATAAAATTGGCTTTTTCTATCTATCTTTTTTACCATTTCAAATCAAGATGAAATTGACTCAATTATCTTTTCAAAATATTATGTGGCCTTTAAGCTTCGAGAGTCTCACGAAACGTAGCGTGATTCCTCTATTATTGTTTTTGTACGTTTTCCTCTTTACTATTTTTTCTTTTTCCAAATTTTGAATAATACAAATCCAACCAAATAACAAGGTTTCACTTGATATTTGCTTCTTTGTATTTTACTCTTAAGAACACTTGTAAATCCATTCAAATTCAAATTAAAATCAAATCCTTATGCAAATCCTTACTATTGAATAACACTTGATTTTAACATGGATTTTAAAATCATAAAACCAATAACACAATATTTGAATATGATTTCAAAATCATAGAACCAATAACACTGAATTTGGTTTGGATTTCCAAATCCATTAAAATATACAAACCAATGACAAATAAACGTTTTTAATCTCCAGTTTCTTTCACTCCACTCTTTGTAGTTAGAATAGGTAATTAAAAAGCAGCCTACACAAAGAAAAAGAACAATCAAACTTATTTACATTCTCCAAGGAAAATAATTGTATCTGTTGAACGAGTATTTCAATTAAATATAAGTTAGGTAAATAAGTTGGGGATTCGGAGAATTTCGTTTTATTAAAACTTTAACTCGGCAATTACATGGAGGAGTTAGGTTGTCTAGATGACGAACTGTAATGCAAGAATTTAAGAAATTTGAGTCAGAGTTCGTAGTGATTAATCTCTTAGATCTCACTCGTTAATTCATGGTCAGATCTTTTTCCTCGATGGGGTGCTTCTCTATTTATACAGATGTTTACTCGGTGACCAATTTTCTTTTTTTCCCGTAGATCGTACGGCCATGCTTAATGGACCGACTTATTTTTTCCCCGTAAATCGTTCGGTTGGGCTTCTTAATAGGCGAATTCTTTTTTCATAGATGTCATACGGTCGGCAGTGTAATGGGCTTTATCAATTGTTAAATGAGTCGATCTTGATTCAGATGGGGCTAAAGTGAGGGTGCCCAACCACCTCCAATGCAAAAAAAATCTTCCAAGCATCATACAAAAAAAAAAAATTTCTTTTTTAAATTTAAATGTTAAATTAATTCAAAAAAAACAAAGTTATATATGTACAATGAATGATTCCTTTCTTAAATTTTGAAAGTTTGTTTTCTATGAATACCAAGAGCCTATTCTAGAAATGTGAAATTTTTCATCGTGTGGCCAACCAAACTTGTATTCCTTCCTCGTATCTTTCATCTCCCAATCTTTGTATGGATTTCGAGTTTGATTGTCAAAAAAATAAATTTCAACCAAGTTGTTGGTGGTCGGGTGGTTCCTTTCCTGCGGTGAGTGTCGGCTCTGTTGGTCTAGGCCAGGGATCGATTCCCCGCGGGAGCGGAATTACCAGGACAAGCATTTGGCCAAGTGGGGCATTATAAATGGGCTGTGTCATTCCCACCCGGGAGATTAGTCTGGGCTTTTGGGCTTGGGATTACTCCCGTGGGCCAAAAGGCATAAAAAAAAAAATAAAATAAATTTCTTCCAAGCAAATTTTTTTTTTTTTTTTGGGTTTTGCGATTAGTTGAATGGCAAAGAGAACCATCTATGTACTTTGTAACTTGCAAGAATGACATTGAGATCCTAGGGACTAGTTAGTGATATCAAAGCTGTTAGAGTTTGTAAGGTAAACTCAGTAATATTCAGAGCCGGATATTACACAAATTGAATTGTTGATCTGTCATTAAATGTATTGTGGTTTGTAACAATTATTTGTTTACTAGATTTGTATTAATTATAGGCGTTAACTCATAAAATTATAGATTTACCAACTTATATAGTACCATGTGCATGGTTATATCCATATTATTGTTAAGACTGTTAAAAAAAATCAATATTATTGTTAGGTATGTTATAATGCAAATAAATTGTTGAAGATCTGCATTGCATTGAAAAAATGTAACGTTATAGCACAATTTTACTATGGCATGTTATGAATAGGGTTGCCAAAATATCTAAAATAATTAGTTTGATTTGTTAATTATATGTCCTGATCTGTCCAGAATTTTAGAAAATTTTCGAAACTCTGTGTTTGGATACGGAAAACAATAGATAAATACAACGAAATTGTGATGATTTAGTGGTTGAAGGATTCACTTTTTTTTTTTTTTGAACAACATGTTGAAGGATTCACTATAGCACAATCTTTGATAGAGTTTTAGCTTTTCACTACCATTTCAATAATTTTTGGCCATTTGTTGACGTTTTCAGTAACAAAAAAACTCGGATTTATATGAGATTCGGAGTCTCGGAAAATTAATTTGGATTTTGATCTGAGATTCTCACAGATAAAACAAAAATGGCAAATAAATACATTTGAATACGAGTACGAATACTTTTTTTAGCAGAAAACATAATAATACGGATATATATTTGTATTACTAGATTGATAAACTTGGGTGTAGAATATAAATATATTTTTTAATATATTTATATTCTATATAACAATTATATTAATTTTCTTCATGTGATAGTTTCAGAAGAATTTCCACATGTTTTTATATTAATAGATATTTTTAAAAAGATCGTTTTTATATTAGTATTTGTTTAGTTATTTGTGTCCTTTGCAAAACTAAATCACAACATAAAAACTTAATATGTATTTGTCTAAAGTAATATTATTATTTTAAACATAATAAAATCCATTGTATAGAAAAAGGGTTGTACTCTCTTATGAGAACCTGCACATTACATATTTCCGTATTATAACTTTTAATATTAAATGCAATTATTAAAGTACGAACCAGAAATCCTAACTTTTCAATTTTTGATAAATCAAATTTTTTATTTAATCGTGAGAATACCAGAAAAAAAAATCCAGATTAATTAAATTTGAACCAATTACAAAAACAATTACTATGATTTACAAACTACCATATTTAATCTCTATAATATTATTTAAGATGACATTTTTGAAAATGAACTTTATTTTGTAAGTTATTACATAAAATACCATTACAAATAACAAAGAATAATTGAAATAGGAAAAAGTATAATTGCTTTTTACAATTAATGATAAGAATATGAAAAATATTTATTTTGCATTAAAGATGTTATCTACTATATATTTTTAAATAATAATCAATCTTATTATATAAAGCTGGATCCCTCAACGTGAGTGTGACACGTATGATAATTTTCAATTACGAGATTGTGACATTTGTCACGGTTGTTAATTTAGATCTTGACATGTGTCAATTTAATTAAAGAAAATAAAAATGAATGAAAGTAAATATTAAAAAATGTTACACTAAAAAAGGCAATATTAGTACAAATGAATTAAAATAAATATTAAAAAAGGTTAAACTACAAAATAATAAAAAATATATATATTAAAAAGAAACTTAAAATAATAATATAATCACGAAACTAATAATATAAAACATTTAAAAAATTAAACTTAAAAAAAAACACGATCAAAACTCTATATTAAAAGGAAACATAAAAAAATGAAATTAATAATATAACTATGACCAAAATAATAATAATATAAACACGGAGCTTAAAAAGGAAACTTAAAAAATATAACCATGATAAAAAAACACAGAAAAAAAAACGTGGAACATAATAAAAAGGGAAACTAATAAAGAAACACTAATAAAAAAGGAAAAATAAAAAAAGGAAACATAAAAAAAGGAAACTAATAATATAACCACGACCAAAATAATAATAATATAAACAGAGAACTTGAAAAAGAAAACTTAAAAAATATAACCACGAACAAAAAAAAAACCTACCAGAACTCTATATAAAAAAGAAACTTAAAAAGTAAACTTAAAAGTAAAACCTCATTATGACAAATGAAAACTTAAAAAAGGAAAATTATTAATATACAACAACAATGAAACTCTATATAATAATCTACACCTTTCTAATTTTTAAATGTGTACTTCCACCTTTTAGTTTTCTTATTCAAATTCTAAACAATCAAATCATGACTTTTAAAACACAAAAAATCGATCAAAACTATTTTACTTTGAATCAATTAGATCGAAATAGGGTATATTGCCGTACTATAGTGCGCATAATTCGAAAGTGGGAAGATAGAAATCTAAAAAAAAATAATGTGCTTATGGGAGTGGAACTTCGATTCCTTGATGAAAAGGTTTGTATCATTTAGATTAAATATATACGTACTCTTTACAATTATTAATGTTTAAATTTGTGTTGTTTTAAACAGGATAATACAATTTAAGGTTTTGTGCATCATTCTCTTCTTCAAAAACTTGGAGAAGCAAAAGCTGATAAGACTAATTTACCTTTGATAAGTACCTAGAAGAGAATAGAAAACAATTAATAATATATAAAATTAAATTATTAACAGTTTGTTAAGATAGTGACATGTGTAAAAAATGGAAAATAATAATGTAATAATAATATAAATTTTTCTATAAGACAAAATAACAAAAAAAAAGAAAAATAAAATGTATTTTATTTAAATAGTAACTAATAAAATAAAACAAATAAAGTAAGAGAAAAATAGTGTGACACGTAAAATAAAAAACATAAAATAAAGATGTAATAACAAAAAAAACAATGTAAGAAAAAACATAAAATAACAAAAATAAAGATTTTTATAAAAAAAACGTAAAAAAAACATAAAAAAAAAAAACGTAAAATAACAATGTAATAATATAAACTTTCCTATAAGACAAAATAACAAAAAAAGGAAATTAAGATTTTTAGAACCCTCTCATTCATATATAGGGAATGTTTACCATGTTTATAGGTAATATGAATCAATTTTAAATTTTTTTAATTGTGAATAACAAAACATAATTTCTAGATAACTTAACATGAGTCTTAAATTAAAATCTAATTATATGGATCATATTTACGCGAGTTATCAATTTAAGAGTCTAATATAGTTTATATTTTACCCGCGTATCACGCAGAACCTAATCTATTTCATATATATTCAAAGAAAAAAAATCTATTCAAATTCTTGATATATTTTTCACTATAGTTTATTATATTTTACTAATTTTATAAAAAGTTAGACACAAGAAAAAAAAAATTAGGGTTCCTGAACTAACCACAAAACTAGAGTCATTAAACGGTACATAATAATTAATAGAGTTATGTTTTAAAGATTATATGTTTTACCGGTAAGCCTGAATAATATTTTAGTCCACTGCAAAACGGGTTAAATAGATAAATTATTCCATTTGACAATTTTATCTATAATCATGAGTTATGCATATTATAAAATTTAAATAAAGCATTTTTTCTTAAATTTTAAAACAAATTCTTACAAAAAAATTACCCCGCACTAATTATAGCGCGGATTAAATCCTAGTATAACTAAAAAAGAAAAGCTACCTTACATATATTTAAACGTAAACGTAGCACTGTTTTGGTTTTTAATTTCACATAAAATATCATGTCACTAAACGATGATTTATTCTATGTGTGATAATATTTTATTTTATTCTAACTAAATTTAAGATTGCGGTTTATGTATATAATTTGAAATCTGTAAACCAAGTCTTGAGAAAACATTTTATGATATAATTAGAATTTATTAAATAAATGATTTTAGATGCATTTTACACATGAAAAAAAATACAGTCAACAAATCTTATAATCGCATATATTTTTATTTATTAGGAAGAAAAATACAGTGAATTATTATTATTATTATTATTATTATTATTATTATTATTTTAGTAGTTCTTTATACATTATGTTTTGTGAATTACAAACAAAAATAATGTTTTGCGAATTACTTTGACGAAAGTAAGATTGATGAAAGATAAAATAATAACAAAAAAAACTAATTGCCTAATGAGGATGAAAGGATATTGTAGACTATATATAAGGAAGAACAAAAAAAAAACCGAAAGGAAGATATGACGAAAGTAAGATTGAATAAAGAAACAAAAATGCTGGTTCATATAGTAACATCATGTAATCGTGTGAATTTGACTTAAAATACAACTGTGTTGGTTAAACCTTCACGACAAAAATACAAAAAACCTTCACAAATAAACAATGCACATGTAGGTATCTATCTCTTTGACGAACCCCAATAGTCAACATTTATTTCTATATGACTTTTTTTCTTTGGCATTGATATCCTCGACCTTTTAAAATACTCCAATTGTTAGGTAGCACGACCGTTATTGCTTTGTATAAATTGCTTAAATCTGAAAATATCTTTTTGATCATTTATTTAATCTTTAGATATTTTATCATGTAGAGCCTGCGGCTCCGTCAAATTTAAAAAAAAAAAAAAACATAGACATATCTTTCTTCCTTTCATTTTCCTCAAAATTATACTTGAATCCTTTCTTTTCAATTTTGAGTTTAGATTTCTCTATAAAAAGAAAATTTGAATCATTATTGTAACATCCCGGTTTCTTGTATATGCGGAGAGGCTTATAAAAATTGATTTGGCTACCTATGTCACCAAAGTGCACTTACCTTTTCCGATCACTTGCCCGAAAGAACTCCAGAGTTAAGCGTGCTTGGGCTGGAGTAGTCTAAGGATGGGTGACCTTCCGGGAAGTGATTCGCGGTAGCGTGTGAGTGAGGACAAAACACGGGGAAAGGTCACGTGGTGATTGCAGGGTCAGTAAACAAGTATTACAAGCCTCCCGGACTAACGCACCGGCCGTCGGACCAGGGTGGGGCCCACGTGCCGAGAGAGGGCATGGGGCCCAGGTAGGGGTGGTCGGGGCGTTATAAGTGGTATCAGAGACGAACCCAAACACGTGTGTGAAGTCAGGTGGGCTCACACCGTCTAGGGTGACGATCCTGGTGCGCAACGAGGACGTTGCGCTCTGTGAGTGGGGGGTGATTGTAACATCCCGGTTTCTTGTATATGCGGAGAGGCTTATAAAAATTGATTTGGCTACCTATGTCACCAAAGTGCACTTACCTTTTCCGATCACTTGCCCGAAAGAACTCCAGAGTTAAGCGTGCTTGGGCTGGAGTAGTCTAAGGATGGGTGACCTTCCGGGAAGTGATTCGCGGTAGCGTGTGAGTGAGGACAAAACACGGGGAAAGGTCACGTGGTGATTGCAGGGTCAGTAAACAAGTATTACAAGCCTCCCGGACTAACGCACCGGCCGTCGGACCAGGGTGGGGCCCACGTGCCGAGAGAGGGCATGGGGCCCAGGTAGGGGTGGTCGGGGCGTTATAATTATGATATTAAATTTGTGATATTATTTGAAATTTAAACTAGTAATAATATACTTATAAATATGCCATTTTAAAGAATTGTCCTTTCCAAAAACTATTTTTGTAAAGTCTAATACAAACGGAAAAAATCTATTTACGTTTGACGTTTGCATTTTGAATTAAAGATAAATGTTATTTATGGTATAAAGAGTTGTGGAGCATTGGAAAAAATGCGTACTAAATGTAAAACAAACAACCAATGTCATATCTAATTTAATATTATTTTTTATTATAAGTTTTGGTGTTCGTTTTGATTTACAATTCATTGATTCGGATGTTATTAGAGTTTCTTTGCTTTTGAAAGTCCAAAAAGTTAGCTTCAGTTATGCACAACGAATTTCAGATTTGTGAGAAACACGTTATTATTGATTATTAATATATATAATATAGAATGAAAACTATTGTTGACAAAAAAAAATGAAAAATACATGATTTTGGAGTTTTCAGTTTAGTATAGGGTTTAAAACTTACTTTTGTGTTAGAGTTTAGTCTTTTGGATTTACGGTTTGATATTTTATATTTATAGTTTATCTATGTAAAAGTTTTTTTTTTTGATGTCTTTCGGCTCCCAGGACTAATTTCAAGCCCAAATGCCCAGACTACCGGGTGGGAGTAACACAGCCCACTTATAATGCCCCACTTTGCCAAGTGTTTATCCTGGTAATTCCGTTCCCGCGGGGAATCGATCCCTGACCTAGACCAATAGGGCCGACACTCACCACAGGAAGGAAACCACATGACCACCAACAACTTAGTTTTATCTATGTAAAAGTTATGGAAACAAAAACAAAAACAGCGTTTTCCAACTGTATTGGAAGATCGATGAGATCGATAAGATATTGGTAAATACCCATATTATTCTTGATCTTCATATTTTCCATAATCTCGATATGGTCGATCTCATCGATCTTCCAATAAACTGCATATATTAACGAGTGATTCAGTAAATATGAGTAACAGAGAATTAAAAGCGTCGACAAAAAAAAAAAAAACTCACAAGTCATATAACAATACATAACGGTACACACGGGATGTTTTGGAAAGTCGTAATACGGTTTCAAAGTCAAAAACTTTGAACTTTTCAAGATACGCCTACTCGCCGGTCGTCTTCTTTCAGCTTCGTCTCTCTGTTTATATTAAGATATAAATACGTATCGATGATTACAAACAAACAAAATTACAAAAAGAAAGAATAGGACAAACTTAAGGAACGAAGGGAATAACATAGAACACAGATAAAGACTGCGTTTCTTAATTTATTATTTCGTGAGATTATATAGTATTACAAGAGAGAAATTTTCAAAGGGAAGCTTTTTTTGTTTGTTTTTTGCTTGGGATTGTTCTGTGAGCTCTAATGGCGGATCAGGTAATGGAGAAAACGCTACAACAGACTTCCACGTGGGCCGTCGCCGTTGTTTGCTTCTTCTTGCTTCTAATTTCGATTGTCATTGAGAAACTGATTCACAAAGTTGGAACCGTAAGTCCTTTTTTTACTTCTTCTTGAATCTTGATTCTCTGTTTCTTCTTTTTGCTCTGTGTCTGTGTCTGTTTAGCTCTTCTTTTTGCTCTGTATCTGAGTCTGTTTAGCTCTTCTTGATTCTCTGTTTCTGAATCTGTTTATTTCTTCTTCTTTTTTTTTTTTTTTGCTAAAAGGTTTACTATTGAATGCCAAATTCTACCCAAAAGTCAAACCTGATTCTCTGTTTATTTCTTCTTCATCAACCCAAAAGTCAAACTTGATTTCACAGATTAAAAGTAATTTATGTTTGAACTGCCAAAACCCAAAAAGGGTTTACAGTTTGTTTTTGTGTGCTTGGATTGGTTTCATAATGTGCTCTGTTTCTGAGACTAGAGAAAACTTAAAATCCATGCTCTGTTTTGGTTTTTCCTTGTTCTGACAGTGGTTTAAAAGGAAGAACAAAAAAGCTCTGTATGAAGCTCTTGAAAAGGTGAAAGCAGGTAAAATTACTATTAATTCAAAATATACAATTAAAAAACAAATTTCCCTCCCAAAGATACATTTAAATAACGAGATTAGACACTAATTAAATGTAAATTGCAGAGCTTATGCTGATGGGATTCATATCACTACTGCTAACAATTGGACAAAACTATATATCACAAATTTGCATCTCCGAGAGCATCGCATCATCAATGCACCCTTGCAGTAAACAAGAAGCGGAGAAAAAGTACCCCACTAAGAAAGATGCCGGAAACGACCAAGGAGACGAAGAAAACTCTGGTCGAAAGCTTCTCGAGTTAGTCGAATCTTTCATTCCTCGAAGGAGTTTGGCTACTAAAGGTTACGACAAGTGTGCGCAAAAGGTGAAATCCATTCTATAAAAATATTGCTTTATCAAATCCATTATTGTAGACCGTTTTTCGATTTTGACACATGGTTCTTCTAATGTTTGTTTCCAGGGAAAAGTCGCTTTTGTATCGGCTTATGGGATGCATCAACTGCATATATTCATCTTCGTTCTCGCGGTTTGTCATGTGATCTACTGTATTGTTACTTATGCTTTGGGCAAGACCAAGGTAAATTCTTTTATATCCATCCACATTGTGGTTACACCGGTTGAGATCGTACTTCTTTTCGCTAAAGATTGGATCTTTTCTTTCTGCTACCTCAGATGAGAAGGTGGAAGAGGTGGGAAGAGGAGACGAAGACAATTGAATATCAGTATTCCCACGGTATATATATAACTTACAAACTTGAAACGCAAAATCGATAATTTAGAAACCGAGTGTGAAGCTTGAACGAGGCATTTTTTCGAATAATGTAGACCCCGAGAGGTTTAGGTTTGCAAGAGATACATCTTTTGGACGTAGACATCTAAATTTCTGGAGCAAATCGTCTATTACGCTGTGGATTGTATGTTTCTTCAGACAGTTCTTTGGATCTGTAACCAAAGTTGACTACTTAACACTAAGACATGGTTTCATCATGGTAAAAATTCAAATCTTTATTTTTTCTATTGTTTAAAAAACTTATCTCTCAAGCCAAAATTCTCACGGCATTGCACAAATGCTTCAGGCCCATTTGGCCCCTGGAAGTGACGCGAGATTCGATTTCCGGAAGTACATTCAGAGATCATTAGAGGAAGACTTCAAAACTGTTGTCGAAATCAGGTTTGGCAACTAATAGTTTTTAACAAACTCAATCAATTCACTAATTACCTCTTAGTCTGATTTTTTCGATTGTATATATCTGCAGTCCGGTGATCTGGTTTGTCGCCGTGCTATTCCTCCTAACCAACACAAACGGTACACTCATCTCCAAAATGTTGCCGCATCGATATCTCTTAAAAGCCCTTACAACAATCCAAAACTAATATATTTGTTCTGCTATTCTTATGAACAGGATTGTATTCTTTCCTCTGGCAACCAATTATTCCGTTCGTTGTAAGCAACACAACCCTTCAAAAAGAAACATTTTTGTTTGTTTGGTTTCGGTTTCGTCTCTTTAACAAGAATGAATGTATAAAACAAACTGCAGGTGATTCTTATTGTTGGGACAAAACTTCAAGTGATAATAACAAAATTGGGACTTCTAATCCAAGAGAAAGGCGGTGTAGTGAAAGGCATGCCGCTTGTTCAGCCCGGTGATCATCTATTCTGGTTCGGTCGCCCACGTTTCATTCTCTTCCTCATTCACTTAGTCCTCTTCTCGGTACACTTTCACATTCTTTTCCTTCCTTCTTCTGATTTTTCTGGTTACAACAACTATCATTCATTGAAATCACATTTTTTCCATTTGCAGAACGCGTTTCAACTCGCCTTCTTTGCCTGGACCACGGTAAGCAAACAATGCCGCATTTTACACTACCTTTGAAGTAAAACGTAATCTTTGAATCAATCAATCATCATTCATTGAAATCACATTTGCTATTTCTCTGCAGTATGAGTTCACGATCGATAACTGTTTCCACAAAACCATAGCAGATGTGATCATCAGAATTTCAGTAGGGTAAGTAAGCTTTAAGCTTAACCAATCATAGAAACAGAGCAAATAATCCATTAAAAACTAACAAAGCCACAACCTTTTCTTCCTTTTCTTCTTCTTCCTCTGTCGATCTTGCAGAGTTATCGTACAGATTCTTTGCAGCTACGTTACTCTTCCTCTTTACGCTCTAGTTACTCAGGTAAGCGACGTTTAAGCAGTGATATATAAAAAGATTGGAACTTTTCAATTTCAAACTCTGAGATTTTGATTTTGGTGTTTAGATGGGTTCGAAGATGAAACCTACAGTGTTCAACGAGAGAGTAGCAACGGCGTTAAAGAGTTGGCATCACACAGCCAAGAAACAGATCAAACATGGAAGAAACTCAAACTCAGAATCAACGACGCCTTTCTCTAGCCGTCCAACAACACCTACACACGGTTCTTCTCCGATCCATCTCCTCCGCAATGTCCACAAACGAAGCAGAAGCGCCGACGAAAGCTTCGCCAATTCGCTGTCTTCTCCGAGAAACTCTGATTTCGACTCGTGGGATCCTGAGTCTCAACACGAAGCTTCTTCTTCTTCCGCATACCATCATTCTAGGCTCAGAGAAGAAGACTCAGAGAAGAAGCCTTCTTCTTCTTCATCTGTGGAGATTACTCCTGGACCTGGACAAATACAAACACAGCATGAGATTAATATAAGCTTGAGGGATTTTTCGTTTAAGCGATGATTTTTATTGATTTTGTTCAGTGATTATTATTAGTGATTTGTCAATATGTTATATGGTGACAGTTCTTTGTACATTTCAGCTTATTAATACAAAATTCTCTCGTTTTATATTTGTCACTTTTCTCTGAGACTAATTCTGAAATCCTAATTTTTTTTAGCATAAATCACTGCGAAACTGTGTTTGACCAATCCCTGTGATTGCTCCTGTGAATATTTCTTAGCATAAATCACTCTATTGTAACTACTTAAATCTCTCATATGTATCGGTATATATTTGTACACATTCTCTTCTCAAAGATAAATCAGAATCATTTTCTTCTTACATGGTATCAGAGCATCCATACCTAAACATCTAAAATTTTTTTTTCCCCTTTCTAGCGTTTCTTCTTCAAATTTTCTTCATACACTACCATGTCTCAATCTCCAGCATCGTCTAATGAGACCATCACTGTCTCTGATTCCCACACTCTCCTTAATGTCAATATGACAAACGTCACAAAGCTCAATGCTTCCAACTTCTTGATGTGGAGCTGCCAAGTTCATGCTTTACTCGATAGTTACGATCTCGCCGGATCCGTTGTTGCACCTTCGCCCACTGTCACCACCAATGACACCATCATTGTCAACACAGCCTATACACTATGTAAAAGGCAGGACAAACTGATCTATAGTGCTCTCCTTGGTGCAATTTCTACATCTCTACAGCCACTTCTATCACAGACCAACACAGCAACAGAGATCTGGGATACTCTCTCCTCAACATATGCCAACCCAACTCGTGGGCACATCAAACAGCTGAAACAACAGCTCAAGCAATGGACTAAGGGTACAAAGTCCATCAATGAATACTTTCAGGGTCACACCACTCGCTTTGACCAACTTGCACTCCTTGGTAAAGCCATCGACCATGAAGATCTATTAGAATTCATTCTCCAAGGTCTTTCGGATGACTACAAGACTATCATCGATCAGATTGAAGGTCGTGACTCTCCGCCATCCCTCCCCGAAGTTCATGAAAAGCTGCTTAATCACGAGGTGAAGCTTCAAGCATCACTCATCTCGTCTCCCTCTCTTCCGATCTCTGCCCATGTTGCTAACTACCGCAGTGCTGGTAACAACAACAATAACAACTATCGCAACCATAATCGCTCTAATAATAGAGGGAAATCAGACTTGGCAGCAACAATATTTCCAACCAAGACAAGATCAACGCTCTCCACGGGGATATCAAGGGCGCTGTCAGATCTGCGGGATTCATGGTCATAGTGCACGAACATGCTCACAACTCCAGCTCTCTGGTGGATCGTACAATCGCAGCCAGCCAGCACCAAACAAGTCCTCCGTCTCGTGGCAGCCACGTGCCAATCTTGCCACTGCACCTCCATACAATGCATCAAATTGGATTCTCGACAGTGGAGCCACACACCACCCAGGGCCGGCTAAACTAGGGGGGCGAGCAGGGCCCACGCAAAAAAAATTTTTTTTGGTTCTGATATTTTATTGCATAGGGGTCTTTGGAAAAAAAATTTATTGCCTAAAAGGCCCAGATTGTTTTTTTTTAATTGTTCAGGGACCCCAAAATATTTGTTTTTGCCCAGAGGCCCCTAAAAGTATTGAGCCGACCCTGACACCACCTAACCTCTGATCTCAATAACCTCTCGCTCCACCAACCCTACAATGGTGGTGAAAAGGTTACTATTGCAGATGGTTCAAGCCTTTAAATCTCTCATACTGGTTCTGCTTTTCTCCCTACATCATCTCGTCCTCTTGCTCTCAAAGATATACTATATGTTCCTGACGTGCACAAGAATCTTATATCAGTATATCGAATGTGCAATGCTAATCAAGTATCTGTCGAATTCTTCCCTGCCCATTTTCAGGTGAAAGATCTGAGCACGGAGGCGCGATTACTCCAAGGTCGAACTAAGAATGAGCTGTACGAGTGGCCGGTCAATTCATCTCCACCTATCTCTTTATTCGCCTCGCCATCCCCTAAAACAGATCTCCACTCGTGGCACTCTCGACTTGGACACCCATCTTTACCCATTTTAAAAGTTGTTATTTCTCAATTCTCTTTGCCCATTTCCCATTCTCTGCAAAAACAGTTGTCATGTTCCGACTGTTTCATCAATAAAAGTCATAAATTGTCATTTTATACAAACACCATTACCTCAAATTACCCTCTTGAATACCTTTACACCGATGTTTGGACCTCTCCTCAAGTGTCTATAGACAACTTTAAATACTACCTCGTCATTATAGACCACTATACGCGTTATGCCTGTCTCTATCCGCTGAAACACAAGTCTCAAGTCCGTGAGGTATTCATCGCATACAAGCAGTGTTCTAAAAAGCGGTATAGGCGACCGTGGCGATTACTTCCTAGGCGTTGATATTAAGCGTTATTATTATTAGGCGGTCTAGACGGCCACCTAGGCGTCCTAGACTGCTCTAGGCGGTCCTAGGCGGCTCTAGGCGATTCAAAAATATTTTTAATCAGTTAACATTTTTTTTGCTCGGTGTAATTTTTTAATTTTTAACTACATATAATTAGATTTATAAATTTTGATTTCATAAATACATGGTTATAAAAGTTTTTATGGTATTTTTATGAATAGAATGAATGTGTTTGTCTAATTCTCATTTAAGATTTACCATTTTGATTTTTCAAATGAATGTTTTTGTCTAATTCGAATATATGATATTTTTAAAATGTTTTAGTTTTTTCTTATTTATAAGATTTCTTTTTATTTTTGTGTGTAATTTGAATTTTGAATCTATTTTAAAATTTATAATATTTAATTATTATTATTTATGAGTTAAATATGGTATTTCATATATTGTTGTCTATATAAATATCTCTAATATATTGATTTATCTTGTAAACGTCTAAACCGCCTAAGAATCGCCTACGGAGAAAAATTGGAACCTTATACTCTGACAACGGAGGCGAGTTTATAGCGCTACGTCAAAATCTCTCCACTCAAGGCATCTCTCATCTCACGTCACCACCACACACACCCGAACACAACGGCATTTCCGAACGCAAGCACATACATATTGTTGAAACAGGTCTCACCTTACTCAACCAAGCATCTGTTCCAACCACATATTGGATTTATGCTTTTGCCGTTGCTGTATATCTGATAAATCGGATGCCAACTCCAGTGTTGAATCATATGTCACCATACGCCAAGCTCTTTGCTCAGTCACCTAATTACCTAAAGCTTAGAGTTTTCGGGTGCCTCTGTTTCCCATGGTTGCGACAGTACGCGACAAATAAGTTGGATCATCGTTTTCTGCCGTGTGTTTTTATTGGATATTCACTCACTCAAAGTGCTTATCTCTGCCTACACATACCTTAGTAGGAACTGTTTTAGCCGAGAAAGATCTGAGTCATATCATTTCTCAATGTAGAACACACGAATTCTAATTCAACTTGCACCTCATATATTAAAAGGATGCATGGAAGAATGATATGAAACCACAAGATGTCTCAGGTTTAGATTTTTTTGCCATGAATACTTTTAAGCACATCACAGTTAAATACCATCCTAGAAGTTGTTCTTTTGGCCATTGACATTGTCATTTCTTACAAAATACGAATATGTTTACAAAGGATACGAAGAAGTTGATGGTACCAAGAGAAAGCAACATTGTAGGATACAAGAGAATAGAGACCAACATAAAACACATGGGATGATATGATCATCTCAGTGGAACTTGAGGCTGGTCAAGACGTTGTTGTTGACGGGATCCGACAAATGATCAAGAAAGTTCTGGTAAGGTCCCACACCGGTCACTAGCCCCTGCACAAAATAGCCTAGGATGGCGAGCATTGCCAGTCTACCGTTCTTGACCTCCTTGAGTTTCAACTCCTTCATCGACTTCTCGTCTTTTCCAAACCCAAGAGGGTTGAAGAAAGGTCCACCGGGGTAAGCCGGGTCACCTGAACCGGCTAAACCTTTCTCTAACCCCAAGAAGTACTGTTTCCCCATAGATCCTGGGTTGTACCAGTCTTGAAACCTCCGGTGCTCAGCGAATCCCATCAGAGCCATCTCGAGAACAAAGAGTGTGTAATTGTCTGCCCAGTAACTGTATGTCCCTGCAGGTGGAATCACACCGGTTTGGAACCAGGGAAGAGCAGTCTCTGCTGGAATCAGACCGGCCTTGCCTAGAATCTCAGGAGCAATAGCTCCAACTGCACCCAACATGGCGAACCGTCCGTTGATGATCTCTCCGTATGCTAGCCATCTAGGCTCGATGAACCCTCCAGTACCCTCTGGGTCTGAAAGACCAAGCGGGTCGAATCCATAGTCTCCAGGTAAGCTGCAAGAATCAAAACATCTCCAAATTTTGAACATCATATCGGCTTTAAAGAAATCAAATCCAACAGTTTGTTTGGAAATTACCTGCCATCCAAGTAAGTGAGACTCTGAGAGGATGCAAACCACAATTGTCTGTTTGCTCCTTGCTGAAACCAAACACACAGAAAAAAAACAAGATCAGATAATTCAGTGCATAGAGAAAAGAGAGATTTGTGAAAAAGACTAGAGACTGTCATACCTTGACAGGTGGAGTTGAAGCAGCCTTAACGACAAAGGAACTCTTTCTCTGTGAAGCGGACACAGCTGGTTTAGAGCCGAGGATCTGTCTAGCGGTCTGAACAGAGGAGGTAAGTGAAGAAGACACAAGTGCTTGTGCTGCCATTTTTTGCTCTGTTCCTGAACTCTTTCTCTTCTGTCACCAAGAGAGATGATGATGGTTCAGTAATGGTTCTGCAGGGGAAGTGTTAGAGCACAAGGAACAAGGTCCATTAGAACTACTTGTGGCTTTGAAATAGAACAACTGGTTTTGCTCAGATTAGATTAGTATCTGCTTCACCAACTGTATCTGTCCACGTGGCAACACCAGTTGGATAAGGGATTGTGTTTCTCTGTTTCTCCTTATCTGCCACACATGGAAAAAAAAATCTTTACGTCGAAGCCTATGGCTTATAAAATATCATATGCTTTATAGATTAGAAATTGGAATGGATATCTGCTTCTGTGCTTAGAAAATCAAATTGACATTTTGATACGGTTATAACACAGTTTCGTCAGCGCATGAATCAATTCAAATTCTCATTTGCTTGCTATATATATAATCAATTCAAATTTTAGTGTAACACTTTAATTAATTCAAATTCGGTAATTTGGTTCGGTTTTATTTGATTATTAAAAAAATTATGGTTCGGTTCGGTTCGGTTTAGGATAAAAGATATATAAAAAATGTTTTTAATATAAATAAATGTTATTTGTTGACAAAAAAAAAATGTATTTTTCCATATATATTTGGGTTTAGTAAAAAATATTAATTTGAATGAGTTTCGGTAATTTGATTAATTCGGTTTGGCTGCACCAAAATCCGGGTATGATTCGGATTTGGTTCGGTGCGGTTTGTTTTTTTCCCCACTATAAATTGTTACGTTTTCAAATTTAATAGTTCCCGCCACCAATAAAGTCGGCGATTTTTACTAGAAGCAGATGGTAGGAGTTGGAATAATCGGCCATACTTTCTCATGTTCGATCTGTCGCGATCGAGATTTTAGGTCCGGCGATATAAGCACGGCAACGTTTAGATTACGCTCTGTAAGTGTTCGGTGAAATGCCACAACGAAATGGAATGCTTCAAAGCTAAGCTCTTTTGACCAGGGAGCTAGCTTGCAAATCATATAAAAATAGAGGATTCAAAATGTTGTATAGGTAAAGCCAATAAACCCTTGCGTCTCGGTATTTAGGCTTACGCAAGAGATGACGGATCCTAGTTGCATCTTTTAATTGATTCAGAGTGTAGATGTCTACTTCTCACTAATTTGACGAGCTTAAAAGGAAACAATTTTTTTTTTTCATTTGAAGTCAGCCTGTGTGTGGTTGACTGGGTAAAATGTTGGAATTCTTGGTTCAGAGGTACAATTCTCATATTTTGATTGGTTCAGATTGTTTAGCGAGTTAACAAAACACATGAAAATGACACAATGTTTTCAATATGAGGTCAATCTTTTGCATGGTTGATTGGGTAAAAGGTTGGAATTTTCGAAGATTCAATGTTTTTTGTTCAACTGGTAAACACTAGTATAATGTAATTTTTAATATAAAACAAGGTTTAAGTTGATCGTGAATAAAGTAATGCAGAATCTTGGAAGATGGTGTGGTCAACAAGGTTTAGAGAATAAATTCTTATTAAGTTACTTGAGCCTGTCTTCTTGGCCCACTCTCTCTTTTCATGTTCGCTTCTTACACTAATCTGAAGCAGGTCGTTCTTGGAGTCACAAGAACGCACATGTGGATGATGAGGTTTTTCTTTGCTTGTTTGCTTTTGTTTACCATGCTCTTAAGTTTTAGCTATGCAGCTATAACGCCAACAAGTCCTTTGTCAATTGGACAAACTCTCAGCTCTGCTAATGAGGTTTATGAAATGGGTTTCTTCAGTCCTAGTAACACCCAGGATCATCAATATGTTGGAATCTGGTTTAAGGGTATTATTCCCAAGGTGGTTGTGTGGGTGGCAAATAAAGAAGAGCCTGTTACAGACTCTACGGCAAATCTAAGTATCAGCAGCAATGGAAGTCTTCTCTTATCGAATGGTAAACATGGCGTTGTCTGGTCCAGTGGAGGGACTTTCGCATCTAACGGGTCTCGTGCAGAGCTTTCGGACACCGGAAATTTTATTGTCATAGACAATGTTTCGGGAAGATCACTGTGGGAAAGCTTTGCGCATCTTAGTGATACTCTGCTCCCTTTCTCACCCCTGATGTATAATCTCACCACCGGTGAGAAGCGGGTGTTGACTTCTTGGAAAAGTTACACTGATCCATCGCCTGGCGACTTTGTTTTACAGATTACACCTCAAGTACCATTACAGACGTTTACTATGAGAGGCTCAACGCCTTATTGGAGAAGCGGTCCATGGGATAAAACAAGGTTCACCGGGATACCATTAATGGATCAAACATATACGAGTCCATTCAGCGTTCAGCAAGATGCAAACGGGTCAGGATCCTTCACTTATTTACATAGCAACTCCAAACTTCCACGTATAATGATAACATCAGAGGGATTACTGAAGGTTTTTGGGCATACTGGGACCGACTGGGAATTAAACTTTGAGGCTCCATTAGCAAATTCGTGCGATTTTTACGGTGTATGTGGACCTTTTGGGTTGTGTGTTAGCTCAGTTCCTCGAAAGTGTAAATGTTTCAAAGGATTTTTACCCAAATCCATTGAGGAGTGGAAAAGAGGAAACTGGACTGATGGTTGTGTGAGGCGAACCGAACTACTTTGTCAAGGAAACTCTACTGCTAAAGATGTAAACGTCTTTCATCCTGTTGCCAACATAAAGCCTCCAGACTTTTACGAATTTGCAAGTTTTGAGAGTGCTGAAGAATGCCGCCAAATTTGCCTCCACAACTGTTCTTGCTTGGCCTATGCTTATATTAATGGAATTGGTTGCTTAGTGTGGAACCAAGACTTAATGGACACAATGCAATTTCCTACAGGAGGAGAAACTATTTACATTCGTCTTGCACGTTCTGAACTAGGTACGACTTAAAAGATAACACGAAAGAGATACTTCGTCAATTACAACTTTAGATTCTACTTCATTGATATTACTCTTTACGTTAACATCATGACTTATCGTTTAATTTGTTGTCCTACATTTCTCAGATGGAAATAAGTACAGGAAGACCATTGTTGTTAGTACAGTGAGCCTTACCCTTTTTGTGATCTTGGGCTTCTTTGCGTTTGGTTTATGGAGATGCAGAGTGGAACATAATGGTAAGACATTGATGACTTTACTATATGTCGATAACTCGTTGTTCATCCATTCATTTGCTTTCCAACAAAACGATCGTAGGGTCCGCTACATTTTTCACAAATTATCGAAAACAAAAATAGAATAAAATGGAGTTTTCCCACTATATAATTGAATGTATTGTCATTTAATTTAAAATTCATTAGTTTTTTGTTACTTTTTGAAATTGTAGTAGAAAGTAACACTTTTTAGTGAAAAATCGATTTTACCCTTCTTATTGCTACATCGTGTACCATCGACTATCGTACACGCCGTACTGTACAATGGTAAATTTGGTTTAAACAGTATAAAAAGTGCTACTTTCTCCTGCACTTTCCAAAAGTGACAAAAAAACTAATGAATCTTCAAATAAGTGACAATTCTTGCAAAATCACCTTTTTCCAGTACATCAACCTTACACTAAATCACATTCATATATTTTCTTTAAACCACTACATTTGTTCTTTTTGGTACTTTGGTTCTTTTTTTTTGGTAAAAATAACTTTTTTTTTTTTGGCATGCCATTTGATGAAGAAGCATGTAAAGAAGACATCCAAAGTTGCTTTAAACAATCTTATATGCTTACTTGGCTAGATTACTAGATGTTAAGCACTAACACACCACGTCTAACTCAAATTTCAGCTCATATATCAAAGGATGCATGGAGCAATGATTTGAAACAACAAGATGTCCAAGGTTTAGATTTTTTTGAAATGAATACCATACAAACTGCCACCAATAATTTCAGTCTATCAAACAAACTCGGACAAGGTGGATTTGGCTCCGTGTACAAGGTCAGATTTTGTTTATCCTCTTTGCTCCTTTCTTTTCTCGAGATGACATTTGCAACTTGTTTCAGGGAAAACTGCAAGATGGAAAAGAAATCGCAGTAAAACGGCTTTCCAGCAGCTCTGGACAGGGCAAAGAGGAGTTTATGAATGAAATAGTACTCATCTCAAAACTCCAACACAGAAACTTAGTCCGGGTTTTGGGATGTTGTATCGAAGGAGAAGAGAAGCTATTGATTTATGAGTTTATGGTGAACAAAAGCCTTGATACCTTTCTCTTTGGTCTGTTCCTTCTTGCATCCTTCCTTTACTGTCAACAAATGTTTCTCTATGTGGAACTGTTTATCTGATAGTTATTACACGGTATTATTGCGTAGATTCAAGAAAAAGGCTCGAGATTGATTGGCCAAAGAGATTTGATATTATTCAAGGTATTGCGCGTGGACTTCTTTATCTGCACCGTGACTCACGCCTCAGGGTAATTCACCGAGACCTTAAGGTCAGCAACATTCTTCTGGACGAGAAAATGAACCCGAAAATATCAGATTTTGGTTTGGCTCGGATGTATCAGGGAACTCAATATCAGGACAACACTCGCAGGGTTGTAGGAACTCTGTAAGAACCTGTCTTAGATACCATAATTAACTACAGTTCATTGTTATAATTACAAACTAATTGATATATGTGCAGAGGATATATGTCTCCTGAGTATGCATGGACTGGGATGTTCTCTGAAAAATCAGACATATACAGCTTCGGAGTGCTATTGTTAGAAATCATCAGTGGGGAGAAGATCTCAAGGTTCAGCTATGGCGAAGAAGGAAAAACGCTTCTTGCATATGTAAGTAACACTTTAAGTATTGATACACTAGAATATTGAGTGTAAAACGTTTCTCGATCTTATATTTGCTTGTTTTGAAACCACAACAGGCATGGGAATCTTGGTGTGAAAATGGCGGAATTGATATTTTGGAACAAGATCTGGCTGATTCATGTAGCCCATTAGAAGTTGGGAGATGTGTGCAGATTGGTCTGCTTTGTGTTCAACACCAACCTACCGACAGACCCAATACACTTGAGTTGCTTTCTATGCTCACCACAACATCAGAGCTTCCACCACCAAAACAGCCCACATTTGTAGTGCACACGAGAGATGAAGAATTCATGTCGTCTAAGGATTTGATCACCGTCAATGAAATGACACAGTCTGTGATCTGTGGGCGTTAGAAAAAGGATCCTTGATGAAAATTGTAGCATTGAGGTGTGTGGATTGTTCATTTGTTGTCCTGTAAGTTAAAGTGGACAATTTTTGAATGTTGTTAACTTCAATATCTATTCATTCTTCATTTCTTCAATACATTTTGGGATAATTAGGTCCTTCAATTAGTGTTTTTTTTTTTTGTTTACTGGTGTTTTGTTTCTGTAAAATCCTAACTCTTTTAGGATTTAGCAACTTATTGGTGTGTTGTCTTCTCTCGTCGGTGATACTTACACACCAATGTTGAGAGTTGAAATCGGCTATTTTGGACAGAACCACTAAGGTCCAGATGGTGAGAGGTGGAGTCTTCCATACTTCCATGTGTATCTGGATGTTAAAATGGGCCAGAATTTCGCATGCCTAAATGGGCATGTTTTATAAAAAATAGCCCGTTTAAACCCGTTTATCATTTAAGTTTAAACAAGGTCGTTTAAGTTTTTTTTTTTAATAACATAATGCAAATGAAATCGGTTTAATCTGAGACAACTCTTATATGGTTTGCAGATTCTAAAGTTTTTTTAATAACAAATTAGTATATGTATGTGAATTGGAGTTTTTTTTTTAGTTCACTTTGATTTAAAATTGTAAATTCTTGATAATTTGAGACGGCGCAGTCAAGATCTAATAACAATATAGATCTTAATTTTAAACTAGTTAAACCGATATCAAACAAGCTTAATTTTGGTTAAATTGTTTTATAAATTTATAACCGATTTTAACATACTACGAATTGTATATTGGTATATATAACTGGAGACCTGTAATATTATTAAAATTTTGATTTACAAAAATTATAATAACTTGCGAACTTGTAATTATATAACCGATTTTGACTTGCATTGACATAAAATATTTTTAAAATATTATTTTAACCCACAAAATCCACAAGTTGTGGTATATACATATATTTTTGTTTCATTTCTATATTTTTATACAAGTATATACATTTTACGTTGGTTTTTCTTCTTCTTATAAATTTAGTTATTTTTTTACTTCTAAATTTAGTTATATTATAGTAAAAATAGACCTAAATTTTAAAAAACCATATATAAGTATATATTATTTATAACATAAAAATTAGAAATATATAATTATTAAAAAAATTATCACAAAACTTAAACGGGGCTAAACGGCCCACATTAATGTTAACAGATCTAAACGGGCGGACCTAAACGGGTCCTGAAAAAAAAACGGGCTTAAACGGGACGAGCTTAAATGGGACGGGCCTAAACGGGTCGGGCCCGCCCGTTTTAACATCCCTACATGTGTAGTATCAGTCTCTATTGGATCTTCGAGGTTTGGATTATGAGCTGTGAAATGTTTAAATGATATTTATGGTATCAAAGTTGTGCTCTATTTATTATTGATTCCCTCTCTATTTTTTATCTATTTCTACTCTTTAGATATATGAGAACATATCAGGCTATCTATCAATCGATTTGAAAATAGCACGTTCATCTCGCTTTTCGCCATGCCAACATAGCCGCTATAATAAGAAGAAGCATGCGAAACAGCTAGAAGTGAGGCCTTTGATTTTGATTTACGAAAGAGCATCAAAAGGGTGTTTATATCATCAATTTCTCTCACTTTGCTCAAGAAAGTTGTTCCGGTGAATTCAGTTATATATGTATAAAGTTTGTTGTAATGGTGAAACGACTAAGAGAGATCTGATTGATTAATATTCTCATCGTCTGATTTATATTTATATAATCATCTTTCGACTGATGCAGAGATACCTATCTTTCACACGTTCTGTATGTATTTATATTTATTTATGTATGTATGTATTAGCTGGTTGAAATCAAAGTATACAGTACACTTTGCCCATTTTCACTATTCACGGAGTGCTTCTTTTGGTTGTTATAGGAGCTATTGCGTGTGTAGTTGAAGATAGTGGTGTTGGGTTTCCTAAACCTCTAGGAGATGTTTGTGGAAAACAAATGGTTATTTCTCATAACAGTGGTTGTAAGATGCTAGGTTTATTTGCCTATTCATTTGATTTTACTTGAATTGAATTGAAGTCCCCATGTTTTTTTTGTAGCATCTTAGTGCTGCATGAAAAAAAAAGTTTGGTGAAGAAGTCGAGGAAGACAATTTATACATTGTTGCAGTTGACTGTGTACTCCAAATGGAAGACTTCATTGAGGTGACGTTGTCTCTTATTAAAGAAGACGAGAATATGTTGTGATCCAAACTTTAATCACAAGTCGAACTTCTTTTCCAGGACATAATTTGGGTGGCGTCATCAATTTACAAAATTGCAAGTTCGAATCCTCTTCGAGATGTTGCATAAGACATTGTCACCCAGATTAATGGTTGAAGACATTTTCCATTTTTGTAACGTATTTGTGGATCTAGATTTTGTGGTTAGTATATTCAACATGCTATGCAAATACTATTTAAGAAATGCCCAATCATATTACAAATGTTTATAAATTATGCAAACATTTTTTTATCAATCTCAGGAGCAAAACTACTAGTAACTTCAGATTAGTTCTTTTAACAAAAAAAAAACTTCAGATTAGTTTGCTAATGAAAATTCATAATCATTTTCTTTGTTCATGCCAGGTTTCAGAGACATAGATGATATGGATGGATAAGCTTGGATTTGACTTTCGAGTGTGGTATCCACGAGGTGTATATGATGTGAGGATTTCATTTCCCATGGAAGTAACATATGAAAAAAGAATAATATCATTATTTAATGGAATGTCACAACTCGCGTGGGATGTAGAGAAAATGTATTGCTCTGCAGATTTCATCAAGGTCAAATTACTTAAGTAACCACGATCATCACACAAGAGTGGAAAATAACGGTTCGATAGACTATTTTGTTCTCATTCTTTGTTAAATAGTTTGGCTCTATTGTAGTATCTGTTGCAAAAGTATATGTTTTGAGTAATTAGGTATGTACCTACTTGAGATAAGATTTGTCATCTATTCTTTTTTTTAAATGATTTATTTAATTATTACTATGTATTTTCGAAGCCCTATGGTTCGAGATGAGATTATGCAATTGCTCGAAAGTCGGACCTAATCTTTATGGTAAGTAGACACAGTCTTTATGGACTACGATTCAACACAAGTATTAATGGCTTTATCGCACAACCTGGACACATACTAAAACATCATGTATAGCAATTGTAAACTCATTCACCATAATATGAACAACATAAGCATATTGTAGAAATTGAGATGGGTGATTGATATCCGCTCGATACACTCCTTGTAGAAGCCATGGTCTAATAAAATTACATAATGTTCGCATGAAAAATAATATGAGATGAAGATGAAGCGTTAGACTTGTCATCTTCGAAATCAGGAAAACTTGGTAGAATTGGTAACTCCCCGAAATGTACCTAGTGAAACTCGTCTTCCTCACTTCTAAATCATGCAAAAGGGTAAAAGAAAGGAGGATGAACATACTGCTGCTTTGACACAAAATCCATGGCTGAAACGGAACAAGAAATATATGAAATTTATGACAAGTAGATGATTTGAGAGTGTTAGTACGCATACGACGTGCTTATAAAACATGTCATGGTAACGAATATATACAACCATTTCTTGTTTGTAAATACTGATCTATTCTAAAACTCCTTACCCAAAGTACTAATGCTCATCTACTTTAATACGTTTCATATACAAATATTTGAATATATATACAAACGTTTCTTGTTTGTAAATACTGATCCATTCTAAAACATTGGCTCTTGGAAAAGTATATGTTTTGTTTAATATGACTTGTACTCCACATGAATTAAGATTTTTATTCTATTTTTTTTTTAATTACAAGGTTTGGTCTAAACCCTATACCATCACCTGGTAAACAAAGATTATGCAATGGTTCAACTGTCGTTAAATATTTTTTTAAACAAAGTCTTACAAACTTCATATATACACCAAGTAAATGTTCGTTATAAAGATAACCAAAGAGAGAGAATAAATAAAGAAAATAAGAACATAACAAAGAATACTATTACTTTTCGTTGTTCAAAATTTAGTATTACTTATAAGTTTTAACATTATTTATATAGACAGATAGAGCACAATATTTGTCCTTCAGAATTTTTGTAGAATATTTTTCCTTGACACCGATTATGGCATTTCGTGCATGTGTTGCGAATAAGATGATTATTGGGAAGAATATTAGTAGTTCTTGTATAATTGATGATTTTTCCACCTGCCATCATATGTATGTCCTCTTATCCAAGTAAACATTTAATATGGAGTGTGATATTGCAGTCTTTGCACATATAAATTCCATTCGTCTTCGGATCTGCTTCTTTTTCACAAACATCACACCAATACTGACCACTTGCTTCTTTATCATAAGAAAGGATGAGAAAATGTTCATCATGCTTGTATCTCTGCTTATTTGGTAAAGTGGCACATCGAAAACACAAAGCAAAACCACAGTCTCCACAGTTTAGACATGTACTTTGTAATCGTTGACAAACCGAACATGTTTGTTGTATGTCGGATGTCAAGAACAAGGAATGTGGATGGCACTTATAATCGAATGAATCTGATATAAAAGCACAACATACGTCTAATTGGAATACGCATCCCATTGCATGACACACGTACATGAAACCATTGCTTGTACGATGGCAAGCACTACACCATCCTTGATTATATACTTGTAGGCTAAGGGGATGAGGATGCATCACATGTTGTTTTTTCCGAGGAAGATGTGCACATACTTGATGGAGAATGAAGTTACATTGCATGCAGGTGTAAATAATATCATCACACATAGGAGGTGTGCATGCTTGACAACGTTTTTTCTCGTCAAATTCTCTATTGGTCTCCTCGTCGAGACTCATATGATTATTTTGATGACTAAAATGTTGTATAACTCCATCACTTATCTCACTGAACGATTTAAGATCTTCTTCATATGAATCTTCTTATTTTCCCTCAAGTTCATTTCCATCCCATACATCACCTCGTGTTGCACATATCGAATGAACACAATAACTACAACCTTTCACACAAGAATACCTTCCATAATTTGTGTCTATCTTTCCACGACACACTCCACACAACCATTTTTGAAGAGTAAGTGAAGAATTGAAAGAAATACGGTGTTCATGACGTGATATTCTTATGATGTTTGGAAAGTAGACACACTATTTATGGACTACAAAACCACATTGATGACAGAAATAGATCAAAGACCTATTATGACTCAATGCACAACTATCACATGTCAATGACTCTTTTCTCAGAAAGTAAAAGAGGGTATGCTCATGCCTTTTTGGATGGTCTATTGCAAGGACGGGTGGATCTCTCGCACATCTTGGACACAAAATAAAATCGCATATAGAGCAATTGTAAACCCAATCACTAAAATATGAACAACATAAACATATTTTTGATGGAAATTCAGACGACCAATTAGATTGAAGTCGGAGAGAATGTTTAGGATGATACATGTGCTTTGATATCGGCTCGATACACTCCTTGTGATAGCCCATAGCGTATGGTGATGTCCGGTAAAGACATTGGCTGCATGAATAATATGTCGTACCAGCTAACGGCTTTATTGAGCAAACTTGATATTTGCCATATTCACCCTCTATGTTGCTGCACAAATCTAAGGGACGGAAATGAGATGAAGATGAAGATTTGTCGGTAAAACTAGGTAGAATTGGTGATTTTCCGAATTGAACAAAGCCAAACTCGTCTTCCTCGTTTGTAAATCGTGCATAAGGGCAAAAGAGAAGAGGATGAGCATATTGCTGTTTTGACACATAATCCATGACTGAAACGGATTAAGACGGATATGAAATTGATGATGGATAGATGATTTGAAAAATGTTGGTAATATTTATATATAATGGTTTGGTATCGAATGCAAACGTTTCATGCTTGACATACATTCTAAAATTCTTCACGCAAAGTACTTTAGCTATTATACTTTAATGGGGTTTCCTTTGCATTTTTATCAAGTTTTATAATGTTACTTATCGGGAAGAAAAAGGTTACAATGTATGATTTATGTAAGGAATGCATATATTTCTTGTTTGTGATACATTCTTAAATTCCTCTCGCAAAATACTAATTTGTTTCCCTTTACATTCCTTTTCAACTTTTCTAATGTTACTTCTCGAGAAGGAAATGATTTAATATAATATTCTTATTCTTTTCTTTGCGTTTTAAAAAAAAACTTACTTTATTGATCAACAAAACAAAGTCTAGCTTGGTGACCAAAATTCGTTTTGATATGTCATGTGACTTGAACATCAAATACAATAGAACTGCATGCTTAAGCAAAATACCTAACTTGTAACTCAAGTTTCATTTCTGGTCCATAACGGTGAACTTACCTATAATATGCAGGCAAAAATATAAAAATAATGTTCATGGAATCTTGTAGACATGTATTAAATTTGATAATCCACATCTCAAAAACCAGTGTATCACCTTTTTGGTAAGCTACATATACACCCATGTAAGTCACTAAGCTCACAAGCCTTTAAAAAGCTCACAAGCCTTTAAAAAAAGTAGATATGGTCTCGGAAAGTAACATGAACAATCATTAATCATTAGATTGAATAAAATTAAACTTTTTATGTTCTTCTGAAACACTTGAACCATCTTTATCTGAGACTAATTAAACCAGCTGTGAAACGTTTTAACAAATCAAGAATTTGGGCCCAACTAGAAAGGCCCAATGGGCCGAAAACCGAGTAGGGGGTTGACTTTAGGTCTGAGAATCACTTCCATTTGCAGCGAAATTCGCAGATTAGCTTCGATCTTCTTCTTCACAATCTCGAAGAGAAAATCGGAGATGGCATCAAATGCGGCGGTTCCGTTCTGGAGAGCGGCGGGGATGACGTATATAACCTACTCAAACATCTGCGCGAATCTCGTGAGGAACTGTCTCAAGGAACCCTTCAAGGCTGAATCCATCAATCGCGAGAAGGTTCACTTCTCCCTCTCCAAATGGGCTGATGGAAAGCCCCAGAAACCAGGTATTTTTCACTCTCCTTCCCTCTGTTGCTTTGTTTTCAATTCGATCCGTATCCGTTGCTTTGATTTCAACTTGATCGAGATCTGGCTGTGTGATTCTCTCTGTTTCTGCTTCGCTGAATTTGCACTTTCTACAAGATCAAATGAAGAATTTGTACTCACAGCTAGTGTAGGATAGGGACAAGTACTTATTAGCTTCTACATCTGCTTTTATGTTTAGCCAAATGTTGGATCTTGAGTTGTGATATTCAATGAGAACCATAGTTATCATTTCAGTTGCTTAGGAAAGGGAAATGTTTTGAAAAAATGGGTCTTTTCAGTTGGGTTTTAGACAATTTACTTCTTTTGGTCTTTAACATCAACTTTGTGTTGTTTGTTGACAGTTCTACGTTCAGACGCACCTGAAGTCTGAGATCTTTAATCAAGATTATGGTTTCCAAGTTTGATCATGTATTTTGATAAAAGGGATGCAAGAAACTTCCTCTGCATATTTTTTTGTTTGTTTCTTTGTTGTCTGCAATGAAAGCTTGATCCTATCAATAATGAATGCTTCTGTTTCTTGCTTAAGTTAGACCAAATTATTTGTGGATTCGTGAGTTGTCTATGTTGTCCATTAGGTAGTATTAACTATATGACCTTTCTCTACAGCAAACGTTCAAATTTTGAGATACGAAAAGTTAAACGACGTGCTTAAAGGCTTTCTCAAAATCTGATAAGTAAACAAAGGCCATTGAGATCCCAAGTTAAAGAAGCGATTATTCAAGAAATATAGTTTGAAAGGAACACAATGGGGAGAGTCGCTCGCTTCTAGTCTCACGTCCAGAATCAACTAGCCTAAAGCAGCAGTAGGACACTGACATCAGTACGAGAAGAGATATAAGTAGACTCCACGCAGGCTCTCATGAACTCCTGTGTCTGGCTCTGTTCCTGGGCGCCAGACGATTATTACCTCACTTTGTAGGTAAAAAGTTCCCTACCTGATTGTCCTTGCATAAGGCCAAACCAGATCTTATATATAAGAAAAATCGCTTAAAATTTTTTTAAAATGGCATGCACTGACAATTTAAACCTCGGAAGTATTTCGTTAGCTATAGAGATGAGAACCATAGTTATCTTTCAAAATGGCATAAACATTGAACCTATACAGAGACCCAACACACTTGAGTTGCTGTCCATGCTCACCACAACATCAGATCTTTCATTACCAAACCAACCCACTTTTGTGGTGCAAACTCGAGAGGATGAATCCACGTCTAATGATGTGCTCACCGTCAATGAGTTGACACAATCTGTGATCCAAGGGCGTTAAGAAACTATGCGTGACCATCGAAATTTGTGGAATTGAAAGTGTGTGGATTCTTCTCCGATCATGTAAATTAAAATGATCAACTTTTCAATAATTGATAACTAACGTTTTATATTCTTTCTTTACTCCAAACTAGTGTGACATGTGTGGGCATTTACGAAAAAAATAGTTAATAACATTGTTTTATTATATATACTAGTGTGTGATCTGCGCTACACGCGGACGTGAACACAAATTTTCTTAAAACTTTTTGGTATAATATTCTTTTAGTTTTATTAGTATGATTGTTAATGGATTTGTCTATATTAGCTTAAGAAATGTGGATTGTTTATTATAATGTATTTTTTCTTTTATGTTTATTTATGTATTTGTTTAGTGGGTGATCTACATTTTTTTTCTTCTTTTGTTGACTATTTATTCAATTAGTTGGTTTTTAAAAGTTAAGTTTTTGTCATTTTAAATTTTAGGAAATTTTATATTTTTTTAACCCAAGTGAATACTAATAAAATAAATAATTCGAAATTAGGTTAGTTTTGTATACTCCGAAAGTTACTTCGAATACTAATAAAAGGAAATTTAGTTTTATGAATTAGGAATTCTCCGAACTTATAAAAACAATTAATTCGAAATAGGTCCATGTATTTTTATCTATTTTTACTTAAAACCGAATACTAATAAAATATTTAGAATTTACTATTATTCATCTTCGATGATCCAGTGTTGGTGACTACAAAATTAATATAATTTTGTTTGAAAAATGATTAAATTTATATCACTAATTTACTATCAAAGTCATCGTAGATGTATGGATTAATGAGAATATTTGAGATAATATGGACCGATTTAGAAAAGTATAATAAATATGGGGTCGATGGTCAATCTAAACATTTCAAGAGAGAGAGAGACTTCTTGTGAATATGATTATCCTGTAAAAAAAACCATTACACACTCCTCTAAAACCCTCGTCTTCTCCGATATCTTCCCAAATCACCGGTGAGATTTCACTTTCAATTTCAATCACAAATGGTGTGATCCGCGCGGACGTGGTAAACAATTTTTTAATCTAATGGTATTTTATTTTATTTGCAAAACACACAAGGAAGATTTTCAACAAATCTGAATATATTTTCGATATAAAAATTTAATCTTGTAACTATAATAAAGTGTGTAATATATTAGTAAAACTAAAATTTTAATCTAAGTAAAACTTATGTATAGATATGAAAATGACATTTCAAATTCCTTGCATAATTTAATAAAATGTATATCAAAATTGTAATTAATTAAATTTTGAAAATTACATATCAAAATGATGTGGCATACATGTGGATGATGATGTGTCTTCACCACAAGAGAGCAAAGTTAACTTTATATATATAGATTTTAAATAATATGTATGATGAATAAATTTTATGATCGTTTTAAATTTTATATAGATATTAAAAAATATGTGTAGGATAATAATTTTAATATTTTAAATGTTGCTTGGTATTTCGATTTTGATTTTCGAACCGTTCTAGGTATTTATGTTGTTGACGAAGTGCATATCCTTCAAAGGGTTTGCACCAATTTCTGATGAGCTCATGGGTGACCGATAACGGAGTAGTACCATGTTTTTTTTTTATTACAGACCAGAAAGCAAGGAGCGAATCTTACTTGACCAACGGGCGAAACCAAGAGTGGAGAAAAACTAGAGAGTAATCGAAACGTAAAGGATCATTGCGGAGGACCAATCTAGCCACGACCACTTTTGTTACCACGATTACGACATCCACCCTCGCAACTGATTGCCATTGTTGTTGATTTTTCTTACAAATCGAAACGCATGGCGGGAAGCCTTTTGGAATTTTCACGGTACTCTAAATGGAGGGGTAATTTTTTAAAAAGATTTTTAATTGTGGGTTTAGTTCATTAAAAATAATAGTTAGGGGGTTTAAAAAGGGATTTTGTGATATTTGAAGGTTATTTGTTTTATATTATAAAAGCTAATAAATTTGAATTTTTGAGGCATTGTGAGTTTTTGATGGTGTCGTTTTCTCTTGCGTTTTTGGCATTTAAATGCTCTCTCTCTCTCTCTCTCTCGCTGGTCAAAGTCTGCGAATTTGTGCTACAAAGCTCATCTTTTTCGGTGTATATTGTAGCTACCTTGAATGTTGGATCGTCTAGATTATGCAACTGACTCTGTTCGATGAAATGCCTGATCGAAAAGTACGGTTTTATAGGGATTTATTGCTAGAAATACTAAGAGAGATTAAATAATATTCTCATCATCTGATTTATTCATATAGTCATCTTTCATCTTTCGCAGGTTCTGGATTCCAAGAACACGGAAACAGGACGATATTTCAATCAATGGCGTGGTTGACGGGATAAAAAACGTTGGCATGTTGCACTACAGCGTACTTGATTGGGTAAAAATTTGGACTTTTTTCGTGGCTTTTACGTAAGTATTGACAAACTTCTTCTCTCTTATCAAATAAGGTTTCTTTATAAAGCAATGCATAATTTTGGAACATAATGTGCGGTTCTTGAAAATAGACAATTCACAAGTCCTTGAGTGTTTTTTTTTCTTTTTTTTTTCTCTTGTTATTGGAGAGACAAAAGTACATGGGGAAGAAAAGGGTCGTGTTGTATGCTTCTTTGTTCTTGTTTACCATCTTTTCAAGTTTTAGCTTTGCATGGATAACAACAGAGAGTCCTTTGTCAACAGGTCAAACTGTCAGCTCCTCTAATGGGATCTATGAACTGGGTTTCTTCAGTCCTAATAACTCCCAGAATCAGTATGTTGGAATCTGGTTCAAGGGTATCGTTCCACAGGTGGTGGTGTGGGTGGCCAATAGAGAAAAGCCTGTTACAGACTCCACGGCAAATCTAGCTATCAGCAGCAATGGAAGTCTTCTCTTATTTAATGGCAAACATGGCGTTGTCTGGTCAACCGGAGAAGCTTTCGCAGCTAACGGGTCTCGTGCAGAGCTTTCAGACACCGGGAATCTTATCGTGATAGACAAAGTTTCGGGAAGAACTCTATGGCAAAGCTTTTACCATCTTAGTGATACTCTTCTACATTCCTCATCTCTCATGTATAACCTAGCAACCGGTGAGAAGCGGGTGGTGACTTCTTGGAAAAGTTACACTGATCCATCACCTGGCGACTTTGTGGGTCAGATTACACCGCAAGAGCCATCACAGGGGTTTATTATGAGAGGTTCGACGCCTTACTGGAGAAGTGGTCCATGGGCTAAAACAAGGTTCACCGGGATACCTCTAATGGATGAATCATACACAAGTCCATTCATCCTTCAGCAGGATGCAAACGGGTCAGGATCATTCACTTATCTTGAAAAAAAACTTTCACGTCTAATTTTAACATCAGAGGGCTCACTGAAGATTTTTTGGCATAGTGGGAGTGACTGGGAGTTAAAATTTGATGCTCCAGTCAATTCATGCGATTTTTACGGTGTATGTGGACCATTTGGGTTGTGTGTTATGTCAGCTCCTCCAAAGTGTAAATGCTTCAAAGGATTTGTACCAAAATCCATCGAGGAGTGGAAAAGAGGAAACTGGACTGGTGGTTGTGTGAGGCGTACAGAACTACATTGTCAAGGAAACTCTACTGGCAAAGATGTAAACGTCTTCCATCCTGTTGCCAACATAAAACTTCCAGACTTTTACCAACTTGCAAGTTCTGTGGATCACGTGAACGTGATCCCTGAAGAATGTTACCAAAGTTGCCTCCACAATTGTTCTTGCTTGGCCTTTGCTTATGTTCCCGGAATAGGCTGCTTATTGTGGAACCAAGACTTAATGGACACAATGCAATTTCCTTCAGGAGGAGAAACTATTTCCATTCGTCTTGCACGTTCTGAACTAGGTACGGCTTAAAAGATAACACGAAAGAGCTACTTCATTGATAGTGTGTCTTTGTTAGCAGCATGGCTTATTGTTTAATTTGTTTTTGTCTTAAATATCTCAGGTGGACACAATCGCAAGAAGACCGTTGCTGCTACTGTTGTAAGCCTTTCTCTTTTTGGTGTATTGGGTTCTGCTGCGTTTGGTATCTGGAGTTACAGAGTGAAACATAACGGTACACACTGACGATCTTACTATATATCTCTCAATCTATTTCTTGTTGTTTATGTATTCTTGAAACTCTAGTTTCAGCTAATATATCAAAGAATGCTTCACAAGATGCATGGAGAAATGATCTGGAACCACAAGATGTCTCAGGTTTAAATTTCTTTGAGATGAATACCATTCAAACTGCCACCAATAATTTCAGTCTGTCGAATAAACTCGGACAAGGTGGATTTGGTTCAGTTTACAAGGTCGGAGAATTTTTATTATCTTCTTTTCTCTTTTGTATCCTCTGTTTATGCTCTCGAGATGACCATCACCAATATGTTTCAGGGAAAGCTGCAAGATGGGAAAGAAATTGCAGTAAAACGGCTTTCTAGCAGCTCGGGGCAGGGCAAAGAGGAGTTCATGAATGAAATAGTACTCATCTCAAAACTCCAGCACAAAAACTTAGTTAGGATTTTGGGATGTTGCATTGAAGGAGAAGAGAGGCTATTGATTTATGAGTTCATGTTGAACAAAAGCCTTGATACTTTTCTCTTCGGTTGGTCCCTTCTCGCCTCATTCCTTTCCTATTAGCAGTTTTTCTCTCTGTGTGGAAACAATTTATCTGATAGTTGTGGCGTTGTACGATTGCTTAGATTCAAGAAAAAGGCTTGAGATTGACTGGCCTAAGAGATTTAATATCATCCAAGGTATTGCGCGTGGACTTCTCTATCTCCACCGTGACTCACGCCTTAGGGTCATTCACCGAGATGTTAAGGTTAGCAATATACTTCTAGATGAGAAGATGAACCCAAAAATATCAGATTTTGGATTGGCGCGGATATATCAGGGAACCGAATATCAGGACAACACTCGCAGGGTTGCAGGAACTCTGTAAGAATCTATTTTCAAAAACAAGATTCATAGCCATGTTCATATATTAAACTAGGGTGAATATTGCTTTGATATATACGTGCAGAGGATATATGTCTCCCGAGTATGCATGGACTGGGATGTTCTCTGAGAAGTCCGACATCTACAGCTTCGGAGTTCTACTGTTAGAAATCATCAGCGGGGAGAAGATATCAAGATTCAGCTATGGCGAAGAAGGAAAAACCCTTATTGCATATGTAAGTAAGACTTTAGGAGGTTTTTCATACACTTGCAAATGTTTCAAAACGTTTCTTGGCCTTCCATTTTTAAGATCTGAAACTAAACAACAGGTGTGGGAATCTTGGTGTGAAACTGGAGGAGTTCATCTTTTGGATAAAGATGTTGTTGATTCATGTCACCCATTAGAAGTTGAGAGATGTGTTCAGATTGGTTTGCTCTGTGTTCAACACCAACATGCCGACAGACCCAACACACTTGAGTTGCTTGCTATGCTTACCACAACATCAGATCTTCCATTACCAAAAGAACCCACATTTGTCTTTCACACGAGAGATGAAGAATCCCTGTCTAAGGGTTTGATCACCGTCAATGAGATGACACAATCTCAGATCCTTGGGCGTTAAGAAACTATGTGCGATACTCTGCTTAGATTTGAAGTGTTTTGATTTTTTGAATTTTATTTAGATTTATTTGGTTAAATTTTTTTAAAAAAATTAAATTGGATTTGATGCAAATATATTTCAGTTTGAATTTATTATGTTAATTATTTTGTATTTGAGAATTGTTTTATTTATTTTTTTGTAAAGAAAAGTTTGAAATAACCTTATAACCATATTCGAACCGAACTGGATTTTAGAATATAGATCCGATTTTTCATCGGACCAGACCAAACTCAAATATAGGCGAGTTTCGGGCCGGCATGCCTATCAACATCCATCTATTGTTGTGTTTAATACATGTGCTCTTGAGTAGGGTTGGGCACTAATACCCGTTACCCGTTTTTGATCCATTACCAGACTCGTATCCGTCTTCAAAAAAGGGTATTCGTGACCTAACGGTCGGTAAAGAGTATCATAATTCTATTACCCGTGGGTAAGGGTCGGGTATCGGGTATCAATTTTTTTTTCATATCCGTCTCGTTACCCGACTCGTTACGCGATCCATTACACGATCCATAAATACCCGCTTTAATTATATTTTATAACATTACCAATAACATCTTATTATATAAAGCTGGATCCCTCGACGTGAGTATGACACATATGATAATTTTCAATCACGAGATTATGACATTTGTCACATTTGTTAATTTAGATATTGACATGTGTTAGTTTAATATAAAAAAGTAAAAATGAATTAAAGTAAATATTAAAAATCTTATTATATAAAGCTGGATCCCTCGACGTGAGTGTGACACATATGATAATTTTCAATCACGAGATTATGACATTTGTCAAAGTTGTTAATTTAGATCTTGACTTGTGTCAATTTAATAAAAAAAAGTAAATATTAAAAAATGTTAAACTAAAAAAGGCAATCTTAGTAAAAATGAATTAAAGTAAATATTAAAAAGTGTAAAATAAAAAAGGCAATCTTACAAAAAAAACAAGTATAGGTAATGAAAACTTATAATAAAAGAAAGTGACAAAAAGAAACTTAAAAGTTTATAATTTACAA
The DNA here is from genome assembly GCA_030161315.1 of Eutrema japonicum. Classification (NCBI taxonomy): domain Eukaryota; kingdom Viridiplantae; phylum Streptophyta; class Magnoliopsida; order Brassicales; family Brassicaceae; genus Eutrema; species Eutrema japonicum. The sequence continues at coordinate 50,794,249 of BSQW01000007.1, read as the reverse complement.
CCACGATCAAACTTAAAAAAGGAAAATTATAAATATACTCTAAACTTAAAAGAAAAATTATTAATAAATGATTTAAAATCGATTCATAATCCTAAAAATTAAATTGAAAAAGTAGTTATGTTTAGATAAAGATTTTTTTTTAAAAAAATTATAAATAAAAGACAAAGTTAAAAAAAAAACATATTTTAGTTTAGAATAAAAAATTAAACAATAGATTACAATCCTAAAAAGAAAAGGAATAAAAGCCAAATTTTTTTTTTTTAAACATATTTCAGTTTAGAATAAGAAAATTAAACAATAGATTACAATCATAAAAAGCTAAAGTTTTTTTAAAAAAAAAGAACAATTAGCAATTCTTAAAAAAACCACAAACTTAAAATGAAATACAATCATAAAAAAAAGAAGAAATTCTAATTTTCTACCTCTAGATAATCAAATTGATAGTTTCTCAATTTCACATTCATAATTCTAAAAGGTAAAGTTACTAATATATATATATATATATATATATATATATATATATATATATATATATAAAGCTGGATCTCTCAATGTGAGTGTGACACGTAGAATAATTCTCACTCACGAGATCGTGACATTTGTCACGGTTAATTTAGATATTGACATAAGTCAATTTAATTTTAAAAAAACAAATGAATTAAATTAAATATTAAAAAAAATTAAACTAAAAAAGGCAATCTTAAAAATAGAAAGAAAAAACAAGAATAAATCAGGAAAACTTATACTAAAGAAAAGTGACAAAATGAAACTTAAAATATTATAATCTACAACCACGACCAAACTTAAAAAAAAGATAATTATTAGGATAATTCTTACTCACGAGATCGTGACATTTGTCACAGTTAATTTTGATCTTGACATGTGTCAATTTAATTAAAAAGTAAAAATAAATTACAGTAAATATTAAAACAAATTATACTAAAAAAAGACAATCTTTAAAAAAGAAAAAATAAGAATAAGTAAGGAAAACTTATAATAAAAGAAAATGACAAAATGAAATTTACAAGTTTATAATTTACAACCACGACCAAACTTAAAAAAGAAAAATTATAAATATACTATAAACTTAAAAGAAAAATTATTAATATACGACCAAACTTAAAAATTTATAATTCTTTCTATTATGACAAAAGAAAACTTAAAAAAAGAAAATTATTAATATACAACCACGACCAAACTCTATATAATAATCTACACATTTCTAAAGTTTTTAAAAAGGAATAAAGGCAAAAAAACAGATTTCATTTTAGAATTAGTAAATATTTTATCATAAAAAACTGAATGTTTCAAATTTTTCCAATTCACCTGATCGCGACATGTGTCAAGTCAAAGTTGGAAATATTTAAAATCGATTAATAAAAAAACTCAAAATTTTTATTTATAATCTTAAAAGATAACATTACTAAAAATAAAATTAAAAAGTTAAATAATTAAATTTATCTTATTGGACAAAATTAATATAGAAAGGAAAAAATATTACTTAGTTTTTTCATTTAGATTAAGGAAATTAATCATAAAAGAAAAAAGAATTCTAATTTCTCACATCTATATAAACCACAATTTGGTAGTATATCAATTACACCCAAAAAAATTAAAAGTTCAATAATCGTATTCAAAGTTATTTACTGCATCTATTCACCAAATTGTTTTTTCAAGGTATATATTTATTTCATTATAAATTTTGTTTCTAAATATATGTATAAGATATTTTCATGGGTGATCTAATTTTGTTTTCCATTTTATCGTCCTTAATATTTTTTTCACGGGTTATAAAATATTAAATTACAAACCTCATATATGCGGGTACTTATCTAGTTATATATATAACTAATAATACTATAAACCTAATTATTATGCTCAATTATGTTTTTATTGAACGTTAAAACCTAAACCCAAACCCAACTTAGCCCATTACAAACTCATTATGCGGATAAAAGCAACGATCTATAAATATACGAGTAAGGGTAAATGGTCGGATATTTAGCGGGTCAACTATTTTTTTTAGAGTACCCGTTTTTTCAGGTACCCGTTATTTGCAGATTGAGTAAAGGTAATTTATTTTTTTACCCATAAGGGTCGGATCGAGTAAATAGTACTCCGAAATTCAAGGGTACCCGATCCGTGCCCAACCCTACTCTTGAGGCTCCAATGGTCAAAATATTTCCTAATTATTGTCATTAATATTCTCTCCGTTCCATTAAGATGGAAGTTTAAGGTTTTATACACACTTAAGGTTTTGTAATTTCAAAATAGTTTAAATTTTTTTATGTATTTATTTTAATTAATATGGGTAAAATAGGTAAATTAGCTAAATGTTTTCATTGAAAACATAAAACTTCTATTTTGTGAAACAAATAAAAAACTCAAAACTTTAAGTTGGGGTATTGGATGATTGAATTTAAGAGAATGCAAATGAATTCAAAATCAATTGATTTTGAGTAATTTAAAAGTTTTTTGTTGGAATTTTAATAAATTCTATCAAAATGACAGTAAAAATATTCGGAATTGACTCTTTACAAATTTTTATTGAAATTCTATTAAATTCCTATCAAATGACACTATCATCAATACTGCAGTAAAATTGAATAACACTAACGTTTAATTGAATTAAGAAATCAAAAAATGGAATAACACTAGAATTTAAAGTAATATAAAAGAATGATTACAAATATCTAATCCAATAACACATGAATTTAAAAAAAATTCATGAAATACATCATTAAATAACACTAGAGTTTTATAAAAAGTCTAATTCCTTATAATTCAATTAAATTCTTTAATTGAATACCACCCTTTTAGTCTTAACGGAACGGAGGGAAACTATGGAAACTAAAAATCACAATGACAACAAAAAAAAGGTTGAATTTTGGAGGCATTGTGAGTGAGTGGTGTCGTTTTCTGTTGCGTTCTTGGCATTTATGCTCCGGCTGGGTCAAAGTCTGCAACTTTTGGCTACAAAGCTCATATATTTCTCTAAATAGTAAGTACAAATACCATTGATAAGTCTCTCTCTGTACTTAAGGTCCCGCGACGATGTAGTGTACTTTGAATGCTGGATTATCGTTAAAGTCGCCGATTTCGGCTAGGAACACTTATGCCCAGATGGTGGGAATTGTATAAATCGGCCAGAATTCCCGTGAAATCGCTGTCTCGATCGGGTATTAGGTCATGTCTTCGAACGTCTGTATCACGCACTGCAAATGTTCGATGAAATGCCTGAACGAGAGGTTCAGCTTCCATATATTAGGGTGCCCATAAAATGTTTAAGGTGAGCTTCTTCTAAGTTTTTGGATCTTACCTTTGAAACTTTCGACTTGTCTATATTGTCCTTCTTGGAGAATATAAAAGATGCAATCTTCTTTGCTTTGTAGAAGTTTGAGAAACGAGTTTGACCGAAAACATATCAAGTACGACACGCTACTTTCTGTGGACAGTAATTTGGGAGTGTCTTTGTCAATGAGGTCTATTCTTCTCTTTTTTGTTTCTTTCTCTTACACTGGTCAACATGGTTTGCTTTATTGCTTGTAATATTCAAACAAGTAGTCTGAACAAAGAATATCCTAGAGGTTTATAATTAATTCACAAGAGTCTGAAAGAAATTAATTCTCTGATTATCCACCTAAAGCTTTGCTCATATGTTCAACTTTCCAGAAGATATCTAGCAGAGAAATAGAGAAATGCGCAAGAGAAAAATGGGCATGGGTTTATTTATTTGCTTGCTCTTACTAATCATACTCCCAACTTGTGGCTATGCAGCTATAAACACAACAAGCCCTTTGTCAATAGGACAAACTCTGAGTTCCCCTGCTGGATTTTTTGAGTTAGGCTTCTTCAGTCCTAACAATACTCGGAATCAGTATGTTGGGATCTGGTTCAAGAATATTCAACCTCGGGTTATTGTTTGGGTGGCTAACAGAGATACTCCAGTTACAAACTCTGCGGCAAATCTCACCATCAGCATCAACGGGAGCCTTGTCTTGCTTGATGAGAGACAAGATGTTATTTGGTCAACAGGAGAGGCTTTCACATCCAACAAGTGTCATGCGGAGCTTTTAGACACCGGAAATCTTGTTGTTATTGATGATGTTGTTTCAGGAAAAACATTATGGCAAAGCTTCGAGAATCTTGGTAATACTTTGCTGCCTCAGTCATCGTTGATGTATGATACTCCTCGTGGGAAGAAGCGTGTGTTGACTACATGGAAAAGCGACAGCGATCCATCGCCTGGGGAGTTCTCACTGGAGATTACACCACAAGTCCCCTTACAAGGCCTTATAAGGAGAGGCTCGAAGCCTTACTGGAGAACTGGTCCATGGGCAAAAACAAGATTCACTGGGTTTCCACAATTTGATGAATCATATGTAAGTCCATTCAGCGTTATCCAGGATGTAGCAACGGGCACAGGATCTTTCTCTTATTCCATCTTAAGAAACTTTAATCTATCATATATTACCCTAACACCTGAGGGGAAAATGAAGATTTATTGGGATGACGGCATTAGATGGATGCATCACCTTACGCTTCCAGAAAGCTTATGTGACATATACGGTGCTTGCGGGCCTTTTGGTTTGTGTGTGAGAGCCAGTACCCCGAAGTGCAAATGCTTAAAAGGATTCGTACCAAAGTCAGATGAAGAGTGGAGAAAAGAGAATTGGACAAGAGGGTGTGTGAGGCGTACACAAGTATCTTGCCAGGCGAATTCTTCTATAAAAACACAAGGCAGAGACACAGACATCTTCTATCGTATGACCAATGTAAAGACTCCGGATCTGCACCAATTTGCAAGCTTTCTCGATGCAGAACAATGCTACCAGGGTTGTCTAGGCAATTGTTCTTGCACAGCCTTTGCCTATATAAGTGGAATTGGATGCTTACTATGGAATGGGGAGCTCGTAGACACAGTTCAATTTTTGTCTAATGGAGAGACTCTTTCCATCCGTCTTGCGAGTTCGGAATTGGGTAAGGGTGAAACACATTTCTTCTAGAGATTATTATTTTCTAATTACATTTGAAGATTCAACTTTCTTGATAATGTTCTGTAGTAGCTGGAAGCAGTCGAACCAAGATTATCGTAGCTACTACTGCCAGCCTTTCCATATTCGCGATCTTGGTATTTGCAGCATTTATGTTCAGGAGATACAGAGCAAAACGAAATGGTGAGACACTGAAAAACTTTGTAGCTTTATCTCTCTTCGTCAGTCGTTTTCCGTGTCCCCATTTTTTCCTCTTAATCAATTTTTACACTAATTGGTATAAGATCTATCAAAGCTTAATTCCTAAGGGCTAATCTGTTCACTTCTTTTGGACACCTTTGGATGCTAAACTGCTACAAAGCAAGCACTAATACATGCACATTTGTTACTCGTAGAATCAACTACTGCTGTAATCGATACTTTACACGATGCATGGAAGAATGATTTCGAACCACAAGATATATCAGGCGTAAAGTTTTTTGAGATGCATACCATACGAACTGCCACCAATAACTTCAGTTCCTCAAATAAACTTGGTCAAGGTGGATTTGGTCCAGTTTACAAGGTATGTGACATTCCATTCTATTTGCGTCTTTTGTTCTCTTCTGTATATTTCGTGTTCTCCAGATTTATCTGAAACTATTCTTCCAGGGAAAGCTGCTAGATGGCAAGGAAATAGCGGTTAAACGCCTTTCTAGTAGCTCTGGTCAGGGTACAGAGGAGTTCATGAATGAAATAACATTAATCTCAAAACTACAACATAGAAACTTGGTTCGGCTTTTGGGATACTGCATCGAAGGGGAAGAGAAGCTATTGATTTATGAGTTTATGGTGAACAAAAGCCTCGATATATTTCTCTTTGGTCTGTCCTTTATTCCATTTACCTCTTCATTTTCCTTCCATCATATGATAATAGTTAATGTGTCACTGTAACTAATCTATTCTATGTTATTGGCTAGATTCAACTCTAGCGCTTGAGCTTGATTGGCCAAAGAGATTCGATATCATTCAAGGTATTGCGCGCGGACTTCTCTATCTCCACCGCGACTCACGTCTTAGGGTCATTCACCGAGATCTGAAGGTTAGCAATATTCTTCTGGATGAGAAGATGAATCCAAAAATATCGGATTTTGGATTGGCTCGGATGTTTCAGGGAACCCAATTTCAGGACAACACTCGCAGGGTTGTAGGAACTCCGTAAGAACCTGTCCTCGACAACATGCTTAACAAGAATTTATACTTTATCATCATCCTATAGTAACTTGATGGAAACTTTTTTGAAATTTGTACAGAGGATATATGTCACCTGAGTATGCATGGGCAGGGTTGTTCTCTGAGAAGTCTGACATTTATAGCCTCGGAGTTCTGATGTTGGAAATCATCAGCGGCAAGAAGATTTCAAGGTTCACCTTTGGCGATGGGAGCAAAGGCCTTCTTGCATATGTAAGTGACACATTTACAGTTACTGATTTGATTCTTATCAAGTGCAGACATTTCCCGTCGCTATTTCAAAACATTTCGTATTGTTATTTTCAGGCATGGGAATCTTGGTGCGAGACCGGGGGATTTAGTTTACTGGATAGAGATCTTACTGATTCATGCAATGCGTTTGAAGTTGCGAGATGTGTTCAGATTGGTCTTCTCTGTGTTCAACACGAATCTGTTGACAGACCAAACACTCTTCAAGTACTGTCCATGATCACTTCAACAACAGATCTTCCGATTCCAAAGCAGCCAATATTTGCGGTGCAAACTCTAGACGATGTGTTTATGTCAGACTCTAAGTCTAAAGATCTTTTATCTGTCAATGAATTAACACAATCTGTGATCCAAGGAAGATAAGCTCGTGATATATATATATATACTTCCGTATGTAGATTCATGAACCTATGATTTTGAGATCTCATTATTTATTGTTGTTAAATACTCAAAACAGGTGAAATTTTTTATAAACTAAAAATCTAGCTCTCTGTTTAAAGAATAATATACGGTTTAGATACTATAAACAATAACAACAAATTATTACTTAATTTGTTATAGAGATTTTTTTTATTGCATATAATATTGTTAGAGAATTTTGCGTAGATAATCATGAGGGAGAAACTAATTGGTAAACTAAGAAAGATAAATTTTAGCAACTGTTCAATTTTTCATAATCCCATTACCCTTTCTCTCTACCTCACCATATCGTGTTCATCTTTCGCTCTCTCCCAATCGAGCCCAAACAAAGCTGTGGATTTTAGGTTCAAACTTTGGTTTCATGGGTAAATAGGTTTTGAATTTTCTAATTGGGGAGAAATATGTCTTAAATTTTCAAATTGGGTGGATCTATGCTGATGTCGAAACTTTGGGTAGATCTGCACCTATATCATACTTCTGAGGAGGAAATACGTCGTTTTCCCATATATATACATCATACAACAATTTTTAACATGTTAAAATAAAATGTATACCCCTTCAAAGTAATAACAACGGGTATATGGATATCGTTAGATTGCTATCGGTATAAGAAAGATGTTTTGTGTTAGAAGTTTTGTTAGATTTATTTTCGTTTTTAAATTAGATTAATGTGTGTATTTCATTGAAACAAAAAAAAAGTTGAGTAATCTCTCAACGTTGATCTGATATTAAATATACCATATTTGAATTATCGTGTTAAATATAAAGTTGGAGATACATTTAAATGTTCACTTAATACAATAAATATTTTGTCAACCATGTGATTTCTCAGCACACTCAGGTTTCGAATGGTGACATCAGTTTGAGCGGTGCGGGACAAACGATTTAGGAAGTGCGGTGCGGTTTTAATGCGGTGCGGTTGGAAGAAACGCATCATGCGGAACAAGTGTGGTTACTACAGAACAAGCGGTGCGGGACAATATATGAATGGTGAAAAAAACAGTATGCGGTGCGGTCCAAATGTGTGAATGGTGAAAATGTAAAAAGCGGTGCGGAATATATATTTTAGATAAATATTTTATAAATAAAAATGGATTAATTATATTAATATGATTATAAATTAAAATTATTAATTTGTTAATGATCAAGTCTTTTTCATAAATTAATTACAAAACATAACTAAATAATTATTAAAATTTTAATTAATTTGTTAATGATCAAGTCTTTTTCATAAATTAATTACAAAACATAACTAAATAATTATTAAAATTTTAATAAATTTGTTTGGTATTTTACAATAATATATTTATTGTTAAAATCAAATTAAAAAGTACATTAAAAACTGTTAATACATTAAACTTTCTAATTAATATTGTTCATTAATTTTATCTACCCGACTATATACATATTTAATAAAATATTGTTTACAATTTAGTATTTACAATTTAATGATATAGTCATACATTAGTATGAATTAAAATTAATATCGATTACTTTGAATTTTCCATAACATATTTGCAATATTATTCCTTATTTGCGTCATATGTCTATTTTTTTTTCATCTAATTTTATTATGATTAAATCGTGAATGGTGAATACAAATAGTTAACCAACCAGATTGGTGGAACATATCGTCATATGTCTATTATAAAACTTGAGAGAATTTTTATTTTTTATTTTTTTTGGTTCTGTAACAAGTAGTGCAGAACAATATTGAATAATGACAGTAACAAACATGTCCGGCCCAACAAAAATGGTGGTCTGAGACTAGGAAAAAAAATGTGGCCCTTTGTAAAATGTATAAAATAAAAGTTTTAAGACATAATTCCAATTTAATTTGAAAATCATTAGAAAAAAAAAAATAACTTGATATAAAAAAGATAAGTATAAAAAAGTTTTGATAGCCTTATAAAAAATGTAAACATTTATTTTGTGGCCTATCAAAAACTAAAAAAGGTGGCCAAGGTCATGGCCTAGTCTGCTTAACCTCTGGGTCGGACCTGATAACAAATGAGGTTCAAATATAATAATTATCAAATTTTAACTATTTTTTAATAGTTCAGGTAACTAATTTTTTTTCCGAAACAAATCGACATGGATCCATATAAATAACTTGCACAGTTTTTTTCCATATCTTTATGAACTTAAAAATAAAAGAATAGCAAACCGCACCTAAACTCTAATAACCGCACCTAATTGGAGCTACCTATCCGCACCGCTTGCGGAATCAGAATGTAAGGCAAAAAAATAATACTATTAAATATTTTTATGTGAATAGAAACATTTTATCATTTGTCCCGTCCCGTAACCTTAATCCACCCATCCCGCGTCATCCATTCAAAGCCTGAATCCATTCAAAATGAAAAACTTAAAAATCTTACCTGACAACTACAGTAATTCGCCAATATGTCACATCATCATTTTTTTATTTTTTTATTATATACCTCATTAACTCATATTATTAACGCAAACCGAATAAAATTTGGGAAATTTTTGTTTTTGTTAAAAAGACTATAAATTGTCTGAATCCACTATAGATTTCATATTCGGAAGTGTGTAGATGGTGGGAATTGTATAATGATCAATGTCTTGATCCAGCGATGATTTTAACAGTCAAAGTCTTTGGGTCTTAACTTTGCAACCTGCACGTTGTTTGAATCCACTATACATTTCAGTGTAGATGGTGGGAATTGGCCATACGATGTCTTTGGATCTTAACTTTGCAACTTGCACGTTTATCAGAATGAACATTTTTCTATTATCCATAGGATACGTTTAAAGAGAATTATATTTACTCTTTTGGTCTTAATGCTCAGTTTATCCACATGAAGTTTTTGCTCATTGATATCTTGCAGAGAAATTGGAGATTGTCATTAGCAGCTGACACATGAGAAAGATGGGTATTATGGTTTTATTTGCTTGCTCGCTCTTACTAATCATGTTCCCAACTTGTGGTTATGCATCTATAAGCAATTCAAGTTCTTTGTCAATAGGACAAACTCTGAGTTCCCCTGGTGGGGTTTTTGAGTTAGGCTTCGTCAGTCCTAATAACACCGAGAATCAGTATGTTGGGATCTGGTTCAAGGAAATTGTTCCTCGGGTAGTCGTGTGGGTGGCTAACAGAGATACGCCTGTTACAAACTCTGCAGCAAATCTCACCATCAGCAGCAACGGGAGCCTGATCTTGCTTGATGGAAAACAAGATGTTATTTGGTCAGCAGGAGAAACTTTCACATCCAACATGTCTCATGCAGAGCTTTTAGACACAGGAAATCTTGTTGTAATAGATGATGTTTCAGGAAAAACTTTATGGCAAAGTTTTAAGAATCCTGGTAATACTATGCTGCCTCAGTCTTCGTTGATGTATGATACTCCTCGTGGGAAGAAGCGTGTGTTGACTTCATGGAAAAGTAACAGCGATCCATCGCCTGGGGAATTCTCACTGGAGATTACACCACAAGTCCCCCCACAAGGCCTTATAAGGAGAGGCTCAGTGCCATACTGGAGAACTGGTCCATGGGCAAAAACAAGATTCTCTGGGGTAGCTGAAACGGATGCATCATATGTAAGTTCATTCAGTGTTGTCCAAGATGTAGCAAAAGGCACAACATCTTTTTCTTATTCCTCGTTAACAAACTATAAAGTATCGTATGTTACGATAACATCAGAGGGGAAAATGAAGATCCTGTGGCATGATGGGAAAAATTGGAATATTCACTATATGGCTCCAACAAGCTCATGTGATATACATGATGCTTGCGGGCCTTTTGGTTTGTGTGTGAGATCCAGTCCCCCGAAGTGCATCTGCTTGAAAGGGTTTGTACCAAAGTCAGATGAGGAGTGGATAAAAGGGAATTGGACTAGTGGGTGTGTGAGACGTACACAATTATCTTGCCAGGCGAATTCTTCTACAAAAACACAAGGCAAAGACACAGACATCTTCTATCGTATGAATCATGTAAAGACTCCGGATCTGTACCAATTTGCAAGCTTTCTCAATGCAGAACAGTGCCATCAGGGTTGTCTAAGCAACTGTTCTTGCACAGCATTTGCCTATGTAAGTGGAGTTGGTTGCTTAGTATGGAATGGGGAGCTAGTAGACACGGTTCAGTTTTTGTCTAATGGAGAGACTCTCTCCATCCGTCTTGCAAGTTCGGAATTGGGTAAGGATGAAACACATTTCTTCTATTTTCTTATTACATTAGAAGATTCAACTTTCTTGATAATGTTCTGTAGTAGCATGGTTTAGAGTTTTTGTTTTCTTGATAATATCTCAGCTGGAAGCAGCCGAACCAAGATTATCGTAGCTATTACTGCCAGCATTTCCATTTTTGCGATCTTGGTATTTGCCGCATTTATGTTCTGGAGATACAGAGAAAAACAAAATGGTGAAACACTTGAAAAACTTGGTAGCTTTATCTCCCTATGTCATTCTCTTTCCTTTTCCCTATTTTTTCCTCTTAATCAATTTTACACCAATTGGTATAAGATCTGTCAAAGCTTAATGTCTTCCTAAGGGATTATCTATTCACTTGTATTGGAAGTTAAACTGCTACAAATCAAGCACTAATACATGCACATTTGTTACTCGTAGAACCAACTCCTGTTACTTTACGAGAAGCATGGAAAAATGATTTTGAACCACAAGATATCTCAGGCGTAAAATTCTTTGAGATGCATACCATACAAACTGCCACCAATAACTTCAGTTCCTCAAATAAACTTGGTCAAGGTGGATTTGGTCCAGTTTACAAGGTATGTGGCATTCTGTTTTATTTGCTTATTTTTTCTTCTCTTGTGTAAATTTCTTGTTCTTCCAGGGAAAACTGCTAGATGGGGAGGAAATAGCCGTTAAACGCCTTTCTAGTTGCTCTGGTCAAGGTACAGAGGAGTTCATGAATGAAATAACATTATGTAGGACCAAAATTTACACTACAGACAGGAAAGATTTAATCACAGTAATATGTAAATAAACAGTTTAAGGAACAGACGATTTATAAGCGATAAAGCAATACAAGATCTGAGGAGGCGAGATAAATCTCTTTCCTTAACTCTAAGAATCTCCCGTAGTGTGACGGGGTTTTATAGATCCATGAGTCCCAGGATACAACCAAAGTTTAACTGAATCATCAACACCATGATTCATGTCTATCGACCATTATTCTACGATACTCTCGAAATCAAAAACTTACTCTAAGCAGTAGGGAATTGAAGAAACGATTGCTAGAACTTTTAGTAAGTGTTTATTGTGTATCAGAGGATGATTTTTTAGGTGAAAATCGTGTTGTATATATAGGAGAGAGGCTAGGGTTTTTCCATGACAGAAAAGGAATATTTCTAGAATAACCTAGGCGGCTGCGATTTTTTAAGTCGGCCCGCTGGGTATCGATCGATACCAAGGGGTATCGATCGATACCTCAAAAAGTCCACGGGTCCAATCAAGGCCCAAGATGCGAACGTCGCACGTATGGCTTTTCTTCTCTCATGTTGTTCATTTAAGACACAACCATTCCAATATATACACGAGAAAACATTTCTCGGTTAATGAAAACATTTCATTAGAAAGAGCTTAACTCATTTCTTTTCACACTAACATAATTTTATCAAACCCTCAGGCTTTGACAAAAAATTAGTTCCAACAATCCCCCACATGAATAGAAATGACTCTAGAACATATGAAAATTGTACAGACTAGACTTTACTAGACATACTTGACTAGACTCATCTAGACGTAGACAGACTTTCGAGAGTATACGAAAATGTAACTGTCACTGAATGGTAGCGTTTTTCAGCTTTGAACCAAACAATTTTAATATCTGTTGCGTTTACTCGGCCAGGAGGTGAACATGATGTCTTGAACCACCCGGATTTTGATGTAAACTGATACAACAGATATCGCACAGCGACATTTTCTCGTAGAACTTTGTTCTCTATTGGGTTCATTTTGGCCTTGAACATTCCTGGTATTCGTGAGTGAATTTGGAGAATATAGCCTTATCTTTCATTCTCCTAGAAACGGCCCCATTTCACACTTCACTAGGTGATCTTTTATTAGCTTGTTTTTCAGAAGTGTCCTGTCACACTCCACTATCTACATAGCTATGCAATCATTAAAAGCCAACGCTTATCCTTACTATCCACAGGTAGCACTGTTATATCATCCTAGGAACTGGGCAGAGACATAGTCTCACAGTGCTCAACTCGAATCAGTTTAATTTTGTTTCCCTTTGAACCTAGATCTTGGGATCTCCAGTCACATAGGTTGGGTATCTGTCAAACGTCATCTTTTTCTATAGGCTTTAAACCCATTCCTTTTGATGATTTTACAATTTGATCTCGCGGCAAACCTTTGGTAAACGGATCCGCTAGGTTATCAGCCTACTTGATGTAATCTATCGTTATTACACCAGTTGAGATCAATTGTCTAATGGTCTTATGTCGTCTTCTTATATGACGAGACTTGCCATTATATAGATTACTCAGTGCCTAAGAGATATCTCACTAACTCTCACAGTGTACACATAATGCTGGCACTGGTTTTCCCACATCGGGATATCTTCCACGAAGTTTCGAAGCCATTCTGCTTCCTTTGCAGCTTTATCTAAAGCTATAAACTTTGACTCCTTGGTTAATTAGGCCAAGAGTGCTTGTTTGGAAGATTTTTAGGATACTGCTGCATCACCAAAATATTATCCACTTATAATATCTGTCAGGTTTACGAGACCAAGAGGTGAACATAATGTCTTGAACCCCCCAGACTTTGATGTAAATCGAGACGACATATAACGCTGGATAATTCAACATTCTAGTTATGGCTTTCCACAGAGTATGACCTGGATTACTCATGTAGCGACTGAATGCGCTAAATCGGATCTAGTACGATTCATCAAGTACGTTAGACTTCCGATAATTCTTGCATACACCACTTGTGATACAACTTTATCACAATTGGATTTATTGCAATCTTGTTTGAGTAGTTCTCAAAACATTCTAGGATCTTGAGACAAGATTATCCACTAATCTTATGTCTATCAAACGTCCCACTAAACACTTTCTTAGTGTGTTGGATTATGTCCTTCTTGCTTCCATGATGAACGTGTCATCTTATAAACATAACAAAACGTATCCATGTGGAGTACTTTTGATGTATATCACCTTAAGTGATTTTGAAGCTATTTGACATCACTTTGTTGTCAAACTTTCCAAGCTATTGCTTAGGAGCTAACTTAAGCTCGTATAAGGACTTTGCAAGTCTACTTATTTTCTTTCCTTGTTCAGGAGTGACATAACCCTCGGGTTGTTTCATGTAAATCTCCTCTTCTAAATGGTCGTTTAGAAAGGCAGATTTTACATCCATTTGATGGATTACAAGATCTCATATCAATCAGCATACGACTAATTTCAACTTTAGCCTCTTCTGCTTCTTTACAGAAGTACCAGAATTGCTCGATCTAGGTCCAATGCCCGTCAAGCATCGATCGATACTCATGGGTATCGATCGATACCTCTAAAAGCGTAAGAGCCCAAGAGATCAATTGCTCGCTTAGAGCTTATCCTTTACTAGGATGTCTAGTATATCTCATTTATACACCATAAAGCAATCAGCACTACATTGTGTGCATATTCAATGAAGATACAATCCACCGTTTTTGGTCCGATTGTCAGCTTATTAGGTGGTTGCTAGGCACCCCCACACTTTCATGTATTTGTATAAAAACACATTACTTTTCCAAAGTTCGCATGGAACATTTCCAGTGACTTTGTGTAGTATTTAGTTCAGGATATAACTTGTGGTAAGCAATGCTTCCCCCCACATTTCTGGACTAACCCAGATTTTTTAGGAATAATGAGTTCATCAAATAATTCGGTAATTTGTTATGAGACTCCATTAGATTCCAGTGAATAGGGATCAATCGTTTGATGGATAATACCATGCTCATGTCCTCTATCACGTCAAACTATGTTGATAGTTCTTTCGAGTTGGTTTTCAACCTCGAGTTTGAACTCCTTGAGTTTTCCAAGGTCTCGTATTTGCTTCTTAGCAAACAGACATAACAATATTTCGTACAATCCTCAACGAAAGTCACAAAATATTTTTCACCACCTTTTGTATAAGTCAAACCAAGAGGTTCGCTCGATTGTGGTGTTTTAGTGAGTTTGGTTAGAACGCAAACCTCACACTCATCTTTGCTTATTTTGTATTTCAGGATCTCATTCAATCTACGCATAGATTCGAATATAATGTGACTGAAACATTCAGATCAAATACTAAGAGACTCTGTACCATAAGCAAATGATTCTTTCTCATTTAATGTCAACACCATTGGTTACATTGATTTTAAGTCCGACTGTCTCAACGTTAATTTGGACCAGTCTGTCCTTAATATAGACAATATTATTTGTCAATACATGCTTAATTAGCATTGTGCCCTAAATAAGATTTTTATGCATCTTTAGCACATGCTTTACATCAGTGAGAGTGAGCTTCTTTGAAAAGTCAACTTCAGCACGATGAATAAATTCTTGTCATTATTTATGGTAGGAGGGAAACATTCCCATATCAACGCATATATGAGCTATTACATTGGTATAATACCACCACTCATTTGGGTTATGCTTAACCATATTGACTCCGAGGATGACATTACACATGTCTATCTCGACTAAATTGGCTTCAGCCATTCCATTATTTTTTACACCACCAGATCTAACAATGATCACATCGGTGTTGTTAGTCATATTGAAATTTGATTTTGTTCAAGAGAATCAAACCAAATTAATATACTAACCAATACCCAACTCTCAAGTTAAAGGGTAAAATTAAATTCAATTTCTAGAATTTAATAAACTTAATACAATATCGAATTGTATTAGTATTCTTGAACTCATATCAAGAATCGCAAGAGGCCTGTTGAGTATCGTTCGATACCAATGAGTATCGATCGATACCTCAAAAGTCCAATGATTTAATTATTCGATTAAATCAGCCTCCAATATTTAATTGAACTTCAATTAATTATTCCAAAATTCGCAAATTTTTGGACACATAATATTGAGCTATACGTCTTTAAATTTTGTCCAAGGCTTTATCTTTACTCCGCAGTAGAAAGATGTATCAATATCTCGTGCAATCGTCTATGAATGCCATGAAATATTTATTGCCTCCTCTGGTTTGAATATATTTCAAATCACATAACTCTGTGTGAATTAAACCTAGAGGTTCTGTTGTTCTTTGAACGCTGGGTGATGGCGTTTTAGTGAGTTTGGCTTGGACACAAACCTCACATTTGTCTTTGCTTAATTTGCATTTAGGAATCATGTTCATGTTCATTAATCTACTCATAGATTTGAAATCAACATGTCCTAATCGTTCATGCCAAATATTAAAAGACTTAGCGAGATAAGCAAATGGTTTCTTATCATTAATCTTAGGATTCTACGAGGTGGATGCCTCGGTTACATTATCCTTTGGGATTACTTCCTCAACAGATATCTTACACAGATTATCACATACAGAACCCTTACCCAAAATACATCCCATTTTTCGTTAGGATTAGCTTATCGCCTTCCAGCTTCACAGAGAATCCATGCTTACTTATAAGCGATCCAGAGATCAGATTCTTGCGCATATCTGGTACATGGACGACGTTCGTGAGAACCAGTTCCTGTCCAGAGGTGAGCTTCAGAACAACCTTCCCGTGACCATCAACTGTCGACGAGGCGGAATTTCCCATCAAGAGTTTATCACCACTCTTGTTCTTTGTGTATGTCGAGAACATCTCGCGATCCATACAGATGTGTCTGGTTGCACTACTGTCGAACCACCAAGTCTTTGGATGGCTCTCTGCAACATTGGCCTCAGTGACCACAGCACACATGTCAGCTTCTGTCAAGTTCGCTTGAGCTTTCACTGTTTTGATCAGACTCGCAGTCGTTTGATCCATTTTATCACTGGTTTTCTCCATAGTTCCAGAGTTGTTGTCAACGTCGATTGTCATTCTGTGAAGACAAAAGAGACACAACTTTCAATTAGTGCCGATATATTTAAGAATCGCAATTCAAAATACTGATATCGAACTAAATCGCATTAGTGTCGATCGATACTCTTTGGTATCGATCGATACACATCCAATGTCTATCGATGCACCCATATGGTGTCGATCGATGCCCTCAGTGTCGATCGATACACCCTTGGCGATGATCGATGCACGTGAGTTTTGCATAAGATCTATCGATACACCTCGGTGTCGATCGATGATCAGCTTGTATCGATTGATACACATATAGTGTCGATCGATGCACCCTGTGTGTCGATCGATGCAAGTGAATTTTTACACAGGATCGATCGATAAACCACAGTGTCGATCGATGCTCGATGCACATACTGTGTTAATCGAAGCATCTTGGTGTCGATCGATACACATTGAGTGTCGATCGATACACCCTGGGTTCCTATTGATGCTCGATGCACATACTGTGTCATTCGAAGCAACCTGGTATCGATCGATACACGCTCAGTGTCGATCGATATACCCTGGGTGTCGATCGATACAAGTGAATTTCACAGGATCGATCATAGCACCAGTGTCGATCGATACCTGTGTCTTATACACAGTATCGATCGACATAGACCAACTTGGTCGATGCAAAGTATCGATCGATACACTGAGGTGCCGACCGATACACTGTTTGCATGATATCGATCGATACACTTAAGTGTCGACCGATACAATTTAGTCCAATATCGACCGATACCATAGGGTGTCGATCGATACTCACAAGGCCTCGATCTGAATCGAACCTATCAAGAACAGATGTGTGTTCGTTGATTATACCGTTCTTTAATCGCAATTAAAGACGGTTTTTTAGAAGATGTTTAAGCAGATCTGCTTTTACTACACGTTTCAAGTTGCTAAACAGCTGTTTGATTAACGTTTGAGTATCACTAGCAGAAGAACATCTTCTTAAAAAATAGAGAGAGATGAAGATTGCCTCTACTACACGTTTCAATTTGCTAAAAGCTTTTTGACAACGTTTTGAGTATCATCAGCAGTAGAAGAATCGTTTAAAAACCGTTTGAAAACGTTTATTTACTCGTGATTAAAGATCCAATTGAAGTAATAACAAAAATTGGATCTTCTTAGAGTTAAGATTGTAGGACCAAAATTTACACTACAGACAGGAAAGATTTAATCACAGTAATATGTAAATAAACAGTTTAAGGAACAGACGATTTATAAGCGATAAAGCAATACAAGATCTGAGGAGGCGAGATAAATCTCTTTCCTTAACTCTAAGAATCTCCCGTAGTGTGACGGGGTTTTATAGATCCATGAGTCCCAGGATACAACCAAAGTTTAACTGAATCATCAACACCATGATTCATGTCTATCGACCATTATTCTACGATACTCTCGAAATCAAAAACTTACTCTAAGCAGTAGGGAATTGAAGAAACGATTGCTAGAACTTTTAGTAAGTGTTTATTGTGTATCAGAGGATGATTTTTTAGGTGAAAATCGTGTTGTATATATAGGAGAGAGGCTAGGGTTTTTCCATGACAGAAAAGGAATATTTCTAGAATAACCTAGGCGGCTGCGATTTTTTAAGTCGGCCCGCTGGGTATCGATCGATACCAAGGGGTATCGATCGATACCTCAAAAAGTCCACGGGTCCAATCAAGGCCCAAGATGCGAACGTCGCACGTATGGCTTTTCTTCTCTCATGTTGTTCATTTAAGACACAACCATTCCAATATATACACGAGAAAACATTTCTCGGTTAATGAAAACATTTCATTAGAAAGAGCTTAACTCATTTCTTTTCACACTAACATAATTTTATCAAACCCTCAGGCTTTGACAAAAAATTAGTTCCAACACATTAATCTCAAAACTACAACATAGAAACTTGGTTCGGCTTTTGGGATACTGCATCGAAGGGGAAGAGAAGCTATTGATTTATGAGTTTATGGTGAACAAAAGCCTCGATAGATATCTCTTTGGTCTGTCCTTTATTCCATTTACCTTTTCCTTCCATCAGATGGTTAATGTGTGTCACTGTCACTAATCTATTATATCTAATTGGCTAGACTCAACTCTAAAGCATGAGACTGATTGGCCAAAGAGATTTGATATCATTCAAGGTATTGTGCGTGGACTTCTCTATCTCCACCGTGATTCATGCCTTAGGGTTATTCACAGAGATCTCAAGGTTAGCAATATTCTTCTGGATGAGAAGATGAACCCAAAAATATCGGATTTTGGATTGGCACGGTTGTTTCAGGAAACCCAAGATCAGGACAACACTCGCAGGGTTGTAGGAACTCTGTAAGAAGCTGTCTTCAACAACATGGATTAATCATATACTTTATCATCCTATACTAACAACTGTTTGATATTTGAACAGAGGATATATGTCTCCTGAGTATGCATGGGCAGGGTTGTTCTCTGAGAAGTCCGACATCTATAGCCTCGGAGTTCTGATTTTGGAAATCATCAGCGGCAAGATGATTTCAAGGTTCAGCTTTGGGGATGGGACAAAAGGCCTTCTTGCATATGTAAGTGAATCATTTTATAGTTATTAACAATTTGATTTCTCATCCTTTTGAACATTTCTTGTTCTTATATTCAGGCATGGGAATCTTGGTGCGAAACCGGGGGATATAACTTTCTGGATAGCGATCTTATTGATTCATGCAACGCATTCCAAGTGGCGAGATGTGTTCAGATTTGTCTGCTCTGTGTACAACACGAATCTGTTGACAGACCAAACACTCTTCAAGTACTGTCCATGATCACTTCAACAACAGATCTTCCCACACCGAAGCAGCCAATATTTGCAGTGCAAACTCTAAACGATGTGTCAACAACGTCACAGTCTAAAGATCTTTATTCTGTCAATGAGTCAACACGATCAGTGATCCAAGGACGATGAGCTCTTTACTATATAATACTTTGAGTATTTATTGTTGTGAGTATTTTAATCAAACTTGGCATCTTTATCTCTCTCTCTCATTCACTATTTTTTCATCTATTTCTGTGACCAAACCGAAGCGAAAGAGAACTACTCTGTATTTTTTCCCCTTAATCAATTTTGCACTAATTGGTCACTTCTAATGGATGCTAAACATGTACACTTGTTACTCGTAGACGATGTGTTTATGTCACACTCTAAGTCTAAACATCTTTTATATGTCAATGATTTAACACAATCTGTGATCAAAGGAAGATAAGCTCGTAGTATATATATACTTCCGTATGTAGATTCATGAACCTATGATTTTGAGATCTTGCAGAGCGAATTAAACTGATTGTTGCAAAACTTTAACCCATTGTCAGTCCTTAGGTATTTGATTCTCAACACTGACCTTCCATTCCTTAAATTTCCGAAATGCTTCATCTTTACACCTTAGAACTTTTGATTTGATAGGCTCATGCTAATGAGGTTCTTGATTTTTCTGTCCTCCAATCTCTTAGGAACTTTGACCTTTGTCTCAAACCCCACAAGAACTGAATATGGTTTTCACAAGATACCACTAGTCGAGATATCTTTTGATCTTACAGGTTATACAGATACTGTGATGCAATATAAAACACGAGACTAAGCTCATGAAGAAGATGAAGTCGTGAAGATTGCCTTATCCTCTGTGTTTTTATATGCAACAGACTCGCAACTAACTTCTTCTCCTTATCCTCTGCGTTTTGTAACCAGGCCTCTTTTGATGACTGGCCCAACACTCTTCTTCTTCATCGTGTAAACAATGCACCTAGACCCATCTGTTTTGTCCCGTTTAATCAAAACCCGATTAACTGGTATAACCCGGAAACTTGATCCGTTTGAGACATGGACAAAATACCCGGAACCGAAACAGAACTGAATTATAAGGTACCGAATCGAACCGATTAGTTATAAATACTCGAATGGTTACCCTTATAAAATATTTCGGATACACGAACGGGTACCCAAAATATACGATATAGAATTATATATCTAAATATATTATGTATCTTAAATTTTGAAATAACCAAAATACTCAAAATTACAATTATAAACCGAATATATTAGTTATGTTTATACCGAAATAATCGAAATATTCAAAAATCTTTACTTATATTTGTCAAAATTAAATAATTTTTGCAAAATTTAATCAAAATTTATTTAAATTAAACGTCTTTTTTAGTTTTTTTCGAGAATTATGATTAATTTCGGGTACCCAAAACTCGACCTGAACCCGAGAGGAACCGACCCGAACCCGATCCAAAAAAAAAATACTCGAATGAGTCTTAGATTTCTAAAATTTGGATACCTGAAACCCGAAAGAAAGATCCAAATCCGAATGGATACTCGAATGCCCATGCTTTGACAACCAACTCAGAATCATCTTCCTAATTTCTCCATCAAAAAACAAAAGTTCCTTGTCTTCTGCGTTCTGTTCTTCTTTGTTCTTTGAGACCTTGTGTGCAGCCATGTGAGTGTGTTTTGTTTCGGATAAAGCGTAAATGACTCTTGAGAAATTTAATGGTGTGTTGTCTTCTCTTAGCAAGGCTTTGAAATTGTATGTCTTCGGACGTCTGGATTACGCACCGTAAGTGTTCGATGAAATGCCTGAACGAGATCTAAGGTTTCAATGGTGATGCTTAGACCCGTACAGTGTTTCAGGTAAGCTTCTTCTAGGTTTTTGAATCTTCATTTTGCAGCTTTCACTTTGTCTATCAATATGCAGCTTAAAGCTATTTGCGGTGTAGAAGACCAAAATGAGAGAGAGAAAAAAAGTCAATTAGTAGATTCAAACTTATATGAAGAGTAACATGGCATTTCTTGGTCAAGGCTGTCAATATGTGCGTATGCTTAGATTATAACCATAAGAAAATATAAACTTTTATTCTCAATGCTTAGTATATAGAGGATATGACGAAAGTCTCTTTATTCCGTAGGTCTCAATGATCTCTGTTCAAGTTTTCAGACGAGATCTTGCAGAGAAATAGGAATTACACATAAGAAAAATGGGTATAGTTTTATTTAGTTTCTTGCTCTCGCTAATCGTATTCCCAACTTGTGGCTATGCAGCTATACTAAACACATCAAGTCTTTTGTCGATGGGACAAACTCTGAGTTCCCCTGCTGGATTTTTTGAGTTAGGCTTCTTCAGTCCTAACAATACTCGAAATCAGTATGTTGGGATCTGGTTCAAGAATATTGAACCTCGGGTTATTGTGTGGGTGGCTAACAGAGATACCCCAGTTACAAACTCTGTGGCAAATCTCACCATCAGCATCAACGGGAGCCTGGTCTTTCTTGATGAGGGACAAGATGTTATTTGGTCAACAGGAGAGGCTTTCACATCCAACAAGTGTCATGCGGAGCTTTTAGACACCGGAAATCTTGTTGTTATTGATGATGTTTCAGGAAAAACATTATGGCAAAGCTTCGAGAATCTTGGTAATACTTTGCTCCCTCAGTCATCGTTGATGTATGATACTCCTCGTGGGAAGAAGCGTGTGTTGACTACATGGAAAGGTGACAGCGATCCATCGCCTGGGGAGTTCTCACTGGAGATTACATCACAAGTCCCTTTACAAGGCCTTATAAGCAGAGGCTCGATGCCTTACTGGAGAACTGGTCCTTGGGCAAAAACAAGATTCACTGGGTTTCCACAATTTGATGAATCATATGTAAGTCCATTCAGCGTTATGCAGGATGTAGCAACCGGCACAGGATCTTTCTCTTATTCCTTGTTAAGAAACTTTAATCTATCATATATTACCCTAACACCTGAGGGGAAAATGAAGATTTATTGGGATGACGGCATTAGATGGATGCATCACCTTACGCTTCCAGAAAGCTCATGTGACATATACGGTGCTTGCGGGCCTTTTGGTTTGTGTGTGAGAGCCAGTACCCCGAAGTGCAAATGCTTAAAAGGGTTTGTACCAAAGTCAGATGAAGAGTGGAGAAAAGGGAATTGGACAAGAGGGTGTGTGAGACATACACAATTATCTTGCCAGGCGAAATCTTCTATGAAAACACAAGGCAGAGACACAGACCTCTTCTATCGTATGACCAATGTAAAGACTCCGGATCTGCACCAATTTGCAAGCTTTCTCGATGCAGAACAATGCTACCAGGGTTGTCTAGGCAATTGTTCTTGCACAGCCTTTGCCTATATAAGTGGAATTGGATGCTTACTATGGAATGTGGAGCTCGTAGACACAGTTCAATTTTTGTCTAATGGAGAGACTCTTTCCATCCGTCTTGCAATTTCGGACTTGTGTAAGGATGAAACAAATTTCTTCTAGAGGTTATTACTTTCTAATTACATTTGAAGATTCAACTTTCTTGATAATGTTCTGTAGCAGCATGGTTTAGAGTTTTTGTTATTTGGTGAATATCTCAGCTGGAAGCAGTCGAACCAAGATTATCGTAGCTACTACTGCCAGCTTTTCCTGTTTTGCAATATTGGTCTTTGCCGCATTTATGTTCTGGAGATACAGAGCAAAACAAAACGGTGAGACACTGAAAAACTTAGCAGCGTTATCTCTCTCTGTCACTATCTTTCCTTGTCCCCATTTTTTCCTCGCAATCAATCTTTACACTAATTGGTATAAGATCTGTCAAAGCTTGATGTCTCCCTAAGTGCCAATCTGCTCACTTTATTGGAAGTTTAGCCTTTGGATGCTAAACTGCTACAAATCAAGCACTAATACATGCACATTTGTTACTCTTAGAATCAACTACTGCTGTAATCGATACTTTACACGATGCATGGAAGAATGATTTCGAACCACAAGATATATCAGGCGTAAAGCTTTTTGAGATGCATACCATACGAACTGCCACCAATAACTTCAGTTCCTTAAATAAACTTGGTCAAGGTGGATTTGGTCCAGTTTACAAGGTATGTGACATTCTATTCTATTTGCGTCTTTTTTTTCTCTTCTGTATATTTCGTGTTCTACTGATTTATCTGAAACTATTCTTTCAGGGAAATCTGCTAGATGGGAAGGAAATAGCCGTTAAACGCCTTTCTAGTAGCTCTGGTCAGGGTACAGAGGAGTTCATGAATGAAATAACATTAATCTCAAAACTACAACATAGAAACTTGGTTCGGCTTTTGGGATACTGCATTGAAGGGGAAGAGAAGCTATTGATTTATGAGTTTATGGTGAACAAAAGCCTCGATATATTTCTCTTTGGTCTGTCCTTTATTCCATTTACCTCTTCATTTTCCTTCCATCATATGATAATAGTTAATGTGTCACTGTCACTAATCTATGTGTCACTGTCACTAATCTATGTGTCACTGTCACTAATCTATTCTATGGTATTCGCTAGATTCAACTCTAAAGCT
The DNA here is from genome assembly GCA_030161315.1 of Eutrema japonicum. Classification (NCBI taxonomy): domain Eukaryota; kingdom Viridiplantae; phylum Streptophyta; class Magnoliopsida; order Brassicales; family Brassicaceae; genus Eutrema; species Eutrema japonicum. Next base: position 50,770,006 of record BSQW01000007.1, on the reverse strand, counting down.
GGAGATTGATTGGCCAAAGAGACTCGATATTATTCAAGGTATTGCGCGTGGACTTCTCTATCTCCACCGTGACTCACGCCTTAGGGTCATTCACCGAGATCTGAAGGTTAGCAATATTCTTCTGGATGAAAAGATGAACCCGAAAATATCAGATTTTGGATTGGCTCGGATGTTTCAGGGAACCCAATATCAAGACAACACTCGCAGGGTTGTAGGAACTCTGTAAGAACCTGCCTTGGATGACATGCTTAACAAGGATTCATACTTTTTCATCCTAAATTAACTTGATGGAAACTTTTTTTATAAATTTGTACAGAGGATATATGTCTCCTGAGTATGCATGGGCAGGGTTATTCTCTGAGAAGTCCGACATATATAGCTTCGGAGTTCTGATGTTGGAAATCATCAGCGGAGAGAAAATTTCAAGGTTCAGCTTTGGTGATGAGAGCAAAGGCCTTCTTGCATATGTAAGTGAATGATTTGATTTTTATCAAGTGCAGACATTTCCAGTCGAGACCATTACAAAACATATCTTATTCTTATATTCAGGCTTGGGAATCTTGGTGCGAGTCCGGGGGATCGGATCTTCTGGAGAGAGATCTTAGTGTTGATTCATGCAACGCATTTGAAGTAGCGAGATGTGTTCAGATTGGTCTTCTCTGTGTTCAACACGAAGCTGCAGACAGACCCAACACTCTTCAAGTACTGTCTATGATTACTTCAACAACAGATCTTCCAATTCCAAAGCAGCCAATATTTGCAATGCAAACTCTAAACGTGCAAACTCCAAACGCTGTGTCAATGTCTAAAGATCTTATCTCTGTCAATGAGTTAACACAATCTGTGATCCAAGGATGATAAGCTCTTAGTAATATATAATTCAGTCTGTAGATTTTGAGATGTCACTTTTTATTGTTGTTAAAATACAATGTTTCGTTGAAATTATTCAAAAACAGGTGAATATTGTTATTAACTGTGAAACTTATAAATAATGATAAAGTAGTCATTTTTATTAGATGATGTTGTCTTCTCTCGCGTTCTAGCTAGTGAAAGTCTGCGACTTTGGTTACAATCGTTGATGCCCAGATGGTCGGAGTTGGATTGATCCGCGATAGTTTTCTGGGTAAGAAGAGCTGTCTCTTTCTGTAAAGGTCGTCAACATTGGAACTTTTGCGTCATGCACTGAATGTGTTCGGTGAAATGCGTGAATGAGATGTCAAGTTTCAAAGTCTATGCAATAGTTGAAGCCGCCCATCAAAAGTCATACCTCAACTATTAGCAAACTTTTGTTGAGTCTTTAGATATTTTAGCTGTTGCCAAAGCGTTCTCGTGCTCTGTTTTGCTTTCGTCTTCTTTGGTTACATTTCTACAAGATGTGGAATGTGAATGCTTGTTTGTGATGTGATTGGTTAGATGGAAAGTTGTTGACTTCAATTATGGTTAAGGCCCAGAGATGGGAATATTCAAAGTTATCTCCTGGAGCAACATGGAATATAAAATAAGAAAAGTATAAATATTTTTAGTGGTCTAGATGGCTTTAGTATGATGATAATCAAAATATATAAATAAGGAATCTCCATGGATACATCCGAGAGGTTTCATATTTGGTAAAGATGTACACGAAGGAAGTTTGTTCTGTTATTGTATTGACTTTATACAGATAAAGCTTCTTTTTCATAAACTGAAATCTTTAGAAGAGCTCTTGTGTATCATATGGGAAAGATTGATATTGTTTTCGTTGCTTCTTTCGTCTTCTTGCTGATCAGATTCCCAAGTTGTGGCTATGCAGCTATAACCAAATCAAGTCCTTTATCGATAGGACAAACTCTAAGCTCTCCTGGTGGATCTTATGAGTTAGGGTTCTTCAGTCCGAACAATTCTCAGAATCAGTATGTTGGGATCTGGTTCAAGAACATCACTCCTCAGGTCGTTGTCTGGGTGGCTAACAGAGATAAGCCAGTCACGAAAGGCACGGCGAATCTTACAATCAGCAGCAATGGGAGTCTTGTTTTGTTTGAGGGAGAACAAGATCTTGTTTGGTCAATAGGAGAAACTTTCTCATCTAACGAGTTTCGTGGCGAGCTTTTAGACAACGGAAATTTTGTCCTCATTGATGAAGTTTCCGGAAGACTCTTATGGCAAAGTTTTGAGCATCTTGGTGATACTTTGCTACCTCAGTCATCTGTGATGTATGATGTTCTGAATAACAAGAAACGTGTTTTATCTTCTTGGAAAAGTCCCTCAGATCCTTCACTTGGAGAATTCGTAGCTGAGCTTACGACACAATTGCCTCCGCAAGGCTTCATTATGAGAGGATCCAGGCCTTACTGGAGAGGCGGGCCATGGGCAAGGGAAAGGTTCACTGGCACACCAGAAATGGATGAATCACATGTAAGCCAATTCGGCATTTCCCAAGATGCAGCAGCGGGCACAGGATTTTTGACTTATTCATTGCAAAGAAACTCTAACCTGTCGTACACTACACTAACATCAGAGGGATCGTTGAAGATTCTTTGGCATGATGGCTCTGGTTGGGTAAATGACTTTGAGGCCCCAGTAAGCTCATGTGATGTTTATAATGCATGCGGACCTTATGGGCTGTGTGTGAGATCTAATCCTCCAAAGTGTGAATGCTTGAAAGGATTTATACCAAAATCAGACGAGGAGTGGAATAGTAGAAATTGGACTGGTGGTTGTGTGAGAAGAACAGACTTATCTTGTCGTGTTAACTCATCTGTAACAACACAAGAAAATGATGCAGACGTCTTCGACATTGTTGCAAATCTGAAGCCTCCAGATTTTTATGAATATCTAAGCTTGATCAATGCAGAGGAGTGCCACCAGCGTTGTCTTGGAAACTGCTCTTGCATGGCATTTGCCTATATTGAACAAATTGGATGCTTGGTGTGGTATCGAGAGCTTGTTGATGTAATGCAGTTTTCTGTTGGAGGAGAGATTCTTTCCATCCGTCTTGCAAGTTCTGAGTTGGGTACGAAATGAAACAGAGCATAAGTATTGTTCTTACTACTTCTAATTTTTTTCCGAGGTGTCCTTGTTTGCTGCAGCATGGTTAACAGTTTACTTTTATGATGTTGCATCTCTCAGCTGGAAGCAATCGAACCAAGATAATCGTAGCTAGCATTGTCAGCATTTTTGTTTTCATGATCCTTGTCTTTGTTGCATATAAGTTCTGGAGATACAAAGCAAAGCAAAATGGTGAGACACTGAAATGCCTAGTTGCCCTCTTTCTCTGTTTTTGTTAGGTCATATATAGCCTTTGAATGCTAAATTGCTATAAATTTAGTACTGACACTTGGATGTTTGCAATTCATAGATTCAACTCCTACATCCATGGAGACTTCACAGGATGCATGGAAGAAAGAACTGAAACCACAAGATGTATATTTCTTTGAGATGCAAACCATATTAACTATCACGGATAATTTCAGCATGGAAAATAAGCTTGGTCAAGGTGGATTCGGTCCAGTTTATAAGGTAAGATTTAACGTGCTTTATCTGCTCTTTTCCTTGCCCATGCTCATTCTTGTTCACTAGACTCCGACTTTGCTTCCAGGGAAAGCTGCAAGATGGGAAGGAAATAGCTATAAAACGTCTTTCGAGCAGCTCTGGACAGGGTCTAGAGGAGTTCATAAATGAAATAATCCTCATCTCTAAACTCCAACACAGAAACTTGGTTCGTCTTATGGGATGCTGCATTGAGGGAGAAGAAAAGCTATTGATTTATGAGTTTATGGTGAACAAAAGCCTCAATACCTTTATATTTGGTATGTCCCTTATTGCGCCCATCTCTGCATCTTTCCAACTCCTTTTCGTCATATTATACTCTTTTTATGTGTTTTGCTCACTTACATTTTTATAATTTGCTTAGATTCGACGAAAAAGCTTGAGCTTGATTGGCCCAAGCGGTTCGACATCATTCAAGGTATTGCTTGTGGACTTCTCTATCTTCACCGTGACTCATGTCTAAGGGTTGTTCACCGGGATTTGAAGGTCAGCAACATCCTTTTAGATGAGGACATGAACCCAAAAATATCAGATTTTGGATTGGCTCGGATGTTTCAAGGAACTCAACATCAAGCCAACACTCGCAGGGTTGCTGGAACTCTGTATGTATCTGCCTCCTTTGATAACAAGCTCAATCAAAGTCTTTTGCTTTCTTATATCATCAAACTGAGAATTGTTTTGGTAAAATGAACAGAGGATATATGTCCCCGGAGTATGCATGGACAGGAATGTTCTCTGAGAAATCCGACATCTATGCATTTGGAGTTCTACTGTTGGAAATCATAACCGGAAAGAGGATTTCGAGCTTCACCATTGGAGAGGAAGGCAAAAGTCTTCTCGAATATGTAAGCCAATTACGTTCTCCATCCTTCTTGAACTTTGACTATGGATCAAACGTTTCTTATATGCATGTGTTCATCAAATTTTCAGACATGGGATTGTTGGTGCGAAACTGGTGGAGCGGATCTATTGGATCAAGATATTTCCAGTTCGGGTTCCGAAATCGAAGTATCGAGATGTGTTCAGATTGGTTTGCTCTGCATTCAGCAGCAAGCTGTGGATAGACCCAATGCTGCACAAGTCATGTCAATGCTTACTACAACAATGGATCTTCCAAAACCAAAACAACCTGTTTTCGCATTGCAGATTCAAGAGAGTGATTCAGAGTCTAAGACTATGTATTCTGTGAATGATTTAACACAAACTGCTATATTTGGTCGATAAAAGCATTGCTTTTGCAATGTTCTCACAATGTTTACAAAACTGAATCCGATTGTAAGTTGTTGTAAACAATATTGGATGTTAATATATAAGCTGATGATGTGTTGAATATCTGCTAAAATGGAATTTTTTTTTTTGTTTGTTGCGATTCTTGGCGTCGATTGATTTAAATAAACTGACACAAAATATTCAAAATTTTAAAATATAAAACATCGCAAGTCTCATAAAATATTTTTATTAAGTTTTTTTTTTTTTTTCATTAGACTCGGAAGTAATCCCAGACCCTTAACGGACCTAGACTAATCTCCCGAGCGATAGTGACACTGCACATTTATAATATCGGTGTGGACCAACATAGTTGAATCTTCCCCGGATGGGAACCATACCAGCCTGGACCAACAGAGTCGAATATTCCCCGAGAACGACACCCCTACAACCTCTTAGGTTTATTTTTATTAAGTTTCAAACTTCACCTTTCAAACAGAAAAAGAGTGTTTTTGGGAAGATTATGGATTCATTTACAATAAAACTACACACTGAATATAAACGTAAAGGCAAATACAAATCAATATACAGAAAAAAGTAATCTTGTAATGAAATGTTCAAAAAAAAAATGTAATCTTGTTTTCAAGAAGAGCAAAAACAAAACAGAGATTCACAGAAGAACATACTCCCTCCGTTTTATATTAGTTGTCGTTCTATGTTGTTTTACGTAGATTAAAAAAATAATTCAATTTCCTGTTTTACTCCTCGTTAATGTATTATATACTATGATTACAGTAATTAATAAACTAAATAAATAGGGATAAAAGTCGAAATATTATCAAATAATTCTAAAATTACAACTAATCTTATATATAATAGGAGAGTTCTCTCTCCATCTAGAGTGTCCACATCAACAAAATAAAATTAAATTAAAACTAAAGTTAATGACTCAATTAATTGACATACTCTTTTTAATAATTATTTTATTTTCATTAAAAAGGAGAGAAGAACACTAACACTAAAGTTAATGATACAATTGATTCACAAACGTTTTAAAATTAATATTTTTACATCAAAAAAAAATTACAAAAAATAAAAGATAAAAAACAAAAATGAGAAAAACAACACAAGAACAAAAATTTGAATAGAGATTGGATGGATATAAAATTATATAATTATATGTTAACATAGAGTTAATGGAGCAACAATTACTTTTTAAGAAATAAGAAAAAAATTATCACGATAAAATATAATAAATAGATCAAACATGTTGTAACGTCATGAGTGTTACGTTTACACATTTGCATTTACTGATGTTTAAACTTGGCCTATTTACATTAATTCCGGAGTCGTGGTAAGTTCGCATTGGCATTTAATCATAAGTATAATTAGGTTAATAGTGAACATCAAAGCTTCTAAGGAGATGTTTTTACGTGACATGAACATGGAAGGAACTTTCTATGGGGTAAAATGTCATAGGATGGTTTTCGATGCCGTTTCTTTATTTTAGGAAGTTTTCACCTGAAATATTTATTGTTTTTTCAAAGAAAAAGTTATCTTTACCAATATCTATGTTTTATATCACTTGGTAAAATAGGTTTGTTGATTCTACAAACGTTTATATGAATGATTTTAAGAACTTCAAATGATTATATTTATATTCAACGTTTCGTATTGATAGTTGTTTAAAAATGTAATTCCGCGCAACGCACGGAGCAAAAATCTAGTATGAAAAATGAGGGAGTATATGTCAAGGCTCAAGAACAGGGGAGACAACGTTAGAAAAGCATTTAATTTTACTTCGGAGAGAGAGAGAGAGAGAGAGAGAGAGAGAGATAACCTTAAAATTACGGCTTAAATGTTCAAACGCACGAGTCTTTGACTCTTTGTGTCTGTGAGAGGGACAGAGAGAATGTTAGAGCTCAAATATTCAAAGACACGAGACACGGCCTTTGAAAAAATTATCTCCAAGGTTGTTTTTTTTTTCTTGCGTCATCAAAAAGCTCGCGACTTTGGATCTAAGCGCTTATGCCCAAATGATCTCAGCGTGATCGATCACAATTACTTTTAAAAAAAATTGTTTGTCTTTCTTTATTCTTCAGCTACAGTGATTGGTAGGAAAGTTTGACCGCTTCTTACAATAAGGGAGGCACTGATTGTGTTCGACGAAATGACTGACCGAGATTTGACTTCGTATGTGTCCAAATACAAAACAACAAATTTACTCAAGCTGATTGATCTATGTAGTTTGTATGACAAAAATGATATTTTGAAGGAGACAAAGCTGCTTCTGTAGCATCCAGGTAACTTCTGCATCATATGGGCCCTTTTTTTATTCTGTTTAATTATAGAAAAGAGAGTAATGATTGATAGTGTGACACATTAATGCACCAGAAAGAAAACAACTTCGAAAAAGTCAAGTATTGTGATCTAGAATTTTGTCAACTTAGGTGTCTTAAGTAGCAGACTCATGAGTTTCTATGTTTATAGATGAAATTAAAAAGGAGGATTGTTCTTCTCTCAATTCTTTGAGTTCACAAAAATAACTTTTTTGTTGTTCAAATCTCAAGATGGGTATCTTTGTATGCTTGCTCTTGATAACAACCATGTTCTCAAAGTCTGGCTATGCAGCTATAACCACATCAAGTCCTTTGTTGGTAGGGCAAACTCTGAGCTCTCCTGGTGGATCTTTTCAGCTAGGCTTCTTCAGTACTAACAATTCTGGGAATCAGTATGTTGGAATCTGGTTCCAGAAAGTCACTCCTCGGGTTATTGTTTGGGTGGCTAACAGAGAAAGTCCCGTCTCAAGCCCCGCGGCGAATCTCACAATCAGTAGCAATGGAAGCCTTATCTTGCTTGATGGCAAGCAAGATCCTGTGTGGTCATCTGCAGGAGATCTTACATCTAACAAGTGTCGTGCTGAGCTTTTAGACACCGGTAATCTTGTTCTCGTAGATAATGTTACTGGAAGATATTTGTGGCAGAGTTTTGAGCATCTTGGAGATACTATGCTACCACTCGCATCTCTGATGTATGATACTCCTCACAACAAGAAACGTGTGTTGACTTCCTGGAAAAGTGAGACTGATCCATCACCTGGGGAATTTGTAGCTGAGATTACACCACAAGTGCCCTCTCAAGGCGTTATATGGAAAGGCTCGTCACCCTATTGGAGAAGCGGACCATGGGCGGGAACAAGGTTCACTGGGATACCAGAAATGGATGAATCATATATAAATCCATTGGGAATGGTCCAAGATGTAGTCAACGGCACAGGAGTTTTCGCTTTTTGTGTACTGAGAAACTTCAATTTGTCATCCATCAAGCTAACATCTGAGGGATCATTGAGGATTCAACGGTATAATGGAACCAGTTGGATTAAGCACTTTGAGGGTCCAGTTAGCTCATGTGATCTATATGGTACATGTGGACCTTTTGGTTTGTGTGTGAGGTCCGATACTCCAACGTGCCAATGCTTGAAAGGGTTTGAACCAAAGTCAGATGAGGAGTGGAGAAGTGGGAATTGGAGTCGTGGGTGTGTGAGACGCACAGACTTATCTTGTCAAGAAAGCTCTTCTGCAGAAACGCAGGGCAAAGACAGAGACGTCTTCTATCATGTTTCCAACATAAAGCCCCCAGATTCTTACGAATTAGCAAGCTTTATCAATGAAGAAGATTGCCACCAAGGCTGTCTCAGGAACTGTTCTTGCACAACCTTTTCCTTTGTCAAAGGAATAGGATGTTTGGTGTGGAACCGGGAGCTATTGGACACGGTGAAATTTACTACAGGAGGAGAGACTCTTTCCCTTCGTCTTGCACATTCTGAATTGAGTAAGCCATCATAAAGAGATTTTCTTATACTCACATCATATAATTTCTAAAAAATCTTTACAATGTTCTTTCTCGGTAGCAGTGTGGTTTACAGTTTAGTTTTCTTGAAACCCTTTCAGCTGGAAGCAAGCGAATCAAGGTTATCACTATTAGCACTCTCAGCCTCTCTGTTTTCTTGATCTTAGTGCTTGCTGCATATGGGTGTTGGAGATACAGAGTGAAACAAAATGGTGAGAGTCCAAATAGCTGATTTCTCTTCAAGATACTCGTCTCTTGTTTACTTGAGCTTCCCTTGTTTCTGTCCTACATATTATCCTGTTATGGTTCCTTGTTTACTTGAGCTTCCCTTGTTTCTGTTTAAGCTTTCAGACGTCTGGTTGAGCCTTAGCACAATGTTAGAAATTCTGTGCTAACAAATGGATACTTGTAACTCGTAGGTTCAAGTCTTGTATCCAAAGACAATTTAGAAGGCGCTTGGAAGAATGATTTGCAATAACAAGATGTCTCAGGTTTAAATTTCTTTGAGATTCATACCCTACAAACCGCCACAGATAGTTTCAGCATGTCAAATAAACTCGGTCAGGGTGGGTTCGGTACGGTTTATAAGGTAAGAGATATGGTTCCTTCTATCCGCTCATCTCCATTCTGATATTTGTTGTTCTTTATATGACTGTCTGCAACTATGATGCCTTCAGGGGAAGCTTCACGACGGGAAGGAAATAGCTGTAAAGCGTCTTTCTAGCAGCTCTATTCAGGGTAAAGAGGAGTTCACGAACGAGATAAAACTCATCTCGAAACTACAACATAGAAACTTGGTTCGGCTTCTGGGATGCTGCATCGATGGAGAAGAAAAACTATTGGTCTATGAATATATGGTGAACAAAAGCCTTGATACTTTTCTCTTTGGTAAGTCCCTTCTTGCTTTTCTCCTCCCATAACATTATAAATTCTTCACGCTGATCGTTTCTGCCGTACGCTCTGTGTAATGTACTTTTGGCCAACAGATTTGAAGAAAAAGCTTGAGATTGATTGGCCTAAGAGATTCAATATCATTCAAGGAATTGCACGTGGACTTCTCTATCTCCATCGCGACTCATTCCTCAGAGTTGTACACCGCGACCTGAAGGTCAGTAACATTCTCTTGGATGAGAAAATGAACCCGAAAATATCGGATTTTGGATTAGCTCGGATGTTTCAAGGAAATCAACATCAAGAAAACACTGGCAGTGTCGTAGGAACTCTGTAAGAAACCAGTCCCATTCTTACGACATGCTCAGTCAAAATTCTTTCATGTTCATACTCAACTTGACTAACTATTGAATAAATTTGAACAGAGGGTACATGTCTCCCGAGTATGCTTGGACAGGGACGTTCTCTGAGAAATCTGACATTTACAGCTTCGGAGTTCTGATGCTCGAAATCATCACCGGCAAGGAGATTTCAAGCTTCAGCTATGGCAAAGACAGCAAAAATCTCCTTTCATATGTAAGAACATATCCATATCTTAAACACTTGCAGGGTCTAGATTTCATTCTTAATTCTTACATGTTTTCGCGGGATTTTGATTTGTTGTAACAGGCATGGGAATCTTGGAGCGAAACAGGGGGAGTGAATCTACTGGATCAAGATCTTGCTGATTCTGATCCAGTTAATTCAGTGGAAGCAGGGAGATGTGCTCATATTGGTTTGCTATGTGTTCAACATCAAGCTATTGATAGACCAAACATCAAACAAGTTGTGTCAATGCTGACTTCAACAACGGATCTTCCTAAACCAACACAACCAATGTTTGTATTGGACGCAAGGGATGAGGATTCTTCTTTGTCTCAACACTCCAATGATCTATTCTCTGTTGATGAAAACAAATCTTCCAAGGAGCTAAATGCTTCCTATTGAATATTGTTGACCAAATCTGATTCTTCCACTTGGACTGCCATGTGTTATTCAGAATTGTGAAATAAACTCACTGATGTAAATTGGCTTTATAATATTGTGATTTTTTACCATTCTCTTCGAATCTATCAAAATGATTGGCTGCACAAAAGCTGAGGAAATCTTTGTTAAATGAGTAGGTTTGTTGTCGTATATGTGAGAGAGTTTAGGAGAGTGAAGAGGTTTATATCTCAAGTTCTCTGTTTTATCGGATTAAGAGGTTAATTAGTGAGATTTCATACAAATTTATATAAATGGTCTTGGTTCTTAATTTGCATGGATTAGAAATGGTGTTGGACTAGTTAACAGATCATTCCTATAAAACCAATACACTAATATACATTAGAACTCAGTATTACTAATGATTTATTAAAAACTTAAATTTTAAAAATATTATAATTAAAATTTTCCATTTTATTTTGAGTAATTACTCTCCTTCACACAAAAAAAATGATAAGTATTTAGAAAAATACAAAGTGGTTATAATTTGGAGTTAGTACAAAATAACCACTCAAACAGACAAAAATAATCACACAATATTATCATATTTTTTTCTTTCTTCTCTCTCGAATTTTCATCTCTCACAATTTTTTCTCAGATTTTTCTTCTCGTCTCTCTCTCATAAGTGTGTTTTCAAATATGTATTAACTAGGTTGTGGAAGAAGATTAATAAATTGATATAGAAATTTGATAGAAGTATATATTGTCATTTTTTAAGTTTTATTAAGAGAAGGAGAAAAAAAAATAGAAAGTTTGACCATCTGCATAAAAATGTGATTGAAGATTCGAAGACGAATCTTTCTGGATCGGTGAGTACACTTGCATCACATAACTAGAATAAATACCATTTATTGATAATTTATTGATATTTATACATCGATGTTTATCTTTTGTGATTTTTAGGTTTTTCTATCAATAGTTTACTTTTGTTTATATATAGTTTTATTAAATTGTTATTGATATTGATCTTTAATCTATATATATAAAGTAAGTTTTTCTCTCTTCTTATGCTGTCACCTCAGCATCCTAAAAATTTAATATACATACTAAATACATATATTAATTATAAATTTGGTTTTAACATTATGAAAAGAATTTGAAAAGACATTATTCATATCTAAATTAAACCAGAAAATAATAAACTTATATGAATATAGTTTTTTGAAATAATAACATGTTTAATAAATTTGGTTATCATAATATATTTCAACTTTTATAAATATTTAATTAGGTTAAGTTATATCGCAAATACTATAAAAAACTAAAATATCAAACAAGTCCTAACAATTAAACAAATAAGTTAAATATGTAACTAAGCAAAATATAAGTTGGTAAGTTTTACATCTAATAAAGAGACAAATAAATAAAATTAAGGTATACTTAACATAATAATTGCAATTATACATAACTATAAAAAAGAGAATAAGAGCCAAAAAAATTAAGAAACATATTAAAAGTATTTACACGAAAATATAAATTAAGTTTGAAAATTTAAGATCGTTGTGTTTTGTGATATTATTTTTAACAGAAAAAAATAAAAATAAATGTAACTACAACAGGAGAAAAAAATAAAAGTTTTGTATATGCAAAATATATATCATGTGATGTAAATATATTTCAATTCTCATAATAATTACCATCCATTAATACAATAGTCTTCCCTAGAATTTTAAAAGACATTTACTTAATAGAAGATAGATTATATTGAATTAATCTAAAGAAATTTCAATTTAATAATTTACTTTTATCAGTTTATTTATATATCTAGGAAAACTATAGAATTTAGTGTTTATAAATTATGGATTATATTTTTTCTAAATAAAATCAAACAAATGTTGTGACTTCAAACAATCAGTTATATATGGAAATCTTTTTCAACAAAAAATATATATATATATTTAGGAATCACAAACATATTGCACACATAAATAGGGTTAAAATCATACATGTACGATGATTTTGATAGTAAATTAGTGATAGAAATTAAATCGTTTTCAAATAAAATTAGATTCATTTTGTAGTCACCAACACTGGATCATCGAAGATGAATAATAGTAATTATGAACATTTTATTAGTATTCGGTTTTAGGTAAAAATAGATAAAAATACAGTGACTTATTTCGAAGTATTTTTTTTAAAAAGTTCGGAGAATTCTAAATTCACAAAACTAACTTTCCTTTTATTAGTATTCGAAGTAACTTTCGGAGTATACAAAACTAACCCTATTTCGAAGTATTTATTTTATTAGTATTCAGTTGGGTTAAAAAATATACAATTCCCTAAACTTTGAAATGACAAAAACTTAACTTTTAAAAACCAACTAATTGAATAAATAGTCAACCAAAGAAAAAAAAATTCAAATTGTGGATCACTCACTAAACAAATACATAAATAAACATAAAATTAAGAAAGGAAAAAAAACTTAAGAATAAACAATCTACATTTCTTAAGCTAATAGAGACAAATCCATTAACAATCATACTAATAAAACTAAAATAATATTATACCAAATTTTTTAAAAACAAAATTGTGTCTCACACACTAGTAATAATAAAAAGTTTTTGGTAAGCAACAAGAAGAGTATTTTCAATCCTTATTTCTTAAGAAAATTTGTTTATTCGAAAAAAAATTATACCAAACAAATATCTTTGCATCTATCTAGCTTCTGCTTCGTCACCACTTAAAAGGGAGAGTGAGTCTTCAAAGTCACGGCTTCGAACACCAACGACGGAAAAGGGACTAATATAACAATATTACAATATATAGTCGTTGGCCCGAAAAGATTATGAAGCAGACCTAAAAAAATTTGGCTGCATATTATTAATTCGTATAATGGTTATAAGTATATGTAAGTATGGCATTGTGTTTCTTATATAACGCTCATATTCTTCACGTCCAACACTACTTGAAACATAATTTTATGAGTGAATTGGTCAAATGGCCATATTTCTGTTTATAAATACAAAAATGACCATATCTTATGAGTAGTATAGACTATTCTATTAAACAAACATAGAATAGAATTCTACAACCACAACCAATCAATCCCTACAATTTTTACAATACAAAGTGTAAAACAAAAACTCTAAATAAACTTGACCTCTATTTAGGAGTAGGACCATCGTTTCCGGAAGTTACGACGCTGCCATTAGCCGAACAAGTGTTAGCATAAGTATATTCGTGTGCCACCAAGAGCACATGACCCCCATAAGTCTTCCTCACAACACTACAAGTTTGAGTAACAAAAAAGACACATTTTTAATTCTCAAATGATCCATCACTCTCACTTATCTCTCTCCATATAATAATTGAAGTGTGGTAGATGGGAGAGATCACTCTATCTCTACACAACCTCACATGCTTCTTTATCTCTTGATTCCATGTGCTTCCCTCTTTTCTTATATACTACAAAACTATTCCCCATATTTTGTTTCATTTTTCTAATCAATTCCCTTATCTTGGATTTTAATGCATGTCTTATGTCTTATTTAGGCATTTATTTAGTTTAAATTTTCCTAATCAAATCCCATAGCTTGGATCTTAATGTATGTCTTGTGTCTTGTTTAGGTGTTTTGCCATTCTAGACTTATATGTAATCAAGGTAGCTTCTAAGAAGAATCTTTAATTTAGAAATGTTAACCTAATAGTGCAAAAATTGCAGCTTCTAAGAAGAATCTTTGTTCTATATTAAAGAGTTTAAAGCCACCTTTTTTTAAGATACCCACTACAAAAAAAAACCCTTCTTTTTGTATGCCTTTCACCAAATAAAAAAGAGAGAATAATAAAAGAAGAAGAAAAAGCTATATTAGTGAGAAGAGAACTAACATTCTTGTAGTGGAATTTGGAGGTCACATGATATTTAAGATTGGGATTAGTGAGAAGAGAACTAACAAAAACACCTTTGTAAAAGATATACACTCAAGAAAAATTCACAAAACTATTAAAATTTAGGAATGCCAAATACCGTTGAGTATGCTGCGGAATCTGTTCATAGATAGCTTCTTCACAAGTTTCTTAGCATCTGAACCTTCAGTTTCTGCTAGCTTCTCTATGCTTTTCAAATACCCTGAAGTCGCAATCTTTCTTCTCGCGCTATTGCAGCTCGTTAGAGACATCAAAATCGATATCAAAAACTTTGTGTTACCCGAATCGCTGCTCACATTGCTCCCGTCTTCATGGTCTAGCAGCTTGAGAATGTAGCTAATGTTAAAGTCGTCTTGAGCAAACTTCTTCCTGTTCCTTGGAACCGAGATCAAACAGTAGAGCGCCACGCTCGCCATTTCTCTTACATCAAACGATTTGGCGTCAAGAAATTTAACTAGCTCGGACATAAAACCAGCGTCTCCCATTATCCTCTTAACCTCTTCTGGTAAACTACATAGCCTAGAAGTAACCTTCAAGGCTGATTCTTGAACAGAAATCTCTCCATTTCTTAAGAGATACAACAAATGGTCCAAGAATTTGCAGCTCATCAATGCATTCAAACAGCCAGCAGACCCGAAACATAAGTTATCAATTGCCCTTAATGCTATCTCCTTTGATTTCGAAGAGGACAACGAATTGGGATCTGATAATACACTCACTAGCTCCTGGATTCCTCCTTGTCTAACCAAGATTTCGCGTGTTTGTTCGTCTTTACAACACATACTTAACAGGAGATCAATGGAATTTACCTGAACGATCTCTTCTTTCGATCCAATAAGCTTAATGAAAGTGGTCACCGTATCGTCTTCTTCGATCATATACCTCTTGATTTCTTCAACACCAACGAGATTTCTCAACACTCCACAGGAGGAAGCGATCAATTCGCCGCCAAATCCGCTGCAAGAACATATCTTTAGCAATGCTGAGACGCCTCCATGAGCAGAGACTGACCAAGCATTCTCTGAATTCTCTGTTAATGTCTTCAAACACCTTGCAGACGCTTCTCTACCAACATCGTTCCCATTCTCGAGAACCCTAACCAGAGGACCAATCACACCCGATAGGATCAGAACAGACCTGTAAGAAGCAAATCCAGAGATAAAAAACACAGCTTTGGCAGATTCCTCTTGAACCCCCATTTCAGAATCAAGAAACCCAATGAGGATATTAACCATATCGCTGATTTCGATCACAGCCTTGGCATATCTATCGTCCTCTTCCATGGCTTCGTTAAGCTTCACCAAAGCTTGTTTCTTCATCTCCAGATCCCCAATCTTCATCCTCGTGAGTAAATCCCTAACGTAAAACCTCATGTCTTCTTTGCAAGCATTAGCACTAGGCTTCGACACAACGATCGCGAATCCGTGGCTGAGAATCCCGGCGGAGTAAATCCGAGAGAGATTCCTCGTGTGCCGGTCGAATTTCCCGGCCATGACATCCAAATCGCTCTGCATAAGGAGCTTCCCACTGTAAGAGACGTTCACGCAACGCGTCGCGAGATCGTAACAGTCTCTGAGAGAAGCGAGAACGGCGGAGATTAAGCTGGAGAGAGATGGGTCGAATCCGGAATCGAGATTCTCGAGAGCGGCGAGACCAGAGTAAAGCTCCTCGAGCTTGGTTCTCATGAGTTGCCATTTGACGTTGAAGGATTTGATTGAGTGAGAGAGTGAGATCAATGAAGATATCGCTTCGATTGCTCTCCCGATGCTAGCCTTCGACTCCTCACCGGTTTCTTCGCCCATTTTCCTCCGATAAAAATTCTTCTTCTTCTTCTTCTCAAGTGGTTTTAAAGCAAAAACCCATCTCGAAATGAAAATCTCTCTCTCTCTCTTCAGAAACTGACGAATTTGGTTCCTTCCTACCGCAAGGAAAACGATGGGAAGACGAAGACTTTCACAGGTAATCTCGTTGGGTTATCTGCAATGGTTATTGGGTTTGGAAAGAGAGAGAGAGAGAGAGAGAGAGAGAGTTTTGGCAATTTGACGGGCTGGCCTTCTCGGTGGGGTTGGAGGCAGTGACATGTCAAAGGAAGAAGATGAAGGTAAGGGTATAATAGTCATTTTACTCTCTCTCTTTTTGGTTAGACGAAAAAGCGTATTTTGGGAAATGTAAGTTGGTTCTTAAAATGGGTTTGGTGACAACCACGAGGAGGCTAGAGAATTCGATTTTTTTTTTTTTTTTTCTTTCCAACAAATAATTTTTTTTTAATTTAGAACAATTTTTTGGTTTGGGTTCGTGGTTTGGATCGGTAAAAATCTCGAGCATAACCTGTTTTTGGATCTGTCGGATACCCGAATGGTTTTCGAGTAAAACCCAACCCGAACCAAAACACGAATCAATTCTAAAGAGGAACTACTCGGATTATTTTGAAAAACCGAATCCAAACCGAATCATGTTTTTCAGGTCAGGTCGATTCGAGTCAGGTTTTATGTCCAAGGCTACGCTCCATTATACAAGATTCTCGTAGATTAATCATGTTTTTGGAGAGATTTAGAGTGGTGAATTTTCATAAATTTTATTATTAGTTCACCGATAAATACTAAAACTAAAAACCAACAAAAATGTCAAAAAGATAAAACATGCATTTTGTTAAATGGTTAATGTATTTATAAGGATTTTTTTTCTCTTCCTATTTCAATTCCTTTCAAATCCACTCTTTTACTCCAAGGATTAGCTAGCAAGACCTTACATAAATGATAAGAAATAAAGATTTTTTTAATGGTAAGTGAAAAATGTTAAAGTTGCCTCACTTGAACCAAGTTGATGGTGGTCGGGTGGTTCCTTTCTTGCGGTGAGTCTCGGCCCTGTTAGTCTAGGCCAGGGATCGATTCTCCGCGGGAGCGGAATTACCAGGACAAACACTTGGCCAAGTGGGGCATTATAAGTGGACTGTGTCACTCCCACCCGAGAAATTAGTCTGGGCCTGTTTGGGCTTGAAATTACTCACGGGAACCGAAAGACATCAAAAAAAAAAAAACTAGCAAAAAAAAATACCGATAAAAAATATAGTTAGAATGTAACACGTTATTTTATTAAATATAGCTTTAAAAATATTAAATTTGGATAAAATATGTCCAACCGAAACATTATTATTTGTGGTTCTAATAAATTTAGATAATTTGTGTACAAATCTTAATAAACTTTTTTTTTGAACATTAAATCTTAATAAACTTTCCCCATAATTATATATATTTTTAATTATTATTTAGATTTTAAGTGAAAATAAAATACATGGAAAAAAGTTTGTTTTTAATTGGTTGTGAAGAGAACTTGAGAATCACTCATCACTCATATATAATGCACCCCTATAATCTATTATATAGTTTTTTTTGTATATTAGTAATATTAGTTTGAAGCTTAACTCTGAAGGACAATTCGATATTTGCACGAGCACGAGAAACCCGGAAGTGGAAATGGTTATGGACGGTGAAGTATTATAAGTACTTTATACTTATTCTATTTCTTATTGTATACGTACAGTATCATATATAGTAAAAGCGAAGTAAATTTTTGGAATGGAGCTCTCTCATTCACCTTACACCGTAAAACTCGGTTATTACCATTTTTTGGTTTAAATTAAGTTTTTTTAGATTTTGAAATTTGTCGTACCGATTATCGATTTTTGGGCTTTTAATATTAGCGTTTTTGGGTTCATTTTCTCGAAAACCCTAAGGTTTTTATGTTGTCTGCGTAAATGTGAGTGGCCGCCGTTGTTTAAAAAAAAATATTTAGTGTTATATATAAATTAAATGTTATTTAGTGTCGATATTAATTGGGTAAACCCTAACCTCTCCACAAAGCTATATATATGAAGTCTCTCTAACATTCAAAAGCAATATCGGCCAATGTTTTTTGTGTACTAGGTTTTAGTTTGGTTGGTAAATAGTTCTGTATAATGCTTTTCGCTTTGTCTATTCTTTGTTGTTGATTGTTTCTTTGATTTGAATTGATACGGAACTGATTTTAGATTCGAGTTTTAAAGGGTATGTGGAGACGACTTGGCACACCGCAGAAAGAGCTACGGATCGGCAACATAATCCACAATATTGAAAGGTTGGTTGAGTTTTTTCTGTTTTGTTTCATTTTTTTTATAGATCTAATCAACTGGTAATTTTTCAGACGCCTACTCTATCATTCATTAGCTTCCTCGTGGAAGCTTCTAGATCATCCTGATCAGGAAAATCATTGTAACAATATCCTACAGCAAAACACGAGTATGATTTCCGACAGACGCTCAACATTGACCGGCAAACTTCGAAAGTAAGGATTCATTGCCACTATTAATTTTGCTTTTCACAAAATGTTTACAGTTGTACGTTTTATTTCTTCTTTTTGTTTTTCGGTTTTGGTTGTAGTGTTCCTCGATTCTTTGTTGTTGTTTTTGTGTTGTTCGTTGTGCTTCGTTACTAATCGGTCGGAGAATTTTGTTGCTTTGTCCATGTAGACGGTCTAGCTCTCTGGATATTTCGAAATGTGTCTCTTCATTTGATTGTGTTATATATTTTCCGATTGCACAAAGTATCGATTTTTTATATTTTACGTTTGTGTGTTTGTGTCTTGCCCCTTTGACAAGACACAATTATTCTGCAAAGGCACATGCAAATTCAGTTTAGTAATTTAATTTCATCTCCTTGCATAAATATTGTTTGAGAAATCAATTTGACTATCTTAGGAATAAATGATATTTATTAAGATTCTTACTATGACAGCTGGGATTAGTTGTTGCTATAAGGTATTCCCTATAGAGAAGGGTCTTCTCTGCTGTATACAATGGTGCTGAAATGCTCTTTCTTGATTATCCAAGTCATCAAAGACGACTTTTACCACTCTAGACGTAAGTGACCACTCTGTTTTCCCTCTTGGAAGAATATTATTTCTAACTGAATTATATATATGTACCAGAGATATGCTATAAGCTTTGTTGCAAATCACTTGGAGATGATTTACGTGAGGACACCTGAGACCAACAAAGCCATCCATGTTGTTTCAAGTGGGTTCAAAGTTGTTCTTACTTGGCACAATTTGCGAACACTTCATTTGTCTAACCAATACTATTATCCAATTTTATGTGAAAAATCTCATACGGGCCATACCGATTTTATATTTTTCAAGGCATATTGTGAAGCTTGTGGAAGACAAGGTGTAAAAACAGAAATCAAGTTGGTCATTTAAAAGACGACTATGATGTGCAGACTACATTTGAGGGTGACAATAATGTTTTGATGCAGTAAGGCTAGATACGGAACATAATCATTGCTGTAACTTTCTTTCTTTTTTCATACAATATGCCTTATTCGTTCTTATGTGAAATTTAGGTGAGCAAAGCACTTTTTGCTGAATACGTATCGTGTAAGTGGAGTAATAAACCACTTGAAGGATTGGGATTGGAACATATGAAAAATTGTCGAATTGTATTGCCAACTCAACTCACATCTTCTACCATCGGATGCATCCAGTTCCAAGTCATAACTCATATGCCTCCTCAAGAATATTTCACTCGGGAGAAAATGACAAATGAAGTTGCACGACTTCAAGGGAGATGAGGAAGAGAGAGTTCTCATTCCTTTTGGTTAGCATTTCTTCTCACAAAAATTTGGTTGCGTTTATCATGTACTAATGGTTCTCTGCTCCTTTTAACATCTCCTCTATGTTTGCAGAAACGTCAACTTCTAAAGACCTAAGTAAAGCCTTAACATCTCCTCTATGTTGGCTCATTTTCTTCGTCTGAATCTTTCACTAACGAAGAAGCCGATGACGATGCTGTAATTGCCAATCATAGGTAAATTTACTCACATGTCGAAGCACTTTTACTCTCATTTGTTTGGGATTCATCTTCAAGTTCTATTGTATTCGCAATATAGGTATTTGTTCTTTTGGTTAAACTTTGGCGTCTTTAAATCATGTTTTCCACATCATATTTTAGGTTAAGAAACGAAGGCTTGTGCATCTACAACTAAATTTAGAATCAGTCATAAAAGGAGCGTGGGGGTGTGGCTTCGGTAACATTTTTAGTAGAAATGTTAGGTTAAAAGCAATCTTTTGACAACTACCTATACTTTTGTTTCTGTCATATGTTCTCTTGTGGTTACTTACGAACATGTTATGCTTGCAGAAGCATCCTCAAGCAAGAGCGCATGCGAGCACCCATGTTCCTTTGGAAACATGTGCTTTGTTTGTGGCAAAAAATAGGAAGAAACCAATGTTTCATTTAGATACATAAAAGGTATGTGCATTAATCTATTCAATTTCCTTACAAATTTTAGTAGGGTTCCAAGTGTTAGTTATGATTCATGAGTTTCTGGAAATATGTTTTCTTAGGATATAAGGCTCAATCAAGATGAAGGCTTCCAGTTTCGTGATTTGGATATGAGATTCTTGCAACGCCAACAGAAGTTATGTTAGGTTCTCGATTTAGACCACACTTTGCTTAATTCAATCATACTTAAGGACCATAGACTAAAGGCGGGTTAATACAAAAGCAAAACACATTCTCTTCATGGTGTATACATTCTACTACTTTGTTTTGGTGTTTTCAAATGGTAGATATACTTTTACATTAGATTTAACAAAGCACATGTTTCCACAAGACCATAGATTTAACCAAAACTCAAAATTCTGGCAGGTTACCTTGGTCGAACAATTATGTTGTTTCCAATGAGTTTTGTTGTTACCATAGAATTAAAACAAAATACCGTCAGTTTTGAACCAAAACTCAAAATTATGTAAATAACTAAATGTTTGAATTCGTGTCTTGATTCATTAAACGGTCGGTATAGAAAGACTTAGTCGATTGTTGAGCTTAATCATGGCGGGTTACTTGGTCGAACAATTATGTTGTTTAGGTAGTTGGATAAATAGATAAATTATTATTTTAATTAACTAATCAATAATGCGGATTTCTTTTGATTTTTCTCGAGGTTTGTGTTGATATTTGAGATTGTACTTCATAATCACTAAGAAGACATGTTTTTTAATCAAAATCAGAAAATTTAGAGATGAAACTTAATATGGTATCAAATCCGGCAAGAGAGAGAGAGAGAGTTCCAACTAGAGAGAAGGAAGAATACAAATCCCACTAAATTTTATGTATACAAATTATGACTTATTTAGAGATAAAATTTAACATGGTATCAAACTTAACATGGAAGAAACAAAAAAACGGATACAGAATAAGAAGAAGAAAACCGGAAGATGGAAAGGGTGAAGATGAGGAAAGAGACTGACAAAATCATAAGAATAAGAAGTTGGAAAAAACAAAGACGATAAAGAATAAAAATAGAAGACGAAGACGATGAAGAATGAAAAAGAAAAGACGAAGAAGATGAAAAACAAAAGATAAAAAAAAAGAAGTTGGAAAAGACAAAACCGATAAAGAATACTATGAAATAAATGAGGAAAAAGACGAAGAAAAAGGAAAATAACAACCAGAAGAAGAATAAGGAGATGGATCGATTATGAATGTATGGCGACATATATGATATATTGTTTATGATTTAATTGATAAAACATCTCTGCACGCGCAAGGTGGAAGAATGAAATGACATGGAAGAAAAAAAAACGGATACAAAATAAGAAGAAGAAAACACGAAGATGGAGAAGGTGAAGATAAGGAAAGAGACCGAAAAAATCAAAAGAATAAGAAGTTGGAAAAGACAAAGACGATAAAGAAGAAAAAATAGAAGACGATGACGATGAATAAGGAGAAGGAAAGGACGAAGAAGATGAGAAACCAAAATATAAAAAAGAGAAGTTCAGTGAAGACAAAGCCGATAAAGAATAATATGAAATATATGAGTAAAAACCAAAGAAGATGAAAAATCAAAAGATAAAAAAGAGAAGTTCGAAGAAGACAAAGCCGATAAAGAATAATTCGAAAAAGAGAGGAAAAAGATGAAGAAAAAAAAAATAACAACCATAAGAAAAAAAAGAAGATGGATCAAATATGAATGTATGGCAATGAATATGATCTATTGTTTATGATTTAATTGATAAAATCTCTATGCCCGCGCAAGGTGGAAGAAGGAAATGACAAGGAAAAAAAACGGATAGAGAATAAGAAGAAGAAAACCAGAAGATGGAGAAGGTGAAGATGAGGAAAGAGACCGAAAAATAGAAGAATAAGAAGTTGGAAAAGACAAAGACGATAAAGAAGAAAAAATAGAAGACGAAGATGAAGATGATAAATAAGGAGAATGAAAAGACGAAGAAGATGAAAAACCAAAAGATAAAAAAGAAAAGTTTGGAAAAGACAAAGCCGATAAAGAATAATATGAAATATATGAGGAAAAAAACGAAGAAGATGAAAAACCAAAAGATAAATAAGATAAGTTCGAAGAAGACAAAGCCGATAAAGAATAATTCGAATAATATAAGGAAAAAGATGAAGAAAAAGTAAAATAACAATTAGAAGAAGAATAAGAATATGGATCGAATATGAATGTATGGTGATGGATATGATATATTATTTATGATTTAATTGATAAAACATCTCTGCCCGCGCAAGGTGGAAGAAGGAAATGACATGGAAGAAAAAAAGCGGATACATAATAAGAAGAAAAAAACCGGAAGATGGAAAAGGTGAAGATGAGGAAAGAGACCGAAAAAATCAGAAGAATAAGAAGTTGGAAAGGACAAAGACGATAAAGAAGAAAAAATAGAAGACGAAGACGATGAATAAGGAGAAGGAAAAGACGAAGAAAATGAAAAACCAAAAGATAAAAAAAAAAGTTCGGAGAAAAAAAAAGCCGATAAAGAATAATATAAAATATATGAGTAAAAAAGACGAAGAAGATGAAAAATCAAAAGATAAAAAGAGAAGTTCGAAGAAGACAAAGCCGATAAAGAATAATTTGAAAAAATGAGAAAAAGATGAAGAAAAAATAAAATAACAGCCAGAAGAAGAATAAGAAGATGGATCGAATATGAATGTATGGCGATGAATATGATCTATTGTTTATGATTTAATTGATAAAACATCTCTGCCAGCGCAAGGTGGAAAAAGGAAATGACATGGAAAAAAATGGATACACAATAAGAAGAAAAAAATCAGAGGATGGAGAAGGTGAAGATGAGGAAAGAGACCGAAAAAATCAGAAGAATAAGAAGTTGGAAAAGACAAAGAAGATAAAGAAGAAAAATTAGAAGACGAAGACGATGAATAAGGAGAAGGAAAATACGAAGAAGATAAGAAACCAAAAGATATATAAAAAAAAGTTCGGAGAAGACAAAACCGATAAAGAATAATATGAAATATATGAGGAAAAAGACGAAGAATATGAAAAACCAAAATATAAAAAAGAGAAGTTCGAAGAAGACAAAGCCGATAAAGAATAATTCAAAAAATATGAGAAAAGACGAAGAAAAAAAATAGCAACCAGAAAAAGAATAAGAAGATGGATTCAATATGAATGTATGGCGAAGGATATGATATATTGTTTATGATTTAATTGATAAAACCTCTCTGTCTACGCAAGGTGGAAGAAGGAATTGACATGGAAGAAAAAACAAACGAATACAGAATAAGAAGAAGAAAACCGGAAGATGGAGAAGGTGAAGATGAGGAAAGAGACCAAAAAATCAGAAGAATAAGAAGTCGAAAAAGGCAAAGACGATAAAAAAGAAAAAATAGAAGACGAAAACGAAAACGATGAATAAGGAGATGGAAAAAATTAAGTAGATGAAAAACCAAAAGATAAAAAAAAAAGTTCGGAGAAGACAAATCCGATAAAGAATAATATGAAATATATATGAGAAAAAAGACAAAGAAGATGAAAAACCAAAAGATAAAAAAGAGAAGTTCGAAGAAGACAAAGCCGATAAAGAATAATTCGAAAATATGAGGAAAAGGACGAAGAAAAAGGAAAATAACAACCAGAAGAATAATAAGAAGATTGATCGAATATGAATGTATGGCGGCGGATATGATCTATTGTTTATGATTTAATTGATAAAATATCTCTTCACGCGTAAGGTGGAAGAAGGAAATGACATGTAAGAGAGAAAAAATGGATACAAAATAAGAAGAAGAAACCCGGAAGATGGAGAAGGTGAAGAAGAGGAAAGAGCCCGAAAAATTCAGAAGAATAAGAAGTTGGAAAAGATAAAGACAATAAAAAAAAAAAAAAATAGAAGACAAAGACGATGAATAAGGAGAAGGAAAAAACGAAGAAGATGAAAAACCAAAAGATAAAAAGAGAAGTTCGGAGAAGACAAAGCCACTAAAGAATAAGAAGAAGAAGGCAGCAGAAGAATTTGAGGATGAAGACGGGACGAAGAAAAACCAAAAGAATAATAAGCCAGAGAACGAAGACGATGAAAAATGAAAATCGGAAGAGATAGACGAAAACAAACCGAAAGAGATAGACAAAAACTAACCGAAAGAGAAAGAAGAAGAAGAATTGTTGGAGAAGACAAAGATGATAAAGAAAAAGAAGTAGAACTCAAAGACGATTAAGAAGAAGAAGAAGAAGAAGAAAAATAAATCAAAGACGATAAAAAGAAGAAGGAAAAGATGAGGAATAATCGATTAGAGCGAGAGACACTTACGATAAAATGGAGAGAGAGTTCTAGCGATGGAGAGAGAGTTCTAGCGATGGAGAGATAAAAAAGAATTGCTTTACATATTATGTGTGAGTGAATGAAACATTATTCAATATGTTTTTGAGCTCGATGATTGTCATTGTTTTATTTCGTATTTTTTTATGAATAATATTGGTTGTTATTATTTTTATTTTTTTGGATTGATGTAAATCTAACATTGTTGTTATATTTGTGTTTAGTTTTTTATCGGTAACAAAATTAATAACTGAATGATGTAATTGATTTATGAAACCTATCTGTCCGCGCAAGGCGCGGGTACCTACCTAGTTTATGTTAACTAAATAGTTTGGTTAACCAAACCGAAAGAACAGAATTTACAAACCGAAATCAATAAATCATGATTTAGCCTTATATGTCAAACAATATGCAGAATTTACAAATCAAAATTAAAGAATCATGATTTAGTCTTTTAGCCCTATATGTCAAAACAATATGTTTTAAAATTCAAAATATAATAAAAATAAGATAAAGAGAAAAAGTGAAACCGGACATTTAGACCTAAAAAAATTGATAACAGAGACGAGAACACTGGCCATAACCATTACATTGAATATGTCGTCATTTTTAACAATTTCAAACAATTTATCTAAAAATATGGCAATCTCTTAAAACGCCAACATGCATTCTATTGTCCAGATCAAAACTCTTAATCGTTGTTCTCTAGCTTCTAATTGAATATTTTCTCCATTCGTGTTTGTCTAACACCAACTCAAGCTAGAAAAAGACTATATCCTTCCACAAACTATCAATCTGAAACTAATACACGAATGGGGAAAAACAAACTATAGAATGCATGCATTAATTGACTCAAACTAGAAGACTATATAACACCATTCGTGTCCATCCTCTTCGGAAGTAAAATGGCACTCGTGACCAAGGCCGAGCTTAAGAGAACGATGGGCATTACGAGAAAAAGAGGCATGAGTATGTACTTGGGTTTTCCTGAAATGATTTGTGACTCTAAGAAATAGACATTCGCCTTTATTCAAGAGCGCCTAAATAACCGAATTAATTCATGGTCATCCAAATTACTATAAAAAAGAGGCAAAAAGTCCTTATTAAATCGGTTGCTCAGGTCCTTCTGACTTATGTCATGTCTTGCTTTCTTCTACCTCAGGAGATCAATAATAAGCTCAAATGCGCTATCTCAAAATTCTGGTGGAGTATCAAACAAAATAAGTTGGGCATTCATTGGATAACATGGGACAAAATATGTCTCCCCATTGATAAGGGAGGCTTGGGCTTCTGGGATCTAAAGAATTTTAATCGCGCACTACTAGCGAAGCAATTATGGCATTTAATACAATTTTATTCATCACTCCTCCCCCGAATTCTTAAAGGATGATATTTTCGATACGCAACTCCTATGGAAGTGGGTAAAGCGAATTCCCCATCTTATGGCTGACGAAATATAATCGTTTCTAAAAGCCTCCTCCAAGCTGGCTTAAAGAAATCGATAGGATCAATATTCAACACAAGAGTTTGGCATGACAGTTAGATTCCAGTAGTTCGGGCCAGACCATCATTAGATAACGGAGTCTTCCGAGATCCTTATATCTATGTTGGACACATGATCGATCACAATACCAAGGAATGGAAAATGGATATCTTGCATAACCTAATAGCCCCTGAAGATATCCCGCTGATTCGGAGTATCAAGCCGAGTCGAGGCTATAAGGCGGGATGTCTATTGATGGGATTATACAAAGTCATACATTTATTCGGTACAATCAGACTATGTACTTGTGAATCAACTGAAGGAAGATGAGGGTCCTCAACAGATCCTAGACCCAATATTACAACGTTAAAAAGTAAAATATGGACTTTGAAAACAGCAAGAAAGATCAAATATTTTATGTGGTAGGCCATTTCAGGATGTTTTTCGGTGAGTAATAAACTTGCATATCATCATTACGGTACAAACTGGTTAAAACAATCAACCATCTACTATTCGAATATCCTCCAACAATTTAGACCTGTGCAATCTCATGGATTTCGTCTAGTCCGAGCTCTTTCCAAAGTGAGTCTCTATATACAAACTTCGATTATCTTCTTTGGCATGCAAAGAAAGAAGGGGGCAATGGAGAATTCTCTAGAGGCTTTCCCGTGGACAATCTGGTATATTTGGAAGGCTAGAAATGACAAAACTTTTAATGGTAAAGAGATCTCTGACACCCTGCAACTCGCTACTCATGAAGCAAGAAACTAGAAAGAAGCTCAAATGGTCTCGCAATTAGGTGAAGAAAGCGACAACCAGTCGGGCCCAACCCAATGTGGAGAAAGTAGCGGACCAAGACCTCGTTGCCAAATAGACGACTCTTGGGTAGACGAGGATGTTATGTTTGGCGGTGGTTATGTTATAGAGCTTGTGAACATATTGAGCTTTTTTGCACATTTTCGAAGGAAAGAACTTTATCCCAACCCCCCCCCCCCCCCCTCTTCATGCTGAGTTTAATACGCTGTTATGGATCATGGAAACCGCACTATTGCTGGGAGAATTGTCGATGTCTTTCAAATCGGATTGCACCCTAATGGTTAAGCTAATCAATGAAGAGGAAATATGGCCCGCTTTGGCTTCAAAAATTGATGAGTTTTATCATCTACGTTCCAATTTTTTCATTTTAATATTTCTTATATTCCTCGTGTGTTGAATGTTTGTGCCGATTCCCTTGCAAAAATGGTCCTAGCACGCGGTGTTGGTTTTTCCCATGTAGACTCTTTGATTTCGAACTGGATGGCCTCTGAGGCCAACCTATTTGAATCATCGTAATAATATATTGAGATTTTGACGTAAAAAAAAATACTATCAATCTGAAACCTTTGTTACAACAAAAAAGCGAAAAAACAAAAAAAAAACTATCAATCTGACACAAGTTTTACTACAATATACATACAAATACAAATACAAACACAAACACAAACACATGTTATTGTTTGAGGAATAATTTTATTTAGAGAAGAAAAGATATATAAGCAAGTAAGTTATACCTATAGTTTCTTAAATGTTTGATCTAATAAATCATTAATTTTTAAAATGACTTGAATTATGTTTCAATAATTTTGTCGTAACTATATATATATATATTGTGAAGAATATATTTCACATTGGAAGTGAGAAGGGATTTGAGCTAATATATAAAACACTTGGACCAATTCACTCATCGCCAATTGGTTTAGAGTTAGAAACCCATGAAACTTAACATGGTATCAGAGCCAGGTTTGTTGACCCAAGTATGGTGGCCCAAGAAGGGTTTATTACTGGTCCTATAGTGGGATTCGGTTCGAGATGAGCCGATAAGAACCATTATCTCAAGGGGGCGTGTTAGGATCCCACATCGAAAGTTTAAATGGACCAACAATAGTATATAAGAGATATGTGCCAATCCACTCATTGCCAATTGGTTTTGAGTTGGAAGTCCATAATAAACTCATATTTAACATGGCATCAGAGCTTGAACACACGTAGCCCAACTCGAACTAAAATCGACTTGACCCATTGAAAGAAGCCCGATCGATCTAATATGAAATTAATCATATAATGAAACATTTTCGAGATTAATGGCTATACGGACTATTATCTCGAAGTAGCGTGTGAAGAATATATCTTACATTGAAAGTGTGAAATGATTTGAGGTAATATATAAGAGATTTGGACAAATTCACTTATCACCATTGGTTTTGAGTTGGAAACCCATAAAACTTAATGTATATCTAAACAATGGATAAATTATTGATAGTATATAATATTAACTTGTCCGAAAGGCGTAAGGTAGAGGATATTTTCACGGTAATGCATTACCATTTACCAAGTATATTAATATCAATAAGATGTACAAGCTTTTTCATTCATCTACTTTGGTATTAAATTATGGGATATACGTATATTATATGTGTATATACTATAATGTTCAACGAATTGATCTTATAATACGAATAAGATGTAGAAACAGGTATGCATATATATTAAAGGAAACAAGAGATGATCCGTGACGAAACATGAAGAGCCAAAAACAGCAAAATTGAATGTAAAGCAAATGGATTGGCTACCTCTCACATGATTCCAATCGTATTTGATAAATTTTTTTTTTTTTGGTTTTATTGTTCAATGGAATTTTTACAAAGCATCGACGTCTAGCTTACTCTTTTTTTTTTTTGTAATAATACCCATGTGTTTTGTTTTTGTATTAATTGACCCCGATCCTAAATATCCATCCATCGAAGAACTATTTTCACTATTGATATTATCATAAATGCTACTATTGATATCCATTACATGGAATTTTTGTTGACTTTTTGAGTTTTCGTTAGCTGTTTAGCCATTTGAAGGAAATTTAATGCGACACGTAGATTGAACACACCTATGTATAACGCATTGAAATTTTGAAATTTTGCATAAAATATTTTTAGTATATTTATCAAAATATGCGAAGTTAAATGGATCAAGAAGTTATTATATTTTAACCCTTGTTACAAAAAAAAGAAGTTATTATACACACGTGTGAATATGTATCATAAAATAGGAACACGAAAAAGGATTAAAGACACACTAAATTGCCTATGCAGGGATGGGTTAATGGTTTTTAGATGTTTTTGTCATGTTCAAAAGCACATGCTTACATTTAAAAAAAAAACACATGCTTACATTTTTTTTTAAAAAAAAACATGCATGTTGTATTTGTAATATATTGTACTTTAATAGATTTAAAAAAGCATTAAGTTGTACTTTTACATGGTGGATTATGCAATTATAGAGCCGTAAATAAAATATAATTTATGTAAAAACAAAAAAAAGTTAGGTGACGAAAGACAAAAAGAAAGTGATCCATGACATCGACGTTTGAGTAGTTGAGAAGGGAGATATTCATATGTGCAAACGCATTACAACATATTCCTTAGTTTTCACGAAAATATAATAATCAAAATATCAAATTATTGTTCATTAATATAAATTATTATTATACTGTAACTGTAGTTTATATAAAAACCTAAAATGGTTACATATTCACCAAGTGATAGTAGTTTATTGGCCATCGTTTTATTATATCGAAACCTATTATCAATTTCTAAGATTTCAAAGACTTACATTCATAGCAAAAAAAAAAAGATTTCAAAGACTAGCTAGTTTGAATTATAATCTGAATCTTATAGGAAAAATTATTGAAATGTTACTTTTTCTGTAAAAATATGTAACACAAAGACTTGAGTAAAACAGACACGAGATTGCAAATTCCTCTTTGTCTTTATTAGAAATCAGTTAAACAATTTTTACATACTTGTTTAATCAGAATTACACGACTTTGTCTTCAGCAACTCGACACTGACCAATTCCTAATCTACCCGAGCTTACCACAACAACAATTGTGTAACACTCGTTTGTTCACTCACCAAGAACCCTAAATCTCTCTCTTAGTTTCTTGACTTGTTCTCTCTCGAAACATCTAACAATGAATTCATTGTTTTTTCGTTTTAACCATTTTGTGAGGGTAAAAAATTCATTGTTTTTTCGTTTATGTTATATATATTTTGAGTTTCGTTATAATATTGTGTTTTCATTATATAAAAAACATATCATTTTAGTTTTTCTACTCAAACATATTTGTCGATTGTAAA
The DNA here is from genome assembly GCA_030161315.1 of Eutrema japonicum. NCBI lineage: Eukaryota > Viridiplantae > Streptophyta > Magnoliopsida > Brassicales > Brassicaceae > Eutrema > Eutrema japonicum. The sequence continues at coordinate 50,739,379 of BSQW01000007.1, read as the reverse complement.
CACAAATAATGTAAAAAAGAGAGAAAATGTTTACATTTATAATGTGCAGAAAGTTTTAAAATGTTATATTTTTTTCGCATACACTATCTTTTTCAAAATAATGTATGTCATAATTGTAACTATGCTACATTGCTTCCCAAACTTTGTTGAGATTATACCTTAACCGAATCATTGATCCGAATATCTCCGAACAACTAGACCGGCCAATTCAAGATTGTGAGCCCGTTAAACAATGATAACAAAGTCGTGAAAGAAAAATGATAGTAACTTGAGATCGCTTGACGAAGACATGTTGTAATTTAGTGGAACGACATAAAGGTCCACATGGGAGTCATCTATGCTCCAAGATAGGATGATAGGGTTGATAATTAATAACTAAAGGGGAAGTCTTGTCTTAAGCTTCAACATAAACTTCAACTAACAATTTTTAAATAGTCTAGTTAATTAGCTATGCATTCTTATTCGCTTCTTATTATGCAAACAAATTTGTTCATTATAATCTACATTACTTTATGTGAATGTCCATTAGTAATGAATGGTCTCATCTTACTTTTTTTTTCAACAAAATATTATATGAAAATTCAAACAGAAGTATCGGAACCTACAAAACTAAAATCACAATAGTGTAATATGGTACTACAAGCCAAACAATCAGCTTTGTAATTTCATCCAATTGTGTAGAGAAAGCATGCCTGTTTGAAGGTTTCAGTGACATTCATAAGACTTTCACCAAATTACTAAATTACTAACAATGAAATATCTTTGGGTAAACGTCATATTTCCACAGAATCCGACATGAGGACTAGGAGTATCTACGTATTTCTACACTAGGTTCAAGATTCCACCTAAAACTATACCAGAATATCAAAAACGTCACTCGCCACCACACACAAAAATAGTTAGGGCTTGTTTGGTTGTCCATCCAGATGGATCATTTGGATGAAGATGACAAATGATGTTTGTTTAAGACATAAAATGATAATCATCCAGATGATCCATTTCACTGAGCTTTAAAAATTATGAACAAAATTTATGGTTCATCTGACTGCTACAACTTGGCTCCTCTGGATGAAGCAACTCAGACAAAAAAAAAATAAAAAGACAAAAATACCCCTAACGAAATAAAACAATTACAATCTGAAACCTAAATCTAAATCTGAAACCTAAATCTAAAACAATTACAATCTTCTCGACTCGACTGCTCTCTTCTCTGACGCCGGCGAAACATCTCTCTCCGTTGGCTTCTCTCAGACGACTTCCCTCCAGCGGCTTCTCACTCGGGTGAGCTTCCTCTCTCTCTCTCTCTCTCTCTCTCTCTCTCTCTCTCTCTCTTAGCCTTTTCTTCAAATTTTCACTCCGGTGAGCTTCTTCTGCCGATTTCAGTTTGTCTTAGGTCAGATTCACCAACTTCTTAGTGTGTTATTGGTGAATCTATGTGACTTACGTTCTGGGTTTTTTGAACACTACAGTTCTGTAGATTCGAGAGCTTGATTCTGGGTTTAAGTTGAAATTAGGTGGGTAGTTTTTCCATGCCAGAATTTAGAGATGGAAGTGTGTGATCCGAATTTCATAAGAGTTAATCGCACATGCTGGATTTTCTGACTTCCGATTACAACTTTACAGTCTCTAGTTAGATCGTGATTCTTTTACCCAAGTGCTTGATCAATCCGATTCCACTGGCTATGAGCATTCTACGTTTGTTATTCACTCAATTTCGGTTTTAGGAACCTGATTTCTTCTGATTTTGTTCAATTTTACCATGAAAGATGAAGATTCACACACTAATTTAGAGAGTGAATATGCATTTGATCTGGTTTTAACGGAATAAAAATAGGTTTCTCTTCTAATTTTACAGAGCGAAGATGCATTTGAAGGCTTTCTTTAGTTATTAGTGTTAACAGTGACACCATTATTGTGCTGAGAGAGAGACTTTGTGACTTTGATGTTTTGATGTAATTATTTTTAATGCATGCATCATTTGTGAATTGATATTGATGTTTTGGGTTTTAGTTTCTGGATTCTGTTTGAACTTTTTGTCTTCTCATCCTTGTTTCAGGCATTTGCACGACTTAGTGATGTCTATGGTGGGACTTACATGTTGAATAAACCTGAGTGCTAGATATGTCTTTGGCTTCCTCATCTTTGCAGCTCTTTTTTTGCTAATTCTGTTGCTCACAGAAGGGAAACTTGTGACTTTTATCCATTGTTGTTTCGGTTTTGAAGTATGAACAAGTATGACTCTTGTTTGATTATCGTAGCACTTGTTTGATTGTTCAGGACTAAGCTGTAAAAAAGAGTATCGAGTAAAGAAGAGTATCAGATCTTGTAAGTATTTATATCCCTTGGTTCTTGCTTGAGAATGTTTCGTTTTTATGGATTTATATGTATTTATGATGATTTCAAATTTTATGAATTTATACTTTTTATCAATTATATGATGAATTTTTTTATAAAAATGTTATATTTCATGAATTTATAAACTTATATGATTAAGATCATGATTAAATAAGAAGATGTACATTTACATTAAAATGAACAAACAAACATAGATTCATTTATCTAGATGAATCATCCAAATGAATAACAAAAATAGAAACAAACATCATCTAAATGATCCATCTAGATGAATCATTTAAATGCATCATTTGAATGTTTATGTTAAATGGACTACTAAACAGGGCTTTAATACAACTTAAAACCTCATCGGATAAACAACCGTCTAAATGACCGTTAATTGTGCTGATGTGGCATTGTCATGCTGTTACAATAGCCACATCAACACGAGATAAACTAAATGGGTTTAATGGGCCTCACCCAAAACAAAACGAAAACATAATGGGCTGAGCCCATCAACAAATAAACACCAATTTTACCCGAGCCCAACTTAATTAAAAACAGATCCGAACCCAGAATTCTAAAATAATACCCGACCCGACTTGATTTGATTTGATCAATTTCAATGGTGAAAAGTTTAATCAATGAATTTGCGATTTCCATCAGAGATGCTTTCGGAATGAATGGATTCTCTTCCACAGTTCCACCGGGACCTGAACGTTAACGCGGTGAGAAAAGTACATGATAGAAATTAACTATTTACATTGAATAGAAATGTAATAAACATCTCTATAATATTATTTAAGAAGACATTTTTAAAAATAAACTTTGTTTCGTAAGTTATTACATGAAATGTCATTACAAATAACAAAAATAATTGAAATAGGAAAAAATATAATAGTCTTTTAAAATTATTGATTATAATATAGAAAGTATATATTTTGCATTAAAGAATTTATTTATTATTTAATTTCTTAATTATTTTTAATATTATATATTTTAAAATAACAATCAATTCATATATATTCAAATAAAAAATATTAAAAATATTGCTATATTTTTACTATAATTTATTATATTTTATTTGAATATATATCAAAACAAAAGTTAAAAAATATTTTAATAATTTTATAAAAAAAGTTAGACACAAGAAAACTATTTTTTTTTAAAAATAGTTTGTATCCTAACCACAAAAACTATAGTCATTTAACGGTACATATTAGAGTTATGTTTGCAAAATTATAAGTTTTTGCGGATTAACCCGAATAATATTTTAGTTTACTGCAAAACGGGTTAATTAGATAAATTATTACAAATTGACATCTTTAGCTATAATCATTAGTTAGCTATATTGTAAAATTCATATAAAAGTAATTTTTTAAATTTTCAAAATAATTTCTTTAAAAAAAATTACTCTGCGCTAATTATAGCGCATGTTAAATCCTAGTTATACTCATTTCACTTTGAAAATAAACAAAATGTAATCAAACATGGTAGGATGAATCATTCATCTCTATTTTGCTAAAATTAACTATTTACATTGAATAGAAATGTAATAAACATTATATATACTCATTTCACTTAAAAAATAAACAAAATTCAAAGGGAAATCTCCCTCTACGATTATGAAAATGAATGAATGAGACTCTCATTATGAGATAAATATATTCATTTGTTTTCTATATTAAAGATTTAACAAATCAATATAAACAAAACAAAACAAAAAGTCACAAAGAATCAGGAGAAACAGATAAATTGATACTTTTACAAAAAAAAAAAAAACAGATAAATTGATACAACTCGTCACAAAAGAGTAATATATCAGCAGCCACCGTTGAACAGTTTTAACACACACAAAAAAAAAAGAAATATATGATCGATAAAATTGATAGGATTTACATTGGTTTAATTTTTCAACACTTACTTTTTAATTTTTAACACTCCGCATCTTCACTTTCTTCCACCTAATAATAACACTCATTCAATTTTTACACTTTACAATGATTTTGTTTAATAAAATTCAAGACTCTACCCTACTATTTTATTTAATATTCTTATTTTTTTGAATTTTTTTGTTTTTGTGATTAAATATTAATAACAATTATCAATTAAAATTAAATTAAAATAATTAAGGATTAAATAATTTTTTTTTTTTATCTTATATTTTTAACTAAATTTTTTTTACAAGTAATAAAAACGAGATATATAAATAGTCATTATTATAACAAATAAAATTACGAAAAACTTAAAATGCAATACATTAATACATCACAACACAACTAATAAAAAAATGCATAACTTAATTAGTACAATAGAATCAATAATATGAACGATAGTTTGAAACAAATGACAGAATAAAGAAATTTGGTGGAAAACCATAATTTGGTATATTTTAGAGTTGGTTAGAAGATTGATTTTGAAATTGATAATTGTTAGGATTTGGGTAGTTAAAAAGGTAAGTAATAGAATTTGGGTGTTATAAGGGTTATTGTTGGGATCCATTTCAAAATGGTGTTTAAAAACGGTTTTTTGTGTCCAAATCAAATGAAATAAGTTTATATTTATAGAGTATGAAAAATGATGAATTTTGGTATAATTTATTTTTTTTTAAATTATTTACTGTATAATAATTGATTTCAAATAATTTGGATGAAAAAAATATTAAGAATATAAGCAGTCAATGACAGTCCAACAAGCGTATAGTCCAGATCTCTCTCTTCCAAAGCGCGCCACATAGCACTAACGGACCTCATCTCACCCTTATTCAACTACACTCAATCCACATAGATTCAACAACCAATTTCAACACCCTTACTATATTGATTCAACTACTTAATTCTTTTTTCAACACCACCACTGTAACTAGTCTACGAAACCATTAGGTCCTAGATGGCTTTAACAAACAAAACCAAAAAAAGGTCTGAGATGAAAATATTAAAAGCAAAAAGACGAGAATATGAGCTGGGCTACTTATTTAAGGGCCCAGTACGACCCAGCCCATTTATGCCCAAATGATGATGCTTGTGACCTTGTAAATTCTAAAATCTGTTCTTATTTTGTGTTTACATAAACATATATGTTTGAATTTTGATAAAGAGGAGAGCTTGAATCTAATCATATGCAAACGAGACGCAAATTGAATGAACGATCGCTGGTTTTTTGGGATGGTTATGAAGACTATATGGCAAACCATCATGGCATTGAAATGACAGAGATCGGTTTAAAATGAAGATCAAGATAAATCAAAATGACAATCACTTTTAAAATAAAATCAAGAGACAGAAAAATTTGTGAAATAAAGTATTTTTTTTTGATTAGTTCACTTTATAAAACCAAATAAACTACGGGGGTGTATTGAACTCTAGATTTTAAGAGATTTTGAGATTTTATTAAAAACCCTTGTTTTTCAATTAAGGATTTTAAAATATCTTCCCAAATCCAGTGTTATTGAACATGAGATTTATGTAAATCCACTCAAAATCATCTACAATCCTCTGTTATTCAAACACGAATTTGTTAAAATCATATCAAATCCACTGTTATTGAAAATGTTTTAAGTATTGTAGATGAAAATGTTTGTTAAAATTCACTCAAAATCATCTACAATCTTCTGTTATTCAAATACGAATTTGTTAAAATCATATCAAATCCACTGTTATTGAAAATGTTTTAAGTATTGAGATTTTAATGACTGCAGGAGATTTTAGATGATTTTAGGAGACTTTTTTAGTTAAAAATACAAAGATCCAAATCTCAGCGTTTTAGGTGGGTTGTAGGAGATTTTAATACAAAATCATAACAACTTCTTTAAAATCAGCTAAAACCATCAAAATCATCTGAAATCTTATTAAAACTCAAATCACTCTAAATACTCGATTCAATACACCCCTACATTTACATTACACACCCTCCTAAAGAGTTTTTTTTGTGACCTTCTAAAACCAGCTAAGCTTTTCCAAAACCCTATCTTTCTTTTTATCTAACAACAATTTACAGAGACTTGTCCAAACCAAAACTTAATAACATAAACTTCAAAACCCTATTTCTTCAAATAAGTATCTTGAAGAAACAGAGTTGATGGTATAAGCCTCAAACCCAAGTTGTTTGATTTAGTTGAACAGAGCCACTGAGACTCCAGAATCGTCCTTATTGCGGTTTATCCGCGAAAGGCGGTATCTTTTCTGCAACGGGGCTCCTGGGGCTTCAATCTCATCATCATTGTCATCGCCTAAACCAAACGGATGGTGGAAAATCGAGGTTTTCCGAGGTGTGCTATACGCGAAATGTGACTGCTTTGCGATCAATGTCTGTAATAAAGTAAAGACCAATTTGATCAACATTTAAACTAATGGTGTACCATGAAATCTATCGATGTTCCCAATTTTACTTACAGCTTCTCTTATTGTCTTTGAAACATGAAACAATTGTTTCAAGTCTTCATGCTCGACCCCACAGACAATCCTCACCTGTAATAATAAATCACAAAATCTCTCAATAAGTCTCCATGAAATGGTCAAACCATCTATGCACAATACCAAAAGTTTACCAAAAATGGAAAATTTGAAACTTTCTCATTTCCAATACGATTTTGACTCTCAGAGAACAAAAACGGTTCAAATTTCAGCTGAACCTAATTAACAATCCATAAATTAACATACAATCTCAACTAATTAACAGAACCAAGAGATCACAAAAAGATTTTTTTTTAAAAGAGTTTTTTTTTTGATTAAATTTACCAAAAACTTGAACACTTTCTCATTTCAAATATGATTTTGAATCTTAGAGATCAAAAAAGTGTTTAACTTTCAGCTCAATCTAATTAACACTCCGTAAATTAACATGAAATCTCAACTAATTAACAGAAATCTGAAAACTTATTCATTTCCAATACAAATTTGAATCTTAGAGAACAAAAAGAATCCAGCTCAATCTGAAATCAACTTGAAATCTCAACTCATTAATAGAAGAACCCAGAAATTAAAAAAAGAGGTTTTTGATGAAATTAACCAAAACTTGAACACTTTCTCAGTTCCAATACGATTTTGAATCTCAGAGAGCAAAAAGGTTTTAACTTTAAGCTCAATCTGATTAATACTCCATAAATTAAAACGAGATCTCAACTAATTAGCAGAACCAATAAAATCAGAATAAGATTAAAAAGGAGTTAGGTGATGAAGCTAACCAGAATATCTTGCGGAAGATCTTCAAGTTCTCGACTTTGAGCAACTGAAACCGAAGTTTTATCACAGAGCTTCTTCGACGAGATTTTTCCGACAGGTGAAGTGAAAACCGAATCTCCAATCTCAACACCTGATGAGATTAGAATCCTCTTTCTCCCAAATCCTCTCTTGTACTGAGCCAACTCTAACTCCAACCCTAAACCTCCATCATCCACATCACGACGATGCTTCGAATTAGATTTCTGGGCAACGATTCTCTTCTTCCCCAATGCCATTTTCGCTATATTTAAGAAATACCCAAAGACTCCTCTTACTAGACGGTATCTACATCAGAAAAAACAAAAGTCAGATCTTTTTACCAATTTCAGAGACTCAAAACCAAAAAAAAAACAGAGGACATGAAGAAAGAAACATAGGAAAGAGAATCTAAGAGCAAGAAACAAACCTATAAACAGTGAGATTTTCAACCAAAGATTTCAGAGACTCCAAGTATGTTTGCGGGAAATGAGAAAAATGAGTGATTTTTCTTTTTGGGTTTTAGAATTGTGACAAGAAAATGAGTTAACTTCTCTGTACTTTATAGTATATAAATTATATATTTTTTTAATACTTTTTAGTAAATTTATTTATTTAATTTAACAGAACGAGAAAACGCTGGAAATTTCCTTTGGCAAAAATATCTTCATTTTTTTCTTTAATTTTAAATTTGGTCACCTCCCTTCCCTCCTTTCTGGTGGTAAGCAAAAGACGGCTAAAAAAACTAGCCGTTGGGATAAGACACGTGTCGGACTCTGAGTCGGAGAAGGAATCAACGTGGGAGGTTCATGTGCTGACGTGGCGACAAGTTGTTCGTTTGTCGGTTTAAGTCTTCACACGGTTTTGTTCTTAGGATTCCACAAACGTAGAGGAAAAAGTGTAACCAACAAATCTTTGTTGAGTCATCACTCTGACACAGTTCTTTTAATATTCTTCCAACATTTATCATCACCGACCAAAAGATTAGAGGATTAAGTTTTTATTTTTTATTGATTACTCTTCTTTTTAACCCAAATAAATGTTTCATTATTGAGATTTTGTGCAATTTATTAATTATGGCATATGCAATTGAGTTTGTTAAGTCATTTTATTGCAATATTAAGATACAAAGACATGCATACATCAATGGCAACAAAAAAGGACTCATGCATACATCATTATTATGTTTCTACAAGCTTATTGAAAACAAAAATATGCATGCCATTAGTTGGGATTAGACTAATATATTAACTAATATTAAGTACATCTCTTTAAGCAAAGGAAATTATTTTCTTACTTTGGAAGTTCTTAATTGGCATATAAGGTTGAAAAATTAAGTACTTGTTAAAATATATATAAAAAAAATTGGTCAATGTTTTCTTTCTCAAAAAATATAGTAATTATTAAAAAAAAAATACAAAACATTACTATAATAAAATTATATACTATTGAAATTTTGTACCTAGTTATGGTATATGCAATTGAATTTGTTGTGTCACTTGAATAATCAAGATCCAAAGATAAAAGATATGCATATATTAATATCATTATTATATTTCTCTATCTTTTGTCCTACAATTTTATTGCAAAAGTATGCATGCCATTAGTTGAGAATCTTAACATATAAACTAATTTAGAGTACATCTCTTTAATTAATGTATATAAACTCTTTTATTATTATTATTATTTTTTTGCTAATGGCTTTCAATTTAAATTGCAAGAGAAAGAAAAGGATTACACAAGCCCATAGGTTTAATAGCTTGAGACAACTGCCCCGTAGCCCATAAAAAAGAAGCCTAGAAAGAAAAAGAAGCTCTAGTTGAAACCCAATAGGAGATACAATATACCAAAGAAGTAAGAGAAAAACACCGTTTATGAGAGAAGACGGAACGACGAGTCTGGTTTAGGAGAGACCGTACCAACGGTATTTGCTCCAAGTTAATTCTCCATAGTAAGGAGAGAAGATCGAGAAGATAAAAGGGGGAAAAACGAGAGAGCGATGGCTAGGGTTAGGGGAAAATAGAAGATCCCTCAAACCACAGTTGGAGAATGGCAGAGACTTGAAATTCGAGGATCTGAGACTAGATGCTCTGTTGCGAATAAGATGTCGATTTGCTTAATCAGTGTGTCCTCCGATTTGAAGATAGATCGATGAAGTCTGTTGTTACGTTCAGTCCAAATAGTGTAGATCGAAGCTTGCCAAGCGATCCTTGCCAATTTCTGATGAATCTTATCTCCAGGAGGCCGAGTCATAAGATTAAGAGTAGCAGTCCAAGAGCGAAGAGGATGAAGATGACTACGCTTTCCAATTTTTTCCCAGATCGCCCACGCAGATCGACAGTCAAAGAACAAGTGGTCTCTAGATTCTGGCGCAGAACGGCACAGTAGACAACCTTGATCCGTGACAAGACCCCATGTTGCAAGGCGATCTCGCGTCGGACAACGGTTGAGAACAAAAAGTCAAGTAAGAAATTTGTGTTTTGGGATGCCTCCCGAAACCAAACTGCTTTAAATCATGGGACTTCTGGTTGGTGGTTTTTGATCGCAAGGTATAATGATCCAGTGTTTTGTTTGTTTTTTAGTGTATCATCAATCCACCATTCATAATGATCAGGGTAATCTTGAAGTTGCAGGGAAGATATGTGAATGTGGATTGAGAGTTGTGCATCAGATCGAGCTGGAGGGAGAACCCAACGACCATTTCGCCAAAAGTTGCAGAGAAGAGAAGTTTGTGGAAATCCCACCTGAGATGGCGATTCTAAGGCTAGGAACTGGGTCAGATTTCCAAAAGGAGACCAATTGTCCCTCCAGAAGATACATGTTTTTTCATTCCCTACAATTAGACGGATCCAAGGGTAGATGATAGGTCATAACCGTAGGAGCTTGTTTGTTAACCAAGAGTGTTTCTGCTTTTCTTTCAGGGACCAGAAAAATCTGAGTTGGCCGAAGAGGATCTCTCTGATGAACCATGATGCCCATATTGATTGTTGCTTAAAGAACATGATCCATATAAGTTTGAGAGCACCAACTTTGTTCCAGGTAAGAAGATATCTAACCCTAATCCACCTTCTTGCTTAGATAGGGTAATAGTGTCCCAAACCACACGAGCTGAGTGATGATCCTCTAGGGTTCCTTTCCAAAAAAATGCTCCACAAAAAGAATTAATGGTTTTTATACAACTTTTTGGAAGGATGAAAGCGGAGGACCAGAAATTGGTTATTCCTGAGATGACATAGTTGAGGAGTTGAAGACGTCCTACAAAGGAGAGAGTTCTCGTGGACCAAGAGGTCAAACGGCTTCTGATTTGGTGGATGAATGGGGCGCATTTGGCTGCAGAAAGTTTTTTGGTGCATAGGGGTAACCCCAAGTATCGAAACGGCAGAGTGCCATGGGATAGGCCAATAGCTGAATGGATGGCGATGATCTCTGCATCCGAGAGGCCAACAGTGTAGAAGTTGGATTTGGAAAGGCTGATGGCCAGACCAGAAAATTTTTGGAAGTCAGAGAGAATCTTAAGAATACCTTGGACAGAGGTGAGAGAACCATCAGTGAAAATCAAGAGATCTTCGGCAAAGCACATATGCGTGAGCTTGTTGTTTTTGCATTTATGGTGATATTGAAACTTTCCTTCTTCAACTCCTTTGTTGGGAAGTAGTGATAAACAGTTCATAGCTAGGACAAAGAGGTAGGGGGATAAGGGATCACCTTGTCGAAGCCCCCTAGTTCCCTTGAAATAGCCATTTACAGTCCCATTAAAACCCACAGAGAAAGAGGTAGTGCATATACAACCCTTGAGCCAAAGGAGATATAATTTTGGGAATCTGTAACCTCTCAATATACTGAAAACAAACTCCCATCTTAGAGTATCAAATGCCTTAGCAATGTCCACTTTGATGGTAATTCGTTTCTGATCTTTGAGTTTGTGATAACCATTTACTAACTCACTTGCAAGCAGATTGATTAGGCAAAATGATTTCCTTGATAATGGGTTTGAGCCGCGCAACAAGAATCTTTGAGATGGTTTTGTAGGTGGAGTTGCAGCAGGAGATTGGCCTGTAATACGTGATAAGAGAAGCCCCTGGTTTCTTGGGGATAAGGGTGAGAATGGTCGAGTTGGTGGCAGCGGGCATGAAGCCAGTTGAGAAGAAGTGCATGATGCCCTCACAGAAGTCATTGCCCACAATATCCCAAGCCGCTTTGTAGAAATCAGAGGTAAGCCCATCAGGGCATGGGGCCTTGTTAGGGTTCATTTTCTTGATCGTTCTTTGAATTTGAGTAGCATCAGGGATGGAAACTAGTAGATAAACCTGACTTGCAGTGCATCTGTAGGTAGTAAGAGACTGAATCCAAGTGGGAGGGCAGAATATGGGAGGGAGGTGGATGGGGCCTAGAAAGGATTTGAAATGATCCACATCGTGGGTACTCCTTTCAAAGGGATCAGAGATGATGACACCCAAGGGAGTGGTAAAGGATCTGATGGAGTTTGAAGAGTTCATGATTAAGGTAATCATGTGGAAAAAAGTAGTGTTTTGGTCTCCTTCCGCTAGCCAGTTTATACAAGACTTTTGTTTGAAGAAGCTTTCCTCTATATCCCTCAAGAAACTCCACTTTGATTGAAGGTCTTTTTCTTGTTGCATGAGTTGGGTTTTGTAAAACTCATCTATCTAACCTTACTATATGCACTTATTACTAGAATAACATCCTATAAGTCTACCAAACTCAACTAACCTTAATCTTTTGGTTAATGTCAATTATATCTAAATGTTCTATTATATTACGGAATTGCCATTAAGTTATTTAATTTTTAGGAATTTTTTTTTAATGAAATAAGTTATATTATCTAATGGGGAAAAAAACACAATCGGGAAAAAAGTGTCTCTCGTGCGACAACGGCGACTTTAGGTCTCCCGTCCATTCTGAAGCGATTCCGACCGTGAGACCGACGATTCCGGCCAAAATCCGGTAAGATTCTTCATCCTCTTCCTTCGTTTTGGTTTTCCCCCTTTGTTTGGTGAAGTTTCTTGGAGTATTCACTACCCACGGCGAGGCGAGGCGAGGTGAGGCCAGTCGCAGGGGAGGCGAGTTGAGCGTCCGGCGAGTCATCCGCCGCCGTTTCAGGGAAGATTGGTGGAGTCGCGGTGATGTTTCGGCATAGATAAAGGAATTTTGACAGTTTTAGTGAAAAAATCTAACTCTAATATTTTTTTTGCAGTGTTAGTGATTAATCTGTGGTTCCAGTCTTCATTCCGGTATGACTGAAGAATTATTCCGGTGAGGTGGTTATGAATCCTAAATTTCTTAATTCTTTGGTGGTAGATTTCTTAATTCTTTGGTGGTAGATTTATTTATAAAACGAAAAGTGGTTTGGTGGTTATGAACTTTGTGCATGATGGTAGTAGATTTGTTTGTGCATGATGGTAGCTTTGTTTGTGCATGATGATACACTTTGTAAATCAGTTATGGTAGATTTGTTTGTTAGATATGTCTATGTGCATGACTCTTTTATTGTAATAACTGTAATTTTATTTGATGGTAGATTTATAATCATATTTGAACTTTGTAAATCAATGATGGTAGATTTGTTTGTACGTTATGGTAGATTTGTTTGTTAGATATGTCTTTGTTAGATATGTCTGTTTGTACCCTAATTTTATTGTAATAACTGTAATTTTATTTGATGGTAGATTTATAATCATATTTGAACTTTGTAAATCAATGATGGTAGATTTGTTTGTGCACGATGGTACACTTTGTAAATCAATGATGGTAGATTTGTTTGTTTGTTTGTTAGAATTGTTTGTGCATGATGGTAGATTTATTTTGTATATTTGTTCCGTTGCGACTGTTATGTTGTATTTGTTAGCTAATTATCAGTTTTTGGAAGATTTATTATTTATCATGGTAGATTTTGTTTACATTATGGTAGACTTATTAATATGTCTTACATTTGTGCAGAGATGGCCTCTTCTAGCGAGAAGAAGGATTACCCACCCAGACGGTATCCGCCTGGGAAATCTCCTTTGCAGAAGAAGAGTTCTCCTAATAACTGTAAACTGAGTGAATTTGGGATGATAAGGGTCGCAATTGGTGATGGTGTTTACTTTGACATCATGAACAATTCTCAGGTTGGCGTTTTGCTGAAACTTGCACTAAGGTCGTATATTTGGAGTGCGAGGATCGTTCATGATTTTGTGACGAACTAATTGGCGGTCGAGCGGCAATATGAGATGTGATCACTCATTGGAGGTCGTCCGCATAGGTTCTCACTTCACGAGTATGGTGAAATAACTGGCCACAACTGTGATCCCATCGATTTGGATGACCCTTGGGACATAGACCACACAACTTTTTGGGCAGAGATGGGTGTGAAACCAGGTGAAGATCCTAGTTATAATGAGCTAGTTGGTGTTTTGGAGAAATGCCATACATGGAGCTACGAGAAGAAGAAGATGGTGGCATTGCTTTTCATTTTGTCAGTTGGCGTATGGGGAATTCATCGTAATAGTAGACTCCTGTTGATGTGTGCGAAAAGAGTGATGGATGAGGTAATGTTTTTAGAGATATCCGTGGGGTCGCCATGATATGAAAGAGTTAATGGTTTCGATTAAAGTTGCTACTTTGGACGGAGATATGTACACCCTTCCCGGATGTGTCCATGCCTTGCTCACATGGGTATATGAGTCGGATCCAATATTCGGAGAGAAATTTGGCAGAAGAGAAGAGAATATGAATGGTTTGGATGTTCCTCTACTGAGGTGGCGTTCATCTCGTCCCCGATACACTCTTCAGACTGTTTTAGAGGAGGACAAGAAGGTATGTAGAGTTGTTTTGTAGTCTGATTTATAGCTTCAAACAATTATGGGGCACATGGTGGTAGACTTGTTTGATTGTTTTAGGTACGTGGTGGTAGACTTGTTTGATTTGTTATAGGGAATGTGGTGGTAGACTTGTCTGATTTGTTTTGGGACACGTTGTGGTAGAGTTGTGGTAAACTCTAAGTTTTATGTCACGATGTGGTAGACTTGGTGGATTTCGTGGTGACGTGGTGGTATACTTGTTGGATTTAGGGTCATTTGTAGACTTTTTGTATCATTTGTAGACTTTTTGTATGACATGGTTTATCAATGTTTGTAGGTTCGGGTGAGACATATATTGGTGGTGAAACCTCTAAAAGAGTTTTATCCAGTTTGGGAGGACGAACCCATGACCCCAAACGTTGATCCCAAACTGCATAACATGATCAACGATATTCTCGATGGATGCTTGGATGAGACAACATGGGAATCAGAAGTTGCTGCTACGAAAAAAATAAGTGGGAAGGCCATGGTGGAGGAAAGTGAGGATGACTTTGTTGAAAAGCCTAAAGGGAAGAAGCGGAAGACAGAAAGTGGTGGGACTTCACGTGTGGAGAAGAATAAGAAGGAGAAGAAGAAGGCGGAGATTCCTGAAGAAGCAGATGTTGTTGAGAAGAGGAAGGAAAAGAAGAACGAGAAAAAGAAGGGAAAGAAGAAGGACAAGGAAATTGTGGATGAGGAAATTGGAAAAGAAGGGGAGGACGTTGATATGGATGTCTCGCTAGATGTGATTAGGAAGCAGAAGAAAAGAGAGAAAAAAATTAACAAGGAAAGAGAGGAGGAAAGGGAGAAGGAAGAGAGAAGTCTTCAATCAAAGAACACCGGGGAGACAAGTGAGATTCTAAGGGCAATTCAACAATTGTCGACCAGATTCGCCACAGTGGACACCAATGTTACCAACGTTGGAGTTCGACTAAATGAAATTGAAAGGAGGATGTCTACTCTCGAGGCGAAAGATGAGGTGAAGGAAAAGGAAGGGGATAAGCATAGCCCCATTGAGAAGTTGGTAGATGAAGAATCCAATGCACCTGAAGGAGTGGGAGGGACAAAGGATCCGGTACGCAAGTCTCTCTTCTAATTACAATAACTTAGCGCAAGTTAGAAGAGACGAACTAAGACTTAACATGTTGTTTGTGTTTTTCTTAAAACCGTTGTGGTAGATTTGTTTGGAAAACGTTTTACGTTATGGTTGACTTTTATGGATGAAAAAGAAACATTATGGTAGATTTGTTCACATTGCTTTTGCCCTTTACTGTAATTAAACAGTTCTCGATGGTAGATTTGTTTACTATTTAGACTTGTTTTACTCTTTGATGGTAGACTTGTTGTGGTCTTCATGGTAGACTTGTTATGGTCTTCATGGTAGATTTGTTATGGTCTTCGTGGTAGATTGTTATGATAGTTATGGTAGACTTGTTATGGTAGTTATGGTAGACTTATTATATGATCACTGGTAGAATTAATGAATCAGTGTCACTGATTTTCAATACTGTTCAAATATCATTGTCTATGCTAATGATGCTATGTATTATCACAGTTCTGGATGTTAGAGCCGCAAGAAACGTCCGAACCTGAGTTCCCGATTGAAAGGGTGGTTAGAACCCCGATTTCGAAAGGAAAGAGTGTTTTAAAAGTGAAAAGAGAGCCGGTTGATCCAATAGTGAAGAAACAAGCATGTAAGACACCAAAACCTCAACCGAAAAATAAAAAGAAAGTAGACGAAGACTGTGTCGATGTTACTGACCAAATTACACCACCTCCACGAGATAAACCTAGACCTTCATTTAATATCCCACAATTGCAAGACAAAGATGAGGATGCAATGCTGGAAGCTCTCTGATAAAGATTAGATAAGTTGGTGGCAGTTGCAACAGCAACAACGAAAACACCAGTTCCGCTCAAAAGGGGTCGCAACCTTGCTCCCACCCAATTGTCACCATTCGTAGGAAGTTCGGTGGTCAGACGGATAATGGCTGATGTAACCCCATCTATTTCTATGTATGACCCTTTCGAGAAGGTGGAAAAGCCAAAACTAGATTGATTACTCGAGTACATAGGGACGGATTTGTAAGTCATTTCAGTTTTTTATTTATTGTTTAACATTTCATGAAGTCCAATTAATTATATGATTCTCAGTATATATTACTTTGTCATTTTCAGGGACAACCCATTGAAGACTTCAGAAGAAGGTGCAGAAGAAGAAGACCGACTTGACCCTTTTATAAGTGAGATCTACGAGAAGGTGCAGAAGAAGAAGACCGACTTGACCCAGTCTCAAGGCGACTCTTCCACGTATTCGATTTGCCGCAAGAAAAAATTAACCGCTTAGTTCTCGAGGTAAGTTTTTTTGAGTTTTGATTTACATTTTATATTGTTTTAGCTTTTTTATTCGTATATGAACTTCCTATTAAAAAAGAGCGTCGCGGTGGTTTAGGCAAGATCCCGATTACAGACTATGTGGCATCTTCGGGTTATCCGATTACACGGAAGACCTCGTCAAGCAGAACGAAGAGCTGAAGGCCAAAATAGAAGTTTTGGAGGCGTCGAAAGCGGAAACGGAAATGAAGTTCGTCGAGACTCAGAAGGAGCTTACCACTGCAAAGTTCGATATCTCTACCATAAGGTCTTGGATGCAATCGAAGTTCCCGAATTTCTCGGGAACGGGAACCTCGGGATCGAGTAATCCAGAAACGTGAAATAATTTGTGTTTTTGTAATTTAAAAATAATTTTAATTTTTGTTTTTGTATTTCCAAAACATTTTGTATTTAATAAAACATAAATTATTATTAAAATATTAAATTTCTGTTTTTGTTTTTGTATTTAATATTAAAATATTTAATAATTTTAATAATTTTATTTTCGATTTTAAATTTATTAATTTATTAATTTCGAATTTAATTAATTAAAAAATCTCCTTGCAATTGATAGAAATTGAAATATCATAATTTCTTTGAACCAAACATTTTCATTTATTATTTTCTTATCCGATACCATTATTTTGTGTAACAACAACAGGCGGTGGGAGTACAACGAGGATATAGATCATAACGAATTCTCGCACAGAAAATCAAGCAGCCGTCAACGCCATTTTTGCATGGAGAATGGTCGTAGCATGTTTCGTCGTTTTGGTTAAGTCTAGAATCTGTTTAAAAATGATTATTAAACAAAATGATTATTAATAAAAAAGAATAGAAATATATATATATATATATATATATATATATATATATATATCCACAAGAAAATAAAAATGTAGAAAGTATATAGTATTTAACTCGTACCAGGAGCACTATCAAGAACACTATCAGAGCAAAGAACATGTGATATGGAAAAGAGGAAAATAAGAAAAAAAGTGATCAACATTTTCTTGGTGATAGCCATTTGTTATTTTCTTAACTAAATTCTTAAGAAAGTTTACTTAAGATGATCATATATATACTAACATAAACATATATAAAAGGTATTGAATCTAGTCAAAGATCAAAACACATTTCTCAATTAACTACATTCTTAAAAAAAATTACTTAAAATGATCATATATATAATAACATATATAAAAGGTATTGAATCTAGTCAAAGATCAAAAAAAAAACATTTCTCGATTATTTTTGTAAGATAGTAGGTATTTTTTTAACTTAAATTCTTAAAAACTTTTAGTTAAGATGATCAAATATAATAACATAAAAATATATAAAAGGTATTTAATCTTGGTCAAAGATCAAAGAACATTCCTCAATTAAATTTTAAGATAGTTTGTATTTATTTTAGTCAAAGATTGAAAAACATCTTCCCATTTATTTTTTAATTTTAAGATAGTAGGTATTTTTTTTTAACTTAAATTCTTAAAAACTTTTACTCAAGATGATCATATATATAATAACATCTATGCTATATAAATTATAAAAGTTGAATCTATTAGTTTCTAAAACTGACCACGTATAGGATTTAAAACATCCAATTTTTGCACCGAAAATCAAGTAGCAATTATGTGCTAAATTTTATTTTACAGTTTAATTTACTTAAAAATTAGTGATATGACCCGCACCATAAGCGGACTCCAAAATATGATTAATTTATATTATCGAACACAGAAACTGAAATTTATTTACAAAACAAATAGATGACATTATCTTACAAACATCTGTTAAAATAAACCGATAAACCAAAGTATTGCTTAATAATAAAAATTTAAACACGAAAAAATCACGATCAAATATGGCGAAACTCGTACAAAGACACAAGAATTTAACTAAAGACATCCTTTTTTTGTTTGTTAAGGCAAAATCAAACAATATGTACCCTATAAATATTAATCTCCCTTAATCATGTAATAAGTAGACGTTAGACGCAACACATATTCACAATAGTTATTCCTTTTTAAAACACCAAATAACCGGATCGCTAGATGCAATACATATTCGCAATGCTACTAAGATATATGCATAAAAAAATCTAATATATCTCTATAATATTATTTAAGAAGATATTTTTAAAAATGGATTTTGTTTTGTAATTAAGTTATTACATGAAATGCCATTGTATCATTGGCAAAATTTGTGAAATTTGAGCTTATTTGGAAATTTCAATGAAACTTCACAACATTTGTTAATTTCCCTTTGAGTTTTGTTCCTCTTATAGGTAAAATGGCTCCTAAGGCTGACCAAACACAAGGTCAAAAAGAAAAAGCACGTGGAAAGCAAGTTGCCAAGTCGAGGAAGAAAATTGTTGTGGAAGAAAGCGGTAGTGAAAGTGGGAGCGATAGTGGTGATAACCGGGTCGTGGTGTCAAAGAAGAAGGTTACAAAGTATAAACCGCCACCGCTAACTTATGCGGAGGCTTACAAGAAGCTTAGAAGCTTGGGTTTCAAAGCCACTAGATACCCGAATCACGCTCTTCTAAATGAGCTCGAGATTCTCGAGGATGTGCAAGCAATTTACAAGAACATGGGGCTCGAGAAGTTCTTCGCTATGGCATTCCCCGCTTATGAAGTAGCCACTTGTCAATTCTTGGCTTCTTTGACCGCCACATTCTACAAATTCGGGAAACCGAGAGACGATGCGGATCATGGGTTCATCAAGTTTTATGTGAACCGCACGCACTACCAAATGAGCTTTAGCAAGCTAAGTGCCCTCTTTGGCTTTGAGGAGATAGGAACCTCGGCCCACGCGGACTTCAACATCTCACACAAGGAAATCCGTTCATTGTGGAACACCATTAGACCTAGCGGTGTTTTTGTCTCAGGTCTTACCAAGTCATCCGCCATCCGCCATCCCGCCATCCGTTACGTGCACAAGGCACTCACCCATTCATTGTTTGCTTGGCGTGAAACGGGTTATATTATTGATGACGAGATTGCTTTGCTAGACATTGGGCTTGCACCACTCCTTGTCACGTGTGACGATGGACACGTTCTCAAGGGAGATGATAGGAAGGTGGCTCAAGTGACAATACTTGTACGACAACTTCTCCACTACAAGGTGTGGGTGCAAACAACGACGGACAAAACTCCGTAATTGAGTGTGGGTGGCATTATCACCCCGATATTGGAGGCTAATGGGATTGATGCGGGGTTGGTGAAGGATAGAAGCGTACCTGGGGGTGTGAAGGAGATCGAGTGGATGGATGCATTCTACCTAAGTGGTGCGAAGTTTCTAGGGGGAAGAGCGGGGAGCTCATACGCCTACACGTTTAGCATCTCTCGTCCAAAAACGGTGAAGCTCATGCTCCCGAACCAAGCTCTCACCGCGATTCAAGTGGGAAGAAATATCCGGTTTTATCCGCTTAGAGATCAACTCTACAATCCCGCCATTCACCCACCACTAGAGATTATCCGCAAACCCGGTTCACGCAAAGATCGAGCTTCTTCACGGGCCGCCGAGGATGAAGAGCCATCATCTCCTCCAAGCGCGGTTTATGGAAGTGAGCGCTACTACTTCCATCCATATGACGAGCCTCTTCCCAACACGGCCTCAAAGCATGCTCATCACCAAATCAACCTCCTCCAAAGATGGAACAAATGGCAAGACAAGACCATAAGGAAGTTGGTGAAATCGGTGAAGGGTTTGAAAAGCCAAGCCAAAGAAATGAAGAGCCAAATCAAGGAGCTCACGGCGAAGGTCACCGGGGCAAGCTCATCCCGTTATCCATTTCAAGGAGAAGATGTCGAAGGTGAAGGAGCCGGGGAAAACGCTATGGAAGAGGAGAGGCGCCACTCATTCGACGGGACCATGGTGCTTGCGAACCAAGACGAACCGCCACGTGCTTCATCTCATGAACTGAGAAGGCGTAAGAGGAGGGCAATGAGATCGCCAACGCCGTGCTCAAGCAACATGTCCTACTCCGTGGACACCTCCTCCAACTCCGAAACATTCTAAGGTAACACTCCACCCTTGTAAATAATTTTCTTTTCTTTGAGTTTCATGCATTGTATAGTTTTTCTTGTTTTGTTTTTGGTCTTTCCCTTAGGCTTCTTTCACACCGGGTCGGTGTGATTTAAGTTTGGGGGAGAGACCGGTATTTGACCTCGTGTTTTATGCTCTTATCTTCTCTTTTGCACTTGAGTCTCATGCATATCATACATTTTCAATAAATTTGAAAATTTTAGAACATTTAGGATTACATAGTCACTTGTAGGTGGTGTCTAGTTTGCATTTTAGCTTGCATTTGCATAAGCATGGAGTAATGAAAACCTTGGAAACCAGCTTAATTAGCAATTGATTCAACGCCCAAGTTATTAGTTGTTTGATGCATTGAAGTTGAATCTGAAATCAAGGATGAACCATTTGTTAGAACACATGCATCATTGTCCCTTCTTTGATTGAAGCAAGCTTGAATTGAACCTAGCCTCATCTAAGTGATAATCTAAATTGAATATGTAATTATTGTGCTTGTGTAAATTTAAATAAAACCGCGGATCACTTATACATACTTAGGCATTCTTTCTTCCTTTTCACCACTCTTGCTTGCCTAAGTAGCCAAACCCCATTTTTGGATTGGTTTCTCCACCTTGCCAATAACCTTCTTTCTAGCCCCAAATCTTTTGTGTGTGCTTGTGAGGCCTTATTTGGAGTGAACTTGACAAAACGTGTTAGGAATAAGGGCGACAAGGAAGCACTCTTGTGTAGAATTAGTTCCAACATCAAGGAGCTAAACTAGGACTAGGCTAGACTAGGTGGGCGGTTCTTATTTGTAACATGGGAAACGGTTAAAAATATTTTAGGGAATGGTTTGATTTGGTGTATATGGTGGAGTGAAAGAAGAAAGAAAGGACGATGAAGAGGGGTGTGCAATGTGATGGATAGTTGGTGCAAAGATGATTAAAAGCAAAGCTCTAAGTGACAAAGAGAAGCCTCAAAAGACAAAGAAGAAAAGAAGGCCATAAAGCCAAAGCATCAAAAGATGAGAAGAGGCATGAACCAAAAAGAAGAAAAAGAAAGAGCTAAATAAAAGAAAAAGGAGCATCCAACCACAACCAAGGTGAAGAAGAAAGCCCCCATGAGAAGAGAAGGTGAAAATGAGAACAAAGAAGTTTGTTTGGGTATCCAAGGCAAAATGCCTTGTAGGAAAAGGGTAGAATAGGATTCGGGAACAAGCAAAAAGGGTTAGATTGGGTTAAGGTTAGTAACATTCTAGGCATTCGGGTAGAAGAGAGTTTTTCCTTGTATGCATAGATTGCTCTTTACCTTTAGCATTTTGTCGGAGTTTGCTCGTTCATTGAGAGATCCTTGTGTTTGATCACCCATGCATATTGATGAGATCACTTTCATCTCATAACCGTTCCTTTAGCCAAGCGGTTTCATTTGATTTTGCATAAGCACAATTCACGGATACAATCATTAATGAATGTTAAGAGGCTAGAGGATAAGAGAGTTTGTCTAGGTTGAGGTTTGGCTTTGTTGCATGTTGTGAAGGAAATGGCTAACTCCTTTTGAGTAGACAACTTTGGTGCATCCTAGAACTAGTAACTTGGACGTTGAGTGCGATTGTTTCTTATGGTTTTTATAGGTTTGAGCTCCACTTGCATTGCATTGCATCTCTCATTCTTTATCTTGTTTGCTTGAGGACAAGCAAAGGTTTAAGTTTGGGGGAATTGATGTGTCCATAATTTGCATAGTTTAAGCATGCATATCATTTAGGTTTTAGATCATTTACTTGAATCTTCATGGCATTTCATACTTTTTTTTTGTCTCATTTAGAGTATTAGGAGTCCTAGGTTAGGTCTTGCATATTTTGGTAAAATGGAGTGTCATTTTAGGTGTTATGGAGACATTGGAGGCTTGATGGAGTTTAGAGGAAGACCTTAGACCGAGCGGAGCCTACATAGAACGGAGAAGGCGAACGAAAGAAGAAGAAAACCCGATGGGAGATGATATCGGGCAGTGGCATCGGGCCGAGGCTGGCCGATGCATGACAAAGAAGCAACGACAGAAGCCCATCGGTGCGCCATGCACCGATGCAAGTGACCGATGGAATTTCAGGCAAATCCGAGATCGCATCGGTGCGTGGCATCGGTGCGTGGCCAACCGATGGGAAGTTTTGAAGACCAATTTCGACCGGGTCAATACCCGGTTTGTCCCGGGTTGACCCGGTTTGACCCTCTCACCTTTAAATACCAAGAAAACCTAATTTTATGGGGATCTTGTTTTCTCTTTCAAAATACCTTCCTTTTTGAGGAGCTTGGGATTTGTAAGAGAGTTACCTTTGATTAATGCAATTTCTAGTTCTTTCATCTTAATCTTTCTTTCTTGCATTATCCTAATCATGAATCTTAGCAAACTTAACATGGGTTTTGTTGGGATTAACATGACTAGTGAGTAGTCTCTTAGGATCTTTTGGGTGAGATAGATTAGGGTGATTAGTCTTAATTAGTGGTCTAAATCTAAAGATTAGCATTGGTTGAGTATATTGGCATCATGGATTAGTTCTAGATCACCCGAAATCATTTATCTCACCCTAAGATTCGCTTTTTATTATTGTTTTAAGTTCAATTAAGTCTCTTGTTTAGTTTATTGTCTCATCTTGTTTTAATTGTGTCAATTGATTAAATTGTTGGTCATTTGATAGAATTGAATATTGATGCATTTGATTTCATTAGACATTTAGTAAAGCCCTCTTTGTTTAGCTTAGATTTAGGAGTTTCGTGTATTCTTAGTGGCTTAATCTAATCCCTTTGGATTTGACATCTCTTATGCTATAACGATAAGCATAGAGGAATTGACAAATATCCTTTATCGATTTTGTTGGGCTTTGGTGATGAAAATCATGAGTATTAACTAGGCTCGCGACTTGAGTTAATCAATTAGGAATGTTTTTTTCCTAATGGGCTTTGGTTTAGGTTTAAACCGTCTTAACTTTGTAATTGCCCTAGTCTATATAAAGACATGCATGCGTGAGAGTTTTCTGTATCCTGGAAATTCTAGAGAGACACTAGAGAGATCTTTCTTGTTCTTAGAAGGATTGTGAGGAACCCTAATTCTTTGTAATCTGTGGTGATAGTGGATTACTGGAAAGCTCCAGGCCGAGACGTAGGATCACACACCGTAATCTGAACTCGTTAATTCTCGGTGTATTTTACTTATTGCTCAATTCCATGATTATCAAGAGAGGATCAAATATCAACACAGTTCTTGATCCCAATCCTGGAGCTCCCACAATCCAATGATAACTTTAACGCTGTGCTCGGTGAACAGAAGATTTTTTTGTGGTTTTTTTCTGTGTTTGGAATTGCTTAGTGCTTTCTAAGAAATTATCATATGGCTTTCAGGATGGTCTCTTCAGGGATACTTGCGTAGCAATCAACCTATAAAGGGTCAGAAAAGTGGTGCAAGCACAAGCGACACAAGACAAAATCAGATGTTCTTTGAACTCAACAACATCTACACTCTCCTCTATTCAACCCTCCAAGATGATATGCTATGCTATAGTCTCACCGATAATATCGCTTCTCAAGGGCCACTCTACATCTCTATCCTCCAAAGGGTCTTATTAGAATGCCTCATATTTTTGGAAAAAGACGTGTAACCCAGATTTTGCCATAGTATTTACATGAATGCTATTTTGAAAAAGACGTGTAACCCAGACGTGTATCCACGTTTTGGGCATGTTTCTTTGTCCCTACAATTTTTGAAAATGGGCCAAAGAAGAACAAAGAGAAGAGATTTTTGGGCTACAACAACATAAAACCCATAAGATGGAAACGTGAAAGGCTTTAGGGTTAGATACATAAATGCATATATATATCTTTCTCTTTTACCTTGTGTTGTAGGTTTTGATCATCATCTCTTTAGGATTTTCTTCCAGTAATCTGCAAAAAAAGAGCTTGTATTCTCAGATTCATAGTGGAGGTTGAGAGGCAAGAGATCCCCTCTCCAGACGTACCGGTTAGAGGCCGAGAACTGGGTGATCAAACTTGTTGTGTTCTTACTATTTTCTCTTTAGTTTAATTGGATCAAACCGGTCAAATCCCTCACAGATAGACTTGCTATTCTAGTAATTTTTGCTTAATTTTGAGTTATACTAGTAATCTTCCCTAATAAACAGATTTAGGTTCGGCAGCTAAAAAAAATTCAATAATAATCCAAGAGTCATTTCTCTGCAAGTAGTGTTAAACTCATTTATGTGTTCTGCTATGCTCTGTTTTGTTTTGTTCTGCTCTTCTCTGTTTTGGTGTGTTCTGCTCTTCTCTGTTTTGGTGTGTTCTATTCTACTATGTTGTAAGTCATGTCAACTAGAGCAAATTTTTCATTTGATCCAGGAAAATTACAAATCAGAGGACATCTTTAAATTTACTTATGAGTTAATGTTGGTTTATTTCTGCAGAAACGTGTAAGGAAACAAGATAACAAGCTTAAGGTGTTGAAAGGAAACTGATTAAAAGATCAATGGATGGTTCTCTTTCCTTAATAGCTTTTGAAAGATTCTTTCCTCACATATTGTTACGCGTAATATGCAAAACACAAATATCGAAGAAGGTCTTCCTTGATATTAATAGAAAATGCTTTTACAAGATGAGAGAAAGGTATTAGGAGTCTCTCTCCTCCCGTTACAATGATCACCAAAATCTCGATACCTTTCTCAACAATCCCAACACTCTAAATATACTATCTGTTTCTCCACATCACAACCCATGTGCAGAGAATTACCATGACAACTAACCGTGGTTATTCTTTAACTATAGCTAGTTATTACTTCCTCCTGTGAAGAGCCCACTTCTACTCTTCTTGGATAGATCCCTGCTCTTGATTCCATCAGGCCTGTTTGGGCTTCCCTTTCACTACAAGAAAACTGTCTATTTCCAACGAAAATTTACGACCGTTTTAAATCGATGTAACTTTACATCGACATTACGACGACTTTACGACGAAATATGTGTTCGATGTAAAATCGTCGTAAATATGTGTCGTCGTAATATCGATGTAAATTTACGACGACATTACGACGAAAACATAAATCGTCGTAATGTCGTCGTAAATTTACATTGATATTACGACGAATATGTCTTCTGTATATTACGTTGATATTACGACGATTTGACGTCACATGTTCCCAGTTAGGTAGACCACGTTTTTTAATAGGTCCACCTACTAAATTTACATCGAATTTACATCGTAAAATTCGTTGTAAATCCGTTGGAAAATCGTTGGTAATTCTAAAAAAATTTCTATAAATACAGCCTAACTTCAAACGAATGAATAATAAAAAAAAACAAACAGAATAAAAAAAAAAATATATATATATATATATATATAAATGTCTATATACGAACTACGAAAATGGATGTATACGCAAAAGGATTCAGAGGGAGATTTGACGGAAGAATTCAAAGAAGGGCTTGAAATAATCATGTATCAGGCCGGAAATATGCAAACAACCCTGGAAAGTGGTAAGATGTTCTGTCCTTGTCGTAAATGCTAGAATACGAGATATATGTTTATTGAGACGGTGTGGAAGCATTTACTAAATAGAAGGTTTATGCCGCAATATACGTACATCCTCCTAAACTGTGATGAAGTGAGTCCTTACGAAAGGTAATAACAAAACTATTTAATTAATCAGTCATTAATAATTAATTAATATAATTATAATTAAATGTGTTAATTTTTATGTCTATATATGTATTTTGCAGCTTATTTGTTACCCAAGTACGAGAATGCATTGAAGGAGTTTCAGATGATGAAATAAACGACCGTAAAGATCGTCACTTTGTTGAGTGGTTGAAGACGCAAGTAAGTTAATATAGTTATAAATATTTTATTTAATTATATCGGCTTTCAATATAACTTTTACACTTATCATAGGTTGATCATGGCAATCCCGCATATCCATTTTGGTTTCATGAGTTACTCCTAGGCCCCATCGGGAAGATAACGACCGCACCCATGTATTTTACCAGTGGTTATGTGTTTCATACATACAAGTATGGCGTTCGTCGGGCAACTACCAACTATGGAGTATGTGTTAGAGGTGAAATAGATTTTTATGGGGTTTTGCAGGAAATAATTGAAGTGGAGTACCCCGGACTGATTAGGTTGAAATGCTTTCTCTTCAAATGTGATTGGTTCGATCCAACAGTCGGTCGAGGGGTGCGAATTACCAAATTTGGTGTGGTTGACGTCAACAAACCACGACGTTACAACAAGTTTGAGCCATTCATCCTAGCATCACAAGCAGAACAAGTAACGTTCGTTCCATATCCGCGAGTTCGAACATCTGGGATCTCATGGTTATCGGTTATTAAAATAGCTCCAAGGGGTAAAATTGTTGGTGTTGATGATCTTCCAATGCAACAAGATTCTTGCCTTGATCCACGAAACATGCAACTTGAATATCTACCTGACGACACAGAAGAAGAAGGCGATTCCGACGAGTTTGAAGAAACTGACGATGATGATGGACCTGAAGATGATGAACCCAATCAAGATGATGAGCCCAACGAAGATGATGATTCTGATTGAAAGCTTATATATATATGTAATTTTTGGTTTGTTAAATGTTTAAGTTTTTGTTGTAAAATTATATATTAAACTAATAAAAAATCGACGAAACATTGATGAATTAACAGTTTTTGTGAATGAAACACGTAGATTAGGGTTAATTTAACTTTATTACATAATGCTAAACCCTAAATTTACAGTTATTTAATGTAAATCTGATGGTACTTAACGATGATTTTACGACGAAATTACGACGCCTGACCACATTCGTCGTAATATCGTCGTAATGTCATCTTGGGTTTAGGAGCAGAACGTTGTATTCCCACTTCTGATGATCTGGCCAACAAAGAATTCTGGGGGTCGAGTTTTCTAGATTCATAAAGACCAACCAGCATAAGTGAAAGATACATAGAATTGGACATCCTTATATTATGAAGGATTTACATAGATGTCCAATTCTATGAATCATTCACCTATGGTAGTTGAATACTGTCTTTACTTGAAAACAAGATCCTAGAGGATTATTTGTTGGCCAGATCATCAAGAAGTGGGAACACAATGATCAGCGTAAAAACTCATGGAAAAGTGGGTATGTATATATTTAATGTGTATTTTTTTTTTGAGTTAGCATTGAAGGTGTGGAATGTATTTATAGAAATGTTTTAGAAATTACCAACGGATTTGCAACGAAAATTTACAACGGTTTTACATCGAATAGCATTACAACGATTTTACATCGAATATGCGACGAAATTACGTCGACAAAATGCGATGTAAATAATTAGGTGACCTATAAAAGCCGTCGTAAAATCGTTGTAATACCTAAAATATAGGGTTTAGGGTTTGATTTACATGTTTGGTTTTTTATCTTAGATTTTTTTTTTACGTAAGTTCTAATCATAGTATAAACAAGTTTATGTTTTTACAAAATCATTTACATTATTTAAGTCATGAATGTTACGAATATACTTATATATAAGAACGAATGCTATACATCATTATGTAAGATATGGAAATCGACGACGATATAGATTCAATCGTCGTTATTGAATCTATTGTTAAATATTAGAATTATTAGATGCACAAATAAACTTCGTTCTTACTTCCAGGATATGTGTATTGTGATTTAGGGTTTAGGGTATAGATTTATTTTATTAAAACAAAATTACGACGGATTCGTCGTAAAAGCGTTGTAAGTTTACAACGATTTTACGACGGATTCGTCGTAAAAGCGTTGTAAGTTTACAACGATTTTACGACGAATCCGTCGTAAAATCGTTGTAATACCTAAAATATAGGGTTTAGGGTTTGATTTACATGTTTGGTTTTTTTTATCTTATATCTTGTTTTACGTAAGTTCTAATCATAGTATAAACAAGTTTATGTTTTTACGAAATCATTTACTTTATTTAAGTCATGCATGTTACGAATATACTTATATATAAGAACGAATGCTATACATTATTATGTAAGATATGGAAATCGACGACGATATAGATTCAATCGTCGTTATTGAATCTATTGTTAAATATTAAAAGTATTAGATGCACAAATATACTTCGTTCTTACGTCCAGGATATGTGTATTGTGATTTAGGGTTTAGGGTATAGATTTATTTTATTAAAACGAAATTACGACGGATTCGTCGTAAAAGCGTTGTAAGTTTACAACGATTTTACGACGAATCCGTCGTAAAATCGTTGTAATACCTAAAATATAGGGTTTAGGGTTTGATTTACATGTTTGGTTTTTTATCTTATATCTTGTTTTACGTAAGTTCTAATCATAGTATAAACAAGTTTATGTTTTTACGAAATCATTTACTTTATTTAAGTCATGCATGTTACGAATATACTTATATATAAGAACGAATGCTATACATTATTATGTAAGATATGGAAATCGACAACGATATAGATTCAATCGTCGTTATTGAATCTATTGTTAAATATTAGAAGTATTAGATGCACAAATATATTTCGTTCTTACGTCCAGGATATGTGTATTGTGATTTAGGGTTTAGGGTATAGATTTATTTTATTACAACGAAATTACGACGGATTCGTCGTAAAATCGTTGTAAACTTACAACGATTTTACGACGAATGCGTCGTAATTTCGTTGTAATACCCAAAATATTTAATTTACCGCGTGGGTAAAAATTTTGATACGTTGAATTTTCGGTTCAGTATTACGACTATTCCGTCGTAAAATCTTCGTAAATTCCCAACGATTTTATGACGACAACAAAATCTATATATACGTGACCAGATTTTTCCTCCTCACAATCTCATATCACTCTCTCTCTCTAAAAATCTCTGCCCTCTCTCTAAAAAAAGGTAACATTTTTTTTTGTATTTTTAAATTATATTATCGTTGTAAGGATTTTGAATTGTTAGTTAGGATTGTAATATTTACTAGTTAGGATTGGAATTATTAGTTAGGAATGTAATTATATTATACTAGAATTAAGTTATTTTTAAATATTTTTTAGATATGGCGCCACGTAAATCACACTATCGGCAGTTTCTCGAGACGGGACCGAGTACTAATTCGCAACTCCCGTCATCTTCTGCGACACAGTCCGCTGTTCCGGATTCTTTTCCCGGACCAGCGCCGCCTCCGGAAGCAGATGCTCGACCGCCGTTGTTGTATGCGGGATTGACGGTTGAAGATATTTTGCAGTCGCCGGGGCATGATTCTTTAGACCGGTTAGATCCGCGACGGCTCCCGAATACTTTTTGGTACGTAACTACAATTTTTTTTTAATAACATTATGAATTTGTTTTTTTTTACTAATAATTTTTGTTTTATTTCTCAGGTTTAAGGAAGATAAAAAAGTTGGACGGAGTGTGGCTGACATCATTAAAGCCTATTTCATGGAGCCTCACCGCAATTGGTCTTCGGTTCCGGAAGACGTTGTCGAGACATGGTTTAAATGTTTTGCGGTAATTTTTTTTTTTATATTCATTATTATTTTGGTCAATTCTTTATCTTTAATATATCATTTCTAATTTTTTTTTTGTATAGCAAAAATGGAATTGGGACGTTGCGATCAACGAGACGGTGAAGACGGAATTCAAAAAGAAGGGAAAATTGCGGCTCAACAATGCCGTCTCCGATTGGAAGAGGAAGTGGGAGGTTAAAGGCGATCATGGGAAGCCGCCATACATGTCTTCCGATGTTTGGAACGGCTTGACGGCATACTGGAGAGATCCGCATGCGCAGCAAGTGGCCGCTAAGTGTTCAGCTTCTCGAATCACTATGGGTCCAGACGGTCTTCCAGCGCTTATGCCTCATACGTCGGGTCAAACGTCTTTTGCGGGAAGACGCCTTCAAATGGTAATAATTTTTTCGGTTATAATTTTATTTATGTAATTTTAATTTGTTATTAATTTATATTACCCATCAACCGTTTGATTTCTTTTTGAATGTCTTTTTTGTTAGGCAAATGGAGGCGAACTTCCTCCAATGACCCGAGTTTTTGCGGAAACTCACAAGAAGAAAGACGGATCTTTAGTAGATCCTCGAGCAGAGGCGATCTACAATGACGCGCATGCAAGGATCGACGAGCGTCAAACTCAGCTTTCTCAGCAGCTATCACCCGGCGGTAGTTCGGTCCAATCCACTGCGACTTAAACAGTTGTCCAGATGGACGAGATATACGTAGAGGTAATTTAACGTTTTTTTTTAATAAAAGTTAACGTTTCTTTATACAATTTATTAAATTTTACGTTTCTTTTTTAAAGGTTGCCCCGAAGAAAAAGGGCAGAGTTTTAGGGATGGGATCGATCGTAGATAGTGCCGCCGCGTCGTCCCATCGTCAGCTTTTCGACGATCCGGTTATTTTGCGGACGGAGTTAAACACCGCCAACTCCGAGATCAACACTTTGCGGGCGAAGCAGGTGGTATACGATGAGAAGATCCAAGGATACGATAAAACAATCCAAGGATACAACACTCTCTTCGATATTATTGCCTTGACTAACCCAACTTTGGCGGCTGCACTGAGGCAGCAGGAAGGATCGACATCGGGCCAGCCGACTGATCCACTCGCGCAAGAACGAGCGAGTATGAAGCAGAATGGATCGGACGACGAGCTTTTTGATAATTTACGTTTTCCAGCTGGACAATAGTTTGTATTAAGAATTTTATTTTGTATTTTAATTTTTATTTTATATTTTGAATTTATTTATAAAATTTTAATTTATAAATAAAATTTTATTAATTTATTTTATTAATTTTATTTAATTTATTTAATTTATATAAAATTATATTTAATTTACGACGACTTTACATCGAAAACTTTACATCGATTTTACATCGTTTCATAATTTACATCGATTTTACATCGATTTTACATCAATAATTTTACATCGATTTTACATCCTTCAATAATTTACGACGAATTTACATCGAATATTTTACATCGATTTACCAACGCATTTACAGATACCTATTACGACGAATTTACGACGTATTGTCAAAACAGAAATTGTATAATTCGTTGTAAATTCGATGTAATGTTTCATCCTATTACGACGAATTTACGACGGATTTTCGAAAAACAATTTGTATAATCCGATGTAAAATCGAGGTAATATTTCATCGTGATATCGATGTAAAATCGATGTAATGTATTCGTCGTAAAATCGATGTATATTTACATCGATTTTACGACGAATAATATACGACGATTTTACGACGATTTTTAGTGCTCCTTAATGTTACGACCAATTTACGACGATTTCCGATTAACGACGATCATATTACGACGAATTGTTAATCGTCGCTAATCCGTCGTAAACAATGTTTTACAACCAATTTACGACGATTAAGTTAGTTGTAAAAGGGTAGTTTTCTTGTACTGTTTCTTCCTCTTATACTGGTAGATGATAGGTGGGTACTGGGTTTCATATGTATCAGTACTCCCCCCTTTGAAATTAACCTTGTCCTCAAGGTTGAAGAGAGGAAACTGACCTTTGATGGTGCTCACACATTCCCACGAGCTCTCATAATCAGGCTGCACCTTCCACTGAATCAGAACCTCCTCCTGCCCTGAAACCTGATTGCGACGGTATCCCAGCACAGCTTCCGGTTCCACCTCGGGCACACCCTCAGCTGACAGTTACGGGGGAATAGAAATTGATAGCGCAGACCCGTCGACCGCCTTCTTGAGTTGCGAGATGTGAAAGGTGTTGTGGATTCTGGCCCCATGTGGAAAATCAAGGCGGTACGCCACTTTCCCAACGCGAGCTACAATCTCAAAGGGACCGTAATACCTGGCTGCCAGTTTCTCATTGGTGCGTTTGGCCAATGTTCTATGACGGAAGGGCCTCAACTTCAAGAAAACACGATCCCCAACCTCAAACTCCAACTCCCGGCGATGGTTATCATCCTTGCTCTTCATCAACTGTTGTGCTTTATGCAGATGTTCCCGCATCAGTACCAAGGCTGTGTCCCATTCTCGCATTCGTTGTTCCAAGTCAGCATTGGCCGTAGACCCATTCTCATACTTCAACAAAGCTGGTGGATCCCTGCCATACACTGCCTTGAAAGGAGCCATGCAGATTGCTGAGTGGTATGAAGAATTGTAACAGAACTCTGCCCATGGCAGGAACTGAGCCCACGTCTTTGGTTAGTCACTAGAGAAGCAACGCAAATAGGTTTCGAGTCCCCGGTTAGTCACCTCTGTTTGGCCATCCGTTTGGGGATGATAAGCGGTGCTAAAACAGAGAGACGTGCATGCGAGTCTGAATAGTTCATTCCAAAAGGTGCTGGTAAATACCGTATCCCTGTCAGAAATGATGGTTCGTGGAAACCCATGGTGCTTCACTACCTCCTGAATGAACAAGACAGCAACGTCTGTTGCCGAAAACGGGTGCTTAAACCCAACAAAGTGGGCATACTTAGATAACCGATCCACCACCACCAGCACTGCGTTGAACCCCCTGACTTCGGCATTCCCTCCACAAAGTCCATTGAGACATCCTCCCAAATGCTCGGCGGGACAGGCAGTGGCTGTAACAGTCCCCCATGAGAAAGAGTGGAGTACTTGTGTTGCTGACACACCTGACACGCAGCCACGTAACGGCAGATGTCAGTCATCATACCTGACCAATATAATAGATCTCCAATCCGCTTATGTGTCTTCAAAACTCCCCCATGACCCCCATCTTGCCATCATGGAATTATTTCATTATTACCCCTACCAAGTGAGATGTTCTCGGTACAACCAGCCTTCCCTGCCTCAGCAGCCTGCCCTGAACCAAGGAGAATTCGGGGTGTGAAGAAGAACCCCTCTGTAACTCTTGGACAATCTTCTGTAACTCCAAGTCTTTATCCACCTCGCTGCAAATTTCCTCCAACTGTATTGTTGCATGAGCGGTGAGAGCAAACAATTCAGCGACTGCACCTTTCCTTGACAAGGCATCATCCGCCTTGTTTTCCAGCCCTGGTTTATACTGAATATCAAAGTCGAAGCCCAACAGCTTAGTTAACCACCTCTGGTACTCCATATTGATCTCTCGCTACTCTAACAGGAACTTCAGACTCTTCTGATCGATTCACACCAGGAACTTTCTCCCCAACAAGTAGTGCCTCCATTTCTGGATAGCAAACACAATTGCCATCAACTCCCTTTCATAAACTGACTTCATCCGCTGTCTTTCAGTCAAAGCTTGGCTGAAGTAGAAAATTGGTTGCTGATTTTGCATCAGAACCGCACCCAAGCACGTCCTTGAAGCATCCGACTCCACCACAAACAGAGCGTTGAAATCAGGCAGTGCCAGAACCGGTACTGTCATCATGGCCCTCTTCAACTGTTGGAATGCCACTTCTGCCTTATCACTCCAAGAAAACTGATCCTTCCGTAACAAATCTGTCAAAGGACGAGCCACTTCACCATACCCCTTCACAAATCGTCGGTAGTAACCTGTCAGGCCCAGGAAACCACGCAATGCCTTGACATTCCGCGGTGTAGGCCAATCTGCCATCGCTCTGAGCTTACTACAATCCGCTGCTACTCCTTCAGCTGTTATGACATGACCCATATAATTAATGATGTCACACCCAAACTAACACTTCGCGCGGTTGGCATACAACTGATGCTGGTGTAGGAGTTGTAATACCTTCCTCAGATGCTCAGGATGATCCTCACGCCTTTTGCTATAAACCAGGATGTCATCGAAAAAGACCAAGACAAACTTCCTGAGATATTGCCGGAATATATCATTCATTAGTGATTGAAACGTTGCCGGCACATTTGTCAATCCGAACGGCGTGACGAGAAACTCGTAATGTCCGTCATGGGTCCTGAAATCCGTCTTCAGTACATCCTCTGATCTAATCATGATATGATGATATCCAGAACGCATGTTCAACTTGGAAAACACCACTGCTCCTTGTAACTCATCCAGAAGTTGGTCTATCATCGGAATTGGGTAACTGTCTGGTACCGTAGCCTTATTGAGGGCCCGATAGTCAACACAGAACCACCAGCTTCCGTCTTTCTTCCAGACCAGCAACACCGGGCTGGAGAACGGACTCCCACTGTCCCTGATTATTCCGGCCGCCATCATCGCTGCAACTTGTCGCTCGAGCTCCTCGCGTTGCGCCTGAGGGTAACATAAAGGTTGCACGCTGACAGGAATTGAGCCTGGCTTAAGAAGAATTGTGTGCTCTCTTCCCCGTGAAGGAGGCAGCCCTTGCGGTTCATCGAAAACACCTGAAAACTCCTCCATTAGTCCAATCAATTCAGCCGGGATCTCCTGCACCCGAGCATCAATCGCTGTCTGCAATCCCCCAAACTCAATCAATACCCCCTCTCCCTGATCCTCGAGAGCCTTTCGACACGATTTCAGGGATATAGATGAGTTGCATAGACTCGGATCCCCCTTCAACTTCACTGACATACCTCCAGCCTTGAATTCCATCTCCTGCAACTTCAAGTTCACCTTCATCCTCCCTAAAGTTTCCAGCCACTGCATCCCCAAAATCACATCCGCACTTCCCAGTTCCAGTGGCAGAAAGCTCGTAATGACTGTGCAGTTTTGTATCACCAGCTCCACGTTCTTACAAACTCCTTCGCCGCGAACCGTCAGACACGTGCCCATGAGGACGCCGTAGCCCGTTGTTCCCTCCGTCGTAAGCCCCAGCCATCGCACCACCCCTTCCGAAATGAAGTTGTGTGACACGCCGCTGTCTACCATCACTACCACCTCCTGGTGATGAATCGACCCTCGGAGCTTCAGCGTTCATGGAGACGAGAGCCCCACCATTGAGTTGATGGAAAGCTCGGCCAACTCCGTTATCTCCAGAGCCGTATCGTCGGACTCATCTGGTGCGTCATCGTGGATCTCGAACTCCGACCCATCCTCCTTCACGATGAACACCTGCAACTCACGTATTCGACAGCGATGGCCGCTGTGGAACCGTTCGTCACACCGGAAACACAGACCCTTCGCTCTCCTTTCTTCCATTTCGGCTGGTGATAATTTTCGGTATGGATGCTTCTGTCGCGACTGAGCACTTAGGGTTTGCTCAGTGTTACCACGAAATGGCAGCATTTTACTCCATTGATGGTTAATGGATCTGGACCCAGGTTGAGCTGGCCCATTAGTAGAGGTATATTCTAAGCGTTGAGTGCTCAGCCCAGATCGACCACTAATATGCCGGCCCCCTCGCCATGCTTCTCCCGACCACCTCGGCGGCGGCGGCTCTTCCACTCGCCCTACTTCCTCCACCAATCTCGCCACGCTCATCATTTTTTTCAAGTTTCTGGGTTCCAACATCTTCACCCCAGCTTTAATCCTAGGCTTTAACCCGATCATAAAGGCCAACTCCAGCACGTACTCGTTCAACTCCAGTGCGTTGGTCGCCAACGCGATGAAATCCCGGCAGTAATCCTTTACCGAGTCCTCCTGACGGAGAGTCAATAGCCTCTCGCCAGCTGATATGTCATGGGTCGTTGAGAAATGTTCCAGAACGCGGTATTTCATCTGTTCCCAGTTGAGGAAAGGATTTCGATCCCTTTCCCAACGATACCACAACAACGCTTCCTCTGTAAAACACATTCGCACCGCCTGTAACTTCTCCTCCTCTGTGAACCTCCCCAACTCAAAGTACTGATCCACATGCAAAACCCACCCATCGGCGTTTTCCCCATCGAACGTCGGAATATCCACCCGTCGTGTCATCGGCTCTCCCCGGAACTCCGATGACTGCCAATGTTGTGATGCCATCGCTAACGCATCGATGCGTTTCCCTGGGTCACCCTGGTGTCGTGCGATGGTACCGAAAGCGCCTATCTGCTCGGCTCCCACTCCCGATGTCCCACCGCGACTCGTTCCTTCACCCATTGTTGGTTTCGCTACACCCTTCTGTTTCTGCGCCTCCGCCTCTGCGATCCAACGCTGTTCCAAAAGGGTGCTGAGCTGAAACAGGAAACCCGAGTGACCGATAGATCCGATCCAGAGGTTTATCGAAAACCCGGAGATCGGTAAATCAAAGCCTAGAAGGTGAGGGATCACCTTCGAAGAACAGAGATTCGGTGATGATTGAGATGGTGATGATCGATAGAGAGAAAAAGAGATTGAGAAAGATGATATGTTATTTGATTGATTTCTGAGAATGACCCAGAGGTCGTACAAATACAATATCTGATGTTTGCATAATTAAACCGGTAACACGTAACCAAAATAACTAAACCAAGACAAATAGGCAAACCGGGCGTAATTCCTGTCACAATACTCCCCGGTTGAGAACATCCTTGTCCTCAAGGATGATAAGTTTCGCTGCCTGGCTTCAGTCTTTTTCAACGGTTATGTACCCTCTTTGCAGTATGACAGCTCTGGCGGCCTTGGTGAATGAAGGATTTCATATGTGAGGACTGAAGCCAAAGGGTACTCAAAATGCTCCACCGTCAGTTTGACAACCTTAGCTCCTTTGAAAGTGTCTTCAATTCTCATCATAGAGATCAAGTTGCTCTTCACAAAATATCTAAGATGATTGAAAAACTTGTTGTTGTTGTAAGGGACCATGATTATATCCAATCTAGCTTCCTGTCTTTTTTTAAGAACTCCATATGGGAACCACCTTGATGGTTTTCTAGATTATGTTTCACCTTTGTTGTTTCAACAAGCTTGCCACTCCTATTTCTTGATTTGAGAACATAATATGGAGCCAACCTTATCTTGCACACGGTAGGATCAGCTTGCACCTTCACTTCATTTGGAACCCAAACCAGAATTCCTCTTGATAGGATGACAACTCTGTAAGCTTCTCGTGATTTTTCCCTGACAAACCTGCCTTGTCCTCAAGACATGTTTTTAAAGCTTCTGATTCCACTCCAGAGGCAGTTTTGTTGTGGTGTGAAAGCTGAGGAAAGAAACCTTGGAGCAGCCACAAACCCAAGAGTATAAGCACTGGAACTGTTTCCCCTATCTCAGCCTTGTTCTTCCAACGATGCCACACATGAGAAGCAGTTTGATTATTCCCCTGTATAACACAACGGTTTGCCATTCGAAACTGGCAAATCTCTGTAAGGATATTCTCCAACTGGGTTGTTGTAGACATTGGCAGAAATAACCACAATGTAGGAGTTGCACATTTGGTGTCATGCACATTCTGAAACTTAACCAGTTCACTCATCCTATGTTCTGAAGCTCTTTGGAGTTTCTCAGATTTGATCTTGAAATGAAGTAATTTACTAAGCCATGTGTTGAGCTTGTACTTAAACCACCAATTCTTGCAAAGATTTCTCTTCCTTGAGGCTGTAATCCAACATGGTGTACCCAACCAGCATAACACACAAACAACAATCAACCATTTCACATTCATAGTAATTTTTAAACTTGAAACCTTGAAATGGGGTGTGATGCACAACTGAAGTATATTGTCCTTAATCTGTTCCAGCACCCTTAGAGTCGTATTATAAAGTGCACAAGCCCTGTAGAAATCTTCCAATGGCCTTCGGAATGTATCTCTACCCTTTAAAGAAGTTTCTAACTCAACATCCCTTGTTATGCCAACTTTATGCTCCTGAACATCCATTGCTGATTTAGTTTTTAACTTCAGCTCTGAAAACGATTGTAATAGCCTAGATCGCCATTTGTGCTTCAGGTGGAATTTCACATCACCACATATTAGTTGTTGCTTCATCACCCTCACATCTACAAGTTTCTGGTCAGGATCTTCATTAATACCGACTATCAAACGCTTAATCAAAAACGTACTATCATAAACCAACCCTGGCTGCATCTCCTTTCCTGCATTTACCAGCTCTTGTCTGTATGCCTCACAACCAAAAAATTCAACAATAGACACATCTAGCAGAAAACAACTCGTCACTTGAGGCTTTTGGTTTCTAGAATTATGTTGCCCTGAATTATAGATGTCTAAATGTGGTTTAAACTTCATGTTATGAACACCCAAACAGAATGATAACTTCATCAACATCCTCGTGATTCCAGGATCAAGAGCTCGCTTATTGTTGGTACAACCACCATTCAAAAGATACAAAGCATCGTTCACTCACCTAAGGGTACCATTTTGAAATTTTTCGGTGAAGACAATATTATCCGGTAATGCAATCATACACTGTCTAGAACTTCCTATCACCTTGTTGTTCTCACAATCTTTAGGAGCAAACAAGATATCAATGCCATGACCAATTTGAAACCCAATCCAGTTCATTCCAATATGTAACTGCGATCTATTATTGCTAGATTGTTGCGAGTCAAAATTTGGTACCTGATTGTACATATACGTTTCAATCTGATGCAGCACTTTTGATTCATGCTCTGGACATGATTCTTCATCTTGAATAGTGACTGTCGCTATCAAATCCTTTGCACCACTTGATTTTATTTTTATCTCACAAAGCGATGAACCTCTTTTAATCGACGACAGTGGAGCGATGTCTATCACAGGTGCAATCTTAACTGCATAAATAAGGTCTGATTGGTTGAGATCCGGAGGATCGGGAGGTCGGAGATGGAGTGGATCACTAGGAGTCATCTGATTTTCGTCGTCCACCAGGTGTTCGACGTTTTGCTCGAGAAGTTGATTCAGCTTTTCTTCAACTATAGTTTTGGCACGATCTTCTTCAGAAAGCAAAACCGAAACACGCTCCGTTGATTCGACGAATGGAACTGGATTCGCCACAGTTCCGATGAACTGATCTGGAGTAGCCACAGTTTTGACGAACTGATCTGGAGTAGCCACAGTTTTCGGGACTTGATGAGCCTCCTCTTTACCGTCATAGACTTGATCTTCATCATAATCCGTCGTGAAGATCTTTACTCTCTTGTGCTTCAACTGATGGTCAGGAGTATCAAGCTCTTCACAAAACAAGCACAGCCCCTTTTCTATTCTCTCGTAAACCTCTTCACATGAATACGATTTCATAAGTTTGTGTAACGCCCGCGTTCCGGAAAATAAATTAATTATTTAATTAATTTAATTGTTTCGGAATTTTCCTTCGGTTTTGAGCCTTAGACAAATCTGGAGAAATTAATTATTGGGGGAAATAATTAATTCGGGTTTGTTCCGGGGGTGTCATAAAACGATTTGGAAGTTGTGGGGTTTTTCTCAAAGGTTGAATCTTTGTGTTGTCTTCTTCCTTATCCTCTTGTGGCGTGAAAAACCAGAGGAAAAAGAAGGAGTTTGGTCGCGAGAGAGAGAGAGAGAGAGAGAGAGAGAGAGAGAGAGCGTGAGAAGAAGAGAGCTTGGGGAACTTGGATCTTGTGAGATCAAGAAGGGTTGAGCTTGGGAGAAGCTTGAGGAAGAGGTTGGTGGAGCTTGGTAAAGGCGTGAGCTTGGGAGGAAGGAGGGAGGTCTTCTTGAGCTTGGGGAAGTCTTCTAGAGCTCGATCCATCCGATTCAAGGTGAGTTGTGACCAAAGGTTAGCATTTAAGCTTGTGTGGAGCTAGTCTTCTTGTTGATTGTTTCGCGGTTCTTGTTTGTCTTCTTGGTTGTTGGTTTCGCGACCCGAGTTTGTCTCTTGTGGACTGATCCGAGCTTGTCTCTCGTGAGTGATCCGAACTTGTTCTTGTTGTGCTTGTTTTGCGATCTCTTGCTCGCTCTCTTGGTTGTGGATTTGCGATTCCGAGTTGTTCCCCTTTGTTGTTGTTTTGCGATCCGAGAAAGCTTAGCGGGAGTTGGATCGTTAAGCTTGTGTTTGGGTTATTCTTGGATTGCTAATTGCGTTGGGTTTCCTTTTAATGGTGATTAATTGTGATTAATTGTGATTAATTGCTAAGCTTGTGTTGGGATTTCCGTTAATTGTGATTAATGGTGATTAATTGTGTTGGGCTTTCCTTTAATTGCGATTAATTGCGATTAATTGTTAAGCTTGTGTTGGGTTTCCTTTATTTGTGATTAATTGCGATTAATTGTTAAGCTTGAGTTGGTTATTCATTTATTTGGCGTAAATTGTTAATTGTTGATTATTTGTGCTTATTGGTAGCCTGTTGTTGGGATGATCAATCTCACTCAGCATTTGGTTAGCCAAATGTTGATGCATCACCTTTGTCGATGCAGGTAAAGATAAGGCGTGATCGTGGAATCAAGGCGGTGAAGAGGGGATGATTTGGACCCGGGTTTTCTTTTTGTTGTTGTTGTTATTGCGGTTGCTTGTGTTGTTATAGAACTGCTAGTTGGTATGAACTATAGAACTTGGTTTGTTCTTGTATTGTGTTGTTTAATTATTATTATGCAAAAAAAAATGAGTGCGGTCGTTTCATTTTGGTATCAGAGCCCTTACGGTTCTAGGAGCCTAGGTGGTTCTAGATTAAATTGGGTATTGTGTGGGGGTCTTAGAATCATCCTCTTCGAGCCTTGTGAGATTCCACGGTGAGTATCTTTATTGTGATGATTGTTTTTAGTTTTCTTAGTTTGTGCTTCTGCGCGTGTGCAGATGGTTAGAGGGCGCGGTAGGGGTCGTGGCCGTGGTAGAGGTCGTGGCCGTGTGCCGGCGGAGCAGGTCGAGGATTCGCGTGCGAGTCAGGTTGGGTTTGAGGGTGCGGCCGAAGTGAGAGCCGTTGGGGCTGGTGTGAGCGTCAGTGTGGCTGGTGTTCCAGCGGGTGCTGCGGGTGTAGCAGCGGGTGATGCTCGTGCCCGAGATGATCGCATAGCAGATCTGTTGACAAGGTTGTTGGAGCGGTTACCAGAGAGGGTACCGGCTCAGGCTCCTGTGGCTCCGGTGGTGGTGGAGGCTCAGCCTCAGGCGGCAGCTGCGGTTGCTGAGGAGGTCCCATCCTATCTAAGGATGATGGAGCAGATGATGAGGATTGGCACGGGGTTCTTTTCTGGAGGTGCTAATCCGGAGGACGCTGATGCGTGGTTGAGGAGGATAGAGAGGAATTTCCTCTCGAGTAGGTGTCCTGCGGGGTACCAGGTGGACATTGCGGTCCATTTTCTGGAGGGTGATGCGCATCTCTGGTGGAGGGGTGTGGCAGCACGGAGAGCGCAGGCCGCGATGGCTTGGGCGGATTTTGTGGAGGAGTTTAACTCCAAGTTCTTTCCTCAGGAGGCGTTCCACCGGTTAGGGGCGAGGCTTGCGAGTTTGACTCAGGGGGATCGGTCGGTACGCGAGTATGAGGTGGAGTTCGTCCGGCTCGGGTCTTATGTTAGACGAGCGGGTGAGAGTGAGTCGGCCCGTGTGCAGAGATTCTTGATGGGTCTTCGGGTTGACTTGAGGAACCGTTGCATGGTGAGGTCTTTTTGCACGGTGGATGAGTTGGTTGAGACTGCAGCTTTGCTTGAGGAGGGCCTGAGGGACGAGGTGGTAGTGGCTACACCGCGTTTTCAGGCGAGATCGGTACAGCCGCAGTCCGGTTCGAGCAGAGGCAGTAGTAAGCCGACGCACGGACAGAAGCGGAAGCGGGAGAGCGCTTCGAGTAGTAGTCGGGGTGGTCCGGGTTGCTTTGGTTGCGGGAGCATGGATCACCGAGTGGCGAGCTGTCCTCAGAAGGGCGGAGCGCGAGTGGATACTCGAGTGTGCTATCACTGCAAGGAGGCGGGGCACATCAGGCCTCAGTGTCCCCAGTTGCGGCAGAGGGAGACCTCGGTAATGCAGCCTCTCAGGCAGGTGGCATCAGCACCTCGAGTGTACTCTATCACCGAGACCGGCGAGCCGAGTTCCAGGCCGATCACAGGTATTTTCTTAGACTCATCTAAGTTTAATTTTTTTTTTTTTTTTTTTTTTTTGTGTTGGGGAATGTCGTGCTCGTCGGGGTGTTAAGGTTCTCGGCACATGTATATGTGCAGGGACCTTGTGTGTTGGAGGTGTAGAGTGTCATGTGTTGTTTGACACAGGAGCATCGCATTGCTTCGTTTCCCCGGAGATGGCCGAGAAGGCTAATCTCCGGAGCGAGCCCGGTGTGAGTTTGGGGTTCGTGGAGGTCGCCGGAGGGAAGCTCCTGAGGATTCACGGTCGGGTGCGAGACGTGGATGTTCAGGTAGCAGGAGAGTCCATGGCTGCCGATTTGATTATCTGCTCAGTGGAGCTGTACGATGTCATCTTGGGCATGGATTGGCTCGGGAAGTTCAGGGCGCATCTGGACTGTCACCGAGGGCGAGTTGAGTTCGACCAGGGGAAAGGGAAGTTGGTGTATCAGGGTGTGAGACCGACTTCCGGGAGTCTCGTGATCTCGGTTGTGCACGCGGAGCGTCTGATCGAGAGAGGTTGCGAGGCGTATTTGGCTACCATTTCCTTGCCGGAGGCCGTCGGAGAGGCTAGGGTTCAGGATATTCGCGTGGTTCGTGAGTTCCCGGATGTGTTCCAGTCGTTGCAGGGGTTGCCACCGTCTAGGTCGGATCCTTTCACGATCGAGTTGGAACCGGGGACGGCACCGATATCCAGGGCTCCTTATAGGATGGCTCCCGCAGAGATGGCAGAGCTGAAGAAGCAGCTGGAGGAGTTGTTGAGTAAGGGATTTATTCGTCCGAGTTCTTCACCGTGGGGAGCGCCAGTGTTGTTCGTGAAGAAGAAGGACGGAAGTTTTCGGTTGTGTATCGATTATCGGGGACTCAACCGAGTCACAGTGAAGAACAGGTATCCTCTTCCGCGGATTGATGAGTTGTTGGATCAGTTGAGAGGGGCTACTTGGTTCTCCAAGATTGACTTGGCGTCGGGTTATCATCAGATTCCCATCGATGAGGTAGATATCCGGAAGACGGCTTTCAGATCTCGTTATGGTCACTACGAGTTTGTGGTGATGCCATTTGGGTTGACTAATGCACCGGCTGCATTTATGAGATTGATGAACAGCGTTTTCCAGGAGTATCTAGATGAGTTCGTGATTATCTTTATCGATGACATCTTGGTGTATTCGAGGAGCCGGGAGGAGCATGAGGTTCATCTGCGTGTGGTTCTTTCGAGGCTGCGGGAACAGAAGTTATTTGCTAAGTTGAGCAAGTGTAGCTTCTGGCAGCGGGAGATCGGTTTTCTGGGTCACATTGTCTCTGCGGAGGGAGTGTCGGTAGATCCGGGGAAGATCCAGGCCATTAGTACTTGGCCGAGGCCAAGGAATGCCACTGAGATTCGGAGTTTTCTTGGGTTGGCAGGGTATTATCGGCGGTTCGTCAAGGGTTTTGCGAGTTTGGCTAAGCCTATGACGAAGCTAACAGGGAAGGATGTTCCTTTCGTGTGGTCCTCAGAGTGTGAGAAGAGTTTCGCAGGGCTGAAGGCCATGTTGTCTAGTACTCCAGTATTGGCGTTGCCTGAGTCGGGTGAGCCTTACGTGGTGTACACCGATGCGTCGGGAGTGGGTCTGGGTTGTGTGTTGATGCAGCGGGGGAAGGTTATTGCCTATGCTTCGCGGCAGCTGCGGAAGCATGAGGGCAACTACCCTACCCATGACTTGGAGATGGCTGCAGTGGTTTTTGCATTAAAGATTTGGAGATCTTATCTTTATGGCGGGAAGGTGCAGGTGTTCACAGATCATAAGAGCTTGAAGTACATTTTCACTCAGCCTGAGTTAAATTTGAGGCAGAGGCGCTGGATGGAGCTAGTGGCCGACTATGATCTGGAGATAGCTTACCATCCTGGTAAGGCTAATCTGGTTGCGGATGCGTTGAGTCGGAAGCGGGTGGCTTTGGCTCGGGAGCTCGAGGTAGAGTCCTTGGTGAGCGAGATTAGCACATTGCGCTTATGTGTTGTATCTCAGGAACCTTTGGGCTTGGAGGCGGCTAACCAGGCAGATCTTTTGAGCAGGGTTCGGTTGGCTCAGGGAAAAGATGAGGGTTTGGTTAAGGCTTCGAGAGCAGAGGGTTCTGAGTATCAGGTATCTGCGAACGGCACTATCCTTGTTAGTGGGAGGGTATGCGTACCTTTGG
Organism: Eutrema japonicum; assembly: GCA_030161315.1. NCBI lineage: Eukaryota > Viridiplantae > Streptophyta > Magnoliopsida > Brassicales > Brassicaceae > Eutrema > Eutrema japonicum. Next base: position 50,694,724 of record BSQW01000007.1, on the reverse strand, counting down.
ATGAGGATTTGCGGCGAGAGATCCTGAGCGAGGCTCATTCGAGTATGTTTGCCATTCATCCCGGAGCGACTAAGATGTACCGCGATCTCAAGCGCTATTATCATTGGGTCGGGATGAAGAAGGATGTGGCTAACTGGGTTGCTTCGTGCAACGTGTGCCAGTTAGTGAAGGCGGAGCACCAGGTCCCGAGTGGTTTGTTGCGGAGTTTACCCATTCCAGAGTGGAAGTGGGATATGATCACGATGGATTTCGTGGTGGGATTACCAGTTTCTCGAACCAAGGATGCTATTTGGGTCATCGTCGATCGATTGACCAAGTGTGCGCGTTTTCTGGCCATTAAGAAGACCGATGGGGCGGCAGTTTTGGCTAGGAAGTACGTGCAAGAGATTGTGAGACTGTATGGAGTACCGGTGAGTATCGTTTCGGACCGGGACCCTAAGTTCACATCGGAGTTCTGGAATGCGTTTCAGGCAGAGATGGGCACGAAGGTGCACTTGAGCACGGCGTATCATCCTCAGACAGATGGGCAGTCCGGGCGGACCATTCAGACTTTGGAGGATTTGTTGAGGATGTGCGTGCTGGATTGGGGTGGTCATTGGGTGGATCACTTGAGCTTGGTTGAGTTTGCGTATAACAATAGTTACCAGGCGAGTATTGGCATGGCTCCATATGAGGCTCTGTATGGGAGGCCCTGTCGTACCCCCTTGTGTTGGACCCAAGTGGGGGAGAGGAGCACCTTGGGTGCGAGTTTTGTTCAGGAAACTACAGAGAAGATCCGGATTTTGAAGCTGAACATGAAAGAGGCCCAGGATCGGCAAAAGAGTTATGCTGATAAGAGGCGGAAAGAGCTTGTGTTTGAGGTGGGAGATAGTGTGTATCTCAAGATGGCTTTGCTGAGAGGTCCAAACAGGTCCATTGTTGCGACTAAGTTGAGTCCGAGGTATATGGGACCGTTCCGGATTGTAGAGCGTGTTGGACCGGTAGCGTATCGGTTGGAGTTACCCGCGGTTATGCAAGCCTTTCATAAGGTATTCCATGTGTCGATGCTGAAGAAGTGTTTGCATAGGGGTGACGAGGTATTGGCTGAGATTCCGCCAGATCTCCAGCCCAATATGACCGTTGAGGCGAGACCTTTGAGAGTTCTCGAGCGGAGGGTCAAGGAGCTTCGTCGGAAGAAGATTCCGATGATGCGAGTTCTGTGGGACTGTGGCGGTGTTCAGGAGGAAACTTGGGAGCCAGAGGCTAGGATGGAAGCGAGGTTCCAGAAGTGGTTCCAGAAGCAAGCTGCGGCTTGAGTTCCATCGAAAGGTTCCAGTTTCGGTCGTAGCTGTATGCTATGTATGTTTCATTTTGTATTGCCGTTGTGTAGAACGATGTTACGTTATGATGTGTAATAAGATGAGTATTTCTTATTGGTGACTTGTGAGCGTTGCGTGTTTTCGTTAAGCTTGTTCGGGAAAATGAGTCGAGTGACGAGACCTGGTTATTTCACTTAGCGGTTCTATGTGGTGGGTTGGATTGCAGGCGTATGGTACTTGTTTGTTTTATTACGTTTGTATTGATGACTTACTGCAGAGAGTTGTTGGGTGTTAAAGATAGCCTAGTCGTAGTTGTCTTGGCAAGTTTTTCTAAAGCAAGCCGACACGGGAAGGTGCGCAAGGGAGGTGCGATGGCCGGGTTATTGGTCATGCACGGCAGATATTCCGGGTATGGAGTATAGTTCAGTCGAGATGCTTAGAGATATGTGATTTATTGCTCGTCGGGAGGACTGGTTCCTCCGGTGCCGATAGCTCGCAGGACTGTGTGTCTTGGGAGTGTAAGTGGCGATGTACCCAGTCTCGGGAGATTTATAGCCTAGAGTGATACGTGATACCGTGGATTCGTAAGGAGTATGTCCCAGACGTGGGATATATTGCCTAGAATTGAGTGGTATGGGGTATTGAGACTCTTGTAGGTTATATTACCGAGTGGAGTGGTACGGCATATACCTAGAACCCGGAGATGCTGCGGTGTCTTGGGTGATATGGTATGGTGGATATCCTGCGGGATATGGCTGATGCTCGGAACTCAGAGATGCTGCGGTGTCTTGAGTAATGGGGTTGGCCGGTGTTTGAGCAATAAGTGCATATAATGCCGCAGTGTTATAAGCATAGGGACTGAATGGGAAACCTCGTAGGTTGGTATTGGACCTCGTGTGAGTATTGAGATGGTCGGGTTTGGCCGAAGGTTGTGTGATCGTTGCGACGATAAGGTTCATTGGAGATGAACGGTATCGAAGATTCGAGGGCGAATCTATGTTAGTGGGGGAGAATTGTAACGCCCGCGTTCCGGAAAATAAATTAATTATTTAATTAATTTAATTGTTTCGGAATTTTCCTTCGGTTTTGAGCCTTAGACAAATCTGGAGAAATTAATTATTGGGGGAAATAATTAATTCGGGTTTGTTCCGGGGGTGTCATAAAACGATTTGGAAGTTGTGGGGTTTTTCTCAAAGGTTGAATCTTTGTGTTGTCTTCTTCCTTATCCTCTTGTGGCGTGAAAAACCAGAGGAAAAAGAAGGAGTTTGGTCGCGAGAGAGAGAGAGAGAGAGAGAGAGAGAGAGAGAGAGAGCGTGAGAAGAAGAGAGCTTGGGGAACTTGGATCTTGTGAGATCAAGAAGGGTTGAGCTTGGGAGAAGCTTGAGGAAGAGGTTGGTGGAGCTTGGTAAAGGCGTGAGCTTGGGAGGAAGGAGGGAGGTCTTCTTGAGCTTGGGGAAGTCTTCTAGAGCTCGATCCATCCGATTCAAGGTGAGTTGTGACCAAAGGTTAGCATTTAAGCTTGTGTGGAGCTAGTCTTCTTGTTGATTGTTTCGCGGTTCTTGTTTGTCTTCTTGGTTGTTGGTTTCGCGACCCGAGTTTGTCTCTTGTGGACTGATCCGAGCTTGTCTCTCGTGAGTGATCCGAACTTGTTCTTGTTGTGCTTGTTTTGCGATCTCTTGCTCGCTCTCTTGGTTGTGGATTTGCGATTCCGAGTTGTTCCCCTTTGTTGTTGTTTTGCGATCCGAGAAAGCTTAGCGGGAGTTGGATCGTTAAGCTTGTGTTTGGGTTATTCTTGGATTGCTAATTGCGTTGGGTTTCCTTTTAATGGTGATTAATTGTGATTAATTGTGATTAATTGCTAAGCTTGTGTTGGGATTTCCGTTAATTGTGATTAATGGTGATTAATTGTGTTGGGCTTTCCTTTAATTGCGATTAATTGCGATTAATTGTTAAGCTTGTGTTGGGTTTCCTTTATTTGTGATTAATTGCGATTAATTGTTAAGCTTGAGTTGGTTATTCATTTATTTGGCGTAAATTGTTAATTGTTGATTATTTGTGCTTATTGGTAGCCTGTTGTTGGGATGATCAATCTCACTCAGCATTTGGTTAGCCAAATGTTGATGCATCACCTTTGTCGATGCAGGTAAAGATAAGGCGTGATCGTGGAATCAAGGCGGTGAAGAGGGGATGATTTGGACCCGGGTTTTCTTTTTGTTGTTGTTGTTATTGCGGTTGCTTGTGTTGTTATAGAACTGCTAGTTGGTATGAACTATAGAACTTGGTTTGTTCTTGTATTGTGTTGTTTAATTATTATTATGCAAAAAAAAATGAGTGCGGTCGTTTCAGTTTGTGTCCTGGAGAATCGCGCATCTCTGATACCATTGAAACAGGAAACCCGAGTGACCGATAGATCCGATCCAGAGGTTTACCGAAAACCCGGAGATCGGTAAATCAAAGCCTAGAAGGTGAGGGATCACCTTCGAAGAACAGAGATTCGGTGATGATTGAGATGGTGATGATCGATAGAGAGAAAAAGAGATTGAGAAAGATGATATGTTATTTGATTGATTTCTGAGAATGACCCAGAGGTCGTACAAATACAATATCTGATGTTTGCATAATTAAACCGGTAACACGTAACCAAAATAACTAAACCAAGACCAATAGGCAAACCGGGCGTAATTCCTGTCACATGAGCTTGCCCATCTGCTGCTTGATATCGTCGATGCTATTCTCCATCGCCGAGATCTTACGCACATCCTTCTGTAAGTCCTCTACCGCTTGCGCCATCTCAGATTTCTTAGGTGGCATGTTGCTCCCAGAAAAGATGCTATGATACCAAGTTATACCAAGTTTGTTACGCGTAATATGCAAAACACAAATATCGAAGAAGGTCTTCCTTGATATTAATAGAAAGTGCTTTTACAAGATGAGAGAAAGGTATTAGGAGTCTCTCTCCTCCCCGTTACAATGATCACCAAAATCTCGATACCTTTCTCAACAATCCCAACACTCTAAATATACTATCTGTTTCTCCACATCACACAACCCATGTGCAGAGAATTACCATGACAACTAACTGTGGTTATTCTTTAACTATAGCTAGTTATTACTTCCTCCTGTGAAGAGTCCACTTCTACTCTTCTCGGATAGATCCCTGCTCTTGATTCCATCAGGCCTGTTTGGGCTTCCCTTTCTTCCTCTGATACTGGTAGACGATAGGTGGGTGTTGGGCCTCATATGTATCACATATCTACATTTTATTCTTTTTTCTTGAAATACCACACCCCAAGGCAGTTCAAAGGACGAGCACACCTGACACCTACAATGGATTTCCGCCCGCACTTGTCATTACAACGTTAGGGCGAAAGCAAGAATTCGGTAAGAAAACTACACATATGTTTGACAAATCCCTGCAGCAAAAAAATTGGTTGTGTCGATTTGAGTTCACAAACGTTCTTGGTTAACAACTACATTAAGTGTGATCTAAAAACCCTAAACTCATCTTAACTGTGTACAGTCCCCTACTCTTTCAAATCAATGTCAATCTTATATCACCAAAGTATTGCTTTATAAATTTTATGGTGATTGAAAACTTGTTGAGTCGACAAAACGTTCAGTATAAATGTATAATCCGAAATCAAAAGCTTGCTTTATCCGATCCTAACAAATCCCATTTGTTGGAAAGATATTACATGCGTAAGGTTTTCGACATATACTCTTCTTGAAACAAATAGTTTTCTATACTTTTTGCCTTTTTGTTCACTTAGAATCTTTAATGCAGGAACGCAATAGAGGGATTGAAGACCTTTGTTACTACAACTTCAAGGGTATCAAATGCACCGTATAATAATTGTCTTGTAACCATTGAAAGCTTAAACCAAAACTTCTCAGGTAAATCAAGATTCTTGAATCATGTCAATCCACAAAATTCTGTCTGTTTCTGATTATTTTGAGTTTGGCATTTGACAGAGACAAGGGTAGTGATGAGAAGCCCCAAAGAGGTGATGAAGATTAGATCAAACCAAAACCGAAGAAATTTTAAAGAACAGTGTCTCTTCCTTTAACCATATAAGTTATGGTGGTTCTATGGTGTATGGCTATGAAGATAATGATATTTCTGATCAGGATCTTCTTCTTGATGTGCCGTCGAATGGATCATTTCCTCAAGCAGAGCTTCTCCACATGATATGAAAGAAGAGAAAGTTTCTCAAACTCAATTGGTGTTTCTCAGAACAAAGACTTTAAGACTTTTTAAGATCTCTCTCTCTTTATTGAAGAGAAAACTCTTTTACTCTTTAGGCTTTTTCTGAGAAGATGTGGCCAAATGAGATTTTTCTGCATAAGGAATTGCAATTTGCAGATATAGAAAAGGAAGAATTTTTCTGCATAAGGAATCCCTCTTTGGTGGTCTTATATGTATTTTGATACATATTTGATATATGTCTTCTTGTTCTTACTAAACTCGAAGAACAAGAAAGTTTCGTTCTTTCTCATATTTTTCTTGACAAATTTAATTTAGTCTTTTATTTTGTGTATGAGGAAAAAATAAATGGCATTTTGATACTAAATGCAGAAATGAAGTCATGACTTATAAGTAAATTTAATGGCATAAAACCAAGAAACATTCTATGTATGTAGCTTTTTTCTTGGTATTTTTTGGAGATAGCCTAATTTTGGGTTAAATTTGCCAAAATACACTTAGTATAAATAAATTGTGTAATTCATTTCACGTGTTAAGAAATGTGTATTATGTAAAATAGCTATAGAGGTTCTTTGCTAGATAGCCTAATTGTGGCCAACATTTGCAGGAAGAACAGATAGCAACCGCAAGGAAATGATTTGTTTTTGCGGATGATCTTAATCAATATTGTGTATCATGTATAAATTACGTGTTATTTTTAAAAATAAAGTGTCTTATTAAAAAACAAGGTATTAAAAAAGGTTTTCTGCAAATAAACCTTCCAAATGGAATTTTGTAAAAAGTTTTTGCGGGAAAACAAGGTATTAAGAAATGTGTATTATGTAAAACGTTTTTTGCGGAAAAACGAGATTTGTCATTTTTGACAGAAAAATGGGATTTAACGTTTTTTGACGGAAACGCAAGATATTACGATTTTTTAAGGAAAACATGATTTGACGTTTTTGACGAGAAAACAGGATTTTACGTTTTTGTCAGGAAAACATGATTTGACATTTTTGACAGAAAAACATGATTTGACGTTTTTGACAAGAAAACATGATTTGACGTTTTTGACAGGAAAACACGATTTCTCGTTTTTGGCGGGAAAACGAGATTTTACGTTTTTGGCGGAAAAACGGGATTTTACGTTTTTACGGGAAAACGGGATTTTATGTTTTTACAGAAAAACGGGATTTGTCGTTTTTGACGGGAAAATGGGATTTTACGTTTTTGACGGGAAAACGAGATTTTACGCTTTTGGCGGAAAAAAGAGATTTTATATTTTTTTACGTGAAAACAAGATTTTACGTTTTTACGAAAAAACGGGATTTGTGGTTTTTGACGGAAATACGAGATTTTACTCTTTTGGCGGGAAAATAGGATTTTACGTTTTTGGCGGAAAACATGATTTTACGTTTTTTTGGGAAAACAGGATTTTACGTTTTTCAACGGAAAAACGGGATTTTCGTTTTTGGCGCGAAAACATGATTTTACGTTTTTGGCGTGAAAACGGGATTTTACGTTTTTGGCCGGAAAACGGGATTTTACGAGAAAACATGATTTTACGTTTTTTTACTGGAAAATGGGATTTTACGTTTTTGAATGGAAAATAGTATTTGACATTTTTGGCGGGAAAACGTTTTTGAATGGAAAACGGGATTTTACGTTTTTGACCGGAAAATGAGATTTTCTGTTTTTGACAGAAAATGATATTTTATGTTTTTTGACGGAAAAACGGGATTTACGTTTTTGACAGAAAACGAAATTTTACGTTTTACGTTATTTAATATTTAATATTTAATATTTAATATTTAATATTTAATATTTAATATTTAATATTTAATATTTAATATTTAATATTTAATATTTAATATTTAATATTTAATATTTAATATTTAATATTTAATATTTAATATTTAATATTTAATATTTAATATTTAATATTTAATATTTAATATTTAATATTTAATATTTAATATTTAATATTTAATATTTAATATTTAATATTTAATATTTAATATTTAATATTTAATATTTAATATTTAATATTTAATATTTAATATTTAATATTTAATATTTAATATTTAATATTTAATATTTAATATTTATTATTTAATATTTAATATTTATTATATATTATTTAATATATATTATTTAATATATAATATTTATTATTTATTATTTAATATATAATATATAATATTTATTATTTAATATATAATATATAATATTTATTATTTATTATTTATTATTTATTATTTATTATTTATTATTTATTATTTATTATTTATTATTTATTATTTATTATTTATTATTTATTATTTATTATTTATTATTTATTATTTATTATTTATTATTTATTATTTATTATTTATTATTTATTATTTATTATTTATTATTTATTATTTATTATTTATTATTTATTATTTATTATTTATTATTTATTATTTATTATTTATTATTTATTATTTATTATTTATTATTTATTATTTATTATTTATTATTTATTATTTATTATTTATTATTTATTATTTATTATTTATTATTTATTATTTATTATTTATTATTATTATTATTATTATTATTTTTTGTCAACAACCTAAGTGCCTAGACCGGTTCATAAATCTAAACCGGAGGTACTGAGTTTACATATGTGATATTTACAGGGTGGACGCGTGCACTCATTGCAAGCTTGTCTGCCATTGTGTTATTTACGCGTGGGACTAGAGAGATACAGAAGAAAGTGAACAACTCCTTACTCCACACGAATTTCTTTTATTATTTATTATTTATTATTTAGTATTTATTATTTATTATTTATTATTTATTATTTATTATTTATTATTTATTATTTATTATTTATTATTTATTATTTATTATTTATTATTTATTATTTATTATTTATTATTTATTATTTATTATTTATTATTTATTATTTATTATTTATTATTTATTATTTATTATTTATTATTTATTATTTATTATTTCTTTTTTCTTTTTTCTTATTTCTTATTTATTATTTCTTATTTATTATTTATTATTTATTATTTCTTTTTTCTTTTTTCTTATTTCTTATTTCTTATTTCTTAATTCTTATTTATTATTTATTATTTATTATTTATTATTTATTATTTATTATTTATTATTTATTATTTATTATTTATTATTTATTATTTATTATTTATTATTTATTATTTATTATTTATTATTTATTATTTATTATTATTATTATTATTTTATTATTATTATTTTTTTTAATTTTTTTTTAACGTCGATATAATGTGGGATTAACGGAAATGTTGTTTTACGGGTGACTTTGGAGTTGAGAGGTTTGACTTGCATTTTTTTGAGGTCAGGGTTTTTCTTGAAAAAAAAAAGTTGCAGAACATCCTTAATATGTTGATTTTTTTAATAAACTATTCAGTGTTAAAAAAAAAGATATATGTCGATTTTTTTCATTTATTTGTAATTTTTTAGAATTTATTATAATAGTAAAACAACCTTTTATTGACTGCATTGTCTACGTATGCATTTATAGTAGTGTTCTAAATTGCTCTAGGCGCTAGTCGGGCGATCGGGTTGGGCCTAACGTCTAGCCCAAAAATCGGAGATTAATCGGAGATTAATCAGAGATTAGTTTTTTGACTTTTATTTATTTTTTAACATATTAATTCATTAATTTATAAATTTATGACTTTTTAATGACTTTTTAACATATTAATTTATAAATTTATGACTTTTAATAATTTTAGATGACTTTTATTGATTTTTTGAACTTTTAATAGTTTTTAATGACTTTCTAACAATATAGTAAAACCAAATTAGAACTTTTCAAGATTTTTGTTAAGTAATAATTTTAAAAAAAAATAAATAAAAAACTAGGCGGCGGCCTAGGCCAGCTAGGCGGATGGGGTGGGTCTAACGACTAATCGAAGAGTAATCGGAGCTAGGCGGAGATTTTTAGAACATGGATTTATAGTAATGCATCCACGTAAAACTTCTCATTTCCATGAAACCAGTAACATGATGCTTAATGCTTTGCATAATTGCGTTACTAATTACTATACATCTCTTGATAACCTTCTTTACAATTTTGATATTGATAATTCACAACCTCTAGCCTGATAATCAAAAATATTTTGATATTTAAGTTTATTTTGAGGATGTTTTTTATAAATTAAATATTAAAAATGTGGTAGATATCAATAGATTTTAATTTTTGTTGAAACTAATTATAAGTATGTTTTTTGTTTTATATGTATAAATAAAATTTATTCATTAATGATCTTAGTTATGTAATTAAAACCAATTGTTAAAAAAAAATTAAAATGATGTTAAAAAATGACCAATTAAAATTTGACATATGAATAATGAGGTGGCAGCATGAGAAGAGAGAAAAGTTAACTTTATATATAGATAGATTAACATGTTTTTCTTCATTAGATAGTTTCTCAAATAGATAGAAAAATTAATGCTTTTGTCATTGTAATTGATGACTCATTGGTTCGTAAAAGTCGATCAAAGTTAAAAGAATTGGAGAAAATAAATTTACACAAAGTTGTTACATAGCAGCTAACCAGTTCAAAGAGTGTTCTCCTTCTATACGAGATGTTTGATACTATACATCCTTAATGTATTCAAAAATCTAAACAATAGATCTTCGCTATTCTTAATTTTAACACACGTTATAAATGTTTGATTTGTTTTGTTACCAAAAAAAAATTTTGTTTGATTTGATTCCCAAGACTTGTATGAATTTATTGTATCTAATAAAATTCTTGGCGTGTATCCAAATTTGAATTTATTTCCTGGAGATGTGAAAGTGGCTGGAAATGTAAAACAAGACTAAACTAAGAAATATTAAATTTTATGCTTGGTCACAATATTTGAAAACCATATGAAAAGAAAAAAAAATTAAAACAGAGAGAGACTTGTGATTCATTTTTCTTTTTTCTTAAACTTTAGCCTTGTGTTCAAGGAAATGTAGGGATCTTTGTTCAGGGCCGGATCTGAAAATTTGGGGGCTTGAAAAAAAAACAAAAATGGGGGCCAATAATTCATTTCATACAAAAAAATATTTCAAATGTAAGAGTCTTAGAAAAAAAAAAAAGAGAAGCGTGGTCTTTTTAAAAAAAAAAAATGGAAGCATGATCTTTTAAAAAAAAAAAGAAACGTGGTCAAGGGTTTTGTTTTTTAGTTTTATAATTTTTTTTATTGATATATTTTATGGGGGCCTGTTAAAAATGGGGGCCAAGACAAATGTTTCATTGGGCTTTGCCCAGATCCGGCCTGTCCTTGTTGGATCATTTCTCTTCGTGCTTGTTGGCCCAATTTGAAGCAGTTGGTGAAATTGAGTTGCAAACCTAGAGTGTTCAAGGGGCAAAATATGGTCTCCAGTGATTCACAATCGCTTGCATCTAGGAATTGGAGTGATGGAGGGAGTTCTGGCAGTGATGTGAGATTTCTGCAGCAAGAAAGTGTTAGGTCTCTTAACATGTAAAGACCTTTGATGCGGCAACTTGAAATCCTTTCAAGACCACTATAGCTTAGGTTTAGAGTTCTTAGATTCGCAGGGAGTTGTGTTAGTGTCTTGAGCTTTCCATTGTATCTTAAATTGAGATAAAGATACTGAAGGCGATACCCAATGATAATTGATGCAGATGCTCTTCTTTTACTGATGTGATTGATAGATCGAATGTTGTGATGTTTGTACCCATTATGTCTATATCGACGGATGAAAGGTATGCCAAGTTCCAGTTATAGTTGGAATGACTTCTAGCTTTATGAAGAAAAGCCTCCACAACCTCTTTAGTTTATGAAGATTCGAAATAGAGGATGGAAGCTCTACCAAACTCTCGCAATAACTCAGTACCAATGTCTCAAGATTTGTAGCATTTGAAAGATCTAGGAGTTCCTTCAAATGTCGGGAGTATGACAAATCCATGTTCTGCAAGTGGCTGAAAGTAAAAACCACAAAAAAAAACAGAGAAAAGAACTCATAATGTGAAGAGAAACTACATGGTCCATGTATATATTCAAAGTAAATTCATGTATGTAGTAAACCAACCTGGATTCCTTCCCAGAGCTTCTCGAGCTTGCTATGCTTCATATCAAGTTTGATAAGGTATTCAGGATGAAATGTAGGAGGAAGACTCTTGCTTGGGTATGCCTCCCAATGTAGTAACCTTAGACCACGCGGAAACTCCATGTTCTCAGCTATATCCACTTCATCATTCCCATCATATCTTCTTTTGTGAAATCTGAGGAACCGAAGATCATGCATTCTTTTAAAAGCTCTCTTGCTTACAATCAGTTCGTTGATTCCTGATGTATCAAATGATATGCCAGACACTTTTCTAGTACCCTAAACCAAATCTAAAATAAAAAGAAATTATCATCAAAATACGTAGGATTTGTTCATCTGCACCAAGTGACTTTTACGAAGTGTAAAAAAGAAATAAAAAAAATACAAAAATAAGAAAAGATTCACTTACTGTATCATTTTCAAGAACGTCACATATCTCTTGAGCATCAATTAAGATCCGGCGTTTCCAAGGCTCTTGTTTTTGAATGGCTTGTCTTGCCATATGTTGTAGTAACTTGTGCATCTCTGTTGTTTCACTAAATGTTGGTATCTCTATGAGAGATCTATTGACTAGGATCTTCAAACCGCGTTCGACATCCAAGTCACTGTCAGCGAACATGGTCTTCACCATCTTCCAAGGGTAACAAAGACTGCATTTCTTCCAAGTGTGCTTCAATCCCCACCATATCTTCAAAATCCCTTGATCGTGTAGCATTCAGGTTATCTGAAACATCACTTGAAATTTTCTTGATAATTCGCTGGGAGTTGTGCTAGTCTCTTGAGCTTTCCATTGTATCTTAAATTGAGATAAAGATACTGAAGGCGATACCCAATGATAATTGATGCAGGCTCTTCTTTTACTGATGTGATTGATAGATCGAATGATAGATCTGAAACATCACTTGCAATTTTCTTGATAATTCTAAATCCAACATAAGTAGTGTTTAGAAAAGTATTGTTTCCATCAAAATAGTCACAGAGATAACATTCCTCTGTTCCCAATAATCTGTTATGACATGGATTTCTAATATTCATTCAACAAAAACATTCCGTTAAACATTTAAATTCCAATCACCGTAACTGTTTATTCTTTTATCATGTGATTACCACTTAATTAATTAATAGAACCTATGATATAAAAAAATCAGTTTAATTGAACAAAAACCAATTTTTGAAGTCTTCTCCGGCAATGTTGCTCACATCAGTCAAAGCTTTGCTCCATTTCTGCCTTTCCACATCGTCGGTCTTACCGTAAGACTCTTACGTGCACAAGTTTCATTGAAAACGACCCCGAATTCCCGGTATGTTTTCGCACATCGGATGACTCCACTCTATAGAAGATGGTCATCACTATCTGTCCCATAACTTCCTTGCACTTAAATATCTCCACCAATTCATCCAAACACCAGCTTGACGAAGCATATTTCTTGTAGAGAATCACTATCGAGATCATCGATTCTCTTATTGCTTCTGTGAGTGAAGGGGCAATCGTTGCGCTTCTTTACGAAATCGTTGATATTGTATGAAATGGTTGATATTGATATATGAAGCATGTTAAAGATAAATTACTATATTGATAAGATTTTAAACTGTTTACTTAACATCTCTTGATATTAGAAAAATAGTAAGCAAAATATAAACAAAATATAAATTAAATATAAGGAAAACATAAATGAAGAATATATATATGAAGCATGTTAAAGATAAATAACCATATTAGTATGATTTTAAAACGTTTACTTAACATCTCTTGATATTAACAAATATTAAGCAAAACAAAAATTAAATATAACGAAAACATAAATGAAAAATATAAAATTAAACAAAATATAAGCAAAATATAAGAAAAACATAAATAAAATATAAGGAAAACATAAGTAAAAATAAATAATTATGTGACACAAACCAATTATTTTTTAATTAGAAAATAATATTTTAAATAAAAGCATGGGCTTTAAATTTTGTACCTTACAAACTATTAAGCTAAGACTAATTAAATATGTGGCCCATAAAATACTAAAAAAATCAGATTCCGGTTTACAGTTTCTTCATTTTGCTTCAAGCTTTTAGAAATTGAAATCACATGATGGATTTGTGACCGATTGCTAATGTTTTTGCACTTTGTAATTGTTGGAGATGGGCTCTGTGAAACACCCGACTCGGATTTCCTGCCCAGCAATAAAACCACTCGCGACTGAAATATTCTTGCCTGGTCACACCGTGACCAAACCTCCTGAATTTTTTCCTTTTCTTCACATTTTTCCTCAACGAGGTTCATTCCATTTCTAAACCTATCAACTTAACTTTACCGATAAGACCATTGAACCAATTATCCGTAATTTGCTAAGACTTAACAAATACCTTAGCCAAACTTACAGATTCGGTTCACCCCCATGCTCTAATCCGCGTATCTCCTCACACGTCTTTCACCATCTGATACAACGTCTCGGCTATAACCGTCCATGCCCTTCAACACCTCGGCTACCAGGCAAGCCATCCGACATCTTAGCTATCGCCCTTCATCCAACATCTTCCTTCAGTACTTAGTCACTCAACCAACCATCCCCACGTGGCTAAGTAACGAAGAGAGATCTGTAATTCGTCCCATATCATATAATCCTCGATGATCCCTCGCTCGACCAGACCGTCCCTAAGACTTGGCAGATTTTCTCGCCAGAATTACACAACGCCCTGGCTACGATAGTCACCATCACAGAATCCGCCTTCCAGCCGTTCCGCGTTTACCCAACGGTCGCCGCCGTTCCGGATCCGCATCGCTCATCCTCCGTTGATCCCATCCGAGCGCGGACAGACCATAACCGTTCTCCCTCAGATTATCCAGCTCGTCTCCTCATTTCTTAGTCACTCAACCAACATCCCCACGTGGCTAAGTAATATCAAGAATGACTCGGCTCGCACAGACTTGCTCACGATTGCGCAGACTCACATCGCTTGCCCAGACATGACAAAGATCGCACGTGCATCGGCTAAGGTGGAACAGACGCTTACCACCAACCGCTCATCCAACCATCCCTCGGATTTCTCTTACGTTCCTCGGTAATTCTCTCTAGAATTCTCCCTCGATATTTTCCTCGTATTTCCCCGATTTCTCTCTCGCGCATCCGTTCTTTTAACTCCCCGAGAATCTCCTTTTTATATAGTTTATGCGGATTTTCCCTCAGAAACCTCCCAAATAACCGCCCACGATCACATTTCCAGTTACTTGGCTAAAACTGCTCCCGCACTTCTATTTCCCCCCGAGAAATAACCGTTCCAGCACTAATTTGATCCTCCCCCAGTTATAACCGTTCACCTCGGTTATTTTACACCCAGACAAGCGAGATAACTGTTCCCGCCTAAATTCCCGAATGTTTCCACCATATAACCATTCCCGCACATTTTTTCCCGCGGATTATCAACTTTCCCCGATAACTGCTTACCAACCTTGTCCGAATCCGACACAAGATGTCTGATCCCGACCAGCCTTGTCCGAATTCCGACCAACTACCGAAAAACACGGCTTACCCGAATAACCGCCCATACATAGCGAAAATGATATGATTCCGGACACGGAGATTCCTATCGAGGAACAAGACGAGGCATTCAGCATTCCGGAAGGAGCAGTCACCCGATCAAAGGCGCGGAAGCTAGCCGATGCGGTTCGGAACTTACTTGGCGATACCCGGATCAAGGAGGATCAAATCACGCAACCAGCTTTCACCATCCTATCTTCGAATTCTTCGTAAATTCGGCCGTTGTGTGAAACCCGTTGTACTCTTTTTCCTTTTGACGGTTTTGTACCCAAGGGGTTTTTCCGTCCTAAGGTTTTAACGAGGCAACGGGCTAACACCGTCTTTCGGTCCGTCTTTACCGAAGAATTCCGCGGGAAATTCTCACCGAATTTTCCCTCCTTTATTTTCGAATTTAAACTCCTTTTTCTTTTATTTTCTATTTAAAATAAATCATGTATTTTTGCATGTCTTTGCATGTTCTTTTACATGCAAGACCATGCAAGGTCTTTGTCTTTCCCTAGGAGAGTGATTAATGTGTTTTTCCTCTCCTATATATACTCTTGCTTCTCTTTGTATTTCAATCATCTTATTATCAATCAACTTACAAGTTTTCTCTCTAGTTCTTTCTCGATTTCTTAGAAGGTTATTCTTAGAAATTCTTTTCGATTTATCAAAGAGTTCTCATCCCTCTTTGACGTAGTCATTCACTTGTTCGATCTTGTCCGATTCTTCTTGTGATAAGGGGATTAGAGAGTTTTCGAGTTCACACTCACGCTCTAACATCCTTATCCACGAATCCTCAAGTTTCGGATTCCACCGCCTCGTTTCTTTGTGTTCATCGTGAGATTGGGCTTAAGGAATTTCGGGTTTATTCCCACGCCTTAACATCTTTCTTCGTTGAATCCTTTGAAGTCAAGGATTATCCCTCTATCTGATCATCACTGTACCATAGAGCAAGCCGATCCTTTCCCGGTTCGTATCAAGTGGTATCAGAGACACTTGCTCAAAATCGGTGATATCAATTTCTATCTTTCATCTTTTCTTTTATTTAAATTTTTGCAATTTTCGTTTTTTTTATTTAAAAACCAATTCAAAAAAAAAAAAAATTTATTAGATCCTGTTTAGTTCATTTACATTTCCGCAAAATTAAAAATACAATTTTAAAAAAAAAAAAAAAAAAAAAAAAAAAAAAAAATTAATTACACCAAGTTTCGAAATTTCAGAATTCAACAAGTCTTTTTGACTTCTCTTGAATTTCGATCCTCACTTCTTCTTCTTCCTTTGTTTTCCTACGAGGTACCATGGAAGACGAGGAGAGCAACTCAACATCATCACCATCTAGGAGAAAACGCGATGCAGCCATAAACCGAAAGGTTAGAGACGTTGATCGCAAGGTCGATACCATCACAACACTTCTCCAAGAAATGCGTGATCGCATGGCTGCTTTGGAAGTTCATACACCAGCTCAAAACCAAGCCAATCAGCATCATGGTGGAAATCAATCCGATCGTAGCATAGGTCGTGAACCAGCACGGAACCGACGTGATCATCACCAACGCCGCGAACCAAACAATAATCCATTCTACGATCAAGAAGATCCGTCCGACGACGATCGATATCAAAGGCAACCGGTCCGTAGAAGAGACAATGATCTAGGAGGAATGAAACTTCGCATTCCGCCCTTTTATGGTAAGAACGACCCGGATTCATTCTTGGAGTGGGAGAAAAAGATCGAGTTAGTCTTCGATTGTCAAAACTTTTCCGAAAGTAAGAAGGTTGGTCTAGCCGCAACAGAGTTCCACGACTACGCCGTAGATTGGTGGGACCAAATCGTTACCAACCGTCGAAGGAATAGGGAAAACCCGGTGGAGACTTGGAACGAGATGAAGCATCTCATGCACCGACGTTTTGTTCCCAACCACTATTTCCGCGAACTTCACCAAAGGTTACGAAGGTTGACCCAAGGTAGTCGAAGTGTCGAGGATTACTTCCAGGAAATGGAAAAACTTATGTTAAAGGCTGATGTCGAGGAGCAAAAAGATGCTACCATGGCACGATTCCTCGCCGGTATGAATCGCGACCTACAAGATAAGGTCGAGATGGAAACTTATGGGAATATCGAGGAAATGTTACACAAAGCGGTTCTGCTCGAACAACAACTCAAACGTAAAGGCATCTCACGGTATCCAACTACAAGGCCAAATCAACAAAAGTCCGACAAACCGACTTACCCGCCCCGGATCGATGTCAAACCGAAACCCGAGTTCAAACCGAGCTCATCCGGACACGATTTCAAAGGTAAGTCCGATTCAAATACTTTGCGAAATCGTGACATAGAGTGTTTTAAGTGTAGGGGTAAGGGTCACTATGCCAACAAATGTCCCAATGCACGAGCCATGATGATCCTTGCCAACGGCGATATCGTTACCGATGACGAAGGAGACGATGACACCGAAACCGCCCCGGTCTTTGATGACTATGGAGAAGAACATGCGGTTGATGGTGAGCTATTAGTAGCTAGACGTGTCCTACTTGCCCAAGAACCGGTCATCGAGAATGAACAACGCGAAAATCTCTTCCATACCCGATGCATGGTTAAAGACAAGGTATGTTCCCTTATCATAGATGGCGGTAGTTGTACTAACGTCGCTAGCACTACCTTGGTTGATAAGCTAGGCATGGAGACAAGGAAACATCCTCGGCCATATAACCTTCGGTGGTTGAACAACCAACGTCAACTCAAAGTTACCCGACAAGTTTCGGTTCCGTTGACAATAGGCCGATATGAGGACGAAGTATTATGCGATGTCTTGCCCATGGAAGCTGGCCATATCTTGCTGGGTCGACCATGGTAGTACGACCACAAAGCCGTTCATGACGGATTTTCAAACAAGCACTCATTCGAGCACAGAGGCCGGAAGATCACTCTTGCACCACTACCCCCGCATGAGGTATTCCGCGACCAACTTAGACTTGAGCAAAATAACGGCAAAAGCAATGTAAGTGATTCTTCACCCTCTTTATCCACGGAAATTAAAGGTAATGGGTCAAAGAAAAACGGTAAATCACCTTTGAATGAATCTTTGCTTATCTCGCCAAGTGATCTCAAGCACGCTCTTAATAATCGACAATCTTTTGTCTTGTTAGTTTATAGGGAAAATCTTTCGAGTATGACTAACGTTGAGCCGGAAATCCCGAGCAATATCTCTTCTCTTTTGCAGGAATTTTCCGATGTTTTCCCGGAAGACGGTCCGATCGGTTTGCCACCGATCCGCGGTATTGAGCACCAAATCGATTTTGTTCCCGGCGCAACTCTTCCAAACCGTCCCGCCTACCGCACTAATCCCGTCGAAACGAAAGAACTTCAGCGTCAAGTTGACGAGCTGATAGCAAAGGGACACATACGTGAGAGTATGAGCCCGTGCGCCGTTCCCGTATTACTTGTGCCAAAAAAGGATGGAACGTGGCGAATGTGCATAGATTGCCGTGCAATCAACAACATCACGGTAAAGTATCGCCATCCTATCCCTAGGTTAGACGACATGTTAGACGAACTTCATGGTTCTAGAGTGTTTTCCAAGATAGATCTTAAGAGTGGCTATCACCAAATTCGCATGAATGAGGGTGATGAATGGAAAACCGCATTTAAAACAAAACATGGTCTTTATGAGTGGCTCGTTATGCCCTTCGGTCTAACCAACGCACCTAGTACTTTTATGCGACTAATGAACCATGTTCTTAGGTCATACATAGGTCGTTTCGTGGTCGTTTACTTTGATGACATTCTCATTTATTCTAAGAACTTAGACGAGCATAAGGAACATTTGCGATTAGTCTTAGAAGTGCTTAGAAAAGAACGTTTATTTGGCAATCTTAAGAAGTGCTCTTTTTGTTCAGATAACGTGGTCTTTTTAGGTTTTGTTGTGAGTTCTCAGGGCATACAGGTGGACGAGAATAAGATCAAGGCCATCCGCGATTGGCCGACCCCGAAAACCGTAGGCGACGTACGAAGCTTTCACGGCTTAGCCGGATTTTATCGACGCTTTGTCCGCGATTTCAGTACCGTTGCCGCACCTCTCACGGAAGTAATCAAGAAGGACGTAGGATTTCGTTGGGAGCAAGCTCAAGAGGACGCCTTCCAACTACTCAAAAACCGACTCACTCACGCCCCTTTACTTGTTTTACCTGATTTTTCCAAAGCTTTTGAAATTGAATGTGACGCATCTGGTATTGGTGTAGGTGCCGTACTTATGCAAGAAAAGAAACCGGTGGCTTACTTCAGCGAAAAACTCGGAGGTGCTACGCTCAATTACCCGACTTACGACAAAGAGCTTTACGCTTTAGTCCGGGCACTCCAAACGTGGCAACACTATCTGTGGCCAAAGGAGTTCATCATTCACACCGATCATCAATCCCTCAAGCACCTGAAAAGCCAGCAAAAGCTCAACAAAAGGCACGCCCGTTGGGTCGAGTTCATAGAGACGTTCCCGTACGTCATTCACTACAAGCAAGGAAAGGAGAACGTGGTCGCCGATGCCTTGTCCCGGAGATACACACTGATTTCTACTCTCGATGCGAAAGTTCTCGGTTTTGAGATGATAAAAGAAGCTTATACAACCGACCCCGACTTTCAGGAAGTTTTCTCTTCTTGTTCTAAATTCGCATTTGGAAAGTTCTTTCAAAATGATGGTTTCTTGTTCTACGAGAACCGTCTTTGTATTCCTAACTCCTCTTTGCGAGATTTACTTGTTAGGGAAGCTCACGGAGGTGGACTTATGGGACATTTCGGAATAGCCAAGACTTTACACATAGTGCAAGATCATTTCTATTGGCCGCATATGAAGCGTGACGTTGAACGCATATGCAACCGATGCACTACTTGCAAATACGCTAAGTCCAAACGTCAAAACCAAGGTTTGTACACACCTTTGCCAATCCCCGATGCTCCTTGGACCGACATCTCCATGGATTTTGTCCTTGGCTTACCTAAGTCAAGGCGAGGTAACGATTCTATCTTCGTGGTTGTTGATAGATTTTCGAAAATGTCACATTTCATACCATGCCATAAAACCGATGATGCATCGAACATAGCTGAATTATTCTTTAGGGAAGTAATTCGTTTGCATGGCATACCTCGCACCATTGTTTCGGATAGGGACACAAAGTTTCTTAGCTATTTTTGGAAAACTTTATGGGCAAAGTTAGGAACGAAACTTTGTTTTTCAACTACTTGTCATCCTGAAACCGATGGTCAAACCGAAGTGGTCAATAGGACCTTAGGCACATTATTGCGCACCGTGGTTAAAAAGAATCTTAGAACTTGGGAGGATAGTTTGCCGCATTTAGAGTTTGCATATAATCATTCGCAGCATTCTACTACCATGTTCTCGCCTTTTGAACTCGTTTACGGGTTTAACCCACTTACTCCACTTGATCTAACACCTCTTCCTTTGAGTGAACACATGAGTATGGATGGGAAGAAAAGGGCCGAGTTGGTATTGCAGATGCACGAGAAGGCAAAGGCGAACATCGAACGAAGGACGGCGCAATATGTCAAACACGCCAACAAGGGCCGAAAGAAAAGGACGTTCGAACCCGGCGACCTTGTTTGGATCTACTTACGAAAGGAGCGGTTCCCGGAAGAAAGAAACTCCAAGCTCATGCCGAGAGTTGATGGGCCGTTCACCATCGTAGAAAAGATCAACGACAACTCCTACAAACTTGATCTTCAAGGTAAGTATGCTGTTAGTTCAAGCTTCAATATTGCTGACCTTATCCCTTTTCTTGCAGATAATTCGGATTTGAGGGCAAATCCTTTTCAAGAGGGAGGGGATGATTTGATTCCGGACACGGAGATTCCTATCGAGGAACAAGACGAGGCATTCAGCATTCCGGAAGG
The DNA here is from genome assembly GCA_030161315.1 of Eutrema japonicum. Taxonomy (NCBI): domain Eukaryota; kingdom Viridiplantae; phylum Streptophyta; class Magnoliopsida; order Brassicales; family Brassicaceae; genus Eutrema; species Eutrema japonicum. Next base: position 50,673,747 of record BSQW01000007.1, on the reverse strand, counting down.
AGCAGTCACCCGATCAAAGGCGCGGAAGCTAGCCGATGCGGTTCGGAACTTACTTGGCGATACCCGGATCAAGGAGGATCAAATCACGCAACCAGCTTTCACCATCCTATCTTCGAATTCTTCGTAAATTCGGCCGTTGTGTGAAACCCGTTGTACTCTTTTTCCTTTTGACGGTTTTGTACCCAAGGGGTTTTTCCGTCCTAAGGTTTTAACGAGGCAACGGGCTAACACCGTCTTTCGGTCCGTCTTTACCGAAGAATTCCGCGGGAAATTCTCACCGAATTTTCCCTCCTTTATTTTCGAATTTAAACTCCTTTTTCTTTTATTTTCTATTTAAAATAAATCATGTATTTTTGCATGTCTTTGCATGTTCTTTTACATGCAAGACCATGCAAGGTCTTTGTCTTTCCCTAGGAGAGTGATTAATGTGTTTTTCCTCTCCTATATATACTCTTGCTTCTCTTTGTATTTCAATCATCTTATTATCAATCAACTTACAAGTTTTCTCTCTAGTTCTTTCTCGATTTCTTAGAAGGTTATTCTTAGAAATTCTTTTCGATTTATCAAAGAGTTCTCATCCCTCTTTGACGTAGTCATTCACTTGTTCGATCTTGTCCGATTCTTCTTGTGATAAGGGGATTAGAGAGTTTTCGAGTTCACACTCACGCTCTAACATCCTTATCCACGAATCCTCAAGTTTCGGATTCCACCGCCTCGTTTCTTTGTGTTCATCGTGAGATTGGGCTTAAGGAATTTCGGGTTTATTCCCACGCCTTAACATCTTTCTTCGTTGAATCCTTTGAAGTCAAGGATTATCCCTCTATCCGATCATCACTGTACCATAGAGCAAGCCGATCCTTTCCCGGTTCGTATCAGAAAATCACGAACAAACTGATGTAGCTCTGAGAAAAACTCTGTTAGCTCGGCGAAAGCTAGATTTAGCTCGGCTATCACCCGAACTGCCCGATTTCCCCGGATAAACTTATTTTCCCCGAAAACACTTGGTTTCCTCAAACATTCGGATCCCTTAACCATTTCTCAACTTTCCTCAGTTGATTCAGACTTCCCTCAAGTTCATAAACAACTTGATCCAGTACTTTACTATGTTTCATATGTTTTGTTATATTTATGCATGTGACTATTAAATATGCTTCAACTATTACTTACAAACATATGACTATTTATGCATGTGACTATTAGGTCTGTTTCGTTTTGTAGTTTGTGATTTTGTTGTTTATGAACTTTACTCCTAATCGCTATCGAACTTAATAGATAAATTAATATATATATATATATATATATATATATATATATATATATATGTTGGAACTAATTTTTTGTCAAAGCCTGAGGGTTTGATAAAATTATGTTAGTGTGAAAAGAAATGAGTTAAGCTCTTTCTAATGAAATGTTTTCATTAACCGAGAAATGTTTTCTCGTGTATATATTGGAATGGTTGTGTCTTAAATGAACAACATGAGAGAAGAAAAGCCATACGTGCGACGTTCGCATCTTGGGCCTTGATTGGGCCCGTGGACTTTTTGAGGTATCGATCGATACCCCTTGGTATCGATCGATACCCAGCGGGCCGACTTAAAAAAAAACCGCAGCCGCCTAGGTTATTCTAGAAATATTCCTTTTCTGTCATGGAAAAACCCTAGCCTCTCTCCTATATATACAACACGATTTTCACCTAAAAAATCATCCTCTGATACACAATAAACACTTACTAAAAGTTCTAGCAATCGTTTCTTCAATTCCCTACTGCTTAGAGTAAGTTTTAATTTCGAGAGTATCGTAGAATAATGGTCGATAGACATGAATCATGGTGTTGATGATTCAGTTAAACTTTGGTTGTATCCTGGGACTCATGGATCTATAAAACCCCGTCACACTACGGGAGATTCTTAGAGTTAAGGAAAGAGATTTATCTCGCCTCCTCAGATCTTGTATTGCTTTATCGCTTATAAATCGTCTGTTCCTTAAACTGTTTATTTACATATTACTGTGATTAAATCTTTCCTGTCTGTAGTGTAAATTTTGGTCCTACAATCTTAACTCTAAGAAGATCCAATTTCTGTTTTAATACTTCAATTGGATCTTTAATCACGAGTAAATAAACGTTTTCAAACGGTTTTTAAACGATTCTTCTACTGCTGATGATACTCAAACGTTGTCAAAAAAGCTTTTAGCAAATTGAAACGTGTAGTAGAGGCAATCTTCATCTCTCTCTATTTTTTAAGAAGATGTTCCTCTGCTAGTGATACTCAAACGTTAATCAAACAGCTGTTTAGCAACTTGAAACGTGTAGTAGAAGCAGATCTGCCTAAACATCTTCTAAAAAACCGTCTTTAATTGCGATTAAAAACGGTATAATCAACGAACACACATCTGTTCTTGATAGGTTCGATTCAGATCGAGGCCTTGTGAGTATCGATCGACACCCTATGGTATCGGTCGATACTGGACTAAATAGTATCGGTCGACACTTAAGTGTATCGATCGATACCATGCAAACAGTGTATCGGTCGGCACCTCAGTGTATCGATCGATACTTTGCATCGACCAAGTTGGTCTATGTCGATCGATACTGTGTATAAGACACAGGTATCGATCGACACTGGTGCTATGATCGATCCTGTGAAACTCACTTGTATCGATCGACACCCAGGGTATATCAATTGATACTAAGCCTGTATCGATCGATACCAGGTTGCTTCGAATGACACAGTATGTGCATCGAGCTTCAATCGGAACCCAGGGTGTATCGATCGATACTCAATGTGTATCGATCGACACCAAGATGCTTCGATTAACACAGTATGTGCATCGAGCATCGATCGACACCTACGGTGCATCGATCGACACCATACGGGTGCATCAATAGACATTGAATGTGTATCGATCGACACCAATGCGATTTAGTTCGATATTAGAATTGCGATTCTTAAAGTTTATATATCGATACTAATTAAAAGTTGTTTCTTTTGTCTTAACAGAATGACAATTGATGTGGAAAACAACTCTGGATTGGTGGAGAAAACCAGTGAGAAGGTTGAATCGACTGCGAGTCAGATCGAGACGGTCAAAGTTCCATCTGGGAATCACGTCGCTCCTCCAACCAAGTTTGATGGGACAGCATTCAAGATGTGGAAAAGGAAGATGTTCTTCTATCTGACAACATTGAACCTGCAGAAATACACCAGTGAGGTGAAACCTGCTCTCCCAGAAGATAACACTGATCCACGTGCGCTTGCGAGTGTCCACGCCTGGGAACATGCTGACTTCTTGTGCAAGGGCTATATTCAGAATAGCCTTTCGGACTCTCTGTTTGGGGTGTACGAAAATGCTGAGACATCTAAGGATCTGTGGGATTCCTTAGACAAGAAGTACCGCATTGAAGATTCTGGTACTCAGAAATTCACTGTGGCGAAGTTCGAGCAGTACAAGATGGTGGATTCAAGACCACTAATGGAACAAGTCGATGAGGTGCAGAGGCTCCTACACGATATCTTTGCTGAGGGAATGCGGTTGTGTGAAACCTATCAAGGTTGCTGCATCATTGAGAAGCTACCTCCTGGTTGGACGGACTTCAAGAACTACCTCAGGCTGAAGAAAAAGAAGATGAGCCTTGAAGATCTGATTGTTAAGCTCCGCGTAGAGTCTACGAATCGGGAACAACAGATCAATGTAGGTGTGAAAATTCGCGAACACAATGCGAACATGGTTGAACACCTAAACCCCAATCAAGGCAAGTGGCAGAACAAAGGTCGCCTTAACAAAGGCAAAGGGAAGATGCCACCAAAGAACTTCCAAAAGTTCAAGAACAAGAGTGGTCAGAATGGCCAGACTTCTCAAAGGTTCTTAGGATTGTGTAACTTCTGTGGGAAGCAAGGACACAAATCCGTTGATTGTCGTAGCAAGAAGGCTCAAGCCAACTTGACAGAAGCTGACATGTGTGCTGTGGTCACTGAGGCCAATGTTGCTGAAAGCCATCCAAAGACTTGGTGGTTCGATACTGGTGCAACCAGACACATCTGTATGGATCGAGAGATGTTCTCCACATACACAAAGACCAAGAATGGTGAAAAACTCTTAATGGGTAATTCAGCCTCGTCGACAATTGATGGTCACGGGAAGGTTGTTCTGAAGCTCACCTCTGGACAAGAACTTGTTCTCACGAACGTCGTCCATGTACCAGATATACGCAAGAATCTGATCTCTGGATCGCTCATAAGTAAGCATGGATTCTCTGTGAAGCTGGAAGGTGATAAGCTGATCCTAACGAAGAATGGGATGTATTTGGGTAAGGGTTTTGTTTGTGATAATCTGTTTAAGATGTCTGTTGAGGCAGTAATCCGAAAGGATAATGTAACCGAGGCTTCCACCTCGAAGAACCCTAAGATTAATGATAAGAAATCAATTGCTTATCTCGCTGAGTCTTTTAATATTTGGCATGAACGACTAGGACATGTTAATTTCAAGTCTATGAGTAGATTAATGAACATGAACATGATTCCTAAATGCAAATTAAGCAAAGACAGATGTGAGGTTTGTGTCCAAGCCAAACTCACTAAAACGCCATCACCCAGCGTTCAAAGAACAACAGAACCTCTAGGTTTAATTCACACAGATTTATGTGATTTGAAATATATTCAAACCAGAGGAGGCAAGAAATATTTCGTGACTTTCATAGATGATTGCACGAGATATTGTTACATCTTTCTACTGCGAAGTAAAGATGAAGCCTTGGACAAATTTAAAGAATACAAGCTGGAAGTTGAAAACCAACTCGGCAAGACCATAAAAAAGGTCAGAAGTGATAGGGGTGGTGAATATAGTGAACCATTTGATGCATTCTGTAGAGCACATGGCATTATTCATCAAACAACTGCTCCCTACTCACCGGAATCCAATGGAGTTGCTGAAAGAAAAAACAGAACTCTCAAGGAAATGATGAATGCAATGTTGCAGGAATCTGGGTTAGCCCAGAACATGTGGGGGGAAGCTCTGCTTACCTCTAATTATATCCTGAACAAAATTCCACACAAAGTCACAGGAAAAACTCCTTATGAACTTTGGAAAGGTAATGTACCTTCGTATGTATACCTGAAAGTGTGGGGGTGCCTGGCAAAAGTTGCAGTACCACTTCCGAAAAAGGTCACCATCGGACCTAAAACGGTAGATTGCATTTTCATCGGATACGCGCACAATAGTAGTGCCTATCGATTTCTGGTACATAAATCAGATATACCAGACATTCATGTAAACACAATAATGGAGTCAAGGAATGCATACTTCTTCGAAAATGTGTTTCCATGTAAGGATAGAGGAAATCCTAAACGAACTCGTGACGAACGAGATGCTAGCAATGAGGCAAGCACTTCAGGCACTTCTACAGAAGTAGAAGAAGCTGAACCGAGACGAAGCAAGAGAGCTCGTAAGGAGAAGACATTTGGCTCTGAGTTCATAATGGCATTCCTAGCGGAAAGTGGTCCAAGAACTTTCATGGAAGCGATGTCTACACCTGATGCACCTTTCTGGAGGGAGGCATCTAACAGTGAAATCAACTCAATTTTGCAAAATCATACTTATGAGTTGGTAGACCTACCTCAAGGTTGTAAACCTCTGGGCTGTAAATGGGTCTTCACCACCAAGCTAAAAATCGATGGCTCTATAGACAAATATAAGGCCAGGCTCGTGGTACAAGGATTTCGTCAAAAGGAAGGATTGGACTTCTTTGACACTTATTCTCCAGTGACGAGAATTACTTCGATTCGCATGTTGATTGGAATCGCAGCTTTAAGAAACCTTGAAATACATCAGATGGATGTTAAGACTGCTTTTCTAAACGGAGATTTAGAGGAAGAGATCTATATGAATCAACCTGAGGGTTATGTTGCTCCCGGACAAGAGAAGAAAGTCTGTAGACTTGTCAAATCGCTATATGGACTCAAGCAAGCTCCGAAGCAATGGCATGAAAAATTCGACAGTGTAATGATGTCAAATGGCTTTCACATCAATGAATGTGATAAGTGCATCTATATCAAAAGTACTTCACAAGGTTATGTGTTGTTGTGTTTGTACATAGATGACATGCTAATCATGGGAAGCAACAAAGATATAATCATTCAAACAAAGAACATGCTAAGTGGAAAGTTTGATATGAAAAACATGGGATTAGCTGATGTAATTCTAGGGATTAAGATTATTCGAAATTCAAAAGGAATAATTATGTCTCAAGATCATTACGCTACAAAAATCCTAGAGAGGTTTAAGACCTACTCCAATGGGACTGCAAAAACTCCACTTGATCCTCATCTTCACTTGACAAAGAATTCAGGTGAAGCAGTGTTACAAGTGGAGTATGCAAGAGTCATCGGGAGTCTAATGTACTTAACGAATTGTACTAGACCCGATTTAGCACACTCGGTAAACGTACTAAGTCGTTACACGAGCAATCCAGGTCATACCCATTGGAGAGCCATAACTAGGGTATTAAATTATCTAAGATACACCAAAAGTTATGGGCTGCACTTTGGTAAAGAACCAGCAGTGCTGGAAGGGTACAGTGATGCCAATTGGATTTCAGATTCAAGAAACTCCAAATCCACGAGTGGATATGTCTTTACTCTTGCTGGTGCAGCAATATCCTGGAAATCTTCCAAACAAACACTCCTGGCCAGATCAACCATGGAGTCAGAGTTTGTAGCTTTAGACAAAGCTGCTGAGGAAGCAGAATGGCCTCGAAATTTTTTGGAAGATATCCCAATGTGGGAGAATCCAGTGCCAGCATTACGTGTACACTGTGATAGTCAGTCGGCTATCTCTCGGGCACTGAGTAATCTATATAATGGCAAGTCTCGTCATATAAGAAGACGACATAAGACCATTAGACAATTGATCTCAACTGGTGTAATAACGATAGATTACATCAAGTCGGCTGATAACCTAGCGGATCCGTTTACCAAAGGTTTGCCGCGAGATCAAATTGTAAAATCATCAAAAGGAATGGGTTTAAAGCCTATAGAAAAAGATGATGTTTGACAGATACCCCACCTATGTGACTGGAGATCCCAAGATCTAGGTTCAAAGGGAAACAAAATTAAACTGATTCGAATTGAGCACTGTGAGACTATGTCTCTGCCCAGTTCCTAGGATGATATAACAGTGCTACCTGTGGATAGTAAGGATAAGCGTTGGCTTTTAATGATTGCATAGCTATGTAGATAGTGGAGTGTGACAGGACACTTCTGAAAAACAAGCTAATAAAAGATCACCTAGTGAAGTGTGAAATGGGGCCGTTTCTAGGAGAATGAAAGAGAAGGCTATATTCTCCAAATTCACTCACGAATACCAGGAATGTTCAAGGCCAAAATGAACACAATAGAGAACAAAGTTCTACGAGAAGATGTCTCTGTGCGATACCTGTTGTCTAAGTTTACATAAAAATCCGGGCGGTTCAAGACATCATGTTCACCTCCTGGCCGAGTAAACTCGACAGATATTAAAAATGTTTGGTTCAAAGCTGGAAAATGCTACCTCTCAGATACAGTTACATTTTCGCATACTCTCGAAAGTCTGTCTACGTCTAGATGAGTCTAGTCAAGTATGTCTAGTAAAGTCTAGTCTGTACAATTTTCATATGTTCTAGAGTCATTTCTATTCATGTGGGGGATTGTTGGAACTAATTTTTTGTCAAAGCCTGAGGGTTTGATAAAATTATGTTAGTGTGAAAAGAAATGAGTTAAGCTCTTTCTAATGAAATGTTTTCATTAACCGAGAAATGTTTTCTCGTGTATATATTGGAATGGTTGTGTCTTAAATGAACAACATGAGAGAAGAAAAGCCATACGTGCGACGTTCGCATCTTGGGCCTTGATTGGGCCCGTGGACTTTTTGAGGTATCGATCGATACCCCTTGGTATCGATCGATACCCAGCGGGCCGACTTAAAAAAAACCGCAGCCGCCTAGGTTATTCTAGAAATATTCCTTTTCTGTCATGGAAAAACCCTAGCCTCTCTCCTATATATACAACACGATTTTCACCTAAAAAATCATCCTCTGATACACAATAAACACTTACTAAAAGTTCTAGCAATCGTTTCTTCAATTCCCTACTGCTTAGAGTAAGTTTTAATTTCGAGAGTATCGTAGAATAATGGTCGATAGACATGAATCATGGTGTTGATGATTCAGTTAAACTTTGGTTGTATCCTGGGACTCATGGATCTATAAAACCCCGTCACACTACGGGAGATTCTTAGAGTTAAGGAAAGAGATTTATCTCGCCTCCTCAGATCTTGTATTGCTTTATCGCTTATAAATCGTCTGTTCCTTAAACTGTTTATTTACATATTACTGTGATTAAATCTTTCCTGTCTGTAGTGTAAATTTTGGTCCTACAATATATATATATATGTTTATGTAGTTTGTGATGTCGTTTTTTTTGTGTGTTTATATTTATATCTATGTTTTTTTCAGCATAAAATAAAACATTTTAATGATTTTCTTATATAGTATTAAAATTATAAGTGCTAAAAATATCGTGTATCGTAAATGGTTGAAGAGAAATAAAATAACACTCAAATTAATGTTATGCATGTGATAGTTAAAATAAATTACCTGTAAATAGAGAAGCAAATTGACCGTATCATAGAGCCTCTCTATATCCATTGTTTCACCGATCAACTCCGATGGCGTGGTTCCAAAGATTAGGCAGCACTGGACCACATACGCACATATGTAGCCCAATGTTCAAATTAACTTACCAATCGCAATGTTTCTTAATTAAAAAAAAGAGTTTCGTACCTCTAAACTCTCACCAGTACAATCAGAAACAGGCTATCCTTGATCTTGGTCTGAAAAAGTCCACCCGCCTTTCGCTGTCCCGAAACATTTTTATGTGGTCACCAGGAGCATTCTGTGTAATCTGAGACTTCTTTAAGTAATCGTATCCTTTGATCAGCATTGATCTAATAATTTCCTCATCATCATCAATATAATGAGCACCAGCTAACATGACTTGAAGAGAGAATGATGTATCCCACAACTGGCTACCAAAAGACTGCACCAAGTAACATCATTTAAGGTATCTAATTAAAATCGACATTTTCCAGGATAGTTCAGATTCATAAATCATAATCAAAATATCTATCACCTCTATTTAGGGGGTGTCAATTAGGGCCAAAGCCCGAGGGCCGGCCCGGGCCGGCCCTGAAAAACAGCGGGTTCGGGCCTAAAAATAAAAGCCCGAAAAAATCGGGCCTTTCGGGCTAAGCTCGATCGGGCTAGTGTGTTTTTCGGGCTTAGCCCGATCGGGCTCGGGCTAGCCCGAAAAGTCCGGAACTATTTGATTACGTATGTCTTATTAAATTTGGGTTCGTTTATCATATGATTTAAAACGTATGAAAAACGTATCAGAAGAAAGAAAGTCTAGATTAACTATATATTTAGAAGACGATATGTTGGAACTGACTTTTTATGAAGACCTGAATGTTTTATAATGGTAGAAATGTCAGTCACAACATTATGGTGATTTAGCTCGTATGGCATGTGATGTTCTAAGAATGCCGATAACTACAGTGGCATCACTGATGTTGGTGCGCATGTCTTGGATAAATATAGAAATCGTCTTTTACCAAGAAACGTTGAAGGACTAATTTGTACATGCACTTGGTTGGATGGGTTTACATTTCATGATCCATGTACCATTATCATTTATCTATATTTACTTCATATTTTTAAAATCTTTATCTATAAACTTTCAATGACATTTCTATATGATTTATACCTCTAAAAACTTAATATTATTTTACTCTTTTTTTATCTGTAGCTCTTGATGGTGATGAAGATTTAGAAGACGATGAATGAGTTTCTAATCTGAACTTTACAACCTAGATTTGAAGTGTTTTGATTTTATGTTTTATTTGGTAATACAATTTATTTGAATTTTATTTGTTTTTAGTCAAACTTTTGCTTTTAAATCTAATTGGATTTATTATAATACATTTAAATTTAGATTTATTTTGATAAATATTTTGTTTTAATTATTTTTCATTTGAGAATTGTGATTTTTTGTTTGTAAAGAAAAGCCCGAAAAAGCCCGAAAAGCCCTAGAGCCCGGTCCGGGCCGGGCTTTAGAATATAAACCCGATTTTTTTTCGGGCCGGGCTCAAATATATGCGGACTTTACGGGTTTTGGGCCGGGCCGGGCCGGGCCAGCCCGATTGACATCCCTACCTCTATTTCATATTAATTGATTTTTTTATTCACAAATTAAAATATTAATTTTTAAGATAATCTATTTTCTTTTAAATTATTTATTGCATTAAATGTTGTTATTGTTTTTTTTAATTTCTTTGCTTTCCCAAACTAATTCAAATATTTTTCATTCATTTGACTTATTGATATACATAATAAGTATAAATTATAAATTTCATGAAATAAAAATTAAAAGCTAAAAAATCAATTTTCATGAAACGGGTTTGGAGTATTTAACAAAAAATGAATCACAAATTAATTTTATTTAATAATTAAATTTTAATACAACCTATGATGATTTTAAATTATTTATTGAATTAAATTTTGCTTGTTTTTGTTTAATTTATTTGCTATCCCAAACTAATTCAAATATTTGTCATTCATTATATTTGACTTATTGAGATACATATCTCTATAATATTATTTAAGAAGAGATTTTTAAAAATGAACTTTGTTTTATAAGTTATTACATAAAATGCCATTACAAATAACAAAGAATAACTGAAATAGGAAAGGATATAATAGTATTTTAAAATTATTGATTAAAATATGGAAAATATATATTTTGCATTAAAGAGGTTATTTATTATTTAATTTCTTAATTATTTTAATACTATATATTTTAAAATAATAATCAATTTGTATATAATCAAAATATATATATATATATATATATATATATATATATATATATATATTCAAAAACTTGCTATATATACAAAATAAAAGTTAACTTAAAAAAATCATTTTTCATGAGACGAGTTTGGAGTATTTAACAAAAAAATGTAGATCTAAGAAAGCATTAATTAACCTGGATTTTCAGACCAATCCATAAGTAATCGGGGACTCGAGCAAGATGTTTCTTAAAATAATCACCCTCGGGGTCTTCTACCCAACAAGCAAGCATGTGAAACGCCTATAAAAAAAAATGAAGGAACAATAAATGTCACATGTAAGATATTATATGTTTTCCGTTTATCAAGAAATTAAATTGAGAGTGCAGAAAATAATAACTTTTGGTACACATCCACCGGTAATGTATCGGGTGGCTTCGTCATGATAGTGAACGAGTTCCATTGTTTTCCGGAGAGCTCTTTCTCTTATGAACTTGTTGAAAGGCCAGCGGTTTAAGATATGCTCCGACAACATATGAACACTTTTCCAAAACAAGTCTTGTACAAATTGTGAGTAACAGAACAAGTGAAACAGAGGAAGAAGAGAAAAGACCTGCAACAAAAGGAATTCCAGCCCAAATAAATCAAAGCCCACCTGCTGGATCCAATCAACAACAGCATAAGAAGACAAACGATGCTCCTCCTGCAAAACAAAGAGACGTTAGTACGGTTTCAAAACCAATAGATGAATCAATGAAGATCTTTGGGTTTCTAAATGGTTTGGGAAGGGAATATGACCCCATCACTAGAGTCATACAAAGCTCCCTTAGCAAAATCCCCTCTCCAACGTTCAATGATGTGGTCTCTGAGGTTCAAGGTTTTGACAGCAAACTACAGTCCTATGAAGATACAGTCTCAGTCACTCCTCACATGGCACAATACGTGCCTGGACAGAGAGGAAGAGGCCGTTATGGACAGAACAGAGGCAGAGGCGGATACTCAACTCGTGGAAGAGGCTTCTCTCAACATCAGTCATCTTCACAAACCGCAGGAGAAAGGCCTGTGATTCAAATATGTGGTCGTATTGGTCATACTGCAGTAAAATGCTACAACAGATTTGACAATAACTATCAAGGTGAAATTCCAACTCAAGCCTTCTCCTCCTTGATGGTCTCGGATGATACAGGAAAAGAGTGGTATCCCGATTCAGGAGCCTCAGCTCATGTCACAGCTTCAACCAACAACTTACAATCTGCAACTGCCTATGAGGGAAATGATACTGTTCTGGTTGGTGATGGAGCTTACACACGTCGGATCCACCACCATCTCGTCTTCAAAAGGTACCATTCCCTTAAATGAAGTATTGGTATGCCCTGATATACAGAAATCCCTTCTCTCTGTCTCCAAATTATGTGATGATCTTCCATGTGGAGTATACTTTGATGCTAATAAGGTATGCATTATTGATCTAAACACCCAGAAGGTGGTGTCCAAGGGTCCACGCAGTAATGGACTCTATGTGTTAGAGCATCAAGAGTTTGTAGCCCTCTACTCAAATCGTCAATGTGCAGCCAGCGAGGACACTTGGCATCACAGACTTGGACACTCAAACCTCAAGATTCTCCAACAACTTCAAACCAGCAAGGAAATAAGAGTGAATAAGAGCATCATCTCCCCTGTGTGTGAGCCTTGCCAGATGGGGAAAAACTCTAGATTACAATTTTTTGCTTCTGATTCTCGTGTACTGCAACCTCTAGATCGAATTCACTGTGATTTATGGGGTCCATCTCCAATTGTATCGAATCAAGGGTTCAAATATTATGCAGTTTTTATTGACGACTTCTCAAGGTTCTCATGGTTTTATCCTCTCCGAGCAAAATCAGAGTTCTTTTCTGTCTTCACTTCCTTTAGAAAGATGGTAGAGAATCAGTTAAATGCAAAAATAAAGGGGTTCCAGAGCGATGGAGGAGGTGAATTTACAAGTAACAAAATGAAACAACATCTGTCTGAAAATGGAATTAGTCACAGGATCTCTTGCCCATACACTCCGCAACAAAATGGGATAGCAGAAAGGAAACATTGACACCTTGTAGAACTTGGTCTATCGATGATGTTTCATAGCCACACACCTCTGCATTTCTGGGTAGAAGCCTTCTTTACTGCGAGTTTCATTTGGAACCTACTGCCTTCCACTGTCCTGCAAAATATCAGTCCATATGAAGCCTTGTTTCATCACAAACCAGATTATTCAGCCCTTCGTGTCTTTGGCTCAGCTTGTTACCCATGTCTACGACCATTGGCACAACAGAAATTTGATCCAAGGTCTCTGCAGTGCGTTTTTCTTGGATACAACAATCAGTACAAGGGATATAGATGTCTATATCCACCAACAGGGAAGGTATATATATCCAGACATGTAATCTTCAATGAAGCTCTCTTCCCGTTTAAGGAACAATACAAGTCTCTGATCCCTAAGTACAAAACGTCTCTGCTCCAATCATGGCAACTTATTGACCCTCCCCCTACGTCAGTTAGTGACCAGCAAGTTCCCAAGTGTCTTCACAGACCTTTCCATACTACTGCAGAACCACCGCTTCAAGAAGCTGTGACAGTTCCTGAACCAGTCACTGCTGTAACCAAATCAGTAGAAGAAAATACAGAACTAGATATTGCAGACAATACAGCTGGTAATTTTGAGGAGGCAGCACACCTTCCAGATAATCAAGAGGAACTTCCAGCAGTGGCAGACAATACACATGCCATGACAACTCGATCAAAAGCTGGAATTCAAAAACCCAACACTAGGTATGTTCTTCTTGCATCTAAATTTACAACTGAGGAACCAAAGTCTATTGTGTCTGCAATGAAGCATCCTGGCTGGAATCAAGCAGTTAATGATGAAATGGGGAGGATTCATATGCTCCACACCTGGTCGTTGGTTACAGCAACAGAGGATATGAACATCTTAACCTCTAAATGGGTGTTCAAGACAAAACTAAAACCTGATGGAACTGTGGACAAACTTAAAGCACGCCTTGTCGCAAAAGGATTTGATCAAGAAGAAAGTGTAGACTACCTAGAGACATTCAGCCCAGTTGTCAGAACAGCTACAATACGCCTAGTTCTAGATGTTGCAACGGCTAAGGAATGGCCCTTGCAACAGCTAGATGTCTCAAATGCTTTCCTACATGGAGAACTACAAGAACTTGTTTTTATGTTTCAACCAGCTGGCTTCATCGACCCTGAGAAGCCATCACATGTATGCCGACTCACCAAAGCTTTATATGGTCTAAAACAGGCTCCGAGGGCATGGTATGATACCTTTAGCAACTTTCTTCTGGATTTTGGGTTTATCTGCAGAAAATCCGATCCATCACTATTTATATATCATCACCAAGGGAAGACTTTGGTCCTACTGCTCTACGTGGACGACATTCTCCTGACAGGAAGTGACCGGAGTCTTCTAACCGAGCTTCTGAAATCACTCAACAGTCGATTCTCCATGAAAGATTTAGGTCCTCCACGCTACTTTCTAGGAATTCAGATCGAACCCACCCACCTCAGAAGGTATGTTTCTTCACCAAACATCTTATGCTTCAGACATTCTTCATCAAGCTGGTATGAGTGACTGCAATCCTATGCCTACTCCTCTACCACAACATCTAGACAACCTCAACACAGAATCCTTTCCGGAGCCTACATACTTTCGAAGCCTTGCAGGTAAGCTGCAATACCTTACCATCACAAGACCAGACGTTCAATTTGCTGTAAACTTCGTATGCCAAAGGATGCACGCACCAACTGTCTCTGATTTTGGGCTGTTAAAACGGGTTCTCCGATATATCAAAGGAACCGTAAACATGGGTCTACCCATAAGGAAGAACACGGAACTTGCTCTCTCTACCTTCTGTGATAGTGATTGGGGCAGGATGTAAGGAGACAAGGCGATCCACTACCGATTTCTGTACACTGCTGGGGACAAATCTTATCTCTTGGTCGGCAAAAAGACAACCTACAGTATCACGGTCGTCAACCGAAGCAGAATACAGAGCTCTTTCTGCTACAGCTCAAGAACTCACCTGGATTTCCTTCCTGCTTCGAGACCTTGGGATCTCACAAGACCAACCAACAAAGGTGTATTGTGATAACCTCTCAGCAGTCTATCTCACAGCCAACCCTGCTCTACACAATCGATCGAAACATTTTGATACGGACTATCATTATATACGAGAACAAGTAGCTCTCGGGCTCATTGAGACTCAACATATTCCAGCTACCCTTCAGCTCGCGGACAACTTTACTAAACCGCTTCCTCGAAGTCCATTCATCTCACTCCGATCCAAACTTGGTGTGTCTGTGTCACCCACTCCATGTTTGAGGGGGAATGTGAGTAAAACATAGGTAGATATGAAAACACCGAAAGCGACGGATGTTTGAGCAACTTATGCCACAAATCACGATCAACTGAACCAGAGACTTGATTTACCCATGCAGCCATGACATCTTTGAAATAATAAACCACATCACGCTCTTCATTGGCTCCAATTAGGATCCCCATGAAATGGTCATTTAAAACACACACCGTATCGGTTAGCAAAACATAACAATTTGTTTGCTTTAACAACTTTGAAACTGAGATCAAAGAACACTTTAAGTTGGGAAAAAATAAAACTTTGAGAAGCGTAATACAACCAGACAACGAAAATAAGCCCACGTGAGTGGCAACCGTCTTATTCCCATATGTGAATCCCACCGGACATGGTGGTATCGGAGTAACATGTACAAGAAACGAGAGTTCTTCTGTCATGTGATGAGACGCTCCCGTATCGAGTACTAAATCACCATGTCTACTCTTACCAGAGAGCTTGTCAGAACGTATGTTAGTCTTTTCATGAATCAACTGCGTAAGAGCGAACCACTGCTCTTGAGTGAATTCGGGAAACGTCGAAGAGTTGGATGTTGTGGTGTGAGAATTCTGGACTTTCACCGGTGTGTTTCTGCAGCGATTTTGACCTCCAAAATCAGAGTTGAAGGTTCGATCACCACCACGTCCACCTCTGATAGAACCTCGTCCTTCTCCTATGTTCTGGTATCGTTCTTCGAACCATTCTGGAAACCCAATTATCTGCCAACAATTTGCTTTATCATGACCATTGCGACCGCAATGAGTGCACTGAAGTGGGCGATCCCTTTGACGAGTGGAGGAATTATGCTCAAATTTGTTAGAAGATCCAAACTAATCAAAGAAAAAACCCAAAACGTTTTGTTGCGATTCACATTCTTTAGCTGAATTGAGACGCTGCTCTTCTCGAATCATCTTAGCATAAATTTCACCGAGATTTGTAGCTTCGGAGAAGATAATTGCCTGACACATTCCTCCAAATCGGAGAAGGTAAATTTTCAGTTGAAGCATTGACGAAGGGAAAGATGCTTTCGTGAAAAATCATATCTCTCGAAATAATAATATCTTTTGTATCCATTACATAGACTTTTCACTCTTTTTGATCAAATGGATATCCGACAAATATACAAGTACGACTCCGAGCACCAAACTTGTCTTTGTCTCTTGATCAGAAATGTGTATAACATAGAGATTCAAACATGCAGAGATGATCAAACGTATACTGTCTCGTTGTGAAGGATCTCGTAAGGACTCTTCCATTTCAGAACAATAGAATGTGTTTGATTACAATAGAAGGTGTTTAATTAATAAGATGGGAAGTCGTGATTGCCGCCTCGCCCCAAAAAGTGATTGACAAATTTCCTTGAAACAACAACGCTATAGACACGTTGAGAATGTGTATATGCTTTCTTTGCACTCGACCATTTTGATGTGCAGTACCAACACAAGATGTTTGATGAATAATACCAGTCTTCTAAAAAAATGTAGGAAGGCACATAAACTCAGTACCGTTATCACTACGAATGATTTTAACGACCTTGAAAAACTGTTCCTCCTCTGTTATGATTTCGTTCTTCGAACCATTCTGGAAACCCAATTATCTACCTCTGTTATTGTTTCGTTCCTCCTCTGTTATGGTTTCGTTATTCGAACCATTCTGGAAACCCAATTATCTTCCAATAATTTGCTTCGAAAGATTAGGTTTTAGAAGCGTTGTGCTCTGATACTATGTAAACCTAGAAAAACTTTGAATATTTTTGTGTGTTGATATCAGACGGCGTATACAACGTATATATACAAGATATAAAAACATTATTTTAATTTGATGGCCAAGCTATACAAACCGTCATAAGGCTCAATACTACTATCCAGCCCAATATCTCTAATAGGTTAAAATCAATGAATTTGCTTTGCTTAGCCGGGAAAGAAAAAATAAACTTAATTATTATAAACAATAAATCACGACATTATGATACGTAGCATGTGTGCATTGATATTTCAAATTATTAGTCTAGAATTTTGCACAAATACAAACAAACAAGAGAACATAGTATGGGAATACATTGGTGTTGAAAAAGTGTGCGAGATATTAAAAATAAAACCTTAATTGTAATGATTAGTCTAGATGTTTTTCCTAAAATTATTAGTCTAGATGTTTTCCCTCAAATTGTTTATCGGATTCTTAAACTTGACTAACAATTGTACTTAAAAAAAAATCCCAAAAAAACAAAGGCGCGACTTGCAAAATTAACGTCTTTTACCAACGTAATATGCATAGGTAACCTTCAATAGCATCTTCATACATTATCAATTTTTATTGATGAAAATAATCATGAGTTCACATAAATATTTTCAGTGCTAGCCTATAATTTTACTATTGTTGGTTAATATTCATCATAGATTTCTAGTTACATATATACAACATAAACTTGCTAAAACTATCAAAAACTTGCTAAAATTTATAGATATATACATTTTTCTTATAATTTTTACTAGTTTCAAAAACACTAAATCGTAAACTCTATCCTAAAATCCTAACTCTAAATCATAAGAAAATAAATACTAAACCCAAACCGCTAGATTAAGCTTTGTTACAAGCCATAAACCATCTATAAAAAAATCCAAATCATAAATGCTTAATCTGTAAACAATTAATTATATACCTAAACCACCGGCCAAGAGAAAATGCAAATCCCTAGTAAGAAATTAGTAAATCCGAACATACTAGTGTAGGGAAATCTAAATTCTAAATTGGAATGAGGAACCCATACATAATAACTTAACTATCCAATGAGATTATAATATTATAAAGGCTAGAGCACTAAACCCCAATAAAGGATAAGTGAATGCAAACAGGTTAATGTTCAGTAGGCTATCCATAGAAAACATATAGTAAAGAAAAAAACCCTTAAATTATAAATCTAAACCTTAAAGTGTAATAAATGAATCCAAACATAATGTCACAACTACCGAACGAAGTGATAATATTCTAAATGATAGAGCATTAAATCCTAATAAATTAGTGAACCCAAACCGATTAATGTAAAGTATGCTATCCATACAATACATATGGCAAGAAAAAACTAACCTCTAAATTGTATTGGAAGAACCTAATTGCAATACCTTAACAACCCAACGAAATGAGTTAACTTTCCAATGCCGTAACTACCTAACAATGTTACTATAAATATATTTGTGTTTATAGAAACTTTTACATATTAACCCTACAAATAATAAATGCTCATCTTCTTAAGTTACACCATGAAATTGTCATCTTTCAAATTTTACCAATTCATTAGAGGTGTTTAGATACCTAATAAATTTGATTATAGTTTATAATATATTATCGATATCAGTAGAAACAAAATATATTATATTAGCATTTGAAAAAAAATGATTATTAGAAAAAATAAATGTGGTAGCCTTGAAAAATTAGAAAAGAGAGAATTAAACAAATAAAAATAAATAAAGACCAAAAATATGACACCAAAAAGGATTTTATCTAATAACCCTTTGAAAATAGACATAAAAGCCTTTTTGTCATTTGTATTATTATTTTATTACAAATTATGAGAATGTGTAAGGATAACTTAACAACGAACAAGTATCTTCCTCCACAAAGATCCACGATCAAGAAGGAGCAAATGGGCCAGTGGTTGCCACATCTTTGCTGCAATCTTACCGGTGTCGAGTTCGACTCCACCTGTCTTCCATGTGTGAGGGTATTTGGCTATTAGACCAGTCTGTTGTAGCCCAAAAATGATGACAAAAAAGATCCACGATCACGATGAACGACTCTTCTTCTACCACTCTGGAGATTTCCGGTAACAACCCAAATTTTGTTTCATTAAAATTTGTTTTGATTTTTTTTTATTTCTAAATTTTATTTCAAGTCTAATCATAAATACTAGTATATTAATTAAGGGGAGGTTTTGCACGTGTACATTAATTTTGTTTAACTAGAATTTGATTAATGGACTAGGGTTAGTGTCTTTAGTTTGCTAATATCTTGCCGCTTAAGTTTATGAGGGGAAGGATACGTACATTCAGTCGGTGAGGGAAAGGGGGATTATTATTTTTGTTTTTTTCGTCGCCGTCTCTTCGTTTATTTATCTTTCCGATCTCTACATCTATATATTGACTATTTTCGTTGATAATTCAGAGTGAGTCTTTATTTTCTCTATTGGTCTTTGATTTAACTCTTTGTATTAATTAACATCATTAATTTTTGTTATTGATTTGTTTTGTTAAACGTAAGAACTTGTGATCTGTTTAGTTATCTTCTAAATGATAGTATTTTAAAGTTGCCTATATAACTATTAGATATTGAGATTGAGATATTGGTTAGTGTTAACCAGCTGTAATTAAGTCTGGTTATCTTATGATAAACCAGATCATCTTCATCATATAAGAAGAGTTATGTAACGACTTTTAAACAGAATGAAAAACAGAATCACTTTTTACATTTTCATCGTCTTCTTCGTTCACCTCTTCTAACATGGTATCAGAGAGTTGAGCTCAAGCTCAACCGATCAAAATTTTTTTTTTTCCGCTTCATTGACCTAGATTAATCGACAATTCCTTCGATTGATCTCTTCTTCTTTGATTTTCGATCCCTACGTTCGGTTATTCCGCCGACTTTGAGCTGATTTTCGGTCATTCCACTAAAATCTGTGAATCAATGGTTACTATTCGCAAATCCTCGCGTCGTACAACACGCGGTTCTACTTCGGCGGCGAAATCAGCTAATCCGGCAAGATCCGCATCTAATCCGCCGATCGTTGACAATAATCCTCACATTCCGACGCCAGAAACGGCGAATCCAGCTTCATCAAATATCCCGATGTCTAATCTCGCATCGATTCCAGACTCGATTCCATCAGTTCCTCATCACGAAGGATTTGATTTTGCTGGAATTCAATATTCTCCATATTTCTTGACAAGCGGTGACAATCCGGGATCTTCGATCATTTCTGAGGTACTTGATGGAACTAATTACAACACATGGAACATTGCTATTACGATTGCCTTAGACGCTAAGAACAAGCTTGCTTTTGTTGATGGATCTCTTCCGAGACCAGATGAAATGCATCCTCATTATCGTATATGGTCTAGATGCAATAGTATGGTCAAATCTTGGATCCTAAACTCTGTGACAAAACAAATCTATGGTAGTATTCTACGTTTCAATGATGCTTCTGAAATCTGGAAAGATTTGCTAGTACGATTCCA
Organism: Eutrema japonicum; assembly: GCA_030161315.1. Classification (NCBI taxonomy): domain Eukaryota; kingdom Viridiplantae; phylum Streptophyta; class Magnoliopsida; order Brassicales; family Brassicaceae; genus Eutrema; species Eutrema japonicum. The sequence goes on along the minus strand of BSQW01000007.1, from coordinate 50,653,235 downwards.
CATCACAAATCTCCCAAGATCATATCAAGTCACACAACAGATATGGTCTCTTCAGCAAGGATCTACAGATCTCTCGACATACTACACAAAGTTGAAGACTCTCTGGGATGATCTTGATGGTGCTGACTGTGTGAAGACTTGTAAAAACTGCAACTGTTGCAAAGCTACTGCAGTTAAGGCTGAACACACAAAGGTTATTAAATTCCTGGCAGGATTGAATGAATCCTACACTAATGCACGAAGCCAAATCATCATGAAGAAGAATATCCCTGATCTTTCAGAAGTTTACAACCTTTTGGATCAAGATTATAGTCAAAGGAGCATTCATCCAATTTCGAATGCATCTGCCTTCAGCATTTCTGCATTTGATTCAGCACAAGCCTTTGCTAATGCAGCAAAATTCAGTAATCAGCGTCAGAACAGACCAATGTGTTCTCACTGTGGTTACTCAGGACATACTGCTGATAAATGCTACAAGATTCACGGATATCCTCCTGGTTTCAGGCACAAACAAAAAGTCCAAACTACTTCCGAGAAACAATTTGCTAAACCAATTGTTGCTAATCTTTCTTTGGCAGACAATATTAGTAATGAGACCAAAGCTTCGAGTATGATGAACACTCTGTCAAAAGATCAGATTCAAGATGTGATTGCTTATTTCAACACCCAGCTTCAACCTCTGTCTACTGACTCTGCTGGATCTACTTCTGGTGGTTCGATCACTGCTCTTCCTGGTATGGCATTCTCTTCTTCCACATTATGCTTTGTTGGAATTTTGAGAGCAACTGGAAATGTATTGAATGCCGCCTCTTGGATAGTTGATAGTGGAGCAACTCACCATGTTTGTCATGATAAGAAATTGTTTATTAGTCTATCTGAGACTTTGGATAAATCAGTCACCTTACCAACTGGTTTAGGAATACGGATTACAGGCATTGGTCAAATTCAACTGAATGATTCTCTGATATTGAACAATGTTTTATACATCCCGGATTTCAGACTGAACCTCATGAGTGTAAGTCAGCTAACAAAAGATTGGGGTTATAGAGTTGTTTTTGATGAAGATTCATGTATGATACAGGATCATACCAAGGGGCTGATGATTGGTCATGGTGAACAAGTCTCCAACCTCTATATTCTGGATACAGCATCTATCATCAAACCTCTAGTACAATCACCTCTACTTACTAATCTTGTTGTTGATACCACTATGTGGCACAATAGATTAGGACATCCAGCTGTAAACAAGATTGATTCTCTTGCAAATATACTTGGAATAAAACAGAGAAATAAAGGAACATTTCATTGTGCTATTTGTCCTCTTGCAAAGCAGAAACATCTCTCCTTTAACTCTGAAAATCATATGTGTGCAGCTGCCTTTGATCTTCTTCACATAGACATTTGGGGTCCATTTTCAGTGTCTACAGTTGAAGGTTATAGGTATTTTCTCACCATAGTTGATGACCATACCCGTGTGACTTGGGTTTATTTGCTTAGAACAAAAAGTGAGGTCTTACAAGTATTCCCTGATTTTTTAAAGATGATTGAGAATCAATACAGAACTGTAGTCAAAGGAGTGAGATCAGATAATGCTACAGAACTGAAATTTGGGGATCTATTCAGGTCAAAAGGCATCACTGCATATCACTCATGCCCTGAAACTCCTGAGCAGAATTCAGTTGTGGAAAGAAAACATCAGCATATCTTGAATGTCGCAAGATCACTGATGTTTCAAGCTCGAATTCCACTTGAATACTGGAGTGACTGTGTTTTGACAGCAGTTTTTCTAATCAATCGCTTACCAACTCCCTTGCTCAACAACAAATCTCCATTTCAGGTATTAACATCAAAGAAACCTGACTACAGTGGGATTCGTGTCTTTGGTTGTCTCTGTTACAATTCTACATCTTCGAAGCACATAAATAAGTTTCAACCAAGAGCTAGACCCTGCATTTTTCTTGGCTATCCAGAAGGTTACAAGGGATACAAGGTTCTCGATCTGGAAACTAATGAGATTCATATCTCTAGGAACGTGGTTTTCCATGAAGATATATTTCCTTTTCGAAAAGGTACTCATGAATCCTTCTCATTCCCTGACTGCTTTGTTGTTGGTGATGATGCAGAAGTTTCCTCTCATCATAGTGATATTCCTGTAGTTGTGAGTGATGAATCTCCTACAGTTGTGAATGACACTACTCAGAATGATGAAACAGAAGGAGTAAAACGTACTTCAAAAGCACCAGCCTATTTGCAAGATTATTATTGCAATATGACAGCTACTGATATTCCTTATCCTCTAGCAAATTACATGTCATATGCACATCTCTCAGATGAGTACAAAGCTTACATATGTAGTGTGACACAGCATGTCGAACCTACATCTTTCAATCAGGCTAAGAAGTTTGATGAGTGGATCACAGCCATGAATGAAGAACTCATTGCATTGGAAAACAATGACACTTGGCTAATATGTTCTCTTCCACTTGAAAAACATGCGATTTGATGCAAATGGGTTTACAAGCTAAAATTCAACGCTGATGGGAGTTTGGAAAGATACAAGGCAAGGTTAGTGGCAAAGGGATACACTCAGCGAGAAGGTATAGACTTTGTTGACACTTTCTCTCCTGTTGCAAAAATGACAACTGTGAAAACATTACTGTCAGTTGCTGCAGCAAAGAAATGGAGCTTGACTCAGCTGGATATTTCTAATGCCTTTCTTAATGGCGACCTTGATGAGGAGATTTACATGTCTCTGCCCCTAGGATATACACCAAAGAAGGGGGAAACACTACCTCCCAATCCCGTGTGTAAGCTCAACAAGTCTTTGTATGGCCTGAAACAGGCATCTCGGCAGTGGTTTCTAAAATTCAGTTCCACTTTGTTGAATCTTGGTTTCCAGAAATCTCATGCTGATCATACTCTGTTTGTGAAGAATACCAATGGGAGATACATGGCTGTTTTAGTGTATGTTGACGACATCATAATTGCAAGCAACAATGATGAAATTGTTGAGCAACTCAAATCAGATCTGCAACAAGCTTTCAAACTCAGAGACTTGGGCTCTTTGAAATATTTTTTGGGCATGGAGATAGCTAGATCTAACTCAGGCATCTCAGTTTGTCAAAGAAAATACACTTTGGAGCTATTAGAAGAGACTGGACAGCTGGCTTGCAAACCATCTACAACCCCGATGGATCCAAGTTTCAAACTTTGTCAAGATAGTGATGAACCCCTGCTTGATAATCCAGAGTCATACAGACGACTAGTGGGAAAACTAATGTACCTGACTATCACCAGACCGGATATCACTTATGCAGTTAATCGGCTATGTCAATTCTCTTCTTCTCCGAAAAACTCTCATCTCCAAGCTGCTTATAGAGTGTTGCATTACCTCAAAGGAACAATTGGAATGGGTTTGTTCTACTCTGCTGAATCTGATTTGATCTTAAAAGGATTTACTGATGCAGATTGGGCCTCTTGTGCTGATACGAGAAGATCAACATCAGGTTTCTGCATGTTTCTTGGTCCCTCTCTCATCTCGTGGAAGTCTAAGAAACAAGCAACTGTTTCACACAGCTCTGCAGAATCTGAATATCGTGCTATGGAATTTGCAGTACGTGAGATTGAGTGGTTAGTGAACCTTCTAAAAGAACTCTTAGCTCCTCAAACTAAATCAGTTGCCTTCTATTGTGACTCCACTGCAGCTATTCATATTGCGAATAATGCAGTCTTCCATGAGAGAACCAAGCACGTCGAACTTGATTGCCACATGGTGCGTGACAGAGTTCAGAATGGTTTGATTAAAACTTTGCATGTTCGGACAGAACATCAACTTGCCGACGTTTTCACCAAACCATTATACCCTACTCAGTTCAAGAATCTAATTGGCAAGATGGCTTTAACTTCGATATTCTCGCCATCTTGAAGGGGAATATTAGATATTGAGATTGAGATATTGGTTAGTGTTAACCAGCTGTAATTAAGTCTGGTTATCTTATGATAAACCAGATCATCTTCATCATATAAGAAGAGTTATGTAACGACTTTTAAACAGAATGAAAAACAGAATCACTTTTTACATTTTCATCGTCTTCTTCGTTCACCTCTTCTAACAATAACAGTGACAATTTCCTTGCTTTGATCTTTTGTTTAAATCATGATGATTCTTGGCCTTGTTATAGATCCGATGTGAAAAGTATGTGTTAATTGATTATTGTAGTCATGTTCTAGTTTGATATATGTTTTGAGATTAAGTTTAATATTGTTCGGTTGTTTAGTCAATACATAGCTAATCTATTTTGTTAAATTAGTTTCAGGAATTGTTTTGATTTTTGATTTTTTCTTATATGATTTTGTTGAGTTTATGATTTGAGTTATTAGGTATATTATATATATTGTATGACCAAGCAAATAGACTAATATATTATGTGATAAGATTTGAGCAATTAGACTTATTTATTATCTATTTTGAGCAATTCGGCTTATTTATCTAAACAACTAGGCTTATTTGTCTGAGCAAATAAGTTTATTTATCTGAGCAACTAGGCTTATATGTCTGAGCAAATAGGTTTATTTATCTAAGCAACTAAGCTTATCTGTCTAAGCAAATAGGCTTATTTGTATGAGCAATTAGGCTTATATATCTAAATTTATATATATGATGAGTGTTTATATATTATGGTATTAGCAATTAGGCTTACGAAAATGAGTAATGTGGCTTTAGGAGTTGAAAGAACTATGTTCGATAATAATTAATATGTATGCAAAAATCAAAACAGTTTTAGGAGTACCAATACGTGAACATTGTTTATTGCGGGATCAGACCTTGCTGGAACATGAATTTTACCGTATTAGTTTTGCTCATTGGGCGATAGTCAATCGCTCACGTCGTCTAATTTCTGCATGTCTTAATTTGAAGTTGGAGAATCGACCTTGTTCGTGATTGAACGAGACATCAAGGTTTTTATTTTATAAAGCGCTGGATTTATATTTTAATTGAGTTTTCATTTAAAAATAAGAAATTGTCAGTCTTTTATTTATCAATTTATTTAGTAATGTCTCATTAATTCTTTTGAAAATTTTGGGGTGTTACATTTTCTATAACTTCGTCTTCATTAATCTGTAGAAATCGCATTTTCTGGAAATCGAATCTCAAATCTCGTGATGTATAATTATTAATTAACCATTTAGTAAACAAATAGACTAAGAGGATTTTCATACATATAAAACCATTTTACGACTGAAAAAAGGTTATATCAATTCCCCCCCCCCCCCCCCCCCCCCCCCCAATTCGAAGCCACACAAAAAAACACAATCATCTCAGCTAACCGAAGTATAAAAAGTGACCTAAATCACATGCGTCATGTGCCCCAGTGCCTAAATCACATGCGTCATGTGCCCCAGTGCCTATAAATCACATCCATCGTTATGTAGATCATATAGTTTGTGTAGGTAGAGATGTATTAATTTAGTATGTATGTGTGCCTATGTGATAGGGTATAGCTCGTGTAAATAGCAATAATTTTTCCTTTATAAAAAATAAAAAACGGATTAAACCTTAAAAATACCAAAAAAATAATAATAATAATATCCCTTTAAGAATAGACATAAAAGCATATTATAAGACACAAAAAGGTTATATGATACAATTTCCCCAAAAAAAAACCACAAATGGTAGCAGAGTTTATATTCGAAGCCAAAATCGAAAACATGTGCTTACCACCTTCCGGTAAGGTCTTGCCTAGTACCTTACCGCCTTCCGGTAAGGTCTCGCCTAGTACCTTAGGGTTTGACTGGACCTACCGTATGTTGCCTTTGTCAGAAAGAAACATGATCTAGAGACCACATTTGTCTCCCTTTGTGAGTTCATCTCTCATATATATATGGAATAAGGTTCTCTCCCGTTTTGGTCCACCGCGTCACTCTTTTGTTGATTGGCAAAACCCTATTGCATGGATATTTACCTCATATGGGACCATCAGCCTCACTCTCAATAGACTAGCAATTCAGACAGTGATCTTTCACACATGGAAGAAAAAGAAACAATCGTCTTCCACTACAAGAAAACAGGGGTATTTCCGACGGATTTCTGACGGATTTAAGCTGTCGCTTACAGTTCGTCGGAAATATGGTTTCCGTCGGAAAGCCGTCAGACATTTCCGACGGATACTCCGACGGATATTCGGTCGGAAATGCCGTCGGAAATCCGTCGGTAATTTCCGACGGACTTCCGACGGATATATTACCGACAGAAGTTCCGACGGATGGTGATCAGATGAATTTGTCGGAAGTCCGTCGTAAATCCGTCGGAAGATATTTCCGACGGATTTCCGACGGTAACTATTTTCGACGGAGTTACGACGGATAATTTGATCGGAAGTTGTCTCGGAAGTCCGTCGGTTCTTCGTCGGAAATAGGTTCCGACGGATTTACGACGGTAACTTATTCCGACGGTTTTCCGACGGAATTGGTATTTTGAATTTTATTTAATTATTTATTTTTTTGATATTTATATATTAAAATTATATAAATTAGAAATATAAATTAAAAATAGAAATAATAAATATATAAATTCATTAAACAAAATAAAAAAATTCATTACATATTAAAATAAATTGTTTAAAAAAAAAGCATTAAAAGAAAATATTTAAACGGTTGGAGAATCTCCGTCGTCGGAATTATTATCCCGAAACATATGCGGGAAACATTTCTCCATCATCTTCTCCAAGCAGGAGAGCTTCTTGTTGGTAATCTGTTGCTCCGTCCGTAGCTCTTCTACCTGCTGGTCACGGTATTTCACCGTTTGGGTGAGCCTCTCGATTTTTACCCGGTACTCGGAAGGATAACGAGGAAACGAGGAAGAAGATTCCTGGGTCGGAAGGGTGCCTAACCCAGCGAATCGACCTTTCACTTGCCGGGTTTGCTGCGAATAATTATAACCGATAATAATTAAATAACGAAAATAAAAAAACGAAATGAAATTAAAACTTACCTCAAGTACAATATGGTTTATCTCTTCCCGGGACAAAGAGTTCGAGGACGTCGATCCTTCGATAGTGAGCTGCGATATTGATAGTTCACGGTCCAGCTTCGTCTTCTTGCTCTTCTCGACAACATCCCGCATCCCCAAGTCATGTATCTGACCGGTTTTCTTGTGGGTGTGTCTATGCTCGATGAGTTGAAGATAATCGGGTTCGGAACCAGATTCTCTCGCCTGCGAAAATTTGTTAAGTTAAATAAATATAAAAAAACAGAATTAACAATAAAAAATTTAAATTAAACTTACCATTTCCATTGCTTCCCGTTCGATGGTCTTTGCGCCCGCGTTGTGGATGTAGACCCCTTTCCCGCCTCGTTGGCTATTTCGGTTCTTCGACTGTTGCTCGGAGGTCTTTTTCGTCGCATGCCTACTCCAGTACTCACAGAAGCCCTTCCAGACGTCGTCGTCAAGGTCCTTCGGCTTGTCTTTGTTGTGCTTCCACTTCTGCTTCCACTCGTACATGTGCTTCGAGTACGAGTTTGCGGCATACTTGTCGAATGTGTCAATGACTTTGCGCGTATGATGAGAGTCCCACGTGAACTCTTGCTACAATTTTTTAAAAAAATATGTTACATGTCAAAAAGAAAAATTGACAAAATGAAATTCAAAATAAATAATATATCAATAAATAACTTACCGCGAAAGTCCGGTGCCACACGTCTTTCTCCTCGGTAGGCATGTCCGAATACTTCTCGTACGGTTTGTCCAACATGTTGTGGAGCATCCGTAATATCGCCTTGGTGATCTGAGTCGACAGCTTAAACCTGAAAACATTATGAAAAGATATAAATATGTTAAGTTTAAAAATCTAAATAAATTGAAATAATGTACAAAACTTTTCTTACCAAGTGCCGTCCTCAAACTTCGGGTCGAGTCGAATGCAATGGCCCTGGTTAGGCTGCCGGACTAGCTCCTCGATCTCAATGTGGCTCCGAGCAGCGGATTGCTGGGAATCTGGGATGTGAGTTCCCGAGCTCGTTGGTCCCGGAGGAGGCGTACACCGAGAACCCCGAGAACGGCGTCCTTGGTTGCCGCCTCCCAACTGAAGAACTACGTCGTGATCCCTGCGGAAAACGGTAAAATTGTTAGTAAATTAACAAAAAATTCAAAAGTTACCAAATTTTTTGAAATTTCCGGAAATAAATTTAGGAAAAATTCAAATTTTCCGAAAAATTCAAATTTTCCAAAAAAATTCAAATTTTCCGAAAAATTCAAAGTTTACTAAAAATTCAAATTTTTCAAAAATTTTCAAAATTTGCTAAAATATTTTAAAATCAGTTTTAATATATAAAAATATTTAGAAAACGTTTTATTACTATAAAAAATATTTAAAACAATTTTATTTCTAAAATAATATTAGAAAAACGTTTTTATTATTAAAAAAATATTTTAACATCAACTTAAATATATATAAATATTTTAAAAACGTTTTTATTAGTTAAATGTCTGGCAAGTCCAATCTAGACTTCAGATTGTCCTTCGTCTTCCCTTTGACATTGAGAACGGTGTTCATAATGTTGTCGAAAAAATTCTTCTCAATGTGCATGACATCCAGATTATGCCTCAAAAGATGGTTCTTCCAATAAGGCAAATCCCAGAAAATGCTCCTCTTGTGCCAATTATGAACGTTGCCACAACCATCAATAGGATGATGTCCGTTACCACCACAATCAACGGTCCTCTCTGCACCAAAATCTCTAAACTGAGTCAACAAATACTCACCATCTAACTCAGGAGGAGGACCGTCAAATACTTTCCGGTTCTTCCTAAACAATGTGGTGCTCCGACGATAAGGATGATCGCTAGGTAGGTATCGCCTATGACAATCAAACCAAGACGTTTTCCGTCCGTGCTTCAATTGGAACGCATCAGTGTTATCTTGACAGTACGGGCACGATAACCTTCCGTGCGTTGTCCATCCTGATAACATGCCATATGCTGGAAAATCGCTAATAGTCCACAAAAGTACCGACCGCATGATGAAATTTTGGTGACAAGAAACATCAAACGCTTCAATACCTTGGTCCCATAACATTCGCAGCTCATAAATCAATGGTTGCAAAAACACATCAAGTGATCTCTTCGGATGCTCTGGTCCAGGAACGAGAATGCTAAGGAACAAGAACTCCCTTCGCATGCACAAAGATGGCGGCAAATTGTAAGGTGTTACAATTACTGGCCACAAAGAATATTTTCTGCCGTGCTTCCCAAAAGGGCTGAAACCATCGGTACATAATCCAATGTATACGGTCCTTGCCTCAAACGCAAAGCTGGGATAAATGGATTGAAAATGTTTCCATGCTCCTGCATCTGACGGATGGGCGATTTGTCCATCTGTTGTATGCTCTGCATGCCATCTCATTGCTCCTGCTGTGCGCTCTGACTGATATAACCTCTTCAATCTCTCTATTAACGGTAAATACCACGTCCGTTTATATGGCACTGGCACTCTTCCACCTGTTTCCTTATACCGAGGTTTGCGACAAAAACGACATGTCGTACGATCTGCGTCCTCTCTCCAGTAGAGCATACAGTTGTCTATGCATACATCTATCATCTGATACGGTAATCCTAGACCTTGAACAAGTTTCTGTATCTCATAGTATGATGCCGGTGCAAGATTATCTTATGGCAAAATTTCTTTCACAAAATCAGCGATTGCATCCACGCACTCCTCACTCAAATTGAAATCCGTCTTTATACCCATCATCTTTGTTGCAGTTGATAAAGGGGAATGTTCACCTCTACACCCATCATATAACGTATGTTTAGCAGCGTCTAACATATCAAAGAATCTCCGAGCTTCTAAATTAGGTTCTTCTCCCCTATCTCCATACTCAGCAACCGATGGTATACTTTCATCTGAACATGACCTACAGTACTTTGTTCTTCCATTGCGGGTTCTTCTAAGCTAGTGTTATCCCCAATATAATGTTCACTAGTACTAGCATAATTATCCACCATTGTATCATTTTCTCCATGATAATACCAAATCTTGTAACCCGGCATAAACTCATGACAATACAAGTGTGACCATACTTCATCTATCACGATAAATCTACGATTCCCACAATTGGTACAAGGGCAATAGATTTTACCGATTTTTTTTGCTTTCTTCTGCATACCCGCAAATGCCATGAATTCCTGTAGACCTTTTTTGAATTCCTCCGTAACTAGGTCCGTGTCCGGAATTTGATGAGGCTTGTCCATCCATGATCGAAAATAATTATAAGGATTTGAAGAAGACATTTTCGTAAGGAATTAGATAACAGAGTTTTTTTTTGTTGTGATTATAAATGAAGCGTGGAAACGTTTTTATAAGGAAAATTTTGTGCATTTTCCGACGGATTTCCGACGGATATAAAGTAGATATTATCGATGTCGGCAACCATGTCGGCAACCATGTCGGCATCTGTCGGTAATCCGTCGGAAGTCCGTCGGAAATTTGTCGGAAAATTCCGACGGATGAACGTCGTCGGAAATCCGTCGGCAGTATGTCGGCAACATCAGAATTCGTCAAAAAGTCATCGGAAATCTGTCGAAAAGTGTCCGACGGATTATGGTCGTCGGAATTTCCGACGGATTTCCGACGGGTTAATATTTCCGACGGATTTCCGACGGATTTCCGACGGATGAGAAGTTAGTCGGAAATCCGTCGGAAAGTCGTCAGAAATTTCTGACGGAATTACTGCCGTCGGAATTGCCGTCGGAAATACACATGTTTTCTTGTAGTGTTCACAATCAAACTGCAACCTCTCACATGGTGATCTTCAAACAAATAGATTGCAACATCCATGATTCCATCCTGGCACTGATCTACCGGAAAGCATTCAAGGACTTACTTTTCCAATGGTTCACCTATGAGTAGTCCATTAATCTAGTTTGGACCAAATCCTTCAATGTTTATCATCAATTATGCTTTTTTATTCTTTTTTGGCCTATTTTAACTTTTTTTGCTCCGCCGAACAAATTGTAAAGCAAACCGATCCATTTTTCTAGTAAATATAATTCACATTTTTATATATATAAAAAGTGCTTCATGTGCCTTCCGAACGGGCCGGGTCCCTATCTGAGGCCTAGGTCGTCTTAACCTTAGGTTGTTGTTTAGTTTAAAAAACCGACTTGAAAACGAATGCAAATTTAGACTTATATAATTCCAATTAAAACACAAAAGACATTATAAATTGTGACTTGCAAAAGAATGACACCAAACCATCGTTTAAAACCTTAGACAAAGTTAAAGAGGTTCCTTTCACAGCAATCCCCAAAAATCAACTCCTAACTATGCTGAACTTCGTCATCGTGTGTCCTATTCAATTGACACTCGCACACTTTTCGAGTCACCGGCAAGAAACAATGAGACAAGAGCTTTGCAACTCAATGAAATAATCACGAGAAAAAAATAAACTTTTTTTTGGTAAAATGTTAAGATTAATACCAATTTTCGAAGTTTTTTACAGCGGTACAGAGATTCAACGAAGAGAAACAGAAAGACCAAAATCTACTAACAACGACGAAGAACAACAAGATACACGACGTTTTAGGAATCGGTAAATGGTCACGAAAATAAAGAACCGAGACGAAGCCAGACGAAAGAACACCAATCACACGCCTAAGCGCGGACCATCACGTGTTTGCCACAGCCCCGGGAGAGCTGGAGTCCATTTTAGTTGCCACGAGCATAATCCCGAGGCCAGTCTCAAACCTCGAGAAAAAAATAAACATGCATCAATCTCATCACATATTTCCATCGCCTCGTGTCTATGACTTTGTTACTTAGCTTCATCGCTATTCAAGTGCATTGTAACCCATGGCCAAAGGCTCATGGCATCTAGGCCATCATATGCATGTACAATCACCTCATCACGTCTATCATGCACAAGGCATTATGCCATTCGTCCATCCATATCCACAAAACACAGTACCAAACCATATCACTACAAGAAAATATCTGATTTTCTACAGAAATTATCGTCAGAAAAAGATAGAAAATGGTCTTTTCCTACCAATTTCTTATGAAAAAAACTTTGCAGTTATCGCTCGTCAGAAATCGAGAATGGTAGGAAAATGGTAGGAAAATTCCTATCAGAAATCTCGTAGGAAAAATTCGTCGGAAATTTTAATAGGAAAGTGATAGGAAAATTCATCTACGACTATCTGATAGGCACTAAACGACTCAAACACATCCCACACATGCACATGCATAAAACCGAACCAACCTCTTAAAAAAAAAAGTTTCAAATTATTTCATAAATTAAAGAAAACGCGAGATAGTCCTATATGCATGCAAATGGACTTACATTACATGGATTACCCGACATATAACCTCCCGACCCAAAATATAATTTAATGCAATTTTCTTGAACCAAAAAGACATTTTAACCAAGATTATATGTATATTTAACATGGCCCGGTCGAAACAGATCAAGGAAAACTGGAGCGAATTGCTCTCTGGCTCAAAAATTCCCAATCGGTTGACCCGATTGCCGAACCGATAATAATCCCCAAAATCAAATTAATCAAATAAAATATGAATTCTCTCGAACCGAAATTTAAAGTTTAAACATAAGCATTTGAACTCAAATAACACTCAAATCATAAAATAATTTAATTAATTAAGTCGAATACAATCTCTTATGGTTCATTACTTCGCATGCAAATCTCAAGCCAAGACGCATCAAATATCCCGACAATAAGCCACAACGGTTCAACAATGACATACAGACGCATCAATTTCATGCTTTTAGTTCACCGGAGCAGATCCTAATTCATCACAACAATAAGATCACACAAGGTAAAGGCAATCGTGCATCAACCACGGTGTAAACCTGAGCCCCTTCTCAGATCCAAGATCCTTCTCGGCTCGGGTCAAAAGGTGGGTTTGACGCTGGAGAGCAGACTGAACATGTGCTACAAAGAACAATCAATGCATCGTAGAAAATGCGATAAGGTGTCTCTGAAAATGCAAGTTTCGGAGATTGGTGAATTAGTTGCCACTTGGATTCCTTTGGGTGAGACACTTCCTCGATCAAATCATGAATAATGTGGCTACTCTATAAGAATTCATTGACTGCATCATCATAATTGTATCAAAATTAACATATTCGTATACATAAGATTATGTTGGAATAGATTCATATGTACCAAGTAAAAAGGAAAATCAAGAAAGAGGAAGAAAAAAGGAAAAACAAACCAAAAGGAAACCAAGCAACAAAGGAAATTGGGCAAAGAGAAAATCATGAAGAAGAGGCAAAAAGAAAAAGGAAATTGGGCAAAAAGGAAATCATGAAGAAATAGCAATTTACTATTCTTGTTTAGAATCACAACTCTATAAATAGAGTTCTAGGCTTAAGGTTTATTGTATCACAAAATAAGATCACAAATAAGATCACAAAGATCAAAGAGAAAGAGAGAAATTAATAAAAGAGAAAAGTTTTTAAGAGAAATCACAAAATCCCAACATGGTATCAGAGCCAAGGTCATGAGTGCAATACCTTTAAAGAAAAAGAAATAACAAAAAAATCGTTTCGTGCAAAATTCGGTTCGAACTAATTCCGCAGCAGAATCGTTCGTGCAAAATCCTTATTCGCGAAAATCAGGTTCGTGCAAAATCCGAGTTCGTGCAGAATCCGTGCAGAAGCAAAAGAAGCGTGATCATCACTAAAAACATGCAAACATTAAATATTCCAGTATTTTATGGGCAAAATTATGAGCTTTGGGTTGCAAGGATAAAAATTACTTTGAAAATTCAAGAGCTTTGGGAAGTTGTGGAGAAAGGACTTCCACCGGAGCCAAAACAAAAATCAAAGGTACTAGAAGAATGGAAAAACAAGGAGATGCAAGATATGAAAGCTCTACAACGTTTTTTGGAGATTCTGCTTTTACTGCTAGTACCAGAAGAAGAGCCTTCCATTGCCCCGATGTTGAAACCGCATGTCTCTGTATTTGGGAAGAGAGAACCCAAGACGTTTCTATTTTCAGAAACAGGAATAGTACTGTCCATCAGCTGTGTACTTGACAACATCATGTCCTGCTGCACGTAGCTTGAACCATCAATCTTGAAAACCTCAATATGATCATCAGTTTGTTGGTAACCCATTACTTCTGATTCACGAATTTCAGATGGAGGAGTAAAAAGCCCGGACCCCTCTATGTTTTCCTGCATCGAGTTGTCAAGGATCCCATTGGTTGTAGAGATATTCGCAGCAGTCTGGTCTGGATGCCTCCCACCGGTGTTATGATTTTCAGTAGTATGCTCTACCCTCATCGTTTGGATCCCCAGCCCACTGTCAGTAGCTTCCGCAGCTTTAAAATTCTTAGATATTGCACCGGTAGGCATCAAGGTCGAGGTGTGCAGATTCAGATCCTGGCCTGAAACATTCTCAGCATTCACACTGTTGTCCTTCTCTAAGCTCTGGTGAGCATGCATTACAAATATACAATATTTCCTAATAATATTGTAGATCTTCTAGATCCATCTATATTTTATACTCTCTTTTAGATTTAAATTAACTATAGAAAACTTTCAAAACTTGATGCATTCTTTGTAAAAATGGTTTTTTTATTAAAAAAAAAATTTACATTCAATTCAACAACAACAAAAAAATCGTTGAAAAATGTATTCAATGAAGGATTAAGTGGTCTAATGTTTGTCACACATCTGCTGACATCTTACTGGTGTCGAATGCGACTCCACATGTCCTCTATGTGTAGAGGTATTTGACTATTGGGCCGGTTTGTTGTGATCCAAAATGATAACCAAAAAACAAAAAAGTATTCAATGATGCGTACAACCTCTCTAATTGACTGCATCTTACATAACAGTTGGAATCAATGTCTCGGGATCGTATCTTTACGTCTTTGAAGACGATTTTTGGACAGTTTTTTTTTATAATGACTATGAGGTTTTGGATCTAGACCCTCTTAATTAAGAAATATATCATGATGCACTCCACATCTTAGTCTTGTAGGTTCATTCATGACTTTTTTCATCAATACTTGATCAAAAGATATTTTACCCTTCGATATATCTTAGCTTCCTTAAAATTAGATTTAGGTTTAGTCTTTGTACCTTTTTTACTTGCAGATTCCATAGAATTTTGTTTCATCTTCAAGAACTTTGATCAAACCCAAAATTACAAGTTGAGTTTGTTCTTTGTATCTTACGTTTCCATAGGCTGAAATATTTATTCCCATCAAAATTCTTCACCTCAGACCTGTTATATGTGTTGAGTCCATGCGCCAACTTTGCTTTTGATTTGATTTCTTGAATCAATACCTTGATTTAATTCTTTTCAACACCCAAAGAGAATCATACAATCTTGCGCTCTTGTATCACTTGCAAATAACTATATCTCTCTCTCAATCTAGTTGCAAATCAATAGAATCATCAGTTAGAATTACATGATGTGGTCACCAGTCCATTTTACGAGTTCTCCGATCTTTTAACATGGACATCTTGGTGGAATCTTGTTGCGAAATCGCAAGTGAAACTAGATTAACTCCTTAAAACCTAAGAATAATAGAGAAAACGACTAAGACGTATACCTTTTTGTAGTGTGAATGAACTTTTACGAACTCTAAATATCTTTTTATATAAGTTTCAAAAACCGACACGAATAGAAATTAAAAAAATATAGGAAAATATCTCCTCCGCGGCCATGGCATTCTATTCTTTGCTCACTTGAGAAGGATCCACTGCAGTAAATTAAATTTGAAGTCCTCTTGAATAACAAACCGTAAATGGATTGCAATGGAGTATTTCTCAAATGAGCAGGCGAATTCTACAAATTTTACTATAATATTGAATGATTTACAGAGCTTAATCGAATCGAGCTTTTGTGTTTTACATGTAAAGAATTACAAGAATATAAGGACAAGGAAGAAGAAGACATGCGTACTACTAATATGTTTCAACAGCAAAATAGACATGCCTATAATCTCGGTCCATTCTCACAAAGCAGATCCAACAGACCAATAAAAGTTTATTTTGTTTTTTTCTAAGAAAATAGAAGGTAGGTTTGGAGAGTTGCCAAAAAATAGCCAATGATATTGTTAACTTTTCTTGACCAAATCAGAATGTACTCCGAAATGCATATATTACCCCTGAAGAAAACATAGCAACCCATCCACATTTTGATCCCTAGAAAATTGCTATAGCAACGTTATCGTTAACCAAAATAACTTCACTTTATCTACGTGGTGTCAAGCTCAAACTTTCTTGAAATCCTACGCATTAAACATTTTCCAAGTTGCAAATCAAATTATGTCCTAAAAAGACACAAATATAATCCTCTCGTTGACAATAAGTGGGAAAACTTTCAATGATTAACTCGTTGCAATAAGTTCAAAAATATTAATTAATATTCTCAAGATCATAAACAATAACCTAATAGCCATGATCTTAAACTACATATGAGCATGAGAATATACATATATTAGTCTAAACGCACTTTGATCTCACATAAGTTCAGATTTGAGATAAAAACCGGAAACAAATAGAGTTCAAATCTAGAAAACGATCATTAAAAAGAAACATGAAATGACTGTTTCACTACTCTTTATGATGTTTCAAAAACATCAAAAAGAGCTATTACAATCTGGCATGCTTGGGCCTAACCTGAACTTAACCTTAGACAAATTTAGTGAGACCTTTCTTTTGAGATATGCTTTTTATGTGATTGATCCTTGCATAATCAGGTTCGAATTGGTTGATCTTTGGATTTCTAGGCTTCGTCAGCGTTATCTTCTCTAGAGATTTTGCGTTCCAGACAAAGAACTCCACTATATCCATCTCATGCCAGTGGTTTTTAAAGCCCATGATCTCAACAAACTTGATAGTGTCTAAACGGTAGTTGTGAATCTGAATATGTTTCTTCTGATGAAGCTCCCAATGATATCCAGGTTCAAATGTGAAATCATTTATCTGCACAGAACAAACCAAAGTTCTAATGGATTAGCCCATTAGTCGAAGAGAAGTATTGTTTGGATATGTATATATATATATATATATATATATATATATATATATACAGAGAGAGAGAGAGAGAGAGAGAGAGAGAGAGAGAGAGAGAGAGAGAGAGAGAGTTTAGGGCACTGTACGTCGATCAAAACCTTTTTGAGGTTACGGCACTGTTCGAGGAATCCAGCGATGTCAAAAAGATTTCATATTGTGGTAGCTTTGAAACAAATCTGAAATTCTTGTAAGTTCCAAAAGCAGAAAGTAGGTTTTCTCATTGCTTCGTCGTTGTATCCATACGTGAAAGCCTATACATATACATGTGTAAGGAAACATCAAAACTCACTCTAAAGCAAGAGTTCAAAATTATAACCAAAAGAAAAAACATGTGAAAGTTGCAGTCTATGTGTGATGAACATTCTCTATCATGATCATTAAAGAGTTTATGCAAATGATACTCTAAAATCTAACCACTTAAGCTTTAATAATGATGCATGTAACAAAATCAGTACCTAAACTTTTAAAGAATAAGATTTCTGTTAGAATTTATTTGTTTTCAGTGTCAGATCTTATTGTACCTTATCTATATATAGATCAAGTACTTTTTGTAATTTTTGTTTTGACTCCACAACTAGGTTAATTCTAAAAGTCGTCTATAATTAATGTTTGGGAAACAGATACAGCGCTAAGACAAAAGAGAATATAAAAAATAATTCTAGGCATGTCTAATAAAGATCTTAAATAGGTCTTTCAAAAAATTTTGTTGGGTCACAAAGTAAAATTTGCAACTTCATTAACGAAAGGTTACGAGACCGAGTTAAAGGTTTAGTAATCCAAATATATTATAAAGTAGGCAACGAGATTCTAATGGTGGGGATGCATAATGTTTTCTTGTAGACGTCTAAGATAAAAATTTCTAAGATCTCAACTCGTGCATATAATCTCAAAATGATATCATAAACTCCACTCAGCTATTATAAATAAACGTGCAGAAAACTATTTTATAAATTTATAAAAACTAAATTACAAAAAGATTTACCTCAAGAAAGATGTTTGTCGTTGCGAGGACACGAACTCTTGTATAGGCTCCCATATTAGCAAGCACCATTTCAGATAGATCGTAAAAACGCCAAAAAAAACTCCGCTTATAATGGAGTTTTGCCTCTTTAATCGCGTACACTCTCGAAAAGTCTACCATCATGAAATATCCATCATACTTGTAGCATTCGAGAGTAGGTGCATTCAACATAATGGACAAGAGATTCCTGGTAGATTCCAAGACCAGCGACTTGAACTTCTTATGATTTTGGGCGTTGATGTTCAATGTCGCATACATTTGACATCTGATTAGCTCAAGCGTCTCGAGGTGGATGCAGTTGCTGAATATCGCATCTATCATCTCTTTTTCACTTCGCTCTTCGTTAGCGCAAGTGTCCTCAATAACTTTAAACCCTTTGGAGGATTATCCGTTATGTTGAACTCACACCAGCTTAACTTCAAGACTGTTAGCGTCTCGATGGCCGAGAAATCGACTGGGATCTCTATAACTTTCTTTGCTTTAGAGAAATCCAACACAAGTTCTTGGATGTTTTTACCAAGACATGTATTGATCCATGAGAGTATCTTATCTTCCATGCCAATATGATTGAGAAGTAGAACAAATCGATTAATCTCTGA
Source organism: Eutrema japonicum (assembly GCA_030161315.1). Taxonomy (NCBI): domain Eukaryota; kingdom Viridiplantae; phylum Streptophyta; class Magnoliopsida; order Brassicales; family Brassicaceae; genus Eutrema; species Eutrema japonicum. The sequence goes on along the minus strand of BSQW01000007.1, from coordinate 50,634,561 downwards.
GCCTTTGTGCTGATTGAAAACGCTTTCAATGATGCTTACAGCCTTTACTTGATTGCATCTCACGGAGTATATTCCGCTAAAATCAAGGTCTTGAGACCGAATCTATGTGGTTTTGAATTTTTTGGACATAGAACGGTTTCGTAAAAGAGATTGAATTGGGAGAAACAGCGACATGATGTGTTCCACCAAGTCGTCAGGCAAAGTTTCATCGAGTTTTATCTTCTTATGTGAAGATTCTTGCATTTTCACTATACTCTTAGAAGGATTATTCACAATAATTTTCAGTGAGTAAAGATTTATATGCAGACTATGTCATGGAAAACTGAGTTATTTTTTGGTGATGCTTTCAATTTTTTATTGAATGATTATGATACATTTAATTTATTTGCTTTTGTCTTTTTACATAATACACAGCTGTAATTTCTATATTTTTAAGAAAAAACAGATTGGCTGGTCTATTTTTACCTTTTTTAGAATCTCAACAGTACACTTATGTATGCATGTTTGCTAATATATATAGATTTTTTTCTATATTTTACCAAGAATTAGACACATGTCATTTTTATTACTAACTAGATTTCAAAAAATGTCAAAACAAATTAAGATTTAGATACATGTTCTAAACAAAATTAACATCTTATGAACTTGATAAAATTTGCTAGCTGGTAAAAAGTTTCAAAAAAAAAAATCATTAGATTTTTTATTAACTTCCATTTTAACCTCCGTTTCTTTATTTTCCATTTTTTCAAACTTAATAAAAATTTAGTTATATCTTAAAAGAAGAGTATTTTTAGAATCTGTTTCCAAACATTCCTTATTTATTTTAATAAATTGAACGCGTTGTGTACGTCCTTATGGTGCACTTCTCATTTCTTTGCTGCAACAACACGATGAAGACCACGAACCGTCATCATTTTAACCACTGGTGAAAAAGTCTAATCGAAATCTTCTCATGCAATTTGCTTATTTCCCAATGCAACAAGTCGAGCTTTATGCTGTTCAAGAGACATGTCGGCATTATACTTGATTCGATATCCTACGTGTGATTTTCTTCAAGAGCATGAACTTCTTTTGAACAAGCATTTCTCCATATTTCGTGTTTGATCGCTTCGGAGTAACTCATGGGTTCAACACCAGCTGTGACAGCAGCTAAAAACACTTGATGGGATGGAAATAATCCAGCGTTAGAGACATAATTAGTTAAAAGATACGATATCTTACCTTCGACCATTTCAGCGGACAGTGGATCAGAGACATGGAGAGAGAGATGGGGTTCTTCACAACAGTTCATCGTGTAAGTAAGGAAATTTTTCATTTAACGGAGGGTCTCCGTTCTCTCTGTCCTCGGCCCAGTAACTTAACATTTTCACTTGAAGAGACCTCTTCACTGGATCTGACCATCGGATTAGACGATGGCTCAACAACCACAATTTCAGGATTAACATCCTCTGTTTCAACGTACTATGTTTCAACATACGCAGTTTCGGGAGTGGTAACTGATATGCTCAAATTAATATCCTAACAGTACTAAAGCAGCAGTTGTAGTATAGCTAGGGGTCGAACCACAAAGACTCAGAGAAGTCGCACAATAGATTGTATAGTGTCAAATCAAGCTAAGCAAATAGGATAAAATAAATGCAATAAATGATAACGAGTTGTAAATTCAATAGAGAGAATATAGGCCCATGATTTTTCTCAGGAAATCAATGAATGCAGATAAATTAACTAACATGATTCAGATTTAGCGCGGTTCTTGAACTGAAATCACTAAAGTATAATTAACCAATTGTCGTTGCGAGAATTATCTAAATATAAATCCTAGGAATTCCAAATCTCTTTGCGAATCCTAAAGTCTAATCAGTTTTAAAGTTCAGGTTTGATATGTTCACAAATCAATTAAACCAAATCTCTTTGCGAATAATCAATTTGCTCACCTAGGTTCTATCAGGTAATTAATCGCATTGTCGTGCCTAATCAAGTATCCTAAGATCTAAGTTCCAGATTCGTCAACCTAGAATTAGCTTTGAGAACAATCTATGGCGAAGAACTAATTCAGATTGTGAATCCTAAACAGATAATCAACCTAGCATTCAAAGAAAACCCTTATGAGAACCCTGAACCTAAAGTGGATCTACTCAGACATGGAGGATGAAAACAACATGATTGAATAGATCATCAAAGAATCAATAACAAAACAGGAGTTCAGAGTTGTCTCTCCAAAAACCAGATAAAGAATCAAAGTAGCAAAATAAAGCAATAGAAAATAAAGCATAGCCAACAAGATGGCTGTAAAATCCCTATAAATAACATAAATCATGAATTGGGGCTTCTTGTAATTATTAAAGACTTCTGGACCAAGTTGCGTTGTGTACGTCCTTATGGTGCACTTCTCATTTCTTTGCTGCAACAACATGCTGAAGACCACGAACTGTCATCATTTTAACCACTGGTGAAAAAGTCTAATCGAAATCTTCTCCAGCAATTTGCTTATTTCCCAATGCAACAAGTCGAGCTTTATGCTGCTCAAGAGACATGTCGGCATTATACTTGATTCGATATCCTACGTGTGATTTTCTTCAAGAGCATGAACTTCTTTTGAACAAGCATTTCTCCATACTTCGTGTTTGATCGCTTCGGAGTAACTCATGGGTTCAACACCAGCTGTGACAGCAGCTAAAACAGTTGATGGGATGGAGATAATCCAGCGTTAGAGACATAATTAGTTAAAAGATACGATATCTTACCTTCGACCATTTCAACAGACAGTGGATCAGAGCCATGGAGAGAGAGATGGGGTTCTTCACAACAGTTCACCGTGTAAGTAAGGAAATTTTTCATTTAACGGAGGGTCTCCGTTCTCTCTGTCCTCGGCCCTGCAACTCAACATTTTCACTTGAAGAGACCTCTTCATCGGATCTGACCACCGGATAACACGATGGCTCAACAACCACAATTTCAGGATTAACATCCTCTGTTTCAACATATTATGTTTCAACAGACGCAGTTTCGGGAGTGGTAACAACAACTGGTTGTGTATCGGAGGGAACAACTTCAATAGTAACAACATCCGTCAAGGTCCCCCTATTGTTCATGATAGGAACAGGTGAAATAAGCCAACCATCATCAACACCAGAAGACAAAGATAACGAAGGCAGAGAAGGTGAATTTTGAGTTGAAGCATTGACGAAGGGAAATATGCTTACATGAAAAATCACATTTCTGGAAATAATAAATTTTGTTGTATTCATGTCATAGACTTTCCACCCTTTTTGACCAAATAGATATCGGACAAATATACAAGTACGACTCCGAGCACCAAACTTGTCTTTGTATCTTGATCGGAAATGTGTATGACATAGAGATTCAAACACGCATAGATGATCAATCGTAGGTGTCTCACTGTGAAGGATTTTTTAAGGAATCTTCCCTTTAAGAACAATAGAAGGTGTCCGATTAATAAAATGGTAAGGCGTGAGCATCGCCTCGCCCCAATAAGTGATTGGCAAATTTCCTGGAAACAACAACGCTCTAGACACATTGAGAATGTGTTTATGCTTTTTTCCACTCGACCATTTTGTTGTGGACTACTAACACAAGACGTATAATGAAGAACACCATTCTCCCAAAAAAATGTAGAAAGGCACATAAACTCAGTACCATTGTCACTACGAATGCTTTTAACGACCTTGCCAACCCTTTTTCAGCTATCTTGCAAAAAATTTGAAGAACTGTTTTGACCTCTGATTTGGCGAGAAGTAAATATGTCCATACAGCCCGAGAATGGTCATCTACGATGGTTAAAAAAAAAGACAGCTCCACACGAAGCCAATACACGATACGGACCCAAAACATCATAATGAATCAAGCCAAAACAATCTATTGATTTATTTTAACTTTCAAAAAACACCTCTCGAATTTTCTATTCCCTAATACATGTGTCACAAGGACTAGGGACAACATATTTTATTAAACTAGAAGAAAACATAGGTAGATATGAAAATACCGAAAGCGACGGATGTTTGAGCCGCTTATGCCACAAATCACGATCAACTGAACCAGAGACTTGATTAACCCATGAAGCCATGATATCTTTGAAATAATAAACCACATTACGCTCTTCATTGGCTCCAATTAGGGTCCCCATGATATGGTCATTTAAAACACACACCGTATCGGTTAGCAAAACATAACAATTTGTTTGCTTTAACCACTTTGAAACTGAGATCAAAGAACACTTTAAGTTGGGAACAAATAAAAATTTGAGCAGCGTAATACGACCAGACAACGGAAATAAGCCCACGTGAGTGGCAACCGTCTTATTCCCATATGTGAATCCCACCGGACATGGTGGTATCGGAGTAACATGTACAAGAAACGAGAGTTCTTCTGTCATGTGATAAGACGCTCCCGTATCAAGTACTAAATCACCATGTCTACTCTTACCAGAGAGCTTGTCAGAACGTATGTTAGTCTTTTCATGAATCTACTGCGTAAGAGCGAACAACTGCTCTTGAGTGAATTCGGAAAACGTCGAAGAGTTGGATGTTGTGGTGTGAGCATTCTGGACTTTCACCGGTGTGTTTCTACAGCGATTTTGACTTCCAAAATCAGAGTTGAAGGTTCGATCACCACCACGTCCACCTTTGATAGAACCTCGTCCTTCTCCTATGTTCTGGTATCGTTCTTCGAACCATTCTGGAAACCCAATTATCTGCCAACAATTTGCTTTATCATGACCATTGCGACCGCAATGAGTGCACTGAAGTGGGCGATCCCTATGACGAGTGGAGGACTTATGTTCAGATTTGTTAGAAGATCCAAACTAATCAAAGAAAAAAAACCACAACGTTTTGTTGCGATTCACATTCTTTAGCTGAATTGAGACGCTGCTCTTCTCGAATCATCTTAGCATAAATTTCACCGAGATTTGTAGATTCGGAGAAGATAATAGCCTGACACATTCCTCCAAATAGGAGAAGGTAAATTTTCAGTTGAAGCATTGACGAAGGGAAAGATGCTTTCGTGAAAAATCATATCTCTCGAAATAATAATATATTTTGTATCCATTACATAGACTTTTCACTCTTTTTGATCAAATGGATATCCGACAAATATACAAGTACGACTCCGAGCACCAAACTTATCTTTGTCTCCTGATCAGAAATGTGTATAACATAGAGATTCAAACATGCAGAGATGATCAAACGTATAGTGTCTCGTTGTGAAGGATCTCGTAAGGACTCTTCCCTTTCAGAACAATAGAATGTGTTTGATTACAATAGAAGGTGTTTGATTAATAAGATGGGAAGTCGTGATTGCCGCCTCGCCCCAAAAAGTGATTGACAAATTTCCTTGAAACAACAACGCTGTAGACACGTTGAGAATGTGTATATGCTTTCTTTGCACTCGACCATTTTGATGTGCAGTACCAACACAAGATGTTTGATGAATAATACCATTCTATTGAAAAAATGTAGGAAGGCACATAAACTCAGTACCGTTATCACTACGAATGATTTTAACAACCTTGCCAAACTGTTCCTCCTCTGTTATGGTTTCGTTCTTCGAACCATTCTGGAAACCCAATTATCTACATCTGTTATGGTTTTGTTCCTCCTCTGTTATGGTTTCGTTATTCGAACCATTCTGGAAACCCAATTATCTACCAATAATTTGCTTCGAAAGATTAGGTGTTAGAAGCATTGTGCTCTGATACTATGTAAACCTAGGAAAACTTTGAATATTTTTGTGTTGATATCAGACGGCGTATACAACGTATATATATATACAAGATATAAAAACCTTATTTTAACTTGATGTCCAAGCTATACAAACCGTCATAAGGCTCAATACTACTATCCAGCTCAATATCTCTAATACGTTAAAATCAATGAATTTGCTTTGCTTAGCCGGGAAAGAAAAAATAAACTTAATTATTATAAACAATAAATCACGACATTATGATACGTAGCATGTGTGCATTGATATTTCAAATTATTAAGTCTAGAATTTTGCACAAATACAAACAAACAAGAGAACATAGTATGGGAATACATTGGTGTTGAATAAGTCACTACAAAAAAACAGGTGTATTTCCGACGGCAATAATTCCGTCGGAAATTTCTGACGACTTTCCGACGGATTTCCGACTAACTTTTCATCCGTCGGAAATCCGTCGGAAATATTACCCCGTCGGAAAGCCGTCGGAATTTCCGACGGATTTCTGACGATCATAATCCGTCGGACACTTTTCGACAGATTTCCGACGACTTTTTGACGAATTCTGATGTTGCCGACATACTGCCGACGGATTTCCGACGGACTTCCGATGGATTTCCGACGGATTACCGACAGATGCCGACATGGTTGCCGACATCGATAATATCTACTTTATATCCGTCGGAAATCCGTCGGAAAATGCACAAATTTTCCTTATAAAAACTTTTCCACGCTTCATTTATAATAACAACAAAAAAAAAATCTCTGTTATCTAATTCCTTACGAAAATATCTTCTTCAAATCTTTATAATTATTTTCGATCTTGGATGGACAAGCCTCATCAAATTCCGGACACGGGCCTAGTTACGGAGGAATTCAAAAAAGGTCTACAGGAATTCATGGCATTTACGGGTATGCAGAAGAAAGCAAAAAAAACCGGTAAAATCTATTGCCCTTGTACCAATTGTGGGAATCGTAGATTTATCGTGATAGATGAAGTATGGTCACACTTGTATTGTCATGGGTTTATTGTAACGCCCGTGTTCCGCAATTCTGCCAAACGAGGGAATTTGGCTAAGGCAGAATTGAGTTTAGCCTAGAAGAATTGGAAAGAAGGCAAGTGCTCGTGGGAAATTGAGTTTAGCCGAAGAAATTCGATCAGATCGGGTGATTTCTGAACTGATTAAGTTTTAGCCGAGCTAAAAACCGGCTGGCCGTAAAATTCGGGAGTTTAGCCGAGCTAAATTCAGCTGGCCGAATTTTTCGGGAGTTGGTCGGATTTCAGACAAGCTGGTGAATATTATTCGGGGGAAATCATGTTTTAGCCGAGAAAATGTGTATAAAATGTAACCGTTTACATTTTAGCCGAATAAAAATGTAACTGTTGATATATTTGCCGAGCCAGTGTGAATAAAATGCAACCGTTTACATTTTTGGCCGATAGATCTGAATAAAATGTAACTGCTTACATTTTTGCCGAGTTATATGAAGAAAATGTAACCGTTTACATTTTTAGCCGAGCGCGCGTGAATAAAAATGTAACTGTATTACATTTTAGCCGAGAGATTGTATAAAAATGTAAATACGGCAGTTTATAGCGGTTTCTGAGGGAAAAGACGCGCGTGTGAGGGCGGTTTCTATTTTAGCCGATTAAAATAAACCGCAGGACGGTTATTCGCTGATCAAAAGGGGATTCGATCTATTTTAATTAATTCTGGGCTCATTTTCTCCTTCTCGCGCGACCAAAAGAACTCTGAAAGTATAAGGGAGAAATTGTGAGAAGTTACTCGAGAGAAAGTTCAGATTATCCGAGGAAAATCGATCGCGAGGAGTTTAGCCGAACGAGAATTCAGATTATCCGAGGAAAATCGATCGCGAGGAGTTTTAGCCGAACGAGAATTCAGATTATCCGAGGAAAATCGATCGCGAGGAGTTTTAGCCGAACGAGAATTCAGTGTATTCGGGGAAAATCGATCGCGAGGAGTTTTAGCCGAACGAGAATTTATTTCTGGTCCGAGGAAGGGATTCTAGCCGAGAGAAGGGATTTTCTGTTCGATCCGAATCCGAAGGAAACGAAGGTGAGTGCGTGACCGTGGCCTTAAGTCTGGGTCGTTGCTTGAGTAGATGGTGTTCTGTTTGTCTGATGAATTCGATGTTATCGTTATTCATGTTCTGTTGACTATCCGTGGGATTATGTACATTATTGGCGATCTAGACTGAGATTTAGCCGGTAATGGTATATAATCACTCGGCTAGGTTCTGGATACGATGTTTATCGTTTATTCATGTTCTGTTGGCTATCCGTGGGATTATGTACATTATTGGCGATCTAGACTGAGATTTAGCCGGTAATGGTATATAATCACTCGGCTAGTTCTGGTTCTGATATGCATCTGATTGATTCTGGTTTATTCTTGTTGTGATTCATGCTTTGGCTAAGTGAGACGGGATGACCGTTCTCACTAAGCATTTCTGTTGCTTATGCCTCCTTTTGGATGCAGGTTCTGATTGTAGCCGAGATGTTATATATGATGGTTGATCAGTTCGCGGGACAAAGGCTGGAACGGTTGGATGGTTGTGTTGGGTAGATTCGGTCTAGTTTACATTTTGTAGTAGCTTATATGCAAACTTAACAAATGTGCTAGAACCTCGTGTGTATTAATTCAAGTATTCTGTTTTAATTCAAGTTTCTGTATTAATCTATTTATGCTCGGAAATGACTAAGTCTGAATGAACTAGAACGTGCAAAAATTAAAAATCTGGTATATTCTAATCCGGCTAAAATTGTTAAGTGTTGGCTAAATTTATAAAAATCGGATTAGGGTCTTACAAGTTGGTATCAGAGCGCGGTCGGTTCTAGGACAGAGTCTAGCATAAGTGGGTTAGTGGGAATACCATCCTTCCAGCGCCTTATCTCGCGGTAAGTCTGATTTTTCTGTATGGCTGCCTAAGTTAGTTTGCCGGCTAACTTAGAATTTTCTGATCTTGTCATTGTAAATGGCAAGAGGTAACCGTAAGAGGCGAGTTGATGATGAGTCTGGTGTGAACAACGAGGGAGAACATCCTGTTGAGGAAATGGCCGAGAATACGGCAAACGTTGCTGCCGCTCCGGTTGGTTTGGAAGGGGCTTTCCGGGATCTACGTCAAGGGGCAAAAATCAGTGAGGGAATACGAGTCGGATGTAAGGAAGACTACCTTTAGGATAAGGTATGGTCACTTTGAGTTCGTAGTCATGCCAGTTGGATTGACGAACGCACCTGCGACTTTCATGAAGCTCATGAACAACGTTTTCAGAGGTTGCCTAGATGAGTTCGTGATCATCTTCATAGATGACATTCTGGTCTACTCAAAGAACCGGGAAGATCACGTGGATCACCTCAGGACGGTGATGAATAGACTGAGGGAACATAAGTTGTATGCTAAGCTTAGCAAATGCAGTTTCTGGCAAAGGGAGATCGGATTTTTGAGGCATGTGGTCTCGGATAAGGGAGTATCCGTAGATCCGGAAAAGATTAAGGCAATCGCGGAATGGCCTAGACCTAATAATGCCTCGGAGATAAGGAGCTTCCTTGGTTTAGCCGGGTATTACCGACGTTTTGTTAAAGGCTTTGCGACATATTCACTCAGCCGGAGTTGAACATGAGGCAGCGTAGGTGGATGGAGTTTGTAGCCGATTATGATTTGGATATTGCCTACCATCCGGGAAAGGCAAATCTTGTTGCGGATGCACTTAGCAGGAAGAGAGTGGCCGCATCTGCCGAAAAAGATATGGAAGGATTGGTCAGTATGGTGGGGACCTTACGATTGGCAGCTTTGACTGACGAGGTGGAACCGTTGGGTTAGGGTGCAGCAGATCAGGCGGATTTGTTAAGTCGGGTACGGTTGGCTCAGCAGAAAGAGGAGATTCTTATGAAGTCGGCGAAGAATGATAATACGGAGTAGCAGACTTCAAATAATGGGACGATTTTAGTTAATGGCCGTGTGTGTGTTCCAAATGACAAGGAACTCAGGGAAGAAATTCTTAAGGAAGCTCACCATTCTAAGTTTGCGATTCACACGGGATCGACCAAGATGTATCGAGATCTGAAACGGTACTACCATTGGGTTGGGCTGAAACGAGATGTGGCTAAGTGGGTTGCTGGTTGTCAGACTTGTCAGATGGTGAAGATTGAACATCAGGTTCCGAGTGGGCTGTTGCAAATTTTACCAATTCCAGAATGGAAATGGGACATGATCACAATGGATTTTGTGACCGGATTGCCAAAGTGTGGCAACATGGATTCGATTTGGGTCATAGTCGATAGATTGACTAAGTCTGCTCATTTCCTTGCAATCAACAAGCAGGACAAGGCCGAAGGATTGGCAAAGTTATATGTGGAGCAGATCGTTAAGTTGCATGGAGTGCCGGCGAGTATAGTTTCTGATCGAGACTCGCGTTTTGATCGGCTTTCTGGAAAGAACTTCAGAAACGTTTTGGGACAAGAGTTCACATGAGTAGAGCCTATAATCCGCAGACAGATGGACAGTCCGAGAGGACAATCAGGACACTTGAGGATTTGTTGCGAGCTTGTGTTCTGGATTGGGGCGGTAGATGGAAGGATTACTTGCCTTTGGCGGAGTTTTCCTATAATAATAGCTATCACGCTAGTATTGGGATGTCACCGTTTGAAGCGTTGTATGGACGGCCGTGTCGTACACCGCTATGTTGGACCCAAGTGGGGGAGCGTAGTATTTTTGGTCGAGACTTTGTGGAAGAAACGACCGAGAGAATCAGAGTATTGAAGCTTAAGATGAAAGAAGCTCAGAACCGGCAAAAGAGTTATGCTGATAAGCGCCGAAAGGAATTGGAATTCCAAGTAGATGATCTGGTTTACGTCAAGATGGTTATCAACAAGGGTAAAGCCTTGGCATCCTTGCGAAAACTATCTAAATCTAGATCCTAGGAATTCCAAATCTCTTTGTGAATCCTAAATTCTAAATCAGCTTTAAAATCAGGTTTGATATGTTCACAAATCAATTAAACCAAATCTCTTTGCGAATAATCAATTTGCTCACCTAAGGTTCTATCAGGTAATTAATCGCACTCTCGTGCCTAATTAATTATCCTAAGATCTAAGTTCTAGGTGACTAATCTAGAAGTAGCCTTGAGAACAACCTAAGGTGAAGAACTAATCAGATAGTGAATCCTGACAGATAATCAACCTAGCATTCAAAGAAATCCCTATGAGAAAACCCTAAACCTAACAGGTGATCTACTCAGACATGGATATTAAATTAATAAACATGTTGAATAAATACTCTTTATATTAAATCAGAAAGAGAAACAAGGTTTTGAGATATGATCTCGGACGAAGGGAAACCAGACTTGTCTCTCACCAAAATCTCTCTTAAACCTAAGCAAAAATAAAGCATAGCCTAAACAATGGCTGTAAAATCCTATTTATAACCTAAATCACGATTTGGGGCCTTCTTGTAATTATCAAAGTCTTCTGGGTGCTTTTGCAATTCTCCAAGGCTTCATAAAGTCGCGACTTTGAAATCTACTTCGATTGGTATCGATCGATACCAGGGGGTATCGATCGATACTTGACGTGAATTCGAGTAATTTAGCCAGCAGGCTTCAGTTTCGCTCCAGAATGTTCCATAAACTCCAATATCTCCAAGATTACTCCAAATGTGCTAAAACCTGTAAAGGACTCTAAAAGACTCCAAAATACTATAAAGACTCTATAAAAAGGACTTATATCATGGCTTAAATAGGGTAAAAACCATGATATATCAGTTTACGTCAAGATGGTTATCAACAAGGGTAAAGACCGAGCCGCGTTATCTGGGAAACTGAAACCTAGGTACATGGGACCGTACAAGATTCTAGAAAGGATCGGAGCAGTGGCTTATAAGTTGGAATTGCCACAAGTGTTGGAAGCATTTCATAATGTTTTCCCCGTTTCCTTGCTTAGGAAGTGCGTGACTCATGGGGAACGAGTAACCGCGGATCCACCACCGGACTTGCAAGAAAATTGGACTATTGAGGGAAGGCCAGTTCGGATTGGGGGAAAAAGAGTGAAACAGGCTGGTCGAAAGAAGATTAAAATGATCCAAGTGGTTTGGGATTGCGAAGGGGAAAAAGATAGGACTTGGGAACCAGAAGAACGGATGAAGGAAAAGTTTCCTAAGTGGTTTGAGAAGCAACCAAAGTTATCAGAAAAGCCGAAGAAGAAGAAAGATTCGAGGACGAATCTTCACATAAGTGGGGGAGAGTTGTAACGCCCGTGTTCCGCAATTCTGCCAAACGAGGGAATTTGGCTAAGGCAGAATTGAGTTTAGCCTAGAAGAATTGGAAAGAAGGCAAGTGCTCGTGGGAAATTGAGTTTAGCCGAAGAAATTCGATCAGATCGGGTGAATTCTGAACTGATTAAGTTTTAGCCGAGCTAAAAACCGGCTGGCCGTAAAATTCGGGAGTTTAGCCGAGCTAAATTCAGCTGGCCGAATTTTTCGGGAGTTGGTCGGATTTCAGACAAGCTGGTGAATATTATTCGGGGGAAATCATGTTTTAGCCGAGAAAATGTGTATAAAATGTAACCGTTTACATTTTAGCCGAATAAAAATGTAACTGTTGACATATTTGCCGAGCCAGTGTGAATAAAATGCAACCGTTTACATTTTTGGCCGATAGATCTGAATAAAATGTAACTGCTTACATTTTTGCCGAGTTATATGAAGAAAATGTAACCGTTTACATTTTTAGCCGAGCGCGCGTGAATAAAAATGTAACTGTATTACATTTTAGCCGAGAGATTGTATAAAAATGTAAATACGGCAGTTTATAGCGGTTTCTGAGGGAAAAGACGCGCGTGTGAGGGCGGTTTCTATTTTAGCCGATTAAAATAAACCGCAGGACGGTTATTCGCTGATCAAAAGGGGATTTGATCTATTTTAATTAATTCTGGGCTCATTTTCTCCTTCTCGCGCGACCAAAAGAACTCTGAAAGTATAAGGGAGAAATTGTGAGAAGTTACTCGAGAGAAAGTTCAGATTATCCGAGGAAAATCGATCGCGAGGAGTTTAGCCGAACGAGAATTCAGATTATCCGAGGAAAATCGATCGCGAGGAGTTTTAGCCGAACGAGAATTCAGATTATCCGAGGAAAATCGATCGCGAGGAGTTTTAGCCGAACGAGAATTCAGTGTATTCGGGGAAAATCGATCGCGAGGAGTTTTAGCCGAACGAGAATTTATTTCTGGTCCGAGGAAGGGATTCTAGCCGAGAGAAGGGATTTTCTGTTCGATCCGAATCCGAAGGAAACGAAGGTGAGTGCGTGACCGTGGCCTTAAGTCTGGGTCGTTGCTTGAGTAGATGGTGTTCTGTTTGTCTGATGAATTCGATGTTATCGTTATTCATGTTCTGTTGACTATCCGTGGGATTATGTACATTATTGGCGATCTAGACTGAGATTTAGCCGGTAATGGTATATAATCACTCGGCTAGGTTCTGGATACGATGTTTATCGTTTATTCATGTTCTGTTGGCTATCCGTGGGATTATGTACATTATTGGCGATCTAGACTGAGATTTAGCCGGTAATGGTATATAATCACTCGGCTAGTTCTGGTTCTGATATGCATCTGATTGATTCTGGTTTATTCTTGTTGCGATTCATGCTTTGGCTAAGTGAGACGGGATGACCGTTCTCACTAAGCATTTCTGTTGCTTATGCCTCCTTTTGGATGCAGGTTCTGATTGTAGCCGAGATGTTATATATGATGGTTGATCAGTTCGCGGGACAAAGGCTGGAACGGTTGGATGGTTGTGTTGGGTAGATTCGGTCTAGTTTACATTTTGTAGTAGCTTATATGCAAACTTAACAAATGTGCTAGAACCTCGTGTGTATTAATTCAAGTATTCTGTTTTAATTCAAGTTTCTGTATTAATCTATTTATGCTCGGAAATGACTAAGTCTGAATGAACTAGAAAGTGCAAAAATTAAAAATCTGGTATATTCTAATCCGGCTAAAATTGTTAAGTGTTGGCTAAATTTATAAAAATCGGATTAGGGTCTTACATTTATGCCGGGTTACAAGATTTGGTATTATCATGGAGAAAATGATACAATGGTGGATAATTATGCTAGTACTAGTGAACATTATATTGGGGATAACACTAGCTTAGAAGAACCCGCAATGGAAGAACAAAGTACTGTAGGTCATGTTCAGATGGTGAACGATGCATTTCGTGAAAGTATACCATCAGTTGCTGAGTATGGAGATAGGGGAGAAGAACCTAATTTAGAAGCTCGGAGATTCTTTGATATGTTAGACGCTGCTAAACATCCGTTATATGATGGGTGTAGAGGTGAACATTCCCTTTTATCAACTGCAACAAGGATGATGGGTATAAAGACGGATTTCAATTTGAGTGAGGAGTGCGTGGATGCAATCGCTGATTTTGTGAAAGAAATTTTGCCAGAAGATAATCTTGCACCGGCATCATACTATGAGATACAGAAACTTGTTCAAGGTCTAGGATTGCCGTATCAGATGATAGATGTATGCATAGACAACTGTATGCTCTACTGGAGAGAGGACGCAGATCGTACGACATGTCGTTTTTGTCGCAAACCTCGGTATAAGGAAACAGGTGGAAGAGTGCCAGTGCCATATAAACGGATGTGGTATTTACCGTTAATAGAGAGATTGAAGATGTTATATCAGTCAGAGCGCACAGCAGGAGCAATGAGATGGCATGCAGAGCATACAACAGATGGACAAATCGCCCATCCGTCAGATGCAGGAGCATGGAAATATTTTCAATCCATTTATCCCAGCTTTGCGTTTGAGGCAAGGAACGTATACCTTGGATTATGTACCGATGGTTTCAGCCCTTTTGGGAAGCACGGCAGAAAATATTCTTTGTGGCCAGTAATTGTAACACCTTACAATTTGCCGCCATCTTTGTGCATGCGAAGGGAGTTCTTGTTCCTTAGCATTCTCGTTCCTGGACCAGAGCATCCGAAGAGATCACTTGATGTGTTTTTGCAACCATTGATTTATGAGCTGGGAATGTTATGGGACCAAGGTATTGAAGCGTTTGATGTTTCTTGTCACCAAAATTTCATCATGCGGTCGGTACTTTTGTGGACTATTAGCGATTTTCCAGCATATGGCATGTTATCAGGATGGACAACGCACATAAGGTTATCGTGTCCATACTGTCAAGATAACACTGATGCGTTCCAATTGAAGCACAGACGGAAAACGTCTTGGTTTGATTGTCATAGGCGATACCTACCTAGCGATCATCCTTATCGTCGGAGCACCACATTGTTTAGGAAGAACCGGAAAGTATTTGACGGTCCTACTCCTGAGTTAGATGGTGAGTATTTGTTGACTCAGTTTAGAGATTTTGGTGCAGAGAGGACCGTTGATTGTGGTGGTAACGGACATCATCCTGTTGATGGTTGTGGCAACGTTCATAATTGGCACAAGAGGAGCATTTTCTGGGATTTGCCTTATTGGAAGAACCATCTTTTGAGGCATAATCTGGATGTGATGCACATTGAGAAGAATTTTTTCGACAACATTATGAACACCGTTCTCAATGTCAAAGGGAAGACGAAGGACAATCTGAAGTCTAGATTGGACTTGCCAGACATTTGTTCTCGTAGGGCACTACATGTGACAGGGAACGGGAAGCCTCCGGTCCCGGCTTTTCGTTTCGATGAACCTTCAAAGGCCGAGTTTTTTGACTGTATTACCGAAAGTGTTAGATTCCCGGACGGATACGCATCTAACCTTCGGAACTGCGTTGATCATGGAGAAGGGAAGTTTACTGGGATGAAGAGTCATGATTGTCATGTGGTGATGCAGCGCCTCATTCCATTTGCCTTTGCATGTCTTCTACCACGTAATGTCCACGAAGCAATTGCAGGTACAATCATGAAATTATTTATTTACTACTTTATACAATATATACTTCATTATTTAATTATTCATTTGTTATCCATATATTGCAGGGATTGGTGCCTTTTTCCGAGATATATGTTCTCGCTCTCTTACATCCGACGGTATCCGCAATCTTGGGGCTAATATACCTGTAATCCTTTGCAATTTGGAGAAGATATTTCCTCCTTCATTCTTTGATGTTATGGAACATTTAACAATTCATCTCCCTCGAGAAGCAGAGCTTGGGGGCCCGGTTCAGTACCGTTGGATATATCCTTTCGAACGGTATATGTTACATCTAAAGAAGAAGGTGAAAAATTTGAGTAGAGTGGAGGGTTCTATCGTCGCACAGACCATCAATGAAGAAACCTCACATTTTGCCGAGTCCTACTTTCCATCACAATTCAAAACAAAGAGTCGTAGAGCAGCTCGACATGATGACGGAGGCGTCCTACCTTTCTATCCGGTCGATGTACCTCATATATTTTTACAGATTGGACGACTTAGTGGAAAAGGTAAGAAGATGAGACTTTCACCACAAGAGCGAGAGCATTTGCATATGTATATTCTCACAAACTGCGACGGAGTTGATGAATATGAGAGGTATTATATATTGAACTTAATTTTTAATTACTTATTGGGTTCTTGATTATATATATATGTACTAACGTGATAATTGTTTCAATCTCACAGGATGTATATGGCTTATCAACGTTTTGCATTTCCTGACAAAACAGAGGACGAGCTAATCGAGCTCAAACAGGAAGAGTTCGGACGTTGGTTAAGAGATTATGTAAGTCTTTTAATTGCCTTGTTTTTAGCTATCATCATATGTAATGAAATATTTAATTATTTGAAGTATTTTTATTTTAATTGTGCAGGTGACGACAGAGAAGGCTAACGGACAAACATTTCCCACGTGGTTAGAAGAAATTGTGAGATTTCCACTAGCAACCGTGCAGTCACATGTGATGTATAGCACACGGGGGTACGCTTTTAAGATTCTTCGGGATGATAGGAGTGCGACAACTTCAGATCACGGTGTATCAACTCAGTCAGGTGATCTTGTATACTATGGTGTCGTACGTGAGATTTTCGATGTTCAGTACCCGGGAATGCTCGGTCTAAGATGTGTTGCATTTTTATGCGACTGGAACGACCCATTAGTAGGAAGCGGTGTGCGACACGACCAATTTGGTGTTACATCATTACATAGCAGAAGAAAACTCCAGAGATACGAGCCATTTGTACTTGCATCACAAGCAGACCAGGTTTGTATTTCTTTTACGTTAATTTTTAATTTAGTTTTGTTGCATTCCCGTGGTTAAATTTGTAAATGGTGTAGGTATGCTACATTCCCTATCCGCGGGTGACAAACAAGCAAGACCCGTGGGTTACAGTCACATCGATAAACCCGAGAGGTAGAGTTCATGGGATGTCTGATCACGAACCCCTCCAATAAAGCTCCGTAGGTTTGGGTTCAATCGAGCATTCCCTTGAGGTCGACCTTGTCGTTGATTTCACCATACAGTCAGACGATCGAGTATTTGAGGATTCAGAAGAAGAATTTGACGAATTTGGGGAACCTTCCGATTCAGGAGAATCAAATTACTCATCATCGGATTGACAGTAGTTTTAATTATAAAATTTGCACCGTAAAATATGTACATATATTTGAACTAGAATTGTAATGTGTAATATATCAGTTATGTCGAAATTTTATAAAGTTAGACATTTGATTAAGTGTAACAAAATCAGAATTTTGCCACAAAAAAAATTTTGGTTACAAGGTTAACCTATATTATAACTTCTATATAAATTCTATATAACACATTTTCTTGATGTATATACAAGGTTAACCTATTTTATATACATCATACAAGTGTTTGTAAACTTTTGCCACAAAAAAAAACCTATACCCTATACCCTAAACTAGATTTTTGAATATCTATTTTAACTTCTATATAGTAAATTTTGGTTACAAGGTTAACCTATATTATAACTTCTATATAAAAAAACCTATTTTAGCCGATGCAGCTGAATCCGTCGGAAATCCGTCGGAAATTTCCGACGGATTTCCGACGGATTCAGCTGTCTCGGCTAAAATATCAATCCCTCGGATATAACCCAGATTCAACTCAAACCGTCGGAAATTCGTCGGAAATTTCCGACGGATTTCCGACGGATATTTAAAAATCTTGTTTAGGGTTTAGGGTATAGGTTTTTTTTTGTGGCAAAAGTTTACAAACACTTGTATGATGTATATAAAATAGGTTAACCTTGTATATACATCAAGAAAATGTGTTATATAGAATTTATAAATTTTGATGGAAGTGTTTGTATAAGTTATAGTATAAGATATAGTTGATTTATGAGAAATGATATGTTTTGATGTTGTATAATTTTTAAACTAATGCAAAGCCTTTAATATTGATGAATTTAATATAAATATTGAATGAAACATGTAAATAACATGTCCGTAAATCATATAAAGAAACCCTAAACCCTAAACCCCAAATATACCCTAATTCCGTCGGAAATCCGTCGGAAATTTCCGACGGATTTCCGACGGATCTCAAAAATTAGACACGTGCTTGTTGACTGACTAATCGACAAACATGCAAGGAATATACCTTATCCGTCGGAAATTTCCGACGGATTTCCGATGGACTTTGATATTTTCGAGACCGCGGGAATATCAACTGCTTAAATGAAATTATTTTTTCGAAATCCGACGGAATTCCGACGGATTTCCGACGGACATCGAATTATATCGCTTCTTCTCTCTTCTTCCTCTCTCTCTTCCGTCGCTTCTTCTCCTTCTTCTCCCTCTTCTCTCTTCTTCTTTCTTAGCGAAAATCTGTTCTTCTCCCTCTTCTCTTCTTCTTCTTCTTCACAATTTCAATTTTAATCTTCAATTCATCAACTCCGTTTCATCAATTCCTCAATTCTTCTCCAACAAAACCATGTAAGTTTAATCAATTCCTTTATTTTTTTTTTATATCATGTTAGTTTTAGGGAATATATTAGTTAGGTTGTTAAAATTATATTTATGTGAATTGTTAAGTGGTTATAATAGAATTTGTTATTTAGAATAATATTAGTGTTAGGGTTTATGTGTTTAGATTGTTGATTTAGAATTGTTAGATCTAGAAAACAAATTTTTGATCTTGTTTCATTTTCTAAAAATATTAAAATCGTTTTTAGATCTTGTTTTATTTTCTAAAAATATTTTAAAAACGTTTCTAGATATTGTTTGAATTTTTTAAAATATTGTTTAAGTTATAAAAATGTTTAGACAATATTTGTATATATTAAAAATGTTTTTAATATATTTATTAAGTAATAAAAACGTTTTCATAATATTTGTATATATTAAAATTGTTTTTAAAATTTTTTATAGTAATAAAACGTTTTTATAATATGTATATATATTAAAATCGTTTATAATATTTTTAATTAATAAAAACATTTTTAAAATATTTCTATATATTTAAGTTGATGTTAAAATATTTTTTTAATAATAAAAACGTTTTTATAATATGTGTATATATTAAAATCGTTTATAATATTTTTTAACTAATAAAAACGTTTTGAAAATATTTCTATATATTTAAGTTGATGTTAAAATATTTTTTAATAATAACAACCTTTTTCAAATATTATTTTAGAAATAAAATCGTTTTAAATATTTTTTATAGTAATAAAACGTTTTCTAAATATTTTTATATATTATAACTGATTTTAAAATATTTTAGCAAATTTTGAAAATTTTTGAAAAATTTGAATTTTAGTAAACTTTGAATTTTTCGGAATATTTGAATTTTTTGGAAAATTTGAATTTTCTGGAAATTTTGAATTTTTCCTAAATTGTTTTGCTGAAATTTCAAAAAATTTGGTAACTTTTGAATTTTTTGTTAATTTACTAACAATTTTACCGTTTTCCGCAGGGATCACGACGATGTTCTTCAGTTGGGAGGCGGCAACCAAGGACGCCGTTCTCGGAGTTCTCGGTGTACGCCTCCTCCGGGACCAACGAGCTCGGGAACTCACATCCCTTATTCCCAGCAATCCGCTGCTCGGAGCCACATTGAGATCGAGGAGCTAGTCCGGCAGCCTAACCGGGGCCATTGCATTCGACTCGACCCGAAGTTTGAGGACGGCACTTGGTAAGAAATTTTTTGTACATTATTTCAATTTATTTAGATGTTTAAACTTAACATATTTATATCTTTTCATAATGTTTTCAGGTTTAAGCTGTCGACTCAGATCACCAAGGCGATATTACGGATGCTCCACAACATGTTGGACAAACCGTACGAGAAGTATTCGGACATGCCTACCGAGGAGAAAGACGTGTGGCACCGGACTTTCGCGGTAAGTTATTTATTGATATATTATTTATTTTGAATTTCATTTTGTCAATTTTTCTTTTTGATATGTAACATATTTTTTTTAAAAATTGTAGCAAGAGTTCACGTGGGACTCTCATCATACGTGCAAAGTCATTGACACATTCGACAAGTATGCCGCAAACTCGTACTCGAAGCACATGTACGAGTGGAAGCAGAAGTGGAAGCACAACAAAGACAAGCCGAAGGACCTTGACGACGACGTCTGGAAGGGCTTCTGTGAGTACTGGAGTAGGCCTGCGACGAAAAAGACCTCCGAGCAACAGTCGAAGAACCGAAATAGCCAACGAGGCGGGAAAGGGGTCTACATCCACAACGCGGGCGCAAAGACCATCGAACGGGAAGCGATGGAAATGGTAAGTGTAATTTAAAATTTTTATTGTTAATTCTGTTTTTTATATTTATTTAACTTAACAAATTTTCGCAGGCGAGAGAATCTGGTTCCGAACCCGATTATCTTCAACTCATCGAGAATAGACACACCAACAAGAAAACCGGTCAGATACAGGACTTGGGGATGCGGGATGTGGTCGAGAGGAGCAAGAAGACGAAGCTGGACCGTGAAGTATCAACATCGCAGCTCACTCTCGAAGGATCGACGTCCTCGAACTCTTTGTCCCGGGAAGAGATAAACCAGATTGTACTTGAGGTAAGTTTTAATTTCATTTCGTTTTTTTTTATTTTCGTTATTTAATTATTATCGGTTATAATTATTCGCAGCAAACCCGGCAAGTGAAAGGTCGATTCGCTGGGTTAGGCACCCTTCCGACCCAGGAATCTTCTTCCTCGCTTCCTCGTTATCCTTCGGAGTACCGGGTAGAAATCGAGAGGCTCACCCAAACGGTGAAAGACCGTGACCAGCAGGTTGAAGAGCTACGGACGGAGCAACAGACTACCACCAAGAAGCTCTCCTGCTTGGAGAAGATGATGGAGAAATGCTTCCCGCATATGTTTTGGGATAATAATCCCGACGACGGAGATTCTCCAACCGTTTAAATATTTTCTTTTAAAGCTTTTTTTTTGAACAATTTATTTTAATGTGTAATGAATTTTTTAATTTTGTTTAATGAATTTATATATTTATTATTTCTATTTTTAATTTATATTTCAAAACTATATAATTTTAATATATAAATTTCAAAAAAATAAATAATTAAATAAAATTCAAAATACCAATTCCGTCAGAAAACCGTCGGACTTCCGAGACAACTTCCGATCAATTTATCCGTCGTAACTCCGTCGAAAATTGTTACCGTCGGAAATCCGTCGGAAATATATTCCGACGGACTTCCGACATATTCATCCGATCACCATCCGTCGGAAATTCTGTCGGACAAGGGTGGGGCCCACGGGCCGAGAGAGGGCATGGGGCCCACAGGTAGTGGCGGTCGAGGCGTTATAAGTGGTATCAGAGCCGAACCCAAACACGTGTGTGGAGTCAGGTGGGCTCACACCGTCTAGGGTGACGATCCTGGTGCGCAACGAGGACGTTGCGCTCAATGATTGGGGTGATTGTAACATCCCGCTTTCTTGTATATGCGGAGAGGCTTATAAAAATTGATTTGGCTACCTATGTCACCAAAGTGCACTTATCTCTTCGGGAACTTGTCCAGAGAGAACTCCAGAGTTAAGCGTGCTTGAGCTGGAGCAATTTAAGGATGGGTGACCTACCGGGAAGTGATTCGCGGTATCGTGTGAATGAGGACAAAAAAACGGGGAAAGATCACGTGGTGATTGCAGGGTCAGTAAACAAGCCTCCCGGACTAACGCACCGGCCGTCGGACAAGGGTGGGGCCCACGGGCCGAGAGAGGGCATGGGGCCCACAGGTAGTGGCGGTCGGGGCGTTATAATTTTAATATATAAATTTCAAACAAAATAAATAATTAAATAAAATTCAAAATACCAAATCCGTCGGAAAACTGTCGGAATAAGTTTCCGTCGTAAATCCGTCAGAACCTATTTCCGACGAAGAACCGACGGACTTCCGATCAAATTATCCGTCCTAACTCCGTCGAAAATAGTTACCGTCGGAAATCCGTCGGAAATATCTTCCGACGGATTTACGACGGACTTCCGACAAATTCATCCGATCACCATCCGTCGGAAATTCTGTCGGTAATATATCCGTCGGAAGTCCGTAGGAAATTACCGACGGATTTCCGACGGCATTTCCGACTGAATATCCGTCGGAGTATCCGTCGGAACGTACGCGGTCGAAAATCCGTCGGAAATGGCTGACGGCTTTCCGACGGCATAAATCCGTCGGAAATTTCCGACGGATTCCGACGGAAACCATATTTCCGACGAACTGTAACCGACAGCTTAAATCCGTCGGAAATCCGTCGGAAAAGGCCATTTCCGACGGATTTCCGACGGATTTGCCCGTCGGAAATATCCCTGTTTTCTTGTAGTGAGTGTGCGAGATATTAAAAATAAAACCTTAATTGTAATGATTAGTCTAGATGTTTTTCCTAAAATTATTAGTCTAGATGTTTTCCCTCAAATTATTTATCGGATTCTTAAACTTGACTAACAATTGTACTTAAAACAAAATCCCAAAAAAACAAAGGCGACTTGCAAAATGAACGTCTTTCACCAACGTTCATTTTGTTTTAATATCGGTAAACATTGGTGTTTTTTTTTACGTTAAAATATTTTATATATATGATTAAGTGGCCAAATGTTTTTCTCCGCTTTTAGCCTGAGAAATCTCAGGCCCGGCTCTGGTAATATGCATAGGTAACCTTCAATAGCATCTTCATAATTTATCAATTTTTATTGATGAAAATAATCATGAGTTCACATAAATATTTTCAGTGCTAGCCTATAATTTTACTATCGTTGGTTAATATTCATCATAGATTTCTAGTTACATATATACAACATAAACTTGCTAAAACTATCAAAAACTTGCTAAAATTTATAGATATACATTTTTCTTATAATATTTACTAGTTTCAAAAACACTAAATCGTAAACTCTATCATAAAATCCTTACTCTAAATCATAGGAAAATAAATACTAAACCCAAACCGCTAGATTAAGCTTTGTTACAAGCCATAAACCATCTATAAAAAATCAAAATCATAAATGCTTAATCTGTAAACATTTAATTCTATACCCAAACCACCGGCCAAGAGAAAATGCAAATCCCTAGTAAGAAATTAGTAAATCCGAACATACTAGTGTAGGGAAATCTAAATTCTAAATTGGAATGAGGAACCCATACATAATAACGTAACTATCCAACGAGATTATAATATTATAAAGGCTAGAGCACTAAACCCCAATAAAGGATAAGTGAATGCAAACAGGTTAATGTTCAGTAGGCTATCCATAGAAAACATATAGTCAAGAAAAAAACCCCTAAATTAGAAATCTAAACCCTAAATTGTAATAAATGAATCCAAACATAAATCACAACTACCCAACGAAGTGATAATATTCTAAACGATAGAGCATTAAATCCTAGTAAATTAGTGAACCCAAACCGATTAATGTAAAGTATGCTATCCATACAATACATATGGCAATAAAAAACTAACTTCTAAATTGTATTGGAATAACCTAATCGCAATACCTTAACAACCCAACGAAATGAGTTAACTTTCCAATGCCGTAACTACCTAACAATGTTACAAATAATTAATGTTCATCTTCTTAAGTTACACCATGAAATTGTCATCTTTCAAATTTTACCAATTCATTAGAGGTGTTTAGATACCTAATAAATTTGATTATAGTTTATAATATATTATCGATATCAGTAGAAACAAAATATATTATATTAGCATTTGAAAAAAAATGATTAGAAAAAATAAATGTGCTAGCCTTGAAAAAATTAGAAAAGAGAGAATTAAAAAATAAAAATAAATAAAGATCAAAAATATGACACCAAAAAGGATTTTATCTAATAACCCTTTAAAAATAGACATAAAAGCCTTTTTGTCATTTGTATTATTATTTTATTATAAAAATGTGTAAGGATAATTTAACAACGAACAAGTATCTTCCTCCACAAAGATCCACGATCAATAAGGAGCAAATTGGCCAGTGGATCTATTGCCATCTTACCAGTGTCGAGTTCGACTTCACCTGCCTTCCATGTGTGGGGGTATTTGGCTATTAGACCGGCCTGTTGTGGCCCAAAAATGATGACAAAAAATGATCCACGATCACAATGAACGACTCTTCTTCTACCACTCTGGAGATTTCCGGTAACAACTCAAATTTTGTTTCATTAAAATTTGATTTGATTTTTTTTTATTTCTAAATTTTATTTCAAGTCTAATCATAAATACTAGTATATTAATTAAGGGGACGTTTTACACGTGTACATTAATTTTGTTTAACTAGAATTTGATTAACGGACTAGGGTTAGTGTCTTTAGTTGCTAATATCTTGCCGCTTAAGTTTAAGAGGGGAAAGATACGTACATTCAGTCGGTGAGGGAAAGGGGAATTATTATTTTTGTTTTTTTCGTCGCCGTCACTTCGTTTATTTATCTTTCCGATCTCTACATCATCTAATCAAATAAAAGTGAGTTCTTCTCTACATCTATATATTGACTATTTTCGTTGATAATTCAGAGTGGGTCTTTATTTTCTCTATTGGTCTTTGATTTAACTCTTTGTATTAATTAACATCATTAATTTTTGTTATTGATTTGTTTTGTTAAACGTAAGAACTTGTGATCTGTTTAGTTATCTTCTAAATGATAGTATTTTAAAGTTGCCTATATAACAGTGACAATTTCCTTGCTTTGATCTTTTGTTTAAATCATGATGATTCTTGGCCTTGTTATAGATCCGATGTGAAAATTATGTGTTGATTGATTATTGTAGTCATGTTCTAGTTTGATATATGTTTTGAGATTAAGTTTAATATTGTTCGGTTGTTTAGTCAATACATAGCTAATCTATTTTGTTAAATTAGTTTCAGGAATTGTTTTTATTTTTTATTTTTTCTTATATGATTTTGTTGAGTTTATGATTTGAGTTATTAGGTATATTATATATATTGTATGACCAAGCAAATAGACTTATATATTATGTGATAAGATTGAGCAATTAGACTTATTTATCTATTTTGAGCAATTCGGCTTATTCATCTAAACAACTAGGCTTATTTGTCTGAGCAAATAAGTTTATTTATCTGAGCAACTAGGCTTATAAGTCTGAGCAAATAAGTTTATTTATCTAAGCAACTAAGCTTATCTGTCTAAGCAAATAGGCTTATTTGTATGAGCAATTAGGCTTATATATCTAAATTTATATATATGATGAGTGTTTATATATTATGGTATTAGCAATTAGGCTTACGAAAATGAGTAATGTGGCTTTAGGAGTTGAAAGAACTATGTTCGATAAGAATTAATATGTATGCAAAAATCAAAACAGTTTTAGGAGTACCAATACGTGAACATTACCAAATGCTGGAACATGAGTTTTGCTCATTGGGCGATAGTCAATCACTCACGTCGTCTGATTTCTGCATGTCTTAATTTGAAGTTGGAGAATCGACCTTGTTCGTGATTGAACGAGACATCAAGGTTTTCATTTTATAAAGCGCTGGATTTATATTTTAATTGAGTTTTCATTTAAAAATAAGAAATTGTCAATATTTTATTTATCAATTTATTTAGTAATGTCTCGTTAATTTTTTTGAAATTTTTGGGGCGTTATATTTTCTATAACCTCGTCTTCATTAATCTGTAGAAATCGCATTCTTTGGAAATCGAATCTCGGATCTCGTGGTGTATAAGTATTAATTAACCATTTAGTAAACAAATATACTAAAAGGGTTTTCATACATATAAAACCATTTTACGACTGAAAAAAGGTTATATCAATTCCCCCCCTCCCCCCGCCCCAAAATGGTAATAGAAGTCATTCGAAGCCACACAAAAAAAAAACCTAAATCACATGCGTCATGTGCCCCAGTGCCTATAATCTCGGCCCATCCTCACAAAAAAGACCCAACCACTCAAATCAGTTCACATTTAGCAAACCGACAACAGAACAATGAAGGTTTGTTTTGTTTCTGTTTAAGAAAATAGATGGTTGGTTTGAGAATATATTGCCAAAAATTAGCCAATAATATTGATAACTTTTCTTGACCAAATCAGAATTTACCACGGAATGCATATATTATGAAGAAAAGTGTCTTTAATACTTACTCTTAGATCAAATTAACCGAGCTATTGAACCAGGTGAAGATGGTTTAGTTAGATTGAACTAAACCGGCTACACGCTTACTCAATTCTCACGTGTAATACCCAAGTATTGTAAACGACTAAGTATAAAGTTATATCTTCATCTTTGTTCATCAGTTGACTAAGTCATTCTCGAGAAATTAGGGTTTGTACAGAGATCTTAAGATGTTCTAGTGGATTCCGGAAGTTCTCCGGCGAGACGTAGGTGGCAGATTGCCATTGAACTCGTTAAATCTTGGTCTCTCTCTCTATCTCTCTCTATCTCCCTCTCTCTCTCTCTCTCTCTCTCTCTCTCTCTCTCTCTCTCTCTCTCTCTCTCTCTCTCTCTCTCTCTCTCTCTCTCTCTCTCTCTCTCTCTCTCTCTCTCTCTCTCTCTCTCTCTCTCTCTCTCTCTCTCTCTCTCTCTCTCTCTCTCTCTCTCTCTCTTTTCTAACTCTTCTCCAAGTCTATCAACCAAGATCCTAGAGTCGAATCGAAGTTAAGGTTGCACATTTTGATCCTTAGAAAGTAGCAACGTTGACCAAAATCCCTTCGCTTTATCTAGGTGGTGTCAAGCTCATACGCTATTTACATCTATGTATGTTTATTTTCTTGAAATTCTACGCATTAAACATTTTCCTAATTGCTAATGAAATTATGTCCTAAAACACACACACAAATATAATACTCTCGTTAAACATTATATGAGCATGGGAATAGAATTAGTCTAAAAGCACTTTGATCTCACATAAGTTCAAATCTGAGATAAAAACCGAAAAAGAACAGAGTTCTAATCTAGAAAAAGATCATAAAAAAAGAAACATGAAATGGCTGTTTCACTACTCTTTATGATGTTACAAACACATCAAAAAGAGATATTACAATTTGGCATGTTTGGGCACAACCTGAACTTAACCTTAGACAAATTCAATGAGACCTTTCTTTTGAGATATGCTTTTTATGTAATTTATCCTTGCATAATCCGGTTCGAATAGGTTGATCTTTGGGTTTCTAGGCTTCGTCAACGTTATCTTCTCTAGAGATTTTGCGTACCAGAAAAAGAACTCCACGATATCCATCTCATGCCAGTGGTTTTTAAAGCCCATGATCTTGACAAACTTGATAGTGTTCAAACGGTAGGTGTGAATCTGAATATGTCTCTTGTGATGAAGCTCCCAATGACATCCAGGTTCAAATGTGAAATCATTTATCTGCACATAACAAACCAAAGTTCGAATGAACTTAGCCCATTACTCGAAGAGAAGTATCGTTTGGATATGAATATATATATATATATATAGAGAGAGAGAGAGAGTTTAGGGAACTATACATCGATCAAAACCTTTTTGAGGTTAGGGCACTGTTCGAGGAATTCAGCGATGTCAAAAATATTGCAAATTGTTGGAGCCTTGAAACAAATCTGAAATTCTTGTAAGTTCCAAAAGCAGAAAATCGGTCTTCTCATTGCTCTGTCGTTGTATCTATACGTGAAAGCCTATACATATACATGTGTAAAGAAACATCAAAACTCACTCTAAAGCAACTGTGCAAAATTATAATCAAAAGAAAAAAAACATGTGAAATTAAGTTGCAGTCTATGTGTGATGAACATTCTCTATCATGATCATTTAAAGAGTTTGTGCAAATTATACTCTAAAATCTAACCACTTAAGCTTTAATAATGATGCATGTAAGAAAATGAGTACCAAACTACTAAAGAATAAGATTTTTGTTAGATTTTATTTGTTTTCGGTGTCAGGTCTTACTGTACCCTTATCTATATTGAACTTAAATCTCATATTTCTATTGATCAAGTACTTTTTGTAATTTTTGTTTGGATCCCTCAACTATGTTAAAGTCGTCTATAATTAATGTTTGAGAAAATTATACAGCTACTATCACTACATAAAAACACTGCGATTCCCGACGGAAATTCCAACGACCAAAAATCCATCGGGAATACGGATTACCGATGAAACTCCGAAGAAAAAGAACCCATCGGGAATCGATCGGGAATTCCCGACAGATTTATGGTCATCGGAAAACGATCAAGACCCGTCGAGAATCGATCGGGATCCGTTGGGAATCGGGATCGGGATCCGTTGGGAATCGATCGGAATTTCCGACCATAAAACGATCGGGCATATCCGACCGATCTTATAATATAAAAGAGAATATAAAAATAATTCTAGGCAAATAAAGATCTTAAATAGGTCTTTCAAAAATTCTTGTTGGGTCACAAAGTAAAACTTGCAACTTCATTAACGAAAGGTTACGAAACCGAGTTAAAGGTTTGGTAAGCCAAATATATTCTAAAGTACGCAACGATATTCTTATGGTTGGGATGCATAATGTTTTCTTGTAGACGTCTAAGATAAACATTTTCTAAAATCTCAACTCGTGCATATGATCTCAAAACGATATCATAAATAAACGTGCAAAAACTATTTTATAAATTTATAAAAACTAAATTATAAAAAAGAAAAGACTTACCTCAAGAAAGATGTTTGTAGTTGCGAGGACAAGAACTCTTGTATAGGCTCCCATATTAGCAAGCACCATTTTAGATAAATCGTAATAATGCCAGTCATAACTCCGATTATAATGGAGTTTTGCCTCTTTAAGTGCATATACTCTCGAAAAGTCAACCATCCTAACAAATCCATCATACTTGTAGCATTCAAGAGTAGGTGCATCCAGCATAATGCGCAAGAGATTCCGCATAGAGTACACAACAAGCGACTTGAACTTCTTATGATTTCGAGCGTTGATGCTCAATATCCCATACATTTGACATTTGATTAGCTCAAGCGTCTCGAGGTGGATGCTGTTGCTGTATATTGCATCTATCATCTCTTTTGTCACTTCGATGTTTGATAGCGCAAGTGTTCTCAATAACCTTAAACCCTTTGGAGAGTTATCCGGTATGTTGAACGTACACCAACTTAGCTTCAAGACTGTTAGCGTCTCGATGGCCGAAAAATCGACCGGGATCTCTATAACTTTCTTTGCTTTAGAGAAATCCAACACAAGTTCTTGGATGTTTTTACCAAGACATGTATTGATCCATGAGAGTATCTTATCTTCCACGCCAATATGATTGAGAAGTAGAACAAACCGGTTAATCTCTGAGCCTTTGTGCTGATTGAAAACGCTTTCAATGATGCTTACAGCCTTTAGTTGACTGCATCTCACGGAGTATATTCCGCTAAAATCAAGGTCATGAGACCGAATCTTTGTGGCTTTGAATTTTTGGACATAGAACGGTTTCGTAAAAGAGATTGAATTGGGAGAAACAGCGACATGATGTGTTCCACCAAATCGTCAGGCAAAGTTTCATCGAGTTTTATCTTTTTATGTGAAGATTCTTGCATTTTCACTATATACTCTTAGAAGGATTCTTCACAATAATTTTCAGTGAGAGGATTTATATGCAGAATATCGAAAACTCAGAGTTTTTTTTTGGCGATGCTTTCAAATTTTTATTGAATGATTATGATACATTTAATTTATTTTCTTTTGTCTTTTTACATAATACACAGCTGTAATTTCAATATTTTTTAGAAAAAACAGACTGGTTTTTACCTTTTGTAGAAATTCAATGGTATAGTATTAATTTTTACATTAAAATAATAAAAACTGTGAATATGTAACGCAAATTTCGTTTTTCCACAAACTGAAAAACATATATTTTAATGCACCTGTATAGTATTAATTTTTGGTCCAAATATTTCAATAGGAAATGTGTGCATGTTTGCTAATATAATTTTTTTTTCCATATTTTACCAAAAGTTAGACACATGTCGTTTTTATTACTCTAAAAACAAATTTAGATTTAGACACATGTCGTTTTTATTACTGTTAAAAAATATCTCATGAACTTAAAAACAAAATTTGCCAGCTGGTAAAACGTTTCAAAAAATAAATTATTAGATTTTCTTATTAACTTCCATTTTAACCTCCGTTTCTTCATTTTTGTTTTGTTTTTTTTGTTTTGGGTCGAACAGCCTCCGTTTTTTTTTTGTTTTTTTTTTCGGTCGAACAGCCTCCGTTTCTTCATTTTCCATTTTTCCAAACTTAATAAAAAAAAAAAATTGTTATCATTTTTGTTATAGTAGACAAATTCTCTAACACTAGACAAATTATCTAACACTAGTAAACCCTAATTCAGTTTATTAGTATTGTTCAATGTAATATTGTTGTTGTTTGCAAAAAAATTATGTTATAAAATATCTCTTCTATATTAATAATTTTGATTTTAATTTTAGTGTACATATTTGATTTTTTTAATTAAATTTATAAAGATATAAATGAAATATTTATAAGATGTATAATTATAGGGACTAAAATGAAAAGCAAACAAAATAAGTAAAATTATTTTTTTGTGATATATAACTATAGAATTAAACTATATATGAAACCTTTATATAGTCGGAAACAAAAAATATGAAACCTTTATATTTCACTCCTAGTGATATTTACATTCATGACAACTTAATTAATTAGATGTAATGACTAATAAGTCATTGAAACTTTTTCGCTCGTCTCTCTGCGAAAGTAATCGTTTCTGCGTATTGCTTCAATTCAAGGCAACCGCGCGGCATCTCCAACGGCTCTTCCTAAGCGAAGAAAGTAATCAATTCCATAGAAATCAAAACCTATTTCTATAAATCTTCACTGGATTATCTCCGTAGGCAATGATTCAAGTTGTTATATGTAACCGCGCGGCATCTGTTCACTTTTCTTCTCCACAAATTTCAATAAAATCAATGGGTTCATATATATAACCGTTTCATCTCTCATCGGTAGAGTAGTTTATAGAATAAAAATCTAACCGGATGGTAAAGTATATGATTCAAGGTCTAGGGTAAAATTTATAAAATTCTATAAATATTGTCGTTTTGAACCATATTAAGTTTATGATTTAGGGTTTAAGATAAAATTTATAGATATACATTCTCTTATAATTTTAACAAGTTTCAAAAACACTAAATCATAAACTTTTCCCTAAACCCTAAAAACAAATAATAAACCTAAACCCTATGGTCGCAACCATGTGGATTAAACTCAGCGGTTGTGCATGGTCTAGGGGTTGGGAGCACGGGGACCGTTCAGGGGTTGGGAGCACGGGGACCGAGTTCCGCCAAAAGCGTCGCTTCCCGAGTTCGATGTAATCCTATGAAATTACACGCACATGCTGGGCCAGTTGGCTTTTGGGCCTAATGGCCTGGATGATTCACATGATGAAGGGTACCTAACGAGCCACACTATCCCAGAATTGTCTGCGGTCTAAGGCCCGGAATACCTGAGTTATCAAACAAAAAACATTGGATTAAGTTTTGTTAATCCTAAATGCTTAATCTATAAACATTAACCCAGTCCTAAATAAATAAAAAAACTAAATCCTAAATGCTTTATCTGTAAACATTAACCCAATCTGGCGGTCAAGAGAAAACGCTAAACCTAGTAAAAAATTAGTGAATCCAAACAAACTAGTGTACAGTAGATCACTCATAAAGAACATCTAGTAGGAAAATTTAAACCCTAAATTAGAATGAGGGGAATCCAAACATAAAAATGTAACTACCTATCGAGATGATAATATTCTAAAAGCTAGAGCATTAAACCCTACATGATTAGTGAACTCAAACCGATTAATGTTCGGTGGGCTATCCATAAAAGAGATATAGTAAGGAAAAACTAAATCTTAAATTAGAAATCTCAACCATAAAGTGTAATGAGGGAATCCAAACATAATGCCATAACTATCTAACAAGATGATAATATTCTAAACGATAGAACACTAAACCTTAGTAAATGATTAGTAAATCCTAACCGATTAATGTAAGGTATGCTATCCATAAAATATAAACATATTCATGTGTATAGAAACTCTTACGAATTAACCCTGCAAATAATTAATGTTCATCTACTTAAGTTACACCACCAATTCTTTAGAGGTATCTAAATTGATTAGAATTTATAGTGTATTATGGCTAGTAGTAGAAAAATCATTATTAGCTACACGAACTATACTCCATCACATGGTCACACATGCAGGCTAAATTAATACATCCCTAACTACATGAACTATATGATCTACATATATAACGACATGTATCAACTAATAATAAATTATGTGATTAACATCATAAGCATCCCGAAAGTAGACGGAACAGTGTACCGGAGGAAGGAATACAGCACCGTATAATTCATGTATTAAAAACTACACGACAATATAATTAATGTACCCAGAACTACACGATATATAATGAATGTATCCAGAACTACACAATATATAATTAATGTATCCATAACTACACGATAATGTTATATGTAACCGAATGCAGCACCAAAACGGATCACAACATAACAATCCAAAAGAGTAGACACATTTCTTCCAAAACATGTAAAATATCACATGGTTTCCCCAAAAACATTCCCCAAAGAAACCACATACCCCAAAAAGATGACCTATGCCTCAGATAGGGACCCGGCCCGTTCGAAAGGCACATGAAACATGTTTTTTATATATATATAAAAATGTGAATTATATTTACCAAAAAAGTGGATCGGTTTGCTTTACAATTTCCTTGGCGGAGCAAAAAAAGTTAAAATAGGCCAAAATAAAAATAAAAAAGCCTAATTGATAAACATTGAAGGATTTGGTCCAAACTATATTAATGGATTACTCATATGTGAACCATTTGGATGTGATCCGTTTTGGATTTGCATTCGGCTACATATAACATTATCGTGTAGTTCTGGATACATTAATTATATATCGTGTTGTTCTGGATACATTCATTATATATCGTGTAGTAATTGGTATATTAATTATATTGTCGTGTAGTTTTTAATACATGAATTATACGGTGCCAGATTTCTTCCTCCGGTACACTGTTTCATCTAGTTCTGGGATGCTTGTGATGTTAATCACATAATTTATTATTAGTTGATACATGTCGTTATGTAGATCATATAGTTCGTGTAGGTGGAGATGTATTAATTTAGTATGCATGTGTGCCCATGTGATAGGGTATAGTTCGTGTAGATAACAATCATTTTTCCTTTATAAAAATAAAAAACGGATTAAACCTTAAAAATGCCATAAAAAATAATAATAATATCCCTTTAAGAATATACATAAAAGCATATTATAAGACACAAAAAGGTTATATGATACAATTTCCCCAAAAAAAAAACCACAAATGGTAACATAGTTTATATTCGAAGCCAAAATCGAAAACATGTGCTTACCACCTTCCGGTAAGGTCTTGCCTAGTACCTTACCGCCTTCCGGTAAGGTCTCGCCTAGTACCTTAGGGTCTGACTGGACCTACCGTATGTTGCCTTTGTCCGAAAGAAACATAAACTAGAGACCACCTTTTTCTCCATTGTGAGTTCATCTCTCATATATATCTGGAATAAGGTTATCTCCCGTTTTGGTCCACCGCGTCACTCTTTTGTTGATTGGCCAAACCCTATTGCATGGATCTTTACCTCATATGGGACCATCAGCCTCACTCTCAATAGACTAGCAATTCATACAGTGATTTTTCACACATGGAAGAAAAGGAAACAATCGTCTTCACAATCAAACTGCAACCTCTCACATGGTGATCTTCAAACAAATAGATTGCAACATTCATGATTCCATCATGGCACTGATCTACCGGAAAGCATTCAAGGACTTACTTTTCCAATGGTTCACCTATGAGTAGTCCATTAATCTAGTTTGGACCAAATCCTTCAATGTTTATCATCAATTATGTTTTTTTATTCTTTTTTGGCTTATTTTAATTTTTTTTCTCCGCCGAGAAAATTGTAAAGCAAACCGATCCACTTTTCTAGTAAATATAATTCACATTTTTATATATATAAAAAACATGTGCTTCATGTGCCTTCCGAACGGGCCGGGTCCCTATCTGAGGCCTAGGTCGTCTTAACCTTAGGTTGTTGTTTAGTTTAAAAAACCGACTTGAAAACGAATGCAAATTTAGACTTATATAATTCCAATTAAAACACAAAAGACAGTATAAATTGTGACTTGCAAAAGAATGACACCAAACCATCGTTTAAAACCTTAGACAAACTTAAAGAGGTTCCTTTCACAGCAATCCCCAAAAATCGACTCCTAACTATGCTGAACTTCGTCATCGTGTGTCCTATTCAATTGACACTCGCACACTTTTTGAGTCACCGGCAAGAAACAATGAGACAAGAGCTTTGCAACTCAATGAGATAATCACGAGAAAAAAATAAACATTTTTTTGGTAAAATGTTAAGATTAATACTAATTTTCGAAGTTTTTTACAGCGGTACAGAGATTCAACGAAGAGAAACAGAAAGACCAAAATCTACTAACAACGACGAAGAACAACAAGATACACGACGCTTTAGGAATCGGTAAATGGTCACGAAAATAAAGAACCGAGACGAAGCCAGACGAAAGAACACCAATCACACGCCTAAGCGCGGACCATCACGTGTTTGCCACAGCCCCGGGAGAGTTGGAGTCCATCTTAGTTGCCACGAGCATAATCCCGAGGCCAATCCCAAACCTCGAGAAAAAAATAAACATGCATCAATCTCATCACATATTTCCATCGCCTCGTGTCTATGACTTTGTTACTTAGCTTCATCGCTATTCAAGTGCATTGTAACCCATGGCCAAAGGCTCATGGCATCTAGGAGATCATATGCATGTACAATCACCTCATCACGTCTATCATGCACAAGGCATTATGCCATTCGTCCATCCATATCCACAAAACACAGTACCAAACCATATCACACTACAAGAAAACATCACGATTTCCGACCACATTTCCGACCAATTTAAAATGGTCGGGAATTTCCGACCATATTCCGACGATATTCCGATTAAAACACACCCGTCGGAAATTGGTCGGTAATTCCCGACAATTTTTTGTTGGTCGGAAATTTGGTCGGAAATACCGACGGATTTCCGACGTATTGGAGACTGACTAACAATCGTCGGAAATTAGTCGGTATTACCGACCAATTTTCCGACTGTTTTCCGATGATATATACGTTATTATAATAGTCGGAAATCGGTCGAAAATTGGATTCAATTCCCGACCAATTTCCGACCATCACATAATCCGACTAAATTCCGACGAAATATATACGTTAATGTCCCGACAGATTTCCGACGTATTGGAGACCGACTAAAAATCGTCGGAAATTGGTCGGTATTACAGACCAATTTCCGACAGTTTTCCGACGAGGTATACATTATTAATATACCCGTTGAATTAGCCGTTTAAAGCCGTTGGCGAATATTAGTATAGTCGGAACTTGGTCGGAAATTTAATCGCATTTCCGACCAATTTCCGACCAGTAAGTAATCCGACCAAATTCCGACGAAATATATACGTTAATATACCCGTTGCACTAGCCGTTTCATAGCCGTTAGAATTTTTACATTGGTCGGAAATTGGTCGGAAATCCGCGGAAATTTTAATTATAAATACAACACCACCCTCATTCACAATTTACACCAAAAAAAAAAAATTTGAAAATGTCTTCTTCAAATCCAAACACTACTAGAGATTATTTTCGATCGTGGATGGATAGACCACGGCAAGATCCAGCGACGAATTTACTGACGGATGAGTATGCACAAGGTGTTGAGGAATTCATGACATTTGCGACAAACAATAGCATGACGTCGGAATACGGTAAATTGTATTGTCCTTGTCCTAAATGTCGGAATCATATATTAGTCTCTGTTGGGGATGTATGGAAGCATCTTTATAGGAATGGGTTAATGCCGAGTTATAAGATTTGGTATACACATGGAGAAACTGATGCAATGGTGCAACATCATTGTAGTGGTTTTAATTATTAGGGTAGAATAGAGGAATCAACACCGGAAGTAGATGCAAACGTTCAGATGGTGAATGATGCGTATCGCGAAAACGTAGCATCGTATGTTCCAGATGGTATTAGAATAGAGGAACCTAATTTAGAAGCTCGGAAGTTTTTTGATATGCTAGATGCAGTTAAGCATCCACTATACGAAGGGAATATCGCCTTTATCAACTGCAAGCAGGTTGATGACAATAAAGACCGATTTCAACTTGGCAGAGGATTGTGTGGATGCGATAGCTGATTTTGTGAAAGATCTTTTACCTGAAGATAATCTCTCACCGGGTTCATACTACGAGGTTCAGAAACTTGTAGCTGGTCTTGGATTGCCGTATCAGATGATAGATGTGTGCATCGACAATTGTATGATATACTGGAGAAAGGACGAAAACCGTCGCAAGTGTCGTTTTTGTGGGAAACCTCGGTATCAGGAAACGGGTGGAAGAGTACCAGTTCCACATAAACGGATGTGGTATTTGCCGTTAACAGATAGGTTGAAGAGGTTATATCAATCCGAGCGCACGGCAGGAGCTATGAGATGGCATGCAGAACATAACTCATATGGAGAGATTGCGCATCCTTCAGATGCAGAAGCGTGGAAACATTTTCAAGAGGTGTATCCTAGTTTTGCGGCTGAGCCACGTAACGTATACCTCGGGTTATCTACAGATGGATTCAACCCTTTTGGGAAACATGGGAGGCAATATTCATTGTGGCCAGTAATAGTCACACCTTACAATTTGCCGCCTAGTTTGTGCATGAAACGAGAGTTTTTGTTCCTCACGATTCTTGTCCCCGGACCGGAGCATCCTAAGAGGTCCCTTGATATTTTCTTGCAGCCATTAATTTATGAGTTGAAAATGTTATGGAAAGATGGTGTTCAAGGGTTCGATGTTTCTCTCCAACAGAATTTCACTATGCGTGCGGTACTTATGTGGACCATAAGTGATTTTCCAGCATTTGGTATGCTATCTGGATGGTCGACTCATGGAAGGTTGGCGTGCCCGTATTGTCAAGATAACACTGATGCGTTCCAATTGAAGCATGGTCGAAAGACTTCTTGGTTCGATTGTCATCGACGATTTCTGCCGCATGATCATCCTTATCGGCGGAGCACGACATTGTTTAAGAAGAACAAAAAAGTATTTGATGGTCCACCTCCTGAGCCGGATGGGAATAACATCATCACTCAGTTGAGAGATTTTGGTGCTGAGAAGACGGTTTCATGTGGTGGTAATGGTCATTTTCCCGTAGATGGTTGTGGCGAGTACCACAATTGGAACAAGAGGAGTATTTTTTGGGATTTGCCATATTGGAAGAACCATCTGCTGCGCCATAATCTAGATGTCATGCACATTGAAAAAAACTTTTTTGACAACATCATGAATACTGTTCTAAATGTGCAAGGGAAGACGAAAGATAATTTGAAAGCCAGATTGGATTTGCCAGAAATTTGTTCTCGGAAGGAACTCCATATAATGGCGAACGGAAAATCTCAGGCCCCCGCTTTCCGTTTGGATGAGCCTTCAAAAGAGGTGTTCTTCGACTGGATTACGCATAGTGTTCAATTCCCAGACGGATACGCATCTAACCTTCGTAATTGCGTTAATATTGGAGAAGGGAAGTTTTCAGGGTTGAAGAGTCATGATTGTCACGTTATCATGCAACGCCTCCTTCCATTTGCCTTTGCCGGTCTTCTTCCTAGAAACGTCCATGGAGCTATTGCAGGTACATTTATAATTTACAAAATTATATCTAAATTTTACTAAATTTATCTAAATTGTCTAAATTTTACTAATTTTATTTATCATTTATGCAGGGATCGGTGCTTTCTTCCGGGATTTATGCACGAGATCACTTACAGCAGACGGTATCCAAAATTTGGAGGAGAAGATACCGGCTCTCCTATGCAACCTCGAGAAAATATTTCCACCAGCATTTTTCGATGTTATGGAACATCTTCCTATTCATCTTCCTAGGGAAGCAAGACTTGGTGGGCCAGTTCAATATCGATGGATGTATCCGTTTGAGCGATATATGCTCCACCTAAAGAAGAAGGTGAAAAATCTTGCAAGAGTCGAGGGTTCTATTGTTGCACAGAGAGTGAATGAAGAAGCATCCAACTTTGCTAGCTACTACTTTCCATCTTCGGTGAAGACTAAAAGTAGACGACCTGCACGTCATGATGATGGAGGAGAAAAACCGCTGTATCCGGTCTATGTCCCAAATATTTTTGCAGAAATTGGAAGGCTTAGTGGAAAAGGAAGGTCTAGACGACTAACAGAGGAGGAACAAAGGCATTTGCATACATATCTTCTGACAAACTGCGTAGACATTTTCGAATATGAGAGGTACGTCACTTGATTTTGAATAATGTATTTGTTTAGTAATTACCAAAAATTAATCCTTGATAGTATTTTGAATAATGTATTTGTTTTATTCACAGTATATACATGGAGCAAATAAGGAATTGGTTTCCAAATTGCACAGAGGATGAGCTTATGGTCCGTAAACAGAATGAATTCGCGGATTGGTTGAAATATTACGTAAGTGCTCGATTTCCCGCAATTAAACTAAATTTTACATACTTACACATATTGTTTATGAGTGTCCACAAATTGTACAGGTTGATCAGATTAATACTACCGGGACATCGATTCCCACATGGTTAGTTGAGATGGTGCGTGGCCCTACTTTTGTTCCAAGTGTTTATCCGATGTATTGCACTCGGGGGTATGCTTTTAAGGCTTTTCGTGAAGGGAGTTCAAGGACAACATGCAACTACGGTATTTCGTCTACATCCGGAGAATTTGTTTACTACGGAATACTCCGCGAAATATTAGAAGTCAAATATCCAGGAATGATTGGTTTGAAGTGCATTGTGTTCTATTGCGATTGGTATGATCCAGTGGAAGGCCTACGTCAGGACGAATTCGGTGTGACATCTGTTCACGGAGGCAAGCGACATCGGAAATACGATCCATTTATTCTTGCTTCACAAGCAGACCAGGTTTCCTATATTCGATACCCCCGGGTTAGGAACAAGCAAGATCCGTGGATTGCAGTAACATCGATACAACCAAGAGGAAGGATATCTAGTGTTTCCGAGCATGACCCTTTACAGGAAATGCCAATTGGTAATTTAGGTGAAATCGAGCATTCTCTAGAGGTTGACCTTGTGGTTGACTTCACCGGCATGGGCGAACTATTTGAGGATTCTGAAGAAGAGAGAGGAGAATTTGATGAGGAATCCGATTCAGCTTCTTAAGATTATTCATCGGACTCAGAATAGGTTTTAAATAACAAATTTATGAAACTTTTTTCACATACTTTAATAAGTTGTACGAATATTTTTAATTAATAAGGATTCCTATACATTTATTTCATTTTATTCATCAGTTTCAGAATAAATTTGTAACAATGTTTTTTCATATGCATCTATTTTAAAGCAAAAAAAAATTCAAAATTTTTGTACAACTTTAAATATGGTGTACGTATTTTTTTTAATACATTTAATACTATATTCCGACCGTTTTCCGACCAGACACGAGGATCGGTCGGAAAATCGTCGGTAATGGTTGAAAAATGTATAGTCGGAAAATGGTCGGGACCTATTTGGTCGGAAAATGGTCGGAATTCCTTGACATTTCCGACCAAATTCCGACCATTTGGGGTTTCGAAACCTCAAACCGCATAAATTTGATTTGGACTATGTTTAATATGGTTAGATATGATCTTATGAAAGAATTCCATGTCCATATATCTTAACTAAACAAATTTTGGGGCATATCCTATAAAACCTAAAAGAAACCGAAAAGTATAAATACAAAGTGAATGTTTCGTTATGAACGGTTTAATTCCATATACTTTCAATTTATAAAAACGTCATATATTTTATTATATGTTTGCTTTGCCACATATTTTTTAGACATGAGATGTTTACATGTTTATTAAACGGTATACATTTTGAAAATTAAGAATTTTAAACCCTAAACCCTATATGGTCGGAAATTAGTCGGAATTTCCGACCACATTCCGACCAATATGAATATTTGGTCGGAAAATGGTCGGAATTCCTCGACATTTCCGACCAAATTCCGACCATTTGGGGTTTCGAAACCTCAAACCGCATAAATTTGATTTGGACTATGTTTAATATGGTTAGATATGATCTTATGAAAGAATTCAATGTCCATATATCTTAACTAAACAAATTTTGGGGCATATCCTATAAAACATAAAAGAAACCGACGGATTCGCAACCGCTACAGCCAAACGCTTCCTCTGCTCCGTCGATGTTCTCATAGATGGCTTTAAATGAGTGACATTGATGTTCTCATAGATGGCTTTAAATGGAGGAAGTATGGTCAAAAAGTTGTCAAGGGAAATACTAATCCAAGGTTACAAATCATTAAAACTAATTTCTCTGATTTTTAACTTGTTTTCATCTTTCTAATCCTCTCTGTTATAACAGGAGCTACTACAAGTGCACATACCAAGGTTGTGGAGTGAGGAAGCAAGTAGAAAGATCCGCAGAAGACAACAAAACATTCTTGGGACTTAGTCAATAGTATTAGCATTTAGGATTTGGAAAAACTCTTACTATGGTGCTCATTATTGTTTGTTTATATACACAGTATTTACATAAACACACATATATTTACATAAACACATACATATTTACATAAATACATACATATTTACATAAACACATATTTACAATATACAAAGATATGTATATTCGGATATGTAAATATGTGTTCATGTAAATATGTATGTGCTTATGTAAACATGTGTGTGTTTATGTAAATATGTATTCATGTAAATATGTATGTGTTTATGTAAATATGTGTGTGTTTATGTAAATATGTGTGTATATCACAAGATATTCTGATCTGAGCAAGCTGTTCATGTACAAAATTAAAAAAAAAATTTATTCTTAAGCACCCCTAAATAGAATTCTCCCATTGGAGTAGAGAAAACAAAAAACTCTTACATTTAATTATAAATGCCGACCATTTTCCGACCATAGTTTTTTCGAAAAAAATGCCAACTGTTGACAATATATCAATCCCCGACATGCAGTATTATGAATGTTCAGTCTGGTCGGAACTCGGTCGGAAATACCGACCGATTTCCGACCATGCTGAAATTAAACCCGCGAAAATTAACCGGTAAATGTAATATTTGGATGGTTTTGTATCGCGAAAACCGACTGATTTCCGACCATGCTGAAATAACTGCTCAGTATGGTCGGAAATTAGTCGGAAATACCGACCGATTTCCGACCACACTGAAAATTAACCCGCGAAATTTAACCGGTAAATGAAATATTTGGATGGTTTAGTATCGCGAAAACCGACCGAATTCCGACCAAACGTATATCTAAAAACCTGTAACGCATCGTCTTCTTCATTTCTTCGATCTGTCTCTCTCCGATTTTCTCTCTCCGCCATCACCGCCTGATCTCGCCGGTAAGCGCCCTCTTCCTTCTCTTCTCTCCCTCTTCCTCTTCCTCTTCCTTC
The DNA here is from genome assembly GCA_030161315.1 of Eutrema japonicum. NCBI lineage: Eukaryota > Viridiplantae > Streptophyta > Magnoliopsida > Brassicales > Brassicaceae > Eutrema > Eutrema japonicum. The sequence goes on along the minus strand of BSQW01000007.1, from coordinate 50,592,874 downwards.
TCTTCTCTCCCTCTTCTCTTCCTTTTTTCTTCTCCTAATTGTTTTTCCTTCTCTTGGTTTGTAGATCCGTCGACCGCCGGAGCAGCCGTCCGCCGAAGCCGCCGACCGCCGGAGCCGCCGACCGCCGGAGCCGCCGACCGCCGGAGCCGCCGACCGCCGGAGCCGCCTTCCTTCCTCCACCGCCGCCGACATCTTCTCACCATGTACGTTCTTAAGTTCACAATTTATCAAATTTATGATTTACAATTTTTTTCTTGTTAAATTGATTCTTGTAATGAGTCTATTCGGGCTGGGAAGGTGAATTACTTGATTCCTCCTCTGCGTAATTTTTCTGAATTTTTTTTGTGGGTATTTCGATTGTTCGTTATCTCAGATCTTTTGAATATTGAATTGGGATAATCCCCCAATTTTGGGCAATGGGTTCTCAATCTCTTGATTTCTGTGGATTGATGAGTATAGTTTGTGTTTCACTTTCACATCCCTTTTATATAACTTTGTTAATTATGATGCGAATTGTGGATTCTGGATCTGTTTCACCGACATATAATTAAGGTTGGTTATGTTCATTTGTCTTGTTTCTGGAAACAGTTGAATATTTGATTGTTCAACGTTTCTCTTCATGCACATTGGATGATTCTTGTTCTACATAATGTAAAAATCTGCTTATTTGTAGCACCAATGAGTTCGATTTCAGTCCAAAAATTAGCTTTACAAGAATCAATTTTGAATAATTTTACTCGTTCACATCTCGAACAAGATATGAACAAATCCGATATTCTGAAAATGTTAAGACACTTAAACGCGTTTTCATAATTTTTTTATAATTTTGCATTTAATATCTAACAAATTTTGCGTTTTTGTTAAGGTCTTACGACGGTTTCGCGAACTTGACCATCGGTGGTTCGTCTCAAGGGATGCAACCACCTCCACGTACCGGTGGTTCGACTCGAGAACCACCAAGTCCGGCCGCATCGACTATCCCAGAGTCGCAGAGTCAAGCTCCTCGAATCATGACCATCGAGGAGTTAGTCCAACAACCGGGCCGGGACTTGCACATCCGGCTTGATCCACATCTCGTTGGAAGATCGACATGGTAAAAACCTTTAGTTCATATATATATATATATATATTTAATATCAAATTGTTTATAGTTTATCTTTTTTTGTAGGTTTGGTATATCGAACAACGGGATTAGCAAGGCCATTATGAGGATGTTCCATTCGATCCTCGACAAACCGTACAAGAAGTTTTCAGAAGTCTCGTATGATGAGAAGCAAATTTGGTTTAGACAATTTGCGGTAAGTTGTCAATTACTATATTTTTTCTTATATTTATAAGTATTTTTTTAATATTTTACTAAGCATTTTTATTTATGTTTTCGTAGCAAGAGTTTACATGGCATCCTTCTCATACTGTCACGGTGGAAAAATTATTTATGAAGGAAGCGAGTACGCAGTTCAAGAGACACATGAACGAGTGGAAGAAAAAGTGGAGGATAGGGGCAGACAAGCCGAAAGGCTTGAATTTGGAGGTTTGGAATCACTACGGACCCTATTGGCAACAACCGGAGACAGAGAAAGTCTCGAAGACTAATTCGGGAAACCGAAAGAGTGATCGCAACGGGAAGGGCCAATACATCCACAACTCCGGATCGAGCAGCTTCCAGACCCGAGAAATTCAAATGGTAATATTTTATTGTTTACATTGTTTTCTTTACTTAATTAATTATTAAATTATTTATTCATATTTAAATTTATTTGTTTTTATAGACTAATGAGGCCGGAGGTGTGCGTCCGAATCATTTGGACTTAATGAAGAGGTGCCACACGAACAAGACAACCGGGTTTATTCAGGATCCCCTCATAAGGGAGATCTACGAGAACGTGACGAAGCAGAAGACCGACATCGAGCTGACCCAACAGTCACAAGGTGACTCCTCCTCCTTGTTAGAGGGGGGATTAGCACCCCCTGGTTTAACTCGGTTCGAACCGAGATCGGTTCGATCAAGACCGGTTTACGATGGTTCGGATCAAAGACAAGTCGGCCCGAAAAACGTTGGGCCGAGCTCGGAATCTCGCTAAAAGCCCATCCCGGCTACCGATCTAGGCCCATCACAAGCCCAGTCCGTTACAACAGATGAAACCGGGATATTTCCCTTTTTCCCACCGATCTCGGAAAAGGAAATATTCTCTTCGGTCGACTCTTCGAGATATCAGGAACTTATCCTTATCTCGGAGAGAAAACCGGAAGATTTCCTTTTCCTAATTGAATTCGGAAAAGGAGAAATCTTCCTTTCAACCGCCTCAAAGACACTATAAATAAAGGAGGAGGCTCATTCGTTCGGGACATCCACAACTTCCGCAAAGACAGAGAATATAAGAGAGCTCATTACCGATCTCGAATCCTTTGGTCTTTACCTTCTTACTTAAACTCTGTTGTAACGCCGACTCAGATCAATAAACGAGATTCCGATTAAAAGTACTGTTTTACCCCTTTTGTGTGATTTACGGATCAACAATTGGCGCCGACTGTGGGGAGAGAAAGAACAGTACTTTCGGATATCGTTTGATTGAAGTGCGGCAATGGTTCTTCCAGTCGATACCACCGCAGCCCCCGTCAACAGCTCAGAAACCGATGATCAAAACCCACGGATCGACGAGCTCAATCCTATCGATACCGAACTACAGACAACCGGAGGAAGACCCCCTCCGACCATACCTGTTGGAGAAGACAATCAGGTCAATCCATCTCGGACTCTTCCACAGCCTCCGGCTGCTTCGATATTCACGGATCCGACCGTCTTCATAGAAGCTATGACAGCGCAGTTCGCCGAAATTAACAAAAAGAACGAAGAGCGGATCGCGTCTCTCATAGCATCCCATTTTGAGCGCCGAAATCAGATCGGTATCCTCGATCCAAACCCGGTCACCCCCGCCAACGAAAACACGTTACGCCAAAATCTCTTGTCCGACTTAACCGACGCTCAACCCCCAGGCATGATCGACCCGCCGACAAGAAGATCCTCCGCGACCAGTTCGGAAATCAACATCACGGACCAAGCCGCCGTGAATTTGGAATTCGCCAAGGTCCAGGCCCAACTACAAGATATGCGGACCAAAGTCCATCAGGCTACGAGTTCGGCGCCGGAGATCGACCGAGTAATTCAAGAGTCACAGAGGACGCCGTTTACCGACAAAGTCGTCAACACTCCAGTCCGACGATTGGAAATAGTCAAGATCACATCATACGACGGGTTTACCGATCCTAAACACTTCTTGACCTCGTTTGTCATCACAATGAACCGATTTCGTTTCGGCTCGGAAACCGAGAAGGACGCAGCCATGTGCCAACTATTCGTGGAGGACTTATCCGGAGCCGCGCTCGATTGGTTTTCAACGCTCGAGCCAAGTTCGGTAAACAGCTATAACGAGCTCACTACCAAATTCCTCAAACGCTTCACCATGTTTATCAAGCAGAAAACAAAGAACGCCGAACTCTGGGCCCTCGAGCAGAACCAGGACGAGCCCCTACGCAACTTCATGGAACGTTTCAAAGCGGTTGTATCCCATTGCACGATCGACGACGAAGCCGCAATCGAGGCTCTTTACAAAGCTACCTGGTACGAATCGGACTTTCACAGGGAGATCAAACGCAATAATCCAAAGACATTGGAGGACATCCTGCACAGGGCGCATATCTTCATCATGGAGGAGGAGGAAAGATCCGAGAAAGATAGGCGATACGCAATCACGAAACAGCCCGCCACTAAGGACAAACTGTACGTTCCCCCGAAACAACCCGTCAATACGGTACAAACTCAGCAATCCTGGTCAAACACTTGGGTTCGGTTGGATGAGCCAAAAGAGCCCGACACCACTGGATCCGTACCGTACTGCAATTTCCATAACCGGTATGGAAATCATTCGACCGAAGAGTGCCGACATCTACAGGAGTTCCTGATGATGAAGTACATAAAGGGGGAAGTTCCAGTCGAAGGAGCCTTCCAACCCTCGAACAGACCGCGCCGTAACGATAACGGTATGAGACGTAACTCCAAACCGAACAAGCCTGCCGAGCAAAAGAAAGACAAAACCGACGACGAACAACCGAAACGAGATCGGGAGGACAACGTGGAAACTCAACAACCTCCGCAGGTTCGAAAACGTGTCAACATGATCATGGGTGCATTGGAAACATGCAACTACTCCGTCCGAGCTCTGAAGACATACAGCAAGGAAGCAGTGGCCGCAAAACAGTCACATCAGACTACACCCTGTGGAACGCCGATCACCTTCTCTGAGGCCGACACGGAAGGACTTCATATGCCGCATAACGACCCGTTAGTCGTCGAGACACTCATCGGTGATGTCGTAGTCGGGCGAATTTTGATCGACACTGGGAGCTCGGTTAACGTGATTTTCAAGGATACGCTGAAAAATATGGATTTTCCCGACAACCAAATCAGACCGAACATCGAACCACTCACCGGATTGTCAAGCGAGCAAACCATGACAGCAGGAACGGTCAAAATTCCTATGTATACCGGGGGAATATGTCGAATGGTCAAGTTCTTGGTGCTAAACAAACCCGCGATCTACAACGTAATACTCGGCACGCCGTGGATATTCTCGATGAAAGCAGTCGTGTCAACGTATCATCAATGCGTCAAGTTCCCGACACCTTCCGGAGTTTTCACCCTTAGAGGCGACCAGGTGATGTCCCGAACGTGTTTCATAAACGAATGCAAACTAAGGACCACTCCCCGCACCTGCGTGATCAATAAGAAGAAAATCCCAAACGATCCTGATCTGCCGCGACGCGAAACGATCGTCCAAGACAATATCGATGATTTCAATCCGGAAAGATGCGTAGGAATCGGAGCCGAGCTCGACAAAGACATCAAAGAGGATTTAATCCGACTCCTCAAAAGAAACGTTTCGACCATCGCCTGGTCAATCACAGATATGCCCGGAATCAACCCAAAGATAATAAGCCATGAACTCAACATCGACCCCACCTTCAAACCGATCAAACAGAAACGACGCAAGCTCGGTCCCGAGAAAGCCCGAGCTGTAAACGATGAAGTCGAAAGATTACTTAGCGCGGGATCGATTACAGAAGTTCGGTATCCCGACTGGTTGGCAAACCCGGTCGTTGTGAAGAAGAAGAACGGAAAGTGGAGGATATGCGTCGACTTTACCGACCTAAACAAAGCCTGCCCAAAGGATAGTTTCCCACTCCCACATATCGACAGACTCGTCGAAGCCACCGCCGGGAACGAACTCCTCTCATTCATGGACGCCTTTTCAGGCTACAATCAGATACTCATGCACCCGGACGATCGCGAGAAGACCTCATTCATTACCGATCGCGGTATCTATTGCTACAAAGTGATGCCGTTCGGCCTAAAAACGCCGGTGCTACCTACCAACGCCTCGTTAATCGGATGTTCGCTAGCCAGCTCGACAAAACAATGGAGGTTTACATCGACGACATGCTTGTCAAATCACTGGTTGCAAAGGATCACGCCGGACATCTTAACACCTGTTTCGACATCCTAAACGAGTACGGCATGAACCTTAACCCGACCAAATGCACATTCGGTGTAACCTCCGGAGAATTCCTCGGGTATATCGTGACTCAAAGGGGGATCGAAGCCAATCCTAAACAGATCTCAGCAATCCTTGACTTACCATCTCCAACAACGAGAAGGGAGGTGCAAAGACTCACAGGACGCATCACCGCACTCAACCGGTTTATCTCCCGGTCCACCGATAAGTGTCTCCCCTTCTACCAATTGCTGCGCGGAAACAAAAATCTTGAGTGGGATGATAAGTGCGAGGAAGCATTCAAGCAGCTCAAAGAATATTTATCAACACCACCAGTTTTGGCAAAACCCGAAGACGGCGAGACCCTCTATCTCTACATCGCGATCTCAACCTCGGCGATCAGCGGGGTCCTCGTTCGGGAAGACCGGGGCGAACAAAAACCGATCTTCTATATCAGCAAATCACTAGATGGAGCTGAAGGGCGATATCCGACTCTCGAAAAGCTGGCCCTCGCCGTTGTTGTTTCAGCTCGGAAATTGCGCCCTTATTTCCAATCACACTCAGTCACCGTGCTAACCGATCAACCACTCCGGACAATCCTACATAGCCCAAGCCAGTCCGGTCGGTTGGCTAAATGGGCTATCGAACTCAGCGAGTACGACATCGATTACAAAAGCCGGACAAGCATCAAATCACAAGTCCTCGCCGATTTCCTCATTGAACTATCTCCGGAATACGTCAACACTGATGTCATAACCGCCGAACAATGGATCCTTCACGTCGATGGGTCGTCGTCTCACCGAGGCTCTGGAATAGGCGTTCGCCTCAAATCTCCAACGGGAGAAATCTTGGAGCAATCTTTCCGCCTGACGTTCAACGCGTCTAACAACGAGGCAGAGTACGAAGCGCTAATTGCCGGACTACGTTTGGCCAAAGCCATCGGCGTTACACGCATTCACGCCTACTGCGACTCACAGCTCGTTGCAAGTCAGTTCAGCGGGGAGTATGACGCCAAGAATGATCGAATGGACGCATACCTCAAGATCGTCAAAAAACTCGTTGCCGAATTCGATTCGTTCGAACTTACCAAGATTCCGCGGGGAGAAAACGCTCCAGCCGACGCACTCGCTGCCTTGGCTTCAAGCTCCGACCCTCACCTCAAACGAACGATCCCGGTGGAAAGTATATCAGAACCTAGTATCGGAAGCACAGAACAATGCATCGTCACGACTCGTAGACGGGATTACGAGGAAAATCCTGCGACTGAACCTGTCTTACGTCGACAGAGACGGACTCCAACCGTCGAGCCCGATCAAGACACCGAGCCCGAACACTCTAGTACCGCCGAAGGCAACAACGACACGCTGCAAGTCGATGAATCGGCCCGATCAGACGATGAAACGGAGGAACAGACGGACGGACTTCATGAGCCAATAGACCTCGAACAGTACGACGAGCAGACTCCCGCCAATTGGACACTGGAGATAAAAATGTACATCATCGATGGCGAAATTCCGGCCGATAGATGGGCCGCTCGACGACTCAAAATGCGAGCCGCTCGCTACATACTTATCAAAGACGGACTGTTTCGTTGGAGTGCAGCAGGAATCCTCCTCAAATGCATCTCAGGCGATGAAATTCAGGAAGTCATGAAAAAAATACACGAAGGCGATGGCGGCAATCACTCCGGCGGCCGATCTCTAGCCCTGAAAATCAAGAGAGCAAGCTATTATTGGCCAAGTATGCAAGCAGACAGCGAGAGGTTCGTCGCGAAGTGCGACAAATGCCAAAGGCATGGCCCAATGATACATCTTCCTACCGAGCTGCTAACCACTTCGACAGCTCCGTATCCATTCATGCGATGGGGGATGGACATCATCGGTCCTTTCAGACGATCCACTACGCAGAAAAAGTTCATCCTCGTCATGACGGATTACTTTACCAAATGGGTAGAAGCCGAGGCATATCCCGTCATCCTCGCCTCTGACGTTCAGAAATTCGTCTGGAAATTCATTATCTGCCGACATGGAATTCCGTACGAGATTATCACCGATAACGGTCCCCAATTCATATCAACACTATTCAACGACTTCTGCGCTAAGTGGAAAATTCGACTAAGTTTCTCCACACCAAGATACCCGCCGAGCAACGGTCAGGCCGAAGCAACAAACAAAACAATCATAGCCGGCCTCAAGAAACGATTGGATACTCATAAAGGGACATGGTCAGATAAACTCGACGGAGTCTTATGGTCATACCGAACGACCCCAAGATCGTCAACGGGGCAATCCCCCTTCTACATGGCCTATGGCGTGGAAGCCCTATGCCCCGCCGAACTCACCATCCCGACTATCCGTCGGACGATGCTCGTGCAAAATCCTGATCTTAACGACGAAATCATGCTCGACAACCTCGACAATCTCGAGGAACAACGCGATCAAGCCTTACTTCGGATTCAGAATTATCAAAACTTAGCAGCACGATACTACAACAAAAAGGTCCGCGGACGTCACTTCACCGACGGCGACCTTGTCTTAAGAAAAGTCTTCGAAGGCACCGAAGAAAAGAATGCCGGCAAGCTCGTCACAAACTGGGAAGGACCTTATCAGGTCATGAGGGTAGTCAAACCAGGCGTCTACGAGCTCATGAAGCTAGACGGAACCCCCATTCCCCGCTCGTGGAATTCCATGAACGTCTCAAGCGGTACTACATCTAGGCCAACCCTCAAGCGCCAAAAAAAAAAAAAAAAAAAAAAAAAAAAAAAAGAGATCACCGAGCTACTACACATACGCTCGATTCTAATATGTAATATGAACTACGAATGGCTTGATCCTTCTTTCGAAGGTACGTAGGCAGCCCTCACAAGGCGCAGCTATAACATTAATAAAATTTTACCAAGGCATTCTACCGAACTCCAATAGTTCGTACCTTCAAAGCCAAACTTTATGTTTGCCGAACTCCAACAGTTCGTATTTTCTAAGCCAAACTTTATGTTTGCCGAACTCCAACAGTTCGTATTTTCTAGAGCCAAACTTTATGTTTGCCGAACTCCAACAGTTCGTATTTTCTAAGCCAAACTTTATGTTTGCCGAACTCCAACAGTTCGTATTTTCTAAGTCAAACTTTTTGTTTGCCGAACTCCAACAGTTCGTATTTTCTAATTCAAACTTTTAGTTTGCCGAACTCCAACAGTTCGTATCTTCCAAATCAAACTTTTCGTTTGCCGAACTCCAACTGTTCGTATTTTCTAAGTCAAACTTTACGTTTGCCGAACTTCAACGGTTCGCATTTTTAACCACAAACGGTTCCCATATCGACGTCCTGGCCAGACGATCGAAATAAGCCGAGCTTAGCTCGCACGCATCCTCATGGTGCAATGGATAATACACTTTCCACATTCAAAGCCGAGATCAGTCTCGCACCAACTTCTCAGATTATCCGAGCCAAATAAGCCGAGCCTGTCTCGCACACTCAGATTCAATGTGAGAAACCTAGAGCATATTAAGATGAGCTGTTCACGTACTCTTAAAACTAAACTCTAGGGCCAAGCCGAACGTCTTTCCTCGCAAATCCAAGCCGATTTCTCAACAGTCGCAAAACTAGTAAGCCGTTTTCTCAACAATCGTAAAACCAGTAAGCCGGTTTCTCAACAATCGCAAAATCGATAAGCCGATCTACAATATGGATTGCCGACCTCGAACAGGTTCAGTCAAACTTGTCCTCTTCACCCGGCTAAGACCGTACTATTTACGGCACCACTATGTACGACAAGTTTGAGAAGTTCGTATAAACTACGACTTCAAATATATCAAGACACGATTTAAAAAAAAAAAAAAAGACTAAATATAAAAAGTCAAACAAAATATCGAAAGATTCATTCAAAAAAGCCCCTCGGGCAAAACGGATATCGGACTTTAAAAACCCTCCGGTCTAAGAGGTCAAGTTATAAGCCCATTCGGGCAAAGGAAAAACTAGTCATATTACAAAAAAAAGACGAGATTCAGACATTTTGCTTCCGCATCGCATCAGCCCGATCCGCCGACATCGAGGCCCGGTTGGATCCAAACTCGTCAAGACCAGGTGGGACCTCGTTACCCATCGAAGTCGAGACCTCCGGGTGCACTGGATCACTAAATGGCGAGACAACCAGATCCGCGTCTTCCAACTCGCGGAGATCGATCGCAGCGTACTCCGCAGACTTTTCTGCCTTGAGCTTCTCGAGTCTTTCGATACGAGAGGGCGGGACGATAATACCGTGCTTCTTGTTGAGGATCTCGCAAAAACCGAGCATTCCCTGGAGTTGGTTGATAGCAAGAAATGGCTTCTTCGCCTGATCAATCGCCGACAGATGATCCTTTACCTTCTGCAGCCGAACTTGACACTTCTCGGTAACCACCTTCCTCTTCGAGATTTGTTGAGCACGACTAGCCCTCAATCGAGAAGTCTCCGCGTATAACTTCATCGCAAGCGCATCCTTTTCCAACTCCAGCTCAGCGTTGGATCTCTTCAAGGCAGCAATCTCGCGGGTCAGCTCGGCTACCGCGCGATCACCCGCCTCCACCCTGTCTTCGGACACATTCAGCTCCTTACGAAGCTCCACCACTTGAACTCTCGCTTCAAAAGCCTGACGACGGGAGGCCCCAAGCTCACGGTCGTAAGACCCGACGATCTCATTCGTCTGGGCAACCATCTGTTAAAACAACGAACCTTAGAAAAAAGAAAAAACAAGGAACGACGAACTCAGGAATAAAAGGAGAGAAGGGTTTACCTCGGCAGTAGTCTGGGCCAGTTTTTTATAGGCCTCAGATTGGCGAATGCAATCAATCGGCGGAAGGAAGTCCGGGCCGAAACTCAAGCGCCGATACGATTCGACGTAATCCCAAGAATTGGCCTCAGGATCGGACGCCCGACGCCTCTTTGGCGCTGGAGAGTCATCTGATAAGACAACTGTTTCTCCTTCAGCAATTTGGGGTTCGGTACTCCCCTCGCCGCCTTCGCCACCTTCGGTATGCTCGGTACCGACCCTAGCAGTTGGATCAGCAGCCTGCCGAGACCCCTTCTTTGTCTTTTTTCTCTTCTTCTTTTCGGCCGGAAGAGAAGTGTGTTCCCCAGTAGGAACCCCTCCTTGGCCAATCTCTTCGACTGGGGCATCAGGTTCGGCCATTACAGGAACCTCGTCCTGGCCGGTTTCTTCAACAGCCAAATTTTCGGGATCCATCTGGTCGGCAGCCAAAGGAATTTCCGCGTCCATTTCATCGCCATCCATCTCGGTGGAGAGATCGGGTATATCATCGAACTTCATCTTCCGACGACGAGATGACTTTGCTGTAAAGGAAAGAACGATAGGTAAAAACAAAGGGGACTAAGAGATCGGTATCGGCGAACTACGAAAAAAATTCAACCGACCAACCTCTGAGAACTCTCTTCGCCTTCAAATCGAGCTTGTCCTGGTAAGCTTCAAGCCACCGAACTTTTCCAGCCGCACTCAGCTGCTTAGCGTGAGCAAAAGTGAATCCTGGCGTGGTGATAAGGAAGCCTGGAGGATGACGAGCTGAAAACAGAAAAGAAAAATATAATTTAGGCAAAATAAGGCACTAAGGTGAAATCAAGAACAAGTATCTACCAATAGGAGTCCTCCACTGAGTTCGGTAACTCCCTCCCGAGCACTTAACGGAAGATTCGTCGATCTTCACGAAGAAATACCGGGCGTTCCAATTATTAACCTTGCTCGGTTTGTTCCCGGTAACAAGATCGGCTTCCGGCTTTGCGTTTGCCGATAAAAACCAAGGCTTCGCCTTCGACAAATTCACCCGGAATAGTCTTTCAAAAATCTTCGCCGTGATAGGGATATCGCACTCCTCCCCCAAAGAAAGAAGACCCATAAGATTAATCACCGTGGCCGGCATCAACTGAGAGATTGCAACGTGCCGCTTCTTACAGTATTTATAAACGAGTTCCGGGATGGGAAACCGAAGCCCGCAACTTCTAAAATGCTCCTCGTAGACGCAAATATAGCCGTCAGGAGCATCCCACGGGCGATCAGTAGCCTTCGGGATTTTGAATAGAAGATCGTTCGGAGCACCGCACCGTTCCAAGGTAATCTGGATCGTCTCCGCAGTGGAACGAGACGGTCCGATACTGGCGGGCCTCTCAACTACCCGTCTGGCAACCGACACGGGACTATCGCCCTCTACGTCAGGACGAACTGCTGGAGAGACATGGCAGTCATCGAGATCGGCCGCATCCTCGTCCTCGGCAAGCCGAGCAGCAAATTCGACATCTGCCCGAACTTGATCAAACGACTCAGCAGCCGTTTCCTCGGGCAGATCTTCATCGAGGAGATGCGGGACTTCGATCGTAACCCTAGGACTACTCGGCCCGGCATCAGCAACCCTGGAGCCACCTGCTCCACCACAACGCGAGTTATGCCTGAATAAATCTTGCATGTCCGAACTCGAAACGGAATCATCCATAAAACGTCTAAGGTCTGGAAAGTCTTGATTCGGAGATCGGTTATCAACAGAAATAGAGTCACCTTCGGAGGTCATCTCGATCGGAAGAAATAATCGATGAAGAACAACTTAAAAACTGATGAAGAACAGTTGAAGATCGGCCGGAAAGTTTGAAGATCTTCAAACAGATCGGAGAAATCACGGCGGAGGAGACGATCGGAGAAAGGAAAATAGATAAAATCCTAGAGAGAAGGGAGAGCGTTTAGAGAGAGAAAGTACCTTTTTCTGTGAAGGAAGAAAGCAGAAGTGAAAAAACCGAAGGAGGTTTGAGCGATATTTATAGAAGAAAAAGCAATGATGACGATTCCTCGAAATCTGCGAGCAAAGAAAACGAATCGACACGCGACTCTTCGAGCTCCACGGCTGAAGAAGATGAAACGACACCCCGTTCCCAAGAAAAACCTACCGAAGGCAAAACATCCAGGATCGATATCAAGATCCACGAGTCGAATATTCCGAATTTGAGATTCCAAACTTGAGAACAATCGCGAAACAGATTACCGAACTCGTAAGTTCGTAAAAATCGACTCAAATCCCGATCCTAAAAGGAATCCACCGAACTCGAAACAGAATCTGATCAGATCATACCGATCTCAGTTTTAACCGAGCTAAAGAATACTCCCCAAAAATTCGCCGAACTCATAAACTCCCTCGCCGAACTGAGGGGGGGACCAATTGATAGAGGGGGGATTAGCACCCCCTGGTTTAACTCGGTTCGAACCGAGATCGGTTCGATCAAGACCGGTTTACGATGGTTCGGATCAAAGACAAGTCGGCCCGAAAAACGTTGGGCCGAGCTCGGAATCTCGCTAAAAGCCCATCCCGGCTACCGATCTAGGCCCATCACAAGCCCAGTCCGTTACAACAGATGAAACCGGGATATTTCCCTTTTTCCCACCGATCTCGGAAAAGGAAATATTCTCTTCGGTCGACTCTTCGAGATATCAGGAACTTATCCTTATCTCGGAGAGAAAACCGGAAGATTTCCTTTTCCTAATTGAATTCGGAAAAGGAGAAATCTTCCTTTCAACCGCCTCAAAGACACTATAAATAAAGGAGGAGGCTCATTCGTTCGGGACATCCACAACTTCCGCAAAGACAGAGAATATAAGAGAGCTCATTACCGATCTCGAATCCTTTGGTCTTTACCTTCTTACTTAAACTCTGTTGTAACGCCGACTCAGATCAATAAACGAGATTCTGATTAAAAGTACTGTTTTACCCCTTTTGTGTGATTTACGGATCAACACTCCTCCTTCGAGATGTCGCGGGAAGCGGTCAACCAACTCGTTTTGAACGTAAGTTTTTTTTTTCTTATAGTTTTACATTATAATTTTATTATGTTTTAATTTATTTATATTTTATACAGGAATTTCCCCTTGATAAAAAAGGGCGACGTCGCGGCGGTTTGGGTACGATCCCGTTTATGGACGACCGGTCTTCTTCTGGTTCATTTTTCTCTGAAGATCTCATCCAGCAGAATGAAGAGCTCAAGTCCAAAGTAGAAGCTTTGGAGGCGGCGAAAACGGACACCGAATTCAGGTTAGGTGCCACGCAAGATGAGCTTTCGGAGGCGAGGTCAGATATCGCTAGCATGTTGTCGTGGATGAGAGCGAAGTTTCCGGATTTTCCGGGAACGTGATCCGGATCCGAATCCGGATTTGCAAATGTTAATAATGTTAATTTTTAATGTTTTAAAAACACTTTTTTTTATTTCTAAACTATTTTATTTTTAAATATATTAATGTTTAATATTAATGTTTAATGTTTAATGTTTAATATTAATTTTTATTTTCATTTTCGAATAAATTTATTTTCAATTGAATATTAATATTCAAAATTTTTAAAATACAAAATAAAATATTTTGTCGGAATTTTGTCGGAAATTAGATAGGTCGGAATTCGGTCGGAAATAAAACACGTCGGCATTTGGTCGGAAAAAGGTCATCGGACCTTTGTCGGTGAATCGTCGGGTATTATTATAGTCGGAATTTGGTCGGATATTAGTAACGTCGGCATTTGGTCGGAAACAAAGTCATCGGAATTTTGTCGGTAAATCGTCGGGTATTATTATGGTCGGAATATGGTCGGAACTTAGTTTGGTCGGTATTTGGTCGGTATTTGGTCGGGAATGGTTGCATCGGTCTTTGGTCGGGAAATCGTCGGGAATACTCTGGTCGGGAATCGGTCGGGAATTACCGACCAATTTCCGACCATATTTGTTTTCCGACGCTATAGTTCCGACGGGCAAAATTGGTCGGAAATTCGTCGGGAAAGATGTTTTCCGACCGTTTTCCAACCAATATACCCGTCGGAAATCGAGTGTATTCTTGTAGTGTCACTACATGAAAATATCTGATTTTCTACAGAAATTATCGTCATAAAAAGATAGAAAATGGTCTTTTCCTACCACTTTCTTATGAAAAAAACTTTGCAGTTATCGCTCGTCAGAAATTGAGAATGGTAGGAAAATGATAGGAAAATGATAGGAAAATTCCTATCATAAATCTCGTAGGAAAAATTCGTCGGAAATTTTAATAGGAAAGTGATAGGAAAATTCATCTACGACTATTTGATAGGCACTAAACGACTCAAACACATCCCACACATGCACATGCATAAAACCGAACCAACCTCTTAAAAAAAAAGTTTAAAATTACTTCATAAATTAAAGAAAACTCGAGATAGTCCTATATGCATGCAAATGGACTTACATTACATGGATTACCCGACATATAACCTCCCGACCCAAAATGTAATTTAATGCAATTTTCTTGAACCAAAAAGACATTTTAATCAAGATTATATGTATATTTAACATGGCCCGGTCGAAACAGATCAAGGAAAACTCGAGTGAATTGCTCTCTGGCTCAAAAATTCCCAATCGGTTGACCCGATTGCCGAAACGATAATAATCCCCAAAATCAAATTAATCAAATAAAATATGAATTCTCTCGAACCGAAATTTAAACATAAGCATTTGAACTCAAATAACACTCAAATCATAAAATAATTCAATTAATTAAGTCGAATACAATCTCTTATGGTTCATTACTTCGCATGCAAATCTCAAGCCAAGACGCATCAAATATCCCGACAATAAGCCACAACGGTTCAACAATGACATACAAACGCATCAATTTCATGCTTTTAGTTCACCGGAGCAGATCCTAATTCATCACAACAATAAGATCACACAAGGTAAAGGCAATCGTGCATCAACCACGGTGTAAACCTGAGCCCCTTCTCAGATCCAAGATCCTTCTCGGCTCGGGTCAAAAGGTGGGTTTGACGCTGGAGAGCAGACTGAACATGTGCTACAAAGAACAATCAATGCATCGTAGAAAATGCGATAAGGTGTCTCTGAAAATGCAAGTTTCGGAGATTGGTGAATTAGTTGCCACTTGGATTCCTTTGGGTGAGACACTTCCTCGATCAAATAGTGAATAATGTGGCTACTCTATAAGAATTCATTGACTGCATCATCATAATTCACTACAAGAAAACAGGGATATTTCCGACGGGCAAATCCGTCGGAAATCCGTCGGAAAATGCCCTTTCCGACGGATTTAAGCTGTCGGTTACAGTTCGTCGGAAATATGGTTTCCGTCGGAATCCGTCGGAAATTTCCGACGGATTTGTGCCGTCGGAAAGCCGTCAGCCATTTCCGACGGATTTCCGACCGCATACGTTCCGACGGATACTCCGACGGATATTCAGTCGGAAATCCCGTCAGAAATGCCGTCGGAAATCCGTCTGTCATTTCCGACGGATTTCCGACGGATATATTACCGACAGATACTCCGACGGATATTCAGTCGGAAATGCCGTGGAAATCCGTCGGTCATTTCCGACGGATTTCCGACGGATATATTACCGACAGAAGTTCCGACGGATGGTGATCGGATGAATTTGTCGGAAGTCCGTCGTAAATCCGTCGGAAGATATTTCCGACGGATTTCCGACGGTAACTATTTTCGACGGAGTTAGGACGGATAATTTGATCGGAAGTCCGTCGGTTCTTCGTCGGAAATAGGTTCTGACGGATTTACGACGGAAACTTATTCCGACGGTTTTCCGACGGAATTGGTATTTTGAATTTTATTTTGAATTTTATTTAATTATTTATTTTTTTGAAATTTATATATTAAAATTATAACGCCCCGACCGCCACTACCTGTGGGCCCCATGCCCTCTCTTGGCCCGTGGGCCCCACCCTTGTCCGACGGCCGGTGCGTTAGTCCGGGAGGCTTATTTACTGACCCTGCAATCACCACGTGATCTTTCCCCGTTTTTTTGTCCTCACTCACACGGTAACGCGAATCACTTCCCGGTAGGTCACCCATCCTTAAATTGCTCCAGCTCAAGCACGCTTAACTCTGGAGTTCTCTCTGGACAAGTTCCCGAAGAGATAAGTGCACTTTGGTGACATAGGTAACCAAATCAATTCTTATAAGCCTCTCCGCATATACAAGAAAGCGGGATGTTACAATCACCCCCACTCACCGCATATACAGGATCGTCACCCTAGACGGTGTGAGCCCACCTGACTCCACACACGTGTTTGGGTTCGGCTCTGATACCACTTATAACGCCCCGACCGCCACTACCTGTGGGCCCCATGCCCTCTCTCGGCCCGTGGGCCCCACCCTTGTCCGACAGAATTTCCGACGGATGGTGATCGGATGAATTTGTCGGAAGTTCGTCGGAAGATATTTCCGACGGATTTCCGACGGTAACTATTTTCGACGGAGTTACGACGGATAATTTGATCGGAAGTTGTCTCAGAAGTCCGTCGGTTCTTCGTCGGAAAGAGGGTCCGATGGATTTACGACGGTAACTTATTCCGACGGTTTTCCGACGGAATCGGTATTTTGAATTTTATTTAATTATTTATTTTTTTGAAATTTATATATTAAAATTATATAAATTTGAAATATTAATTAAAAATAGAAATAATAAATATATAAATTCATTAAACAAAATTAAAAAATTCATTACACATTAAAATAAATTGTTCAAAAAAAAGCATTAAAAGCAAATATTTAAACGGTTGGAGAATCTCCGTCGTCGGGATTATTATCCCGAAACATATGCGGGAAGCATTTTTCCATCATCTTCTCCAAGCAGGAGAGCTTCTTGGTGGTAGTCTGTTGCTCCGTCCGTAGCTCTTCAACCTGCTGGTCACGGTCTTTCACCGTTTGGGTGAGCCTCTCGATTTCTACCCGGTACTCCGAAGGATAACGAGGAAGCGAGGAAGAAGATTCCTGGGTCGGAAGGGTGCCTAACCCAGCGAATCGACCTTTCACTTGCCGGGTTTGCTGCGAATAATTATAACCGATAATAATTAAATAACGAAAATAAAAAAAAATGAAATGAAATTAAAACTTACCTCAAGTACAATCTGATTTATCTCTTCCCGGGACAAAGAGTTCGAGGACGTCGATCCTTCGAGAGTGAGCTGCGATGTTGATAGTTCACGATCCAGCTTCGTCTTCTTGCTCCTCTCGACCACATCCCGCATCCCCAAGTCCTGTATCTGACCGGTTTTCTTGTTGGTGTGTCTATTCTCGATGAGTTGAAGATAATCGGGTTCGGAACCAGATTCTCTCGCCTGCGAAAATTTGTTAAGTTAAATAAATATAAAAAACAGAATTAACAATAAAAAAATTAAATTAAACTTACCATTTCCATCGCTTCCCGTTCGATGGTCTTTGCGCCCGCGTTGTGGATGTAGACCCCTTTCCCGCCTCGTTGGCTATTTCGGTTCTTCGACTGTTGCTCGGAGGTCTTTTTCGTCGCAGGCCTACTCCAGTACTCACAGAAGCCCTTCCAGACGTCGTCGTCAAGGTCCTTCGGCTTGTCTTTGTTGTGTTTCCACTTCTGTTTCCACTCGTACATGTGCTTCGAGTACGAGTTTGCGGCATACTTGTCGAATGTGTCAATGACTTTGCGCGTATGATGAGAGTCCCACGTGAACTCTTGCTACAATTTTTTAAAAAAATATGTTACATATCAAAAAGAAAAATTGACAAAATGAAATTCAAAATAAATAATATATCAATAAATAACTTACCGCGAAAGTCAGGTGCCACACGTCTTTCTCCTCGGTAGGCATGTCCGAATACTTCTCGTACGGTTTGTCCAACATGTTGTGGAGCATCCGTAATATCGCCTTGGTAATCTGAGTCGACAGCTTAAACCTGAAAACATTATGAAAAGATATAAATATGTTAAGTTTAAAAATCCAAATAAATTGAAATAATGTACAAAAATTTTCTTACCAAGTGCCGTCCTCAAACTTCGGGTCGAGTCGAATGCAATGGCCCCGGTTAGGCTGCCGGACTAGCTCCTCGATCTCAATGTGTCTCCGAGCAGCGGATTGCTGGGAATCAGGGATGTTTGTTCCCGAGCTCGTTGGTCCCGGAGGAGGCGTACACCGAGAACTCCGAGAACGGCGTCCTTGGTTGCCGCCTCCCAACTGAAGAACATCGTCGTGATCCCTGCGGAAAACGGTAAAATTGTTAGTAAATTAACGAAAAATTCAAAAGTTACCAAAATGTTTGAAATTTCAGCAAAAAAATTTAGGAAAAATTCAAAATTTCCGGAAAATTCAAATTTTCCAATAAATTCAAATTTTCCAAAAAATTCAAATTTTCCAAAAAATTCAAATTTTCCGAAAAATTCAAAGTTTACTAAAATTCAAAAATTTCAAAAATTTTCAAAATTTGCTAAAATATTTTAAAATCATTTTAATATATAAAAATATTTAGAAAGCGTTTTATAACTATAAAAAATATTTAAAACGATTTTATTTCTAAAATAATATTTGAAAAAGGTTTTTATTATTAAAAAATATTTTAACATCAACTTAAATATATAGAAATATTATAAAAACGTTTTTATTAGTTAAAAAATATAATAAACGATTTTAATATATACACATATTATAAAAACGTTTTTATTATTAAAAAAATATTTTAACATCAACTTAAATATATAGAAATATTTTAAAAACGTTTTTATTAATTAAAAATATTATAAACGATTTTAATATATATACATATTATAAAAACGTTTTTATTACTATAAAAAAATTTAAAAACAATTTTAATATATACAAATATTATTAAACGTTTTTATTACTTAACAAATATATTAAAAACGTTTTTAATATATACAAATATTGTCTAAACGTTTTTATAACTTAAACAATATTGTAAAAAATTCAAACAATATCTAGAAACGTTTTTAAAATATTTTTAGAAAATAAAACAATATCTAAAAACGATTTTAATATTTTTAGAAAATAAAACAAGATCAAAAATTTGTTTTCTAGATCTAACATTTCTAAATCAACAATCTAAACACATAAACCCTAACACTAATATTATTATAAATAACAAATTCTATTATAACCACTTAACAATTCACATAAATAGAATTCTAACAACGTAACTAATATATTCCCTAAAACTAACAGGATATAAAAAAAATTTAAAGGAATTGATTAAACTTACATGGTTTTGTTGGAGAAGAATTTAGGAATTGATGAAAAGGAGTTGATGAATTGAAGATTAAAATTGAAATTGTGAAGAAGAAGAAGAGAAGAGGGAGAAAAACAGATTTTCGCTAAGGAAGAAGAAGAGAGAAGAGGGAGAAGAAGCGACGGAAGAGAGAGAGGAAGAAGAGAGAAAGAAGGAAAAAAACTTACGGTTCGTCGATATATTTCGATGTCCGTCGGAAATCCGTCGGAATTCCGTCGGAGTTCGAAAAAATAATTTCATTTACGCGGTTGATATTCCCGCGGTCTCGAAAATATCTAAGTCCGTCGGAAATCCGTCGGAAATTTCCGACGGATTTCCGACGGATAAGGTATATTCCATGCATGTTTGTCGATTAGTCAGTCAACAAGCACGTGTCTATTTTTCCAGATCCGTCGGAAATCCGTCGGAAATTTCCGACGGATTTCCGACGGATAAGGTATATTCCATGCATGTTTGTCGATTAGTCAGTCAACAAGCACGTGTCTAATTTTTCATATCCATCGGAAATCCGTCGGAAATTTCCGACGGATTTCCGACTGAATTAGGGTATATTTGGGGTTTAGGGTTTAGGGTTTCTTTTTATGATTTAGGGACATGTTATTTACATGTTTCATTCAATATATATATTAAGTTCATCAATATTAAAGGCTTTGCATTAGTTTAAAAATTATACAACATCAAAACATATCATTTCTCATAAATCAACTATATCTTATACTATAACTTATACAAACACTTCCATCAAAATTTATAAATTCTATATAACACATTTTCTTGATGTACAATTCTAAAATAGGGTTTATCCGAGGCAGCTGAATCCGTCGGAAATTTCCGACGGATTTCCGACGGATATTCAAAAATCTTGTTTAGGGTATAGGGTATAGGTTTTTTTGTGGCAAATGTTTACAAACACTTGTATGATGTATATAAAATAGGTTAACCTTGTATATACATCAAGAAAATGTGTTATATAGAATTTATATAGAAGTTATAATATAGGTTAACCTTGTAACCAAAATTTTTTTGTGGCAAAATTCTGATTTTGTTACACTTAATCAAATGTCTAACTTTATAAAATTTCGACATAACTGATATATTACACATTACAATTCTAGTTCAAATATATGTACATATTTTACGGTGCAAATTTTATAATTAAAACTACTGTCAATCCGATGATGAGTAATCTGATTCTCCTGAATCGGAAGGTTCCCCAAATTCATCAAATTCTTCTTCTGAATCCTCAAATACTCGATCGTCTGACTGTATGGTGAAATCAACGACAAGGTCGACCTCAAGGGAATGCTCGATTGAACCCAAACCTACAGAGCTTTGTTGGAGGGGTTCATGATCAGACATCCCATGAACTCTACCTCTCGGGTTTATCGATGTGACTGTAACCCACGGGTCTTGCTTGTTTGTCACCCGCGGATAGGGAATGTAGCATACCTACACCATGTACAAATTTAACCACGGGAATGCAACAAAACTAAATTAAAAATTAACGTAAAAGAAATACAAACCTGGTCTGCTTGTGATGCAAGTACAAATGGCTCGTATCTCTGGAGTTTTCTTCTGCTATGTAATGATGTAACACCAAATTGGTCGTGTCGCACACCGCTTCCTACTAATGGGTCGTTCCAGTCGCATAAAAATGCAACACATCTTAGACCGAGCATTCCCGGGTATTGAACATCGAAAATCTCACGTACGACACCATAGTATACAAGATCACCTGACTGAGTTGATACACCGTAATCTGAAGTTGTCGCACTCCTATCATCCCGAAGAATCTTAAAAGCGTACCCCCGTGTGCTATACATCACATGTGACTGCACGGTTGCTAGTGGAAATCTCACAATTTCTTCTAACCACGTGGGAAATGTTTGTCCGTTAGCCTTCTCTGTCGTCACATGCACAATTAAAATAAAAATACTTCAAATAATTAAATCTTTCATTACATATGATGATTGCTAAAAACAAGGCAATTAAAAGACTTACATAATCTCTTAACCAACGTCCAAACTCTTCATGTTTGAGCTCGATTAGCTCGTCCTCTGTTTTGTCAGGAAATGCAAAACGTTGATAAGCCATATACATCCTGTGAGATTGAAACAATTATCACGTTAGTACATATATATATAATCAAGAACCCAATAAGTAATTAAAAATTAAGTTCAATATATAATACCTCTCATATTCATCAACTCCGTCGCAGTTTGTGAGAATATACATATGCAAATGCTCTCGCTCTTGTGGTGAAAGTCTCCTCTTCTTGCCTTTTCCACTAAGTCGTCCAATCTGTAAAAATATATGAGGTACATCGACCGGATAGAAAGGTAGGACGCCTCCGTCATCATGTCGAGCTGCTCTACGACTCTTTGTTTTGACTTGTGATGGAAAGTAGGACTCGGCAAAATGTGAGGTTTCTTCATTGATGGTCTGTGCGACGATAGAACCCTCCACTCTACTCAAATTTTTCACCTTCTTCTTTAGATGTAACATATACCGTTCGAAAGGATACATCCAACGGTACTGAACCGGGCCCCCAAGCTCTGCTTCTCGAGGGAGATGAATTGTTAAATGTTCCATAACATCAAAGAATGAAGGAGGAAATATCTTCTCCAAATTGCAAAGGATTACAGGTATATTAGCCCCAAGATTGCGGATACCGTCGGATGTAAGAGAGCGAGAACATATATCTCGGAAAAAGGCACCAATCCCTGCAATATATGGATAACAAATGAATAATTAAATAATGAAGTATATATTGTATAAAGTAGTAAATAAATAATTTCATGATTGTACCTGCAATTGCTTCGTGGACATTACGTGGTAGAAGACATGCAAAGGCAAATGGAAGGAGGCGCTGCATCACCACATGACAATCATGACTCTTCATCCCAGTAAACTTCCCTTCTCCATGATCAACGCAGTTCCGAAGGTTAGATGCGTATCCGTCCGGGAATCTAACACTTTCGGTAATCCAGTAAAAAAACTCGACCTTTGAAGGTTCATCGAAACGAAAAGCCGGGACCGGAGGCTTCCCGTTCCCTGTCACATGTAGTGCTCTACGAGAACAAATGTCTGGCAAGTCCAATCTAGACTTCAGATTGTCCTTCGTCTTCCCTTTGACATTGAGAACGGTGTTCATAATGTTGTCGAAAAAATTCTTCTCAATGTGCATCACATCCAGATTATGCCTCAAAAGATGGTTCTTCCAATAAGGCAAATCCCAGAAAATGCTCCTCTTGTGCCAATTATGAACGTTGCCACAACCATCAATAGGATGATGTCCGTTACCACCACAATCAACGGTCCTCTCTGCACCAAAATCTCTAAACCGAGTCAACAAATACTCACCATCTAACTCAGGAGGAGGACCGTCAAATACTTTCCGGTTCTTCCTAAACAATGTGGTGCTCCGACGATAAGGATGATCGCTAGGTAGGTATCGCCTATGACAATCAAACCAAGACGTTTTTCGTCCGTGCTTCAATTGGAACGCATCAGTGTTATCTTGACAGTACGGGCACGATAACCTTCTGTGCGTTGTCCATCCTGATAACATGCCATATGCTGGAAAATCGCTAATAGTCCACAAAAGTACCGACCGCATGATGAAATTTTGGTGACAAGAAACATCAAACGCTTCAATACCTTGGTCCCATAACATTCGCAGCTCATAAATCAATGGTTGCAAAAACACATCAAGTGATCTCTTCGGATGCTCTGGTCCACGAACGAGAATGCTAAGGAACATGAACTCCCTTCGCATGCACAAAGATGGCGGCAAATTATAAGGTGTTACAATTACTGGCCACAAAGAATATTTTCTGCCGTGCTTCCCAAAAGGGCTGAAACCATCGGTACATAATCCAAGGTATACGTTCCTTGCCTCAAACGCAAAGCTGGGATAAATGGATTGAAAATGTTTCCATGCTCCTGCATCTGACGGATGGGCGATTTGTCCATCTGTTGTATGCTCTGCATGCCATCTCATTGCTCCTGCTGTGCGCTCTGACTGATATAACCTCTTCAATCTCTCTATTAACGGTAAATACCACATCCGTTTATATGGCACTGGCACTCTTCCACCTGTTTCCTTATACCGAGGTTTGCGACAAAAACGACATGTCGTACGATCTGCGTCCTCTCTCCAGTAGAGCATACAGTTGTTTATGCATACATCTATCATCTGATACGACAATCCTAGACCTTGAACAAGTTTCTGTATCTCATAGTATGATGCCGGTGCAAGATTATCTTCTGGCTAAATTTCTTTCACAAAATCAGCGATTGCATCCACGAACTCCTCACTCAAATTGAAATCCGTCTTTATACCCATCATCCTTGTTGCAGTTGATAAAGGGGAATGTTCACCTCTACACCCATCATATAACGGATGTTTAGCAGCGTCTAACATATCAAAGAATCTCCGAGCTTCTAAATTAGGTTCTTCTCCCCTATCTCCATACTCAGAAACCGATGGTATACTTTCACGAAATGCATCGTTCACCATCTGAACATGAGTACTTTGTTCTTCCATTGCGGGTTCTTCTAAGCTAGTGTTATCCCCAATATAATGTTCACTACTACTAGCATAATTATCCACCATTGTATCATTTTCTCCATGATAATACCAAATCTTGTAACCCGGCATAAACCCATGACAATACAAGTGTGACCATACTTCATCTATCACGATAAATCTACGATTCCCACAATTGGTACAAGGGCAATAGATTTTACCGGTTTTTTTTGCTTTCTTCTGCATACCCGCAAATGCCATGAATTCCTGTAGGCCTTTTTTGAATTCCTCCGTAACTAGGCCCGTGTCCGGAATTTGATGAGGCTTGTCCATCCATGATCGAAAATAATTATAAAGATTTGAAGAAGACATTTTCGTAAGGAATTAGATAACAGAGATTTTTTTTTTGTGATTATAAATGAAGCGTGGAAACGTTTTTATAAGGAAAATTTTGTGCATTTTCCGACGGATTTCCGATGGATATAAAGTAGATATTATCGATGTCGGCAACCATGTCGGCAACCATGTCGGCATCTGTCGGTAATCCGTCGGAAATCCGTCGGAAGTCCGTCGGAAATCCGTCGGAAAAGTCCGACGGATGAACGTCGTCGGAAATCCGTCGGCAGTATGTCGGCAACATCAGAATTCGTCGAAAAGTCGTCGGAAATCTGTCGAAAAGTGTCCGACGGATTATGGCCGTCGGAAATCCGTCGGAATTTCCGACGGATTTCTGACGGATTTCCGACGGATGAAAAGTTAGTCGGAAATCCGTCGGAAAGTCGTCAGAAATTTCCGACGGAATTATTGCCGTCGGAATTTCCGTCGGAAATACACATGTTTTCTTGTAGTGATTGTATCAAAATTAACATATTCGTATACATAAGATTATGTTGGAATAGATTCATTTGTACCAAGTAAAAAGGAAAATCAAGAAAGAGAAAGAAAAAGGGAAAAGCAAACCAAAAGGAAACCAAGCAACAAAGGAAATTGGGCAAAGAGAAAATCATGAAGAAGAGGCAAAAGCAAAAAGGAAATTGGGCAAAAAGGAAATCATGAAGAAATAGCAATTTACTATTCTTTATTCTTGTTTAGAATCACAACTCTAAAATAGAGTTCTAGGCTTAAAGTTTATTGTATCACAAAATAGGATCACAAATAAGATCACAAAGATCAAAGAGAAAGGGAAAAATTAATAAAAGAGAAAGGTTTTTAAGAGAAATCACAAAATCCCAACATGGTATCAGAGCCAAGGTCATGAGTGCAATACCTTTAAAGAAAAAGAAAGAACAAAAAAATCGGTTCGTGCAAAATTCGGTTCCAACTAATTCCGCTGCAGAATCGTTTGTGCAAAATCCGTATTCGTGAAAATCAGCTTCGTGCAAAATCCGAGTTCGTGCAGAATCCATGCAGAAGCAAAAGAAGCGTGATCATCACTAAAAACATGCAAACATTAAATATTCCAGTATTTGATGGGCAAAATTATGATCTTTGGGTTGCAAGGATAAAAACTACTCTGAAGATTCAAGAGCTTTGGGAAGTTGTGGTGAAAGAACTTCCACCGGAGCCAAAACAAAAATTAGAGGTACTAGAAGAATGGAAAAACAAGGAGATGCAAGATATGAAAGCTCTACAATGTTTTTTGGAGATTCTGCTTTTACTGCTAGTACCAGAAGAAGAGCCTTCCATTGCCTCGATGTTGAAAATGCATGTCTTTGTATTTGGGAAAAGAGAACCCAAGACGTTCCTATTTTCAGAAACAGTAATAGTACTGTCCATCAGCTGTGTACTTGGCAACATCATGTCCTGCTGCACGTAGCTTGAACCATCAATCTTGAAAACCTCAATATGATCATCAGTTTGTTGGTGACCCATTACTTCTGATTCACGAATTTCAGATGGAGGAGTAAAAAACCCGGACCCCTCTATGTTTTCCTGCATCGAGTTGTCAAGGATCCCATTGGTTGTAGAGATATTTGCAGCAGTCTGGTCTGGACGCCTCCCACCGGTGTTATGATTTTCAGTAGTCTGCTATACCCTCATCGTTTGGATCCCCAGTCCACTGTCAGTAGCCTCCGCAGCTTTAAAATTCTAAGATATTGCACCGGTAGGCATCAAGGTCGAGGTGTGCAGATTCAGATCCTGGCCTGAAACATTCTCAGCATTCACACTGTTGTCCTTCTCTAAGCTCTGGTGAGCATGCATTAAAAATGGAGGGGATCCGAGTCTAAAGCAAGATCGTTGCGCAACAGGGTCTTTAGATAATCTCTATAATATCTAAATAATAAATATACAATATTTGCTAATAATATTGTGGATCTTCTAAATCCTTCTATATTTTATACTCTCTTTTAGCTTTAAATTAACTATAGAAAACTTTCAAAACTTGATGCATTCTTTGTAAAAATGGTTTTTTAATTGAAAAAAAAATTTACATTCAATTCAACAACAACAAAAAAATCGTTGAAAAATGTATTCAATGAAGGAGTAAGTAGTCTAATGGTTGTCACACATCTGCTGAAATCTTACCGGTGTCGAATGTGACTCCACATGTCCTCTATGTGTAGAGGTATTTGACTATTGGACCGGCCTGTTATGACCCAAAATGATAACCAAAAACCAAAAAAAGTATTAAATGATGCGTACAACCTCTCTAATTGACTGCATCTTACATAACAGTTGGAATCAATGTCTCGGAATCGTATCTTTACGTCTTTGAAGACGATTTTTGGACATTTTTTTTTTTATAATGACTATGAGGTTTTGGATCTAGACCCTCTTAATTAAGAAATATATCATGATGCACTCCACATCTTAGTCTTGTAGGTTCATTCATGACTTTTTTCATCAATACTTGATCAAAAGATTTTTTACCCTTCGATATTTCTTAGCTTCCTTAAAATTAGATTTAGGTTTAGTCTTTGTACCTTTTTTACTTGCACATTCCATAGAATTTTGTTTCATCTTCAAGAACTTTGATCAAACCCAAAATTACAAGTTGAGTTTGTTCTTTGTATCTTACGTTTCCATAGGCTGAAATCTTTCTTCCCATCAAAATTCTCCACCTCAGACCTGTTATGTGTTGAGTCCATGCGCCAACTTTGCTTTTGATTCGATTTCTTGAATCAATACCTTGATTTAATTCTTTTCAACACCCAAAGAGAATCATACAATCTTGCGCTCTTGTATCACTTGCAAATAACTATATCTCTCTCTCTCTCAATCTAGTTGCAAATCAATAGAATCATCAGTTAGAATTTCCGAGGGATTTCCGACGGATTTTTTTTTCCGACGAAATAGAACCGACGGCCAAAATCCGACGGAAATCCCTCGAAAATGGCCATTTCCGACGGGATTCCGACGGATTTGGCCGTCGGTTCTAACATGTTTTCTTGTAGTGAGATGCCTCCCATCGGTGTTATGATTTTCAATAGTCTGCTCTACCCTCATCGTTTGGATCCCCAACCCACTGTCAGTAGCTTCCGCAGCTTTAAAATTCTCAGATATTGCACCGGTAGGCATCAAGGTCGAGGTGTGCAGATTCAGATCCTGGCCTGAAACATTCTCAGCATTCACACTGTTGTCCTTCTCTAAGCTCTAGTGAGCATGCGTTACAACCGGAGGGGCTTCGAGTGTCAGGCAAGATCGTTGCGCAACAGGGTCTTTAGATAATCTCTATAATATCTAGTAATAAATATACGATATTTACTAATAATTTTGTGGATCTTCTAGATCCTTCTATATTTTATACTCTCTTTTAGCTTTAAATTAACTATAGAAAACTTTCAAAACTTGATGCATTCTTTGTAAAAATGGTTTTTTTTATTGAAAACAAAATTTACATTCAATTCAACAACAACAAAAAATCGTTGAAAAATGTATTCAATGAAGGAATAAGTGGTCTAATGGTTGTGTCACACATCTGCTGACATCTTACCGGTGTCCAATGCGACTCCACATGTCCTCTATGTGTAGAGGTATTTGACTATTGGGCCGGCCTGTTGTGACCCAAAATGATAACCAAAAAAAAAAAATATATTCAATGATGCGTACAACCTCTCTAATTGACTGCATCTTACATAACAGTTGGAATCAATGTCTCGGGATAGTATCTTTACGTCTTTGAAGACGATTTTGGACAGTTTTTTTTTATAATGACTATGAGGTTTTGGATCTACACCCTCTTAATTAAGAAATATATCATGATGCACTCCACATCTTAGTCTTGTAGGTTCATTCATGACTTTTTTCATCAATACTTGATCAAAAGATATTTTACCCTTCGATATATCTTAGCTTCCTTAAAATTAGATTTAGGTTTAGTCTTTGTACCTTTTTTACTTGCAGATTCCATAGAATTTTGTTTCATCTTCAAGAACTTTGATCAAACCCAAAATTACAAGTTGAGTTTGTTCTTTGTATCTTACGTTTCCATAGGCTGAAATATTTATTCCCATCAAAATTCTTCACCTCAGACCTGTTATATGTGTTGAGTCCATGCGCCAACTTTGCTTTTGATTTGATTTCTTGAATCAATACCTTGATTTAATTCTTTTCAACACCCAAAGAGAATCATACAATCTTGCGCTCTTGTATCACTTGCAAATAACTATATCTCTCTCTCAATCTGGTTGCAAATCAATAGAATCATCAGTTAGAATTACATGATGTGAACACCAGTCCCTTTTACGAGTTCTCCGATCTTTTAACATGGACATCTTGGTGGAATCTTGTTGCGAAATCGCAAGTGAAACTAGATTAACTCCTTAAAACCTAAGAATAATAGAGAAAACGACTAAGACGTATACCTTTTTGTAGTGTGAATGAACTTTTACGAACTCTAAATATCTTTTTATATAAGTTTCAAAAACCGACACGGATAGAAATTAAAAAAATATAGGAAAATATCTCCTCCGCCCCATGGCATTCTATTCTTTGCTCACTTGAGAAGGATCCACTGCAGTAAATTAAATTTGAAGTCCTCTTGAATAACAAACCGTAAATGGATTGCAATGGAGTATTTCTCAAATGAGCAGGCGAATTCTACAAATTTTACTATAATATTGAATGATTTACAGAGCTTAATCGAATCGAGCTTTTGTGTTTTACATGTAAAGAATTACAAGAATATAAGGACAAGGAAGAAGAAGACATGCGTACTACTAATATGTTTCAACAGCAAAATAGACATGCCTATAATCTCGGTCCATTCTCACAAAGCAGATCCAACAGAACAATAAAAGTTTATTTTGTTTTTTTCTAAGAAAATAGAAGGTAGGTTTGGAGAGTTGCCAAAAAATAGCCAATGACATTGTTAACTTTTCTTGACCAAATCAGAATGTACTCCGAAATGCATATATTACCCCTGAAGAAAACATAGCAACCCATCCACATTTTGATCCCTAGAAAATTGCTATAGCAACGTTATCGTTAACCAAAATAACTTCACTTTATCTACGTGGTGTCAAGCTCAAACTTTCTTGAAATCCTACGCATTAAACATTTTCCAAGTTGCAAATCAAATTATGTCCTAAAAAGACACAAATATAATCCTCTCGTTGACAATAAGTGGGAAAACTTTCAATGATTAACTCGTTGCAATAAGTTCAAAAATATTAATTAATATTCTCAAGATCATAAACAATAACCTAATAGCCATGATCTTAAACTACATATGAGCATGAGAATAGACATATATTAGTCTAAACGCACTTTGATCTCACATAAGTTCAGATTTGAGATAAAAACCGGAAACAAAAAGAGTTCAAATCTAGAAAACGATCATTAAAAAGAAACATGAAATGACTGTTTCACTACTCTTTATGATGTTTCAAACACATCAAAAAGAGCTATTACAATATGGCATGCTTGGGCCTAACCTGAACTTAACCTTAGACAAATTTAATGAGACCTTTCTTTTGAGATATGCTTTTTATGTGATTGATCCTTGCATAATCAGGTTCGAATAGGTTGATCTTTGGATTTCTAGGCTTCGTCAGCTTTATCTTCTCTAGAGATTTTGCGCTCCAGACAAAGAACTCCACGATATCCATCTCATGCCAGTGGTTTTTAA
Source organism: Eutrema japonicum (assembly GCA_030161315.1). Lineage (NCBI taxonomy): Eukaryota > Viridiplantae > Streptophyta > Magnoliopsida > Brassicales > Brassicaceae > Eutrema > Eutrema japonicum. The sequence continues at coordinate 50,562,665 of BSQW01000007.1, read as the reverse complement.
AGCCCATGATCTCGACAAACTTGATAGTGTTCAGACGGTAGTTGTGAATCTGAATATGTTTCTTCTGATGAAGCTCCCAATGATATCCAGGTTCAAATGTGAAATCATTTATCTGCACAGAACAAACCAAAGTTCTAATGGATTAGCCCATTAGTCGAAGAGAAGTATGGTTTGGATATGTATATATATATATATATATATATACCGAGAGAGAGAGAGAGAGAGAGAGAGAGAGAGAGAGAGAGAGAGAGAGAGAGAGAGAGAGAGAGAGAGAGAGTTTAGGGCACTGTACGTCGATTAAAACCTTATTGAGGTTACGGCACTGTTCGAGGAATCCAGCGATGTCAAAAAGATTGCAAATTGTGGGAGCTTTGAAACAAATATGAAATTCTTGTAAGTTCCAAAAGCAGAAAGTCGGTTTTCTCATTGCTCCGTCGTTGTATCTATACGTGAAAGCCTATACATATACATATGTAAGGAAACATCAAAAGTCACTCTAAAGCAAGAGTGCAAAATTATAACCAAAAGAAAAAAACATGTGAAAGTTGCAGTCTATGTGTGATGAACATTCTCTATCATGATCATTAAAAGAGTTTATGCAAATGATACTCTAAAATCCAACCACTTAAGCTTTAATAATGATGCATGTAACAAAATCAGTACCTAAACTTTTAAAGAATTAATAAGATTTCTGTTAGAATTTATTTGTTTTCAGTGTCAGATCTTATTGTACCTTATCTATATATAGATCAAGTACCTTTTGTAATTTTTGTTTGGATTCCACAACTAGGTTAATTCTAAAAGTCGTCTATAATTAATGTTTGGGAAACAGATACAGCGCTAAGACAAAAGAGAATATAAAAAAATAATTCTAGGCATGTCTAATAAAGATCTTAAATAGGTCTTTCAGAAATTCTTGTTGGGTCACAAAGTAAAATTTGTAACTTCATTAACGAAAGGTTACGAGACCGAGTTAAAGGTTTAGTAATCCAAATATATTCTAAAGTAGGCAACGAGATTCTAATGGTGGGGATGCATAATGTTTTCTTGTAGACGTCTAAGATAAACATTTTCTAAGATCTCAACTCGTGCATATAATCTCAAAATGATATCATAAACTCCACTCAGCTATTATAAATAAACGTGCAGAAAACTATTTTATAAATTTATAAAAACTAAATTACAAAAATATTTACCTCAAGAAAGATGTTTGTCGTTGCGAGGACACGAACTCTTGTATAGGCTCCCATATTAGCAAGCACCATTTCAGATGGATCGTAAAAACGCCAAAAAAAACTCCGCTTATAATGGAGTTTTGCCTCTTTAATCGCGTACACTCTCGAAAAGTCTACCATCATGAAATATCCATCATACTTGTAGCATTCGAGAGTAGGTGCATTCAACATAATGGACAAGAGATTCCTGGTAGATTCCAAGACCAGCGACTTGAACTTCTTATGATTTTGGGCGTTGATGTTCAATGTCGCATACATTTGACATCTGATTAGCTCAAGCGTCTCGAGGTGGATGCAGTTGCTGAATATCGCATCTATCATCTCTTTTTTCACTTCGATCTTCGTTAGCGCAAGTGTCCTCAATAACTTTAAACCCTTTGGAGGATTATCCGTTATGTTGAACTCACACCAGCTTAACTTCAAGACTGTTAGCGTCTCGATGGCTGAGAAATCGACTGGGATCCCTATAACTTTCTTTGCTTTAGAGAAATCCAACACAAGTTCTTGGATGTTTTTACCAAGACATATATTGATCCATGAGAGTATCTTATCTTCCATGCCAATATGATTGAGAAGTAGAACAAATCGGTTAATCTCCGAGCCTTTGTGCTGATTGAAAACGCTTTCAATGATGCTTACAGCCTTTACTTGACTGCATCTCACGGAGTATATTCCGCTAAAATCAAGGTCTTGAGATCGAATCTCTGTGGCTTTGAATTTTTTGGACATAGAACGGTTTCGTAAAAGAGATTGAATTGGGAGAAACAGCGACATGATGTGTTCCACCAAGTCGTCAGGCAAAGTTTCCTCGAGTTTTATCTTCTTATGTGAAGAGTCTTGCATTTTCACTATACTCTTAGAAGGATTCTTCACAATAATTTTCAGTGAGCAAGGATTTATATGCAGACTATGTCATGGAAAACTGAGTTATTTTTTGGTGATGCTTTCAATTTTTTATTGAATGATTATGATACATTTAATTTATTTACTTTTGTCTTTTTACATAATACGTACACAGCTGTAATTTCTATATTTTTAAGAAAAAACAGATTGGCTGGTCTATTTTTTACCTTTTTTAGAATCTCAATAGTACACGTATGTATGCATGTTTGCTAATATATATAGATTTTTTTCTATATTTTACCAAGAATTAGACACATGTCGTTTTTATTACTAACTAGATTTCAAAAAATGTCAAAACAAATTAAGATTTAGATACATGTTCTAAACAAAATTAACATCTTATGAACTTGATAAAATTTGCTAGCTGGTAAAAAGTTTCAAAAAAAAAAATCATTAGATTTTTTATTAACTTCCATTTTAACCTCCGTTTTTTATTTTCCATTTTTTCAAACTTAATAAAAATTTAGTTATATCTTAAAAGAGGAGTATTTTTAGAATCTGTTTCAAAACACTCCTTATTTATTTTAATAAATTGAACATGTTGCCAAACATGTATTAAATATGTTGTCAAATATTTAAATAGTCTTATTTCTCATTTATACTATTAAAAAGGGAGTACTTTTGGAATATGTTTCCAAACACCCCTTATTTTTTAAATAAATTGAATCCGATGTTGGAAACCCGATGTCAATTTCATGTAAATTTCCTCCTCTAAGTCACCATGAAGGAACGCGTTGTGTACGTCCTTATGGTGCACTTCTCATTTCTTTGCAGCAACAACACGATGAAGACCACGAACCGTCATCATTTTAACCACTGGTGAAAAAATCTAATCGAAATCTTCTCCTTAAATTTGCTTATTTCCCAATGCAACAAGTCGAGCTTTATGCTGTTCAAGAGATATGCCGGCATTATACTTGATTCGATATCCTACGTGTGATTTTCTTCAAGAGCATGAACTTCTTTTGAACAAGCATTTCTCCATACTTCGTGTTTGATCGCTTCGGAGTAACTCATGGATTCAACACCAGCTGTGACAGCAGCTAAAAACACTTGATGGGATGGAGATAATCCAGCGTTAGAGACATAATTAGTTAAAAGATACGATATCTTACCTTCGACCATTTCAGCAGTTGGAGACAGAGATGGGGTTCTTCACAACAGTTCACCGTGTAAGTAAGGAAATTTTTCATTTAACGGAGGGTCTCCGTTCTCTCTGTCCTCGGCCCAGTAACTCAAAATTTTCACTTGAAGAGACCTCTTCATCGGATCTGACCATCGGATTAGACGACGGCTCAACAACCACAATTTCAGGATTAACATCCTCTGTTTCAAACATACGCAGTTTCGGGAGTGGTGACTGATATGCTCAAATTAATACCCTAACAGTACTAAAGCTGCAGTTGCAGTATAGCTAGGGGTCGAACCACAAAGACTCAGAGAAGTCGCACAATAAATTGTATAGTGTCAAATCAAGCTAAGCAAATAGGATAAAATAAAGGCAATAAATAGTAACGAGTTGTAAATTCAATAGAGAGAATATAGGCCCAGGGTTTTTCTCAGGAAATCAATGAATGCAGATAAACTAACTAACAGGATTCAGATTTAGCGCGGTTCTTGAACTCAAATCACTAAAGTATAATTAACCAACTGTCGTTGCGAGAATTATCTAAATCTAAATCTTAGGAATTCCAAATCTCTTTGCGAATCCTAAAGTCTAAATCAGCTTTAAAGTTCAGGTTTGATATGTTCACAAATCAATTAAACCAAATCTCTTTGCGAATAATCAATTTGCTCACCTAGGTTCTATCAGGTAATTAATCGCATTGTCGTGCCTAATCAATTATCCTAAAATCTAAGTTCCAGATTCGTCAACCTAGAATTAGCTTTGAGAACAACATATGGCGAAGAACTAATTCAGATGGTGAATCCTAAACAGATAATCAACCTAGCATTCAAAGAAAACCCTTATGAGAACCCTGAACCTAAAGTGGATCTACTCATACATGGAGGATGAAAACAACATGATTGAATAGATCATCAAAAGAATCAATAACAAAACAGGAGTTCAAAGTTGTCTCTCCAAAAACCAGAGAAAGAATCAAAGTAGCAAAATAAAGCAATAGAAAATAAAGCATAGCCAACAAGGTGGCTGTAAAATCCCTATAAATAATCTAAATCACGAATTGGGGTTTCTTGTAATTATTAAAGACTTATGGACCAAGTTGCAATTCTTTAACTCTTCATTAAAGTCGCGGGTCGTGTCTGCTGTGATGAGTGTCGATCGATACCAAGGGGGTATCGATCGATGCTCAACGTGAAATCGGGTACTCAGCAACACGAACTTCAGCTTTGGTCAATAGTGCTCCAGAAAGCTCTAATATCTCCAATTATGCTCCAAACGTGCTAGGACCTGTAAAAGACTCTAAAACACTACGAAATAATATAAAGACTCTATAAAACGGACTTATATCATGGCTTAAAAGGGGTAAAAACCATGATATATCAACTCCCCCAGACTTAGCCTTTGCTTGCCCTCAAGCAAATAGAAGACTAAACCAGAGAAAGAGGCTTGAAAACACGGAGACTCACCTGTTCATGAACCATCGCAGAGATCCTTTTCCCAAGTACCCAAAAGTCACATAACCAGCTTTCGATCTAACCACCATGTACTTCTCCGTAGACATTCGCAGCTTTTCCAGACTCCACACATTATCTCGCAACATAGTTCAAATAAAGCCCTCATCACCAGTTCCATCGCTGCAGCCAATGTTCAAGAACCTTCTAGATTCTTTACCATACAATATCATGACAAGAAACCACCTTTTTCTCACTTTTTGTATCACTTTCTCTCCCCCAGACTTATTTCTTATTATGTTCTCTTTTTTTTTTTAATTTTCAGCCTTGCATATACACATCAAGGAACGAGACGCGAGTATTGATGGTGTTTGCCACCAAATCCCCAGTTCTTCCCTATCTATGTATCAAAGGTTTAGGCGAATAGTGGTATCACGAGAAATTTTCCTAACCTCGCTGTCAACATTTGTGTGATCATTCCCTCTTAAGTAGAATAATGGGATCGCTGGAAATTTTTCTAACCCTCTACTCAAAAGAAAATTATTTCAATATTTTATGCTCTTATTTATCAACTTATAACAGGGGAGAGAGATACCACTACTCTAAACAAATGGGTTCCTTTATCAGATATGAATGATGAATCAAGCTCTGTAAACAATAACCACATTGATGAAGTGCAAAAATTTGGCTCAGACTTCAGAAGAACTCTGCTGGAAACATGGATGTTTTCTAGTCAACTGGTCAGTCCTTGGATTTTTCATTAGTCGATCTAGAGCTGATCCTGCAACACTGGTCACTCAAAAACAAAATCCAAACAACAATTCAAGCACAGGATCATCATCTCCAACAAATTTTGACTCAATAAAACGATTTTGACTCGGTAAAACAACTGACTCTAAGAAAAACAAACACAATGTCAGCAGACACCTCACCCAGACTTGAACGACACTGTCCCCAGTGTTATCTAGCCTAGAGTAGGTAAAAGAAACAAAAGAAAACGATAAAAAGAAGAGAAACAAGAAGTTACCGTACTGGAACATTTGGTGTCGATCGACACACGGCCTGGTATCGATCGATACCAGGCTTAAATCGACTTGGTGAACTTTTCATCTGCGATTGGTGTCGACCGATACCAATGGGGTATCGATCGACACTAGGCGATTTTGAGTTTTGCTCCTTGTTTATCCAGTTGGTTGCCTCCCACCAAGCGCTCGTTTAACGTCATTAGCACCAAAACAGGTTCCACAACTTGACATTGCTAGCTTCAGAGTTCTGCTCAGCCTGCCATCCACAAACTCTTTTCCTTTTTCTTTCAGCTCCGAAGTGAGAAGGACCCTAGCCTTAGAGAATGGCTTCGAAGCTCCTTTGCACTTCACCTTGTACTCAATCGAGTCACCATCGTACTTCTGAGGTATCAAAGTGACATGGGGATTCTCGACCTTTTTGCTCTTGGCCTTCTTCTTTGTTGCCTTAGCCTTCTTGACAACTTTCTTGGGGATGCTGGTCAGTTCAATTGAAACTTCTGTGTCAATAGGCACGTTAGGAGGCTCTTCCAAAAGATCAACTTCTAGCGACATTTCTGTAACAACCTCGATGCTAGAGACACGTGTGGGAGCACCTCCAGGGGGGAATGACATCATAATAGACCCCTTCGTCAATGTAAGAGAAAGAGATTCTCTTATTAGGTGTGTCTATGGTTGCGCCAGCAGTAGCCATAAACTGTCGTCCCATGAGTAAAGGAATATGAGATATTGCACTCATCTCCACAACCTGAAAATCAGTAGTTACCAGGCAATCTCCTACTTTGACAAAAAAACCATGGACAACACCGTATGGAAGCGAGGTAGAATCGTTTGCGAATGTGATATATGTCTTTGAAGATCGAATATCAGTGCCCAACCGTTCTGCAATTTTCCTTGAGATGACATTGACACTAGCCCCTGAGTCAACGAGAGACTCTTTGAACTCAACTCCAGAGATAAAGCATGGAACCGCAAATTTCCCTGGGTCTTCCCTCTGGGTCAACTGTCTCAGTGGAGGTGGTGCACCTCTAGCCTTAACGAAGAGTGCCTTAATCTCTTCCTTAGTTTCTCTGCAATCTTTGAAGTGACTTAGCAGAGGACGGGACTCTAGAGCTTCTTCAAAGGACAATTCATTGGAGATTCTTCGTACCATCTTCTCAAAGCCACGCAGCTGCTTTGGAGAAATAGGATCTCTGAGGTTTTGAGGAATATGATTCTGCTTCTTGGGCTTGTGAACTCTTTCTTCGATCAACTCAAGTATTTTCACAATTTCTGGCCCGATCTGCGAGGGGGTATCGATCGACAACAGGTTGGGTATCGATCGATACTACTGCAGTTGAGTCGTCCCTGGCAGATACATTGTCATCAGAAGGAAGCTCCACATTCTGCTTATCCAGCAAAGCCTTGCATCTAGCGTCCTCCCATTCCTTCCTTGTCATAATATGAGGCATATGATAAGGTATCTTGGGTGTATACACCCACTCTGCAACTACTTTAGGCACCACAGTCGAAATCTCAGGTGTCTTCTCAGAAATCGCCTCAGTATCGACCGATACCAATGGGGTATCGACCTATACCAATGGGGTATCGATCGATACACGGTGTTTGGAAGTATCCTGTTTAAAAATTGTAATTGGCATCGATCGACACTTGGTGGTATCGATCGATGCTTTGGCGATTTCAGGATCCTCATCGAAATTTTTTGCACTTGAGGAGATCTTATTGACGTGTGCTTTTGGATTTTCAGTTCTCCCTGGAAGAAAATTTTCCTGCTTCTTCACAGCTGCGACGGTCTGAGCAACCTGAGTTTCCAGCTTCCTCTGGCTAAGATTGATGGCTTTGATTTTTCCATTCAGATCGATGTACAGAGAGTCAAACTTCCCATTGAAATCCCCCTACAGTTTCTCTTGTCCCCGAAGAAGCTGTTCCATCATGAGTTCCATCTTATTCTCTGTGGATTTTGGAGAAATGGGCTGGTGCGAAGAGTTCCCGTAATTGCGAGTGTTGTTACTGAAGTTCTGGTTGTTATTGTACCCAAATTGCTGACCCTGAAATCCAGAACCACCAACGTAGTTACAATCTTCCATTTCATCTCCACTGATATTATTGACTCCATCAGCAAAGTGTACAGTCTTCTTCGACTTTCCGATCAGAAAATCCAGCTTTGCCTGAACGTCAGCAATCTGCGATCCATCAACTCCTCTAGCATGCTGCTTCCGCTCGAAATCAGCATTCTTGGTGCTATTTCTAGATGCCAAGTTCTCAATCAGCACGACCGCATCATCTGGATACCTGGTGTTGAAGTTCCCATTACTCGCAGTATCCAAAGCCATCTGGTACCTCCAATCGATCACTCTGTAGAAAGTGCCCAGCAGCTGAACCTGATTGAACCCATGGTGCGGACAATTTCTCTGATATGATTTGAAGCGAATCCAAGCAGCCTTGAGCCCCTCTGTTGGACCTTGAGAAAATTGAGAAATTTTGTTCCTGAGCTCTTCGGATCTCGCATCATCATAGAAATTGCACAGGAATGCATTCTTTGTCTCGTCCCATGTAGTTAGCGAACCAGGAGCCAACTGCTTCAGCCAATAAGCAGCATCTCCACCGAGAGAGTATGGGAAAAGTTTGCAGAAAATGTATTCATTGGGCACTCCATTGTACTTCATACCAGTGACCAAATCCTCGAACCTCTCGATATGATCCATGGGGTGTTCATGAGATAGGCCATGGAAAGGATTCTGACTTACAAGAGCGTAATACGCAGGTTTCAGCTCAAAGTCATTCCTCTGAAAAGTTGGGATGCAAATCGCAGCTCGATTGGCATAGAACTGATCAGGCCTGTTGTGCTCACCAAGTGTCCTAACTCGATCACCTGCAGCATTCCCAACGTTGGCGCGCCCAACTAGCGCGATAATCTCAATAATAGCAGCAGGGACAACGACGTTTCCAGCTTCATCAAGTCGCTGCCTGATATATCATGGTTTTTACCCTATTTAAGCCATGATATAAGTCCTTTTTATAGAGTCTTTATAGTATTTTGGAGTCTTTTTAGAGTCTTTTACAGGTCATAGCACGTTTGGAGGATTATTGGAAGTATTGGAGCTTTCTGGAGCAGTTTGTAGCAGAGCTAAAGATCGTGTCGCTGAGAACCTGAATTCACGTCGAGCATCGATCGATACCCCTTGGTATCGATCGACACTCAGCGCAGCAAGACACAACCCGCGAGTTTTCCAAGACTTGAGGAATTGCAAAAGTGCCCAGAAGTCTTTAATAATTACAAGAAGACCCCAGATCGTGTTTTAGGTTATAAATAGGAGTTTTCAGCCACCTGTTTAAAGATGCCTTTTTATGCTTTATTTTATAGTTTGATTTTACTTTGGTTTTAGAGAGACAAGTCTGAATCTCCCTTCGTCCGAGATCAGATCTCTAAACCCTTCTTTCTATTCTATTGATGATTTATTCAAACATGTCTTTTGATTTAATTGCCATGTCTGAGTAGATCCACTTTAGGTTTAGGGTTTTCTCATAAAGGATTTCTTTGAATGCTAGGTTAATTATCTGTTTAGGATTCACCATCTGAATTAGTTCTTCACCTTAGGTTGTGTTCATAGCTAATTCTAGGTTGACGAATCTGGAACTTAGATCTTAGGATAATTGATTAGGCACGAGAGTGCGATTAATTACCTGATAGAACCTAGGTGAGCAAATTGATTATTCGCAAAGAGATTTGGTTTAATTGATTTGTGAACATATCAAACCTGATATTAAAGCTGGTTTAGAATTTAGGATTCGCAAAGAGATTTGGAATTCCTAGGATTTAGATTTAGATAGTTTTCGCAACGAGAGTTGGTTAGCTATATTTTAGTGATTTGAGTTCAAGAATTGCGCTAAATCTGAATCCTGTTAGTTAGTTTATCTGCATTCATTGATTTCCTGAGAAAAACCCTGAGCCTATATTTCTCAATTGATTTACAACTCCTTTAATTTCTGCACTGCTTTTAATTACAACTGTTTGGCTTAGCGTAATTCGACACTATAGAATCTATTGTGCGTTTCTGTGAGTCTTCTGTGGTTCGACCCCTAGCTATACTATTACAACTGCTTTAGTACTTTAGGGTATTAAATTGAGCTAAATCTGAATCCTGTTAGTTAGTTTATCTGCATTCATTGATTTCCTGAGAAAAACCCTGAGCCTATATTTCTCAATTGATTTACAACTCCTTTAATTTCTGCACTGCTTTTAATTACAACTGTTTGGCTTAGCGTAATTCGACACTATAGAATCTATTGTGCGTTTCTGTGAGTCTTCTGTGGTTCGACCCCTAGCTATACTATTACAACTGCTTTAGTACTTTAGGGTATTAAATTGAGCATATCAATTTTGGCGCCGTTGCCGGGGACTCAATTTGCCATTAGATTTTAGTTTAGAATTTCGACTAAGTTCGTCGGTATCGATCGATACTCTGTAGTATCGGTCGATACCCGTCGTCTTCTTTTGTTGGTATCGGTCGACACCACTTGGTATCGATCGATACTCAACGTATTTTTCTGGTTACTTACGTGCTTTGCCTAGTGTTTTGTTTGCAGGTGTATGCCTGTTCGTGAAACCAGAAGCAACAAGAGCACACAGCTAGTTGAACTGTCATTGGAACAGCTAGCGTTTGTGGAACGCACAAACAGAAAGACCAAGCAAACATCAGGGATGAACAACCCAGTGGTTTTAAGAGCTGATGAAGCTGGAATTCTGAGAGACCAAGAGGGTCACGTGTGTAATGAGAGAGGGCAGCGACTTGATGAAGCTGGTAACATCGTTGTCCCTGCTGCGGTTGTTGAGATTATCGCGCCAGCTGGGCGCGCCAACGCAGGGAATGCTGTGGTTAATCGTGGAAGAACGATTGGTGAGTACAACAGGCCAGAGCAGTTTTTCGCCAATCGTTCAGCAATTCGTCCTCCTGCGTTTGAGAGGAATGACTTTGAGCTGAAGCCTGCTTACTTCACTCTAGTGGGACAGCATCTCTTTCATGGTCTTCCTCATGAACATCCAATGGACCATGTAGAGAGGTTCGAGGACTTGGTCACTAGCATTAAGAGCAATGGAGTGTCCTACGACTATCTCTTCTGCAAGCTCTTCCCCTACTCTCTAGGTGGAGAAGCTACTTACTGGCTGAGGCAGCTATCTCCTGGATCGCTAACTAATTGGGAGGACACCAAGAGAGCCTTCCTGATTAACTTCTACGATGACGGAAGATCTGAAGATCTGAGGAATAAGATCTCAACTTTTTCTCAAGGACCTACTGAGGCGTTCAAGGCTGCTTGGACAAGATTCAGATCGTACCAGAGAGATTGTCCACATCATGGATACTCTGATGTGCAGCTGCTAGGTATCTTCTTCAGAGGAGTAGATTGGAGATATCAGATGGGTCTGGACTCTTCCAGCAATGGTAATTTCAACACCAGATATCCTGAGGATGCTATTGTGTTGATCGAGAACTTTGCCTCTAGTAGTAGCACCAAGAGCGCAGATTTCGAGCGCAAGAGGCTGGCTGGTAATCAGGATGGGTCGCAGATCGCTGAAGTGAAGGCTCAGCTGGATTCTATGCACAGTCTTCTGCTGGGAAAGACAACAAAGGCCGTCCACTTCGCTGCTGAGAATGAAGTGGAAGATGTTAACTACATAGGTGGTTCTGGTTTTCAGGGTCAGCGATTCGGATACAACTCCAATCGAAACTTCACTAACAATGCTCAGCAAGGAGGGTACCAATCCCCACCACCCAAAGCTCATGAGAGTAAGATTGAGGCTATGCTTGAACACCTGGTTCAAGGGCAGGAGAAGATGACAGCCACCTTCAATGGTAAGATGGACACCATGTACACCGATTTGAGTGGAAGGATCGAGGCACTAAATACGAGCCACAGGATGCTGGAGACGCAAGTAGCTCAGACTGCAGCAAATTCCAAGGGAAAGGCGGTTCAATCACACAATGCACACGTCAATGCCATCAGCTTACGTGCAGAAAATCTCGAAGCCATTCCTGAAATCGCACAAGCATCGATCGATACTTCCCAGTATCGATCGATACCAGCCCAGACGCCTGCTAGAATGGATTCGAAAACCCGTGTATCGATCGATACCCCATTGGTATCGGTCGATACCGGGGCGATTTCTGAGGAAACAGTTGAAACTTCGACTGTGGTGCCTAAGGTCGTTGCAGAACGAGTGTATGTAACCAGGATGCCTTATCCTATGGTTCCTAAGCTGACAAGGGAGGAATGGGAGATTGCTAGACTACAGTATATGCTGGATAACCCGAACGTGGAGCTTCTTTCTGATGAAGATGTACCTGTCAGAAACGATTCAAATCGCATGGCGTCGATCGATACCCTACCTGGTATCGATCGATACCCCTCGCAGAAAGAACCAGAAGCCAAGAAATCACGTGAGGTGATAGGAGAAAGAGTTCGCAATTCACTACAACCACGGAAATTGACACAGAGGGAAGACCCAGGGAAATTCGCAGTACCAAGCTCCATCTCAGGAGTTGATTTCAAAGAGTCTCTTGTCGACTCAGGGGCTAGTGTCAATGTCATCTCAAAGGCAATTGCAGAGCAGTTGGGGGCTACTATTCTATCTCCTAAGACATCTATCACGTTTGCAAACGATTCCACCTCACTTCCATATGGTGAAATTGCTGGTTTGCTAGTCCAAGTAGGAGACTGTCTGGTGCCTACTGATTTTCAGGTTGTGGAGATGGGTGCGATATCTCGTATGCCTATACTCCTGGGACGACCGTTCATGGCTACTGCAGGCGCGATCATAGACACACCTAATAAGAGACTATCTTTCTCTTACATTGACAGTGATGTCTACTATGATGTCATTCCACCTAGGAGTATTCCCACACGTGCCTCTAGCATCAAAGTTATCACAGGAGAGTCGCTAGCAATTGATCTTCTGGAAGAGCCTCCTGATGAGCCTACTGTCACAGACGTTCCAGCTGAACCGCCCAACATCCCCAAGAAGAAGACTAAGGCAACAAAGAAGAAGAAGGCCAAGAACAAAAAGGTCGAGAATCCCCATGTCACTCTGATTCCTCAGAAGTGTGATGGGAATTCGATTGATTACAAGGTCAAATGCAAGGGAGCCTTGAAGCCATTCTCCAAGGCCAGAGTCCTTCTTACTTCTGAGCTGAAAGAGAAAGGGCAAAAATTTGTGGACAGCATGCTAAGCAGAACTCTGAAGCTAGTAATGTCAAGTGATGGAGCCTGTTTTGGTGCAAGCTCTCACTCTTATCCAGCCTGAAGGGCGTTACAGTCAAGCTATTGACGTTAAACGAGCGCTTGGTGGGAGGCAACCCACTGGTGAGTCTGTTTTTGATTCGTTTTTATTTTTATTTTCGTTTGTTTTGAGTCTGTGTCAGGATGAACAAGGAGCAACTCGAAATCGCCTAAGCATCGATCGATACCCCTATGGTATCGATCGACACCAATCGCGGATGAAAATTCACAAAGTCGATCTAAGCATGGTATCGATCGATACCATGCCGTGTGTCGATCGACACCGACTGTTCCAGAATGGTAATTTCTTGTTTCTCTTCGTTCTATCCTTTTTCTTTGTTTCTTTCACTGACTCTAGGCTAGATAACACTGAGGACAGTGTTGTTCAAGTCTGGGGGAGGTGTCTGCTGACATTGTTTTCGTTTTTCTTAGAGTCAGTCGTTTTATAGAGTCAAAACTGTTTTATTGAGTCAAAATTTGTTGGAGATTATGATCCTGTGCTTGAACCTATTGATGTGATTTTGTTTTTGAGTGCACAGTGTTACAGGATCAGTTCTAGATCGACTAATGAAAAATCCAAAGGCTGACCAGTTGACTAGAAAACATCCATGTCTCCAGCAGAGTTCTTCTGAAGCCTGAGCCAAATTTTTGCACTTCATCAATGTGGTTAGTGTTCATAGAGCTTGATTCATCATTCATATCTGATAAAGGAACCCGTGTGTTTAGAATTATGGTATCTCTCTCCCCTGAAATAAGTTGATAGATTAAGAGCATAAAAGATTGAAATGATTTTCTTCTGAGTAGAGGGTTAGGAAAATTTCCAGCGATCCCATTATTCTACTTAAGAGGGGATGATCACACAAAGGATTGGAAGCGAGGCTAGGATTTTCCTATGATGCCATTATTCGCCTACATCCTTTGATACATAGAGAGGGAAGAACCGGGGATTTGGTGGCAAACACCATCAATACTCGCGTCTCCTACCTTGATATGTATATGCTAAGCTGAAAATAAAAAAAATAATAAGGATATAATAAGAAATAAGTCTGGAGGAGAGAAATTGATACAAAAAACTGTGAAAAAGGGTGGTTCCTTTGTCAAGATATTGTCTGGTAAAGAGTCTAGAAGGTTCTTAAATATTAGCTGCAGAGATGAAACTGGCGATGAGGGCTTTACTTGAACAATGCTGTGGGATTTTGTGTGGAGTCTGGAAAAGCTGCAAATGTCTACGGAGAAGTACATGGTGGTTAGATCGAAAGCTGATCAGGTGACATTTGGGTACTTGGGAAAAGGGTCTTTTCGATGGTTCAGGAACAGGTGAGTCTCTACGTTTTCAAACCTCTTTTTCTGGTTTAGTCTTCTATTTGCTTGAGGGAAAGCAAAAGGCTAAGTCTGGGGGAGTTGATATATCATGGTTTTTACCCTATTTAAGCCATGATATAAGTCCTTTTTATAGAGTCTTTATAGTATTTTGGAGTCTTTTTAGAGTCTTTTACAGGTCATAGCACGTTTGGAGGATTATTGGAAGTATTGGAGCTTTCTGGAGCAGTTTGTAGCAGAGCTAAAGATCGTGTCGCTGAGAACCTGAATTCACGTCGAGCATCGATCGATACCCCTTGGTATCGATCGACACTCAGCGCAGCAAGACACAACCCGCGAGTTTTCCAAGACTTGAGGAATTGCAAAAGTGCCCAGAAGTCTTTAATAATTACAAGAAGACCCCAGATCGTGTTTTAGGTTATAAATAGGAGTTTTCAGCCACCTGTTTAAAGATGCCTTTTTATGCTTTATTTTATAGTTTGATTTTACTTTGGTTTTAGAGAGACAAGTCTGAATCTCCCTTCGTCCGAGATCAGATCTCTAAACCCTTCTTTCTATTCTATTGATGATTTATTCAAACATGTCTTTTGATTTAATTGCCATGTCTGAGTAGATCCACTTTAGGTTTAGGGTTTTCTCATAAAGGATTTCTTTGAATGCTAGGTTAATTATCTGTTTAGGATTCACCATCTGAATTAGTTCTTCACCTTAGGTTGTGTTCATAGCTAATTCTAGGTTGACGAATCTGGAACTTAGATCTTAGGATAATTGATTAGGCACGAGAGTGCGATTAATTACCTGATAGAACCTAGGTGAGCAAATTGATTATTCGCAAAGAGATTTGGTTTAATTGATTTGTGAACATATCAAACCTGATATTAAAGCTGGTTTAGAATTTAGGATTCGCAAAGAGATTTGGAATTCCTAGGATTTAGATTTAGATAGTTTTCGCAACGAGAGTTGGTTAGCTATATTTTAGTGATTTGAGTTCAAGAATTGCGCTAAATCTGAATCCTGTTAGTTAGTTTATCTGCATTCATTGATTTCCTGAGAAAAACCCTGAGCCTATATTTCTCAATTGATTTACAACTCCTTTAATTTCTGCACTGCTTTTAATTACAACTGTTTGGCTTAGCGTAATTCGACACTATAGAATCTATTGTGCGTTTCTGTGAGTCTTCTGTGGTTCGACCCCTAGCTATACTATTACAACTGCTTTAGTACTTTAGGGTATTAAATTGAGCATATCACTGCCCTCTCTCATTGCACACATGACCCTCTTGGTCTCTCAAGACTCCAGCTTCATCAGCTCTTAATACCACGGGGTTGCTCATCCCTGATGTTTGCTTTATCTTTGTGTTTGTGCGTTCCACAAGTGCTAGCTGTTCCAGTGACTGTTCAACTAGCTGAGTGCTCTTGTTGCTTCTGGTTTCACGAACAGGCATACACCTGAAAACAAAACACTAGACAATGCACGTAAGTAACCAAAACAAATACGTTGAGTATCGATCGATACCGGATGGTGTCGATCGATATCACCAAAGGAATCGCCTGAGTATCGACCGATACTAGTGAGTATCGATCGATACCGACGAACTTAGTCGAAACTCGACAGCTAAAATCTAATGGCGAAATTGAGTCTCCGGCAACGGCGCCAAATTTGATATGGTCAAATTAATACCCTAACAGTACTAAAGCAGCAGTTGCAGTATAGCTAGGGGTCGAACCACAAAGACTCAGAGAAATCGCACAATAGATTGTATAGTGTCAAATAAAGCTAAGCAAATAGGATAAAATAAAGGCAATAAATAGTAACGAGTTGTAAATTCGATAGAGAGAATATAGGCCCAGGGTTTTTCTCAGGAAATCAATGAATTCAGATAAACTAACTAACATGATTCAGATTTAGCGCGGTTCTTGAACTCAAATCACTAAAGTATAATTAACCAACTGTCGTTGCGAGAATTATCTAAATCTAAATCCTAGGAATTCCAAATCTCTTTGTGAATCCTAAAGTCTAAATCAACTTTAAAGTTCAGGTTTGATATGTTCACAAATCAATTAAACCAAATCTCTTTGCGAATAATCAATTTGCTCACCTAGGTTCTATCAGGTAATTAATCGCATTGTCGTGCCTAATTAATTATTCTAAGATCTAAGTTCCAGATTCGTCAACCTAGAATTAGCTTTGAGAACAACCTATGGCGAAGAACTAATTCAGATGGTGAATCCTAAACAGATAATCAACCTAGCATTCAAAGAAAAACCTTATGAGAACCCTGAACCTAAAGTGGATCTACTCAGACATGGAAGATGAAAACAACATGATTGAATAGATCATCAAAGGAATCAATAACAAAACAGGAGTTCAGAGTTGTCTCTCCAAAAACCAGAGAAAGAATCAAAGTAGCAAAATAAAGCAATAGAAAATAAAGCATAGCCAACAAGGTGGCTGTAAAATCCCTATAAATAACCTAAATCACGAATTGGGGTTTCTTGTAATTATTAAAGACTTCTGGACCAAGTTGCAATTCTTCAACTCTTCATTAAAGTCGCGAGTCGTGTCTGCTGTGATGAGTGTCGATCGATACCAAGGGGGTATCGATCGATGCTCGACGTGAAATCGGGTACTCAGTAACACGAACCTCAGCTTTGCTTCAAAGTGCTCCAGAAAGCTCCAATATCTCCAATTATGCTCCAAACGTGCTAGGACCTGTAAAAGACTCTAAAACACTACGAAATAATATAAAGACTCTATAAAACGGACTTATATCATGGTTTAAAAGGGGTAAAAATCATGATATATCAGTAACAACAACTGGTTGTGTACCGGAGGGAACGACTTCAATAATAACAACATCCGTCAAGTTCCCCCTATTGTTCATGATAGGAACATGTGAAATAAGCCAACCATCATCAACACCAGAAGATAAAGATAACGAAGGCAGAGAAGGTGAATTTTGAGTTGAAGCATTGACGAAGGGAAATATGCTTACATGAAAAATCACATCTCTTGAAATAATAAATTTTGTTGTATTCATGTCATAGACTTTCCACCCTTTTTGACCAAATAGATATCGGACAAATATACAAGTACGACTCCGAGCACCAAACTTGCCTTTGTCTCTTGATCGGAAATGTGTATGATATAGAGATTCAAACACGCAGAGATGATCAATCGTAGGTGTCTCACTGTGAAGGATTTTTTAAGGAATCTTCCCTTTAAGAACAATAGAAGGTGTCCGATTAATAAGATGGGAAGCCGTGAGCACCGCCTCGCCCCAAAAAGTGATTGGCAAATTTCCTGGAAACAACAACGCTCTAGACACATTGAGAATGTGTTTATGCTTTTTTCCACTCGACCATTTTGTTGTGGACTACTAACACAAAACATTTAATGAAGAACACCGTTCTCCCAAAAAAATGTAGAAAGGCACATAAACTCAGTACCGTTGTCACTACGAATGCTTTTAGCGACCTTGCCAACCCCTTTTCAGCTATCTTGCAAAAAAATTGAAGAACTGTTTTGACCTCTGATTTGGCGAGAAGTAAATATGTCCATACAGCCCGAGAATGGTCATCTACGATGGTTAAAAAAAAAGACAGCTCCACACGAAGCCAGTACACGATACGGACCCAAAACATCATAATCAAGCCAAATCAATCTATTGATTTATTTGAACTTTCAAAAAACACCTCTCGAATTTTCTATGCCCTAAAACATGTGTCACAAGGACTAGGGACAACATATTTTATTAAACTAGAAGAAAACATAGGTAGATATGAAAACACCGAAAGCGACGGATGTTTGAGCCGCTTATGCCACAAATCACGATCAACTGAACAAGAGACTTGATTAACCCATGCAGCCATGAAATCTTTGAAATAATAAACCACATCACGCTCTTCATTGGCTCCAATTAGGGTCCCCATGAAATGGTCATTTAAAACACACACCGTATCGGTTAGCAAAACATAACAATTTGTTTGCTTTAACCACTTTGAAACTGAGATCAAAGAACACTTTAAGTTGGGAACAAATAAAAATTTGAGCAGCGTATTACGACCAGACAACGGAAATAAGCCCACGTGAGTGGTAACCGTCTTATTCCCATATGTGAATCCCACCGGACATGGTGGAGTAACATGTACAAGAAACGAGAGTTCTTCTGTCATGTGATGAGACGCTCCCGTATCGAGTACTAAATCACCATGTCTATTCTTACCAGAGAGCTTGTCATAACGTATGTTAGTCTTTTCATGAATCAATTGCGTAAGAGCGAACCACTGCTCTTGAGTGAATTCGGAAAACGTCGAAGAGTTGGATGTTGTGGTGTGAGCATTATGGACTTTCACCGGTGTGTTTCTGCAGCGATTTTGACCTCCAAAATAAGAGTTGAAGGTTCGATCACCACCACGTCCACCTCTGATAGAACCTCGTCCTTCTCCTATGTTCTGGTATCGTTCTTCGAACCATTCTGGAAACCCAATTATCTGCCAACAATTTGCTTTATCATGACCATTGCGACCGCAATGAGTGCACTGAAGTGGGCGATCCCTTTGACGAGTGGAGGAATTATGCTCAGATTTGTTATAAGATCCAAACTAATCAAAGAAAAAACCCACAACGTTTTATTGCGATTCACATTCTTTAGCTGAATTGAGACGCTGCTCTTCTCGAATCATCTTAGCATAAATTTCACCGAGATTTGTAGCTTCGGAGAAGATAATTGCCTGACACATTCCTCCAAATCGGAGAAGGTAAATTTTCAGTTGAAGCATTGACGAAGGGAAAGATGCTTTCGTGAAAAATCATATCTCTCGAAATAATAATATCTTTTGTATCCATTGCATAGACTTTTCACTCTTTTTGATCAAATGGATATCCGACAAATATACAAGTACGACTCCGAACACCAAACTTGTCTTTGTCTCTTGATCATAAATGTGTATAACATAGAGATTCAAACTTGCAGAGATGATCAAACGTATAGTGTCTCGTTGTGAAGGATCTCGTAAGGACTCTTCCATTTCAGAACAATAGAATGTCTTTGATTACAATAGAAGGTGTTTAATTAATAAGATGGGAAGTCGTGATTGCCGCCTCGCCCCAAAAAGTGATTGACAAATTTCCTTGAAACAACAATGCTATATACACGTTGAGAATGTGTATATGCTTTCTTTGCACTCGACCATTTTGATGTGCAGTACCAACACAAGATGTTTGATGAATACTACCATTCTTCTGAAAAAATGTAGGAAGGCACATAAACTCAGTATCGTTATCACTACTAATGATTTTAACGACCTTGCCAAACTGTTCCTCCTCTGTTATGGCTTCGTTCTTCGAACCATTCTGGAAACCCAATTATCTACCTCTGTTATGGTTTTGTTCCTCCTCTGTTATGGTTTCGTTATTCGAACCATTCTGGAAACCCAATTATCTACCAATAATTTGCTTCGAAAGATTAGGTCTTATAAGCGTTGTGCTCTGATACTATGTAAACCTAGAAAAACTTTGAATATTTTTGTGTTGATATCAAACGGCGTATGCAACGTATATATATACAAGATATAAAAACCTTACTTTAACTTGATGGCCAAGCTATACAAACCGTCATAAGGCTCAATACTACTATCCAGCCCAATATCTCTAATACGTTAAAATCAATGAATTTGCTTTGCTTAGCCGGGAAAGAAAAAATAAACTTAATTATTATAAACAATAAATCACGACATTATGATACGTAGCATGTGTGCATTGATATTTCAAATTATTAGTATAGAATTTTGCACAAATACAAACAAACAAGAGAACATAGTATGGTAATACATTGGTGTTGAATAAGTGTGCGAGATATTAAAAATAAAACCTTAATTGTAATGATTAGTCTAGATGTTTTTCCTAAAATTATAACTCTATCCTAAAATCCTAACTCTAAATCATAAGAAAATAAATACTAAACCCAAACCGCTAGATTAAGCTTTGTTACAAGCCATAAACCATCTATAAAAAATCCAAATCATAAATGCTTAATATGTAAACATTTAATTCTATACCCAAACCACCGGCCAAGAGAAAATGCAAATCCCTAGTAAGAAATTAGTAAATCCGAACATACTAGTGTAGGGAAATCTAAATTCTAAATTGGAATGAGGAACCCATAAATAATAACGTAACTATCCAACGAGATTATAATATTATAAAGGCTAGAGCACTAAATCCCAATAAAAGATAAGTAAATGCAAACAGGTTAATGTTCATTAGGCTATCCATAAAAAACATATAGTAAAGAAAAAACCCCTAAATTAGAAGTCTAAACCCTAAAGTGTAATAAATGAATCCAAACATAATGTCACAACTACCGAACGAAGTGATAATATTCTAAACGATAGAGCATTAAATCCTAGTAAATTAGTGAACCCAAACCGATTAATGTAAAGTATGCTATACATACAATACATATGGCAAGAAAAAACTAACCTCTAAATTGTATTGGAAGAACCTAATCGCAATACCTTAACAACCCAACGAAATGAGTTAACTTTCCAATGCCGTAACTACCTAACAATGTTACTATAAATATATTTGTGTTTATAGAAACTTTTACATATTAACCCTACAAATAATTAATGTTCATCTTCTTAAGTTACACCATGAAATTGTCATCTTTCAAATTTTGCCAATTCATTAGAGGTGTTTAGATACCTAATAAATTTGATTATAGTTTATAATATATTATCGATATCAGTAGAAACAAAATATATTATATTAGCATTTGAAAAAAAAATGATTAGAAAAAAAAATGTGCTAGCCTTGAAAAATTAGAAAATAGAGAATTAAAAAATAAAAATAAATAAAGACCAAAAATATGACACCAAAAAGGATTTTATCTAATAACCCTTTGAAAATAGACATAAAAGCCTTTTGTCATTTGTATTATTATTTTATTACAAATTATGAGAATGTGTAAGGATAATTTAACAACGAACAAGTATCTTCCTCTACAAAGATTTACGATCAAGAAGGAGCAAATGGGTCAGTGGTTGCCACATCTCTGTTGCCATCTTACCGGTGTCGAGTTCGACTCCATCTGCCTTCCATGTGTGGGGGTATTTAGCTATTAGACCGGCCTGTTGTGGCCCAAAAATGATGACAAAAAAATGATCTACGATCACGATGAACGACTCTTCTTCCACCACTCTGGAGATTTCCGGTAACAACCCAAATTTTGTTTCATTAAAATTTGATTTGATTTTTTTTTTTTCTAAATTTTATTTCAAGTCTAATCATAAATATTAGTATATTAATTAAGGGGAGGTTTTGCACGTGTACATTAATTTTGTTTAACTAGAATTTGATTAATGGACTAGGGTTAGTGTCTTTAGTTGCTAATATCTTGCCGCTTAAGTTTAAGAGGGGAAAGATACGTACATTCAGTCGGTGAGGGAAAGGGGAATTATTATTTTTGTTTTTTTCGTCGCCGTCACTTCGTTTATTTATCTTTCCGATCTCTACATCATCTAATCAAATAAAAGTGAGTTCTTCTCTACATCTATATATTGACTATTTTCGTTGATAATTCAGAGTGAGTCTTTATTTTCTCTATTGGTCTTTGATTTAACTCTTTGTATTAATTAACATCATTAATTTTTGTTATTGATTTGTTTTGTAAAACGTAAGAACTTGTGATCTGTTTAGTTATCTTCTAAATGATAGTATTTTAAAGTTGCCTATATAACAGTGACAATTTCCTTGCTTTGATCTTTTGTTTAAATCATGATGATTCTTGGCCTTGTTATAGATCCGATGTGAAAAGTATGTGTTAATTGATTATTGTAGTCATGTTCTAGTTTGATATATGTTTTGAGATTAAGTTTAATATTGTTCGGTTGTTTAGTCAATACATAGCTAATCTATTTTGTTAAATTAGTTTCAGGAATTGTTTTGATTTTTTATTTTTTCTTATATGATTTTGTTGAGTTTATGATTTGAGTTATTAGGTATATTATATATATTGTATGACCAAACAAATAGACTTATATATTATGTGATAAGATTGAGCAATTAGACTTATTTATCTATTTTGAGCAATTCGGCTTATTCATCTAAACAACTAGGCTTATTTGTCTGAGCAAATAAGTTTATTTATCTGAGCAACTAGGCTTATATGTCTGAGCAAATAAGTTTATTTATCTAAGCAACTAAGCTTATCTGTCTAAGCAAATAGGCTTATTTGTATGAGCAATTAGGCTTATATATCTAAATTTATATATATGATGAGTGTTTATATATTATGGTATTAGCAATTAGGCTTACGAAAATGAGTAATGTGGCTTTAGGAGTTGAAAGAACTATGTTCGATAAGAATTAATATGTATGCAAAAATCAAAACAGTTTTAGGAGTACCAATACGTGAACATTACCAAATGCTGGAACATGAGTTTTGCTCATTGGGCGATAGTCAATCACTCACGTCGTCTGATTTCTGCATGTCTTAATTTGAAGTTGGAGAATCGACCTTGTTCGTGATTGAACGAGACATCAAGGTTTTCATTTTATAAAGCGCTGGATTTATATTTTAATTGAGTTTTCATTTAAAAATAAGAAATTGTCAATATTTTATTTATCAATTTATTTAGTAATGTCTCGTTAATTTTTTTGAAATTTTTGGGGCGTTATATTTTCTATAACCTCGTCTTCATTAATCTGTAGAAATCGCATTCTTTGGAAATCGAATCTCGGATCTCGTGGTGTATAAGTATTAATTAACCATTTAGTAAACAAATATACTAAGAGGATTTTCATACATATAAAACCATTTTACGACTGAAAAAAGGTTATATCAATTCCCCCCCTCCCCCCCGCCCCAAAATGGTAATAGAAGTCATTCGAAGCCACACAAAAAAAAAACCTAAATCACATGCGTCATGTGCCCCAGTGCCTATAATCTCGGCCCATCCTCACAAAAAAGACCCAACCACTCAAATCAGTTCACATTTAGCAAACCGACAACAGAACAATGAAGGTTTGTTTTGTTTCTGTTTAAGAAAATAGATGGTTGGTTTGAGAATATATTGCCAAAAATTAGCCAATAATATTGATAACTTTTCTTGACCAAATTAGAATTTACCACGGAATGCATATATTATGAAGAAAAGTGTCTTTAATATTTACTCTTAGATCAAATTAACCGAGCTATTGAACCAGGTGAAGATGGTTTAGTTAGATTGAACTAAACCGGCTACAGGCTTACTCAATTCTCACGTGTAATACCCAAGTATTGTAAACGACTAAGTATAAAGTTATATCTTCATCTTTGTTCATCAGTTGACTAAGTCATTCTCGAGAAATTAGGGTTTGTACAGAGAATTTGATCGGAGCTCGAGCTTAAGCTGTTCTAGTGGATTCCGGAAGTTCTCCGGCGAGACGTAGGTGGCATATTGCCATTGAACTCGTTAAATCTTGGTCTCTCTCTCTCTCTCTCTCTTCTCCAAGTCTATAAACCAAGATCCGAGAGTCGAATCGAAGTTAAGGTTGCACATATTATTTCTAAAGAAAACATAGCTACCCTACCCACATTTTGATCCTTAGAAAGTAGCAACGTTGACCTTTATCTAGGTGGTGTCAAGCTCATACGCTATTTACATCTATGTATGTTTATTTTCTTGAAATTCTACGCATTAAACATTTTCCTAATTGTTAATGAAATTATGTCCTAAAACACACACACAAATATAATACTCTCGTTAAACATTATATGAGCATGGGAATAGAATTAGTCTAAAAGCATTTTGATCTCACATAAGTTCAAATCTGAGATAAAAACCGAAAAAGAACAGAGTTCAAATCTAGAAAAAGATCATAAAAAAAGAAACATGAAATGGCTGTTTCACTACTCTTTATGATGTTTCAAACACATCAAAAAGAGATATTACAATTTGGCATGCTTGGGCACAACCTGAACTTAACCTTAGACAAATTCAATGAGACCTTTCTTTTGAGATATGCTTTTTATGTAATTGATCCTTGCATAATCCGGTTCGAATAGGTTGTTCTTTGGGTTTCTAGGCTTCGTCAACGTTATCTTCTCTAGAGATTTTGCGGACCAGAAAAAGAACTCCACGATATCCATCTCATGCCAGTGGTTTTTAAAGCCCATGATCTCGACAAACTTGATAGTGTTCAAACGGTAGGTGTGAATCTGAATATGTCTCTTGTGATGAAGCTCCCAATGACATCCAGGTTCAAATGTGAAATCATTTATCTGCACATAACAAACCAAAGTTCGAATGAACTTAGCCCATTACTCGAAGAGAACTATCGTTTGGATATGAATATATATATATATATATATAGAGAGAGAGAGAGTTTAGGGCATTATACATCGATCAAAACCTTTTTCAGGTTAGGGCACTGTTCGAGGAATTCAGCGATGTCAAAAAGATTGCAAATTGTTGGAGCCTTGAAACAAATCTGAAATTCTTGTAAGTTCCAAAAGCAGAAAGTCGGTCTTCTCATTGCTCCGTCGTTGTATCTATACGTGAAAGCCTATACATATACATGTGTAAGGAAACATCAAAGCTCACTTTAAAGCAACAGTGCAAAATTATAATCAAAAGAAGAAAAAACATGTGAAATTAAGTTGCAGTCTATGTGTGATGAACATTCTCTATCATGATCATTTAAAGAGTTTGTGCAAATTATACTCTAAAATCTAACCACTTAAGCTTTAATAATGATGTATGTAAGAAAATCAGTACCAAACTACTAAAGAATAAGATTTTTGTTAGATTTTATTTGTTTTCGGTGTCAGGTCTTACTGTACCTTATCTATATTGAACTTAAATCTCATATTTCTATTGATCAAGTACTTTTTGTAATTTTTGTTTGGATTCCTCAACTACGTTAAAGTCGTCTATAATTAATGTTTGAGAAAATGATACAGCTACTATCACTACAAGAAAACACTGCGACGGAAATTCCAACGACCAAAAATCCGTTGGGAATACGGATTACCAATGAAACCCCGAAGAAAAAGAACCCGTCGGGAATCGATCGGGAATTCCCGACCGATTTATGGTCATCGGAAAATTATCGGGATCCGTCGGGAATCGATCGGAATTTCCAACCAGAAAACGATCGGGCATATCCGACCGATCTTATAAGATATAAGAGAATATAAAAATAATTCTAGGCAAATGAAGATCTTAAATAGGTCTTTCAAAAATTCTTGTTGGGTCATAAAGTAAAACTTGCAACTTCATTAACGAAAGGTTACGAGACCGAGTTAAAGGTTTGGTAAGCCAAATATATTCTTAAGTAGGCAACGATATTCTAATGGTTGGGATGCATAATGTTTTCTTGTAGACTTCTAAGATAAACATTTTCTAAAATCTCAACTCGTGCATATGATCTCAAAACTATATCATAAATAAACGTGCAGAAAACTATTTTATAAATTTATAAAAACTAAATTATAAAAAAGAAAATACTTACCTCAAGAAAGATGTTTGTCGTTGCGAGGACAAGAACTCTTGTATAGGCTCCCATATTAGCAAGCACCATTTCAGATGAATCGTAATAATGCCAATCATAACTCCGATTATAATGGAGTTTTGCCTCTTTAAGTGCATATACTCTCGAAAAGTCAACCATCCTGACAAATCCATCATACTTGTAGCATTCAAGAGTAGGTGCATCCAGCATAATGCGCAAGAGATTCCGCATAGAATACACAACAAGCGACTTGAACTTCTTATGATTTTGAGCGTTGATGCTCAATATCCCATACATTTGACATTTGATTAGCTCAAGCTTCTCGAGGTGGATGCTGTTGCTGAATATTGCATCTATCATCTCTTTTGTCACTTCGATGTTCGATAGCGCAAGTGTTCTCAATAACTTTAAACCTTTTGGAGAGTTATCCGGTATGTTGAACTTACACCAACTTAGCTTCAAGATTGTTAGCGTCTCGATGGCCGAGAAATCGACCGGGATCTCTATAGCTTTCTTTGCTTTAGAGAAATCCAACACAAGTTCTTGGATGTTTTTACCAAGACATGTATTGATCCATGAGAGTATCTTATCTTCCACGCCAATATGATTGAGAAGTAGAACAAATCGGTTAATCTCCGAGCCTTTGTGCTGATTGAAAACGTTTTCAATGATGCTTACAGCCTTTAGTTGACTGCATCTCACGGAGTATATTCCGCTAAAATCAAGGTCTTGAGACCGAATCTTTGTGGCTTTGAATTTTTTGGACATAGAACGGTTTCGTAAAAGAGATTGAATTGGGAGAAACAGCGACATGATGTGTTCCACCAAATCGTCAGGCAAAGTTTCATCGAGTTTTATCTTCTTATGTGAAGATTCTTGCATTTTCACTATATACTCTTAGAAGGATTCTTCACAATAATTTTCAGTGAGAGGATTTATATGCAGACTATCGAAAACTCAGAGTTTTTTTTTGGCGATGCTTTCAAATTTTTATTGAATGATATTATGATACATTTAATTTATTTTCTTTGTCTTTTTACATAATACACAGCTGTAATTTCTATATTGTTTAGAAAAAACAGACTGGCTTTTACCTTTTGTAGAAATTCAACAGTATAGTATTAATTTTTACATTAAAATAATAAAAACTGTGAATATGTAACGCCAATTTCATTTTTCCACAAACTGACAAACATATATTTTAATGCACCCATATAGTATTAATTTTTGGTCCAAATATTTCAATAGGAAATGTGTGCATGTTTGCTAATATATTTTTTTTTTCCATATTTTACCAAAAGTTAGACACATGTCGTTTTTATTACTGTCAAAACAAATTTAGATTTAGATACATTTTTAAAAATATCTCATGAACTTAAAAACAAAATTTTCCAGCTGGTAAAACGTTTCAAAAAAATAAATTATTAGATTTTCTTATTAACTTCCATTTTAACCTCCCTTTCTTCATTTTTTTTTCTTTTTTCTTTTTGGATCGAACAACCTCTGTTTCTTCATTTTCCATTTTTCCAAACTTAATAAAAAAAAAATTGTTATCATTTTTGTTATATTAGACAAATTATCTAACACTAGTAAACCCTAATTCAGTTTATTAGTATTGTTCAATGTAATATTGTTGTTGTTTGCAAAAAAATTATGTTATAAAATATTTCTTCTATATTAATAATTTTGATTTTAATTTTAGTGTACATATTTGATTTTTTAATTAAATTTCTAAAGATATAACTGAAATATTTATAAGATGTATAATTATAGGGACTAAAATGAAAAACAAACAAAATAAGTAAAATTATTTTTTGTGATATATAATTATAGAATAAAAATATCAACTAATATGAAACCTTTATATAGCCGGAAACAAAAAATATGAAACCTATATATTTCACTCCTAGTGATATTTACATTCATTACAACTTAATTAATTTGATGTAATGACTAATAAGTCATTGAAACTTTTTCGCTCGTCTCTCTCTGCGAAAGTAATCGTTTCTGCATATTGCTTCAATTCAAGGCAACCGCGCGGCATCTCCAACGGCTCTTCCTAAGGGAAGAAAGTAATCAATTCTATAGAAATCAAAACTTATTTCTATAAATCTTCACTGGATTATCTCCGTACGGCAATGATTCAAGCTGTTATATGTAACCGCGCGGCATCTGTTCACTTTTCTTCTCCACAAATTTCAATAAAATCCATCGGTTCATATATGTAACCGTTTCATCTCTCATCGGTAGAGTAGTTTATAGAATAAAAATCTAACCGGATGGTAAAGTTTATGATTCAGGGTGTAGAATAAAATTTATAAAATTCTCTAACTATTGCCGTTTTGAACCATATAAAGTTTATGATTTAGGGTTTAAGATAAAATTTATAGATTTACATTTTCTTATAATTTTAACAAGTTTCAAAAACACTATATCATAAACTTTACCCTAAATCCTAAAAATAAATAATAAACCTAAACCCTATGGTTGCAATAAAGTGGATTATTGTGCATGGTCCAGGGGTTGGGAGCACGGGGACCGAGTTCAGCCAAAAGCGTCGCTTCCCGAGTTCGATGCAACCCTATGAAATTACACGCACATGTTGGGCCAGTTGGATTTTGGGCCTAATGGCCTGGATGATTCACATGATGAAGGGTACCCAATGAGCCACACAATCCCAGGATTGTCTACGGTCCAAGGCCCGGAATACTTGAGTTATCAAAAAAAAAACGTTGGATTAAGTTTTGTTAATCCTAAATGCTTAATCTATAAACATTAACCCAGTCCTAATTCAATAAAAAAACTAAATCCTAAATGCTTTATCTGTAAACATTAACCCAATCCGGCGGTCATGAGAAAACGCTAAACATATTAAAAAATTAGTGAATCCAAGCAAACTAGTGTACAGTAGATAATCCATAAAGAACATCTAGTAGGGAAATTTAAACCCTAAATTGGAATGAGGGGAATCCAAACATAATAATGTAACTACCTATTGAGATGATAATATTCTAAACGCTAGAGCATTAAACCCTACATGATTAGTGAACTCAAACCGATTAATGTTCGGTAGGCTATCCATAAAAGAGATATAGTAATAAAAACTAAATCTTAAATTAGAAATCTAAACCATAAAGTGTAATGAGGGAACCCAAACATAATGCCATAACTATCTAACGTGATGATAATATTCTAAACGATAGAACACTAAACCCTAGTAAAGGATTAGTAAATCCTAACCGATTAATGTAAGGTATGCTATCCATAAAATATAAACATATTCGTGTGTATAGAAACTCTTACTGCAAATAATTAATGTTCATCTACTTAAGTTACACCACCAATTCTTTAGAGGTATCTAAATTGATTAGAATTTATAGTGTATTATGGCTAGTAGTAGAAAAATGATTATTAGAAAAAATAAACTTAATTATTATAAACAATAAATCACGACATTATGATACGTAGCATGTGTGCATTGATATTTCAAATTATTAAGTCTAGAATTTTGCACAAATACAAACAAACAAGAGAACATAGTATGGGAATACATTGGTGTTGAATAAGTGTGCGAGATATTAAAAATAAAACCTTAATTGTAATGATTAGTCTAGATGTTTTTCCTAAAATTATTAGTCTAGATGTTTTCCCTCAAATTGTTTATCGGATTCTTAAACTTGACTAACAATTGTACTTAAAAAAAATCCCAAAAAAACAAAGGCGACTTGCAAAATGAACGTATTTCACCAACGTAATATGCAGAGCCGGACCTGGGTAGAAGCTCATGAAGCATGTGCTTCGGGCCGGTAAGAATAAAACTAATTTAGTGGCTAATTTTATGAAAAATGAGTTTGTCTAGATGGTTTAGAGTGAGCATATGGTTTGACTTGGTTTAGAGTTCGACTCCTCAAGGTGACATTTTGTGTGTTTTTTTCCTTTTTTTTGTTTTTTCGTTCCATACTTTTTCCATACTTTTTATTTTAATTGAAACGTGTTTTATAAAAAAGGAAATAGATTAATAAGACAATTATAAGTAATAAAAATATAAAAATAAAAACAAATCTAATTACCCTAATTGACCTCTCTTTAACTCTATTTGTTTTCCATTCATCCTCGTCGGCAGCCTTTCGATCTCTAATCGTTGCTCGGTGTTATTATATTTTGACATATTTCACTTAAATTTTCTTCTGTTTCGATATCTTTCACTCCAGTGTTTTTTTACATGTTCATTCTGTTTTATTATCGGTAAATATTGGTGTTTTTTTTACGTTAAAATATTTTATATATATGATTAAGGGGCCAAATTTTTTTCTCCGCTTTTAGCCTGAGAAATCTCAGGCCCGGCTCTGGTAATATGCATAGGTAACCTTCAATAGCATCTTCATAAATTATCAATTTTTATTGATGAAAATAATCATGAGTTCACATAAATATTTTCAGTGCTAGCCTATAATTTTACTATCGTTGGTTAATATTCATCATAGATTTCTAGTTACATATATACAACATAAACTTGCTAAAACTATCAAAAACTTGCTAAAATTTATAGATATACATTTTTCTTATAATATTTACTAGTTTCAAAAACACTAAATCGTAAACTCTATCCTAAAATCCTTACTCTAAATCATAGGAAAATAAATACTAAACCCAAACCGCTAGATTAAGCTTTGTTACAAGCCATAAACCATCTATAAAAAATCCAAATCATAAATGCTTAATCTGTAAACATTTAATTCTATACCCAAACCACCGGCCAAGAGAAAATGCAAATCCCTAGTAAAAAATTAGTAAATCCGAACATACTAGTGTAGGGAAATCTAAATTCTAAATTGGAATGAGGAACCCATACATAATAACGTAACTATCCAACGAGATTATAATATTATAAAGGCTAGAGCACTAAACCCCAATAAAGGATAAGTGAATGCAAACAGGTTAATGTTCAGTAGGCTATCCATAGAAAACATATAGTCAAGAAAAAACCCCTAAATTAGAAATCTAAACCCTAAATTGTAATAAATGAATCCAAACATAAATCACAACTACCGAACGAAGTGATAATATTCTAAACGATAGAGCATTAAATCCTAGTAAATTAGTGAACCCAAACCGATTAATGTAAAGTATGCTATCCATACAATACATATGGCAATAAAAAACTAACTTCTAAATTGTATTGGAATAACCTAATCGCAATACCTTAACAACCCAACGAAATGAGTTAACTTTCCAATGCCGTAACTACCTAACAATGTTACAAATAATTAATGTTCATCTTCTTAAGTTACACCATGAAATTGTCATCTTTCAAATTTTACCAATTCATTAGAGGTGTTTAGATACCTAATAAATTTGATTATAGTTTATAATATATTATCGATATCAGTAGAAACAAAATATATTATATTAGCATTTGAAAAAAAATGATTAGAAAAAATAAATGTGCTAGCCTTGAAAAATTAGAAAAGAGATAAAAAATTGACAAAAAAGAATTTTATCTAATAACCCTTTAAAAATAGACATAAAAGCCTTTTTGTCATTTGTATTATTATTTTATTATAAAAATGTGTAAGGATAATTTAACAACGAACAAGTATCTTCCTCCACAAAGATCCACGATCAAGAAGGAGCAAATTGGCCAGTAGTTACCACATCTCTATTGCCATCTTACCGGTGTCGAGTTCGACTTCACCTGTCTTCCATGTGTGGGGGTATTTGGCTATTAGACCGGCCTGTTGTGGCCCAAAAATGATGACAAAAAATGATCCACGATCACAATGAACGATTCTTCTTCTACCACTCTGGAGATTTCCGGTAAAAACTCAAATTTTGTTTCATTAAAATTTGATTTGATTTTTTTTATTTCTAAATTTTATTTCAAGTCTAATCATAAATACTAGTATATTAATTAAGGGGACGTTTTACACGTGTACATTAATTTTGTTTAACTAGAATTTGATTAACGGACTAGGGTTAGTGTCTTTAGTTGCTAATATCTTGCCGCTTAAGTTTAAGAGGGGAAAGATACGTACATTCAGTCGGTGAGGAAAAGGGGAATTATTATTTTTGTTTTTTTCGTCGCCGTCACTTCGTTTATTTATCTTTCCGATTTCTACATCATCTAATCAAATAAAAGTGAGTTCTTTCTACATCTATATATTGACTATTTTCGTTGATAATTCAGAGTGGGTCTTTATTTTCTCTATTGGTCTTTGATTTAACTCTTTGTATTAATTAACATCATTAATTTTTGTTATTGATTTGTTTTGTTAAACGTAAGAACTTGTGATCTGTTTAGTTATCTTCTAAATGATAGTATTTTAAAGTTGCCTATATAACAGTGACAATTTCCTTGCTTTGATCTTTTGTTTAAATCATGATGATTCTTGGCCTTGTTATAGATCCGATGTGAAAAGTATGTGTTAATTGATTATTGTAGTCATGTTCTAGTTTGATATATGTTTTGAGATTAAGTTTAATATTGTTCGGTTGTTTAGTCAATACATAGCTAATCTATTTTGTTAAATTAGTTTCAGGAATTGTTTTGATTTTTTATTTTTTCTTATATGATTTTGTTGAGTTTATGATTTGAGTTATTAGGTATATTATATATATTGTATGACCAAGCAAATAGACTTATATATTATGTGATAAGATTGAGCAATTAGACTTATTTATCTATTTTGAGCAATTCGGCTGATTCATCTAAACAACTAGGCTTATTTGTCTGAGCAAATAAGTTTATTTATCTGAGCAACTAGGCTTATATGTCTGAGCAAATAAGTTTATTTATCTAAGCAACTAAGCTTATCTGTCGAAGCAAATAGGCTTATTTGTATGAGCAATTAGGCTTATATATCTAAATTTATATATATGATGAGTGTTTATATATTATGGTATTAGCAATTAGGCTTACGAAAATGAGTAATGTGGCTTTAGGAGTTGAAAGAACTATGTTCGATAAGAATTAATATGTATGCAAAAATCAAAACAGTTTTAGGAGTACCAATACGTGAACATTACCAAATGCTGGAACATGAGTTTTGCTCATTGGGCGATAGTCAATCACTCACGTCGTCTGATTTCTGCATGTCTTAATTTGAAGTTGGAGAATCGACCTTGTTCGTGATTGAACGAGACATCAAGGTTTTCATTTTATAAAGCGCTGGATTTATATTTTAATTGAGTTTTCATTTAAAAATAAGAAATTGTCAATATTTTATTTATCAATTTATTTAGTAATGTCTCGTTAATTTTTTTGAAATTTTTGGGGCGTTATATTTTCTATAACCTCGTCTTCATTAATCTGTAGAAATCGCATTCTTTGGAAATCGAATCTCGGATCTCGTGGTGTATAAGTATTAATTAACCATTTAGTAAACAAATATACTAAAAGGGTTTTCATACATATAAAACCATTTTACGACTGAAAAAAGGTTATATCAATTCCCCCCCTCCCCCCGCCCCAAAATGGTAATAGAAGTCATTCGAAGCCACACAAAAAAAAACCTAAATCACATGCGTCATGTGCCCCAGTGCCTATAATCTCGGCCAATCCTCACAAAAAAGACCCAACCACTCAAATCAGTTCACATTTAGCAAACCGACAACAGAACAATGAAGGTTTGTTTTGTTTCTGTTTAAGAAAATAGATGGTTGGTTTGAGAATATATTGCCAAAAATTAGCCAATAATATTGATAACTTTTCTTGACCAAATCAGAATTTACCACGGAATGCATATATTATGAAGAAAAGTGTCTTTAATACTTACTCTTAGATCAAATTAACAGAGCTATTGAACCAGGTGAAGATGGTGTCAAGCTCATACGCTATTTACATCTATGTATGTTTATTTTCTTGAAATTCTACGCATTAAACATTTTCCTAATTGCTAATGAAATTATGTCCTAAAACACACACACAAATATAATACTCTCGTTAAACATTATATGAGCATGGGAATAGAATTAGTCTAAAAGCACTTTGATCTCACATAAGTTAAAATCTGAGATAAAAACCGAAAAAGAACAGAGTTCAAATCTACAAAAAGATCATAAAAAAAGAAACATGAAATGGCTGTTTCACTACTCTTTATGATGTTTCAAACACATCAAAAAGAGATATTACAATTTGGCATGTTTGGGCACAACCTGAACTTAACCTTAGACAAATTCAATGAGACCTTTCTTTTGAGATATGCTTTTTATGTAATTGATCCTTGCATAATCCGGTTCGAATAGGTTGTTCTTTGGGTTTCTAGGCTTCGTCAACGTTATCTTCTCTAGAGATTTTGCGTACCAGAAAAAGAACTCCACGATATCCATCTCATGCCAGTGGTTTTTAAAGCCCATGATCTCGACAAACTTGATAGTGTTCAAACGATAGGTGTGAATCTGAATA
The DNA here is from genome assembly GCA_030161315.1 of Eutrema japonicum. Lineage (NCBI taxonomy): Eukaryota > Viridiplantae > Streptophyta > Magnoliopsida > Brassicales > Brassicaceae > Eutrema > Eutrema japonicum. The sequence continues at coordinate 50,528,429 of BSQW01000007.1, read as the reverse complement.
TGTCTCTTGTGATGAAGCTCCCAATGACATCCAGGTTCAAATGTGAAATCATTTATCTGCACATAACAAACCAAAGTTCGAATGAACTTAGCCCATTACTCGAAGAGAAATATCGTTTGGATATGAATATATATATATATATATATATATAGAGAGAGAGAGAGAGAGAGAGAGAGAGAGTTTAGGGCACTATACATCGATCAAAACCTTTTTGAGGTTAGGGCACTGTTCGAGAAATTGAGCGATGTCAAAAATATTGCAAATTGTTGGAGCCTTGAAACAAATCTGAAATTCTTGTAAGTTCCAAAAGCAGAAAATCGGTCTTCTCATTGCTCCGTCGTTGTATCTATACGTGAAAGCCTATACATATACATGTGTAAAGAAACATCAAAACTCACTCTAAAGCAACTGTGCAAAATTATAATCAAAAGAAAAAAAACATGTGAAATTAAGTTGCAGTCTATGTGTGATGAACATTCTCTATCATGATCATTTAAAGAGTTTGTGCAAATTATACTCTAAAATCTAACCACTTAAGCTTTAATAATGATGCATGTAAGAAAATGAGTACCAAACTACTAAAGAATAAGATTTTTGTTAGATTTTATTTGTTTTCGGTGTCAGGTCTTACTGTAACCTTATCTATATTGAACTTAAATCTCATATTTCTATTGATCAAGTACTTTTTGTAATTTTTGTTTGGATTCCTCAACTATGTTAAAGTCGTCTATAATTAATGTTTGAGAAAATTATACAGCTACTATCACTACATAAAAACACTCCGATTCCCGACGGAAATTCCAACGACCAAAAATCCATCGGGAATACGGATTACCGATGAAACTCCGAAGAAAAAGAACCCATCGGGAATCGATCGGGAATTCCCGACAGATTTATGGTCATCGGAAAACAATCAGGACCCGTTGGGAATCGATCGGGATCCGTCGGGAATCGGGATCGGGATCCGTCGGGAATCGATCGGAATTTCTGACCATAAAACGATCGGGCATATCCGACCGATCTTATAATATAAAAGAGAATATAAAAATAATTCTAGGCAAATAAAGATCTTAAATAGGTCTTTCAAAAATTCTTGTTGGGTCACAAAGTAAAACTTGCAACTTCATTAACGAAAGGTTACGAAACCGAGTTAAAGGTTTGGTAAGCCAAATATATTCTAAAGTACGCAACGATATTCTAATGGTTGGGATGCATAATGTTTTCTTGTAGACGTCTAAGATAAACATTTTCTAAAATCTCAACTCGTGCATATGATCTCAAAACGATATCATAAATAAACGTGCAAAAACTATTTTATAAATTTATAAAAACTAAATTATAAAAAAGAAAAGACTTACCTCAAGAAAGATGTTTGTAGTTGCGAGGACAAGAACTCTTGTATAGGCTCCCATATTATCAAGCACCATTTTAGATGAATCGTAATAATGCCAGTCATAACTCCGATTATAATGGAGTTTTGCCTCTTTAAGTGCATATACTCTCGAAAAGTCAACCATCCTGACAAATCCATCATACTTGTAGCATTCAAGAGTAGGTGCATCCAGCATAATGCGCAAGAGATTCCGCATAGAGTACACAACAAGCGACTTGAACTTCTTATGATTTCGAGCGTTGATGCTCAATATCACATACATTTGACATTTGATTAGCTCAAGCGTCTCGAGGTGGATGCTGTTGCTGAATATTGCATCTATCATCTCTTTTGTCACTTCGATGTTTGATAGCGCAAGTGTTCTCAATAACCTTAAACCCTTTGGAGAGTTATCCGGTATGTTGAACTTACACCAACTTAGCTTCAAGACTGTTAGCGTCTCGATGGCCGAAAAATCGACCGGGATCTCTATAAATTTCTTTGCTTTAGAGAAATCCAACACAAGTTCTTGGATGTTTTTACCAAGACATGTATTGATCCATGAGAGTATATTATCTTCCACGCCAATATGATTGAGAAGTAGAACAAACCGGTTAATCTCTGAGCCTTTGTGCTGATTGAAAACGCTTTCAATGATGCTTACAGCCTTTAGTTGACTGCATCTCACGGAGTATATTCCGCTAAAATCAAGGTCATGAGACCGAATCTTTGTGGCTTTGAATTTTTTGGACATAGAACGGTTTCGTAAAAGAGATTGAATTGGGAGAAACAGCGACATGATGTGTTCCACCAAATCGTCAGGCAAAGTTTCATCGAGTTTTATCTTTTTATGTGAAGATTCTTGCATTTTCACTATATACTCTTAGAAGGATTCTTCACAATAATATTCAGTGAGAGGATTTATATGCAGAATATCGAAAACTCAGAGTTTTTTTTTGCTATGCTTTCAAATTTTTATTGAATGATTATGATACATTTAATTTATTTTCTTGTCTTTTTACATAATACACAGCTGTAATTTCAATATTTTTTTAGAAAAAACAGACTGGTTTTTACCTTTTGTAGAAATTCAATGGTATAGTATTAATTTTTACATTAAAATAATAAAAACTGTGAATATGTAACGCAAATTTCGTTTTTCCACAAACTGACAAACATATATTTTAATGCACCTATATAGTATTAATTTTTGGTCCAAATATTTCAATAGGAAATGTGTGCATGTTTGCTAATATAATTTTTTTTTCCATATTTTACCAAAAGTTAGACACATGTCGTTTTTATTACTGTAAAAACAAATTTAGATTTAGACACATGTCGTTTTTATTACTGTTAAAAAATTTCTCATGAACTTAAAAACAAAATTTGCCAGCTGGTAAAACGTTTCAAAAAATAAATTATTAGATTTTCTTATTAACTTCCATTTTAACCTCCGTTTCTTCACTTTTTTTTTTTTTTTTTTTTGGTCGAACAGCCTCCGTTTTTTTCCAAACTTAATAAATAAATAAAAATTGTTATCATTTTTGTTATAGTAGACAAATTCTCTAACACTAGACAAATTCTCTAACACTAGTAAACCCTAATTCAGTTTATTAGTATTGTTCAATGTAATATTGTTGTTGTTTGCAAAAAAATTATGTTATAAAATATTTCTTCTATATTAATAATTTTGATTTTAATTTTAGTGTACATATTTGATTTTTTTAATTAAATTTTTAAAGATATAACTGAAATATTTATAAGATGTATAATTATAGGGACTAAAATGAAAAGCAAACAAAATAAGTAAAATTATTTTTTGTGATATATAACTATAGATTTAAACTATATATGAAACCTTTATATAGTCGGAAACAAAAAATATGAAACCTTTATATTTCACTCCTAGTGATATTTACATTCATGACAACTTAATTAATTAGATGTAATGACTAATAAGTCATTGAAACTTTTTCGCTCGTCTCTCTGCGAAAGTAATCGTTTCTGCGTATTGTTTCAATTCAAGGCAACCGCGCGGCATCTCCAACGGCTCTTCCTAAGCGAAGAAAGTAATCAATTCCATAGAAATCAAAACCTATTTCTATAAATCTTCACTGGATTATCTCCGTAGGCAATGATTCAAGTTGTTATATGTAACCGCGCGGCATCTGTTCACTTTTCTTCTCCACAATATTCAATAAAATCAATTGGTTCATATATATAACCGTTTCATCTCTCATCGGTAGAGTAGTTTATAGAATAAAAATCTAACCGGATGGTAAAGTATATGATTCAAGGTCTAGGGTAAAATTTATAAAATTCTATAAATATTGTCGTTTTGAACCATATTAAGTTTATGATTTAGGGTTTAAGATAAAATTTATAGATATACATTCTCTTATAATTTTAACAAGTTTCAAAAACACTAAATCATAAACTTTGCCCTAAACCCTAAAAATAAATAATAAACCTAAACCCTATGGTCGCAACCATGTGGATTAAACCCAGCGGTTGTGCATGGTCTAGGGGTTGGGAGCACGGGGACCGTCCAGGGGTTGGGAGCACGGGGACCGAGTTCCGCCAAAAGCGTCGCTTCCCGAGTTCGATGTAATCCTATGAAATTACACGCACATGCTGGGCCAGTTGGTTTTTGGGCCTAATGGCCTGGATGATTCACATGATGAAGGGTACCTAACGAGCCACACTATCCCAGAATTGTCTGCGGTCTAAGGCCCGGAATACCTGAGTTATCAAACAAAAAACGTTGGATTAAGTTTTGTTAATCCTAAATGCTTAATCTATAAACATTAACCCAGTCCTAAATAAATAAAAAAACTAAATCCTAAATGCTTTATCTGTAAACATTAACCCAATCTGGCGGTCATGAGAAAACGCTAAACCTAGTAAAAAATTAGTGAATCCAAACAAACTAATGTACAGTAGATCACCCATAAAGAACATCTAGTAGGAAAATTTAAACCCTAAATTAGAATGAGGGGAATCCAAACATAAAAATGTAACTACCTATCGAGATGATAATATTCTAAAAGCTAGAGCATTAAACCCTACATGATTAGTGAACTCAAACCGATTAATGTTCGGTGGGCTATCCATAAAAGAGATATAGTAAGGAAAAACTAAATCTTAAATTAGAAATCTCAACCATAAAGTGTAATGAGGGAATCCAAACATAATGCCATAACTATCTAACGAGATGATAATATTCTAAACGATAGAACACTAAACCTTAGTAAATGATTAGTAAATCCTAACCGATTAATGTAAGGTATGCTATCCATAAAATATAAACATATTCGTGTGTATAGAAACTCTTACGAATTAACCCTGCAAATAATTAATGTTCATCTACTTAAGTTACACCACCAATTCTTTAGAGGTATCTAAATTGATTAGAATTTATAGTGTATTATGGCTAGTAGTAGAAAAATCATTATTAGCTACACGAACTATACTCCATCACATGGTCACACATGCAGGCTAAATTAATACATCCCTAACTACATGAACTATATGATCTACATATATAACGACATGTATCAACTAATAATAAATTATGTGATTAACATCATAAGCATCCTGAAAGTAGACGGAACAGTGTACCGGAGGAAGGAATACGGCACCGTATAATTCATGTATTAAAAACTACACGACAATATAATTAATGTATCCAGAACTACACGATATATAATGAATGTATCCAGAACTACACAATATATAATTAATGTATTCATAACTACACGATAATGTTATATGTAACAAAATGCAGCACCAAAACGGATCACAACATAACAATCCAAAAGAGTAGACACATTTCTTCCAAAACATGTAAAATATCACATGGTTTCCCCAAAAACATTCCCCAAAGAAACCACATACCCCAAAAAGATGACCTATGCCTCAGATAGGGACCCGGCCCGTTCGAAAGGCACATGAAACATGTTTTTTATATATATAAAAATGTGAATTATATTTACCAAAAAAGTGGATCGGTTTGCTTTACAATTTCCTTGGCGGAGCAAAAAAAGTTAAAATAGGCCAAAATAAAAATAAAAAAGCCTAATTGATAAACATTGAAGGATTTGGTCCAAACTATATTAATGGATTACTCATATGTGAACCATTTGGATGTGATCCGTTTTGGTTTTGCATTCGGCTACATATAACATTATCGTGTAGTTCTGGATACATTAATTATATATCGTGTAGTTCTGGATACATTCATTATATATCGTGTAGTTATGGGTATATTAATTATATTGTCGTGTAATTTTTAATACATGAATTATACGGTGCCAGATTTCTTCATCCGGTACACTGTTTCATCTAGTTCCGGGTTGCTTGTGATGTTAATCACATAATTTATTATTAGTTGATACATGTCGTTATGTAGATCATATATTTCGTGTAGGTGGAGATGTATTAATTTAGTATGCATGTGTGCCCATTTGATAGGGTATAGTTCGTGTAGATAACAATCATTTTTCCTTTATAAAAATAAAAAACGGATTAAACCTTAAAAATGCCATAAAAAAATATTAATAATATCCCTTTAAGAATAGACATAAAAGCATATTATAAGACACAAAAAGGTTATATGATACAATTTTCCCAAAAAAAAAAACCACAAATGGTAACATAGTTTATATTCGAAGCCAAAATCGAAAACATGTGCTTACCACCTTCCGGTAAGGTCTTGCCTAGTCCCTTACCACCTTCCGGTAAGGTCTCGCCTAGTACCTTAGGGTCTGACTGGACCTACCGTATGTTGCCTTTGTCAGAAAGAAACATAAACTAGAGACCACCTTTTTCTCCATTGTGAGTTCATCTCTCATATATATCTGGAATAAGGTTCTCTCCCGTTTTGGTCCACCGCGTCACTCTTTTGTTGATTGGCCAAACCCTATTGCATGGATCTTTACCTCATATGGGACCATCAGCCTCACTCTCAATAGACTAGCAATTCAGACAGTGATTTTTCACACATGGAAGAAAAGGAAACAATCGTCTTCACAATCAAACTGCAACCTCTCACATGGTGATCTTCAAACAAATAGATTGCAACATTCATGATTCCATCATGGCACTGATCTACCGGAAAGCATTCAAGGACTTACTTTTCCAATGGTTCACCTATGAGTAGTCCATTAATCTAGTTTGGACCAAATCCTTCAATGTTTATCATCAATTATGCTTTTTTATTCTTTTTTGGTCTATTTTAACTTTTTTTGCTCCGCCGAGAAAATTGTAAAGCAAACCGATCCACTTTTCTAGTAAATATAATTCACATTTTTATATATATAAAAAACACGTGCTTCATATGCCTTCCGAACGGGCCGGTCCCTATATGAGGCCTAGGTCGTCTTAACCTTAGGTTGTTGTTTAGTTTAAAAAACCGACTTGAAAACGAATGCAAATTTAGACTTATATAATTCCAATTAAAACACAAAAGACAGTATAAATTGTGACTTGCAAAAGAATGACACCAAACCATCGTTTAAAACCTTAGACAAACTTAAAGAGGTTCCTTTCACAGCAATCCCCAAAAATCGACTCCTAACTATGCTGAACTTCGTCATCGTGTGTCCTATTCAATTGACACTCGCACACTTTTCGAGTCACCGGCAAGAAACAATGAGACAAGAGCTTTGCAACTCAATGAAATAATCACGAGAAAAAAATAAACATTTTTTGGTAAAATGTTAAGATTAATACCAATTTTCGAAGTTTTTTACAGCGGTACAGAGATTCAACGAAGAGAAACAGAAAGACCAAAATCTACTAACAACGACGAAGAACAACAAGATACACGACGCTTTAGGAATCGGTAAATGGTCACGAAAATAAAGAACCGAGACGAAGCCAGACGAAAGAACACCAATCACACGCCTAAGCGCGGACCATCACGTGTTTGCCACAGCCCCGGGAGAGCTGGAGTCCATCTTAGTTGCCACGAGCATAATCCCGAGGCCAGTCCCAAACCTCGAGAAAAAAATAAACATGCATCAATCTCATCACATATTTCCATCGCCTCGTGTCTATGACTTTGTTACTTAGCTTCATCGCTATTCAAGTGCATTGTAACCCATGGCCAAAGGCTCATGGCATCTAGGCCATCATATGCATGTACAATCACCTCATCACGTCTATCATGCACAAGGAATTATGCCATTCGTCCATCCATATCCACAAAACACAGTACCAAACCATATCACTACATGAAAATATCTGATTTTCTACAGAAATTATCGTCAGAAAAAGATAGAAAATGGTCTTTTCCTACCACTTTCTTATGAAAAAAACTTTGCAGTTATCGCTCGTCAGAAATTGAGAATGGTAGGAAAATGATAGGAAAATTCCTATCATAAATCTCGTAGGAAAAATTCGTCGGAAATTTTAATAGGAAAGTGATAGGAAAATTCATCTACGACTATCTGATAGGCACTAAACGACTCAAACACATCCCACACATGCACATGCATAAAACCGAACCAACCTCTTAAAAAAAAATTTTAAAATTACTTCATAAATTAAAGAAAACTCGAGATAGTCCTATATGCATGCAAATGGACTTACATTACATGGATTACCCGACATATAACCTCCCGACCCAAAATGTAATTTAATGCAATTTTCTTGAACCAAAAAGACATTTTAATCAAGATTATATGTATATTTAACATGGCCCGGTCGAAACAGATCAAGGAAAACTCGAGTGAATTGCTCTCTGGCTCAAAAATTCCCAATCGGTTGACCCGATTGCCGAAACGATAATAATCCCCAAAATCAAATTAATCAACTAAAATATGAATTCTCTCGAACCGAAATTTAAACATAAGCATTTGAACTCAAATAACACTCAAATCATAAAATAATTCAATTAATTAAGTCGAATACAATCTCTTATGGTTCATTACTTCGCATGCAAATCTCAAGCCAAGACGCATCAAATATCCCGACAATAAGCCACAACGGTTCAACAATGACATACAGACGCATCAATTTCATGCTTTTAGTTCACCGGAGCAAATCCTAATTCATCACAACAATAAAATCACACAAGGTAAAGGCAATCGTGCATCAACCACGGTGTAAACCTGAGCCCCTTCTCAGATCCAAGATCCTTCTCGGCTCGGGTCAAAAGGTGGGTTTGACGCTGGAGAGCAGACTGAACATGCGCTACAAAGAACAATCAATGCATCGTAGAAAATGCGATAAGGTGTCTCTGAAAATGCAAGTTTCGGTGATTGGTGAATTAGTTGCCACTTGGATTTCTTTGGGTGAGACACTTCCTTGATCAAATCATGAATAATGTGGTTTCTCTATAAGTATTGACTGCATCATCATAATTGTATCAAAATTAACATATTCGTATACAGAAGATTATGTTGGAATAGATTCATTTGTACCAAGTAAAAAGGAAAATCAAGAAAGAGGAAGAAAAAGAGAAAAGCAAACCAAAAGGAAATCAAGCAACAAAGGAAATTGGGCAAAGAGAAAATCATGAAGAAGAGGCAAAAGGAAAAAGAAAATTGGGCAAAAAGGAAATCATGAAGAAATAGCAATTTACTATTCTTTATTCTTGTTTAGAATCACAACTCTAAAATAGAGTTCTAGGCTTAAAGTTTATTGTATCACAAAATAGGATCACAAATAAGATCACAAAGATCAAAGAGAAAGAGAGAAATTAATAAAAGAGAAAGGTTTTTAAGAGAAATCACAAAATCCCAACATGGTATCAGAGCCAAGGTCATGAGTGCAATACCTTTAAAGAAAAAGAAAGAACAAAAAAATCGGTTCGTGCAAAATTTGGTTCCAACTAATTCCGCTGCAGAATCGTTTGTGCAAAATCCGTATTCGTGAAAATCAGGTTCGTGCAAAATCCGAGTTCGTGCAGAAGCAAAAGAAGCGTGATCATCACTAAAAACATGCAAACATTAAATATTCCAGTATTTGATGGGCAAAATTATGATCTTTGGGTTGCAAGGATAAAAACTACTCTGAAGATTCAAGAGCTTTGGGAAGTTGTGGAGAAAGGACTTCCACCGGAGCCAAAACAAAAATTAGAGGTACTAGAAGAATGGAAAAACAAGGAGATGCAAGATATGAAAGCTCTACAACATTTTTTGGAGATTCTGCTTTTACTGCTAGTACCAGAAGAAGAGCCTTCCATTGTCTCGATGTTGAAACTGCATGTCTTTGTATTTGGGAAGAGAGAACCCAAGACGTTCCTATTTTCAGAAACAGTAATGGTACTGTCCATCAGCTGTGTACTTGGCAACATCATGTCCTGCTGCACGTAGCTTGAACCATCAATCTTGAAAACCTCAATATGATCATCAGTTTGTTGGTGACCCATTACTTCTGATTCACGAATTTCAGATGGAGGAGTAAAAAACCCGGACCCCTCTATGTTTTCCTGCATCGAGTTGTCAAGGATCCCATTGGTTGTAGAGATATTTGCAGCAGTCTGGTCTGGATGCCTCCCACCGGTGTTATGATTTTCAGTTGTCTGCTATACCCTCATCGTTTGGATCCCCAGCCCACTGTCAGTAGCTTCCACAGCTTTAAAATTCTCAGATATTGCACCGGTAGGCATCAAGGTCGAGGTGTGCAGATTCAGATCCTGGCCTGAACATTCTCATCATTCACACTGTTGTCCTTCTCTAAGCTCTGGTGAGCATGCATTACAACCGGAGGGGCTCCGAGTCTCAAGCAAAATCGTTGCGCAACAGGGTCTTTAGATAATCTCTATAATATCTAAATAATAAATATACAATATTTGCTAATAATATTGTGGATCTTCTAGATCCTTCTATATTTTATACTCTCTTTTAGCTTTAAATTAACTATAGAAAACTTTCAAAACTTGATGCATTCTTTGTAAAAATGGTTTTTTTATTGAAAACAAAATTTACATTCAATTCAACAACAACAAAAAAATCGTTGAAAAATGTATTCAATGAAGGAGTAAGTGGTCTAATGGTTGTCACACATCTGCTGAAATCTTACCGGTGTCGAATGTGACTCCACATGTCCTCTATGTGTAGAGGTATTTGACTATTGGACCGGCCTGTTATGACCCAAAATGATAACCAAAAACCAAAAAAAGTATTAAATGATGCGTACAACCTCTCTAATTGACTGCATCTTACATAACAGTTGGAATCAATGTCTCGGAATCGTATCTTTACGTCTTTGAAGACGATTTTTGGACAGTTTTTTTTTATAATGACTATGAGGTTTTGGATCTAGATCCTCTTAATTAAGAAATATATCATGATGCACTCCACATCTTAGTCTTGTAGGTTCATTCATGACTTTTTTCATCAATACTTGATCAAAAGATTTTTTACCCTTCGATATTTCTTAGCTTCCTTAAAATTAGATTTAGGTTTAGTCTTTGTACCTTTTTTACTTGCACATTCCATAGAATTTTGTTTCATCTTTAAGAACTTTGATCAAACCCAAAATTACAAGTTGAGTTTGTTCTTTGTATCTTACGTTTCGGTAGGCTGAAATCTTTCTTCCCATCAAAATTCTCCACCTCAGACCTGTTATGTGTTGAGTCCATGCGCCAACTTTGCTTTTGATTCGATTTCTTGAATCAATACCTTGATTTAATTCTTTTCAACACCCAAAGAGAATCATACAATCTTGCGCTCTTGTATCACTTGCAAATAACTATATATCTCTCTCTCTCTCAATCTAGTTGCAAATCAATAGCATCATCAGTTAGAATTTCCGAGGGATTTCCGACGGATTTTTTTTCCGACGAAATAGAACCGACGGCCAAAATTCGTCGGAAATCCCTCGAAAATGGCCATTTCCAACGGGATTCCGACGGATTTGGCCGTCGGTTCTAGCCTGTTTTCTTGTAGTGAGATGCCTCCCATCGGTGTTATGATTTTCAGTAGTCTGCTCTACCCTCATCGTTTGGATCCCCAGCCCACTGTCAGTAGCTTCCGTAGCTTTAAAATTCTCAGATATTGCACCGGTAGGCATCAAGATCGAGGTGTGCAGATTCAGATCCTGGCCTGAAACATTCTCAGCATTCACACTGTTGTCCTTCTCTAAGCTCTGGTGAGCATGCGTTACAACCGGAGGGGCTTCGAGTCTCAGGCAAGATCGTTGCGCAACAGGGTCTTTAGATAATCTCTATAATATCTAAATAATAAATATACAATATTTACTAATAATTTTGTGGATCTTCTAGATCCTTCTATATTTTATACTCTCTTTTAGCTTTAAATTAACTATAGAAAACTTTCAAAACTTGATGCATTCTTTGTAAAAATGGTTTTTTTTATTGAAAACAAAATTTACATTCAATTCAACAACAACAAAAAATCGTTGAAAAATGTATTCAATGAAGGAGTAAGTGGTCTAATGGTTGTGTCACACATCTGCTGACATCTTACCGGTGTCCAATGCGACTCCACATGTCCTCTATGTGTAGAGGTATTTGACTATTGGGCCGGCCTGTTGTGACCCAAAATGATAACCAAAAAAAAAAATATATTCAATGATGCGTACAACCTCTCTAATTGACTGCATCTTACATAACAGTTGGAATCAATGTCTCGGGATAGTATCTTTACGTCTTTGATGACGATTTTGGACAGTTTTTTTTTATAATGACTATGAGGTTTTGGATCTAGACCCTCTTAATTAAGAAATATATCATGATGCACTCCACATCTTAGTCTTGTAGGTTCATTCATGACTTTTTTCATCAATACTTGATCAAAAGATATTTTACCCTTCGATATATCTTAGCTTCCTTAAAATTAGATTTAGGTTTAGTCTTTGTACCTTTTTTACTTGCAGATTCCATAGAATTTTGTTTCATCTTCAAGAACTTTGATCAAACCCAAAATTACAAGTTGAGTTTGTTCTTTGTATCTTACGTTTCCATAGGCTGAAATATTTATTCCCATCAAAATTCTTCACCTCAGACCTGTTATGTGTTGAGTCCATGCGCCAACTTTGCTTTTGATTTGATTTCTTGAATCAATACCTTGATTTAATTCTTTTCAACACCCAAAGAGAATCATACAATCTTGCGCTCTTGTATCACTTGCAAATAACTATATCTCTCTCTCAATCTAGTTGCAAATCAATAGAATCATCAGTTAGAATTACATGATGTGAACACCAGTCCCTTTTACGAGTTCTCCGATCTTTTAACATGAACATCTTGGTGGAATCATATCTTGTTGCGAAATCGCAAGTGAAACTAGATTAACTCCTTAAAACCTAAGAATAATAGAGAAAACGACTAAGACGTATACCTTTTTGTAGTGTGAATGAACTTTTACGAACTCTAAATATCTTTTTATATAAGTTTCAAAAACCGACACGAATAGAAATTAAAAAAATATAGGAAAATATCTCCTCCGTCCCATGGCATTCTATTCTTTGCTCACTTGAGAAGGATCCACTGCAGTAAATTAAATTTGAAGTCCTCTTGAATAACAAACCGTAAATGGATTGCAATGGAGTATTTCTCAAATGAGCAGGCGAATTCTACAAATTTTACTATAATATTGAATGATTTACAGAGCTTAATCGAATCGAGCTTTTGTGTTTTACATGTAAAGAATTACAAGAATATAAGGACAAGGAAGAAGAAGACATGCGTACTACTAATATGTTTCAACAGCAAAATAGACATGCCTATAATCTCGGTCCATTCTCACAAAGCAGATCCAACAGACCAATAAAAGTTTATTTTGTTTTTTTCTAAGAAAATAGAAGGTAGGTTTGGAGAGTTGCCAAAAAATAGCCAATGATATTGTTAACTTTTCTTGACCAAATCAGAATGTACTCCGAAATGCATATATTACCCCTGAAGAAAACATAGCAACCCATCCACATTTTGATCCCTAAAAAATTGCTATAGCAACGTTATCGTTAACCAAAATAACTTCGCTTTATCTACGTGGTGTCAAGCTCAAACTTTCTTGAAATCCTACGCATTAAACATTTTCCAAGTTGCAAATCAAATTATGTCCTAAAAAGACACAAATATAATCCTCTCGTTGACAATAAGTGGGAAAACTTTCAATGATTAACTCGTTGCAATAAGTTCAAAAATATTAATTAATATTCTCAAGATCATAAACAATAACCTAATAGCCATGATCTTAAACTACATATGAGCATGAGAATAGACATATATTAGTCTAAACGCACTTTGATCTCACATAAGTTCAGATTTGAGATAAAAACCGGAAACAAATAGAGTTCAAATCTAGAAAACGATCATTAAAAAGAAACATGAAATGACTGTTTCACTACTCTTTATGATGTTTCAAACACATCAAAAAGAGCTATTACAATCTGGCATGCTTGGGCCTAACCTGAACTTAACCTTAGACAAATTTAATGAGACCTTTCTTTTGAGATATGCTTTTTATGTGATTGATCCTTGCATAATCAGGTTCGAATAGGTTGATCTTTGGATTTCTAGGCTTCGTCAGCGTTATCTTCTCTAGAGATTTTGCGTTCCAGACAAAGAACTCCACGATATCCATCTCATGCCAGTGGTTTTTAAAGCCCATGATCTCGACAAACTTGATAGTGTTCAAACGGTAGTTGTGAATCTGAATATGTTTCTTCTGATGAAGCTCCCAATGATATCCAGGTTCAAATGTGAAATCATTTATCTGCACAGAACAAACCAAATTTCTAATGGATTAGCCCATTAGTCGAAGAGAAGTATTGTTTGGATATGTATATATATATATATATATACCGAGAGAGAGAGAGAGAGAGAGAGAGAGAGTTTAGGGCACTGTACGTCGATTAAAACCTTATTGAGGTTACGGCACTGTTCGAGGAATCCAGCGATGTCAAAAAGATTGCAAATTGTGGGAGCTTTGAAACAAATATGAAATTCTTGTAAGTTCCAAAAGCAGAAAGTCGGTTTTCTCATTGCTCCGTCGTTGTATCTATACGTGAAAGCCTATACATATACATGTGTAAGGAAACATCAAAACTCACTCTAAAGCAAGAGTGCAAAATTATAACTAAAAGAAAAAAACATGTGAAAGTTGCAGTCTATGTGTGATGAACATTCTCTATCATGATCATTAAAAGAGTTTATGCAAATGATACTCTAAAATCCAACCACTTAAGCTTTAATAATGATGCATGTAACAAAATCAGTACCTAAACTTTTAAAGAATTAATAAGATTTCTGTTAGAATTTATTTGTTTTCAGTGTCAGATCTTATTGTACCTTATCTATATATAGATCAAGTACCTTTTGTAATTTTTGTTTGGATTCCACAACTAGGTTGATTCTAAAAGTCGTCTATAATTAATGTTTGGGAAACAGATACAGCGCTAAGACAAAAGAGAATATAAAAAAATAATTCTAGGCATGTCTAATAAAGATCTTAAATAGGTCTTTCAGAAATTCTTGTTGGGTCACAAAGTAAAATTTGTAACTTCATTAACGAAAGGTTACGAGACCGAGTTAAAGGTTTAGTAATCCAAATATATTCTAAAGTAGGCAACGAGATTCTAATGGTGGGGATGCATAATGTTTTCTTGTAGACGTCTAAGATAAACATTTTCTAAGATCTCAACTCGTGCATATAATCTCAAAATGATATCATAAACTCCACTCAGCTATTATAAATAAACGTGCAGAAAACTATTTTATAAATTTATAAAAACTAAATTACAAAAAAGACTTACCTCAAGAAAGATGTTTGTCGTTGCGAGGATACGAACTCTTGTATAGGCTCCCATATTAGCAAGCACCATTTCAGATGGATCGTAAAAACGCCAAAAAAAACTCCGCTTATAATGGAGTTTTGCCTCTTTAATCGCGTACACTTTCGAAAAGTCTACCATCATGAAATATCCATCATACTTGTAGCATTCGAGAGTAGGTGCATCCAACATAATGGACAAGAGATTCCGGATAGAATCCAAGACCAGCGACTTGAACTTCTTATGATTTTGGGCATTGATGTTCAATGTCGCATACATTTGACATCTGATTAGCTCAAGCGTCTCGAGGTGGATGCAGTTGCTGAATATCGCATCTATCATCTCTTTTTTCACTTCGATCTTCGTTAGCGCAAGTGTCCTCAATAACTTTAAACCCTTTGGAGGATTATCCGTTATGTTGAACTCACACCAGCTTAACTTCAAGACTGTTAGCGTCTCGATGGCTGAGAAATCGACTGGGATCCCTATAACTTTCTTTGCTTTAGAGAAATCCAACACAAGTTCTTGGATGTTTTTACCAAGACATGTATTGATCCATGAGAGTATCTTATCTTCCATGCCAATATGATTGAGAAGTAGAACAAATCGGTTAATCTCCGAGCCTTTGTGCTGATTGAAAACGCTTTCAATGATGCTTACAGCCTTTACTTGACTGCATCTCACGGAGTATATTCCGCTAAAATCAAGGTCTTGAGATCGAATCTCTGTGGCTTTGAATTTTTTGGACATAGAACGGTTTCGTAAAAGAGATTGAATTGGGAGAAACAGCGACATGATGTGTTCCACCAAGTCGTCAGGCAAAGTTTCCTCGAGTTTTATCTTCTTATGTGAAGAGTCTTGCATTTTCACTATACTCTTAAAAGGATTCTTCACAATAATTTTCAGTGAGCAAGGATTTTATATGCAGACTATGTCATGGAAAACTGAGTTATTTTTTGGTGATGCTTTCAATTTTTTATTGAATGATTATGATACATTTAATTTATTTGCTTTTGTCTTTTTACATAATACACAGCTGTAATTTCTATATTTTTAAGAAAAAACAGATTGGCTGGTCTATTTTTTACCTTTTTTAGAATCTCAATAGTACACGTATGTATGCATGTTTGCTAATATATATAGATTTTTTTCTATATTTTACCAAGAATTAGACACATGTCGTTTTTATTACTAACTAGATTTCAAAGAATGTCAAAACAAATTAAGATTTAGATACATGTTCTAAACAAAATTAACATCTTATGAACTTGATAAAATTTGCTAGCTGGTAAAAAGTTTCAACAAAAAAATCATTAGATTTTTTTATTAACTTCCATTTTAACCTCCATTTTTTATTTTCCATTTTTTCAAACTTAATAAAAATTTAGTTATATCTTAAAAGAGGAGTATTTTTAGAATCTGTTTCAAAACACTCCTTATTTATTTTAATAAATTGAACATGTTGCCAAACATGTATTAAATATGTTGTCAAATACTTAAATAGTCTTATTTCTCATTTATACTATTAAAAAGGGAGTACTTTTGGAATATGTTTCCAAACACCCCTTATTTTTTAAATAAATTGAATCCTATATTGGAAACCCGATGTCAATTTCATGTAAATTTCCTCCTCTAAGTCACCATGAAGGAACGCGTTGTGTACGTCCTTATGGTGCACTTCTCATTTCTTTGCAGCAACAACACGATGAAGACCACGAACCGTCATCATTTTAACCACTGGTGAAAAAGTCTAATCGAAATCTTCTCCTGCAATTTGCTTATTTCCCAATGCAACAAGTCGAGCTTTATGCTGTTCAAGAGATATGTTGGCATTATACTTGATTCGATATCCTACGTGTGATTTTCTTCAAGAGCATGAACTTCTTTTGAACAAGCACTTCTCCATACTTCGTGTTTGATCGCTTCGTAGTAACTCATGGATTCAACACCAGCTGTGACAGCAGCTAAAAACACTTGATGGGATGGAGATAATCCAGCGTTAGAGACATAATTAGTTAAAAGATACGATATCTTACCTTCGACCATTTCAGCGGACAGTGGATCAGAGCCATGGAGAGAGAGATGGGGTTCTTCACAACAGTTCACCGTGTAAGTAAAGAAATTTTTCGTTTAACGGAGGGTCTCCGTTCTCTCTGTCCTCGGCCCAGTAACTCAAAATTTTCACTTGAAGAGACCTCTTCATCGGATCTGACCATCGGATTAGACGACGGCTCAACAACCACAATTTCAGGATTAACATCCTCTGTTTCAAACATACGCAGTTTCGGGAGTGGTAACTGATATGCTCAAATTAATACCCTAACAGTACTAAAACAGCAGTTGCAGTATAGCTAGGGGTCGAACCACAAAGACTCAGAGAAGTCGCACAATAGATTGTATAGTGTCAAATAAAGCTAAGCAAATAGGATAAAATAAATGCAATAAATAGTAACGAGTTTTAAATTCAATAGAGAGAATATAGGCCCAGGGTTTTTCTCAGGAAATCAATGAATGCAGATAAACTAACTAACAGGATTCAGATTTAGCGCGGTTCTTGAACTCAAATCACTAAAGTATAATTAACCAACTGTCGTTGCGAGAATTATCTAAATCTAAATCCTAGGAATTCCAAATCTCTTTGCGAATCCTAAAGTCTAAATCAGCTTTAAAGTTCAGGTTTGATATGTTCACAAATCAATTAAACCAAATCTCTTTGCGAATAATCAATTTGCTCACCTAGGTTCTATCAGGTAATTAATCGCATTGTCGTGCCTAATCAATTATCCTAAAATCTAAGTTCCAGATTCGTCAACCTAGAATTAGCTTTGAGAACAACATATGGCGAAAAACTAATTCAGATGGTGAATCCTAAACAGATAATCAACCTAGCATTCAAAGAAAACCCTTATGAGAACCCTGAACCTAAATTGGATCTACTCAGACATGGAGGATGAAAACAACATGATTGAATAGATCATCAAAGGAATCAATAACAAAACAGGAGTTCAAAGTTTTCTCTCCAAAAACCAGAGAAAGAATCAAAGTAGCAAAATAAAGCAATAGAAAATAAAGCATAGCCAACAAGGTGGCTGTAAAATCCCTATAAATAATCTAAATCACGAATTGGGGCTTCTTGTAATTATTAAAGACTTATGGACCAAGTTGCAATTCTTTAACTCTTCATTAATGTCGCGGGTCGTGTCTGCTGTGATGAGTGTCGATCGATACCAAGGGGGTATCGATCGATGCTCGACGTGAAATCGGGTACTCAGCAACACGAACTTCAGCTTTGGTCCATAGTGCTCCAGAAAGCTCCAATGTCTCCAATTATGCTCCAAACGTGCTAGGACCTGTAAAAGACTCTAAAACACTACGAAATAATATAAAGACTCTATAAAACGGACTTATATCATGGTTTAAAAGGGGTAAAAACCATGATATATCAACTCCCCCAGACTTAGCCTTTTCTTGCCCTCAAGCAAATAGAAGACTAAACCAGAGAAAGAGGCTTGAAAACACAGAGACTCACCTGTTCATGAACCATCGCAGATATCCTTTTCCCAAGTACCCAAATGTCACATAACCAGCTTTTGATCTAACCACCATGTACTTCTCCGTAGACATTCGCAGCTTTTCCAGACTCCACACATTATCTCGCAACATAGTTCAAATAAAGCCCTCATCACCAGTTCCATCGCTGTAGCCAATGTTCAAGAACCTTCTAGATTCTTTACCATACAATATCATGACAAGAAACCACCCTTTTTCTCACTTTTTGTATCACTTTCTCTCCCCCAGACTTATTTCTTATTATGTTCTCTTTTTTTTTAATTTTCAGCCTTGCATATACACATCAAGGTATGAGACGCGAGTATTGATGGTGTTTGCCACCAAATCCATGGTTCTTCCCTATCTATGTATCAAAGGTTTAGGCGAATAGTGGTATCACGGGAAATTTTCCTAACCTCGCTGTCAACCTTTGTGTGATCATTCCCTCTTAAGTAGAATAATGGGATCGCTGGAAATTTTTCTAACCCTCTACTCAGAAGAAAATCATTTCAATATTTTATGCTCTTATTTATCAACTTATAACAGGGGAGAGAGATACCACTACTCTAAACACATGGGTTCCTTTATCAGATATGAATGATGAATCAAGCTCTGTAAACAATAACCACATTGATGAAGTGCAAAATTTTGGCTCAGACTTCAGAAGAACTCTGCTGGAAACATGGATGTTTTCTAGTCAACTGGTCAGTCCTTGGATTTTTCATTAGTCGATCTAGAGCTGATCCTGCAACACTGGTCACTCAAAAACAAAATCCAAACAACAATTCAAGCACAGGATCATCATCTCCAACAAATTTTGACTCAATAAAACGATGTTGACTCGGTAAAACAACTGACTCTAAGAAAAACAAACACAATGTCAGCAGACACCTCACCCAGACTTGAACGACACTGTCCCCAGTGTTATCTAGCCTAGAGTAGGTAAAAGAAACAAAAGAAAAGGATAAAAAGAAGAGAAACAAGAAGTTACCGTACTGGAACATTTGGTGTCGATCGACACACGGCCTGGTATCGATCGATACCAGGCTTAAATCGACTTGGTGAACTTTTCATCTGCGATTGGTGTTGACCGATACCAATGGGGTATCGATCGACACTAGGCGATTTTGAGTTTTGCTCCTTGTTTATCCAGTTGGTTGCCTCCCACCAAGCGCTCGTTTAACGTCATTAGCACCAAAACAGGCTCCACAACTTGACATTGCTAGCTTTAGAGTTCTGCTCAGCCTGCCATCCACAAACTCTTTTCCTTTTTCTTTCAGCTCCGAAGTGAGAAGGACCCTAGCCTTAGAGAATGGCTTCGAAGCTCCTTTGCACTTCACCTTGTACTCAATCGAGTCACCATCGTACTTATGAGGTATCAAAGTGACATGGGGATTCTCGACCTTTTTGCTCTTGGCCTTCTTCTTTTTTGCCTTAGCCTTCTTGACAACTTTCTTGGGGATGCTGGTCAGTTCAATTGAAACTTCTGTGGCAATAGGCACGTCAGGAGGCTCTTCCAAAAGATCAACTTCTAGCGACATTTCTGTAACAACCTCGATGCTAGAGACACCTGTGGGAGCACCTCCAGGGGGGAATGACATCATAATAGACCCCTTCGTCAATGTAAGAGAAAGGGATTCTCTTATTAGGTGTGTCTATGGTTGCGCCAGCAGTAGCCATAAACTGTCGTCCCATGAGTAAAGGCATATGAGATATTGCACTCATCTCCACAACCTGAAAATCAGTAGTTACCAGACAATCTCCTACTTTGACAAACAAACCATGGACAACACCGTATGGAAGCGAGGTAGAATCGTTTGCGAATGTGATATATGTCTTTGAAGATCGAATATCAACGCCCAACCGTTCTGAAATTTCCCTTGAGATGACATTGACACTAGCCCCTGAGTCAACGAGAGACTCTTTGAACTCAACTCCAGAGATAGAGCATGGAACCGCAAATTTCCCTGGGTCTTCCCTCTGGGTCAACTGTCTCAGTGGAGGTGGTGCACCTCTAGCCTTAACGAAGAGTGCCTTAATCTCTTCCTTAGTTTCTCTGCAATCTTTGAAGTGACTTAGCAGAGGACGGGACTCTAGAGCTTCTTCAAAGGACAATTCATTGGAGATTCTTCGTACCATCTTCTCAAAGTCACGCAGCTGCTTTGGAGAAATAGGATCTCTGAGGTTTTGAGGAATAGGATTCTGCTTCTTGGGCTTGTGAACTCTTTCTTCGATCAACTCAGGTATTTTCACAATTTCTGGCCCGATCTGCGATGGGGTATCGATCGACAACAGGTTGGGTATCGATCGATACTACTGCAGTTGAGTCGTCCCTGGCAGATACATTGTCATCAGAAGGAAGCTCCACATTCTGCTTATCCAACAAAGCCTTGTATCTAGCGTCCTCCCATTCCTTCCTTGTCATAATATGAGGCATAGGATAAGGTATCTTGGGTGTATACACCATCTCTGCAACTACTTTAGGCACCACAGTCGAAATCTCAGGTGTCTTCTCAGAAATCGCCTCAGTATCGACTGATACCAATGGGGTATCGACCGATACCAATGGGGTATCGATCGATACACGGTGTTTGGAAGTATCCTGTTTCAAAATTGTAACTGGCATCGATCGACACTTGGTGGTATCGATCGATGCTTTGGCGATTTCAGGATCCTCATCGAAATTTTTTGCACTTGAGGAGATCGCATTGACGTGTGCTCTTGGATTTTCAGTTCTCCCTGGAAGAAAATTTTCCTGCTTCTTCACAGCTGCGACGGTCTGAGCAACCTAAGTTTCCAGCTTCCTCTGGCTAAGATTGATGCCTTCGATTTTTCCATTCAGATCGATGTACAGAGAGTCAAACTTCCCATTGAAATCCCCCTGCAGTTTCTCTTGTCCCCGAAGAAGCTGTTCCATCATGAGTTCCATCTTATTCTCTGTGGATTTTGGAGAAATGGGCTGGTGCGAAGAGTTCCCGTAATTGCGAGTGTTGTTACTGAATTTCTGGTTGTTATTGTACCCAAATTGCTGACCCTGAAATCCAGAACCACCAACGTAGTTACAATCTTCAATTTCATCTCCACTGATATTATTGACTCCATCAACAAAGTGTACAGTCTTCTTCGACTTTCCGATCAGAAAATCTAGCTTTGCTTGAACTTCAGCAATCTGCGATCCATCAACTCCTCCAGCATGCTGCTTCCGCTCGAAATCAGCATTCTTGGTGCTATTTCTAGATGCCAAGTTCTCAATCAGCACGACCGCATCATCTGGATACCTGGTGTTGATGTTCCCATTACTCGCAGTATCCAAAGCCATCTGGTACCTCCAATCGATCCCTCTGTAGAAAGTGCCCAGCAGCTGAACCTGATTGAACCCATGGTGCAGAACATTTCTCTGATATGATTTGAAGCGAATCCAAGCAGCCTTGAGCCCCTCTATTGGACCTTGATAAAATTGAGAAATTTTGTTCCTGAGCTCTTCGGATCTCGCATCATCATAGAAATTGCCCAGGAATGCATTCTTTGTCTCGCCCCATGTAGTTAGCGAACCAGGAGCCAACTGCTTCAGCCAATAAGCAGCATCTCCACCAAGAGAGTATGGGAAAAGTTTGCAGAAAAGGTATTCATTGGGCACTTCATTGTACTTCATACCAGTGACCAAATCCTCGAACCTCTCGATATGATCCATGGGGTGTTCATGAGATAGGCCATGGAAAGGATTATGACTTACAAGAGCGTAATACGCAGGTTTCAGCTCAAAGTCATTCCTCTGAAAAGTTGGGATTCAAATCGCAGCTCGATTGGCATAGAACTGATCAGGCATGTTGTGCTCACCAAGTGTCCTAACTCGATCACCTGCAGCATTCCCAACGTTGGCGCGCCCAGCTAGCGCGATAATCTCAATAATAGCAGCAGGGACAACGACGTTTCCAGCTTCATCAAGTCGCTGCCCTCTCTCATTGCACACATGACCCTCTTGGTCTCTCAAGACTCCAGCTTCATCAGCTCTTAATACCACTGGGTTGTTCATCCCTGATGTTTGCTTTATCTTTGTGTTTGTGCGTTCCACAAGTGCTAGCTGTTCCAGTGACTGTTCAACTAGCTGAGTGCTCTTGTTGCTTCTGGTTTCACGAACATGCATACACCTGAAAACAAAACACTAGACAAGGCACGTAAGTAACCAAAACAAATACGTTGAGTATCGATCGATACCGGATGGTGTCGATCGATATCACCAAAGGAATCGCCTGAGTATCGACCGATACTAGTGAGTATCGATCGATACCGACGAACTTAGTCGAAACTCGACAGCTAAAATCTAATGGCGAAATTGAGTCTCCGGCAACGGCACCAAATTTGATATGCTCAAATTAATACCCTAACAGTACTAAAGCAGCAGTTGCAGTATAGCTAGGGGTCGAACCACAAAGACTCAGAGAAGTCGCACAATAGATTGTATATTGTCAAATAAAGCTAAACAAATAGGATAAAATAAAGGCAATAAATAGTAACGAGTTGTAAATTCGATAGAGAGAATATAGGCCCAGGGTTTTTCTCAGGAAATCAATGAATTCAGATAAACTAACTAACAGGATTCAGATTTAGCGCGGTTCTTGAACTCAAATCACTAAAGTATAATTAACCAACTGTCGTTGCGAGAATTATCTAAATCTAAATCCTAGGAATTCCAAATCTCTTTGTGAATCCTAAAGTCTAAATCAGCTTTAAAGTTCAGGTTTGATATGTTCACAAATCAATTAAACCAAATCTCTTTGCGAATAATCAATTTGCTCACCTAGGTTCTATCAGGTAATTAATCGCATTGTCGTGCCTAATTAATTATCCTAAGATCTAAGTTCCAGATTCGTCAACCTAGAATTAGCTTTGAGAACAACCTATGGCGAAGAACTAATTCAGATGGTGAATCCTAAACAGATAATCAACCTAGCATTCAAAGAAAAACCTTATGAGAACCCTGAACCTAAAGTGGATCTACTCAGACATGGAAGATGAAAACAACATGATTGAATAGATCATCAAAGGAATCAATAACAAAACAGGAGTTCAGAGTTGTCTCTCCAAAAACCAGAGAAAGAATCAAAGTAGCAAAATAAAGCAATAGAAAATAAAGCATAGCCAACAAGGTGGCTGTAAAATCCCTATAAATAACCTAAATCACGAATTGGGGTTTCTTGTAGTTATTAAAGACTTCTGGACCAAGTTGCAATTCTTCAACTCTTCATTAAAGTCGCGAGTCGTGTCTGCTGTGATGAGTGTCGATCGATACCAAGGGGGTATCGATCGATGCTCAACGTGAAATCGGGTACTCAGCAACACGAACCTCAGCTTTGCTTCAAAGTGCTCCAGAAAGCTCTAATATCTCCAATTATGCTCCAAACGTGCTAGGATCTGTAAAAGACTCTAAAACACTACGAAATAATATAAAGACTCTATAAAACGGACTTATATCATGGTTTAAAAGGGGTAAAAACTATGATATATCAGTAACAACAACTGGTTGTGTATCGGAGGGAACGACTTCAATAGTAACAACATCCGTCAAGTTCCCCCTATTGTTCATGATAGGAACATGTGAAATAAGCCAACCATCATCAACACCAGAAGATAAAGATAACGAAGGCAGAGAAGGTGAATTTTGTGTTGAAGCATTGACGAAGGGAAATATGCTTACATGAAAAATCACATCTCTTGAAATAATAAATTTTGTTGTATTCATGTCATAGACTTTCCACCATTTTTGACCAAATAGATATCGGACAAATATACAAGTACGACTCCGAGCACCAAACTTGCCTTTGTCTCTTGATCGGAAATGTGTATGATATAGAGATTCAAACACGCAGAGATGATCAATCGTAGGTGTCTCACTGTGAAGGATTTTTTAAGGAATCTTCCCTTTAAGAACAATAGAAGGTGTCCGATTAATAAGATGGGAAGCCGTGAGCACCGCCTCGCCCCAAAAAGTGATTGGCAAATTTCCTGGAAACAACAACGCTCTAGACACATTGAGAATGTGTTTATGCTTTTTTCCGCTCGACCATTTTGTTGTGGACTACTAACACAAGACATTTAATGAAGAACACCTTTCTCCCAAAAAAATGTAGAAAGGCACATAAACTCAGTACCGTTGTCACTACGAATGCTTTTAGCGACCTTGCCAACCCCTTTTCAGCTATCTTGCAAAAAATTTGAAGAACTGTTTTGACCTCTGATTTGGCGAGAAGTAAATATGTCCATACAGCCCGAGAATGGTCATCTACGATGGTTAAAAAAAAAGACAGCTCCACACGAAGCCAGTACACGATACGGACCCAAAACATCATAATCAAGCCAAAACAATCTATTGATTTATTTGAACTTTCAAAAAACACCTCTCGAATTTTCTATGCCCTAAAACATGTGTCACAAGGACTAGGGACAACATATTTTATTAAACTAGAAGAAAACATAGGTAGATATGAAAACACCGAAAGCGACGGATGTTTGAGCCGCTTACGCCACAAATCACGATCAACTGAACAAGAGACTTGATTAACCCATGCAGCCATGAAATCTTTGAAATAATAAACCACATCACGCTCTTCATTGGCTCCAATTAGGGTCTCCATGAAATGGTCATTTAAAACACACACCGTATCGGTTAGCAAAACATAACAATTTGTTTGCTTTAACCACTTTGAAACTGAGATCAAAGAACACTTTAAGTTGGGAACAAATAAAAATTTGAGCAGCGTATTACGACCAGACAACGGAAATAAGCCCACGTGAGTGGCAACCGTCTTATTCCCATATGTGAATCCCACCGGACATGGTGGAGTAACATGTACAAGAAACGAGAGTTCTTCTGTCATGTGATGAGACGCTCCCGTATCGAGTACTAAATCACCATGTCTATTCTTACCAGAGAGCTTGTCATAACGTATGTTAGTCTTTTCATGAATCAATTGCGTAAGAGCGAACCACTGCTCTTGAGTGAATTCGGAAAACGTCGAAGAGTTGGATGTTGTGGTGTGAGCATTCTGGACTTTCACCGGTGTGTTTCTGCAGCGATTTTGACCTCCAAAATCAGAGTTGAAGGTTCGATCACCACCACGTCCACCTCTGATAGAACCTCGTCCTTCTCCTATGTTCTGGTATCGTTCTTCGAACCATTCTGGAAACCCAATTATCTGCCAACAATTTGCTTTATCATGACCATTGTGACCGCAATGAGTGCACTGAAGTGGGCGATCCCTTTGACGAGTGGAGGAATTATGCTCAGATTTGTTATAAGATCCAAACTAATCAAAGAAAAAACCCAAAACGTTTTGTTGCGATTCACATTCTTTAGCTGAATTGAGACGCTGCTCTTCTCGAATCATCTTAGCATAAATTTCACCGAGATTTGTAGCTTCGGAGAAGATAATTGCCTGACACATTCCTCCAAATCGGAGAAGGTAAATTTTCAGTTGAAGCATTGACGAAGGGAAAGATGCTTTCGTGAAAAATCATATATCTCGAAATAATAATATCTTTTGTATCCATTGCATAGACTTTTCACTCTTTTTGATCAAATGGATATCCGACAAATATACAAGTACGACTCCGAGCACCAAACTTGTCTTTGTCTCTTGATCAGAAATGTGTATAACATAGAGATTCAAACATGCAGAGATGATCAAACGTATAGTGTCTCGTTGTGAAGGATCTCGTAAGGACTCTTCCATTTCAGAACAATAGAATGTGTTTGATTACAATAGAAGGTGTTTAATTAATAAGATGGGAAGTCGTGATTGCCGCCTCGCCCCAAAAAGTGATTGACAAATTTCCTTGAAACAACAACGCTATAGACACGTTGAGAATGTGTATATGCTTTCTTTGCACTCGACCATTTTGATGTGCAGTACCAACACAAGATGTTTGATGAATAATACCAGTTTTCTAAAAAAATGTAGGAAGGCACATAAACTCAGTACCGTTATCACTACGAATGATTTTAACGACCTTGAAAAACTGTTCCTCCTCTGTTATGGTTTCGTTCTTCGAACCATTCTGGAAACCCAATTATCTACCTCTGTTATTGTTTCGTTCCTCCTCTGTTATGGTTTCGTTATTCGAACCATTCTGGAAACCCAATTATCTTCCAATAATTTGCTTCGAAAGATTAGGTTTTAGAAGCGTTGTGCTCTGATACTATGTAAACCTAGAAAAATTTTGAATATTTTTGTGTGTTGATATCAGACGGCGTATACAACGTATATATACAAGATATAAAAACATTATTTTAATTTGATGGCCAAGCTATACAAACCGTCATAAGGCTCAATACTACTATCCAGCCCAATATCTCTAATAGGTTAAAATCAATGAATTTGCTTTGCTTAGCCGGGAAAGAAAAAATAAACTTAATTATTATAAACAATAAATCACGACATTATGATACGTAGCATGTGTGCATTGATATTTCAAATTATTAGTCTAGAATTTTGCACAAATACAAACAAACAAGAGAACATAGTATGGGAATACATTGGTGTTGAAAAAGTGTGCGAGATATTAAAAATAAAACCTTAATTGTAATGATTAGTCTAGATGTTTTTCCTAAAATTATTAGTCTAGATGTTTTCCCTCAAATTGTTTATCGGATTCTTAAACTTGACTAACAATTGTACTTAAAAAAAATCCCAAAAAAACAAAGGCGACTTGCAAAATTAACGTCTTTCACCAACGTAATATGCATAGGTAACCTTCAATAGCATCTTCATACATTATCAATTTTTATTGATGAAAATAATCATGAGTTCACATAAATATTTTCAGTGCTAGCCTATAATTTTACTATTGTTGGTTAATATTCATCATAGATTTCTAGTTACATATATACAACATAAACTTGCTAAAACTATCAAAAACTTGCTAAAATTTATAGATATATACATTTTTCTTATAATTTTTACTAGTTTCAAAAACACTAAATCGTAAACTCTATCCTAAAATCCTAACTCTAAATCATAAGAAAATAAATACTAAACCCAAACCGCTAGATTAAGCTTTGTTACAAGCCATAAACCATCTATAAAAAAATCCAAATCATAAATGCTTAATCTGTAAACAATTAATTATATACCTAAACCACCGGCCAAGAGAAAATGCAAATCCCTAGTAAGAAATTAGTAAATCCGAACATACTAGTGTAGGGAAATCTAAATTCTAAATTGGAATGAGGAACCCATACATAATAACGTAACTATCCAATGAGATTATAATATTATAAAGGCTAGAGCACTAAACCCCAATAAAGGATAAGTGAATGCAAACAGGTTAATGTTCAGTAGGCTATCCATAGAAAACATATAGTAAAGAAAAAAACCCTTAAATTATAAATCTAAACCTTAAAGTGTAATAAATGAATCCAAACATAATGTCACAACTACCGAACGAAGTGATAATATTCTAAATGATAGAGCATTAAATCCTAATAAATTAGTGAACCCAAACCGATTAATGTAAAGTATGCTATCCATACAATACATATGGCAAGAAAAAACTAACCTCTAAATTGTATTGGAAGAACCTAATCGCAATACCTTAACAACCCAACGAAATGAGTTAACTTTCCAATGCCGTAACTACCTAACAATGTTACTATAAATATATTTGTGTTTATAGAAACTTTTACATATTAACCCTACAAATAATAAATGCTCATCTTCTTAAGTTACACCATGAAATTGTCATCTTTCAAATTTTACCAATTCATTAGAGGTGTTTAGATACCTAATAAATTTGATTATAGTTTATAATATATTATCGATATCAGTAGAAACAAAATATATTATATTAGCATTTGAAAAAAAATGATTATTAGAAAAAATAAACGTGGTAGCCTTGAAAAATTAGAAAAGAGAGAATTAAACAAATAAAAATAAATAAAGACCAAAAATATGACACCAAAAAGGATTTTATCTAATAACCCTTTGAAAATAGACATAAAAGCCTTTTTGTCATTTGTATTATTATTTTATTACAAATTATGAGAATGTGTAAGGATAACTTAACAACGAACAAGTATCTTCCTCCACAAAGATCCACGATCAAGAATGAGCAAATGGGCCAGTGGTTGCCACATCTCTGCTGCCATCTTACCGGTGTCGAGTTCGACTCCACCTGTCTTCCATGTGTGAGGGTATTTGACTATTAGACCGGTCTGTTGTAGCCCAAAAATGATGACAAAAAAAAGATCCACGATCACGATGAACGACTCTTCTTCTACCACTCTGGAGATTTCCGGTAACAACCCAAATTTTGTTTCATTAAAATTTATTTTGATTTTTTTTTATTTCTAAATTTTATTTCAAGTCTAATCATAAATACTAGTATATTAATTAAGGGGAGGTTTTGCACGTGTACATTAATTTTGTTTAACTAGAATTTGATTAATGGACTAGGGTTAGTGTCTTTAGTTTGCTAATATCTTGCCGCTTAAGTTTATGAGGGGAAGGATACGTACATTCAGTCGGTGAGGGAAAGGGGGATTATTATTTTTGTTTTTTTCGTCGCCGTCTCTTCGTTTATTTATCTTTCCGATCTCTACATCTATATATTGACTATTTTCGTTGATAATTCAGAGTGAGTCTTTATTTTCTCTATTGGTCTTTGATTTAACTCTTTGTATTAATTAACATCATTAATTTTTGTTATTGATTTGTTTTGTAAAACGTAAGAACTTGTGATCTGTTTATTTATCTTCTAAATGATAGTATTTTAAAGTTGCCTATACAACAGTGACAATTTCCTTGCTTTGATCTTTTGTTTAAATCATGATGATTCTTGGCCTTGTTATAGATCCGATGTGAAAAGTATGTGTTAATTGATTATTTTAGTCATGTTCTAGTTTGATATATGTTTTGAGATTAAGTTTAATATTGTTCGGTTGTTTAGTCAATACATAGCTAATCTTATATATAAAAACGTTTTATTTTGTTAAATTAGTTTCAGGAATTGTTTTGATTTTTTTATTTTTTCTTATATGATTTTGTTGAGTTTATGATTTGAGTGATTAGGTATATTATATATATTGTATGACCAAGCAAATAGACTTATAAATTATGTGATAAGATTGAGCAATTAGACTTATTTATTATCTATTTTGAGCAATTCGGCTTATTTATCTAAACAACTAGGCTTATTTGTCTGAGCAAATAAGTTTATTTATCTGAGCAACTAGGCTTATATGTCTGAGCAAATAGGTTTATTTATCTAAGCAACTAAGCTTATCTGTCTAAGCAAATAGACTTATTTGTATGAGCAATTAGGCTTATATATCTAAATTTATATATATGATGAGTGTTTATATATTATGGTATTAGCAATTAGGCTTACGAAAATGAGTAATGTGGCTTTAGGAGTTGAAAGAACTATGTTCGATAATAATTAATATGTATGCAAAAATCAAAACAGTTTTAGGAGTACCAATACGTGAACATTGTTTATTGCGGGATCAGACCTTGCTGGAACATGAATTTTACCGTATTAGTTTTGCTCATTGGGCGATAGTCAATCGCTCACGTCGTCTGATTTCTGCATGTCTTAATTTGAAGTTGGAGAATCGACCTTGTTCGTGATTGAACGAGACATCAAGGTTTTCATTTTATAAAGCGCTGGAGTTATATTTTAATTGAGTTTTCATTTAAAAATAAGAAATTGTCAATCTTTTATTTATCAATTTATTTAGTAATGTCTCGTTAATTCTTTTGAAAATTTTGGGGCGTTACATTTTCTATAACCTCGCCTTCATTAATCTGTAGAAATCGCATTTTCTGGAAATCGAATCTCGGATCTCTTTGTGTATAAGTATTAATTAACCATTTAGTAAACAAATAGACTAAGAGGGTTTTCATACATATAAAAGCATATTACTACGGAAAAAGGTTATATCAAACAACTATGTGGCTTTAGGAGTTGAAAGAACTATTTTCGATAAGAATTAATATGTATGCAAAAATCAAAACAGTTTTATGAGTATCAGTACGTGAACATTGTTTATTGCGGGATCAGACCTTGCTGGAACATGAATTTTACCGTATTAGTTTTGCTCATTGGGCGATAGTCAATCGCTCACGTCGTCTAATTTCTGCATGTCTTAATTTGAAGTTGGAGAATCGACCTTGTTCGTGATTGAACGAGACATCAAGGTTTTTATTTTATAAAGCGCTGGATTTATATTTTAATTGAGTTTTCATTTAAAAATAAGAAATTGTCAGTCTTTTATTTATCAATTTATTTAGTAATGTCTCATTAATTCTTTTGAAAATTTTGGGGCGTTACATTTTCTATAACTTCGTCTTCATTAATCTGTAGAAATCGCATTTTCTGAAAATCGAATCTCAGATTTCGTGATGTATAAGTATTAATTAACCATTTAGTAACCAAATAGACTAAGAGGATTTTCATACATATAAAACCATTTTACGACTGAAAAAGGTTATATCAAACCCCCCCCCCCCCCCCCCCCCCCCCCCCAAATGGTAATAGAAGTCATTCGAAGCCACACAAAAAAACACAATCATCTCAGCTAACCGAAGTATAAAAAGTGACCTAAATCACATGCGTCATGTGCCCCAGTGCCTATAAATCACATCCATCGTTATGTAGATCATATAGTTCGTATAAAAATAAAAAACGGATTAAACCTTAAAAATGCCAAATAAATAATAATAATAATATCCCTTTAAGAATAGACATAAAAACATATTATAAGACACAAAAAGGTTATATGATACAATTTCCCCTAAAAAAACCACAAATGGTAACAGAGTTTATATTCGAAGCCAAAATCGAAAACATGTGCTTACCACCTTCCGGTAAGGTCTTGCCTAGTACCTTACCGCCTTCCGGTAAGGTCTCGCCTAGTACCTTAGGGTTTGACTGGACCTACCGTATGTTGCCTTTGTCAGAAAGAAACATAAACTAGAGACCACATTTGTCTCCATTGTGAGTTCATCTCTCATATATATCTGGAATAAGGTTCTTGAACTCAAATCACTAAAGTATAATTAACCAACTGTCGTTGCGAGAATTATCTAAATCTAAATCCTAGGAATTCCAAATCTCTTTGTGAATCCTAAAGTCTAAATCAGCTTTAAAGTTCAGGTTTGATATGTTCACAAATCAATTAAACCAAATCTCTTTGCGAATAATCAATTTGCTCACCTAGGTTCTATCAGGTAATTAATCGCATTGTCGTGCCTAATTAATTATCCTAAGATCTAAGTTCCAGATTCGTCAACCTAGAATTAGCTTTGAGAACAACCTATGGCGAAGAACTAATTCAGATGGTGAATCCTAAACAGATAATCAACCTAGCATTCAAAGAAAAACCTTATGAGAACCCTGAACCTAAAGTGGATCTACTCAGACATGGAAGATGAAAACAACATGATTGAATAGATCATCAAAGGAATCAATAACAAAACAGGAGTTCAGAGTTGTCTCTCCAAAAACCAGAGAAAGAATCAAAGTAGCAAAATAAAGCAATAGAAAATAAAGCATAGCCAACAAGGTGGCTGTAAAATCCCTATAAATAACCTAAATCACGAATTGGGGTTTCTTGTAGTTATTAAAGACTTCTGGACCAAGTTGCAATTCTTCAACTCTTCATTAAAGTCGCGAGTCGTGTCTGCTGTGATGAGTGTCGATCGATACCAAGGGGGTATCGATCGATGCTCAACGTGAAATCGGGTACTCAGCAACACGAACCTCAGCTTTGCTTCAAAGTGCTCCAGAAAGCTCTAATATCTCCAATTATGCTCCAAACGTGCTAGGATCTGTAAAAGACTCTAAAACACTACGAAATAATATAAAGACTCTATAAAACGGACTTATATCATGGTTTAAAAGGGGTAAAAACTATGATATATCAGTAACAACAACTGGTTGTGTATCGGAGGGAACGACTTCAATAGTAACAACATCCGTCAAGTTCCCCCTATTGTTCATGATAGGAACATGTGAAATAAGCCAACCATCATCAACACCAGAAGATAAAGATAACGAAGGCAGAGAAGGTGAATTTTGTGTTGAAGCATTGACGAAGGGAAATATGCTTACATGAAAAATCACATCTCTTGAAATAATAAATTTTGTTGTATTCATGTCATAGACTTTCCACCATTTTTGACCAAATAGATATCGGACAAATATACAAGTACGACTCCGAGCACCAAACTTGCCTTTGTCTCTTGATCGGAAATGTGTATGATATAGAGATTCAAACACGCAGAGATGATCAATCGTAGGTGTCTCACTGTGAAGGATTTTTTAAGGAATCTTCCCTTTAAGAACAATAGAAGGTGTCCGATTAATAAGATGGGAAGCCGTGAGCACCGCCTCGCCCCAAAAAGTGATTGGCAAATTTCCTGGAAACAACAACGCTCTAGACACATTGAGAATGTGTTTATGCTTTTTTCCGCTCGACCATTTTGTTGTGGACTACTAACACAAGACATTTAATGAAGAACACCTTTCTCCCAAAAAAATGTAGAAAGGCACATAAACTCAGTACCGTTGTCACTACGAATGCTTTTAGCGACCTTGCCAACCCCTTTTCAGCTATCTTGCAAAAAATTTGAAGAACTGTTTTGACCTCTGATTTGGCGAGAAGTAAATATGTCCATACAGCCCGAGAATGGTCATCTACGATGGTTAAAAAAAAAGACAGCTCCACACGAAGCCAGTACACGATACGGACCCAAAACATCATAATCAAGCCAAAACAATCTATTGATTTATTTGAACTTTCAAAAAACACCTCTCGAATTTTCTATGCCCTAAAACATGTGTCACAAGGACTAGGGACAACATATTTTATTAAACTAGAAGAAAACATAGGTAGATATGAAAACACCGAAAGCGACGGATGTTTGAGCCGCTTACGCCACAAATCACGATCAACTGAACAAGAGACTTGATTAACCCATGCAGCCATGAAATCTTTGAAATAATAAACCACATCACGCTCTTCATTGGCTCCAATTAGGGTCTCCATGAAATGGTCATTTAAAACACACACCGTATCGGTTAGCAAAACATAACAATTTGTTTGCTTTAACCACTTTGAAACTGAGATCAAAGAACACTTTAAGTTGGGAACAAATAAAAATTTGAGCAGCGTATTACGACCAGACAACGGAAATAAGCCCACGTGAGTGGCAACCGTCTTATTCCCATATGTGAATCCCACCGGACATGGTGGAGTAACATGTACAAGAAACGAGAGTTCTTCTGTCATGTGATGAGACGCTCCCGTATCGAGTACTAAATCACCATGTCTATTCTTACCAGAGAGCTTGTCATAACGTATGTTAGTCTTTTCATGAATCAATTGCGTAAGAGCGAACCACTGCTCTTGAGTGAATTCGGAAAACGTCGAAGAGTTGGATGTTGTGGTGTGAGCATTCTGGACTTTCACCGGTGTGTTTCTGCAGCGATTTTGACCTCCAAAATCAGAGTTGAAGGTTCGATCACCACCACGTCCACCTCTGATAGAACCTCGTCCTTCTCCTATGTTCTGGTATCGTTCTTCGAACCATTCTGGAAACCCAATTATCTGCCAACAATTTGCTTTATCATGACCATTGTGACCGCAATGAGTGCACTGAAGTGGGCGATCCCTTTGACGAGTGGAGGAATTATGCTCAGATTTGTTATAAGATCCAAACTAATCAAAGAAAAAACCCAAAACGTTTTGTTGCGATTCACATTCTTTAGCTGAATTGAGACGCTGCTCTTCTCGAATCATCTTAGCATAAATTTCACCGAGATTTGTAGCTTCGGAGAAGATAATTGCCTGACACATTCCTCCAAATCGGAGAAGGTAAATTTTCAGTTGAAGCATTGACGAAGGGAAAGATGCTTTCGTGAAAAATCATATATCTCGAAATAATAATATCTTTTGTATCCATTGCATAGACTTTTCACTCTTTTTGATCAAATGGATATCCGACAAATATACAAGTACGACTCCGAGCACCAAACTTGTCTTTGTCTCTTGATCAGAAATGTGTATAACATAGAGATTCAAACATGCAGAGATGATCAAACGTATAGTGTCTCGTTGTGAAGGATCTCGTAAGGACTCTTCCATTTCAGAACAATAGAATGTGTTTGATTACAATAGAAGGTGTTTAATTAATAAGATGGGAAGTCGTGATTGCCGCCTCGCCCCAAAAAGTGATTGACAAATTTCCTTGAAACAACAACGCTATAGACACGTTGAGAATGTGTATATGCTTTCTTTGCACTCGACCATTTTGATGTGCAGTACCAACACAAGATGTTTGATGAATAATACCAGTTTTCTAAAAAAATGTAGGAAGGCACATAAACTCAGTACCGTTATCACTACGAATGATTTTAACGACCTTGAAAAACTGTTCCTCCTCTGTTATGGTTTCGTTCTTCGAACCATTCTGGAAACCCAATTATCTACCTCTGTTATTGTTTCGTTCCTCCTCTGTTATGGTTTCGTTATTCGAACCATTCTGGAAACCCAATTATCTTCCAATAATTTGCTTCGAAAGATTAGGTTTTAGAAGCGTTGTGCTCTGATACTATGTAAACCTAGAAAAACTTTGAATATTTTTGTGTGTTGATATCAGACGGCGTATACAACGTATATATACAAGATATAAAAACATTATTTTAATTTGATGGCCAAGCTATACAAACCGTCATAAGGCTCAATACTACTATCCAGCCCAATATCTCTAATAGGTTAAAATCAATGAATTTGCTTTGCTTAGCCGGGAAAGAAAAAATAAACTTAATTATTATAAACAATAAATCACGACATTATGATACGTAGCATGTGTGCATTGATATTTCAAATTATTAGTCTAGAATTTTGCACAAATACAAACAAACAAGAGAACATAGTATGGGAATACATTGGTGTTGAAAAAGTGTGCGAGATATTAAAAATAAAACCTTAATTGTAATGATTAGTCTAGATGTTTTTCCTAAAATTATTAGTCTAGATGTTTTCCCTCAAATTGTTTATCGGATTCTTAAACTTGACTAACAATTGTACTTAAAAAAAATCCCAAAAAAACAAAGGCGACTTGCAAAATTAACGTCTTTCACCAACGTAATATGCATAGGTAACCTTCAATAGCATCTTCATACATTATCAATTTTTATTGATGAAAATAATCATGAGTTCACATAAATATTTTCAGTGCTAGCCTATAATTTTACTATTGTTGGTTAATATTCATCATAGATTTCTAGTTACATATATACAACATAAACTTGCTAAAACTATCAAAAACTTGCTAAAATTTATAGATATATACATTTTTCTTATAATTTTTACTAGTTTCAAAAACACTAAATCGTAAACTCTATCCTAAAATCCTAACTCTAAATCATAAGAAAATAAATACTAAACCCAAACCGCTAGATTAAGCTTTGTTACAAGCCATAAACCATCTATAAAAAAATCCAAATCATAAATGCTTAATCTGTAAACAATTAATTATATACCTAAACCACCGGCCAAGAGAAAATGCAAATCCCTAGTAAGAAATTAGTAAATCCGAACATACTAGTGTAGGGAAATCTAAATTCTAAATTGGAATGAGGAACCCATACATAATAACGTAACTATCCAATGAGATTATAATATTATAAAGGCTAGAGCACTAAACCCCAATAAAGGATAAGTGAATGCAAACAGGTTAATGTTCAGTAGGCTATCCATAGAAAACA
The DNA here is from genome assembly GCA_030161315.1 of Eutrema japonicum. Taxonomy (NCBI): domain Eukaryota; kingdom Viridiplantae; phylum Streptophyta; class Magnoliopsida; order Brassicales; family Brassicaceae; genus Eutrema; species Eutrema japonicum. The sequence goes on along the minus strand of BSQW01000007.1, from coordinate 50,491,990 downwards.
TATAGTAAAGAAAAAAACCCTTAAATTATAAATCTAAACCTTAAAGTGTAATAAATGAATCCAAACATAATGTCACAACTACCGAACGAAGTGATAATATTCTAAATGATAGAGCATTAAATCCTAATAAATTAGTGAACCCAAACCGATTAATGTAAAGTATGCTATCCATACAATACATATGGCAAGAAAAAACTAACCTCTAAATTGTATTGGAAGAACCTAATCGCAATACCTTAACAACCCAACGAAATGAGTTAACTTTCCAATGCCGTAACTACCTAACAATGTTACTATAAATATATTTGTGTTTATAGAAACTTTTACATATTAACCCTACAAATAATAAATGCTCATCTTCTTAAGTTACACCATGAAATTGTCATCTTTCAAATTTTACCAATTCATTAGAGGTGTTTAGATACCTAATAAATTTGATTATAGTTTATAATATATTATCGATATCAGTAGAAACAAAATATATTATATTAGCATTTGAAAAAAAATGATTATTAGAAAAAATAAACGTGGTAGCCTTGAAAAATTAGAAAAGAGAGAATTAAACAAATAAAAATAAATAAAGACCAAAAATATGACACCAAAAAGGATTTTATCTAATAACCCTTTGAAAATAGACATAAAAGCCTTTTGTCATTTGTATTATTATTTTATTACAAATTATGAGAATGTGTAAGGATAACTTAACAACGAACAAGTATCTTCCTCCACAAAGATCCACGATCAAGAATGAGCAAATGGGCCAGTGGTTGCCACATCTCTGCTGCCATCTTACCGGTGTCGAGTTCGACTCCACCTGTCTTCCATGTGTGAGGGTATTTGACTATTAGACCGGTCTGTTGTAGCCCAAAAATGATGACAAAAAAAAGATCCACGATCACGATGAACGACTCTTCTTCTACCACTCTGGAGATTTCCGGTAACAACCCAAATTTTGTTTCATTAAAATTTATTTTGATTTTTTTTTATTTCTAAATTTTATTTCAAGTCTAATCATAAATACTAGTATATTAATTAAGGGGAGGTTTTGCACGTGTACATTAATTTTGTTTAACTAGAATTTGATTAATGGACTAGGGTTAGTGTCTTTAGTTTGCTAATATCTTGCCGCTTAAGTTTATGAGGGGAAGGATACGTACATTCAGTCGGTGAGGGAAAGGGGGATTATTATTTTTGTTTTTTTCGTCGCCGTCTCTTCGTTTATTTATCTTTCCGATCTCTACATCTATATATTGACTATTTTCGTTGATAATTCAGAGTGAGTCTTTATTTTCTCTATTGGTCTTTGATTTAACTCTTTGTATTAATTAACATCATTAATTTTTGTTATTGATTTGTTTTGTAAAACGTAAGAACTTGTGATCTGTTTATTTATCTTCTAAATGATAGTATTTTAAAGTTGCCTATACAACAGTGACAATTTCCTTGCTTTGATCTTTTGTTTAAATCATGATGATTCTTGGCCTTGTTATAGATCCGATGTGAAAAGTATGTGTTAATTGATTATTTTAGTCATGTTCTAGTTTGATATATGTTTTGAGATTAAGTTTAATATTGTTCGGTTGTTTAGTCAATACATAGCTAATCTTATATATAAAAACGTTTTATTTTGTTAAATTAGTTTCAGGAATTGTTTTGATTTTTTTATTTTTTCTTATATGATTTTGTTGAGTTTATGATTTGAGTGATTAGGTATATTATATATATTGTATGACCAAGCAAATAGACTTATAAATTATGTGATAAGATTGAGCAATTAGACTTATTTATTATCTATTTTGAGCAATTCGGCTTATTTATCTAAACAACTAGGCTTATTTGTCTGAGCAAATAAGTTTATTTATCTGAGCAACTAGGCTTATATGTCTGAGCAAATAGGTTTATTTATCTAAGCAACTAAGCTTATCTGTCTAAGCAAATAGACTTATTTGTATGAGCAATTAGGCTTATATATCTAAATTTATATATATGATGAGTGTTTATATATTATGGTATTAGCAATTAGGCTTACGAAAATGAGTAATGTGGCTTTAGGAGTTGAAAGAACTATGTTCGATAATAATTAATATGTATGCAAAAATCAAAACAGTTTTAGGAGTACCAATACGTGAACATTGTTTATTGCGGGATCAGACCTTGCTGGAACATGAATTTTACCGTATTAGTTTTGCTCATTGGGCGATAGTCAATCGCTCACGTCGTCTGATTTCTGCATGTCTTAATTTGAAGTTGGAGAATCGACCTTGTTCGTGATTGAACGAGACATCAAGGTTTTCATTTTATAAAGCGCTGGAGTTATATTTTAATTGAGTTTTCATTTAAAAATAAGAAATTGTCAATCTTTTATTTATCAATTTATTTAGTAATGTCTCGTTAATTCTTTTGAAAATTTTGGGGCGTTACATTTTCTATAACCTCGCCTTCATTAATCTGTAGAAATCGCATTTTCTGGAAATCGAATCTCGGATCTCTTTGTGTATAAGTATTAATTAACCATTTAGTAAACAAATAGACTAAGAGGGTTTTCATACATATAAAAGCATATTACTACGGAAAAAGGTTATATCAAACAACTATGTGGCTTTAGGAGTTGAAAGAACTATTTTCGATAAGAATTAATATGTATGCAAAAATCAAAACAGTTTTATGAGTATCAGTACGTGAACATTGTTTATTGCGGGATCAGACCTTGCTGGAACATGAATTTTACCGTATTAGTTTTGCTCATTGGGCGATAGTCAATCGCTCACGTCGTCTAATTTCTGCATGTCTTAATTTGAAGTTGGAGAATCGACCTTGTTCGTGATTGAACGAGACATCAAGGTTTTCATTTTATAAAGCGCTGGATTTATATTTTAATTGAGTTTTCATTTAAAAATAAGAAATTGTCAGTCTTTTATTTATCAATTTATTTAGTAATGTCTCATTAATTCTTTTGAAAATTTTGGGGCGTTACATTTTCTATAACTTCGTCTTCATTAATCTGTAGAAATCGCATTTTCTGAAAATCGAATCTCAGATTTCGTGATGTATAAGTATTAATTAACCATTTAGTAACCAAATAGACTAAGAGGATTTTCATACATATAAAACCATTTTACGACTGAAAAAGGTTATATCAAACCCCCCCCCCCCCCCCCCCCCCCCCCCCCAAATGGTAATAGAAGTCATTCGAAGGCACACAAAAAAACACAATCATCTCAGCTAACCGAAGTATAAAAAGTGACCTAAATCACATGCGTCATGTGCCCCAGTGCCTATAAATCACATCCATCGTTATGTAGATCATATAGTTCGTATAAAAATAAAAAACGGATTAAACCTTAAAAATGCCAAATAAATAATAATAATAATATCCCTTTAAGAATAGACATAAAAACATATTATAAGACACAAAAAGGTTATATGATACAATTTCCCCTAAAAAAACCACAAATGGTAACAGAGTTTATATTCGAAGCCAAAATCGAAAACATGTGCTTACCACCTTCCGGTAAGGTCTTGCCTAGTACCTTACCGCCTTCCGGTAAGGTCTCGCCTAGTACCTTAGGGTTTGACTGGACCTACCGTATGTTGCCTTTGTCAGAAAGAAACATAAACTAGAGACCACATTTGTCTCCATTGTGAGTTCATCTCTCATATATATCTGGAATAAGGTTCTTGAACTCAAATCACTAAAGTATAATTAACCAACTGTCGTTGCGAGAATTATCTAAATCTAAATCCTAGGAATTCCAAATCTCTTTGTGAATCCTAAAGTCTAAATCAGCTTTAAAGTTCAGGTTTGATATGTTCACAAATCAATTAAACCAAATCTCTTTGCGAATAATCAATTTGCTCACCTAGGTTCTATCAGGTAATTAATCGCATTGTCGTGCCTAATTAATTATCCTAAGATCTAAGTTCCAGATTCGTCAACCTAGAATTAGCTTTGAGAACAACCTATGGCGAAGAACTAATTCAGATGGTGAATCCTAAACAGATAATCAACCTAGCATTCAAAGAAAAACCTTATGAGAACCCTGAACCTAAAGTGGATCTACTCAGACATGGAAGATGAAAACAACATGATTGAATAGATCATCAAAGGAATCAATAACAAAACAGGAGTTCAGAGTTGTCTCTCCAAAAACCAGAGAAAGAATCAAAGTAGCAAAATAAAGCAATAGAAAATAAAGCATAGCCAACAAGGTGGCTGTAAAATCCCTATAAATAACCTAAATCACGAATTGGGGTTTCTTGTAGTTATTAAAGACTTCTGGACCAAGTTGCAATTCTTCAACTCTTCATTAAAGTCGCGAGTCGTGTCTGCTGTGATGAGTGTCGATCGATACCAAGGGGGTATCGATCGATGCTCAACGTGAAATCGGGGTACTCAGCAACACGAACCTCAGCTTTGCTTCAAAGTGCTCCAGAAAGCTCTAATATCTCCAATTATGCTCCAAACGTGCTAGGATCTGTAAAAGACTCTAAAACACTACGAAATAATATAAAGACTCTATAAAACGGACTTATATCATGGTTTAAAAGGGGTAAAAACTATGATATATCAGTAACAACAACTGGTTGTGTATCGGAGGGAACGACTTCAATAGTAACAACATCCGTCAAGTTCCCCCTATTGTTCATGATAGGAACATGTGAAATAAGCCAACCATCATCAACACCAGAAGATAAAGATAACGAAGGCAGAGAAGGTGAATTTTGTGTTGAAGCATTGACGAAGGGAAATATGCTTACATGAAAAATCACATCTCTTGAAATAATAAATTTTGTTGTATTCATGTCATAGACTTTCCACCATTTTTGACCAAATAGATATCGGACAAATATACAAGTACGACTCCGAGCACCAAACTTGCCTTTGTCTCTTGATCGGAAATGTGTATGATATAGAGATTCAAACACGCAGAGATGATCAATCGTAGGTGTCTCACTGTGAAGGATTTTTTAAGGAATCTTCCCTTTAAGAACAATAGAAGGTGTCCGATTAATAAGATGGGAAGCCGTGAGCACCGCCTCGCCCCAAAAAGTGATTGGCAAATTTCCTGGAAACAACAACGCTCTAGACACATTGAGAATGTGTTTATGCTTTTTTCCGCTCGACCATTTTGTTGTGGACTACTAACACAAGACATTTAATGAAGAACACCTTTCTCCCAAAAAAATGTAGAAAGGCACATAAACTCAGTACCGTTGTCACTACGAATGCTTTTAGCGACCTTGCCAACCCCTTTTCAGCTATCTTGCAAAAAATTTGAAGAACTGTTTTGACCTCTGATTTGGCGAGAAGTAAATATGTCCATACAGCCCGAGAATGGTCATCTACGATGGTTAAAAAAAAAGACAGCTCCACACGAAGCCAGTACACGATACGGACCCAAAACATCATAATCAAGCCAAAACAATCTATTGATTTATTTGAACTTTCAAAAAACACCTCTCGAATTTTCTATGCCCTAAAACATGTGTCACAAGGACTAGGGACAACATATTTTATTAAACTAGAAGAAAACATAGGTAGATATGAAAACACCGAAAGCGACGGATGTTTGAGCCGCTTACGCCACAAATCACGATCAACTGAACAAGAGACTTGATTAACCCATGCAGCCATGAAATCTTTGAAATAATAAACCACATCACGCTCTTCATTGGCTCCAATTAGGGTCTCCATGAAATGGTCATTTAAAACACACACCGTATCGGTTAGCAAAACATAACAATTTGTTTGCTTTAACCACTTTGAAACTGAGATCAAAGAACACTTTAAGTTGGGAACAAATAAAAATTTGAGCAGCGTATTACGACCAGACAACGGAAATAAGCCCACGTGAGTGGCAACCGTCTTATTCCCATATGTGAATCCCACCGGACATGGTGGAGTAACATGTACAAGAAACGAGAGTTCTTCTGTCATGTGATGAGACGCTCCCGTATCGAGTACTAAATCACCATGTCTATTCTTACCAGAGAGCTTGTCATAACGTATGTTAGTCTTTTCATGAATCAATTGCGTAAGAGCGAACCACTGCTCTTGAGTGAATTCGGAAAACGTCGAAGAGTTGGATGTTGTGGTGTGAGCATTCTGGACTTTCACCGGTGTGTTTCTGCAGCGATTTTGACCTCCAAAATCAGAGTTGAAGGTTCGATCACCACCACGTCCACCTCTGATAGAACCTCGTCCTTCTCCTATGTTCTGGTATCGTTCTTCGAACCATTCTGGAAACCCAATTATCTGCCAACAATTTGCTTTATCATGACCATTGTGACCGCAATGAGTGCACTGAAGTGGGCGATCCCTTTGACGAGTGGAGGAATTATGCTCAGATTTGTTATAAGATCCAAACTAATCAAAGAAAAAACCCAAAACGTTTTGTTGCGATTCACATTCTTTAGCTGAATTGAGACGCTGCTCTTCTCGAATCATCTTAGCATAAATTTCACCGAGATTTGTAGCTTCGGAGAAGATAATTGCCTGACACATTCCTCCAAATCGGAGAAGGTAAATTTTCAGTTGAAGCATTGACGAAGGGAAAGATGCTTTCGTGAAAAATCATATATCTCGAAATAATAATATCTTTTGTATCCATTGCATAGACTTTTCACTCTTTTTGATCAAATGGATATCCGACAAATATACAAGTACGACTCCGAGCACCAAACTTGTCTTTGTCTCTTGATCAGAAATGTGTATAACATAGAGATTCAAACATGCAGAGATGATCAAACGTATAGTGTCTCGTTGTGAAGGATCTCGTAAGGACTCTTCCATTTCAGAACAATAGAATGTGTTTGATTACAATAGAAGGTGTTTAATTAATAAGATGGGAAGTCGTGATTGCCGCCTCGCCCCAAAAAGTGATTGACAAATTTCCTTGAAACAACAACGCTATAGACACGTTGAGAATGTGTATATGCTTTCTTTGCACTCGACCATTTTGATGTGCAGTACCAACACAAGATGTTTGATGAATAATACCAGTTTTCTAAAAAAATGTAGGAAGGCACATAAACTCAGTACCGTTATCACTACGAATGATTTTAACGACCTTGAAAAACTGTTCCTCCTCTGTTATGGTTTCGTTCTTCGAACCATTCTGGAAACCCAATTATCTACCTCTGTTATTGTTTCGTTCCTCCTCTGTTATGGTTTCGTTATTCGAACCATTCTGGAAACCCAATTATCTTCCAATAATTTGCTTCGAAAGATTAGGTTTTAGAAGCGTTGTGCTCTGATACTATGTAAACCTAGAAAAACTTTGAATATTTTTGTGTGTTGATATCAGACGGCGTATACAACGTATATATACAAGATATAAAAACATTATTTTAATTTGATGGCCAAGCTATACAAACCGTCATAAGGCTCAATACTACTATCCAGCCCAATATCTCTAATAGGTTAAAATCAATGAATTTGCTTTGCTTAGCCGGGAAAGAAAAAATAAACTTAATTATTATAAACAATAAATCACGACATTATGATACGTAGCATGTGTGCATTGATATTTCAAATTATTAGTCTAGAATTTTGCACAAATACAAACAAACAAGAGAACATAGTATGGGAATACATTGGTGTTGAAAAAGTGTGCGAGATATTAAAAATAAAACCTTAATTGTAATGATTAGTCTAGATGTTTTTCCTAAAATTATTAGTCTAGATGTTTTCCCTCAAATTGTTTATCGGATTCTTAAACTTGACTAACAATTGTACTTAAAAAAAATCCCAAAAAAACAAAGGCGACTTGCAAAATTAACGTCTTTCACCAACGTAATATGCATAGGTAACCTTCAATAGCATCTTCATACATTATCAATTTTTATTGATGAAAATAATCATGAGTTCACATAAATATTTTCAGTGCTAGCCTATAATTTTACTATTGTTGGTTAATATTCATCATAGATTTCTAGTTACATATATACAACATAAACTTGCTAAAACTATCAAAAACTTGCTAAAATTTATAGATATATACATTTTTCTTATAATTTTTACTAGTTTCAAAAACACTAAATCGTAAACTCTATCCTAAAATCCTAACTCTAAATCATAAGAAAATAAATACTAAACCCAAACCGCTAGATTAAGCTTTGTTACAAGCCATAAACCATCTATAAAAAAATCCAAATCATAAATGCTTAATCTGTAAACAATTAATTATATACCTAAACCACCGGCCAAGAGAAAATGCAAATCCCTAGTAAGAAATTAGTAAATCCGAACATACTAGTGTAGGGAAATCTAAATTCTAAATTGGAATGAGGAACCCATACATAATAACGTAACTATCCAATGAGATTATAATATTATAAAGGCTAGAGCACTAAACCCCAATAAAGGATAAGTGAATGCAAACAGGTTAATGTTCAGTAGGCTATCCATAGAAAACATATAGTAAAGAAAAAAACCCTTAAATTATAAATCTAAACCTTAAAGTGTAATAAATGAATCCAAACATAATGTCACAACTACCGAACGAAGTGATAATATTCTAAATGATAGAGCATTAAATCCTAATAAATTAGTGAACCCAAACCGATTAATGTAAAGTATGCTATCCATACAATACATATGGCAAGAAAAAACTAACCTCTAAATTGTATTGGAAGAACCTAATCGCAATACCTTAACAACCCAACGAAATGAGTTAACTTTCCAATGCCGTAACTACCTAACAATGTTACTATAAATATATTTGTGTTTATAGAAACTTTTACATATTAACCCTACAAATAATAAATGCTCATCTTCTTAAGTTACACCATGAAATTGTCATCTTTCAAATTTTACCAATTCATTAGAGGTGTTTAGATACCTAATAAATTTGATTATAGTTTATAATATATTATCGATATCAGTAGAAACAAAATATATTATATTAGCATTTGAAAAAAATGATTATTAGAAAAAATAAACGTGGTAGCCTTGAAAAATTAGAAAAGAGAGAATTAAACAAATAAAAATAAATAAAGACCAAAAATATGACACCAAAAAGGATTTTATCTAATAACCCTTTGAAAATAGACATAAAAGCCTTTTTGTCATTTGTATTATTATTTTATTACAAATTATGAGAATGTGTAAGGATAACTTAACAACGAACAAGTATCTTCCTCCACAAAGATCCACGATCAAGAATCAGCAAATGGGCCAGTGGTTGCCACATCTCTGCTGCCATCTTACCGGTGTCGAGTTCGACTCCACCTGTCTTCCATGTGTGAGGGTATTTGACTATTAGACCGGTCTGTTGTAGCCCAAAAATGATGACAAAAAAAAGATCCACGATCACGATGAACGACTCTTCTTCTACCACTCTGGAGATTTCCGGTAACAACCCAAATTTTGTTTCATTAAAATTTATTTTGATTTTTTTTTATTTCTAAATTTTATTTCAAGTCTAATCATAAATACTAGTATATTAATTAAGGGGAGGTTTTGCACGTGTACATTAATTTTGTTTAACTAGAATTTGATTAATGGACTAGGGTTAGTGTCTTTAGTTTGCTAATATCTTGCCGCTTAAGTTTATGAGGGGAAGGATACGTACATTCAGTCGGTGAGGGAAAGGGGGATTATTATTTTTGTTTTTTTCGTCGCCGTCTCTTCGTTTATTTATCTTTCCGATCTCTACATCTATATATTGACTATTTTCGTTGATAATTCAGAGTGAGTCTTTATTTTCTCTATTGGTCTTTGATTTAACTCTTTGTATTAATTAACATCATTAATTTTTGTTATTGATTTGTTTTGTAAAACGTAAGAACTTGTGATCTGTTTATTTATCTTCTAAATGATAGTATTTTAAAGTTGCCTATACAACAGTGACAATTTCCTTGCTTTGATCTTTTGTTTAAATCATGATGATTCTTGGCCTTGTTATAGATCCGATGTGAAAAGTATGTGTTAATTGATTATTTTAGTCATGTTCTAGTTTGATATATGTTTTGAGATTAAGTTTAATATTGTTCGGTTGTTTAGTCAATACATAGCTAATCTTATATATAAAAACGTTTTATTTTGTTAAATTAGTTTCAGGAATTGTTTTAATTTTTTTATTTTTTCTTATATGATTTTGTTGAGTTTATGATTTGAGTGATTAGGTATATTATATATATTGTATGACCAAGCAAATAGACTTATAAATTATGTGATAAGATTGAGCAATTAGACTTATTTATTATCTATTTTGAGCAATTCGGCTTATTTATCTAAACAACTAGGCTTATTTGTCTGAGCAAATAAGTTTATTTATCTGAGCAACTAGGCTTATATGTCTGAGCAAATAGGTTTATTTATCTAAGCAACTAAGCTTATCTGTCTAAGCAAATAGACTTATTTGTATGAGCAATTAGGCTTATATATCTAAATTTATATATATGATGAGTGTTTATATATTATGGTATTAGCAATTAGGCTTACGAAAATGAGTAATGTGGCTTTAGGAGTTGAAAGAACTATGTTCGATAATAATTAATATGTATGCAAAAATCAAAACAGTTTTAGGAGTACCAATACGTGAACATTGTTTATTGCGGGATCAGACCTTGCTGGAACATGAATTTTACCGTATTAGTTTTGCTCATTGGGCGATAGTCAATCGCTCACGTCGTCTGATTTCTGCATGTCTTAATTTGAAGTTGGAGAATCGACCTTGTTCGTGATTGAACGAGACATCAAGGTTTTCATTTTATAAAGCGCTGGAGTTATATTTTAATTGAGTTTTCATTTAAAAATAAGAAATTGTCAATCTTTTATTTATCAATTTATTTAGTAATGTCTCGTTAATTCTTTTGAAAATTTTGGGGCGTTACATTTTCTATAACCTCGCCTTCATTAATCTGTAGAAATCGCATTTTCTGGAAATCGAATCTCGGATCTCTTTGTGTATAAGTATTAATTAATGATATGCTCAATTTAATACCCTAAAGTACTAAAGCAGTTGTAATAGTATAGCTAGGGGTCGAACCACAGAAGACTCACAGAAACGCACAATAGATTCTATAGTGTCGAATTACGCTAAGCCAAACAGTTGTAATTAAAAGCAGTGCAGAAATTAAAGGAGTTGTAAATCAATTGGGAAATATAGGCTCAGGGTTTTTCTCAGGAAATCAATGAATGCAGATAAACTAACTAACATGATTCAGATTTAGCGCAGTTCTTGAACTCAAATCACTAAAATATAGCTAACCAACTCTCGTTGCGAAAACTATCTAAATCTAAATCCCAAGAATTCCAAATCTCTTTGCGAATCCTAAATTCTAAATCAGCTTTAATATCAGGTTTGATATGTTCACAAATCAATTAAACCAAATCTCTTTGCGAATAATCAATTTGCTCACCTAGGTTCTATCAGGTAATTAATCGCACTCTCGTGCCTAATCAATTATCCTAAGATCTAAGTTCCAGATTCGTCAACCTAGAATTAGCTATGAACACAACCTAAGGTGAAGAACTAATTCAGATGGTGAATCCTAAACAGATAATTAACCTAGCATTCAAAGAAATTCTTTATGAGAAAACCCTAAACCTAAAGTGGATCTACTCAGACATGGCAATTGAATCAAAAGACATGTTTGAATAAATCATCAATAGAATAGGAAGAAGGGTTTAGAGATCTGATCTCAGACGAAGGGAGATTCAGACTTGTCTCTCTAAAACCAAAGTAAAATCAAACTATAAAATGAAGCATAAAAAGGCCTAAAAAAGGCATAAAAAGGCATAAAAAGGCATCAAAAGGCATAGCCTAAACAATGGCTGTAAAATCCTATTTATAACCTAAATCACGATTTGGGGCCTTCTTGTAATTATCAAAGACTTCTGGGTGCTTTTGCAATTCTCCAAGACTTCATAATTAGTCGCGGCCCATGAAATCTTGATGAGTGTCGATCGATACCAGGGGGTATCGATCGATGCTCGGTGCTCAGATCGGGCTCTTAGTCATCAGACTTCAGTCTCGCTCCAGAATGCTCCAGAAAAGCTCCAATAATTCCAATTAAGCTCCAGACGTGCTATAACCTGTGAAAGACTCTAAAAGACTCCAAAACACAAGAAAAGACTCTATAAAAGGACTTATATCATGGCCTAAATAGGGTAAAAACCATGATATATCAACTCCCCCAGACTTAGCCTTTTGCTTGCCCTCAAGCAAATAGAAGACTAAACCAGAAAAAGAGGTTTGAAAACGTAGAGACTCACCTGTTCCTGAACCATCGAAAAGACCCTTTTCCCAAGTACCCAAATGTCACCTGATCAGCTTTCGATCTAACCATCATGTACTTCTCCGTAGACATTTGCAGCTTTTCCAGACTCCACACAAAATCCCACAGCATTGTTCAAGTAAAGCCCTCATCGCCAGTTTCATCTCTGCAGCTAATATTTAAGAACCTTCTAGACTCTTTACCAGACAATATCTTGACAAAGGAACCACCCTTTTTCACACTTTTTTGTATCAATTTCTCTCCTCCAGACTTATTTCTTATTATATCCTTATTATTATTTTTTATTTTCAGCTTAGCATATACATATCAAGGTAGGAGACGCGAGTATTGATGGTGTTTGCCACCAAATCCCCGGTTCTTCCCTCTCTATGTATCAAAGGATGTAGGCGAATAATGGCATCATAGGAAAATCCTAGCCTCGCTTCCAATCCTTTGTGTGATCATCCCCTCTTAAGTAGAATAATGGGATCGCTGGAAATTTTCCTAACCCTCTACTCAGAAGAAAATCATTTCAATCTTTTATGCTCTTAATCTATCAACTTATTTCAGGGGAGAGAGATACCATAATTCTAAACACACGGGTTCCTTTATCAGATATGAATGATGAATCAAGCTCTATGAACACTAACCACATTGATGAAGTGCAAAAATTTGGCTCAGGCTTCAGAAAAACTCTGCTGGAGACATGGATGTTTTCTAGTCAACTGGTCAGCCTTTGGATTTTTCATTAGTCGATCTAGAACTGATCCTGTAACACTGTGCACTCAAAAACAAAATCAAATCAATAGGTTCAAGCACAGGATCATCATCTCCAACAAATTTTGACTCAATAAAACAGTTTTGACTCGATAAAACGACTGACTCTAAGAAAAACGAAAACAATGTCAGCAGACACCTCCCCCAGACTTGAACAACACTGTCCTCAGTGTTATCTAGCCTAGAGTCAGTGAAAGAAACAAAGAAAAAGGATAGAACGAAGAGAAACAAGAAATTACCGTTCTGGAACAGTCGGTGTCGATCGACACACGGCATGGTATCGATCGATACCATGCTTAGATCGACTTTGTGAATTTTCATCCGCGATTGGTGTCGATCGATACCATAGGGGTATCGATCGATGCTTAGGCGATTTCGAGTTGCTCCTTGTTCATCCTGACACAGACTCAAAACAAACGAAAATAAAAATAAAAACGAATCAAAAACAGACTCACAAGTGGGTTGCCTCCCACCAAGCGCTCGTTTAACGTCAATAGCTTGACTGTAACGCCCTTCAGGCTGGATAAGAGTGAGAGCTTGCACCAAAACAGGCTCCATCACTTGACATTACTAGCTTCAAAGTTCTGCTTAGCATGCTGTCCACAAACTCCTGCCCTTTCTCTTTCAGCTCAGAAGTAAGAAGGACTCTGGCCTTGGAGAATGGCTTCAAGGCTCCCTTGCATTTGACCTTGTAATCAATCGAATTCCCATCACACTTCTGAGGAATCAGAGTGACATGGGGATTCTCGACCTTTTTGTTCTTGGCCTTCTTCTTCTTTGTTGCCTTAGTCTTCTTCTTGGGGATGTTGGGCGGTTCAGCTGGAACGTCTGTGACAGTAGGCTCATCAGGAGGCTCTTCCAGAAGATCAATTGCTAGCGACTCTCCTGTGATAACCTTGATGCTAGAGGCACGTGTGTGAATACTCCTAGGTGGAATGACATCATAGTAGACATCACCGTCAATGTAAGAGAAAGATAGTCTCTTATTAGGTGTGTCTATGATCGCGCCTGCAGTAGCCATGAACGGTCGTCCCAGGAGTATAGGCATACGAGATATCGCACCCATCTCCACAACCTGAAAATCAGTAGGCACCAGACAGTCTCCTACTTGGACTAGCAAACCAGCGATTTCACCATATGGAAGTGAGGTGGAATCGTTTGCAAACGTGATAGATGTCTTAGGAGATAGAATAGTAGCCCCCAACTGCTCTGCAATTGCCTTTGAGATGACATTGACACTAGCCCCTGAGTCGACAAGAGACTCTTTGAAATCAACTCCTGAGATGGAGCATGGAACAGCGAATTTCCCTGGGTCTTCCCTCTGTGTCAATTTCCGCGGTTGTAGTGAATTGCGAACTCTTTCTCCGATCACCTCAGGTGTTTTCATAACTTCTGGTCCGTTCTGAGAGGGGTATCGATCGACACCAGGTAGGGTATCGATCGATGCCATGCGATTTGAATCGTTTCTGACAGGTACATCTTCATCAGAAAGAAGCTCCACGTTCGGGTTATCCAGCATATACTGTAGTTTAGCAATCTCCCATTCCTCCCTTGTCAGCTTAGGAATCATAGGATAAGGCATCCTGGTTACATACACTCGTTCTGCAACGACCTTAGGCACCACAGTAGAACTCTCTGTTGTCTCCTCAGAAATCACCTTAGTATCGACCGATACCAATGGGGTATCGATCGATACACGGGTGATTGAATCCATTCTAGCAGACGTCTGGGCTGGTATCGATCGATACTGGGGAGTATCGATCGATGCTTGTGCGATTTCAGGAATGGCTTCGAGATTTTCTGCACGTAAGCTGATGGCATTGACGTGTGCATTGTGTGATTGAACCGCCTTTCCCTTGGAATTTGCTGCAGTCTGAGCTACTTGCGTCTCCAGCATCCTGTGGCTCGTCTTTAGAGCTTCGATCCTTCCACTCAAATCGGTGTACAAATCATCCATCTTACCATTGAAGGTGACCGTCATCTTCTCCTGCCCTTGAACCAGGTGTTCAAGCATAGCCTCAATCTTACTCTCAGGAGTTTTGGGTGCTGGGGATTGGTACCCTCCTTGGTGACCATAGTTTCGATTGGTGTTGTACCCAAATCGCTGACCCTGAAAACCAGAACCACCTATGTAGTTAACATCTTCCACCTCATTCTCAGTAGCAAAGTGGACGGCCTTTGTTGTCCTTCCCAGCAGAAGACTGTGCATAGAATCCAGCTGAGCTTTCACTTCAGCAATCTGTGACCCATCCATGTTACCAGCCAGCCTCTTGCGCTCGAAATCTGCGCTCTTGGTGCTACTGCTAGAGGCAAAGTTCTCAATCAACACAATAGCATCCTCAGGATATATGGTGTTGAAATTACCATTGCTCGAAGAGTCCAGACCCATCTGATATCTCCAATCTACTCCTCTGAAGAAGATACCCAGCAGCTGCACATCAGAGTATCCATGATGTGGACAATCTTTCTGGTACGATCTGAATCTTGTCCAAGCAGCCTTGAACGCCTCAGTAGGTCCTTGAGAAAATTGGGAGATTTTATTTCTCAGATCTTCAGATCTTCCATCATCGTAGAAGTTAATCAGGAAGGCTCTCTTGGTGTCTTCCCAATTAGTTAGCGATCCAGGAGATAGCTGCCTCAGCCAGTAAGTAGCTTCTCCACCCAGAGAGTAGGGGAAGAGCTTGCAGAAGAGATAGTCGTAGGACACTCCATTGCTCTTGATGCTAGTGACCAAGTCCTCGAATTTCTCTACATGGTCCATTGGATGTTCATGAGGAAGACCATGGAAGAGATGCTGTCCTACTAGAGTGTAGTAAGCAGGTTTCAGCTCGAAGTCATTCCTCTCATAAGCAGGAGGACGAATCGCTGACCGATTGGCGAAAAACTGCTCTGGCCTGTTGTACTCACCAATCGTTCTTCCACGATTAACCACAGCATTCCCTGCGTTGGCGCGCCCAGCTGGCGCGATAATCTCAACAACCGCAGCAGGGACAACGATGTTACCAGCTTCATCAAGTCGCTGCCCTCTCTCATTACACACGTGACCCTCTTGGTCTCTCAGAATTCCAGCTTCATCAGCTCTTAAAACCACTGGGTTGTTCATCCCTGATGTTTGCTTGGTCTTTCTGTTTGTGCGTTCCACAAACGCTAGCTGTTCCAGTGACAGTTCAACTAGTTGTGTGCTCTTGTTGCTTCTGGTTTCACGAACAGGCATACACCTGCAAACAAAACACTAGGCAAAGCACGTAAGTAACCAGAAAAATACGTTGAGTATCGATCGATACCAAGTGGTGTCGATCGATACCAACAAAAGAAGACGACGCGTATCGACCGATACTACAGAGTACCGATCGATACCGTCGAACTTAGTCGAAATTCTAAACTAAAATCTAATGGCAAATTGAGTCCCCGGCAACGGCGCCAAAATTGATATGCTCAATTTAATACCCTAAAGTACTAAAGCAGTTGTAATAGTATAGCTAGGGGTCGAACCACAGAAGACTCACAGAAACGCACAATAGATTCTATAGTGTCGAATTACGCTAAGCCAAACAGTTGTAATTAAAAGCAGTGCAGAAATTAAAGGAGTTGTAAATCAATTGGGAAATATAGGCTCAGGGTTTTTCTCAGGAAATCAATGAATGCAGATAAACTAACTAACATGATTCAGATTTAGCGCAGTTCTTGAACTCAAATCACTAAAATATAGCTAACCAACTCTCGTTGCGAAAACTATCTAAATCTAAATCCCAAGAATTCCAAATCTCTTTGCGAATCCTAAATTCTAAATCAGCTTTAATATCAGGTTTGATATGTTCACAAATCAATTAAACCAAATCTCTTTGCGAATAATCAATTTGCTCACCTAGGTTCTATCAGGTAATTAATCGCACTCTCGTGCCTAATCAATTATCCTAAGATCTAAGTTCCAGATTCGTCAACCTAGAATTAGCTATGAACACAACCTAAGGTGAAGAACTAATTCAGATGGTGAATCCTAAACAGATAATTAACCTAGCATTCAAAGAAATCCTTTATGAGAAAACCCTAAACCTAAAGTGGATCTACTCAGACATGGCAATTGAATCAAAAGACATGTTTGAATAAATCATCAATAGAATAGGAAGAAGGGTTTAGAGATCTGATCTCAGACGAAGGGAGATTCAGACTTGTCTCTCTAAAACCAAAGTAAAATCAAACTATAAAATGAAGCATAAAAAGGCCTAAAAAAGGCATAAAAAGGCATAAAAAGGCATCAAAAGGCATAGCCTAAACAATGGCTGTAAAATCCTATTTATAACCTAAATCACGATTTGGGGCCTTCTTGTAATTATCAAAGACTTCTGGGTGCTTTTGCAATTCTCCAAGACTTCATAATTAGTCGCGGCCCATGAAATCTTGATGAGTGTCGATCGATACCAGGGGGTATCGATCGATGCTCGGTGCTCAGATCGGGCTCTTAGTCATCAGACTTCAGTCTCGCTCCAGAATGCTCCAGAAAAGCTCCAATAATTCCAATTAAGCTCCAGACGTGCTATAACCTGTGAAAGACTCTAAAAGACTCCAAAACACAAGAAAAGACTCTATAAAAGGACTTATATCATGGCCTAAATAGGGTAAAAACCATGATATATCAATTAACCATTTAGTAAACAAATAGACTAAGAGGGTTTTCATACATATAAAAGCATATTACTACGGAAAAAGGTTATATCAAACAACTATGTGGCTTTAGGAGTTGAAAGAACTATTTTCGATAAGAATTAATATGTATGCAAAAATCAAAACAGTTTTATGAGTATCAGTACGTGAACATTGTTTATTGCGGGATCAGACCTTGCTGGAACATGAATTTTACCGTATTAGTTTTGCTCATTGGGCGATAGTCAATCGCTCACGTCGTCTAATTTCTGCATGTCTTAATTTGAAGTTGGAGAATCGACCTTGTTCGTGATTGAACGAGACATCAAGGTTTTCATTTTATAAAGCGCTGGATTTATATTTTAATTGAGTTTTCATTTAAAAATAAGAAATTGTCAGTCTTTTATTTATCAATTTATTTAGTAATGTCTCATTAATTCTTTTGAAAATTTTGGGGCGTTACATTTTCTATAACTTCGTCTTCATTAATCTGTAGAAATCGCATTTTCTGGAAATCGAATCTCAGATTTCGTGATGTATAAGTATTAATTAACCATTTAGTAACCAAATAGACTAAGAGGATTTTCATACATATAAAACCATTTTACGACTGAAAAAGGTTATATCAACCCCCCCCCCCCCCCCCAAATGGTAATAGAAGTCATTCGAAGCCACACAAAAAAAACACAATCATCTCAGCTAACCGAAGTATAAAAAGTGACCTAAATCACATGCGTCATGTGCCCCAGTGCCTATAAATCACATCCATCGTTATGTAGATCATATAGTTCGTATAAAAATAAAAAACGGATTAAACCTTAAAAATGCCAAATAAATAATAATAATAATATCCCTTTAAGAATAGACATAAAAACATATTATAAGACACAAAAAGGTTATATGATACAATTTCCCCTAAAAAAACCACAAATGGTAACAGAGTTTATATTCGAAGCCAAAATCGAAAACATGTGCTTACCACCTTCCGGTAAGGTCTTGCCTAGTACCTTACCGCCTTCCGGTAAGGTCTCGCCTAGTACCTTAGGGTTTGACTGGACCTACCGTATGTTGCCTTTGTCAGAAAGAAACATAAACTAGAGACCACATTTGTCTCCATTGTGAGTTCATCTCTCATATATATCTGGAATAAGGTTCTCTCCCGTTTTGGTCCACCGCGTCACTCTTTTGTTGATTGGCCAAACCCTATTGCATGGATATTTCCCTCATATGGGACCATCAGCCTCACTCTCAATAGACTAGCAATTCAGACAGTGATCTTTCACACATGGAAGAAAAAGAAACAATCGTCTTCCACTACAAGAAAACAGGGGTATTTCCGACGGCCAAATCCGTCGGAAATCCGTCGGAAAGGGTCTTTTCCGACGGATTTAAACTGTCGGTTACAGTTCGTCGGAAATATGGTTTCCGTCGGAATCCGTCAGAAATTTCCGACGGATTTTTACCGTCGGAAAGCCGTCAGACATTTCCGACGGATTTCCGACCGCGTACTTTCCGACGGATACTCCGACGGATATTTGGTCGGAAATGCCGTCGGAAATCTGTCGGTAATTTCCGACGGACTTCCGACGGATATATTACAGACAGAAGTTCCGACGGATGGTGATCAGATGAATTTGTCGGAAGTCCGTCGCAAATCCGTCGGAAGATATTTCCGACGGTAACTATTTTCGACGGAGTTACGACGGATAATTTGATCGGAAGTTGTCTCGGAAGTCCGTCGGTTTTTCGTCGGAAATAGGTTCCGACGGATTTACGACGGTAACTTATTCCGACGGTTTTCCGACGGAATTGATATTTTGAATTTTATTTAATTATTTATTTTTTTGATATTTATATATTAAAATTATATAAATTAAAAATAGAAATAATAAATATATAAATTCATTAAACAAAATTAAAAATTTCATTACACATTAAAATAAATTGTTCAAAAAAAAAAGCATTAAAAGAAAATATTGAAACGGTTGGAGAATCTCCGTCGTCGGGATTATTATCCCGAAATATATGCGGGAAACATTTCTCCATCATCTTCTCCAAGCAGGAGAGCTTCTTGTTGGTAGTCTGTTGCTCCGTCCGTAGCTCTTCAACCTGCTGGTCACGGTCTTTCACCGTTTGGGTGAGCCTCTCGATTTCTACCCGGTACTCGGAAGGATAACGAGGAAGCGAGGAAGAAGATTCCTGGGTCGGAAGGGTGCCTAACCCAGCGAATCGACCTTTCACTTGCCGGGTTTGCTGCGAATAATTATAACCGATAATAATTAAATAACGAAAATAAAAAAAACGAAATGAAATTAAAACTTACCTCAAGTACAATCTGGTTTATCTCTTCCTGGGACAAAGAGTTCGAAGACGTCGATCCTTCGATAGTGAGCTGCGATATTGATAGTTCACGGTCCAGCTTCGTCTTCTTGCTCTTCTCGACAACATCCCGCATCCCCAAGTCCTGTATCTGACCGGTTTTCTTGTTGGTGTGTCTATGCTCGATGAGTTGAAGATAATCAGGTTCGGAACCAGATTCTCTCGCCTGCGAAAATTTGTTAAGTTAAATAAATATAAAAAACAGAATTAACAATAAAAAATTTAAATTAAACTTACCATTTCCATCGCTTCCCGTTCGATGGTCTTTGCGCCCGCGTTGTGGATGTAGACCCCTTTCCCGCCTCGTTGGCTATTTCGGTTCTTCGACTGTTGCTCGGAGGTCTTTTTCGTCGCAGGCCTACTCCAGTACTCACAGAAGCCCTTCCAGACGTCGTCATCAAGGTCTTTCGGCTTGTCTTTGTTGTGCTTCCACTTCTGCTTCAACTCGTACATGTGCTTCGAGTACGAGTTTGCGGCATACTTGTCGAATGTGTCAATGACTTTGCGCGTATAATGAGAGTCCCACGTGAACTCTTGCTACAATTTTTTTTAAAAATATTTTACATGTCAAAAAGAAAAATTGACAAAATGAAATTCAAAATAAATAATATATCAATAAATAACTTACCGCGAAAGTCCGGTGCCACACGTCTTTCTCCTCGGTAGGCATGTCCGAATACTTCTCGTACGGTTTGTCCAACATGTTGTGGAGCATCCGTAATATCGCCTTGGTGATCTGAGTCGACAGCTTAAACCTGAAAACATTATGAAAAGATATAAATATGTTAAGTTTAAAAATCTAAATAAATTGAAATAATGTACAAAAATTTTCTTACCAAGTGCCGTCCACAAACTTCGGGTCGAGTCGAATGCAATGGCCCCGGTTAGGCTGCTGGACTAGCTCCTCGATCTCAATGTGGCTCCGAGCAGCGGATTGCTGGGAATCTGGGATGTGAGTTCCCGAGCTCGTTGGTCCCGGAGGAGGCGTACACCGAGAACGGCGTCCTTGGTTGTCGCCTCCCAACTGAAGAACTTCGTCGTGATCCCTGCAGAAAACGGTAAAATTGTTAGTAAATTAACAAAAAATTCAAAAGTTACCAAAATTTTTGAAATTTCCGGAAATAAATTTAGGAAAAATTCAAATTTTCCGAAAAATTCAAATTTTCCAAAAAATTCAAATTTTCCGAAAAATTCAAAGTTTACTAAAAATTCAAAATTTTCAAACTTTGCTAAAATATTTTAAAATCAGTTTTAATATATAAAAATATTTAGAAAACGTTTTATTACTATAAACAATATTTAAAACGATTTTATTTCTAAAATAATATTTGAAAAACGTTTTTATTATTAAAAAAATATTTTAACATCAACTTAAATATATAGAAATATTTTAAAAACGTTTTTATTAGTTAAAAAATATTATAAACGATTTTAATATATACACATATTATAAAAACGTTTTTATTATAAAACAAATATTTTAACATCAACTTAAATATATAGAAATATTTTAAAAACGTTTTTATTAGTTAAAAAATATTATAAACGATTTTAATATATATACATATTATAAAAACGTTTTTATTACTATAGAAAAATTTTAAAAACAATTTTAATATATACAAATATTATGAAAACGTTTTTATTACTTAACAAATATATTAAAAACGTTTTTAATATATACAAATATTGTCTAAACGTTTTTATTACTGAAACAATATTTTAAAAACGATTTTAATATTTACAAATATTTTTAAAAATGCAAACAATATCTAGAAACGTTTTTAAAATATTTTTAGAAAATAAAACAAGATCTAAAAACGATTTTAATATAAAGAAACGTTTTTAAAAAATCAAAAATTTGTTTTCTAGATCTAACAATTCTAAATCAACAATCTAAACACATAAACCCTAACACAAATATTATTCTAAATAACAAATTCCATTATAACCACTTAACAATTCACATAAATAGAATTCTAACAACCTAACTAATATATTCCCTAAAACTAACATGATCTAAAAAAAATTAAAGGAATTGATTAAACTTACATGGTGTTGTTGGTGAAGAATTGAGTAATTGATGAAGAGGAGTTGAGGAATTGAAGATTAAAACTGAAATTGTGAAGAAGAAGAAGAGAAGAGGGAGAAGACGAGATTTTTGGTAAGGAAGAAGAAGAGAGAAGAGGGAGAAGAAGCGACGGAAGAGAGAGAGGAAGAAGAGAGAAATAAGGAAAAAAACATACGGTTCGTCGATATAATTCGATGTCCGTCGGAAATCCGTCGGATTTCGAAAAATAATTTCATTTACGCGGTTGATATTCCCGCGGTCTCGAAAATATTAAAGTCCGTCGGAAATTTCCGACGGATTTCCGACGGATTGGAGAAGATAAGGTATATTCCTTGCATGTTTGTCGATTAGTCAGTCAACAAGCACGTGTCTAATTTTTAATATCCGTCGAAAATCCGTCGGAAATTTCCGACGGAATTCCGACGGATAAGGTATATTCCTTGCATGTTTGTCGATTGGTCAGTCAACAAGCACATGTCAAATTTTTCAGATTTCCGACGGATTTCTGACGGAATTAGGGTATATTTGGGGTTTAGGGTTTAGGGTTTTTTATATGATTTAGGTACATGTTATTTACATGTTTCATTTAATATATATATTAAGTTCATCAATATTAAAGGCTTTGCATTAGTTTAAAAATTATACAACAACAAAACATATCATTTCACATAAATCAACTATATCTTATACTATAACTTATACAAACACTTCCATCAAAATTTATAAATTCTATATAACACATTTTCTTGATGTATATACAAGGTTAACCTATTTTATATACATCATACAAGTGTTTGTAAACTTTTGCCACAAAAAAAAACCTATACCCTATACCCTTAACAAGATTTTTGAATATCCGTCGGAAATCCGTCGGAAATTTCCGACGGATTCAGCTGCCTCGGATAAAACCTGGGTTATATCCGAGGGATTGATTTTTTAGCCGAGGCAGCTGAATCCTTCTGAAATTTCCGACGGATTTCCGACGGATTCAGCTGCCTCGGCTAAAAAATCAATCCCTCGGATATAACCTGGGTTATATCCGAGGTATATTCATCCGTCGGAAATCCGTCGGAAATTTCCGACGGATATTCAAAAATCTTGTTTAGGGTATAGGGTATAGGTTTTTTTTTGTGGCAAAAGTTTACAAACACTTGTATGATGTATATAAAATAGGTTAACCTTGTATATACATCAAGAAAATGTGTTATATAGAATTTATATAGAAGTTATAATATAGGTTAACCTTGTAACCAAAATTTTTTTGTGTGGCAAAATTCCGATTTTGTTACACTTAATCAATTGTCTAACTTTATAAAACTTCGACATAACTGATATATTACACATTACAATTCTAGTTCAAATATATGTACATATTTTACGGTGCAAATTTTATAATTAAAACTACTGTCAATCCGATGATGAGTAATCTGATTCTCCTGAATCGGAAGGTTCCCCAAATTCGTCAAATTCTTCTTCTGAATCCTCAAATACTCGATCGTCTGACTGTATGGTGAAATCAACGACAAGGTCGACCTCAAGGGAATGCTCGATTGAACCCAAACCTACGGAGCTTTGTTGGAGGGGTTCATGATCAGACATCCCATGAACTCTACCTCTCGGGTTTATCGATGTGACTGTAACCCACGGGTCTTGCTTGTTTGTCACCCGCGGATAGGGAATGTAGCATACCTACACCATGTACAAATTTAACCACGGGAATGCAACAAAACTAAATTAAAAATTAACGTAAAAGAAATACAAACCTGGTCTGCTTGTGATGCAAGTACAAATGGCTCGTATCTCTGGAGTTTTCTTCTGCTATGTAATGATGTAACACCAAATTGGTCGTGTCGCACACCGCTTCCTACTAATGGGTCGTTCCAGTCGCATAAAAATGCAACACATCTTAGACCGAGCATTCCCGGGTACTGAACATCGAAAATCTCACGTACGACACCATAGTATACAAGATCACCTGACTGAGTTGATACACCGTAATCTGAAGTTGTCTCACTCCTATCATCCCGAAGAATCTTAAAAGCGTACCCCCCGTGTGCTATACATCACATGTGACTGCACGGTTGCTAGTGGAAATCTCACAATTTCTTCTAACCACGTGGGAAATGTTTGTCCGTTAGCCTTCTCTGTCGTCACCTGCACAATTAAAATAAAATACATCAAATAATTAAATCTTTCATTACATATGATGATTGCTAAAAACAAGGCAATTAAAAGACTTACATAATCTCTTAACCAACGTCCGAACTCTTCCTGTTTGAGCTCGATTAGCTCGTCCTCTGTTTTGTCAGGAAATGCAAAACGTTGATAAGCATATACATCATGTGAGATTGAATCAATTATCACGTTAGTACATATATATATATAATCAAGAACCCAATAAGTAATTAAAAATTAAGTTCAATATAATACCTCTCATATTCATCAACTCCGTCGCAGTTTGTGAGAATATACATATGCAAATGCTCTCGCTCTTGTGGTGAAAGTCTCCTCTTCTTGCCTTTTCCACTAAGTCGTCCAATCTCTAAAAATTCTTCTCAATGTGCATGACATCCAGATTATGCCTCAAAAGATGGTTCTTCCAATAAGGCAAATCCCAGAAAATGCTCCTCTTGTGCCAATTATGAACGTTGCCACAACCATCAACAGGATGATGTCCGTTACCACCACAATCAACGGTCCTCTCTGCACCAAAATCTCTAAACTGAGTCAACAAATACTCACCATCTAACTCAGGAGGAGGACCGTCAAATACTTTCCGGTTCTTCCTAAGCAATGTGGTGCTCCGACGATAAGGATGATGGCTAGGTAGGTATCGCCTATGACAATCAAACCAAGACGTTTTCCGTCTGTGCTTCAATTGGAACGCATCAGTGTTATCTTGACAGTACGGGCACGATAACCTTCCGTGCGTTGTCCATCCTGATAACATGCCATATGCTGGAAAATCGCTAATAGTCCACAAAAGTACCGACCGCATGATGAAATTTTGGTGACAAGAAACATCAAACGCTTCAATACCTTGGTCCCATAACATTCGCAGCTCATAAATCAATGGTTGCAAAAACACATCAAGTGATCTCTTCGGATGCTCTGGTCCAGGAACGAGAATGCTAAGGAACAAGAACTCCCTTCGCATGCACAAAGATGGCGGCAAATTGTAAGGTGTTACAATTACTGGCCACAAAGAATATTTTATGCCGTGCTTCCCAAAAGGGCTGAAACCATCGGTACATAATCCAAGGTATACGTTCCTTGCCTCAAACGCAAAGCTGGGATAAATGGATTGAAAATGTTTCCATGCTCCTGCATCTGACGGATGGGCGATTTTTCCATCTGTTGTATGCTATGCATGCCATCTCATTGCTCCTGCTGTGCGCTCTGACTGATATAACCTCTTCAATCTCTCTATTAACGGTAAATACCACGTCCGTTTATATGGCACTGGCACTCTTCCACCTGTTTCCTTATACCGAGGTTTGCGACAAAAACGACATGTCGTACGATCTGCGTCCTCTCTCCAGTAGAGCATACAGTTGTCTATGCATACATCTATCATCTGATACGGCAATCCTAGACCTTGAACAAGTTTCTGTATCTCATAGTATGATGCCGGTGCAAGATTATCTTCTGGCAAAATTTCTTTCACAAAATCAGCGATTGCATCCACGCACTCCTCACTCAAATTGAAATCCGTCTTTATACCCATCATCCTTGTTGCAGTTGATAAAGGGGAATGTTCACCTCTACACCCATCATATAACGGATGTTTAGCAGCGTCTAACATATCAAAGAATCTCCGAGCTTCTAAATTAGGTTCTTCTCCCCTATCTCCATACTTAGCAACCGATGGTATACTTTCATCTGAACATGACCTACAGTACTTTGTTCTTCCATTGCGGGTTCTTCTAAGCTAGTGTTATCCCCAATATAATGTTCACTAGTACTATCATAATTATCCACCATTGTATCATTTTCTCCATGATAATACCAAATCTTGTAACCCGGCATAAACCCATGACAATACAAGTGTGACCATACTTCATCTATCACGATAAATCTACGATTCCCACAATTGGTACAAGGGCAATAGATTTTACCGGTTTTTTTTGCTTTCTTCTGCATACCCGCAAATGCCATGAATTCCTGTAGACCTTTTTTGAATTCCTCCGTAACTAGGCTCGTGTCCGGAATTTGATGAGGCTTGTCCATCCATGATCGAAAATAATTATAAGGATTTGAAGAAGATATTTTCGTAAGGAATTAGATAACAGAGATTTTTTTTTTTTGTGATTATAAATGAAGCGTGGAAACGTTTTTATAACGAAAATTTTGTGCATTTTCCGACGGATTTCCGACGGATATAAAGTAGATATTATCGATGTTGGCAACCATGTCGGCAACCATGTCGGCATCTGTCGGTAATCCATCGGAAGTCCGTCGGAAATTCGTCGGAAAATTCCGACGGATGAACGTCGTCGGAAATCCGTCGGCAGTATGTCGGCAACATCAGAATTCGTCAAAAAGTCGTCGGAAATCTGTCGAAAAGTGTCCGACGGATTATGGTTGTCGGAAATCCGTCAGAATTTCTGACGGATTTCCGACGGGTTAATATTTCGGACGGAATTCCGACGGATTTCCGACGGATGAGAAGTTAGTCGGAAATCCGTCGGAGAGTCGTCAGAAATTTCCGACGGAATTATTGCCGTCGGAATTACCGTCGGAAATACACATGTTTTCTTGTAGTGTTCACAATCAAACTGCAACCTCTCACATGGTGATCTTCAAACAAATAGATTGCAACATCCATGATTCCATCCTGGCACTGATCTACCGGAAAGCATTCAAGGACTTACTTTTCCAATGGTTCACCTATGAGTAGTCCATTAATCTAGTTTGGACCAAATCCTTCAATGTTTATCATCAATTATGCTTTTTTATTCTTTTTTGGCCTATTTTAACTTTTTTTGCTCCGCCGAACAAATTGTAAAGCAAACCGATCCATTTTTCTAGTAAATATAATTCACATTTTTATATATATAAAAAAGTGCTTCATGTGCCTTCCGAACGGGCCGGGTCCCTATCTGAGGCCTAGGTCGTCTTAACCTTAGGTTGTTGTTTAGTTTAAAAAACCGACTTGAAAACGAATGCAAATTTAGACTTATATAATTCCAATTAAAACACAAAAGACATTATAAATTGTGACTTGCAAAAGAATGACACCAAACCATCGTTTAAAACCTTAGACAAAGTTAAAGAGGTTCCTTTCACAGCAATCCCCAAAAATCGACTCCTAACTATGCTGAACTTCGTCATCGTGTGTCCTATTCAATTGACACTCGCACACTTTTCGAGTCACCGGCAAGAAACAATGAGACAAGAGCTTTGCAACTCAATGAAATAATTACGAGAAAAAAATAAACTTTTTTTGGTAAAATGTTAAGATTAATACCAATTTTTGAAGTTTTTTACAGCGGTAAAGTGATAACGACGAAGACCAAAATCTACTAATAACGACGAAGAACAACAAGATACACGACGCTTTAGGAATCGGTAAATGGTCACGAAAATAAAGAACCGAGACGAAGCCAGACGAAAGAACACCAATCACACGCCTAAGCGCGGACCATCACGTGTTTGCCACAGCCCCGGGAGAGCTGGATCCATCTTAGTTGCCACGAGCATAATCCCGAGGCCAGTCCCAAACCTCGAGAAAAAAATAAACATGCATCAATCTCATCACATATTTCCATCGCCTCGTGTCTATGACTTTGTTACTTAGCTTCATCGCTATTCAAGTGCATTGTAACCCATGGCCAAAGGCTCATGCCATCTAGGCCATCATATGCATGTACAATCACCTCATCACGTCTATCATGCACAAGGCATTATGCCATTCGTCCATCCATATCCACAAAACACAGTACCAAACCATATCACTACAAGAAAATATCTGATTTTCTACAGAAATTATCGTCAGAAAAAGATAGAAAATGGTCTTTTCCTACCACTTTCTTATGAAAAAAACTTTGCAGTTATCGCTCGTCAGAAATCGAGAATGGTAGGAAAATGGTAGGAAAATTCCTATCAGAAATCTCGTAGGAAAAATTCGTCGGAAATTCGTCGGAAAATGGACTCAAACACATCCCACAGATGCACATGCATAAAACCGAACCAACCTCTTAAAAAAAAAATTTTCAAATTATTTCATAAATTAAAGAAAACGCGAGATAGTCCTATATGCATGCAAATGGACTTACATTACATGGATTACCCGACATATAACCTCCCGACCCAAAATATAATTTAATGCAATTTTCTTGAACCAAAAAGACATTTTAACCAAGATTATATGTATATTTAACATGGCCCGGTCGAAACAGATCAAGGAAAACTCGAGTGAATTGCTCTCTGGCTCAAAAATTCCCAATCGGTTGACCCGATTGCCGAACCGATAATAATCCCCAAAATCAAATTAATCAAATAAAATATGAATTCTCTCGAACCGAAATTTAAACATAAGCATTTGAACTCAAATAACACTCAAATCATAAAATAATTCAATTAATTAAGTCGAATACAATCTCTTATGGTTCATTACTTCGCATGCAAATCTCAAGCCAAGACGCATCAAATATCCCGACAATAAGCCACAACGGTTCAACAATGACATACAGATGCATCAATTTCATGCTTTTAGTTCACCGGAGCAGATCCTAATTCATCACAACAATAAGATCACACAAGGTAAAGGCAATCGTGCATCAACCACGGTGTAAACCTGAGCCCCTTCTCAGATCCAAGATCCTTCTCGGCTCGGGTCAAAAGGTGGGTTTGACGCTGGAGAGCAGACTGAACATGTGCTACAAAGAACAATCAATGCATCGTAGAAAATGCGATAAGGTGTCTCTGAAAATGCAAGTTTCGGAGATTGGTGAATTAGTTGCCACTTGGATTCCTTTGGGTGAGACACTTCCTCGATCAAATCATGAATAATGTGGTTACTCTATAAGAATTCATTGACTGCATCATCATAATTGTATCAAAATTAACATATTCGTATACATAAGATTATGTTGGAACAGATTCATTTGTACCAAGTAAAAAGGAAAATCAAGAAAGAGGAAGAAAAAAGGAAAAACAAACCAAAAGGAAACAAAGCAACAAAGGAAATTGGGCAAAGAGAAAATCATGAAGAAGAAGCAAAAAGAAAAAGGAAATTGGGCAAAAAGGAAATCATGAAGAAATAGCAATTTACTATTCTTGTTTAGAATCACAACTCTATAAATAGAGTTCTAGGCTTAAGGTTTATTGTATCACAAAATAGGATCACAAAGATCAAAGAGAAAGAGAGAAATTAATAAAAGAGAAAAGTTTTTAAAAGAAATCACAAAATCCCAACATGGTATCAGAGCCAAGGTCATGAGTGCAATACCTTTAAAGAAAAAGAAAGAACAAAAAAATCGTTTCGTGCAAAATTCGGTTCGAACTAATTCCGCAGCATAATCGTTCGTGCAAAATCCTTATTCGCGAAAATCAGGTTCGTGCAAAATCCGTGCAGAAGCAAAAGAAGCGTGATCATCACTAAAAACATGCAAACATTAAATATTCCAGTATTTTATGGGCAAAATTATGAGCTTTGGGTTGCAAGGATAAAAATTACTTTGAAGATTCAAGAGCTTTGGGAAGTTGTGGAGAAAGGACTTCCACCGGAGCCAAAACAAAAATCAAAGGTACTAGAAGAATGGAAAAACAAGGAGATGCAAGATATGAAAGGTCTACAACGTTTTTTGGAGATTCTGCTTTTACTGCTAGTACCAGAAGAAGAGCCTTCCATTGCCCCGATGTTGAAACCGCATGTCTCTGTATTTGGGAAGAGAGAACCCAAGACGTTTCTATTTTCAGAAACAGGAATAGTATTGTCCATCAGCTGTGTACTTGACAACATCATGTCCTGCTGCACGTAGCTTGAACCATCAATCTTGAAAACCTCAATATGTTCATCAGTTTGTTGGTAACCCATTACTTCTGATTCACGAATTTCAGATGGAGGAGTAAAAAACCCGGACCCCTCTATGTTTTCCTGCATCGAGTTGTCAAGGATCCCATTGGTTGTAGAGATATTCGCAGCAGTCTGGTCTGCCTCCCACCGGTGTTATGATTTTCAGTAGTCTGCTCTACCCTCATCGTTTGGATCCCCAGCCCACTGTCAGTAGCTTCCACAGCTTTAAAATTCTCAGATATTGCACCGGTAGGCATCAAGGTCGAGGTGTGCAGATTCAGATCCTGGCCTGAAACATTCTCAGCATTCACACTGTTGTCCTTCTCTAAGCTCTGGTGAGCATGCATTACAAATATACAATATTTCCTAATAATATTGTAGATCTTCTAGATCCTTCTATATTTTATACTCTCTTTTAGATTTAAATTAACTATAGAAAACTTTCAAAACTTGATGCATTCTTTGTAAAAATGGTTTTTTTATTAAAAAAAAAATTTACATTCAATTCAACAACAACAAAAAAATCGTTGAAAAATGTATTCAATGAAGGAGTAAGTGGTCTAATGTTTGTCACACATCTGCTGACATCTTACCGGTGTCGAATGCGACTCCACATACCCTCTATGTGTAGAGGTATTTGACTATTGGACCGGTCTGTTGTGATCCAAAATGATGACCAAAAAACAAAAAAGTATTCAATGATGCGTACAACCTCTCTAATTGACTGCATCTTACATAACAGTTGGAATCAATGTCTCGGGATCGTATCTTTACGTCTTTGAAGAGGATTTTTGGACAGTTTTTTTTTTTATAATGACTATGAGGTTTTGGATCTAGACCCTCTTAATTAAGAAATATATCATGATGCACTCCACATCTTAGTCTTGTAGGTTCATTCATGACTTTTTTCATCAATACTTGATCAAAAGATTTTTTACCCTTCGATATTTCTTAGCTTCCTTAAAATTAGATTTAGGTTTAGTCTTTGTACCTTTTTTACTTGCACATTCCATAGAATTTTGTTTCATCTTCAAGAACTTTGATCAAACCCAAAATTACAAGTTGAGTTTGTTCTTTGTATCTTACGTTTCCATAGGCTGAAATATTTATTCCCATCAAAATTCTTCACCTCAGACCTGTTATATGTGTTGAGTCCATGCGCCAACTTTGCTTTTGATTTGATTTCTTGAATCAATACCTTGATTTAATTCTTTTCAACACCCAAAGAGAATCATACAATCTTGCGCTCTTGTATCACTTGCAAATAACTATATCTCTCTCTCAATCTAGTTGCAAATCAATAGAATCATCAGTTAGAATTACATGATGTGAACACCAGTCCCTTTTACGCGAGTTCTCCGATCTTTTAACATGGACATCTTGGTGGAATCTTGTTGCGAAATCGCAAGTGAAACTAGATTAACTCCTTAAAACCTAAGAATAATAGAGAAAACGACTAAGACGTATACCTTTTTGTAGTGTGAATGAACTTTTACGAACTCTAAATATCTTTTTATATAAGTTTCAAAAACCGACACGAATAGAAATTAAAAAAATATAGGAAAATATCTCCTCCGCCCCATGGCATTCTATTCTTTGCTCACTTGAGAAGGATCCACTGCAGTAAATTAAATTTGAAGTCCTCTTGAATAACAAACCGTAAATGGATTGCAATGGAGTATTTCTCAAATGAGCAGGCGAATTTTACAAATTTTACTATAAGATTGAATTATTTACAGAGCTTAATCGAATCGAGCTTTTGTGTTTTACATGTAAAGAATTACAAGAATATAAGGACAAGGAAGAAGAAGACATGCGTACTACTAATATGTTTCAACAGCAAAATAGACATGCCTATAATCTCGGTCCATTCTCACAAAGCAGATCCAACAGAACAATAAAAGTTTATTTTGTTTTTTTCTAAGAAAATAGAAGGTAGGTTTGGAGAGTTGCCAAAAAATAGCCAATGATATTGTTAACTTTTCTTGACCTAATCAGAATGTACTCCGAAATGCATATATTACCCATGAAGAAAACATAGCAACCCATCCACATTTTGATCCCTAGAAAATTGCTATAGCAACGTTATCGTTAACCAAAATAACTTCGCTTTATCTACGTGGTGTCAAGCTCAAACTTTCTTGAAATCCTACGCATTAAACATTTTCCAAGTTGCAAATCAAATTATGTCCTTAAAAGACACAAATATAATCCTCTCGTTGACAATAAGTGGGAAAACTTTCAATGATTAACTCGTTGCAATAAGTTCAAAAATATTAATTAATATTCTCAAGATCATAAACAATAACCTAATAGCCATGATCTTAAACTACATATGAGCATGAGAATAGACATATATTAGTCTAAACGCACTTTGATCTCACATCAGTTCATATTTGAGATAAAAACCGGAAACAAATAGAGTTCAAATCTAGAAAAAGATCATTAAAAAGAAACATGAAATGACTGTTTCACTACTCTTTATGATGTTTCAAACACATCAAAAAGAGCTATTACAATATGGCATGCTTGGGCCTAATCTGAACTTAACCTTAGACAAATTTAATGAGACCTTTCTTTTGAGATATGCTTTTTATGTGATTGATCCTTGCATAATCAGGTTCGAATAGGTTGATCTTTGGATTTCTAGGCTTCGTCAGCGTTATCTTCTCTAGAGATTTTGCGCTCCAGACAAAGAACTCCACGATATCCATCTCATGCCAGTGGTTTTTAAAGCCCATGATCTCGACAAACTTGATAGTGTTCAGACGGTAGTTGTGAATCTGAATATGTTTCTTCTGATGAAGCTCCCAATGATATCCAGGTTCAAATGTGAAATCATTTATCTGCACAGAACAAACCAAAGTTCTAATGGATTAGCCCATTAGTCGAAGAGAAGTATTGTTTGGATATGTATATATATATATATATATACCGAGAGAGAGAGAGAGAGAGAGAGTTTAGGGCACTGTACGTCGATCAAAACCTTTTTGAGGTTACGGCACTGTTCGAGGAATCCAGCGATGTCAAAAAGATTTCATATTGTGGTAGCTTTGAAACAAATCTGAAATTCTTGTAAGTTCCAAAAGCAGAAAGTAGGTTTTCTCATTGCTTCGTCGTTGTATCCATACGTGAAAGCCTATACATATACATGTGTAAGGAAACATCAAAACTCACTCTAAAGCAAGAGTTCAAAATTATAACCAAAAGAAAAAACATGTGAAAGTTGCAGTCTATGTGTGATGAACATTCTCTATCATGATCATTAAAAGAGTTTATGCAAATGATACTCTAAAATCTAACCACTTAAGCTTTAATAATGATGCATGTAACAAAATCAGTACCTAAACTTTTAAAGAATAAGATTTCTGTTAGAATTTATTTGTTTTCAGTGTCAGATCTTATTGTACCTTATCTATATATAGATCAAGTACTTTTTGTAATTTTTGTTTTGATTCCACAACTAGGTTAATTCTAAAATTCGTCTATAATTAATGTTTGGGAAACAGATACAGCGCTAAGACAAAAGAGAATATAAAAAATAATTCTAGGCATGTCTAATAAAGATCTTAAAAAATAATTCTAGGCATGTCTAATAAAGGTCTTTCAGAAATTTTTGTTGGGTCACAAAGTAAAATTTGCAACTTCATTAACGAAAGGTTACGAGACCGAGTTAAAGGTTTAGTAATCCAAATATATTATAAAGTAGGCAACGAGATTCTAATGGTGGGGATGCATAATGTTTTCTTGTAGACGTCTAAGATAAACATTTTCTAAGATCTCAACTCGTGCATATAATCTCAAAATGATATCATAAACTCCACTCAGCTATTATAAATAAACGTGCAGAAAACTATTTTATAAATTTATAAAAACTAAATTACAAAAAAGATTTACCTCAAGAAAGATGTTTGTCGTTGCGAGGACACGAACTCTTGTATAGGCTCCCATATTAGCAAGCACCATTTCAGATGGATCGTAAAAACGCCAAAAAAAAACTCCGCTTATAATGGAGTTTTGCCTCTTTAATCGCGTAGACTCTCGAAAAGTCTACCATCATGAAATATCCATCATACTTGTAGCATTCGAGAGTAGGTGCATTCAACATAATGGACAAGAGATTCCGGGTAGAATCCAAGACCAGCGACTTGAACTTCTTATGATTTTGGGCGTTGATGTTCAATGTCGCATACATTTGACATCTGATTAGCTCAAGCGTCTGGAGGTGGATGCAGTTGCTGAATATCGCATCTATCATCTCTTTTTTCACTTCGCTCTTCGTTAGCGCAAGTGTCCTCAATAACTTTAAACCCTTTGGAGGATTATCCGTTATGTTGAACTCACACCAGCTTAACTTCAAGACTGTTAGCGTCTCGATGGCCGAGAAATCGACTGGGATCTCTATAACTTTCTTTGCTTTAGAGAAATCCAACACAAGTTCTTGGATGTTTTTACCAAGACATGTATTGATCCATGAGAGTATCTTATCTTCCATGCCAATATGATTGAGAAGTAGAACAAATCGATTAATCTCTGAGCCTTTGTGCTGATTGAAAACGCTTTCAATGATGCTTACAACCTTTACTTGACTGCATCTCACGGAGTATATTCCGCTAAAATCAAGGTCTTGAGACCGAATCTCTGTGGTTTTGAATTTTTTGGACATAGAACGGTTTCGTAAAAGAGATTGAATTGGGAGAAACAGCGACATGATGTGTTCCACCAAGTCGTCAGGCAAAGTTTCATCGAGTTTTATCTTCTTATGTGAAGATTCTTGCATTTTCACTATACTCTTAGAAGGATTATTCACAATAATTTTCAGTGAGTAAGAATTTATATGCAGACTATGTCATGGAAAACTGAGTTATTTTTTGGTGATGCTTTCAATTTTTTATTGAATGATTATGATACATTTAATTTATTTGCTTTTGTCTTTTTACATAATACACAGCTGTAATTTCTATATTTTTATGAAAAAACAGATTGGCTGGTCTATTTTTACCTTTTTTTAGAATCTCAACAGTACACTTATGTATGCATGTTTGCTAATATATATAGATTTTTTTCTATATTTTACCAAGAATTAGACACATGTCGTTTTTATTACTAACTAGATTTCAAAAAATGTCAAAACAAATTAAGATTTAGATACATGTTCTAAACAAAATTAACATCTTATGAACTTGATATAAAATTTGCTAGCTGGTAAAAACTTTCAAAAAAAAAATCATTAGATTTTTTATTAACTTCCATTTTAACCTCCGTTTTTTATTTTCCATTTTTTCAAACTTAATAAAAATTTAGATATTTATTAAAAGAGGAGTATTTTTAGAATCTGTTTCAAAACACTCCTTATTTATTTTAATAAATTGAACATGTTGCCAAACATGTATTAAATATGTTGTCAAATATTTAAATAGTCTTATTTCTCATTTATACTATTAAAAAGGGAGTACTTTTGGAATATGTTTCCAAACACCCCTTATTTTTTAAATAAATTGAATCCGATGTTGGAAACCCGATGTCAATTTCATGTAAATTTCCTCCTCTAAGTCATCATGAAGAAACGCGTTGTGTAAGTCCTTATGGTGCACT
This sequence comes from Eutrema japonicum, assembly GCA_030161315.1. Classification (NCBI taxonomy): domain Eukaryota; kingdom Viridiplantae; phylum Streptophyta; class Magnoliopsida; order Brassicales; family Brassicaceae; genus Eutrema; species Eutrema japonicum. The sequence continues at coordinate 50,456,282 of BSQW01000007.1, read as the reverse complement.
TCTCATTTCTTTGCAGCAACAACACGATGAAGACCACGAACCGTCATCATTTTAACCACTGGTGAAAAAGTCTAATCGAAATCTTCTCCTGCAATTTGCTTATTTCCCAATGCAACAAGTCGAGCTTTATGCTGTTCAAGAGATATGTCGGCATTATACTTGATTCGATATCCTACGTGTGATTTTCTTCAAGAGCATGAACTTCTTTTGAACAAGCATTTCTCCATACTTCGTGTTTGATCGCTTCGGAGTAACTCATGGATTCAACACCAGCTGTGACAGCAGCTAAAAACACTTGATGGGATGGAGATAATCCAGCGTTAGAGACATAATTAGTTAAAAGATACGATATCTTACCTTCGACCATTTCAGCGGACAGTGGATCAGAGCCATGGAGAGAGAGATGGGGTTCTTCACAACAGTTCACCGTGTAAGTAAGGAAATTTTTCATTTAACGAAGGGTCTCCGTTCTCTCTGTCCTCGGCCCAGTAACTCAAAATTTTCACTTGAAGAGACCTCTTCATCGGATCTGACCATCGGATTAGACGACGGCTCAACAACCACAATTTCAGGATTAACATCCTTTGTTTCAACGTACTATGTTTCAACATACGCAGTTTCGGGAGTGGTAACTGATATGCTCAAATTAATACCCTAACAGTACTAAAGTAGCAGTTGTAGTATAGCTAGGGGTCGAACCACAAAGACTCAGAGAAGTCGCACAATAGATTGTATAGTGTCAAATCAAGCTAAGCAAATAGGATAAAATAAATGCAATAAATAATAACGAGTTGTAAATTCAATAGAGAGAATATAGGCCCAGGATTTTTCTCAGGAAATCAATGAATGCAGATAAACTAACTAACATGATTCAGATTTAGCGCGGTTATTGAACTGAAATCACTAAAGTATAATTAACCAATTGTCGTTGCGAGAATTATCTAAATATAAATCCTAGGAATTCCAAATCTCTTTGCGAATCCTAAAGTCTAATCAGTTTTAAAGTTCAGGTTTGATATGTTCACAAATCAATTAAACCAAATCTCTTTGCGAATAATCAATTTGCTCACCTAGGTTCTATCAGGTAATTAATCGCATTGTCGTGCCTAATCAATTATCCTAAGATCTAAGTTCCAGATTCGTCAACCTAGAATTAGCGTTGAGAACAATCTATGGCGAAGAACTAATTCAGATTGTGAATCCTAAACAGATAATCAACCTAGCATTCAAAGAAAACCCTTATGAGAACCCTGAACCTAAATTGGATCTACTCAGACATGGAGGATGAAAACAACATGATTGAATAGATCATCAAAGAATCAATAACAAAACAGGAGTTCAGAGTTGTCTCTCCAAAAACCAGATAAAGAATCAAAGTAGCAAAATAAAGCAATAGAAAATAAAGCATAGCCAACAAGATGGCTGTAAAATCCCTATAAATAACCTAAATCATGAATTGGGGCTTCTTGTAATTATTAAAGACTTCTGGACCAAGCTGCGTTGTGTACGTCCTTATGGTGCACTTCTCATTTCTTTGCTGCAACAACATGCTGAAGACCACGAACTGTCATCATTTTAACCACTGGTGAAAAAGTCTAATCGAAATCTTCTCCAGCAATTTGCTTATTTCCCAATGCAACAAGTCGAGCTTTATGCTGTTCAAGAGACATGTCGGCATTATACTTGATTCGATATCCTACGTGTTATTTTCTTCAAGAGCATGAACTTCTTTTGAACAAGCATTTCTCCATACTTCGTGTTTGATCGCTTCGGAGTAACTCATGGGTTCAACACCAGCTGTGACAGCAGCTAAAACAGTTGATGGGATGGAGATAATCCAGCGTTAGAGACATAATTAGTTAAAAGATACGATATCTTACCTTCGACCATTTCAATAGACAGTGGATCAGAGCCATGGAGAGAGAGATGGGGTTCTTCACAACAGTTCACCGTGTAAGTAAGGAAATTTTTCATTTAACGGAGGGTCTCCGTTCTCTCTGTCCTCGGCCCTACAACTCAACATTTTCACTTGAAGAGACCTCTTCATCGGATCTGACCATCGGATAACACGATGGCTCAACAACCACAATTTCAGGATTAACATCCTCTGTTTCAACATATTATGTTTCAACAGACGCAGTTTCGGGAGTGGTAACAACAACTGGTTGTGTATCGGAGGGAACGACTTCAATAGTAACAACATCCGTCAAGGTCCCCCTATTGTTCATGATAGGAACAGGTGAAATAAGCCAACCATCATCAACACCAGAAGACAAAGATAACGAAGGCAGAGAAGGTGAATTTTGAGTTGAAGCATTGACGAAGGGAAATATGCTTACATGAAAAATCACATCTCTTGAAATAATAAATTTTGTTGTATTCATGTCATAGACTTTCCACCCTTTTTGACCAAATAGATATCGGACAAATATACAAGTACGACTCCGAGCACCAAACTTGTCTTTGTATCTTGATCGGAAATTTGTATGACATAGAGATTCAAACACGCATAGATGATCAATCATAGGTGTCTCACTGTGAAGGATTTTTTAAGGAATCTTCCCTTTAAGAACAATAGAAGGTGTCCTATTAATAAAATGGTAAGCCGTGAGCATCGCCTCGCCCCAATAAGTGATTGGCAAATTTCCTGGAAACAACAACGCTCTAGACACATTGAGAATGTGTTTATGCTTTTTTCCACTCGACCATTTTGTTGTGGACTACTAACACAAGACGTATAATGAAGAACACCATTCTCCCAAAAAAATGTAGAAAGGCACATAAACTCAGTACCGTTGTCACTACGAATGCTTTTAACGACCTTGCCAACCCTTTTTCAGCTATCTTGCAAAAAATTTGAAGAACTGTTTTGACCTCTGATTTGGCGAGAAGTAAATATGTCCATACAGCCCGAGAATGGTCATCTACGATGGTTAAAAAAAAGACAGCTCCACACGAAGCCAATACACGATACGGACCCAAAACATCATAATGAATCAAGCCAAAACAATCTATTGATTTATTTTAACTTTCAAAAAACACCTCTCGAATTTTCTATTCCCTAATACATGTGTCACAAGGACTAGGGACAACATATTTTATTAAACTAGAAGAAAACATAGGTAGATATGAAAATACCGAAAGCGACGGATGTTTGAGCCGCTTATGCCACAAATCACGATCAACTGAACCAGAGACTTGATTAACCCATGAAGCCATGATATCTTTGAAATAATAAACCACATTACGCTCTTCATTGGCTCCAATTAGGGTCCCCATGATATGGTCATTTAAAACGCACACCGTATCGGTTAGCAAAACATAACAATTTGTTTGCTTTAACCACTTTGAAACTGAGATCAAAGAACACTTTAAGTTGGGAACAAATAAAAATTTGAGCAGCGTAATACGACCAGACAACGGAAATAAGCCCACGTGAGTGGCAACCGTCTTATTCCCATATGTGAATCCCACCGGACATGGTGGTATCGGAGTAACATGTACAAGAAACGAGAGTTCTTCTGTCATGTGATAAGACGCTTCCGTATCAAGTACTAAATCACCATGTCTACTCTTACCAGAGAGCTTGTCAGAACGTATGTTAGTCTTTTCATGAATCTACTGCGTAAGAGCGAACAACTGCTCTTGAGTGAATTCGGAAAACGTCGAAGAGTTGGATGTTGTGGTGTGAGCATTCTGGACTTTCACCGGTGTGTTTCTACAGTGATTTTGACTTCCAAAATCAGAGTTGAAGGTTCGATCACCACCACGTCCACCTTTGATAGAACCTCGTCCTTCTCCTATGTTCTGGTATCGTTCTTCGAACCATTCTGGAAACCCAATTATCTGCCAACAATTTGCTTTATCATGACCATTGCGACCGCAATGAGTGCACTGAAGTGGGCGATCCCTATGACGAGTGGAGGAATTATGTTCAGATTTGTTAGAAGATCCAAACTAATCAAAGAAAAAAAACCACAACGTTTTGTTGCGATTCACATTCTTTAGCTGAATTGAGACGCTGCTCTTCTCGAATCATCTTAGCATAAATTTCACCGAGATTTGTAGCTTCGGAGAAGATAATAGCCTGACACATTCCTCCAAATAGGACAAGGTAAATTTTCAGTTGAAGCATTGACGAAGGGAAAGATGCTTTCGTGAAAAATCATATCTCTCGAAATAATAATATATTTTGTATCCATTACATAGACTTTTCACTCTTTTTGATCAAATGGATATCCGACAAATATACAAGTACGACTCCGAGCACCAAACTTATCTTTGTCTCCTGATCAGAAATGTGTATAACATAGAGATTCAAACATGCAGAGATGATCAAACGTATAGTGTCTCGTTGTGAAGGATCTCGTAAGGACTCTTCCCTTTCAGAACAATAGAATGTGTTTGATTACAATAGAAGGTGTTTGATTAATAAGATGGGAAGTCGTGATTGCCGCCTCGCCCCAAAAAGTGATTGACAAATTTCCTTGAAACAACAACGCTATAGACACGTTGAGAATGTGTATATGCTTTCTTTGCACTCGACCATTTTGATGTGCAGTACCAACACAAGATGTTTGATGAATAATACCATTCTATTGAAAAAAATGTAGGAAGGAACATAAACTCAGTACCGTTATCACTACGAATGATTTTAACAACCTTGCCAAACTGTTCCTCCTCTGTTATGGTTTCGTTCTTCGAACCATTCTGGAAACCCAATTATCTACCTCTGTTATGGTTTTGTTCCTCCTCTGTTATGGTTTCATTATTCGAACCATTCTGGAAACCCAATTATCTACCAATAATTTGCTTCGAAAGATTAGGTGTTAGAAGCATTGTGCTCTGATACTATGTAAACCTAGGAAAACTTTGAATATTTTTGTGTTGATATCAGACGTCGTATACAACGTATATATATATACAAGATATAAAAACCTTATTTTAACTTGATGTCCAAGCTATACAAACCGTCATAAGGCTCAATACTACTATCCAGCCCAATATCTCTAATACGTTAAAATCAATGAATTTGCTTTGCTTAGCCGGGAAAGAAAAAATAAACTTAATTATTATAAACAATAAATCACGACATTATGATACGTAGCATGTGTGCATTGATATTTCAAATTATTAAGTCTAGAATTTTGCACAAATACAAACAAACAAGAGAACATAGTATGGGAATACATTGGTGTTGAATAAGTGTGCGAGATATTAAAAATAAAACCTTAATTGTAATGATTAGTCTAGATGTTCCTATGGTTCCTAAGCTGACAAGGGAGGAATGGGAGATTGCTAAACTACAGTATATGCTGGATAACCCGAACGTGGAGCTTCTTTCTGATGAAGATGTACCTGTCAGAAACGATTCAAATCGCATGGCGTCGATCGATACCCTACCGAGCATCGATCGATACCCCTCGCAGAAAGAACCAGAAGCCAAGAAATCACGTGAGGTGATCGGAGAAAGAGTTCGCAATTCACTACAACCGCGGAAATTGACACAGAGGGAAGACCCAGGGAAATTCGCAGTACCAAGCTCCATCTCAGGAGTTGATTTCAAAGAGTCTCTTGTCGACTCAGGGGCTAGTGTCAATGTCATCTCAAAGGCAATTGCAGAGCAGTTGGGGGCTACTATTCTATCTCCTAAGACATCTATCACGTTTGCAAACGATTCCACCTCACTTCCATATGGTGAAATCGCTGGTTTGCTAGTCCAAGTAGGAGACTGTCTGGTGCCTACTGATTTTCAGGTTGTGGAGATGGGTGCGATATCTCGTATGCCTATACTCCTGGGACGACCGTTCATGGCTACTGCAGGCGCGATCATAGACACACCTAATAAGAGACTATCTTTCTCTTACATTGACGGTGATGTCTACTATGATGTCATTCCACCTAGGAGTATTCCCACACGTGCCTCTAGCATCAAGGTTATCACAGGAGAGTCGCTAGCAATTGATCTTCTGGAAGAGCCTCCTGATGAGCCTACTGTCACAGACGTTCCAGCTGAACCGCCCAACATCCCCAAGAAGAAGACTAAGGCAACAAAGAAGAAGAAGGCCAAGAACAAAAAGGTCGAGAATCCCCATGTCACTCTGATTCCTCAGAAGTGTGATGGGAATTCGATTGATTACAAGGTCAAATGCAAGGGAGCCTTGAAGCCATTCTCTAAGGCAAGAGTCCTTCTTACTTCTGAGCTGAAAGAGAAAGGGCAGGAGTTTGTGGACAGCATGCTAAGCAGAACTTTGAAGCTAGTAATGTCAAGTGATGGAGCCTGTTTTGATGCAAGCTCTCACTCTTATCCAGCCTGAAGGGCGTTACAGTCAAGCTATTGACGTTAAACGAGCGCTTGGTGGGAGGCAACCCACTGGTGAGTATGTTTTTGATTCGTTTTTATTTTTATTTTCGTTTGTTTTGAGTCTGTGTCAGGATGAACAAGGAGCAACTCGAAATCGCCTAAGCATCGATCGATACCCCTATGGTATCGATCGACACCAATCGCGGATGAAAATTCACAAAGTCGATCTAAGCATGGTATCGATCGATACCATGCCGTGTGTCGATCGACACCGACTGTTCCAGAACGGTAATTTCTTGTTTCTCTTCGTTCTATCCTTTTTCTTTGTTTCTTTCACTGACTCTAGGCTAGATAACACTGAGGACAGTGTTGTTCAAGTCTGGGGGAGGTGTCTGCTGACATTGTTTTCGTTTTTCTTAGAGTCAGTCGTTTTATCAAGTCAAAACTGTTTTATTGAGTCAAAATTTGTTGGAGATGATGATCCTGTGCTTGAACCTATTGATTTGATTTTGTTTTTGAGTACACAGTGTTACAGGATCAGTTCTAGATCGACTAATGAAAAATCCAAAGGCTGACCAGTTGACTAGAAAACATCCATGTCTCCAGCAGAGTTCTTCTGAAGCCTGAGCCAAATTTTTGCACTTCATCAATGTGGTTAGTGTTCATAGAGCTTGATTCATCATTCATATCTGATAAAGGAACCCGTGTGTTTAGAATTATGGTATCTCTCTCCCCTGAAATAAGTTGATAGATTAAGAGCATAAAAGATTGAAATGATTTTCTTCTGAGTAGAGGGTTAGGAAAATTTCCAGCGATCCCATTATTCTACTTAAGAGGGGATGATCACACAAAGGATTGGAAGCGAGGCTAGGATTTTCCTATGATGCCATTATTCGCCTACATCCTTTGATACATAGAGAGGGAAGAACCGGGGATTTGGTGGCAAACACCATCAATACTCGCGTCTCCTACCTTGATATGTATATGCTAAGCTGAAAATAAAAAAAATAATAATAAGGATATAATAAGAAATAAGTCTGGAGGAGAGAAATTGATACAAAAAAGTGTGAAAAAGGGTGGTTCATTTGTCAAGATATTGTCTGGTAAAGAGTCTAGAAGGTTCTTAAATATTAGCTGCAGAGATGAAACTGGCGATGAGGGCTTTACTTGAACAATGCTGTGGGATTTTGTGTGGAGTCTGGAAAAGCTGCAAATGTCTACGGAGAAGTACATGATGGTTAGATCGAAAGCTGATCAGGTGACATTTGGGTACTTGGGAAAAGGGTCTTTTCGATGGTTCAGGAACAGGTGAGTCTCTACGTTTTCAAACCTCTTTTTCTGGTTTAGTCTTCTATTTGCTTGAGGGCAAGCAAAAGGCTAAGTCTGGGGGAGTTGATATATCATGGTTTTTACCCTATTTAAGCCATGATATAAGTCCTTTTTATAGAGTCTTTATAGTATTTTGGAGTCTTTTTAGAGTCTTTTACAGGTCATAGCACGTTTGGAGGATTATTGGAAGTATTGGAGCTTTCTGGAGCAGTTTGTAGCAGAGCTAAAGATCGTGTCGCTGAGAACCTGAATTCACGTCGAGCATCGATCGATACCCCTTGGTATCGATCGACACTCAGCGCAGCAAGACACAACCCGCGAGTTTTCCAAGACTTGAGGAATTGCAAAAGTGCCCAGAAGTCTTTAATAATTACAAGAAGACCCTAGATCGTGTTTTAGGTTATAAATAGGAGTTTCCAGCCACCTGTTTAGGCTATGCGTTTCTATGCCTTTTATGCCTTTTTATGCTTTATTTTCTAGTTTGATTTTACTTGGGTTTAAGAGAGACAAGTCTGAATCTCCCTTCGTCTGAGATCAGATCTCTAAACCCTTCTTCCTATTCTATTGATGATTTATTCAAACATGTCTTTTGATTCAATTGCCATGTCTGAGTAGATCCACTTTAGGTTTAGGGTTTTCTCATAAAGGATTTCTTTGAATGCTAGGTTAATTATCTGTTTAGGATTCACCATCTGAATTAGTTCTTCACCTTAGGTTGTGTTCATAGCTAATTCTAGGTTGACGAATCTGGAACTTAGATCTTAGGATAATTGATTAGGCACGAGAGTGCGATTAATTACCTGATAGAACCTAGGTGAGCAAATTGATTATTCGCAAAGAGATTTGGTTTAATTGATTTGTGAACATATCAAACCTGATATTAAAGCTGATTTAGAATTTAGGATTCGCAAAGAGATTTGGAATTCTTGGGATTTAGATTTAGATAGTTTTCGCAACGAGAGTTGGTTAGCTATATTTTAGTGATTTGAGTTCAAGAACTGCGCTAAATCTGAATCATGTTAGTTAGTTTATCTGCATTCACTGATTTTCTGAGAAAAACCCTGAGCCTATATTTCCCAATTGATTTACAACTCCTTTAATTTCTGCACTGCTTTTAATTACAACTGTTTGGCTTAGCGTAATTCGACACTATAGAATCTATTGTGCGTTTCTGTGAGTCTTCTGTGGTTCGACCCCTAGCTATACTATTACAACTGCTTTAGTACTTCAGGGTATTAAATTGAGCATATCAATTTTGGCGCCGTTGCCGGGGACTCAAATTCGCCATTAGATTTTAGTTTAGAATTTCGACTAAGTTCGACGGTATCGATCGATACTCTGTAGTATCGGTCGATACGCGTCGTCTTCTTTTGTTGGTATCGGTCGACACCACTTGGTATCGATCGATACTCAACGTATTTTTTCTGGTTACTTACGTGCTTTGCCTAGTGTTTTGTTTGCAGGTGTATGCCTGTTCGTGAAACCAGAAGCAACAAGAGCACACAACTAGTTGAACTGTCACTGGAACAGCTAGCGTTTGTGGAACGCACAAACAGAAAGACCAAGCAAACATCAGGGATGAACAATCCAGTGGTTTTAAGAGCTGATGAAGCTGGAATTCTGAGAGACCAAGAGGGTCACGTGTGTAATGAGAGAGGGCAGCGACTTGATGAAGCTGGTAACATCGTTGTCCCTGCTGCGGTTGTTGAGATTGTCGCGCCAGCTGGGCGCGCCAACGCAGGGAATGCTGTGGTTAATCGTGGAAGGACGATTGGTGAATTCAACAGGCCTGACCAGTTTTTCGCCAATCGTTCAGCAATTCGTCCTCCTGCGTTTGAGAGGAATGACTTTGAGCTGAAGCCTGCTTACTTCACTCTAGTGGGACAGCATCTCTTTCATGGTCTCCCTCATGAACATCCAATGGACCATGTAGAGAGGTTCGAGGACTTGGTCACTAGCATCAAGAGCAATGGAGTGTCCTACGACTACCTCTTCTGCAAGCTCTTCCCCTACTCTCTGGGTGGAGAAGCTACTTACTGGCTGAGGCAGCTATCTCCTGGATCGCTAACTAATTGGGAGGACACCAAGAGAGCCTTCCTGATTAACTTCTACGATGACGGAAGATCTGAAGATCTGAGGAATAAGATCTCCACTTTTTCTCAAGGATCTACTGAGGCGTTCAAGGCTGCTTGGACAAGATTCAGATCGTATCAGAGAGATTGTCCACATCATGGATACTCTGATGTGCAGCTGCTGGGTATCTTCTTCAGAGGAGTAGATTGGAGATATCAGATGGGTCTGGACTCTTCGAGCAATGGTAATTTCAACACCAGATATCCTGAGGATGCTATTGTGTTGATTGAGAACTTTGCCTCTAGCAGTAGCACCAAGAGCGCAGATTTCGAGCGCAAGAGGCTGGCTGGTAACATGGATGGGTCACAGATTGCTGAAGTGAAAGCTCAGCTGGATTCTATGCACAGTCTTCTGCTGGGAAGGACAACAAAGGCCGTCCACTTTGCTACTGAGAATGAGGTGGAAGATGTTAACTACATAGGTGGTTTTGGTTTTCAGGGTCAGCGATTCGGATACAACTCCAATCGAAACTTCACCAACAATGCTCACCAAGGAGGGTACCAATCCCCAGCACCCAAAGCTCCTGAGAGTAAGATTGAGGCTATGCTTGAACACCTGGTTCAAGGGCAGGAGAAGATGACAGCCACCTTCAATGGTAAGATGGACACCATGTACACCGATTTGAGTGGAAGGATCGAGGCACTAAATACGAGCCACAGGATGCTGGAGACGCAAGTAGCTCAGACTGCAGCAAATTCCAAGGGAAAGGCGGTTCAATCACACAATGCACACGTCAATGCCATCAGCTTACGTGCAGAAAATCTCGAAGCCATTCCTGAAATCGCACAAGCATCGATCGATACTCCCCAGTATCGATCGATACCAGCCCAGACGTCTGCTAGAATGGATTCAATCACCCGTGTATCGATCGATACCCCATTGGTATCGGTCGATACTAAGGCGATTTCTGAGGAAACAGTTGAAACTTCGACTGTGGTGCCTAAGGTCGTTGCAGAACGAGTGTATGTAACCAGGATGCCTTATCCTATGGTTCCTAAGCTGACAAGGGAGGAATGGGAGATTGCTAAACTACAGTATATGCTGGATAACCCGAACGTGGAGCTTCTTTCTGATGAAGATGTACCTGTCAGAAACGATTCAAATCGCATGGCGTCGATCGATACCCTACCGAGCATCGATCGATACCCCTCGCAGAAAGAACCAGAAGCCAAGAAATCACGTGAGGTGATCGGAGAAAGAGTTCGCAATTCACTACAACCGCGGAAATTGACACAGAGGGAAGACCCAGGGAAATTCGCAGTACCAAGCTCCATCTCAGGAGTTGATTTCAAAGAGTCTCTTGTCGACTCAGGGGCTAGTGTCAATGTCATCTCAAAGGCAATTGCAGAGCAGTTGGGGGCTACTATTCTATCTCCTAAGACATCTATCACGTTTGCAAACGATTCCACCTCACTTCCATATGGTGAAATCGCTGGTTTGCTAGTCCAAGTAGGAGACTGTCTGGTGCCTACTGATTTTCAGGTTGTGGAGATGGGTGCGATATCTCGTATGCCTATACTCCTGGGACGACCGTTCATGGCTACTGCAGGCGCGATCATAGACACACCTAATAAGAGACTATCTTTCTCTTACATTGACGGTGATGTCTACTATGATGTCATTCCACCTAGGAGTATTCCCACACGTGCCTCTAGCATCAAGGTTATCACAGGAGAGTCGCTAGCAATTGATCTTCTGGAAGAGCCTCCTGATGAGCCTACTGTCACAGACGTTCCAGCTGAACCGCCCAACATCCCCAAGAAGAAGACTAAGGCAACAAAGAAGAAGAAGGCCAAGAACAAAAAGGTCGAGAATCCCCATGTCACTCTGATTCCTCAGAAGTGTGATGGGAATTCGATTGATTACAAGGTCAAATGCAAGGGAGCCTTGAAGCCATTCTCTAAGGCAAGAGTCCTTCTTACTTCTGAGCTGAAAGAGAAAGGGCAGGAGTTTGTGGACAGCATGCTAAGCAGAACTTTGAAGCTAGTAATGTCAAGTGATGGAGCCTGTTTTGGTGCAAGCTCTCACTCTTATCCAGCCTGAAGGGCGTTACAGTCAAGCTATTGACGTTAAACGAGCGCTTGGTGGGAGGCAACCCACTGGTGAGTATGTTTTTGATTCGTTTTTATTTTTATTTTCGTTTGTTTTGAGTCTGTGTCAGGATGAACAAGGAGCAACTCGAAATCGCCTAAGCATCGATCGATACCCCTATGGTATCGATCGACACCAATCGCGGATGAAAATTCACAAAGTCGATCTAAGCATGGTATCGATCGATACCATGCCGTGTGTCGATCGACACCGACTGTTCCAGAACGGTAATTTCTTGTTTCTCTTCGTTCTATCCTTTTTCTTTGTTTCTTTCACTGACTCTAGGCTAGATAACACTGAGGACAGTGTTGTTCAAGTCTGGGGGAGGTGTCTGCTGACATTGTTTTCGTTTTTCTTAGAGTCAGTCGTTTTATCAAGTCAAAACTGTTTTATTGAGTCAAAATTTGTTGGAGATGATGATCCTGTGCTTGAACCTATTGATTTGATTTTGTTTTTGAGTACACAGTGTTACAGGATCAGTTCTAGATCGACTAATGAAAAATCCAAAGGCTGACCAGTTGACTAGAAAACATCCATGTCTCCAGCAGAGTTCTTCTGAAGCCTGAGCCAAATTTTTGCACTTCATCAATGTGGTTAGTGTTCATAGAGCTTGATTCATCATTCATATCTGATAAAGGAACCCGTGTGTTTAGAATTATGGTATCTCTCTCCCCTGAAATAAGTTGATAGATTAAGAGCATAAAAGATTGAAATGATTTTCTTCTGAGTAGAGGGTTAGGAAAATTTCCAGCGATCCCATTATTCTACTTAAGAGGGGATGATCACACAAAGGATTGGAAGCGAGGCTAGGATTTTCCTATGATGCCATTATTCGCCTACATCCTTTGATACATAGAGAGGGAAGAACCGGGGATTTGGTGGCAAACACCATCAATACTCGCGTCTCCTACCTTGATATGTATATGCTAAGCTGAAAATAAAAAAAATAATAATAAGGATATAATAAGAAATAAGTCTGGAGGAGAGAAATTGATACAAAAAAGTGTGAAAAAGGGTGGTTCCTTTGTCAAGATATTGTCTGGTAAAGAGTCTAGAATGTTCTTAAATATTAGCTGCAGAGATGAAACTGGCGATGAGGGCTTTACTTGAACAATGCTGTGGGATTTTGTGTGGAGTCTGGAAAAGCTGCAAATGTCTACGGAGAAGTACATGATGGTTAGATCGAAAGCTGATCAGGTGACATTTGGGTACTTGGGAAAAGGGTCTTTTCGATGGTTCAGGAACAGGTGAGTCTCTACGTTTTCAAACCTCTTTTTCTGGTTTAGTCTTCTATTTGCTTGAGGGCAAGCAAAAGGCTAAGTCTGGGGGAGTTGATATATCATGGTTTTTACCCTATTTAAGCCATGATATAAGTCCTTTTTATAGAGTCTTTATAGTATTTTGGAGTCTTTTTAGAGTCTTTTACAGGTCATAGCACGTTTGGAGGATTATTGGAAGTATTGGAGCTTTCTGGAGCAGTTTGTAGCAGAGCTAAAGATCGTGTCGCTGAGAACCTGAATTCACGTCGAGCATCGATCGATACCCCTTGGTATCGATCGACACTCAGCGCAGCAAGACACAACCCGCGAGTTTTCCAAGACTTGAGGAATTGCAAAAGTGCCCAGAAGTCTTTAATAATTACAAGAAGACCCTAGATCGTGTTTTAGGTTATAAATAGGAGTTTCCAGCCACCTGTTTAGGCTATGCGTTTCTATGCCTTTTATGCCTTTTTATGCTTTATTTTCTAGTTTGATTTTACTTGGGTTTAAGAGAGACAAGTCTGAATCTCCCTTAGTCTGAGATCAGATCTCTAAACCCTTCTTCCTATTCTATTGATGATTTATTCAAACATGTCTTTTGATTCAATTGCCATGTCTGAGTAGATCCACTTTAGGTTTAGGGTTTTCTCATAAAGGATTTCTTTGAATGCTAGGTTAATTATCTGTTTAGGATTCACCATCTGAATTAGTTCTTCACCTTAGGTTGTGTTCATAGCTAATTCTAGGTTGACGAATCTGGAACTTAGATCTTAGGATAATTGATTAGGCACGAGAGTGCGATTAATTACCTGATAGAACCTAGGTGAGCAAATTGATTATTCGCAAAGAGATTTGGTTTAATTGATTTGTGAACATATCAAACCTGATATTAAAGCTGATTTAGAATTTAGGATTCGCAAAGAGATTTGGAATTCTTGGGATTTAGATTTAGATAGTTTTCGCAACGAGAGTTGGTTAGCTATATTTTAGTGATTTGAGTTCAAGAACTGCGCTAAATCTGAATCCTGTTAGTTAGTTTATCTGCATTCACTGATTTTCTGAGAAAAACCCTGAGCCTATATTTCCCAATTGATTTACAACTCCTTTAATTTCTGCACTGCTTTTAATTACAACTGTTTGGCTTAGCGTAATTCGACACTATAGAATCTATTGTGCGTTTCTGTGAGTCTTCTGTGGTTCGACCCCTAGCTATACTATTACAACTGCTTTAGTACTTTAGGGTATTAAATTGAGCATATCAAAATGATACTCTAAAATCTAACCACTTAAGCTTTAATAATGATGCATGTAACAAAATCAGTACCTAAACTTTTAAAGAATAAGATTTCTGTTAGAATTTATTTGTTTTCAGTGTCAGATCTTATTGTACCTTATCTATATATAGATCAAGTACTTTTTGTAATTTTTGTTTTGATTCCACAACTAGGTTAATTCTAAAATTCGTCTATAATTAATGTTTGGGAAACAGATACAGCGCTAAGACAAAAGAGAATATAAAAAATAATTCTAGGCATGTCTAATAAAGATCTTAAAAAATAATTCTAGGCATGTCTAATAAAGGTCTTTCAGAAATTTTTGTTGGGTCACAAAGTAAAATTTGCAACTTCATTAACGAAAGGTTACGAGACCGAGTTAAAGGTTTAGTAATCCAAATATATTATAAAGTAGGCAACGAGATTCTAATGGTGGGGATGCATAATGTTTTCTTGTAGACGTCTAAGATAAACATTTTCTAAGATCTCAACTCGTGCATATAATCTCAAAATGATATCATAAACTCCACTCAGCTATTATAAATAAACGTGCAGAAAACTATTTTATAAATTTATAAAAACTAAATTACAAAAAAGATTTACCTCAAGAAAGATGTTTGTCGTTGCGAGGACACGAACTCTTGTATAGGCTCCCATATTAGCAAGCACCATTTCAGATGGATCGTAAAAACGCCAAAAAAAAACTCCGCTTATAATGGAGTTTTGCCTCTTTAATCGCGTAGACTCTCGAAAAGTCTACCATCATGAAATATCCATCATACTTGTAGCATTCGAGAGTAGGTGCATTCAACATAATGGACAAGAGATTCCGGGTAGAATCCAAGACCAGCGACTTGAACTTCTTATGATTTTGGGCGTTGATGTTCAATGTCGCATACATTTGACATCTGATTAGCTCAAGCGTCTGGAGGTGGATGCAGTTGCTGAATATCGCATCTATCATCTCTTTTTTCACTTCGCTCTTCGTTAGCGCAAGTGTCCTCAATAACTTTAAACCCTTTGGAGGATTATCCGTTATGTTGAACTCACACCAGCTTAACTTCAAGACTGTTAGCGTCTCGATGGCCGAGAAATCGACTGGGATCTCTATAACTTTCTTTGCTTTAGAGAAATCCAACACAAGTTCTTGGATGTTTTTACCAAGACATGTATTGATCCATGAGAGTATCTTATCTTCCATGCCAATATGATTGAGAAGTAGAACAAATCGATTAATCTCTGAGCCTTTGTGCTGATTGAAAACGCTTTCAATGATGCTTACAACCTTTACTTGACTGCATCTCACGGAGTATATTCCGCTAAAATCAAGGTCTTGAGACCGAATCTCTGTGGTTTTGAATTTTTTGGACATAGAACGGTTTCGTAAAAGAGATTGAATTGGGAGAAACAGCGACATGATGTGTTCCACCAAGTCGTCAGGCAAAGTTTCATCGAGTTTTATCTTCTTATGTGAAGATTCTTGCATTTTCACTATACTCTTAGAAGGATTATTCACAATAATTTTCAGTGAGTAAGAATTTATATGCAGACTATGTCATGGAAAACTGAGTTATTTTTTGGTGATGCTTTCAATTTTTTATTGAATGATTATGATACATTTAATTTATTTGCTTTTGTCTTTTTACATAATACACAGCTGTAATTTCTATATTTTTATGAAAAAACAGATTGGCTGGTCTATTTTTACCTTTTTTTAGAATCTCAACAGTACACTTATGTATGCATGTTTGCTAATATATATAGATTTTTTTCTATATTTTACCAAGAATTAGACACATGTCGTTTTTATTACTAACTAGATTTCAAAAAATGTCAAAACAAATTAAGATTTAGATACATGTTCTAAACAAAATTAACATCTTATGAACTTGATATAAAATTTGCTAGCTGGTAAAAACTTTCAAAAAAAAAATCATTAGATTTTTTATTAACTTCCATTTTAACCTCCGTTTTTTATTTTCCATTTTTTCAAACTTAATAAAAATTTAGATATTTATTAAAAGAGGAGTATTTTTAGAATCTGTTTCAAAACACTCCTTATTTATTTTAATAAATTGAACATGTTGCCAAACATGTATTAAATATGTTGTCAAATATTTAAATAGTCTTATTTCTCATTTATACTATTAAAAAGGGAGTACTTTTGGAATATGTTTCCAAACACCCCTTATTTTTTAAATAAATTGAATCCGATGTTGGAAACCCGATGTCAATTTCATGTAAATTTCCTCCTCTAAGTCATCATGAAGAAACGCGTTGTGTAAGTCCTTATGGTGCACTTCTCATTTCTTTGCAGCAACAACACGATGAAGACCACGAACCGTCATCATTTTAACCACTGGTGAAAAAGTCTAATCGAAATCTTCTCCTGCAATTTGCTTATTTCCCAATGCAACAAGTCGAGCTTTATGCTGTTCAAGAGATATGTCGGCATTATACTTGATTCGATATCCTACGTGTGATTTTCTTCAAGAGCATGAACTTCTTTTGAACAAGCATTTCTCCATACTTCGTGTTTGATCGCTTCGGAGTAACTCATGGATTCAACACCAGCTGTGACAGCAGCTAAAAACACTTGATGGGATGGAGATAATCCAGCGTTAGAGACATAATTAGTTAAAAGATACGATATCTTACCTTCGACCATTTCAGCGGACAGTGGATCAGAGCCATGGAGAGAGAGATGGGGTTCTTCACAACAGTTCACCGTGTAAGTAAGGAAATTTTTCATTTAACGAAGGGTCTCCGTTCTCTCTGTCCTCGGCCCAGTAACTCAAAATTTTCACTTGAAGAGACCTCTTCATCGGATCTGACCATCGGATTAGACGACGGCTCAACAACCACAATTTCAGGATTAACATCCTTTGTTTCAACGTACTATGTTTCAACATACGCAGTTTCGGGAGTGGTAACTGATATGCTCAAATTAATACCCTAACAGTACTAAAGTAGCAGTTGTAGTATAGCTAGGGGTCGAACCACAAAGACTCAGAGAAGTCGCACAATAGATTGTATAGTGTCAAATCAAGCTAAGCAAATAGGATAAAATAAATGCAATAAATAATAACGAGTTGTAAATTCAATAGAGAGAATATAGGCCCAGGATTTTTCTCAGGAAATCAATGAATGCAGATAAACTAACTAACATGATTCAGATTTAGCGCGGTTATTGAACTGAAATCACTAAAGTATAATTAACCAATTGTCGTTGCGAGAATTATCTAAATATAAATCCTAGGAATTCCAAATCTCTTTGCGAATCCTAAAGTCTAATCAGTTTTAAAGTTCAGGTTTGATATGTTCACAAATCAATTAAACCAAATCTCTTTGCGAATAATCAATTTGCTCACCTAGGTTCTATCAGGTAATTAATCGCATTGTCGTGCCTAATCAATTATCCTAAGATCTAAGTTCCAGATTCGTCAACCTAGAATTAGCGTTGAGAACAATCTATGGCGAAGAACTAATTCAGATTGTGAATCCTAAACAGATAATCAACCTAGCATTCAAAGAAAACCCTTATGAGAACCCTGAACCTAAATTGGATCTACTCAGACATGGAGGATGAAAACAACATGATTGAATAGATCATCAAAGAATCAATAACAAAACAGGAGTTCAGAGTTGTCTCTCCAAAAACCAGATAAAGAATCAAAGTAGCAAAATAAAGCAATAGAAAATAAAGCATAGCCAACAAGATGGCTGTAAAATCCCTATAAATAACCTAAATCATGAATTGGGGCTTCTTGTAATTATTAAAGACTTCTGGACCAAGCTGCGTTGTGTACGTCCTTATGGTGCACTTCTCATTTCTTTGCTGCAACAACATGCTGAAGACCACGAACTGTCATCATTTTAACCACTGGTGAAAAAGTCTAATCGAAATCTTCTCCAGCAATTTGCTTATTTCCCAATGCAACAAGTCGAGCTTTATGCTGTTCAAGAGACATGTCGGCATTATACTTGATTCGATATCCTACGTGTTATTTTCTTCAAGAGCATGAACTTCTTTTGAACAAGCATTTCTCCATACTTCGTGTTTGATCGCTTCGGAGTAACTCATGGGTTCAACACCAGCTGTGACAGCAGCTAAAACAGTTGATGGGATGGAGATAATCCAGCGTTAGAGACATAATTAGTTAAAAGATACGATATCTTACCTTCGACCATTTCAATAGACAGTGGATCAGAGCCATGGAGAGAGAGATGGGGTTCTTCACAACAGTTCACCGTGTAAGTAAGGAAATTTTTCATTTAACGGAGGGTCTCCGTTCTCTCTGTCCTCGGCCCTACAACTCAACATTTTCACTTGAAGAGACCTCTTCATCGGATCTGACCATCGGATAACACGATGGCTCAACAACCACAATTTCAGGATTAACATCCTCTGTTTCAACATATTATGTTTCAACAGACGCAGTTTCGGGAGTGGTAACAACAACTGGTTGTGTATCGGAGGGAACGACTTCAATAGTAACAACATCCGTCAAGGTCCCCCTATTGTTCATGATAGGAACAGGTGAAATAAGCCAACCATCATCAACACCAGAAGACAAAGATAACGAAGGCAGAGAAGGTGAATTTTGAGTTGAAGCATTGACGAAGGGAAATATGCTTACATGAAAAATCACATCTCTTGAAATAATAAATTTTGTTGTATTCATGTCATAGACTTTCCACCCTTTTTGACCAAATAGATATCGGACAAATATACAAGTACGACTCCGAGCACCAAACTTGTCTTTGTATCTTGATCGGAAATTTGTATGACATAGAGATTCAAACACGCATAGATGATCAATCATAGGTGTCTCACTGTGAAGGATTTTTTAAGGAATCTTCCCTTTAAGAACAATAGAAGGTGTCCTATTAATAAAATGGTAAGCCGTGAGCATCGCCTCGCCCCAATAAGTGATTGGCAAATTTCCTGGAAACAACAACGCTCTAGACACATTGAGAATGTGTTTATGCTTTTTTCCACTCGACCATTTTGTTGTGGACTACTAACACAAGACGTATAATGAAGAACACCATTCTCCCAAAAAAATGTAGAAAGGCACATAAACTCAGTACCGTTGTCACTACGAATGCTTTTAACGACCTTGCCAACCCTTTTTCAGCTATCTTGCAAAAAATTTGAAGAACTGTTTTGACCTCTGATTTGGCGAGAAGTAAATATGTCCATACAGCCCGAGAATGGTCATCTACGATGGTTAAAAAAAAGACAGCTCCACACGAAGCCAATACACGATACGGACCCAAAACATCATAATGAATCAAGCCAAAACAATCTATTGATTTATTTTAACTTTCAAAAAACACCTCTCGAATTTTCTATTCCCTAATACATGTGTCACAAGGACTAGGGACAACATATTTTATTAAACTAGAAGAAAACATAGGTAGATATGAAAATACCGAAAGCGACGGATGTTTGAGCCGCTTATGCCACAAATCACGATCAACTGAACCAGAGACTTGATTAACCCATGAAGCCATGATATCTTTGAAATAAAAAACCACATTACGCTCTTCATTGGCTCCAATTAGGGTCCCCATGATATGGTCATTTAAAACGCACACCGTATCGGTTAGCAAAACATAACAATTTGTTTGCTTTAACCACTTTGAAACTGAGATCAAAGAACACTTTAAGTTGGGAACAAATAAAAATTTGAGCAGCGTAATACGACCAGACAACGGAAATAAGCCCACGTGAGTGGCAACCGTCTTATTCCCATATGTGAATCCCACCGGACATGGTGGTATCGGAGTAACATGTACAAGAAACGAGAGTTCTTCTGTCATGTGATAAGACGCTTCCGTATCAAGTACTAAATCACCATGTCTACTCTTACCAGAGAGCTTGTCAGAACGTATGTTAGTCTTTTCATGAATCTACTGCGTAAGAGCGAACAACTGCTCTTGAGTGAATTCGGAAAACGTCGAAGAGTTGGATGTTGTGGTGTGAGCATTCTGGACTTTCACCGGTGTGTTTCTACAGTGATTTTGACTTCCAAAATCAGAGTTGAAGGTTCGATCACCACCACGTCCACCTTTGATAGAACCTCGTCCTTCTCCTATGTTCTGGTATCGTTCTTCGAACCATTCTGGAAACCCAATTATCTGCCAACAATTTGCTTTATCATGACCATTGCGACCGCAATGAGTGCACTGAAGTGGGCGATCCCTATGACGAGTGGAGGAATTATGTTCAGATTTGTTAGAAGATCCAAACTAATCAAAGAAAAAAAACCACAACGTTTTGTTGCGATTCACATTCTTTAGCTGAATTGAGACGCTGCTCTTCTCGAATCATCTTAGCATAAATTTCACCGAGATTTGTAGCTTCGGAGAAGATAATAGCCTGACACATTCCTCCAAATAGGACAAGGTAAATTTTCAGTTGAAGCATTGACGAAGGGAAAGATGCTTTCGTGAAAAATCATATCTCTCGAAATAATAATATATTTTGTATCCATTACATAGACTTTTCACTCTTTTTGATCAAATGGATATCCGACAAATATACAAGTACGACTCCGAGCACCAAACTTATCTTTGTCTCCTGATCAGAAATGTGTATAACATAGAGATTCAAACATGCAGAGATGATCAAACGTATAGTGTCTCGTTGTGAAGGATCTCGTAAGGACTCTTCCCTTTCAGAACAATAGAATGTGTTTGATTACAATAGAAGGTGTTTGATTAATAAGATGGGAAGTCGTGATTGCCGCCTCGCCCCAAAAAGTGATTGACAAATTTCCTTGAAACAACAACGCTATAGACACGTTGAGAATGTGTATATGCTTTCTTTGCACTCGACCATTTTGATGTGCAGTACCAACACAAGATGTTTGATGAATAATACCATTCTATTGAAAAAAATGTAGGAAGGCACATAAACTCAGTACCGTTATCACTACGAATGATTTTAACAACCTTGCCAAACTGTTCCTCCTCTGTTATGGTTTCGTTCTTCGAACCATTCTGGAAACCCAATTATCTACCTCTGTTATGGTTTTGTTCCTCCTCTGTTATGGTTTCATTATTCGAACCATTCTGGAAACCCAATTATCTACCAATAATTTGCTTCGAAAGATTAGGTGTTAGAAGCATTGTGCTCTGATACTATGTAAACCTAGGAAAACTTTGAATATTTTTGTGTTGATATCAGACGTCGTATACAACGTATATATATATACAAGATATAAAAACCTTATTTTAACTTGATGTCCAAGCTATACAAACCGTCATAAGGCTCAATACTACTATCCAGCCCAATATCTCTAATACGTTAAAATCAATGAATTTGCTTTGCTTAGCCGGGAAAGAAAAAATAAACTTAATTATTATAAACAATAAATCACGACATTATGATACGTAGCATGTGTGCATTGATATTTCAAATTATTAAGTCTAGAATTTTGCACAAATACAAACAAACAAGAGAACATAGTATGGGAATACATTGGTGTTGAATAAGTGTGCGAGATATTAAAAATAAAACCTTAATTGTAATGATTAGTCTAGATGTTTTTCCTAAAATTATTAGTCTAGATGTTTTCCCTCAAATTGTTTATCGGATTCTTAAACTTGACTAACAATTGTACTTAAAAAAAAATCCCAAAAAAACAAAGGCGACTTGCAAAATGAACGTCTTTCACCAACGTAATATGCAGAGCCGGGCTTGGGTAGAAGCCCATGAAACATGTGTTTCGGGGCCGGTAAGAATAAAACTAATTTAGGGGCCAATTTTATTAAAAATAAGTTTGTCTAGATGGTTTAGAGTGAGCATATGGTTTGATTTGGTTTAGAGTTCGACTCCTCAAGGTGACATTTTGTGTGTTTTTTTTCCCTTTTTTTGTTTTTTCGTTCCATACTTTTTATTTTAATTGAAACGTGTTTTATAAAAAAGGAAATAGATTAATAAGACAATTATAAGTAATAAAAATATAAAAATAAAAACAAATCTAATTACCCTAATTGACCTCTCTTTAACTCTATTTGTTTTCCATTCATCCTCGCCGGCAGCCTTTCGATCTCTAATCGTTGCTCGGTGTTATTATATTTTGACATATTTCACTTAAATTTTCTTCTGTTTCGATATCGGTAAAATATTGGTGTTTTTTTTTACGTTAAAATATTTTATATATATGATTAAGGGGCCAAATTTTTTTCTCCGCTTTTAGCCTGAGAAATCTCAGGCCCGGCTCTGGTAATATGCATAGGTAACCTTCAATAGCATCTTCATAAATTATCAATTTTTATTGATGAAAATAATCATGAGTTCACATAAATATTTTCAGTGCTAGCCTATAATTTTACTATCGTTGGTTAATATTCATCATAGATTTCTAGTTACATATATACAACATAAACTTGCTAAAACTATCAAAAACTTGCTAAAATTTATAGATATACATTTTTCTTATAATATTTACTAGTTTCAAAAACAGTAAATCGTAAACTATATCCTAAAATCCTTACTCTAAATCATAGTAAAATAAATACTAAACCCAAACCGCTAGATTAAGCTTTGTTACAAGCCATAAACCATCTATAAAAAATCCAAATCATAAATGCTTAATCTGTAAACATTTAATTCTATACCCAAACCACCGGCCAAGAAAAAATACAAATCCCTAGTAAGAAATTAGTAAATCCGAACATACTAGTGTAGGGAAATCTAAATTCTAAATTGGAATGAGGAACCCATACATAATAACGTAACTATCCAACGAGATTATAATATTATAAAGGCTAGAGCACTAAACCCCAATAAAGGATAAGTGAATGCAAACAGGTTAATGTTCAGTAGGCTATCCATAGAAAACATATAGTCAAGAAAAAAACCCCTAAATTAGAAATCTAAACCCTAAATTGTAATAAATGAATCCAAACATAAATCACAACTACCGAACGAAGTGATATTCTAAACGATAAACATTAAATCCTAGTAAATTAGTGAACCCAAACCGATTAATGTAAAGTATGCTATCCATACAATACATATGGCAATAAAAAACTAACCTCTAAATTGTATTGGAATAACCTAATCGCAATATCTTAACAACCCAACGAAATGAGTTAACTTTCCAATGCCGTAACTACCTAACAATGTTACAAATAATTAATGTTCATCTTCTTAAGTTACACCATGAAATTGTCATCTTTCAAATTTTACCAATTCATTAGAGGTGTTTAGATACCTAATATAAATTTGATTATAGTTTATAATATATTATCGATATCAGTAGAAACAAAATATATTATATTAGCATTTGAAAAAAAATGATTAGAAAAAATAAATGTGCTAGCCTTGAAAAATTAGAAAAGAGAGAATTAAAAAATAAAAATAAATAAAGATCAAAAATATGACACCAAAAAGGATTTTATCTAATAACCCTTTAAAAATAGACATAAAAGCCTTTTTGTCATTTGTATTATTATTTTATTATAAAAATGTGTAAGGATAATTTAACAACGAACAAGTATTTTCCTCCACAAAGATCCACGATTAAGAAGGAGCAAATTGGCCAGTGGTTGCCACATCTCTATTGCCATCTTACCGGTGTCGAGTTCGATTTCATCTGCCTTCCATGTGTGGGGGTATTTGGCTATTAGACCGGCATGTTGTGGCCCAAAAATGATGACAAAAAATGATCCACGATCACAATGAACGACTCTTCTTCTACCACTCTGGAGATTTCCGGTAACAACTCAAATTTTGTTTCATTAAAATTTGATTTGATTTTTTTTATTTCTAAATTTTATTTCAAGTCTAATCATAAATACTAGTATATTAATTAAGGGGACGTTTTACACGTGTACATTAATTTTGTTTAACTAGAATTTGATTAACGGACTAGGGTTAGTGTCTTTAGTTGCTAATATCTTGCCGCTTAAGTTTAAGAGGGGAAAGATACGTACATTCAGTGGGTGAGGGAAAGGGGAATTATTATTTTTGTTTTTTTCGTCGCCGTCACTTCGTTTATTTATCTTTCCGATCTCTACATCATCTAATCAAATAAAAGTGAGTTCTTCTCTACATCTATATATTGACTATTTTCGTTGATAATTCAGAGTGGGTCTTTATTTTCTCTATTGGTCTTTGATTTAACTCTTTGTATTAATTAACATCATTAATTTTTGTTATTGATTTGTTTTGTTAAACGTAAGAACTTGTGATCTGTTTAGTTATCTTCTAAATGATAGTATTTTAAAGTTGCCTATATAACAGTGACAATTTCCTTGCTTTGATCTTTTGTTTAAATCATGATGATTCTTGGCCTTGTTATAGATCCGATGTGAAAATTATGTGTTGATTGATTATTGTAGTCATGTTCTAGTTTGATATATGTTTTGAGATTAAGTTTAATATTGTTCGGTTGTTTAGTCAATACATAGCTAATCTATTTTGTTAAATTAGTTTCAGGAATTGTTTTGATTTTTTATTTTTTCTTATATGATTTTGTTGAGTTTATGATTTGAGTTATTAGGTATATTATATATATTGTATGACCAAACAAATAGACTTATATATTATGTGATAAGATTGAGCAATTAGACTTATTTATCTATTTTGAGCAATTCGGCTTATTCATCTAAACAACTAGGCTTATTTGTCTGAGCAAATAAGTTTATTTATCTGAGCAACTAGGCTTATATGTCTGAGCAAATAAGTTTATTTATCTAAGCAACTAAGCTTATCTGTCTAATCAAATAGGCTTATTTGTATGAGCAATTAGGCTTATATATCTAAATTTATATATATGATGAGTGTTTATATATTATGGTATTAGCAATTAGGCTTACGAAAATGAGTAATGTGGCTTTAGGAGTTGAAAGAACTATGTTCGATAAGAATTAATATGTATGCAAAAATCAAAACAGTTTTAGGAGTACCAATACGTGAACATTACCAAATGCTGGAACATGAGTTTGTTGTTCTTTATTTAAGATGCAGAACAATCGCAATTACAAATTACGTTTGTATTAACTAATTGAAATCCAATAGTTTACAGAAACACAAAACTTACTTGATGAAATCTTCTTCTTTGTGGTTTAATCGGATTGTTGATGATAGAGGCTTGCTTGAGCAATCTCCTAAGACAGAATTTCGTCCCTACTGTGGTGTATGTAGCTTTCGATGGACGTCTCTCTTGAGGATACAACTATCAATCTCCGTAGTGACACCGTACGGAGATTCTCGCAAACTCTATTCTGAGTTTCTTAGAAATAGTTTGAGAAAAGAAGAAGAAACAAATCAAATTGTTTTTCTCTCAATTCCCCCCTGCAATTGGGTTGTCCTCTTTTTATATTTACCAGAGAGGTGCTTGAAGATTCAATCGTTGTTTTTCACATCCGAAAGAAAAGGTGCCTTCTCCCAATCGACACAGATTTGATAAAGGAGGTGTAAGTATATGTGTCTGTAAATTATGTAAGTATAGGTGTGTTTTATTAAAACGACACCGTTGTTTATATCCAACAATACCCCACATTTTCTTATTCAAACTCAACAATACCCCACATTTGAATAGAAAATAAGTTCTACAATTTCTTAGAAAGTAGATACAATATGCATCGGTGAAGGTGTCTTTTGGACTTGAACCTTTCCTAGTAAACACTTATCGGATTTACTTGTGGGTAGTGAACTCTAGTCTTGAACTAACCACATTTTATAGTAAACCGAGACAATAAGTGAAACACATATATCATCAGCTCATTTCAAGTTTATACGGTTGTGTTCATTTTGGTCCTGAACATGTCCCGACTTCGTGAGAGCTCTAGAAAATCTAGCCATATCAATTCTCATAGGTGCGACCGCGACACCACTCTCATATAGGTAATGTTAATTAAGGATACTCCATTCTATCCCCTTTAGAAAAGATATTAACGTTATTAAGAATATATATTCATCCCTTGATCGTCAATGGAAACACATTTTACTCCATAGGAATGAGAAATGTGTATTTCTCCCTTGAGTCTTCCTCAGCTAGTTTGCCTTTTGAACCTAAACCATGGGATCTCCAATGTTGCTAGGTAAGGTTTCCACCAAGTGGTGACTCATTGTGTTGGCTTTAACCCTATTCCCCTCGAAGTGAATACGACTTGCTCTTTCGGTAGGCCTTTGGTCAAAGGATCAGCCAAGTTTTCCTTTGATCTAATATAATCCAATGCTATCACTCCATTGGAAAGCAACTGTCGTATTGTAGCATGCCTCCGGCGAATATGCCTTGACTTGCCATTGTAAATTTTATTTTTCCCTCTATTTAATGCAGCCATACTATCACAATGGATACATAAGGCAGTCACCGGCTTTGGCCATAGTGGAATATCTTCAACAAAATTCCTAAGCCATTCGGCTTCCTCCGCAGCTTTATCTAATGCAATGAATTCAGATTCCATTGTAGAGCGTGCAATACACGTTTGCTTAGATGATTTCCACGACACGGCACCACCACCAAGTGTAAACACATACCCACTTGTGGATTTACTATCCGTACTTCCAGAGATCCAATTTGCATCACTATATCCTTCTAACACAGGAGGATATTTTGTGAAATATAAACCATAATTAATTGTATGCTTTAAGTATCTCAATACTCTAATCAAAGCATTCCAATGTTCTCTATTTGGATTACTTGAATATCGACTTAATCGGCTCAATGAATAAGCCAAGTCTGGCCTAGTACAGTTAGTAATGTACATAAGACTTCCAAGAATTTGTGTGTACTCTAACTGAGACACACTTTCACCTTCATTCTTTGAAAGCTTACACGTTGGATCAAATGGTGTAACAACTGGTCTATCATTAAAGTGACCAAACTTCTTCAGAACTTTTTCCACATAATGAGATTGATTAAGTGAATAACCATTTGGCTCTCGTTTAATTCTAATTCCAAGAATTACATCAGCCACTCCCATGTCTTTCATTTCGAAATTTTCACTAAGCATCTTCTTTGTGGAATTGATAATATCTTTACTTGTTCCCATTATCAACATATCATCCACATATAGACATACAATGATCGTATCATTTTTAGTTTTCTTAATGTAGACACACTTGTCACATTCATTTATAGTAAAACCATACGATCTCATTGTATTGTCAAACTTCTCATGCCATTGTTTTGGCGCTTGCTTAAGTCCATATAAAGACTTCATGAGCTTACATACTTTCTTTTCTTTCCCTTTAACTATAAAGCCTTCGGGTTGTTCCATATATATTTCTTCATCTAATTCACCATTAAGGAATGCCGTTTTAACATCCATTTGATGAATTTCTAGATCATATATGGATGAAATTGCTATTAGCAATCTGATCGAAGTGATCCTTGTCACCGGAGAGTACGTATCAAAGAAATCAAGACCTTCTTTTTGACGAAATCCTTTCGCCACCAATCTCGCTTTATATTTCTCAATTGTACCATCCGGTCTTAGCTTCTTTGTGAATATCCATTTATGTCCAATTGGTTTATTTCCCGGTGGTAAATCAACCAATTCCCATGTATGGTTACTTAAAATCGATTCAACTTCACTTTGAATCGCCTCTTTCCAATAAGGTGCTTCCGTAGATTCAATTGCAGCCTTATAAGTTTGAGGTTCATGTTCACTCAAATACGTCATAAAATCCGTACCAAAATCTTTAGACATCCTCGCCCTCTTGCTTCGTCTTGGTTCAATTTCTTCTTCTTGAACCTTTGAAGCATTTTCATCAACCTCATGTACACGTTTAGTACTTGGTTTTCTTGGATCTTTGTAAGGAAATATATCCTCAAAGAACTCGGCTTCATTTGATTCAATGATCGTATTCAGCTTAACTTCAGCATTATCAGAGTTATAGACTAAAAATCTATAAGCTGCACTATTTTCCGCAGGACCGATGTAAACGCAATCCACCGTTTTTGGTCCGATAGTAGTTCTCTTTGGTAAAGGTATTTGAACCTTTGCGAGACAACCCCACACTTTCATATTTTTATATGAAGGGGTCTTCTTCTTCCACATCTCATATGGGGTTTTATCACTTTTCTTATGAGGAATTTTATTTAAAATTGAATTTGCCGTAAGAATAGCTTCACCCCATAAGTTAAATGGTGCACCCGAATTGTTTAACATGGAATTCATCATCTCTTTAAGAGTTCTATTTTTCCTTTCTGCAACTCCGTTTTGCATTGGAGTATAAGGTGCGGTAGTTAGATGAATAATTCCATGTGTAGAACAAAAATCCGAGAACTCGTTTGAGACATATTCTCCGCCACGATCGGTTCTAAGAATTTTAATTCTCTTCTCTAATTGATTTTCTACTTCTGCTTTGAATTTCTTAAACATATTCAAAGCTTCATCTTTTGTATCAATCAAATAAATGTGGCAAAACTTACTGTAGTCATCAATGAAAGAAATATAATAATTCTTTCTACCACGACTTGGTGTAGAATGAAAATCACATAAGTCACTATGTATTAATCCAAGTATCTCATTTGACTTTTCTACACTTTTATATGATTGCTTTGTATACTTAGATTCCACTCACACATCACACTTTCTTCTTGTATTATTTTTGACTTTTTGTTTTGGAATTAATCCCAAATTCATCATCCTGGACAACGTACGGTAATTAACATGTCCAATTCTCTCATTTAATCCAAGTATCTCATTTGACTTTTCTACACTTTTATATGATTGCTTTGTATACTTAGATTCCACGCACACATCACACTTTCTTCTTGTATTATTTTTGACTTTTTGTTTTGGAATTAATCCCAAATTCATCATCCTGGACAACGTACGGTAATTAACATGTCCAATTCTCTCATGCCAAAAGTCATTTAAGTCAAGCAAATAAGAAGAAGCAGAGCTAGTGCCTGCATTTTATTATCGATTGATACAACATTTAGTTTGAAAAGACCATCACATACATAGCCTTTTCCTACATACACTCCACCTTTAGTGAGTACAACTTTATCAGATTCAAACACAATC
The DNA here is from genome assembly GCA_030161315.1 of Eutrema japonicum. Classification (NCBI taxonomy): domain Eukaryota; kingdom Viridiplantae; phylum Streptophyta; class Magnoliopsida; order Brassicales; family Brassicaceae; genus Eutrema; species Eutrema japonicum. Next base: position 50,426,886 of record BSQW01000007.1, on the reverse strand, counting down.
TTAAAGCCTTTATTGCTAAGAAGAGAACCCGAAATCAGATTCTTTCGAATCTCAGGAACATGAAGCACGTTTGTAAGTGCAAGTTCTTTCCCGGAAGTGAGCTTTAACACCACTTTCCCTTTCCCTTCAACCGTCGCGGTACTCGCATTTCCCATAAAAAGCTTTTCTCCACAAGAACCTTGCTCATATGTTGAAAACAAATTCAAATCAGAGCATACGTGCGTCGTCGCTCCGGTGTCAATCCACCAATCGTTGGAATTTGTCACCATATTTGCTTCGGAAACAACCGCAACAAAATGATTTTCTGTGAGATTTGCATTGTTAATATCTCCAGCAAATTTTCCTTCCTTTTTATAACGACAATCTTTGGCTCTATGACCAGGTTTTCCACACACCCAACAAGCACCTTGTGACTTCTTCTTGAAGTTAGATCCCTTAGGAAAAGTTGACGGTTTCTTATTCTTCTTGTGGTTCTTAGAGCCTTTGAATCTGGAATTATTCCCCTCGATTACATTGGCCTTTGATTCCATAGCAGAATCCTTTGCTTCCATAGAAGAAAATTCAGATTTCTCATTCTTACGATTTTCTTCTTCGACACGCAGCTTCAAAATTAACTGCTCTAGACTCATGTATTCATGGATATGCTTCAGTTGGGTCTTGAAATCTTTCCAAGTTGGAGGCAACTTTTCAATAATAGATGCAACCAGAAAAGTTTCATTTAAACCCATACCTTCATCCTTCAATTCATGAGTGATGATTTGGATTTCCTCCACTTGTTTTACCACAGATTTCGAGTCGCTCATCTTAAAGTTTAAAAACTTTCCCACGATGAACTTTTTGGCACTTGCGACTTCGGATTTGTATTTCTTCTCCAACGATTCCCACAACTCTTTTGGAGTTTGAAAAATCTGATAAACATCATAAAGAGAATCGTCCAAGGCGTTCAGAATGTAATTCTTACACAAAAACTCGTTTTGTGTCCATGCTTCTGAAGCCTTTATGATTTCGTCGGAAATATCGCCTTCAACAGGCAGATCCGGTCCTTCCGAAGTCAAGCATTGTGCCAGATTCAGTGTTGTGAGATAAAACATCATCTTCTGCTGCCATCTTTTGAAATCCACTCTTCGGAAGACAAAGGGCTTCTCAATGTGATTTTTCACATTACCAACAGATTGATCCATCTATCAAATTCAAACAACAACAGAAATTTCTGTCTTAGAATGTTGTTCTTTATTTAAGATGCAGAACAATCGCAATTACAAATTACGTTTGTATTAACTAATTGAAATCCAATAGTTTACAGAAACACAAAACTTACTTGATGAAATCTTCTTCTTTGTGGTTTAATCGGATTGTTGATGATAGAGGCTTGCTTGAGCAATCTCCTAAGACAGAATTTCGTCCCTACTGTGGTGTATGTAGCTTTCGATGGACGTCTCTCTTGAGGATACAACTATCAATCTCCGTAGTGACACCGTACGGAGATTCTCGAAAACTCTATTCTGAGTTTCTTAGAAATAGTTTGAGAAAAGAAGAAGAAACAAATCAAATTGTTTTTCTCTCAATTCCCCCCTGCAATTGGGTTGTCCTCTTTTTATATTTACCAGAGAGGTGCTTGAAGAAACAATGGTTGTTTTTCACATCCGAAAGAAAAGGTGCCTTCTCCCAATCGACACAGATTTGATAAAGGAGGTGTAAGTATATGTGTCTGTAAATTATGTAAGTATAGGTGTGTTTTATTAAAACGACACCGTTGTTGATATCCAACAGAGTTTTGCTCATTGGGCGATAGTCAATCACTCACGTCGTCTGATTTCTGCATGTCTTAATTTGAAGTTGGAGAATCGACCTTGTTCGTGATTGAACGAGACATCAAGGTTTTCATTTTATAAAGCGCTGGATTTATATTTTAATTGAGTTTTCATTTAAAAATAAGAAATTGTCAATATTTTATTTATCAATTTATTTAGTAATGTCTCGTTAATTTTTTTGAAATTTTTGGGGCGTTATATTTTCTATAACCTCGTCTTCATTAATCTGTAGAAATCGCATTCTTTGGAAATCGAATCTCGGATCTCGTGGTGTATAAGTATTAATTAACCATTTAGTAAACAAATATACTAAGAGGGTTTTCATACATATAAAACCATTTTACGACTGAAAAAAGGTTATATCAATTCCCCCCCTCCCCCCCCCCCCCCCCCCCCAAAATGGTAATAGAAGTCATTCGAAGGCACACAAAAAAAAAACCTAAATCACATGCGTCATGTGCCCCAGTGCCTATAATCTCGGCCATCCTCACAAAAAAGACCCAACCACTCAAATCAGTTCACATTTAGCAAACCGACAACAGAACAATGAAGGTTTGTTTTGTTTCTGTTTAAGAAAATAGATGGTTGGTTTGAGAATATATTGCCAAAAATTAGCCAATAATATTGATAACTTTTCTTGACCAAATCAGAATTTACCACGGAATGCATATATTATGAAGAAAAGTGTCTTTAATACTTTTATGGTCATCGGAAAACGATCAGGACCCGTCGGGAATCGATCGGGATCCGTCGGGAATCGGGATCGGGATCCGTCGGGAATCGATCGGAATTTCCGACCATAAAACGATCGGGCATATCCGACCGATCTTATAATATAAAAGAGAATATAAAAATAATTCTAGGCAAATAAAGATCTTAAATAGGTCTTTCAAAAATTCTTGTTGGGTCACAAAGTAAAACTTGCAACTTCATTAACGAAAGGTTACGAAACCGAGTTAAAGGTTTGCTAAGCCAAATATATTCTAAAGTACGCAACGATATTCTAATGGTTGGGATGCATAATGTTTTCTTGTAGACGTCTAAGATAAACATTTTCTAAAATCTCAACTCGTGCATATGATCTCAAAACGATATCATAAATAAACGTGCAAAAACTATTTTATAAATTTATAAAAACTACATTATAAAAAAGAAAAGACTTACCTCAAGAAAGATGTTTGTAGTTGCGAGGACAAGAACTCTTGTATAGGCTCCCATATTAGCAAGCACCATTTTAGATGAATCGTAATAATGCCAGTCATAACTCCGATTATAATGGAGTTTTGCCTCTTTAAGTGCATATACTCTCGAAAAGTCAACCATCCTGACAAATCCATCATACTTGTAGCATTTAAGAGTAGGTGCATCCAGCATAATGCGCAAGAGATTCCGCATAGAGTACACAACAAGCGACTTGAACTTCTTATGATTTCGAGCGTTGATGCTCAATATCCCATACATTTGACATTTGATTAGCTCAAGCGTCTCGAGGTGGATGCTGTTGCTGAATATTGCATCTATCATCTCTTTTGTCACTTCGATGTTTGATAGCGCAAGTGTTCTCAATAACCTTAAACCCTTTGGAGAGTTATCCGGTATGTTGAACTTACACCAACTTAGCTTCAAGACTGTTAGCGTCTCGATGGCCGAAAAATCGACCGGGATCTCTATAACTTTCTTTGCTTTAGAGAAATCCAACACAAGTTCTTGGATGTTTTTACCAAGACATGTATTGATCCATGAGAGTATTTTATCTTCCACGCCAATATGATTGAGAAGTAGAACAAATTTGGTTAATCTCCGAGCCTTTGTGCTGATTGAAAACGTTTTCAATGATGCTTACAGCTTTTAGTTGACTGCATCTCACGGAGTATATTCCGCTAAAATAAAGGTCTTGAGACCGAATCTCTGTGGCTTTGAATTTTTTGGACATAGAACGGTTTCGTAAAAGAGATTGAATTGGGAGAAACAGCGACATGATGTGTTCCACCAAATCGTCAGGCAAAGTTTAATCGAGTTTTATCTTTTTATGTGAAGATTCTTGCATTTTCACTATATACTCTTAGAAGGATTCTTCACAATAATTTTCAGTGAGAGGATTTATATGCAGAATATCAAAAACTCAGAGTTTTTTTTTGGCGATGCATGCTTTCAAATTTTTATTGAATGATTATGATACATTTAATTTATTTTCTTTTGTCTTTTTACATAATACACAGCTGTAATTTCAATATTTTTTAGAAAAAACAGACTGGTTTTTACCTTTTGTAGAAATTCAATGGTATAGTATTAATTTTTACATTAAAATAATAAAAACTGTGAATATGTAACGCAAATTTCGTTTTTCCACAAACTGACAAACATATATTTTAATGCACCTGTATAGTATTAATTTTTGGTCCAAATATTTCAATAGGAAATGTGTGCATGTTTGCTAATATAATGTTTTTTTCCATATTTTACCAAAAGTTAGACACATGTCGTTTTTATTACTCTAAAAACAAATTTAGATTTAGACACATGTCGTTTTTATTACTGTTAAAAAATATCTCATGAACTTAAAAACAAAATTTGCCAGCTGGTAAAACGTTTCAAAAAATAAATTATTAGATTTTCTTATTAACTTCCATTTTAACCTCCGTTTCTTCATTTTTGTTTTTTTTTTTCGGTCGAACAGCCTCCGTTTCTTCATTTTCCATTTTTCCAAACTTAATAAAAAAAAAATTGTTATCATTTTTGTTATAGTAGACAAATTCTCTAACACTAGACAAATTATCTAACACTAGTAAACCCTAATTCAGTTTATTAGTATTGTTCAATGTAATATTGTTGTTGTTTGCAAAAAAATTATGTTATAAAATATTTCTTCTATATTAATAATTTTGATTTTAATTTTAGTGTACATATTTGATTTTTTTAATTAAATTTTTAAAGATATAACTGAAATATTTATAAGATGTATAATTATAGGGACTAAAATGAAAAGCAAACAAAATAAGTAAAATTATTTTTTGTGATATATAACTATAGAATTAAACTATATATGAAACCTTTATATAGTCGGAAACAAAAAATATGAAACCTTTATATTTCACTCCTAGTGATATTTACATTCATGACAACTTAATTAATTAGATGTAATGACTAATAAGTCATTGAAACTTTTTTGCTCGTCTCTCTGCGAAAGTAATCGTTTTGCGTATTGCTTCAATTCAAGGCAAACGCGCGGCATCTCCAACGGCTCTTCCTAAGCGAAGAAAGTAATCAATTCCATAGAAATCAAAACCTATTTCTATAAATCTTCACTGGATTATCTCCGTAGGCAATGATTCAAGTTGTTATATGTAACCGTGCGGCATCTGTTCACTTTTCTTCTCCACAAATTTCAATAAAATCAATTGGTTCATATATATAACCGTTTCATCTCTCATCGGTAGAGTAGTTTATAGAATAAAAATCTAACCGGATGGTAAAGTATATGATTCAAGGTCTAGGGTAAAATTTATAAAATTCTATAAATATTGTCGTTTTGAACCATATAAAGTTTATGATTTAGGGTTTAAGATAAAATTTATAGATATACATTCTCTTATAATTTTAACAAGTTTCAAAAACACTAAATCATAAACTTTGCCCTAAACCCTAAAATAAATAATAAACCTAAACCCTATGGTCGCAACCATGTGGATTAAACTCAGCGGTTGTCCATGGTCTAGGGGTTGGGAGCATGGGGACCGTCCATGGGTTGGGAGCACGGGGACCGAGTTCCGCCAAAAGCGTCGCTTCCCGAGTTCGATGTAATCCTATGAAATTACACGCACATGCTGGGCCAGTTGGCTTTTGGGCCTAATGGCCTGGATGATTCACATGATGAAGGGTACCTAACGAGGTACTATCCCAGAATTGTCTGCGGTCTAAGGCCCGGAATACCTGAGTTATCAAACAAAAAACGTTGGATTAAGTTTTGTTAATCCTAAATGCTTAATCTATAAACATTAACCCAGTCCTAAATAAATTAAAAAACTAAATCCTAAATGCTTTATCTGTAAACATTAACCCAATCTGGCGGTCAAGAGAAAACGCTAAACCTAGTAAAAAATTAGTGAATCCAAACAAACTAGTGTACAGTAGATCACCCATAAAGAACATCTAGTAGGAAAATTTAAACCCTAAATTAGAATGAGGGGAATCCAAACATAAAAATGTAACTACCTATCGAGATGATAATATTCTAAAAGCTAGAGCATTAAACCCTACATGATTAGTGAACTCAAACCGATTAATGTTCGGTGGGCTATCCATAAAAGAGATATAGTAAGGAAAAACTAAATCTTAAATTAGAAATCTCAACCATAAAGTGTAATGAGGGAATCCAAACATAATGCCATAACTATCTAACGAGATGATAATATTCTAAACGATAGAATACTAAACCTTAGTAAATGATTAGTAAATCCTAACCGATTAATGTTAGGTATGCTATCCATAAAATATAAACATATTCGTGTGTATAGAAACTCTTACGAATTAACCCTGCAAATAATTAATGTTCATCTACTTAAGTTACACCACCAATTCTTTAGAGGTATCTAAATTGATTAGAATTTATAGTGTATTATGGCTAGTAGTAGAAAAATCATTATTAGCTACACGAACAATACTCCATCACATGGTCACACATGCAGGCTAAATTAATACATCCCTAACTACATGAACTATATGATCTACATATATAACGACATGTATCAACTAATAATAAATTATGTGATTAACATCATAAGCATCCCGAAAGTAGATGGAACAGTGTACCGGAGGAAGGAATACGACACCGTATAATTCATGTATTAAAAACTACACGACAATATAATTAATGTACCCAGAACTACACGATATATAATGAATGTATCCAGAACTACACAATATATAATTAATGTATCCATAACTACACGATAATGTTATATGTAACCGAATGCAGCACCAAAACGGATCACAACATAACAATCCAAAAGAGTAGACACATTTCTTCCAAAACATGTAAAATATCACATGGTTTCCCCAAAAACATTCCCCAAAGAAACCACATACCCCAAAAAGATGACCTATGCCTCAGATAGGGACCCGGCCCGTTCGAAAGGCACATGAAACATGTTTTTTATATATATAAAAATGTGAATTATATTTACCAAAAAAGTGGATCGGTTTGCTTTACAATTTCCTTGGCGGAGCAAAAAAAGTTAAAATAGGCCAAAATAAAAATAAAAAAGCCTAATTGATAAACATTGAAGGATTTGGTCCAAACTATATTAATGGATTACTCATATGTGAACCATTTGGATGTGATCCGTTTTGGTTTTGCATTCGGCTACATATAACATTATCGTGTAGTTCTGGATACATTAATTATATATCGTGTAGTTCTGGATACATTCATTATATATCGTGTAGTTATGGGTATATTAATTATATTGTCGTGTAGTTTTTAATACATGAATTATACGGTGCCAGATTTCTTCCTCCGGTACACTGTTTCATCTAGTTCCGGGATGCTTGTGATGTTAATCACATAATTTATTATTAGTTGATACATGTCGTTATGTAGATCATATAGTTCGTGTAGGTGGAGATGTATTAATTTAGTATGCATGTGTGCCCATGTGATAGGGTATAGTTCGTGTAGATAACAATCATTTTTCCTATATAAAAATAAAAAACGGATTAAACCTTAAAAATGCCATAAAAAAATAATAATAATATCCCTTTAAGAATAGACATAAAAGCATATTATAAGACACAAAAAGGTTATATGATACAATTTCCCCAAAAAAAAAACCACAAATGGTAACATAGTTTATATTCGAAGCCAAAATCGAAAACATGTGCTTACCACCTTCCGGTAAGGTCTTGCCTAGTACCTTACCGCCTTCCGGTAAGGTCTCGCCTAGTACCTTAGGGTCTGACTGGACCTACCGTATGTTGCCTTTGTCAGAATGAAACATAAACTAGAGACCACCTTTTTCTCCATTGTGAGTTCATCTCTCATATATATCTGGAATAAGGTTCTCTCCCGTTTTGGTCCACCGCTTCACTCTTTTGTTGATTGGCCAAACCCTATTGCATGGATCTTTACCTCATATGGGACCATCAGCCTCACTCTCAATAGACTAGCAATTCAGACAGTGATTTTTCACACATGGAAGAAAAGGAAACAATCGTCTTCACAATCAAACTGCAACCTCTCACATGGTGATCTTCAAACAAATAGATTGCAACATTCATGATTCCATCATGGCACTGATCTACCGGAAAGCATTCAAGGACTTACTTTTCCAATGGTTCACCTATGAGTAGTCCATTAATCTAGTTTGGACCAAATCCTTCAATGTTTATCATCGATTATGCTTTTTTATTCTTTTTTTGACTTATTTTAACTTTTTTTGCTCCGCCGAGAAAATTGTAAAGCAAACCGATCCACTTTTCTAGTAAATATAATTCACATTTTTATATATATAAAAAACACGTGCTTCATGTGCCTTCCGAACGGGCCGGGTCCCTATCTGAGGCCTAGGTCGTCTTAACCTTAGGTTGTTGTTTAGTTTAAAAAACCGACTTGAAAACGAATGCAAATTTAGACTTATATAATTCCAATTAAAACACAAAAGACAGTATAAATTGTGACTTGCAAAAGAATGACACCAAACCATCGTTTAAAACCTTAGACAAACTTAAAGAGGTTCCTTTCACAGCAATCCCCAAAAATCGACTCCTAACTATGCTGAACTTCGTCATCGTGTGTCCTATTCAATTGACACTCGCACACTTTTCGAGTCACCGGCAAGAAACAATGAGACAAGAGCTTTGCAACTCAATGAAATCATCACGAGAAAAAAATAAACATTTTTTTGGTAAAATGTTAAGATTAATACCAATTTTCGAAGTTTTTTACAGCGGTACAGAGATTCAACGAAGAGAAACAGAAAGACCAAAATCTACTAACAACGACGAAGAACAACAAGATACACGACGCTTTAGGAATCGGTAAATGGTCACGAAAATAAAGAACCGAGACGAAGCCAGACGAAAGAACACCAATCACACGCCTAAGCGCGGACCATCACGTGTTTGCCACAGCCCCGGGAGAGTTTGAGTCCATCTTAGTTGCCACGAGCATAATCCCGAGGCCAGTCCCAAACCTCGAGAAAAAAATAAACATGCATCAATCTCATCACATATTTCCATCGCCTCGTGTCTATGACTTTGTTACTTAGCTTCATCGCTATTCAAGTGCATTGTAACCCATGGCCAAAGGCTCATGGCATCTAGGCCATCATATGCATGTACAATCACCTCATCACGTCTATCATGCACAAGGCACTATGCCATTCGTCCATCCATATCCACAAAACACAGTACCAAACCATATCACTACATGAAAATATCTGATTTTCTACAGAAATTATCGTCAGAAAAAGATAGAAAATGGTCTTTTCCTACCACTTTCTTATGAAAAAAACTTTGCAGTTATCGCTCGTCAGAAATTGAGAATGGTAGGAAAATGATAGGAAAATTCCTATCAGAAATCTCGTAGGAAAAATTCGTCGGAAATTTTAATAGGAAAGTGATAGGAAAATTCATCTACGACTATCTGATAGGCACTAAACGACTCAAACACATCCCACACATGCACATGCATAAAACCGAACCAACCTCTTAAAAAAAAGTTTAAAATTACTTCATAAATTAAAGAAAACTCGAGATAGTCCTATATGCATGCAAATGGACTTACATTACATGGATTACCCGACATATAACCTCCCGACCCAAAATGTAATTTAATGCAATTTTCTTGAACCAACAAGACATTTTAATCAAGATTATATGTATATTTAACATGGCCCGGTCGAAACAGATCAAGGAAAACTCGAGTGAATTGCTCTCTGGCTCAAAAATTCCCAATCGGTTGACCCGATTGCCGAAACGATAATAATCCCCAAAATCAAATTAATCAAATAAAATATGAATTCTCTCGAACCGAAATTTAAACATAAGCATTTGAACTCAAATAACACTCAAATCATAAAATAATTCAATTAATTAAGTCGAATACAATCTCTTATGGTTCATTACTTCGCATGCAAATCTCAAGCCAAGACGCATCAAATATCCCGACAATAAGCCACAACGGTTAATTCAACAATGACATACAGACGCATCAATTTCATGCTTTTAGTTCACCGGAGCAGATCCTAATTCATCACAACAATAAGATCACACAAGGTAAAGGCAATCGTGCATCAACCACGGTGTAAACCTGAGCCCCTTCTCAGATCCAAGATCCTTCTCGGCTCGGGTTAAAAGGTGGGTTTGACGCTGGAGAGCAGACTGAACATGCGCTACAAAGAACAATCAATGCATCGTAGAAAATGCGGTAAGGTGTCTCTGAAAATGCAAGTTTCGGTGATTGGTGAATTAGTTGCCACTTGGATTTCTTTGGGTGAGACACTTCCTTGATCAAATCATGAATAATGTGGTTTCTCTATAAGAATTCATTGACTGCATCATCATAATTGTATCAAAATTAACATATTCGTATACAGAAGATTATGTTGGAATATATTCATTTGTACCAAGTAATAAGGAAAATCAAGAAAGAGAAAGAAAAAGGGAAAATCAAACCAAAAGGAAACCAAGCAATAAAGGAAATTGGGCAAAGAGAAAATCATGAAGAAGAGGCAAAAGGAAAAAGGAAATTGGGCAAAAAGGAAATCATGAAGAAATAGCAATTTACTATTCTTTATTCTTGTTTAGAATCACAACTCTAAAATAGAGTTCTAGGCTTAAAATTTATTGTATCACAAAATAGGATCACAAATAAGATCACAAAGATCAAAGAGAAAGAGAGAAATTAATAAAAGAGAAAGGTTTTTAAGAGAAATCACAAAATCCCAACATGGTATCAGAGCCAAGGTCATGAGTGCAATACCTTTAAAGAAAAAGAAAGAACAAAAAAATCGGTTCGTGCAAAATTCGGTTCCAACTAATTCCGCTGCAGAATCGTTTGTGCAAAATCCATATTCGTGAAAATCAGGTTCGTGCAAAATCCGAGTTCGTGCAGAATCCGTGCAGAAGCAAAAGAAGCGTGATCATCACTAAAAACATGCAAACATTAAATATTCCAGTATTTGATGGGCAAAATTATGATCTTTGGGTTGCAAGGATAAAAACTACTCTGAAGATTCAAGAGTTTTGGGAAGTTGTGGAGAAAGGACTTCCACCGGAGCCAAAACAAAAATTAGAGGTACTAGAAGAATGGAAAAACAAGGAGATGCAAGATATGAAAGCTCTACAACGTTTTTTGGAGATTCTGCTTTTACTGCTAGTACCAGAAGAAGAGCCTTCCATTGCCTCGATGTTGAAACTGCATGTCTTTGTATTTGGGAAGAGAGAACCCAAGACGTTCCTATTTTCAGAAACAGTAGTAGTACTGTCCATCAGCTGTGTACTTGGCAACATCATGTCCTGCTGCACGTAGCTTGAACCATCAATCTTGAAAACCTCAATATGATCATCAGTTTGTTGGTGACCCATTACTTCTGATTCACGAATTTCAGATGGAGGAGTAAGAAACCCGGACCCCTCTATGTTTTCCTGCATCGAGTTGTCAAGGATCCCATTGGTTGTAGAGATATTTGCAGCAGTCTGGTCTGGATGCCTCCCACCGGTGTTATGATTTTCAGTAGTCTGCTATACCCTCATCGTTTGGATCCCTAGCCCACTGTCAGTAGCTTCCGCAGCTTTAAAATTCTCAGATATTGCACCGGTAGGCATCAAGGTCGAGGTGTGCAGATTCAGATCCTGGCCTGAAACATTCTCAGCATTCACACTGTTGTCCTTCTCTAAGCTCTGGTGAGCATGCATTACAACCGGAGGGGCTCCGAGTCTCAAGCAAGATCGTTGCGCAACAGGGTCTTTAGATAATCTCTATAATATCTAAATAATAAATATACAATATTTGCTAATAATATTGTGGATCTTCTAGATCTTTATATATTTTATACTCTCTTTTAGCTTTAAATTAACTATAGAAAACTTTCAAAACTTGATGCATTCTTTGTAAAAATGGTTTTTTTATTGAAAAAAAAATTTACATTCAATTCAACAACAACAAAAAAATCGTTGAAAAATGTATTCAATGAAGGAGTAAGTGGTATAATGGTTGTCACACATCTGCTGAAATCTTACCGGTGTCGAATGTGACTCCACATGTCCTCTATGTGTAGAGGTATTTGACTATTGGACCGACCTGTTATGACTCAAAATGATAACCAAAAACCAAAAAAGGTATTAAATGATGCGTACAACCTCTCTAATTGACTGCATCTTACATAACAGTTGGAATCAATGTCTCGGAATCGTATCTTTACGTCTTTGAAGACGATTTTTGGACAGTTTTTTTTTTATAATGACTATGAGGTTTTGGATCTAGACCCTCTTAATTAAGAAATATATCATGATGCACTCCACATCTTAGTCTTGTAGGTTCATTCATGACTTTTTTCATCAATACTTGATCAAAAGATTTTTTACCCTTCGATATTTCTTAGCTTCCTTAAAATTAGATTTAGGTTTAGTCTTTGTACCTTTTTTACTTGCACATTCCATAGAATTTTGTTTCATCTTCAAGAACTTTGATCAAACCCAAAATTACAAGTTGAGTTTGTTCTTTGTATCTTACGTTTCCATAGGCTGAAATATTTATTCCCATCAAAATTCTTCACCTCAGACCTGTTATATGTGTTGAGTCCATGCGCCAACTTTGCTTTTGATTTGATTTCTTGAATCAATACCTTGATTTAATTCTTTTCAACACCCAAAGAGAATCATACAATCTTGCGCTCTTGTATCACTTGCAAATAACTATATCTCTCTCTCAATCTAGTTGCAAATCAATAGAATCATCAGTTAGAATTACATGATGTGAACACCAGTCCCTTTTACGCGAGTTCTCCGATCTTTTAACATGGACATCTTGGTGGAATCTTGTTGCGAAATCGCAAGTGAAACTAGATTAACTCCTTAAAACCTAAGAATAATAGAGAAAACGACTAAGACGTATACCTTTTTGTAGTGTGAATGAACTTTTACGAACTCTAAATATCTTTTTATATAAGTTTCAAAAACCGACACGAATAGAAATTAAAAAAATATTGGAAAATATCTCCTCCGCCCCATGGCATTCTATTCTTTGCTCACTTGAGAAGGATCCACTGCAGTAAATTAAATTTGAAGTCCTCTTGAATAACAAACCGTAAATGGATTGCAATGGAGTATTTCTCAAATGAGCAGGCGAATTTTACAAATTTTACTATAAGATTGAATTATTTACAGAGCTTAATCGAATCGAGCTTTTGTGTTTTACATGTAAAGAATTACAAGAATATAAGGACAAGGAAGAAGAAGACATGCGTACTACTAATATGTTTCAACAGCAAAATAGACATGCCTATAATCTCGGTCCATTCTCACAAAGCAGATCCAACAGAACAATAAAAGTTTATTTTGTTTTTTTCTAAGAAAATAGAAGGTAGGTTTGGAGAGTTGCCAAAAAATAGCCAATGATATTGTTAACTTTTCTTGACCTAATCAGAATGTACTCCGAAATGCATATATTACCCATGAAGAAAACATAGCAACCCATCCACATTTTGATCCCTAGAAAATTGCTATAGCAACGTTATCGTTAACCAAAATAACTTCGCTTTATCTACGTGGTGTCAAGCTCAAACTTTCTTGAAATCCTACGCATTAAACATTTTCCAAGTTGCAAATCAAATTATGTCCTTAAAAGACACAAATATAATCCTCTCGTTGACAATAAGTGGGAAAACTTTCAATGATTAACTCGTTGCAATAAGTTCAAAAATATTAATTAATATTCTCAAGATCATAAACAATAACCTAATAGCCATGATCTTAAACTACATATGAGCATGAGAATAGACATATATTAGTCTAAACGCACTTTGATCTCACATCAGTTCATATTTGAGATAAAAACCGGAAACAAATAGAGTTCAAATCTAGAAAAAGATCATTAAAAAGAAACATGAAATGACTGTTTCACTACTCTTTATGATGTTTCAAACACATCAAAAAGAGCTATTACAATATGGCATGCTTGGGCCTAATCTGAACTTAACCTTAGACAAATTTAATGAGACCTTTCTTTTGAGATATGCTTTTTATGTGATTGATCCTTGCATAATCAGGTTCGAATAGGTTGATCTTTGGATTTCTAGGCTTCGTCAGCGTTATCTTCTCTAGAGATTTTGCGCTCCAGACAAAGAACTCCACGATATCCATCTCATGCCAGTGGTTTTTAAAGCCCATGATCTCGACAAACTTGATAGTGTTCAGACGGTAGTTGTGAATCTGAATATGTTTCTTCTGATGAAGCTCCCAATGATATCCAGGTTCAAATGTGAAATCATTTATCTGCACAGAACAAACCAAAGTTCTAATGGATTAGCCCATTAGTCGAAGAGAAGTATTGTTTGGATATGTATATATATATATATATATATACCGAGAGAGAGAGAGAGAGAGAGTTTAGGGCACTGTACGTCGATCAAAACCTTTTTGAGGTTACGGCACTGTTCGAGGAATCCAGCGATGTCAAAAAGATTTCATATTGTGGTAGCTTTGAAACAAATCTGAAATTCTTGTAAGTTCCAAAAGCAGAAAGTAGGTTTTCTCATTGCTTCGTCGTTGTATCCATACGTGAAAGCCTATACATATACATGTGTAAGGAAACATCAAAACTCACTCTAAAGCAAGAGTTCAAAATTATAACCAAAAGAAAAAACATGTGAAAGTTGCAGTCTATGTGTGATGAACATTCTCTATCATGATCATTAAAAGAGTTTATGCAAATGATACTCTAAAATCTAACCACTTAAGCTTTAATAATGATGCATGTAACAAAATCAGTACCTAAACTTTTAAAGAATAAGATTTCTGTTAGAATTTATTTGTTTTCAGTGTCAGATCTTATTGTACCTTATCTATATATAGATCAAGTACTTTTTGTAATTTTTGTTTTGATTCCACAACTAGGTTAATTCTAAAATTCGTCTATAATTAATGTTTGGGAAACAGATACAGCGCTAAGACAAAAGAGAATATAAAAAATAATTCTAGGCATGTCTAATAAAGATCTTAAAAAATAATTCTAGGCATGTCTAATAAAGGTGTTTCAGAAATTTTTGTTGGGTCACAAAGTAAAATTTGCAACTTCATTAACGAAAGGTTACGAGACCGAGTTAAAGGTTTAGTAATCCAAATATATTATAAAGTAGGCAACGAGATTCTAATGGTGGGGATGCATAATGTTTTCTTGTAGACGTCTAAGATAAACATTTTCTAAGATCTCAACTCGTGCATATAATCTCAAAATGATATCATAAACTCCACTCAGCTATTATAAATAAACGTGCAGAAAACTATTTTATAAATTTATAAAAACTAAATTACAAAAAAGATTTACCTCAAGAAAGATGTTTGTCGTTGCGAGGACACGAACTCTTGTATAGGCTCCCATATTAGCAAGCACCATTTCAGATGGATCGTAAAAACGCCAAAAAAAAAACTCCGCTTATAATGGAGTTTTGCCTCTTTAATCGCGTAGACTCTCGAAAAGTCTACCATCATGAAATATCCATCATACTTGTAGCATTCGAGAGTAGGTGCATTCAACATAATGGACAAGAGATTCCGGGTAGAATCCAAGACCAGCGACTTGAACTTCTTATGATTTTGGGCGTTGATGTTCAATGTCGCATACATTTGACATCTGATTAGCTCAAGCGTCTCGAGGTGGATGCAGTTGCTGAATATCGCATCTATCATCTCTTTTTTCACTTCGCTCTTCGTTAGCGCAAGTGTCCTCAATAACTTTAAACCCTTTGGAGGATTATCCGTTATGTTGAACTCACACCAGCTTAACTTCAAGACTGTTAGCGTCTCGATGGCCGAGAAATCGACTGGGATCTCTATAACTTTCTTTGCTTTAGAGAAATCCAACACAAGTTCTTGGATGTTTTTACCAAGACATGTATTGATCCATGAGAGTATCTTATCTTCCATGCCAATATGATTGAGAAGTAGAACAAATCGATTAATCTCTGAGCCTTTGTGCTGATTGAAAACGCTTTCAATGATGCTTACAGCCTTTACTTGACTGCATCTCACGGAGTATATTCCGCTAAAATCAAGGTCTTGAGACCGAATCTCTGTGGTTTTGAATTTTTTGGACATAGAACGGTTTCGTA
Source organism: Eutrema japonicum (assembly GCA_030161315.1). Taxonomy (NCBI): domain Eukaryota; kingdom Viridiplantae; phylum Streptophyta; class Magnoliopsida; order Brassicales; family Brassicaceae; genus Eutrema; species Eutrema japonicum. The sequence goes on along the minus strand of BSQW01000007.1, from coordinate 50,410,748 downwards.
AAAGAGATTGAATTGGGAGAAACAGCGACATGATGTGTTCCACCAAGTCGTCAGGCAAAGTTTCATCGAGTTTTATCTTCTTATGTGAAGATTCTTGCATTTTCACTATACTCTTAGAAGGATTATTCACAATAATTTTCAGTGAGTAAGAATTTATATGCAGACTATGTCATGGAAAACTGAGTTATTTTTTGGTGATGCTTTCAATTTTTTATTGAATGATTATGATACATTTAATTTATTTGCTTTTGTCTTTTTACATAATACACAGCTGTAATTTCTATATTTTTATGAAAAAACAGATTGGCTGGTCTATTTTTACCTTTTTTTAGAATCTCAACAGTACACTTATGTATGCATGTTTGCTAATATATATAGATTTTTTTCTATATTTTACCAAGAATTAGACACATGTCGTTTTTATTACTAACTAGATTTCAAAAAATGTCAAAACAAATTAAGATTTAGATACATGTTCTAAACAAAATTAACATCTTATGAACTTGATATAAAATTTGCTAGCTGGTAAAAACTTTCAAAAAAAAAATCATTAGATTTTTTATTAACTTCCATTTTAACCTCCGTTTTTTATTTTCCATTTTTTCAAACTTAATAAAAATTTAGATATATATTAAAAGAGGAGTATTTTTAGAATCTGTTTCAAAACACTCCTTATTTATTTTAATAAATTGAACATGTTGCCAAACATGTATTAAATATGTTGTCAAATATTTAAATAGTCTTATTTCTCATTTATACTATTAAAAAGGGAGTACTTTTGGAATATGTTTCCAAACACCCCTTATTTTTTAAATAAATTGAATCCGATGTTGGAAACCCGATGTCAATTTCATGTAAATTTCCTCCTCTAAGTCATCATGAAGAAACGCGTTGTGTACGTCCTTATGGTGCACTTCTCATTTCTTTGCAGCAACAACACGATGAAGACCACGAACCGTCATCATTTTAACCACTGGTGAAAAAGTCTAATCGAAATCTTCTCCTGCAATTTGCTTATTTCCCAATGCAACAAGTCGAGCTTTATGCTGTTCAAGAGATATGTCGGCATTATACTTGATTCGATATCCTACGTGTGATTTTCTTCAAGAGCATGAACTTCTTTTGAACAAGCATTTCTCCATACTTCGTGTTTGATCGCTTCGGAGTAACTCATGGATTCAACACCAGCTGTGACAGCAGCTAAAAACACTTGATGGGATGGAGATAATCCAGCGTTAGAGACATAATTAGTTAAAAGATACGATATCTTACCTTCGACCATTTCAGCGGACAGTGGATCAGAGCCATGGAGAGAGAGATGGGGTTCTTCACAACAGTTCACCGTGTAAGTAAGGAAAATTTTCATTTAACGAAGGGTCTCCGTTCTCTCTGTCCTCGGCCCAGTAACTCAAAATTTTCACTTGAAGAGACCTCTTCATCGGATCTGACCATCGGATTAGACGACGGCTCAACAACCACAATTTCAGGATTAACATCCTTTGTTTCAACGTACTATGTTTCAACATACGCAGTTTCGGGAGTGGTAACTGATATGCTCAAATTAATACCCTAACAGTACTAAAGTAGCAGTTGTAGTATAGCTAGGGGTCGAACCACAAAGACTCAGAGAAGTCGCACAATAGATTGTATAGTGTCAAATCAAGCTAAGCAAATAGGATAAAATAAATGCAATAAATAATAACGAGTTGTAAATTCAATAGAGAGAATATAGGCCCAGGATTTTTCTCAGGAAATCAATGAATGCAGATAAACTAACTAACATGATTCAGATTTAGCGCGGTTCTTGAACTGAAATCACTAAAGTATAATTAACCAATTGTCGTTGCGAGAATTATCTAAATATAAATCCTAGGAATTCCAAATCTCTTTGCGAATCCTAAAGTCTAATCAGTTTTAAAGTTCAGGTTTGATATGTTCACAAATCAATTAAACCAAATCTCTTTGCGAATAATCAATTTGCTCACCTAGGTTCTATCAGGTAATTAATCGCATTGTCGTGCCTAATCAATTATCCTAAGATCTAAGTTCCAGATTCGTCAACCTAGAATTAGCGTTGAGAACAATCTATGGCGAAGAACTAATTCAGATTGTGAATCCTAAACAGATAATCAACCTAGCATTCAAAGAAAACCCTTATGAGAACCCTGAACCTAAACTGGATCTACTCAGACATGGAGGATGAAAACAACATGATTGAATAGATCATCAAAGAATCAATAACAAAACAGGAGTTCAGAGTTGTCTCTCCAAAAACCAGATAAAGAATCAAAGTAGCAAAATAAAGCAATAGAAAATAAAGCATAGCCAACAAGATGGCTGTAAAATCCCTATAAATAACCTAAATCATGAATTGGGGCTTCTTGTAATTATTAAAGACTTCTGGACCAAGCTGCGTTGTGTACGTCCTTATGGTGCACTTCTCATTTCTTTGCTGCAACAACATGCTGAAGACCACGAACTGTCATCATTTTAACCACTGGTGAAAAAGTCTAATCGAAATCTTCTCCAGCAATTTGCTTATTTCCCAATGCAACAAGTCGAGCTTTATGCTGTTCAAGAGACATGTCGGCATTATACTTGATTCGATATCCTACGTGTTATTTTCTTCAAGAGCATGAACTTCTTTTGAACAAGCATTTCTCCATACTTCGTGTTTGATCGCTTCGGAGTAACTCATGGGTTCAACACCAGCTGTGACAGCAGCTAAAACAGTTGATGGGATGGAGATAATCCAGCGTTAGAGACATAATTAGTTAAAAGATATGATATCTTACCTTCGACCATTTCAATAGACAGTGGATCAGAGCCATGGAGAGAGAGATGGGGTTCTTCACAACAGTTCACCGTGTAAGTAAGGAAATTTTTCATTTAACGGAGGGTCTCCGTTCTCTCTGTCCTCGGCCCTACAACTCAACATTTTCACTTGAAGAGACCTCTTCATCGGATCTGACCATCGGATAACACGATGGCTCAACAACCACAATTTCAGGATTAACATCCTCTGTTTCAACATATTATGTTTCAACAGACGCAGTTTCGGGAGTGGTAACAACAACTGGTTGTGTATCGGAGGGAACGACTTCAATAGTAACAACATCCGTCAAGGTCCCCCTATTGTTCATGATAGGAACAGGTGAAATAAGCCAACCATCATCAACACCAGAAGACAAAGATAACGAAGGCAGAGAAGGTGAATTTTGAGTTGAAGCATTGACGAAGGGAAATATGCTTACATGAAAAATCACATCTCTTGAAATAATAAATTTTGTTGTATTCATGTCATAGACTTTCCACCCTTTTTGACCAAATAGATATCGGACAAATATACAAGTACGACTCCGAGCACCAAACTTGTCTTTGTATCTTGATCGGAAATTTGTATGACATAGAGATTCAAACACGCATAGATGATCAATCATAGGTGTCTCACTGTGAAGGATTTTTTAAGGAATCTTCCCTTTAAGAACAATAGAAGGTGTCCTATTAATAAAATGGTAAGCCGTGAGCATCGCCTCGCCCCAATAAGTGATTGGCAAATTTCCTGGAAACAACAACGCTCTAGACACATTGAGAATGTGTTTATGCTTTTTTCCACTCGACCATTTTGTTGTGGACTACTAACACAAGACGTATAATGAAGAACACCATTCTCCCAAAAAAATGTAGAAAGGCACATAAACTCAGTACCGTTGTCACTACGAATGCTTTTAACGACCTTGCCAACCCTTTTTCAGCTATCTTGCAAAAAATTTGAAGAACTGTTTTGACCTCTGATTTGGCGAGAAGTAAATATGTCCATACAGCCCGAGAATGGTCATCTACGATGGTTAAAAAAAAGACAGCTCCACACGAAGCCAATACACGATACGGACCCAAAACATCATAATGAATCAAGCCAAAACAATCTATTGATTTATTTTAACTTTCAAAAAACACCTCTCGAATTTTCTATTCCCTAATACATGTGTCACAAAGACTAGGGACTGTTGGAACTAATTTTTTGTCAAAGCCTGAGGGTTTGATAAAATTGTGTTAGTGTGAAAAGAAATGAGTTAAGCTCTTTCTAATGAAATGTTTTCATTAACCGAGAAATGTTTTCTCGTGTATATACGTTGGAATGGTTGTGTCTTAAATGAACAACATGAGAGAAGAAAAGCCATACGTGCGACGTTCGCATCTTGGGCCTTGATTGGGCCCGTGGACTTTTTGAGGTATCGATCGATACCCCTTGGTATCGATCGATACCCAGCGGGCCGACTTAAAAAAACGCAGCCGCCTAGGTTATTCTAGAAATATTCCTTTTCTGTCATGGAAAAACCCTAGCCTCTCTCCTATATATACAACACGATTTTCACCTAAAAAAAAATCCTCGGATACACAATAAACACTTACTAAAAGTTCTAGCAATCGTTTCTTCAATTCCCTACTGCTTAGAGTAAGTTTTAATTTCGAGAGTATCGTAGAATAATGGTCGATAGATGTGAATCATGGTGTTGATGATTCAGTTAAACTTTGGTTGTATCCTGGGACTCATGGATCTATAAAACCCCGTCACACTACGGGAGATTCTTAGAGTTAAGGAAAGAGATTTATCTCGCCTCCTCAGATCTTGTATTGCTTTATCGTTTATAAATCGTCTGTTCCTTAAACTGTTTATTTACATATTACTGTGATTAAATCTTTCCTGTCTGTAGTGTAAATTTTGGTCCTACAATCTTAACTCTGATACACAATAAACACTTACTAAAAGTTCTAGCAATCGTTTCTTCAATTCCCTACTGCTTAGAAATGACAATTGATGTGGAAAACAACTCTGGATTGGTGGAGAAAACCAGTGAAAAGATTGAATTGACTGCAAGTCAGATCGAGACGGTCAAAGTTCCATCTGGGAACCATGTCGCTCATCCAACCAAGTTTGATGGGACAGCATTCAAGATGTGGAAAAGGAAGATGTTCTTCTATCTGACAACATTGAATCTGCAGAAATACACCAGTGAGGTGAAACCTGTTCTCCCAGAAGATAACACTGATCCACGTGCGCTTGCGAGTGTCCACGCCTGGGAACATGCTGACTTCTTGTGCAAGGGCTATATTCAGAATAGTCTTTCGGACTCTCTGTTTGGGGTGTACGAAAATGCTGAGACATCTAAGGATCTGTGGGATTCCTTAGACAAGAAGTACCGCATTGAAGATTCTGGTACTCAGAAATTCACTGTGGCGAAATTCGAGCAGTACAAGATGGTGGATTCAAGACCACTAATGGAACAAGTCGATGAGGTGCAGAGGCTCCTACATGATATCTTTGCTGAGGGAATGCGGCTGTGTGAAACCTATCAAGGTTGCTGCATCATTGAGAAGCTACCTCCTGGTTGGACGGACTTCAAGAACTACCTCAGGCTGAAGAAAAAGAAGATGAGCCTTGAAGATCTGATTGTTAAGCTCCGCGTAGAGTCTACGAATCGGGAACAACAGATCAATGTAGGTGTGAAAATTCGCGAACACAATGCGAACATGGTTGAACACCAAAACCCCAATCAAGGCAAGTGGCAGAACAAAGGTCGCCTAAACAAAGGCAAAGGGAAGATGCCACCAAAGAACTTCCAAAAGTTCAAGAACAAGAGTGGTCAGAATGGTCAGACTTCTCAAAGGTTCTTAGGACTGTGTAACTTCTGTGGGAAGCAAGGACACAAATCCGTCGATTGTCGTTGCAAGAAGGCTCAAGCCAACTTGACAGAAGCTGACATGTGTGCTGTGGTCACTGAGGCCAATGTTGCAGAGAGCTATCCAAAGACTTGGTGGTTCGATACTGGTGCAACCAGACACATCTGTATGGATCGCGAGATGTTCTCGACATACACAAAAAAAAAACAAGAGTGGTGATAAACTCTTGATGGGAAATTCTGCCTCGTCGACAGTTGATGGTCACGGGAAGGTTGTTCTGAAACTCACCTCTGGACAGGAACTAGTTCTCACGAACGTCGTCCATGTACCAGACATACGCAAGAATCTGATCTCATGATCGCTCATAAGTAAGCATGGATTCTCTGTGAAGCTGGAAGGTGATAAGCTAATCCTAACGAAAAATGGGATGTATGTGGGTAAGGGTTTTGTATGTGATAATCTGTGTAAGATATCTGTTGAGGAAGTAATCCGAAAAGATAATGTAACCGAGGCATCCACCTCGTAGAACCCTAAAGATTAATGATAAGAAACCATTTGCTATTTGGCATGAACAATTAGGACATGTTAATTTCAAGTCTATGAGTAGATTAATGAACATGAACATGATTCCTAAATGCAAATTAAGCAAAGACAAATGTGAAGTTTTGTGTCCAAGCCAAACTCACTAAAACGCCATCACCCAGCGTTCAAAGAACAACAGAACCTCTAGGTTTAATTCACACAGTTTGATGTGATTTGAAATATATTCAAACCAGAGGAGGTAAGAAATATTTCGTGACATTCATAGACGATTGCACGAGATATTGATACATCTTTCTACTGCGGAGTAAAGATAAAGCCTTGGACAAAATTTAAAGACGTGTAGCTCAATATTATGTGTCCAAAAATTTTGCGATTTTTGGAATAATTGATGTTCAATTAAGTATTGGAGGCTGATTTAATTTAAATAATTAAATCATTGGGTTAAGTGAGCAGGCCTCTTGTGATTCTTGATATGAGTTCAAGAATACTAATACATTTCGATATTGTATTAAGTTTATTAAATTCTAGAAATTGAATTTAATTTTACCCTTTAACTTGAGAGTTGGGTATTGGTTAGTATATTAATTTGGTTTGATTCTCTTGAACAAAATCAAATTTCAATATGACTAACAACACCGATATGATCATTGTTAAGATTCGGTGGTGTAAAAGATAATGAAATGGCTCAAGCCAATGTAGTCGAGATAGACATGTGTAATGTCATCCTCGGAGTCAATATGGTTGAGCATAACCCACATGAGTGGTGGTATTATACCAATATATGCGTTGAGATGGGAATGTTTCCCTCCTACCATAAATAATGACAAGAATTTTGGTGCTGAAGTTGACTTCTCAAAGATGCTCACTCTCACTAATGTAAAGCATGTGCTAGAGATGCATAAAAATCTTATTTAGGGCACAATGCTAATTAGGCACGAATTCATAGTCAATTGTCAAAGCTGATTAGCATGTATTGACAAAGAATGTTGTCTATATTAAGGACGGACTGGTCAAAATTAAAGTTAAGACAGTCGGACTTAAAAATTAATGTAACCAATGTTGTTGACATTAATGAGAAAGAATCATTTGCTTATGGTACATAATCTCTTAGTATTTGATCTGAATGTTTCGGTCACAGTATATTCGAATCTATGCGTAGGTTGAATGAGATCCCGAAATACAAAATAAGCAAAGATGAGTGTGAGGTTTGCGTTCTAACCAAACTCACTAAAACACCACAATCGAGTGAACCTCTTGGTTTGACTCATACAAAAGGTGGTGAGAAATATTTCGTAACTTTCGTTGAGGATTGTACGAAATATAGTTATGTCTATTTGCTAAGAAGCAAATACGAGACCTTGTAAAACTCAAGGAGTTTAAACTCGAGGTTGAAAACCAACTCGAAAGAACTATCAACATAGTTTGAAATGATAGAGGACATGAACAAGGTAGTATACATCAAACGATTGATCCCTACTCACCTGAATCCAATGGAGTTGCTGAAAGAAAGAATATAACTCTCAAGGAAATGATGAATGCAATGTTGCAAGAATCTGGGTTAGTCCAGAAATGTGGGGGGAAGCATTGCTTACCACAAGTTATATCCTGAACTAAATACCACACAAAGTCACTGGAAATGTTTTATGTGAACTTTGGAAAAGTAATGTGTTTTTATACAAATACATGAAAGTGTGGGGGTGCCTAGCAACCACCTAAGAATGTGGATTGTATCTTCATTGTGTATATGCACACAATGTAGTGCTGATTACTTTATGGTATATAAAATAGATATACCAGACATCCAAGTAATCACGGTAAACAAGGAATGCGTCTTCCTTTGAACATGAGTTTCTGTGTAAAGGATAAGCTCTAGTACCTCACGAATTGAGGCGAGCAATTGAGTTCTTGGGCTCTTACGCTTTTATGCGTATCGATCGATACCCCTCGGTATCGATCGATGCTTGACGGGCATTGAACCTTTGATCGTACAATGCCGGTAATTCTGTAAAGAAGCAGAAGAGGCTAAAGTTGAAATTAGTCGTATGCTGATTGGAATCACAGCAATATGAGATCTTGTAATCCATCAAATGGATGTAAAATCTGTCTTTCTAAACGATTATTTAGAAGAGGAGATTTACATGAAACAATCCGAGGATTATGTCACTCCTGAACAAGGAAAGAAAATAAGTAGACTTGCAAAGTCCTTATACGAGCTTAAGTTAGCTCCTAAGCAATAGCTTGGAAAGTTTGACAACAATGTGATGTCAAATAGCTTCAAAATCACTTAAGGTGATATACATCAAAAGTACTCCACATGGATACGTTTTGTTATGTTTATAAGATGACACGTTCATCATGGAAGCAAGAAGGACATAATCCAACACACTAAGAAAGTGTTTAGTGGGAAGTTTGATAGATATAATATTAGTGGATAATCTTGTCTCAAGATCCTAGAATGTTTTGATAACTACTCAAACAAGTTTGCAATAACTCTAATTGTGATAAAGTTGTATCACAAGTGATGTATGCAAGAATTATCGGAAGTCTAACGTACTTGATGAATCGTACTAGATCCGATTTGGCGCATTCAGTAAATAAGTCGCTACATGAGTAATCCAGGTCATACTCTGTGGAAAACCACAAATAGAATGTTGAATTATCCATCGTTATAATGCGTCTCGTTTTACATCAAAGTCTGGGGGTTCAAGATATTATGTTCACCTCTTGGCCTAGTAAACCTGATAGATATTATAAGAGGATAATAGTTTTTCTTGGTGGTGCAGCAGTATCCTGGAAATCTTCCAAACAAACACTCTTGGCCTAATTAACCAAGGAGTCAAAGTTTATAGCTTTAGATAAAGCTGCAAAGGAAACAGAATGGCTTCGAAACTTTGTGGAAGATATCCCGATGTGGGAAAAACCAGTGCCAACTTTATGTGTACACTGTGATAGTCAGTCGGCTATCTCTCGGGCACTGAGTAATCTATATAATGGCAAGTCTCGTCATATAAGAAGACGACATAAGACCATTAGACAATTGATCTCAACTGGTGTAATAACGATAGATTACATCAAGTCGGCTGATAACCTAGCGGATCCGTTTACCAAAGGTTTGCCGCGAGATCAAATTGTAAAATCATCAAAAGGAATGGGTTTAAAGCCTATAGAAAAAGATGATGTTTGACAGATACCCCACCTATGTGACTGGAGATCCCAAGATCTAGGTTCAAAGGGAAACAAAATTAAACTGATTCGAATTGAGCACTGTGAGACTATGTCTCTGCCCAGTTCCTAGGATGATATAACAGTGCTACCTGTGGATAGTAAGGATAAGCGTTGGCTTTTAATGATTGCATAGCTATGTAGATAGTGGAGTGTGACAGGACACTTCTGAAAAACAAGCTAATAAAAGATCACCTAGTGAAGTGTGAAATGGGGCCGTTTCTAGGAGAATGAAAGAGAAGGCTATATTCTCCAAATTCACTCACGAATACCAGGAATGTTCAAGGCCAAAATGAACACAATAGAGAACAAAGTTCTACGAGAAGATGTCTCTGTGCGATACCTGTTGTCTAGGTTTACATAAAAATCCGGGCGGTTCAAGACATCATGTTCACCTCCTGGCCGAGTAAACTCGACAGATATTAAAAATGTTTGGTTCAAAGCTGGAAAATGCTACCTCTCAGATACAGTTACATTTTCGTATACTCTCGAAAGTCTGTCTACGTCTAGATGAGTCTAGTCAAGTATGTCTAGTAAAGTCTAGTCTGTACAATTTTCATATGTTCTAGAGTCATTTCTATTCATGTGGGGGATTGTTGGAACTAATTTTTTGTCAAAGCCTGAGGGTTTGATAAAATTGTGTTAGTGTGAAAAGAAATGAGTTAAGCTCTTTCTAATGAAATGTTTTCATTAACCGAGAAATGTTTTCTCGTGTATATACGTTGGAATGGTTGTGTCTTAAATGAACAACATGAGAGAAGAAAAGCCATACGTGCGACGTTCGCATCTTGGGCCTTGATTGGGCCCGTGGACTTTTTGAGGTATCGATCGATACCCAGCGGGCCGACTTAAAAAAACGCAGCCGCCTAGGTTATTCTAGAAATATTCCTTTTCTGTCATGGAAAAACCCTAGCCTCTCTCCTATATATACAACACGATTTTCACCTAAAAAAAAATCCTCGGATACACAATAAACACTTACTAAAAGTTCTAGCAATCGTTTCTTCAATTCCCTACTGCTTAGAGTAAGTTTTAATTTCGAGAGTATCGTAGAATAATGGTCGATAGATGTGAATCATGGTGTTGATGATTCAGTTAAACTTTGGTTGTATCCTGGGACTCATGGATCTATAAAACCCCGTCACACTACGGGAGATTCTTAGAGTTAAGGAAAGAGATTTATCTCGCCTCCTCAGATCTTGTATTGCTTTATCGTTTATAAATCGTCTGTTCCTTAAACTGTTTATTTACATATTACTGTGATTAAATCTTTCCTGTCTGTAGTGTAAATTTTGGTCCTACAGGGACAACATATTTTATTAAACTAGAAGAAAACATAGGTAGATATGAAAATACCGAAAGCGACGGATGTTTGAGCCGCTTATGCCACAAATCACGATCAACTGAACCAGAGACTTGATTAACCCATGAAGCCATGATATCTTTGAAATAATAAACCACATTACGCTCTTCATTGGCTCCAATTAGGGTCCCCATGATATGGTCATTTAAAACGCACACCGTATCGGTTAGCAAAACATAACAATTTGTTTGCTTTAACCACTTTGAAACTGAGATCAAAGAACACTTTAAGTTGGGAACAAATAAAAATTTGAGCAGCGTAATACGACCAGACAACGGAAATAAGCCCACGTGAGTGGCAACCGTCTTATTCCCATATGTGAATCCCACCGGACATGGTGGTATCGGAGTAACATGTACAAGAAACGAGAGTTCTTCTGTCATGTGATAAGACGCTTCCGTATCAAGTACTAAATCACCATGTCTACTCTTACCAGAGAGCTTGTCAGAACGTATGTTAGTCTTTTCATGAATCTACTGCGTAAGAGCGAACAACTGCTCTTGAGTGAATTCGGAAAACGTCGAAGAGTTGGATGTTGTGGTGTGAGCATTCTGGACTTTCACCGGTGTGTTTCTACAGTGATTTTGACTTCCAAAATCAGAGTTGAAGGTTCGATCACCACCACGTCCACCTTTGATAGAACCTCGTCCTTCTCCTATGTTCTGGTATCGTTCTTCGAACCATTCTGGAAACCCAATTATCTGCCAACAATTTGCTTTATCATGACCATTGCGACCGCAATGAGTGCACTGAAGTGGGCGATCCCTATGACGAGTGGAGGAATTATGTTCAGATTTGTTAGAAGATCCAAACTAATCAAAGAAAAAAAACCACAACGTTTTGTTGCGATTCACATTCTTTAGCTGAATTGAGACGCTGCTCTTCTCGAATCATCTTAGCATAAATTTCACCGAGATTTGTAGCTTCGGAGAAGATAATAGCCTGACACATTCCTCCAAATAGGACAAGGTAAATTTTCAGTTGAAGCATTGACGAAGGGAAAGATGCTTTCGTGAAAAATCATATCTCTCGAAATAATAATATATTTTGTATCCATTACATAGACTTTTCACTCTTTTTGATCAAATGGATATCCGACAAATATACAAGTACGACTCCGAGCACCAAACTTATCTTTGTCTCCTGATCAGAAATGTGTATAACATAGAGATTCAAACATGCAGAGATGATCAAACGTATAGTGTCTCGTTGTGAAGGATCTCGTAAGGACTCTTCCCTTTCAGAACAATAGAATGTGTTTGATTACAATAGAAGGTGTTTGATTAATAAGATGGGAAGTCGTGATTGCCGCCTCGCCCCAAAAAGTGATTGACAAATTTCCTTGAAACAACAACGCTATAGACACGTTGAGAATGTGTATATGCTTTCTTTGCACTCGACCATTTTGATGTGCAGTACCAACACAAGATGTTTGATGAATAATACCATTCTATTGAAAAAAATGTAGGAAGGCACATAAACTCAGTACCGTTATCACTACGAATGATTTTAACAACCTTGCCAAACTGTTCCTCCTCTGTTATGGTTTCGTTCTTCGAACCATTCTGGAAACCCAATTATCTACCTCTGTTATGGTTTTGTTCCTCCTCTGTTATGGTTTCATTATTCGAACCATTCTGGAAACCCAATTATCTACCAATAATTTGCTTCGAAAGATTAGGTGTTAGAAGCATTGTGCTCTGATACTATGTAAACCTAGGAAAACTTTGAATATTTTTGTGTTGATATCAGACGTCGTATACAACGTATATATATATACAAGATATAAAAACTTTATTTTAACTTGATGTCCAAGCTATACAAACCGTCATAAGGCTCAATACTACTATCCAGCCCAATATCTCTAATACGTTAAAATCAATGAATTTGCTTTGCTTAGCCGGGAAAGAAAAAATAAACTTAATTATTATAAACAATAAATCACGACATTATGATACGTAGCATGTGTGCATTGATATTTCAAATTATTAAGTCTAGAATTTTGCACAAATACAAACAAACAAGAGAACATAGTATGGGAATACATTGGTGTTGAATAAGTGTGCGAGATATTAAAAATAAAACCTTAATTTTAATGATTAGTCTAGATGTTTTTCCTAAAATTATTAGTCTAGATGTTTTCCCTCAAATTGTTTATCGGATTCTTAAACTTGACTAACAATTGTACTTAAAAAAAAATCCCAAAAAAACAAAGGCGACTTGCAAAATGAACGTCTTTCACCAACGTAATATGCAGAGCCGGGCTTGGGTAGAAGCCCATGAAACATGTGTTTCGGGGCCGGTAAGAATAAAACTAATTTAGGGGCCAATTTTATTAAAAATAAGTTTGTCTAGATGGTTTAGAGTGAGCATATGGTTTGATTTGGTTTAGAGTTCGACTCCTCAAGTTGACATTTTGTGTGTTTTTTTTCCCTTTTTTTGTTTTTTCGTTCCATACTTTTTATTTTAATTGAAACGTGTTTTATAAAAAAGGAAATAGATTAATAAGACAATTATAAGTAATAAAAATATAAAAATAAAAACAAATCTAATTACCCTAATTGACCTCTCTTTAACTCTATTTGTTTTCCATTCATCCTCGCCGGCAGCCTTTCGATCTCTAATCGTTGCTCGGTGTTATTATATTTTGACATATTTCACTTAAATTTTCTTCTGTTTCGATATCGGTAAAATATTGGTGTTTTTTTTTACGTTAAAATATTTTATATATATGATTAAGGGGCCAAATTTTTTTCTCCGCTTTTAGCCTGAGAAATCTCAGGCCCGGCTCTGGTAATATGCATAGGTAACCTTCAATAGCATCTTCATAAATTATCAATTTTTATTGATGAAAATAATCATGAGTTCACATAAATATTTTCAGTGCTAGCCTATAATTTTACTATCGTTGGTTAATATTCATCATAGATTTCTAGTTACATATATACAACATAAACTTGCTAAAACTATCAAAAACTTGCTAAAATTTATAGATATACATTTTTCTTATAATATTTACTAGTTTCAAAAACAGTAAATCGTAAACTCTATCCTAAAATCCTTACTCTAAATCATAGTAAAATAAATACTAAACCCAAACCGCTAGATTAAGCTTTGTTACAAGCCATAAACCATCTATAAAAAATCCAAATCATAAATGCTTAATCTGTAAACATTTAATTCTATACCCAAACCACCGGCCAAGAAAAAATACAAATCCCTAGTAAGAAATTAGTAAATCCGAACATACTAGTGTAGGGAAATCTAAATTCTAAATTGGAATGAGGAACCCATACATAATAACGTAACTATCCAACGAGATTATAATATTATAAAGGCTAGAGCACTAAACCCCAATAAAGGATAAGTGAATGCAAACAGGTTAATGTTCAGTAGGCTATCCATAGAAAACATATAGTCAAGAAAAAAACCCCTAAATTAGAAATCTAAACCCTAAATTGTAATAAATGAATCCAAACATAAATCACAACTACCGAACGAAGTGATATTCTAAACGATAAACATTAAATCCTAGTAAATTAGTGAACCCAAACCGATTAATGTAAAGTATGCTATCCATACAATACATATGGCAATAAAAAACTAACCTCTAAATTGTATTGGAATAACCTAATCGCAATACCTTAACAACCCAACGAAATGAGTTAACTTTCCAATGCCGTAACTACCTAACAATGTTACAAATAATTAATGTTCATCTTCTTAAGTTACACCATGAAATTGTCATCTTTCAAATTTTACCAATTCATTAGAGGTGTTTAGATACCTAATAAATTTGATTATAGTTTATAATATATTATCGATATCAGTAGAAACAAAATATATTATATTAGCATTTGAAAAAAAATGATTAGAAAAAATAAATGTGCTAGCCTTGAAAAATTAGAAAAGAGAGAATTAAAAAATAAAAATAAATAAAGATCAAAAATATGACACCAAAAAGGATTTTATCTAATAACCCTTTAAAAATAGACATAAAAGCCTTTTTGTCATTTGTATTATTATTTTATTATAAAAATGTGTAAGGATAATTTAACAACGAACAAGTATTTTCCTCCACAAAGATCCACGATTAAGAAGGAGCAAATTGGCCAGTGGTTGCCACATCTCTATTGCCATCTTACCGGTGTCGAGTTCGATTTCATCTGCCTTCCATGTGTGGGGGTATTTGGCTATTAGACCGGCCTGTTGTGGCCCAAAAATGATGACAAAAAATGATCCACGATCACAATGAACGACTCTTCTTCTACCACTCTGGAGATTTCCGGTAACAACTCAAATTTTGTTTCATTAAAATTTGATTTGATTTTTTTTATTTCTAAATTTTATTTCAAGTCTAATCATAAATACTAGTATATTAATTAAGGGGACGTTTTACACGTGTACATTAATTTTGTTTAACTAGAATTTGATTAACGGACTAGGGTTAGTGTCTTTAGTTGCTAATATCTTGCCGCTTAAGTTTAAGAGGGGAAAGATACGTACATTCAGTGGGTGAGGGAAAGGGGAATTATTATTTTTGTTTTTTTCGTCGCCGTCACTTCGTTTATTTATCTTTCCGATCTCTACATCATCTAATCAAATAAAAGTGAGTTCTTCTCTACATCTATATATTGACTATTTTCGTTGATAATTCAGAGTGGGTCTTTATTTTCTCTATTGGTCTTTGATTTAACTCTTTGTATTAATTAACATCATTAATTTTTGTTATTGATTTGTTTTGTTAAACGTAAGAACTTGTGATCTGTTTAGTTATCTTCTAAATGATAGTATTTTAAAGTTGCCTATATAACAGTGACAATTTCCTTGCTTTGATCTTTTGTTTAAATCATGATGATTCTTGGCCTTGTTATAGATCCGATGTGAAAATTATGTGTTGATTGATTATTGTAGTCATGTTCTAGTTTGATATATGTTTTGAGATTAAGTTTAATATTGTTCGGTTGTTTAGTCAATACATAGCTAATCTATTTTGTTAAATTAGTTTCAGGAATTGTTTTGATTTTTTATTTTTTCTTATATGATTTTGTTGAGTTTATGATTTGAGTTATTAGGTATATTATATATATTGTATGACCAAACAAATAGACTTATATATTATGTGATAAGATTGAGCAATTAGACTTATTTATCTATTTTGAGCAATTCGGCTTATTCATCTAAACAACTAGGCTTATTTGTCTGAGCAAATAAGTTTATTTATCTGAGCAACTAGGCTTATATGTCTGAGCAAATAAGTTTATTTATCTAAGCAACTAAGCTTATCTGTCTAAGCAAATAGGCTTATTTGTATGAGCAATTAGGCTTATATATCTAAATTTATATATATGATGAGTGTTTATATATTATGGTATTAGCAATTAGGCTTACGAAAATGAGTAATGTGGCTTTAGGAGTTGAAAGAACTATGTTCGATAAGAATTAATATGTATGCAAAAATCAAAACAGTTTTAGGAGTACCAATACGTGAACATTACCAAATGCTGGAACATGAGTTTTGCTCATTGGGCGATAGTCAATCACTCACGTCGTCTGATTTCTGCATGTCTTAATTTGAAGTTGGAGAATCGACCTTGTTCGTGATTGAACGAGACATCAAGGTTTTCATTTTATAAAGCGCTGGATTTATATTTTAATTGAGTTTTCATTTAAAAATAAGAAATTGTCAATATTTTATTTATCAATTTATTTAGTAATGTCTCGTTAATTTTTTTGAAATTTTTGGGGCGTTATATTTTCCATAACCTCGTCTTCATTAATCTGTAGAAATCGCATTCTTTGGAAATCGAATCTCGGATCTCGTGGTGTATAAGTAATAATTAACCATTTAGTAAACAAATATACTAAGAGGGTTTTCATACATATAAAACCATTTTACGACTGAAAAAAGGTTATATCAATTCCCCCCCTCCCCCCCCCCCCCCCCCCCCCCCCCCCCCAAAATGGTAATAGAAGTCATTCGAAGGCACACAAAAAAAAAACCTAAATCACATGCGTCATGTGCCCCAGTGCCTATAATCTCGGCCATCCTCACAAAAAAGACCCAACCACTCAAATCAGTTCACATTTAGCAAACCGACAACAGAACAATGAAGGTTTGTTTTGTTTCTGTTTAAGAAAATAGATGGTTGGTTTGAGAATATATTGCCAAAAATTAGCCAATAATATTGATAACTTTTCTTGACCAAATCAGAATTTACCACGGAATGCATATATTATGAAGAAAAGTGTCTTTAATACTTTTATGGTCATCGGAAAACGATCAGGACCCGTCGGGAATCGATCGGGATCCGTCGGGAATCGGGATCGGGATCCGTCGGGAATCGATCGGAATTTCCGACCATAAAACGATCGGGCATATCCGACCGATCTTATAATATAAAAGAGAATATAAAAATAATTCTAGGCAAATAAAGATCTTAAATAGGTCTTTCAAAAATTCTTGTTGGGTCACAAAGTAAAACTTGCAACTTCATTAACGAAAGGTTACGAAACCGAGTTAAAGGTTTGCTAAGCCAAATATATTCTAAAGTACGCAACGATATTCTAATGGTTGGGATGCATAATGTTTTCTTGTAGACGTCTAAGATAAACATTTTCTAAAATCTCAACTCGTGCATATGATCTCAAAACGATATCATAAATAAACGTGCAAAAACTATTTTATAAATTTATAAAAACTACATTATAAAAAAGAAAAGACTTACCTCAAGAAAGATGTTTGTAGTTGCGAGGACAAGAACTCTTGTATAGGCTCCCATATTAGCAAGCACCATTTTAGATGAATCGTAATAATGCCAGTCATAACTCCGATTATAATGGAGTTTTGTCTCTTTAAGTGCATATACTCTTGAAAAGTCAACCATCCTGACAAATCCATCATACTTGTAGCATTCAAGAGTAGGTGCATCCAGCATAATGCGCAAGAGATTCCGCATAGAGTACACAACAAGCGACTTGAACTTCTTATGATTTCGAGCGTTGATGCTCAATATCCCATACATTTGACATTTGATTAGCTCAAGCGTCTCGAGGTGGATGCTGTTGCTGAATATTGCATCTATCATCTCTTTTGTCACTTCGATGTTTGATAGTGCAAGTGTTCTCAATAACCTTAAACCCTTTGGAAAGTTATCCGGTATGTTGAACTTACACCAACTTAGCTTCAAGACTGTTAGCGTCTCGATGGCCGAAAAATCGACCGGGATCTCTATAACTTTCTTTGCTTTAGAGAAATCCAACACAAGTTCTTGGATGTTTTTACCAAGACATGTATTGATCCATGAGAGTATCTTATCTTCCACGCCAATATGATTGAGAAGTAGAACAAATTTGGTTAATCTCCGAGCCTTTGTGCTGATTGAAAACGTTTTCAATGATGCTTACAGCTTTTAGTTGACTGCATCTCACGGAGTATATTCCGCTAAAATAAAGGTCTTGAGACCGAATCTCTGTGGCTTTGAATTTTTTGGACATAGAACGGTTTCGTAAAAGAGATTGAATTGGGAGAAACAGCGACATGATGTGTTCCACCAAATCGTCAGGCAAAGTTTAATCGAGTTTTATCTTTTTATGTGAAGATTCTTGCATTTTCACTATATACTCTTAGAAGGATTCTTCACAATAATTTTCAGTGAGAGGATTTATATGCAGAATATCAAAAACTCAGTTTTTTTTTGGCGATGCTTTCAAATTTTTATTGAATGATTATGATACATTTAATTTATTTTCTTTTGTCTTTTTACATAATACACAGCTGTAATTTCAATATTTTTTAGAAAAAACAGACTGGTTTTTACCTTTTGTAGAAATTCAATGGTATAGAATTAATTTTTACATTAAAATAATAAAAACTGTGAATATGTAACGCAAATTTCGTTTTTCCACAAACTGACAAACATATATTTTAATGCACCTGTATAGTATTAATTTTTGGTCCAAATATTTCAATAGGAAATGTGTGCATGTTTGCTAATATAATTTTTTTTTCCATATTTTAACAAAAGTTAGACACATGTCGTTTTTATTACTCTAAAAACAAATTTAGATTTAGACACATGTCGTTTTTATTACTGTTAAAAAATATCTCATGAACTTAAAAACAAAATTTGCCAGCTGGTAAAACGTTTCAAAAAATAAATTATTAGATTTTCTTATTAACTTCCATTTTAACCTCCGTTTCTTCATTTTTGTTTTTTTTTTTCGGTCGAACAGCCTCCGTTTCTTCATTTTCCATTTTTCCAAACTTAATAAAAAAAAAAAATTGTTATCATTTTTGTTATAGTAGACAAATTCTCTAACACTAGACAAATTATCTAACACTAGTAAACCCTAATTCAGTTTATTAGTATTGTTCAATGTAATATTGTTGTTGTTTGCAAAAAAATTATGTTATAAAATATTTCTTCTATATTAATAATTTTGATTTTAATTTTAGTGTACATATTTGATTTTTTTAATTAAATTTATAAAGATATAACTGAAATATTTATAAGATGTATAATTATAGGGACTAAAATGAAAAGCAAACAAAATAAGTAAAATTATTTTTTGTGATATATAACTATAGAATTAAACTATATATGAAACCTTTATATAGTCGGAAACAAAAAATATGAAACCTTTATATTTCACTCCTAGTGATATTTACATTCATGACAACTTAATTAATTAGATGTAATGACTAATAAGTCATTGAAACTTTTTTGCTCGTCTCTCTGCGAAAGTAATCATTTCTGCGTATTGCTTCAATTCAAGGCAAACGCGCGGCATCTCCAACGGCTCTTCCTAAGCGAAGAAAGTAATCAATTCCATAGAAATCAAAACCTATTTCTATAAATCTTCACTGGATTATCTCCGTAGGCAATGATTCAAGTTGTTATATGTAACCGTGCGGCATCTGTTCACTTTTCTTCTCCACAAATTTCAATAAAATCAATTGGTTCATATATATAACCGTTTCATCTCTCATCGGTAGAGTAGTTTATAGAATAAAAATCTAACCGGATGGTAAAGTATATGATTCTAGGTCTAGGGTAAAATTTATAAAATTCTATAAATATTGTCGTTTTGAACCATATAAAGTTTATGATTTAGGGTTTAAGATAAAATTTATAGATATACATTCTCTTATAATTTTAACAAGTTTCAAAAACACTAAATCATAAACTTTGCCCTAAACCCTAAAATAAATAATAAACCTAAACCCTATGGTCGCAACCATGTGGATTAAACTCAGCGGTTGTCCATGGTCTAGGGGTTGGGAGCATGGGGACCGTCCAGGGGTTGGGAGCACGGGGACCGAGTTCCGCCAAAAGCGTCGCTTCCCGAGTTCGATGTAATCCTATGAAATTACACGCACATGCTGGGCCAGTTGGCTTTTGGGCCTAATGGCCTGGATGATTCACATGATGAAGGGTACCTAACGAGGTACTATCCCAGAATTGTCTGCGGTCTAAGGCCCGGAATACCTGAGTTATCAAACAAAAAACGTTGGATTAAGTTTTTTTAATCCTAAATGCTTAATCTATAAACATTAACCCAGTCCTAAATAAATTAAAAAACTAAATCCTAAATGCTTTATCTGTAAACATTAACCCAATCTGGCGGTCAAGAGAAAACGCTAAACCTAGTAAAAAATTAGTGAATCCAAACAAACTAGTGTACAGTAGATCACCCATAAAGAACATCTAGTAGGAAAATTTAAACCCTAAATTAGAATGAGGGGAATCCAAACATAAAAATGTAACTACCTATCGAGATGATAATATTCTAAAAGCTAGAGCATTAAACCCTACATGATTAGTGAACTCAAACCGATTAATGTTCGGTGGGCTATCCATAAAAGAGATATAGTAAGGAAAAACTAAATCTTAAATTAGAAATCTCAACCATAAAGTGTAATGAGGGAATCCAAACATAATGCCATAACTATCTAACGAGATGATAATATTCTAAACGATAGAATACTAAACCTTAGTAAATGATTAGTAAATCCTAACCGATTAATGTTAGGTATGCTATCCATAAAATATAAACATATTCGTGTGTATAGAAACTCTTACGAATTAACCCTGCAAATAATTAATGTTCATCTACTTAAGTTACACCACCAATTCTTTAGAGGTATCTAAATTGATTAGAATTTATAGTGTATTATGGCTAGTAGTAGAAAAATCATTATTAGCTACACGAACAATACTCCATCACATGGTCACACATGCAGGCTAAATTAATACATCCCTAACTATATGAACTATATGATCTACATATATAACGACATGTATCAACTAATAATAAATTATGTGATTAACATCATAAGCATCCCGAAAGTAGATGGAACAGTGTACCGGAGGAAGGAATACGACACCGTATAATTCATGTATTAAAAACTACACGACAATATAATTAATGTACCCAGAACTACACGATATATAATGAATGTATCCAGAACTACACAATATATAATTAATGTATCCATAACTACACGATAATGTTATATGTAACCGAATGCAGCACCAAAACGGATCACAACATAACAATCCAAAAGAGTAGACACATTTCTTCCAAAACATGTAAAATATCACATGGTTTCCCCAAAAACATTCCCCAAAGAAACCACATACCCCAAAAAGATGACCTATGCCTCAGATAGGGACCCGGCCCGTTCGAAAGGCACATGAAACATGTTTTTTATATATATAAAAATGTGAATTATATTTACCAAAAAAGTGGATCGGTTTGCTTTACAATTTCCTTGGCGGAGCAAAAAAAGTTAAAATAGGCCAAAATAAAAATAAAAAAGCCTAATTGATAAACATTGAAGGATTTGGTCCAAACTATATTAATGGATTACTCATATGTGAACCATTTGGATGTGATCTGTTTTGGTTTTGCATTCGGCTACATATAACATTATCGTGTAGTTCTGGATACATTAATTATATATCGTGTAGTTCTGGATACATTCATTATATATCGTGTAGTTATGGGTATATTAATTATATTGTCGTGTAGTTTTTAATACATGAATTATACGGTGCCAGATTTCTTCCTCCGGTACACTGTTTCATCTAGTTCCGGGATGCTTGTGATGTTAATCACATAATTTATTATTAGTTGATACATGTCGTTATGTAGATCATATAGTTCGTGTAGGTGGAGATGTATTAATTTAGTATGCATGTGTGCCCATGTGATAGGGTATAGTTCGTGTAGATAACAATCATTTTTCCTATATAAAAATAAAAAACGGATTAAACCTTAAAAATGCCATAAAAAAAAATAATAATATCCCTTTAAGAATAGACATAAAAGCATATTATAAGACACAAAAAGGTTATATGATACAATTTCTCCAAAAAAAAAACCACAAATGGTAACATAGTTTATATTCGAAGCCAAAATCGAAAACATGTGCTTACCACCTTCCGGTAAGGTCTTGCCTAGTACCTTACCGCCTTCCGGTAAGGTCTCGCCTAGTACCTTAGGGTCTGACTGGACCTACCGTATGTTGCCTTTGTCAGAATGAAACATAAACTAGAGACCACCTTTTTCTCCATTGTGAGTTCATCTCTCATATATATCTGGAATAAGGTTCTCTCCCGTTTTGGTCCACCGCGTCACTCTTTTGTTGATTGGCCAAACCCTATTGCATGGATCTATACCTCATATGGGACCATCAGCCTCACTCTCAATAGACTAGCAATTCAGACAGTGATTTTTCACACATGGAAGAAAAGGAAACAATCGTCTTCACAATCAAACTGCAACCTCTCACATGGTGATCTTCAAACAAATAGATTGCAACATTCATGATTCCATCATGGCACTGATCTACCGGAAAGCATTCAAGGACTTACTTTTCCAATGGTTCACCTATGAGTAGTCCATTAATCTAGTTTGGACCAAATCCTTCAATGTTTATCATCGATTATGCTTTTTTATTCTTTTTTTGGCTTATTTTAACTTTTTTTGCTCCGCCGAGAAAATTGTAAAGCAAACCGATCCACTTTTCTAGTAAATATAATTCACATTTTTATATATATATAAAAAACACGTGCTTCATGTGCCTTCCGAACGGGCCGGGTCCCTATCTGAGGCCTAGGTCGTCTTAACCTTAGGTTGTTGTTTAGTTTAAAAAACCGACTTGAAAACGAATGCAAATTTAGACTTATATAATTCCAATTAAAACACAAAAGACAGTATAAATTGTGACTTGCAAAAGAATGACACCAAACCATCGTTTAAAACCTTAGACAAACTTAAAGAGGTTCCTTTCACAGCAATCCCCAAAAATCGACTCCTAACTATGCTGAACTTCGTCATCGTGTGTCCTATTCAATTGACACTCGCACACTTTTCGAGTCACCGGCAAGAAACAATGAGACAAGAGCTTTGCAACTCAATGAAATCATCACGAGAAAAAAATAAACATTTTTTTGGTAAAATGTTAAGATTAATACCAATTTTCGAAGTTTTTTACAGCGGTACAGAGATTCAACGAAGAGAAACAGAAAGACCAAAATCTACTAACAACGACGAAGAACAACAAGATACACGACGCTTTAGGAATCGGTAAATGGTCACGAAAATAAAGAACCGAGACGAAGCCAGACGAAAGAACACCAATCACACGCCTAAGCGCGGACCATCACGTGTTTGCCACAGCCCCGGGAGAGTTTGAGTCCATCTTAGTTGCCACGAGCATAATCCCGAGGCCAGTCCCAAACCTCGAGAAAAAAATAAACATGCATCAATCTCATCACATATTTCCATCGCCTCGTGTCTATGACTTTGTTACTTAGCTTCATCGCTATTCAAGTGCATTGTAACCCATGGCCAAAGGCTCATGGCATCTAGGCCATCATATGCATGTACAATCACCTCATCACGTCTATCATGCACAAGGCACTATGCCATTCGTCCATCCATATCCACAAAACACAGTACCAAACGATATCACTACATGAAAATATCTGATTTTCTACAGAAATTATCGTCAGAAAAAGATAGAAAATGGTCTTTTCCTACCACTTTCTTATGAAAAAAACTTTGCAGTTATCGCTCGTCAGAAATTGAGAATGGTAGGAAAATGATAGGAAAATTCCTATCAGAAATCTCGTAGGAAAAATTCGTCGGAAATTTTAATAGGAAAGTGATAGGAAAATTCATCTACGACTATCTGATAGGCACTAAACGACTCAAACACATCCCACACATGCACATGCATAAAACCGAACCAACCTCTTAAAAAAAAGTTTAAAATTACTTCATAAATTAAAGAAAACTCGAGATAGTCCTATATGCATGCAAATGGACTTACATTACATGGATTACCCGACATATAACCTCCCGACCCAAAATGTAATTTAATGCAATTTTCTTGAACCAACAAGACATTTTAATCAAGATTATATGTATATTTAACATGGCCCGGTCGAAACAGATCAAGGAAAACTCGAGTGAATTGCTCTCTGGCTCAAAAATTCCCAATCGGTTGACCCGATTGCCGAAACGATAATAATCCCCAAAATCAAATTAATCAAATAAAATATGAATTCTCTCGAACCGAAATTTAAACATAAGCATTTGAACTCAAATAACACTCAAATCATAAAATAATTCAATTAATTAAGTCGAATACAATCTCTTATGGTTCATTACTTCGCATGCAAATCTCAAGCCAAGACGCATCAAATATCCCGACAATAAGCCACAACGGTTCAACAATGACATACAGACGCATCAATTTCATGCTTTTAGTTCACCGGAGCAGATCCTAATTCATCACAACAATAAGATCACACAAGGTAAAGGCAATCGTGCATCAACCACGGTGTAAACCTGAGCCCCTTCTCAGATCCAAGATCCTTCTCGGCTCGGGTCAAAAGGTGGGTTTGACGCTGGAGAGCAGACTGAACATGCGCTACAAAGAACAATCAATGCATCGTAGAAAATGCGGTAAGGTGTCTCTGAAAATGCAAGTTTCGGTGATTGGTGAATTAGTTGCCACTTGGATTTCTTTGGGTGAGACACTTCCTTGATCAAATCATGAATAATGTGGTTTCTCTATAAGAATTCATTGACTGCATCATCATAATTGTATCAAAATTAACATATTCGTATACAGAAGATTATGTTGGAATAGATTCATTTGTACCAAGTAATAAGGAAAATCAAGAAAGAGAAAGAAAAAGGGAAAAGCAAACCAAAAGGAAACCAAGCAATAAAGGAAATTGGGCAAAGAGAAAATCATGAAGAAGAGGCAAAAGGAAAAAGGAAATTGGGCAAAAAGGAAATCATGAAGAAATAGCAATTTACTATTCTTTATTCTTGTTTAGAATCACAACTCTAAAATAGAGTTCTAGACTTAAAGTTTATTGTATCACAAAATAGGATCACAAATAAGATCACAAAGATCAAAGAAAAATAGAGAAATTAATAAAAGAGAAAGGTTTTTAAGAGAAATCACAAAATCCCAACATGGTATCAGAGCCAAGGTCATGAGTGCAATACCTTTAAAGAAAAAGAAAGAACAAAAAAATCGGTTCGTGCAAAATTCGGTTCCAACTAATTCCGCTGCAGAATCGTTTGTGCAAAATCCGTATTCGTGAAAATCAGGTTCGTGCAAAATCCGAGTTCGTGCAGAATCCGTGCGCAGAAGCAAAAGAAGCGTGATCATCACTAAAAACATGCAAACATTAAATATTCCAGTATTTGATGGGCAAAATTATGATCTTTGGGTTGCAAGGATAAAAACAACTCTGAAGATTCAAGAGCTTTGGGAAGTTGTGGAGAAAGGACTTCCACCGGAGCCAAAACAAAAATTAGAGGTACTAGAAGAATGGAAAAACAAGGAGATGCAAGATATGAATGCTCTACAACGTTTTTTGGAGATTCTGCTTTTACTGCTAGTACCAGAAGAAGAGCCTTCCATTGCCTCGATGTTGAAACTGCATGTCTTTGTATTTGGGAAGAGAGAACCCAAGACGTTCCTATTTTCAGAAACAGTAATAGTACTGTCCATCAGCTGTGTACTTGGCAACATCATGTCCTGCTGCACGTAGCTTGAACCATCAATCTTGAAAACCTCAATATGATCATCAGTTTGTTGGTGACCCATTACTTCTGATTCACGAATTTCAGATGGAGGAGTAAAAAACCCGGACCCCTCTATGTTTTCCTGCATCGAGTTGTCAAGGATCCCATTGGTTGTAGAGATATTTGCAGCAGTCTGGTCTGGATGCCTCCCACCGGTGTTATGATTTTCAGTAGTCTGCTATACCCTCATCGTTTGGATCCCTAGCCCACTGTCAGTAGCTTCCGCAGCTTTAAAATTCTCAGATATTGCACCGGTAGGCATCAAGGTCGAGGTGTGCAGATTCAGATCCTGGCCTGAAACATTCTCAGCATTCACACTGTTGTCCTTCTCTAAGCTCTGGTGAGCATGCATTACAACCGGAGGGGCTCCGAGTCTCAAGCAAGATCGTTGCGCAACAGGGTCTTTAGATAATCTCTATAATATCTAAATAATAAATATACAATATTTGCTAATAATATTGTGGATCTTCTAGATCCTTATATATTTTATACTCTCTTTTAGCTTTAAATTAACTATAGAAAACTTTCAAAACTTGATGCATTCTTTGTAAAAATGGTTTTTTTATTGAAAAAAAAATTTACATTCAATTCAACAACAACAAAAAAATCGTTGAAAAATGTATTCAATGAAGGAGTAAGTGGTATAATGGTTGTCACACATCTGCTGAAATCTTACCGGTGTCGAATGTGACTCCACATGTCCTCTATGTGTAGAGGTATTTGACTATTGGACCGACCTGTTATGACTCAAAATGATAACCAAAAACCAAAAAAGGTATTAAATGATGCGTACAACCTCTCTAATTGACTGCATCTTACATAACAGTTGGAATCAATGTCTCGGAATCGTATCTTTACGTCTTTGAAGACGATTTTTGGACAGTTTTTTTTTTATAATGACTATGAGGTTTTGGATCTAGACCCTCTTAATTAAGAAATATATCATGATGCACTCCACATCTTAGTCTTGTAGGTTCATTCATGACTTTTTTCATCAATACTTGATCAAAAGATTTTTTACCCTTCGATATTTCTTAGCTTCCTTAAAATTAGATTTAGGTTTAGTCTTTGTACCTTTTTTACTTGCACATTCCATAGAATTTTGTTTCATCTTCAAGAACTTTGATCAAACCCAAAATTACAAGTTGAGTTTGTTCTTTGTATCTTACGTTTCCATAGGCTGAAATATTTATTCCCATCAAAATTCTTCACCTCAGACCTGTTATATGTGTTGAGTCCATGCGCCAACTTTGCTTTTGATTTGATTTCTTGAATCAATACCTTGATTTAATTCTTTTCAACACCCAAAGAGAATCATACAATCTTGCGCTCTTGTATCACTTGCAAATAACTATATCTCTCTCTCAATCTAGTTGCAAATCAATAGAATCATCAGTTAGAATTACATGATGTGAACACCAGTCCCTTTTACGCGAGTTCTCCGATCTTTTAACATGGACATCTTGGTGGAATCTTGTTGCGAAATCGCAAGTGAAACTAGATTAACTCCTTAAAACCTAAGAATAATAGAGAAAACGACTAAGACGTATACCTTTTTGTAGTGTGAATGAACTTTTACGAACTCTAAATATCTTTTTATATAAGTTTCAAAAACCGACACGAATAGAAATTAAAAAAATATTGGAAAATATCTCCTCCGCCCCATGGCATTCTATTCTTTGCTCACTTGAGAAGGATCCACTGCAGTAAATTAAATTTGAAGTCCTCTTGAATAACAAACCGTAAATGGATTGCAATGGAGTATTTCTCAAAAGAGCAGGCGAATTCTACAAATTTTACTATAATATTGAATGATTTACAGAGCTTAATCGAATCGAGCTTTTGTGTTTTACATGTAAAGAATTACAAGAATATAAGGACAAGGAAGAAGAAGACATGCGTACTACTAATATGTTTCAACAGCAAAATAGACATGCCTATTATTGGATGTGATAATCGATAATTGTATTGATACAGAGTATTAAGGTTATATACAGGAGTAGAGGGATCTCTATACAACGGTAAGAATATCTAGTATTAACTAAGGGAGCAATTAGAGGAGGTGACTTGATATGGGAGATATTGTTTCCATATTCTATCACACCCCCTCAAGATGGACGGCCCGAAGAGAGTCCGATCTTGACTGATAGTGTCTGGAAGCGAGCTCGGGAGAGTGGCTTTGTGAGAGCATCGGCCAACTGATCCGCAGATGTGACATGAGATATCCGCAGCTGACCGGATTGAACAAACTGGCGGACGAAGTGGTAATCCAGAGCTATATGCTTCATTCGAGAATGGAAGACCGGATTTGCTGCCAAGTATGTAGCTCCGATGTTATCACAATAGATGACAGGTTTTTGTGTGACTTTGATGCCGAGTTCTGATAAGAGGGATGAAATCCAGCATATTTCAGATGTAGTTGAGGCTAAAGCGCGATATTCAGCCTCGGTAGAGGAACGGGCGACGCCCGTCTGTTTCTTGGAAGACCACGCAATGGGATGGCTGCCGAGATAGACAATGTATGCACTTGTGGATGTGTAGTCGTCTCTATTGCCCGCCCAATCAGCATCCGTGAATCCATGAAGATCTGGTTTGTTGCGTGCGCGAAGATAGATGCCGGTGGTCATCGTGCCGGAGAGGTAGCGAAGGATACGCTTAACGGCGGACCAATTTTCTGTGGTTGGATGGTGCATGAATTGAGATAGCTTATTGACGCAGAAGGAGATATCTGGTCTGGTGAGAGAGAGGTATTGAAGACTTCCCACGATTGTCCGGTATTCTGTTGCATCATCCAAGGCGATCCCCGAGAGAAGTGTGAGCGAGGAGTTCGCCTCCATTGGCGTGGAAACCTGTTTTGCATCCGTCATGTTTGCCTTGTGTAGTAAATCTGCAATATAGCGACGTTGTGTTAGATGGACTCCAGATTTCGTACGAGTTACTTCAATTCCTAAAAAATAAGATAAATCACCCAAATCTTTAAGAGAAAAACGTTGAGAAAGAGAAGCGATAAACCGGGAGATGTGAGATGGACTATTGCCCGTGACGATTATGTCGTCGACATAAACCAGCATGTAGAGAAGGATATCGTTTTTCTTGTAGATGAACAGGGAGGCATCAGCCACGGAGTTCGTGAACTCAGATTGAAGAAGAAACGTCCGCAATTCGTTGTACCAAGCTCTAGGAGCCTGTTTGAGGCCGTAGATAGCTTTGTGAAGTTTGCAGATCGCGTGCGGGTTGTCATTGTCATGAAAACCAGGTGGTTGTGTCATATAGACCTCATCGCCAAGGTGACCTTGAAGAAAGGCATTGTTGACATCAAGTTGTCGCATAGGCCAGGCATGAGACACGGCGGTGCTGAGCACGATACGAATCGTTGCTGGCTTGACAACCGGACTGAAGGTGTCTTGGTAGTCTACTCCAGGGCGTTGATTGTAACCTTTCGCAACGAGGCGGGCCTTATATCTCTCTATGGTCCCATCGGGCAATCGTTTGATCGTAAAGACCCACCTGCAACCAACAACATTATGAGCGTGAGTGGATCTTACAAGACTCCATGTATGGTTGTTGATATGCGAATTGATTTCGTCACTCATGGCTTTACGCCAAGGAGGACTCGTTAAAGCTTCAGAAACTGTTCGCGGAATGGATTCAGACGCCTGGGAAATGGTGGTGTGAAGATTCAGTTTTTGAACTGGTTTCCTTGTACGATTGCTCGTCCGTGTCGGAGCTAGCGGAGGAGATGGAGCTGGTGCCTGTACTTCTGGCTGGGGAGATGGAGGAGGCGCGGGAACATCCGGTTCTGGGATTGACATATGAGAACCTGCAGATTCGGAACCTGAAACAGAAGAAATTGAATGCGATGGCGTTAAAACAGGGGCACTCTCGTCTGGGGAGGTCGCGGTGGCGACAGGAGGTGTCCGAAGAAGTGTTTGAGGGATAATAGTGACTAGGGGATATGACGAAGACACAGGCTCGGGATTAGTAGGTTCGGCAGCGAGTTCAATCGGAAATTTAACAGAGAATGGAAACACTGTTTCGTGAAAAACAACATGACGAGACGTATAAAGTCGCGAAGTGGTTCTATCAAGACAAAAGTAGGCGCTTTGTGAAATGGAATACCCTAGAAAGATACAAGGTGTCGATCGAGCATCTAATTTATGAGATGTATAGGGTCTTAACCATGGAAAGCACAAACACCCAAAAACACGTAATTTTTGATAATTCGGATCATGACCATATAAGTTTTGAAAAGGGTTTTTAAAATCAAGCGTTGGTGTTGGCATACGATTAATAAGGTAAACAGCAGCACCAAATGCATAAGTCCAATAAGACTTTGGCATCGAAGCTTGAGACATAAGTGCTAAGCCCGTCTCAACAATGTGTCGATGACGTCTTTCGGCAATACCATTATGCTCTGGCGTATGCGGTGGGCTGGTCATATGTGATATACCGTGAGTAGAGAGGAATGGCCGGAGGCCAATATATTCACCCCCATTGTCGGTATATAGAGTTCTTAACTTGGATTGAAATCTATTTTCAACCAAATTTTTGAACGTTATAAAAACTTTGTAAACTTGCGATTTTTGTTTCAACGGATACAACCAGGTGTATCTCGTGAAGTGATCAACAAAAATAACGTAGTACTTAAATCCATCTATCGAAATAAGAGGTGATGTCCAAACATCCGAAAAGACAATATCAAGAGGTTTTGAAGAAATTAGAGTAGATTTTGTAAAAGGCAACTTGTGCATTTTATTACTAGAGCAAGCATAGCATGGCTGAGCCATTAAAACATTTGAAGAAATAGGTAAATGAAATTGAGACACTAATTTTTGAAGAATCGATAAAGCGGGATGTCCTAAACGGGAATGCCAGTCGGATAAGCTAGTTTTAACGGTGGAGGCAAAAGCAAGAGATGGGGGTTTTTAGGGTGATGATTTTGGCCACGCATAAGTACCATCCTCAGGCTTGCCTTCCAGACGAAGAGCCCCCGTTTGTAAATCCCTGACCTGAAAATAAGTCGGTGTAAATGTAACCGCAACACCATTAGTGTTACAGAGTTGAAAGACCGAGATGAGGTTTTTATCAAGCGATGGTACGCATAAAACATTATTTAGATGAAAAGGGCGTGTATAAGAGGGAAATGAGAAAGAACCAGAGTGCGTGATTGGTAATGCCGAACCATCACCAAGAAGCACATCATCACCACCTCCATACGGATTGTGAGCGGAGAGATTTCCCAAGTCCGACGTCATGTGGTGCGAGGCCCCTGAATCAACAAGCCAGGTGGAAGAATCGGAGAGCATAGCGGCATTAGCTCGAGGCTGCCAAGGCTGGAACTGCGATTGTTGTTGCCACGGCTGAAAATTTGAGGATTGTTGCGGGGACTGTTGCTGCCACGGCGGAGCAGAGGAGGAGCCTCTGATCATGCGAAAGTCCGGGCAGAATTTGGCACTATGGCCGTGCATCCCACAGGCCTGACACTTGCCGAGATATGGCTTTGAAAAGCGATTCTGATTGGTGTTGTTGAGACCGATGGCGCGAGCAGGGGAGGAGGAGGTGTTTGTGTACCGATTCTGATTGTAATTGGTTGATCGATGTTGCTGTCGAGACCGAGTATCAGCCGCATTAGCCACAATAGGGGCAATAGAGGGAGATTCGTTGCAGAGAATCATAGCTTCTCTGTTCACCAGGCGCTCATACAACTCGGTGTAGGAGATCGCGTTTTCTCGTCCATGAATGGCATCAATTTCAGGTTTGTAGTCTTCACTGAGCCCAGCAAGGATATGTTCCGTGAGATCTTCGGAGTCCATAGGTTTGCCAAGAAGTGCGAGATCATCATATTTGGCTTTCATCATGCGCAGGTACTCACTGATCGATTTCGTACCTTTAACGCATGTCGTGATATGATATTTGAGCTGACGGATGTGTCCACGAGTGGGATTCGCAAATGCTGCAGCAAGATTGTCCCAAACGTCCTTTGTCGTAATCGCTGTGGAGACTAAGGATTGGACAGAGTGAAAGATTGTCCCAATGATTGCGCTATACAGAAGACGGTCTTGACGTCTCCAAGGAGCGTAAAGTGGATTGGGAGTGGAGACATTATTGACGACCAGCGTAGGGGCTGGAGCATCGGTAGAGCCATCAATAAACTGATGAAGTTCATGACCCTCTAGTAAAGCCCTCACTTGACGACACCACATGAGGTAATTCTGATTCGTGAGCTTGAGAACACTTGACATGTTCACAGACAATAGCGTACTATGTGGATCTTGTGTGTTGAACACAGATGTGCGTTCCGCAGTGGAATCGGAGGCCATGAGTAAGACAGAGAAATAACTTAGAGAGAGAGAGCAGCGATTAAGAGAAGAGAAGAAAAGAGCAAAAGGAGGACGCAGGAAGAAGCGGCGGAAGAAGAAAGGAGGAGAGAGGGGAAAGAAAAGAAAAAAAATTGATAGGTTAAAACCTATTAGGCTCTGATACCATATTGGATGTGATAATCGATAATTGTATTGATACAGAGTATTAAGGTTATATACAGGAGTAGAGGGATCTCTATACAACGGTAAGAATATCTAGTATTAACTAAGGGAGCAATTAGAAGAGGTGACTTGATATGGGAGATATTGTTTCCATATTCTATCACCTATAATCTCGGACCATTCTCACAAAGCAGATCCAACAGAACAATAAAAGTTTATTTTGTTTTTTTCTAAGAAAATAGAAGGTAGGTTTGGAGAGTTGCCAAAAAATAGCCAATGATATTGTTAACTTTTCTTGACCAAATCAGAATGTACTCCGAAATGCATATATTACCCCTGAAGAAAACATAGCAACCCATCCACATTTTGATCCCTAGAAAATTGCTATAGCAACGTTATCGTTAACCAAAATAACTTCACTTTATCTACGTGGTGTCAAGCTCAAAATTTCTTGAAATCCTACGCATTAAACATTTTCCAAGTTGCAAATCAAATTATGTCCTAAAAAGACACAAATATAATCCTCTCGTTGACAATAAGTGGGAAAACTTTCAATGATTAACTCGTTGCAATAAGTTCAAAAATATTAATTAATATTCTCAAGATCATAAACAATAACCTAATAGCCATGATCTTAAACTACATATGAGCATGAGAATAGACATATATTAGTCTAAACGCACTTTGATCTCACATAAGTTCAGATTTGAGATAAAAACCGGAAACAAATAGAGTTCAAATCTAGAAAACGATCATTAAAAAGAAACATGAAATGACTGTTTCACTACTCTTTATGATGTTTCAAACACATCAAAAAGAGCTATTACAATATGGCATGCTTGGGCCTAACCTGAACTTAACCTTAGACAAATTTAATGAGACCTTTCTTTTGAGATATGCTTTTTATGTGATTGATCCTTGCATAATCAGGTTCGAATAGGTTGATCTTTGGATTTCTAGGCTTCGTCAGCGTTATCTTCTCTAGAGATTTTGCGTTCCAGACAAAGAACTCCACGATATCCATCTCATGCCAGTGGTTTTTAAAGCCCATGATCTCGACAAACTTGATAGTGTTCAAACGGTAGTTGTGAATCTGAATATGTTTCTTCTGATGAAGCTCCCAATGATATCCAGGTTCAAATGTGAAATCATTTATCTGCACAGAACAAACCAAAGTTCTAATGGATTAGCCCATTAGTCGAAGAGAAGTATTGTTTGGATATGTATATATATATATACCGAGAGAGAGTTTAGGGCACTGTACGTCGATTAAAACCTTATTGAGGTTACGGCACTGTTCGAGGAATCCAGCGATGTCAAAAAGATTGCAAATTGTGGGAGCTTTGAAACAAATCTGAAATTCTTGTAAGTTCCAAAAGCAGAAAGTCGGTTTTCTCATTGCTCCGTCGTTGTATCTATACGTGAAAGCCTATACATATACATGTGTAAGGAAACATCAAAACTCACTCTAAAGCAAGAGTGCAAAATTATAACCAAAAGAAAAAAACATGTGAAAGTTGCAGTCTATGTGTGATGAACATTCTCTATCATGATCATTAAAAGAGTTTATGCAAATGATACTCTAAAATCCAACCACTTAAGCTTTAATAATGATGCATGTAACAAAATCAGTACCTAAACTTTTAAAGAATTAATAAGATTTCTGTTAGAATTTATTTGTTTTCAGTGTCAGATCTTATTGTACCTTATCTATATATAGATCAAGTACCTTTTGTAATTTTTGTTTGGATTCCACAACTAGGTTAATTCTAAAAGTCGTCTATAATTAATGTTTGGGAAACAGATACAGCGCTAAGACAAAAGAGAATATAAAAAAATAATTCTAGGCATGTCTAATAAAGATCTTAAATAGGTCTTTCAGAAATTCTTGTTGGGTCACAAAGTAAAATTTGTAACTTCATTAACGAAAGGTTACGAGACCGAGTTAAAGGTTTAGTAATCCAAATATATTCTAAAGTAGGCAACGAGATTCTAATGGTGGGGATGCATAATGTTTTCTTGTAGACGTCTAAGATAAACATTTTCTAAGATCTCAACTCGTGCATATAATCTCAAAATGATATCATAAACTCCATTCAGCTATTATAAATAAACGTGCAGAAAACTAATTTATAAATTTATAAAAACTAAATTACAAAAAAGACTTACCTCAAGAAAGATGTTTGTCGTTGCGAGGATACGAACTCTTGTATAGGCTCCCATATTAGCAAGCACCATTTCAGATGGATCGTAAAAACGCCAAAAAAAACTCCGCTTATAATGGAGTTTTGCCTCTTTAATCGCGTACTGATGAGGACATCGGCTCTGCAACCGACCCAAATGAGA
The DNA here is from genome assembly GCA_030161315.1 of Eutrema japonicum. NCBI lineage: Eukaryota > Viridiplantae > Streptophyta > Magnoliopsida > Brassicales > Brassicaceae > Eutrema > Eutrema japonicum. Next base: position 50,375,987 of record BSQW01000007.1, on the reverse strand, counting down.
TGCCCATCGTCCAAGAAGGTCCCATGACCCGTTCCAAAGCCAAACAGCTCAGAAGAAGATTTGGGACAGCCATACAGGCCTTCGTCAACTCACCCGGACCAGGCGACCCATTTCAAGTTTTAGCCGAGAGAAGAGAGCCCATGCCAGATGACCGTCCGAACGACCTGACCTTCACTGAGGGAGGTAAGTTCTCTCGTCCAAGTGACCATTCTAAGACTAACAGGACATGTGGTTTTAGCCCTACAGCCACAGAGCCAGTTCTAGCCGAGGAACCTTACTCGAAGACAGTTTTAGCCGAGACAAAGGAGCCAAGCCCAAACGATGGTCCAAACGATCCGATCAACATTGAGGGAGGTAAGTTCTCTCGACCAAATGCATATTTTAAGGCTAACAGGACATGTAGTTTTCCTCTTAGAGATGCAGGACAGCCAGTTGCTTCACTCACAAGCCGCCTAGCCGGGAAGAACCAACAATGGGCTAACGAAGGTGTTGAAGCTAAGGAATCACAAGAACCTGAAGAGGATGGCTTCTATGATCAAGAAGACCTCCTAGAAGACTTCACCAAGTTGCTGCACGCACGGGACGCACCAAAGCCAGAGTCACCTTCAAAGGCGCCTCACGCGCCACCTTGGGCCACTTCACATCAATGTAAGCTATTTACATTATATACTGTTCTTGCAGGTGTTCCAAGCACCAACAACGACTAAGAACAGCATCAAATCGACCTTAAGTCTTTAGTTAGATCGCGCGGCCAAACTTTCCTTTTTTTGATTTAATGAAACGATGAGTATTTGTTTTAGAGTCTTTTGTTTTGTGTTGTTTTATTTCGAACGTCCTGTTGTTTTTGAGTCTTTCTTGTCGTTTTGAATAGAACCCTAGAAGGTTCAAGCTGACGGGCTATTAATAAAGCCCCACACGCAGCTTTGTATTCACAACTTTTACCCTAGATCAATAAAGAGCCGCACTTTCTTCTAAGTGTTCTTGAGAAGCGAATTCTCAAACCGACCTTGTTCTTGCTCGTGTGATTCGACCAAGACCAAGTCCTGCACCGTATCAGAGATCTCACCATCCTCTCTGTGTCGTGTTATCACTCCGCCAACATCCCATTCTCTAGGCTCCACACAAGAGAAGCGACCGCCATCGTGTCAAGCCGCCTCCACCTTCGACCATCTATCGACTAAAGGAGAGGGCGACCGCCTGTCTTTAGTCCCACGACTATCAGGTTAAGCTCTCACCACCGAGGCTTACACCATCTGGTATCAGAGACAAAGGTTCCACCTTTGGTTTTCTATCTCTTTTGCTTCAAGTTAATTTCATAATCGTATCGCTAGGATTGTTAGTGTCGTATCGTCTAAGAAAATACAAAAAAAAAAATTTTTGTTAGGGTTTTGTTAGTTATGTCTTGTCTTAGTGTTGGATTAAAGAAAAGCAAAAAAAAAATAGGAGTTTAGCTTAAATCGTTTAGTAAATCTTTCATATCGCAAATCAAAAAAAAAAAAAAAAAAAAAAGGGAAATTTGCCATATCGCTAGTAGTAACTTGGAAAAATTCCTCAAAGGAATTTTAGAATTTTTCCCTGCGTGTTTAAGACTTGTGAATTGCTTAGGACCCTTGTTAGGACGTCTAGTGAATTTAAAAAAGGTTTTAAAATAGTTGCGAGTCACATTCTGAATTTTTTTTGTGAACCCACTCGGTATTTGACGAAGTTGTTGTTTTTGAGTAAATTCTTAAGCAACCGACTAACGACCATGGGAGAAGAAGCCAACAACGCTCCCCAAGACGCCATTATGCAGATGCTTACGGCCATGAGAGACGAGCTGAGAGGATTTGGCCAGAGACTAGGCCAGCTCGAGCAGCCACAACCAAGAGAAGCCGAAGTAGCTCAACAACCGGCGAGGAGGAATGCTCCTATGAATGACCAACGAGATGCGATGCATGATGACCATGACAGCATGCCGGAGATGGAGGACGACTTTCCCCCTGATCCCATACGTCACCTGAACCAAAGGAGACGTGACCCCATTAGAGGGCCTCGGCCAAGAGAACGTGAGCCCAATCATGACATGAAATTGTCACCTCCTACGTTTGCAGGAAAGTCAAATCCGGAAGTGTACTTGGATTGGGAAAGACGCATGGAATACATCTACGAGTGCTATGGCTATGGAGAAGGCAAGAAGATAGCCTTGGCAGCCGCACAACTCACCGAAAATGCACTTGCATGGTGGGATAGGACTGTAGCCGAAAGAAGAAGGCAACTCTTTGGGCCGGTCCAAACGTGGCATGACATGAAATATCTCCTAAGACTAAGGTATGTGCCTGATCATTATCACCGTGACTTGCAAAAACGTTTCAGGAAGCTAGCACAAGGCAGCCGGACAGTAGAGGAGTATTTTGAAGAATTTGAGAAGTTGATGAACTCATTGGAGTTAGAAGAATCTGAAGAAGCCTTGATGGCTCAATTCATCGATGGGCTACAAGAACGGATAGCTAGAAAGGTGGAAAGAGCTAGGTATAGTGGGCTTCATGAGTTACTACACCTTTCGGTGCAAATAGAGCAAAAAATCAAGAGGAAGACCTCACTCTCCAACAGACCCAGGAGCAACCAGCCTTGGCAAGCAAGTGGCAGCAAGCCGATAGACAAAGGAAAAGCTGTCGAGATCGATTCCCGATTCAAAAGCAAAGCCAATGACTTCTTTAAGGCATCCCGGCCAGAACAAGGTAAGTTCCCTAACACTAGTCAAGCTAGAACTCGTGATATTACCTGTTTTAAATGTCAGGGAAGAGGACACTATGCTAGAGACTGTCCAAACCAAAGAGTCATGATCATTACGGCGAGTGGTGGCTATGAATCTCAAGACGAGATGGAAGAAGAAGTAGATGGAGCTGATGACGACGTTGAGTACCCAGATACTGGTGATCTACTAGTAACTAGGCGAGTCCTTAGCGTGCTGATTCAACCCTAAGAGAAAGTTCAAAGAGAAAACTTGTTCCATACACGATGCACCATTAACAACAAGGTATGTAATCTTGTAATAGATGGAGGATCTTGTGCTAATGTGGCTAGCAAGTTTATGGTAGACAGGTTAGGCTTGGAGAAGACTAAGCACCCTAGGCCCTACAAACTACAATGGCTCAATGACACCACGGAGCTCAAAGTGACGGAGCAAGTGAGTGTTCCCTTTAGCGTAGGTAAGTACCAAGACCAGGTGCTTTGCGACGTAGTTCCTATGCAAGCTGGCCACCTCCTGCTGGGGAGACCGTGGCAATTTGACCGTGCAACCCTTCACAATGGCCGGACAAATTACTACTCATTCGTGCACAAGGAGCGCAAACACAATTTGGCCCCTCTAAGCCCGACCGAAGTGCAAGAACTTCAGGCTAGGATGAGCAAGGAGACCAAGGTAAGTGTCTCTAATCTATACATCAATGCTGGTGGTTTAAATCGTGCTATGAGTGCCGAAGGCACTATATTACTAATGCTGTTTAAAGAGTGTCTAAGTACAGACAACAAAGAACTAGCCTTGCCGCCGGAAGTAGATGCTTTGTTAAGCAAATTTAGAGATCTATTCCCTGAAGAGAACCCACCAGGCCTGCCCCCTCTACGAGGCATAGAGCACCAAATAGACCTTGTTCCAGGCTCTGCCTTACCCAATAAGGCCGCATACCGAATGAATCCCGAAGAGACGAAAGGATTGGAGAAACAAGTCCGGGATTTGTTAGATAAAGGCTACATAAGAGAAAGCCTCAGCCCATGTGCGGTCCCCGTGTTGTTAGTGCCAAAGAAAGATGGCACTTGAAGAATGTGTGTGGATTGCCGAGCTATCAACAATATCACCATCAAATACCGGCACCCCATCCCACGCTTAGACGACATGCTAGACGAACTAAGTGGTTCTACTATCTTCTCAAAGGTAGATTTGAAAAGTGGATACCACCAAGTCAGGATGCGTGAAGGAGATGAGTGGAAAACAGCTTTCAAGACCAAGCAAGGGCTGTACGAGTGGCTAGTCATGCCTTTCGGCTTGACCAATGCACCAAGTACATTCATGCGACTAATGAACCAGGTTCTTCGTGCCTATATAAGTAAATTTGTGGTGGTCTATTTTGATGATATACTTATATATAGTAAGAACCTACAAGATCATCTCAAACATCTAGAACTAGTGCTTAAATCACTTCGCAAGGAAGGCCTTTATGCTAACCTTAAGAAGTGCACATTTTGTACTAACCAACTTGTGTTCTTAGGCTTTGTAGTAAGTGAACAGGGACTACAGGTGGATGAGGAGAAGATCAAAGCCATAAGAGATTGGCCGACACCGACATCTATAGGGCATGTTAGGAGCTTTCATGGCTTGGCAAGCTTCTACCGACGGTTTGTGAGGGATTTCAGTACTGTTGCTGCCCCACTCACAGCTGTGATCAAAAAGAACGTGCCATTCACATGGGGAACAGCTCAAGAAGCTGCCTTCAACGAACTCAAAGACCGACTCACTCAAGCACCGGTTCTTGCCTTGCCCGATTTCGATGAGATGTTCGAAGTAGAGTGTGATGCATCCGGCTTAGGAATTGGAGCTGTGCTACATCAAAGGAAAAGACCAGTAGCTTTCTTTAGTGAAAAACTAAGTGGAGCCACACTAAACTATCCGACCTATGACAAGGAGCTTTACGCTCTTGTCCGGGCATTAGAAACTTGGCAACATTACTTGTTGTCTAAGGAGTTCATCATTCATACGGATCATGAGACCCTTAAGCACTTGAGAGGTCAGACCTCACTAAAAAGAAGACATGCCAAGTGGCTTGAGTTTGTGGAGACGTTTCCCTACGTCATCAAGTACAAGAAGGGGAAAGAAAACGTAGTAGCCGATGCCTTGTCAAGGAGGCATGCTCTCATATCAACAATGGAGGCCAAAGTACTAGGATTCGAACACATCAAGGACCTCTACAAAGATGACCCGGACTTCAAAGAATGCTACAATAATCATGGCAAAGGAATATACGGTCCATTCTATCTCCAAAATGGTTTTCTTTTTAAAGGTAGACGTTTGTGTATTCCACAGGGATCAATGAGGGAGTTAGTGCTTAGTGAAGCACATGGAGGAGGATTGATGGGACACTTCGGTGTAGACAAGACCTTGGCCATAGTAAAAGATCATTTCTATTGGCCACACCTCAAGAAAGACGTGAAGAGATATTGTTCTAGATGCGTCCAATGCCGCAAAGCCAAATCCAGGTCACATCCTCATGGTCTTTACCTTCCTTTACCCATTCCTAACGCCCCATGGGTAGATCTTTCGATGGACTTTGTTTTAGGACTCCCCAAGATACGACATCAAGATTGCATCTTTGTTGTTGTGGACCGGTTCTCTAAGATGGCACACTTCATCCCGTGTGACAAGACAAATGACGCGACCAATATTGCTAATTTGTTCTTCAAGGAGGTGGTGCGCCTGCATGGAATTCCAAGGACTATAGTATCCGATCGTGACACAAAATTTTTGAGTCATTTTTGGAGAACCTTGTGGAGGAAGTTAGGGACCAAGCTCGTTTTCTCCACTACATGTCACCCCCAAACAGATGGGAAAACGGAAGTGGTAAACCGTACACTTGGAACTTTACTTAGAGCTACTCTTGGTAACAACATGAAAATATGGCTTGATTGCATTCCATTCATAGAATTTGCGTATAATAGGGCTGTTCATTCGGCCACCAAGCTATCTCCTTTTGAAGTTGTCTATGGAATTAACCCTCTATCTCCAGTAGATCTCGTACCAATTCCTCAAGTAGAACAGGTTAATCAAGACGGGCTTAGTCGTGCCGAGTTCATCAAAAAGCTGCATGAGAAAGCTAAGGCCAACATTGAGAAGAAAACCGAAGGGTACAAGAGGAGCCATGACAAAGGCAGGAAGGAGCTCACCTTTGAACCAGGAGATTGGGTCTGGCTACATATGACAAAAGAAAGATTCGCGGACAAGCGTGCATCCAAGCTCGCTCCAAGAGGCGACGGTCCATTTAAAGTTATAGCCAAAATCAACGACAATGCCTACAAACTAGAGCTACCAGGTGAGTTGAATATCTCACATACGTTCAATGTTGCTGATTTATCTTCCTTTGATACAGGAGATCCAGTTTTGTGGACAAAACCTCTTGAAGAGGAAGGGAATGATGAGGACATCGGCTCTGCAACCGACCCAAATGAGATGCCCATCGTCCAAGAAGGTCCCATGACCCGTTCCAAAGCCAAACAGCTCAGAAGAAGATTTGGGACAGCCATACAGGCCTTCGTCAACTCACCCGGACCAGGCGACCCATTTCAAGTTTTAGCCGAGAGAAGAGAGCCCATGCCAGATGACCGTCCGAACGACCTGACCTTCACTGAGGGAGGTAAGTTCTCTCGTCCAAGTGACCATTCTAAGACTAACAGGACATGTGGTTTTAGCCCTACAGCCACAGAGCCAGTTCTAGCCGAGGAACCTTACTCGAAGACAGTTTTAGCCGAGACAAAGGAGCCAAGCCCAAACGATGGTCCAAACGATCCGATCAACATTGAGGGAGGTAAGTTCTCTCGACCAAATGCATATTTTAAGGCTAACAGGACAGGTAGTTTTCCTCTTAGAGATGCAGGACAGCCAGTTGCTTCACTCACAAGCCGCCTAGCCGGGAAGAACAAACAATGGGCTAACGAAGGTGTTGAAGCTAAGGAATCACAAGAACCTGAAGAGGATGGCTTCTATGATCAAGAAGACTTCACCAAGTTGCTGCATGCACGGGACGCACCAAAGCCAGAGTCACCTTCAAAGGCGCCTCACGCGCCACCTTGGGCCACTTCACATCAATGTAAGCTATTTACATTATATACTGTTCTTGCAGGTGTTCCAAGCACCAACAACGACTAAGAACAGCATCAAATCGACCTTAAGTCTTTAGTTAGATCGCGCGGCCAAACTTTCCTTTTTTTTTATTTAATGAAACGATGAGTATTTGTTTTAGAGTCTTTTGTTTTGTGTTGTTTTATTTCGAACGTCCTGTTGTTTTTGAGTCTTTCTTGTCGTTTTGAATAGAACCCTAGAAGGTTCAAGCTGACGGGCTATTAATAAAGCCCCACACGCAGTTTTGTATTCACAACTTTTACACTAGATCAATAAAGAGCCGCACTTTCTTCTAAGTGTTCTTGAGAAGCGAATTCTCAAACCGACCTTGTTCTTGCTCGTGTGATTCGACCAAGACCAAGTCCTGCACCGTATCAGAGATCTCACCATCCTCTCTGTGTCGTGTTATCACTCCGCCAACATCCCATTCTCTAGGCTCCACACGAGAGAAGCGACCGCCATCGTGTCAAGCAGCCTCCACCTTCGACCATCTATCGACTAAAGGAGAGGGCGACCGCCTGTCTTTAGTCCCACGACTATCCGGTTAAGCTCTCACCACCGAGGCTTACACCACGTATACTCTCGAAAAGTCTACCATCATGGAATATCCATCATACTTGTAGCATTCGAGATTAGGTGCATCCAACATAATGGACAAGAGATTCCAGATAGAATCCAAGACCAGCGACTTGAACTTCTTATGATTTTGGGCGTTGATGTTCAATGTCGCATACATTTGACATCTGATTAGCTCAAGCGTCTCGAGGTGGATGCAGTTGCTGAATATCGCATCTATCATCTCTTTTTTCACTTCGATCTTCGTTAGCGCAAGTGTCCTCAATAACTTTAAACCCTTTGGAGGATTATCCGTTATGTTGAACTCACACCAGCTTAACTTCAAGACTGTTAGCGTCTCGATGGCTGAGAAATCGACTGGGATCCCTATAACTTTCTTTGCTTTAGAGAAATCCAACATAAGTTCTTGGATGTTTTTACCAAGACATGTATTGATCCATGAGAGTATCTTATCTTCCATGCCAATATGATTGAGAAGTAGAACAAATCGGTTAATCTCCGAGCCTTTGTGCTGATTGAAAACGCTTTCAATGATGCTTACAGCCTTTACTTGACTGCATCTCACGGAATATATTCTGCTAAAATCAAGGTCTTGAGATCGAATCTCTGTGGCTTTGAATTTTTTGGACATAGAACAGTTTCGTAAAAGAGATTGAATTGGGAGAAACAGCGACATGATGTGTTCCACCAAATCGTCAGGCAAAGTTTCCTCGAGTTTTATCTTCTTATGTGAAGAGTCTTGCATTTTCACTATACTCTTAGAAGGATTCTTCACAATAATTTTCAGTGAGCAAGGATTTATATGCAGACTATGTCATGGAAAACTGAGTTATTTTTTGGTGATGCTTTCAATTTTTTATTGAATGATTATGATACATTTAATTTATTTGCTTTTGTCTTTTTACATAATACACAGCTGTAATTTCTATATTTTTAAGAAAAAACAGATTGGCTGGTCTATTTTTTACCTTTTTTAGAATCTCAATAGTACACGTATGTATGCATGTTTGCTAATATATATAGATTTTTTTCTATATTTTACCAAGAATTAGACACATGTCGTTTTTATTACTAACTAGATTTCAAAAAATGTCAAAACAAATTAAGATTTAGATACATGTTCTAAACAAAATTAACATCTTATGAACTTGATATAAAATTTGCTAGCTGGTAAAAACTTTCAAAAAAAAAAATCATTAGATTTTTTATTAACTTCCATTTTAACCTCCGTTTTTTATTTTTCATTTTTTCAAACTTAATAAAAATTTAGTTATATATTAAAAGAGGAGTATTTTTAGAATCTGTTTCAAAACACTCCTTATTTATTTTAATAAATTGAACATGTTGCCAAACATGTATTAAATATGTTGTCAAATATTTAAATAGTCTTATTTCTCATTTATACTATTAAAAAGGGAGTACTTTTGGAATATGTTTCCAAACACCCCTTATTTTTTAAATAAATTGAATCCGATGTTGGAAACCCGATGTCAATTTCATGTAAATTTCTTCCTCTAAGTCATCATGAAGAAACGCGTTGTGTACGTCCTTATGGTGCACTTCTCATTTCTTTGCAGCAACAACACAATGAAGACCACGAACCGTCATCATTTTAACCACTGGTGAAAAAGTCTAATCGAAATCTTCTCCTGCAATTTGCTTATTTCCCAATGCAACAAGTCGAGCTTTATGCTGTTCAAGAGATATGTCGGCATTATACTTGATTCGATATCCTACGTGTGATTTTCTTCAAGAGCATGAACTTCTTTTGAACAAGCATTTCTCCATACTTCGTGTTTGATCGCTTCGGAGTAACTCATGGATTCAACACCAGCTGTGACAGCAGCTAAAAACACTTGATGGGATGGAGATAATCCAGCGTTAGAGACATAATTAGTTAAAAGATACGATATCTTACCTTCGACCATTTCAGCGGACAGTGGATCAGAGCCATGGAGAGAGAGATGGGGTTCTTCACAACAGTTCACCGTGTAAGTAAGGAAATTTTTCATTTAACGGAGGGTCTCCGTTCTCTCTGTCCTCGGCCCAGTAACTCAAAATTTTCACTTGAAGAGACCTCTTCATCGGATCTGACCATCGGATTAGACGACGGCTCAACAACCACAATTTCAGGATTAACATCCTCTGTTTCAAACATACGCAGTTTCGGGAGTGGTAACTGATATGCTCAAATTAATACCCTAACAGTACTAAAGCAGCAGTTGCAGTATAGCTAGGGGTCGAACCACAAAGACTCAGAGAAGTCGCACAATAGATTGTATAGTGTCAAATCAAGCTAAGCAAATAGGATAAAATAAAGGCAATAAATAGTAACGAGTTGTAAATTCAATAGAGAGAATATAGGCCCAGGGTTTTTCTCATGAAATCAATGAATGCAGATAAACTAACTAACAGGAATCAGATTTAGCGCGGTTCTTGAACTCAAATCACTAAAGTATAATTAACCAACTGTCGTTGCGAGAATTATCTAAATCTAAATCCTAGGAATTCCAAATCTCTTTGTGAATCCTAAAGTCTAAATCAGCTTTAAAGTTCAGGTTTGATATGTTCACAAATCAATTAAACCAAATCTCTTTGCGAATAATCAATTTGCTCACCTAGGTTCTATCAGGTAATTAATCGCATTGTCGTGCCTAATCAATTATCCTAAAATCTAAGTTCCAGATTCGTCAACCTAGAATTAGCTTTGAGAACAACATATGGCGAATAACTAATTCAGATGGTGAATCCTAAACAGATAATCAACCTAGCATTCAAAGAAAACCCTTATGAGAACCCTGAACCTAAAGTGGATCTACTCAGACATGGAGGATGAAAACAACATGATTGAATAGATCATCAAAGGAATCAATAACAAAACAGGAGTTCAAAGTTGTCTCTCCAAAAACCAGAGAAAGAATCAAAGTAGCAAAATAAAGCAATAGAAAATAAAGCATAGCCAACAAGGTGGCTGTAAAATCCCTATAAATAATCTAAATCATGAATTGGGGCTTTTGTAATTATTAAAGACTTATGGACCAAGTTGCAATTCTTTAACTCTTCATTAAAGTCGCGGGTCGTGTCTGCTGTGATGAGTGTCGATCGATACCAAGGGGGTATCGATCGATGCTCGACGTGAAATCGGGTACTCAGCAACACGAACTTCAGCTTTGGTCCATAGTGCTCCAGAAAACACCAATATCTCCAATTATGCTCCAAACGTGCTAGGACCTGTAAAAGACTCTAAAACACTACAAAATAATATAAAGACTCTATAAAACGGACTTATATCATGGCTTAAAAGGGGTAAAAACCATGATATATCAACTCCCCCAGACTTAGCCTTTGCTTGCCCTCAAGCAAATAGAAGACTAAACCAGAGAAAGAGGCTTGAAAACACGGAGACTCACCTGTTCATGAACCATCGCAGAGATCCTTTTCCCAAGTACCCAAATGTCACATAACCAGCTTTCGATCTAACCACCATGTACTTCTCCGTAAACATTCGCAGCTTTTCCAGACTCCACACATTATCTCGCAACATAGTTCAAATAAAGCCCTCATCACCAGTTCCATCGCTGCAGCCAATGTTCAAGAACCTTCTAAATTCTTTACCATACAATATCATGACAAGAAACCACCCTTTTTCTCACTTTTGTATCACTTTCTCTCCCCTAGACTTATTTCTTATTATGTTCTCTTTTTTTTTTAATTTTCAGCCTTGCATATACACATCAAGGTATGAGACGCGAGTATTTATGGTGTTTGCCACCAAATCCCCGGTTCTTCCCTATCTATGTATCAAAGGTTTAGGCGAATATTGGTATCACGGGAAATTTTCCTAACCTCGCTGTCAACCTTTGTGTGATCATTCCCTCTTAAGTAGAATAATGGGATCGCTGGAAATTTTTCTAACCCTCTACTCAGAAGAAAATCATTTCAATCTTTTATGCTCTTATTTATCAACTTATAACAGGGGAGAGAGATACCACTACTCTAAACACATGGGTTCCTTTATCAGATATGAATGATGAATCAAGCTCTGTAAACAATAACCACATTGATGAAGTGCAAAAATTTGGCTCAGACTTCAGAAGAACTCTGCTGGATACATGGATGTTTTCTAGTCAACTGGTCAGTCCTTGGATTTTTCATTAGTCGATCTAGAGCTGATCCTGCAACACTGGTCACTCAAAAAAAAAATCCAAACAACAATTCAAGCACAGGATCATCATCTCCAACAAATTTTGACTCAATAAAACGATTTTGACTCGGTAAAACAACTGACTCTAAGAAAAACAAACACAATGTCAACAGACACCTCACCCAGACTTGAACGACACTGTCCCCAGTGTTATCTAGCCTAGAGTAGGTAAAAGAAACAAAAGAAAAGGATAAAAAGAAGAGAAACAAGAAGTTACCGTACTGGAACATTTGGTGTCGATCGACACACGGCCTGGTATCGATCGATACCAGGCTTAAATCGACTTGGTGAACTTTTCATCTGCGATTGATGTCGACCGATACCAATGGGGTATCGATCGACACTAGGCGATTTTGAGTTTTGCTCCTTGTTTATCCAGTTGGTTGCCTCCCACCAAGCGCTCGTTTAACGTCATTAGCACCAAAACAGGCTCCACAACTTGACAAATCTAGCTTCAGAGTTCTGCTCAGCCTGCCATCCACAAACTCTTTTCCTTTTTCTTTCAGCTCCGAAGTGAGAAGGACCCTAGCCTTAGAGAATGGCTTCGAAGCTCCTTTGCACTTCACCTTGTACTCAATCGAGTCACCATCGTACTTCTGAGGTATCAAAGTGACATGAAATTTCTCGACCTTTTTGCTCTTGGCCTTCTTCTTTGTTGCCTTAGCCTTCTTGACAACTTTCTTGGGGATGCTGGTCAGTTCAATTGAAACTTCTGTGGCAATAGGCACGTCAGGAGGCTCTTCCAAAAGATCAACTTCTAGCGATATTTCTGTAACAACCTCGGTGCTAGAGACACGTGTGGGAGCACCTCCAGGGGGGAATGACATCATAATAGACCCCTTCGTCAATGTAAGAGAAAGAGATTCTCTTATTAGGTGTGTCTATGGTTGCGCCAGCAGTAGCCATAAACTGTCGTCCCATGAGTAAAGGCATATGAGATATTGCACTCATCTCCACAACCTGAAAATCAGTAGTTACCAGACAATCTCCTACTTTGACAAACAAACCATGGACAACACCGTATGGAAGCGAGGTAGAATCGTTTGCGAATGTGATATATGTCTTTGAAGATCGAATATCAGCGCCCAACCGTTCTGCAATTTCCCTTGAGATGACATTGACACTAGCCCCTGAGTCAACGAGAGACTCTTTGAACTCAACTCCAGAGATAGAGCATGGAACCGCAAATTTCCCTGGGTCTTCCCTCTGGGTCAACTGTCTCAGTGGAGGTGGTGCACCTCTAGCCTTAACGAAGAGTGCCTTAATCTCTTCCTTAGTTTCTCTGCAATCTTTGAAGTGACTTAGCAGAGGACGGGACTCTAGAGCTTCTTCAAAGGACAATTCATTGGAGATTCTTCGTACCATCTTCTCAAAGCCACGCAGCTGCTTTGGAGAAATAGGATCTCTGAGGTTTTGAGGAATAGGATTCTGCTTCTTGGGCTTGTGAACTCTTTCTTCGATCAACTCATGTATTTTCACAATTTCTGGCCCGATCTGCGAGGGGGTATCGATCGACAACAGGTTGGGTATCGATCGATACTACTGCAGTTGAGTCGTCCCTGGCAGATACATTGTCATCATAAGGAAGCTCCACATTCTGCTTATCCAGCAAAGCCTTGCATCTAGCGTCCTCCCATTCCTTCCTTGTCATAATATGAGGCATAGGATAAGGTATCTTGGGTGTATACACCCTCTCTGCAACTACTTTAGGCACCACAGTCGAAATCTTAGGTGTCTTCTCAGAAATCGCCTCAGTATCGACCGATACCAATGGGGTATCGACCGATACCAATGGGGTATCGATCGATACACGGTGTTTGGAAGTATCCTGTTTTAAAATTGTAACTGGCATCGATCGACACTTTGTGGTATCGATCGATGCTTTGGCGATTTCAGGATCCTCATCGAAATTTTTTGCACTTGAGGAGATCGCATTAACGTGTGCTTTTGGATTTTTAGTTCTCCCTGGAAGAAAATTTTCCTGCTTCTTCACAGCTGCGACGGTCTGAGCAACCTGAGTTTCCAGCTTCCTCCGGATAAGATTGATGGCTTCGATTTTTCCATTCAGATCGATGTACAGAGAGTCAAACTTCCCATTGAAATCCCCCTGCAGTTTCTCTTGTCCCCGAAGAAGCTGTTCCATCATGAGTTCCATCTTATTCTCTGTGGATTTTGGAGAAATGGGCTGGTGCGAAGAGTTCCCGTAATTGCGAGTGTTGTTACTGAAGTTCTGGTTGTTATTGTACCCAAATTGATGACCCTGAAATCCAGAACCACCAACGTAGTTACAATCTTCCATTTCATCTCCACTGATATTATTGACTCCATCAGCAAAGTGTACAGTCTTCTTCGACTTTCCGATCAGAAAATCCAGCTTTGCCTGAACGTCAGCAATCTGCGATCCATCAACTCCTCCAGCATGCTGCTTCCGCTCGAAATCAGCATTCTTTGTGCTATTTCTATATGCCAAGTTCTCAATCAGCATGACCGCATCATCTGGATACCTTGTTTTGAAGTTCCCATTACTCGCAGTATCCAAAGCCATCTGGTACCTCCAATCGATCCCTCTGTAGAAAGTGCCCAGCAGCTGAACCTGATTGAACCCATGGTGCGGACAATTTTTCTGATATGATTTGAAGCGAATCCAAGCAGCCTTGAGCCCCTCTGTTGGACCTTGAGAAAATTGAGAAATTTTGTTCCTGAGCTCTTCGGATCTCGCATCATCAAAGAAATTGCACAGGAATGCATTCTTTGTCTCGTCCCATGTAGTTAGCGAACCAGGAGCCAACTGCTTCAGCCAATAAGCAGCATCTCCACCGAGAGAGTATGAGAAAAGTTTGCAGAAAAGGTATTCATTGGGCACTCCATTGTACTTCATACCACTGACCAAATCCTCGAACCTCTCGATATGATCCATGGGGTGTTCATGAGATAGGCCATGGAAAGGATTCTGACTTACAAGAGCGTAATACGCAGGTTTCAGCTCAAAGTCATTCCTCTGAAAAGTTGGGATGCAAATCGCAGCTCGATTGGCATAGAACTGATCAGGCCTGTTGTGCTCACCAAGTGTCCTAACTCGATCACCCGCAGCATTCCCAACGTTGGCGCGCCCAGCTAGCGCGATAATCTCAATAATAGCAGCAGGGACAACGACGTTTCCAGCTTCATCAAGTCGCTGCCCTCTCTCATTGCACACATGACCCTCTTGGTCTCTCAAGACTCCAGCTTCATCAGCTCTTAATACCACTGGGTTGTTCATCCCTGATGTTTGCTTTATCTTTGTGTTTGTGCGTTCCACAAGTGCTAGCTGTTCCAGTGACTGTTCAACTAGCTGAGTGCTCTTGTTGCTTCTGGTTTCACGAACAGGCATACACCTGAAAACAAAACACTAGACAAGGCACGTAAGTAACCAAAACAAATACGTTGAGTATCGATCGATACCGGATGGTGTCGATCGATATGACCAAAGGAATCGCCTGAGTATCGACCGATACTAGTGAGTATCGATCGATACCGACGAACTTAGTCGAAACTCGACAGCTAAAATCTAATGGCGAAATTGAGTCTCCGGCAACGGCGCCAAATTTGATATGCTCAAATTAATACCCTTACAGTACTAAAGCAGCAGTTGCAGTATAGCTAGGGGTCGAACCACAAAGACTCAGAGAAGTCACACAATAGATTGTATAGTGTCAAATAAAGCTAAGCAAATAGGATAAAATAAAGGCAATAAATAGTAACGAGTTGTAAATTCGATAGAGAGAATATAGGCCCAGGGTTTTTCTCAGGAAATCAATGAATTCAGATAAACTAACTAACAGGATTCAGATTTAGCGCGGTTCTTGAACTCAAATCACTAAAGTATAATTAACCAACTGTCGTTGCGAGAATTATCTAAATCTAAATCGTAGGAATACCAAATCTCTTTGTGAATCCTAAAGTCTAAATCAGCTTTGAAGTTCAGGTTTGATATGTTCACAAATCAATTAAACCAAATCTCTTTGCGAATAATCAATTTGCTCACCTAGGTTCTATCAGGTAATTAATCGCATTGTCGTGCCTAATTAATTATCCTAAGATCTAAGTTCCAGATTCGTCAACCTAGAATTAGCTTTGAGAACAACATATGGCGAAGAACTAATTCAGATGGTGAATCCTAAACAGATAATCAACCTAGCATTCAAAGAAAAACCTTATGAGAACCCTGAACCTAAAGTGGATCTACTCAGACATGGAAGATGAAAACAACATGATTGAATAGATCTTCAAAGGAATCAATAACAAAACAGGAGTTCAGAGTTGTCTCTCCAAAAACCAGAGAAAGAATCAAAGTAGCAAAATAAAGCAATAGAAAATAAAGCATAGCCAACAAGGTGGCTGTAAAATCCCTATAAATAACCTAAATCACGAATTGGGGTTTCTTGTAATTATTAAAGACTTCTGGACCAAGTTGCAATTCTTCAACTCTTCATTAAAGTCGTGAGTCGTGTCTGCTGTGATGAGTGTCGATCGATACCAAGGGGGTATCGATCGATGCTCGACGTGAAATCGGGTACTCAGCAACACGAACCTTAGCTTTGCTCCAAAGTGCTCCAGAAAGCTCCAATATCTCCAATTATGCTCCAAACGTGCTAGGACCTGTAAAAGACTCTAAAACACTACGAAATAATATAAAGACTCTATAAAATGGACTTATATCATGGTTTAAAGGGGGTAAAAACCATGATATATCAGTAACAACAACTAGTTGTGTATCGGAGGGAACGACTTCAATAGTAACAACATCCGTCAAGTTCCCCCTATTGTTCATGATAGGAACATGTGAAATAAGCCAACCATCATCAACACCAGAAGATAAAGATAACGAAGGCAGAGAAGGTGAATTTTGAGTTGAAGCATTGACGAAGGGAAATATGCTTACATGAAAAATAACATCTCTTGAAATAATAAATTTTGTTGTATTCATGTCATAGACTTTCCATCCTTTTTGACCAAATAGATATCGGACAAATATACAAGTACGACACCGAGCACCAAACTTGCCTTTGTCTCTTGATCGGAAATGTGTATGATATAGAGATTCAAACACGCAGAGATGATCAATCGTAGGTGTCTCACTGTGAAGGATTTTTAAGGAATCTTCCCTTTAAGAACAATAGAAGGTGTCCGATTAATAAGATGGGAGGCCGTGAGCACCGCCTCGCCCCAAAAAGTAATTGGCAAATTTCCTGGAAACAACAACGCTCTAGACACATTGAGAATGTGTTTATGCTTTTTTCCACTCGACCATTTTGTTGTGGACTACTAACACAAGACATTTAATGAAGAACACCGTTCTTCCCAAAAAATGTAGAAAGGCACATAAACTCAGTACCGTTGTCACTACGAATGCTTTTCAGCTATCTTGCAAAAAATTTGAAGAACTGTTTTGACCTCTGATTTGGCGAGAAGTAAATATGTCCATACAGCCCGAGAATGGTCATCTACGATGGTTAAAAAAAAAAGACAGCTCCACACGAAGCCAGTACACGATACGGACCCAAAACATCATAATCAAGCCAAAACAATCTATTGATGTATTTGAACTTTCAAAAAACACCTCTCAAATTTTCTATGCCCTAAAACATGTGTCACAAGGACTAGGGACAACATATTTTATTAAACTAGAAGAAAACATAGGTAGATATGAAAACACCGAAAGCGACGGATGTTTGAGCCGCTTATGCCACAAATCACGATCAACTGAACAAGAGACTTGATTAACCCATGCAGCCATGAAATCTTTGAAATAATAAACCACATCACGCTCTTCATTGGCTCCAATTAGGGTCCCCATGAAATGGTCATTTAAAACACACACCGTATCGGTTAGCAAAACATAACAATTTGTTTGCTTTAACCACTTAGAAACTGAGATCAAAGAACACTTTAAGTTGGGAACAAATAAAAATTTGAGCAGCGTATTACGACCAGACAACGGAAATAAGCCCACGTGAGTGGCAACCGTCTTATTCCCATATGTGAATCCCACCGGACATGGTGGAGTAACATGTACAAGAAACGAGAGTTCTTCTGTCATGTGATGAGACGCTCCCGTATCGAGTACTAAATCACCATGTCTATTCTTACCAGAGAGCTTGTCATAACGTATGTTAGTCTTTTCATGAATCAATTGCGTAAGAGCGAACCACTGCTCTTGAGTGAATTCGGAAAACGTCGAAGAGTTGGATGTTGTGGTGTGAGCATTCTGGACTTTCACCGGTGTGTTTCTGCAGCGATTTTGACCTCCAAAATCAGAGTTGAAGGTTCGATCACCACCACGTCCACCTCTGATAGAACCTCGTCCTTCTCCTATGTTCTGGTATCGTTCTTCGAACCATTCTGGAAACCCAATTATCTGCCAACAATTTGCTTTATCATGACCATTGCGACCGCAATGAGTGCACTGAAGTGGGCGATCCCTTTGACGAGTGGAGGAATTATGCTCAGATTTGTTATAAGATCCAAACTAATCAAAGAAAAAACCCACAACGTTTTATTGCGATTCACATTCTTTAGCTGAATTGAGACGCTGCTCTTCTCGAATCATCTTAGCATAAATTTCACCGAGATTTGTAGCTTCGGAGAAGATAATTGCCTGACACATTCCTCCAAATCGGAGAAGGTAAATTTTCAGTTGAAGCATTGACGAAGGGAAAGATGCTTCCGTGAAAAATCATATCTCTCGAAATAATAATATCTTTTGTATCCATTGCATAGACTTTTCACTCTTTTTGATCAAATGGATATCCGACAAATATACAAGTACGACTCCGAGCACCAAACTTGTCTTTGTCTCTTGATCAGAAATGTGTATAACATAGAGATTCAAACATGCAGAGATGATCAAACGTATAGTGTCTCGTTGTGAAGGATCTCGTAAGGACTCTTCCATTTCAGAACAATAGAATGTGTTTGATTACAATAGAAGGTGTTTAATTAATAAGATGGGAAGTCGTGATTGCCGCCTCGCCCCAAAAAGTGATTGACAAATTTCCTTGAAACAACAATGCTATAGACACGTTGAGAATGTGTATATTCTTTCTCTGCATTCGACCATTTTGATGTGCAGTACCAACACAAGATGTTTGATGAATAATACCATTCTTCTGAAAAAATGTAGGAAGGCACATAAACTCAGTACCGTTATCACTACTAATGATTTTAACGACCTTGCCAAACTGTTCCTCCTCTGTTATGGCTTCGTTCTTCGAACCATTCTGGAAACCCAATTATCTACCTCTGTTATGGTTTTGTTCCTCCTCTGTTATGGTTTCGTTATTCGAACCATTCTGGAAACCCAATTATCTACCAATAATTTGCTTCGAAAGATTAGGTGTTATAAGCGTTGTGCTCTGATACTATGTAAACCTAGAAAAACTTTGAATATTTTTGTGTTGATATCAAACGGCGTATGTAACGTATATAAATACAAGATATAAAAACCTTACTTTAATTTGATGGCCAAGCTATACAAACCGTCATAAGGCTCAATACTACTATCCAGCCCAATATCTCTAATACGTTAAAATCAATGAATTTGCTTTGCTTAGCCGGGAAAGAAAAAATAAACTTAATTATTATAAACAATAAATCACGACATTATGATATGTAGCATGTGTGCATTGATATTTCAAATTATTAGTATAGAATTTTGCACAAATACAAACAAACAAGAGAACATAGTATGGGAATACATTGGTGTTGAATAAGTGTGCGAGATATTAAAAATAAAACCTTAATTGTAATGATTAGTCTAGATGTTTTTCCTAAAATTATAACTCTATCCTAAAATCCTAACTCTAAATCATAAGAAAATAAATATTAAACCCAAACCGCTAGATTAAGCTTTGTTACAAGCCATAAACCATCTATAAAAAATCCAAATCATAAATGCTTAATCTGTAAACATTTAATTCTATACCCAAACCACCGGCCAAGAGAAAATGCAAATCCCTAGTAAGAAATTAGTAAATCCGAACATACTAGTGTAGGGAAATCTAAATTCTAAATTGAAATGAGGAACCCATACATAATAACGTAACTATCCAACGAGATTATAATATTATAAAGGCTAGAGCACTAAATCCCAATAAAAGATAAGTAAATGCAAACAGGTTAATGTTCATTAGACTATCCATAAAAAAACATATAGTAAAGAAAAAACCCCTAAATTTGAAATCTAAACCCTAAAGTGTAATAAATGAATCCAAACATAATGTCACAACTACCGAACGAAGTGATAATATTCTAAACGATAGAGCATTAAATCCTAGTAAATTAGTGAATCCAAACCGATTAATGTAAAGTATGCTATACATACAATACATATGGCAAGAAAAAACTAACCTCTAAATTGTATTAGAAGAACCTAATCGCAATACCTTAACAACCCAACGAAATGAGTTAACTTTCCAATGCCGTAACTACCTAACAATGTTACTATAAATATATTTGTGTTTATATAAACTTTTACATATTAACCCTACAAATAATTAATGTTCATCTTCTTAAGTTACACCATGAAATTGTCATCTTTCAAATTTTGCCAATTCATTAGAGGTGTTTAGATACCTAATAAATTTGATTAGAGTTTATAATATATTATCGATATCAGTAGAAACAAAATATATTATATTAGCATTTGAAAAAAAAATGATTAGAAAAAAAAATGTGCTAGCCTTGAAAAATTAGAAAAGAGAGAATTAAAAAATAAAAATAAATAAAGACCAAAAATATGACACCAAAAAGGATTTTATCTAATAACCTTTGAAAATAGACATAAAAGCCTTTTGTCATTTGTATTATTATTTTATTACAAATTATGAGAATGTGTAACGATAATTTAACAACGAACAAGTATCTTCCTCTACAAAGATTCACGATCAAGAAGGAGCAAATGGGTCAGTGGTTGCCACATCTCTGTTGCCATCTTACCGGTGTCGAGTTCGACTCCACAAGCCTTCCATGTGTGGGGGTATATGGCTATTAGACCGGCCTGTTGTGGCCCAAAAATGATGACAAAAAAATGATCTACGATCACGATGAACGACTCTTCTTCTACCACTCTGGAGATTTCCGGTAACAACCCAAATTTTGTTTCATTAAAATTTGATTTGATTTTTTTTATTTCTAAATTTTATTTCAAGTCTAATCATAAATATTAGTATATTAATTAAGGGGAGGTTTTGCACGTGTACATTAATTTTGTTTAACTAGAATTTGATTAATGGACTAGGGTTAGTGTCTTTAGTTGCTAATATCTTGCCGCTTAAGTTTAAGAGGGGAAAGATACGTACATTCAGTCGGTGAGGGAAAGGGGAATTATTATTTTTGTTTTTTTCGTCGCCGTCACTTCGTTTATTTATCTTTCCGATCTCTACATCATCTAATCAAATAAAAGTGAGTTCTTCTCTACATCTATATATTGACTATTTTCGTTGATAATTCAGAGTGAGTCTTTATTTTCTCTATTGGTCTTTGATTTAACTCTTTGTATTAATTAACATCATTAATTTTTGTTATTGATTTGTTTTGTAAAACGTAAGAACTTGTGATCTGTTTAGTTATCTTCTAAATGATAGTATTTTAAAGTTGCCTATATAACAGTGACAATTTCCTTGCTTTGATCTTTTGTTTAAATCATGATGATTCTTGGCCTTGTTATAGATCCGATGTGAAAAGTATGTGTTAATTGATTATTGTAGTCATGTTCTAGTTTGATATATGTTTTGAGATTAAGTTTAATATTGTTCGGTTGTTTAGTCAATACATAGCTAATCTTATATATAAAAACGTTTTATTTTGTTAAATTAGTTTCAGGAATTGTTTTGATTTTTTATTTTTTCATATATGATTTTGTTGAGTTTATGATTTGAGTGATTAGGTATATTATATATATTGTATGACCAAGCAAATAGACTTATATATTATGTGATAAGATTTGAGCAATTAGACTTATTTATCTATTTTGAGCAATTCGGCTTATTCATCTAAACAACTAGGCTTATTTGTCTGAGCAAATAAGTTTATTTATCTGAGCAACTAGGCTTATATGTCTGAGCAAATAGGTTTATTTATCTAAGCAACTAAGCTTATCTGTCTAAGCAAATAGACTTATTTGTATGAGCAATTAGGCTTATATATCTAAATTTATATATATGATGAGTGTTTATGTATTATGGTATTAGCAATTAGGCTTACGAAAATGAGTAGTGTGGCTTTAGGAGTTGAAAGAACTATGTTCGATAAGAAGTCATCTCAGCTAACCGTAATATAAAAAGTGACCTAAATCACATGCGTCATGTGCCCCAGTGCCTATAATCTCGGCCCATCCTCACAAAAAAGACCCAACCACTCAAATCAGTTCACATTTAGCAAACCGACAACAGAACAATGAAGGTTTGTTTTGTTTCTGTTTAAGAAAATAGATGGTTGGTTTGAGAATATATTGCCAAAAATTAGCCAATAATATTGATAACTTTTCTTGACCAAATTAGAATTTACCACGGAATGCATATATTATGAAGAAAAGTGTCTTTAATATTTACTCTTAGATCAAATTAACCGAGCTATTGAACCAGGTGAAGATGGTTTAGTTAGATTGAACTAAACCGGCTACAGGCTTACTCAATTCTCACGTGTAATACCCAAGTATTGTAAACGACTAAGTATAAAGTTATATCTTCATCTTTGTTCATCAGTTGACTAAGTCATTCTCGAGAAATTAGGGTTTGTACAGAGAATTTGATCGGAGCTCGAGCTTAAGCTGTTCTAGTGGATTCCGGAAGTTCTCCGGCGAGACGTAGGTGGCATATTGCCATTGAACTCGTTAAATCTTGGTCTCTCTCTCTCTCTCTCTCTTCTCCAAGTCTATAAACCAAGATCCGAGAGTCGAATCGAAGTTAAGGTTGCACATATTATTTCTAAAGAAAACATAGCTACCCTACCCACATTTTGATCCTTAGAAAGTAGCAACGTTGACCTTTATCTAGGTGGTGTCAAGCTCATACGCTATTTACATCTATGTATGTTTATTTTCTTGAAATTCTACGCATTAAACATTTTCCTAATTGTTAATGAAATTATGTCCTAAAACACACACACAAATATAATACTCTCGTTAAACATTATATGAGCATGGGAATAGAATTAGTCTAAAAGCATTTTGATCTCACATAAGTTCAAATCTGAGATAAAAACCGAAAAAGAACAGAGTTCAAATCTAGAAAAAGATCATAAAAAAAGAAACATGAAATGGCTGTTTCACTACTCTTTATGATGTTTCAAACACATCAAAAAGAGATATTACAATTTGGCATGCTTGGGCACAACCTGAACTTAACCTTAGACAAATTCAATGAGACCTTTCTTTTGAGATATGCTTTTTATGTAATTGATCCTTGCATAATCCGGTTCGAAGAGGTTGTTCTTTGGGTTTCTAGGCTTCGTCAACGTTATCTTCTCTAGAGATTTTGCGGACCAGAAAAAGAACTCCACGATATCCATCTCATGCCAGTGGTTTTTAAAGCCCATGATCTCGACAAACTTGATAGTGTTCAAACGGTAGGTGTGAATCTGAATATGTCTCTTGTGATGAAGCTCCCAATGACATCCAGGTTCAAATGTGAAATCATTTATCTGCACATAACAAACCAAAGTTCGAATGAACTTAGCCCATTACTCGAAGAGAACTATCGTTTTGATATGAATATATATATATAGAGAGAGAGAGTTTAGGGCATTATACATCGATCAAAACCTTTTTCAGGTTAGGGCACTGTTCGAGGAATTCAGCGATGTCAAAAAGATTGCAAATTGTTGGAGCCTTGAAACAAATCTGAAATTCTTGTAAGTTCCAAAAGCAGAAAGTCGGTCTTCTCATTGCTCCGTCGTTGTATCTATACGTGAAAGCCTATACATATACATGTGTAAGGAAACATCAAAGCTCACTTTAAAGCAACAGTGCAAAATTATAATCAAAAGAAGAAAAAAACATGTGAAATTAAGTTGCAGTCTATGTGTGATGAACATTCTCTATCATGATCATTTAAAGAGTTTGTGCAAATTATACTCTAAAATCTAACCACTTAAGCTTTAATAATGATGCATGTAAGAAAATCAGTACCAAACTACTAAAGAATAAGATTTTTGTTAGATTTTATTTGTTTTCGGTGTCAGGTCTTACTGTACCTTATCTATATTGAACTTAAATCTCATATTTCTATTGATTAAGTACTTTTTGTAATTTTTGTTTGGATTCCTCAACTACGTTAAAGTCGTCTATAATTAATGTTTGAGAAAATGATACAGCTACTATCACTACAAGAAAACACTGCGACGGAAATTCCAACGACCAAAAATCCGTCGGGAATACGGATTACCAATGAAACCCCGAAGAAAAATAACCCGTCGGGAATCGATCGGGAATTCCCGACCGATTTATGGTCATCGGAAAATTATCGGGATCCGTCGGGAATCGATCGGAATTTCCAACCAGAAAACGATCGGGCATATCCGACCGATCTTATAAGATATAAGAGAATATAAAAATAATTCTAGGCAAATAAAGATCTTAAATAGGTCTTTCAAAAATTCTTGTTGGGTCATAAAGTAAAACTTGCAACTTCATTAACGAAAGGTTACGAGACCGAGTTAAAGGTTTGGTAAGCCAAATATATTCTTAAGTAGGCAACGATATTCTAATGGTTGGGATGCATAATGTTTTCTTGTAGACTTGTAAGATAAACATTTTCTAAAATCTCAACTCGTGCATATGATCTCAAAACTATATCATAAATAAACGTGCAGAAAACTATTTTATAAATTTATAAAAACTAAATTATAAAAAAGAAAATACTTACCTCAAGAAAGATGTTTGTCGTTGCGAGGACAAGAACTCTTGTATAGGCTCCCATACTAGCAAGCACCATTTCAGATGAATCGTAATAATGCCAATTATAACTCCGATTATAATGGAGTTTTGCCTCTTTAAGTGCATATACTCTCGAAAAGTCAACCATCCTGACAAATCCATCATACTTGTAGCATTCAAGAGTAGGTGCATCCAGCATAATGCGCAAGAGATTCCGCATAGAATACACAACAAGCGACTTGAACTTCTTATGATTTTGAGCGTTGATGCTCAATATCCCATACATTTGACATTTGATTAGCTCAAGCTTCTCGAGGTGGATGCTGTTGCTGAATATTGCATCTATCATCTCTTTTGTCACTTCGATGTTCGATAGCGCAAGTGTTCTCAATAACCTTAAACCTTTTGGAGAGTTATCCGGTATGTTGAACTTACACCAACTTAGCTTCAAGACTGTTAGCGTCTCGATGGCTGAGAAATCGACCGGGATCTCTATAACTTTCTTTGCTTTAGAGAAATCCAACACAAGTTCTTGGATGTTTTTACCAAGACATGTATTGATCCATGAGAGTATCTTATCTTCCACGCCAATATGATTGAGAAGTAGAACAAATCAGTTAATCTCCGAGCCTTTGTGCTGATTGAAAACGTTTTCAATGATGCTTACAGCTTTTAGTTGACTGCATCTCACGGAGTATATTCCGCTAAAATCAAGGTCTTGAGACCGAATCTTTGTGGCTTTGAATTTTTTGGACATAGAACGGTTTCGTAAAAGAGATTGAATTGGGAGAAACAGCGACATGATGTGTTCCACCAAATCGTCAGGCAAAGTTTCATCGAGTTTTATCTTCTTATGTGAAGATTCTTGCATTTTCACTATATACTCTTAGAAGGATTCTTCACAATAATTTTCAGTGAGAGGATTTATATGCAGACTATCGAAAACTCAGAGTTTTTTTGTTGGCGATGCTTTCAAATTTTTATTGAATGATATTATGATACATTTAATTTATTTTCTTTGTCTTTTTACATAATACAGCTGTAATTTCTATATTGTTTAGAAAAAACAGACTGGCTTTTACCTTTTGTAGAAATTCAACAGTATAGTATTATTTTTTACATTAAAATAATAAAAACTGTGAATATGTAACGCCAATTTCATTTTTCCACAAACTGACAAACATATATTTTAATGCACCCATATAGTATTAATTTTTGGTCCAAATATTTCAATAGGAAATGTGTGCATGTTTGCTAATATATTTTTTTTTCCATATTTTACCAAAAGTTAGACACCTGTCGTTTTTATTACTGTCAAAACAAATTTAGATTTAGATACATTTTTAAAAATATCTCATGAACTTAAAAACAAAATTTTCCAGCTGGTAAAACGTTTCAAAAAAATAAATTATTAGATTTTCTTATTAACTTCCATTTTAACCTCCCTTTCTTCATTTTTTTTTCTTTTTTTTTTTGGATCGAACAACCTCTGTTTCTTCATTTTCCATTTTTCCAAACTTAATAAAAAAAAAATTGTTATCATTTTTGTTATATTAGACAAATTATCTAACACTAGTAAACCCTAATTCAGTTTATTAGTATTGTTCAATGTAATATTGTTGTTGTTTGCAAAAAAATTGTTATAAAATATTTCTTCTATATTAATAATTTTGATTTTAATTTTATCGTACATATTTGATTTTTTAATTAAATTTATAAAGATATAACTGAAATATTTATAAGATGTATAATTATAGGGACTAAAATGAAAAATAAACAAAATAAGTAAAATTATTTTTTGTGATATATAATTATAGAATAAAAATATCAACTAATATGAAACCTTTATATAGTCGGAAACAAAAAATATGAAACCTATATATTTCACTTCTAGTGATATTTACATTCATTACAACTTAATTAATTTGATGTAATGACTAATAAGTCATTGAAACTTTTTCGCTCGTCTCTCTCTGCGAAAGTAATCGTTTCTGCATATTGCTTCAATTCAAGGCAACCGCGCGGCATCTCCAACGGCTCTTCCTAAGGGAAGAAAGTAATCAATTCTATAGAAATCAAAACCTATTTCTATAAATCTTCACTGGATTATCTCCGTAGGCAATGATTCAAGCTGTTATATGTAACCGCGCGGCATCTGTTCACTTTTCTTCTCCACAAATTTCAATAAAATCCATCGGTTCATATATGTAACCGTTTCATCTCTCATCGGTAGAGTAGTTTATAGAATAAAAATCTAACCGGATGGTAAAGTTTATGATTCAGGGTGTAGAATAAAATTTATAAAATTCTCTAACTATTGCCGTTTTGAACCATATAAAGTTTATGATTTAGGGTTTAAGATAAAATTTATAGATTTACATTTTCTTATAATTTTAACAAGTTTCAAAAACACTATATCATAAACTTTACCCTAAACCTTAAAAATAAATAATAAACCTAAACCCTATGGTTGCAACAATGTGGATTATTGTGCATGGTCCAGGGGTTGGGAGCACGGGGACCGAGTTCAGCCAAAAGCGTCGCTTCCCGAGTTCGATGCAACCCTATGAAATTACACGCACATGTTGGGCCAGTTGGATTTTGGGCCTAATGGCCTGGATGATTCACATGATGAAGTTTACCCAATGAGCCACACAATCCCAGGATTGTCTACAGTCCAAGGCCCGGAATACTTGAGTTATCAAAAAAAAAACGTTGGATTAAGTTTTGTTAATCCTAAATGCTTAATCTATAAACATTAACCCAGTCCTAAATCAATAAAAAAACTAAATCCTAAATGCTTTATCTGTAAACATTAACCCAATCTGGCGGTCATGAGAAAACGCTAAACATATTAAAAAAATTAGTGAATCTAAGCAAACTAGTGTACAGTAGATCATCCATAAAGAACATCTAGTAGGGAAATTTAAACCCTAAATTGGATTGAGGGGAATCCAAACATAATAACGTAATTACCTATTGAGATGATAATATTCTAAACGCTAGAGCATTAAACCCTACATGATTAGTGAACTCAAACCGATTAATGTTCGGTAGGCTATCCATAAAAGAGATATAGTAATAAAAACTAAATCTTAAATTAGAAATCTAAACCATAAAGTGTAATGAGGGAACCCAAACATAATGCCATAACTATCTAACGTGATGATAATATTCTAAACGATAGAACACTAAACCCTAGTAAAGGATTAATAAATCCTAACCGATTAATGTAAGGTATGCTATCCATAAAATATAAACATATTCGTGTGTATAGAAACTCTTACGAATTAACCCTGCAAATAATTAATGTTCATCTACTTAAGTTACACCACCAATTCTTAAGAGGTATCTAAATTGATTAGAATTTATAGTGTATTATGGCTAGTAGTAGAAAAATGATTATTAGCTACACGAACTATACTCCATCACATGGTCACACATGCAGACTAAATTAATACATCCCTAACTACATGAACTATATGATCTACATATATAACGACATGTATCAACTAACAATAAATTATGTGATTAACATCATAAGCATCCCGAAAGTAGATGGAACAGTGTACCGGAGGAAGGAATACGGCACCGTATAATTCATGTATTAAAAACTACACGATAATATAATTAATGTACCCAGAACTACACGATATATAATGAATGTATCCAGAACTACACAATATATAATTAATGTATCCATAACTACACGATAATGTTATATGTAACCGAATGCAACACCAAAACGGATCACAACATAACAATCCAAAAGAGTAGACACATTTCTTCCAAAACATGTAAAATATCACATGGTTTCCCCAAAAACATTCCCCAAAGAAACCACATACCTCAAAAAGACGACCTATGCCTCAGATAGGGACCCGGCCCGTTCGAAAAGCACATGAAGCACGTTTTTATATATATAAAAATGTGAATTATATTTACCAAAAAAAGTGGATCGGTTTGCTTTACAATTTGCTTGGCAGAGCAAAAAAAATTAAAATAGGCCAAAAAAATAAAATAAAAGCCTAATTGATAAACATTGAAGGATTTGGTCCAAACTATATTAATGGACTACACATATGTGAACCATTTGGATGTGATCCGTTTTGGTTTTGCATTCGGCTACATATAACATTATCGTGTAGTTCTGGATACATTATATCGTGTAGTTCTGGATACATTCAGTATATATCGTGTAGTTATGGGTACATTAATTATATTGTCATGTAGTTTTTAATACATGAATTATACGGTGCCAGATTTCTTCCTCCGGTACACTGTTTCATCTAGTTCCGGGATGCTTGTGATGTTAATCACATAATTTATTATTAGTTGATACATGTCGTTATGTAGATCATATAATTCGTGTAGTTAAAGATGTATTAATTTAGTATGCATGTGTGCCCATGTGATAAGGTATAGTTCGTGTAGATAGCAATCATTTTTCCTTTAAAAAAATAAAAAATGGATTAAACCTTAAAAATGCCAAAAAAACAAAATAAAAATAATAACCCTTTAATAATAGACATAAAAGCATATTATAAGACACAAAAAGGTTATATGATACAATTTCCCCAAAAAGAAACCACAAATGGTAACAGAGTTTATATTCGAAGCCAAAATCGAAAACACGTGCTTACCACCTTCCGGTAAGGTCTTGCCTAGTACCTTACCGCCTTCCGGTAAGGTCTCGCCTAGTACCTTAGGGTCTGACTGGACCTACCGTATGTTGCCTTTGTCAGAAAGAAACATAAACTCGAGACCACCTTTTTCTCCATTGTGAGTTCATCTCTCATATATATCTGGAATAAGGTTCTCTCTCGTTTTGGTCCACCGCGTCACTCTTTTGTTGATTGGCCAAACCCTATTGCATGGATCTTTACCTCATATGGGACCATCATCCTCACTCTCAATAGACTAGCAATTCAGACAGTGATCTTTCACACATGGAAGAAAAGGAAACAATCGTCTTCACAATCAAACTGCAACCTCTCATATATGGTGATCTTTAAACAAATAGATTGCAACATCCGCGATTCCATCCTGGCACTGATCTACCGGAAAGCATTCAAGGACTTGCTTTTCCAATGGTTCACCTATGAGTAGTCCATTAATCTAGTTTGGACCAAATCCTTCAATGTTTATCATCAATTATGCTTTTTTATTCTTTTTTGCCTATTTTAATTTTTTTTGCTCCGCTGAGTAAATTGTAAAGCAAACCGATCTACTTTTTTAGTAAATATAATTCACATTTTTATATATATACAAGAAAACGTGCTTCATGTGCCTTCCGAACGGGCAGGGTCCCTATCTGAGGCCTAGGTCGTCTTAACCGTAGGTTGTTGTTTAGTTTAAAAACCCGACTTGAAAACGAATGCAAATTTAGACTTATATAATTCCAATTAAAACACAAAAGACAGTATAAATTGTGACTTGCAAAAGAATGACACCAAACCATCGCTTAAAACCTTAGACAAACTTAAAGAGGTTCCTTTCACAGCAATCCCCAAAAATCGACTCCTAACTATGCTGAACTTCGTCATCATGTGTCCTATTCAATTGACACTCGCACATTTTTCGAGTCAACGGCAAAAAACAATGAGACAAAAGATTTGCAACTCAATGAAATAATCACGAGAAAAAAATAAACATTTTTTGGTATAATGTTAAGATTAAAACCAATTTTCGAAGTTTTTTACAGCGGTACAGAGATTCAATGAAGAGAAACAGAAAGACCAAAATCTACTAACAACGACGAAGAACAACAAGATACACGACGCTTTAGGAATTGGTAAACGGTCACGAAAATAAAGAACCGAGACGAAGCCAGATGGAAGAACACCAATCACACGCCTAAGCGCGGACCATCACGTGTTTGCCACAGCCCCGGGAGAGCTGGAGTCCATCTTAGTTGCCACGAGCATTGAAAGGACCGCATTTTTTTTTTTTTTTTTTGCAAAGAAAATAAACATATAATTAACATTAACAATAATAAACAAACAGTACAACGCAAGTACTACAGCTTAAACAAGCTAACGGTTTATATAACAACAACTGGTATCGATCGATACTCCCCTAGTGTCGATCGATACCCAAACAACAAAAGCAAACCCCGGGTCCTAATCATCCCCTCTTCTCCGCCTTGATTCCACGATCACGCCTTATCTTTACCTGCATCGACAAAAGTGATGCATCAACATTTGGCTAACCAAATGCTGAGTGAGATTGATCATCCCAACAACAGGCTACCAATAAGCACAAGCAACAATTATCAATGATTAATTATCAACAAATTAAACATTCAACACCAGACGCAACTGGTATCGATCGATACTCCCATAGTATCGACCGATGCCCAAACAACACACAAGTCCCGACAAGGGACTGGTATCGATCGACACCCAAACACAACACTTGGTATCGATCGACACAACACGGTTCAAGTCTATCACCTCGATACACTACAATTCGAGACCACCGCCTATGGTCTGGTATCGATCGATACACACATGGTATCGATCGATGCCCACGAGACCTAAACACAGGAATCGTGATATGCTCAATTTAATACCCTAAAGTACTAAAGCAGTTGTAATAGTATAGCTAGGGGTCGAACCACAGAAGACTCACAGAAACGCACAATAGATTCTATAGTGTCGAATTACGCTAAGCCAAACAGTTGTAATTGAAAGCAGTGCAGAAATTAAAGGAGTTGTAAATCAATTGAGAAATATAGGCTCAGGGTTTTTCTCAGGAAATCAATGAATGCAGATAAACTAACTAACAGGATTCAGATTTAGCGCAGTTCTTGAACTCAATTCACTAAAATATAGCTAACCAACTCTCGTTGCGAAAACTATCTAAATCTAAATCCTAGGAATTCCAAATCTCTTTGCGAATCCTAAATTCTAAATCAGCTTTAATATCAGGTTTGATATGTTCACAAATCAATTAAACCAAATCTCTTTGCGAGTAATCAATTTGCTCACCTAGGTTCTATCAGGTAATTAATCGCACTCTCGTGCCTAATCAATTATCCTAAGATCTATATTCCAGGTAGCTAATCTAGAACAAGCTTTGAACACAACCTAAGC
This sequence comes from Eutrema japonicum, assembly GCA_030161315.1. Taxonomy (NCBI): domain Eukaryota; kingdom Viridiplantae; phylum Streptophyta; class Magnoliopsida; order Brassicales; family Brassicaceae; genus Eutrema; species Eutrema japonicum. Next base: position 50,344,332 of record BSQW01000007.1, on the reverse strand, counting down.
GAAGAACTAATTCAGATGGTGAATCCTAAACAGATAATTAACCTAGCATTCAGAGAAATCCTTTATGAGAAAACCCTAAACCTAAAGTGGATCTACTCAGACATGGCAATTGAATCAATAGACATAACTGAATAAATCATCAATAGAATAGAAAGAAGGGTTTAGAGATCTGATCTCGGACGAAGGGAGATCCAGACTTGTCTCTCTAAAACCAAAGTAAAGTTAAACACAGAAAATAAAGCATAGCCTAAACAATGGCTGCAAAATCCTATAAATAACCTAAAACACGAATTGGGGTCTTCTTGTAATTATCCAAGTCTTCTGGGCACTTTTTGCAATTCTTCAAACTTCATTAAGTCGCGACTTTGAAATCTGCTTCGATGGGTATCGATCGATACCAGGGGGTATCGATCGATACTTGACGTGAATTCGAGTAATTTAGCCAGCAGACTTCAGTTTCGCTCCAAAATGTTCCATAAACTCCAATATCTCCAAGAATACTCCAAATGTGCTAAAACCTGTAAAAGACTCTAAAAAGACTCCAAAATACTATAAAGACTCTATAAAAAGGACTTATATCATGGCCTAAATGGGGTAAAAACCATGATATATCAACTCCCCCAGACTTAGCCTTTTGCTTGCCCTCAAGCAAATGGAAGACTAAACCAGAAAAAGAGGTTTGAAAACGTAGAGACTCACCTGTTCCTGAACCATCGAAAAGACCCTTTTCCCAAGTACCCAAATGTCACCTGATCAGCTTTCGATCTAACCACCATGTACTTCTCCGTAGACATTCGCAGCTTTTCCAGACTCCACCCATTATCCCACAGCATTGTTCAAGTAAAACCTTCATCGCCAGTTTCATCGCTGCAGTTAATATTTAAGAACCTTCTAGACTCTTTACCAGACAATATCTTGACAAAGGAACCACCCTTTTCACACTTTTTGTATCAATTTCTCTCCCCCAGACTTATTTCTTATTATCTTCTATTTATTTTTTTCTTTTCTTTTCAGCTTTGCATATACATATCAAGGTATGAGACGCGAGTACTGATGGTGTTTGCCACCAAATCCCCGGTTCTTCCCTCTCAATGTATCAAAGGATGTAGGCGAATAATGGCATCATAGGAAAATCCTAGCCTCGCTTCCAATCCTTTGTGTGATCATCCCCTCTTAAGTAGAATAATGGGATCGCTGGAAATTTTCCTAACCCTCTACTCAGAAGAAAATCATTTCAATCTTTTATGCTCTTAATCTATCAACTTGTTTCAGGGGAGAGAGATACCATAATTCTAAACACACGGGTTCCTTTATCAGATATGAATGATGAATCAAACTCTATGAATACTAACCACATTGATGAAGTGCAAAAATTTGGCTCAGGCTTCAGAAGAACTCTGCTGGAGACATGGATGTTTTCTAGTCAACTGGTCAGCCTTTGGATTTTTCATTAGTCGATCTAGAACTGATCCTGTAACACTGTGCACTCAAAAACAAAATCAAATCAATAGGTTCAAGCACAGGATCATCATCTCCAACAAATTTTGACTCAATAAAACAGTTTTGACTCGATAAAACGACTGACTCTAAGAAAAACGAAAACAATGTCAGCAGACACCTCCCCCAGACTTGAACAACACTGTCCTCAGTGTTATCTAGCCTAGAGTCAGTGAAAGAAACAAAGAAAAAGGATAGAACGAAGAGAAACAAGAAATTACCGTTCTGGAACAGTCGGTGTCGATCGACACACGGCATGGTATCGATCGATACCATGCTTAGATCGACTTTGTGAATTTTCATCCGCGATTGGTGTCGATCGATACCATAGGGGTATCGATCGATGCTTAGGCGATTTCGAGTTGCTCCTTGTTCATCCTGACACAGACTCAAAACAAACGAAAATAAAAATAAAAACGAATCAAAAACAGACTCACCAGTGGGTTGCCTCCCACCAAGCGCTCGTTTAACGTCAATAGCTTGACTGTAACGCCCTTCAGGCTGGATAAGAGTGAGAGCTTGCACCAAAACAGGCTCCATCACTTGATATTACTAGCTTCAGAGTTCTGCTTAGCATGCTGTCCACAAATTCCTGCCCTTTCTCTTTCAGCTCAGAAGTAAGAAGGACTCTGGCCTTGGAGAATGGCTTCAAGGCTCCCTTGCATTTGACCTTGTAATCAATCGAATTCCCATCACACTTCTGAGGAATCAGAGTGACATGGGGATTCTCGACCTTTTTGTTCTTGGCCTTCTTCTTCTTTGTTGCCTTAGTCTTCTTCTTGGGGATGTTGGGCGGTTCAGCTGGAACGTCTGTGACAGTAGGCTCATCAGGAGGCTCTTCCAGAAGATCAATTGCTAGCGACTCTCCTGTGATAACCTTGATGCTAGAGGTACGTGTGGGAATACTCCTAGGTGGAATGACATCATAGTAGACATCACCGTCAATGTAAGAGAAAGATAGTTTCTTATTAGGTGTGTCTATGATCGCGCCTGCAGTAGCCATGAACGGTCGTCCCAGGAGTATAGGCATACGAGATATCGCACCCATCTCCACAACCTGAAAATCAGTAGGCACCAGACAGTCTCCTACTTTGACCAGCAAACCATGGATAGTACCGTGTGGAAGCGAGGTGGAGTTGTTCGCGAATGTGATAGATGCCTCTGGTGATCGAATATCAGCTCCTAACCGCTCTGCAATTGCCCTTGAGATGACATTGACACTAGCCCCTGAGTCGACAAGAGACTCTTTGAAATTAACTCCTGAGATGGAGCATGGAACAGCGAATTTCCCTGGGTCTTCCCTCTGTGTCAATTTCCGCGGTTGTAGTGAATTGCGAACTCTTTCTCCGATCACCTCAGGTGTTTTCATAACTTCTGGTCCGTTCTGAGAGGGGTATCGATCGACACCAGGTAGGGTATCGATCGATGCCATGCGATTTGAATCGTTTCTGACAGGTACATCTTCATCAGAAAGAAGCTCCACGTTCGGGTTATCCAGCATATACTGTAGTCTAGCAATCTCCCATTCCTCCCTTGTCAGCTTAGGAACCATAGGATAAGGCATCCTGGTTACATACACTCGTTCTGCAATGACCTTAGGCACCACAGTCGAAGTTTCAACTGTTTCCTCAGAAATCGCCCCGGTATCGACCGATACCAATGGGGTATCGATCGATACACGGGTTTTCGAATCCATTCGAGCAGATGTCTGGGCTGGTATCGATCGATGCTGGGGAGTATCGATCGATGCTTGTGCGATTTCAGGAATGGCTTCGAGATTTTCTGCACGTAAGCTGATGGCATTGACGTGTGCATTGTGTGATTGAACCGCCTTTCCCTTGGAATTTGCTGCAGTCTGAGCTACTTGCGTCTCCAGCATCCTGTGGCTCGTCTTTAGAGCTTCGATCCTTCCACTCAAATCGGTGTACAAATCATCCATCTTACCATTGAAGGTGACCGTCATCTTCTCCTGCCCTTGAACCAGGTGTTCAAGCATAGCCTCAATCTTACTCTCAGGAGTTTTGGGTGCTGGGGATTGGTACCCTCCTTGGTGACCATAGTTTCGATTGGTGTTGTACCCAAATCGCTGACCCTGAAAACCAGAACCACCAATGTAGTTAACATCTTCCACTTCATTCTCAGCAGCGAAGTGGACGGCCTTTGTTGTCTTTCCCAGCAGAAGACTGTGCATAGAATCCAGCTGAGCCTTCACTTCAGCGATCTGCGACCCATCCATGTTACCAGCCAGCCTCTTGCGCTCGAAATCGGCACTCTTTGTGCTGCTGCTAGATGCAAAATTCTCAATCAACACATAGGCGTCCTCAGGATAGTTGGTGTTGAAGTTCCCATTGCTTGAAGAGTCCAGAGCCATCTGATACCTCCAATCTACTCCTCTGAAGAAGATACCCAGCAGCTGCACATCAGAGTATCCATGATGTGGACAATCTCTCTGGTACGATCTGAATCTTGTCCAAGCAGCCTTGAACGCCTCAGTAGGTCCTTGAGAAAAAGTGGAGATCTTATTCCTCAGATCTTCAGATCTTCCGTCATCATAGAAGTTAATCAGGAAGGCTCTTTTGGTGTCCTCCCAATTAGTTAGCGATCCAGGAGATAGCTGCCTCAGCCAGTAAGTAGCTTCTCCACCTAGAGAGTAGGGGAAGAGCTTGCAGAAGAGATAGTCGTAGGACACTCCATTGCTCTTAATGCTAGTGACCAAGTCCTCGAACCTCTCTACATGGTCCATTGGATGTTCATGAGGAAGACCATGAAAGAGATGCTGTCCCACTAGAGTGAAGTAAGCAGGCTTCAGCTCAAAGTCATTCCTCTCAAACGCAGGGGGACGAATTGCTGAACGATTGGCGAAAAACTGGTCAGGCCTGTTGCATTCACCAATCGTCCTTCCACGATTAACCACAGCATTCCCTGCGTTGGCGCGCCCAGCTGGCGCGACAATCTCAACAACCGCAGCAGGGACAACGATGTTACCAGCTTCATCAAGTCGCTGCCCTCTCTCATTACACACGTGACCCTCTTGGTCTCTCAGAATTCCAGCTTCATCAGCTCTTAAAACCACTGGGTTGTTCATCCCTGATGTTTGCTTGGTCTTTCTGTTTGTGCGTTCCACAAACGCTAGCTGTTCCAGTGACAGTTCAACTAGTTGTGTGCTCTTGTTGCTTCTGGTTTCACGAACAGGCATACACCTGCAAACAAAACACTAGGCAAAGCACGTAAGTAACCAGAAAAATACGTTGAGTATCGATCGATACCAAGTGGTGTCGACCGATACCAACAAAAGAAGACGACGAGTATCGACCGATACTACAGAGTATCGATCGATACCGTCGAACTTAGTCGAAATTCTAAACTAAAATCTAATGGCGAATTGAGTCCCCGGCAACGGCGCCAAAATTGATATGCTCAATTTAATACCCTAAAGTACTAAAGCAGTTGTAATAGTATAGCTAGGGGTCGAACCACAGAAGACTCACAGAAACGCACAATAGATTCTATAGTGTCGAATTACGCTAAGCCAAACAGTTGTAATTGAAAGCAGTGCAGAAATTAAAGGAGTTGTAAATCAATTGAGAAATATAGGCTCAGGGTTTTTCTCAGGAAATCAATGAATGCAGATAAACTAACTAACAGGATTCAGATTTAGCGCAGTTCTTGAACTCAATTCACTAAAATATAGCTAACCAACTCTCGTTGCGAAAACTATCTAAATCTAAATCCTAGGAATTCCAAATCTCTTTGCGAATCCTAAATTCTAAATCAGCTTTAATATCAGGTTTGATATGTTCACAAATCAATTAAACCAAATCTCTTTGCGAGTAATCAATTTGCTCACCTAGGTTCTATCAGGTAATTAATCGCACTCTCGTGCCTAATCAATTATCCTAAGATCTATATTCCAGGTAGCTAATCTAGAACAAGCTTTGAACACAACCTAAGCGAAGAACTAATTCAGATGGTGAATCCTAAACAGATAATTAACCTAGCATTCAGAGAAATCCTTTATGAGAAAACCCTAAACCTAAAGTGGATCTACTCAGACATGGCAATTGAATCAATAGACATAACTGAATAAATCATCAATAGAATAGAAAGAAGGGTTTAGAGATCTGATCTCGGACGAAGGGAGATCCAGACTTGTCTCTCTAAAACCAAAGTAAAGTTAAACACAGAAAATAAAGCATAGCCTAAACAATGGCTGCAAAATCCTATAAATAACCTAAAACACGAATTGGGGTCTTCTTGTAATTATCCAAGTCTTCTGGGCACTTTTTGCAATTCTTCAAACTTCATTAAGTCGCGACTTTGAAATCTGCTTCGATGGGTATCGATCGATACCAGGGGGTATCGATCGATACTTGACGTGAATTCGAGTAATTTAGCCAGCAGACTTCAGTTTCGCTCCAAAATGTTCCATAAACTCCAATATCTCCAAGAATACTCCAAATGTGCTAAAACCTGTAAAAGACTCTAAAAAGACTCCAAAATACTATAAAGACTCTATAAAAAGGACTTATATCATGGCCTAAATGGGGTAAAAACCATGATATATCAAATCGCCACAGACACAAGCCACCAAATCCGTCAACCAAGCTTAAACAATCACCACACAAGCTTAATTGATCACCTTTGGTCACAACTCACCTTAAAACAGCTGAAACGAGCTCTAAAACGACCTCCCTAAGCCCAAGAAGATCTCCCTCGCTTCCTACAAGCTCACGTCGAAACCAAGCTCCTCTAACCTCTTCTTCGAGCTTCTCAAGCTCAAACTCTCACTCGATCTCGCAAGATCCAAGCTTAACAAAGCTTCCTTTCTCTCTTTCTCTCCTTCTCTTTCTCTCTCGCTCTCTCTTTCTTTCTCACGACCAACTATGGTCTTATCCTTCTAAGGATAACCTTTTTATACTCGAAGAAGATAAGAGAAGAAGATAACCCCGAGAAAAACCCGGCTGGTATCGATCGATGCCTGCCAGTATCGATCGATACCGCCCCCCGGAACAACCCGAATTAATTATTCCTCCACAATAATTAACTCTTCCGGAACACGGGCGTTACAATTCTCCCCCACTAACTTAGATTCGTCCTCGAATCTTCGTTACCGTTCATCTCCCATGAACCGTCCATCTCCAATGAACCCTAATCGTCGCAACGATTACACAACCCTTGGCCAACCCGGCCAACGCAATACTCACACGAGGTCCAAAACTAACCTCCGAGGTTTCCCACTCAGTCCCTATGCTTATGACACCGCGGCATCATATGTACTTATTGCTCAACACACGCCAACCCCATCACTCAAGACACCGCAGCATCTCCGAGTTCCGAGCATCAGCCATATCCCGCAGGATATCAACCATACCACATCACCCAAGACACCGCAGCATCTCCGAGTTCTGGGTATCTGCCGTACCACTCCACTCAAGAATATAACCTACAAGAGTCTCGATACCCCATACCACTCAATTCTAGGGAATATATCATACGTCTACGATATACTCCTTACGAATCCACGGTATCACGTATTACTCTAGGCTATAAACCTCCCGAGTCTGGGTACATCGCCACTCACACTCTCAAGACACACAGTCCTGCGAGCTATCGGCACCAGAGGAACCAGTCCTCTCATCGAGCAATAAGTCACATATCACTAAGCATTCGACTGAACTACCTCTCGTGATCCGTGTAAATCCTCGCAAGGCAACACCGGCATCACCCATATTCCACACCCGGAATATCTGGCGTGCATAACCAATAACCCGGTCATCGCACCGCCCACAACAGCAATAAGAACATCCATCTTATCACTCTCTTGCATTAACGCTTTTACCCCAAACGCAATGCGACACCGTGACTCCCAAAGTCACCAATAATAAGAAATACTCATCTTATTACACATCATAATGTAACATCGTTCTACACAACGGAAATACAAAATGAAATACACATAGCATATAGCTATAACCGAAACTGGAACCTCTCGATGGAACTCAAGCCGCAGCTTGCTTCTGGAACCACTTCTGGAACCTCGCTTCCATCCTAGCCTCTGGCTCCCAAGTTTCCTCCTGCACCCCGTCACAGTCCCACAGAACTCGCATCATCGGAATCCTCTTCCGACGAAGCTCCTTGACCCTCCGTTCGAGAACTCTCAAAGGTCTCGCCTCAACGGTCATATTGGGCTGGAGATCTGACGGAATCTCAGCCAATACCTCGTCACCCCTATGCAAACACTTCTTCAGCATCGACACATGGAAGACCTTATGAAATGCTTGCATAACCGCGGGTAACTCCAACCGATACGCTACCGGTCCAACACGCTCCACAATCCGAAACGGCCCCATATACCTCGGACTCAACTTAGTCGCAACAATGGACCTGTTCGGACCTCTCAGTAAAGCCATCTTGAGATACACACTATCTCCCACCTCAAACACAAGCTCTTTCCGCCTCCTATCGGCATAACTCTTTTGCCGATCTTGGGCCTCTTTCATGTTCAGCTTCAAAACCCGGATCTTCTCCGTAGTTTCCTGAACAAAACTCGCACCCAAAGTGCTCCTCTCCCCCACTTGTGTCCAACACAACGGGGTACGACATGGTCTCCCATACAGAGCCTCATATGGAGCCATCCCAATACTCGCCTGGTAACTATTGTTATACGCAAACTCAACCAAGCTCAAGTGATCCACCCAGTGACCACTCCAATCCAGCACGCACATCCTCAACAAATCCTCCAAAGTCTGGATGGTCCTCTCTGACTGCCCATCTGTCTGAGGATGATACGCCGTGCTCAAGTGCACTTTCGTGCCCATCTCTGCCTGAAACGCATTCCAGAACTCCGATGTGAACTTAGGATCCCGGTCTGAAACAATACTCACCGGTACTCCATACAGTCTCACAATCTCCTGCACGTACCTCCTAGCCAAAACTGCCACCCCATCGGACTTCTTAATGGCCAGAAAACGCGCACACTTGGTCAATCGATCAACGATGACCCAAACAGCATCCTTGGTCCGAGAAACTGGTAACCCCACCACGAAATCCATCGTGATCATATCCCACTTCCACTCTGGAATGGGTAGGCTCCGCAACAAACCACTCGGGACCTGGTGCTCCGCCTTCACTAGTTGGCACACGTTGCACGACGCAACCCAATTAGCCACATCCTTCTTCATCCCGACCCAATGATAGTAGCGCTTAATATCGCGATACATCTTAGTCGCTCCTGGATGAATCGAAAACATACTGGAATGAGCCTCACTCAGGATCTCTCGCCGCAAATCCTCATCCAAAGGTACGCATACCCTCCCATTAACAAGGATAGTGCCGTTCGCAGATACCTGATACTCAGAACCCTCTGCTCTCGCAGCCTTAACCAGAACCTCATCTTTTCCCTGAGCCAACCGAACTCTGCTCAAAAGATCCGCCTGGTTAGCCGCCTCTAAGCCCAAAGGTTCCTGAGATACAACACATAAACGCAATGTGCTAATCTCGCTCACCAAAGACTCAACCTCGCGTTCCCGAGCCAAAGCCACCCGCTTCCGACTCAACGCATCTGCAACCAGATTAGCCTTACCAGGATGGTAAGCTATCTCCAGATCATAATCGGCCACTAGCTCCATCCAGCGCCTTTGCCTCAAATTCAACTCAGGCTGAGTGAAAATGTACTTCAGGCTCTTATGATCTGTGAACACCTGAACCTTTCCGCCATAAAGATAGGATCTCCAAATCTTCAAAGCGAAAACCACTGCAGCCATCTCCAGATCATGGGTAGGGTAGTTGCCCTCATGCTTCTGCAGCTGCCGCGAAGCATAGGCAATAACCTTCCCCTGCTGCATCAACACACAACCAAGGCCCATCCCCGACGCATCGGTGTAAACCACGTAAGGCTCGCCCGACACTGGCAACGCCAATACTGGAGTACTAGTCAACATGGCCTTCAGTTTCGTCAAACTCTCCTCACACTCCGAGGACCACACGAAAGGAACATCCTTTCCCGTCAGTTTCGTCATAGGCTTGGCCAAACTCGCAAAACCCTTGACGAACCGCCGATAATACCCTGCCAACCCAAGAAAACTCCGAATCTCAGTGGCATTCCTCGGCCTCGGCCACGTACTAATGGCCTGAATCTTCTCTGGATCTACCGATACTCCCTCCGCAGAAATAATGTGACCCAGAAAACCAATCTCCCGCTGCCAGAAGCTACACTTGCTCAACTTAGCAAATAACTTCCGTTCCCGCAGCTTCGAAAGAACCACACGCAGATGCACCTCATGCTCCTCCCGGTTCCTCGAATACACCAAGATATCATCGATAAAGATAATCACGAACTCATCCAGATACTCCTGGAAAACGCTGTTCATCAATCTCATAAATGCAGCCGGTGCATTCGTCAACCCAAATGGCATCACCACAAACTCGTAGTGGCCATAACGAGATCTGAAAGCCGTCTTCCGGATATCTACCTCATCGATGGGAATCTGATGATATCCCGACGCCAAGTCAATCTTGGAGAACCAAGTAGCCCCTCTCAACTGATCCAACAACTCATCAATCCGAGGAAGAGGATACCTGTCCTTCACTGTGACTCGGTTAAGTCCCCGGTAATCTATACACAACCGAAAACTCCCGTCCTTCTTCTTCACGAACAACACCGGTGCTCCCCACGGTGAAGAACTCGGACGAATGAACCCTTTGTTCAACAACTCCGCCAGCTGCCTCTTCAGCTCGGCCATTTCTGCTGGAGCCATCCTATAAGGAGTCCTGGATATCGGTGCCGTCCCTGGTTCCAACTCGATCGTGAAGGGATCCGACCTAGACGGTGGCAACCCCTGCAACGACTGGAACACATCCTGGAACTCACTAACCACCCGAATATCCTGCACCCTGGCCTCTCCGACGGCCTCCGGCAAGGAAATCGTAGCTAAATACGCCTCGCAACCTTTCTCGATCAGACGCTCCGCGTGCACAACCGAGATCACGAGACTCCCGGAAGTCGGTCTCACACCCTGATACACCCACTTCCCTTCTCCTCGGTCGAACTCGACCCGCCCTCGGTGACAGTCCAGATGCGCTCTGAACTTCCCGAGCCAGTCCATGCCCAAGATGACATCGTACAGCTCCACGGAGCAGATAATCAAATCGGCAGCCATGGACTCTCCTGCTACCTGAACATCCACGTCCCGCACACGACCGTGAATCCTCAGGAGCTTCCCTCCGGCAACCTCCACGAAACCCAAACTCACACCGGGCTCGCTCCGTAAATTAGCCTTCTCGGCCAACTCCGGGGAAACGAAGCAATGCGATGCTCCCGTGTCAAACAACACATGACACTCTACACCTCCAACACACAAGGTCCCTGCACATATACATGTGCTGAGAACCTTAACACCCCGACAAGCACGACGTTCCCCAACACAGAATTAAACTTAGATGCGTCTAAGAAAATACCTGTGATCGGCCTGGAACTCGGCTCTCCGGACTCGGCGATGGAGTACACTCGAGGCGCTGATGCCACCTGCCTGACGGGCTGCACCACCGTGGTCTCACTCTGCCGCAACTGGGGACACTGAGGCCTGAGGTGACCCGGCTCCTTGCAGTGATAGCACACTCGAGAATCCACCCGCACCCCGCCCTTCTGAGGACAGTTCGCCACTCGGTGATCCATGCTCCCACACCCGAAGCAACCCGGACCACCCCGACTACCTCTCGAAGCGCCTTCTCGCTTCCGCTTCTGTCCTTGCATCGGCTTACTGCTTCTGCTTGGACCGGACTGCTGCTGCACAGATCTTGCCTGAAAGCTCGGTGTAACCGCTACCACCTCGTCCTTCAGACCCTCCTCAAGCAAGGCCGCAGTCTCAACCAACTCATCAACCGTGCAAAAAGCCCTCACCATGCAACGGTTCCTCAAGTCGACCCGAAGACCCATCAGAAACCTCTGAACACGGTCCGACTCACTCTCAGCCGCTCGTCTAACATAAGACCCGAGCCGGTTGAACTCCACCTCATACTCGCGTACCGACCGATCCCCCTGAGTCAAACTCGCAAGCCTCGACTGGATCCGGTGGAACGCCTCCTGAGGGAAATACTTGGAGTTAAACTCCCCCACAAAATCCGCCCAAGACATCGCGGCCTGAACTCTCCGTGATGCCACACCCCTCCACCAGAGATGCGCGTCACCTTCCAGATAATGGACCGCAATGTCCACCTGGTATCCCGCGGGACACCTACTTGAGAGGAAATTCCTCTCCACCCTTCTCAACCACGCATCAGCGTCCTCAGGATTAGCACCTCCAGAGAAGAACCCCGTGCCAATCCTCTGCATCTGCTCCACCATCCTAAGATAGGACGGGAGCTCCTCAGCAACCGCAGCTGCCACCTGAGGCTGAGCCTCCACAACTACCGGAACCACAGGAGCCTGAGCCGGTACCCTCTCTGGTAACCGCTCCAACAACCTCGTCAACAGATCCGCTATGCGATCATCTCGGGCCCGAGCATCACCCGCTGCTACACCCGCAGCACCCGCTGGAACACCAGCCACACTGGCGCTCACGCCAGCCCCAACGGCACTCACACCGGCCGCACCCTCAGACCCAATCTGACTCGCACGCGAATCCTCGACCTGCTCCTCCGGCACACGGCCACGACCTCTACCACGGCCACGACCTCTACCACGTCCTCTAGCCATCTGCACACGTGCAGAAGCACAGGCTCAGAGAACGAAAATCAATCATCACAATAAAGATACTCACCGTGGAATCTCACAAGGCTCAAGAGGATGATTCTACGACCCCACACAACACCCAATCTATTCTAGAACCACCTAGGCTCCTAGAACCGTATGGGCTCTGATACCAATAATTGAAAGGACCGCATTTTTTTTTTTTTTTTTTGCAAAGAAAATAAACATATAATTAACATTAACAATAATAAACAAACAGTACAACGCAAGTACTACAGCTTAAACAAGCTAACGGTTTATATAACAACAACTGGTATCGATCGATACTCCCCTAGTGTCGATCGATACCCAAACAACAAAAGCAAACCCCGGGTCCTAATCATCCCCTCTTCTCCGCCTTGATTCCACGATCACGCCTTATCTTTACCTGCATCGACAAAAGTGATGCATCAACATTTGGCTAACCAAATGCTGAGTGAGATTGATCATCCCAACAACAGGCTACCAATAAGCACAAGCAACAATTATCAATGATTAATTATCAACAAATTAAACATTCAACACCAGACGCAACTGGTATCGATCGATACTCCCATAGTATCGACCGATGCCCAAACAACACACAAGTCCCGACAAGGGACTGGTATCGATCGACACCCAAACACAACACTTGGTATCGATCGACACAACACGGTTCAAGTCTATCACCTCGATACACTACAATTCGAGACCACCGCCTATGGTCTGGTATCGATCGATACACACATGGTATCGATCGATGCCCACGAGACCTAAACACAGGAATCGCCACAGACACAAGCCACCAAATCCGTCAACCAAGCTTAAACAATCACCACACAAGCTTAATTGATCACCTTTGGTCACAACTCACCTTAAAACAGCTGAAACGAGCTCTAAAACGACCTCCCTAAGCCCAAGAAGATCTCCCTCGCTTCCTACAAGCTCACGTCGAAACCAAGCTCCTCTAACCTCTTCTTCGAGCTTCTCAAGCTCAAACTCTCACTCGATCTCGCAAGATCCAAGCTTAACAAAGCTTCCTTTCTCTCTTTCTCTCCTTCTCTTTCTCTCTCGCTCTCTCTTTCTTTCTCACGACCAACTATGGTCTTATCCTTCTAAGGATAACCTTTTTATACTCGAAGAAGATAAGAGAAGAAGATAACCCCGAGAAAAACCCGGCTGGTATCGATCGATGCCTGCCAGTATCGATCGATACCGCCCCCCGGAACAACCCGAATTAATTATTCCTCCACAATAATTAACTCTTCCGGAACACGGGTGTTACAAGCATAATCCCGAGGCCAGTCCCAAACCTCATGAAAAAAATAAACATACATCAATCTCATCAAATATTTCCATCGCCTCGTGTCTATGACTTTTTTACTTAGCTTCATCGCTATTCAAGTGCATCGTAACCCATGGCCAAAGGCTCATGGCATCTAGGCCATCATATGCATGTACAATCAGCTCATCACGTCTATCATGCACAAGGCATTATGCCATTCGTCCATCCATATCCACAAAACACAGTACCAATCCATATCACTACAAGAAAATATCTGATTTTCTACAGAAATTATCGTCAGAAAAAGATAGAAAATGGTCTTTTCCTACCACTTTCTTATGAAAAAAACTTTGCAGTTATCGCTCGTCAGAAATCGAGAATGGTAGGAAAATGGTAGGAAATTTCCTATCAGAAATCTCGTAGGAAAAATTTGTCCTAAATTTTAATAGGAAAGTGATAGGAAATTTCATCTAAGACTATCTGATAGGCACTAAACGACTCAAACACATCCCCCACATGCACATGCATAAAACCGAACCAACCTCTTAAAAAAAAAGTTTAAATTACTTCATAAATTAAAGAAAACTCGAGATAGTCCTATATGCATGCAAATGGACTTACATTACATGGATTACCCGACATATAACCTCCCGACCCAAAATGTAATTTAATGCAATTTTCTTGAACCAAAAAGACATTTTAACCAAGATTATATGTATATTTAACATGGCCGGGTCGAAACAGATCAAGGAAAACTCGAGTGAATTGCTCTCTGGCTCGAAAATTCCCAATCGGTTGACCCGATTGCCGAACCGATAATAATCCCCAAAATCAAATTAATCAAATAAAACATGAATTCTCTCGAACCGAAATTTAAACATAAGCATTTGAACTCAAATAACACTCAAATCATAAAATAATTCAATTAATTAAGTCGAATACATTCTCTTATGGTTCATTACTTCGCATGCAAATCTCAAGCCAAGACGCATCAAATATCCCGACAATAAGCCACAACGGTTCAACAATGACATACAGACGCATCAATTTCATGCTTTTAGTTCACCGGAGCAGATCCTAATTCATCACAACAATAAGATCACACAAGGTAAAGGCAATCGTGCATCAACCACGGTGTAAACATGAGCCCCTTCTCAGATCCAAGATCCTTCTCGGCTCGGGTCGAAAGGTGGGTTTGACGCTGGAGAGCAGACTGAACATGCGCTACAAAGAACAATCAATGCATCGTAGAAAATGCGATAAGGTGTCTCTGAAAATGCAAGTTTCGGAGATTGGTGAATTAGTTGCCACTTGGATTCCTTTGGGTGAGACACTTCCTCGATCAAATCATGAATAATGTGGTTTCTCTATAATAATTCATTGACTGCATCATAATAATTGTATCAAAATTAACATATTCGTATACAGAAGATTATGTTGGAATAGATTCATTTGTACCAAGTAAAAAGGAAAATCAAGAAAGAGGAAAAGAAGAAAAAGGAAAAAGCAAACCAAAAGGAAACCAAGCAACAAATGAAATTGGACAAAAAGAATATCATGAAGAAGAGGCAAAAGGAGAAAAGAAATTGGGCAAAAAGGAAATCATGAAGAAATAGCAATTTACTATTCTTGTTTAGAATCACAACTCTATAAATATAGTTCTAGGCTTAAGGTTTATTGTATCACAAAATAGGATCACAAATAAGATCACAAAGATCAAAGAGAAAGAGAAATTAATAAAAGAGAAAGGTTTTTAAGAGAAATCACAAAATCCCAACATGGTATCAGAGCCAAGGTCATGAGTGCAATACCTTTAAAGAAAAAGAAAGAACAAAAAAATTGTTTCGTGCAAAATTCGGTTCGAACTAATTCCGCTGCAGAATCGTTCGTGCAAAATCCATATTCGTAAAAATCATGTTCGTGCAAAATCCGAGTTCGTGCAGAAGCAAAAGAAGTGTGATCATCACTAAAAACATGCAAACATTAAATATTCCAGTATTTGATGGGCAAAATTATGAACTTTGGGCTGCAAGGATAAAAACTACTTTGAAGATTCAAGAGCTTTGGGAAGTTGTGGAGAAATGACTTCCACCGGATCCAAAACCAAAATCAGAGGTACTAGAAGAATGGAAAAACAAGGAGATGCAAGATATGAAAGCTCTACAACTATTACAGATGGTTGTGACAGATCTAGCTCTCAAGAAGGTAGTTTCTGCTATCACTTCCAAAGAAATTTGGGAAAGGCTACAAGAAAACTATCAAGGCAATGATCAAGCAAAACTTGTGAGACTAGATTATTTGAACAGAGAGTTTAAAAATCTGAAGATGAAACATGGAGAAAATATTCAAGAGTATACTGATAAAATCTGAAGTGAACCAGATGAGTTTACTAAGAGAACAGAATACAAATCATCAAGTTATCAGGAAGATATTAAATTCAATGCCAAAGAGTTATGTCGGGCTAGCAGCTTTAATGCAAGAAACAAAAGACTTAAGAAAGATTAATGTGACAGATCTTGTTGGATCACTAATCTCACATGAGGTCAAATATTTACCAGATGAAGAACCAATCGAAGGAGCACTGTATACAAGAACAAAGTTTGGTCATAGATCAGATCAACATCAGAGAACAAACAAGTGGTGCAGTACATGCAAAAAGGAAAATCACAATGAAGAAGATTGTTACTTCAAAAAGGGAAATTCACCATGGTGTGGTATATGCAAAAAGAATAATCACAATGAAGATGTTTGTTATTTCAGGAACAAGGAAGAAAAGACATATGAAAGCAAACAAGTTCAAGGAGAATGCTTTGTGTGTGGGAAGTTTGGCATTATGCAAAGAACTGCAAAAACAGGTTTAATGCAGAAGCTCACTTATGTCAAAATCAAGAAACATAGAAAATGTTTGGTGAATTGTCTTTCACTACAACAGCTTATGATGCAAGTCAAATTTATGAAGGAGCATGGCTAATTGATAGTGGAGCAACATGTTACATGATCAGAGATGAGACGTTCTTCACAAGATTAGACAGAACATACAAAGTTCAGATCAAATTTGGATGTGGAGTAATTCTTACAAGTGCAGGAAAAGGAGATATTAGTATGGAGACAACTCAAGAAAAAAATACAATCAAGGATGTTCTACTAATTCCAAGGCTTGACAGAAATTTGCTGAGTGTGCCACAATTATTGGCTAAAGGTCATAAAGTTCTATTTGATGGGAAGACATGTACAATCATGGATAAAACTTGGAAGAAGCTAATAGAGGTTCAAGAAGATAATCAGAAGTTCATTATCAGATGAGAGATACTTGAAGAAAAAGCACGAGAGACAAAAGAAGAAAAGACACAACTAGAAAATATTAAAGATGAGAATCAGCGTTAACCACAAAATTTTCAGTCAAAGAAGATTGCTACAAAACAATAGAGATAAAAGATGAAGAAACAACAAACGATGAAGAGGAAGATGATTCAAGCAAGAGGGAGCAAATGGAAACTACAACAAACGAATCTAGAGGGAGTGTTGGAATAGATTCATTTGTACCAAGTAAAAAGGAAAATCAAGAAAGAGGAAAAGAAGAAAAAAAAGAAAAAGGGAAAAGCAAACCAAAAGGAAATCAAACAACAAAGGAAATTGGGCAAAAAGAAAATCATGAAAAAGAGGCAAAAGGAGAACGAAAATTAGACAAAAACAAAATTTTCAGTCAAAGAAGATTGCTACAAAACAATAGAGATAAAAGATGAAGAAACAACAAACGATGAAGAGGAAGATGATTCAAGCAAGAGGGAGCAAATGGAAACTACAACAAACGAATCTAGAGGGAGTGTTGGAATAGATTCATTTGTACCAAGTAAAAAGGAAAATCAAGAAAAAGGAAAAGAAGAAAAAAAAAGAAAAAGGGAAAAGCAAACCAAAAGGAGATCAAACAACAAAGGAAATTGGGCAAAAATAAAATCATGAAAAAGAGGCAAAAGGAGAACGAAAATTAGACAAAAACAAAATTTTCAGTCAAAGAAGATTGCTACAAAACAATAGAGATAAAAGATGAAGAAACAACAAACGATGAAGAGGAAGATGATTCAAGCAAGAGGGAGCAAATGGAAACTACAACAAACGAATCTAGAGGAAGTGTTGGAATAGATTCATTTGTACCAAGTAAAAAGGAAAATCAAGAAAGAGGAAAAGAAGAAAAAAAAAAAAAAGGAAAAGCAAACCAAAAGAAAATCAAACAACAAAGAAAATTGGGCAAAAAGAAAATCATGAAAAAGAGGCAAAAGGAGAACGAAAATTAGACAAAACTAAAATCATGAAGAAATAGCAATTTACTATTCTTGTTTAGAATCACAACTCTATAAATAGAGTTCTAGGCTTAAGGTTTATTGTATCACAAAATAGGATCACAAATAAGATTACAAAGATCAAAGAGAAAGAGTGAAATTAATAAAAAAGAAAGTTTTTAAAAGAAATCACAAAATCCCAACAGATTTTCTTCAAAGGATAATACTTCTTTTAAAGATTTTAGAATCAATAAAATGCACTTAAATTTTACAAAAATCTACACTAACCATTTAAATTAAGATGTAAACGAGTTAAATAATTATAAGCAAGGTTCTATCCAAAAAAAAAAAAACTCACTTCAACATGAGCATGATATGAGGTAAGGCAGGTATAAGAAGCAAAGCGAAGACGACGATGAAGAGAATGATAGCGTAACAAGTCCATTTCCTAGAGCTCTTTTGGTACCCTCTCGCATCTTGGAGCTGATCTGTCCCTCTTCTCACGAACGAGCTCGCCTTTGACACGTGGCTTTCTATGTCATTTAGTTGCTGTCCTTGTGCTTCCACCAGAGCCGCCATGTCTAAGAACACTTGGTGTAGCTCTATAAGATTCTTCTCTATCTCTTTTACTGCATCGTGTCTCTCTTGAATCTCTGATATCGTGTCTAATATTTGGCCCCTCCCTTGTTCTTGTATCGCTTTCTGGAGAAAATTCTCGCTTTCACCGCTGGAAATCAAGTTTTCAATCGTCTGTTCGTCCGCCTTTTCACCTGTTATCGTGAAATATCTGCAACGGTTGCAACAAAGGATAGGTTAAAGACATCATAGTTATTTGATTGTTAAAACAGAGCGTTAAACTTGTATCTCAAGGAAATGAATAAAGCAATAACCTATCCTACAATAAACAAAGAAAAAAGGAGAAAGATCTTCTTCACCTGCGTTCTACTGTTTCTTTATACTCATCATTCATCCGCGCACGCAAACCCTGAAAGCTATCCATCAAATCCTTCAGTTTTTTCCCGAGTCCGCTAACAACAGACGTCCTGGTTCTATCGGTGGAAGAGCCAGGGCCGCAACCAGGGACATGACGGCTATTTGCATTCCCCTTTTCGAGCGCCTCGAGTTTTTGCTTGATGATCTTGACTCTCTTGAGAACCTGAGCGACATCTCCATCCATCTTAGCTTGTAGTTCCTTCACCTTCTTGGCATTGTGGACCGTCTTGCACTCCTCATTCGAGTCCTGAAGCTTCTTGTAAAGAGTCTCTACGCCTTTCATGTCGTCTTTGACATTTTCGACATCCTCGAAGAATTTATCGAGGTTCATCGTCTCTTTACCTGCCTCAAGATCGTCCATTTGGGCATGTTGCTTCAGGTCCGTGTACTTCTTGAACGAACTAGAGAATAAATCATTCATTTTTCTTTTCTATTTGATATTTTTTTTTTTTAAATCACCAAGTTTATGCAATTATTATGTACAGAAACAGGTTATAAATGGAAATTCTTTTGGGTTCAAGAGACGAGGATCTTGATGAAGATCATCATCATCCTCTTGTCTGTGTACGAGGAAGAAGATTCGCGTTGGTTTTGTTCGAAAGTTTGTTTTGTTTTTCTTTCTGGAGGAGAGAAACGACCAGTTTTGAGAATGACCCAAAATTAGCCAATGACAGAACTTTTCTTAACCAAATTAGCAATGTTCTATGTTTAGTCTCTACTCTCTATAACCACTGAAGATAACAAAACAAGCCACCATACCACATTTTGACTGAATTTGATTAAACCCAAAACCCTATAAAGCACAAAAATTCACAAGAGTCACTTCGCTTTATCGAGGTTGTTGGTATGCTCGCCGGAATAGATGTGAACTGAAACCAACAGACTCAAGTCAGTGTGGAAATATAACCGAAATACTCCGCTCGGTCCAATACAAGTCTTGAAGTTCAAATATGATGCAAAGTTCAAGTCATTCTCTCTCTCTCTAAAAACAATCGAAATCGAGATTTCTTAAGCCTGATTTCTACTCAAAAACTGTTTTTATGTAAACATCAACTAATATCTCCCCACCAGATTCTAAAGCCTGAATCACTTGCACCCGAATCTCATTCAGACTTCACAACAACAACAATCCAGATGTAGAGATACAGATATACTGTTATCCCTTGGAATTTGATGAACAAGAAACTGTTCCCAGACACTAATGCCAGAATCAATTACTACTAAACTAATTAAAACAGCTTACTTATTACCTCAGCGGAATTTCAAACAAAAGACTTGGCAAGACTCGAACTGAACATGAGATCGTTTATTCTTGTAATATCAATGTCAGAGATTGGATCTATTGGCAAGTCTTCCCCTTTCTTCATCTCAGGAACAAAGTCCTTAGCTTCTCTGCTGTAATCATCTATCATAACAGGAACAGTTTCTCATATCTCAAACAATTTGACTATCAACAAAATCGAAAGGGGTTGAAGTAGACATGAAGTTGAGACCAATGTAAAACGCCAAAGCTAACAACACAGTCATTATCGAATACGTCGGCATAGCCATGGCCCAGTACTTGCTTGGGTAGTAATAAATGCATATAGGCTCCAAGAACTTATCTGGTACATATCCCCAAATCAAGAAGATGACACTGGCAACAACAGTCGACATGGATCCTACAAAACCGTAAACCTCAGAGGGTTTTAGTCCGTCTACTTTAATAAACGGAGATGATTTACTACTGTCTGAATCCTGGAAATCAGATTCTTGATTCTTTCTCTTCGAAAAGCTTAAGATTCTTCTCGGACTATTCACTAAATGAACTTCTTCTTCCATTTTTGGATAAAGGAAGAAACGTGTGTGTAAATATCAAGGTGAACAAAAAAAACACACACACACTCAATTTGAATGAACAAAAATTGCAGATATTCTGGAAATGATAGATTAACACAAAAATTTCCAGATACCACTAAGAAATCAAAATCTCCCCTAATCGCTGCAAATTCCCAGATCATTACCAAAATAAATAAAAATAAAGTCGCTTAAGTTAGCAAAAACCACAGTTTGTAACATCCCTGCCCAGCCGGTATTTGGCCCAAAAGGCCCATCTTATTTAGACCTTAAAACTTTTTACGATTTTAGAAATGTTTTGTATCTCAAGCGTCCAAATTATTATTATTTATTATTTTATTTTTTGATAACGAGGAGGTTTTGGACCAATTTTTAATACTTTTACCCGTCCAATTATTTAGACCATCTCAAATATCTTTGGGAAAATTGTCAAAAAAAAAAAGCACGAGCTTTCAAATTTTTATCATTCAAAGCACGAATTATCGCGTGGACAGTTTAAATCATCAATTTCTGTTGACTTTAAATTTAAATCACAAATTTCTGGTAACTTTGTCAAATTAGACATGACGTCAAATCGACAAACGGAATAGATAAAACGATATTAAAAACCGTTGTAAATCACGGTTAAATTATATGACGTCGTTTCCTCTTTTTCTTAAAACTTCAAATCATGAAAATCCTAACCATCTTTTTGGGGTTTTAAGAAGAAAGAGAAAACGATGTTGTATCACTCAAACGTGATTTATAACGGTTTTTAACCTCGTTTTATCCGTTTAATTTGTCGATTTGACGTCGTATCTACACTACAAGAAAACATCATTTTTGCAACGAACGATATCGTTGTAAAATCGTTGCAAAAGAGGGTTTGCATCGAATTTGCGACGAAAAAGAGATCGTTGTTAACTGATCGTCGCAAACCACAAATCGTCGTAAATTCGTCGGGAAAGTACGAGGGAAAAAAATTCGTCGCTAAATTTCCGTTGTAAATTCGTCGTAAATATTACATTGAAATTACGACGAATATGAATACGTCGTAACATCGTTGCTAATTCGAAGGGAAATCTTTCATTGTAAAATCGATGGCAAAAAATTATCGTCGTTAATTCGTTGCAAACCAATCGTCGTAAAATCGTGGCTAAATAATCGTCGCAACATCGTTGCTAATAAATCGTCCTAAAATCGTGGCTAAATAATCGTCGCAACATCGTTGCTAATAAATCGTCGTATAATCGTTGTAAATTAGCCACGATTTTATGACGATTAATTAGCAACGAATTACCATCGAATCACCGACCATTATATATATGATTTTTATTATTATTTTTAAAATTTTATTAATTTCGAAATTATAAAATAAAAAATTTAAAAATAATATATAATAATATTTTATTAAAAAAAATATATTATAATATGTTACAAAAAAAAAAACCAAAATTAGAATTCGAAATCCTAAATCTAAATAACTATATCGTAATCGTCGAGATTCACATCGTCTTCGGGACGTCTCGACGAACCGGATGTGCCTGCCGCTGCCTCTGCCTCTGCCGCTGCCGCTGCCTCTGCCGCTGCCGCTGCATCTGCCTCTGCTCGGAGTCTTCGCTTTTCCCGTAGCATGGCCTGCATTGTCGGGTTCTCTGTTGCCAAGATGTCGAAGAGTTCGTCATTCTGCGTAGCATCCAGTTCAACCCGCTGCTGAAGACTCGCAATCTTCGCCTGATATGCCTGAGACCGAATAGCCTCGGTCTCAACCCGCTCCTGAAGACTCGTAATCGTGGCACGTAACACGACTGGATCATCTTCTGGCGATCGGCGTCGCGTAGCATATGAAGAAGCAGCCGAGACATCTCGAATAGATCCCATCCCGACAACCTTCCCCTTTCTCTTAGGGGTAACCTATATTTAAATTTTGCATTTAGAAATTTTTAAAAAATCAAAAACTAAAAATTAATAAGGACTAACTATTCTATATACCTGCTCGAAGATCCGGTCAATATCGGGTGTGGTCAACCCTCCAGACATGACCGACGAACCACCGGGAGATAGCTGTTGAGAGAGCTGTGTCTCTCGTTCGGTGACTTTGGAAGTCACCTCATTGAAGATGTGCTCGGCAGTCTCGGAAACAAAGGAACCATCCTTCTTCCGGTGCGTCCGCTCAAAAACCCTGGTCATCGGAGGGAGTACACCTCCGTCTTCGGCGGCCTAAAGAAAAAAACTATGTTATTGACGAAGTAAATTAAATAAATTAATTAATTTAAATAAATTTAATTACCATCTGTAGACGAACACCCGCAAAAGGTGTTTGCCCAGCTGTATGAGGCAGAGCCTTGAGTCTCCCATCCGAATCAACGGTGTTGCGGGAAGCCGAACACTTCTCAGCAGTGATGATGGATTTCGGATCCATCCAATACCGCACCAAGCCGTCCCAAACGGCTTTATCCATGTGCAGGGGCTTTGCTTCATCGCCATCATTCTTCCATGATTTCTTCCACTCACCAACCACGCCTTGGATACGAAACTTCACCCTCTCGAGAAATAAAGTTTCAACCTTGCCATGAATCGAAAGATCCCAGTGATATTTTTGCTGCATGAGAAACAAAAATAATTACATATTTTATAAAATTAAATTAAATATATATTTAAATATAATTAAAATAATTATGGGAGAAAAAAATATGTTTTCCATACGTACCGCAAACATCTTGAACCATGTCTCCTTGACGTGTAGAGGAAGCTGGGTAAAATTGGTATGCGGCTCGATAAAATAAGACTTGATGATGTCGGAAACGGTGCGTCCAACTTTGGATTCAACTCCAAACCTGAAACAAAAAATTGTAAAATTTTGAATTGTTAGAAATAAATATAAATATGTAATAATAAATGTAAAAATATATATTTATATATATTACCATTACGACCCGTCAGTATGATCCGGATCTAATCTTTTAAGCCTATGACGGCCCGGCTGCGCAAGCAAATCATGAACCGTCATGTGTGCATATGGGGCCGGAGCATGGCCTCCAGGTTACGGAATCTGAGGTGGTAGTGGAGGCGGCGGAGCACTCTGTGGTTGCGTCACCGGGACGAAATCCGTCTCTGTAGCCTCAGAAGACACGGGCACCCCGGTACCCGAAGTATCACCAATCTCTCTCAAAAACTGAGCGTAATGTGCACGACGTTGGTTATTTTCGCTAAAAAATTATTTTCGGGCAGTTTGCTAATTATTTTCGCAAAAAATTACTATATAAAAAAAATTATCTATACTAATTAATTAAAAACATTAAAAAAAAAAATTTACCTTTTTTCGCAAAGAATTCGCAAGGAAGTTATGATCAGTTTTTTTTTTGATGTGTTTGTAAATGAATTGGCAAGGAACTCGCGTGTATATATAAGATTACTTGTTGTCGCTAAATCGTCGCTAATTAGCGATGATTTAGCGACGATTCGTCGCTATATCGAGTCAATCAAACCGTAGCTAATTCGTCGCTAACTTTGCAACAATTTTGTGACATTCATACACGCGGGAGGTTAATTGGACGACACGCGGTATATTTTAGGACAAATCATTGCTAAATCGTCGCAAATTGGCATCGAATTTGCATCATTCAGTGTTTGCGACGATTTAGCCACGATTAGTTCAAGTCGTTGCCAAATCGTCGCCAATGTGCATCGATTTTGTGAGGATATTTGTAAAATCGGTTTTAGGGTTTAGGGTTTAGGTACAAAATTGTAACGTCGATTACAACGTTCCATAAACAACTTGACATGTTTACTGTAAATCCAAATTCATGAAATTATCAATAAGTTCATCGATATTGAAAAATAAGTAAAACATATAGTTTGCGTATATGTTAGAGATTATTAATACAATGATTCAGTTTGTGGATATTACCGAGTTTTCATTTTCGGACAATTCTCTAAAGTCACGATCAATTTTATTGAAAGATGCATAATACAATGAGATGGTAATACGTTAGGGTTTAGGGTTTAGGGCAAAGGGTTTAGGGTTTAGGGTTTATGACAAATCGTTGTTAAATCATCGCAAATTGGAATCGAATTTGCAACATTCAGTGTTTGCGACGATTTAGCCACGATTAGTTCAAGTCGTTGCCAAATCGTCGCCAATGTGCATCGATTTTGTGAGGATATTTGTAAAATCGGCTTTAGGGTTTAGGGTTTAGGTACAAAATTGTAACGTCGATTACAACGTTCCATAAACAACTTGACATGTTTACTGTAAATCCAAATTCATGAAATTATAAATAAGTTCATCGATATTGAAAAATAAGTAAAACATATAGTTTGCGTATATGTTAGAGATTATTAATACAATGATTCAGTTTGTGGATATTACCGAGTTTTCATTTTTGGACAATTCTCTAAAGTCACGATCAATTTTATTGAAAGATGCATAATACAATGAGATGGTAATACGTTAGGGTTTAGGGTTTAGGGCAAAGGGTTTAGGGTCTAGGGTTTATGACAAATCATTGCTAAATCGTCGCAAATTGGCATCGAATTTGCAACATTCAGTGTTTGCTTTCGATTTAGCCACGATTAGTTCAATTCGTTGCTAAATCGTCACCAATTTGCATCGAATTAGTGAGGATATTTGTAAAATAGGTTTTAGGGTTTAGGGTATTGGTACAAATTTGTAACGTCGATTGCAACGTTCCATAAACAACTTGACATGTTTACTGTAAATCCAAATTCATGAAATTATCAATAAGTTCATCGATATTGAAAAATAAGTAAAACATATAGTTTGGGTATACGTTAGAGATTATTAATACAATGATTCAGTTTGTGGATATTATTGAGTTTTCATTTTCGGACAATTCTCTAAAGTCACGATCAATTTCATTGAAAGATGCATAATACAATGAGATGGTAATACGTTAGGGTTTAGGGTTTAGGGCAAAGGGTTTAGGGTCTAGGGTTTATGACAGATCGTTGCTAAATCGTCGCAAATTGGCATCGAATTTGCAACATTCAGTGTTTGCGACGATTTAGCCACGATTAGTTCAATTTGTTGCTAAATCGTCGCCAATTTGCATCGAATTAGTGAGGATATTTGTAAAATCGGTTTTAGGGTTTAGGGTATAGGTACAAAATTGTAACGTCGATTGCAACGTTCCATAAACAACTTGACATGTTTACTGTAAATCCAAATTCATGAAATTATCAATAAGTTCATCGATATTGAAAAATAAGTAAAACATATAGTTTACGTTAGAGATTATTAATACAATGATTCAGTTTGTGGATATTAC
Source organism: Eutrema japonicum (assembly GCA_030161315.1). Classification (NCBI taxonomy): domain Eukaryota; kingdom Viridiplantae; phylum Streptophyta; class Magnoliopsida; order Brassicales; family Brassicaceae; genus Eutrema; species Eutrema japonicum. The sequence continues at coordinate 50,318,469 of BSQW01000007.1, read as the reverse complement.
CGAGTTTTCATTTTCGGACAATTCTCTAAAGTCACGATCAATTTCATTGAAAGATGCATAATACAATGAGATGGTAATACGTTAGGGTTTAGGGTTTAGGGCAAAGGGTTTAGGGTCTAGGGTTTATGACAAATCGTTGCTAAATCATCGCAAATTGGCATCGAATTTGCAACATTCAGTGTTTGCGACGATTTAGCCACGATTAGTTCAATTCGTTGCTAAATCGTGGCCAATTTGCATCGAATTAGTGAGGATATTTGTAAAATCGGTTTTAGGGTTTAGGGTATAGGTACAAAATTGTAACGTCGATTGCAACGTTCCATAAACAACTTGACATGTTTACTGTAAATCCAAATTCATGAAATTATCAATAAGTTCATCGATATTGAAAAATAAGTAAAACATATAGTTTGTGTATACGTTAGAGATTATTAATACAATGATTCAGTTTGTGGATATTACTGAGTCTTTATTTTCGGACAATTCTCTAAAGTCACGATCAATTTCATTGAAAGATGCATAATACAATGAGATGGTAATACGTTAGGGTTTAGGGTTTAGGGCAAAGGGTTTAGGGTCTAGGGTTTATGACAGATCGTTGCTAAATCGTCGCAAATTGGCATCGAATTTGCAACATTCAGTGTTTGCGACGATTTAGCCACGATTAGTTTAATTCGTTGCTAAATCGTCGCCAATTTGCATCGAATTAGTGAGGATATTTGTAAAATCGGTTTTAGGGTTTAGGGTATAGGTACAAAATTTTAACGTCGATTGCAACGTTCCATAAACAACTTGACATGTTTACTGTAAATCCAAATTCATGAAATTATCAATAAGTTCATCGATATTGAAAAATAAGTAAAACATATAGTTTGCGTATACGTTCGAGATTATTAATACAATGATTCAGTTTGTGGATATTACCGAGTTTTCATTTTTGGACAATTCTCTAAAGTCACGATCAATTTCATTGAAAGATGCATAATACAATGAGATGGTAATACGTTAGGGTTTAGGGTTTAGGGCAAAGGGTTTAGGGTCTAGGGTTTATGACAAATCGTTGCTAAATCGTCGTAACTTTGCATCGATTTTGTGACATTCGGTGTTTGCGACGATTTAGCCACGATTAGTTCAAGTCGTTGCCAAATCGTCGCCAATTTGAATCGATTTTGTGACTATCACAATTAGCGACGATTTAGCGACGATTTCTATGAAATCCCTTAAACCCCAAACTAAATCCCATTTCCGATCACCACTCATTTCCCACTGTTATTGGGGCAATTAATAAATTACATGACACATAGACACATATGTCTCGTAATTTATTAATCGCCGCACCTACGGCGGAAAATGAGTGGAGATCGGAGATGAAATTTAGTTTGGGGTTTAAGGGATTTCATAGAAATAATATCACTCAAATTTCACAATAACAACTCGATCACAATATTATATTAATACATTAAATTCACAATAATTACTAGCTAGCGCGGTCACTCTGATTCATTTTCGGACGAAGAGTAGTACACATCCGTTTCTTGATCATCTGGTTCATCACTTTCTTCGAACTCATCTAATCATCTTCTTCCTCTGTATCGTCTGGGAGATATTCAACTTGCCTGTTTTGAGGATCTATCAAAAGGATGTCTTCATTGCTCTCATTTAGTTCTGGCATATCAGAGCAATGATCTTGCTGCATTGGTAGTTCCTCATCAATCCCCACAATTTGACCCCTCGGAGAAACTTTTATAACTGATAACCATGAGATACGGGTGGTGCGAACTCGCGGATATGGAACAAAGCTGACTTGTTCTGCTTGTGATGCTAGGATAAATGGCTCATACTTATTGTAACGTCGTGATTGGTTGACATCTACTGCCCCAAATTTGTTTTTACGGACGCCTCGATCAACTGTTGGATCGAACCAGTCGCATTTGAACAGAACGCATTTCAAACCTAAGCAACCAGGGTACTCAACTTCAATTATGTCTTGCAACACTCCATAAAAATCTATTTCGCCCCGCACACATACCCCGTAGTTGGCAGTAGCTCTTTGATTGTCGTATTTGAATGTATGAAATATATATCCGCGTGTGCAATACATGGGTGCACTCGTTATCTTTGATATGGGGCCTTTTATTAACTCATGGAACCAGAGTGGATATGCGGTATCCCCATACTCGACCTATATTTCATTAATTAATTTAATTAAAAAAGTAATCAAAATATGTATTAGGTTAATTGTCCAAGTTAGTATTTAATCAGATCACTTAAAATTTTACGTACTTGCGTCTTCAACCACGGGGCAAAATGTTGATCTTTACGCTTGTTGATTTCATCGTCTGAGATTCCTTCAATGACTTCTCGGACTTGTCTAACAAATTCACTGCATACAAAAGTATTTGTAATTGGTATAAAGCTAGCATATATATAATTTAGCCATATATATAAGACGTATGTTTATACACTTACGTCTCAAATTGACTAACTTCTTCGCAATTTAAGAGGATATACGTTTATGCACTATGATGGTCTTTTTCATTGGCAAACCAAACTGACTTCACTCTTCCACATAATCGACCGATTGAAGAAAAGATATCTGGGACACCTTCATTAGCATATGTTCGGCCTACGCCTCCATCATCATATCGCCGTGCTGCCCTTTTCCGTGTGCGAAGCTTCGAGCCAAAATAGTACCCCGTGAAGTGAGAAGTTTCTTCTGTTAAACTTCATGCTATTATTGACCCTTCAACTTTGGCTAGATTTTTAGCCTTCCGCTTCAAATGTCCCATGAATCGCTCGAATGGGTACATCCATCGATACTGCACAGGTCCCCCAAGTTCAGCTTCGTGAGGTAGATGAATAGATAGATGTTCCATAACATCAAAAAAGGCTGGGGGAAATATTTTCTCCATGTTGCACAACAAAATAGGAATACTAGCATCAAGTTGTGCAATAACATCTTCTGACAAAGTACGGGTACAAATATCCCGAAAAAACCCTCCAATGCCTGCAATTGCTTCGTGTACATTTCCTGATAGAAGTTCAGCAAATGCAAAAGGAAGTAGTCGTTGCATAAAGACGTGACAGTCATGACTCTTCATCCCGGAAAACTTTTGGCCATTCTCAACACATTTAGCTAAATTAGATACGTACCCGTCCGGGAACTTTACATCAGATGACGCCCATTTGAACAAAGCTGACTTTTCCTCCGCACCCACTCGAAATATGGGGACATGTACTTTCTCATTGCTTGTAATATGTAACACATTCCGACAACAAAGATCAGGGAAGTCTAACCTTGACTTACCGTTGTCTTTAGTCCTTCCACGCACGTTTAACAATGTATGCATGATGTTATCAAAAAAGTTTTTCTCAATGTGCATGACATCCAAATTGTGTCTAAGCAAATGATCCTTCCGATACGGAAGCTTCCAGAATATGATTTTCTTATGCCAATTGTGATGCTCCCCATATCCATCCGGCATATTAGCTGGAGTGTGCCAATTTCCACCACGATTGACTGTTTCCAATGCACCATAATGATCAATTTCTGCTTTTAGATCTTCCCCGGAAATATAAACAGGAGGAGGAACACGAACAGTTTTGTTCTTTCTAAACAACCGCTTATTTCTTCGATATGCATGATGAATCGGTAGAAATCGGCGGTGACAATCAAACCAACTTGTTTTCCGACCATGTTTCAATTGAAACGCATCTGTCCGATTGAGACAATATGGACAAGACAATCGCCCATGCGTAGTCCAACCTGATAACATCCCGTACGCAGGGAAGTCGCTTATTGTCCACATAAGCACCGCACGCATTGTAAAAAAAATTTTCCTTGCAAAATCATATGTCCGAACCCCGGTATACCACAACTGCTCCAATTCCTGTATCAGAGGCTGCAAAAACACATCAAGGGAACGCTTCGGATGGTTCGGACCTGGTATTAAAATACTCATGAATAAAAATTCCCTTTGCATGCACATATCTAGGGGTAGGTTGTAAGGCGTTAGGATTATTGGCCATAAAGAATATTGTCTACCAGACATACCAAACGGACTAAATCCATATGTACAAAGACCAAGATACACATTACGTTTCTCTCTAGCAAAGTCTGGATGTACCGTCTTAAAGTGTTTCCACGCTTTTGCATCTGAAGGATGAGTAACCTCCTCATCTGTTTGCAAATGATCTGCATGCCATCTCATCGATGCAGCTGTCCTCTCAGACTGATACATTCTTTTTAATCTATCAGTTATAGGAAGGTACCACATCCGCTGGAACGGTACCTTACTCCGACCAGTACCTTGCGGCTTATATCTTGGCTTATGGCAAAATCGACATTCCAGCAACTTATCATCATCTTTCCAAAAAAACATGCAATTGTCAACACAGACATCTATCATCTCAGAAGGCAACCCAAGACTATAAACCAGCTTCTGTATCTCATAGTAAGTTTCAGCAGCTAAATTGTCCTCTGGCAAATACTCTTTAATCAAATCAGCCCAATCATCCATGCAAACCTCAGCTAAGTTATGATCAGTTTTAATAGTCATCATCCTAGCCGCCAACGACAATTTAGAATGTCCTTCTCTACATCCATCGTAGAGTGGCTGATTTGCAGCATCTAGCATATCATAAAAAAAATTTGCATCTAGATTGGGTTCCTCATCATGATGATCATGTGCAAATGTACTTACGGTTTCATGAAATGCATCCGTAACCATGTCATGAATCCTATCATTATCTTCACCATGCTGCTCCGCATGATCATCAAATTGATTAAAATTATTTGACTCATCAAAATTCGATGCTTGATAATTGCTACTACTACTAGCTGCATTTCCCCCATGACCCTCTCCATGATAATACCATATATAGTAATGCGGCATAAACCCTCTATTTAATATATGCGACCACACATTCGAGATAATGATAAATTTCCTATTCAAGTATCTGGCACAAGGACAGTACATCTTACCACTGATAATCGTATTATGTATACTTCCTGCCTGATGCATGAATCCCTCCACCCCATCACTGAACTCCTTTGTTAGCGATCCCTCTGAATCAAGACGATTATACATCCATCTTCTAATTTCGTATATTGACATTTTTTGTTGGTCAGAAAGAAGTAAATATTGTTTTTGAATATGAAATTTTTATTATGAAGTTGGCCACTATATATAGATTTTTATTTTCATTACCATCGAATTACCTACGATTTTACATCGATTTTACAACGAATCTAAAAATGTTTACATCGACTTTACAACGATATTAAACTTGTTTACCTAACCGAACACCGTGAGCTTAAAACGTGCTCACCTAACTTATTAATCGTTGGGAAATCGATGTAAAGTTCAACTTATAATAATCATTGCTAATTCGTGGGTAATTTTACGACGATATTGCAACGTTTTATACAAACCTCGTTAAATCGTCGCTAAGTTACAACGATTTTACGACGATTTTGATTATCGTCGTAATGTCGTCGGTAATCGATGTCTAATCGTCGCTAATTCGCGACGATTTTACAACGAATATTTTCGTCCCAAGTTTGCGACGATTTTACGACGTCTTTTATAAGACGTCGTAAATTCGTCGCAAAAACGATGGCAATTTGCAACGAAATAAAATCATCGCAAAAAATCGTTGCAAATTGCATGTTTTCTTGTAGTGCTAATTTGGCTCAGTTAATAGAAATTTATGATTTAAACTTAAAATCAATATAAATTGATGATTTAAATTGTCCACGCGATAGTTCGTTTTGAATGGCCAAAATTTGAAAGTTCATGCTTTTTTGACAATTTTCCCAAATATCTTTTGTATTCTATATAGGATATCCAAAATTATCTGCTAAGAAATTTCATTTATGACCATGGTTTTTTACTTTTAGACAATAATAATTTGCCAATGTTACTTCACTATAACTTGTTGAATTTTTTTTTTTGGTTGAATTGTTAAATTTATTTTTTTTTAAAACAAATATTTACAAGAGTTTAAAAGTAGAAGAAAACGTGTAAATTTGGGAAATAGTTGAACTAGAAAGATGCATAAAATAGAGGAACTTCAAAGCCATCATCTCTGCACAATGTCTAGGATATGGGGAACATCTTGGTAGCGCAGAGAGTGAAGATGGAGTCAGATCAGTATCTTGACAGTACGACGAATCTGATCCTGATCCATCGAGGCTCGAGCGATGTGTGTGACTTGTTAAGTTTTTTAGTGTTTGCTTCATTAGCTCAACAAAAATAAAATCGACCGTGTTACAATAATTTTTTTTTTTTTTAAACCGGTGTATTCAAAGGTTTTCTATGCTCAAAAATAATCTCTAGCGGTTCAACAACCGGAGTACATGTCAGCAATTTGCTGATTTTAATAGTGGAAGGATGGCCCAGGCATTTCGAATCCAGATGGAGAATGGCACATACCCACTCTTTTACAATAATATAATGGCTACTTTAGAGCATCTCCAACTCACCTCTATTTCTTATTCTAAAATAGAGGAATGCTATTTTTTGCTCTATATTTAGAGAAATTATATTTTTTAAGTTGAACTTTTTTATTTATAGAATGGTCCTTTAAGTTTTAATTTTTTTTATTTATGACTGAAACAAATAATAATATTTATAAATAAATTTTATAAATAAATTTTATAAATAAAATTAGTTGTGCACGTTTGATCATGTTAATAAAATAACGTTAATTGGATATATGACACATGTTCATATGACTAGCCTTTACGATGATAATTAACAACAAAAGTTAACAAACATAATGTAACATATGTTAGACATCAAAGAAAATACGTAATTAGGTTAAAAAAATACCGAATTTTGATAGAAAATTATACTCTTATTCACGAGCCAAAGGGTTAAAAGAAATTTTTTTTTGCTACACAACAAAAAGCATGTAGGAAAAATGTAGGATGTGCATTCAGAGTTCTCCAATCTCGTTTCGCTATTGTGAAATGACTGGTACGTTTTTGAAAAACAAATATGTTATATGACATAATAACTACATGTATAATTTAATTTACATAATATGATAATCGATGATGAGCGTGATCTCGATGTACCAATTGAAGTTGGAAAAGAAGTTCCACCTCCAGAAGTCCAAATAGCAGAGGATGTTAATATTCGGTTCCAAGAGTTTCTTTGTCTATTTAGAGAAATCAAAGATAAAGAAGTTCATTTTTCATTTTGAAATGTGTTAATTGATCATTTGTAGGAAAAATATAGTAATGGTGATGTTTAAACCAAAATCTATTATGTTTTATTATTTTTATATGATGTAATGTAATTTTCTTTATATAATAAATATTTAATTTAAATAATATCATAATTTAAGAAAGTTTTGTAAAAAATAAAATAAGTGGGGTTAAATTGTAAATGTTTATAAATAAAAAATATTAGTAATAAAATAGAAATAAATTATACTTAGAATATTATTTTTTAAATTCAAAAATAGAAAAAAATATATTGGGGAGAAATTTACCTCTATTTTAGAATTACTTTATTTTAAAGTTAAAAATAGATACATATATTAGAAAGGGTGTTAGGGCTGGGATTATTATCCGGTATCCGGTATCCGATCCGGTATCCGCTCCGATCCGATCCAAAAAACGGATATCCGGGTAGTCCGGATACGGATACGGATAATAAAATAACGTATCCGGCGGATCCGGATACGGATTCGGATAATAGAAAAATTCAAAAACGGATAACGGATAACGGATATCTGTTTATATTTGTTTTTACTAGTCTCACAAATAAAACGACAGCGTTTCGTTATCATACAAAAGAACATAAATGGGCCGACTTTTAATGGGCCTAAAGTAAATAGAGATGCAATAGAATTTTCATTTTTTCTCCTTTTTTTTCTCTTTCCTTGTCCCCTGTCTCTCTTTTCTCCCTCTGCTTCTCCTTCTTTGCCTGAGGCGTGTGTTTCCAGCCGGCGATTGTGGGCTTCCATAGCCACGTCGTCGGTTCTGCTGGTGTTTTATTGAATTTCTCGTTCTTCTCTTTGTCTAGCGATGTTGTTCATCGTTTTAAGGCTTTTTCTGTTTTTCGTGTTCTTGGTTTTGAGTGGGCTTTGTCTTTTTGTTTGACTTGTTGTTGGTCGAGGAGCGATTTGTGCTGTGAGGGTTGCCGTTTTCAGATTTGGTGGGTTTTATTTGGCTGGATGAGTGGAGACGCCGGTTCTGTTTGGATCATATGTGCGGTTCGCCCGCAAACGTTTTCAATCTTCGTTTCAGATCTAGATCTTTTCGCCGATCCGAAAGCTTCAATCTTTGTTTCCGATGTTTTGTTTTCTCCCGGTTTGTTTCAATCGGTGTGTATCAATAATAATAATCAGATGACAAAAAAAAACGTCTTCAATCTTCGTTTCAGATCATTATAGTTGTTCTTTCTCTTTTCTTGGAAACGAAGAATATAAAAAAATCAAAAAAAAAAAATTCAAAAACGGATCCGGATATCCGCGAATATCCGAGTTTTTCAACGAATATTCGGAACCCGGATATCCGGAGCTTTCAGATCCGGATTCGGATAATGAAATTGATTATCCGGCGGATACGGATACGGATACCTTAAAAAAACTGGATATCCGCTCCGTTCCCAGCCCTAAAGGGTGTTACGGCAACAAATTAAAGAAATGATAAAATTACCATTTTTGACGTCAAAACAAAAAAAAATGATAAAATTACCTCGGACGCGTATTGAATTACCAAACACACGTTTAGATATTCTATATACTAATCAATAATAAAAACTTTATTTCATTTCTTTGTTTTAATAGAAGCAGTCAACGATTAGTATGTATCACCATTTATTATATTTTGTCACCTTACACACCGATTTTATCCATTCCGTAATTTATTCACATTATCTCTGTCGAAGTATTAAATGAAATGAAGAACCGAGAAGATCTAAAAGATCATTTTTCACGGCTTCTTAAACGACACGTGTCGTATCTCTTTTAGCTCTGGCCGGTGCACAAGTAACGGATCTTCAGAGAGATTCTCCTTAAACCAATTTGACCGACGCGAAATTCCCGGTTCAAGATGGGATTTCTATCCACACTCGCGAATGCTAGCGCGTGACTCCCAATCATAATGTTGTTAAACGACACGTGGAGTCTTACTCTTCCGAACAGTTAAACCCCCCGCGAGAAGAGTGTGACGTCATCCAGTCTTCTTACGTGCGTATTCTAGCGCGTGGATGTTAAATGTTGACAAACACAAAGATTCCATTCCGTTGGGTAAAAGAGACGGTTACTAATCAGTTGAAACAGTTGTCAACTGACAGTTGAAACGTTGTCGTTCGCTCTTTTGCTATTTTTACGAAAATTTCTACTTAAAAGACATTCAAAGCCTTACAACAACAACAAAAAAAAAGTAAAATCTTTACAATAGTTATTAAAATTAAAATTTTTAAAATGATTGTAGACGGGTTAGACTAATTCGTTTGCAAACTAAACCGTTATAATCAGAGCCGGTTCTAAATTTTAAAAGGTCGGAAGTTAAAGAAAAAAAATAAATCATTTTATAATTATATTGGTTTTCGGTTTTAATTGGTTTATTAAAAAAAAACTATTTCATGAGAATCGAACTCATTACATATAGTGTTAAACAACTTCACTTTACTACTAATCTAACAAGATATTTAAGAACTTTAGAGCCAAATTTTTTATATAAAACGAAGACCGCAAATCAATGTTTGGTTTATTTGGTCTTAGGACCGGTCATGGTTATAATTCTAGAACGAACTACAATACATTATATAAAAATATATATTAAGACTCCAACTGTTCATTTCGACTGATAAAAATTTGAATTAAATTATGTTGGTATTACTTTTTAGGAAAAAAAATTGTTTATATCAGTAAATAAATAGCAATAAAAAGGTGTAAAGTTATGGCGCCACTTGCGAAGTAAAACTTTGGAGTTGGGATCACTGAGCACTACAGCTGGACACGAGCAGTGGTGGGGGCTTCACTGCTGACCCAAATCGGGTAGAAACTTGCCTCACATAACGGTCCAATATATATGACCGTTGTAACTTGCAAGCTCATCTCTCTCGCTCCCTTTCTTCAAATTTATAACAATTATAATATGTTTTTTTATATAAAAATAATATGTTTTTTATCATCATTTAGAAATATGCTTTTTAATTACATTACCCACAGAGGAAAAGCTCCTTTCATTTACATATACCCAATTTTAGTTTACGGTATTTTATGATATCTCTTTGAAAAAAGTTGTGTCTTACTACTGCCATTTAAAACAAGTGTTCTTGGTCAAAATAATACTGAAAAAATATATCATATGTGACATCAAGATACTTAGTCCATAAGCTATATTTGCACTTTTTCCTCGACAAGACTCTTGTCCCTTCAACACTACAATCAAAATGCGTTGTTTAATTTTATATTGTATTTAGCAAGTATATACTTTGCCCCCACACTCTCATGTCATTAATATGTACACCCATCACTAATTTATTGGTCTCTAGACTAATTTATTGGTCTCTAGACACCCATCACTAATTCAACAACTTAACTTAAGAATATCACCCTATTAATATCAATAATTAATACTCGAAAATTGACAACATTATAGTTAATTTAATGTATTACCGATGCTATAACAATTATCACATTTTAAGAATTGTATGTGGATAATTAACAAAAAAGTATTGTATGTGGATTAAAAAAAAAACTCAAATTTGTTCATGCTCATGTTCTATTTTCTTCAAAGCAAATATTATACAGTATGTACACATAAATGTAATGTAAATGATGCGTAAGATTCGGGAATCAACACTTTGTAGAAAGTAATGTAAATTAGATAATGTAATCTAGATCTCTTGATTGACTTTCGTAGCTAGCTCTTGTATGAACAATAAATCCTTGGTAGTTTTTTAGCAAAAAAAAAAAAAAAAATCCGTGGTAGTGGATATTTATATTAAAGTTGGTTACAGTCTTACAGATTATCATCTATCTACGAAAATCATCATACCAAAACACTAAAACATTAGAATATACTTATAAATTCCACCAGTAACTTTCAATAGAGAGTGATCAACATCATACATCGGTATTTATTACACATATAACGTAACACGTAAGAGATATAACGTTAAACGTAAGAGATAGTTAGTTTTAGGGTCATCGTTAAATTATCATGATAATTGTTGTACATAGAAATACAAATATAACGGTCAAAATTTGTAAATAATAAAAGATATTTGACTTATTTTTTTTAAAAAAAGAATTGATGAACTATCGAACAATAAACAAAGAATTTGTTACTCGATAAGAACATACGAGATTCAAGAACGTTTTAGACAAAGTTTTTGGGAAGTAAACTAAATTAGTATTTCGATTTTCATGAGAGATTTACAAGAACAACAACAAATAAAATACAAATGTCTGAATCTAGAGCTAAATTATAGTTGAGAGTGATATAGAGAGTTAGAATATGGTCATTGGCTCATTGTCCTTGTTTTTAGACTCCGAAATCGTGTTTAACGTATCTGTTTCCTCTGCATGATTCACGATAAATAATTTTTAAGTCTGAGGCTCTGGGTGTTACGTTTATGCGACTTAACTCATCCGTTTTAACGAGTCATTGGTCTCGGCGGAGTTAACTAACGATTATGTATTTAATCCTTTTTGACCGTAGATGTTCACTCCGATAGGTCTTTCAACTCGGCCCGTGACTTCGTATATTCATTTGACCTCGTTTGACTTCTTTGATATCACTGAACCTTTTTACCGTAGGTTTGATATATCCAATTTACGGGGCCAAGATTTATATCCCCACAATAATGTAAAATTAAAATCCGGTAATTTACCCGGACCCATTTTGCCATCGCTCTCAATAAATCCTAACTGTCCATCTAATCAAGCATAGATCTAACGGCGGATATCAAATCGGACGCTACTTCGCATAACTTCCCTCCCTATATAAACTAGAAAATGGTCCTGAGAGTGTACCGTACACACATCCACATACGAACACTCACAATCGCGGAAGAGAAAGAGAGGAGAGAGAGAGAGAGAGAGCTGAAATCGGAGAAAATGGTTTCGTGGATGATGACTATCAAGACGGTGCTGATCTCAAGCGGCGTCGCCTCCGTGGGACTATTGCTTAAGGTCTCTGTTCCGGCGGCTGTTGATTTCTCCGTGTCGCGAGCTCCGATCATGTGGAGTTCTTTGCTATCGTGGCTGAAACCGCCGTATCTCTACGTCATCACCAACGGAATCATCATCACCATCGTCGCTTCTTCTAAGTATTACAGAAGCACGAGCCACCGTGACCAGGAAGACGATGGAATCGTGTACGGTGGCGGCGATTATAAGATCCAGACGGAGCCGATTGTTCATGATCAAGCTTCTCCGCGGATGCTGGTGGTGAGGGATTTGGATCCGGATTCGCATTTCAATCTTGTGGTCGCGAATCCGCCGTTTCCGCCACTGGAATCGGAGGTGGTTACGGCGGTTGTGTATGACGATGAGGAGGAGAAAAAGATAGCAGATGCGGTGGCTATGGTGGAGTATGAAGATGAAATTGAAGAGGTGGTTATGGCGGAGTGTCCGGATCTGGTTAAATCCGGTGGAGATGAAGAGGTGATGTTGTGGCCGATTTCAAATTGGAATAATCTGCCGCCGATGATGACCGAATCGGAGAATCTTCCTCCGACGGAGAAACCTCTAGTTTCTTCAAGGTTCAGCCACCGGAAATTGGTGAAAGCCAGTCCAGAAGGTACTGATTTGTCCCTTTCGTTAAATTTTAATTTTGATAATAAAAAGTGAACAGACGAAGAAGATGACGTTATGTTAATAAAACGGTTTGGTAGATTTTTAAAATGTTTTGTTTTTGAAAATTCAAATTTGGCGTCGATAACACGCGTCGGTGGTTTGAGGGGCAAATTTGTAAATTGTATATGATTTTTTTTTTTTTAATGGTTTTGTTTTCCGGCAGGTGGAAGAGCGTTGAGAGTGACGAAGGCGAAGCGGAACGAGACACTGGAGAATACTTGGAAGATGATAACGGAAGGGAAGTCAACGACGTTGACCAGACAGTTATACCGGAGATCCGATACGTTTGCCCGTGGAGATTCCGGCGGCAGCGAGGCGAAACCGGTTTACAAGAAATCGGAGACGTTTAGAGACAGGACTAACAATTATCAGTCGCCGGAGCCGGCGGAGACGGAGAAGGCGAAGGGGAAGATGAGAAAAGAGCCGTCACTGAGTCAGGACGAGTTGAATCGGCGAGTTGAGGAGTTTATTAAGAAGTTTAATGAGGAGATGAAGTTGCAGAGAATGGAGTCGCTGAGACAGTACAAAGAGATAACTAGTCGTGGGGTTTAGTTCCTTTTTTGTATTGGCTTTTCTTAGATGGGTGATATAAAGTCATAGTGGATTTAACCAAAAAAAGAAAAAAAAATGTCACAGTGTTCATTAGTTTGTGAAGCTTTTTTTTTTTTTTTAAGTTTTCCATTATTTTAAATAATTTTAGTGAGCTATACATTTGGTTGTGAATATTGATTGATACTGGTTTTTCAAGAAAGAAAAAAAATACATATATATATATATATATGTATGTGTATATATGTGCAATATCTCTTTGTACTTCACACAAGTCTTAATTTATTTCCAAAGTTATGATATGACTTAAGTAATATACAAGAGATATATACGTCAATTCCCTAGTTATCAATTGGTTTTAAATTGAAAATTCATTAAATTTAATATGTTATTAGAGTCTAGTTTTGTGGACCATTGTCCAAGAATAGCATGAGTAGAGTTAGGATTAGACAAAATATCCGGATCTGAAAATTCGAACCGTATCAAACTGAAAATACCTAAACCAAAATGGTTTCAGATCCATTCAAATACCCGAACAGATCCTAAATTCTTATACATGAATAACCAAACCTGAACCGGTACCAAACCAAGAACCGAATGGTTAAATTCATGTTTTTTGTGTTTTGTCTCGGATTTTGGGTTCTTCGGATTTTTTGGGTATTGTGGATACTTATGGATATTTTCGGATCCGAATCCGAACATATCCGAAAAATTTTGGATCTTAAAAAAAACACCCGATCCGATCCGAAACGAATCCGATCCGAATTTTTAAATTACCTGATCAGTACCTAAATCCCTAAACTTAAAATACCCAAAACCCAAAATATCCGATCTGAACCCGATCCGAATATCCGAACATTCACCAAATACACTTAGTAGACAGGTGGGGGTTTCTAAGTGAATGAATTTTCTTTCTCAATTAAACTTTTGTTAGAAAAAAAAACAGAAAAGGTCCCCCCAACCAGTTTGTAAATCGTTGAAAATAAATTTCAACTCTCACAGAAATGTTTTTTTAAAAGTAATATAATAAGAAATAAGATGCTAAATGGTGTATCCTCTACAAAAATACCCGACCACTGGATTATCAAAAAAAAAAAAACTCAACCACTCAATTACTCAATTATATATATAAAAAACTACTCAATTATGGAAAATTGGTTGGAAATATTCTAATAAATTAAATGATTTTTATTATTCCTTAGAAAATTTAGTATTGAAAATTCAGATATTTATAAATAAAAAATGTTTGTTTAAGAATAAACAAAGATAGATGATAATTGAGGAACTTAATGGCACTTTCCCTTCAGGTACGTGAAGTGTGAAAATTATCCGTCGACACATTTATTTGTATGCTATAAACTCATTTTTGGGTTTGTATTGCTAATTTGCAATAATACCATCAAGAGAAAGGACCGCCCAGATTCGGATTTTTCCAATGTTGCTTACGATTCCCTCTTATGGTGAAATCTATGAGATTTGGAGCTGAAGCTATTTTCAACATAAAACAATCAACAATATCGAGTGAAATTTAATCAATAAACAATCAACAATACACGTAATTGCATAGAGCAAGCAAAAAGATATGAGAGAAAATATTGTGAAATTTAATCAATAAATAAGATGGTTATTAAGAAATTCTCAAAATTTGTCCAAAGATTTTTTCTCCAAAGAAATAGATACAAATCTGTAGAAAATAAAACTTAACCTCAAAAAGATAGTTAAAAATAAGTAAAAATAGGTCAAGGATTGGATTCGATTGACTAAAAATAGGTCAAGAGTCGGATTCCAAAGCAAAACAGAAAGTTTAAAAGTGTTTTTTTCGTCCTGAAAATAGAACGATTGATCCCAAAAGGGGGAAGGGGGGGGGGGTAGATCTATCTAGTTTCTGGGTTTTTTTTTTCTGCAACTGCGGTGAAAGGATCAATCGATCCATGAGTTGATCGGTCGATCTATTTGGCTTCTGAAAATTTATTGCACATGCTTTTTCTGCTTGCAACAAGATTGGATAGTATTCACGAAAACTGGTATAACTTTCGATCGCACCGTTTGAATGACTTCAAACTACTTTCAAATGAAATCTAACCCAATAATCTATCGTGAATCAAAATTGGAGCTCGATCCAACGGTGGAAAGTCTTTAACTAAATGCCAAACGTTTGACGCTTATGCACCATCATGCATTTTCATACGTTCATTTGCACACAAAATGACTATTTTTCTTCTGAAGTGATATTAAACTTAAAAAAACTCGATAAAAAAATTAAAATACTCTAAAAGAAAAGTTGACTCGATAAAAAACTCTAAAACAAAAGTTAAAAACCGGTAAAAATCTAATTTAACAATTTTATCTTGCAAACTCCCCAAAAATAAACGAAAATTTTTTCCTTGCGACTTCTAAGTCAAAGATGAAAAGTGGAGCTTGTGTATGTTGTTGATTTTTTTATTATAAGAAAAAAAACTGAAAAGGTCCCCAACAAGTTTGTAAATCGTTGAAAATAAAATTCATCTCTCCTATTTTTTTTTAAAAAAACAAGATGTTAAATAGTGTATCCTATACCGAAATACCCAACCCCTAGGTTATAAGAAAATAATACACAAACTGAACTATTTTCAAATATGGAAAACTAGTTGGAAATATTCTAAAAGCTTTCAATAGATTAAGTCTCTTCTCCTTTCATCAATTTTCTCTTTTATGTGATTTTTTTAATGGTTAATTTTTAATTTAAAAAAAAAAATCCCCTTGAACAAGAAAAAAAAAGTTGATGATAGTTAAAGAACTAATTTGAGCACCCGCATCAGAAACATAAGATCTGTGTCTTCCGTCTTTCAAAAAAAAAAATATTTGATTTGGGTGGTCTAATGTCATCACTTCTAGGCGATACGTCATCACTTCTAAAGAAATATTGTATCTTGCGGAAAACATTATATCTTGGATGTGGGTGGTCTAATGGCACTTTCCTTCAGCTACATTATCTGAAGTGGGAATATTATCTGTCGACACATTTATCTGTCTGCAATAAAGTCATTTTTGTGTTGGTATTGCCTATTGCAATAATACCATCATGAGAATGGACCGACCAGATTCGGATTACTAGAGACTTTGAGATAAAGACATAATTATTCTTTTTTCTTTTTCTACACTTTCAATTTTTTTTCATAATTTTGGCCTTATTAATGTCTTTAAATTCTGGAATGGTATTATCAAGTATCTCCAAAGTTCAAACATAACTCGGATATTTGATTTTAGAAAATTAACCCGTTAAACTCAAAGATTAATTTCTTTAAAATATATATTTATATCTCTATAATATTATTTAAGAATATATTTTTGAAAATGAACTTTGTTTTGTAAGTTATTAATTGAAATGCCATTACAAATAACAAAAAATAATTGAAATAGAAAAATATATAATAGTCTTTTAAAATTACTGATTAAAACATGGAAAATATTTATTTTGCATTAAAGATGTTATTTATTATTTAATTTCTTAATTATTTTTAATACTATATATTTTAAAATAATAATCAATCCATATATTCAAAATCTTGATATATTTTTACTACAATATAATATATTTTATTTGAATATATATAAAAAGTTGAAAAATATTTTACTAATTTTATAAAAAGTTAGACACAAGAAAACTATTTTTTATTTTTAAGATTTTGTAAACTAACCACAAAAATCATAGTCATTTAACGGTGCATATTAGATATATGTTTTCAAGATTATAAATTTTTGCGGGTTAGCCCGAATAATATTTTAGTTCACTGCAAAACAATTTAAATAGATAAATTATTATAAATTGACAACTTTATCTATTATTAGTTAGCCATATTGTAAAATTCAGATAAAAATAATTTTTTCTTAAATTTCAAAATATTTTTTTTTTAAAAAATTATCCCGCGCTATAATTAGTGCGGGTTAATTCATAGTTATAATATTATTTAAGAAGGCATTTTTGAAAATGAAATTTGTTTTGTAAGTTATTACATGAAATGCCATTACAAATAATAAAGAATAATTGAAATATGAAAGGGTATAATTATCTTTTACAATTAGTGGTAAAAATATGGAAAGTACTTATTTTGCAATAAAGATGTTATCTACTATATATTTTTAAATAATAATCAATCTATATATTACATTCAAAGAAAAAAAATCTATTCAAAATCTTAATATATTTTTCACTATAGTTTATTATATTTTATTTGAATTTATATCAAAATAAAAGTTGAAAAATATTTTACTAGTTTTATAAAAAATTAGACACAAATTTTTTTTTTTGTGTTAAAGAGTATCTGAACTAACCACAAAACTAAAGTCATTAAACGGTGCATAATAATTAATATAGGTATGTTTTCAAGATTATATGTTTTACGGGTTAGCCAGAATAATATTTTAGTCTACTGAAAAACGGGTTAAATAGACAAATTATTCCGTTTGACAATTATATCTATAATCATGAGTTATGCATATTATAAAATTCAAATAAAAATATTTTTTTTTAAATTTCAAAATAATTTATTTAAAAAAATTACTCCGCGCTAATTTAAAATTTCCTAGTATAATATTAAAATTTCCTAGTATACTATTAAAATTTAAGATGTCTATTCTCAGCAAATGGAATGGATGGTGATTTACAACAGATGATTGGAGTCTGGCTTTGGCTAGTATGGAGATTATGGAAAGCATCTTCGGATGCTCAAAAGTGGTTTGAACATATGTCAGAAGAGTCCAAACAATCCTCTGATAGCCACAACCCCGAGATACAATAAAGTGGATTCCTCCAACCACATGTACCTATAAGTGTAATGCAGATGCTTCATGGTCTTCTGACAAGAAACAGTGTGGAGTGTGTTGGATTTTGAGGGATGAAAAGGGGTTGTCAGGTGGGTGGAGACTAAATCTTACCCTAAGTTGCACTCGGCCTTAGAAGCAGAGGCAAACAACATTATCCTAGGCAATGTTCTGTGTCAATAACCTTAGGTTTGAACATGTATCTTTTGAGCGTGATTCAATGAGTTTTATGCATGTAGGAAAAGATCCTATTTTTACATGGCAAACCTTCACGAGTGAGATTTTGGGGCCTGACATGGTGTTTTGAAGCCTACTTTCAGGTTCATTAGAAGGGATGGGAACGAGTGTGTGTGCTAACTAGTTAGTATCAATGGTAGATAGAGAGAAACAGATGTATGTTAATGTTACTCGTATTTGAATATATTAAATGCAATTTCTTTATAATCAAATATACAACTATATGATTCCCAAATTGTTTGCTAGGCGTTAGGTCCAATCTGAACACCTATTAGCACTTAGCGAATTTTTGATTCAAATTCGGATATGGCATGTGACTTTGTTTTCAACTATCACCAACTTCTCCTCCAAATCAATTAAATGCAAATTCCTTATATACAAGTATATAACTAGATAATCTCTTAAATATAATAAATTTCTAAAACCTTTTTCTCTATATATAAACAATACTCTTTTCTCCATGAACCACTGAATCCACAAAATCAAATCAAACTCCCCCCAACCCATAAAAAAAAAATGACTACAAAACTCAATCTCCTCTTCACAATTCTGCTTCTCACGCTTACACTCTCCCACTCACGCCCGACCCGAACCGAACCCATCTCGGATCAGTTCAAGAAAAACTCCAAAGGTAATAATAACAAGAATGACAAGGGCTATGGATCATCAGGAGGATACTTTGGGCCCGGATCCGGATCTGAACCAGGAACCGGTTTTGGATTACCGGGTTTCAGTGGTAGGGATTGGGGAAACATTGGTGGCGGATACGGTGGTGGTTATGGCGGAGCAAGTGGCGGATACAACAAAGGAGGTGTGGTGAGACCAACGGTGGTGTGTAAAGAGAAAGGTCATTGTTACATGAAGAAGCTGACGTGTCCGGCGAAGTGCTTCAAGTCTTTTAGCCGCTCCGGCAAAGGGTACGGTGGTGGTGGTGGAGGCGGTGGTTGCACCATCGACTGTAAGAAGAAATGTGTGGCTTATTGTTGAAATGTGAATGTCGAGGGAAAATGTTTTTTTATATAAAATATAGTATATAGGCTTCTTTATTTTGGTTTTCTTGATTTCGTATGTTTTGATTTTACCATTCTAATAAATGATATATCATAATTTACCCATAAATTTGGATCGGGTTTCGAACGGATTGGATCGGATTGATACAAAAGAGTCTAGACATACAAAAAAATTTCATCTATTGATACATATGCTCAGGGGTAACATTTTATTGTTCTCGTCGATATATGGCTCATGCGGTTTGACTATGAGACACTTGAGCATGAGAGAGTTTTTAGAAAGGAATTTGATGATATGAAACTCGTTTTTAACACCAACATGTATTGAATTTTCACAAAGAGAGAAATAGACAAAAAGACAGAGGAGAAAAGCATACCGTAAGGTTAAGCTCGTTGAGATTTTGAGCATTAGGGGTGTAACTATTATCTGTGATCTGAGATCCGATCTGAGATCCGCTCCGATTCGTTTCGAAAGTCCGGATATCCGAGGGGGTCGGATCCGGTGAATAAAATCTTGGATCCGGATAGTTAAATTATAAGGTCTGGATATCCGTATCCGTTAAATATATTAAATTTTTATATTTTATTAATATTTTTAATATATATATATAATTTAAATAAAATTATTTTTTATAATAACAGATTTTTTTACAAAATATTATATAAGAATTTAATTTTATCATTATTTTTAATATTTTAATATTTTTTATTATATTTTACAGATCCGGATCTGGATATCCGTAGATATCTTAATATCTAGGCAGATATCTTAATATCTAGACGGATATCCAAAGTCCAAATATCCAGAAGTTCCGGATTCGGATAATTAAAACTCGTATCCGTCGGATTCGGATACAAATTCAGATATTCCAAAAAAAATTGGATATCCGATACGCCACATTAACCTTGGGCTGGAAAACAGTAATCACCTAATATGCTTTTACAAACTTCAAGTCCAACTAAATAATCTTCAGATGTTAGAAAGTAGGAAATAGTGTCTGTTTATGATTTGAGATCAAATACTAGAGAAGTCAAAAAAATTATTTAGATTGCCAGACACATGTTAAACCGGATAAATAACCACTCCACTTTGGACTAACAAACTAAATTCGGATCAATTTTTTTTTTTCCGTAATCATTTTGAACCACAACAGGCCGGCCTAATAGCCAAATACCCTCATACATGAAGGGCATGTGGAGTCGAACTCGACACCGGTAAGATGGCAACAGAGGTGTGACAACCACTGACCCACTTGCTCCTTCTTAATTCAGACCAATTTATTTGGATCAACAAACTAGATTTTGATATCATATTAAGTTTCATGAAATTTCAACTCAAAAGCAATTAATAATAAGAAGTTTGACTAATGTCTCTTTTATACTTCATATGTTACATCTTATAAGTTTTTTTAGCTAAAAGCACACATATTAATAAATTAAATTTTCTTTACAAAATATTATTTAATATTTTAATTTAAAACAATTCAAACAATCATAAAAAAATATTGCATAATATAAATGGTCACAAAATATTGAATGCATTTTGCATAGAAACTTGCAAAACATCTAATAAAAAGAAAAAAAAAATCATAAAACATCTTATAAAATGGGACAAAAAGAGTACTATTTTAGGTTCTTCTAACTTTAGATACAAATTTCTTAACAATTTATGCTCTTACAACTTATAAGTAATCAAAGATATTTTGGCAAAAAAATAGAATTAATGGAGCTCATATGGCTAATGGAGCTAACATCTTACAACTTATTATTTGATGCTCTTACAACTTATAAGCAATCAAAGATATTTTGGCAAAAAAAGAGAATTAATGGAGCTCATATGGCTAATGGAGCTAACATCTTACAACTTATTATTTTATCTTATAATAAATAAGGATTTTCAGCAAAAAAAATCCATCATGCGGATCAGATTTGCAAAAAATCCATAATGTATAAGTTACCAAAACGACGTAGTTTTGGATTTTTTTAAAAACATAAATAATGCAAAAAAGATGTTTGAACTCATGACCTTTATTTTAAATCACACAACCATTATGCCACAACAATATTTGTTGAAATTTCAAACTAAATTATATATATTTAATCCTATTCACTGTCAAATTTTTTTTATTTCTTTATCATCCGACCTCGAGATTGCAAATGGATATTGACATGTTACGGTTAAATACGGTCTGGTTAATACGGTTACCATTAGATACGGTCTAGTTAATACGGTTACTTGATGACAATAAACGGTTAATATAACGAGATATAATTAAATAATTATAAATTTTATAAACTAGTTTTCATTCCACCTTGTCCATGACTCCACAATTTGTTTTTTTTCTTTTCTTTTAATTTTATATATTTCATCATAAAACTGTTTTGTTAAAATATTCTTTATATTTGTTAGAAAAATATTAATTAGTTTAGCATGTTAAAGTTTTAATTAATATTTCTTGCTTTTTAGATTTGCATTTGCATTTGCTATTGGTAAATTGATTATACATAATTTTTCTTTGAATTTTTAATTTTACAGAACTAATTTTAATTATTAGTGTATACTATAATTTTATTTTTAAAACAGTTACGGTTAAAATTTTACGGTTTTAATCTTGCGGTTAACCAACGGTTTTGATACGATTATGGTTAATTAACGGTTACGGTTAATAATTTTTTAACCATAACTAATATATTTTTACGGTTAACGGTTACAGTTTTTAACCGTCTGGCACGGTTACAATCTGGTTACGGTTTGAAAACGGTACGGTTACGGTCCGAAATACGGTTACAGTTCTAAATCTAATCTATGTGGCAATTATGTTTGGGATTAATACTGATACTAGGACATAAACCGTGCTAATTATAGCACGGGGTAATTTTTTTATAAAAAAATTATTTTGAAATTTAAGAAAAATGCTTTTATATTAATTTTATAGTATGTCTAGATCATGATTATAGATAGAGTTTTCAAACGGAATAATTTATCTATTTAATCCGTTTTGCAATGGACTAAAATATTATTCTGGCAAACTCGCACAACCTATAATCTTGAAAATATAACTCTAATATGAACCGTTTATTGACTCTAGTTTTATGGTTAGTTCACGAACTTAAAAAAACAATTTTTTGTATTTAATTTTTTATTAAATTAGTAAAATATTTTTTAACTTTAATTTTGATATATATTCAAATAAAAAATAATAAATTATAATGAAAAATATAGCAAGATTTCGAATAGATTTTTTTGGGTATATATATTGATTGATTATTATTTAAAAATATATACTATTAAAAATAATTAAGAAACTAAATAGTAAATAAATTTTTTTTTATCAACAACATAGATACCTAGAACGATTCAGAGATCCAAATCGGTGGTACCGAGTTTACAAAAATAATATCCACTGGGTAGGATAAATCACCTCTTATGTCCCTATGATGAATTTTTAAATCACCATTGTCCCCGACTAATCACCATAGCCCCTCATTTTAACGAAACGACGAAAATACCCCTGGGTTTTTTAAAATGAAATATCACCTCCTTAATTGTTTTTTTTAATGAAATATCACCGCCCTAGTTATACCATCAGTTGCACCAGTATAACAAGTATTACCTAATTGTACTAGTATTACCCTAGTGTTACCCCCTAGTATTACCTAGTGTTACCCTATGCCCTTGTATTACCAGGTTATACCACGCAGAGGGGATTCGAACCCTGGTCGCGCGCGCGCGCGGGTGACGAGCGTGGAGCTCAAAACCACTGAACTACCATGGTTTTCGTTGTCCTTTTACCGATTTAATTATATTTAACCTTCGCAACTCTTCATTAAGGGTAAAATTGTCATTTTATTAGACATAGACATCAGAACCTTTTTTTTAATACATAAGGGCATACTAGCCCTTGACCCACTGGATAGACACGAGCACTTTTTGCTAATTTGTCTGTTTTTGTGTTTTTTGCGCGTGGTAAGTAAATAACCTCTATAATGATAAATAAATACTTTCTATATTATCAAATATAATTTTAAAAGATAATTATATCATTTTCTATTTCAATCATCTTTCCTTATTTGTAATGACATAATATGTAATAACTTACAAAACAAAGTTTATTTTCAGAAATGTTTTCTTAAATGATATTATTGAGATGATGTAACATTTTTCCATCTAAAATTTGACATCTTGTTCAAGTATAGTGTTTTTGAGGTTTCTGGATTATGCTCTACTTCTTTTGAATTTTGCAATCCATGTTCTAAGCAAAGCTGATGTTTATGATTTCTTGAGAGATTCTGGTTATGTATTGATTAAATATATATAATTAAGTTTGGAATTTCATCAAATTTTTTTTTGGCATAATGGTTGTGTGTATATGAGTTTCTTCAGATGTTGGAAAGTATGAAGTGGTGTCAAATTATAGAGAAGTAAAAAAACTATTAGTTAGAGTGCTAGACACATGGATAAAAAATATCTACTCTACTTGGGGTTCAAAAAACAAATTAAACTTTGACAATTTTAACTGGTTCAACAAACTAGACTTTGGTATTATGTTAAGTTTTATGTGCGAATTTCCTAACAGTTTATGTTCTTACAATTTATAAGTAATCAAGATTTTTGACAAAAAAAAAAGAGTTAATGGAGCTCATATGGTTAATGGAGCTTACAACTTACAACTTATTATTTTATCTTATAATAAATGATATATCATATGGTTAATTAATTTACCATATGTATTATTAAAAGAGGTATACATTTTGTAACCAAAAAGTGACACCTTCAAATTAATCTATTCTTATCTTGGATAACTATTATTCATGTTATCAAACAAGTCAATTTAATGAAATATTAATGCAAATATATTTTATTTTATATTTATATTTAATTCCAAAAATTTAAATATTAATTCAAATTAGTTTGCATTTCCTTAAATATAGGTTATATTACTTATGAAAAATACAAAAACCACTTTTTATTGTATCTTTATAAAACAATAATAAATAATATAGATTTAATTTAGATATTCAAATTTAAATAATATTCTCATAATAATGCAAATGATAAACAAAATATGTTATTGTATATTTTTATCATAATCAATTAGGATAAAATTTCAAATATTTGAAATAAGTAAATATTTATATCATATGGTAATATGAACGTGCATATTAGTATTATATTATTATAATCGCTATCTTTTGGAGGTTGGTTTGTCAAAACATACAAGATAGTGGGATAATTGGAGGCATATTAAAAGGAAAAATTAACCCATTTTAACACTCATAAAAAATGGTTGTGTAGTAATCTAGATTCACATAATAACAAAGTTTATAATTACGATTACATCGATATATACTTAACTAACTTATATTCCTATTATACTAATATACACCATATGGCAATATCATATAGTTTTTATAACATTTTACATTTTTGTTAGATAACAAACATTGCTATCATTTAAAGTTACAAAAATCAGATAATCATGAATTTTTTCATTAAAATTAAAGTTAAACTATTTTCGTTAGTATTTGGTCTACATAATGGATTATACAAAAAACAATGTATAAAAATATATTGCCCGCACACATTACCTATTAAAAAATATAGAACTGAAATATATTTAATAGGTGTTGTGTGCGGGTAAATATATTTTTATACATTGTATTTTTGTATAAAACATCCGAATGGATAATTTAGGTATTAAAAATATATATTAAAAATAAAATATAGAACTGAAAATATATTTAACAAAACGGGTCGGAAAATTTGGGTAGATAAAATCACTAATTTTGAATCATACATGTCATACCAAAAATATATTTTTCCATACAAAATAGAAAATATAAAAAAAAACAAAAAACAATTGTCGCATGCCCTCATTGTAGAAAATAGAAAACTATATAATATATTCTATACCAAAAATAAAACTGTTAACAAATTATATCTAAACACAAAATAAGTATGTATCTCATATTATAAAAATTAAATCTATAAAAACAAATTATATGTAAACTCAAAATAAATATGTGTCTCATATTAGAATAATTAAATCTATAAATACAAATTATATCTAGAGTCAATAAGGTAAAAAACTAAAATTGACTATGAAATTAGCAAACTAACCATATGGACGCCGAAAATATGAGGTACTGTAGTTGTGGTCATCGAAAAAGACGGAAATAACCTTCCCAATGTTCGTCACATCGGATAAACTTTAGACTACTAGGGAAAATAATGATGATATTTGGTGGCTTAGATTTTTGTAGGGGGTGATAATATTATTAATATCTTTGGCAAATGAAGAGACACCCAATCTAGACCATACGTTTCTCTTCATTTTTCTCTCTCCATTTCTTTTTCATGGAGTTCTTCAAAGATGGAGGAAAATGAAAGCTATCGAAGATCCAACGAAGACTATGTTTGATGATGGTGATGGTGCCGACTTCTGTTTTTCAGATTGCCGGTGAAGATCGAGTGAAGATTTGGCGAAAATCCGGTGAAACGAGTTGGCTAAGTGAGTTGGCTTGAGTTAACTCAAAAGTACCGAGTCGACTCAGTAAATTTGTACCGAGTCTATAAATAGTTTGTTATCTGCTATAATACATGTTATCAGTCTAGTTTGTTATCGCTAACATTATACATGTAACAGTAGATATTATCGATAAATAATTTGTTATTGGTTATTAAACATGTTAACAGTCTAACATTAATTTTGGCAAACTAATTCATACTCAAATAAGTTAGCAGTTATTTTTCATATTTTTCATTTAGCCAATTATCGATGTTTGGCACTTTGCGTGGATGAGTCACATGTGTTTAATAGATTGGTCATTAACATTACTTCTATACAAGACTTACTATTTATATTGAATGTGTATGTAATGTATAAACATCTAGCGTTGATCATCACCTAAAAATAAATTGTAATCGGCTATTAAATATGTTAGCAGTCTAACAATGATTCTCAAAAACTAATTTAAAAATACACGTAAAGGTATAATTGGCTAAAATCTTTATTGTATCATATAAATATGTAGGTTTACCTCTAACTTTATGTTTAGCGTTGTAATTATATACTTATCGCGTTGCAATTATTTGTAACAACTTAAAAATAATATTATAACACAAATACAAAGTTCAGCATCTCCATTATTCATCGCCTAGCTTGGCAGTAGGTCATCTTCTCCGATGAAATCACTTGATGAACTTCTGCGTTGGGTCATCATCTTCTTCGATCAAATTTCTCGATGAGCTTTGGTGGTTGGTCATCATCTTCTCCAGTCAAATCCACTAAAAATCCATAAACATGTAGGTGTACCTATAATTTGTTATCAGCTATTACACATGTTACATGTTACACATCACTTGTGAATAATTTGTTACTTTGATAACATTATTGTTATCAATCCAACCTATTTGTTATTTGTAGGGTAAATGTCCTATTTCCCCCTGAAAAACTATTATCTAGTAACAGGTCTACACGAAGTTTCACCCTCGTCTTCAGTCTCCCTACGTTAAAAGTTACAAACTTATTTTCCCCTAATTTGAAAGATCGAAACATATTTACACACATAATAGAAGTTCGAAACTAATAACCACCCACACCACGATTTATCTCGGTTTACTGTTTACCGATGAAAAGTTAACCACTTACAAACCAACTTAACTCGGATTACGACCCGATTAGAATTGTAAACCGAAATTAGATCCAAAATTAAACCCAGTCAAACATAAAACCCCCAAAGATCGGGTCGAACCTTAAATAAAAAAAAAATCCCCAATTGATGAGAAGAATCCTAAAATCGATTTAAGAATCGAGAACCCTCAAATCCGGAGATTGGGGACTGAGAGCTGCTGAATCTCTCACTTGAAACCTCAAAATCGATCCTTTAATCTCTCTTGAAACTTCAAATCCCGAATTGAATCCCGAAATTACAAAATAGAGAATGAATCATCACCATGGCTGGAGAATTAGTGAGGTCGCCGGACTACGTGACAAAGTCTTGTCGAGAAGGGAGGGAAGAAAAAGAGAAAACGAAATCTAAAATACTATCCTAAATATCATCTGGTTTGAATTTAAGTGAACGTGCTCAGGATTGCTTCTATTTGGTAGAGTTTTATCTGACTTGATTTCAGATAAAGCTGGATTTTAATTTGCTGCTTATAAGGACCTGTTTTGCAGTAGTATTAGGACTTGTTTTGCAGCAGTTTTAGGACCTGTTTTCAGGCAGTTTTAAGACGTGTATTTAGTCTGTTTTAGGACCTGTTTTCAGGTTGTTGTAGGACCTGTTTTCAGGCTGATTTAAGCAAAATAAACGTTGCAGGTTTTTAAAATCAGTCTCCTTTGCATTCAAACTAAAACTCAAACTATATATTCAAATTCAAACCAACATTTACATATAATCAGTCTAAAGCAGCATAAAGAACTTCTCCAGATTCACAGTCATAAAGAGCAAATCATAGTCATCTTTGTTTCGAATTTGCAGATAAGCTTTTGGCACTTTTAGATTGCAGGCATCAATGTGTTCTTTACAAAAACAAAAATTGCAGACATCTATTACAAAAACTAAACATCCAAAAGAGAGGAAAAGTGGAGCTACGAGAATACTGTCTATTCCTCCTCAACAATCTTGCTCTTCTCGCTAACATAGATACCATCAAGGAACTTCCTGATATCCTTGTTCTTAACGTGACATTTCTGGTTGATCGAAGTGCATGATCAAAGGAGAGCTGGAATTGGAGAAATGGTGAAACCCTTGTGATCCGTGAAAGGCCGGTTGAGTTTGTGGAGGAGGAGGACCCGAACCAGGTATTCCTCTCTGGATATAGTAAGAACCCGACCCGGATAACGCCATTGCTTCTCTTCGATCCATAGCTTCTGACTTTAAGTTTTTTTTCAGCAAAAGGGATGCAATTTCGCTGGAGACCCTAAAAGGTTCGAACTTTGTGGCTAATGGCTTTAAAAGGAGAAGAAAGAAATCAATTTTTTTCTTCTTCTGAAAGGATAATTGAATAAGAACAAAATCAGAATCTACTTCCCTCTTTCATTCTCTCACCAGAAACAAAAAACGAGATATGAAGCTTTCTCCTCCATCAACAATGGTGAAGAAAAGCTTTCCCCTCCTGGCTCCGACAAATACTTAAGGGTGAACTCGCTGCTTTTCTCTGCGCCAAGGGAAGGATTCGACGGACGCCTGGGCTTGGCGAAGGGACTGGGTTTGTCGAGGATAGTCTCAGATGTTAATCTTGGGAAGAAGAAGTTATGGAGAGAAGGAAGAAATTAGCGACCGTGAACATTTAGGTGGGGATTACCAGGTTGGGTTTTTAATTCGGATCCGGTTTTTTATTCGGGTCATAATTTTTATTCGGTCGGGTTTTTTATTCGGTTTAAGTGGTTTTGTATCAGGTTTAGTTTACAAACCATTCAAACCAACGATTATGGGTAGATATATTTCGATCTTTCAAATTGGGAGGAAATAAGTTTGTAACTTTCAAAATAGGAGGACTGAAGACGAGGGTGAAACTTTGTGTGGACCTGTTACTAGGTAATAGTTTTCCGGAGGGAAATATGACGTTTACCCTTATTTGTATAATAAATCTGTTAGCAAATATGTAATCACTTTAACTGTTGATCAGTTACCAAAACTTGATCTATTACACTCCAATACGAAATCGGTAACCTTATTGTTAGCAGTCAAAATCGATATCATTATCGGATAACAATCATGTTATACTTTGTTAACTTTATGGTTATCTATCCAACTTATTGTTATCCATGTAATGAATCTTAATAATCATAATAAATATTGTTAACTGGTAAACTGAAAACTTATCTATATAATCATAAACTCACCCTCTATGGATACTCCGGTGCTTTTCGGGTATCAACCACATGGGAATCCAGTCACTATTGTGAATTCCCTCAAGGAAACTCTGATTGGTCAGATATTTATAAGAGTTTGATAGATTTTTTTTGCACGATAAAGAACATGTTAGATTGATAACAATATTGAGTTATATAGATTGGTAAAAAGTGTTACTGATTTGCTTAGTGCACTACAAATAAATATAACACACGTTAAGTAATTGGATGCGGTAAAACATATAATCACAAATAACTTTATTGTTATCGGTAACGCATAATTTAGTAGTGCAACAATGCAAATAAATGCTAACCCATATAGTTTGTAATTGGGAAATTAACAAAACCGTTGCGTAAAACACTAATGACTTTTTGATGGTCATCGAACATCAACTCGGTCAAACTCGAATCTAACTCACTGAGTCAACTCAGTACGTTCGAGTCAACACGATCCAAAGCTTTCCAAACTTTCTTCTACTATCGTGGCTAGAATTGCCCTTTTGGAGATGAACAATAACTCACAATTACTCGGGCATCGCCTCCGGTAACTCCGCCGTCGCCATTTCCTTCATAGCGAAAATAGATGAAATGAAGGAGAGAAATGAGAGAGATGGGTGATATAATATCTACGATATATTTAGTGTGTTTAGATTGAGTTATAGGTATAGTAGGGACGTTTTGGTATTAAATTTTTTGAAACAGTGCAATGAATATGAGATGGTTATATTACTAATTTTGATCTGTTTTGTAGCCATCCAATGCAATTTCTCTTATATCTTAACACAAAATAAATATGTCTCATATTATAAAAATCAAATCTACAAAAACAAATTATATCTAAATACAAAAATAAACACAAATTATATTACAAAATTTCATTAAAAAAAAAAAATTGTCGGGTTAGAGTCTAGTAATATTGTTAATGGAGAAACCGAAACCATTTGAAAATTTTGATTTGATCAAATCCATCAAAATAGTACTAACCGAATTTTAAGTTTAGACAGGCAGTTAATCGGTTTAGAATCTTTAGATACTCGTTAATACATTCAAGCAGGCTGTCTAAACGATCTAATGGCGGTCTGAAACCTCTAATGCTCTTTTGGACAATATAATTAATACATCAATGGTGACAACATTCTTTTACTTTTACTTTTACTTTTACTTTTGAGAACATTCCAGGCTAAGCGCCATACCATGTACTGTCCATGTTAAGTGAAAATAGTCGAATATTCTTACCATCTAAAACATCTAAACTAACTATGATTAAGACTACAATAGAAAATCTAAACACTGACTAATACTAATCATATTATAATATAGAAACACAAATGCAGAACAATAATAGTGTGGGTTTAATTAAGATGGGTTCTTAGAAAGATTTAAGCAATCCATGAATGATTTCGAAAATGGTATGAATACTCTTGACTTTTGAACAAACAGATTTACATGAAATAAAGGTACAAAGAAAAATTGAATCTTTTTTTGCTTACAGATCAGAGAGAGAGAGAGAGAGAGAGAGACATGAAGACAAAATCTGAAATAAACAAAGAAACAGTGAAGATTACATACAAACCAGAATGTAACAGGGAGCTCTCATACGGCGGCTCTCAGGGCTCCTCTCGCCGCTTCTCGTCTCAGCTGATCTTGTTTCCCGCTCCCTCGGAAGTACATATACACTTGCTGCTCAAACAAAAAACGAACCCATCCCAAAATTCAAATGGTAAAAAAAACGATTTGAGTTTTATAAACACTATGTTCGAAAAACTGATAACATAGTGATGGGAGTTGAAGAGAGACCTGAATAACCCAGATGCTGACCACTGATTCGAGGCAGAAAAGCGCAAACCCAACGAAGTAGAATATCTGTAAACAGAACAAAATAAGGTCAATGATCCATATGATCGATATCGATAAAGATCAAGCTTCAGGCTTTTTATCTTAGAATTGTTTTGATCATCAAAGGGTGAGAGATCTTACCCCGACCAATGTGTTACCGCTCAAGACATCTATTGCAGGTAAGATCCCACTGTTACATTAATACAAATCGATTACAAAAAATAATAATAATTTGTCAAGAACAATGGCTAACAACTGCTTATGCAACTATGGTACCAGAATGGTACCGACATGCCAGAGCCAAGATCAACTTACGCCAGAGATTTTCCTTTGAAGACAACAGGTGGAGCAACCGCAGCAAAGACACAGAAAAGAATGTGGAGCTGCAGCAAGAATAAGGCTTCAGAATTGGCTTTCATACTGACTAAAAATGTTAAAATCATAAAAGCTAATCTTGCTCACCATATAGAACAAGAAAAACCATCCAAAGCTCAATGCACTATCAGTTCTGCAAACATTCAACAAATATGTGAAAACTCAGTAACATAATAACAAAATCCAGACTTCGAAAGTGGAAAACTCCAAACCTGAAGGCACGGTACAGAGGCCGATACCATAACACATAGCCTCCTGGGACACCCGCTATGAAGTAAATAAGGGCAAGAAGCCATATTGTCACTCCTGAACAAAATTACACCAAACTTTTTAAGTCTGTTAAAATATGCAGTAAAGGTCTCCGAGAGAAGAACGAGGAAACTTGAGATAGACTTAAGAAACAAACCTTCTCCTTTGATCCAAGCTGTAGTAACCGCAATAATATTCCAGAAAAGACAAAGAACCAACCCTGCCGAACAAGAACCACATCTAAATGTGTCAAAGAATGAATAATGGAAACGAAGAATAAAAATATCATATTTGGGAAAAAGTATTAACTCCTTAAATTGGAATACAAATGCAGGAAAGAAAAGTATTTTGTATCATAGCAAAATTCATAACGTAGGACAACAAAATACGTACCCAAATATGTTGCAAAGGTAACATACTGAAGCCTTTGGAGATGAACAGGAATTTCGTTTGCGATGTCATGGTGGATTAGTGGGAAGAATGGCGGCCAGTTTTTCACTTCGATAACAATTCCAGCTGCATAGAGAGGACCGTAAAATTAATGATTTTGAAATAAGAAAAAAAAATGAATCAATAATCGAGACGCATATAAGAGAAAATAGTTAACTAATAATTCATAATCCTCTAGGGAACAGCTTGGAAAGAATATCTTGAAAAGAGTAAATTGCAGCCTAAATTTTATAAGCACTACTTACCTCGTGCAGCAGCATCTTCTTTCCGTTTGAGGTCCTACATAGAACCAAAATAAAACATTCAAATGAACAACAACGTCGCTAATAGGTAACAAGAAATTTCAAAGCTTTGATCATGCAACCAAGAAAACGAAAACTAATCATCTGTGCACATATAAAACCACTGCAGAATAGCTATCTTAAAAGACTTTAAATTTTCAAAACAAGAGTCAAGGTCTCCAGTCTTTTCACTTAGAGAGCTTAAAAATAAACTGAAAAAGACTGAGAAAAATCAAGCCGTAGATAGAAGGAACCACCGTCAAAGGTAAATCAACAGAGGAGCGAAATCAAGGTGAAGGCACAAACCAGTACCGAGTACACGGTTTAGTAATATTCACAAAATTCTCATAGTGCACAAGTTCATGTTTTATTATTAACTACCTGCTCCCGTCGTCTTAGCTCAGCTTCTTTGGCTTGGAGTTCCTTCTCTTTCTTCTTCAAATCCTGTATTCCCAACAATCAAATAAGACAAAATTGTTTACCATAACTACTAATCCCAAGATCCACCTAATCACAAGATACATATAGAAAACCAACTCCATTATCTCTAACAAACCTGTGTACCGGATCTTCCACTGTCAAGAGGAATGTCTACGGTTCGACCATAATCGAAACCAACAGGCTCTGGAGGCAAAGGCGAAAGTCTTGAATTCGATGCCGGTGGAATACTCCCAGGATTCTATATAATGTATTTGAAATTCACAAGGCATTACACAATAAGTTATGAAAAAAAAAAAACTTTTTATTGCTTCAGAATTCATTAGTGGAATAAAATAGCAGAGAAAAGCATCATGAAACCCAAGAACAACCCTGATTAATCAATCAATTAAAAAAAAAATTCAAACCCAAGTTTCAGGAATAAGAAAGCTAGAAACTTTACCAACACTTGAATTACAATCTCTCAAAATTTCTCAATTTTCACATTTTCAGGTTATAAAGCAACAAACCAGTGGATAAATCAAATCAACAACAAAAGACTAAACGTATAGAGGAAAAGAGATTTCCCCCAAATAAACCCTAAAAGTAAAACTCTTAAGAGTCAATTAATCCACCAAAATTCGAAGACCCATTTCCGAGAAGCTAGATTGGAGAGCGATTAATCTCTAAGTTTTTACGAGTTAATCAAAAGTAAAGAAAGCTTACAGCGAAAGGATTGACTTCTTCTTCCTCAGCGAAAGGATTCGGATCATAGCGATTAGCCATGGCTAAAGAAGATTACAGCTTCACAAGTCTGAAGATTGAACGAGCGAAGAAGAAAGAAGAAGACTTGAAATCGATCTAAGATCTTAGCACGGACCGAGAAATAGCCGAACGTTGAATAGAAGCTTTACATATATATATACAAAAGCGTGTCTTTATATTATTTTGTTTTTTTTTGTGTCTAATTTTATATAATTTTGTTTTTATTGTTAAAATACTTATTTATTAGTTGTAAAATAAATCGGTTCATTAAAATATAATGTCATCAGAAACGTAAGTCAAAATTAAATATTAGGCTTATTAGTGTTTTTTTGCTGTTGTAATTATTAATGATTCTAAGGCTTATTAGTGTTTTTGTTGTTGTTGTTGTAATTATCAATGATTCTAAGGTATTTTCAAGTAATTTGAATTTTCTAGAGAGAGAGAGAGAGATATATATATAGAGGAAATGGTCCTTTGGTAAATGATCTTGTCTGCTTCTAAGAATGTTTGAAAAGTATCCCCATCACCTACGGCACAATTTCAAAAAATATTCAATTTTACAATTTTAAAGAAATAGTGACAAAAAAATGTTCAAGTTTGATTTGGCAATTCAAAAACAACTTATTTTAATTATATGAAAATGATGGGGAGAACCCAATTTAATAGAGGAAAAAAAAGACTTCAGATTTATCTAAATTTAATATGTACCCAATTTCCTTTTTAAAAAACATTTGGAATTAATCAAATATCAAGAGAGACTGAACCACACATCCAAGACCATCTACAATGGAGGTTCTAACATGGGGTTCTTAACCAAAAAAATAAAATAAAATAATTGTAATAGTTAAAAACTGGTTCTTAAATAAGAATTTTAAAACCGGTTATTAAATAAGAACTTTTAGAACTGGTTCTTAAGAGAGGTTCTTAACCACGTGTCAATAGCTAATTCGCCGGATTTTTGTTTTTTGCTAGATTTTTTTTTACTTTTTCTTAACTTCAACTTTAAAATTCTAAACTTTTTTTTACATATTAATGAATTGGAATCTTTACATATTAATTTTTTTTTAAGAACCCTTAATGAGTTTCAACTATTGAAGGATAAAAAATTTAAGAACTCCTTAAGAACCTCTCTTAGGGGTTCACTAACGGAGATGCTCTAAAGAAGACAATAAAAACTACACTAGAGCTTCCACATTTTCCTTGAGAGTGTGTTGATCCCTCTGCTACTCCGCTATAGAATTCATAGTACATATTAGGGTACAGTTACAACACTGAAAACACTAACACAATCTTATCCTGGACTTAATCTCAAGGTTAGCAATTCGGCAAAGAACTGGTGTTTGATCCTGGAACGGTGAGTTGTCGCAGTGGAGACGATACTCTCTCATGGCCCACGTAGTCCGCACCATCCTACCACCTTTTGCCATCTTGTCCCTAATTTCGAACCTGAAACTCTTCTTTTCCCCAATGATCTCACCGGGATCAATGGATCTGATATAATCACCATGGCCCCTGGGTGTCCACGATCCTTCGAATAATTCTCCTACCATCCATACAGGTCCAGGTGTCATCCGCTTCCCGAAGAAGAAACGCAGACGATTATCGGCAACTTCAGGCTTCGGAAGCAGCATATTCCTGAGGAAGGCTTTCATCCGTCTTCAGTTTACTGCAACTTCATCTACCTCCTCTCCTCAAGTAAAAAGAATCAGATTCCTCAAGAGATTAGAGGAACCTTCCCGTGGATTCTGTGGTACCATAGAAATAAGATGCTATTTGAAGGCTTGGAATTTTCTCTTCTGGATACATGTATTAAAATCCAGCAAGAATGTGCTTGATGTAGGAACGCATATTTTACAATAGGGTAAACTGATAAATTTGTAAAGTAAAATACATAAATAAATCGATGATCATAATATTAAAATGATACTGATACAAGAATTTGGGGAAGAACGGATTTGCAGAGGCGAGACACTCTTTCTTTAATTCTGAAAACGCTCCGTAGTGTGACGGTTGCATAACGTTCCGAATCCCAGGATACAACTGCATTTTTCTTATGATTCGCATCACCCAAAATCATAAGCTTTCGAACCATTTTTTCTGTGTTGTACTCTCACGGAGAAAAACCATAAGACAAGAGAAGAAAATAAAGTGATGATTCATCTTATTTCATATGAGAGATTGTTCATATATATATAAAATGAGAGAGGATTCACAAGACTTTTGTGGTCTCCATTTTCTAGGAGTAATGCACAATTAATTGCCAAATTAATTTGTGGTAATAAAAGAGAAGAAGATGTTATAGAATTGACCACATCAATTCTCAAATAATGATGATAATTATTCATTATTACTTTTTGACCAAATATATAATTTATATAGTGATCAATTACATAAATAATAATTTGATGCAATAAAAAAGGGTTATTGGGTCAAGACCCATCTACCCGAACCAACACTCAAACCTGAGT
Organism: Eutrema japonicum; assembly: GCA_030161315.1. Classification (NCBI taxonomy): domain Eukaryota; kingdom Viridiplantae; phylum Streptophyta; class Magnoliopsida; order Brassicales; family Brassicaceae; genus Eutrema; species Eutrema japonicum. The sequence continues at coordinate 50,282,341 of BSQW01000007.1, read as the reverse complement.
CCGAACTCGATTCGACTCGACTCACCGCGTGCGCGTGCATATGGTTTAGTGTGAGTTTGCTATTCTCCCCACAAAGTGCTCCTAAGGTTTTGAACCTTGTTGGGACTTCTCCAATATATATACAAAAGGATTTCACCTCAACTTTCCAATGTGGGATATTTGATAGTTTTTACAGTTAGCCAAATTTTGAAGCATTTCAAGCTTTCCAAGTTATCCACTTTGGATCTTCATTTCTTATTCAAATCAACTCAGATTTTGACAAGTGAATACACTATCTTATAGTGCTCACGGCAGCGATTTCATCGTGCCCAAAATAAAGTCATTCCGACAGACGTCTCCGCCGGAAAATCTACCGGAAAAGTGGTCAACGCCACTTCGTCAAAAACGAGTTCCAACAATTCCCCACATGAATAGAAATGACTCTAAACATATGACGACTCGAAAGAAGAACTTTTGAGAGTACAAACGAAAAATCCACTGTATATGAGTTGGTAGCATTTTTCAGCCTTGAACCAAACATTGTTAATAGCTATTGGATTTACTCGACCAAGAGGTGAACATGATGTCTTGAACCCCCCCGGGCTTTGATGTAAACCGAGACAACAACTATAACCCAACTTCATTTTCTCACATAATTAGGTTCTTTATTGTGTTCATTTTGGCCGTTAACATGCCTGGTTAATCATGAGTGAACTTGGAGAGTATAACCTGACCTTCATTCTCCTAGAAACGGCCCCATTTCACACTCACTAGGTGATTTGCCAGTAGTCTTTGTTTTGAGAAGTATATGTGATACTCCACTGATATATCAGAGCTATGGTCTTATCATTAAAAGATAAGCTTATCCTTTTATACATACAGTAAGTAAATGTATGTAAGCATTGTTTATCATCTTGGGAACTGAGTAGAGACGAGAAGTCTTTTAGTGCTTTTATTAGATTTTGTTTGATTTAGTTGTCCCTTTGAACCTTACATCTTGGGATCTCCAGTCACGTAGGTGGGGTTTCCATCAAACATCATCTTTAAGTTGTAGGCTTTAAACCAATTCCCTTATGATGATTTTACAATATGATCTCGTGACACACCTTTAATAAGTGGATCCTAGGTTATCATCCAATTGGATAAAATCTATCGAGATTATACCATTTGAGATCAATTGTCTAATGGTTTTATGTCATCTTTTTTTTTTTAAAGACATGACTAACCATTATACACAAACCTCAGTGTCCGAGCTATAGTCAATTGACGATCACAGTGTACATGTAATGCTCGCACTAAGTTTTTTTCCTTTCCCACATCATGATATTTTCCACCAAGTTTCGAAACCACTCAACTTCCTTAGCTTAAAGCTATATGATTAGGTTCCATGATCACTCTGATCAGAGTTTGGTTGGAGATTTCCATGATGTTGTTGCACCATAATGCGTAAAGACATATCCATTTATGGATTATTAGTTTCTGGAAGCCGATAACCAATTAACATAATTGGATCATTCCAAAACTATTGGATCTTTACCATAATGCAATTCATAACTTTTAGTATATCGCAAGTAGCTTAATACTCTAGTTATACCTTTCCAGTATTTACAACATGGATTACTCGTGTAGCGACTTAGTACATGGACTGAGTCTGCCATATAGAGTATGATACTATCAGTTAAGTACTTCAGACTTCCGATCACACTTGAGTAGATCGTGAATCTCTCAAGTATCATTTTAGCATAATGAGCTCTATAAGTTATTATTCATTTGGAATATCTAGTGATCTTAATCTCTAGAATCACATCCATTCGACCCATGTATTTACATGTCAAATCTCACATTAAGAGCAAACTAAGTGTGTTCGACCATGTAATTTACATACAAACAGAGCAAAATGTATCTGTGCGGAATACTTTTTATGTATATGAACTTATTACATTCATTGATGCTAAATTTATTTGACAATGTCAAATATCTCATGATACTGTTTCAGAGCTTTTGTAAGCCTAAATAGAGACTTTACAAGTCAATAGACTTTGTGTCTTTTCGACTAAGCCATCGATTTTTCAATTTTGAAAATCTATTTACACCTTCGGACTTTAAGCCCTTGTGACATATTGATTATCTCCCAAATATGGTTTTCATAATGGAGTCGATATCATTAATGACGTTTTCCTTCAACGAAAGTTTGTCTGGTGTGGACATGGCTTTAGTGAAAGTTTACGATGCATTCTCTCTGAGAAAGACCGTTAAAAAATCTTTACCAAAAGATTTACATCTTCTTCTGCATCATCTCACGATGTGCCAGAAGTAATCGCCTAATTTATAGAAGAGCTTGCATTTTTTTTTTCACGTGTTCGCATCGGATTTTTATCCTTACACGGAAACACGAGCTCAAAGAAATATGAATTTCTTGACTCCATGGTTATATTAACATTGATATCCGGTACGACTGATTTATGAACGACTGATTTATGAACCAGAAACCGAGAAGCACTGTTGTGTGTATATATCCGATGAAAATAAAATCCACCATTTTAGGTCCGATTGTGATAATTTAGGAGGTGGCACTGCGACTTTTGTCAGGCACCCCCACAATTTTGGGTATTTGTACGAATGTACTTTAATTCTCCAAAAGTTCATATGGCATCTTGCCAATAACTTTATGTGGTAAGCAACGCTTCCCCCCCACATTTTTTGAGATAACTCAGAATCATGCATCTTTGCATTTTTCATATCTTTAAGAGTTCAGATTTTTTTTTTTTTTTTTTTTTTTTAAATTCTGTAACTCCATTAGATTCAAGTGATCAAGGAGTTATCTATTTTCATATTGTTTTCAAGTTAGTTTTTAATTACCATCTTGTATGCTTTGAACTTTTCAAAGCCATATTCTTGCTTCTTAGCAAGCACACACATCAATCATAATAGATATCATTGTGTTAGCAGCGTAATGCCACCATTTAATTTGGTTATTCCCGACCATATTGACTGTAGAAACTACACTACAAGTGTCAATTTCCGTTAGCTTGGTCTGGGACATCCCATTGTCTTTGCGTGGTTAATCTTGATACGACATTCGTTAGCATTGCTACGACATGTGTCAGCATTGTGACCCATCATGTCACACTTTGTGACCTTTTCCATTGAATTTCTTTTAAGCATGTTACTTTTTGAAGCTAGTGGAGGCTTTCAAAGAAACCTTATATTTCCCCTTGTTTTTGTGCCCAACCACTTTCGCATTATGATCACAATTGTGAACACATTATGCTTTGCGGTTTGTAGATTCAATCCGCTGCCTGACAGTTAAGTCTTCAAGGCTCTCAGCCTTTCGCTTATGCAAGAGATGATTTTTGAAATCTTTCCAAGCTAATGGAAACTTCTCAAATAAACAACAAAGCTGGTATGTCAAAGAAATTGACATCCCTTCAGCCATTCTCTCATGCGACAGGAATCACAGCTGTTTGACTTTTTCCATTATGGACTTTAAAGTCCACCAATTTAAAGTCTAGAAATTTCGTCATGGCGTATTTCTTAGAACATGCGTTCTTAGCCTTGTACTTCTTATTAAGAAAATTCAAGAAATTCCTTAGAAGTATCCACACACTGTAGACTTATACAATTGTTTGATCAGGCGGATTTGATCAACTTTTTGCACAAAACGTTCTTATGGTACAAGATTTAACGCTGACTAGAGTTATTACATTATTATTCTCAATAGAAAGCATAGGCTATCCTCCTTGAGTTACTTCTCTAGTTTTAGCATGGTCAGAGAGATAAACATCTCCCGCTACCATATTATCAATCAAGTTCCATCGAACTAGTCTAGCATTAGTCCTGCGTTTACCACACTAGGCACTAACGTGAGAGTCTGATAAAAATTAGAATTTGGCACAGTCACATGTGGTAGACCACTACCAAACTGAATTTGGTGCGTCGACTCACGAGACTTGTAACCATAATACCTCCACCGCTAGCAGTGTAAATAGGATATGAACATTCAGATAAACATCATAATTCCAGTCCATATAGCACACAAGGCCATAGGTGGCAGACTATTCCCAATGTGGGATGTCGACTCACCATACATGTTGCCATCTCAAACGTTTTTGTTAATGTTCTCATTTTGGTCATATATTTCGATTCACATGCAAACAAACATGAACCAATATATACAAAAAAAATATTAGAAGTTCAATAGAAAATAAATAAATTAAAAATAAAGAATAATTTATTAACAATTAATTAAATCTAAATTTTCAGAATTAATTAAATTCAGAAATCCAATTTAATTCAATTGAATGCAAAGACTAATTGCATTGATGATTTTAATTAATTAAATTAAATCACCTAGTAAAAAAAAAAACTTATGCAATAATTGCTTGCAATTAAAGTTGGTGACTAAACCAACGAATTTCAAAACCAAACCAGGAAACAAGGAATTGGTTTAACCGGATATCGTTAGAAAGCGTTCCGAAAATCACTTTTTAAACGTTTAGGAAATTCGCTATAAAACGTTCCCGTAAATCGTATGAGATCATTTTGATCTGTTTGAAAACGTTTAGTGAAACTCGCCAATGACCTTCGCGTAAATCGTTTGAGATCGTTTCGATCTGTTTTGAAAAAACGTTCGTGAAACTCGCCAATGTCCTTTGCGAAAATCGTTTTAGATCGTTTCGATCTGTTTTGAAAAAACATTTCACGAAACTCGCCAATGGCCTTCACATAAATTATTTTTCAGACTTGAATAGCCTTTAGTGGGGTTGGGCCTTAGCCCACATTTACCCGATACCGACTCGGCGGCGGTGGCGCATGCGTGTGGGTGGTTTTAGTATCTCATCTTATGCATACACATGGTGTAGCCTCTTAAGACGAATCGGAAATATTAATGTATAGTCACATATACATGTTTGATTCACGATGTCAACTCAATGATAGTCGTACTTGACATCGATTATGTTCAAAAGAAACAAGACTGAATTAGTACACTAACCCAAAAATGAATTGCAATGATGAAATTAAAAAAAATAGAATTAATAAATTCCAAAAAATTCAGAATATAATCAGATAAAGTGCAATCACACATTTAAACAATTTATATAATTTGAATAAATTGTCTAAGATCTTTAAAAATAATTTTCCAGTTATTAACAAAGCTGAAAAAATTATAAATAAATTAGGAGATACTTTCTGAATTTCTGTTGGATAAACATCAAATTTCAGAACCAAAATAACCAGAAACGGATCAAAACAAATTGATCGTAGACAGATTGAAGATCCATATTCCTGTTTTTATAACACTTCACAAAAAATCAGTTTTCGTTATGTAATACATAAACGAAAATTTTCAGAATTAAGATTGTAGGAACGCATATTATACAATAGGGAAACTGATAAATTTGTAAAGTAAAATACATAAATAAACCGATGATCATAATATTAAAATGATACAGATACAAAAATTTGGGGAAGAACAGATTTGCAGAGGCGAGACACTCTTTCCTTAATTCTGAAAACGCCCATAGTGTGACGGTTGCATAGCGTTCCGAATCCAAGGATACAACTGCATTTTTCTTATGATTAGCATCACCCAAAATCATTTTTTCTGTGTTGTACTCTCATGGAGAAAAACCATAAGACAAGAGAAGAAAAGAAAGTGATGATTCATCTTCCTTCATATGAGAGATTGTTCATATATATATATAAAATGAGAGAGGAGTCACAAAACTTTTGTGGTCTCCATTTTCTAGGAGTAATGCACAATTAATTGCCAAATTAATTTGTGGTAATAAAGGAGAAGAAGATGTTATAGAATTGACTACATCAATTCTCAAATAATGATGATAATTATTCATTATTACTTTTTGACAAAATATAGAATTTATGTAGTGACAATTACATAAATAATAATTTGATGCAAAAAAGGTTATTGGGTCAAGACCCATCTACCCGAACCAACACTCAAATCTGAGTCCGAGCTCGATGGGACTCGACTCACCGCGCGCGCGTGCATATGGTTTCGTGTGAGTTTGCTCTTCTACCCACAAAGTGGTCCTAAAGTTTTGAACCTTGTTGGGACTTCTCCAACATATATACAAGAGGATTTCACCTCAAGTTTCCAATGTGGGATATTTGCCAGTTTTTACACTTAGCCAAATTTTAAAACATTTCAAGCTTTCCAAATCATCCACTTTGGATCTACATTTCTCATTCAAATCAACTCAGATTTTGACAAGTGAATACACTATGTTATAGTGCTCACGGCAGCGATTTCATCGTGTCCGAAATCCGGTCATTCCGACAGACGTCTCTGCCAGAAAATCCACCGGAAAATTGGTCAACGCCACTTCGTCAAAAACGAGTTCCAACACTCTATGGTGTCTTTCTCAACGGGATGATCAAGAAGAAGATAATAAGACCCATGCAGTTATCAGGAAGCAGATCAAGTGGATGACTCCGCATGACCCTTGGCTCAAGTTTAACATTTGAGTCTCATGGTCAAAAAGGAATCTGCTTGGAGGTGTCTCTTGGGTGTTAAGGAATGGGGCATGCATTGTTCTGCATCACAGCCGGAGAGCTTTCTTTAAGGTGGACTCTCTGCTTCAGCTTCAGATCAAAGCTCTGATGTGGGCTATCCAAGACATGATTGCTCTTCACCAAGCCAACATCATCTTTGGTATTCAAGCGCCGCAAATTGTCACAGCCATTCACAGACCAGAATCCTGGCGATCCTTCTCGTTCTATGTAGCGGAAATTTAGCATGCGTCAATTGCCATTCTAGGCTTTCTTATAGTGCTAGAAGTAGAAACTTCGAAAAGAGGTGTATCTCTCATTGTAAACTCTATGGCTCTTGATGGCCGCTTACGTTCTTATGTAGTGGATGGCCATCCGTTTTTCCTCGCGGATAAGAGATCTCTTGCCTCTTCTTAGAAGCTTTTTTGGTTTGATTAGCATTTTTTTGGAACATTACCTTATAACCCTCTTTTTTGTGTGTGAGGGCTATGCCCTGAGAGGCCTTTGTATCGGTGCTAATCTTCTAGACCATCTTGGTCAGCCTTGGCTACGATTCAGATTTAATGATCTTAACAATTGACAAACAAAAAAAAATTCCAATTTTTTTTTAAAAATATCATTCTTAAATTTTTTTCTTTAACAGACCATAATTCATTTTCGTAACTATAATCTTTTTGGATTACAAAAAAGTAAATAAAAAGGAACAACATGCATATAGAAACAAGAAATCATGTTTCTTCGACTATCCGTTGTTGACTTTCTCTAATCCGCCTGTAAAAAACAAATAAATACATAAAATTAGTAACAATGCTATATCTATTTGTTACATAATTGATTCTACCGTACAATAACTAAATACCTGGATTTTTCACTCGCGTTTCAGTTGCATCTCGATCTGATGAGACCAAAAATCCTCTCCACGTGGCCGTGGAGAAAGATATCCAAAAGGAATATGGGCTTCTCTTTCTCCAGAAAACGAAGGCACACACAAAACCGGCTGCATACAAAATTGATAAAATAAAATACTAGTAAACAAATCTAAATCTAAAACTAAAACCAAACAATTTTTGTCAAATCATTTTAAATGTATAAACGAAAAAAAAGAGAGAAGGAATTACCCGTCAAGAAAATCTTCTACTAACTGTCGGAACGGATGGTGAAGAAGATACGGTTTTATATACCGAACATAACTCTCCTACATACATATATTACACACATAGATAAGTACGATGCACATAATGTATACAAAGATATGTCAGATATGCACATAATATCTATAAGGGGTGGGCAAAACAACCAAACCAAACCGAACCAACCGAACTTAAACCGATCTAAACCAAACCATATTCTATATATAACCCAATCAGTTGAAGTTTTTCTCAACCAAACAGTTTGGTTTAGTTTGATTTAAAACCGAACCGAACCAATAAACCAATATGTTTTTTTGTTAATTAGTTAACTAATAATAAATATAAATAATTATGGTGGGATCTTCGGTTCTTCACCTAAAGCCTTTAAGCTAAAAGACCTAAAGCCTTTAGGCTAAAGGTCCTAAATCTCACAGATTTATACGTTTATCTAATTTTTTTATTTGAATTTCTTAGAGTTTCACCCTCCATCTCAGAATAGAATGATCTTCACACGTTTCGTTAAACATAAAAGCTTAGTTTTGCTAAGGTAAATGATTTTCTTATAATAGTTTTATATTTATGCTATAAGCCTATAATGGCTCATATAAGAGATGAATAAACATTGGCTTGTATAATTAACTTATATTTAAATGATTGATTTGTTGCATGTTCATTTTAGTGGCATGGGAGAGACGAAGCCATGATTTTTTTTACTTTTTTTTAATATTTTGATTAAGTGGGATAATTTCAGTTTAGTTTTAGTCTTTTAGGGAACGGTTTTTTTATGGTTTCGTTTTGTTTACGTTTCGTTAAGATTCTTGTTTAATAAGTTATTTTTTTTAAAAACCGACCAAACCAAATTACAACCGAACCGAACTAAACCTAAACCAAATACAAACCGAACTAAACTTATTTTGATTGGGTTCGGTTTGGGTTGGGTTCGGTTGGTATTGTCGTCCATGGCATATAAATCCCCCTGGCAGTGTGTTGCAACATTAAGGTAAGTAGAGTGCTTATAATATTGAGATTTTTCGGTTTGTGTAAGGAGTTATTGAATATGAGAGCTTTGGAGTTTCTAATTTGGGTAAGAAAATGTAAAAATGTAAATCGCATGCTTGAAATTGATCTTGGATTAAAAATATGTTCAAAATATCATGCTCAAAATGTGCACGAATGAATATTGATACTAAAAACGTATACGAATACGACATGCGCATAATCATTTAGTACATTTAATGTTTAATTTTTTTATATATTTTTATGATATAAATAAAAAGTCCATATTTCATATTTTGCCTAAGGTTGTCAATATTATAAACATGGAAAAAAATTTGAGCTATTGGAGACACATGCCTAAACTCCAAGAGATTGAGTAGGGCTCTCTTGGTTTGATCGAGAGACGCTTCAACACGGGTGAGTTTTCGAGGATGAACTTGATGAGATACAACTCGTTCTTGACACCACCACTGTTTGTCAACTCCACTGTTGCAAGCTTGCACAATCTACCATCAGAGAATTGCACCTCTCTTTCATTCGTGGCAGGAGGATGAAGATGTAAAGCCTGTACAAAACCATCTCAGGTTTGCAAAAACAGAGAAATAGACAAACATACAAGAAAAAAAGGCAGAGTAGAAAAGCATACCTTGAGGTGAAGCTCGATAAGGTTCTGAGCATTAACCATGACGTGAAAAACAGTAAGAACCTCATCTACTTTCACAAACTTCAGTTCCAGAGAAATTATCTTCAAATGGTTGAAAGTAGGAAGTGTTCTTTGTGCATGATCTACGCGTGTTCTTTGTGCATGATCTACGCTCAAATACTAAGAGAGAGAAAGAGAAGTCAATGAGATGAGTTTAGATTGCTACACACGTGTTAAAGATGGATTGATGACAATTTACCTCACTGAAACGAAACTGTCCGACAAATGTTTCAAGATTTGGCAGCCTTCCAATTATTTTGAACATGTTTGACTCGGAATCTCTCGAGAAGGGACCCAATGAGTTGCTGCTGTCACTCATGGAAACAAGAAGAGACACTAACTTTGGGCACTTACCAAGTTGTAAGACCTTCATCTTCCCTCGTATGCTCAAATACTTGAGACTTGGAGCTTCGTCAATCTTCAACAGAAAACAAACAACAATATCTAGAGTAAAGGACTCTCGATACTTGCAATGTGAAACCAGATTTCCAATATCAAATTTATTGAATCTCACATCTTCCAAGTGTAGTCTTCGTAGACATCGAAGCCCGGCAATGATATATTGTAGGCACTTCCAACGAGCCATGTCAGATTAGGGGAATCCAATATGGGGGGAATGTTGGGCCAGTAGTTGATGAAGCATAGATCCATTCCCCTAACGTTTTTTTCCACGAGAAGTCTTATCCAAGCATCCACCTCCGGACAACACCTCATCACCTGAGTCGAGAGTGAAATCTGACAAGTGTGCATCCTGGTGGTGACGCGTTTGTGTTACAAAATCCATTAGAGCTTCACGAGCATCCTTCATGCCACAACCATCCTCAAACCGTAAATGAATGAGACTCTCACACTACAAGAAAACATGAATTTTCCGACGTTCGTATCCGTCGGAAAAGCCCGTTTCCGACGGAAATCCTTCGGTTACAGCTAGTCGGAAAAAATGCGGTTGATAATCCATCGGAAAATTCCGACGGGTCACCGACGGCAATATTTCCGACAGATGTAAACCGTCAGAACAAATTCCGACGGATTACCGACGGCCCTATTACCGACGGATAATAAATCGAAATTAAGCGTCGGAACGGTGTCAGAATTCTATCGGAAAAGTTTTCGACGACATTCCGACGGCCAGTTATTCCCGACGAATTCTGACGGCCCTATTTGTCAGAATAGTCAGTTGGAAATCCGTCGGATAGTCGTCGAAAACGGTTCCGACGGTTAATATTTCCGATGGATATTCCGACGGATCGTTATTGGAAAAATCAGTCGGTAATCCGTCGGTAACAATTCCGACAACCCTCCGACGGATTTCCGACGGACAGTTTCCGACGGAATTCCGACTGATCTTTAATAATTTAGTTTTATTATTAACTAATTAATTAATTTTAATAAATAGTTTTATTATATAAATAATTAATTAAATTTATTTGAAATTTATTAAATATTAAAAAAGATTTAATTATTTAAAAATTCATCAAACATAAAAAAATATTCATTAAAACATAAAAAAATTGTTCATAAAAAAACATAAAACATTTTATTTAAACGGCCGGAGAGTTGTCGGGTTCGTCCGAGTTGTTTTTCCGAAAGAGATGGGGGAAGGCTTCCTGCATGGTGTTCTGTAACTCGCTGAGCTGAGACTGGGTTGAGAAGTACTGTGCGGTCTTTAACTCCGCGACCTCGTTGTCACGGTCTTTAAACCGTTTGAGTTAGCCTCGCGGTTTCTTCACGATACTACGAAGGATACCAATGAATCGAGGAAGAAGAAACCTGGGTCGGAAGCCCGCCTAACCCAGTGAACCGACCCTTGACTTGTCGAGTTTTCTACAAAATATTATAAATGTGTTAGTATTAAAATAAAATTACGGGGAAAAAATTTGAAAAAAAATAAAAACTTACAGCGAGAACAATTTGGTTGATCTCTTCCGTGGATAACACGTACTCGTTCGAGTCCGATGATCCGTAAAGAGTGAGCTGCGACATGGAAACTTCGTGTTCCGTCTTCTTCTACTTGCAGGTCTCGACAAGGTGTCGCATACTGGTTTTTTTTTTGGTGTGCCTCCTCTCGATCACTTTAAGGTAGTCGGGTTCTTTGCCGTCTGCCTGGACATGTACAATTTTGTTAAGTAAAAGTAGTAAAAAAAGAAATTAGTAATTAAAATCGTACCCCCGTGTTCTATACATAACATGTGACTGCACAGTTGCTAGTGGAAACGGAAACCGCACAATTTCTTCTAACCACGTGGAAAATATTTGTCCATTAACCTTCTCTGTCGTGACCTGCTCCAAAAAAAATTAATGTCAACTAAATCATTCATTATATATGGTAGCTTGTTAAAAACAAGGCAATTAAAACACTTACGTAATCTCTTAACCAACGTCCGAACTCTTCCTCTTTGAGCTCGATTAACTCGTCCTCTGTTTTGTTCGAAAAAGCAAAACGTTGATATGTCATATACATCCTGTGAGATTGAAGTGATAATAACGTTAACATATATTTAATCAAGGACCCAATAAATTGAATTAATAATTTGGTTCAATATAATACCTCTCATATTCATCAACTCCCTCGCAGTTTGTGAGAATATACATATGCAAATGATGTCGCTCCTGTGGTGAAAGTCTCCGATTCTTGCCTTTTCCACTAAGTTTTCTAATCTCTAAGAATATATGAGGAACATCGGACAGATAGAAAGGTACTACGCCTCCATCATCATTTCGAGTTGGTCTACGACTCTTCGTTTTGACTTGTGATGGAAAGTAGAACTCGGTAAAATGTGAGGTTTCTTCATTGATGCTCTGTGCGACAATAGAACCCTCCACTTTGCTCAAATTTTTCACCTTCTTCTTTAGATGAAACATATAACGTTCGAAAGGATACATCCAACGGTACTGAACAGGGCCCCCAAGCTCTGCTTCTCGAGGGAGATGAATTGTTAGATGTTCCATAACATCAAAGAAGGAAGGCGGAAAGATCTTCTCCAAATTGCAAAGGATTACGAGTATATTATTCGCAAGGTTGCAGATACCATCTGATGTAAGAGAGCGCGAACAAATATCTCAAAAAAATGCACCAATCCCTGCATAATAAGAATAACAAATGAATAAATAAAGACTAAAGTAATGTATATTTAAAGTGTTAAAATAAATTAATTTAATGATTGTACGTACGTACCTGCAATTGCTTCGTGGACATTACGTGGTAGAAGACATGCAAAGGCAAATGGAAGGAGGCGTTGCATCAAAACATGGCAATCATGACTCTTCATCCCAGTAAACTTCCCTTCTCCATGATCAACGCAGTTCTGAAGGTTAGATGCGTATCCATCCGAGAATCTAACAGTATCAAAAATCCAGTTAAAATCTCGGCCTTTGAAGGTTCATCTAACCGAAAAATTGGGACATGAGCCTTCCCGTTCCCTATCACATGTAGTGCTTTACGAGAACAAATGTCTGGCAAGTCTAATCTAGACGTCAAATTGTCCTTCGTCTTCCCTTGGACATTGATAACGGTGTTCATAATGTTGTCGAAAAATTTATTCTCAATGTGCATGACATCCAGGTTATGCCTCAAAAGATGGTCCTTCCAATAAGGCAAATCCCAGAAAATATTCCTCTTGTGCCAATTATGTACGTTGCCACAACCATCAACAAGATTATGTCCGTTACCACCACAATCAACCGTCCTCTCTGCACCAAAATCTCTGAACTGAGTCAACAAATACTCACCATCTAACTCAGGAGGTGGACCATCAACTACTTTCCGGTTCTTCCTAAAGAATGTCGTGCTTCGGCAATAAGTATGATCGCTTGGTAGGAATCACATATGACAATCAAACCAAGACGTTTTGCGTCCGTGCTTCAACTAGAACGCATTTGTGTTATCTTGACAGTACGGGCACGATAACCTTTCGTGCGTTGGTCATCCTGATAACATGTAATATGCTGGAAAATCGCTAATAGTCCACATTAGTACCGACCGCATCACGAAATTCTGCTAACAAGAAACATCAAACGCCTCAACACCTTGGTCCCATAACATTCGGAGCTCATAAATCAATGGCTACAAAAACACATCAAGTGATCTCTTCAGATTCTCTGGTCCAGGAACGAGAATGCTAAGGAACAAGAACTCTCGTCTCATGCATAAATATGGCGGCAAATTGTAAGGTGTTACAATTACTGGCCACAAAGAATATTGTCTGTCGGGCTTTCCAAAAGGGTTGAAACCATCAGTACATAATCCAGGGTATACGTTTCTCGCCTCATATGAAAAACTGGGATACATTGACTAAAAATATTTCCATGCTCTTGCGTCTGACGGATGAGCGATTTCTCCATCCGTTTTATGCTCTGCATGCCATCTCATTGCTCCCGCTATGCGCTCTGACTGATATAACCTCTTCAATCTCTCTGTTAACGGCAAATACCACATCCGTTTATATGCCACTGATGCTCTTCCACATGTTTCCTTATACCGAGGTTTGCGACAAAACGACATGTCGATCGGTCTGCGTCCTCTCTCCAGTAGAGCATACAATTGTCGATGCATACATCTATCATCTGATACGGCAATACTAGACATTGAACAAGTTTTTGTATCTCATAGTATGTTGCCAGTGCAAGATTATCTTCTGGCAAAATGTCTTTCACAAAATCAGCGATTGCAACCATGCACTCCTCACTCAAATTGAAATCCGTCTTTATACCCATCATCCTAGTTGCAGTTGATAAATGGGAATGTCCACCTCTACACCCATCATATAACGGATGTTTAGCAACGTCTAACATATCAAAGAATCTCCGAGCTTCTAAGTTAGGTTCTTCTCCTCTATCTCCATACTCAACAACCGATGGTATACTTTCACGAAATGCATCGTTCACCATCTGAACATGACCTACAGTACTTTCTACTTCCTTTGCAGGTTCTTCTAATCTAGCGTTATCCCCAATATACTGTTCACTAGTACTAGCATTATTATCCACTATTGTATCATTTTCTCCATGATAATACCAAATCTTGTAATCTGGCACAAACCCATGACAATACAGGTGTGACCATACTTCATCTATCACGATAAATCTACGATTCCGACAATTAGTACAAGGGCAATAGATTTTACCGTTTTTTGTTTTTGCTTTCTTCTGCGTACCTGCATATGCCATGAATTCATGCATACTTTCTTTGAATTCCTCTGTATCTAGGTCCGTGTCCGGAATTTGATGAGGCTTGTCCATCCATAATCGAAAATAATTATAAGGATCTGAAGAAGATATTTTTATAAGAAAATTGTAGATAATAGGTTTTTCTTTTGTGATTGTAAATGAGAGGGTGGATACGTTTTTATAAGGTAGATATTTATTATGTCGGCAGCCTCAACATCTGTCGAGTTACCGTCGAAAATCCGTCGGAAACTGTCCGACAGATCTATGTTGTCGGAAATCCGTCGGAAATTTCCGACGGGTGTAATTCTCATCGAAATACCGTCGGAAATTGGCCGACGGTTCTAAGTCGTCAGAAAATTTCGACAAATTTTTGACGGGTGAACTTTTTCGACGGATGTAATTTTCGTCGAAAGACCGTCAGAATTTCCATCAGAAATTACTTTGTTTTCTTGTAGTGTCATTCCATTAGTGTTTCCATTTCTTCGACAAGACGCAAGTTTGTACCGAAACTCGAATTGGTTGCCAAACGAGTATCTCTGTGAGTATGCTAGTGTGCAAATCTGAGATGAAATCTATCAAAAAAGAATAACCAACAAAGCACAGATAACTTGCCTAAGAAGTTAAGAACACGGTAACACAAGAAAACATATTTCTTACAAATTCAACACCAAAAGAGAGAAGAGAATAATAAACCCATACGATTTTATCTTGGAAAAATCCAAAAAAAAAAAAAAAAAAAACTAAAGATTTTACTTTGATAGTTCTAAGTCAAAGATGAACAGTATATCGCTTGCGTGTATGTTGATTTCGCTTGAAAACACAAAATTTTACACAAATTTTTTACAATTAAGCTGAGAAAAAACAGGAACAAAGACTGAGGAAGATCACAATTGAAAATTTAACCCAAGAGGCTGCGTTTTTTAGTTGAATTGGCTTCCGTCGGAGGTTTCTTGGGTTTCTTGGAATTCAGAATCCAACTGTAGTATCTTTGGTATTTCCACATATGAAATAAAATCAGAAAGAAACAGAAAAAAACGAATTTTGTTGTAAAAACCCACTAAAAAAAGAAGAAATTTTACCTTGATAAACATGAAGAAGTCAATTGATTTGGCTTCCGTCCTAATTTGATTTTGATTTTGATTTGGGTTTCAAAGAATCAGAATTCTAATTGAAGAACAAATTCAACTTTGTCTGTTATTTGTAAACCTTTGTCTCCATCCTCCCGGCATGTCGTCATCCAAAAATGGAAGTGTTACGATTTAAACTTTAATGAAGATACACAAATTAACGAACACTAAAATTGTTCACTTAGTTCACGGCCTCTAACCGCTACGTCTGGAGTGGATCCTGGATCCACAACATCCACTATGAAGAATCGGAAAACACCTCGGATATGGTTTACAAGATCAGTCACGTTTTACGAGCCGCCTCTAAGGCGCTCGGAATCCTCAAGATTCAGGATTGGGTATTCTTTGAGTTGTACACATGTATTTATAACCAATAAACCCTAGAAACTTCCTAAGGCCCAATTACTGGCCCAAGTCACATGTTGATTGAAGTATGATATCTCACAATCTCCACCTTCGGATTCAGATAACCCTCAACTTCTCCGCAACTCATAATACCTTTGTATTTCTTCTTGATTGCTTCTTCTGAGATCTCCATCTTGAGCTCAGCTTTAAGCCTCCTTGCGAATTGCCTCTTAGAACCTTTGACTCTTGGCTCTAGACTTGGCACTTTGATCTTCATGTGAACCTGCATAAGTTTGAACTTACACACAACAAACACCTTAGTAGATTAATCACCATAAATCTACTAAACCATCAATGACTAGACATCACCCTTGATGAGCTCCTTCCCGAGCCACCAACATCCCCATGTCTCTTCATGAGTTATAAAACCAGCTGCTACACTTCCTGTGTAAAGCTCAACTCATCATTGATCTCTTGATTCTTCATTATCTTTGTCCTTCTGCAAGTTGATTCACTTTGGTATTCTTTGATTCTTCTCATGTACACTGAGCTTAGTCAAACACTCCTTGAATTGTAAGCAGCTAACCCTGAATCATACATGGTTCAGACCTGAAACAATCCTTGATTCAACACTCTCTGGCAAAACATATCAGCCTTGAACTCCTTTTGAATCGCTGTTACTCCTAACAGAACACGCCATCCAACCATACTGCTGAACAGACTTTCGACACAGCCATGTTCATGCATCATGCTTTACAGAACCTTGCTGACAAACCAATTCCTCTTGAATCAACTGCAGAAAACCTCTAAGTCATTTATGCTTCATTTTCCTGAAACCGTCTCTGACTTACCAAGACGCCACTGAACCTGAACACCTTTTTGAACATCACTTTGCATCGATGCTATTGCATGCATAACCCTCCTCCTAACTCCACCTGGCTAAGAAGACTCTCGATACAAATACCTTTGTTCAACCTTTTGTTCAAATCCCTTCTGCATCAGCAGAACCATCCAACCAACAGACTCGAACTGTTTGGTAAACCTGTCTCACATCCACAACCTTGTAAAATGCCCGAGACACCACGTTACAGCATTTAGCACTTCATCTCTAGAACCCTTGAAGTTACTTCCTTGCTGCAAATATACCCTGCATTACATCACATATATGCAAACTCCACATATCCTTGGCACTAGTATCTTATCCCTTAGAGATCATACTGAATCTTCACCTTGTACTCATGAGCTTTCTTTAGGTGTGCCTCATTGTTACTTCATTTGAACTTCTTGCAAGTGAACCCTGCAAAAGATTCATCCACCAGACCTCTCTAAGATGCAAATATGTATAATAAACTTTGTTCTCTTTTCCCAATGCAGCTTTTTATCCTCTGCATTCTGATCCTTTCTTGGATCCCTCTTCAATTGCTAACACTTGCAACTGATATCCAGATGTCTTCACCACAATCAAGCAACAAAGCTGTAAAGCTTTCTTTCTAACCCCGGTTGCAACCTGATTATGCTTGAACCTGTAGACATCACCATCTGCTCCTGGACCTCTATCCACCAACTTGAGACTAAGCCTGCAAACCAAAACTTCTCAAACCTTAACCATACCAATTTGTTTTTGACCCCAACAGATTCCTTGATCTTGTTCCATACTCATTCTGCAACTCTCCTTGAACTAAATCTTGAAGCTTTTCTCGATATTCAACCAACCAATAACACACAGACAATTCAAACTTCTAAGGCGTCCCTCAGTCCCATGAATTCTCTTCCAATGGCAAATTTTTGAACCCTGAACACCATCTCTTGTGTTCTCCCGATACTTCAATTCCCTGAATTTTGCAGACCCTGAGCAACCATAAACAGCCAATCAAAATATCTCAAATGTACCTTGTGATTCGCACGGTTTGACCCTTGAGATTGAATTATCTGATTCTAATTCCACTATCTTGAATTTAACCAGAATCCCCTGAAAATAACTCAACCTAAAACCAATCTCTCTGTTGCACTTTTCTGTCTTCTCTGAATTATTTATGTCCCTCGAGCTCCTGTCTATTCTCCTTGCATGATTCCCTTCTGGAATTTTGGACAATTTATCTTTGATTAAAACTGAGCTTGTTTTAATCTCTCGCTCAACTGAAATTTTCTCCAAAATCTGCATAAATTCGGACAGGCCCACTTAGAGTTTAATTTTGGCCCAACTCCATTTTTTTTCCTTCCTGGGCCTAGTCCATCGTTTTTTTTTTTTCGGCCCATCATTGGCCCAACAGGAAGAGAACCCTAGCTGCTCCTCTTGTTCCTCGACGCGACTCTACCGCCGACACCGCCGATCTGCCTTGTCGCCGTCAACCTTCTCCTCCGGCAGTTTCCCTTAGGAACTCGAAGCCATTTCCTCTGGTCATCTCTGCGACCGCCGCCGAACCCCGACCCGACAAACTCCTTTCCCCGAAGCTTCTCCTCGTCGGTGTTTTTGTTCCCGACGATTCTCTTCGCCGCTGTTACGCGTAACCTTAGGCGCCAGCTTTCGACGTCGTCCGACTTGCTTCTACCTCCTCCGAAACCTCCAGGTGCCAGCCGCTGAGAAATATTCTCCCCGAAGCTTCTTCTTCTTCTCGTCAATGGCAATACTTGGTGGCACTCCTCTTCTCGACGCGACACCAGCGACTCGTGCCGCCTCCATCATCTGTCATTTCATTGGGAGATCTCGATCCGGTGATTCTCCTCTAAAGACCTCCGGAGTTTGTGACTCCACCTTTGCCTCCGACCAGAACCACCTCCGGCGGTCCTTGAACCGCCACCACCCCACTGAAAGCTCCGAACAACCTCCGATCTCAGCCACGAAACCCTAGCCTCCGTGAACTTCCAGAATCAGATTCTCTCTCTTAGATTAATTTTATTATTTTAATCATACTTAGAAAAATTGATTCACCCAGTTCCGATTTGACCCCTGTTCCGATTTGAAGCTTCAAAACCAATCACCAATTCTTTCAACTGTTTCTTCATTCCGTGAGATCTCGATGTTCCCGTCGAATCTATGAATCGGAGAGTTTGACGCTCTGATACCACTTGTTAGGATTTAAACTTTAATACTATTGTTCCAATTTATCTTCTATACACAAATTAACGAATACCAGAATTGTTCACCCAGTTCACGGCCTCTAACCGCTACGTCTGGGGTGGATCCTGGATCCACAACATCCACTATTAAGAATCGAAAAACACCTACGATATAGTTTACAAGATCAATCACGCTTTACGAGCCGCCTCTAAGGCGCTCGGGATCCTCAAGATTCAGGATTGGGTATTCCTTGAGTTGTACACATGTATTTATAACCAATAAACCCTAGAAACTTCCTAAGACCCAATTACTGGCCCAAGTCGCATGTTGACTGAAGTTCGATATCTCACAGGAGGCATAAGCAACAAAATTACTTAGTGAGAGCGATCATCCCGTCTCACGAGCCACAATCAGAAATCGCAAACAAACATCAATACATAGTCCAGAATATGCTTACAATGACAGAAAAATAGCCGCACATAATCACCCACGCTTATCATAAAATCTTCCTGCAACCAGACAAGACTCGGCGAGCATTTCTATCATAAATGCATTGTTGGATCTAGATTGCCGATAAGGTGAATCGATAACCACAGTTAGCCAACAGATACACAGACATGACAAGCAAACACGAGCAACGATCAAGCAATCAAGACTAAGTATCTATGCATGAAAACGACCCATACTAATGGCCAAAATCACGCACTCACCTTAGTTTCCTCGGATACGGTAAGAACATATTCTTACTCCTCTTGCTTTTCGATCGGTCGATCCTGCAGTCGATCCCTCAAACTGATTTCCCCCGAAAACTCCCTCGGATAATTCCTTCGATAGAACTCCTTCTTTCGGCAAAATTAAGATTCTCTTGGCTAGAATCGAATTCCTCTCGGCTAACTTCTCTCGGACTTTCTCTCCAACTTTCTCTATGATCTTTCTTAGTGTCATGTGAAAGTGAAGAAATGAGGCAGATATCTTTCTTAAAAAGACAAGTAATTGTTTCCCTCAGAATTAACCGTTCCCGTGAGTTTACTCAATCGATCAGATTGATAACCGCTCCCGCGCACTTTTCTCCGAGTTTCATCCAGATAATCGTTCGTGCTAATTTTTTTCCCGCGGATGATCAACTCTCCCGGATAAGTGCTTACTAACCATGTCTAAACCCGACACGGGCTGTCTGGTTCCGACCACCCTTGTTAAAAGTCCGACCAAGTCCCGAAAAACTCGGACATCTCATTTCAGCTGACTAAACTTCCCGAAAATCACAGCTAACTCGGCGAAAGTCCGTTTCAGCTCGGCAATCACCCGAACTGACTGATTTCCCCGGCTAAACTCAATCTTCCCCGAAACAATTAGTTTCCTCGAACATATAGATTCCCTCAGCCATTTCCCAGCTTCCCTCAGTTGATTCAAACTTCCCTCAGTTAATCCCTTTGATTTTCCCCAGTTCTTCTCGGCAAGTCTCATCCCGTCCTTACCCATTTTTCCTCCTTTGGCAGAATCGCGGAACACGGGTGTTACAGAAACCCCTTTTCTCATCGGTAATAGGAAGACCCCGAAGATAGTACCAGGTTTATCACGGGTCGGGGTGTACCCGACGTGATACTAGATCGCCGTGACTCGATGGACTGTGGGCTGCGTCACCACATATTGTTGGAGAACATCGGATAAGGTTGAAAGTGCCATCTCGTGTGCCTTTGTGGCTATGAGTTTGGATGTTGCTGAATCAGATTAAGTCTCTCTGGAACTGTGTATCGATCGACACTTGTTGTGTATCGATCAACACTTTTTGTGTACCGATCGACACTTGTTGTGTATCGATCGACATTTGTTGTGTATCGATCGACACTTGTTGTGTATCGATCAACACTTGGTGTGCATCGATCGACACCTACAATAGCATCGATCGATACTGTGCAAAATTCACTTGCATCGATCGATACCGTTTGTGCATCCATCGACACCTACAGTCGCATCGATCGATCTTGTGCAAAATTCTCTTGCATCGATCGACACCGTGTGTGCATCGATTGATACCTACAGTCGCATCGATCAAGTCTGTGCAAAATTCTCTTGTATCGATCGACACCGTGTGTGCATCGATCGATTTCAGATTCTCTGAAATTTTGTATCGACCGGGTTAGGGTTTGTGAACGCCTAACATCAAACACATTGGAGAACGGTTTGAAGAACGCTCTGCGGAGGTTACTGTTAAACGCTTTATCGCGTCTCTCATAAACGCCTTCAAAAGGTTTAAAATTGCGTCTAAAACGCTAATCAAACGCGTTTCGAGAAACCGTTTGACGAACGCTCTGAGGAGGTTCGAACTTGAACGCGCGTTTGCGGTTCAAACTTTAGAACGCGCACATGTGGTTCTAGTCGGTTCGATTAGCAGATTTTTAAATTGGAATCTAATTCCATATCGATATTTAAAGATATTCACCGACTGTATCGGTTTTGACTTCCGATTATTTTGCCAATCGGTTATTTGCAAAGACGATCACTTTTGTTTTTCAAAAGCTGTTGGATTGTTTTCTTGGTTTAAAGATGTCGGTCTGGTTACTGAATCTTGATCAAGTGGTTTAATTAATTGGTAGACACTATGTTAGTGGGACAATTAATATTTGGTAATTATTTATGCAATACGTTTCTTTTTTTATTAAAATGAAACATGTACTGTTTATGCAGTTCAAATATTATTTGTTATTGCATATATATATATATATATATATATATATATATATATATATATTGAGCCTCTATTGGGTTCTTGGTTAGTATATTAATTTGGTTTGTTTTTCTTGAACAAAATCAAATTTTAATATGACTAACAACACCGATGTGATAATTGTTAGATTCGGTGGTGTAAAAGACAATGGAATTGCTCAAGCCAATTTAGTCGAGATAGACATGTGTAATGTCATCCTCAGAAAAATCTGATTTATGGCTGATATATTATGGTTTTTACCCTATTTAAGCCATGATATAAGTCTTTTTTATAGAGTCTTTATAGTATTTCTGAGTCTTTTAGAGTATTTCACAGGTCATAGCACGTTGAGAACATTATTGGAGATATTGGAGCTTTCTGGAGCATTTGGAGCAAAGCATAAGTTTGTGTTGCTGAGAACCCGACATGAAGCCTTGGTATCGATCGATACCCATTGCAGCAAGACATGACCCGAGAGTTTTCCAAGACTTGAAGAATTGCAAAAGTGCCCAGAAGTCTTTAATAATTACAAAAAACCCCAATTCGTGTTTTAGGTTATTTATAGGGATTTTTACAACCACTTTTAGGCTATGCTTTATTTTGTATGCTTTATTTTTACATTGGTTTTGTGAGGAAGACAAATCTGAAACTCCCTTCGTCTGAGATCGGATTTGAAAACCTCTTGTTACTCTTTATATTTTATTGATGATTTATTCAGTTATGTTGATTGTTTCATTCTCCATGTCTGAGTAGATCCACTTTAGGTTCAGGGTTCTCATAAGAGTTTTCTCTGGATGCTAGGTTGATTAATTTATAGGATTCACAATCTGAATTAGTTCTTCACCATAGGTTGTGTTCAAAGCTAATTCTAGGTTGACGAATCTAGAACTTAGATCTTAGAATAATTGATTAGGCACGACAGTGCGATTAATTACCTGATAGAACCTTAGGTGAGCAAATTGATTATTCGCAAAGAGATTTGGTTTAATTGATTTGTGAACATATCAAACCTGATATTAAAGCTGATTTAGACTTATTCGCAAAGAGATTTGGAATGCCTAGGATTTATATTTAGATAATTCTCGCAACGACAGTTGGTTAATTATACCTTTGTGATTTGAGTTCAAGAACTGCGTTAAATCTGAATCCTGCTAGTTAGTTTATCTGCATTCATTGATTTCCTGATAAATACCCTAGGCCTATATTTCCTCCAACTGAATTACAACTCTTTTAATTTCTGCACTGCTTTCAATTACACCTCTTGGCTTAGCTTAATTCGATACTATACAATCTATTGTGCATCCCAGTGAGTCTTTGTGGTTCGATCCCTTGCTATACTATAATTACTGCTTTAGTACTTTTAGGGTATTAATTTGAGCATATCAAATTTGGCGCCGTTTCTGGGGACTCAATTCGCCATTAGATTTTAGTTTGAGAATTTTGACTAAGTTCGTCGGTATCGATCGATACTCTGTAGTATAGGTCGATACTCGTCGTCTTCTTTTGTTGATATCGATCGACACCACTTGGTATCGATCGATACTCAATGTTTTTTTTTGGTTACTTACATGCCTTGTCTAGTGCTTTGGTTTCAGGTGTATGCCCGTTCGTGAAACCAGAAGCAACAAGAGCACTCAGCTAGTTGAACTGTCATTGGAACAGCTATCTCTTGTGGAACGCACAAACAGAAAGACCAAGCAAACATCAGGGATGAACAACCCAATGGTTTTAAGAGCTGATGAAGCTGGAGTTCTGAGAGACCAAGAGGGTCATGTGTGCAATGAGGGAGGGCAGCGACTTGATGAAGCTGGAAACGTCGTTGTCCCTGCTGCTGTTATTGAGATTGTCGCGCCAGCTGGGTGCGCCAACGTTGGGAATGCTGCAGGTGATCGAGTTAGGACACTTGGCGAGCACAACAGACCTGATCAGTTCTATGCTAATCGATCTGCGATTCGCATCCCAACTTTTCAGAGGAACGATTTCGAGCTGAAGCCTGCGTACTATGCTCTCGTGAGTCAGAGTCCTTTCCATGGCCTACCTCATGAGCATCACATGGATCATATCGAAAGGTTCGAGGATTTGGTCACTGGTATGAAGTACAATGGAGTGCCCAATGAGTTCCTATTCTGCAAACTTTTCTAATACTCTCTTGATGGGGATGATGCTTATTGGCTGAAGCAGTTAGATCCTGGTTCGCTAACTACATGGGATGAGACGAAGAAAGCATTCTTGTGCAATTTATATGATGACGCGAGATCCGAAGAGCTCATGAACAAAATTTCCCAGTTTTCTCAAGGTCCAACAGAGGGACTCAAGGCTGCTTGGATTCGTTTCAAATCATATCAGAGAGATTGTCCGCACCATGGGTTCAATCAGGTTCAGCTGCTGGGTATCTTCTACAGAGGGATCGATTGGAGGTACCAGATGGCTTTGGATACTGCGAGTAATGGGAACTTTAACACCAGGTATCCAGATGATGCAGTCGTGCTGATTGAGAACTTGGCGTCTAGCAATAGCACCAAGAATGCTGATTTCGAGCGGAAGAAGCAAGCTGGAGGAATTGATGGATCACAGATTGCTGCAGTTCAAGCCAAGCTGGATATTTTGATTGGGAAGTCGAAGAAGGCTGTACACTTTGCTGATGGAGTCAATAATATCGGTGGAGATGAACTGAAAGATTGTAACTACGTTGGTGGTTCTGGATTTCAGGGTCAGCAATTTGGGTACAACAACAACCGGAACTTCAGCAACAACACTCGAAATTACGGGAATTCTTTATACCAGCCCATCTCTCCAAAGTCTACGGACAATAAGATGGAATCCATGCTTGAGCAGATTCTTCAGGGACAGCAAAAACTGCAAGTGGATTTCAATGGGAAGATTGACCATATGTACACTGATCTCAATGGGAAAATTGACCACCTGAATGGGAAGATTGAAGTTGTCAACCTTAGTCAGGGGAAGCTGGAAACTCAGGTCGCTCAGACCGCATCAGCTGTGCAGAGGCAAGAAGGTTTTCTTCCAGGGAGAACTGAAAATCCAAGAGCACACGTCAATGCGTTCTCCTCAAGTGCAGAAAATTTCGATGAGGATCCTGAAATTGCCAGGGCATCGATCGATACCCCCAAGTGTCAATCGATGCTGGTTACAATTCTGAAATGGGATACTTCCAAAACCCGTGTATCGATCGATACCCCATTGGTATCGGTCGATACTGAGGCGATTTTTGAGGAAACACTAGAAACTTCGACTGTGGTGCCTAAAGAAGTTCAAGAACGATTCTATATACCCATGATACCTTATCCTATGCCTCATATTATGACAAGGAAGGAATGGGAGGACGCTAGATGCAAGGCTCTGCTGGATAAGCAGAATGTGGAGCTTCGTTCTGATGATGATGTATATGCTAGGGACGATTCAACTGCAATAGTATCGATCGATACCCTACTTGGTATCGATCGATACCCCTCGCAGAACGAGCTAGAAACTGTGAAAACACCTGAGTTGATTGCAGAAAGAGTTCGTAATCCCAAGAAGCTGAATCCTATTCCTAAACACCTCAGAGATCCTATCACTCCAAAGCAGCTGCGTGGCTTTGAGAAGATGGTACGAAGGATTTCCCCTGAATCAACCTTTGAAGAAGCTCTAGAGTGCCGTCCTCTGCTAAGTCACTTCAAAGATTGCAGAGAAACTGAGGAAGAGATTAAGGCACTCTTCATTAAGGCTAGAGGTACACCTCCACTGAGACAGTTGACTAAGAGGGAAGACCCATGGATCTTCTCAGTTCCATGCTCTATCTCTAGAGTTGAATTCAAAGAGTCTCTCGTTGACTCAGGAGCCTGCGTCAATGTCATGTCCAGGGCAATTGCAGAGAGATTGGGAGCTGATATTCAACCTCCGAAGACATCTATCACGTTCGCAAACGATTCTACCTCTCTTCCATATGGGGCAATCGCTGATTTGATGATCACAATAGGAGATTGCCTGGTTCCTACTGATTTTCAGGTTGTAGAGATGAATGCAAAATCTCGTACGCAGTTGATTCTCGGAAGACCGTTCATGGCTACGGTTGTTGCCATTATGGACACACCCAGCAAGCACATCTCATTCTCATACATTGACAAGGAGGTGTACTACAAAGCCATCCCTAGAGGAACTCCCACACGTATCTCTTGCATCGATGTTGTAATAGGAGCGACGTTGATATCAGATCCTTTGGAAGAACCTCCTGACGTACCCACTATCATAGACGTTTCAGCTGAATCACCCAACATCCCCAAGGAAGTTGTCAAGAAGGCCAAGGCAACAAAGAAGAAAGCTAAGAGCAAAAGAATCGAGAATCTCCATGTCACTTTGATCCCTCAAAAGTGTGATGGAGATTCGATTGAGTACAAGGTGAGGTGCAAAGGAGCCTCGAAGCCATTCTCTAAGGCTAGAGTTCTTCTTATTTCTGAGCTGAAAGAGAAAGGAAAGGAGTATGTGGAAGACATGTTGAGCAGAACTCTGAATCTAGCAATGTCAAGTTGTGGAGCCTGTTTTGGTGCAAGCTCGCATTCTTATCATGCCTGAAGGGCGTTACAGTCAAGCTATTGACGTTAAACGAGCGCTTGGTGGGAGGCAACCCACTGGTGAGTCTGTTTTTGAGTCGTTTTTCTTTTATTTTTCATTCGTTTTGTGTTTGTGTCAGGATAAACAAGGAGCAAACTCGAAATCGTCTGAGTGTCGATCGATACCCTTCAGTATCGATCAATACCCTACGCGATTGAGACAGGTTCATGTCGATTTAAGTTTGGTATCGATCGATACCAGGCTGTGTGTCGATCGATACTCAATGTTCCAGCACGGTAACTTCTTGTTTTTCCCAATTTTATTATGTTCTTTTGTTTTCTTTTACTGACTCTAGGCTTGATAACACTGGGGACAGTGTTGTTCAAGTCTGGGGGAGGTGTCTGCTGACATTGTTTTTGCTTTTCTTAGAGTCATAAAATAAAAAAAATTGTCATTTTATTGAGTCAAAAACTTGTTGGAGATGATGATCATGTGCTTGAATTGTTGTTTTGATTTTGTTTTTGAGTGACCAGTGTTGCAGGATCAGCTCTAGATCGACTAATGAAAAATCCAAGGACTGACCAGTTGACTAGAAATTATCCATGTTTCCAGCAGAGTTCTTCTGAAACCTGAGCCAACTTTTGCACTTCATCGATATGGTTAGTGTTCATAGAGCTTGATTCATCATTCATATCTGCCAAAGGAACCCATATGTTTAAGATAATGGTATTTCTCTCCCTGTTACAAGTAATAAGAGCATAAAAGATGAAATGATTTTCTTCTGAGTAGAGGGTTAGGAAAATTTCCAGCGATCCCATTATTCTACTTAAGAGGGAATGATCACAAAAAGGTTGAAAGCGAGGTTAGGAAAATTTCCAGTGATACCACTATTCGCCTACACCTTTGATTACTTTTGAGGGAAGAACCAGGGATACGGTGGCTAACACCATCAATACTCGCGTCTCGAACCTTAATGTGTAAATGCAAGGAACACAATAAGAAATAAGTCTGGGGGAGAGAAATAAAACCAAAAAGTGTGAAATAGAACCTTGTCATGATATTGTATGGTAAAGAATCTAGAAGGTTCTTGAACATTGGCTGCAGCGATGGAACTGGTGATGAGGGTTTTATTTGAACAATGCTGTGGGATAATGTGTGGAGTCTGGGAAAGCTGCGAATGTCTATGGAGAAGTACATGGTTGTTAGATCAAAAGCTGATTAGGTGACATTTGGGTGCTTGGGAAAAGGATCTCTGCGATGGTTCCTGAACAGGTGAGTCTCCGCGTTTTCAAACCTCTTTCTCTGGTTTGGTATTCTATTTGCTTGAGGGCAAACAAAGGCTAAGTCTGGGGGAGTTGATATATCATGGTGTTTACCCTATTTAAGCCATGATATAAGTCCTTTTTATAGAGTCTTTATAGTATTTAGGTGTCTTTTATTCAGTTATGTTGATTGTTTCATTCTCCATGTCTGAGTATATCCACTTTAGGTTCAGGGTTCTCATAAGGGTTTTCTCTGAATGCTAGGTTGATTAATTTATAGGATTCACCATCTGAATTAGTTCTTCACCATAGGTTGTGTTCAAATATAATTCTAGGTTGACGAATCTGGAACTTAGATCTTAGGATAATTGATTAGGTACGACAGTGCGATTAATTACCTGATAGAACCTTAGGTGAGCAAATTGATTATTCGCAAAGAGATTTGGTTTAATTGATTTGTGAACATATCAAACCTGATATTAAAGCTGATTTAGACTTTAGGATTCGCAAAGAGATTTGGAATTCCTAGGATTTAGATTTAGATAATTCTCGCAACGACAGTTGGTTAATTATACATTAGTGATTTGAGTTCAAGAACTGCGCTAAATCTGAATCTTGCTAGTTAGTTTATCTGCATTCATTGATTTCCTGAGAAATACCATGAGCCTATATTTCCTCCAATTGAATTACAACTCTTTTAATTTCTGCACTGCTTTCAATTACATCTCTTGGCTTAGCTTAATTCGATACTATACAATCTATTGTGCATCTCTGTGAGTCTTTGTGGTTCGACCCCTAGTTATACTATAACTACTGCTTTAGTACTTGTAGGGTATTAATTTGAGCATATCAATGGCACAATGCTAACTAGGCACGGATTCACCGTCAATTTCGAGGCTGATTAGCTTGTATTGACAAAGAATGGTGCCTATGTAGGCAAAGGTTTTGTTAAGGACAGACTGGGCCAAATTAACTTTGAGACAGTCTTACTTAAAATTAATGTAACCAATGTTATTGAGATTAATGAGAAAGAACCAGTTGCTTATGTTGCTGAATCTCTTACTATTTGACCCAAACGTTTCGATCATGTTATATCCGAATCTATGAGTAGATTGAATGAGATCCCGAAATACAAAATAAGCAAAGATAAGTGTGAGTCTTGCGTTCAAACCAAACTCACTAAAACGCCATCATCGAGCGAACTTCTTGGTTTGATTCATACAAGAGGTGGTGAGAAATATTTCATGACTTTCATTGAGGATTGTACGAAAAAAGTTATGTCTAGTTTCTAAGAAGCAAATACGAGACCTTGGAAAACTCAAGGAGTATAAACTCGAGGTTGAAAACCAAATCGAGAGAACTATCAACATAGTTTGAAGTGATAGAGGACATGAACATGGTATTATACATCAAACGATGATTCTTTATTCACTTGAATCTAAGAGTTGCGGAAGAAAAAATATGAACTCTTAATGAGATGATGAATGCAAAGATGCATGATTCTTAGTTATCTCAAGAAATGTGGGGGGGGGGGGGGGGGGAAGCTTTACTTACCACATAAAGTTATTGGTAAATTACCATATGAACTTTGGAAAGGTATTATACCTTCCTACAAATACCTGAAAGTGTGGGGGTGTATGGCAAAAGTTGCAGTGCCACCTCCTAAAAAGGTCACAATATTGGACCTAAGACGGTGGATTGTATTTTCATCGGATATGCACACAATAATAGTGCGTATCGGTTTCTGGTTCATAAATTAGACGTACCGGATATCCATGTTAATACAACCATGGAATCAAGGAATGCTTCTTTGTTTGAGCACGTTTTCGTGTAAAGATAAAAATCTGAAACGAACTCGTGAAGAAAGAGATGCAATTACCTCTGTAAATGAGGCGAGCACTTCTGGTACATTTTTAGATGATGCAGAAGAGGTTAAAGATGAACCTAGACGTAGCAAAAGATCTCGTAAGGAAAATCTTATGGTGAAGATTTCTTAATGGTCTTTCTTTTAGAGAATGAACCAAGAAATTTCACTGAAGCCATGTCTACACCAGACGCTCCTTTTTGGAAGGAAGCAGTTAATAGTGAGATCGAATCCATTATGTAAAACAATACATATGAGATAACTGATCTACCACACGGGTTCAAAGCCCTAGGGTGTAAATAGATTTTCAAAATAAAGTTGAAAACCGATGGCTCAATCGATAAGTACAAGGCTAGGCTTGTGGTGCAAGAATTCCGGCAAAAAGAAAGCATGGATTTCTTTTACACCTATTCTCCGGTAACGAAAATAACTTCAATTCAATTGTTGATCGGAATTGCAGCATTAAGAGACCTAGAAATCCATGAAATGGATGTGAAAAACTGCCTTTCTAAATGGTGATTTAGTAGAGGAGATCTATATGAAACAACCTGAAGGGTTTGTTATCCCAGGACAAGAGCACAAAGTCTGTCGACTTGTGAAGTCATTGTATGTACCTAAACAAGCTCCGAAACAATGGCATGAAAAGTTTGACAGTGTAATGATGTCAAATGGCTTTCACATAAATGAATGTGATAAGTGCATCTACAAGTACTCCACATGGATACGTGTTGTTGTGTTTGTATGTGGATGATATGCTCATCATGGGAAGCAATAAAGACATAATCAAACAAACGAAGAACATGCTCAGTGGGAAGTTTGATATGAAAGACATGGGATTAGCAGATGTAATTATAGGGATTAAGATTATTCGAAATTCAAAAGGAATAATTTTGTCTCAAGACCATTACGCTACAAAAATCCTAGAGAGGTTTAAGACCTACTCAAATGGGACTGCAAAAAACTCCACACTATCCTCAACTTCATTTGACAAAGAATTCAGGTGAAGCTGTGTCACAACTGGAGTATGCAAGAGTCATCAGAAGTCTTATGTACTTGACAAATTGTACTAGACCAGATTTAGCGCACTCAGTAAACGTACTAAGTCGTTATACGAGTAATCTAGGTCATACTCATTGGAGGGCCATAACTAGGGTATTAAATTATCTACGATACACTAAAAGTTATGGGCTGCACTTCGGTAAAGAACCAGCAGTTCTGGAAGGGTATAGTGATGCCAACTGGATTTCAGATTCCAGAAACTCCAAATCCACGAGTGGATATGTCTTTACTCTTGCTGGTGCAGCAGTATCCTGGAAATCTTTCAAACAAACACTCTTGGCCAGATCAACCATGGAGTCAGAGTTTATAGCTTTAGATAAAGTTGCAGAGGAAGCATAATGGCTTCAAAACTTTTTGGAAGATATCCCAATGTGGGAAAAACCAGTGTCAGCATTACGTGTACACTGTGATAGTCAGTCGGCTATTTCTCGGGCACTGAGTAACTTATATAATGGTAAATCTCGTCACATAAGAAGACGACATAAGACCATTAGACAATTGATCTCCACTGGTGTACTTACGATAGATTACATCAAGTCGGCTGATAAATTAACGGATCCGTTCACCAAAAGTGTGCCGCGAGATCAAATTGTAAAATCATCGAAAAGAATGGGTTTAAAGCATATCGACAAAGATGACGTTTGACGGACACCCCACCTATGTGACTGGAGATCCCAAGATCTAGGTTCAAAGGGAAAACAAAGTTGAGCTGATTCAAAATTGAGCACTGTGAAACTATGTCTCTGCCCAGTTCCTAGGATGATAAAACAGTGCTACCTGTGAATATTGAGGTTAAGCGTTGACTTTTAATGATTCCATAGCTTTGTAATAGTGGAGTATGACATGATACGTCTGAAAACAAGTTGATGGAAGATCACCTAGTGAGTGTGAAATGAGGGCCGTTTCTAGGAGGATGAAAGAGAAGGCTATATTCTCCAAGTTCACTCACGATAAACCAGGAATGTTCAAGGCTAAAATGAACACAATAGAGAACAAAGTTCTACGAGAAAATGTCGCTGTGCGATACCTGTTGTCTAGGTTTATATCAAAATATGGGTGGTTCAAGACATCATGTTCACCTCCCGGCCGAGTAAACCCGACAAATATTAAAAATGATTGGTTCAAAGCTGAGAAACGCTACCTCTCAGATACAGTTACATTTTCGTATACTCTCGAAAGTCTGTCTACGTCTAGTCGAGTCATAGTCTAGAGTGGTCAATTCTTGTCTAGTTTATCGATTTTATTAAGCAGTCATATGTTTAGAGTCATTTATATTCATGTGGAGGATTGTTGGAACAAATTTTTCAAGCAAGTGTTGTTGAAAGTCAATTTTGTGAAATCAAACATTGGGCTTTACAAATTTGTTTGAAGTGTGAATAAGAAATGGGTTTGACCCATCCAAATGAAATGTTTTCATTGGCTATAACTAGTGTAAGGGAAGTGCAAAAGTCCCACATTGGAAGTTTCAAAACTTTTCCACAAGTAAAAATAAGACCACCTCTTATTTGTGTTTCAAAAGGATTTGGAGAGAGAGAAGAAAAGACCACACGCGCGCCGCCGCCGCCTGGCCTGGCCGTGGCTCGTGGGTCGTTGCTCGTTGCATTTTTTAAATTGCTCTTAGGGCTCTTGGGCTCTTGGGCTCTTATATGATTGATGGTCGTTGGGCCTTCGAATGAACAATCGTTTTTTTGGCCGATTTTAATCGCCGCCCTTCTAGAATATTCTGCGAAACTTGATGAGCAAGGCCGAACCCTAGCCTCTCTTCTCCTATATATATCCATCGATTTTCTTCAAAGAAATCATCCGATCAAACACTAAAAACACATCCGAAAATTTCTAGCAAAAGTTCAATTCCCTACTGCTTAGAGTAAGTCATTATTCGAGGGTATCGTAGTATAATGTTCGACAGATCTGTTATCGAGTGTTTGCGATAACGGATTCACTTAGTTGTATCATGGGACTCATGAATCTAAATTATACCGTCGCACTACGGGAGATTCTTTGAGTTAAGGAAAGTGATTAATCTCGCCTCTAGTGTTTATCTCTGCTTTCTCATTTTATTAATCTTGTTGTTTCCTTAACGTTTATTTATATATTCATGATTAAATCAAATCATGTTTATTGTGCGAATTTTTAGTCCCATAACTAGTTCACTCACCTTTCATTATTTGTTACATGTGACCAGTAGTTAAAGAAGGGGTGAATTACACTAAAATGCACTTTTGCCACTTTTAGTTACAAAAAGGCACTTTCAACTCTTAAGGCACTTTTTTCACTGTTCATGGGTATGAAAACCCAATTTTGTCCTTCTTTTTTCTTCATCTCTCTTTTTCTCTTACGATATTTCTCTCCCTTTTCTCTCACATCTCTCTTTTTTACATCTCAACTTAAACCAATAAACCATTTCTCTCACATCTCTCTCTTTTACCCCACTTGATTTGTTTTCTATTTTTTTATAATGTGAAAGACATAAAATAATTTTCTTGAAACAATATATGATAATTCTATTTTTCCAACAATTTAAGATCCATTTTGCTATAGTTTTGATGTGAAACAAGAAATCTACTTGTAAATATCAAGAACTACATCTACACATGACATCCACACGTGACCATCCACACATGGCCATCAGTAAATTATTATCCACACATGACCATCCACACTAGAAAATCAAAAATTAGAGTAAAATAAATATTACCCAACTTGATTTTTTTTCTATTTTTTTATAATGTGAAAGACAAAAAACAATTTTCTGGAAACAATATATGATAATTCTATTTTTCTAACATTTTAAGATCCATTTTGCTATAGTTTTGATGTGAAACAAGAAATCTACTTGTAATACTTGTAAATATCAAAAACAACATCTACACACGACCATCCACACATGACCATCCACACATGACCATCAGTAAGGTATTATCCACACATGACCATCCACACTAGAAAATAAAAAATTAGAGTACAATAATTATTACCCCACTTGATTTGTTTTCTATTTTTTTTATAATGTGAAAGACATAAAACACTACACCAAAACAGGGTTTTTGCTACTGATTGTTGCTACTGATTAGGTAGTCGGTAAATTTACCGACTGTTTCGCTACTGATTTCCGACTGATTTGCGACTATTTTCAAACAGTCGCACATCAGTAGGTATTTAGTGACTAAAAATTCCAGTCGTTAATTAGTAGCCGTTTTACGACTGATTAGTGACTGAATTGTAGTCGGAAACATGCAGTAGCTAATCAGTAGTAATTTTAGCGACTGATTTGCTACTGAATTCGGTGGATCGTAGAACAGTAGCAAATCAGTAGCAAAACAGTAGCAAAAAGTAGTTACAAATCTAAAAATTTCAAATATAGTCAGTTTATAAATCATAAATTCTAAATCCCAACCACAAACCCTAAACCTTTAACCCTTAATCATAAACTCTAAATCTTAAATTATAAACTAGATCTTACACATAAACATCAAATAATATACAAAAAATCCAACACTTACAAATAATATACAAATAACATTTTATCTGAAATTGATAGATTTAACTAATACATATAAAAATTTTAAGGTTGAATTTATTTGGTTATAACAGTCACAAAGAAAAAAAATTCAATTTTTTTCAAAAAATCCAACAACTATAAACAGTATTTGCAATCTAATTGATCGACGTCAAAATGAAAAAAGGGTTTCCTTAATCATAAACTTTAAATCTCAAATTGTAAACTAGATCTTACACACAAATATCAAATAATATACAAAAATTAAACATTTACAATTTTTTTAAAATATAATCATATTATAAATCCTAAATTCTAAACCCTTAACCCTAAACCTCTAATCCTTAACCCTAAACCTCTAACCCTTAACCCTAAACCTCTAACCCTTAACCCTAAACTTCTAACCTTAATCATCAAATAATATACAAAAAATAAACATTTACAATTTTTTAAAAATATAATCATTTTATAAATCATAAATTCTAAACCCCAAACACAAACCCTGAACACTTAACCCTAAACCTCTAACCCTTAATCATCAAATAATTTACAAAAAAGAAACATTTACAATTTTTTTAAAATTTTATAAATCCTAAATTCTAAACTCCAAACACAAACCCTTAACCCTAAACCCTAAACCCTAAACCTCTAACCCTTAACCCTAAACCTCTAACCCTTAATCATCAAATAATATACAAAAAATTAAACAATTACAAATAAAACTCTTACACTATCCATGAACCTAAATCTCCACTACATTTTCTTATACCTTTCAAAAATCTGTTTGGTTCGATCTTGTAGTTTTCAATTTCTTGTAATCTTCATAATCAATTTAACAACAACAACAAAAAAATACTCTTCTAAATCTTTTTTTCTTGGTTTTTCATTGGTTACTCAATAAAGACTAGGATCATGCTTTTCCACCGTTGATAAGATTCAATCCAACGCACCCAAATCTTCCACCTCTTTTTTATTCTTGTTATTCAATCCAACGCATGAATCAGTTTGACTTGCTCCTCCTTTCTTCTCACAAACTACTCGCACTCGAAAGGATCTAGGGTTTCAGAAGTTTTCAGGAATCTAGAGCAACAATGGCGAATCAAGTGATTTCAGGCTTCAAAGAAACCGCACAGTCGATCTCCATCGCCGCTCGTCCCTGGAGTGAATTTCTAGATCTATCCGCTTTGAGCTTCCCTTTCTCCGTCGCCGACGCCACCACGCGCGTGACGCAGAACCGGTCTTTGTTTCTTGCTTTTTCGAGATCTCTTTTCACCCTCGTCCTGTTTTTCTCATCTGAATCGCTCCCTTCTTCGTCAATCCTAGCAGTGACAGAGCTTTCCGGATCCACAGTGGAGCTTGTTTTGGAGACCGGCTTTGATTGGAAGATGCATCTCGAAGTCTCAGGCGATAGATTTTTCAGATCTTTTCCGATGCCACGGGTGAGTGATTCGATTCCGTGTTCTCATCTGTGACAGAAAACTGAGATCTCCATCTCGCTATTGTTTCTTTTCTCGGTAAGTTTCTCTCTCTTTTTCTTCTTCTTCTGTCGAGATTCAACGTGTAGTCTCATTGCCGATGGTGAAAATGGTCCTTTTTGTTTCCCAAGTTTCTTATGGAACGTGTTCGATGAAATGTCTCAAAGAGTATTTTTTTGGATTCATAACGAAATGTCTCAAAGCTTTATTTTTGTTTTCCTTGATGATTTTTTTATTGCGTTTCTGACATGAATGTGATCTAGGGATCCTTAAAAGTTTCCGTTTTCGTGTATTCACCAATTGTGCCCGTTCAAATTGTAGAAACTTTGCCCAGATTCATCTGGATCTCATGCTGATGTCTTAGTTTTAAATTCGAAATTTCCTGTCTTTAGAGACTAACGTTATGAAAATTCGTTGCTTAGAGTTGATCGCAGTGACATAATAGAAACCTTAATTGCAGGGACTACTGTATTTCAGCATCAAGTTCTTACCTTTGTATGAGGCATTTACCATTTTAGCTTTAAAGAATGTATCTGCGTCCAGTGGTTGAAGTGTTTTCTGCCCTTTTGTTAAACTTATCAGCCTACAATGTGTGATTTTGCAAATTGATTTGATTGATCATGTTTCATTGTGTTTTCTTACTTTTAACAGGTAGTTTCAAGGAAGATGGCTAGTGGTAGCCTGAAAAGCCTTGTAGCTTCAGCAGTAACTCTGGTACTTACTCAGCTATGCTTTTCCAATACTAAAAGCAGTATAACCAAGTTAACAAACTAAAATGTGATTGTGAAACTTAAGATTTTAACGAGAATATATATTTGTTTTTTAGGTGACAACGTTTGCTGACATGATGCCGTACCTGGATGCAGCTCCTGACCATCACAGCATTTCCACTGGTTTATCTCACTTGTTTCTCACTTGATGTTATGTTTTGCAAATGGGAACAACTCCTTATTAGTTGGAGTTGCCTTTCCATTTTGATTTAGAACTTGAAACTTAGGTTACTTTTGTTTAACTGTAATTTTGGTTTTTTGGTGTATGGATTTGTGTTCTTCATTTGTTTTACTTTACTTTTGTAAACTTCAATGTTTTATATGTAATTAGTCTACATTTATATTAATAAATTGATTTTTTTTTTAATTTAAACAATATATCAGTCGCTAATCAGTAGCTATATTTTGCTATTGAATAGTTAAAATCAGTCGTAAAAAAATCACAAACCAGTTGCAAATCAATCGTTAAAAAAATCACAAACCAGTTGTAAATCCGTAGCTAAAGTAGTAGGTAAATTCAGTAGCTAAATTTTACGACTGATTACCGACTACGGCTGTAGTAGCAAAATTAGCAAAATTCAGTCACTATTCAGTCACTAATCAGTCGTAAAATTTTGCTACTGATTAGCGACTAAATAGTGACCGCCTAATATCAGTCGTAAATCAGTAGCAATTTTGCTACTGATTTTTTTAGCGACGAGACCTTTACCTACTGCAGAAATCAGTCGGTAATCAGTCGTAACATGGTGTTTTGCTACTGATTTCCGACTGTTTTTGCAGTAGTAAAAAACCTGTTTTCTTGTAGTGAAATAATTTCTGGAAACAATATATGATAATTCTATTTTTCCAACATTTTAAGATCCATTTTGCTATAGTTTTGATGTGAAACAAGAAATCTACTTGTAAATATCAAGAACTATATCTACACATGATCATCCACACATGACCATCCACACTAGAAAATCAAAAATTAGAGTAAAATAAATATTACCCCACTTGATTTGTTTTCTATTTTTTTTATAATGTGAAAGACATAAAACAATTTTTTAGAAACAATATATGATAATTCTATTTTACCAATATTTTAAGATCCATTTTGCTATAGTTTTGATGTGAAACAATAAATCTACTTGTAAATATCAAGAACTATATCTACACATGACCATCCACACATGACCATCAGTAAAATATTATACACACATGACCATCCACACAAACAATATGAGATTCATATATGTCTACACACAATTGTCCACGTTTTCATGTCCACGTCGATCTCGATTTCATATGTTTCGGTTTCTTGTTGTTTTCGAATCAAAACTATAGCAAAATAAATATTAAAATGTAGAATAAAAAAAATTATCATTCATTGCTACCAAATAAATTGTTTTATGTATTTCACATTATAAAAGAATAGAAAATAAATCAGGTGGGGTAAAAGAGAGAGATGTGAGAGAGATGGGAAAAATAAAAGAAATAGAAAACAAATTAGAAAAAGTTGTTTAAAGCGAGAATAAAAGAGAGAGATGTGAGTTATACATGGTAGAATTGTCAATTCAAGTAAAAAAAGTGTCTTAAGAGTTAAATGTGCCTTATCTTGTAATTGGTAAGTGATAAAGTGCTTTATAGTGTAATTGTTTTTTAAAGAATCAAGTAGCCCTAACAGGATGTTAGACCAGTCGGAATAGATTGTTCATCTTTTGAAAAAAATCCCCTTTCAAGATATATGTATGTAAGACTCTTTTTGGCTCGAAGCCGTCTGCATACATGTATAATTATGTCGTACTAGTGAACCTGATTGTAATACCCCGGAATAAGAATTGCGGTTCGGGCAAGCGAAAGTCAAGGCCAAACCCCTCGGGTAGGGTCACCGGAAATTATAAATATTTAATAATTATTTCTAAGAAGAATGAAATGGGCGAGAAACGTAAGAATATCAGTTCCCATTGAATATTTTTCACATTGAAGACAGAGTGAAGACATCATAATGATTTCGAAATCAATTAAACGGATTTTTCGGAATTATTTTGGTATCGGAACTTTATAAATAAATTTACGCATTATTTCCGATCGTCGTCAACAGGAATTAATGTGTAAATTCAAGATGGATTTTTTGGGTAAATTTTCCGAAGCAACGAAGTCGGAAAGCGGATCAAGAGAATCGGAAACCCGAGAAAACACACGTGCGAAAACATCGAAAAATCACATTTTTACACACAGCCACATGTCATCACGTGGCCTCCTCTCGTTGGGCCACCTGTCGCTTCACAATTGAGCTATTTTCTATAAATAGACCCCTTGAGAAGCTTGATACACACACCATTCCTCATTTGTCTTTCTTGCACACCAAGAAAAGACTAAAACACTCTCTAAACACTTGATCATTCTTTTATTTTCTTCTTCTTTTCTGGCCACCGTCTACACAAATAGCAACACTTCGGAGGCATTCAGGCTTTGGAAAGCAAACAATCTGTAACTGAGGGTAACTTTTACGTTTTTTTTCCTTATATGTTGACATAAAGATGCTCAAGTTTAGTGCAAATTAGTTACTTGAGTACTCCTTGGTCTTTAAGGTCTAGACAAACACCCATATCAAAGGTCATCAGGTTCTTCAGTAGAATTTAGTTATACAGTTCATCAGGTTCTTCATCAAACAGGCAGCCACCCCGCTTGGGCGGGGTACGAATCCAACCCGAAAGCCGAACGAATTCTTCCCTTCAGATTTGGTTCAGTGTCAGCTCCGGCTACTTTGATTGGCTTTCGGGGCTGATTTTAGGCATTTAATATCTAGGCCGCGGATTCAGATGCTCACTATAGGGCCTTATCCTGGTCTATGTGTTGTGTTTGGCTGGCTTGAACCTCTATCGGCTTATTCAGCCTTCTTCTACGGTTCTATGTAGGTGCTTTACCCTAAACTCAACTACTTGGAGTCAGGGCTGTCTCTTCTCAACTCGTTGTGACTTTCCAAGTGTTTCCTACTTTCGATGATTAGTTTAATTTTCGGTTGTATTTTGGGCGATTTTAACTTGGTTTATTTTGGTTGTTTTCCTTAATTGGGGTTGTGCTTGTCTCCAGAGCCGTGCTTATCGTCATAGGGGCCCAAAATGAGTTTAAAAATTAGGATCCATAATATTTGAGCAAAAAATTTGTTTGCCAATATATAAAAAAAATATATATATAACAATAATCTAGAAATTCAAAATTAATTCCAACAAAAAATTCCTAAACCATAATTTTTCTACCATGATTGCCAGCCAAGTTGGTGTTAGAACCTAACCATAATTAGTTTATATTTAACCACTATACCTTTTTTAATAAAAACTGGGTCCCTAAAATTTATATATATTTGAGCCCCTAAACAAATGTTTTTTTCCTGTATGGTAAGCACGGCTCTGCTTGTCTCGGGGGACGATTTCTTTTGTTTGCTG
This sequence comes from Eutrema japonicum, assembly GCA_030161315.1. Taxonomy (NCBI): domain Eukaryota; kingdom Viridiplantae; phylum Streptophyta; class Magnoliopsida; order Brassicales; family Brassicaceae; genus Eutrema; species Eutrema japonicum. The sequence goes on along the minus strand of BSQW01000007.1, from coordinate 50,242,715 downwards.
GTTTTTACTTCGGCATGGTCTTATCCATGGTCGGCTTATTGTTTTATAACTTTGTATCACAAAACTGCATTCCTCCCTTCATTTGAAGGTTTTAATAAAATTTAGATAGTAAAAAAAAAGAATTATTTTTGTAAGTAATACAAATTTGTAAAAGCTAAAGTATAAGGAAAATTCTATTTTATCAGCAAATCTTTAATATTTTTAATGGGAAAATGGTTACCTATTAATATGTTTGTTCAAAATCTTACGAAAAAGACAAGAAAACAGAATAGGCAGAAAAAAAAGAGAATCAAACCCTCATATGTCCTTTTTAAAAGAGCAGAATTCTGATATGTTCTCGTTATAAAAATTAAATTTTTATTGATTTTTTTATATTATTAAAGCGTTAAAATACAATTAACCGTAACAAAACTTTATTAATTACGAACTCAACCAGTTTTCTTCGGGTCACCCATCCAAATTGACCAAAATCTGGATCATCCATCCAAAATCCCTAATTTTATTTGTCTTTCTTTGTGTTTTTTTTTTGTAGGACTCAGCTGCATAAAAGACCACATTTGCTTCTGACTCAGCCAACACCAAATCAACGGATATCCAAATAATCAGATTCAATCGTCGGATTTTCCGATTCCATGAATATGAGCCGAATATGAATCCTCAGCTTTTCATCAACGCAACAATCAAAGACGTCGTCGACGAAGCTTTTGATTTCTATGGCCGGTAATATATATCTCTCTCAATCTTCACAGAGATTGAAAAAATTGAACGGAAAAATGGTGGTTCCCGGACGAAGAACCGTAATTGAGCTGACGAAGATAGCTCAGGAACTGTTGATTTAAGCGTTTTCACTCAGTCAATTAAAACTAAAGTTCACACTACCGCAATCATAACGGTTGTCAATGCAGTACTTTAGGATCGAATCCACAGAGACCAATGTTACACTAATATTCTCACAATTATGAAATTAAGCTAAGACATAAATATAGTTTGTTTTAGAAAAGTAGCAAGAACAATTTAAACGATGTAAATTCAATAAAGAAAATGCGTTAGGTCAAGGGTTCATTCGTAGGAATCCAGAGATCATAAATCAGACAACTATTCAGGGAATAATTAAAAGAAAGTTTCAAACTCAAACATAAATATCTAACAAATCCACTTCCGTGCTCATGGTTACTAAATCTAGCACCCTAAAATCCTAACTTCCGTTGGCATAGAATTCTATATCATCATTAACGAGTTGGTTCAATATGTTCACTAATCGCCTTAACATCAACTTCCGCATGCTAAGGACAATTCGCTCACTTATGTTCTTTCTAGCAACCTAAGACACTTCCGCACTCTTAGATTGCCCTAGTTCATATAACAAAAGGTGGCTGCCTCCGAGAGGCTAAAAATAGAGTATATATAGGTCTAGGTCGAATTAGGTCAAAACAGGAAGTTCCCAGGGCGAAATAAAGAAAACAAAAGTTTCCTTTCTTCTTCTCGCTGGCTGGTATCGGTCGATACCATCTCAGCATCAGTAGATGCTGACCTCTAGGGTAGGGGTAGCATCGACCGGTCTTCTTCAGCATCAGTTGATGCTGAACTCTCGGGTAGGGTAGCATCGACCGGTTCCATCGACACTTTCACCAGCATCGGTAGATTCTAACCTCTCGGGTAGGGGTGGCATCGACCTGTTCCACCGGTATCGACCGATGATGTCTCTTTCTTCACGGTTTTGTGCGTTTTTGCCCTTGTAACTCCAATTTAATCCTTGAACGCCTATTTACCTGAGATATCTAAATAGAAGACTAAAAGACTCTAAAAACGGACTTTGACTCGATAAAACAATTGGAAGAAACATTAAAACATGCGATAGAAAGCGGTAAAAACCAAGCATATCAACAGTGCGTCGATGCTTGTCTCTGGGCTTTCCATTTATCGGCGAGCTTGAAATCCGTCGTGGACTTCCCGTCGATGGAGCTCGCTGAGGTTCTCATCTCGTCTTGAAAGAGCTATGGCCTTGAAGCTTGTTTCTCCTCTCGTTTTTCTTGCTCTGCTCGCTGACATTTTTTTTTAACGAATTTTTATCTAATCCATTTTTGTTTATACCTCATTGATTGGCGATTTCTTTCGAAGCTTTGTGAATTGGTGAATTGAAGTTTGGAAACTAGCGACAAAGAACAAAATCTCTAGGATTTTTGCAAATGGGATCTTAGATCTGGTTCTTAGTGCGGATCTTATTTTAGTTGATGAGAGTTTTCAAATTGTAAAAGTGTTTATATTTTATTGTATAGTTCGTGTTTTGTGATTGTTGGTTTCTTGCAGAGTGGGGATAGTGATTCGTATACAGAAGGCTTGAAAGAATGATAAAGCAAGCAAGAGCGCGGTCGTGTGTGTGTATTTTTTTTAGTTATAGATAAGTTCCACACTCATGGGAATAAAACATTTGACTTCACTAAGCTCCACACTCATGTGAAGAAAAGCTTCGAAAGTGATTGGTGATAACTCAGAGGAGATGTGGAAGAATGAAGGTTTCAGTAATGTCTCTGCTAAAGAGAGTGTTGCCCGGAAATTTTTGTTCATATGTTTTCGTGTTATAATTTTGTTCATATTTATACCTAATAATACCAAGTATTACGGATATCCGACTTGTTATAACTTTGTTCATATTTGTACATGGTAATACCAAGTATTACGGATATTCGATTTGTTATTTTGTTCATATTTATACCTAGTAATACTAAGTATTACGGATATCCAACTTGTTATAATTTTGTTCATATTTGTACATAGTAATACCAAGTATAGCGTATATCCGATTTGTTATTTTGTTCATATGTGTATATAGTAATACCAAGTATTACAGATATTTGACTTGTTATAATTTTGTTCATATTTGTACCTAGTAATACCAAGTATTACGGATATCCGACTTATTATAATTTTGAAAAAAATTTGGGTTGAAAAAAATAAGATTAAAAAAAATTCCAAAAAATATTAAAAACATGTGACACAGTCAAAATAGACACATGTCGCCGTCATTTAACACATGATGCCGCAATTCTAGACACATGATAATTATATTAATAAAAAATTCATGAATTTTTCACATAGTTGTCCCTAGTAATCTAGTTTTACTAGCATACACATAGTTGTATTTTTGGAATTTTAACTTATAATTAGTATTACCTTATTATAATTTAAATATTTTTGGTTGTACACTTGATTTAAGGTAACCAAAATACATTTCCAACGTTTTCATGTAATAATATGTCTTAAAGCACATTTTTCGTATCTTTTGCATCATAAGGTGGTTAAGATTAACAAAATTATCATAAAAGTATAAGGTGTTTGATGTGATAACAAGAATATTATAAAGACCGTTATCCAAAAAAAATTCTTTTGTGTAACTAATAAATGTTATTTCGATTTATTACTTGTGTATGAAAATCAAAGATGATGTTTCATTTTTTTAAAACTAATTTCGTTATCTTTTAAAAGGGAAATGAACTTAGTTGTACCATTACAAAAACCAATTTTACGTAGTTGTACAAAACAAATAATATCAAAGAAATACAAATACAAACACAATGATTGTCTTGTGAATTCATTTATCGCCAAAGATAATGTTTCGTTTAATAAAGTTGTGGTATTTGCATTTTTTGTTACTGTAATAAATCGGAAACGATTTTTGGCTCATGTTGATAATTAATTAGGTGTTCATCAATGATCATAACGTTACTAGCAGGCATCCGCGTTACAAATTCTGTTTTGTTTGATTATTTTAGATAGATATTGTTGTTTATCATTTATTTAGGTCAAAAAAATAAAATTCAATTGATAGGGTTTTCCGGTTTAATCCAACTCAATTTGGATCGGTTTATTCATCAAAACCTTTTGGACTGGATCAAAGACTGGATATTCTTAGCTCAGACCGTTTAGTCGTCTTCTTCCTCAAGAGAGTTTTTTTTTCCAAATTGCAAATCCAATTGAAATCCACAAATCCAATAGTTTCTAGGGCAAAATCTACTAGCAGAATCGAAATATTTAAACTAAACACACAATAATTGTTGAAGAATCAATCTGGATTTCGAAGCTTCAATGGCGGATGGAAAGAAGGGGAAGATGTCGATAGAGATGAGAAAAAATTAATGAGAAGATGTTTAAGATTGGCTAAAATTTTCTTAATTTTCATTGGTCGATTTTTTTTTAATATTTAGTTAACATTAAAATAAAAAAGATGTCGCTAGAGATGAGAAAAAGTCAATGAGAATATGTTTTTGATTGGTTGAAATTTGCTTAATTCTCATTAGTTGAATTTATCTTTTTTAAATATATTTACTTAAAATAAAAAAAAAAAAGGAAGGAAGGGCAAGATGGGGATATCACATTTCATTAAAAAGAAGAGAAAAAACTTAAAAATACACGAACTCTACAAAATCTGGACATTTAATACACGAACTATTTTGACACCCAAAAAAATACACAGACTATCGTTGGCACCCATTTTGATACTCCAACTCTCAAAATTCGTAGCTTTAACACCGATTTCGTCAACTCCGTTAATCCGTCGAACGGTTGTTAGAAAACGCCATTCATGCATTTGGTTTATTTGCAGGAAAGTTTTTTTTTCTTTTTCTTTTTTTTTTCTAAGAGAAGCTTCAAACGCATCATCTCCGATTCTCATATTGGAGAATCGTTACTAGAACCAAATCAACCAAATCTAAGCTTAAGGCTGTAAGAGCAGCACCAAGAATGGCGAGAGGTCGAGTGATAAGTGCAAGACCTGAGCCCACCAAGGGCCAAGGGGGAATTAATTGTTAAACACATGATGGATCTTAAATCAAAACCCAGATTTCTCATTAGGCCAAGGCTTTGATATACCCAGAACGAAAATCAAGAGGATGAAGTAATTCGTCATATAGCTGCAACACGAAACCAGTAAAAAAAAGAGAGAAGATGGAATCAAAATCAACACCCCGAACTGCGGATATAGACCAATCAAATGAAATCAACCACAAATCCCAAATCAACAATTATAACCCAGACCTTTTACAAAAAAAAAAGAAACCGATCTCGACAAAACCGTTGGAGTTCTTGCCGTCCAAATCTCATCGATTCCTCTCCGCCGCGAACTCCCTCGATACTTGTCCTCTTCATTGAAGACTACGGCGATGATAGCGGCAATCTCCTTGTCTCTTCGAATCTCCGCCGTTAATAATTACTACCAGCGTAATCGGAGCTCCTGGCCTCGAGTTTATACTTTCTGCACGGCGGTCCCGATGTCGGCACGACGGTTTCAGCGGATGAATCGGAGAAGAAGAGCGAATTTCAGGAGGAGGATAAGAATGTGAGGAGACGTCAAATCTATAAGGCCTTGGAAATCCAGAGAATCCGAGAAGGAGGAGACTAAAACAAAAAGCTTCTCTTCAAAATAAGAAAAAAAAAAGTTTCCTACAAATAAACTAAGGGCATGATGGTCTTTTCACCTATGAAAAACCCTCGTTTTTTTTAACATAAACAGCGTTTTTTAACATCCATTCGATGGATTAATGGAGCTGACGGAATCGGTGTTAAAGTAACGAATTTTTAGAGTTTACGTATTAAAATGGATATCAACGTTAATCTGTATATTTTTCTAGGTGTCAAAATAGATCGTGTATTAAACGTCTTGATTTTGTAGAATTCGTGTATTTTTAAGCTTTTTCCCTCAAGAGAGTTTTTTTTTTCCAAATTGCAAATCCAATTGAAATCCACAAATCCAATAGTTTCTAGGGCAAAATCTACTAACAGAATCGAAAGATTTAAGCTAAAAACACAATAATTGTTGAAGAATTAATCTGGATTTCGAAACTTCAATGGCGGATGGAAAGAAGGGGAAGATGTCGATAGAGATGAGAAAAAATTAATGAGAAGATGTTTATGATTGGTTAAAATTTGCTTAATTTTTATTGGTCGATTTTTTTTCTTAATATTTATTTAACATAAAAAAAGAGAAGATGTCGCTAGAGATGAGAAAAAGTCAATGGAAATATGTTTTTGATTGATTGAAATTTGCTTAATTCTCATTAGTTGAATTTAACATTTTTTAAATATATTTAGTTAAAATAAAAAAAAGGAAGGAAAGACAATATAGGGATATCACATTTCATTAAAAAGAATGGACATGATAGAATATAATGGAGTAGAAAAAGTTTGTTGTATAATTGAAAGGAGAGATGAGAAATTCACCCGAAAAAAGAAGATATGACTGTAGTAAAATATATAAAGCATTCTTTCATACCTGAATTTTGGTCACGAATTTTAACTTTAGGCACAATAAAATTAGAAGTAAACTAAAATATGACAATTTTGATAATACTTACGTGTAACTGAAGTCACAAAACTATTTCCCAGGAGAAACTTTGTAAGATTTTTCAGGAAGGTAAATGGCAGATCCAATCGTCTTTGGTGGCTTCCTTCTCCTTAACATATTTTCACACCCGCATTATAATATACACACAATAATATCAATATTCAATACTTAATGATGTAATTAACTTTGGTGTGTTAGTAGACATAATCGTAGTAAATGCGTGCCTTTTGCCAGAAGACTAAACCACACTGCAAGTTTTTTAAAAAAAAACACACAAAGATACTCAAAACACGTAAAACAAATTATATCCTGCAACGTGATTCGTTGAGCCAGAGATGATATAAACAACAGTTTAAAAAGTACAAGGATTGAGAAGATTGAAAATTCAGACATTGACAAAAGCAGAAAATAAGACATTAACGCCATAAGAATGTGAGAGAGGATCAAGTTTCAAAACAGCATCGGACCATTCAATATTCCCCCAAATCTGGCCTCCGGGGCGTCTTTCCACTGAAATCTCGGCAGACCAAAGCTCCAAACTCTCAGGATCTTCAAGCTGCTTGTTAATCCAGAAGATGACAATGTTCCCATCAGAGTTGCTGGTAAGTCTAATGATATCATATTTAACCTTTTTGGTGAACTATGCACTGAATTATGACTATAATAATATAGTTTTTGTCGTCTAGAACCAGAGAGATAGTACTGTTGCAGCTTTTCTAAACCCTTCACTTCTTCCCAATCCAACTCATCTGGGTCACACCACAGTATTCTCCCGCGAGTACCACGACAGAATAACAGCTTCCCTATAGCACACCAATCGTTTCTGTTTCCTGGCTTAGAATCTGTTTTTGTTGTCATTGTCAAAAACATACTTTCACTTGGCGTAAAGTTGAAGCTTCTACGCTCCTCGTCCACCACGTAAACCTTCTTCTCCTCTACGACCACACTTTGGTGGATATTGTAGCTCAACTTGGGGATGTACAAGTTATCGCAAGTATGAGTCTTTGGATCGAATATCTCTGCCCAATTTGAGTAATCAGAGTCCTCTCCACACCCTCCAAACACGTATATCTTCCCGTCTACTAGATTTGCCGATGCGGAAGCACGAGGGGTTTTCATGGACGGGACTCGGTGCCACTTGTGAAAGAAACAATCGAGGAACCAGACATCCGAAGTGGGTTTTCCGTTTATGAGTCCACCGAAAACGTAGATCCCACGATTCACCACAACAAAAGAGGATGATTCCGGAGCTTGGTAATTGTTCGATGGGATTGGAATCAGTCGGCGACAATTACGGTTAAGGATGAACCAACGTGGGGTTCGGTGAGGAAAGATGCGCAAGAATACGTAGAGATATGCATTGGTGTAACTCATTCTAGATCTCAAATACCATAGCTCAGGGGAACCTACGAGAGAGCGGTGGCAATTGGAGGTGATTGCTAAGGCTCCGAGGTCAAATCTCGAGACCTGAGCCAGGCAATTCAGAGCCAGCTCATCTGGCAGCAACGACCATAACCCAGACCACGACGGAGACATATCTTCCTCCTTCGTCTTCTTCCTCCTTTGTTGTGCGGCGGTGACACTTCGGCTGAACAGGAACCTGAAATAGCACATCTTCTTTCCATTGATTGATTACCGTAGGGATACATTCTACTTCTCGATTAATTTCAAGGTTTAGGGTTTTTGTGAGGAGTTAGTGAAGAAGGATTCGTACAGAAACTATTTTATAGAATTTTATTGTTCTTTTTTCCACGACGACTACTATCAATTATATTACCTGTTTACTTGTATAGTAGTTCAATGCCGGTTTAGATAATTGGTTTAATGTTTATTGCAATTGTATATAAACTTTTTTGTATCTTCTTATTCGTTTGAGGAAAGTGGAATAATAGAAATCAGTTTACACATTTCTCAATCCACATTCTCTAATATGGTATCAGAGCAATCTCTGCTCATCTCTCTGATTTCGCTTCTTCTCCTTCGACTTTCTTGCAATTTCACCGTTTAAATGTTGCATTGAGCTCATATATGTGATTTGTTCGACCTCAGAAGCTTCAAAATCGCTCACGCAAGCTTCGTTCTTGGTTCGATCTATCTTTTGAGCTTCAATCTTCTTCAATGGCGAAACAAGGAAGAAAACTGAAGAATCGTTCATCTACTCCAGCTGAATCGGAAGTAGATGCATATGTGATGAAGAATAAAGCTGGATCTTCCTCACCAGTTGAACCGGAAGTCGTCGCGACCTCACTCCACCTTGGATCTGCAACTCGCGCTACTCAGGGTAGGATCTCTGTTGGATTAGAGTCATTCGACAATGCATACAGTCCGTTTTTCTTACATTCATCCGATTATCCAGGTCTCTCTATTGTCACACATATTCTAGATGGTACGAACTACAATAACTGGTTCATTGCGATGAAAATCAGCTTTGATGCGAAGAATAAACTCGCATTTGTTGATGGTTCTCTCCCTAGACCAGATATGAATGATAGTTTGTTCAAGATTTGGAGTAGATGCAATAGTATGGTTAAGGCTTGGGTGATGAATGTAGTGAATAATGAAATTTATGATAGCATTCGGTACTATGAGGATGCAGCTGAGATGTGGAATGATAAGTATCTACGGTTTCGTGTGAGCAATTTGCCACGAAAGTATCAGTTGGAACAATCCATCTACAATCTCAAGCAAGGTCCTCTTGATTTGTCTGCTTACTACACAAAGAAGAAGACTCTTCGGGAGCAGTTAGCTAATACGAAGTCTCACTATGCAAAGAAATGTGACTGTGACTATGCAAAGGAGTTGCTGGATAATGCAGAAACTAGCAAGATCATTCAATTTTTGATGGGGTTGAATGATGGCTTTGCAAACATAAGAGGTCAAATACTCAACATGAGACCTCGGCCTGGACTATCTGAAATCTACAATATGCTGGACCAAGATGAAAGTCAACGTGTAGTTGGTTTGGGTAATAGAATAGTTTCTGCACCGGTTGCCTTTCAAGTTCATGACTTTGGAATTCCTGATTCATCTCAAGTTATGTTGGCTCATGGCAACTTCAAGAAGCCCAAATTTTCTCACTGCAACAAGATTGGACACATTGTTGACCGATGCTACAGGTTCATGGCTTCCCTCCAAGTCATCCAAAAGGAAAACCTGCAACAACAGTAGGCACAACAAATCTTACAAGTCTCAACAGTGTTACATGCTTTCAACAAGAGACATATGTGGACTCTTCTATGAATCAGATCCAGCACAGTTTTGACAACATGTCTAAAGACCAGATTCATACTATGATCTCTTACTTTAGTACCAAGCTTCACACTCATAGCGTCACATCTCCATCTGAACAGACTTGTGCTTCGAATTCAACTTTTGCACCTGTTATTTCCTCAGTAACAGGTACATTTCTGGATCTCTACAATCACAAATATTATGACATGCTTGTTTCTTCTATATCTACAGAACCGTAAGTGTCTCTTAGAGCTTGGGTAATAGATTCAGGGGCAACTCATCATGTTACTCATTGTAGATATCTGTTTACAATTTATAAACCCCTAGATAAAACCTTCGTCACCCTTCCCAATGGTTATACAGTTAAGATAGTGGGCATAGGATTCATTCAATTGACTGATGTTATCTCTCTATATGATGTGATGTATATACCTGAATTTAAATTCAACTTGCTGAGTGTTAGTGTCTTAACTAGAACTTTGAATTCGAAAGTTAGTTTCACTGCTGATGCATGTTTTATTCAGGCAATTACACAGGAATTGATGATTGGTCAAGGTAGTCAAGTTGGGAATCTTTATATCCTGAATTTCAATCATGCAAATAATACAATGTCTTTAGTAGATATTTCAGGTACTTCTTTTTCATGTAATAACTTCCTTGTCGATTCTGAAATTTGGCATAGGAGATTGGGTTATCCATCTCAGTCCAAAGTATATTTTCTTTCTGATGTATTGAGTCTAAAAGGGGTAAAGAATAATACAAAGACATCTGACTGTTGTCATATTCCATTCAAATCTAGACATAACATATGTACTATACCTTTTGAGTTAGTACACATTGATACATGGAGCCCTTTCTGTGTTCCTACTACTGATGGTTACAAAGATTTTCTTACAATTGTAGATGATTTCAGTAGAGCAACTTGAATATATTTGCTTCGTGCCAAATCTGATGTTTTACATATCTTTCCCACTTTCATTCAAATGGTTGAAACTCAATATAATGCAAAAGTTAAATCAGTTAGATCAGACAATGCACATGAATTGAAATTCAATGAACTTTACTCATCCAAAGGAATTGTTGCATATCATTTTTGTCCTGAAACTCCTGAACAAAACTCTGTGGTAGAGAGAAAACCTCAGCATCTTTTGAATGTTGCTAGAGCCCTTTTATTTCAATCTCAGGTTCCATTAGAGTTTTGGGGATATTGTGTTCTTACGGCAGTGTTTCTTATCAATAGATTACCTTCTCTAGTGTTAGGTAATAAGTCTCCTTATGAGAAGCTCACTAATAAGATTCCAGAATATCATAGTTTGAAAAGTTTTGGATGCTTATGCTATAGTTCCACTTCTCCTATAGGTAGAAATAAGTTTGAACCTAGAGCTAGAGCTTGTGTATTTCTAGGATATCCAAATGGTTACAAGGGATATAAGTTGTTAGATATAGAGACACACTCCGTTTCTGTTTCAAGACATGTAATTTTCCATGAGGATATTTTCCCTTTTATATCATCCAACATCACAGATGCTACAAAGGATTTCTTTCCTCTATTACATTCTCCTGCTCCCTCTGATGCTCATTTGCCTCAAGTGCAGACATCATCTGATACACATCCCACATCTGATGTGTCATCATCTGAGGTCTTGGTTCCTTTTGAATCCAAATCTCGCATACTTATACAACCACCTAAACACTTGCAGGACTTTCATTGCTATAATAATACTCTTACAAAGATAACAACTCCTTATCCCCTCACAAACTTTATTTCTTATTCAAATATATCTGAGTCTTTCTATGCTTTTCTTTCAACACTCAACAATACTCCAATACAAGAAAAAATTTCAGATGCCAAGGCCTTTCAGGTTTGGTGTGATGATATGGGTGTGGAGATGGATACTATGGAAAGGACAAATACATGGTTGGTTTGTGAGCTACCTCCTGGTAAAGTTGCTATTGGATGTAAATGGGTTTATACTGTGAAGTATAATGCTGATGGAAGCATTGAGAGATACAAGGCTCGTTTAGTGGCTAAGGGTTTTACACAACAAGAAGGTATAGATTTCTTGGATACATTCTCACATGTTGCCAAGTTAGCCACTGTGAAGTTTCTTCTGGCTCTTGCACCGAAGTTGAAGTGGTCTCTTCACCAACTAGATGTGTCTAATGCCTTCTTGAATGGTGAATTGGAGGAAGAAATATATATGAAACTTCCACCTGGATACTCTGAGCTTAAGGTGGAACCTGTTGCAGCAAATTCTGTTTGCAGACTTCTGAAGTCAATCTATGGCCTTAAACAGGCTTCACGGCAATGGTTCATCAAGTTCTCTACTACTTTGACTGATTTGGGTTTTGAGAAATGCTTCAGTGAACATACATTGTTTATTAAACAATGGGATGGGAAATTTATTGCAGTTCTGGTCTATGTCGATGACATCTTGATTGCAAGCACTGACGATGATACAGTAATAGTGTTGAAGGCTCATCTGGAATCTCAGTTCAAGTTACGGGATCTTGGAGCTCCTAAGTTTTTCCTTGGACTTGAGATTGCTAGATCTCATGAAGGTATATCAATCAGTCAACGGAAATATGTACTGGATTTACTTGCATCAAGTGGTTTCTCTGGCTGTAAACCATCAGCTATTCCTATGGAACCAAATCAGAAGTTGTGCAAAGGAGATGGTGAAGTACTTGATAATGCAAAACAGTATAGGAAGCTAGTTGGGAAACTGCAATATCTGACTATCACAAGACCAGATATTAGCTATGTTGTTTCCAAGTTGGCCCAATATTCTTCGGATCCTCGGGCACCACATCTTCAAGCTGTTCATAAAGTGCTCAGGTATCTTAAGGGAACTATTGGCCAAGGTCTTTTCTATGTTGCGGATGATAAATTTGATCTACGAGGTTATTGTGATTCAGATTGGGGAGCATGTTTGGACACACGAAGATCAGTAACAGGCTATGAAATGTTCCTTGGAGATTCTTTGATTACTTGGAAATCAAAGAAACAATATGTTTTCTCTATGAGTACAGCAGAAGCATAGTATAGGGCAATGTCAATGGCTGCCAAGGAACTAATATGGTTGTCTCGTTTGCTGGAAGAATTTCGAGTTCTCTTTACTCCACTTGCCTATATTCTATTGTGACAACACATATGCTCTGCATATTGCAAGCAATCTTGTCTTCCATGAGAGGACTAAGCACATCGAATTTGATTGTCACAAGGTAAGGGAATAGATTGATTCTGGTTTTCTCAAAACCATGTATGTGAGGACAGATCAACAACTTGTTGATGTTCTGACCAAGCCTCTATTTCCAGTACCTTTTCGGGATAACATACGCAAGATGGGTGTTCTCAACATCTTCGAACCTTCATCTTGAGAGGGAATATCAATTATATTACCGGTTTACTTGTATAGTGGTTCAATGCCGGTTTAGATAATTGGTTTAATGTTTATTGCAATTGTATATAAACTTGTTTTGTATCTTCTTCTTCGTTTGAGGAAAGTGGAATAACAGAAATCAGTTTACACATTTCTCTATACGCATTCTCTAATAACTACTTAAAATAATAAAACGTAATTTCTTTTTCCTTTTTCGCATCTAGTTTATTTCTCACTATATATATTAGATAAGTACCAACATATATGCCGTTTGTACCAAATTTGGAATAAATGAGAAGAAATATCCGGGTGATCCGGGACATGCTAGCCACTCATGGTCCTGCACGGTTGGATATGCCCATGTCGGCTACTCTTCAATTCATCTGGAACTCGGGAAATTGCATAATTCGATAAACAAGGTCAGATGCGCAATTCTGAGTCATCCATATACTGATTTAAGCAGATTTTTCGGATGGAAAAACTAACTAAATTTCATGGGCGTCAAGAAAGCAAATTTAAATAGCAAAGAGGTTTGGAATATCATCAGGCCAACCAGGGGCAGAAGCTATGTTCAAGGTAGGGGTTTCACATGACCCCCATCAAAAAAATATAGCTAATTTGTTTAGTGTTTATTATATTATGATAGATTGTTTCGATCGAAAAATGGTGGGCTCGCCACGTTCTCTAAGATCTGCGTCTTAGGCTTTTTTGTGGGCAGTTTGTTGGCTTTCCCTTCTCGGGAACTAGATCGAGATGCTGATGAGGTCTTAACCGCTTCCGATTTCACCGTGGAGTGACCTTAGGAAACTCTATGTTTGAGGGTGTCTGAAGCCGGGGCTGACTTCAGTTGTGATGGGGCAGTGTTGGAATTGCCTGGGGAGCGAGGTTCAGTTCACCAGGGGAAAAATCTCCTGTTAAAAGACGAAATCACGTGAAGTCTAAAGGAAAACACTATGGGTTTGTGCTTTTCGAAGATTCTCCGATGCTCAAGTCTCCGATGCTCAAGTCAATAAATAGACTATGAGAGTGAGGTCGGGAACCAAAATGAAAGATCTGAAAAATGGGAGAAAAGGGAGAATGTGTTGACTCTGTGCCGGAAGAGAGAGTGTTCCACAGAGTACTCTGTCGCTTTAGGAGGCTGCTTAGTGGAGACTGGAGAGAAATAAAAAAACAGAGTCTGAGGGTGGTGCATGGGCGAGAGTGACTAGAGAGAGTTTCGTCTCGAAAGAGGAGCAATTCCTTCAGAGAGACAAAGCAGAAAACAATGGTTTTATACCGGAATCTCCTCAAAAGCGAGTATTTTATAAAAAAGATAGGAACTTTAAAGTGCATTTAATGAAGAAAGGTGTGAAATTTACGTCAAATGCCTCAACTTTGATTAAAGCACACCCGAAAGACTTCTTGGTTCGATTGTCATCTACGATTTCTACTGCATGATCATCCATATCGTCGAAGCACGACATTGACTAGGAAGAACAAAAAAATATTTGATAGTCCATCTCCTAAACTAGATGATAATTACATCATGACTCAGTTGAGAGATTTTGGTGCTAATTTTTATTTTGACACCCTATACCCTAAATGGTCAGAAATCTGTCAAAAATTCCCAACTGATTTCCAACGGATATAAAACATACATCAGGAATCAAAAGGGAATCATATCAATCCACTCGGTTTACACTTAGCATTTTTCGGTTTTAGTCTTGAAAATCTTGAGACCCGACCGAAATCCGTCAGAAATTACCGACGGGTATAAAAAAAGCCCGGGAAATTCGGAGTTTTGACTGTCATTCGCGGAATTTGGAGGTTATTTAATTTTCATTCCCGACGGATAAGCCCGTCGGGAATGCGTAATTATATATCATATCTCTTCTTATTCTCCTCATTTCTTTTCTTCGATATTCGTCTCCAATTTTTGATTCCCCTTGCTCGCCGCCGACCCCTTGCTCACCGCCGTCGCTCCACCACCGTCACCCACTTCTCTCCGTCGTCGCCCTCTCCTTCTCTTCACCATGTAAGTTTTATTTTTTTTTCTCTTGGTTTAGATTTAGATTTAGATTGTTAGTAGATAGAATTTTTGTTAGATTGTTAGGTTGTTAGTAGATTAGGTTGTTAGATTAGTTGGTTAGATTGATTAGTATAAAAATTTAGGATCGACGATCTATATTCCTATGAAAACTTTCATATAATAACATATCTACACAAAGTTAGTCATAGTGCTATTTCCATCATTTTTTCCCACGAAATCAAACTTCGAAACCAGTTTCCCTATGGATATTGGTTTTATCTGTTTGATGTTGGTTTTGAGTGGTTTGTAAATCAATAATCTTCTTCTCCGCTGTAAATAGTGATTGATGAAAGAGAAATACAAATGTAATTAGTTAGAGATATGTTAGATTTTATATTGTGAAGAGTTGATGTTAAATAGTATCAAAAAGTGTGAGTTAATTTTATTGTTATGTAATAGTATTTAGTGATATTACTCAAAAAATAATGCCAAAAAATGCTCAAGTTTGATTTGGCAATTCAAGAAAAACTTGTTTTAATTCATTTTAATTATATGAAAATGATGGAGAGAACTAGCCCTGGGCAAAATAACCGAAACCAAAATATCGAAACCGGAACCGAACTGAAATACCTGAACCGGAACCGAATTGGAATTGTCAAAATACCCATTGGATCCTACACGTTGATACCCATGGGTATCGGGTAGAATGGAAACCGAACCGAAAATATTTCGGGTACTCGAAATATAATTATATATCCAAAAATATTAAATATATATCAGGTTTTTAGGTATATTTTTTTTGTTTTCGGGTATATTTTTGGGTTTTCGGATATAATTTCGGGTTTTCAGGTATATTTTTGGTATTTCGGGTATATGTTCCTTAAAACTTTTTCGGATTTTCGGGTAAAATTTTGGGTTTTCGGATATATTTTAGGTATTTCGGGTAAAAAATACCCGGAACCGAACCTGAACCGGTTAATATCCGAATGGTTCGGGTATATTTCAGTTTCTAAACCTTTCTACCCGAAATACTCGGAACCGAACCGGAACCGAACCAAAATTATTTCGATACCTATATGGATCTTAAATCTCTCTATTCGAAATACCCGAAACCGAACCAGAACCGAAAATGCCCAAGCCTAGAGAGAACCTTTAATGTGATGATATTAGAAAGAAAAAAAAAGTGTTTGTAGAGGAAAAAAAAACTCTAAATTTATCTAAATGTAATAGAAACCCCAATTTTCTTTTGAAAAAACATATGGAATTAATCAAATATCGAGAGAGATTGAACCCCATCTAAAGAAGACAATGAAAACTACACTAGTCAAAGAGAGAGTTGATTAACTATTAACTTATATATAACAATGAGACAAAAACCTTTTTCTATATTTAATCTGTATGTTTTTTATGTTGTCGTCTCTTCAGCTTCCCTCTGCACTAAACTCGAAATCACACTATTCCGCTTTAATCTCCGGTTATTGCCAATTCGGTTCCGAGTTGATGAAAACCGGTCGACCCAGTTCTTGTCTTCTGCAA
Source organism: Eutrema japonicum (assembly GCA_030161315.1). Classification (NCBI taxonomy): domain Eukaryota; kingdom Viridiplantae; phylum Streptophyta; class Magnoliopsida; order Brassicales; family Brassicaceae; genus Eutrema; species Eutrema japonicum. Next base: position 50,226,220 of record BSQW01000007.1, on the reverse strand, counting down.
CCGCTCGATTCCATCGTTCTTTAAAAGTTTGAAGCTCCCATGTTGACTGCCTCCGTATCTGCTCACAAAACACACACAAGTTACACGCTAATGCTCGAGAGACAAAAAGCAATTCCGAAAGCAGATTCACCGCGTAATAACAACTCACCTCTGTTCTTGAATCAAAGGTCGCAGAACCACGTCTCTGTATATAACGAACATGACCAAAACATCAGAACAAAGTTATGAAATTTCTGTTTTTTTTTGTTTTTTTTATTACAGTCAAGAAATGAGAATTTGAATGGTAAAATAGCTTTACCCTAGTGACTCCACTGCGAGCTGAGTTCTGTGGAAATTAGGAAAATATCATTTGTTTATCAGGTTTTGGCATATACAACGAAAAAATAAGTGGGAAGTAGAGGATCTTACCTTCTTCTCGGGATAACCACTTCCACCTAGAGTTTGTATGCCTTGATGGAAGATATATTCGCTGTCGACAATGCCAACTTTCTTGCTACGGTCACCCTATAACGACATTTTCAAAACCGACTCATATAAAGAATGCAATTGGCAAATGATGTTGCAAGGTCCTTTAAAAAAGGAAACAAATTTTACCTGTGCACAGTACCCAAGTTTCATATCCATTCCCCACCCATGAACCAGATCATTCTGCAAACCGCAAAAAAAATCAACAATAAGTTGGATGCAATTTCATTAGAAGTAAGTTTAAGGTGTGACAAATATTTAGCTTAAGTAAAAGTTGATGAACAGATCATCTCGTAAAATTACTTGTATTAGATTCCAAGTGCAAAACCACGCAGATCTCGAAAACACTGGAGCCATTCCTTCAACAAATCTGAAAAAACAGAGAAACATAGACAAGCAATGACATTAATGTTTGACAATGCCCGGTATAGCAACAAACTAAAACTCTGTCTTTTAGTATATAAAAAGTCTTAAATTGTTATGTTACTTAAAAATATTACCCGGTGCATGGAGGCCCTTCACTAGCATTTGAGCACTTCATATTGCCTCTACTGTCGTAAACTCGTCTGCGGTTTTGTAACCATTTTGTGTAAGTAATACAATGTTATCAAGAGAACTCCTAAACAAGTGGTTGACAGGAATTCACCTATGAAATATTTTCGTTCTAGACCGGACTGTAATTCGATGGTGAACTTCGGTTGAATTTGGGTGCAAGGCCGGTTGAGATATCTCCAGTCCTGCTGATTTAACTATCCTCAGGTATCTGCAGAGAGACTGTTTAGGAACCAAGATTTAACTTTATGGGTTGTATATTTACAAGTGAAGGGATAGAATTTTACTTTTGCGGGTTGAAATTCTCCACTCCAAGATCTTCGTCCCAAAGAAAAACATAATCGTAAATGGAGACAATATCAGGATGGAGAAACCGTTTTGCGAACCACCTGAGTAGAATCAAATTTTGTTCAGCAAGCCATAGTTACATATGAAAATTAAATAGACAATACGCAAGATTCTACCATACTTAAAACGAACTACACAACCCATGGCTATAATCGATCTTACTAGATTTTCTATCGAACACATCACTATACCATTTTGTCTGGTTATGTGCAACTATGTGTATGGCTTTTGAGCTCCACTCCAGATCCCACCATTGATCCATGTTTCCGTCATAATGAAATAGAATAACAGTGAAATTCGCCGGAAGAAACTGAATACAGCAAACAAAACTACCATTAGAAAGAGAAACTTTTCTCGACCATCAATGATTTCACTTATTCACTGACACAGACAAACTACACCACCTTCTTTACAATAGCATCGACGTTATCCTTTAGCTTAAGTCCTACGGGCATTGCCAACAAGTTACGGTTGGTCAATTCGCCTCCCTGTTTGCAGATAACAACAGATATCAGAAATTCCTCTAGCAACAAATATATTTGATTCCTCTTGCTAATTGAAGGAAGTTTACAGAAAAAAAACTAACCTTTGACCTCAAACTACTTTTTGACCAAAGTGGCTTTAACTCCAAATCTGATCTAGGCTGTATGATACCAAAAGGTAAGCCTTTCAACTTTTCACTGACCGGTTCAGATTCCTGAACAAGAATCGTATTGTAATAAGAAACCCACACATCAACTTTATACCGTCGATGCATCAACATTAGAAACAAAGAGAAAGGCGTAAAAAATGTTACCTTTGCCATCTCAAATGGATAATCTGTTTCTTCTATCTGAGTACCAAAAGAAAAGAGAGTCAATTATCAATAATCTGTCGTCATATCAAAAGAGAGAAAAAAATACTCCTTTCGATGAAATCTTGCTCATAAGATCTCTTCCACCATACCTCTGTCTGTTCATACTGGATATTTGTAGTCTTATACCAAAAGATCAAAAGTACTGTACACATGAGTGCCATAACCGGTTTCATTTTCCACGACGATTTACCCTGCAAATTATTTCCAACACTCCCACATCAAATCAAAAGTCTGAAACAGCATATAAACAAGGGAAACACGCTGAGATCATCGAGCATCACAAAACAAAGATCTACGAAGAAAAAAATAAGAAGCTTTACCCCTTCTTGAGCGTTGTTTCTTCTCTTAACAAGTGATTTCCATGATTTAATAGACGGTAAATCATGTTCCATAATCTATTCACCGAGCTACATAAGGCACACACAAGCAAACTTTATTAATTTCCATACAAAGACAAAGACATTACAATGTTTCAGCAGTTAGAAAACCCACCAGAGCCACCGTTCTTGTGTTTTTTTCACAAGGAGAAAATCAAATGCTCTCTCCACAAGAACAGAGAACAAAGAAACCAATTCGGATACCAAATATCAGTTCTCTATAGGTTGATCTGGGCACATGCAAGAAGGTAACCTGTCTGAAAATCTACACAAGAATCCACATTACAAAGTGAACGAAACACAAAAAATCAGAATCAGAGGCTCCAGATACCAAATTAAGCAACTAAAAATCGAAACTTTTTTAGCATGTATAAGGCAAATAATCTAGAAAAGCATAAACGGGATATATTTTTTTCAAGATAATGAGAAGACAACAAGCTTAAGAAACAAACAGAGATTGCCCCTTTCAGAGTTTACTCACTCTCCCAGAAACTGACGAACAATCTGGGGCCACTGCGAAAGCGAAACGGCTAAGGGAATCGAATAGAAACAAAGAGTTTTTAATGGATTATTATAATTTTCTTGAATTGTTTTCCAGATCTAGGGAAAGTAAATAAACATAAAACTGATGATATGGTTACACATAATCAATTAAAAAAAAAAAGTTGCTTTGGTTACACATTAATTATCAATTAATAAACATCAAAGCTTCTATGTATGAAGAAATCTGGTCAAGAACTATTCAACAAATCACAATAAACAAAAAAAAAATTAAAGGCGGTGCATTTAATTTCAAAGATGGGATCTTTAATTACAGGAGACAACAACATTAGGACAAAACACAAAAGAAAGAAACATAATAGTAGAAGAAAATAAAAAAAAACAGAGAATCGTCGATACTAAGAACAAAAAGGAATCGAGAAAAAAACCTTAAAGAGAAATCTGAAGATTGCAGAATCACTGTGATGAAGCAAACCCAGCTGGTAATGGCACCAAGCAGATAGCTTTAGATAGAGAGAGAGTCTTTACTTTTAAACTGGGATTTTTGGCAGAACAAATATCTAAGAGGAATCGATCTAAACCAAACCCAACAACAAATTTCTAAGAGGAATCGAAAAGAAGACAAAAAAAGAAAAAGCTTGGTGGAGTGACTCGTGTCATCTAGTGAATCTCTTTCTCACTCTCTCTCCTTGTAATTATTTATAAGAAAACCAAATTAATTAATTAATCATATTTTGAGTGTTGGATTCTGTGATCGAATGAGAGAGAATTAACTCTATATATTGTATTTATATTAAACAAAATGAAATAAATATTTTCCATGTTTTGCGTTTCCTCAATTATTTAACAACTTCATTAGGAGACAGAACATAAGTGGTGTGGTTTGTTCCTAAAGCAACTCCAAAGCACCATAAAGCTTTCTACTTCTCGAGTTGTTCAACTAGAACATGACTTATTTGGCCTAACTCGATTTCAATTGGCTTTATTTTCAATTTTGTCTAAAGATTGGTTAACTCAAGATGCTAAATCTTAAACCGGAGTAAACCGTCTTTGGCTTATTCAGGCATGGCCTAACCAAAATTGGGACCTCTGGGTAGGGCTGTCAAAATGGAATGTTCACGTCTATTTAGACCCGTCTAATAGTGTTCATTTTGATTGTATACAAATTGTGTCCATGTCCATTAACGTCCATGTCCATTAACGACCATGCCCATTAACGATCATGTTCAAATGGGCTGTCCATTAGTGTCTATAGGTCAGAATATAACAAATTGTTTAAAAAGTAAAAAAAAAATCTAAAATGTTGATATTTGGTTTGTATATTTAAATGACATATGGCTTTGTATATTTTGTATGTTTTCTTTGTATATTTTTTATATATGTTTGCTTTTTATTATTTATTATTATTTACTATTTATCAATTATTAATTATTAAATATTATTTATAATTTATTATTTATAATTTATAATTTATAATTTATTATTTATAATTTATAATTTATAATTTATAATTTATAATTTATAATTTATAATTTATAATTTATAATTTATAATTTATAATTTATAATTTATAATTTATAATTTATAATTTATAATTTATAATTTATAATTTATAATTTATAATTTATAATTTATAATTTATTATTTATTATTTATAATTTATAATTTATTATTTATTATTTATTATTTATTATTTATTATTTATTATTTATTATTTATTATTTATTATTTATTATTTATTATTTATTATTTATTATTTATTATTTATTATTTATTATTTATTATTTATTATTTATTATTTATTATTTATTATTTATTATTTATTATTTATTATTTATTATTTATTATTTATTATTTATTATTTATTATTTATTATTTATTATTTATTATTTATTATTTATTATTTATTATTTATTATTTATTATTTATTATTTATTATTTATTATTTATTATTTATTATTTATTATTTATTATTTATTATTTATTATTTATTATTTATTATTTATTATTTATTATTTATTATTTATTATTTATTATTTATTATTTATTATTTATTATTTATTATTTATTATTTATTATTTATTATTTATTATTTATTATTTATTATTTATTATTTATTATTTATTATTTATTATTTATTATTTATTATTTATTATTTATTATTTATTATTTATTATTTATTATTTATTATTTATTATTTATTATTTATTATTTATTATTTATTATTTATTATTTATTATTTATTATTTATTATTTATTATTTATTATTTATTATTTATTATTTATTATTTATTATTTATTATTTATTATTTATTATTAATATTTATTATTTATTATTTATTATTTATTATTTAATATTTATTATTTATTATTTATTATTTATTATTTATTATTTATTATTTATTATTTATTATTTATTATTTATTATTTATTATTTATTATTTATTATTTATTATTTATTATTTATTATTTATTATTATGTTTTTCCCCTTTTTTTTGCCCCCAAATCGATTTTGATCTAATTTTGAAAGTATTTTGGACAGACCATGTCCACAATGTCCAAACCCGTTTTGTCCGTGGACAAAATTGGACCAAGCCCATTTAACCCGCTTTGCATATGGACATGTACAAGACCGTCCATAATTTGTTGGACATGGACGGACATTGGGTCGTCCGCCCATTTTGACACCTCTACCTCTGGGCAAACAAATAATTTGGGCCCTTTATGTTAAAAAAAAAAAAAATTGGGCCCTTTTTGTTAAGAACAAAAAAAAATTCGGGCCCTTTTTTGTATGTAATTTTGTCCAAAATTTTTTGGATCCCTGGACCATGGCACCTCTGTCCACCTTATTTGGATCGGGCCTGGGCTTATTTGATTGAGATTATGTCTAACAAACTGGTTAAATCCGTCCCGCGCATATTTTTTTTTTTTTTTTTGACCGTCCGGCCAAATTCATGAACATAAAATTTTTGACCTGCATCCGCCCCGCTTGAATTTGCGGGTATCTGCGGGTAACCCATAAATATTTTTTTTTTAAACTTATAATGTTTTTAATAAAATAAATTTTATATTATAAAACATAAATACTCAATTTTTTTAAAAAAATAAAAAAAATAATTAATTAATTTATATATTACAAAATATTTCAACATTTTAATAATATTTAGTAAATAAAAATTATTTATTTATTTTTTAAAAAAAATTGCGGTTAACCGGCTGGATCCGCAAAACATAAATGTCTAATTATTATATGTAAATATTTTTAAACATAGTTCCTTTCAAATTGAAGCATGAAAGTTATTAATGTCTAACTTAGAAAGAAAGTGTTCGAACTAAAAGTGATCAAGAGCTTTGGTAAAAATGTCAAATGATTTATCAAGAATACAAACATGTTGCGTTGAGGAAAAAAAAACTATCTTGAACATAATCTTGGATGATAGTTGAGGAAAACTATCGACCTAGGAGACTCGTTCCCTGGATCCTGCGACGCCATGCCCTCTTGTTGGAAAGTAGAAGCAGCACCAGTGATGGCTTGACCGAGATGGAAACCCTAAAAACCCTTAATCGCCAAAATTGTCTCCCTCAGAGCAAAACAGTGCCGTTGATAAGCTCAAATGTAATACCCTAAATTACTAACAACTTTGTCGATTGTAGTATTTAGGGGTCGAATCCACATAGACTCAAGAATCACACAATATATTATATAGGTTCAAATTAAGCTAAGTAAATCAATGAAATAAGAATAAAAACAAGCAAGCAGAACTAGTGTAAATTTGATGGAGAGGAGATAGGTTCAGGGTATTTCTCAGGAAATCAGAGAATGCAGATAAACTAATTAGTTAGGATTCAGGTTAAGCCCGGTTCTTGAACTCAAATCACTAAGCTATAATTAACCAACTGTCTTTGCGAGAATTATCTAAGTCTAAATATCAGAATCCCAAATTTCTTTGCAAATCCTAAAGACTAAACTAGCTTTAAGTCCAGGTTTGATATGTTCACAAAACAACTAAACCAAATTTCTTTGCAGATAGTTATTTTGCTCACCCTAGGTTCTATCAGATCATCAATTGCACTGTCGTGCCTAATCGATCAACCTAAGATCTAAGTTCCAGGTGATCAATCCAAAATTAGCTTTAAGACCAACCTATGGTGAAGAACTAATTCAGATTATGAACCTTAACCAACTAATTAACCTAACATTCAAAGAGATCCTTTATTGAGAACCCTAAACCTAACATGAGATCTAATCAGACATGGAGATTGAAACAAACAATATGATTGAATAAATCTCTGAAATTAATAATAAAGGAGAAAGAAAACAAGGGTTCAAAATCTTCTCTCGGACGAACAAAGTTTCAGACTTGTCTCCCTCAAAGCTCTCTCAACCAAATCAAAAGTAGAATAAAACTTTGCCAACCAAGGTGGCTGAAAAAACTAATTATAATGCTAATACACGTTTTGGGGCTTCTTGTAATTATTAAAGTCTTATGGACCAAAGTGTAAAATTTTCAGACTTGTAAAAAGTTGGGATCCTTCTCTTCATGCGATCAGTATCGACCGACACCATAAGTGGTATCGATCGATACACAGCTTCTGTGTCGACTCTTCAGGCTGGTGTCGCTCGACACCAGGACCTCAACTTGATCCTTCAGCTGCATGATCTTGCTTGGCTTCAAAATGCTCCAATATCTCCAATTTAGCTTCAAAGGTACCTAAACCTGTAAAGACTCAAAAAGACTCCAAAAATACTAGAAAAACTCTATAAATAAGACCTATATCATGGTTAAAAGCGGGTAAAAACCATGATATATCAACTCCCCCAGACTTAGCATTTGCTTGCCCTCAAGCAAACAGAAAGCTAAACAAGAGAAAGATGTTTGAAAAACACGGAGACTCACATGTTCTTGAAACATTGCAATGACCCTTTTTTTAGTGCTCCACATATTACTTAACCAGTTCCAAATCTAACCACCATGTACTTCTCCGTAGACATTCGCAACCTTCCAGACTCCATACATACTTTCGCAGCATTGTCCAATAAAGCCTTCATCGCCAGTTTCATTGCTGTGATCAATGCATAGAACCTTCTAGACTCTTTCCCATACAATATAATGACAAAAGAACCATCCAATTTTCACACTTTTTTGTATTGTTTCATCTCCCCCGGAATTATTTCTCATCATGTTCTTTCATTTTTTTTTTAGATTCGCATATACATATTAAGGTTTGATGATGTTTGCAACCGAATCCCCGGTTCTTCCCCTCTCTATGTATCAAAGGTGTAGGCGAATAATGATATCACAAGAAATTTTCCTAACCTCGCTTCCAACTTTTGTGTGATCATTCCTTTCCACGTAGAATAATGGGATCACTGTAAATTTTCCTAGCCCTCTACTCAAAAGAAAATCATTTCAAAGGTGTAGGCGAATAATGGTATCACATAAAATTTTCCTAACCTCGCTTCCAACCTTTGTGTGATCATTCCTTTCCAAGTAGAATAATGGGATCGCTGTAAATTTTCCTAACCCTCTACTCAGAAGAAAATCATTTCATCTTTTCATGCCTTAACTTATAACAAGGGAAAGGAATACCATTACTTTCTACACATGGGTTCCTTTGTCAAATATGAATGAGGACTCAAGCTCTATGGACATCTACCACATCGATAAAGTGCAAAGAATTAGCTCAGGCTTGAATGAACTTCGCTGGAAACATGGGTGTCTTCTAGTTAACTGGTAAGCCTTTGGATTTTTCATTAGTCTGATCCAAAACTGATTCTGTAACAATGGTCACTTAGAAGCAAAGTCAGAACAATAGATTCAAGAAAAAGATCATAATCTCCAACAAATTTTGACTCAATAAAACGATTTTGACTCAAAAACGACTGACTCTAAGAAAAACAAACACACTGTCAGCAACCACCTCCCCCAGACTTAAACAACATTGTCCCCAGTGTTATCTAGTCTAGAGTCGGTAAAAGAAATCATAAGATCTTAGTGGAGGCGTGAAAATCAAAGAAGTTACTAGATTGGGGTAGTAGTGTCGACCGACACACATCACTGGTATCGAGCGATACCAGGCCTAGGCCAACACATAAACTTCTTTTCATCGATATTGTCACGTAATAAATACCCAGCTCCTTTGTCGCGCAAGTGGTGTCGATCGATACCATTACTGGTATCACTCAACACAGCTCCTTTGTAACTGATTCATGCAAAATACAAGACACAAAACTAAAAATCAAAAGAAATAAAAGAACTTATGTACAGACTCACCAGTGGGTTGCCTCCCACCAAGCGCTTGTTTTCAGTCATTAGCTTGACTTTGGCTCATGTATTAGTCAGGATAAGAATGAGAACTTGCTCCAAAACAAGCTCCACAACTAGACATCTCCAGCTTCAGAATTCTGCTCAACATACCCTTCACAACATCCTTTCCTTTCTCTTTCAACTCTGAAGTGAGAATAACTCTAACCTTAGAGAATGGTTTCGAAGTTCCCTTGCACTTCACCTCATATTCAATCGAATCTCCATCATACTTCTGAGGGGTTAAAGTCATATAGGCATCAACCTTGACTCTTTTGCTCTTCACCTTCTTCTTTTCATTAGCCATTTTGATGTCTCTCTTCGTGATGATAGAATGACCATCTAAAACTTCTATGACATTTGGCTCATCATAAGGCTCTTCCAAAAGATCAACCATCAACGTCTCTCCTGTAACAACAGTGATGCAAGAGACATGTTTGGGAGCTCTTCCAGAAGGAATGACTTTGTAGGAGACCTCTTTGTCAATGTATGAGAACGAGATTCTCTTACTGGGCGTGTCTATAGCTGCACCAACTGTAGCCATGAATGGTCTTCCAAGAATCAAAGGTATATTAGAACTTTCGCTCATCTCCACAATCTGAAAATCAGTAGGAACCAGACAATCTCCTACTTTAACAAGCAAATCAGGGATGGTACCATATGGAATTGAGGTTGAAGAGTTCGCGAATGCGAGACTCATCTTAGTATATCTAATATCACCAATTCTCAACCTCTCTGCAATTGCCTTTGACATAACACTGACACTAGACCCTGAATCAACGAGAGACTCTTTGAATTCAACTCCAGAGATAGAGCATGAAATTGAAAATTTTCCTGGGTATTCTCTCTTAGTCATCTGTTTCATTGGTGGTGGTGTGCTTCTTGCCTTGATGAAAAGTGCATTGATCTCTTCTAGAGCTTCTCTGCAATCTCGAAAGTAACCAAGCAAATGTCGGTTTTTCAAAAATTCTTCAAAATATATCGTATGGGGAACCCTCCTTACCATCTTCTTAAAAGCGAGCAACTTCTCTGCAGTAATGGGATCTCTGAGATGTCTAGGTGGTTGAGGATATGGCACATTTGGCTTGTAAATATTCTCCTCAACAATCTTCGGTGTTTTCACAATTTATAGCTCAGTCTGCGAGGGGTATCGACCGACACCAGATTGGTGTCGATCGACACAAGGCTTTTGTGTCATCTTTTCAGGTTGGTGTCTATCAACACAAGTAGTGGTGTCGCTCGAAACTGGTTGGTGTCGATCGATACCATTACTGGTATCGCTCGACACAGCCGTACCAGGCTTAAAATCACCTTCAACCTCTTCTAACTCCACGAATTTTTCTGCATTCAAACCATTTTCTACCACTGCAGTGACCTCTTTAGCGCTTCTTAAGGTTATTGCATTGACGTATTCATTCTAAGAATGAATCATTTTTCCCTTCACAGCTGCTGTAGTCTGAGCTATTTGAGTTTCCAGTATCTTCTAATGAGTGTTGAGAGCCTCGATTTTTCCATTCAGGTATGTGTACATAGCATCCATCTTCCCATTGAAGTCCACTGTCATCTTATGTTGTCCCTGAAGAAGATGTTAAAGCATAGACTCAACCTTGCTCTCTAAGGTTTTAGCAGGTAGAGGTTGATAAGAAGAATTTCCATAGGTGCGGGTGTAGCCACTGCTCTGGAATGGTTTCTGGACAAATTGATTAGTTCCAAAACCAGTTGGATTGACTTCAGATTTGTACCCTCCTTGCTGAGCATTGTTGGTGAAGTTTCGGTTGTTGTTCTGGTGGTATTGATTTCTCTGACCTTGAAAACCAGACCCACCAATCTAGTTAACACCTTCCACTTCATCCTCATTGAAGTTCTCAACCTCATCAGCAAAATGAACAACCTTCATCGTCTTTCCCATCAAGAGATTGTGCATTGAATTCAACTTATCTTGAACCTCAGCAATCTGCGATCCATCCATGCTCCCAGTCTGCTTCCTTCGCTCAAAATCTGCATTCTTGGTACTATTGCTAGATATCAAGTTCTCAATAAGCACATAAGCGTCGTGAGGATATATGGTGCTGGAGTTCCCATTACTCGCAGCATCTAAGGCCATCTGATACCTCCAATCAATCTCTCTGAAGAAGATACCCAGCAACTGAACCTTAGTGAACTCATGATGTGGACAATCCCTCTGATATGATCTGAATCTGATCCAAGCAGCCTTAAACGCCTCAGTCGCTCCTTGAGAAAATTTGGAGATCTTATTTCTGAGCTCCTCGGATCTTGCATCATCATAGAAATTGTTCAAGAAGGAATTCTTAGCCTCTTCCCAAGTAGTCAGTGATCCAGGGAGCAACTGCTTAAGCCAATAAGCTGCATATCCACCAAGAGAGTATGGGAAGAGCTTACAGAAAAGGAAATCATTGGAAACTACATTGTACTTAATGCTAGTAACCAAGTCCTCAAACCTCTCAATGTGATCCATGGGGTGTTCATGAGAAAGACCATGAAAATAGTGCTGACCCACAAGAGTGTAGTATGCAGGTTTCAGCTCAAAGTCAATCCTCTGAAAATCAGGAGGGCGAATCGCTGATCGATTGGCATAGAACTGATCAGGCCTATTGTATTCACCAATTGTTCTACCACGATCAACTACAGCATCCCCAACATTCCCCTCGTTGACGCGCACAGCTGGCCCGGCAATCTCACCAACAACAACTGGAGGGGCAATGACGTTTCCATCTCCATCAAGTCGTTGCCCTCTCTCATTGCACAAATGACCCTCTTGGTCTCTCAAAGCTCCAGCATCATCACGAGTCAATACCACTAAATTATTCATCTCTGTTGGCCTCCTTGTTGTCCTGTTTGTACGTTCCAAATTGCTAGCTCCTTGTTGGAAAGATTAACTAGCTGAGTGCTCTTGTTCCTCCAGGTTTCGCGAGTATGCATACACCTGATACACAAAACTCAAGGGAAATAAGTAACCAAAATAAGAAAAAGAGTAAAATAAATCGATGAGTATCGACCGACACTGTGTTGTGTCGCTCGATACTATCGAACTTAGTCGAAATTCTAGACTAAAATCTAATGGCGAATTAAGAGTCCCCGGCAACGGCGCCAAATTTGATAAACTCAAATGTAATACCCTAAAGTACTAACAACTTTGTCGATTGTAGTATTTAGGGGTCGAATCCACATAGACTCAAGAATCACACAATAGATTATATATGTTCGAATTAAGCTAAGTAAATCAATGAAATAAGAATAAAAACAAACAAGAAGAACTAGTGTAAATTCGATGGAGAGGAGATAGGTTCATGGTATCTCTAAGGAAATCAGAGAATGCAGATAAACTAATTAGTTAGGATTCAGGTTAAACTCGGTTCTTGAATTCAAATCACTAAGCTATAATTAACCAATTGTCGTTGCGAGAATTATCTAAGTCTAAATCTCAGAATCCCAAATTTCTTTGCAAATCCTAAAGACTAAACTAGTTTTAAGTCCAGGTTCGATATGTTCACAAAAAACTAAACCAAATTTCTTTGCAAATAGTTATTTTGCTCACCCTAGGTTCTATCAGATCATCAATTGCACTGTCGTGCCTAATCGATCAACCTAAGATCTAAGTTCCAAGTGATCAATCCATAATTAGCTTTAAGAACAACCTATGGTGAAGACCTAATTCAGATTGTGAACCATAAGCAACTAATTAACCTAACATTCAAAGAGATCATTTATTGAGAACCCTAAACCTAACAGGAAATCTACTCAGACATGAAGATTGAAACAAACAGCATGATTGAATAAATCTATGAAATTAATAATAAATGAGAAAGAAAACAAGGGTTCAAAATCTTTTCTCGGACGAACAGAGTTTCAGACTTGTCTCTCTCAAAGCTCTCTCAACCAAATCAAAAGTATAATAAAACTTTTCCAACCAAGGTGGCTGAAAAACCTAATTATAATGCTAAAACATGTTTTGGGGCTTCTTATAATTATTAAAGTTTTCTGGACCAAAGTGTAAAATCTTCAGACTTGTAAAAAGTCGCGATCCTTCTCTTCATGCGATCAGTATCGACCAACACCATAAGTGGTATCGATCGATACACAGCTTCTGTGTCGACTCTTCAGGCTGGTGTCGCTCGACACCAGGACTTCAACTTGATCCTTCAGCTGCATGATCTTGCTTGACTCCAAAATGCTCCAATATCTCCAATTTAGCTCCAAACGTACCTAAACCTGTAAAGATTCGAAAAGACTCCAAAAATACTAGAAAGACTCTATAAATAAGACATATATCATGATTAAAAATGGGTAAAAACCATGATATATCAGCCGTTCAAAAGCAACCAAATCGCCTGTCAAATTTCCGAAGAAAGCTTGATATAAAAATCGTAAGCATTTTCCCTCCTCCGTACAAAAATTTGAAAATGCTCTATTATTAGTGGAGCTTTTGACTTAGCTTCTGGAGATCAGTAATCAGTTTTTTGTTGGTCAGCTCTTGAAGTGTGAACCTATAAATGTTATGATGACTGATTTGAGAAGCTGTCAGAACATGACGTGTTACAGATGCTAGACAGTATGAATATGTTATTCAAAGACAAAGACATAATCGACATACAATGTGTGACAGTTCAGGCAGAGACATGAAAGAACTGACACAGTTGGTAAGACAATAATTGATGGAGGTGCTAATGGAGCAAATGCAAAGGCAGCGCGTTATGCAAGTAATGATTAGTGATCGACACATGATGGAAATACATTGTGGCGGTCAAGAAGACTGTAGTTGGATACATCAGAGGATGTATCAAACACGATGAGTCAGAACATGGTACATCATAGGATGTATCAGACGTTGTATCAGGAGGCAAAAACTTGGCGTGGCGCAAAAGCTTATGTGGCGAGTGGCTTGCTGAGATGGACAAAGTTGTTGGGACGTATATCTGCTGCAACAGATTTGGTAAGTAGATAAACTTGGGGAGCAAGTTGTATCTATCTGAATCGCTTGAAGATCCTAGGGTTTAGGGTCTTTATAAATACCAAGATGCGATCTCATAAAGACTTGACGCGCCTAGGGTATCATTGAGAGAGGCACACATGTGTGTGGCGTTGTCCTACCATACGAGATTTGTAGATCCTTTGGTGGTTTCTTCTATGGAGTACAATCACATCGAGTAGATGGTGTTGTATCGGTTGTAGCCGAGCGGTAGACTTTGTAGATGTATTGTTTCTATAGGTCGTCGTCCATCTAGAAAAGAATGATATGCATTGTAGTGTTTGATATCATACACAATTATAATTGTAATTTTATTTTAGTGGATTTGTTCTAGACTAGGTCCCGGAGATTTTGGGAAACCGAACCTCATTCAAACTCTATGTGTTATTTACTTTATGCACATATATGCCCGTATGTATATTAGGACTCGTAGATCTACCCACATATATGGACTTTCAATTCGCATCATAGTGGGACTCGATAGAGATTCGTTCTTATTTTCGGGTATGATCCTGGATTTGTGACTCGTAGAGAAAATTGATGTAGCTAAGAGACGGCGCTGGTGAGCAATAAAGATCACACTGCCAATCATAGTTTGAAACTTCTTCTGGTTCGAGTTGATGTAGCTGTCGTGAGAAGAAAAGAAGCCCTAAAGAGAAGAAGTTTGTGGATTGGACTAATTGAACCAAGTTAGTGTTTTTCTCAATGTGGGCCTATGTCGATTGTTGTAGCAAATGCCCAATAAGCAAGTTTTAAAGGAAAAAAAAAATAAAAAAGGTGATCCTAGAAGGCGATGGGTTTTGACTTGGGTATGTGATTATTGGTGCAGAATTCTTGGGTGCTTTAGTCAAAGTTAGGCATGACCACGGTTACGGTTAATGCGGTTAAGGTTTTTTAACCACAGTTATGGTTATAATTTTTTGTTAACCTTAACGGTAACCGTTTAATATACGGTTAAAACAGTTACTGTTAAATACGGTCCGGTTAATACGGTTACGGTTACTTGATGACAATAAACGGTTAATATAAGGAGATATAACTAAATAACTATAAATTTTATATGCTAGTTTTTATTCCACCTTATCCATGACTCCACAATTTGTTTTTCTTTTTCTTTTAATTTTATATATTTCATCATAAAACTGTTTTGTTAAAATATTCATTATATTTGTTAGAAAAAATATTAATTAGTTTAACATGTTTAAGTTTTAATTAATATTTATTGTTTTTAAGATTTGCATTTGCATTTGCTATTGGTAAATTGATTATACATAATTTTTCTTTGAATTTTTAATTTTACAGAACTAATTTTAATTATTAGTATATATAATTTTATTTTTAAAACGTTACGGTTAAAATTTTACGGTTTTAACCTTGCGGTTAACCAACGGTTTTGATACGATTACGGTTAATTAACGGTTACGGTTAATACTTTTTTTAACCATAACTAATATATTTTTACTGTTAACGGTTACGGGTTTTAACCGTCTAGCACGGTTACGGTCTAGTTACGGTTTGAAAACGGTTCGGTTACGGTCTGAAATACGGTTACGGTTCCATTTTGGTCATGCCTAGTCAAAGTTAAAGCTTCGGTTTATTGGTTCCGGCAAAGTTAAAGCCTCGGTCGACAAAATCAGCTCAAAGTCGATGTAAATTGTCTCTTAAGAAGACTTCGAAACCTGAAAGAAGAAGAGTTGGTGTGAGGCTCGTTAATTGATTTGAAGTCTCGCCGGAAATCTCAGAGATTCTGTCTGAGATGTCTTAGTTTTGGTGTTTAGAATCGGAGAAGCAAGTTTTTTCCTTCTCGCCATAGAGAGGCGAATCATCGGCAAATTATTCAGTGAATCTGGTTGTTTCTGAGTTAAGATGAAAGCATTAAAAGGAGCTTTGGGAAGTATAATTATTGGGATATCGATGTGATCGACCATACCAAGATTATGGAAATCATGAAGATCAATAAAGATCTATAAGATTCAAATATACGCAAATATCTTAATTAGAAAAATTTACTTTTATCTCTAAATATATTATTTACATTTATGTTTATCTTAATTTAGGAAATATAGATGATTTCTACCGCTATATAAGTTTATGCATCTTGTAACATTATTCTTATGAGAAAATATAGAATTTAGTTTTGTTGTTGTTGCAGTCAAATTAATCAGAAACTGATTAACTTCAATGCTCGGTTAGTTTACTGATGTGAAAACTTATTAGCTTACTGATGTGAAAACAAATTTAACGTGGATATCTCAAACAATCATCAAATAATGACAGGATTTCAAGCCCGAATAGTTTTTATAATTATGTAAATCATCAAGTTTCTTTGAGTAATCCGACAACATAAAATCTTTAATAGATTTGGATCGTGGATGACATAATTATGACTAAACAAACAATTTTACATTTTAAAGCAGATTGAATCGTGAATAAATGGGAGATCATAAATGATTTTGGATAGAAGATTTTGTTGTTGTTGATGTCGAATTAATTAGAAATTGATTCACTTACTGATGTGAAAACAAATTGAACATGGATATCCCTAACAAGCATCAAATAACGACAAGATTCCATGTCCGGTTAGTTTTCACAATTATGTAAATAATCGCTAAGTAATCCAACAACTTAAAAAGTCTAATAGGTTTAGATCATAGATGGGATAATTTATGAGTAAACAAAACAATTTTAGATTTCAAATCGCATTGAATCGTGAATAAACATGGGATGAGAAATGATTTTCGATAGAAGATTTTGTTATTGTTGTTGATATCAAATTAATTAGAAACTGATTCACTTACTGATGTGAAAACAAATTGAACATATTATCTCTAACAATCATCAAATAATGATGGGATTACATATTTCTAATAATTTTGGAAATGATTCAATTTTTTTTTATAAATAATACGTCTATTTAAAATCTCTAATAAGTTTAGATCATGGATGAGATAATTTGTGAGCAAACAAACAATCTAATTTTTTTTTAAACGGAATGAGAAATGGTTTTCGGTAGAAGATTTTGTTGATGTTGATGTCAAATCAATTAGAAACTGATTAACTGATGTGAAAACAAATTATACATAAATATCTCTAAAAATCATCAAATAATGATGGGATTCTATGTTCGGTGAGTTTTCACAATTATGTAAATGATTCAAGTTTCTTTAAGTAACCCGGTAACTTAAAATTTCTTATAGGTTTAGATCGTGGATGAGATAATTTGTGAGTAAACAAAAAAATCTTTGATTTCAAAGTGAATTGAATCGTGAATAAGTGAGGGATGAGAAATAATTTTCGATAGAGGATATTGTTGTTGTTGATGTCGAATTAATTAGAAACTTATTCACTTACTAATGTGAAAACAAATTGAACATGGATATCTCTAACAATCATCAAATAATGACGGGATTCCATGCTCGGTTAGTTTTCACAATTCTGGAAATGATTCAAGTTTCGTTAAGTAATCCGACAACTTAAAATCTCTAATAATATTAGATTTTAAAGCGGATTGAATCGTGAATAACTGGGAGATAAAAAAATAATTTTCGTTTAATTTTGAGGGTTAAATTACCTTATTGATGTGAATTCAAATTGAATATGACTATTTCTAACTAATTCTAACTAATTCCAAGCTCGGTTAACTTTTACAATTATATTTTCTTCTACAATTATGTTTTATAAAA
The DNA here is from genome assembly GCA_030161315.1 of Eutrema japonicum. Classification (NCBI taxonomy): domain Eukaryota; kingdom Viridiplantae; phylum Streptophyta; class Magnoliopsida; order Brassicales; family Brassicaceae; genus Eutrema; species Eutrema japonicum. Next base: position 50,208,145 of record BSQW01000007.1, on the reverse strand, counting down.
TCTCTAATAGGATTAGACTATTATTTAGTTATCATAGTTTATTTTATAAAGTGCATTTGATTATTTATGGCTTTATTTTATTATTTCGTAACCACTTAAATCTATATTTTGATTTCGGTGACCAATTAACTTTATGGAGGGAACTGTTAAAAGTAAGGAAAAAGAAAACTAACCTTTAACTTTGTAGCTGTCTGCACTGAAACAACCATAGGAGAAGCATCTACAAAGACATCAACTGCAAGATCAATATTGATGCTTTCTCCATCTTTAAAAGTGATGAATGCAGCAATAAGGAAAAGCAGTGACACAAACCAGTAAAGGAAAAAAAAAACACAACTTGTACAAGTCATACCATTGCTTTCATCTTCTGAATCTCACCGCATGACTCAACTCCAACTCTTCTTACACGACAACAACACGAGGTACTACAAAGTCTCACTCACATCGATGAAGTATTCTCCTGGAGGAAGATTAAGCTCCTGAAAGCCTCTTCACTCTGTAAATTAGAAGAAGAGATATCTATTTATATTCGTTAAAACCAGATCAAATGCATCTTCACTCTGTAAATTAGTGTGTGAATCTTCATTTCACATAGTAAAACAGAACGAAAGCAGAATATTTCCAGAACAACAAAAAGCACACAAACCCTAGAAATAACGATAGCAAAAGTTATTTCTATAACCCTAGTTCTCCTATATCTCCCGACTTGTATTAAATAAAGAGAAGAAAATGTACCTGTCTTCTTCATTTGAAGATGGATTGTCGCCAAGATTAAGGGATGTACATTTAATTATATAAACAGTTTAGTTAGTTTCACCAGTGATCAAGAGTATCTATGCCTGCATATCAAATTGACCCAAATATGAACTTCACTGAAAATCGGAGTTATACCCAGTTTCTTCCTTCCCGATTTCCAAAAAACGGCGTCCCTCTTTCAACCAACCCTACTTCCTTCCCAATTTCTGAATTGTGACCGCCGGCCCGTCTTTTTTTTGCGATTCAGCTTTCATTTTCGCATCCGCTAAACCAGAGAAGTCACATCGGTGGGTTTCTGATTTTTTCGGTTTCTGGGTATCAAGCCTCGCCGTAGTTTTCACGCCAACCAGTCGGGATAGTAAGGCCGACCTGAAACAGCTTGGTTACTGAAAATTAACTGAGGGACCATTTGGGTTTTTCACACCCATGAACAAGAAAAAGGGCCTTAAGAGTTAAATGTGCCTTTTTAAAAACAAAAGTTGTCTAATGTGTCTTTCAGTATAATTCACCCAAACTATAAAATGTGAACGTGTCATGTTGGGCCATTATTAGAATAGAGATCCAACGCTCAGGTCCATATATTCTATAATACTCCCTATTATATACGTGTGTGAAATAGGGGTGGGCATTTCGGTTTAATTTCGGGTTCGGTTCGATTCGGTTGATTTATGTTGAATAAAACTCTAGCCAAACTCAACCGAAATAAGTTTGGTTCGGTTTGTATTCGGTTTGGGTTTAATTCGGTTTGGTTTAGTTCGGTTCGGTTGTACTTTGGTTTGGTTTTAGTTCGGTTTTTAAAAAATCAACTTATAAAAACAAGAATCCTAACGAAACGTAAACAAAACGAAGTCATAAATAAAAAAATCCCCTAAAATTTTAAAACCAAACTGAAATTTTTCCCGAATCGAAGTTATCAATCTAAACACAAACAGAGCGATGCGATGTAAACAGATTATTTCCGAAATTAGAGAAATTGATTGGATCCCAAAACTGGCTTACGGTGTTCATGGAAGCAAGGGCTCCCTTGAAGACTAGAGCCGACGCGATCAAGAGCTTCGCCAGTCCCGCGGATCTAGTTACCCACAGTGTAAATTGCTCCTCCTAGGGTTCCAATTTTTGATTACCAAAGACACGAAAGAGAAAGAGAAAGCGATTCTCTTGAAATGAGAAAGAGAAAGCGAATTGTTTTTGTAATGAGTCGCTCCTGAGGTTTATGAGGCTAAAGTAGCCGTTGTTCGGATTTTGCTCAATTGAATTTTTGTTTTTTTTTGAACCAAACCGAATTGATGTGAACCAAATCTTAAAAGCTCAAGAGAAAGCGATTTTTTTGGATGCGGCTAAAGTAGCCGGTTGTTCGGATTTTGCTCTAGAGAAAGCCATTTTATTTTTTTATAACCAAATCTTAGATAACCGGAATCGTAAGGAATGTGGTAAGGAAGGTTTAAATTAAACTTTAAACCAAATAAATCGAATCTAAAGAACTAAAGACTATTCTTGTAAACCGAACCCAGGAAACCAACATTTATAAAAAGCTAATATTTAAATTAAGTTAATGTTTCTAAATCGAATCTTAAGCTGACAAAAACAACTAAATTAACTACGATACCAAGAAAAATAAAATAAAATTAGACAATAAAAACAGTTTAGAAAATCGTTTAACACGTTCGTGCGTAGCGCAGATCACACCCTAGTATATATATAATATATATAATGTTTCCCACACGTAACTGCATCCTAATTTTTTTTTGTTTTAAACCGTTTCTGCATTTCCAAATGTTTCGTTTCAACATACCCGTTCCTGATTTCATGTAACCTAGGAAAACCCTTTTAAAGAAAAAGCATTTAATCGAACCCACTTGTAATTTTTAATAGGTTATGTAAACCTTTTGCTAGATGTATAAGTTTCTCTTGTGTAAATCAAAACAAAATTTGAGATTATATAGGATAAAATAATGTTCATGTTTTTTTTTGTAATAGTTTTAACGATAAGATTAAGGGATGTACATTTAATTATATAAACAGTTTAGTTAGTTTCACCAGTGATCAAGAGTATCTATGCCTGCAGATCAAATTGACCCAAATATGAACTTCACTGAAAATCGGAGTTATACCCAGTTTCTTCCTTCCCGATTTCCAAAAAACGGCGTCCCTCTTTCAACCAACCCTACTTCCTTCCCAATTTCTGAATTGTGACCGCCGTCCGTCTTTTTTTTGCGATTCAGCTTTCATTTTCGCATCCGCTAAACCAGAGAAGTCACATCGGTGGGTTTCTGATTTTTTCGGTTTCTGGGTATCAAGCCTCGCCGTAGTTTTCACGCCAACCAGTCGGGATAGTAAGGCCGACCTGAAACAGCTTGGTTACTGAAAATTAACTGAGGGACCATTTGGGTTTTTCACACCCATGAACAAGAAAAAGGGCCTTAAGAGTTAAATGTGCCTTTTTAAAAACAAAAGTTGTCTAATGTGTCTTTCAGTATAATTCACCCAAACTATAAAATGTGAACGTGTCATGTTGGGCCATTATTAGAATAGAGATCCAACGCTCAGGTCCATATATTCTATAATACTCCCTATTATATACGTGTGTGAAATAGGGGTGGGCATTTCGGTTTAATTTCGGGTTCGGTTCGATTCGGTTGATTTATGTTGAATAAAACTCTAGCCAAACTCAACCGAAATAAGTTTGGTTCGGTTTGTATTCGGTTTGGGTTTAATTCGGTTTGGTTTAGTTCGGTTCGGTTGTACTTTGGTTTGGTTTTAGTTCGGTTTTTAAAAAATCAACTTATAAAAACAAGAATCCTAACGAAACGTAAACAAAACGAAGTCATAAATAAAAAAATCCCCTAAAATTTTAAAACCAAACTGAAATTTTTCCACTTAATCAAAAAAAAAAAAAAAAAATTCATGGCTTCGTCTCTCCCATGCCACTAAAATGAATCTACAACAAGCCAATAACCTAAATATAAGTTAATTATACAAGTCAATGTTTATTCATCTCTTATATGAGTCATTAGGCTTATAGCATTAATATAAAACTACCAACATATGTGTTATTATTTTTAATATTATTAATTAACTAATTAACAAAAACTCATTAGTTTATCGGTTCGGTTCGATTTTGAACCGAACCAAACCGAACCGTTCGGATTGAGAAAAACTTCAACCAAATGGTTGGGTATTAACTATGGTTTGGTTTGGATCGGTTTGAGTTCGGTTGGTTCGGTTCGGTTTGGTTAAAATGCACACCCCTAGTGTTAACTGTGTATAATAAACATATCATATTACAAATTGTAAACTAAAACAAAAATATTAAAAAATATTGTGTGATCAAAATAAACATCTAAACATATTAAAAATATATAATTAGCTTAAGATCAAAATAAATATATAAAATTTAATTTTAATAAACTCAACAAATAAATTATATCTAAACACAAAAATAAAATTTAAACATGTCATATTACAAAGATTAAATCTACAAAAACAATATTATATCTAACCACAAAAATTAAACTGTCTCTCAAAAAAAAAATCTACAAAATTAAATTATATCTAAACACAAATTATATTATAAAATATGATAAACTAAAAAACAATTCAACCCCCCGTGCGTTCGAATCTAGTATGTGAGAACATTTAATTAAAACTAAATAATAGAATCAAAAATAGGAGGATCAAAATTAATAAATAATTGTTAGGTTTTTCTTGATTTTACGTTAGCGGTCTCAACCTTATATTATTTATTGTCACGTGAGGTCTAATTTTGTTTTTCATTTTTTCGTTTATAATTACTTTTCACAAGTTATAAAATATTAAACTGTAAATCTGCGTATACGCGGATCCTAATCTATTATATATACTAAAATTCAAAAGTAAGAATATATAGATTTAACATTGAAATCAAAATTTTGCTGAAAATCCGATTAATCTTGAGAATGAACAGATTCGTTAGCAAATAGCCAAATGGTTCACACATGCAAACAGTTTAATCAGAATATAATTAAATAACAGTTTATGTTTTTATTAGTGAAATGGATCCTTTCTTACTAAGCCATTTGATTGGTGTCCCTTGATGTAAATTGCAGTTTAGTATGTGGAACATTTCATAACCATTCTTTTGATGTCAAGGCATATTTTGTTAGTTCTCGGAACAGGAAAAAAGTATATCATCCACTAAACAAACACATATAATTATAAGTTTAAGAATTTTATTTTTAAAAAAACAAAAACAAATACATAGATTTTAAACTGACAAAAACAATTAAATTAACTACGATACCATAAAAAAATAAAAAAAAATTAAACAATAAAAACAGTTTAGAAAATTGTTTAACTGATGTCTAATTTTGTCACGTGAGGTCTAATTTTGTTTTCCATTTTTTCGTTTATAATTACTTTTTCACAAGTTATAAAATATTAAACTGTAAATCTGCGTATACGCGGATCCTAATCTATTATATATACTAAAATTCAAAAGTAAGAATATATAGATTTAACATTGAAATCAAAATTTTGCTGAAAATCCGATTAATCTTGAGAATGAACAAATTCGTTAGCAAATAGCCAAATGGTTCACACATGCAAACGGTTTAATCAGAATATAATTAAATAACAGTTTATGTTTTTATTAGTGAAATGGATCCTTTCTTACTAAGCCATTTGATTGGTGTCCCTTGATGTAAATTGCAGTTTAGTATGTGGAACATTTCATAACCATTCTTTTGATGTCAAGGCATATTTTGTTAGTTTTCGGAACAGGAAAAAAGTATATCATCCACTAAACAAACACATATAATTATAAGTTTAAGAATTTTATTTTTAAAAAAACAAAAACAAATACATAGATTTTAAACTGACAAAAACAATTAAATTAACTACGATACTAAGAAAAATAAAATAAAATTAGACGACAAAAACAAAAACAAAAAATTGATTAACATGCCCGCACGTAGCACAGTATATATATTTATTTTATATATAGATTTTAGCACAGTTGATACCCTAAGAATTTTATTTTAAAAAAAAACAAAAACAAATACATAGATTTTAAACTGACAAAAACAATTAAATTAACTACGATACCAAAAAAAAAATAAAAAAAAATTAGACAATAAAAACAGTTTAGAAAATTGTTTAACATGTCCGCGCGTAGCACGGTTGATACCCTAATATATAAATCAAGATATAATGTTTCCAAACTGCATCCTAATTTTTTTTTTTTAAACTGTTTATGCGTTTCCAAATGTTTTTCGGTAGAAGATTTTGTTGTTGTCGAATTAATTAGAAACTGATTCACTTACTGATCTGAAAACAAATTGAACGTGGCTATCTCTAACAATCATCAAATAATGATAGGATTTCATGCCCAGTTAGTTTTCACAATTATGTAAATGGTTCAACTTTCTTTAAGTAATCCGACAATTTAAAATCTCTAATAGGTTTAAATTGGGGATGTGATAATTTGTGACTTAACAAATAATATTAGTTTTTAAAGCGGATTGAATCGTGAATAAAATGGGAGATCATAAATCATTTTCTATAGAAGATTTTGTTGTTGTCAAATTAATTAGAAACTGATTCACTTACTGATGTGAAAACAAATTGAACATGACTATCTCTAACAATCATCAAATAATGACGGGATTCCATGCTCGGTTAGTTTTCACAATTATGTAAATGATTCAAGTTTCTTTCGGTAATCCGATAACTTAAAATCTCTAATAGGTTTAGATCATGGATGAGATGATTTGTGAGTAAACAAAACAATCTTAGATTTCAAATCGGATTGAATTGTGAATAAGTGGGGGATGAATCGTGAATAAGTGGGGGATGAGAAATGATTTTCGATAAAGGATTTTGTTGTTGTTGCTGTCGAATTAATTAGAAATTGTATCACTTACTGATGTGAAAACAAATTGAACATGGTAATCTCTAACAATCATCAAATAATGATGGGATTTCATGCTCGGTTAGTTTTCACAATTATGCAAATGATTCAAGTTTATTTAAGTAATTCAACAACATCAAAACTCTAATAGGTTTGGATCGTGAATGAGATAATTTGTGAGTAAAGAAACAATTTAAGATTTCAAAACGGATTAATTAATAAATGGAAGATGAGAAATGATTTTCGGTAAAAGATTTTGTTGTTGTCGAATTAATTAGAAACTGATCCAGTTCCTGATGTGAAAACAAATTGAACATGACTATCTCTAACAATCATCAAATAATGACTGGATTCCATGCTAGGTTAGTTTTCACAATTCTGAAAATGATTCAAGTTTCGTTAAGTAATCCGACAATTTAAAATCTCTAATAATATTAGATTTAAAGCGGATTGAATCGTGAATAGTTGGGAGTTTAATTTTGGGGGTTAAAAATTGCCTTATTGATTTGAAAACTAATTGAATATGACTATTTCTAACTATTTCTAACTAATTCTAACTAATCCCAAGCTCGGTTAACTTTTACAATTATGGCTTTTATAAAGTGCATTTGATTATTTATGGCTTTATTTGATTATTTCGTAACCACTTAAATCTATATTTTGATTTTTGTGGTCAATTAAGTTTATGGAGGGAAAAAAAAAACTAACCTTTAATTTTGTAGCCGTCTAGCACTGAAACCATATGAGAAGCATCTACAAACACATCAACTGCAAGATCAAGATTGAAACTTTGTTAATGATTAGTGTTATTAATACTTAATGTTCTGAATTGTTTTTCTTGCATTTGCTTTCTCCATCTTTAAAAGTGATGAATGCAGCAATAAGGAAAAGCCGTGACACAAACCAGTAAAGGGAAAAAAAAAACACAACTTGTTCAAGTCATACCATTGCTTTCATCTTCTGAATCTCACCGCATGACTCAACTCCAACTCTTCTTACACGACAACAACACGAGGTACTACAAAGTCTCACTCACATCGATGAAGTATTCTCCTGGAGGAAGATTAAGCTCCTGAAAGCCTCTTCACTCTGTAAATTAGAAGAAGAGATATCTATTTATATTCGTTAAAACCAGATCAAATGCATCTTCACTCTGTAAATTAGTGTGTGAATCTTCATTTCACATAGTAAAACAGAACGAAAGCAGAATATTTCCAGAACAACAAAAAGCACACAAACCCTAGAAATAACGATAGCAAAAGTTATTTCTATAACCCTAGTTCTCCTATATCTCCCGACTTGTATTAAATAAAGAGAAGAAAATGTACCTGTCTTCTTCATTTGAAGATGGATTGTCGCCAAAAACCATCCCAGTACAAGTAAAAACACCGGAAAATTTGGTAATGCTTGTTGATCCCGTGGACCACTAAGTGTGTTTAAAGAATGATTAGGAGATGGGAGGTGAGATTTTCGTTAATAGAGCAATTTAACCACGTTTAAGACAGGTCGGGAGAAATATGAGTAGGCCGGGGCCGTGTTTCGCTTTATTGATGAGAGAGAAGTAAACGCTTTAGAATTACGAACTGGTTCCGAAGGACGTCCAGTTCGGCGTTCTAAAGTGTTGTCTTGCTACAAAGAGAGAGGTCGGGTAGCTTATAGTCTGTTCTAGAGTCAAAATCCGAGAGAGATTCATTAATGACATATGAGGGATATATATAGTCGGGGTCGGCTTCCTGCTCCCCGGGATCTCGGGCCACGTGTCGCCTGCGGCCTCTTTTGCGGGTAAGGTGGCCTAGGAGGCGTGTCCCGGCTTTCGAGGAGAGAGGTCATGATGAGCTCGGCGTGGCGTGTTGCAGAGCAGTGCACTGTTTTACCAACTCTGCTCCACCTGCTCCTTCCTGCCCTTGTCAGCTCTGTAGAGTTGGTGGGACGTCGGGCCGAAGGCACATCCCTACGCGGGTAGGGTACTGCCTTACCAACTCCCACTCGCCTATTCTCCTGACACTCCCTGTTCTGGCGGGGCATCAGCGCGGGCCCGGGGTACGTTGCTTTCAGGTCGGCTACCGAGCTGAAGAGCGGTCTTGCAGGTCGGTGACATTAAGTCCGGCTACCGTGCTGAAGAGCGGCCTTTCCTAAGATGGGTCTAACTAATTGGGGGTGCTAGGCCCACCTCCAACAATAGGCCCTCCCCCAGTTCGGTATCGCGAGGCGAAGTGAGGGTGCCGAAGTTGATCTAATGTTAGTTCGGCGCATCTTAGGACGGTCCTTCCGGGCTCAACTGTGTTTACCTTTTCCGAAAAACCCGTAGGAGGTTGGCGCGTGCTCACCACGTGGGACGACAAAGGACGCTTCGTTTTTCGCGTGGACTGCCCACGCGCGGCGTGTAAAAGACGCTTCGCGTTTATCGAGGCGTCCTTTGCTTTTTGGCGTGGGGAAACGAAGAGACGTCATCATTAGGTTTTTTTGGGCAGCCGTGCTTCTTTTGACACGTGTCCAGGCGTCGCTTCACTGTCCCCCTTCCTCTATTTAATCCTTCTTCCTCCTACTGTTAAAACCTTCTGCGCATACTCCTAAGGTAACCTCCTTTCTCCGATTTCCTTCTTCTCTTCCTACTTTCTTCCTGTCTTTTCGATCTCCTCCTCTCCGTGCAATGGCTCCGATGTTAGACGGTATCAGAGTTGAGTCGAGCGAAGAATCGGCGTCCCGTGGTGGCGGTAACGATTCTCCGAGTTCCTCCGCTGGTGACTCCGAACATGCCTCTTCTCCGCGACAAGGGGCAGACAGTGGGGAACAGTTGGCCCCCTCGACTTCGGGGGCCGCCCCGTTGCTCCCGGGGACCCGTCTCCGGCCGAAGACGGTGGTTAGATCCTCTGGCGGTCGCGGTGTTGGCCAAGCTGAGGGTGGAACCGGGCGTCTGGGCGATCGTGGTGGCCGTCAGGGCGGCCGTGGAGGCGGAGCTCGAGTGGCCAGGGTGAGGTCCCCCCTGGTCCTCTACGAGCAGGGAGGGTCACCGACCTGGAGCACAGCGGAGTCGGTGACCCTCCTGGGGAATCTGTGTGGTTTTTCCCCCGGCGTTGAGCTCAGGGTACCCAGGGCGGAGGAGCGCCCGTGGACTCCTCGGCCGGGCTTTGTCTGCTTGTACGAGTCGTTCTTCCAGAAGTGCGGCCTGCGCCTTCCTCTCCCCGAGCTGTTCGTCCAGTATTGCCGGGCGCGGGGCTTGGCCTTCTCGCAGGTCTGCCCGTCCACGGTCCAGGGGATGATCGTGCTGCTGACCCTAGGGCACGAATGCGACGTGGAGGTGACGTTGCCTATGTTCGAGGCGTTCACCCAGCAGAAGGCAAACCCCGGGATTCCTGGGACCTTCTATGCTGCTTTCAAGCCCGCGGCGAACGTTCTGGAGGCACCCAGCTCGGGGTCTAGGGCGAGCAAGCTGTCGAAGGTCGAGGACTGGTCTCGCAGCTACTTCTACGTCCGGGCTACCGCCGTGGCTGGGCTCGATCCGTTGGCGAGATACACCCGGGATTGGAATTTTTCCCCGGGTAGGGATTTGCAGGTCGAGCTGACTTCTCCTCTTTGGTTGTCTGACTGATGATTTTTTTTGTCTTGTTCTTCAGGCCCTCACTCCTCCAGATTCAAGCTACCGGACTACGCAGGTCTACTTGCCGTGCTCAGGACAGTGCGTCAGAGAGAGTGGAAGTCCTTCACCGCTGCGAGAATCGAAGCTGCAATGACCGGAGGTGGGTTTTTTTTTTTTTTTTTTTTTTTTTTTTTTTTTTTTTTTTTTTTTTTTTTTTTTGTGCCGAATTAACGGTTCTTCCTTCGCAGGTAGAGCGAGGTTTGCCAATCCGCAGTACGCGGACTCGTTTGTTGCCCCGCCGCCGCCGATACCCGAGGTGCCGGTCAGGCGAGACCCGGCACCACGGGTTGCGGGGGATTCCTCCGCGGCGACTCCCTCGAAGAGGAGGGAAGACCGGGCTGCCGCCGGCGAGACCGGCAAAAAGAAGAGGAGGACGGGAGAGTTCTCTTCCGGAGGTCGGGAGGTCACCCGGCCTACACTGACCGGGCCGGAGCCCGAGGTGCCTTTGGCCGTTGGGCCAGCAGGGGGGGTTGATGAGACCCGGGCCCAAGGGGGCGATGGGGTCGGCGAGACGATCGTCGGCGCGGAGGATCCTGCTGCTGTGCAGGAGGCCGAGGATCGCAGCGCCGAAGTGGGCGGCGCCTCGGGAGGTTCCGACGGTGGGCCTCGGGACTACAGCTTCTCCTTTACCCACGAGGATGGAAGCAACCAGGTAATCGTTGATCCGGACGAGTGCGCCGAGCTGGCGCAGGCCATGATGTTCGGGCAGAGGTACCCGCACTTCGTTCCGCTGGAGATGGCGGAGTCCGACACCTTCCGTCAGGTGGCGCGATCCGCAGCTCGGGTAAGCTCCTGCTCTGGTCTAACTGTTTTTAGCTAGACTCGTTGCGCGTCTTTGTTAACAATTTGTTTAATGCAGACGATGGCCCTTAGTGCCTTTCTGGCGGAGGCCTACGAGAAGAGGCTCGCCGAGCAGGCCGCCTCGATTAACTTCCTCCGGGAGTGCCGGGAGTCCAGCTCGCAGATCCAGTCTACCCGTCTCCACGGGTTCGAGAAGGAGCTGAGAGATGAGAAGGCCCGATCTGCGGCGCTGGAAGAGGAGGCGGTGCGGTTAAGAGCCCGGGAGGTCGAGGTGGCCAGTCTGCAGTCTGCACTAGAGGCCGAGAGGGACCGTGCTGCAGCTGGGTGGGATCGGGCGTCGGGGCTCGAGGAGGAGAACGGGCTCCTGAAGGGGGAGCGGGAGACACTCCGCTCCAGGGTGAAGGGGCTGGAATCCGCCATAGGCCGGGCCAAGGTGGCCGTGGCTGCGGAGAGTGATCGGGTGTCAGCCCGGTGGGAAGCGCGGAACCGGAAGTGGTCCGCGAAGATGGAGAAGATCCGCGCCCACCTGGACGGGCGCCGCCGGGCCTTAGAGCCTCACCTTCTGTACAGCCAGGTGACTGGCGTAAAGGCCTGCCTCAAGAGGATGGAAGCAGAGGACGGGGTGTCGGTACCGTTCTACCGGTATCAGAAGCTGGACGAGGACGAGGCGGCATTCGGTGCCGTACTGGACGGGATGGACTTTCCGGATTTGACCCCGGAGGATCTGGAAATCCCTCTGGACCGTGCTCACGGCGTTCTGCTTGAGCACATTATACCTGTCGCTCCTTCTAGCACCCCCGTGGTGGATCTGACCTTGGAGGCTCCGCTGGCTGCTGAGGACGCTCTTGCGGTCGCTGAGACCGTCCAAGCAGATCCCTCGATCCCGTCTGCTGACGAGGGAGTCCCCGAAGCTGCTGGGATTGTGCAAGCAGATCCCTCGGTCCTGTCCGCCGCTGAGGCCGACACGGATGCGCCGTCCGGTGAGACCGGAACCGACGTGCCACCCGGTGGAGTCGTGGTTGAAGAAGGGTCTGGGCAGCCCTTCCTTGGTGAGTACGGGACCAACGCGAGGATGGTGGCCCCGGCTGATTTAGATGGTACCCGTGCTGACGGGAGGGAAATCCGACCGGCCGATGCGGCCTTGTAAAAATTTTTTTCCTTTTTGTTTTCTTTTTGTAGACTGGGCCGTAGGCCGTTTCTTTTTGTAAGGACTGGGCCGTAGGCCGTTTATGCAAAGAGCAGGCCGTTGGCCCCTCTCTTTTTGTAAGTGCCGTTTCGAGGCTTTTGTAACGACTAGGCCGTGGGCCATTTTTATAACAGACGAGGCCGTTGGCCCTTTTGTGATAATCGAGGCCGTTGGCCCTTTCTTCTTTTTGTGTAAATGCCATTTCGAGGCTTTTTTGATCGGTAGAGTAGGTCGTAAACCGTACTCTGTCAAGTAAGCAGGTCGTGGACCGTGCTCTTGTATTGGGTGCGAGGTAATCTCGGCTTAAGGCACTTATTGCTTGTGTACCTTGTTTTTTTGGTGCGGGTAGCGAGCCCGGCTTAGAGACACTTAATGCTTGTGTGTCTAGTAGAGGTGCGAGCCCTGGGGCCCGGCTTTGGCACTTATAACTTGTGTGCCGGGGAGAGCGAGCACCGGAGCTCGGTCCCCTTTTTTTTTTTGTAGTGCGAGCGTTTGGAGCTCGGCTTATTATTTTTTTTGTAGTGCGAGCGTTTGGAGCTCGGTTTTTTTTTTGTAGTGCGAGCGTTTGGAGCTCGGTTTTTTTTTTTTTTTTTTTTTTTTTTTTTTTTTTTTTTTTTTTTTTTTTTTTTTTTTTGCAGTGCGAGCGCTTGGAGCTCGGGAGCGTTTGAGCGTTTGGAGCTCGGCTCTTGTGCGCAGGTCGGGGACCGTTTTCCTTTGTCTAAAAGGTTTTATTAGATTAATAGCTGAGCCCTGGTTAGGGGTTGCCTACGTACCCTTTAGTAGAAGGGATCAAGCCAATCGTAGTTCGTTTGTTTACAAAAGCGGAGAGCGGATTGGAGCCCGGGGGCTTAATAGTAGAACCGTTTGAGGTTGATCGAGTTCCATGAGCGCGGGATGGCGTCGCCGTTCATCGTGACTAGCTCGTAGACGCCTGGTTTTACGACCTTGGAGATGAGGTAGGGGCCCTCCCAATTGGCACCCAGCTTGCCTGCGTTTAGCTCGGCGGTGTTTTCGAAGACCTTGCGGAGGACCAGGTCGCCCTCGGCGAAGAACCGGCCTCGAACCTTCTTGTTGTAATATTTGGAGGCGAGCTGCTGGTAGTTCTGGATTCGGAGTAGGGAATGGTCCCGTTGCTCTTCAAGGAAATCCAGCTCGCTGAGTAGGACGGCGTTGTTCAGTGCGGGTTGCTGGGTGAGCATAGCGCGGCGAGGAGTGGGGAGCCCGACTTCGGATGGGGCCATTGCTTCCATGCCGTGGGAGAGGTTGAACGGTGTTCGGCCAGTCGATGTCTTTGGTGTTGTGCGGTGGGACCAGAGGACTCCATCGAGCTCGTCGGCCCAGGACCCTTTCTTGTCGTCTAGTCGCTTTTTGAGGCCGTCGAGGATGGTCTTGTTGGTGGCCTCGGCTTGTCCGTTCCCCTGGGGGTACCTCGGAGTGGACTTACTTAGTCTGATTTTCCACTTCGCGCAGAAATCTTCGAAGAGGGCCGATGTGAACTGGGGACCGTTGTCGGTGACGATCTCGTACGGGAGCCCGTGCCGGCAGATGATGAACTTCCAGACGAACTTTCGGACGTCCTCTGCCTTGATCTTGGCGTATGATTCGGCCTCGACCCACTTGGTGAAGTAATCGGTCATGACCAAGAGGAAGCGCTTTTGGCGAGATCGGGGAAGGGGCCCGACTATGTCCATGGCCCATCGCATGAAGGGGTAGGGTGCCACCGCAGTGGTGAGGAGCTCGGTTGGACTATGAATGAGGGGACCGTGGCGCTGGCACTTCTCGCACCGGGCTGCGAATTTGTCGCAGTCTTGGAGCATTGTCGGCCAGTAGTGGCCTTGGTTTCGTATTCTCAGGGCGAGAGCTCGGCCACCGGAATGGTTGCCGTCGGCGCCCTCGTGCATTTCCTTCATCACGTCGATGGTTTCCTGCCCGTGGAGGCAGGCGAGCAGGGTTCCCGAGGCGCTCCATCGGAACAGATTGCCGTCCAGCATTGTATATTGGGCACACTTCTTTCTTAGCCGCCGGGCGGCCCATCGGTCTGGGGGGGGAATGCCGTCTGCGATGTATAGCAGCAGATCGATTCGCCAGTCCGGCAGTTCGGGCTCGGCCGGGGGCGGTGGTAGGTTCTCGGGAGGTTGGGCGTCTTCGTCAGGATCCGCGACCTGGGGACCGATCAGATAGGCTCCCTTTGGCAGCTCGATGCTGGGGAGGTCGATACTTTCCACCGGGATCACCCGTCGTTGCTCTGGGGCCGAGGTGGAGGCTAGTGCTGCGAGGGCGTCTGCGGAAGTGTTATCGCCTCGGGGGATTTTTGTCAGGGTGAACTCGGAGAAGTCTGCGGCCATGCCTTGAGTCACCTTGAGGTAGGCGTCCATGCGATCATTCTTGGCCTCGTACTCCCCGCTGAATTGATTGGCGACGAGCTGGGAGTCGCAGTAAGCCCGGATTTTCTTTGCGCCGACCTCTTTGGCCAGGCGCAGGCCGGCAATCAAAGCTTCGTACTCGGCCTCGTTGTTCGATGCCGGGAAGGCTAGGCGGAAGGACTGTTCGAGGATCTCCTTGGTCGGGGATTCGAGGCGTATGCCGACGCCGGACCCGTGCTTGGAGGCCGATCCGTCGACGTGCAGAGTCCACACTTCGGACACCTCGCTGACTGCCAGCTCGGGTGCTAACTCAACTAGGAAGTCGGCCAGCGCTTGAGATTTGATCGCGGTCCGACCCCGGTACTCGATGTCGTATTCGCTCAGCTCGACAGCCCACTTCATTATCCGGCCGGACCGGCTCGGGCTGTGGAGGATGGTTCTGAGGGGGTACGTACTTAGGACGGCTATCGTATGGGATTGGAAGTAAGGCCGGAGCTTCCTAGCTGCGACGACCACTGCCAGGGCGAGCTTCTCCAGAGTCGGGTACCTGCTCTCCGCGTCGTCTAAGGACTTGCTGATGTAGGAGATGGGTTTTTGGTCACCCCGGTCTTCCCGCACTAGTACGCCGCTGACCGCTGTCGTGGAGATGGCGACGTAGAGGTAGAGGAGTTCGCCTTCTTCTGGCTTGGACAGGACGGGGGGAGTGGATATGTACTCCTTCAGCTGTCGGAGGGCGTCCTCGCATTTGTCGTCCCACTCAAACCGCTTGTTAGCCCGGAGTAGTTGGTAGAACGGGAGACACTTGTCGGTAGAGCGGGAGATGAATCGATTTAGTGCGGCGATTCTCCCGGTGAGTCGTTGTACTTGACGCGTGCTCTCCGGGGACTTGAGCTCAATGATAGCTCGGATCTGCTTGGGGTCGGCCTCGATCCCGCGCTGGGTGATGATGTACCCGAGGAATTCGCCCGATGTGACGCCGAAGGAGCACTTGGCCGGGTTTAGCTTCATGTTGTATTCGTTCAGCGTGCGGAAGCAGGACCGGAGGTGTGTGACGTGGTCGGTTGCCACCAGAGACTTTACCAGCATGTCATCTATGTATACCTCCATAGTGCGGCCGATTTGGTCGGCGAACATCCGGTTGACGAGCCGTTGGTAGGTGGCCCCGGCGTTTTTTAGTCCGAAGGGCGTTACTTTGTAGCAGTAAATGCCTCGGTCCGTGATGAACGCGGTCTTCTCCTGATCATCAGGGTGCATGGGGATTTGGTTATACCCCGAGAAGGCATCCATGAAGGAGAGGAGCTCGTTTCCCGCGGTGGCTTCAACGACCTGGTCGATTCGGGGGAGGGGGAAGCTGTCCTTAGGGCATGCCTTATTGAGGTCGGTGAAATCCACGCAGACCCTCCATTTTCCGTTCTTCTTCTTGACTACCACTGGGTTGGCTAACCAGTCCGGGTATTTCACCTCGGTGATCGAGCCGGCTGCGGTGAGCCTCTCTACCTCATCATTGACCGCTTGGGCGCGCTCCGGGCCAAGCTTCCGCCGCTTCTGCTTGACCGGCCTGCAGGTTGGATCCACGTTGAGCTCGTGGCTGCACGTGTTCGGGTCAATGCCGGGCAGGTCGCCAGTTGACCAGGCGAAGGTGGAGACGTTCTGCCTTAGGAACTCGACCAGCTTTTGCTTGATGCTTTCGTCGAGGTCGGTGCCGATGCCGACGCAGCGGGCGGGGTCGCGTGGGTCGATGTTGACCTGGGTGACAAGGTCCCGCCCGGGAAGATCCTGGGCGCCGAGCTCGCCGGGCTGAAGCGCATTGATGGCCAGGCAGGCCGGCGCGGCGCGGCGCAGCTTGTGCTCGATGGCGAAGCAGGCGCGGGAGACCCTCTGGTTACTCCTAAGAGTGTATGTGCCGGCCTGGTTGGGGAACTTGAGGCACTGATGGTACGTCGACGTGACCGCCTTCATCGAGTGCAGCCAGGGGGTTCCGAGGATGATGTTGTAGATCGGGGTGGTGTCGAAGACCACGAACTTGACGATTTTCGTGACCCGACCTACGTAGACCGGTAATTCGATGGTGCCGATTCCGTTGACGGTGTCCCCGGCGAAGCCGGTTAGCGGGATGGAGTGCGGCTTGATCTCGACCCCGTTCAGGTTCATCCTGGCGAGGGTATCCTTGAAGATGAGGTCGACCGAGCTGCCCGTATCGACGAGGACTCGGTTAACGTCGCAGTCGGCTACGCGGACTTGTACGACGAGGGGGTCGTTGTGGGGCTGGTGGACCCCGGCCGCATCGGCCTCAGTGAAACATATCCCCCTCTTGCTCGTGTCCTGGGCGTCGATCTCCGGCCCGGAGTGCCACTTCAGGGATGCGTCGGTCCTCCTCTCGTGACGCTTGATGGACCGCACTGAGTCGTTGCACGAGAGGAGACCTCCCATGATCATCCCAATCAGAGTGCGGGCCGGGGGAGGCGATCTACCTGTTTCCCGGTCTCGCGAGGGAGATCGTCGCCGCCGGTCGTCGTTCTGGGCGCGGTGGTAGGGCCTAGTCCGGTTATCCGCGCGACCTTGGTTGTCGCGGGGTTGATCGTGATCGCCGTCCCGAGCATGCGGTCGCAGCCGCTCTGGGACGCTGATTTCTCCCCGCTGAAATTGCTTCAGCAGGACCTCTTGAAGGGCGCGGCAGTGAGAGGTCGGATGCCCCTTTCGCCGGTGGAAATCGCAGAAGGCCGTCCTGTCGTATGGCTCATCTGGTCGGAACTCCCTATCGCTCGGCTCGTCGGGACGCCGATCCTGCTGGCGGGGATCCCGTACGTATTTGTTCCAAGGCAACCCTAGGGCGGGGGTGGGGGTAAGTACGGGATCGTGTAGGCGGAGGCCGGAGGGCGGTCCGTTGACAAGGAATGCAGCGGCCTGCTTTCCCTTGCTGCGATGGTACTCGTCGTCGTAATGTTGGCGGGGCTCCTGATACCTTTCCTGGGGCCGCTCCTTTGGGGCCGGGGCCTTGTGAGAGGCACTGTTTCTTGATTCAGCCGCCTTCTCTTCTTCGAGCTCAACGAAGAGTCCAGCGCGGTGCAAGGCGTCTTCCAGAGAGCGCGGCCTGTTGAGCTTCATATCGTCCTTGAAGGCCGAATCGGCCCGCAGTCCTTTTCTCAGAGCGGGGAGCGCTGACTCGTCAGTCACGTTGCTCTGGGAGGCCGTGGCCTTGAAGCGCTCGATGAAGGACCTGAGCGACTCCTTTGCTCCCTGATTCATTGCCCAGAGGTCCGCGCTGGATGCGGACTGGCGGATGTAGATGGAGTAATGCTCGAGGAAGGTGGTCGACAGGTCCCTGAAGCTGTCGATGGAGTGCGTCTTTAGCCGAGAGAACCACGTGAGGGCCGGGCCGGTGAGGTTTTCCACGAAAAGCTGGCAGTGAACGGCTTCGCGCTCGTCTGGTGAGAAGTGGGCGCGACCCATGGCGATGGTGAACGCCGTGAGATACTGGGCCGGGTCGGTGGTGCCCGCGTAGGGCTGTAGCTTGAGCTTTCCGAGGTGCTGGAGTGGGACGGAGGCGATCCGGCGGGTGAACGGCGTGTTCTGCGTCTCTCTGAGGACGCGATCGATTTCTGGGGCCGCGCTGGTGGCTTGGTGGATTTTGGAGGACATCGCACGGATGGTCTCCTTCATAGCCTCGAACTCCGCGTCTCTTGAGCGCTCCGCGCTGGATCGGAGATGGTGGGCTTCGTCGCCCGGGTGGCTTCCTATGGCCGGGACGAAACGTCCGTCCGGCCTTTCGGATCCAGACGGCGAGTCGCTCGGTCGGCTTGTCCGGAAGCGGGGGGTTTCTTCCCGAGAGACCGGTTCTCTGGGATGGACGTCGGGGGACCCGACATTGTCCGACCGGTCACGGGAGGCCCCTAACGTGGCGAACCGCTGGTCGGTGGCTCGCGTTAGCTCATCGATCCGGGCGAGCAGGGTCTGCATCATGACGGACGGCGTGGGCTGGTCTTCCGGTGCTCGTGGCGCGTTGTGGGCGGCGGAACCGTCGGAATGGGCGGGTGCTGACGCCGGGGGCGGGGCCCTGGAGAATTGCTCTCGAGGAATCGCCTGATCGGCAGCTGCTTGGGCTGATGACGGAATGGTCGCCGTCGTTCGAGTCGTTGGCGGGGCCGTTGTCGGGGCCTGGGCCGTTGTTTGGGCCGGAGTGTCCTGGTCTGACAACACTCTTGGGGTCGGGATTGCCATCGTTGCTTTGGTCGTGTCGGTGGTTGAACTGCTCCTTGCGTGTAGAAGAATCTCCCCCCTCCTTCTAGCGCCAATTGTTGATCCCGTGGACCACTAAGTGTGTTTAAAGAATGATTAGGAGATGGGAGGTGAGATTTTCGTTAATAGAGCAATTTAACCACGTTTAAGACAGGTCGGGAGAAATATGAGTAGGCCGGGGCCGTGTTTCGCTTTATTGATGAGAGAGAAGTAAACGCTTTAGAATTACGAACTGGTTCCGAAGGACGTCCAGTTCGGCGTTCTAAAGTGTTGTCTTGCTACAAAGAGAGAGGTCGGGTAGCTTATAGTCTGTTCTAGAGTCAAAATCCGAGAGAGATTCATTAATGACATATGAGGGATATATATAGTCGGGGTCGGCTTCCTGCTCCCCGGGATCTCGGGCCACGTGTCGCCTGCGGCCTCTTTTGCGGGTAAGGTGGCCTAGGAGGCGTGTCCCGGCTTTCGAGGAGAGAGGTCATGATGAGCTCGGCGTGGCGTGTTGCAGAGCAGTGCACTGTTTTACCAACTCTGCTCCACCTGCTCCTTCCTGCCCTTGTCAGCTCTGTAGAGTTGGTGGGACGTCGGGCCGAAGGCACATCCCTACGCGGGTAGGGTACTGCCTTACCAACTCCCACTCGCCTATTCTCCTGACACTCCCTGTTCTGGCGGGGCATCAGCGCGGGCCCGGGGTACGTTGCTTTCAGGTCGGCTACCGAGCTGAAGAGCGGTCTTGCAGGTCGGTGACATTAAGTCCGGCTACCGTGCTGAAGAGCGGCCTTTCCTAAGATGGGTCTAACTAATTGGGGGTGCTAGGCCCACCTCCAACAATGCTGCTGTTAAAATAGCATAACAACTTGTCAGAATTACAATACGGTGTTAACTTTGCTACATGTTACCTTTGATTCTCTGGTTGTAAATAAGCAGTTTCCGGGTACAAGTCTTATCACAAACCCAGTAGGCAGAAAATCAAAAAAGAAAAAGTGAACAGATAGAAACCTCTCCAGAAGGGATTCGAGTGTTCTCTCTCACAAGGGCACCAGCAGCAACCATGGCATGTTTCTCAACCACCACACCATCGAGTAGTGTAGCTCCCAACACTGAGAATTGTCCTGGATATTTGTCCCGGATCCAACACTGGTGTTATTCACATCACCTGCACAAGTTAAAACCACATATCAATATACAATGAGGTTTCCAGCTTCTTCAACATTACACTAAACCTAGAACCAAGGATATCCGATGAAAACCAACAAAGATGATCAGGACAGTGACCAATAACAGAGCAATATTGAGATTAAAAAGCAAAGAGAACTTGATTCCCTCTAACTAGTTACAACTAAAGGAAGTCTTACCAAACGAATTACGATTCAGGCAATCAGTTGGATTTTCCTAAACACTAACAACAGTTGAGGCAAACAGAAGATTAAATTGTAACTAATGTGCACAGTATAATCCTGCAAATTTGGTACCAAACGCCATCAAATCTTGAAGATCTTGACTTTTTCTATTCCCATTTTCTAAGGCTTTGAGGAGTATATTGGGATTAGGTAGAGATTATAACATGGAACATAACCCTTATAGTTAGTGAAAAAATCAAAAGGCCTCACCTCGAAGTACCAAATGGACGAGCGTTTCCCGATCTGAACATCACCAATAACACATCCTTATCCGCCAATGGAGATTCATCAACGTCCGATGCTTCGATACTGAAAACAAAAAACACCGGGAAATTTTCCATAAACTCAGGAATGAAAACGACTCCGATCAGACCCAAAATTTCCCGAATCGAAGTTATCAATCTAAACACAAACAGAGCGATGCGATGTAAACAGATTATTTCCGAAATTAGAGAAATTGATTGGATCCCAAAACTGGCTTACGGTGTTCATGGAAGCAAGGGCTCCCTTGAAGACTAGAGCCGACGCGATCAAGAGCTTCGCCAGTCCCGCGGATCTAGTTACCCACAGTGTAAATTGCTCCTCCTAGGGTTCCAATTTTCGATTACCAAAGACACGAAAGAGAAAGAGAAAGCGATTCTCTTGAAATGAGAAAGAGAAAGAGAAAGCGAATTGTTTTTGTAATGAGTCGCTCCTGAGGTTTATGAGGCTAAAGTAGCCGTTGTTCGGATTTTGCTCAATTGAATTTTTGTTTTTTTTTGAACCAAACCGAATTGATGTGAACCAAATCTTAAAAGCTCAAGAGAAAGCGATTTTTTTGGATGCGGCTAAAGTAGCCGGTTGTTCGGATTTTGCTCTAGAGAAAGCCATTTTATTTTTTTATAACCAAATCTTAGATAACCGGAATCGTAAGGAATGTGGTAAGGAAGGTTTAAATTAAACTTTAAACCAAATAAATCGAATCTAAAGAACTAAAGACTATTCTTGTAAACCGAACCCAAGAAACCAACATTTATAAAAAGCTAATATTTAAATTAAGTTAATGTTTCTAAATCGAATCTTAAGCTGACAAAAACAACTAAATTAACTACGATACCAAGAAAAATAAAATAAAATTAGACAATAAAAACAGTTTAGAAAATCGTTTAACACGTTCGTGCGTAGCGCAGATCACACCCTAGTATATATATAATATATATAATGTTTCCCACACGTAACTGCATCCTAATTTTTTTTTGTTTTAAACCGTTTCTGCATTTCCAAATGTTTCGTTTCAACATACCCGTTCCTGATTTCATGTAACCTAGGAAAACCCTTTTAAAGAAAAAGCATTTAATCGAACCCACTTGTAATTTTTAATAGGTTATGTAAACCTTTTGCTAGATGTATAAGTTTCTCTTGTGTAAATCAAAACAAAATTTGAGATTATATAGGATAAAATAATGTTCATGTTTTTTTTTGTAACAGTTTTAACGATAAGATTAAGGGATGTACATTTAATTATATAAACAGTTTAGTTAGTTTCACCAGTGATCAAGAGTATCTATGCCTGCAGATCAAATTGACCCAAATATGAACTTCACTGAAAATCGGAGTTATACCCAGTTTCTTCCTTCCCGATTTCCAAAAAACGGCGTCCCTCTTTCAACCAACCCTACTTCCTTCCCAATTTCTGAATTGTGACCGCCGGCCCGTCTTTTTTTTGCGATTCAGCTTTCATTTTCGCATCCGCTAAACCAGAGAAGTCACATCGGTGGGTTTCTGATTTTTTCGGTTTCTGGGTATCAAGCCTCGCCGTAGTTTTCACGCCAACCAGTCGGGATAGTAAGGCCGACCTGAAACAGCTTGGTTACTGAAAATTAACTGAGAGACCATTTGGGTTTTTCACACCCATGAACAAGAAAAAGGGCCTTAAGAGTTAAATGTGCCTTTTTAAAAACAAAAGTTGTCTAATGTGTCTTTCAGTATAATTCACCCAAACTATAAAATGTGAACGTGTCATGTTGGGCCATTATTAGAATAGAGATCCAACGCTCAGGTCCATATATTCTATAATACTCCCTATTATATACGTGTGTGAAATAGGGGTGGGCATTTCGGGTTCGGTTCGATTCGGTTGATTTATGTTGAATAAAACTCTAGCTAAACTCAACCGAAATAAGTTTGGTTCGGTTTGTATTCGGTTTGGGTTTAATTCGGTTTGGTTTAGTTCGGTTCGGTTGTACTTTGGTTTGGTTTTAGTTCGGTTTTTAAAAAATCAACTTATAAAAACAAGAATCCTAACGAAACGTAAACAAAACGAAGTCATAAAAAAAATAATCCCCTAAAATTTTAAAACCAAACTGAAATTTTTCCTCTTAATCAAAATAAAAAAATAAAAAAATTCATGGCTTCGTCTCTCCCATGCCACTAAAATGAATCTACAACAAGCCAATAACATAAATATAAGTTAATTATACAAGTCAATGTTTATTCATCTCTTATATGAGTCATTAGGCTTATAGCATTAATATAAAACTACCAACATATGTGTTATTATTTTTAATATTATTAATTAACTAATTAACAAAAACACATTAGTTTATCGGTTCGGTTCGATTTTGAACCGAACCAAACCGAACTGTTCGGATTGAGAAAAACTTCAACCAAATGGTTGGGTATTAACTATGGTTTGGTTTGGATCGGTTTGAGTTTGGTTGGTTCGGTTCGGTTTGGTTAAAATGCACACCCCTAGTGTGAACTGTGTATAATAAACATATCATATTACAAATTGTAAACTAAAACAAAAAATATTAAAATATATTGTGTGATCAAAATAAACATCTAAACATATTAAAAATATATAATTAGCTTAAGATCAAAATAAATATATAAAATTTAATTTTAATAAACTCAACAAATAAATTATATCTAAACACAAAAATAAAATTTAAACATGTCATATTACAAAGATTAAATCTACAAAAACAATATTATATCTAACCACAAAAATTAAACTGTCTCTCAAAAAAAAATCTACAAGATTAAATTATATCTAAACACAAATTATATTATAAAATATGATAAACTAAAACAAAATTCAACCCCCCGTGCGTTCGAATCTAGTATGTGAGAAAATTTAATTAAAACAAAATAATAGAATCAAAAATAGGAGAATCAAAATTAATAAATAATTGTTAGGTTTTTCTTGATTTTACGTTAGCGGTATCAACCTTATATTATTTATTGTCACGTGAGGTCTAATTTTGTTTTCCATTTTTTCGTTTATAATTACTTTTTCACAAGTTATAAAATATTAAACTGTAAATCTGCGTATACGCGGATCCTAATCTATTATATATACTAAAATTCAAAAGTAAGAATATATAGATTTAACATTGAAATCAAAATTTTGCTGAAAATCCGATTAATCTTGAGAATGAACAGATTCGTTAGCAAATAGCCAAATGGTTCACACATGCAAACGGTTTAATCAGAATATAATTAAATAACAGTTTATGTTTTTATTAGTGAAATGGATCCTTTCTTACTAAGCCATTTGATTGGTGTCCCTTGATGTAAATTGCAGTTTAGTATGTGGAACATTTCATAACCATTCTTTTGATGTCAAGGCATATTTTGTTAGTTCTCGGAACAGGAAAAAAGTATATCATCCACTAAACAAACACTAAACAAACACATATAATTATAAGTTTAAGAATTTTATTTTAAAAAAAACAAAAACAAATACATAGATTTTAAACTGACAAAAACAATTAAATTAACTACGATACCAAAAAAAATAAAAAAAAATTAGACAATAAAAACAGTTTAGAAAATTGTTTAACTGATGTCTAATTTTGTCACGTGAGGTCTAATTTTGTTTTCCATTTTTTCGTTTATAATTACTTTTTCACAAGTTATAAAATATTAAACTGTAAATCTGCGTATACGCGGATCCTAATCTATTATATATACTAAAATTCAAAAGTAAGAATATATAGATTTAACATTGAAATCAAAATTTTGCTGAAAATCCGATTAATCTTGAGAATGAACAAATTCGTTAGCAAATAGCCAAATGGTTCACACATGCAAACGGTTTAATCAGAATATAATTAAATAACAGTTTATGTTTTTATTAGTGAAATGGATCCTTTCTTACTAAGCCATTTGATTGGTGTCCCTTGATGTAAATTGCAGTTTAGTATGTGGAACATTTCATAACCATTCTTTTGATGTCAAGGTATATTTTGTTAGTTCTCGGAACAAGAAAAAAGTATATCATCCACTAAACAAACACTAAACAAACACATATAATTATAAGTTTAAGAATTTTATTTTTAAAAAAACAAAAACAAATACATAGATTTTAAATTGACAAAAACAATTAAATTAACTACGATACCAAAAAAAATAAAAAAAAATTAGACAATAAAAACAGGTTAGAAAATTGTTTAACATGCCCGCGCGTAGCACGGTTGATACCCTAATATATAAATCAAGATATAATGTTTCCAAACTGCATCCTAATTTTTTTTTTTTTAAACTGTTTATGCGTTTCCAAATGTTTTTCGGTAGAAGATTTTGTTGTTGTCGAATTAATTAGAAACTGATTCACTTACTGATCTGAAAACAAATTGAACGTGGCTATCTCTAACAATCATCAAATAATGACAGGATTCCATGTCCGGTTAGTTTTCACAATTATGTAAATGGTTCAACTTTCTTTAAGTAATCCGACAATTTAAAATCTCTAATAGGTTTAAATTGGGGATGTGATAATTTGTGACTTAACAAATAGTATTAGTTTTTAAAGCGGATTGAATCGTGAATAAAATGGGAGATCATAAATCATTTTTTATAGAAGATTTTGTTGTTGTTAAATTAATTAGAAACTGATTCACTTACTGATGTGAAAACAAATTGAACATGACTATCTCTAACAATCATCAAATAATGACGGGATTCCATGCTCGGTTAGTTTTCACAATTATGTAAATGATTCAAGTTTCTTTCGGTAATCCGACAACTTAAAATCTCTAATAGGTTTAGATCATGGATGATATGATTTGTGAGTAAACAAAACAATCTTAGATTTCAAATCGGATTGAATTGTGAATAAGTGGGGGATGAATCGTGAATAAGTGGAGGATGAGAAATGATTTTCGATAAAAGATTTTGTTGTTGTTGCTGTCGAATTAATTAGAAACTGTATCACTTACTGATGTGAAAACAAATTGAACATGGTAATCTCTAACAATCATCAAATAATGATGGGATTTCATGCTCGGTTAGTTTTCACAATTATGCAAATGATTCAAGTTTATTTAAGTAATTCAACAACATCAAAACTCTAATAGGTTTGGATCGTGAATGAGATAATTTGTGAGTAAAGAAACAATTTGAGATTTCAAAACGGATTAATTAATAAATGGAAGATGAGAAATGATTTTCGGTAAAGGATTTTGTTGTTGTCGAATTAATTAGAAACTGATCCAGTTCCTGATGTGAAAACAAATTGAACATGACTATCTCTAACAATCATCAAATAATGACGGGATTCCATGCTAGGTTAGTTTTCACAATTCTGAAAATGATTCAAGTTTCGTTAAGTAATCCGACAATTTAAAATCTCTAATAATATTAGATTTTAAAGCGGATTGAATCGTGAATAGTTGGGAGATGAAAAATAATGTTTGTTTAATTTTGGGGGTTAAAAATTGCCTTATTGATTTGAAAACTAATTGAATATGACTATTTCTAACTATTTCTAACTAATTCTAACTAATCCCAAGCTCGGTTAACTTTTACAATTATGGCTTTTATAAAGTGCATTTGATTATTTATGGCTTTATTTGATTATTTCGTAACCACTTAAATCTATATTTTGATTTTTGTGGTCAATTAAGTTTATGGAGGGAAAAAAAAAACTAACCTTTAATTTTGTAGCCGTCTAGCACTGAAACCATATGAGAAGCATCTACAAACACATCAACTGCAAGATCAAGATTGAAACTTTGTTAATGATTAGTGTTATTAATACTTAATGTTCTGAATTGTTTTTCTTGCATTTGCTTTCTCCATCTTTAAAAGTGATGAATGCAGCAATAAGGAAAAGCCGTGACACAAACCAGTAAAGGGAAAAAAAAAACACAACTTGTTCAAGTCATACCATTGCTTTCATCTTCTGAATCTCACCGCATGACTCAACTCCAACTCTTCTTACACGACAACAACACGAGGTACTACAAAGTCTCACTCACATCGATGAAGTATTCTCCTGGAGGAAGATTAAGCTCCTAAAAGCCTCTTCACTCTGTAAATTAGAAGAAGAGATATCTATTTATATTCGTTAAAACCAGATCAAATGCATCTTCACTCTGTAAATTAGTGTGTGAATCTTCATTTCACATAGTAAAACAGAACGAAAGCAGAATATTTCCAGAACAACAAAAAGCACACAAACCCTAGAAATAACGATAGCAAAAGTTATTTCTATAACCCTAGTTCTCCTATATCTCCCGACTTGTATTAAATAAAGAGAAGAAAATGTACCTGTCTTCTTCATTTGAAGATGGATTGTCGCCAAAAACCATCCCAGTACAAGTAAAAACACCGGAAAATTTGGTAATGCTGCTGTTAAAATAGCATAACAACTTGTCAGAATTACAATACGGTGTTAACTTTGCTACATGTTACCTTTGATTCTCTGGTTGTAAATAAGCAGTTTCCGGGTACAAGTCTTATCACAAACCCAGTAGGCAGAAAATCAAAAAAGAAAAAGTGAACAGATAGAAACCTCTCCAGAAGGGATTCGAGTGTTCTCTCTCACAAGGGCACCAGCAGCAACCATGGCATGTTTCTCAACCACCACACCATCGAGTAGTGTAGCTCCCAACACTGAGAATTGTCCTGGATATTTGTCCCGGATCCAACACTGGTGTTATTCACATCACCTGCACAAGTTAAAACCACATATCAATATACAATGAGGTTTCCAGCTTCTTCAACATTACACTAAACCTAGAACCAAGGATATCCGATGAAAACCAACAAAGATGATCAGGACAGTGACCAATAACAGAGCAATATTGAGATTAAAAAGCAAAGAGAACTTGATTCCCTCTAACTAGTTACAACTAAAGGAAGTCTTACCAAACGAATTACGATTCAGGCAATCAGTTGGATTTTCCTAAACACTAACAACAGTTGAGGCAAACAGAAGATTAAATTGTAACTAATGTGCACAGTATAATCCTGCAAATTTGGTACCAAACGCCATCAAATCTTGAAGATCTTGACTTTTTCTATTCCCATTTTCTAAGGCTTTGAGGAGTATATTGGGATTAGGTAGAGATTATAACATGGAACATAACCCTTATAGTTAGTGAAAAAATCAAAAGGCCTCACCTCGAAGTACCAAATGGACGAGCGTTTCCCGATCTGAACATCACCAATAACACATCCTTATCCGCCAATGGAGATTCATCAACGTCCGATGCTTCGATACTGAAAACAAAAAACACCGGGAAATTTTCCATAAACTCAGGAATGAAAACGACTCCGATCAGACCCAAAATTTCCCGAATCGAAGTTATCAATCTAAACACAAACAGAGCGATGCGATGTAAACAGATTATTTCCGAAATTAGAGAAATTGATTGGATCCCAAAACTGGCTTACGGTGTTCATGGAAGCAAGGGCTCCCTTGAAGACTAGAGCCGACGCGATCAAGAGCTTCGCCAGTCCCGCGGATCTAGTTACCCACAGTGTAAATTGCTCCTCCTAGGGTTCCAATTTTCGATTACCAAAGACACGAAAGAGAAAGAGAAAGCGATTCTCTTGAAATGAGAAAGAGAAAGAGAAAGCGAATTGTTTTTGTAATGAGTCGCTCCTGAGGTTTATGAGGCTAAAGTAGCCGTTGTTCGGATTTTGCTCAATTGAATTTTTGTTTTTTTTTGAACCAAACCGAATTGATGTGAACCAAATCTTAAAAGCTCAAGAGAAAGCGATTTTTTTGGATGCGGCTAAAGTAGCCGGTTGTTCGGATTTTGCTCTAGAGAAAGCCATTTTATTTTTTTATAACCAAATCTTAGATAACCGGAATCGTAAGGAATGTGGTAAGGAAGGTTTAAATTAAACTTTAAACCAAATAAATCGAATCTAAAGAACTAAAGACTATTCTTGTAAACCGAACCCAAGAAACCAACATTTATAAAAAGCTAATATTTAAATTAAGTTAATGTTTCTAAATCGAATCTTAAGCTGACAAAAACAACTAAATTAACTACGATACCAAGAAAAATAAAATAAAATTAGACAATAAAAACAGTTTAGAAAATCGTTTAACACGTTCGTGCGTAGCGCAGATCACACCCTAGTATATATATAATATATATAATGTTTCCCACACGTAACTGCATCCTAATTTTTTTTTGTTTTAAACCGTTTCTGCATTTCCAAATGTTTCGTTTCAACATACCCGTTCCTGATTTCATGTAACCTAGGAAAACCCTTTTAAAGAAAAAGCATTTAATCGAACCCACTTGTAATTTTTAATAGGTTATGTAAACCTTTTGC
This sequence comes from Eutrema japonicum, assembly GCA_030161315.1. NCBI lineage: Eukaryota > Viridiplantae > Streptophyta > Magnoliopsida > Brassicales > Brassicaceae > Eutrema > Eutrema japonicum. The sequence goes on along the minus strand of BSQW01000007.1, from coordinate 50,179,320 downwards.
TAGATGTATAAGTTTCTCTTGTGTAAATCAAAACAAAATTTGAGATTATATAGGATAAAATAATGTTCATGTTTTTTTTTGTAACAGTTTTAACGATAAGATTAAGGGATGTACATTTAATTATATAAACAGTTTAGTTAGTTTCACCAGTGATCAAGAGTATCTATGCCTGCAGATCAAATTGACCCAAATATGAACTTCACTGAAAATCGGAGTTATACCCAGTTTCTTCCTTCCCGATTTCCAAAAAACGGCGTCCCTCTTTCAACCAACCCTACTTCCTTCCCAATTTCTGAATTGTGACCGCCGGCCCGTCTTTTTTTTGCGATTCAGCTTTCATTTTCGCATCCGCTAAACCAGAGAAGTCACATCGGTGGGTTTCTGATTTTTTCGGTTTCTGGGTATCAAGCCTCGCCGTAGTTTTCACGCCAACCAGTCGGGATAGTAAGGCCGACCTGAAACAGCTTGGTTACTGAAAATTAACTGAGAGACCATTTGGGTTTTTCACACCCATGAACAAGAAAAAGGGCCTTAAGAGTTAAATGTGCCTTTTTAAAAACAAAAGTTGTCTAATGTGTCTTTCAGTATAATTCACCCAAACTATAAAATGTGAACGTGTCATGTTGGGCCATTATTAGAATAGAGATCCAACGCTCAGGTCCATATATTCTATAATACTCCCTATTATATACGTGTGTGAAATAGGGGTGGGCATTTCGGGTTCGGTTCGATTCGGTTGATTTATGTTGAATAAAACTCTAGCTAAACTCAACCGAAATAAGTTTGGTTCGGTTTGTATTCGGTTTGGGTTTAATTCGGTTTGGTTTAGTTCGGTTCGGTTGTACTTTGGTTTGGTTTTAGTTCGGTTTTTAAAAAATCAACTTATAAAAACAAGAATCCTAACGAAACGTAAACAAAACGAAGTCATAAAAAAAATAATCCCCTAAAATTTTAAAACCAAACTGAAATTTTTCCTCTTAATCAAAATAAAAAAATAAAAAAATTCATGGCTTCGTCTCTCCCATGCCACTAAAATGAATCTACAACAAGCCAATAACCTAAATATAAGTTAATTATACAAGTCAATGTTTATTCATCTCTTATATGAGTCATTAGGCTTATAGCATTAATATAAAACTACCAACATATGTGTTATTATTTTTAATATTATTAATTAACTAATTAACAAAAACACATTAGTTTATCGGTTCGGTTCGATTTTGAACCGAACCAAACCGAACTGTTCGGATTGAGAAAAACTTCAACCAAATGGTTGGGTATTAACTATGGTTTGGTTTGGATCGGTTTGAGTTCGGTTGGTTCGGTTCGGTTTGGTTAAAATGCACACCCCTAGTGTGAACTGTGTATAATAAACATATCATATTACAAATTGTAAACTAAAACAAAAAATATTAAAATATATTGTGTGATCAAAATAAACATCTAAACATATTAAAAATATATAATTAGCTTAAGATCAAAATAAATATATAAAATTTAATTTTAATAAACTCAACAAATAAATTATATCTAAACACAAAAATAAAATTTAAACATGTCATATTACAAAGATTAAATCTACAAAAACAATATTATATCTAACCACAAAAATTAAACTGTCTCTCAAAAAAAAATCTACAAAATTAAATTATATCTAAACACAAATTATATTATAAAATATGATAAACTAAAACAAAATTCAACCCCCCGTGCGTTCGAATCTAGTATGTGAGAAAATTTAATTAAAACAAAATAATAGAATCAAAAATAGGAGAATCAAAATTAATAAATAATTGTTAGGTTTTTCTTGATTTTACGTTAGCGGTATCAACCTTATATTATTTATTGTCACGTGAGGTCTAATTTTGTTTTCCATTTTTTCGTTTATAATTACTTTTTCACAAGTTATAAAATATTAAACTGTAAATCTGCGTATACGCGGATCCTAATCTATTATATATACTAAAATTCAAAAGTAAGAATATATAGATTTAACATTGAAATCAAAATTTTGCTGAAAATCCGATTAATCTTGAGAATGAACAGATTCGTTAGCAAATAGCCAAATGGTTCACACATGCAAACGGTTTAATCAGAATATAATTAAATAACAGTTTATGTTTTTATTAGTGAAATGGATCCTTTCTTACTAAGCCATTTGATTGGTGTCCCTTGATGTAAATTGCAGTTTAGTATGTGGAACATTTCATAACCATTCTTTTGATGTCAAGGCATATTTTGTTAGTTCTCGGAACAGGAAAAAAGTATATCATCCACTAAACAAACACTAAACAAACACATATAATTATAAGTTTAAGAATTTTATTTTAAAAAAAACAAAAACAAATACATAGATTTTAAACTGACAAAAACAATTAAATTAACTACGATACCAAAAAAAATAAAAAAAAATTAGACAATAAAAACAGTTTAGAAAATTGTTTAACTGATGTCTAATTTTGTCACGTGAGGTCTAATTTTGTTTTCCATTTTTTCGTTTATAATTACTTTTTCACAAGTTATAAAATATTAAACTGTAAATCTGCGTATACGCGGATCCTAATCTATTATATATACTAAAATTCAAAAGTAAGAATATATAGATTTAACATTGAAATCAAAATTTTGCTGAAAATCCGATTAATCTTGAGAATGAACAAATTCGTTAGCAAATAGCCAAATGGTTCACACATGCAAACGGTTTAATCAGAATATAATTAAATAACAGTTTATGTTTTTATTAGTGAAATGGATCCTTTCTTACTAAGCCATTTGATTGGTGTCCCTTGATGTAAATTGCAGTTTAGTATGTGGAACATTTCATAACCATTCTTTTGATGTCAAGGTATATTTTGTTAGTTCTCGGAACAAGAAAAAAGTATATCATCCACTAAACAAACACTAAACAAACACATATAATTATAAGTTTAAGAATTTTATTTTTAAAAAAACAAAAACAAATACATAGATTTTAAATTGACAAAAACAATTAAATTAACTACGATACCAAAAAAAATAAAAAAAAATTAGACAATAAAAACAGGTTAGAAAATTGTTTAACATGCCCGCGCGTAGCACGGTTGATACCCTAATATATAAATCAAGATATAATGTTTCCAAACTGCATCCTAATTTTTTTTTTTTTAAACTGTTTATGCGTTTCCAAATGTTTTTCGGTAGAAGATTTTGTTGTTGTCGAATTAATTAGAAACTGATTCACTTACTGATCTGAAAACAAATTGAACGTGGCTATCTCTAACAATCATCAAATAATGACAGGATTCCATGTCCGGTTAGTTTTCACAATTATGTAAATGGTTCAACTTTCTTTAAGTAATCCGACAATTTAAAATCTCTAATAGGTTTAAATTGGGGATGTGATAATTTGTGACTTAACAAATAGTATTAGTTTTTAAAGCGGATTGAATCGTGAATAAAATGGGAGATCATAAATCATTTTTTATAGAAGATTTTGTTGTTGTTAAATTAATTAGAAACTGATTCACTTACTGATGTGAAAACAAATTGAACATGACTATCTCTAACAATCATCAAATAATGACGGGATTCCATGCTCGGTTAGTTTTCACAATTATGTAAATGATTCAAGTTTCTTTCGGTAATCCGACAACTTAAAATCTCTAATAGGTTTAGATCATGGATGATATGATTTGTGAGTAAACAAAACAATCTTAGATTTCAAATCGGATTGAATTGTGAATAAGTGGGGGATGAATCGTGAATAAGTGGAGGATGAGAAATGATTTTCGATAAAAGATTTTGTTGTTGTTGCTGTCGAATTAATTAGAAACTGTATCACTTACTGATGTGAAAACAAATTGAACATGGTAATCTCTAACAATCATCAAATAATGATGGGATTTCATGCTCGGTTAGTTTTCACAATTATGCAAATGATTCAAGTTTATTTAAGTAATTCAACAACATCAAAACTCTAATAGGTTTGGATCGTGAATGAGATAATTTGTGAGTAAAGAAACAATTTGAGATTTCAAAACGGATTAATTAATAAATGGAAGATGAGAAATGATTTTCGGTAAAGGATTTTGTTGTTGTCGAATTAATTAGAAACTGATCCAGTTCCTGATGTGAAAACAAATTGAACATGACTATCTCTAACAATCATCAAATAATGACGGGATTCCATGCTAGGTTAGTTTTCACAATTCTGAAAATGATTCAAGTTTCGTTAAGTAATCCGACAATTTAAAATCTCTAATAATATTAGATTTTAAAGCGGATTGAATCGTGAATAGTTGGGAGATGAAAAATAATGTTTGTTTAATTTTGGGGGTTAAAAATTGCCTTATTGATTTGAAAACTAATTGAATATGACTATTTCTAACTATTTCTAACTAATTCTAACTAATCCCAAGCTCGGTTAACTTTTACAATTATGGCTTTTATAAAGTGCATTTGATTATTTATGGCTTTATTTGATTATTTCGTAACCACTTAAATCTATATTTTGATTTTTGTGGTCAATTAAGTTTATGGAGGGAAAAAAAAAACTAACCTTTAATTTTGTAGCCGTCTAGCACTGAAACCATATGAGAAGCATCTACAAACACATCAACTGCAAGATCAAGATTGAAACTTTGTTAATGATTAGTGTTATTAATACTTAATGTTCTGAATTGTTTTTCTTGCATTTGCTTTCTCCATCTTTAAAAGTGATGAATGCAGCAATAAGGAAAAGCCGTGACACAAACCAGTAAAGGGAAAAAAAAAACACAACTTGTTCAAGTCATACCATTGCTTTCATCTTCTGAATCTCACCGCATGACTCAACTCCAACTCTTCTTACACGACAACAACACGAGGTACTACAAAGTCTCACTCACATCGATGAAGTATTCTCCTGGAGGAAGATTAAGCTCCTGAAAGCCTCTTCACTCTGTAAATTAGAAGAAGAGATATCTATTTATATTCGTTAAAACCAGATCAAATGCATCTTCACTCTGTAAATTAGTGTGTGAATCTTCATTTCACATAGTAAAACAGAACGAAAGCAGAATATTTCCAGAACAACAAAAAGCACACAAACCCTAGAAATAACGATAGCAAAAGTTATTTCTATAACCCTAGTTCTCCTATATCTCCCGACTTGTATTAAATAAAGAGAAGAAAATGTACCTGTCTTCTTCATTTGAAGATGGATTGTCGCCAAAAACCATCCCAGTACAAGTAAAAACACCGGAAAATTTGGTAATGCTGCTGTTAAAATAGCATAACAACTTGTCAGAATTACAATACGGTGTTAACTTTGCTACATGTTACCTTTGATTCTCTGGTTGTAAATAAGCAGTTTCCGGGTACAAGTCTTATCACAAACCCAGTAGGCAGAAAATCAAAAAAGAAAAAGTGAACAGATAGAAACCTCTCCAGAAGGGATTCGAGTGTTCTCTCTCACAAGGGCACCAGCAGCAACCATGGCATGTTTCTCAACCACCACACCATCGAGTAGTGTAGCTCCCAACACTGAGAATTGTCCTGGATATTTGTCCCGGATCCAACACTGGTGTTATTCACATCACCTGCACAAGTTAAAACCACATATCAATATACAATGAGGTTTCCAGCTTCTTCAACATTACACTAAACCTAGAACCAAGGATATCCGATGAAAACCAACAAAGATGATCAGGACAGTGACCAATAACAGAGCAATATTGAGATTAAAAAGCAAAGAGAACTTGATTCCCTCTAACTAGTTACAACTAAAGGAAGTCTTACCAAACGAATTACGATTCAGGCAATCAGTTGGATTTTCCTAAACACTAACAACAGTTGAGGCAAACAGAAGATTAAATTGTAACTAATGTGCACAGTATAATCCTGCAAATTTGGTACCAAACGCCATCAAATCTTGAAGATCTTGACTTTTTCTATTCCCATTTTCTAAGGCTTTGAGGAGTATATTGGGATTAGGTAGAGATTATAACATGGAACATAACCCTTATAGTTAGTGAAAAAATCAAAAGGCCTCACCTCGAAGTACCAAATGGACGAGCGTTTCCCGATCTGAACATCACCAATAACACATCCTTATCCGCCAATGGAGATTCATCAACGTCCGATGCTTCGATACTGAAAACAAAAAACACCGGGAAATTTTCCATAAACTCAGGAATGAAAACGACTCCGATCAGACCCAAAATTTCCCGAATCGAAGTTATCAATCTAAACACAAACAGAGCGATGCGATGTAAACAGATTATTTCCGAAATTAGAGAAATTGATTGGATCCCAAAACTGGCTTACGGTGTTCATGGAAGCAAGGGCTCCCTTGAAGACTAGAGCCGACGCGATCAAGAGCTTCGCCAGTCCCGCGGATCTAGTTACCCACAGTGTAAATTGCTCCTCCTAGGGTTCCAATTTTCGATTACCAAAGACACGAAAGAGAAAGAGAAAGCGATTCTCTTGAAATGAGAAAGAGAAAGAGAAAGCGAATTGTTTTTGTAATGAGTCGCTCCTGAGGTTTATGAGGCTAAAGTAGCCGTTGTTCGGATTTTGCTCAATTGAATTTTTGTTTTTTTTTGAACCAAACCGAATTGATGTGAACCAAATCTTAAAAGCTCAAGAGAAAGCGATTTTTTTGGATGCGGCTAAAGTAGCCGGTTGTTCGGATTTTGCTCTAGAGAAAGCCATTTTATTTTTTTATAACCAAATCTTAGATAACCGGAATCGTAAGGAATGTGGTAAGGAAGGTTTAAATTAAACTTTAAACCAAATAAATCGAATCTAAAGAACTAAAGACTATTCTTGTAAACCGAACCCAAGAAACCAACATTTATAAAAAGCTAATATTTAAATTAAGTTAATGTTTCTAAATCGAATCTTAAGCTGACAAAAACAACTAAATTAACTACGATACCAAGAAAAATAAAATAAAATTAGACAATAAAAACAGTTTAGAAAATCGTTTAACACGTTCGTGCGTAGCGCAGATCACACCCTAGTATATATATAATATATATAATGTTTCCCACACGTAACTGCATCCTAATTTTTTTTTGTTTTAAACCGTTTCTGCATTTCCAAATGTTTCGTTTCAACATACCCGTTCCTGATTTCATGTAACCTAGGAAAACCCTTTTAAAGAAAAAGCATTTAATCGAACCCACTTGTAATTTTTAATAGGTTATGTAAACCTTTTGCTAGATGTATAAGTTTCTCTTGTGTAAATCAAAACAAAATTTGAGATTATATAGGATAAAATAATGTTCATGTTTTTTTTTGTAACAGTTTTAACGATAAGATTAAGGGATGTACATTTAATTATATAAACAGTTTAGTTAGTTTCACCAGTGATCAAGAGTATCTATGCCTGCAGATCAAATTGACCCAAATATGAACTTCACTGAAAATCGGAGTTATACCCAGTTTCTTCCTTCCCGATTTCCAAAAAACGGCGTCCCTCTTTCAACCAACCCTACTTCCTTCCCAATTTCTGAATTGTGACCGCCGGCCCGTCTTTTTTTTGCGATTCAGCTTTCATTTTCGCATCCGCTAAACCAGAGAAGTCACATCGGTGGGTTTCTGATTTTTTCGGTTTCTGGGTATCAAGCCTCGCCGTAGTTTTCACGCCAACCAGTCGGGATAGTAAGGCCGACCTGAAACAGCTTGGTTACTGAAAATTAACTGAGAGACCATTTGGGTTTTTCACACCCATGAACAAGAAAAAGGGCCTTAAGAGTTAAATGTGCCTTTTTAAAAACAAAAGTTGTCTAATGTGTCTTTCAGTATAATTCACCCAAACTATAAAATGTGAACGTGTCATGTTGGGCCATTATTAGAATAGAGATCCAACGCTCAGGTCCATATATTCTATAATACTCCCTATTATATACGTGTGTGAAATAGGGGTGGGCATTTCGGGTTCGGTTCGATTCGGTTGATTTATGTTGAATAAAACTCTAGCTAAACTCAACCGAAATAAGTTTGGTTCGGTTTGTATTCGGTTTGGGTTTAATTCGGTTTGGTTTAGTTCGGTTCGGTTGTACTTTGGTTTGGTTTTAGTTCGGTTTTTAAAAAATCAACTTATAAAAACAAGAATCCTAACGAAACGTAAACAAAACGAAGTCATAAAAAAAATAATCCCCTAAAATTTTAAAACCAAACTGAAATTTTTCCTCTTAATCAAAATAAAAAAATAAAAAAATTCATGGCTTCGTCTCTCCCATGCCACTAAAATGAATCTACAACAAGCCAATAACCTAAATATAAGTTAATTATACAAGTCAATGTTTATTCATCTCTTATATGAGTCATTAGGCTTATAGCATTAATATAAAACTACCAACATATGTGTTATTATTTTTAATATTATTAATTAACTAATTAACAAAAACACATTAGTTTATCGGTTCGGTTCGATTTTGAACCGAACCAAACCGAACTGTTCGGATTGAGAAAAACTTCAACCAAATGGTTGGGTATTAACTATGGTTTGGTTTGGATCGGTTTGAGTTCGGTTGGTTCGGTTCGGTTTGGTTAAAATGCACACCCCTAGTGTGAACTGTGTATAATAAACATATCATATTACAAATTGTAAACTAAAACAAAAAATATTAAAATATATTGTGTGATCAAAATAAACATCTAAACATATTAAAAATATATAATTAGCTTAAGATCAAAATAAATATATAAAATTTAATTTTAATAAACTCAACAAATAAATTATATCTAAACACAAAAATAAAATTTAAACATGTCATATTACAAAGATTAAATCTACAAAAACAATATTATATCTAACCACAAAAATTAAACTGTCTCTCAAAAAAAAATCTACAAAATTAAATTATATCTAAACACAAATTATATTATAAAATATGATAAACTAAAACAAAATTCAACCCCCCGTGCGTTCGAATCTAGTATGTGAGAAAATTTAATTAAAACAAAATAATAGAATCAAAAATAGGAGAATCAAAATTAATAAATAATTGTTAGGTTTTTCTTGATTTTACGTTAGCGGTATCAACCTTATATTATTTATTGTCACGTGAGGTCTAATTTTGTTTTCCATTTTTTCGTTTATAATTACTTTTTCACAAGTTATAAAATATTAAACTGTAAATCTGCGTATACGCGGATCCTAATCTATTATATATACTAAAATTCAAAAGTAAGAATATATAGATTTAACATTGAAATCAAAATTTTGCTGAAAATCCGATTAATCTTGAGAATGAACAGATTCGTTAGCAAATAGCCAAATGGTTCACACATGCAAACGGTTTAATCAGAATATAATTAAATAACAGTTTATGTTTTTATTAGTGAAATGGATCCTTTCTTACTAAGCCATTTGATTGGTGTCCCTTGATGTAAATTGCAGTTTAGTATGTGGAACATTTCATAACCATTCTTTTGATGTCAAGGCATATTTTGTTAGTTCTCGGAACAGGAAAAAAGTATATCATCCACTAAACAAACACTAAACAAACACATATAATTATAAGTTTAAGAATTTTATTTTAAAAAAAACAAAAACAAATACATAGATTTTAAACTGACAAAAACAATTAAATTAACTACGATACCAAAAAAAATAAAAAAAAATTAGACAATAAAAACAGTTTAGAAAATTGTTTAACTGATGTCTACTTTTGTCACGTGAGGTCTAATTTTGTTTTCCATTTTTTCGTTTATAATTACTTTTTCACAAGTTATAAAATATTAAACTGTAAATCTGCGTATACGCGGATCCTAATCTATTATATATACTAAAATTCAAAAGTAAGAATATATAGATTTAACATTGAAATCAAAATTTTGCTGAAAATCCGATTAATCTTGAGAATGAACAAATTCGTTAGCAAATAGCCAAATGGTTCACACATGCAAACGGTTTAATCAGAATATAATTAAATAACAGTTTATGTTTTTATTAGTGAAATGGATCCTTTCTTACTAAGCCATTTGATTGGTGTCCCTTGATGTAAATTGCAGTTTAGTATGTGGAACATTTCATAACCATTCTTTTGATGTCAAGGTATATTTTGTTAGTTCTCGGAACAAGAAAAAAGTATATCATCCACTAAACAAACACTAAACAAACACATATAATTATAAGTTTAAGAATTTTATTTTAAAAAAAACAAAAACAAATACATAGATTTTAAATTGACAAAAACAATTAAATTAACTACGATACCAAAAAAAATAAAAAAAAATTAGACAATAAAAACAGGTTAGAAAATTGTTTAACATGCCCGCGCGTAGCACGGTTGATACCCTAATATATAAATCAAGATATAATGTTTCCAAACTGCATCCTAATTTTTTTTTTTTAAACTGTTTATGCGTTTCCAAATGTTTTTCGGTAGAAGATTTTGTTGTTGTCGAATTAATTAGAAACTGATTCACTTACTGATCTGAAAACAAATTGAACGTGGCTATCTCTAACAATCATCAAATAATGACAGGATTCCATGTCCGGTTAGTTTTCACAATTATGTAAATGGTTCAACTTTCTTTAAGTAATCCGACAATTTAAAATCTCTAATAGGTTTAAATTGGGGATGTGATAATTTGTGACTTAACAAATAGTATTAGTTTTTAAAGCGGATTGAATCGTGAATAAAATGGGAGATCATAAATCATTTTTTATAGAAGATTTTGTTGTTGTTAAATTAATTAGAAACTGATTCACTTACTGATGTGAAAACAAATTGAACATGACTATCTCTAACAATCATCAAATAATGACGGGATTCCATGCTCGGTTAGTTTTCACAATTATGTAAATGATTCAAGTTTCTTTCGGTAATCCGACAACTTAAAATCTCTAATAGGTTTAGATCATGGATGATATGATTTGTGAGTAAACAAAACAATCTTAGATTTTAAATCGGATTGAATTGTGAATAAGTGGGGGATGAATCGTGAATAAGTGGAGGATGAGAAATGATTTTCGATAAAAGATTTTGTTGTTGTTGCTGTCGAATTAATTAGAAACTGTATCACTTACTGATGTGAAAACAAATTGAACATGGTAATCTCTAACAATCATCAAATAATGATGGGATTTCATGCTCGGTTAGTTTTCACAATTATGCAAATGATTCAAGTTTATTTAAGTAATTCAACAACATCAAAACTCTAATAGGTTTGGATCGTGAATGAGATAATTTGTGAGTAAAGAAACAATTTGAGATTTCAAAACGGATTAATTAATAAATGGAAGATGAGAAATGATTTTCGGTAAAGGATTTTGTTGTTGTCGAATTAATTAGAAACTGATCCAGTTCCTGATGTGAAAACAAATTGAACATGACTATCTCTAACAATCATCAAATAATGACGGGATTCCATGCTAGGTTAGTTTTCACAATTCTGAAAATGATTCAAGTTTCGTTAAGTAATCCGACAATTTAAAATCTCTAATAATATTAGATTTTAAAGCGGATTGAATCGTGAATAGTTGGGAGATGAAAAATAATGTTTGTTTAATTTTGGGGGTTAAAAATTGCCTTATTGATTTGAAAACTAATTGAATATGACTATTTCTAACTATTTCTAACTAATTCTAACTAATCCCAAGCTCGGTTAACTTTTACAATTATGGCTTTTATAAAGTGCATTTGATTATTTATGGCTTTATTTGATTATTTCGTAACCACTTAAATCTATATTTTGATTTTTGTGGTCAATTAAGTTTATGGAGGGAAAAAAAAAACTAACCTTTAATTTTGTAGCCGTCTAGCACTGAAACCATATGAGAAGCATCTACAAACACATCAACTGCAAGATCAAGATTGAAACTTTGTTAATGATTAGTGTTATTAATACTTAATGTTCTGAATTGTTTTTCTTGCATTTGCTTTCTCCATCTTTAAAAGTGATGAATGCAGCAATAAGGAAAAGCCGTGACACAAACCAGTAAAGGGAAAAAAAAAACACAACTTGTTCAAGTCATACCATTGCTTTCATCTTCTGAATCTCACCGCATGACTCAACTCCAACTCTTCTTACACGACAACAACACGAGGTACTACAAAGTCTCACTCACATCGATGAAGTATTCTCCTGGAGGAAGATTAAGCTCCTAAAAGCCTCTTCACTCTGTAAATTAGAAGAAGAGATATCTATTTATATTCGTTAAAACCAGATCAAATGCATCTTCACTCTGTAAATTAGTGTGTGAATCTTCATTTCACATAGTAAAACAGAACGAAAGCAGAATATTTCCAGAACAACAAAAAGCACACAAACCCTAGAAATAACGATAGCAAAAGTTATTTCTATAACCCTAGTTCTCCTATATCTCCCGACTTGTATTAAATAAAGAGAAGAAAATGTACCTGTCTTCTTCATTTGAAGATGGATTGTCGCCAAAAACCATCCCAGTACAAGTAAAAACACCGGAAAATTTGGTAATGCTGCTGTTAAAATAGCATAACAACTTGTCAGAATTACAATACGGTGTTAACTTTGCTACATGTTACCTTTGATTCTCTGGTTGTAAATAAGCAGTTTCCGGGTACAAGTCTTATCACAAACCCAGTAGGCAGAAAATCAAAAAAGAAAAAGTGAACAGATAGAAACCTCTCCAGAAGGGATTCGAGTGTTCTCTCTCACAAGGGCACCAGCAGCAACCATGGCATGTTTCTCAACCACCACACCATCGAGTAGTGTAGCTCCCAACACTGAGAATTGTCCTGGATATTTGTCCCGGATCCAACACTGGTGTTATTCACATCACCTGCACAAGTTAAAACCACATATCAATATACAATGAGGTTTCCAGCTTCTTCAACATTACACTAAACCTAGAACCAAGGATATCCGATGAAAACCAACAAAGATGATCAGGACAGTGACCAATAACAGAGCAATATTGAGATTAAAAAGCAAAGAGAACTTGATTCCCTCTAACTAGTTACAACTAAAGGAAGTCTTACCAAACGAATTACGATTCAGGCAATCAGTTGGATTTTCCTAAACACTAACAACAGTTGAGGCAAACAGAAGATTAAATTGTAACTAATGTGCACAGTATAATCCTGCAAATTTGGTACCAAACGCCATCAAATCTTGAAGATCTTGACTTTTTCTATTCCCATTTTCTAAGGCTTTGAGGAGTATATTGGGATTAGGTAGAGATTATAACATGGAACATAACCCTTATAGTTAGTGAAAAAATCAAAAGGCCTCACCTCGAAGTACCAAATGGACGAGCGTTTCCCGATCTGAACATCACCAATAACACATCCTTATCCGCCAATGGAGATTCATCAACGTCCGATGCTTCGATACTGAAAACAAAAAACACCGGGAAATTTTCCATAAACTCAGGAATGAAAACGACTCCGATCAGACCCAAAATTTCCCGAATCGAAGTTATCAATCTAAACACAAACAGAGCGATGCGATGTAAACAGATTATTTCCGAAATTAGAGAAATTGATTGGATCCCAAAACTGGCTTACGGTGTTCATGGAAGCAAGGGCTCCCTTGAAGACTAGAGCCGACGCGATCAAGAGCTTCGCCAGTCCCGCGGATCTAGTTACCCACAGTGTAAATTGCTCCTCCTAGGGTTCCAATTTTCGATTACCAAAGACACGAAAGAGAAAGAGAAAGCGATTCTCTTGAAATGAGAAAGAGAAAGAGAAAGCGAATTGTTTTTGTAATGAGTCGCTCCTGAGGTTTATGAGGCTAAAGTAGCCGTTGTTCGGATTTTGCTCAATTGAATTTTTGTTTTTTTTTGAACCAAACCGAATTGATGTGAACCAAATCTTAAAAGCTCAAGAGAAAGCGATTTTTTTGGATGCGGCTAAAGTAGCCGGTTGTTCGGATTTTGCTCTAGAGAAAGCCATTTTATTTTTTTATAACCAAATCTTAGATAACCGGAATCGTAAGGAATGTGGTAAGGAAGGTTTAAATTAAACTTTAAACCAAATAAATCGAATCTAAAGAACTAAAGACTATTCTTGTAAACCGAACCCAAGAAACCAACATTTATAAAAAGCTAATATTTAAATTAAGTTAATGTTTCTAAATCGAATCTTAAGCTGACAAAAACAACTAAATTAACTACGATACCAAGAAAAATAAAATAAAATTAGACAATAAAAACAGTTTAGAAAATCGTTTAACACGTTCGTGCGTAGCGCAGATCACACCCTAGTATATATATAATATATATAATGTTTCCCACACGTAACTGCATCCTAATTTTTTTTTGTTTTAAACCGTTTCTGCATTTCCAAATGTTTCGTTTCAACATACCCGTTCCTGATTTCATGTAACCTAGGAAAACCCTTTTAAAGAAAAAGCATTTAATCGAACCCACTTGTAATTTTTAATAGGTTATGTAAACCTTTTGCTAGATGTATAAGTTTCTCTTGTGTAAATCAAAACAAAATTTGAGATTATATAGGATAAAATAATGTTCATGTTTTTTTTTGTAACAGTTTTAACGATAAGATTAAGGGATGTACATTTAATTATATAAACAGTTTAGTTAGTTTCACCAGTGATCAAGAGTATCTATGCCTGCAGATCAAATTGACCCAAATATGAACTTCACTGATCAAATAAGGCTTTCTCTGCCTAACTACCAACAACCTAAGGAAACAACCACTTCAAATGAGCAAAATCATCTCACTCGATTCCGCTTTCTCCCTGTCAATGCGGGAGAATCTCGTCCTCGATTCGCTTGTCTACCGTCCCTTCTTCTCTCTACCGCCGTCCCTTTCTTACCTGCCGCCGAGGATTTCGCAGCAGCAACTGGTGAATCCGTAACAAACCTTTTTTACCTCCGCTTGAAGTCTTCACCACATCATCTTGTGCAACCGTCTTAAGAGGGTGCCCCCCGGTTCTCGGTTTTTTAGCTGTCAAGCTCGTTCGGACAGCAGGAGATTTAGATGTCGAAAGGAGAACCGGAACCTTGGTGCTTGTAGTAATGCCGCTGCTGCGATGAGGATGATGATCTTCCGTCAGATAGTGTCTCAGAGACTTGGTGACAATGTCTCTAAGGCACACAGCGGATTTGTGCTCACGAGTGTTCTTAGAGTAAAAAATTGCTGCATTGTTCGCCACCAGAAGAAAGTCCATAAAAACCTCTTTCGCTGAAGATATCAAACAACCGTTGATTCTCGATTTTATTGTGTCTAAATCCATATGCCTCCGGACCAGTTTCTTGTATCTTCCCCTTTTCTGTTTAGTACAATAAAACGCAAGATATTAGGGGAAAAAGGCGGTTTCAAGATGGCAAGAAGACTAAAGGATTACCGTATATAATAATCACCTGGCTATCAAGCCTTCTACGGAAGACGAGTGCACATTCGTTCTGTGCAATAGAGTTGTATATCTTCATAAGCTCCTCGGGTAAAGCCAATCCGTGACCTCGGCTTTGGCTGCTGCTAGTAGAAGCAGCTTCTTTACTCCTAGATATGCTAGCAATATCCACAGAAGAATCCAACACATCACTTTCCTCCACAGCGCTAACTTCCGCCACTTCTTTACCGCTGCTGCAATCTTTTCGTTTTCTCTTCCCTCGTTTCTTCCTCATATTCGGAAGCACTTGTCCTCCTCCTCCTACTCCGTACATAGATTCAAAAATGTCGCTGTGTAATAGGTTTCTCTTCTTCTCTTGCTCTATTATTGCTGGAGCTTCTGGTGACCAGTTTGTTGTGGTCAGCTCTTGCTGTGTGAAACTACCAGCTGATGACAAATCTTTGGATGTGTCTTTGCTCGTGCATTCTCCTCCGCCTTCGGATTTTGGGGATGGTTCGAGTGATACCGTTCGGCTAGAATCATAATTGTTTTGATGACATTCATCATTGCTTTCTGATTTCAGACTCTGAAGCTTCGATTCCAACGACCTGCAAACAGAATATTATAGCACCGGATTGAACAGTTTTGATTCCGTTTGAGACACTAGCAAGAACTTGGTGATTAGAAGAAACAAGTGCTAACCCAATCGAGTCTTCGGATTTAAGTAAAGCTGCCTTAAGCTCAGCCACTCGTTTCTTCTTAAGCTCTTCAAACCAAGCTCTATAAGAACATTAACATATGCCAAAAAGACGGTAAATCGCTATCACAAGATTCTGGTATCAGGCAAGAAAAGGTGTTGATGAACTAGAAAGACAAATCAAATCTTTACTTGCATCCCAAATAACGTTCTCGCAAGTCCTTGTACTTGGCTCTACATATCTGCAATAAGAGTATGATTTAGCAACACAAGAAGAGAGACAATGACTCTGAAAAGGCCAATTTTCTAATTTCTATTTACTTTGCCATTGCATACAACTGAAACCCTATTGAGAGAAAGCAGAAGAGAGTATCTTCAGTAGTTTAACAAGAACAAGAAATCCATTTTTTTTGTTACTTGACACTAAACGTTTCTTGACACACAAGTGATGAATCTAAAAAAACTTCTAAAACCACCGACAACAAACACTGTTTTTGACCCTCAAGCTTTTGTCTCTTGTCTTTAAAATTATTAAACAACCAAAACAAAACGACCTACGAAATTGTTTTTTTTTTTTCGATTTATAAACAATAATAATCTGATCGAAAATTTTCGAAATGGATTCTGAAATCAAAAGGAAATGAGGAGATTGAGAGAGAGAGAGAGAGAGAGGAAGATAACCTCAGGTGTGAAAATCACAGGGAGAGAATGAGAACGAAGCTCGCCGGCGACGACGGTCCAGTCGCCGGTTCCGTGGCGGAGAACAGCGCCGCCGAGAAGAAGCTCCTCCCATGTTCCCCAATCACTCGTCATCTTCTTCATCGTCGTCGTCATTATCATAACCATCAAATCAAAACCCGCGTGTACGTTACGCGCTCCTCGATTTTGAAAATTAAAAAAAAAACAAATTAAACTACGCGCACACGGCGCACGTTAGCACGTTTAACAACCTAATCTTTCGTTTTCCTCCGACCACTCGATTTCCAGAAGAAAAAAATATGAAAACAGAGACAGAGACAACACAAGGAATAAAAATGGAAAACAAAAAAAAACAATTAATCTGATAAGATAAGACAAGAAACTCGAACAAACAAAAAAAAAGGGTTGATTTACACGAAAAACGGTTTTCCGACCAGAGAGATTGGGAAAACAAAACTAAATTAAATTCAAAAAATAGAAACAAAATCTGAGGTAGGAGAGAAAGGGTTGACGAAGAGTCTGTCTCTGTTCGACGCTTTGTAAATAGAAAATTGATGGTTTTGTTTCGAAAGGCAAAGAGGAATGGTATGTTTTTTTTTAACGAAGACTTAGACTAGATTTGTGTGCCTTTGTTTATTTGTTTTCCTAAATACAGTAATTACTCATTTAATTAACAGATTTTTTTCTATCTTTTCTTTTTTTTGTCATTTCCACAACTTGTAGAATATTTATTTATCTCCTATTATCCCAATACTTTTTTTTGTTTTTAGGCAATAGTGTTTTCTAATAAAATGAGGCCATTATTAGCTCATAAATACAAATTTATAGTTTTATGACAAAATCATTCCATTTAATTCCATCTTAAAAAGAAAAGAAATATTTTCGTCCATTCCGTTTAATCAATGGCCTAATTGGGAATGGTGACTATATTCCAAAACTAACATCATAAATTATTATTGTTAGATTTAAGAATTTAAGAATTTAAGAATTGAGCAGCTATAAACTCAGTGAGTGCTTAAATTAACACAAGTTATCAACAATAAAGAGGATAATTTGAAGATAGAAAATATGTTGTATGGTATTCAAGATCGGATGACAAAGTTGCCTCTTTGCTCGCTAGAGAATGTTAATAGAGAAAAAAATTCAAGTAGCTGATGCATTAGCCAAAAAGATTTATAATTTTCATGATTTTTTCGTTTTCAATATTCCCCCAATATGGATTATTTGTATTCTCCTTTGACTTAACTTAATATAATCAGTTAGACACACACACAAAAAAAAAAATCTTCTGATCAGAATTAATGTTTTTAAGACTAGAGAGAGAGAGAGAGAGAATCTTGCTTAAACACTTAAGATTCACTGAATCAAGAATCTTTCAACCCCAGATACAGAGATCGATTTACAGCATATACCGATTTTTTGTGGGAGTGTTTTCCGCGTTCTTCCCGGGCGATTCTATCTCAAAATCCGCCACGAGAAACTGCGATTTCTCAGCGAATCTTCAAAGCAACAGATGCAAAATCGCTGGAAGGACCATGCAGACAGTTCTTGATAATATACAGATTGGAAAACTAAGGGAGAGGTTACGGTTTGCAAGTGATTCTGAGTGGTCTTGGATCTGAACCTGGAGCTATGGTGTCTGAAGAACTAGGTTTAGTTCTTGAGCCTTTCTTGCTATGAGACCTCCTCTTCTGTAATCAGATGGAAGAGAGTGAAAACAAGAGGGAACAAATTATACAACCGAAGCAAATACCGATCAACAACTGTGACATTGATGATTCAGAACTAAGTTTTAGATGTTTTAAGGTATTATTTTACCTGGTGAGTAGTGGGAGAATCTTCTGAACCTTTTGCAATTCCGCAGAACAACTTTGGCAGATCTGTAACCTGCATTTTCTCAGTTTTTTTAACTTTCCGATAAAAGAGAATAAATGTGAGAGACGGTATGGCGTGAAGATAAAAGAGGAGCAGAAATTACCTTTCTTCTGCATGAAGATCAACGCCAACAATTCGTCGTGCTGAAACAGTTGAATGTACAACTGTACCAAACACTGCTACAAGTTTCAAGAGCATTTCCATGGAGACATTTACAGGCCTATGCCAAAAAAAAATTGAAAGCACAAGTGATTTTTGCTGATAAGACATTGTTGCTTTCCTCTGTTGAATAAAATTCTCTCTCAAAACTCAAAGCAAACATAGTCTACGGACAAATAAAATACAATAATTTACCTTTCAGTTCTGCTGCCCAATAAGCCTGTGAGGACAGGTGCTAATTCGGAAAACAGATCCAATGTTAGAATCTCTGTTTTGTCTGTTAGAATACTGATCACATCTGCTTGAACCTGCTCCAGTTTAAGTGAGTCAGCTTTTTCTAAACATCTAAGCATTAAAAAAGACAGGAAAAAGTAATCTTACTGGGCTACTTACAGAGTGATCTGACAGCTTTCTCAAGGCCATGATCGCGCCTTTAATATCGCTACGCTCCCAAAAATGTCTTACAATCTGCACGTTTGTGATATATCAAGTACTTAATACACACAAAAAATAATATAGAAAAAGCAAAAAAAAATAGAAGGGAAACAAGAACAAAGGAAAAAGATGACAGCGAATAGCAGAGCTAAATTTACCTGTAATTTTGTCAACCTTGATTGAAGAGTATTTAAGACCTCATTATGAGTTTGCATTAAAGTCTCACTGATGTCACCTTCATTCTCCCTCCCAGATATCTGAGGCTCTTCCTTCTGCACAAGCCAAACAAATTAAATACTTGTTATGTATACAGATTTCTACCATTTTGTCTTCCTTGCAATTTCAGATTTTTGTGTAGCATCGGAGACTACAAAATTCAATTATAGAACAAGATACATATCAAAGATGGAGAAAGTAATGTCTATTAGCTGCCCAAAACTTAAAATCTGAAGCTTACCTGGGTCGAGATATCATATTCTGGTTGAGTTTGTATTATATGTGCCTCATCCAGTGTCATATCAGTCACATGATCAAGTATCCCAGGTGTTGCCAGCGTTTGAGTTGGGCTAAATCGCTGCCTGGGTCTTATATGAGATGCATCAGATGTCACATCATTTGCTTGATTGAGTTTCACGGGAATTACAAGAGCAGGAGAGCTCCTAGCTGCACAGCTCCTAGCTGCACAGCTCCTAGCTGATTGTGTTAATGCAACTGGAGGCTCAATAGATGGCATATTATCTGCTTGATTGAGTTTCATAGGCATTACACGGGCTGGAGAAGTCCTAGCTGATCGTGTTGATGGTACAGGACGCTCATCATGCATGTTAGTTGCTTGATTGAGTATCACAGGCAATACTCGCGCTGAAGAAGTCCTAAGTGGTCTTCTTGTTATTACAGGAGGCTCATCAGATTTCATGTTAGTCGACCGACTCCGACTGAGTATCATAGGTGTAACTGGGGCTGGAGAAGTCGCTTGTAGTGTTGATGTTACAGGAGACTCTTCAGATGTCAAATTTGTAGCCGAACTCCTATCAGGTCGTGTTGATGTCACAGGAGGCTCATCAGATTTCATTTTTGTTGTCTGATTGAGTATCACATGCATAACTGGGGCTGGAGAAGACCTTGCTTGCCGTGTTGATGTTACACCAGACTCATCAGATGTCAAATTAGTAGCCGAAGAAGTCCTATCAGGTCGCGCTGATGTTACAGGAGGCGCATCAGTTGTCATGTTAGTCTCCCGACCGAGTACCACAGGCATTACTCTGGCTGGAATTCTCCTAGTTCGTCGTGCTGATCCCACAGGAGCTTCGACTGTCATCACGTTAATTGCCTGATCAAGTTTAACTGGCATTACCTGAGTAGGCGTCGTGCTAACTGCTGGTATCAGTGTTGTCTGGGGCTCTTCCTCCACAACATTAGTGCTCTGAACTATTGTTGCACTGGCTGCTTTATCTTCAGAAGGAGTAACTTTTTCTCCTCTCTCAAATTTCTCAACCAATGACCTAGTCCTCCCCGAAACAACTTTTACTGCAAACATAGCAATTCTTAATGAATCAATAACCAGATGACTTACATGCTACCAAAGAAAATCAAAGACAGCAAACTTTGAATGGCTAACCTCCTCTAACAACCTTCACAGAGTCCGATTCTTTGCTACCTCCGGATCCAACGCCTACACGGCAGAATGCTTATATCAATCACTTGCAGACTGATTGTAGACTCAAAACAAAGTAACTTGACCAAACCGATAAAGAAAACTGTAATGCAATTCGGTCCTAAATGTAGCTAAGGAATTATATGTAGCAACATAGAAGCTATGCTATCACTTCTCTGCTGGCTCATCCATTCATCCTTTTCCAAGATTACATTATTTTGTAACTTCAAGCGGTAATGTAGCTCTTCTAGATTGATTTCATCTGGTGTTGTTTGCTGTCTTTTATTTAGTAACTCACTCATATTAAACAGTTTGCAAAGACAAGTGGAAGCCCAACACATAAAAATTGCATAAGTTTTAGCATTGACTTCATACGCGGAAATGCCCATTAATTAGTCAAATTTGATTTTGAATCAAGTAATAAACTACTTACTTTTTAGCTCATCACCAGCTTTCTCTGGAGATCGAACCCTTTCTGACTTGCTTGAAATGATCTTGTTATTGAAATCCTCCTCACTCGGGTTACTACCTCTGTCATCCACAAGCCCTTTTGGCAAGTCTATGTCTCTAGCGTTCTCTAAACCAATCTGTTTACTGTCTAAAGTTTCAGAATCAACAGGCACCCCCCAGCTTGTCTCATTGTGCTTAGTATTTGGTGATCTCTGTGCACGAGGCGGTTTCATCAGCATACCTGAGACAAAATTGTAAGAGATTTCCAATAAGATAGGATTAGATAATCTAAAAGCTCAAATCTGATGAATCTGAATTGTGAACTGGGAGAACTTACATTTTGCTTCATCAGTTGGTGTTTCTGGAAATAAAGCTTTTTCAAACTTGTTGGTTATACTCTTGATGATAGAATCACTGGCATCAAATGTTTTTCTACCACTCTGTTCTGAATCAAACGCAGTCTTAGTATCCAGCTCTTTCTCACCGTCCAATCCGCTTTGTTTCGGAGTACCAGATTGAATAGCCACTGACTGCTTTGTTGGCGTTTTTCTTACATGAGCTGGTCTCAGCAGCATGCCCGGCTTCGTTTTTGAGAAAGTGATAGATTCCCTCCCGGACTCAGAAGAGTCTTTCCCAATATCACTATGCACTATGAACGATTTATCCCCTGCTTGCCCAGTAGATGTTGCATTGGCTTTAGGAGTACTTAGTGATCCTGGCTTATGTGCAACAGTTGAATTTCCACCTGTCGCTTTGAAGAAAAGAGAGAATATTAGACCAAATATAATCATAAGCATACAGAAGTGAGAGTACATAATTACGTTGATGCAGCACACAAACTGACATTAAAGACTGAAAATCACAATCCAGCTCACAATAGTTTATGGCTATAATTTATTTTATTCAAAAAAGTAAACCACCATTTCAAACTCATTCAGTTTCAATAGCTACACAATAAGGAATAAACACAACATGTACGGAAAATACATGACTAGAGCTGGTTATAACGGTAGCATGACAGCAACTAGTAAGCTAGCGTACAGGGCCTTCATACAAGTGATTGATTCTGAGAAATGAAAACCTAACCATAAACCTGCCATACCCTACTTGAAAGGACAAGCTTCAATAAATTCAAGGTGGAAAAGAAGAATTTGTGTACATCGAAACAAAGTTAACATTCACTCACAGTCAATGTATATATTTTTTATCTCTTTTGTCTCATAATCTGGAGACGAGCTGCGCCTGGGGTCACTCCTTATTCTCTGGGAAGACTGATCGTCCAGAACACTGAGTATTTTCTCCATACATTCCTTTTTATCCACAGGTCCAATGCCATATGGTTCAATTTGCTGATTAAAATACAATATAAAAGATAATATGAGCCTTCAAAATTTTAATTATCAGCTTCACATAACATTCAAAAGGTTTGGAGAATCACAATAGCTGACATACTGATATATCTGAGACCCAAATCCCTACGGAATTTTGGTAGTATGAACAGCCCAAGAGCTTCCCTTCGCTGATGCATAAGTCACCAAGCGTTGACCATCCCATATCAACACTATCATGGCAAACCACTGGTTCCCATGAATAAACCTGAATTATGAGCATCAGCTTATGATATCAATGTATTGACTCTCGAGATCTCTAAGTATGGTATAGCTCATCAAAAAGACAAATCAAAACCTTTAAGCCATCGTCTAAACCACAAAAAAGAGTTCGCCCATCCGGATGAAATTTCATTGAACGGACTCCAGTAGCCTGTGGGACAAGGAAAAGCACATGCCAAGAAAAAGATTGTAAATAAAATATTCCAAGACAAGACTACAAAGCCAGCTCAACGTCAAAACATTATTTCTTAAGATGATACTTTGTGGACTCCAATTACTTTTATTTACCTTTTTGACATCATTTTAAGAAGAACTAAACTATCACTTGGAATTTCTCTAAAACGCTCTTCAGGGAAGAGCCGAGAATAAGGAAATTTCTGATATTGTTAATGTGTGAGGTTTCCCTTCAAGGTGACCATGGTTAAAGGTAATAAGGGTGAAAACACTTTGTGATAGATTCTCTTGGAAAACAGTATCTAGTGACACTTAAACTCTCAAAACAGGTTAGTACCTCTGGTCGGGTAGATCCAATAAATTCAAACGTTTCCAAATCCCAGAACTTTACGGTCCTGTCAGCAGAACCTGAATAATGAATAGGGAATGTATGAAATCACAAGACCTCAATATAACACTTGTGAGTAGAGAAACTACCAACTGAAAGCTGTGCCCATAAAATGCCTAAAAATTAAAGAATCACAGACTAACCTGTGGCTAGGAGGAACTCAAGTGGGTGGAAGTCTAGCGAACGAATGGGTCCTTCATGAAACTTAAAATCATGTATAAGCTTTCCAGCAGTCAAATCCCATACCTATTGGATACGATCAATATTATATCGTTAAAATAACATAGGTTGGGAAAAAGACAATGCACAAGATCTATTTACTGATATTGCAGTTCTTACCTTTACAACATTGTCAAGTCCTCCGGTCACTACCCAACGACCATCGGGAGTAAATTTGATAGTGTTGATGCCACGAGTATGACCCTTGTACGTCTGTATGCATCCCTTCTTTCTGATGTCCCAAATCTTTAGGTTCGTGTCACTTGATCCCGATGCCAAAAATTCACCAAACGGATGAAATTCAACAGCAGAACAGTTGGATCTATGTCCAGTAAAAGCTCGAACCACTACACTTCAAGAGCAAGAGTGAACATGTTAGACCTCATAATTCTAAAGTAAACGATAGATATAGTGTGGTACACTGCTCAAATGTCAGGACCCATAATCAACATCAACACTAACTCAATTGGTATTTCTATATGTTCCCATTTGATGAAACTAGCTAGGCGTATAAGGAGCAACAAATATTCTAAAGGAGAGCAGAAAATCAATCAACTAACTCTTTGCTTCTTCTAGATCCCACAGCTTTATCACACCCGAAGAAGCTCCACCAAGCACCAAAACTTCTGCCGAGTCAAAAGCTACTGAATCCACTGCACTAGTATGTCCACATAAACTCTGCATACAAGACAAGAAATGAATATAGCATCATTCTTCTATCCAGAAAAAACATAGTTTTTTGATCAATGTCTTAGTAGAAACGAAACTCATGCTTCTCAAACTATGGCTATAAAATCATTTGACGCAGTATAAACAAAAGATCAACAGACCATTAAAGAAGTAGGCTTGCCGATCGCCCAAAGGTTGACCCTGTAATCATCACCGCCAGTTATAAGGAGCCGTGATGTCTTCTTTCCGATACATAGGCAATTTACATTTGCAGAATGAGCCAAAAACTCCTCTAATTTTCCAAATCAAGTCAAGGTACACACAAAATCCAGAGAAGAACAAATCAACAAATGAACAGCCTTTTGAAGCAACCCGACAGGAAAACATAAATGGATAGAAGTACTTCCACATACAAAACATATCCACCATTTTCTATCATGTTGAGCAGACAAAGATAGAAGCATTTGACCAGAAATTAATTTCTGCTAAAATCTTGAAATGCTAATAAAAACTGAAGCTCATCAATAGCATTTTTTTACCAACAAACATATACTAAAGTTTGCTCTTGGGATAAAAAAAAAACCCTAACGATTCAGTGATACCAAAAAAAAAAAAAAATCTCAGGATGGAGCTAAAAACCCAGAGTTTGTTTAATTTCATTCAGCTTAAGAATCAACAAAATCGCCAGAAAAATATAAGGATACGCAGCTTATATCCACGCTTCGCCATTTTCCACTCGATTTCCAGCAAATCCGTAAGGAAAAAAATGGAATCTGAATCTCTATCTTTGGTAATCGATCGAAAAAACGGTGAATCGGAGCTGCGAAAAATCCCAATTGTCACTACAAGACAGAGCTCGAGATTTTCGGGAGATTCAAAGGGAGAAACAAGGAGAAGAAGGAGGTTGCTTCCCGTTGGGATATCAAATCTAAACGTGAGAGAGAATCAGATTCGGGGGAACAAGAATTTGAAGGAAACGAGATTCAAATAGTGACACGGAGCAGACTTTCTAGAATAGAAACAGAGAAGAAGAAGAAGAAATGGTAAAGCGAAGGAAGTTTTTTTCTCTTCTTTTCTTCAGAGTTTCACATTTTTTTTTTATTATTACTTATATTTATTTATTTATCGGTCGGTCGATCGTTTTAATTTTTTAAATCAAAATTTTAAGCATTTTTCTTGGAAAGTGGACCTAGTTGACGGAAATACCCTTTTGTCTAGGCATTGAAATGAACATGAAGTTACGAAAATACCCTTGCTATAAATTGACACTATTGGCTACAGTTTTTTTCTCCAACTCCTTCATCATATTTAAACTTTCTTTTGTTATTTTATGTTGTTATTGGTTAGGTGAGGAAACACGTCATCTTCATCTTCTCTTGGGTTTGTTTGTTTCCTAAAGACATTGTCAACCTTATGAATAAATAAGGTAATTATGCGTAGTGTTTTGTTTGGTAAGACGTATATTTACACTTAAATACTCGAATCAGAGGCGCTTATAGTTTATAGATAATCAATTAGAGATGTAGAGAGCCTTGAATGATTGTATTTATCAAATTTTTGTGGATTAAGAGCATTTTCATTGATGAGATACTCATAGTAGATACACATAGGAGTGTATCTCAAATGAGACACTCATTTCACTTTTTCTTTTATTTGAGACACTTTATTGAAGATGCTCTAAGTAATTTAAACGAAAATTGTATTCATCGTTTTGCATGGTATTTCGAAACTTGAAAGTGGACTAAAATATGTCTATAAAAAATAAGAATCCACGACCGAGCTAAACGCGTCTTAAACACACACAAACACGAAAACACATTATGATTTAAAATTAAAAATGCATAACTTGAAGTTCAATGTGAGCTTTTGTCGTAAAATAATCAATTCACGATTGGTACATCAGAAATGAAGACGTTTAAAGCAAGTCTAGAACCTTCTTTTTTTCGACATCGAACCTCTTTAATATCATGTTTTTTTAGGTCGGTCAGTTTCTATGGTGTTTCTCATCTTTAGATGCTTTAATATTTTTCTTACAACTAATTCATGGTATCTAGTGGTTATATAAGAGATATAGACTGATTCATTCATTCATTGCCAAATTCGTTTTGAGTTGGAACCTATAAAACTTAACAACATCATGATAGAATCAAAGGTCATCCGACTAAAAAAATATTATGCTCACATATCGTTCAGTGATTTACAAACAACAACAAAAAATAAAATCAAACATACTATTTGACGAAAATATAGTTGTAAAAGTTTTATTTCTGCTAAAATGTTAAACAACAACAAAAAGTGTTAGTATGCAAAGCTTCAAATTGCACCCCAAAAAAAAGTGTTCGTGTATGCTAGGGCAGGGCATTCGGGTCTTCGGATCGATTCTGGGTCGTTCGGATAGAAAGTTTTTAAACCCAAATAGGAACCGAAATGGTTTCGGTTCGGTTCCTCTCGGTTCTGGATCGGTTCGGGTTCGAGATTTAAAAACCGAAAAACTTGGATCTTAATCGGTTCGGGTATTTGGGACCCGAAAATCCAAAAAATACCAGAAAAAAATATACTAAAAAACCAAAAATATACCCGAAATCCCAAAAATATACCCGAAAAACCGAAAATATACCCAAAAAATAAAAAAAAATACACCCAAAAATCCGAAAAAAACTAAAGAAAATATATGGGTTCGGTTCCGGGTCGGTTCGGTTCTAGGTTTTTCGGGTAGAAGGGTTGTGGATCCATTTAAGAACCGATAAGGTTTCGGTTCGGGTATTTCGAGTCGGTTCCGGTTCGGGTTTTCGGATCCAGGTAAAATGGCCATGTCTAGTGTATGCTAAGCTTCAAATTGCATTGTGCCTTCAATATAGACTAATATGAACATTTAGTTTACAATTATGTAGTCTGATCCGTTTCAAGTAAATACAAAAGAAAAAATGAAAAACATAATCCAAGTGAACAACACAACACAGTGCACAGATATAAGAATGAAATGGAAATGAATAATAATACAATCCAAATGAACAACACTGCAAACTACAAGAAAAGAGAGAAAGCTGAAGAAGAAGAAGAAGAAGAAGAAGCGTAGATTCCGATTTTAGACAGTGATGAATCCCAATCCATAGTTAAGGATATGGTTAGACCCAAAACGGCTAAAGAAGAAAAGAAGAAAAGAAGAAACAATGTTAGTGACACTTGTGGAACGCATTGAAACTGAGAGGCACAACATATTCTGAAAATTCCTTTTCAACATGTCTGCAGGGATTATCCAGTAAATTCTGCCTCACCATTAATATCTTAAGAAGCTGAACTAATTTTAAACGGTTTCAATTTAACGTTTTTCTCCTCCCATATATTCCTTGCTGAACAAGAAACCCAGATGTGAAAGGAAAAGAAGAAGAAGAAGAAGAAGAAAGAATTATTTGTGATTTGAAGAATTTAATGCACATATGTTTTATAATTTTGAAGTTAATGACACCTCATAAAAATCCACCAAACACAGGTCTGATTTTCCAAATAATTTTCTATTTTGTAATCAGTTGGTGTTTGTCGGGTATCATGATGCAAATATGGATGATACCAGTCTAACAAAAACGGTTCATACCTCATGCTAACCTTGATAAAACATGAAAGAAACTCAGTGATAAAATAATAACTCAAACGGAAGAGTATAAGAGAACTAATTACCCGATCGAATATGGGACCGTTGATAGACTTAACCGGGGCTAATGGCCCACGTGTGACGGGTCTTCATCGTATGTGCACTGTCTCGCAAGCAGTCTTAAATGGGGCTTGGAAGCTACCTCGTGGAAGACATCCCATTACTGCACTGCTTAGACAATGTCTTCATTTGACTCCACCAGACATCACCTCCTCAACACCAGATCATTTCCTTTGGAAAAACAATCCTCTCGAGCAGCCAGGTCAGTTCTCTTCTTCCCTGACTTGGAGGAATTTGCAATCGAGCTCTCCTTTAGTGCCTTGGCATAAATCTGTTTGGTTTTCTCAAAACATTCCAAAACATGCATTTATGATGTGACTGGCTGTAAGGGATCGCATTACTACAAGAGACAGATTGCTGAGATGGGGATTGATTGGCCCAGCTAGCTGTCTTCTCTGTAATTACGCAGTTGAATCCAAGGACCACCTATTCTTCAACTGTCCATACTCTGAGGAAGCATGGAGCTTCTTTTCCAGACACCACTCGCTAACTCCTCCACATGATTTTGAGAGTATTGTCTTATGGGTCAAATCGGCAACAAGATCAAAGAAACTGAATGTCATCTGCAAAATGATCTTTCAAGCTCTGGTTTATGAGCTGTGGCGAGAGAGGAATGCGCGACTCCACCGTGCCCTTGCTCGTCCGGTATCACTTCTAATCAAGCAAACTCTCCAAATAATCAGGTTGAAACTCCTCTCTCTTGATCGTCGGCCATCGTGCAACACTTCACAACCTTCAACACTCAACCAAATCTCCTACCTTATGACCTGGTTTGAATTCATACAATTCTCTGCACCTACTACTGGAAGTTAACTTCGTCTACTTCTTGCACTCTTGAAATCTTTGTAATCGGGTTCTGTAATGTCTTTCATTTTTTTTCCTTATGTTGCTTAATATCAAACAAATTGTATTCTCAAAAAGATGTCCCAGCAGGAGGAACATCAAAAAGTGAATACATCAGATTTAGAGAAAAAAAAAATTACCCGATCGAATGAACCCAAGAAACGATTTTTGGTATCTTCGTCCTCCCATTCAAGCTCAGTTTTCTGTTCTCGAGGAATCATTCTTATTACAAACTGGCCAACTCGTGAGACACTTGTAGCATTTAAGGGAAGCTTTCTCAGCTTTGGACAGAAATCAGTTACTATGTGCTTCAAAAATGGAAAGGGAAGAGGACTCCAGTAGATACTCTCCAGCTTAGGCAAATTCCTAAACGTTAAGAATTATAGTTTCTGAAATGGTGTAATACCTGTAAGATTGGTTGCTTTCTCTTTGTTTATAATGTCTTCCACTCCTCTTGAATTTTCAATGTGTAGGTTGAAAAGATTTGGAGCAAACAGTAGCCAAGTAAAATCCTTAAAGCCATTGCAGTTGCATATATTCACGATGGACAGGTTGGTAAAGCATGGAATTGCCGGATTGTGTGAATAAGATGACTCCGTCTCGCTTTCTCTGCACTTCAAATGTGTATTACTCTCTGAGACATGACTACTCTTGAAAACCAACAGGCAGTTGTGTTGGAATAGATTCATTTGTGGAAGAAAAAGAATAACAAATAAAAAGGAAAATCAAGATAGAGGAAAAGAAGAAAAAGGGAAAAGCAAACCAAACGGAAATCAAACAACAAAGAAAATTAGGTAAAAAAGAAATCATGAAGAAGAGGGAAAAGGAGAAAGGAAATTGGGCAAAAAATGAAATCATAAAAAAATAGCAATTTACTATTATTGTTTAGAATCACAACTCTATAAATAGAGTTCTAGGCTTAAGGTTTATTGTATCACAAAACAATAAGAAACAAAGATCACAAAGATCAAAGAGAAAGAGAGAAATTAATAAAGAGAAAGGTTGTTAAAGAGAAATCACAAAATCTCACATGGTATCAGAGCCAAGGTCCTGAGTGCAATACCTTTTATTTAAAAAAAAAAAAAAAAATCCGTTCCGTGCAAAATCCGTGTTCGTAAAAATCAGGTCCGTGCAGAATACGGGTTCGTGAAAAGAATCCAGTTCGGGAGAAAATCTAGGTCGTGCAAAATCCGAGTTCGTGCAGAATCCGTGCAGAAGCAAGAGAAGCGTCATCATCACCAAAAACATGCAAACATTAAATATTCCAGTATTTGATGGGCAAAATTATGAGCTTTGGGCTGCAAGGATAAAAACTACTTTGAAGATTCAAGAGCTTTGGGAAGTTGTGGAGAAAAGACTTCCACCGGAGCCAAAACCAAAATCAGAGTTACTAGAAGAATGGAAAAGCAAGGAGATGCAAGATATGAAAGCTTTACAACTGTTACAGATGGCTGTGACAGATCTAGTTCTCAAGAAGGTAGTTTCTGCTACCACTTCCAAAGAAATCTGGGAAAGACTACAAGAAAACTATCAAGGCAATGATCAAGCAAAACTTGCGAGACTAGATTCTTTGAACAAAGAGTTTGAAGATCTGAAGATGAAACATGGAGAAAAGATTCAAGAGTATACTGATAAAATCCAGGAGATCGTGAACCAGATGAGTTTACTAGGAGAACAGAAGACAAATCATCAAGTTATCAGGAAGATATTAAACTCAATGCCAAAGAGTTATGCCGGGCTAGCAGCTTTAATGCAAAAAACGAAAGACTTAAGGAAGATTACTGTGACAGATCTTGTTGGATCACTAATCTCACATGAGGCAAAATATTTACCAGATGAGGAACCAATCGAAGGAGCACTGTATGCAAGAACAAAGTTTGGTCACAGATCAGATCAACATTAGAGAACGAACAAGTGGTGCAGTACATGCAAAAAGGAAAATCACAATGAAGAAGATTGTTACTTCAAAAAAGGAAATTCATCATGGTAGTATCTGCAAGAAGAATAATCACAATGAAGATGTTTGTTATTTCAGGAACAAGGAAGGAAAGATATATGAAAGAAAACAAGTTCAAGGAGAATGTTTTGTGTGTGGGAAGTCTAGGCATTATGCAAAGAACTGCCAAAACAGGTTTAAGGCAGAAGCTCACTCATGTCAAAATCAAGAAACAGAGAAAATGTTTGGCGAATTGTCTTTCACTGCAAGAGCTTATGATGCAAGTCAAATTTATGAAGAAGGAGCATGGCTAATTGATAGTGGAGCAACATGTCACATGATTAGAGATGAGACGTTCTTCACAAGATTAGACAGAACATACAAAGTTCAAATCAAATTTGGATGTGGAGTAACTCTTACAAGTGCAGGAAAAGGAGATATTAACATGGAGACAGCTCAAAGAAAAATTACAATCAAAGATGTTCTACTAGTTCCAGGGCTTGACAGAAATTTGCTAAGTGTGCCACAATTATTGGCTAAAGGTCATAAAGTTCTATTTGAAGAGAAGACATGTACAATCATGGATAAAGCTTGGAAGAAGCTAATAGAGGTTCAAGAAGATAATCATAAGTTCATTATCAGATGGGAGATTCTTAAAGGAAAAGCAAGAGAGACAAAAGAAGAGAAGACACAACCAATTCCAGTCAAAGAAGATTGCTACAAAGCAATGGAGATAAAAGATGAAGAAACAACAAACGATGAAGAGGAAGATGATTCAAGCAAGAGGGAGCAAATGGAAACTACAACAAACGAATCTAGAGGGAGTGTTGGAATAGATTCATTTGTGGAAGAAAAAAAAAGAACAAATAAAAAGAAAAATCAAGAAAGAGGAAAAGAAGAAAAAGGGAAAATCAAACCAAACGGAAATCAAACAACAAAGAAAATTGGGCAAAAAGGAAATCATGAAGAAGAGGCAAAAGGAGAAAGGAAATTGGGCAAAAAATGAAATCATAAAGAAATAGCAATTTACTATTATTGTTTAGAATCACAACTCTATAAATAGAGTTCTAGGCTTAAGGTTTATTGTATCACAAAACAATAAGAAACAAAGATCACAAAGATCAAAGAGAAAGAGAGAAATTAATAAAGAGAAAGAGAGAAATTAATAAAGAGAAAGGTTGTTAAAGAGAAATCACAAAATCTCACAAGTTGCTCTATACTTGTATACGACAAGTCAAGATACTGCAAAGATGCCAGCTCTGATATCTGCTCTAGAAGATCATTCAAGTTAAAATTACCGGATAGATCCAACACAACTAGCTTTTGCATAGAGCGGATGAATTCACCAGAGAGATTCTTCAAATTATTACTCCGGAGGAAAAGAGTTTTAAGTTCAGAACATTTGGAATCGCATGTTATCTCCTTAATCTTATTCTTCATCAAAGACATCCTTCTCACAGCTCCCCAATCATTGACTTTTGGTATTTCATGTAATCCGACATTTGCTTGCACGATAAAAGTCTCTTTATGTTTTCCAAAATAGGATGAAATCCATAGAGCCATTTCGCGAATCACGTCATGCATCACAACCCTTATTCATCGCTCTTTTTATAATTTGGTATTCCCCGATTAATCCCTCGCATATCCGGTAGCCTTTCTTTATCTATTCGACCATCTTCCGGAAACAGAGCACAATAAAGGAAACATGACTTGTTATGTTCATCCACCAAGCTATTGTAGCTGTACTTGAGAATTGGAAGAATTTTATTCTCCATGTCAGGAAACTATCGTAGTTTTGCCTACACCACCCATACCGTGCATACCCATAATTCCGACTCCATCTTCCATAAGTCGATTCCATGCCTCTTCGAGCATTATGTCCTGACCAATCGTAGGTCGACTAGGCCTCTCTTCCACTACAGATCTCGGAGCCGGCTCAGCAACCTCCTTAAAATTACCCTCCGATTTGAGAATTTTAACCTCTTCCAACAACGAGAATACCTTTTTCCCATATTTGTAGCTCGAACATACATTTTTTTAGCATAAACCGCAGAGACACAAATTTTGAAGCTGAATTGAACTAGTACTAAGCAGATCATTGAACCGGTTGTCGATTCTCTCGACACGTGTAAGCCATACCTGGACAGCTTTAAGACTTTGTTGATGTTGTGTCTCCTCTCTGCAACCTTGTTCTTCACCTCATCTTGAATTGCTCTGAGATCTTCCATCTCCCTCTTCAGAGCCCTGAGATTCTCCTTGAGGGTTCCAATCTAACGTTTATCACATATGCATCTAAAGATACGATTCACCATTTGATCACAACTAAGTTGGAAAGCCACACAGTTCCCCATGGTGTTAGAAAGAGAGAAAATTTTCACGAAGTAACGAAGAAGCTAATGCTGAAGCTAAAGAAGTGTTTTAGGTGAAATGCATTTTGCTAATGACGAAGGAAGAGATATTGACTTGTTAGATTTCAGTCCTCTTTGCTTTGTAATTTCCCCCACGGTTCCAAAAGTCGTCGACTTGATGCAACTATGTTTTTTAAAAGATTAATATTTCAGTCCTCTTTGCTTTGTAATTGCCCCCACGATTCCAAAAGTCGTCAACTTGATGGGGGCTTCGTCTCGAATACTCCTACCGTGAGAGTTTCTTCTCAAATCTCTCTCTCTGGTAAAATATCGATTTTACCCTTAATGAATAGTTGTAAATGTTAAATAGAATTAAATCGGTAGAAAAGCAAACTTTTGAATAACGTTCATTTGTAGAAAAGCAAACTTTTGAATAAATATGACTTGTATTATTTTTTTCTTTTCTCGAAAGAAAAAACTATAAGATTTCAAAGCGAGTGTAAAAGGGATCCCGCTTTCTTTTGATAGAAAAAGCATTTCACTTTCAGTGCTGGTGACCTAAATGACGATCCCATATAGTATGAGGATTTTCAATTTAAAAAAAACGTTAAGTAATGATTGAGAGAATTATTTGAATTCAAATGATTATTGTTAAACCGGTGATCACTTAATTTCTCGTATGGCCCGATTCGAATATAGTTAGTGCATTCACCTTGTCTTTTAAAACTTAAAACTCTCCTTTCCTAAAGATATTTAAAGAAAAACGGCCATAATTACTATTGAGAATGAATAATTCCTCGTGAAATTGACAAATTGGAATGTGACACGTGTCATAATATAATAGGCGTTCACTTAATTTAAAAGTGCACAACTTTGAGAGGAATAATAGCGGGTTACACTCTTTTTCTCTTGACTATAATTTTTTCATTGGGTTTTTCTAATAAAATTTTTAACGAAACATCTTACGCGCATTATGAATTATGAATAATGGACATCCAAGATGGAATGTTACGATTATTATGTTTATTACGTGAATGTCTAAGCCTATTAGAAGGTTGTAGAATGTTCTAGATTTATTTATTTTTCAAATTCAACTTATTC
This sequence comes from Eutrema japonicum, assembly GCA_030161315.1. Taxonomy (NCBI): domain Eukaryota; kingdom Viridiplantae; phylum Streptophyta; class Magnoliopsida; order Brassicales; family Brassicaceae; genus Eutrema; species Eutrema japonicum. The sequence continues at coordinate 50,145,099 of BSQW01000007.1, read as the reverse complement.
CCCCAAATATTTATAAACATATACATATCTCTCATTATTCATAGAATAAAACACAATAATTTTCTCTCTTTTATTCACAACATATTCATATATAATCTTAATATTTCCTTACTTGGCCATTACATCATTCAAGCAAATTATAACTCATTTACATCATTCAAGCAAATTACAACTTTGGATAAGCACAAAAATAGAACACTCAAATGAATTACAGAGGTATGGTAAGTAGCTTTACGAATTACAATCCAGTGTTAAAATGAGAAAGATTACTTGAAAACAAATAAAATGAGAGTTTTCACACACACAAAAAACAAATAAAATGAGAAATATTATTCCCCGGAATATTCTCTTTCAGAGAAATATGAAACACTCTAACGAAACAAGCGGGTTCTGTAACAATTCCTCAGTGCTATAACCGTAATTCTGATATTGCAGCTGATCTGACCCGTTTTTATTCGGATCTAGCCTAACCCGACCCGGAGACTGAATGTTTTTCCTAGTCCTTGCCTCACCCACCCGACTCTGATTCGAATCCATTACGGATCTGTTCATCGCCGGCGATCTCGACCTTCTTCCGGATCTCTCAGCCGGGTCTCTCATACCCGACCCGAATCTCGCTCCATTACACGTACCGGTGTTTCTCTTACGAGGAGATTGATCGGTTCTTCGGGTCGGATAATTATTACCCGTGACCCGTGTCCGAGATTTAGCCGGAGATCTCTGAGATTTCCTCTGCTTCACTTCTTCCTCATCGTACACATTCATCACAGCCGTCGAAGAAACACTCTCGCTCAAGCTCAAGCTACAAATCTCCGAAACCTCCGATCCTTCTTCCGGGTCATGCGAATCGGGTCGGATCATAACCGAGTCCGGAGCAGTTTTGAGTTTTTTCTCCTCCGTTTTCACCGGATCATCGATCGCCGGATTGTGGAGATTCGAGGAAGTAGTGAGCAAGGTTGTCTCCGACAACACTTCTTTGACGACCGTTTCTTCTTCGACAATGGTCGTCGTGTTCTTGTCGGTAACGTTCTGGTCTTCCCGATCGGTGGTGCCGGAGCTGACGCAGCAACCCATGTGTGTGTGTGAGAGAGAGAGAAGACGACGTCGTTTGATCGGAGATAGAGAGAGTAGTGCTCTTTGGGTTGTGTGTGTGTGTGTGTGTGTGATGGACAGCAAGAAGATGATTGTGAAGTGAGAGACTTATAAAAAGAGTATTTATTGTTTTAAGTTTTGGGACAGTTGACACCTAAAGTGGCTTTAATTTATAATAATTCAATAGTAATGGTGAATAAGCTCCATGCAAATCTCAATTTCTTGAATCTTGATTTTGATTATTACGTTAGTAAAGTTATGATTACTTTTAGACAAAAAAATATTCACATCTTTTCAGCTGAGACATTTACATCCTTTGAAATTTGATTAAATAAAAATACTTTTAAAAAACGAGTGTAGATGTCGTCAAAAAATTGTCTAAAGATCATATCTACAACTTTTCTAGTCACATGCATTAAATGGTTACAGATCTAACTAAACAGCCCCAAAGATAGTTCATTACCTTTATTTATATACCCTCGAGCTTCCGGACAATAAATCTATTAGTTTTTGATGATACGTAAGCTAAAAAAAAAACATTTTGACAAAAATAAAACTCTATAAAAGCAGATGATAGTTTAGTACTTTTAAAAAAAAACCAAAATCTTTAAAACGACGTCGTTTCGAACATCAGTTTCCAAGAGGATTTCCACCTAGCAGCTGACTCATTTTCGTTAACGGTTTAACGAAGTTTACTAACAGAAATCGGGTCAATGTTCGTTTTGGCCAAAAAAAAATAGTTCATGTTTTGATATTTAAATTTTTAATGATTCGGGTATAGATTCGCACACCAAAATTATTTAGATACGAATCGGTACCAATTATCAATATTGAAGTACGAATTAGCCGTTTTTCCCTAACAATATATGATAATTCATGAAATCCAAATAGCTGACACACCAATTTGGAGTTTTTAGAGAACCTGATTATAATAGGATAATGTTTATAAAAAACAATAGTAATGATGAAGGTGAGAGATAAAGGTAATGTCAGAGATCTAAGAGCATGATTAACGTAGAGACCCTTTTGGGTCTTTTGGGTCTCTTAGGTATTGTTTAATATTAAATTGGATGAAGAGATTTATGTAAGAGACCCTCCTTTTTTGGTATGTTCAATGGTAATACCCAAATAGATCTCTTAAGCTATTGTTTAATATTAAAAAAAATTATGTTTTATTATACATACTTAATAATTATTTCATTAAAATATACTTAATACATAAATAATTATCCATAAATAATTATTTCATTAAAACATACTTAATTCAAAAACAATAAAACAAGTAAAATATAAATGTTGCCATAAATTTACAGTTGTTATCTTGAGCATGTCCAAATTTTTGCCATATATGCTCAATCAAATCGGCTTTCAATTGTTGATGCGGTTGTCTATCACGAATTCTAGTTCGAGCACCCATCATATTGAGAAGATTTGTAGGCATATCTGTGGAAAACGTGAGATCCCACATTTGAACTTCCGCTTCCTTCTCCTTGTTGGAATTCTGAAATATCAAAGTGTGTGTATCCATTCCTCAACTCCTTCCAGGCGTGATCAAGATTAAACTTCTTATTGTGATCATTGAAGAATATTTGGTGAGCAAGCTTAAGCACATCGTTCTCATTATGGCCACTGGCCTTCTCTCTTGTTGCAGACTCATATGCACCACATAACTTTCACACCAAATCATTGATCTTGTGCCACCTTTGCTTACAATGGCTAGCTTCACGGTGGTCACGTGATGCAACATCAGGACTTGCTGCATAGTAGGTTGCTATCCTCTTCCAGAATGCTCCACCTTTTTGCTCGTTGCCAACTACAGGATCTTTGCTGGTGTTGAGCCAGGAACTGATGAGCAACACATCGTCACTGGGGGTCCAAGGCCTTCTTTCTCTTCGCTCTGGATGTGTAGACTAAGAAGATAAGTGAGTTTCCTGTTGACTATTCAACAAGTCAACAAAATTTGAGGGCTGAGAATATGGATATGTAAAGGACATATCCATTAAAAGGGAATAGAAGTGAGAAAGAGAAGAAGGAATGGAAATAAAAAGATTACAGGGAAGGGATTTGTTTCGAACATGAAAGGAAGGAGAAGAAGCACTGGTTATTTAAAGAAGATCAAAGACACAGATCTTCTTTAAAGAAGATGAAAGACAAAAAACGCATTGAACACCTATCTAACCACATAGACAAGACTTAAACCTAACTAAGAGCATTCAAAACCTATCTAACTAAGCCTTAAATACCAATAAATCACTAACCTAACACAAACATACCTTCTTCCAATTGCCAGCAGTGTTCTCATCTTTCTTCCAGTCACATTAACTCCATCGGCAGTGTTCACAAATTCATACAAAATTGAAAATTGAATTAGGCCGAGTGGATTTAATTGGTGCACTCATCCAAAATCACAATGTTAACATCTAGAGACTCACAAGAAGGTGAATACAACATCAATCTATGTAAAAAGCCTCTGATAAGCTACAACCTACATTACATGTCGATGTGCTAAGACACTTCCATTGCTAATGAAGTTTTACAGATATTGGTAGCTATGAATATAAAGTGCTCATTTCACTCTGCAAGTTATTGATCTCCAAACCAAAGTTTACAAGAGGTTTTGCTTCAGGAAATGATGACAACCAAATGACAAAAGGGCATATGCAAAAGATATCAACATCAAAGACTCGAGAAACAGGAGAACACAAACAGAAAAGAGACGATGACATCATTTGGGTTGCAAGTGACTCAAATCTTAATGCAAAAGAGACCCCATTCTAAACCCCGATTTCAATTTCGATTTTTTGGCAAAATTGATTTGAATCCTCTTTGAAATTGACGATTCGCAAAAATCAACCAATATAAGACCATATCAAAAAACGAAAAGTACTTATCAACAGAAAGGAAATCAACCGATGCATCACAAATCATCAACAGAAGGAAGAAAACACTGCAACATCCTTTAATGATGAGATCATGAGAGAGAGAAGAAAACCTGGGACCGAAAAAAGAAAGAGATCCACGGTTGGTGGTCGCCGCCATACCCTGCATACTGAGGAGAGTCGGAGAAGGACGAGAGTCGGCATCGGAGAAGGAGAAAGAGAAGGACGAGAGACGGAGAAGGAGAAGGAGAAATCTGACGGAGAGAACGAGGAGTGTCGGAGAAGAAAGAAAGAAAAAACAAAGAAAAAACAAAGAAAAAAAATTTTCCCCCAATCACCTAATGCCACGTCGAGTATAACAACCGTCTCTCGCGTGGCTTAATTTAGAGACGTCTCTCTCTTTTTTTTTCTGCTGATTAAAAAAAATCAAAAATATTCACAAGAATCTTTCAATATACGCTGTTAATCATGGTCTAAGAGCACCTCCAATGGTTAAGAAACTCTAAGGGGTTCTTAACAATATTTATAATCAAAATATTACAAAAGCAAAAGTTAAGAAACTTTTAGGGGTTCTTAGGAAAAATTTGCTCCAATGAATTTAAATTGTAGATTTGATCAAATAAAAAGTCATGCATTCACCTAATTGCATTTCTTAACTATTTCAGTTTATAAAGTTGATGAAAAAACTTGATTAAACTTCATAAACTTGATAAACTTGTAAAAAAATATTTGATTAAACTTTATAAACCAACAGAGTTTTACATTAACCAACGGAGTTTTACATTTGAGAAACCAGAAGCAAATTAAAAACAGAAACAACACAACAAATCAACACACCAAACTGTGTTGATGCTACAAACTTAATTATACAAACAAGAACTGAAGCAAACATTAATTAAAAGTTACATTAAGACATTACACAAAGACAAAGTATTATGACAGTGAATTGAATTCAAGAGTTTGACAACATGTGAGTTATTAGTTTGTCCTTAAGAGCCACTTCCATTTTTAGAAAGTAGCTCTGTTTTAGCAATGAGACTGTCCAACAACTTGTTCTTAGAGAGCCTCTCTTTCATTGTTAAATCCTTCTGCTTAATCTCCCACATTCTCTGAAACTCCAATAGAGCCTTGTCTTCTTCTTCCACAGTTGTTGCCTTGCTCACAGATTTTTTACCTTTGGCTTTTGATGCCTTAACACCAGGAGGACGAGCTTGATCCTCTTCATGGCTTAGTGGCACAGAGCTTGATGACTGTGCAGAGTACTCATCAAACTTCCTTCTCTTTGATGACTGTGAATATCCACACCATTTCTGATCATGCCTAAGCTCTCTCCAAGCATGCTCAAGTGTGAACTTCATCTTGTAATCATTGAAGAAGATCTGATAAGCCAGCTTGATGACATCATCCTCATTCTTCCCACTGGATTTCTGTTTTGTTGCAGCCTCATAAGAACCTACAAACTTGCATACTTGATCGTTGATCTTCTGCCACCTCTGCTTGCAGTGTATTGGCTCTCTCTTTTCCAAACCAGCTAGCTTAGGGCTTGCACCATAATAAGCGGCAATGCGTGACCAAAACACATTGCATGTTTGCTCATTCCCAATAATAGCATCCTTACTAGTGTTGAGCCAAGCACTGATGAGCACCACGTCTTCAATATGTGACCATTTCCTTCTTTCTCTACGCTCCTTAGGTTTATTTTGAGATAAGCTTGGATCATCATTACTAAAGAGAAGATCATCATCATAGAGATTGGTTTCAAGAGGATGGTTTGATTGTTGACTAGTTAAGAGGTTCACAAAACTAGAATCATGACTATATGGATCCATATATTAGGTGTTGAAAGGAGAAAGAAGAGAAAAGGACGAAGGAAGAGACAAATGGTCTCGGTTGAAGTGTGTTTAGGTGAGGTTAAGCTGAAGCCTCTAGTTAATATATAACTAGAGATGAGGTTAGGTGTTAAAGTCTTCAAGAGTTTAATTCAAAGCAAAGTGACAGAACACTTTGCAATGAATGGAAACTACCAAGCATCTATGATAAACACTAACTAGACAATCACCTAATCTTTGTCTTCAAGTTTGATGTAGACAATCAAATCAATTAAAAGCATTTCATCATGTTCACCTAATCTAAATCAATAAATTATTAACACAACCTAAATCGGAGAGTTCAAGCTTAACATATCGAAATCAGAGATTCAATTTAAATAAATTTACAAACTAATCTAAATCAGTTTAAATCTAAATCAGAAACTAATTGAAATTTAATCACATATTCATGCTTAACATAATCTAAATCAGATATTCAAGCTTCTCCTAATCTAAATCAATCAAAAGGTGTTAGATCAGAGATACACATCTTTGATACCGCAAGCCTCGTGCTTAACCAGCTCCTTCCTTGTCGCCGGGAGAAGAATCTCGACGAAACCGCCGAGCTCAACCGTTGGCGGTGCCGTCGATGTGGGTGAAGCTCCATTGATCAATATGTCGACTCAAATCTTCTATCAATTGGAAAATTGAACCCATTCTGTGACGATTTGGTGAGTTGGAGCAGAGATTGGAGAGAAGAGAATCGAGAGGAAGAGAGCCTAGAGAAAAGAGAAAAGTGATTGAGACGGAAAAAATAATGTTTTTTTTTTTTTTAATGTCTCAGCCAACGAAAAACTGACACATTAGAGGTTCTTAGAAAATCTTAAATCTCTTAGCTAAGAACCGATTCTTAGCTTATTAATTATTTTTGATTTAATTTTAATGGTTTTATGTTAAGAAACTTGTTAAAAAAACTCTTAAGAAACTACCATTGGAGATGCCCTAACACCGTATCATAACATAAGACGAATCTATCGATTTAGATCTAGTGTTTTTTTTTTTAAGGATCAAATGTTCCGATGAAATTTTACCATTCCATTGAGAAAAACTGAATTTATTCACAAACTTTTTAAAAGTTGTTCCTCTATTATTTTTAAAAAGAATGAGTAAAACAAAATTATTCATCTATCATCCCAATTCTAGTCATCTTTATTCCACTCATCTCTATTCTATTTATTCCTCTAATGCTCACCATTTGGACCCATAATATGCGAGCTTGAATTTGGATAGTAATACAACATCATTAGCACAAATCACTAGGCTACCTGGTCTACCATTTAGGTTTCCAGAATGATTAGTACATTTTGAGTTAAGTATGAAACTATGAATTAGATTCATAATCTAATTTTGAGAACATGGTCTAACATGTTACCACAACTATATACTTTAAACAATTTAATGCTTATTGGGTTCGGGCTTAAAGATTGGGCAGGCCGACAATAACATATTCATGACCACTAAAGTTCACACCGACAGTGAAACACGTTCTTCTCTACAACTCATTTCCTTGTAACAAGAAAATGACACTTAACGAAAACAAAACCGGGCATATCTTGAATACATATATACTTAAGCCATGGCTTTTGCAGTTTTTGGTTCCTCTAATTATATATACATCAAATACTCATAACAACTTCCTCGAATCTAAGCAATGGAACTGACATAATCATAGTAAAACAAAACATCGAATAATGCGAAACTCGAATTGTTAACATTCTTGAATGGAGTTTGAGCTGGGACTTTGAGTGTTGGAATCTCCGGGCGCGGGTGCAGGTGCGGGTACGGGGTGAGCGATGAATGTGGGTATGTTGTCTCCTGGCATTAACACCGAGACCCCTTTTGAGTACACACCTATCTGCAAATCGATATAATCGCGGAAAAAAACAATTTCCAATCTAAGAAATTGTTATCGAAACAGTTTCATTGAAAAGACATGTTCCTCAAAACAGAAGTTGATGTTAGCACAAAGTAACACACTTGTCTTGAATTGAAAGAGGACTTAAAGATTCACATTCTATGGGTCCTCCTATGTTTGAATGATTCTAGTTTTGATCACATGGTAGGTTCCTTTGTGAAAATGTAATATGCCAATTAATTTCTAACCCCCAAATGACTATTCCTAACCAAAAATAGAAGAAATAAAAAATATTTTCAACGGATAATCAAGACAAAGGATCAAGATTTCACCCAAATGACAGTTTACAACCCAATTTCCAAATCAAATTCAAGTATCATATCACTTGGCGTTCCAAGAACCAAATCCTCTCTTAAGCAAGTTCGGTCTAGATTCAATCAAAATTTGTGACCTTAACCAATACTATCAAATCCGAAACAAACCTGACCACCTTAATTGGTTAAGCTAAAGCTTATTGCATTAAAACCTAAAGAGATGAGAGACAAAGGGAAACTGTAATCTCTAAGAAACTACACTATTCCCAAGAACATGTAAAAGAAGAAGACTCTCTGGTCTCAATTAAACAAAGGGACAAAGCCAGTGGGCCATTTTGTGTTCCTAGGAAATGTAAAGTCAGATTGGTAGAGACCACATCTTTTATCTCCATATGCAAAGAATTTATTTTGAATTACTTTTTGGTTTCGGCGGGGTTAACTAACGATTCTGCATTTAATTCCCTTTGACCGTAGATGTTCACTCCGATGGGTCTTTCAGCTCGACCCGTCATCTTGTTACTATTTTGACCTCATTTGGCTTTTTTGACTTCATCGGACATTTTAACCATAGGTTTACTGGACCCAATTTACTGTATCATGATTTTAACCCCCACACACACTTACAAACCAATTACATTTATTTTACTTTTTTTCCTTAATCTTTCGCCAATATGAAAAAAAAAGAGAGATGATGACGAATGATTTCAATGAATGCATCACCATGAGTATCCGTGTGTGTGACAAAACTTATGAGACAGTTTTTAATAGTGATGATGCAAAAGCATGTGTGTGGGTCATTTTATACCAATGAGTACACAAACCCTATGATGTTTTCTTGTTTTGCTTTTGGGACAAAAGAAGTATTCAAATCAACTATCTGGATCACATCTCTATCACATTAAAAAATCAATAACATAAGAAGAACAAATGTAATATTTTTGGCTAATTAATCTAAAGGGTTGAACTTTGATACCAAATACTCATTATCCAACACAAAGATCCAAACTTTCAAGAAAAAGAAACTCCAATTTCATCAAACACTCAAAGAGTAGACAAAACTGCGAGAATGAAGGAACTTTTAAGAGAAGGGAAAAGAAAAAATACTAACCTTGGGAGATTGGTAACCAAGCTTAGAAGAAGCAGTGTCATTGAACCCGACCCGAGAGTCCAGACCCGGAAGGACCCGACCCGGAGAAGAATCTAAGTGTGTGGTGGTGGTTCGAATCAGCCTCTCGAAGATGGCCATGACGAGGAACATTGAGATGAGAATGGCGGTGGCGACGAAACCGAAGGAAACAGCGTTGACTGAGTCGTCGAACTGAGATCTCCATGGCTCCTCTCGCCGGAGATTCGTCGGAGCTCCAATGGGTGGCCATTGATGATGATTCTGATTCAATGACGTCGTTCTGAAGCTCTTTAGCTCTCTCATGTCGTTTTTTTTTCTTGTGGTTGTGATTTTTCGTTAAGGATTTTGTTAGATGTATTCACTGACACTGTGTTTCGTTCTTGGCTTAGCCATGTCGAATGGAGAGAGAGATGTGGGGGCTAAGGTGGGAGAATGTGAAAGCTTTGGGGTTTGAAAATAGTTTTTAAATAAACTCGTAGTAGCTTTTTGGGATACACATGTTTCCCTTTATTGCACGAGATAATTACTCTCATACACAATTTTTTTAAACTACAATAACAGAAGTAGACACTTTCAAGATATAGCACACTTTCACAGTATTTTATATGTATGGTTTGACCTTTATACTCTTATATCAAGAGATAATTAGTTTTCCCTACTTTCTCACTATTTTTATTATTATTCTTCCGTGACACTCCATATATTTTGTTTTGTTTATTTTCTTCTCGTAAAAAAATAATGGAACAATTTTTTTTGCACAATCAATTATATTTATATTTCTTTTTTCTTTATACTTTGATATCCATTTCATATTTTTTACTTACATGTGGGTCAAACATTATGAATAAAACACATGCATATCCATATAGTTGCGTACACGTATACCATATAGTTGCGTACATGTATGCATATCCATTTAGATGTGTACATATGTATCATATCCACATGGATACGCATGCGCATATATGGAGCACATGTACACAACTAAATAGTTTCGCATGCGTTCTATCCACAAGGTTTGAACCACATGTAAGTAAAATATTGTGAAATGGATATCAAAGTATAGAGAAAAAGAAAATATAGTTTGTAGTGCAAAAATAATTGTTCATATATTTTTTTATGAGAAAAATAAGCAAACAACATATGTGAGATGGATGGAGAAAAATAGTTAAAAAATAAATGGGATATTTTTTCTCAACCTCAAACCATTAGTTAAAGGGTAATTATGAAATTTCATATGTCAAAAAACAACAAAAGTGTGTCTAAACTCCAAAAGTGTCTATCTTATAAACCAAATTTATTTTTGTGCCTCAAAATGTAACTTACTCTTATTGCAGAGCTTTTCTTGAAACATTTTCAACTAGTAAAAAATTGTACTTTAAATAAATTAAAAATAACAGTTGCAAAATTTTTTTTTTTTAATTATTTGGATTCCAGAACATAATCATAAATATAAAATTTTAAAATATTGGATCCATTGGTGATGCTTTTGTGGTTAAATGACATTGTTTTTAAGAACTGATCAATTCCGATTCATAGCATCGTTGTACAAAAAAAAATCTAAAAATATTATAAATTTTTTAACAAGAGTATAATGAGGCATTATTAAAAAAAAAAAAACACTAAAAAGTGGCACTCATGGGAACATACCCGCTCGATGTTGTCCACGAGAATGGACCGAGACCACTTGTCGAAAGACAAACTTGCCCCTAAACCCTTCGCCAGAGAGAATATGGACAGGGATGTGATGACTTAGGGTTTTGGTTAAGAAAACCTTATCACCTAAGCCACCATGTCCCATGAGCTTTGTTAATCTGTAATAATCGTCAACTGTTTATATACTCATGATCGACACAATAATTAACCGATGTGGGACATGGGATTAGTTAGATTTCCCATTATTTAGATCATCTTTCTTTTAATTATATCACGTGATGTCTTCAATTGTCTTTGAAACCCTAATTTCAATCTTTTAGTCTTTTACGGTGAACTTTTTATTTTCTCTGGCGATGACTCCAACCGCGATCGTTGCGGGACTCCTTATACTTCTTCAGACACTAGTCTTTCTGTGCCACATAATGAACAGAGGAGGAAGGAGACGATGAGGTGTTTCTTGGTGCGTAAGCAATGTCGTAAAGGGTTCAAAATGAGAGATTCGCCAGATAGCAAGACTTGGGTTTAGAATAACGTCAGACTTCCGATTGAACGCCAAGAATTGTCAAAGAGATCAATGTCGTTTCGGGAATCAGGATAATCTCTCCACAATCACTACAAACGGAATCGCATAATCTCCGCTTTGAGTTCTAAGTTAAGATCGCTTGTAAATCCTCTTTGTATAATATGTATCTTTTCGAATGAAATACCATTCAACTTGCTCATTTGTATAATCGACTTCAACAAAAAGCTTGCTCATTTTATCTTCGATTCGGCTTCATTTCAGCTCATAAAGTTTGAAACTTTCTCTTCGTTTTCAGAAGATTCAAAGCTGTCTGTTTGTGAAGATGAAGAAAAATTCAGATGATGTTTCAGTATGATCCTTTGTGCTACTCGTTTAACTTCGACAATGGAGGAGGAAATTCTCAATTTCGACTGTTGGTTTGTTGTCTTTATCGGATCTTGACCATTCCCTCTTGCTTTTTTTGTTTCTTTTGTTTGGTTCCTCTTCTCTTTCGATCAAATTCCTTGTTAGAAACGCTTCTAAATCTATCAGATACTAGCGAATCGAAGTTGTTTTAGTCTAATGGTATCATCCTATTAGTCGAGGTCAGTGATCTTTCCCACTAAACCCGTTACGAACCCCTTTTGTGGTAGGATTGTAAAAATTACACACTTTGTAAGTAGCAATCTCAGTGTATATTCTCACTTGTTAGGTAGGGGCAGCAGACACGTTAAAGAATCAGTGAATCAATAATGGAACAATGATGAACAGTTAGAGGGACCAATCTTTTGGTTTTGTTACCCAATAAATCAATAGGTCAAGTAGCTTTCTAGGTAAGTAGGAACCTTACCAAGTTGATTTATTGATTCATATATACATGCGAGGAAAAAGCCATCTCTCTTGTTTACAAATTCTCAAACCGTATGAAACACAAGTTCCTCAAAACAAAACCATATATGTAGATCCAAACAAGGTCGATAACTTCATTCAAATCAAATGGACATATGCAATGAGTCATGGAATATGTTGACAATCTGAACATTTGACTAATATAACTAAGTGTCTGCAACAGCTTTATGTTCCCCCTCGACATGATCCTAAACATTTCCGGGTCCAACAAATCCCGATGCAGAAGAAAAGGGAAAGCGGAAAGCATTCGCTAAACATATGAATCTTACCTTATTTGAGATTGAGGGGAAGAGAAAGGCACCATTTATTGTTCCCTTTTGCAGCATTTTCTAATTGCTGAAAGAAGTATGGAATTATTCTGACGGGTCTTCGAGCTGACCAGTAGACAAATCATTTATGTGCGGATACACTGCCTTCTCATCCAGTTGATTTTGCGCCCAAATCAACATCTTCAACAAGCTTGGAAGTTTGGGATCTGTTTGTTCACAAAAATTAAGTAGGTACATCAACCTCTGAGGAAACTGGAAAGTTTCAAGACGAATTTGTGGCCAGTGAAGACATGAATGAAATATTCTGATTGCGGGTTAACTTAAGCCTTTTATATATACTTTGATCTTTAGATTAGAAATGAATGATGCTCGAGATAAAAGCAATTTGTGGCTACAAAAACATAACCAGTATAACATCGATCATACCTTTTTCATGACTCTGGCTTGTAAGAATAGCTGCATTAACTTCACTTGCTGTCGTAAGGCGGTGGGAAATGTCAAGAAGCTCTTTAACCGGGCAGTTAGAGGCATCTTCAAAAACAAGTAGGGCTACAGTTTTTTCCAATTCTGCCAGAAACGCTTGCTGCAGAACGAATCAACAAATTGTACGAATGGTGTTTCAGCATCAGCAAGAAGAGTATAAACCAGGTATTTGCGCAGTCAATGAGCAATATATAGATGTTTCACATGTAAAACGCCATCTTCAAAGACAATCAATGAGCAATATACACAGACTTACGTTTTCTTCTCCACGTGGCGCAAGTTCCTCCTGAGCAAACTCCAAGGCTTCTTCTGTCCTCCCTTGTCGAATAAGTTCTATCAACCTTTGCTGCTGAAGATGAAAAAACAGCTCCGGATTTGTGTCTAGTATCTGCAAGTATGGGTTCACAGAAAGATCAGATTTTGATTCTTAATATCTAGGAAAAGATTCGCCAAAGCAGTTTATCTCTCAAATAGAAACTGTTCACACAATAATCGAACAATGCATATGATGACGAAGCATTGTACCTCAGGATTCAAGTCATTCACTTTTTCAATAGCATCCTCGACATTTCCGTTTTGAACAGCCTTTTTAACAGCCATTCGATCTGTGATGGTCGCAAGATCTATCTCTGCTGTTTCTCGATAAGGAAAAAAAAAAAAACTAATATCTAACGCACCAGTTTCACAAAGAATCTGAGAAAAAAAAACTCAATTGGAATCAAGAAAAGGATACGTTTGGCTCCAGACTCTCTTTGAAATTTCTCAGCAGCTTCTACATATCCCTCAGTCACAAGAAAATTCATCACCAAAGTGTTCATGTCTTGTTTCCTAAGCTTTACAGCATTAAGTTTCTTCTCCCATTCTTCACGTGTGATCACTTTCTTTGAAGTAGCCTATGAGAGTACAAAGAGATTCAATTGTTTCCAAGAACACATCATCAAGCTTTGGATCAAAGAACATACTCATAGCAAAGCAACAAGTGAAAGAAGGAATCTGTTACCATTTCTTCGTCGTCTTCGTCAAGCTGATTAATGAAAATCCGAAACAGTGACATTAGAACGCCAGTGTGGCTCTCATCTTGAATCTAATCAACTCAATAAAACTTATTACCTGAAACAAAAACACTCAAAGTTATTCGAAACGAGATTGACTAAGAGATTCACTTTGAGAACAAACGAAAATCCAGAGTAATTTAGGGGTTTAATCAAAGTTCGAGCAGCGATCCCAAAACAGCACAAGAACCGTAGTTCTAACGTCTATTGAAAGAGTGTGCGCCCATTTTCCTGGAAAATAGAGTAGAAATTATCCGGGAAATAGTACCTGGAGAAAAGGAAAATCTTCTTCTGGCAAATAAGACGGAGATTTGGGGATCGATTGATTCTTAGATTGCCTGCGAAATTTTCTTCCCTAATTCTACAATCTGATAAAAGAAAAAAAAATGGAGGTTTTCGAGTCTTTCGATTTTCGATAGAGAAGAGATCGGGTTTCGTTTCTTAGAGAGGAATTGTTGGCGAACCGTCGATTAACCGATCCGGTTTCCTGGCTCGGTTATTTGTCAACCGGAAAATATCCTTCCAAGTTCGAACTACATAATACATATGGGAAAGCGGTCAATTCCCCTATGAAGTATTGCCCTGCTGATTATTCATATACGAAGTATTGATCCATGCCAAAAACTACATGAATTACCTAATATTTTGAATTTCATACATCAACTTATAATATGTGGTCAATTTCACCAGAACCGTAGACGGCGTGACTTTCACCGTTAACGGATGCTGACGTGTCCGACAGGTGGCTGTGCGGTTTGGTTCGGTTTTGAATTTTAAATCGATAATACGAGACGACGTCGTTTTGGGCATTGGTTTTAAAAAACAGAAGCCACACTACGTCGTTTGCTAATTTGGGGGGAAATCAAAATTAGGGTTCTTACCAGGAAAAACCCATTACTCGCGTTTCATTCTTCCCGCCGTTGCTGTCTCTGTGTGTGTGAGTATATCAGTTTCTATCCTCTTCTTCTTCGCGATTTCGTGTCCAAGTATTTGCAGTTTGTGTGTCCCCTCGATCGATTTCGTGGTCTGCGATATGTGTCTTCGATCTATGTGTCGTCTTCTTCCCTCGTTTCTTCGTTGCTCTGTTAGTTAAATTGTGACCAATCTGCTTGTATCAACGAATAATAATTGATTCAATTTCTTTTTCTATGTTGATAACAACGTTTCTCTTGAGATTGATTCTTCTGATCGCAACCCACAAAGCGTAGGAAGAAGAAGTATAATTTTCCTGGAACGGCGGTCTTTTGAACTCGAAATGCAGCACATACCCAAATTCATGCAGTGGTTGAAGTACTTGTCCTTCATGCACTACGGCTTCAGGCTGCTTTTGAAAGTACAATACACAGGGGACCAACTTTTCGAATGTGGGAGCAAAGGCGGTTGCAGGACACTGCAGAGCTCATCATCATTCGACACAGTCAACTTGAATGGCGGCTTGCAAGAATTGTGGTTTCTGCTTGCCATGGCTTTTGGCTACCGCCTCTGTGCATACTTCTGCCTTCGCAAGAAAATCAGCATTTGCCATCTTTGATAAGAATATGTGAACCGAACAAAAAAAAAAAAGTATCCATCATCATACGCTATTTTCCAAATTTGTAAAGTGACATGGTGTCAGTGTTGAATAAGAGCTTAATTAGTAGGGAATCTGAAAAATAGCATTAAAGTCAAGCGTATAAGCTTTTGATATAAACCATAAAAACAGTTATCCGTTGGCTTTCTGTATTAATTAGTACAAAGAGACATCATAAATCCCAGACAGAATAAAAGCCTTAATTCATTCATTCATCCATCATACAGACAAGTAGCAAATAAAACTCTTGTTCAATCACTTCATGTATCTGTGGAGGAATTTTCTGTGGAAGTCATTCCTGATTGTATCATTGATGAAGCGCTTAGGTGCTTTCATTTCCCCACGTGCCTGATTCTTGAATACCACATCATCATCCCACCTGAAAAGAGCAAAAGTAACTTTTAAGTATCTGCCTCCAACAAAATCCCAAGTTTCATGACGAAACAAGATTTACACAACAAAATCCTAACCTCCTTTTGACATTAAACGAAGTTGGAGTGTTGTTAAGCAGTGGGTTTCCTTTGAGAAGTTCCTCTTCTTTGGCATTTAGCTCTTCCATCTGCTGCTGCTTTTCCTGGAAAATGTAAGTGATACATATATATTACTAACAAAGAACATCACTTACTGTAACAAGACAAATCTTCCATATGAGAGAAAACCTATCCTAGTCATTTTTAATAGTATATATGAGCAGAATCATCTCACAAACAACAACACCTTACCTTCCTGAGCCTCTCCTCCACTCTTTCTTTCTTTATCTGGTCAAGTTCAGCCATAAGAGCCTCAGTGTCGTCCTCGTCATCATCGTCACTTTCGTCATCACTAACAAAGATAAACAAATCGTAAGATATTTTTGAAGTAACTAGAGGATTGTGAGTAGATAAAAAGCATAGCAAACTTCCCAAGATAAAATGACAATCACGAGTTAAAAAAACACCCCAAAATCTATCACAGCATCAATTGCATATTCCCTAAACTATGCCCCATATGAAAAGCGATGAGGTTCAGCTAGGCCTCTCGGTACAGCCCCCGCCTTAATAATCTTAGCCAAATTTAAAGCACACAAACAAAAAAAAAATTGCAAAGAGGAAGACAAGAATAGAAGAGAAGACGAATATTAACCTATCATCATCACTTTTGATATCAACATCAGAATCATCAGCATCTACACTGCGAGGAATAATCCGATCTTCAGGATCCCTTTTCGAGCCTAAACACAGGACATCCGCGTTAGAAGACATATGATCAAACTATATTATGTGATATAAACAGCAAGCATGACAGATAGTCGAGTAAAAAATGAATTTCTCTAACCTTCCAGTAATAGTTGACTTCCTCTCCTGCGGTCTCTATCATCTAATGATAAAACAATACCTCATTAGTACAGATGCAGTAAAGAAAAAAAAGGAACAAACTCATAGTGAAAAAAGGTTTGAAATTTATCATCTAACTTACCACTGTAAGATTTGTCTTTGGATGAGAAATGTTTCCTCTCACGCTCTTCAAGCTCATCACCACAGCAACGGCGGGAAGAATGAAACGCGAGTAATGGGTTTTTCCTGGTAAGAACCCTAATTTTGATTTCCCTCCAAATTAGCTAACGACGTCGTGTGGCTTCTGTTTTTTAAAACCAATGCCCAAAACGACGTCGTCTCGTATTATCGATTTAAAATTCAAAACCGAACCAAACCGCACAGCCACCTGTCGGACACGTCAGCATCCGTTAACGTTGAAAGTCACACCGTCTACGGTTCTGGTGAAATTGACCACATATTATAAGTTGATGTATGAAATTCAAAATATTAGGTAGTTCATGTAGTTTTTGGCATGGATCAATACTTCGTATATGAATAATCAGCAGGGAAATACTTCAAAGGGGAATTGGCCGTTTTCCCTAGTACATATATGCTAATTTTCTAAATTTTGTAGCATTTCCGATTTATTAAATTTTATTATTTTGTTAAAAAATCTTTAATGTGTTATAATACATGCCATTTTAAAATATATATTATTTTTTTGTCATACATCATTTAACTAATTTTAGTGGGGTTATTGGTTCATAAATTTTAATAGATTTGGAAATCCAAACCAAATACAGTGTTATTGGTTCTATAATTTTAAAATTTATGTTCAAATGCAGTATTATTGGGTTTATGATTTAAAAATCTAAGTTCAAATCTAGTATTATTGGTTTTATGATTTATAAATACTAATTCAAATCATGTGTTATTCAATCATATATGGTGGGCAAAAAAACCAAACCAAACCAAACCAACCGAGCTTAAACTGACCCAAACCAAACCATATTCTATATAATCCAATCGGTTGAAGTTTTTTTCAACCCGAACTGAATCGATAAACCAATGTGTTTTTTTGTTTGTTAATTAGTTAATTAATAGTATTAAAAATATAAACACATATGGTGGGTTCATATAAGAGATGAATAAACATGAGAAATACCCTAAAATAGCACAAAATTTATTTTATTTTCCAAAACTAGCACCCTAAATTTAAATTCCGAAAATAATACAAATAATTATATAAAAATACTTGTTTACCCAAAATAGATTTAAAATAACATTAAACATTATGTTTGGGTTCACTATTTCTAATTTAGGGTTTAGTTTTTTTCCATTAGGAAATAATTTTATGTCGTTTTAATATTAAATTTGTACTATTATTGTCAAATTTTGTGCTATTATTGTCATTTTCAACTAGTGATGCTAAGTTTGGAACAAAAATTAAAAAGTGTGCTATTTTGAACAATTGCCCAATAAACATTGGCTTCTATAATTAACTTATATATAAATTATTGACTTGTTGCAGTTCATTTTAGTGGCATGGGAGAGACGAACTCATTGATTTTTTTATTTTTTTATTTTGATTAAGTGGGATGATTTCAGTTTGGTTTTAGACTTTAAGGGAATATATTTTTTTATTGCTTCGTTTTGTTTACGTTTCGTTAGGATTCTTGTTTTTATAAGTTGATTTTTTAAAAACCGAATTAAAACCAAACCGAATTACAACCGAACTAAACCGAACCGAACTAAACTCAAACCGAACACAAATCGAACCAAACATATTTCGGTTGAGTTCGGCTAGAGTTTTATTCAACCCGAATCAACCGAACTGAACCGAACCGAATCTAAACCGAGCCCAAAATTAAACCGGATTGCCCACCCTAAGATTTACTTATGGATTTGATTTTACAATGAATTTTAGTAGATTTGGAAGGATTTCAATGTTAAAAATACAAAGAATCAAACAAGAAAGAAACCTAGAGATTTACAAATATTAATTAAAATTCACTAAATTTTACAAGGATTTATAAATCCTATACAGATTTCCAATAGATCAAGACCATGAATCTGACTCATTGCAACAGTAAAAAAATTATGAATTGTTTATGGCTTTAAAAGAGTCAAGGGGTCTGGGCGATGGGAATTTGGACATGAGTATTTTGTTAGAGTCAAAAGCTCAGGTTTTTGGAGAAGATGATGCTCAGTTCTGGGATGGCTAGCTTGTGAAAGCCAAAGCTAAACGTAAAGAAGCTAAAGCTAAAGCGGAAGTTGAGGTTCGCTTGCAACGTTTACTAATTTGATCAAAATCGAAATTTGTCTTTATATAAAATAAAAACCCTTTTGTATCATCAAAATTTAGTGGTGTAATGATATTTGGGATTTTTCAGAAACGATATCTTGTTTTGTGTTTGCGTTTTGGTCTATTGCGATTATATGTGTTTATTAATGTTGATGTAACATTTATCTCTGAAGTGTTTTTGATCCCACTCTCTCTCATTCTCTTCTCTTTATGCATATTTTGATTAAGGATGGGTTTTCTCTGTTACACCAGTTTCTTCTTCTCCTCGTTTTTTTGTTACTTCTTCCTCTTACACAGTTACCCTTTCTTGTTGTCTCTCTTATTTCACAAGGCTACTTCTTTCTCGGTGTTTATGTCGTTGAATTTGGTATATATATATATATATATATATATATATATATATATATATGTGTGTGTGTCAAGGATTTTGCTCTTTCTTTTTGCTATGACTTGTCCTATATATTGTGTGTTCCAGATTGTCTTCATCGATCACTTTACTCCGATCAGATGAAAGATGATCATAAATTCCTTCTAAACGGCTTTGTACTTTTTTTCTTTCAAGATGGATATGTCTACTTAAGTAGTTTTTGTACTGAGCTTCTTCAAGTCTTTTAGGACTGTTACAAGTCTGAGCTCCTCTGATGCACAAGGCTAAACATGTGGTTATTCAGGTTTCATTCCTCTTGTGGAGTTTTCAACATGATTTGGACTTGGTATGGTGTGCTAGTGAAGAATTAATAATGAAAACTTTGGCTTGTAGAATCTCTTATCTTGTTTTTGCCCCCAAAAAATAAAATCTCTTATCTTGTTCACTTATTTTTACAATTGTTGGTTGCTCAATTCAAGTTGCATTTGATCAGTTTCGATTTTCTTAGTTTAGTAAGAACATAATTAAGTTTTTATTGGTTTACCATGTGTAAAGTAAATCCCATCTTGTCTAGCATCCCAAAAGTTCTTTTTACCATAATGAACGAAGAAACCGCCAGCTTTATATGCCCTAAACTTTGCATGAAACCTAAAACCAAGTCCTTGCCATAAGTCACAATCGACCTTTGTTTTATGAAATCATACGTTTGTCCAGGGCGTAAAAAGTGGAAGCCTAGCTGCCTAGGTCGTCTTGGTCCGATATACAATGAATTTTGAGAACGTTGGTTACATTGTTAAATTGATAAGATTGAAAGTTTGAAAGAGATAAGATTGAAAGTTTAATTATTGACAAAATAAAACCTAAAATTATTTAAATCTTTATTTTTGTCTTTAAAACGAAAGAGGAAAGAAACAAATCAACGTCAAAGCTTTCTTTTTGGTTACATTGTTAAATTTATTAGTTAATTGACATAACTTCATTGAAGTTAGCTTTAGACAGTGATTAATTAAAAAATTTTAGGTCCTCAACAAGAAAAAAGTAAAAAAAAATATAGAGAAGCCTTTGCTCTCGGATCTTGCAACATTCTCTGATGAAACTCCTCCTCTTCCTCTATCTCTTCTTTTTATCTTCTCTCCTGTTTGGTAATTTACAATCATCTTGTAGCTCCCATCACAACGTAGTATTTCAAAATTCAGGCCGTCTCTACTTATATATGAGCCTTAGACAAAAAAAAAAAAAAATTTGGACCATTTTTCAAATAATTTTTTTTTTTAAAAGGCTTTTGGGCCCTTTTTCTTGAATTTTTTTTTTATAAAAATTTTGGACTCATGAAAAATGCCCATATTGCCATGCGTGTAAGCCGGGCCTGTTTCAAATCTATGAGTATTTCTTAAATCTTTTTAAATTATTTTTTATTTGTTGGCAGGAGAAATCAATGGAGTACTTGAGGCTTCATATATCAGACCAATGAAACTTTTTGTGTTCGGAGATTCTTACGTTGATACCAGAAATATACGAAATTGCTTGACGATGTGTCTAGGAAATTCCCTTACAGTACCACTTTCCCCGGTAAACCCTCCGGCCGTTTCTCGGACAGTCGTGTCGCCACAGATTTTCTAGGTATCTTTCTTTTTCTCTCTACCCTTTAAGGTTTTGCTTTGTCGGATTTTTTTTGTTTTTTTTAAAATTTTGTTAGAAATCCATCAGAATTTTCTACGAATTTAATTTTTGACGAGAAAGATCAGACGGCCAAAATCCGTCAGAAATCTTTCATAAGAATATTTTATGAAGGATTTCCAATGAAATTGACCGTCAAAAATAGGCTAGTAACTTGTAGTGGTTAGGACCGATCTTTAGTATATTGGTTTTAATAAATAACATTATGTAACGTATCAGTGAGTGAAAATATTGCGCTCCATAATGACATGCAGTATCTTCTTGTAGTGAGTTTAAGAAGATAACTTAATGTAATTAAGCATTGGTCTAAGAAATTTTCCTTCTCATATTCATCAAGATATATATGGCTTTATCATTTGTACTACTAAACCTAAAAGTTAAAAACTATTTTGTGTTTGTGATGGATTGGTTGCAGCACAAATGATGGCTATAAAGTCACCGACTCCATACAAATGGAAAGATTCCGCGGGAAAGGAACAGTTGCAATACGGTATAAATTTTGCGTACGGAGGAACACTCATGTTCTCATTTCCCAATATGACCACTCAAATCGATTTCTTCCAAAAGGTTCTCACTTTTGGCGACGTCTACTCTCCTTCTGACCTTAATTCCTCTATCGGTCTCGTCAGCGTCACCGGCAACGACTACTCCAATTTCATCGCCCAAAACCGCTCTTTCGCTGTAAGAAAGCATCCTTTTTATAGTGGTCCGTTCTTGATTTGAGAGCTAAACAACGTTCATTTTCTGCTATTGTGTATTTTAACTATAATCGAATCAGAGAGTTTACACTGCATTTGTCAGGAACTTCCTGCGTTCATAAAGAAAGTCGTGGAACAAACAGAGGTGAATTTGCGGCGGATCCACGCCTTGGGAGTGAAAAAGATAGGAATAGTGATGAGAGAGAAGTCGTAAGAGACGTTGAAAGTGGCGGGAGAAGACCAACAAGGGAAAGAAGACGAAATCCAAAATACTTGGACTAAGTCATCACAAGTTTCTATTTCTTTATTTCTTGCAAATAACTAAGTCTTCTTTGACTACTGAATTGTAGGATCAGAGTAAGCACGTTGAGTTTGTTTCCAAGTTTGTAGGAACGATAGTTCCATTGTGTTTGTTTCCAAGTTTGTAGGAACGATAGTTCCATTTGTTTCTATATAAAGGAAAAGCCAAAAGAAATAAAGGCAGACAAAATTTGCCAAACAAAAGTGTTATTGTTCTTGTGTTACACAATCTCTAAGCTTCTGAAGAGGGACCGCATCAACGTGGTAACAGAGCACTCTATCAACTTTTTTTTTCTTTTCTTTACACGAGTCACAATTAGTTTACGAAGATCTAAACGGAAAGGAAAGCAGGTCGTAGCTCCGGGCTTACCCGTTGAGCCGATGGCAAGTACCAAAGACCGTTTGGAGGAATTGGAGACTAGTAGTGGAATGATGCAAGACGAAATGCAGAAGATGACCGGCGCGATGATGGATATGAAAGGGGAACTCGATGAGAAGTTTCGACAAATGGATGCTAATTTTTCACGTCTGATGGATGCCGTAACAAGCCATCGTGATGAAGGAGGATCGAACGCTTCACGAGCCACAGACCGGAAGAGACTCTACCCAACGCCCCGTACCATTGCGAACAAGGCAATCCTTTCGCAGCCGCACCAACGACCGGTCACAAGCACGTAAAACTGGATTTCCCTCGATTCTCGGGCGGAGATCCAACGGAGTGGGTGAGCAAAGTCAAGCAGTTCTTCGACTACCAGGAGATGGCGCCTGAACAACACGTTAGCTACACATCATTTCACCTCGATGGCATAGCGAACGAGTGGTGGCAAGCAATCTCGAAGGCTCTTCGGGAAGATCGAATCATGATTACGTGGGAGGTCTTTGAAGAAGAGTTGTGGGCACGATTTGGCCCTACGGATGGTGAAGATTTCCACGAAGCACTGTCCCGAGTACGCCAAACTGGTTCTTTGAGCGATTACCAACAAGAATTCGAACGATTGCAGAATAAAGTCCGCGGGTGGTCACAACAGGCACTAGTTGGAACCTTTATGGGAGGTTTACACCACACAATTGCTGATAGAATCAGGATGTTTAGACCAAAAACACTGAAGGAGATCATCAATTATGCTCGACTGATGGATGGGCAGTTGCAACGACAAAAGAAGATGACCCCATCTAAGCCACCATTCAAACCTTTCGGGCAATTTAAACCCTCATCACTTCGAGAATCGCAGGCACCGGCCCAAGGACCGAAGAAGCTGTCGTGGGAGGAATTAAAGAGGAAACGCAGCCTCGGTCTTTGTTTTAACTGCGATGAGCGTTACACTCCTGGCCATCTTTGCAAACAGCCTCAGCTGTTTATAATGGAAGGCATTCAAGATGACGATATGGACATTGAGGATGACGAGGAGGAGCCCGATCCGATACCAGAAATCTCGATGTACGCACTGGCGGGCTGGGATACGGCAAATACATTACGAGTTCACGCGTCGATCCACAAGAACCAGCTCGTGGCTCTCATTGATAGTGGCTCGACACATAATTTTATCAGTGAGAAAGCAGCGCGCGGGATGAATCTAACAGCCACGCCGACAACGCCATTCACGGTCCGTGTAGCAAACGGTTCGCCACTGCGGTGCAGCCACAAATTCGAGGCCGCGCCGGTGTCGATGGGAGGAGAAGTTTTCAGCGTAACACTCTATGCCCTACCTTTGGTGGGCCTAGATTTAGTGATGGGAGTTCATTGGTTAGCTAGCTTGGGGCCAACTCTTTGTGATTGGAAAGCACAATCGATGCAATTTACATGGGCTGGAAAGGAGATCACATTACATGGGCTAGAAGCAAAGGAAATTCGGGCCATTGAACATGAAAAAATGGCAAAAGAGGCCCGACGAGGACAGACAATTTTTGCTATTAGTGTGGCCCAATCCACTGCAACGTCATCTCCTCCACCAGGAACGATGCGCGGTTTGATTGCAGAGTTTGACGATCTCTTTGCCACACCGACTCATCTTCCACCTTCACGAGAGATTGAGCACCGTATTCCATTAAAGGAGGGCACAGACCCGGTTAACGTGAGACCGTACCGATATGCGTACTACCAGAAAGACGAGATTGAACGTCAGGTCCACGAGATGCTCAACGCCGGTATCGTGCAGCCCAGTTCGAGCCCCTTCTCATCACCGGTCCTGTTAGTGAAAAAGAAGGACGACTCTTGGAGGTTTTGTACCGATTATAGGGCGTTAAATTTGGTGACGGTGAAAGACCGATTTCCAATTCCCACGGTGGAGGATATGCTTGACGAATTGAATGGCGCGACGGTTTTCACCAAGCTCGACCTCACGGCTGGCTATCATCAGGTTCGAATGCACACCACGGATGTCCACAAAACAGCTTTTCGAACACACAACGGCCATTACGAGTACTTAGTCATGCCGTTCGGGTTATGCAATGCTCCGTCGACGTTTCAGGCCTTGATGAAAAGCATCTTTCGACCGCTACTCCGGAAATCGGTACTGGTTTTCTTTGACGATATTCTTATCTACAGCGCATCTATGGAGGAACATCTGCAGCATGTATGAGCTGTTTTTCAGCTCTTACGACAACATCAATTGGCGGTGAAATTCAAAAAATGTGAATTTGGTCAATCGGAATTGGAGTATTTGGGCCATATCATCTCCAACGAGGGTGTTAAGGTGGATCGAAATAAGATTGCAGCAATGCTGGACTGGCCGAGACCAACGACGGTAACGGAGCTCCGAGGATTTCTCGGGCTAACGGGATATTACCGCAAGTTCGTTCGTGGTTACGGGATCATCGCAAGACCATTAACCAATCTGTTGCGAAAAGGGCAGTTTACATGGAGTAAGGAGGCAGACGAAGCATTCAAAAATCTGAAAGAAGCCCTCACCACAACTCCGACATTGGCGATGCCAGACTTTTCAATTCCATTTGTGATTCAAACGGATGCGTCTGGTGAGAGCATTGGGGCAGTTTTATCACAAAATGGGAAACCAATTGCGTTCATGAGCCGAACATTGGGGGTATCGAAGCAGTCATGGTCTACATATGCAAGAGAGATGCTGGCGATTGTCATCGCTATTCGCACTTGGAGACCATACATCATTGGCCGACATTTCGTGATTCAAACGGATCAACGGAGCCTGCGTTATCTGTTGGAGCAACGTATTCTCACCCCTGAGCAACAAAAATGGATGGGAAAATTGGTTGGATACGACTACGAGATTACATATAAGCCAGGAAAGTCCAATTCCGCAGCGGATGCACTATCTCGGGTCCATGGAAGCCCTGCTCTCGACGCCATATTTATTTCACAATCCTCCATCTGGGACGATATTCGGGCTTTATACGCATCAGATCCGTATTTGCAACGTGTAGGACATCTCGCCAAAGCTAACCCGGGAAAGCCTTATGAGTGGAAAAATGATATGCTTTGTTACAACAACAGGGTCATTGTTCCATCCTCTTCACCAATGGTGCATCAGCTATTGCGAGAACACCACAACACACCAATGGGAGGCCACTCGGGTGTCCTTCGCACCTATCGTCGACTTGCTCGCCAATACTACTGGCCGGCAATGCATCGTATCGTCTGAGAGTTCGTCGCTGCTTGCGAGGTATGTCAGAAGGCCAAATATTCTTCGCTCTCTCCTGCTGGATTATTACAACCTCTGCCTATACCATCTCTAGTGTGGGAAGATGTTTCAATGGATTTCATTGATGGTTTGCCACGATCGGAAGGTTATACATCTTTGATGGTGGTAGTTGATCGTTTGACGAAATCAGCGCACCTGGTACCACTTACACATCCATACAACGCAAAAACGGTAGCAGCAAAGTTCATCTCCCACATTATGAAGCTACATGGCATACCGCGTTCAATCGTAAGCGATCGTGACCCCATTTTTGTCAGTCTTTTTTGGAAAGAATTCTAGAAACTTTCAGGCACCCAGTTGCGAATGTCTACAACATATCATCCCCAATCCGACGGCCAGACCGAGGTCGTGAATCGGTGCATTGAACAGTTTCTCCGCTGTTTTGTCCACAGTCATCCTAAGAAGTGGAGTTCATTCCTTCCATGGGCAGAGTTCTGGTATAACACGACGTTTCATGCGTCAACAGGAATGTCTCCTTTCGAAGCTCTTTATGGCCGTCCACCGCCACCAATTCCAGCTTATGAAGTCGGGTCGGCTTTGATCGATGAATTGGATGAACAATTAGCCTCTCGTGATGAGTTGTTGACTGAGCTGAAACAGCACCTAACGACAGCAAATAATCGAATGAAGCAACTGGCCGATGCTAAGCGACGAGATATTCAGTTCAAAATTGGTGACTGGGTTCTGCTGCGAATTCAACCTTACCGTCAAAAAACTCTGTTTCGACGCAGCTCACAGAAACTCTCTCATCGTTTCTTTGGACCATTTCAGATCGAGTCACGTATTGGTGAAGTCGCGTATCGTTTAACGCTTCCTGCAGGTACTAAAATTCACCCTGTTTTTCACGTTTCCTTGCTTAAACCGTGGAAGGGAGAAGGAACACCAACACCTGGGGAGTTACCGCCTCTACGTAACAACGCCGGTCTGAAGTTAAAACCAGATTCTATTTTGCAAAAACGTTGGGAAAAGCATGACGACGAAACGGTAGCAATGGTCTTGGTTCAATGGCAAGGATTACGAAGTGAGGAGGCCACTTGGGAGCCTTATGATCAAATCGCTGCAAGTTTTCCTGAGTTCGTACAGAACCTTGAGGACAAGGTTCTTTCGGAGGAAAGGGGTATTGATGAGAGAGAAGTCGTAAGAGACGTTGAAAGTGGCGGGAGAAGATCAACAAGGGAAAGAAGACGAAATCCAAAATACTTGGACTAAGTCATCACAAGTTTCTATTTCTTTATTTCTTGCAAATAACTAAGTCTTCTTTGACTACTGAATTGTAGGATCAGAGTAAACATGTTGAGTTTGTTTCCAAGTTTGTAGGAACGATAGTTCCATTGAGTTTGTTTCCAAGTTTGTAGGAACGATAGTTCCATTTGTTTCTATATAAAGGAAAAGCCAAAAGAAATAAAGGCAGACAAAATTTGCCAAACAAAAGTGTTATTGTTTTTGTGTTACACAATCTCTAAGTTTTTGAAGAGGGACCGCATCAAATAGTGTCGCTTCAACCACTTGGATGCCTTCCACGTGATATTCGTTTCATCATTGCAATGAGTCAAAAAAACGCGTTGGTGAACCTACACAACAACTTGTTACACCAAGTAGTGGCAAAGCTCAACAATGAGACCGAGCAATTGGCTTTCGTGTTTCTTGATTACTACAACGCATTCTTGAGCGTTTTCAAGAACAAATGAGCTAATCTTGGTGACAAAAGTTTCACATTTGATCCTTAAACCCCCATTCATTTTCTATTTTTAGGCTTTCGTGTGATCATTTTTTTTTATTTTATATATAGGAAGTACGAGGTTTGAAAATCCGTTGAAACCGTGTTGCGAAGGTGTTTGTGCAAATGTGGACAAGAAGGGTGTGACGAAGTATACCTTATGTGATGATCCTAATTCTGCAATTTCTTCTGGGATGATCTTCACCCTAGCCAAGAAGGATGGAGTTCGGTTTACTCGGTTTTAAGCAAACGTCTAAACCAATTTTTGACTAGCTAAAGCGTAAAACAACTTTTTGGTATATGGAAAACCTCAAATGTATTGGAGATTTTTAGATTCTTCTTCTTCTAAAATCCAATGTGTTTCCGGCTTACTTGCTCTCTCTCTATTGTTAATTTACAAGGTTTTGTGCCTTGGAGAATAAAGACTGGCTTAAAAAATCTATAAGCTTGAGATGATCTTGAATTTAGAATTTGTTTAATTTGTTTGAAGTTTTTGATTTTTAAAAATAAAAAATGATTGTGTATTTGGTTGGCTACATCATCATTTGAATGTCTAAAATTGTGACACATCAACAAACAATGTAATAATGTTCCCAAAAAAAAAATGTACGTACCTTTGTGTTATACTATACTGGAGTATTATTTTGCACCATAATTTATCTTGGATTGTGAGGCCGGATTATGATCATTAAAACAATTAATGTAAATCTCCACAACTTGAATACTGTTCATTTTTCTTCCTTTTTATTTGTTTTCTTATAATTTAAAGTACTTTTTTTTTTCGTTTTGTTTGTTTAATTGTGATTTGCTTTAACAATAAACCTAGTTTTAAGGAAAAAGACGACGGCACATATATTAAAATAAAATCAAAATAAAAAAAAATCAGGAAAATGAAAATAGTTTTTTTTCAACCGTTCCTTATTCAATATGTTCTCGAGCTCTATAATTGCCATTGTTTTATTTCATATTTTTTTATGAATAATATTGATTGTTATTTCTTTTTTTTTTAATTGGTCGAAAACATAATATTGTTGTTATATTTGTGTTTGGTTTTTTATCGATAACTCAATGATGTGATTAGTTTATGAAACCATGCGGATTAAACACTTAGTATTAAAATAAAAATAAAATGAAAAGATTTTGTTTGACCGTTCCTTATTTAATTCAAAAATACTTTTTATGATCAGTGATAGCTCTTGAACTGTTCGAGGTAGTTGTGCATTAACAGATTTTACCTCGAATTAAAATAGGGAACGGTCAAACAAAATCCGCATTTATGACTAGCTAATTTTTGAAACCATTGGAGTTTACGTGGAAAACACATTGGAGTTTATGAAACCATGCGGATTAAACACTTAGTATTAAAATAAAAACAAAATGAAAAGATTTTGTTTGACCGTTCCTTATTTAATTCGAAAATACTTTTTATGGTCAGTGATAGCTCTTGAGCTGTTCGAGGTAATTGTGCATTAACAGATTTTATCTCGAATTAAAATAGGGAACGGTCAAACAAAATCCGTATTTATGACTAGCTAATTTTTGAAATCATTGGAGTTTACGCGGAAAACACATTAGAGTTTATGAAACTAGGCGGATTAAACATTTAGTATTAAAATAAAAACAAAATGAAAAGATTTTGTTTGACCGTTCCTTATTTAATTCGAAAATACTTTTTATGGCCAGTGATAGCTTTTGAGCTGTTCGAGGTAATTGTGCATTAACAGATTTTACCTCGAATTAAATAAGAAACGGTCAAACAAAATCCGCATTTATAAATATCCGCATTTTATGGTCAGTGATAGCTCTTGAGCTGTTTAGGATTAGATTTTCCTTTTTTCCCGCATAAATGCGGATTTTGTAATCTAGTTTAAATACACTAGATTAGATTTTGACATGTGTTTAATAAATTTCTTATAAAAATCGTATAAAAGTACCTAAAGAGCTATCACTGACCATAAAAAGATTTTGTTTGGCCGTTCATTAACAGATTTTGTTTACTCGATACTTTATGTTTTGAATTTCGAAAATTTGAAATTTCATATATATTTTTTTTGATAATTTTCTCAAAAACAAAAAAGGAAAATGAAAAGATTTTGTGCGACCGTTCCTTATTTAAGTCGAAGAAGTCTCTTCTCCTTTACCTTTTCCAATTCGGAGAAAGCCAAATGAAAAAAGAGAGCACCGTCGCGAGAAAAGTCGCGTTTTCTGTACCCAACTGCTCTCTACCTTTCCTGGAAAATTCCCGTGCCCTTCAAAACCCAATTCACAAGCCTTCTTCTTCCTTGAATCATCCCTGAAATCGCAAATCCCTCGATCTACGCTTCCGTGTTCTTGCGATTGATATATTGATTGATTGATCGATTGGTTTTCGGGAGGATAATTGCGGTTTCTCGTTCTGGGTTTTCCGATTTAGGGTTTGTTTTTCCCCCTTTTCGTTCTTATTCTTTCTCGGTTTAGGGTTTTTTTTGTTTGTTCGTGATGGGTGATGAGGGTTCAGTGTTTGGCCTGGGCGATGGATTTCCGCCTGATGATTGTGATGGTGGTTTTGATGAGTTTGAAAACGACGACGAGGATCTAACTATTGACATCGACACTATTTACCGGATTCTAGATGAGAAGCCGGATTCTGCCGAGGTAATTTTGCTTCTGGGATTCATTTGGGGGAGCTTGAGAATCTCGAAATCACGATTATGATTAAACTGCGTTGTAATTTGTGGATTAAAGGATTGTTTTTGTTTTTCTTCTGCATTTGAAACTAAACTTGTGAGTGACTACTTTTAGGGTAGCCAAGAAAATTCATCTCCAGTTGGTTCTTCTGCTGGCGAGCTCAAGGATTCACAGTTGCAAAATGGTTAGTAGTTGTTAAGGGTACTTTTTTTGTTTGGGTAATGACCTAGAGTTACTTTTTATGGTCAGTGATAGCTCTTGAGCTGTTCGAGGTAATTGTGCATTAACGTCACTTTGGTTATGTATTTTTCTTGATTAGGATCTCAGATGGTTGATTGGTTTCCTTCTCGGGATTCATATAGCTTAAGAGCCTCGCACCCCGGGACAGGGGTATCTGGTTCATTCGATGACCATGTGAAAGTGGACCCCGGGCTGAGCCCTTCACCTGCTCATACTTGCTCTGCAAGTCTTAAAGATTGGTTTTCAGTAAGTCAGGACGAGCAGCCTGTCGAAACATGTGGTGTAGCTCAATCTGAGATGACTAGTTGTAGTATATCGTCTAGTTCCATCGACAGATACAATACTTGTTTCTCTGATCATGATGGCAATGTGGCCTTCAATCCTGTGAATTATGACGTTGAGACTGTATCCAAGCAGGCCGACAAGATAAGCAATTCCAAATGTATGCACCTTATCTACTAAAATTTCAGGTTATTTTTTGTAAATTTCCACACTACTCATCTCTCTGTTGTTAATTTCCACATTCCTCATTGATGTTACATCATATCGCAGTTATATCGTGCAGCCCCACAACATATTTCGACGAAGTTCCTGGATATGGAGTCATTAATAATTCCTCTGTCATGTCTGGTTTTTGTCATAATTCCAATTCTCTCAGTGACGGTGCGGATAACTGTCTCTCTTCTGCACAAAATTGCTACAATACAAGTGGTGCATCCTTATCAGAACATATCCCCAACTTTGTCCAGAATTTCGCTTTTCAGTTCTTTCCCATTAAAGAAGAAGCTGTAAATGATGTTGACAGTGGAGTAAGTGAGTGTCAGTCGGATGGTGCTACTCGGATGATTTTTGATAGACACGGGAGAGTAGATAATGGATCTTTAGAGAGGAAACCTGATGTTGATTTCAAGCGTGAAAGTAATCCTTCAATTTCTCCTGCCTGTGTCAAACCGTACAATAGTTTTGACAATCATTTAGCTGATAATGACCTTGACCGGCCTGATAATTGTTCAAGCAGTTATCAGGATAATAAAGCTGTCCGTGCGAAGGTTAAGCCAGAGGCTGAGTCAGAGAAAGTGGTTTACAGCTCAGTTCCAGAGGAAGATAGTGTTAGGGACGCTGTTTATGCACCTGGGGAAACCAATCATTGGTGGTCTGGTGGATCTAGCTGTTCAGTCTCCTATCAAACAGATATTGATAAAGGATTCTCATTTATGGCACCGCAAGCTGCTTTCCCTAGTCAAGACAGTGGCAACTCCAATAAATTTTATGATTCAAAAGCATGTTTGCAATATGTTGCAGCAGATCCCAGCCCAGCGACACAAATCAATGAGTATTTAGACTCTCTAACACAACAAGGAGACCAAGAACATGTTCAACCAAGGAGCATTGAGTCTAATTTCTCAAACGCCAGCTTTGAATCAGTTCAAAGTCTTTCTTCAGAATGTATATCGGATAGTGATGATGATTCTGACATCTGCATAATAGAAACCAATGGTTATTCTGCAAACCCACATCGACCTCTAGCTATGAAAAAGCCGGTGATTTCTTCAGAATATTATACTATTGGTAATACATTTAATCAATCTGCAAACCCACATCGACCTCTAGCTATGAAAATGCCGGTGGTTTCTTCAGAACATTCTACAATTGGTCATACTTTTAATCAATTTGGAGGCCTGAAGCTTCAGTCAAACAAAGAAAATATGATATTTCAAGCTGCATTGCAGGTTAGCAGCTGTTAGCTTTATCTTTGTAAGGGAGTAGCGTTCTGCCTGATTGCCATTGTATACCTTGTTGAATCTGTCATACTCTTTCACAGGCACCAACAGTCCAACACATTAGTTTTTGCTGAGATGTGGATACATATTTATCGAAAAATCTGTTCTGCAACTCTGTACATGATTTAGTTGACAATGTTGTATATGTACAAGAATAACGGTTCCTGATGGTCTCCTGTTATTGGATGTGTCATGAGTGATACACTGATATATACTGCAATTAATGACAGTTCCATACTAACCTTTATTCTTGGTTTTACTTCAAACTCATTTGGTCCAATGACATTGTCTGTCTTGACAGGATCTCTCTCTGCCTAATGCTGAAGCAAGTCCTCCTGATGGTGTCATGGCAGTCCCGCTTATGAGACATCAGGTATGTATGAAATTATTAAAATTAAAACATTCCCTGTAGAAATGGAATTCTATTCAGTTGATATGATTTTCCAACTTGATGGTTGTTTGTTTTGGTTAATGTTAGTAGATATATTATTATTGTATTGACTTGACTGTATCTTACTCATGGACAGCGAATTGCGTTGTCATGGATGGCCCAGAAGGAGAAAAGTGGCTTCCCCTGTTCAGGTGGAATTCTTGCTGATGATCAGGTTATTGTCTTCTGTTGTAATCTTTCTCATGTCAATAGTTTAATACACAATCAGCTTAAATTATCTCAAATTACCTTATGCTTTTTTGAATTTTCTGGTATAATTATCTTTTGCAGGGACTTGGGAAGACAATTTCCACTATAGCACTTATACTGAAGGAACGGTCTACACCTTCCCGAGCATGTGAAGAGAGTATCAAGAAAGAATTTTTTGACTTAGAAAGCGAGGGTGGAGAATGTGCGTCTTTAAAACCCAATGGAAGGAGCGAGCAATTGATTTTCAATGAAGACAAAGTTGATGGAAATAGTGTGGGTAAGGTGAGGGGAAGGCCAGCTGCTGGAACGCTTGTTGTCTGTCCCACTAGTGTTATGCGACAGTGGGCTGATGAATTACACAAGAAGGTGACTAGTGAAGCGAATCTCTCTGTACTTGTATACCATGGGTCCAGCAGAACAAAGGATCCTCATGAGCTGGCTAAATATGATGTTGTTGTTACTACATATTCTATCGTGAGCATGGAAGTGCCGAAGCAGCCTCTTGTTGAGGATGAGGACGAAGAGAAGGTTGATGTACATGATGGTGGAGTTGCAGCCGCTGGCTTTTGCTCAAACAAGAAGCGAAAATATCCTCCCGATTCTCAAAAGAGGGGCTCAAAGAAGAAGAAACAGGTTGATCGTGCATCGGTTGAGGCTCAGTCAGGCCCTCTTGCGAAAGTTTCATGGTTCAGAGTTGTTCTAGATGAGGCACAGAGCATCAAGAATTACAAAACCCAAGTTGCAAGAGCATGCTGGGGCCTTCGTGCTAAACGACGGTGGTGCTTGTCCGGTACTCCAATCCAGAATTCAATCGATGACCTCTACAGCTACTTTCGGTTCCTCAAATATGATCCTTATTCTTCCTACGTATTGTTCTGTGGCACAATTAAGAATCCTATAGCTAGGAACCCGGTGAAAGGATATCAGAAGCTGCAGGCTATCCTTAAAACAGTGATGCTTCGCCGAACTAAAGGTCAGTCTACTGATATTGAAGCTTAATTTGCTTTGAATGTTCATCTAAATATTTGTTTTTATGGTTTTTACTGGTTAACACATTAGGTTCATTTCTTGATGGGAAACCCATAATCTCTTTACCTCCGAAGTCCATTGAGTTGAGAAAAGTGGATTTCACTGAGGAGGAACGTGATTTCTACTCCAACTTAGAGCGTGAATCTCGTAGTCAATTCCAGGTATGGCTGTGGACTCTATATACCTTTACGTGGATGATATTTTGGTTTGTTTATAAAATTTGGCAATATACCATGAATAAATTTGTGTAGTTATACACTTGACAATGTATGTATGCATATCGATGTTTAAACTTTTCTATTATTTTTATCAGGAGTATAAAGAAGCTGGAACAGTGAAGCAAAATTATGTAAATATTCTGTTGATGCTCTTGCGCCTTCGCCAAGCTTGTGATCACCCTCTTCTCGTGAAAGGTGAATACAGTTTTACCTGGGAATCCTCGCTGGAATTAGCTAAGAAGCAAAATTTCTCAGAAGCTTCATTGGCAATTTGTGGTATCTGCAATGTAAGATTCTTTTGTCTCGTAAAGTATCAGTTTTCTCTTTTGTATTTTCTGATGAATGTGAAATTGAAGCCCTGAAACATTATTGACGAAAATCAAAATTTGGAATTAAAAATTGAGTTGTTATCTTATCTCTTGTCACCATTTGTTGCCAAACCATCGTATAGTTTTCTTGGCTAGTAGTTCTGAATCTATATCCCTACTTTACCTGCAGGATGCACCTGAAGATGCTGTTGTGTCAGTCTGTGGTCACGTTTTCTGTAAGCAGTGCTTTTATGAATGCCTTACGGGTGATAATAATCGGTGCCCCCTTGCAAACTGCAATGTCAGACTCACTGCAATGCGTTCCATGCATGATAAAGTTGAGACTGTTGACCCTTGTTCTGAAGGTGTTACATATGAGTCATCTAAAATCAAGGCTGCTCTAGAGATCTTACAATCACTTGCCAGACCGCAGGATTTGACAGATATCAATCAGATCTCTCATAATGGAGAGGACTCCAGTCTTCCTATAACCCCAGTTAAGAATGAGGGTAGTAGTGTTGATGGTCCGATGAAGGTAGTTGGAGAAAAAGCCATTGTGTTTTCCCAATGGACAAAGATGCTAGATCTACTTGAAACTTCTCTTATAAGTTCGCGTATTCAGTATAGAAGGCTTGATGGAACAATGTCAGTTGCTGCTCGAGATAGAGCAGTGCAGGATTTCAACACTCTTCCCGAGGTACATAGCCATTAGTGGAATCTTGAAGACTTGGGCTGGCTCGCTGTATATGATATGCCAAGACTGATGATGATATATTTGTTCACTTTTGTTTTTGTTTTTGTTAGGTTTCTGTAATGATAATGTCTCTCAAGGCTGCTAGTCTAGGACTAAACATGGTGGCAGCTTGTCATGTTCTGATGCTGGACTTGTGGTGGAACCCAACAACCGAGGATCAGGCTATTGATAGAGCACATCGCATAGGACAGACACGACCAGTAACAGTGGTTCGGTTCACAGTTAAAGATACAGTCGAAGATCGCATATTAGCCCTTCAGGTATGTGAATTTGGTTCTCTTTCAGTTCTCTATAAGCTTTAAGCCCCGTTCCTCACATTTGATCTCTGAACATGTTTTGTCGATGCAGCAAAAGAAGAGAATGATGGTAGCCTCTGCATTTGGTGAAGATGAAAAGGGAAGCCGACAGTCTCACCTCACCGTGGAGGACTTGAGCTATCTGTTTATGGCGGATTAATGAGAGCGAGCTTCGAGCTCTTTTTTGACGGCGGGCGGGTACATATGATAGGACTTTCTTTGGTTTTTGTGCAGTTTCATGGAGGAAGAAACTCTTCTTTTAACTGATTACAGATTTGGGATATGAAAATAGGAAGCTGATTCGATTGATTATGATTCCATTTATAGACGTTTAGGTATTGCAATGAATGGATAGGAAGCCTTTGCTTTTGAAATTACTCATTGTAACGTCACAACTTTATTGGTCCGCCGATTTATATCTTACTTCTCTAAGATCTTCTCTTCCCTGGGACGTACATTGTTGTTTATAAGTAGTTTTCACAAATGTTGACAAAAAAAAAAGTAGTTTTCACAAATTGTTTTGGAAATTTCGATTAAAATATGGTTAAGCATTATAATTAATCCAGATCACAAGCCCCATAATTATCTACGATTGTTTTTATATTAACCGGTCAAAGTACCCAATCAAATTGAACCGGGCATACAAAGCGACAGTTGGACCACTAGTTTAACTCCTTTTAGAGTAATGGAGAAGAAACAAAAATGCTGGCTAGGGTTTGGAGTAGACTGGAATCTACTGTTACTGCTTCGTCTGCTAGATTGATCTGTACAAGTCTGATTCATCGTAGTGTTGCTAATACAGGTGCGTTTAGAAGGATTCGTCTACGCTCTTTTGAAGGAGAGGTATTGAAGTTGAGAAGTGGGTTTCATTATATCAAAAGCTTAGACGCGCTTGGTTTGTTCGACCAAATGGTTGTATCTCGTCCCTTACCTTCCGTGATTGATATCTCTAAATTAATGGCTGTCATCGTGAGAATGAAAGAGCACGATGTTGTGATTTCTCTCCACAAGAAGATGGAAACGCTCCGGATTCCATCTAACAGTATCTACACCATGAATATTCTGATACATTGTTTCTGCCGCTGTCATGAGTTTCCCTTTGCTTTGTCTACACTTGCGAAGATCATAAAACTTGGTTTTCAGCCTGACATTGTCACGTTTAACACGCTGCTCCGCGGATCCAGTTTCGAAAATATGTCTTCTAGAGCAAAATTGAACAAAGAAATTATGATGTTTCAAGCTGCATTGCAGGTTAGTTCATGTTAAGCACCTTTTTAAGGGATTAAAGCTGATATTCGGACACATAGTTATTTTAACTCTGCATGGTTTTGCCGATAATGTTGTATGAGGCTACTCCTGTTATTGGATGTGTCATGATTGATATATACTGCAACTAATGACAGTGTCTATATTCTTGGTTTTAATTCAGACTCATTATGTCTGACTTGGCAGGATCTCTCTCAGCCTAAAGCTGAAGCAAGTGTTCCTGATGGTGTCTTGACAGTCCCGCTTATGAGACATCAGGTATGAATGTAATTATCAAAATTAAAACATTCCCTGTACATGTCCAAAACATAATCTGTAGAAAGTAAAGGCCTAGTGTACTTCATGGATGTATTGTATGCTTTACTGAGATGATTTGAATTGACTGTGTATCTTACTCATGGACAGCGAATTGCATTGTCATGGATGGCTGAGAAGGAGACAAGTGGGTTCCCCTGTTCTGGAGGTTTCCGTGCTGATGATCAGGTTATTGTCTTCTGTAGTAACCTTTCTCTTTATGTTTTTCTGGTATAATTATCTTTTGCAGGGACTTGGGAAGACAGTTTCCACTATAGCTCTTATACTGAAGGAACGGTTTACACCTGCCAAAGCATGTGAAGAAAGTGAGAGTGGAGAATGTGCAAGAAGTGAACAATTTGATCACACTCCATTGCTTTTCAATGAAAACAAAGTTGATGGAGACAGTGCTGTGGTTAAGGTGATGGAAAGGCCAGATGGTGGAACACTTGTTGTCTGTCCCACTAGTGTTATGCGACAGTGGGATGATGAATTACATAAGAAGGTTGCTAGTAAAGCCAATCTCTCTGTACTTGTATACCATGGGCCCGGCAGAACAAAGGATCCTCATGAGTTGGCTAAATATGATGTTGTGGTTACCACATATTCTATCGTAACTAAGGAAGTGCCCAAGGAGGAGGAGGAGCTGACATTTAGGGAGAAGAGAAGAAGGGCTAAAAAGGATGATGAGGATGAAGAGAAGGCACAGAAGAGGAGATCAAAGAAGAAGAAACATGTTGAGTCAGGTCCTCTTGCGAAAGTATCATGGTTCAGAGTAGTTCTAGATGAGGCACAGACAATCAAGAATCACAAAACCCAAGTTGCAAGAGCATGCTGGGGCCTCCATGCTGAAAGGAGGTGGTGTTTGTCTGGCACTCCAATACAGAACTCGATCGACGACCTCTACAGCTACTTCCGGTTCCTCAAATATGTTCCTTATAATTCCTACCTAACTTTCTGTTCAATTAAGAACCCTATAGGTTGAAAGGAGACCAGAAGCTGCAGGCTATCCTTAAAGATGTTATGCTTCGCCGAACTAAAGGTCAGTCTACTGATATAGAAGCTTAATTTGCTTTGAATGATCATCAGGTTTTTGACTGGTTAACACATTTAGGTTCACTTCTTGATGGGAAACCCATAATCTCTCTACCTCCGAAGTACATTGAGTTGAGAAAACTGGATTTTACTGAGGAGGAACGTGACTTCTACTCCAAACTAGAGGCTTAATCCCGTATTGAGTTCAGGGTATGGTTGTGGACTCTATATACCCTTAAGTGGAATACGTATTTGTTTTTTTTTATATAAAATTTCCACTATAAATGTGTGTAGCTTATGCATTTGACTATGTATGTAGGGGTATGCAGAAGCCGGGACAGTAAGGAAAAATTATCCAAATATTTTGTCGATGCTCTTGCGCCTTCGCCAAGCTTGTTATCACCCTCTTCTCGTTAACGGTGAACACAGTTTTAACTGGGAACCCTCGGTCGAATTAGCTAAGAAGCAGAATTTCTCAGAAGCTTCATTGGGAATCTGCGGTATCTGCAATGTAAGATTCTTTTGTCTCATAAAGTCTCAGACAACCTGTTTTCTCTTTTGCATTTCCTGATGAATGTGAAAGTGAAGCCCTGAAACATTTTCTAAGAAAATCACAAATTTGGAATTAAAAGCATCAGTGAATGTTAAAAACCATAAGGCAGATACTTGAGATTGTTATCTTATCTCTTGTCACCATTTGTTACCAAACCATTGTATAGTTTTCCTGGCTAGTAGTTCTGAATCTATCGATATCTCCCTACTTTACCCGCAGGATTCACCTGAAGATGCTGTTGTGTCAGTCTGTGGTCACGTTTTCTGTAAGCAGTGCTTTTATGAAAGCCTTACGGGCGATAATGATCGGTGCCCCCTTGAAAACTGCTATGTCAGACTCGCTGCTATGCCTTCCATGCATGAAAGTGCCACTTCAGTTCATGTTGAGACTGTTGACCCTTGTTCTGAAGGTCTTACATATGAGTCAACTAAAATCAAGGCTGCTATGGAGATCTTACAATCTCTTGCCAGACCGCAGGATTTGACAGATATGAATCAGATCTCTTATAATGGAGAGAACCTTGATGGTCCAATTAAGGTAGTTGGAGAAAAAGCCATTGTGTTTTCCCAATGGACAAAAATGCTGGACCTGCTTGAAGCTTCTCTTATAAGTTCGCGTATTCAGTATAGAAGGCTTGATGGAACAATGTCAGTTTCTGCTCGAGATAAAGCAGTGCAGGATTTCAACACTCTCCCCGAGGTACATAGCCATTATTGAAATCTTGAAGACTTGGGACATGGTGATAATATTAATTTGTTCACTTTTTTTTTTTTTGTTACTTGTTAGGTTTCTGTAATGATAATGTCTCTCAAGGCTGCTAGTCTAGGACTAAACATGGTGGCAGCTTTGTTGGAACGTGTTTGAGCATGTCTCCTACAAATCAATTTGTATCGGGGAGGTTCGGGGATTTTCTGTTAAGATAGAGCCGGTTGCGTTCCGGTCGGCAAATGATGAGGAAGAGGTGATTTATAGCTGTGCCCGGAGGGCTGCCTACGTACCGCGGGTTTGGGATCAAACCATTCGTAGTTCGTTGCTGAGGCGGGTAGGAGAAAGAGCTGGAGAGATGGGAGCTCGTCAGGTCGTCAGGTCGGGTCGTCGGTCGTCGGTCGCCGGTCGTCAGGTCGGGTCGTCGGTCGTCAGATCGGGTCGTCGGTCGTCAAGTCGGGTCGTCAGGTCGGGTCGCCAGGTCGGCCGTCAGGTCGGGTCGCCAGGTCGCAAGGTCGGCCGTCAGGTCAGGTCGTCGGTCACCGGTCGTCAGGTCGGGTCGTCGGTCGTCAGGTCGGGTCGTCGGTCGTCAGATCGCCAGGTCGGCCGTCAGGTCGGGTCGTCGGTCGCCGGTCGTCAGGTCGGGAGAGCTGGGAGCTCGAGAGAGCTGCGGAGAGCTGGGAGAGCTGCGCCGAGCTGGGGAGAACTGGGAGAGCTCTTTTTAGAGAGGGAAAGTTATTTAGAAAGAGAGAATGAGAGTTTTTTTGTGTGTGTGATAATGAACTCCAAATGGGGTATTTATAGTGGGAGTTGAACAGATAACTCTCCGGTTTTTGGGGATGACGTGACGGTTCGTGAACAGCACCCGACAGGTTGTGAACAGTGCCGAGCAGGTCGTGAACAGTACCCGACATGTCGTGAACAGTGCCGGGCAGGTCGTGAACAGTAAAAAGAAAAAGAAAAAGGGGGTGTGCTCATCCCCACACCTACAATAGCCCTCCCCCAAGTTTGGCGAACGAGTGTCGAAGTCGGCGGACGAAACAAGTCTTAGCTCGGTATATGTTAACCTGCAAGTAAGGGTGAACTTGATTAGAGTTAAAAAATTTATGTGAACGAGACTAGGCTCGGCACTTGTTGATCGTATGCATTGCGAGACGAGCTCGGCTTTTGATGACTCTTAAGCTTAAGTACGAGGCTAGGCTCGGCACTTATCTTGTCAAGTTT
Organism: Eutrema japonicum; assembly: GCA_030161315.1. Taxonomy (NCBI): domain Eukaryota; kingdom Viridiplantae; phylum Streptophyta; class Magnoliopsida; order Brassicales; family Brassicaceae; genus Eutrema; species Eutrema japonicum. The sequence goes on along the minus strand of BSQW01000007.1, from coordinate 50,104,481 downwards.
GATGCGAGATGAGCTTGGCTTTGCTGACTCTTAAACTTAAGTACGAGGCTAGGCTCGGTACTTATCTTGTCGAGTGTGAGCTCGGTTTGCTGACTCTTAAGCTTAAGTACGAGGCTAGGCTCGGTACTTAGCTTGTCGAGTGTATGACGAGATGAGATTGGTTCAAAGAGATAGAAAATAGTAAAAAAAAAATGAAATAAGCTTGGCACTTATCTGTATGGAGTTGTTCGGAGATGAGGGCGATGTTCCCGACATTTGCCGAGCTACTCTTTGCGTGTAGAAAATCCTCAAACCCCTTCCTTCTAGCGCCAATTGTTGGAACGTGTTTGAGCACGTCTCCTACAAATCAATTTGTATCGGGGAGGTTCGGGGATTTTCTGTTAAGATAGAGCCGGTTGCGTTCCGGTCGGCAAATGAGGAGGAAGAGGTGATTTATAGCTGTGCCCGGAGGGCTGCCTACGTACCCCGGGTTGGGGATCAAGCCATTCGTAGTTCGTTGCTGAGGCGGGTAGGAGAAAGAGCTGGAGAGATGGGAGCTCGTCAGGTCGGGTCGTCGGTCGCCGGTCGTCAGGTCGGGTCATCGGTCGTCAGGTCGGGTCGTCGGTCGTCAGGTCGGGTCGCCAGGTCGCAAGGTCGGCCGTCAGGTCAGGTCGTCGGTCGCCGGTCGTCAGGTTGGGTCGTCGGTCGTCAGGTCGGGTCGTCAGGTCGCCAGGTCGGCCGTCAGGTCGGGTCGTCGGTCGCCGGTCGTCAGGTCGGGAGAGCTGGGAGCTCGAGAGAGCTGCGGAGAGCTGGGAGAGCTGCGCCGAGCTGGGGAGAACTGGGAGAGCTCTTTTTAGAGAGGGAAAGTTATTTAGAAAGAGAGAATGAGAGTTTTTTGTGTGTGTGATAATGAACTCCAAATGAGGTATTTATAGTGGGAGTTGAACAGACAACTCTCCGGTTTTTGGGGATGACGTGATGGTTCGTGAACAGTACCCGACATGTTGTGAACAGTGCCGAGCAGGTCGTAAACAGTGCCGAGCAGGTCGTGAACAGTATCCGGCATGTCGTGAACAGTGCCGGACAGGTCGTGAACAGTGCCGGACAGGTCGTGAACAGTAAAAAGAAAAAGAAAAAAGAGGGTGTGCTCATCCCCACACCTACAAGCTTGTCATGTTCTGTTGCTAGACTTATGGTGGAACCCAACAACCGAGGACCAAGCATTCGATAGAGCACATCGCATAGGACAGACACGGCCGGTAACAGTGGTTCGGTTCACAGTAAAAGATATAGTTGAAGATCGCATATTGGACCTTCAGGTATATGAACTAGTTAGTTTCTCTTTAGTTTCAAGCAATTTCTCACATTCGATCAACGCAGGAAAAGAAGAGAATTATGGTAGCCTCTGCATTTGGAGAAGGTGCAAAGGGAAGCGGACAGTCTCATATTACTGTAGAGGACTTGAGCTATCTGTTTATGGAGAAGGTGCAAAGGGAAGCGGACAGTCTCATCACAGGATTTCCTTTGTTTTCTTGGGAGGAAGAAACTCTTCGTTTAAGTGACTACAGGTTTGTGCAAAAGAAAGAATAGAAAAGACTTTTGGGGTTTGGGATATGAAAATAGGAAGTTGATCCGACTGATTATGATGCCATTTTATAGACGTTTTGGTATTGCAATGATGCCAAGGCAAATACGATTAGAGGAGCCTACCTTTCAATGCATTGATCAATGCATCAAAGAAGGGAAGTTCTTTGAGGCTGAAGAATTATAGAAGGAGATGATCCGTATGAAGAGATTTCAGAAATGTAAAGCTTTTCTTATTATTTCACTTCTTAACATTTACAGAGAAGCACACTAAATAAATAGTTTGCATAAACCCTAGAGGGCAATCTACTGACACTTGTCAGTCTTAGGATCAATCCAATGATTGGAGAGCATCAAATCTGTTACAAATTTGGATTTGTTTCTCTTCACCTTTACAGCTCACCACCATTGTCCTTTGCTCTGCAACTTCTCTGTTTTTGTCAAGGAGTGAAGAAGACCTTTGCTGAGTTTTGAGCTCACTTATGGGCTTTGTCACATCATTCTTTTGGTTACAAAGGCCCATCTTGTTATTTGCTTGAGTTGCTAATTGTATTAGAATCTCTTCTTTCCGGATATGATCGGGGTTTTCTGCAAAAAAAACATTTACGGTGACATACATTATAGTTTATAGTTTATAAATTTTAAGAGTATATTTGGACTCTTCATCGTGAGGGCTTCGATTTTATATATAATTTAACAAACTTGATGACAGTAACGATGTTATATTACGAGTTATGGTAAACTTGCTAAAAATGTCATTTGGAGGATTCTTTTTTTTTTTTTTTTTTTTTGGCAGAAATCGTAGAAAAAAAAATCTAAATAAATAAAGAATTATTTTGCTTCTCTCTCGGTGGTTTTGCTTCAGCGCTTTCAATTTCTTTTATTTATTTTACGGATGATTTGATTTATTTTGTTTTCCATTTTTTCTTTTTCGTTTCTAAACGTGGGTCTTAATCTTGTTTTATTGACTCAAGTAATGTACCTTATAAAGAGTCAAGTGACTCTCTCCAGAATTGACACTTGTCCATTCCTTTATTGATTAAAATATATATATTTTTTTTTCATTTTTACTCAATAAATTCAAGATTAAAAAAAATCTTAATAACTTAAAAAACTTTACAACTTCTATTCAACCAAGTACCACATTCTATCTAATTTAAAAATATATAAAAAATCTTTTCAATTTACTTACAATATTTTTTTGCCAAATTCGTTGTCACACATTCTATCTAACTTACTTACTTATTGGTTAATATATATATATATATATATATATATATATATATATATTTTCATTTTTACTCAATAAATTCAAGATTAAAAAAATCTTAATAACTTAAAAAACTTTCCAACTTTTATTCAACCACGTACCACATTCTATCTAATTTAAAAATATATAAAAACCTTTTTAATTTACTTACAATATTTTTTTCCCAAATTCATTGTCACACATTCTATCTAACTTACTTACGCCTTTAACACAATCCTTGCCAAATTCATTGTATTTTAAAATAAAAATAAATAAATAAAACAAGTCTAAATTCATGCTATTCATATATCTAAAATGTATCTACGAAACTAAAAGACAAAATTAACTTAAAACATTTAATATATATAAAGAAAACAAATATAAATACTCAGTCAATGAATTTTACGGTAGAAAATTGTATTCTGTTAATGCGCAGAGAAGTGCACTGCCGTCTGAGACTCCTAATCCTCCGGCGAACCAGCAACAACAACAACAATCAAGAAGAAGTGACGCTAAAGTATTGTCGGAGATTGAAGACTGACTCATGAACAATTCTACCCCGATCGATCCGGTTTGCTCCTTGTCTGCTCAAGCTAATTCTACGACGACATTCCAATTTCGAAACCCTCTTTGAACGAATCCAACGAAAGGGAGAGGGACAGAACGGCGACAAGGAGAGAGAGAGAGAGTGTGTGTTCCGGCGAGAGTGAAAGGGACAGAGAACCGGCGTGAGGGAGAGGGAAAGAGGTCCGATGAGAGGGAGAGGGAGAGAGCCGGCGCGAGGAAGAGAGAAAGAGAGAGAGCCGGCGAGAGGGAGAGAGAGTTAAGGCGAGGAGGAGAGAGAGAGCCAGCGAGAGGGGAAGAGAGAGAGAGAGAGAGAATGGAGAGTGGTAAATTGTGACTGGACATGGCGACGATGAGAGCACAAGTAGTGGAGGCGTCACCGAATGCAACGTCAGAGAAAATTTGGAAAATAAAACGAGAACGTCGCATCGATGGACTGAGAAAGAGAGCGACTTCTAAGCTCGAGGAGGCGGTGCTTAATTGCAGAGACGAATCAATCCGATTAATGGTGACTCGTAGACAATCTTGCCGTTTTTAGAATCTAGCTATGAATAAAAATGGCACGCAAGCCAAAACGACTCAGCAACATATGAATACATTTTTCTTTCAACACTTATTACACGAATCTTTGTAAGACCTCTTTAGATTCTCAAATTGATAGAACATCATTTTATATATACCTGACTGGACATGGCGACGATGGGAGCACAAATAGTGGAGGTGTCATCGAATTCAACGTCGGAGAAAACTTGAGAAATAAAACGAGAACGACTGATATTCCGTGCTCTTAGATGTTCAAAAACTCTTGATGCGACCGAGTCTTTCGTATTCTTCATTATGACATGAAACTGATAACCCAATGTATGCTTACAAGCATAAATTTTACCGGATCGCGACTGAACATGGCGACGATTGGAGCACAAGTAGTGGAGGCATCACCGAATGCAACGTCGGAGAAAACTTGGGAAATAAAACGAGAACGACTGATATTTTGTGCTCTTAGATATATAAAAACTCTTAATGCGACTGAGTTTTTCATATTCTTCATTACGACATGAGGCTGATAACCCAATGTATACTTACCACTTAATTACATATTATACAATCATTTTCCCAACAACTAAACAATGTTAGGGTGAAAAAATAATATGTGCTAAACAAAATAACCTAAAAATACTTCTTTACAAAAAGAAACACCAAAAAACTTGTAAATAAAAATACCCGCACGTTAGCGCGGGGACTCACCTAGTCCAAATAAATTTTGAACGATGGGAACAAAAAATTGAACAATCCAAATAAATTTATACAATTTTTAAAGTATCCAAATAAAATCGATTATAATTATATTTGGGTTTATTTTGGTCCACCTAAGTATTACTTAAACTTAAATTACTTGATCATGAGTTAGTTTGGGTTTAATTTAGTTTTTTTGTACGAATTTGTTTGGGTTTTAATTTGATACAAAAATTCTTAACTCAGTTAACTCAAATCCCCCAACCCAACCCCACAAAATAAATTCCTATTCTATATTTTGAATTGGAATGTTCACTTTTAAGTCTCCTTCGATTTGAAATGTCCTCATACAAAATATTCCATCTATCGGCTTCGAGTCTCTCACTTGCATGATTTCACGGTATTTTTCAGACACAGCGACACATCACATGGGACGACTATACAATATAGAACATACGAATAAACATCTCAATGTAGAGAATCCGAGTTATGTCACATCTTTTGCTAGATATAATGCAAACACAAAACCGAATAATTTCTAGACCGGTCCAATCGATGGATGATATCTAAACCTTCATAGAACATTTTAGATATTCTATATGCTCAAAATATCATATTTTCCAAGTAATATCACAAAAGGTCGAATTGATACATTCCCTTTCTTTGCCTACAAATTATCTATAGCCAATTTTTTTTAATATATATATATCAGAAGCGAAACCCGTCCCTCGTCTCAATTCCTCTAAAAATATTATTTCCGTTTATCTATCAATCTATATATACTCAGTGCCGTGCTTGATGAGGAGAAGAAAGGGTCTTTACATTTAACAAACAAAAAAGAAAGGGTCTTTACCCAAGGCCACAATTTTTTGTAATTTAGGCTTATGTGTTTAGGTATGTTGTTTGAGAAGGACCAAGATTTATTTTTATGAAAAGTTCTGCATATGCTAATTTATATTATATAATAATAAGAAAGAATAATCATTAGTGAACATGATAATTAAGGAAAGAAACCCCAAATGGAATCCTCATATTAGAAAAAGTAATAATTGAAAAAATAAATAGGAGAACGAGTTGTTCACTTTTTCGTCTCTTCTCGAAATGATTCTATAAGCGTTTCGACATCTTCTAACTCGATTCCATAACCATTTTGCGTTTCAACCGCTCGTGCAGATTTTTTGAAAACAATAGAAGATTGTTATCCAAATTCTTAGATTGTTTATCGGATATTGTTAATAATTCCAGTTTCAATTGTTTCTGCACAAAGAAGCTTTTGAAAATTGAAATTAATAAAGTCTTACTTTCCATCGATTATGTCACATGAGAGGTTAAATGCTTTGGCTATCATATCTATAGAGAGGAAATTGGTTCGGCAACTCGATTATGTGAGTTTGGTGAATGATTTTTTAGGGAAAAAAAGAAGAAAAGTTAAATTTTTTATATTGGGGTATTCATTATCATTATTGTGTACATTTTAAAAAAATATTATTATTCTCTTAATTTTTTTAATAATAAAGACCACATTTTTTAAAGTCTTCCTAAGCCGCTCTGAGCCTCAGCACGACACTGTATATACTATTTGTCTATATTCTATATCGAATTGATTTGGGGCAAATTGATTTGTCTATTTTCTCAGCTTGATTTGGCCTATCATATGATCAAATCAACAAACCAATCAAGTTATCGTCTTGTATAATCTATATATGTAAAAGTAAGATTTTCTCTCTTCTCATACTGCCACATCAGCATCCCAAAAAATTAATATACATATTAAATACATATATTAATTATAAATTTGATTTTAACATTATGAAAAGAAATTGAAAAGGCATTATTCATATTCTAAATTAAACCAGAAAATAATAAACTTATATGAATATAGTTCTTTGAAATAATAACAGGTTTAATAAATTTGGTTATCATAATATATTTCAACTTTTATAAATATTTAATTAGGCTAAGTTGTATCACAAATATTATAAAAAACTAAAATATCAAACAAGTCCTAACAATTAAATAAATAAGTTAAATATGTAACTAAATTCATAAAGCAAAATATAAGTTGGCAAGTTTACATCTAATAAAGAGACAAATAAATAAAATTTAGGTATACTTAACATAATAATTGCAATTATACATAACTATGAAAAAGAGAATAAGAGCCAAAAAAAAATAAGAAACATATTAAAATTATTTACACAAAAATATAAATTAAGTTTAAAAATTTAAGATCGTTGTGTTTTGTGATATTATTTTTAACAAAAAAATAAAAAAAAATGTAACTACAACAGGAAAAGAAAATAAAAGCTTTGTATATGCGAAATATATATCATGTGATGTAAATATATTTCAATTCTCATAATAATTACCATACATTAATACAATAGTTTTCCCTAGAATTTGAAAAGACATTTACTTAATAGAAGATAGATTATATTGAATTAATCTAAAGAAATTTCAATTTAATAATTTACTTTTATCAGTTTATTTATAGATTTAGAAAAACTATAGAATTTAGTGTTTATAAATTATGGATTAGATTTATTCTAAATAAAATCAAACAAATGTTGTGACTTCAAACAATCAGTTATATATGGAAATATTTTTTAACAAAAATAAAAGAAAAATAGATTTAGGAATCACAAACATATTGCACACATAAATAGAGTTAAAAATTTTGGGGTGGGCATTTTAACCGAACCGAACCGAACCAACCGAACCAAACCGAACTCAAACCGATCCAAACCAAACCATAGTTAATATCCAACCATTTGGTTCAAGTTTTTCTCAACCCGAACGGTTCGGTTTGGTTCGGTTTAAAACCGAACCGAACCGAACCGATAAACCAATGTGTTTTTTTTTAATTAGTTAATTAATAATACTAAAAATAATAACACATATGGTGATAGTTTTATATTAATGATATAAGCCTATAATGACTCATATAAGAGATGAATAAACATTAACTTGTATAATTAACTTATATTTAAGTTATTGACTTGTTGTATATTCATTTTAGTGGCATGGAAAGACGAAACCATAATTTTTTTTTTTTTTAATTTTGATTAAGTGGAATACTTTCAGTTTGGTTTTAAAATTTTAGGGAATGTTTTTTTATGACTTCGTTTTGTTTACGTTTCGTTAGGATTTTTGTTTTTATAAGTTGATTTTTTTAAAACCGAACTAAAACCAAACCAAAGTACAACCGAACCGAACTAAACCAAACCGAACTAAACCCAAACCGAACACAAACCGAACCAAACTTATTTCGGTTGAGTTCGGCTAAAGTTTTATTCAACCCGAATTAACCGAACCGAACCGAACCCGAACCGAACCCGAAATTAAACCGAAATGCCCACCCCTAGTTAAAATCATACATGAAACACTCCAAAAATAATAACTTCACATGAAATTTTTTTTAAAAAAATATTATGCAACTTAAAAATGTAAATATCTTCCCTTTAAAATGTAAATGTCTTCATTTTAAAAAACTCAACTAATTGCATAAAATTGATCACCAAATAAAAAAAAGAGGTAAAAATGTGTACCATCCAATAAATAAACACATAGATGATCATAAATTAAAAAAAAAACAAAAACAATACACAGATCTTAAGCTGAGAGAGATAATTAAATTAATTACGAGACCAAATAAAATAAAATACCATTAGATTAAAAAAATTGTTTACCACGTCCGCGCGGATCATACCCTTTGTGATCGAAATTGAAAGTGAAATCTCACCGGCGATGGGGGAAGAGATCGGAGAAGACGAGGGTTTTAGAGCAGTGGGTAATGTTTTTTTACAGGATAATCATATTCACAAGAACTCTCTCTCTCTCTCTCTAAATATTTGTATCGACGCTCGCCCCATATTTCTTATATTTTTCCAAATTGACCCATATTATCTAAAATGTTGTCATTAGCCTATACATCTACGATGATTTTGATAGTAAATTAGTGATAGAAATTAAATCGTTTTTCAAATAAAATTAGATTTATTTTGTAGTCACCAACACTGGATCATCGAAAATGAATAATAGTAAATTCTGAACATTTTATTAGTATTCGGTTTTAGGTAAAAATAGATAAAAATACATTGACTTATTTCGAAGTATTTTTTTGTGTTAAAGTTCGGAGAATTCTAAATTCACAAAACTAACTTTCCTTTTATTAGTATTTGAAGTAACTTTCGTACTATACAAAACTAACCCTATTTCGAAGTATTTAGTTTATTAGTATTCAGTTGGGTTAAAAAATATACAATTCGCTAAATTTTAAAATGACAAAAACTTAACTCTTAAAAACCAACTAATTGAATAAATAGTCAACCAAAGAAAAAAATCAAATTGTGGATCACTCACTAAACAAATACATAAATAAACATAAAATTAAGAAAGGAAAAAAAACTTAAGAATAAACAATCCACATTTCTTAAACTAATAGAGATAAATCCATTAACAATCATACTAATAAAAATAAAATAATATTATACCAAATTTTTTTAAAACAAAATTGTGTTCATGTCCGCGCGTAACGCGGATCACACACTAATATGTTATAAATTTATTTTGTTGGACGTACCTCTTTACCAATTAAGGTTGCATTGCATATGTCAAGACAGCTATAGTCAATAATAATCAATATGTTTTCAACGAATGTGTAAATACAATATAAGTAATGTAATATATATTTTCTAATTAAACTAAATTATTGATCGATCATAAGTTAACTACAATTTCCAAGATTTATAGGCCGATAAGACTGTTACAAATGCACACATTTTAATGGTTCTAGTTGGTACATAATATAGTTCTTATATAGAAATATACAAGTGGACTTCCATGTGCAAATATGTAGAGTCACTCACAGAAGCGGTCTCCATCATTTGTCACAAATTCTATTTCCATGTGCAAATATGACTCACAGAAGCGGTTTTCAATTTGGGTTAAACTAATAAAAGACAATAAAATATTAGCAGTATAACAATTTGAAGATTATTAAACAGAAAAAAAGAAATATCTTAGAGAAAAAAGATGATTCACGCCTGTGTTCTCAGATGTTAAAAGCATTATATTCACGCATTCCAAATATATATAACCTATAAGTTACAATTTAGTGGCTCACTACAAAAAAACATGTAAATTTCCGACGAAAATTTCCGACGACATTTTTGATCAGAAAAAATCCGACGAGATTCCAACAAAATTCTGACAAAAGGACAATTTTTTTTTTGGAATTTTCTTGGAAATTTCCGACGAAAATCGTTTCCTCGAAAATTGGTAGGACATATCGTCATAATATTCTCGGAAAATTTTGACGAAATTTTTTCTCAAAAAGTTGTCCGAATTTCCTCAGAATATAGTCGGACCATTCCGACCAAACATGTTAATCAGAAATTTATCGAATATTTTGTCAAAAAATGATTGGAAATTTTATTTATTTATTTTTAATATCGTCGAAAATTTATCGGATATATCCGATGACTTTCCGACAAAATTAAATAATTAAATAAAAAAAATTGATTGTTAATAGCGCTATTCACCAACTTAAGGGTTCTACGGAAAGGATTATTGGACTTCATAGTTTAAATAATATCACATGCGTGAAACCAATTTTCTATTATACAAAAGATAACACAATATAAAAATTAAATATATAGACTAATAGGGATACAATGGAGGAGACGACGGTTCGGAGTTGAAGATGATGGTCATCGTTTTTGGGATTTAATTTCGATTTTTTTGATGATTTTACTCTGTTGGATATGGCGTTACTATAGAATCAACCACTATGGAGGGGACGAGGTTTTGGAGTGAAATATGCAATCTCTTTGTTGTATTGCGACATTCGTATAGTTGTTGAAAATTGACAATCTTAAATTTTTTTCTATCGAAAAAATCAATAAATTGAGTTCTTTTTTGAAGAATATTTTTAGCTTTTCCTTGTGAATGTGTCAATGACATACAACATAAAAAATAATGGATCATAGCCAAAGAAAATTGTATCAGATCAAATATGATTATGAGGAAAGAAAGTGTGAACACTTGAGCAAAATAAATTCGGAGAAAAAAATCATTAAAATCCATTTTCGTTGTTTTATTGCTTTGTTTTGTTTTTTATTATTATTTTTTATGTAACTTGATTTTCATATTAATAAAGATAGATGTAAAAAAAAAAAAACTAATAGGGATACAAGATACTAAATGTCTCACGGAATATTTTAATGTGAATAAGATTTCCCTTTAGTTCCTTAAAATAGTAAGTTGGATTCCAAGTCATAACCAACCATTCAACAAAGCACGAAGAAAAATATAAAAAAAATTCAACAAAGCACTAATTTTTTTTTGGTTCAGTCTTCGCCACCTAATTAATTATTTTAAATTAATAACTATGTCGAGTTTTATTGAAGAATCAGAACGCATTAGGTTCGCCACACGAATGACAAAAAGTTCATTTTCTTTTGGCAGTTTGCGAAATCATCTGGGTTTGTTGAAACCATTTAATTTTTCGGAAGAACAGAAATTATATATTAATTGAAGGACACCACCAATTTAGAATATATACCTCATTTTTCTTTCGCAAAGATCAATTGTTCAAAGATATTTCAACGTGCCATGTCTTTTTCTTTTCTCGAATGTATGAATCATATCTTATGTTGTAAGAGTATCCCATAAATAACCTATGACCCTTTTCTCTTTATGACGTTAGAGCTAACTAGTTTTGCACGAGGAAACAAAAAAAACTAGTTGTGAGATTTTTTTTTCTTTTCATTTTCTATTATGAATGTTTTGTTCTTGCGAATCTAAGCTTAATGGTATACAAATGATGATTCTTTACGTATGTTTGAAAATGATGATTAACGTATGTCAATTTGCTAATATTTTATCAAAAGCTATTTATAAATCTACAAAAAATATATACAAATAAAAGCTAATTATATATATATATATATATATATCTACATAAATTAATATAGAAGAAATTTCTCAGGTTATCCGGGTCCAACCATGAGAAACTTATTCCCCCATTCATAACCATAAGTTTTTTGTTTATTATTATTTTTATAACCATAAGTTAAATTTGTGCAATTCAACGATTTAATATTTCTCTTAAAAATAATACCAACCGCTTTTATACTTTTAAGTTTAACTCATTACCATTATACATAATTACATATGCCTTCTCCTTCATCGTTTTTAATTTATCAAAATTAACCATTTACGCTGACGCTCATTTATTACAAATCCTACAAACCACAATATGTTGATACAAGTTACAAACAAAAATCGTTGGTATGCTAACTTGGGCTGCCCAATATATATATGGTCTATATATTTGGAATGCGTGAAACAAAAATCCTACAAACCACAATTATGTAATTCCTTCAAGTTGGGCATGTGCGAATATACAACGATTCATATGTTATAATATACGCACATTCCATATATGTATATATATATAATGTCTATTTTATGCAATAATGCTATTGTGGGGCTAATTAATTCTCCTATCTCCACAGGTTTAATATGATATAAATTTGCTTAATTTCATTAAGTTTAGCAATTTCGTGATTAAAACCCATCAAAGAGAAAGTGCTTCATCCGTTCCATAAAAGTCATAGAATATAGTTTTTTTTTTAAAAGAATGCACTTGAACAGATTCATTCAAAAAAAATATTTACATTTGACCTGATACTTATCTATTATCTAATAATGGATCATACTAAATTTTAAAAAACACAGTGTTGCTAATTATAATACAAGTAAAACAAAAATATCCAATTACTAATTTCAAAAGTATATCAAAATTTCTTATTACTGGAACATATGTTTTTTTTTTTTGTAATAAACTGGAACATATGTTAAACGTAATTATTTCTGGTTAATTCTTGAAGAACCTTAGGATGATTTTTTCCCTATCATTACTAATTGATAATTTTGGAAGAATTTGAGAAAAGCTAATAATTGTTTTCTAAAAACAAATTTATTTATAATATCTTTGGATTTCAATAAGTCGACATAAATTCCAGATTAGATTAGGTTATAGTTTTTTAATATGCCCAAAATAAAATCACCAAGATACTACAATTCCATGAAAATAGCTATACTGTTTTAATATAAGCACGAGCTTATTGGAAAATTTTTTTATACACATTACAAAAAATAAAACAGATTTTAAGATAATTTTTAAAATTCATACTGCCTTTAATAACGGTAGTTCTTGATGCAGTTAATGGGCTGATACATTTATGCAATGTTGGTTTAGGTCACAATCACCTAATTACCTGCTTCCCATTAACTGTGTGAGGACTTTATTTTGTGTCAACAACCATGGCTTACCCTTATTCCATTGGGTTTTAAGTTAAGTTAGGTTTGTTTTGTAAGTAACTACTCCCTCCGTTTCAAAAATAATGTCATTCTAACATTTTTTTTTTTTACATAAAGAGTGTCAATTTGTATTTTCAATGCAAATTTTTTTATTAAAAATCCAGTTTTAACCCTAGTGTTTTAATGTATTAATTAGAAAGAGAATTTTTTTAGTGTATTAATAAAGGGTAAAATAGAATTTTTATTAGTTTTCTTAATTTGTGTGAAAATTGTCAGAATGACATTCTTTTTGAAACATATGGAGTATTAATTACGCTGTATTATGTGTTTTTCCAATTTATAAGAAAACATCTAACCAAAAGAAAACAGGTAAATTTTAAAATTAAATAAAAAAACTATACAATATTTGGTCAAAAAAATTCGGATTAAATTATTCATCTAAGTGATCAAACTAAAGCCATTAAGAGTTGCATCCAGGCCTCTAAAATGAAAAAGAAAAAAAAAAACTAAATCCATTTTTTAAGAAAAGAAAGAAAACAAAAATTCCCCTTGGTACAAGAATCGAGTCACGATCTTTCCTTATAAATAGATAGACATCAAAGCCTTCCACATCTCATCCCATTAAAACTTCTTACTATCTTCTTTTGAAAATCTTTATCAATGATTCATCAAACTATGATGAACATTTTCAATGTGTCCTTGCTTTGTGTATTTGCACTCTTTTCGCGTATGTTTTGTCTGATAGTCCCGAAGCAATGAGAGATCTCGTGACAAACTTTCCTGGCCAACCAAAAGTGAGCTTCAGACATTACGCCGGTTATGTCACCGTCAATGAAACCAATGGGAGGGCTTTGTTTTATTGGTTCTTCGAGGCTATGAATCAACCAAACGTGAAGCCTTTAGTACTTTGGCTTAATGGAGGTAATCAAACGCACATTTTGACTTATGAGGAAACATAATTATGCTAATTTCACATAATTTTAATTATAAATATTTTTCATTAATTATAACTATATACTAATACATATAGGTCCTGGATGTTCTTCTGTGGGATACGGAGCAACACAAGAGATTGGTCCATTTCTTGTGGATAACAAAGGAAACAGTATTAAGTTTAATCCCTACGCATGGAACAAAGGTATATTAAAATATCATATTTATTTATTTTCATCATCATCATAATCAACCCTATGTATTAGAGTATCTGCAACCGTTCAGAACCTCATTAGGTATCTAAAGAATAAAATATTAATATTTTGATATAATATAATTATATAATTAAATTTTAATTTTAAAACAAAAAATAAACTAATGAAAAATAGACAAGTGACAAAGAAGGTTCTTATGTGCATCCGATCACTTCTCCCTCTTGCTTTTTTATTTATTTGATTATTTTAATGCTGAAATATCTTGTAAAATACTACCGTTGGAGATGCTCTTATATGTTGGAGGTGGGCCTAGCACCCCCAATTAGTTAGGCCCATCTTAGGAAAGGCCGCTCTTCAGCACGGTAGCCGGACTTAATGTCACCGACCTGCAAGACCGCTCTTCAGCTCGGTAGCCGACCTGAAAGCAACGTACCCCGGGCCCGCGCTGATGCCCCGCCAGAACAGGGAGTGTCAGAAGAATAGGCGAGTGGGAGTTGGTAAGGCAGTACCCTACCCGCGTAGGGATGTGCCTTCGGCCCGACGTCCCACCAACTCTACAGAGCTGACAAGGGCAGGAAGGAGCAGGTGGAGCAGAGTTGGTAAAACAGTGCACTGCTCTGCAACACGCCACGCCGAGCTCATCATGACCTCTCTCCTCGAAAGCCGGGACACGCCTCCTAGGCCACCTTACCCGCAAAAGAGGCCGCAGGCGACACGTGGCCCGAGATCCCGGGGAGCAGGAAGCCGACCCCGACTATATATACCCCTCATATGTCATTAATGAAAGGCTCAAGGGGATTTCTACTCTAGAACAGACTATAAGCTACCCGACCTCTCTCTTTGTAGCAAGACAACACTTTAGAACGCCGAACTGGACGTCCTTCGGAACCAGTTCGTAATTCTAAAGCGTTTACTTCTCTCTCATCAATAAAGCGAAACACGGCCCCGGCCTACTCATATTTCTCCCGACCTGTCTTAAACGTGGTTAAATTGCTCTATTAACGAAAATCTCACCTCCCATCTCCTAATCATTCGTTAAACACACTTAGTGGTCCACGGGATCAACAATTGGCGCTAGAAGGAGGGGTTTGAGGATTTTTCTACACGCAAAGAGTAGCTCGGCAAATGTCGGGAACATCGCCCTCATCTCCGAACAACTCCATACAGATAAGTGCCAAGCTTATTTTTATTTTTTAATTTTTTCATTCTCCTTGAGCCGAGCTCATCTCGCAAACACTCGACAAGATAAGTACCGAGCCTAGCCTCGTACTTAAGCTTAAGAGTCAGCAAAGCCGAGCTCATCTCGCAAACACTCGACAAGATAAGTACCGAGCCTAGCCTCGTACTTAAGCTTAAGAGTCAGCAAAGCCGAGCTCATCTCGCAAACACTCGACAAGATAAGTACCGAGCCTAGCCTCGTACTTAAGCTTAAGAGTCAGCAAAGCCGAGCTCATCTCGCAAACACTCGACAAGATAAGTGCCGAGCCCAGCCTCGTACTTAAGCTTAAGAGTCAGCAAAGCCGAGCTCATCTCGCAAACAACACGATCAACAAGTGCCGAGCCTAGTCTCGCACTTGCACATAAAATTTTTAACTCTAATCAAGTTCAACCTTACTTGCAGGTTAAAATATATCGAGCAATGACTTGTTTCGTCCGCCGACTTCGACACTCACTCGCCGAACTTGGGGGAGGGCTATTGTGGGTGTGGTGATGAGCACACCCCTTTTTTTAGCCCATTCCAAAGCAAAAGGCCCAACACCAAAGGCCCAACATCCACTATGCAGATACGGTTACTGTTCCCGACCTGCTCCGCACTGTTCACGACGTGCCGGTACTGTTTACGACCTGCCGGTTACTGTTCCCGACCTGCTCCGCACTGTTCATGACGTGCCGGTACTGTTCACGACCTGCCGGTTACTGTTCACGACCTGCTCGGCACTGTTCACGACGTGACGGGTACTGTTCACGACGTGACGGGTACTGTTCACGAACCATCACGTCGTCCCTAAAAACCGGAGAGCTGTCTGCTCAACTCCCACTATAAATACCCCCTTTGGTATTCATTATGAAGACACACAAAAAAAACTCTGATCCTCTCTCTCTAAATAACTTTCCCTCTCTAAAAGGAGCTCTCGGCAGCTCTCGGCAGCTCTCCCAGCTCGGCAGCTCGGTAGTTCACCAGCTCGGCAGCTCGGCAGTTCTCCCAGCTCGGCAGCTCTCCCAGCTCGGCCGCTCGGCAGCTCTCCCAGCTCGGCAGCTCGGCAGCTCTCCCAGCTCGGCAGCTCGGCAGCTCTCCCAGCTCGGCAGCTCGGCAGCTCTCCCAGCTCGGCAGCTCGGCAGCTCTCCCAGCTCGGCAGCTCGGCAGCTCTCCCAGCTCGACAGTTCTCCCAGCTCGGCAGCTCGGCAGTTCACCAGCTCGGCAGCTCGGCAGTTCTCCCAGCTCGGCAGTTCTCCCAGCTCGGCAGCTCGGCAGCTCTCCCAGCTCGGCAGCTCGGCAGCTCGGCAGCTCTCCCAGCTCGACAGTTCTCCCAGCTCGGCAGCTCTCCCAGCTCGGCAGCTCTCCCAGCTCTCCGCTCTCTGCAGCTCTCCCAGCTCTCCACAGCTCTCCCGAGCTCCCAGCTCTCCCGACCTGACGACCGGACGACCTCCCAGCTCCCCAGATCTCTCCTACCCGCCTCAACAACGAACTACGAATGGCTTGATCCCCAACCCGGGGTACGTAGGCAGCCCTCCGGGCACAGCTATAAATCACCTCCTCCCCCTCATTTGCCGACCGGAACGCAACCGGCTCTATCTTAACAGAAAATCCCCGAACCTCCCCGATACAAATTGATTTGTAGGAGACGTGCTCATACCCGTTCCAACAATTGGCGCCCGGTTCCACCCTCAGCTTGGCCAACACCGCGACCGCCAGAGGATCTAACCACCGTCTTCGGCCGGAGACGGGTCCCCGGGAGCAACGGGGCGGCCCCCGAAGTCGAGGGGGCCAACTGTTCCCCACTGTCTGCCCCTTGTCGCGGAGAAGAGGCATGCTCGGAGTCACCAGCGGAGGAACTCGGAGAATCGTTACCGCCACCACGGGACGCCGATTCTTCGCTCGACTCAACTCTGATACCGTCTAACATCGGAGCCATTGCACGGAGAGGAGGAGATCGAAAAGACAGGAAGAAAGTAGGAAGAGAAGAAGGAAATCGGAGAAAGGAGGTTACCTTAGGAGTATGCGCAGAAGGTTTTAACAGTAGGATGAAGAAGGATTAAATAGAGGAAGGGGGACAGTGAAGCGACGCCTGGACACGTGTCAAAAGAAGCACGGCTGCCCAAAAAACCTAATGATGACGTCTCTTCGTTTCCCCACGCCAAAAAGCAAAGGACGCCTCGATAAACGCGAAGCGTCTTTTACACGCCGCGCGTGGGCAGTCCACGCGAAAAACGAAGCGTCCTTTGTCGTCCCACGTGGTGAGCACGCGCCAACCTCCTACGGGTTTTTCGGAAAAGGTAAACACAGTTGAGCCCGGAAGGACCGTCCTAAGATGCGCCGAACTAACATTAGATCAACTTCGGCACCCTCACTTCGCCTCGCGATACCGAACTGGGGGAGGGCCTATTGTTGGAGGTGGGCCTAGCACCCCCAATTAGTTAGGCCCATCTTAGGAAAGGCCGCTCTTCAGCACGGTAGCCGGACTTAATGTCACCGACCTGCAAGACCGCTCTTCAGCTCGGTAGCCGACCTGAAAGCAACGTACCCCGGGCCCGCGCTGATGCCCCGCCAGAACAGGGAGTGTCAGAAGAATAGGCGAGTGGGAGTTGGTAAGGCAGTACCCTACCCGCGTAGGGATGTGCCTTCGGCCCGACGTCCCACCAACTCTACAGAGCTGACAAGGGCAGGAAGGAGCAGGTGGAGCAGAGTTGGTAAAACAGTGCACTGCTCTGCAACACGCCACGCCGAGCTCATCATGACCTCTCTCCTCGAAAGCCGGGACACGCCTCCTAGGCCACCTTACCCGCAAAAGAGGCCGCAGGCGACACGTGGCCCGAGATCCCGGGGAGCAGGAAGCCGACCCCGACTATATATACCCCTCATATGTCATTAATGAAAGGCTCAAGGGGATTTCTACTCTAGAACAGACTATAAGCTACCCGACCTCTCTCTTTGTAGCAAGACAACACTTTAGAACGCCGAACTGGACGTCCTTCGGAACCAGTTCGTAATTCTAAAGCGTTTACTTCTCTCTCATCAATAAAGCGAAACACGGCCCCGGCCTACTCATATTTCTCCCGACCTGTCTTAAACGTGGTTAAATTGCTCTATTAACGAAAATCTCACCTCCCATCTCCTAATCATTCGTTAAACACACTTAGTGGTCCACGGGATCAACATTATATATATATACAAGAAATTAAATTGGTTAACTTTGGTGATGCAGAGGGCAACGTACTATTTCTTGAATCTCCTGCTGGTGTTGGGTTTTCGTACTCAAACACAGGTAGTGATTATGGAAAACTTGGCGATGACTTTACAGGTAATAATATATTTATAATGAAATTATATCTATGTATTTTGACGTCGATTGATTGTTTTTATTTACAATCAACAGCGAGAGACTCATACGCTTTTCTCCAAAAGTGGTTCCAGAGATTCCCTGCTTACAAAGAAAACAAATTCTTTATCGCAGGAGAGAGCTATGCAGGTTTTAATTTTAATTTAAAATAAACATTATATTATACCTCATCTAGGGTTCTGATTTGTGTTTTTCTTCTAAATATATATACAATCACTAATGTACAGGAAAATACGTACCAGAGCTTGCAGAGGTTATTTATGACAAAAACAAGGAACACAAGAACAACTTGTCACTTCACATTAATCTGAAGGGTATTTTGGTAATTACCACGTTTGATTCTCATAAACAAAAAAAAAACATGTAGATTCTCTCTATCCTCAAAAGCATTTTAGTGTGTTTGATTCTCATTGTACATATTTCGGTACCCGATCTATAGAGATCTGATAAACCTGATGTCTGAATCTCATATATGGTATATAACACTACACATAAACCATCGTACATTTTCCAATTGTTTGTAGTAAACATGTTTGATTCTCATAAAAACTAAACAAACACAAAGTACCTGCATTGTCCCATTTTCCATTCAAGACATGATAGTAATTGCTTATTTACTTATGGACGTACGCAGCTTGGAAATCCATTGACAGCGTACGCAGAAGATTGGACAGGATGGGTGGATTATGCATGGAGCCATGCAGTGATATCGGACGAGACGTATAGAACCATTAAAAGAAGTTGCAATTTCAGTAGTAGTACTACTTGGGAGGTTAAAGAATGCAAAGACGGCGTAGACGAAATACTCAAACAGTACAAAGAGATCGATCAATTTAGCCTCTATACTCCTATCTGCATCCACCATTCATCAATACTTGATTCCTACGCCAGTTCCAAGACGGTAAAACTAATTATAATAACACATTAATCGTGTGTTTTACGACCACAACTTATTACCTGAAACACTTAAACAGATACCGAGGCTTTTCGATGGATTTGACCCGTGTTTGGATGATTACTCAAGAGTATTCTACAACAGAGCTGATGTTCAGAAGTCTCTTCACGCAACTGATGGTGTTCATCTCAAGAACTGGACCATTTGCAAGTATTATTTCCTCTCTTTTTTTGGGGATAATTTATGATAAATTTTATCTAAATTCATATGTTTTTTTTTTGGGGATAAACTGTGAATTTTATTTACCAAAAAATTGGAACGGTTTTTTTACAATCTGTTCGGCGGAGGAGCTAAGAAGTTATAAAAGATCCAAAAAAAAAAAAAAAAACCTAGATGATAACTAGTGAAAGAATTCGATCCAAATTAACTAAAAAAACTACTCAAAAGTGAACCGATTCATCTGTTTTTTTCTTTTCTTTTCCCGAGGAACAGCACTGATATTCTTAGTCACTGGAACTGGACTGATTCAAAGCCATCGGTTCTGCCTATATATAAGAAACTCATAGCCGGAGGATTTAGAGTTTGGGTTTAAAGGTAAATTTTCGGCAAACAAGACTTTCAAAAAATATTAATTATTTAATTTTTATCCATTTGATACTTCAAATTCAATAAGAACATATGCGAGGCTTAAAACATACATTTAAAACATGGTTGCTTCCCACCCAAGCAAACTGTTTTATCCATGCATGTATTTTCCTTTGATCATATAACGATAATTAACTTAACCCTACTTATTATTCTCCTCGGTGGTGATTCAGTGGCGATACTGACGGAAGAGTTCCGGTACTCTCAACAAGGTATTGGATAAATAAACTGGAACTACCAATCAAGACAACTTGGAGGCCATGGTACCACGAGAAACAGGTCACAATCGATCATCACATTTCAAAATATTACTAATTAATCGATGTCATTTCATACTAATATTTGTTTATGAAGCGCGGTTAATTAATAGAATGTTGTTAATTTATGTATGATAATTAGGTAAGTGGATGGTTTCAAGAGTACGAAGGTCTAACATTCGCAACGTTCAAAGGAGCAGAACATGATGTGCCTTCCTTCAAGCCTAGCGAATCCCTCGCCTTTCTGCCTTCCTTAACGGAGTTCCTCCTCCTTCTTCGCGACAGAGCTAGCTCGAAGCAATTTTAAAATACTGACGAATTTAAAATAGAAAAAACGATATTCAGATAATGATCGCATTACAGTATATCGATAAATATACTATATATTTAGGTTTGTATGTTACCTTTTCGTTTACGGTAGGGTAAATTATAAACTTATGTAGTGCTAGCACACCTGCTATATGTACGAAACTCATTTCAACCACGTTTATGATTATTATTAATAACATAAATACTTATATGTGTACCAAAATAAAAAATATTTATATATATGTATATATATAGCATTTTTTATATGAATGTAAATTACATTAAAGAATAAAGAGGTTGTAAATAATTACAAAGACGCTTAACCAGCCAAAAGACATACATACCCTTGCCAAAAAAAAAAATAAAAAAAAAATAAGGTAGACTAGAAATGTACATAACCGATAAAAGATTATCCAGAGAGCCAGATTTGCATATATATATATATATTGATAAATATATATAGCATGCATATATATTTATCAATATATATCATGCATATATACTAATAATATATATGTATATCATATATTGATAATAAAATAGTATTGTAAATTATAAAGCCTTATTGTAGAAGCAAACTCTATGCCTTTTTATTTTCATTTAAATTGACTAATAAATAAAATAGTTGCTAAATCTCTCACACTCATCTCTATAATATTATTTAAGAAGATATTTTTGAAAATTAATTTTTTTTTGTAAGTTATTACATGAAATGCCATTACAAATAACAAATAATAATGAAAATGATATAATTGTCTTTTACAATTAGTGATAATAATATAAAAAATGTTTATTTTGTATTAAAGATGTTATCTACTATATATTTTTAAATAATAATCAATCTATATATATTCAAAGAAAAAAATATATTCAAAATCTTGATATATTTTTCACTATAGTTTATTATATTTTATTTAAATTTATATCAAAATAAAAGGTGAAAATATTTTACTAATTTTATCAAAAGTTAGACACAAGAAAATTGATTTTCTTAAGAGTTCGTGAACTAAACACAAAACTAGAGTCATTAAACGGTGCATAATAAAGTTATGTTTTCAAGATTATAGGTTTTACAGGTTAGCCCGAATAATATTTTAGTAACTGCAAAAACGGTTTAAATAAACAAATTATTTCGTTTGACAACTATATCTATAGTCATGAGTTAGATATATTATAAAATTCAAATAAAAACAATTTTTTTAAAATTTCAAAAGAATTTCTTTTAAAAAAATTACCCCACACTAATTATAACACGAGTTAAATCCTAGTACACATACATTTTCTGAACTTTCCACACAAATTGAAGAACAATTTGACCCAGCCACCAAGAGAGACCATACTCAACACGTCAATTCCTCACACCATTTTTTTGTAGTCCATGACCACTAGACATTCCTTTATATTGATGCTTGTTTTGTATCTCTAGCTTGACAAAGAATAGATTTGGAAAGTTTCAAGGGCGTGTTTAACGTCACTAGTTTAACGGTTGCTTCCTCATTCTTATTCAAAATTGGAGGAAAGTTTTTTCTCCTCACTCCCGGGAGATGTATGATCTAGTTTTTAAATTCTGTGTGTTGTTCTTATATTTGGATTTAGGTATCTTAGTGAAATTTTCATGCGGCCGTACTATTCGGTGTTTGATTATCAGGATTGTTGAGATTTGATTCTTTCTTGATGATCACGGAATTGAGCAATAAGTAAGAGATACATAGAATTAACGAGTTCAGATCACGGTGTGTGATCCTACGTCTCGGCCTGGAGTTTTCCAGTAATCGACTATCACCACGGATTACAAAAAATTAGGGTTCCTCACAATCTCTCTAAGAACAAGAAATATCTCTTTAGTTTCTCTCTAGAATATCTAGGATACATGAAACCCTCACACATTCCTGTCTTTATATAGACTAGGGCAATTACAAAGTTAAAACAATTTAAACATAAACCAAAGTCCAATAGGAAAAACACATTCCTAATAAATGACTAACCCAAGTCGCGGGCCTAGTTAATACTCATGATTTTCATCACCAAAGCCCAACAAACTCTACCTTGATGACAATCATTTCCGAGTATAACTTCTTTATCTTTGCATTCATGTGCCGCTCCAGACAGTCCAGCACCTTAGTGCTCTTCTAAGTTGAGAAAACTCAAAGCCTTCTCAAACTTATCTACATGAAGTACCTTTGTCAGCATATCAGCTGGATTCCTCTCAGTAGGGATATTCGACAGCTTCACTTCACCGGAAGCAACAATATCCCTGATGAAATGCATCCTCCTGTTGATATGCTTCGTCCTCTCATGATGAACGTTGTTCTTGGCTAAACTCAAGGCACTCTGAGAATCACACCAGATCTCTACCGTGTCTTGTTTGAATCTGAACTCCTCAGTCAAACCTTTTAGCCAGATAGCTTCTTTCACAGCTTCCACCAACGCCATATACTCTGCCTCAGTTGTAGACAGCGCGAAGACATGTTGAAGACTCGATTTCCAGTTTATAGCCGTCCCACCAGCAGTGAAGACATAACCTGAAATCGATATACTTCTGTCCATATCCGATACAAAGTCAGAATCACAGAAACCTTCAACCTTAAAATCTTTTGTCTTCCTGAACACAATATTTCGATCTTGGGCACCTTTAAAATACCTTAGCACCCATTTCACAGCAGTCCAATGTATCATGCTTGGCTTACTCATGAACCTACTAACCAAGCCAACCGCATACGCGAGATCACACCTAGTTCCTAACATCGCATACATGATACTCCCAATAGCATTTGAGTATGGAATATCATCCAAAATTGTCTATGCTTCATCATCTTTCACAGCAGACAACAAGAAGTGCGAACCGATAGGTGTGGAAACTGATCTAGCTTCATCCATATTGAATACATGCATAATCTTCTTGATGTAACCAGATTGAGACAAGGTGAGAACTCCACCTTCACGATCCCTCTCAATATCCATCCGAAGAATCCTTCTTGCAACTCCTAGATCTTTCATTTCAAATCTACGGCTCAACAAATCTTTCACAATCTGTATCTCCTTTATATCCTTTGAAGCAATTAGCATGTCATCAACATATAGGAGTAGGTAGATTAAACAATTACATTTGCTCTCCTTTATGTAAACACAGTGATAGAACTCACTCCTTTTGAATCCATGACTTACCACAAATTGATCAAAGCACTTGTTCCTTTGCCTTGGACCTTGCTTAAGTCCATACAACGCCGTTTCCAACAAGCAAACGTTGTCCTCTTTTCCTTTAACCACAAAACCTTCAGGCTGCTCCATATAGATCTCCTCTTCAAGTAAACCATGAAGAAACACAGTCTTGACATCAAGCTGTTCTAATTCCAGATCCATATTTACTGTAACCGATAGAAGAAACCTGATAGAAACATGCTTCACAGCCAGTGCAAACACTTCTTGATAGTCAATACCTTCTTTCTGAGAATAACCCTTGGCTACCAATCTAGCTTTATATCTCGGTTCTTCTACCCCTGGGATACCCAACTTCAACTTGTAAACCCATTTGCAACCAATCACTTTTCTACCTTTTGGTATTTTAACCAACCTCCAAGTCTTATTCTTATCTAGAGAACTCTTCTCTTCAACCATACCTCAATTCCAAAAAACTTTATCCTTGCTTTCAACAGCTTCCTGATAGTCTCTAGGTTCTTCAGAACTCATCTCGACAGCAGCGATTAAGGCGAAACTCGCTAAATCGTAATCATCAAGATGTTCAGGTCGCCTTGTTGCTCGTTTAGACCTGTTTCGATCTAACTCCCAATCTTCTAGAGGTACATCATCAGTTTCCTGATCTCTAACAGCTCAACCTGAAGATCCAAATTGCCCATTGTCTTCAGTAACAGAAGTTGTCGCATCTGCTCCTCCTCGGTGTCGATCGATACTCGGGATGGCATCGATCGACAACACCTCAGAAGGCTCACGAGACTTTTCTTTTTCGTGTCCGTGTCGATCGATAATCGGGATGGTATCGATCGATACACTCTCAGAAGTCGGGCTCCTCTGTGTAGTTTCTTCCACAGAAACTCTATTCCTCAAGTATTTGAATATTGTATCTTCCACAAAGACCAAATTCCTGCTAATCACACATCTTGATTCATCCAGGAGCCATACCTTGTACCCTTTGACTCCCTCCGGATAGCTTATAAAAATTTCCTTCATAGCTCTTGGTCTTAACTTCCCTTGATCTACATGAACATAGACCAATGACCCAAATCTTCTCATGTGTCCATAACCCGACTTTCTTCCCAGCCAAAGTTCCTCAGGAATACTGCCATCTAAGGCCGATGATGGGATTCTATTAATTTGGTACACAACTGTGCTAACCTCCTCAGCCCAAAATTCTTCACCTAAGCCACTTTCATCCAGTATACAATGCACCTTCTCCATTATTGTTCGGTTCATTCGTTCCGCAACTCCATTTTTCTGTAGAGTATATGCACAAGTCATGTGCCTCTCAATCCCATGCTGCTTGCAAATCCCGTCGAAGTCTTTGTTCACAAACTCCAACCCATTATCTGTTCTCAGATATTTCACTTTCTTGTTTACCTGATTCTCAAACAGTTTCTTCCATTCACAGAACTTTGTGAAAGCTTCAATCTTAACAGACAAGAAGAACACCCACACCTTTCTAGTGTAATCATCAATGATAGACAGGAAATACTGCTTACCAGAGATACTTGGAGTGACCGATGGAGATCTCCAAAGATCTGAGTGAACATATTTCAGCGCTTCTCCTGAATTGTGTTTCCCAATGTTGAAGCTCAGTCTCTTGGTCTTCCCCATTACACAACTCTCACAGAAATCCATCTCCCCAATCATAATCTTGTCAATGATGCCCATTTTTACCAAGATCATCAGATTCTTCATGCTCATGTGTCCCAACCTTCTATGCCATAAAGCCGTCTCGTCTTTGGCTGGTTTCCTGGTAACACATATGTTTGACTGTCCTACCATAGTCTCTCCATCAAGCAGATACAAAGAACCACATAGAGTGCCTTGAAGACCCATCTTCCCATTCTTATAGAACCTTATTTTTCCTTTGCCTCCAGCATGATCAAACCCAAACTTATCCAATGTACTTGTAGATATTAAATTTCTCTTCAGCTTAGGAATATACCTGACATTCGTCAATGTCTTCACCGTGCCACCACATGCTTTTATATTGATGGAACCTATTCCTTTAACATTAACAGAATAGTCATCCCCCAGTAGCACTTGTCCAGAGTTGAGCTCCTCAAATGTATCAAACCAATCTCTCCTTGAGGTCATGTGATATGAACAACCCGAATCAATCACCCACCTCTCTAGATGCCAATTTTCCGAGACTGATAACGCATCAACTCCTGCTGATTTTTCGATGACAACCGCTGCTATGGCATCTTCATCGTCGCCACCTTTCCGCTTCTTCCAAGCATAGTAATCAGCCTTCACATGTCCTTCCTTCTTGCAGAACCAGCATGTGACTTTTGTTCCCGATTTCGACCTGCTTCTGCCTCGATTCCCAGAATTTCGTTGATCCCTATTTTGCTGTCTCCCACGAGCCACATACGCTTCACCAGTGCTTTGTGAAGTCGATATTCCCTTAGCTTTAAGCTCAGTTTTCTTCGATTTCGCTGCATTCACCACATCTTCAATAGAGATGGACTCTCTACCATATTTCAATGTCTCCTTCATGGAGTCATATTGAGGTGGCAAGGAACTGAGTAGTAGAATTGCCTGCACTTCATCCGCAACTGTAACCTTTACACTAGCCAACTCCGAAATAGTCTTCAAGTAGTCATCGACGTTTTGATCGATTGACTTAGACACATCCATCTTAAATGTATAGAATTTATACAAAAGATGAATCCGACTCGGTAGAGTCTTGGTGTTGTATAATCTCTCCAGTGCTGCCCAAAGATCACATGCTGTTGTGCACTCCTCTGTTTTCCTGAGGACATGATCTCCTAGATGGAGTGTCAAAATATCAATAGCATTCTCTGCTCGCTCCCCTTTCTTGACTTGTTCTGCTTTAAGTCTATGTTCGAAATCCTCCGCTGATTCATCCTTCTTGATAACCAGCTTATCCGGCTCAGTGGTCGGTGTTATTAGCTCGCCTTTCAACCCCTGAAGATTCATGTGAGCTAACATCCTTCTCTTCCACATAGAGAAATCACCTTGTCCGTCGAAGATGGCTATCCTCACATTCGACTTCTTTTCTGAAGACATCTCGATCAAACGAACTTCTTAACACGCTTCTGCTACCGTATCGATCGATACAAGATGGAGTGTTGATCGATACCAAATTTTTCTTCGTCTTTCTGCGAACACGTAACATACGTATCGATCGATACCAGGAAGGGTGTCGGTCGATACCTGATCGATCTGCGCGATCTTCTTCTTCGCGCTGCAAACAACTTTTTCTCCCAGGCTGTCAGATTGAAACCCTAAACCGATTGATATCTTGATTCCAGCTTTCAATCCAGATCTTAAACCTAGATCCCTGCAGAACTTCTCTGTCCAATTGCTCCCAAACCTAAAACCTAGGCTCTGATACCACTTTGTAGATATTTGATCCTCTCTTGATAATCACGGAATTGAGCAATAAGTAAAAGACACAGAGAATAAACGAGTTCAGATCACGGTGTGTGACCCTACGTCTCGGCCTGGAGCTTTCCAGTAATCCACTATCACCACGGATTACAAAGAATTAGGATTCCTCACAATCTCTTTAAGAACAAGAAAGATCTCTCTAGTTTCTCTCTAGAATATCCAGGATACAGGAAACCCTCACACATGCATGTATTTATATAGACTAGGGCAATTACAAAGTTAAGACGATTTAAACCTAAACCAAAGCCCAATAAGATAAACACATCCCTAATTGACTAACCCAAGTCGCAGACTTAGTTAATACTCATGATTTTCATCACCAAAACCCGACAAGAATATTGCTATGACAACATAAGCATAGGAAAAAATATTAGTTAGTACAAAGAAAACTATTTTTTTTAATCTAGTTTAGTTGTGATGTCCTGAAGTTTTGAATCTACAAAGAAATATGAATAGCTCACTAAATATGCGGAAAACTAATTAAGTTACAGCAAATATTTATTTTGGATTTTTCCATAAATGTAGAAGATTGAGTCTAATTAACTAAATGCATAAACAAAACCAACCAGAGCATAGACGATACATAAACAATGCATAAACAAGGCAAAAATTAAGCAAAAAAAAAAGTGATAAGACCAAACAAGAAAGAAATAAGAAATAAAGAAGATATTTTTTTTTTTGATGACTAGGAGGTTCAGAGTCCGTAGGTCCGTACATTCTTCCAGGGCGAGGCCCAAACCATATAATTTAACTCTCATTTGGAGAGCAGACCCCTCCCAACGTGAATCGAACCTGTGACCTCAAAGTCTCTACGTTTTCGGTGATCCAGAAGCTTAACCACTAAGCCAACTCATCGTTGATAATAAAGAAGATTATTAATTGATGGAAACTGGAAAGCATTGATCATGATCAGTAAGATTATTGATTAGGGTATATTACTAATTGAAACAAGACACCAAAGCAATTCGTTGAGTTCATTCTCAAAACATATCACACATATTAATAGACTACACTTTTCCATAATCTTAATCCATCTACTTATTATCTACTTAAACTAAACTTTCATTTGAAATTTGGAAATCAATAAGCATTAATCACAAGTCTATTAAAGTCATTAAACACCATAAAATCATCAATTTTCATTGATTAGGTATGAAAAAATTCATGAAAAGATTGTCTTAGGAACTTCATCGAATAGATACTTACAGCATGTACAAAATATCCAAGTTCTAGATTTCGAATGATCAAGACAAATTTTGCATTAAACACATCCTAAATTATGAGAAACATGTAAATCTAGTCTTAGGAATCATGAATTATTCAATAATTAATATAATCTATCAAAGTCATGACCCGCTAACAAAACTACTCACTCATACCTAAGAACAAAGCATAAACAAAATAGATAGTGAAAGATAATGAAATAAAGGGAAATTATAGGGATTGATAAAGTAATTATCAGTATACTGATGGAAATGTTATGATCTTCATCAAGAAAGTGAGAACAAAGGAATTTAGATCCCTCTTAAGCTTAAGAAAATTAAAAGTTAGAGACCGTGAACTGGATGAACAATTCTCGTGTTCGTTAATTTGTGTTTCGAAGATAGATTATGATAATGAGGATTAAAGTTTAAATCCTAACATCCATTATGAAGAAAAATCGGAAAACACATTCGATGTGGTTCACAATATAGATATTTCTCACACCCAACAAACAAGAAAGAACAAAGAACATAACTAGATTCCCCAGAGAAAACCCCTATTCTCTCTCTAGCTCTACGAGCCGCCTCTAAGGCGCTCGGAATCCTTAGAGTCTGGATTAGGTATTCCTATTGTTAAACACTTGTATTTATAACAAAGAAACCCTTTAAACTTACTTGAGCCCAACTTGACACTAAGGCTTATACTAAGCCCAACTGTTGGTCAAAGTCGTGAGTTGACTGAAGTCTGACTTCTCACAATCTCCACCTTCAGATTCAGACAACTCTCGACTCCTCCACCTATCTTTGTTCCTTTGTCTTTCTTCCTGTTTGCTTCTTCTAGAATCTCCACCTTGATACCAGCCTGAAATCTCCTTGTGAATTGCCTTTTGAACCTTTGACTCATGGCTCTAGACTTGGCACTTTGATCTTCATGTAAACATGTCCTTCTGCAACTTGATTCACTTTGGTGTTCTTTGATTCTTTTCCTGTACACTGAGCTTAATCAAACACTCCTAGAACTGTAGGCAGCTAACCCTGAATCATACATGCTTCAGACCCGAAACAATCCCTGATTCAACACTCTCTGTTTAAACATATATGCAACTCCTGTTGTACCGGTGTTACTCCTAACAGAACATGCCATCCAACCATATTGCTGAACAGACTTTCGACACAACCACGTTCAATCATCATGCTTTACAGAACCTTGCTGACAAACCAATCACTCTTGAATCAACTGCAGAAAACCTTTGAGTCATTTATGCTTCATTTCCCTGAAACCATCTCTGACTTACCAAGACATCACTGGACCTGAACACCTCTTTGAACATCACTTTTCACCGCTGTTATTGCCTGCAGAAACCTCCTCCTAACTCCACATGGCTAAGAAGACTCTCGATACAAATATCTTTGTTCAACCTTATGTTCAAATCCCTTATGCATCAGCAGAACCATCCAACGACCAGACTCGAACTGTCACCTTTATTGAAGCTGTCTCACATCCACAACCATGTGATCCACAACCATGTAATCCACAACCATGTGATTCGCATGAGACACCAGCTTACAGCCCTTAGCACTTCATTCTATAGAATCCTTAAAGTTACTTCCTTGCTGCAAACATACCCTGCATTACATCAATATATGCAAACTCCACCTATCCTTGGCACTAGCATCTTATCCCTTAGAAATCAACCTGAATCTTCACCATATACCCATGAGCTTTATTTAGGTGTTCCTCCAACTCACTTGAACTCCTGCAAGTGAACCCTACAAAAGATTCATCCACCAGACCTCTCTAAGATGAAAATAGGTAAACCATAACTATGCTTGTTCTCTTTTTCCCAATGCAGCTTTTTATCCTCTGCATTTTGATACTTTCTTGGATCCCTCTTCAATTGCTAACACTTGCAACTGATATCCAGATGTCTTCACCACCATCAAGCAATAAAGCTCTAAAGCTTTCCTTCTAACCCCAGTTGCAACCTGATTATGCTTGAACCTGTAAACATCTCCATCTGCTCCTGGACCTTTATCCACCAACTTGAGACTAAGCCTGCAAACCAAAACTTCTCAAACCTTAACCATACCAATTTGTCTTTGACCCCAACAGATTCCTTGATCTTGTTTCATACTCATCTGCAACTCTCCTTGAACTGAATCTAAAAACCTTTTCTTAATCCTCAAATAGCCAATAACACACATACAATTGAAACTTCTAAGGCATCCCTCAGTCCCATGAATTTTCTTCCAATGACAAATTTTGAACCCTGAACACCATCTCTTGTGTTCTCCCAAAACTTCAATTCCCTGAATTTTACAGACCCTGAACAACCAGAAACAACCAATCAAAACATCACAAATTGTACTTTGTGATTCCACGGTTTGACCCTTGAGATTGAATAATCTGATTCTGATTCCAATATCTTGAATTTAACCAGAATCCCTTGGAAATAACTCCACCATAAATCAATCTCTCTGTTGCACTTTTATATCTTAACTTCTCTGGATATTTTATGTCCCATGAGCTCCTGTGCATTCTCTTTGCATGATTCGCTTCTGCAATTTTGGACAATTTCCGTTTGATTAAAACTAGACTTGTTTTAATCTCTGGCCCAACTGAAATTTTTCTCCAAAAACTTCAAAAAAATTTGGACAGGCCCATAAGGAATTGAATTTGGCCCAAAAAAATTTTCTTCATTTATGGCCCAACAGAAACAGTGAGGCCCAACTTCCATTTCCTCCCTTCTGGCCCAGCTCGAGCCCAATTGGAGAAAAAAAAACATAGCTTCTCCAATTCCTGGCCCAACAACTTTTTTTCTGGCCCAACTCAGGCCCAGTTGGGGAAAACCCTAGCTTCTCCTTCGCGTGCTTCCTCAACGCGACTCCGCCGCCGACACCGTCGATCTGCCTTGTCGCCGTCTCCAACGACATCACCGGCGACGACGCGCCTTCGCAGCCAACTCTCGACGTTGTTCTCCGCTCGTGAAGAAGATCGGCGCCTCCTTCTTCCCGATGGTGATTCTCAGCTGACGGCGCGCATCCCACAGTGGTTTCATCCGGCGTCTCTTGCTCACGCGTCTCCTTTCTCGACGGCGAGAATCTTCCCGACGACTTGACGCATGCCTTCACCGTCGACTCTGCAATTCTCGGCGAGTTCCCCGCCGAAATCCTCCTGCGACTCGACGCGCTTCTTAGCCACGGACCCTACCGCCAAAACCCCAAAGCTTCTTCTTCGGCGATTCTCCGGCACTTTACTCTGTCTTCTCCGGCAATTCCTCAGCTCCTGACCAGATTCACCTCTGTCCTATGAAGGCCTCCGGAACTTGTGACTCCACATTTGCCTCCGACCAGAACGACCCCCGGCGGTCCTCTCCTTCAGACGAGAAACCATCTCGTTTATCCTGAAGCTTCCAAAACCAGATTCACTCTCTTACATATTATTTTATTATTTAATCTGACTTAGAGTAAATCAAATTTACTTGTGTAATTGATTGCACACATTTCACCAATTATTTCAAAACCGTTCTTCCATATGAGAGCTCGTTTTTTCCGTCAAATTTATGAATCGAAGAGCCTGACGCTCTGCTACTACTTGTCAGGATTTAAGCTTTAATTCTCATTGTCTCAATATATCTTCGAAACACAAATTAACGAACACGAGAATTGTCCACCCAGTTCACGACCTCTAACCGCTACGTCTGGGGTGCATCCGAGATCCACAACATCCACTATGAAGAACAATCGGAAAATATCTCCGATGTGGTTCACAATATAGACCTCTCTCACACCCAACAAACAAGAAAGAACAAAGAACATAACTAGATTCCCCAATGAAAACCCATATTCTCTCTCTAGTTCTACGAGTCGCCTCTAAGGCGCTCGGAATCCTTGGAGTCTGGATTAGTGATATATCATGGTTTTCACCCCTTTTAGGCCATGATATAAGTCCGTTTTATAGAGTCTTTCTAATATTTTGGAGTCTTTTAGAGTTTTTTACAGGTTTTAGCACGTTTGGAGCATAATTGGAGCTTTCTGGAGCATTCTGGAGCAAAGCATAAGTTCGTGTTGCTGAGTACCCGATTTGAAGCATCAGTATCGATCGATACCCATCGCAGCAGATACGACCCGCGACTTTTCCAAGAATTTAAGAATTGCAGAATTGCCCCAGAAGACTTTATTATTTACAAGAATCCCCCAAAACGTGATTTAGGTTATATAATTAGGTTTTTCAGCCACTTTGATGACTACGCTTTTCATTACTTTGATTCTACTTTGGATTTTGGAGAGACAACTCTGAACTCCTGTTTTTATTGAATTCTTTGATGATCTATTCAATCATGTTGTTTTCATTCTCCATGTCTGAGTAGATCCACTTTAGGTTCAGGGATCTCATAAGGGTTTTCTCCGAATGCTAGGTTGATTAGCTTATTAGGATTCACCATCTGAATTAGTTCTTCGCTTTAGGTTGTGTTCAAAGCTTGTTCTAGATTAGCTGCCTAGAACATAGATTTTAGGATAATTGATTTGGCACGACAGTGCGATTAATTACCCGATAGAACCTAGGGCGAGCAAAATAATTATTCGCAAAGAATTTGGTTTAGTTGTTTTGTGAACAAATCTAACCTGATTTAAAAGCTGATTTAGACTTTATGATTCACAAAGAGATTTGGAATACTAGGAT
This sequence comes from Eutrema japonicum, assembly GCA_030161315.1. Classification (NCBI taxonomy): domain Eukaryota; kingdom Viridiplantae; phylum Streptophyta; class Magnoliopsida; order Brassicales; family Brassicaceae; genus Eutrema; species Eutrema japonicum. The sequence goes on along the minus strand of BSQW01000007.1, from coordinate 50,071,227 downwards.
TTAGATTTAGATAGTTTTCACAACGAGAGTTGGTTAGCTATATCTTAGTGATTTGAGTTCAAGAACCACGTTAAATCTGAATCCTGACTAGTTAGTTTATCTGCATTCATTGATTTTCTGAGAAATACCCTAAACCTATCTTTCTCCCAATCGAATTGCAACTTATTTAATTTAAGCATTGCTTTTTAATTACATCTTTTGGTTTAGCTTGATTCGAATCTATTTGATCTATTGTGTGATTTCTTTGAGTCCTTATGTTCGACCCATACTATACTGCAACTACTGCTTAGTACTTTTGGGGTATTAATTTGAGCATATCAAATTTGGCGCCGTTGCCGGGGACTTAATTTTACCATTAGATTTTAGCTTAGAATTTTGTCTAAATCGATGAGTATCGATCGACACCCTTGTGGTATCGGTCGATACCCGACGTGAATTTCAGTTACTTACGTTCTTGACTTTTGTGTTTCAGGTGCATGCCTCTTCGTGAAACCAGAAAGAACAAGAAAACTCCGCTAGTTGATCTGGCAAACGAGCAGCTAGCACATTTAGAACGCACAAACAGAAAGACAAAGCAAACATCAGGGATGAACAACACAGTGGTATTAAGACCTGATGAAGCTGGAGTTCTGAGAGACCAAGAGGGTCAAGTGTGCTATGAGAGAGGGCAGCGACTTGATGAAGCTGGAAACGTCATTGTCCGTCCTGCTGTTGTTGGTGAGATTGTCGCGCCAGCAGGGCGCACCAACATTGGGAACGCTGCAGCTGATCGTGGTAGAGCAATTGGAGAGTATAACAGGCTATGCTAATCGATCAGCGATTCGCCCTCCACCATATTAGAGAAATGACTTTGAGCTGAAACCTGCATACTACACTCTTGTGGGTCAGCACCCTTTTCATGGTCTTTATCATGAACATCCCATGGATCATATTGAGAAGTTCGAGGACTTGGTCACTTGCATCAAGAGTAATGGAGTGTCATACGATTACCTTTTCTGCAAGCTTTTCCCCTACTCTTTATGTGGAGATGCGACTTACTGGCTGAAGCAGTTGCCTCCTGGATCACTGACTACCTGAGAGGAAACTAAGACTGCTTTCCTGAATAATTTCTATGATGATGCACGATCTGAGGATCTGAGGAACAAGATCTTCCAGTTTTCTCAAGGCCCGACTGAAGCGTTCAAGGCTGCTTGGACGAGATTTAGATCATATCAGAGAGATTGTCCGCACCATGGGTTCACTCAGGTTAAACTGCTGGGCACTTTCTACAGAGGGGTTGATTGGAGGTACCAGATGGGTATGGATGCTGCGAGTAATGGGAACTTCAACACCAGGTATCCAGATGATGCGGTTGTGTTGATTGAGAACTTGGCGTCTAGTAATAGCACCAAGAATGCTGATTTCGAGCGGAAGAGGCAAGCTGGAGGAGTTGATGGATCGCAGATTGCTGAGGTTCATACCAAGCTGGATTTTCTGATCGGGAAGTCTAAGAAGACTGTACATTTTGCTGATGGAGTCGATAATATCGGTGGAGATGAAGTGGAGGGTGTTAACTACGTTGGTGGTTCTGGTTTTTAGGGTCAGCAATTTGGGTACAACAACAACCGAAACTTCAACAACAACAATCAGCAAGGTGGGTACAAGTTTGAGGGAAACCAATCTGGCTTTGGAGCAAATCAATTCACTCAGAAACCACTTCAGAGTAGCGATTTCACTCGCAACTATGGGGACTCTTTGTACCGAACAATATCTCCAAAGTCCACAGAGAGTAAAATGGAATCCATGCTTGAACAACTTCTTCAGGGACAGCAGAAGTTGCAAGTAGATTTCAATGGAAAGTTTGACTCTCTGTACACTGATCTGAATGGGAAAATTGAAGCTATCAATCTGACTCAGAGGAAGCTGGAAACTTAAGTTGCTCAGACTGCAGCAGCTGTGCAGAGGCAAGAAGGTTTTCTTCCAGGGAAAACCGAGAATCCAAGAGCACACGTCAATGCAATCACCTTAGGAAGTGCTAAAGAAGCCACTGCAGTGGTAGAAAAGGGTTTGGATGCAGGAATTTTCGACGATGCTGAAGATGACGACTGGGATTCTGAAAACCCCCAGGTATCGATCGATACCGATCCAGACATCTGCACGAGGGGATCCAAAATCCTGTGTGTCGATCGATACCCCTCCAATATCGATCGATGCTGAGACGCAGGTCGAGAAGAGGCCCGAGATTGTCAAGGAGAGTGTATATATACCCAAGATACCTTATCATATGCCTCCTAAGATGACAAAGAAGGAATGAGAGGACGCCAGATGCAAATCTATGCTGGATAAGTTGGTTGTGGAGCTTCCTTTTGTTGATGATATATGTGAGGATGAGAATTTGGACACCACCTCGGTGTCGACCGATACCCTCTTGTATCGATCGACACCCGTCTAAGAATCTGTCAAGGACGTCTCGAAGGAGCAACCATCGATCGATGCCCTCCCTGATACTGCAAAGGAGCCGCGTGTGAGTGTTGATAGACTTCACAAGCCCAAGAAGCTGAATCCTATTCCTCAACACCTCCGAGCCCCCACCACTCCAAAACAGCTGCGTGGCTTTGAGAAGATGGTACGAAGGATCACTTTTGAAGAAGCTCTAGAGGGCTGGCCTCTGCTAAGTCACTTCAAAGATTGCCGAGAAACTCTGGAAGAAATTAAGGCACTCTTCATCAAGGCAATAAGCAAGTCACTACCGCTGAGGCAGTTGACCAAGAGGGAAGTCCCAGAAATATTCTCCGTTCCATGCTCCATCTCTGGAATTGAATTCAAAGAGTTACTCGTTGACTCAGGGGCTAGCGTGAATATCATGTCTAGGGCAATTGCAGAGAGATTGGGAGGTGATATTCGACCTCCCAAGTCAACCATCACACTCGCGAACAGTTCCACCTCGCTTCCATATGGTGCAATCCCTGATTTGATGGTTAAAGTAGGAGATTGTCTGGTTCCTACCGATTTTGAGGTTATGGAGATGCATGCAAGATCTAGTATGCAGTTGATTTTTGGAAGACCGTTCATGGCTACGGCTGGTACAATTATGGATACACCCAGTAAGAGAATCTCATTCTCGTACATTGACAAGGAGGTGTACTACAAAGCCATTTCTACTATAGGATCTTCCACACATACCTCTTGCATCACCATTGTTACAGGAGAGACGTTGGTAGTTGATCTTTTGGAATAGCTTCCTAACGAGCCAACTGTCATAGACCTTCTAGATAGTCCTTCTGTCATCACCAAGAAAGACGTCAAAACAGCTAAGGCAAAGAAGAAGATGAAGAGTACAGGAGTAAAAGGTGATCCCTCTATGACCTTAATCCCTCAGAAGTGTGATGGGGATTCGATTGAGTACAAGGTGAAGTGCAAAGGAACTTCGAAGCCATTCTCTAAGGCTCGAGTTCTTCTTACTTCGGAGCTGAAAGAGAAAGGAAAGGAATTTATGGAGAGCATGTTGAGCAGAACTCTGAGTCTACAAGTATCTAGCTGTGGAACTTGCATGGGAGTAAGCTCTCAATCTTCTCCTGACTGATCACCTGAGCCAAAGTCAAGCTACTGACTTTAAACGAGCGTTTGGTGGGAGGCAACCCACTGGTGAGTCTGCTTTTGAGTCATTTTTCTTTTTATTTTTCGTTCTGTGTTTGTGTCAGGATAAGCAAGGGGCAAAACTCGAAATCGCCTGAGTATCGATCGATACCACATTGGTATCGGTAGACACCAATCGCGAATAAGACGGTTCATCATGTTGACTTAAGCCTGGTATCGATCGATACCAGACCGTGTGTCTGTTGACACCAGATGTTCCAGCACGGTAACTTCTTGCTTCTCTTAATTCTATTATGTTCTTTTGTTTTTTTTTCACCAACCTTAGGCTAGATAAAACTGGGGACAGTGTTGTTCAAGTCTGGGAGAGGTGTCTGCTGACATTGTGTTTGTTTTTCTTAGAGTCAGTTGTTTTATCGAGTCAAAAACGTTTTATTGAGTCAAAACTTGTTGGAGATGATGATCATGTGCTTGAATTGTTGTTTTGATTTTGTTTTTCAGTGACCAGTGTTGCAGGATCAGCTCTAGATCGACTAATGAAAAATCCAAGGACTGACCAGTTGACTAGAAAACATCCATGTCTCCAGCAGAGCACTTTTGAAGCCTGAGCCAAATTTTTGCACTTCATCGATGTGGTTAGTATTTACAGAGCTTGATTTATCATTCATATCTGACAAAGGAACCCATATGTTTAAAGTAATGGTATCTCTCTCCCCTATTATAAGTTGATAAATAAAAGCATAAAAGATGAAATGATTTTCTTCTGAGTAGAAGGCTAGGAAAATTTCCAGCGATCCCATTATTCTACTTAAGAGGGAATGATCACACAAAGGTTGAAAGCGAGGTTAGGAAAATTTCCCGTGATACCACTAATCGCCTAAACCTTTGATACATAGAGAGGGAAGAACCGGGGATTCGGTGCAAACACCATCAATACTCGCGTTTCGTACCTTGATGTGTATATGCATATCTAAAAAAAAAAAGAACATAATAAGAAATAAGTCTGGGGGAGAGAAAGTGATACAAAAAGTGTGAAATTGGATGGTTCCTTGTCATGATATTGTATGGTAAAGAATCTAGAAGGTTTTTGAACATTGGCTGCAGCGATGAAACTGGCGATGATGGCTTTATTTGAACAATGCTGCGAGATAATGTGTGGAGTCTGGAAAAGCTGCGAATGTCTACGGAGAAGTACATGGTGGTTAGATCAAAAGCTGGTTAGGTGACATTTGGGTGCTTGGAAAAAGGATCTTTGCGATGGTTCCTGAATAGGTGAGTCTCTGTGTTTTCAAACCTCTTTCTCTGGTTTAGTCTTCTATTTGCTTGAGGGCAAGCAAATGCTAAGTATGGGGGAGTTGATATATCATGGTTTTTACCCCTTTTAGGCCATGATATAAGTCCATTTTGATAGAGTCTTTCTAGTATTTTGGAGTCTTTTAGAGTCTTTTACATGTTTTAGCACGTTTGGAGCATAATTGGAGCTTTCTGGAGCATTCTGAAGCAAAGCAGAAGTTCGTGTTGCTGAGTATCCGATTTGAAGCATCAGTATCGATCGATACCCATCGCAGCAGACACGACCCGCGATTTTTCCAAGAATTGAAGAATTGCCCCAGAAGACTTTATTATTTACAAGAAGCCCCCAAAACGTGATTTAGGTTATATAATTAGGTTTTTCAGCCACTTTGATGGCTACGCTTTTCATTACTTTGATTCTACTTTGGATTTTGGAGAGACAACTCTGAACTACTGTTTTTATTGATTTCTTTGATGATATATTCAATCATGTTGTTTTCATTCTCCATGTCTGAGTAGATCCACTTTAGGTTCAGGAATCTCATAAGGGTTTTCTCTGAATGCTAGGTTGATTAGCTTATTAGGATTCACCATCTGAATTAGTTCTTCGCTTTAGGTTGTGTTCAAAGCTTGTTCTAGATTAGCTACCTAGAACATAGATCTTAGGATAATTGATTTGGCACGACAGTGCGATTAATTACCTGATAGAACCTAAGGTGAGCAAAATAACTATTCGCAAAGGAATTTGGTTTAGTTGTTTTGTGAAAAAATCAAACCTGATTTAAAAGCTGATTTAGACTTTAGGATTCGCAAAGATATTTGAAATTCTAGGATTTAGATTTAGATAGTTTTTGCAACGAGAGTTGGTTAGCTATATCTTAGTGATTTGAGTTCAAGAACCACGCTAAATCTGAATCCTGACTAGTTAGTTTATCTGCATTCATTGATTTCCTGAGAATACCCTGAACCTATCTTTCTCCCAATTGAATTACAACTTATTTAATTTACGCATTGCTTTTTAATTACATCTTTTGGTTTAGCTTAATTCGAATCTATTTGATCTATTGTGTGATTTCTGCGAGTCCTTGTATTCGACCCCTACTATACTACAACTACTGCTTAGTACTTTTAGGGTATTAATTTGAGCATATTAATTAGGTATTCCTATTGTTAAACACTTATATTTATAACAAAGAAACCCTATAAACTTACTTGGCACAACTTGATACTAAAACTTATATTAAGCCCAACTGCTGGTCCAAGTCGTGAGTTGACTGAAATCTGACTTCTCACAGTTATGTTAAACTGATCACAAAGTTGCTTAAATACTAAAATAAAACGAACTAGGTCGGCCCGAGATAAACTGGATCGAGACCAAATTTTCAATAGTAATATATTGTTTGATTGGTTTGCTTGAGTACAGTCTATAGACAGATCAGATCAAAATTCCATGGGGATGATCGTTGTTCTACCTCGGCTTCTAATCGATCATTGATTGGTCTGATGATCGATAAAAAAATTTCATCGCGATTTTCAGTGATCGGTTTGTCTTATTGGTCAGATGGTTTTCTTCTCCAACTTGTGGTGCTCTATGATTCAGTCCTCTTTGATGAAAAACTCTATTCCAAGTCTCCAAATGCATTTTCTAGCCTCCAAGTATGTTTCCAAGCTCTAAAGTCACCTAAGAGCATACCAAACACATCGAAAACAAAATAAATAAGCCTAGGACTCTAAGACACATAAAAGACACAAAACATGACTCAATTGCTTAAAAGGTACTAAAGGACTCACAAAATGACTCAAATGAAGAAGAAACAATATTTGAAAGATAGTAAAATCCAACAGTATCAGTTTGAGTTGTTGTTTCTCCTGATGATGCTGTGATGGTGTTGTTATTGCTAATGTTTAAGTTAAATAAAGGGTTTTTGAAGAAAAAAAAAAGAAAATTTAGTATGAAACAATATTGTTACTTCATACAGGAACTGTAAGCATATGATATTTTTATATATAAAAATAGATATATTAATTTTGATTGTTTTCCAAACAATTTATTAGCGATTGCAAAATATAATATTATTCCACAAAAATAAAATTTGGCTAAAAACAGAACCGTTCCAGCATGGTAGGTTCTGCGTGTCAAGGATAAAACTATCCATCGGGAGCGTAGTGCAGGTAGAACCGTCTGTTGTGGATCCTTGTAGGCGGGTAAAATTGTATGTTGTAGAATCATCTATCTAATTCTTTTCATAATTTGTAATAAATAATAATTCAGACGACAAAAAATATAACTAAATTTTAATATCTTTATATTTTTTAAGAAGCCATTTAAGAAAATAAATTTTATTTTGTAAGTTATTACATATTATGTCATTACAAATAAGAAAAGATGATTAAAACAAGAAAATATATAACTTTGTTTCAAAGTTATTGAATAAAATATGAAACTTTGTTTTTTTACTTCAACACACATTTAATATTGTATTTAGTTTCTTTACTTAATATATTAAAATATATTCTATTATTTTAAATAATAATCAATCCATATATATTCAAAGAAAAAATCTATTCAAAAGTTTACAATATTTTTCATTTGTATTTTTATAATTAATTTGTATTATATTATGAAATTAAATCAATTATTTTTTGAATAATAAAAATTAAATCAAAATGTATTTTAAAGTTAATTTAATAGTTTTTTTATAATGTTTATTAATATATTATATTATTTATTTCTAAAAATAATCTACTAAGTAAATCTATTCAATATTTTGTAATAATTCTATTTATTTTTTAATTAAGAGTGTCAATTCGGGCTGATGACATGTGGATTAAATATAAAATGCTTTGCCATGAGATGGGTTAGGACTCTAATTTTTAAATAGCCACAAAAGCGGATCTTGCGAGTCAAAATATTAATTTTTAGTTTTAAAGATAGATGTTATAGTCACTTTACTAAATAATATGAAAATTTCTTTGAAAATTAACAATAGTTTGTTATATTAATTGAGTATATATCATAACTAAATTTGATAAAATATTATACTATTTTGAGTTAGAAACAAAAAAAATTGATTTTTCAAGAATTCGCGAACCGACCACGAAACCAATATTCATTAAACAATGCATAATAGATTTTGTGTTTTCAAAATTCAAGAGTGTAGTTCTTTGCGGCCTAACCCGCCTATTGTGAAACAGATTAAGTAGGCGGATTAAGCCGATTTGACAACCCTATCTATAATTATTAGTAAACCATATTGTAGAATTCATTAACCGAATGTGATAGTGTGAACTCAAATAAAAAATTTACAGCCAAATTCCTATTTTACGGATATAAATATTTAGGTTCTGATTCATGTTGATATGTATATAAATACGTGTATATTAACATCACATCACTTTCACAATTTAAATTTACTTATATATTAACTCGTACAACAAAACTAACTATAATTCCTATTCGACGGATACTATATACGTAAATTTTGGCTATGTGATGTTAATATATACATATTTATCTATGTTATAACTAATTTTAACTTAACTAAAATTTTAAAATTAAAAAATTTCAAAACATATTTTTTTAAAAAATTACCCCGCGCGCGTACAACACAGATTAAATCCTTGTTGGCATTTAATTAGAAAGATTCTAGGTATTGTTCTACGTATTAGTTTTTTTGTTAAAGTTGTTCTACGTATTAGTTATACAATTGTTTCAATAAAACGAATTCATATCAAGCAAAACCAGTCTCTTTAAGAGCAAAGTCGTACTCATTAAAAGTGCATTTTTGTTGATGCTTGTGAGAGCCATCACCATCGTAATGCATAACGAGTTCAAACATACTTCAACAAAAAAGTTTACATAATTCGAGCTGTTTTATTTACTTCAATAAAAAATTAATGAAAGTTATTCAAAAGCAAATAAATCGAAGAATTCTAGTGCGATGTAAGTAGAACTATTCGTCGTGGTCTATCGTGTTTAGAGTAAGATTGTCCATCACAAATATAAATATAATACAAATAGAACCGTTGATCATGGATCATTGTAGGCATATATATAATTAATTTTTTGTAGAATCGTTTATGTAATTGTTCTCATGATTTGTAATAAATAATATTTTAGACGGGAAAAAAAAATCTGGATTTCGACAAGTCTAGAGATTAGTTTGGATTTCAGTTTAAAATGATCTAGTTATATAAAAAAGTAACTTTGTATTCAATGCAGCCACCAAAAAATCCAAAATTGCCGAAAATATCTATAGCAGTAAGGTAGAGTCTCTTGAGATTTGATCCCTGTCTCGATAATCATGGAATTGAGCAATAAGTAAAAGACACAAAGAATTAACGTGTTCAGATCACGGTGTGTGATCCTACGTCTCGGCCTGGAGCTTTCAAGTAATCCTCTATCACCAAAGATTACAAAGAATTAGGGTTCCTCACAATCTCTCTAAGAACAAGAAAGAAAGATCTCTCTAGTTTCTCTCTAGAATTTCCAGGATACAGAAAACCCTCACACAAGCATGTCTTTATATAGACTAGGGCAATTACAAAGTTAAGACGGTTTAAACCTAAACCAAAGCCCAATAGGAAAAACACATTCCTAATTGACTAACCCAAGTCGCGGGCCTAGTTAATACTCATGATTTTCATCACCAAAGCCCAACAAACTCCACCTTGGTGACAATCATTTCCGAGTATAACTTTTTCATCTTTGCATTCATGTGCCGCTCCAATCAGTCCAGCACCTTAGTGCTCTTCTAAGTTGAGAAAACTAAAAGCCTTCTCAAACTTATCCACAGGAAGTACATTTGTCAACATATCAGCCGGATTCCTCTCAGTCGGGATCTTCGACAGCTTCACTTCACCATAAGCAACAATATCCCAGATGAAATGCATCCTCCTGTTAATATGCTTTGTCCTCTCATGATGAACGTTGTTCTTGGCTAAACTCAAGGCACTCTGAGAATCACACCAGATCTCTACCGTGTCTTGTTTGAATCTGAACTCCTCAGTCAAACCTTTTAGCCAGATAGCTTCTTTCACAGCTTCCACCAACGCCATATACTCTGCCTCAGTTGTAGACAGCGCGAAGACATGTTGAAGACTCGATTTCCAGTTTATAGCCGTCCCACCAGCAGTGAAGACATAACCTGAAATCGATCTACTTCTGTCCATATCCGATACAAAGTCAGAATCACAGAAACCTTCAACCTTAAAATCCTTTGTCTTCCTGAACACAATCTTTCGATCTTGGGCACCTTTCAAATACCTTAGCACCCATTTCACAGCAGTCCAATGTATCATGCTTGGCTTACTCATGAACCTACTAACCAAGCCAACCGCATACGCGAGATCACACCTAGTTCCTAACATCGCATACATGATACTCCCAATAGCATTTGAGTATGGAATATCATCCAAAATTGTCTATGCTTCATCATCTTTCACAGCAGACAACAAGAAGTGCGAACCGATAGGTGTAGAAACATATCTAGCTTCATCCATATTGAATACATGCAGAATCTTCTTGATGTAACCAGATTGAGACAAGGTGCGAACTCCACCTTCACGATCCCTCGCTATATCCATCCCAAAAATCCTTCTTGCAGCTCCTAGATCTTTCATCTCAAATCTACTGCTCAACAAATTTTTCACAATCTGTATCTCCTTCATATCCTTTAGAGCAATTAGCATGTCATCAACATACATGAGTAGGTAGATGAAACAATTACCTTTGCTCTACTTTATGTAAACACAGTGGTCGAACTCACTCCTTTTGAATCCATGACTTACCACAAATTGATCAAAACACTTGTTCCATTGCCTTGGAGCTTGCTTAAGTCCATACAATGCCTTTTCCAACAAGCAAATGTGGTCTTCTTTTCCTTTAACCACAAAACCTTCAGGTTGCTCCATATAGATCTCCTCTTCAAGTAAACCATGAAGAAACGCAGTCTTGACATCAAGCTGTTCTAATTCCATATCCATATTTGCTGTAACCGATACAAGAAACCTGATAGAAACATGCTTCACAACTGGAGCAAACACTTCTTGATAGTCAATACCTTCTTTCTGAGAATAACCCTTGGCTACCAATCTAGCTTTATATCTCGGTTCTTCTACCCCTAGGATACTCGGCTTCAACCTGTAAACCCATTTGCAACCAATCACTTTTCTACCTTTTGGTCTTTAATTAACCTCCAAGTCTTGTTCTTATCTAGAGAACTCTTCTATTCAACCATACCTCCATCCCAGAAAACTTTATCTTTGCTTTCAATAGCTTCCTGATAGTCCCTAGGTTCTTCAGAACTTATGTTGACATCAGCGATTAAAGCAAAACTCACTAAATCATAATCACTAAGATATTCAGGTCGCCTTGTTACTCGTTTAGACCTGTTTTGAGCTAACTCCCAATCTTCTAGAGGTACTTCATATGTTTCCTGATCTCCAGCAGCTCCACCTGAAGATCCAACTTGCCCATTATCTTCAGTAACAGAAGTTGTCGCATCTGGTCCTCCTCGGTGTCGATCGATACTCGGGATGACATCGATCAACACCACCTCAGAAGGCTCACGAGGCTTTTCTTTTTCGTGTCCATGTCGATCGATACTTGGGGTGGTATCGATCGATACTCTTTCAGAAGTCGGGCTCCTCTGCGCAGTTTCTTCCACATAAACTCTATTCCTCAAGTCTTTGAATATTGTATCTTCCACAAAGACCACATTCCTGCTAATCACACATTTTGATTCATCCAGGAGCCATACCTTGTACCCTTTGACTCCCTCCGGATAGCTTATGAAAATTCTCTTCATAGCTCTTGGTCTTAACTTCCCTTAATCTACATGAACATAGACCAATGACCCAAATCTTCTTATGTGTCCATAATCCGGCTTTCTTCCCAGCCAAAGTTCCTCAGGAATACTGCCATCTAAGGCCGATGATGGGATTCTATTAATTTGGTACACAGCTGTGCTAACCGCCTCAGCCCATAATTCTTCACGTAAGCCACTTTCATCCAGTATACAACGCACCTTCTCCATTATTGTTCGGTTCATGCGTTCCGCAACTCCATTTTGCTGTGGAGTATATGCACAAGTCCTGTGCCTCTTAATCTCATGCTGCTTGCAAAACCCGTCGAAGTCTTTGTTCACAAACTCCAACCCATTATCTGTTCTCAGATATTTCACTTTCTTGTTTACCTGATTCTCAACCAGTTTCTTCCATTCACAGAACTTTGTGAAAGCTTCACTCTTAACAGACAAGAAAACACACATACCTTTCTAGTGTAATCATCAATGATAGACAAGAAATACTGCTTACGAGAGATACTTGGAGTGACCGATGGAGATCCCCAAAGATCTGAGTGAACATATCTCAGCGCTTCTCCTGAATTGTGTTTCCCAATGTTGAAGCTCAGTCTCTTGGTCTTCCCCATTACACAACTCTCACAGAAATCCATTTCCCCAATCCTTCTCTTGTCAATGATGCCTCTTTTTACCAAGATCATCAGATTCTTCATGCTCATGTGTCCCAACCTTCTATGCCACAAAATCGTCTCGTCTTTGGCTGGTTTCCTGGTAACACTTATCTTTGACTGTCCTACCACAGTCTCTCCATCAAGAAAATATAAAGAACCGCATAGAGTGCCTTGAAGACTCATCTTCCCATTCCTATAGAACCTTGTTTTTCCTTTGCCTACAACATGATCAAACCCAAGCTTATCCAATGTACTTGTAGATATTAAATTTCTCTTCAGCTTAGGAATATACCTGACATTCGTCAATGTCTTTACCATGCCACCACATGCGTTTATATTGATGGAACCTATTCCTTTAACCTCCACATAATAATCGTCCCACAGTAGCATTTGTCCAGAGTTGAGCTTCTCAAATGTATCAAACCAATCTCTCCTTGAGGTCATGTGATATGAACAACCCGAATCAATCACCCACCTCGCTAGATGCCAATTTTCTAAGACTGATAACGCATCAACTCCTGCTGATTTTTCGATAACAACCGCTGCCGTGGCATCTTCATCATCGCTGCCCTTCCGCTTCTTCCAAGCATAGCAATCAGCTTTCACATGTCCTTCATTCTTGCAAAACCAACATGTGACTTTTGTTCCCGATTTCGACCTGCTTCTGCCTCGATTCCCAGAATTTCGTTGATCACTATTTTGCTATCTCCCACGAGCCACATACGCTTCACCAGTACTTTGTCAAGTCGATATTCCCTTAGCTTTAAGCTCAGTTTCCTTCGATTTCGCTGCATTCACCACATCTTCAATAGAGATGGACTCTATACCATATTTCAATGTCTCCTTCATGAATTCATATTGTGGTGGCAAGGAACTGAGTAGTAGAATTGTCTGCATTTTATCCGCAACTGTAACCTTTACACTAGCCAACTCAGAAACAGTCTTCAAGTAGTCATCGACGTTTTGATCGATTGACTTAGACCCATCCATCTTAAATGTATAGAATTTATACAAAAGATGAATCCGACTCGGTAGAGTCTTGGTGTTGTATAACCTCTCTAGTGCTGCCCAAAGATCACGTGATGTGTTGCACTCCTCTGTTTTCCTGAGGACATGATCTCCTAGATGGAGTGTCAAAATATCCATAACATTCTCTGCTCGCTCCTCTTTCTTGACTTGTTCTGCTTTAAGTCTCTGTTTGAAATCCTCCGCTGATTCATCCTTCTTGACAACCAGCTTATACGGCTCAGTGGTTGGTGTTATTAGCTCGCCTTTCAATCCCCGAAGATTCATGTGAGCTAACATCCTTCTCTTCCACATAGAGAAATCACCTTGTCCGTCGAAGATGGCTATCTGCACCTTCGGCTTATTTTTTGAAGACATCTCGATCAAACGAACTTCTTAACGCGCTTCTGCTACCGTGTCGATCGATACAAGATGGAGTATCGATCGATACCAAACTTTTCTTTGACTTTTTGCGAATACGTAACAGTCGTATCGATCGATACCAAGAAGGGGTGTCGATCGATACTTGAGCGATCTTCTTCTTCGCGCCGCATACAGCTTTTTTCACTCGGGCTGTCAGATTGAAACCCTAAATCGAATGATGCCTTGATTCCATCTATCAATCCATATCTAAAACCTAGATCCCTGCAGAACTTCTCTGTCCAATTGCTCCCAAACCTAAAACCTAGGCTATGATACCACTTTGTTGAGATTTGATCCCTGACTCGATAATCACGGAATTGAGCAATAAGTAAAAGACACAGAGAATTAACGAGTTCAAATCATGGTGTGTGATCCTACGTCTCGGCCTGGAGCTTTCCAGTAATCCACTATCACCACAGATTACAAAGAATTAGGGTTCATCACAATCTCTCTAAGAACAAGAAAGATCTCTCTAGTTTCTCTCTAGAATTTTCAGGATACAGAAAACCCTCACACATGCCTGTCTTTATATAGACTAGGACAATTATGATAAACTGTGTTTTTACCGGTTTTTAACAATTGTTTTGTGTCTTTTATTGAGTCAAAGTGTCTCTGTAAGAGTCTTTTAGTTCTTTATCGAGTCTTTTCAGGTTTTAGGTGACTTTGTGAGAAAATGAGCCGTTTTGGGTGAAAATGAGCATATGAAGATGCAGAATCATGCAGAGACGTCAGAATTTTGACATTCGTTGAAGAACTTACCACCGATGGATCGAGCTCAAATTTTGATACAAGATATAGCAATGGATCAGCTTTCATTTGGAAGTGGTTTGAGATCCTTCCAACGGTGCGATCAAAGGTTACGCTAGTTTTCGTGAAGACGGTCCAACATAAATCGACCGGTTTAGTGATGCGAAAAATAAAAGAAAATTTTGGTTTTCACTTATTCTGAACCGGTTTCGCCCAGGACTTAGGAAAAATGTTTTTAGGGTTATTTATGCTATTTTGCAGCCATTGTTTAGGGTAAGCTTTATTTTATTCATCAGAGAACTTCTGGGTTTGTTCTTGGGAGATTTGAGGGAGACGAATCTCAACTTCATACCGGAGAAGATTTCTGAACCCTTTTGGATTTTATTTCTATTTGATTATGAATTCCTTTTCATCTCTCTGTGTTTTCTTTGTTTCCATGTCTGAGTAATCTCCCTGTTAGGTTTTTAGGGTTTCAAGGGATTCTCCATGAATCATTGAAACAGATCTGTTGGATTAGGGAATTACATAGAGTTCTTCATCTATTGTTCAGTTTAAGGCTTAGACTAGATTAATCACCTAGTTTATGATCTTAGGATTAATCTATTCATCAAAAGTGATTTAGATTTCCTGAAAAAACTTAGATGAGCAAATTGTCCTTAGCCAACGAAAGCTGATGCTAAGGCAATTTGTGAACTTATCAAACATGAACATTATTGCTTGCCTAGAACACTAAGGTTAAACGACAATTTAGATTCTTAGGTTATTAGGCATAGTAGGTAGTACCACGACAGTGGGCTAACTAGACATTCATGTTTGAGTTCAAGAACGGGTCTTAATCATCTCCCTAATCGATAGTCTGTTTAGTGAATCTGGGTTTCCTGTGAATTACCTAAGGGCCTAGCGTTTCCCTTCATCAAACTTACATCGTTTTATTCGAATTCTCAGTTTTAGTTTTAGTTGACTCATAAAACCACAAACAACCATCGTTCGTCTTAGCTTTACTTTCCTTCTGCATTCTCGTAGCGTTACACTTGGTCTCTGTGGATTCGATCCTAAAGTACTCATCGATATACTGTTATGATTGCAGTAGTGTGCACTTTAGTTATTAATTGACTTTGTGAAACCACTTAAATCAATTTGGCGCCGTTGCCGGAGACCAAAAACGTTGCCTACGAGTCTTGGACGAAAGTTCAGACTAAGAATTTATTTTTTGTAGTTACTTACTAGTTTTATCTCTGCGTGTGTTCTCAGGTGTATGACAAGAAGCGAGGGTTCTAGAAATCTAATTCAGGTGAACAACGAGGAACTCGCAAGGATAGAACGAGAAAACAACAGGAGAATGAGAGAAATGGCCAACTTACCAGGGAACCGTGATCTCCTGAACCCACTCATCGAAGATGATAATCAGATTGAGTATGATGCAGAGGGAAACCCCATAAACCCTCTTCTCAATGCTGATGATGATGTCATCGAACCTGGCGATGATGATGCTGCTGCTGCCCAAAGGCAAGCTGAGGAACTGCAGAGGTAAGCCGCTGCAGCACAGCAGAGATTTTTGCAAGCTCATAATGCAGCACGCCAAAGGAATGCTGCAAATCAGAGGAATGCGCGACAACCTCCTCTACGCCAAGCCATTGGTGCTGTCGATACTCCTCATGCGTTCTATCAGGACAGGGCTGCTATTCGCCCACCGCCTATTCAGAGGCAAAACTTTGAGATCAAATCTCAGATCATCTCTCTTGTCCAGCAGCATATGTTCTATGGGAAAGCTTCAGAAAATTCCATGGATCATATAGAGACATTCGAGGAGATTTGCAGTACGACAAGCTCGAATGGAGTCCCTGCGGATTTCTTGAAGTGCAAACTCTTTTCATGGTCTTTGAGCGACAGAGCAATGAGGTGGCTCAAGTCCTTAGCTTCTGGTTCGTTGAACTCTTGGGAAGCAACCAAATCAGCCTTCCTTGATCAATTCTACACCAAGTCCAAGACAGCTTCTCTTAGGGTTAAGATTACTCAGTTTCAACAGAATGTGGGTGAGCCATTCAATGAAGCTTGGGAAAGATTCAGAGAATACCTCAGAGAGTATCCTCATCACGGCTACTCAGACGAGCAGGTGCTAAATATATTTTATGATGGAGTCGACTGGGACTTTAAGAACTCTCTGAATGCAGCTAGCAATGGTGATTTCATGACAAGGACCAAGGAGGAAGCTTACACCTTGATTGAGAACCTAGCTGCAAGTTCTAGTCATCGCAGTCCTGAGTATGATAGGACGAGGCGGGTCAACAGCATTGAGTCCAAGAAGATAGACGAGTTGACAGCCAAGATAAACAACTTGACTACCTTTCTGCAAATCCACCCAAAAGACGTGAACTACTGTGAAGGCAATGGGGATGGCCAATTCTATCAGGAAGTTGCTGATGGTGAACCAGAAAATCAGGAAGAGGTGAATTACGTGCAAAATCAGGGACTGCACAGTTTTCAGAATCAGATTTACCCACAGCAAAATCTGGGCGTGCAAAATCTTCAGGGCGTGCAAAATCAGGGCGCGAATAATTTTCAGCAGAAATCATTCGTGCAAAATCCGGGCGTCAGCAATTTCTCCAAAGGATTTCAGCATACTGGCGTGCAAATTTTGGGACAGAAGCCATTTGCACAGGGTTTCCAGCAGAAAACGTTCGTGTAAAATCAGGGGCATAACAATTTCCAGCAAAATCAAGAAGGATTTCAACATCCACAACAATTCTCCAACTCTCAGCCCAATCAGGAATCTAAACTTGAAGCTATGATGTAGCAGCTGATGATACACCAACAAAAGACAGCTAATGAGATGAATGTCAAGGTATATTTGATGTATCAGGACCTCAACAGCAAGTATGAAGCCATCCAGACTCATGTGAAGAAACTTGATACTCAGGTAGCTCAGACGGCAGACGCTTTTAGGAGACAGCCATGAAATCTTCCTGGAAAAGTTGAGACTAATCCCAGAGAGCATTGCAACGCGGTAATAGTTGATGATAAGATGGAGACTGCACCTGAGTTGATGGATGAGCATGAAGCACATGCTGTTATAGCAGAGGAGAAGCATACCTCCATCACCCCACAACCATATGTACCCAAGATCCCGTATCCTATGCCCCCTAGACATCTCAGGAACCCTATTAGTGCAGAGAAGCTGAGTGGTTTTGACAGGATGGTGAGAAAGATCCCCCATGATATCACATTTGAAGAAGCCTTAGAAGACCGAACTTTGCTTGATCCCTTTAAGCATTGCAGAGAAACTCTTGAAGAGATTAAGGTACTCTTCATCAAGGCAAGGAGCACACCAGCACCAATGAAGCAGTTGTCTAAGATTATAGACCCTGGGAAGTTTTCTGTTCCATGCACTATCTCTGTGGTTGAATTTAGAGAGTCTCTTGTTGATTCTGGATCTAGCGTGAATCTCATGTCAAATGCTGTTGCAGAGAGGTTAGAAATTGCTGATATAAAACCTCCTAATACGACTCTCGCATTTGCAAACTCTTCCACCACGACTCCATATGGTACCATCCCTGATTTGCTTGTTAAAGTAGGAGATTGTCTGGTTCCTACTGATTTTCAGGTTGTGGAGATGAGTGAAGGCTCTAATATGCATTTTATCCTTGGAAGACCATTCATGGCCACATTTGGTGCAGCCCTAGACATGCCTAATAAGAGAATCTCATTCTCTAACATTGACAAAAAGGTCTTCTACAAAGCCATCCCACCAGAGGAGCTCCAAAACACGTCTCTTGCATCACTGTTGTCACAGGAGAGACGATGGTGGTTGATCCTTGGACAGAACCTTATGAGAAGAACGAAGTCAAGGAAATCTTAGGTGATCCTCCTATCATCAGCAAGATAGACATCAAAAAGGTTAAGGCTAAGGCAAGGGGAAAGGTGAAGAGCAAAAGAATCAAGGGCGATTCTCATTTGACTTTGGTCCCTCAGAGATGTGATGGAGACTCGATTGAGTATGAGGTGAAGTGTAAGGGAACATCGAAGCCATTCTCAAAGGTTAGAGCACTTCTCACTTCGGAGTTGAAGGAGAAAGGAAAAGATGCTGTAAAGGAGATTATGAGCATAATTCTGAAGCTGGAGATGTTTGATTGCGGAACTTTTTTCGGGGCAAGTTCTCATGTTCATCCTGACTGATACCTGAACCAAAGTCAAGCTAGCGACTTTAAACAAGGGCTTGGTGGGAGGTAACCCACTGGTAAGTGTACATACTTCCCTTTCCAGATTGATCGATCCGAGGGTCGATCCCAAAAAACGCCAATTTCTGGATCGACCTGAACTACAGGATCGATTGATCCTACAAAAAAAAAAAAAAAAAAATCTGGATCGATCGATCCCCAAAAAAAAAAAAAAAATTCCAATTTGTTTTTACCTTCTCTCTAGTTTATTTTCACACCGAGAAGGTGTGAAGTAAGTCTGGGGGAGGATCTATATCGTTACTAACGTTGTTTTCTTTCTTTTGTTTCTCTTGGGTCATTTTGGTGTTTTTCTTGAGTCGTTTTATTGAGTTAAAATTTGTTGGAGATTATGATCACTTTCTTGGATTTATTGTTCTGACTTTCATCTAAGTGACCATTGTTGCAGAATTAGCTCTAGATCAGACTTATGAAAAATCCAAGGGCTGACCAGTTCATCAAAGGCATGTCTCTACAGAAATTCAATGGCCTGAGCTAGTTTCTGAGCTCTTCCTTTTACCTCATCGTTGTGATTGGTGTCTTCAGGGCTTGACTGCTCTTTCATATCTGGCAAAGACAACCTGTTTGAAAATATGGTAATTCTCCCCCTCATTTGTTAGATAAACAGAAAAGATGAAATGATTTTCTTTCGAGTAAAGGGATAGGAAAATTTCCATCGACCCCATTATTTTACTTCGAAAGAGATGATCACACTAAGGTTGGAAGCGAGGTTAGGAAAATTTCCTGTGATACCATTATTCGCCTTCAACTTAGAATAAAAGGGTGGCACTAAAATGAACCGGGGATTTGGTGGCAAAAACCATCAATACTCGCGTTCTATCAGCCATTAACCCTGCGAAAAAAAAGAATGAGAAAAGAATAAGTCTGAGGGAGAGAAAGAGTACCAAAGTTGTGTAGTTGTCTTGTCATGATATCGAAAGGGAAAGAGTCTAGAAGGTCCTTGGCACTATGATATTTCGGTGAGACCCAGCAATGATGGTCTTTGAATTATTCTGTGAGATAATGTGGTGAATCTGGGAAAGCTGCAATGCCTGCGGAGAAGTACATGGTGGTTTGATTTGGAGTTGGTTTTGACAACATGTGGATTACTAAGTTGGATGGTCATTGCAATGTTCTGAAGAAAATGTGAGTCTCCTTGTTTTCAAACCTCTTTCTTGTTCTTGGTTTTCTGTTTGCTTGAGGGCAAGCAAAAGATTAAGTCTGGGGGAGTTGATAAACTGTGTTTTTACCGGTTTCTAACATTTGTTTTGTGTCTTTTATTGAGTCAAAGTGTCTCTTTAAGAGTCTTTTAGTTTTTTATCGAGTCTTTTCAGGTTTTAGGTGACTTTGTGAGAAAAGGAACCGTTTTGGGTGAAAATGAGCATATGAAGATGCAGAATCATGCAGAGACGTCAGAAGTTTGACATTCGTTTAAGGACTTACCACCGATGGATCGAGCTCAAATTTTGATACAAGATATAGCAATGGATCTGCTTTCATTTGGAAGTGGTTTGAGGTCATTCAAACGGTGCGATCAAAAGTTACGCTAGTTTTCGTGAAGACGGTCCAACATAAACCGACCGGTTTAGTGATGCGAAAAATAAAAGAAAATTTCGGTTTTCACTTATTTTGAACCGGTTTCGCCCAGGACTTAGGAAAAACGTTTTTAGGGTTATTTATGCTATTTTTTATCTATTGTTTAGGGTAAGCTTTATTTTATTCATCAGAGAACTTCTGGATTTGTTCTTGGGAGATTTGAGGGAGACGAATCTCAACTTCATACCGGAGAAGATTTCTGAACCCTTCTGGATTTTATTTCTATTTGATTATGAATTCCTTTTCATCTCTCTGTGTTTTCTTTGTTTCCATGTCTGAGTAATCTCCCTGTTAGGTTTTTAAGGTTTCAAGGGATTCTCCATGAATCATTGAAACGGATCTATTAGATTAGGGAATTACATAGAGTTCTTCATCTATTGTTGAGTTTAAGGCTTAGACTAGATTGATCACCTAGTTTATGATCTTAGGATTAATCTATTCATCAAAAGTGATTTAGATTTCCTGAAAAAACTTAGATGAGCAAATTGTCCTTAGCCAACGAAAGCTGATGCTAAGGCAATTTGTGAACTTATCAAACCTGAACATTAATGCTTGTCTAGAACACTAAGGTCAAACGAAAATTTAGATTCTGAGGTTATTAGGCATAGTAGGTAGTACCACGACAGTGGGCTAGCTAGACATTCATGTTTGAGTTCAAGAACGGGTCTTAATCATCTCCCTAATCGATAGTCTGTTTAGTGAATATGGGTTTCCTGCGAATTACCTAAGGGCCTAGCGTTTCCCTCCATCAAACTTACATCGTTTTATTCGCATTCTCAGTTTTAGTTTTAGTTGACTCATAAAACCACAAACAACCATCGTTCGTCTTAGCTTTACTTTCCTTCTGCATTCTCGTAGCGTTACACTTGGTCTCTGTGGATTCGATCCTAAAGTACTCATCGATATACTGTTATGATTGCAGTAGTGTGCACTTTAGTTATTAATTGACTTGGTGAAACCACTTAAATCAAATTACAAAGTTAAGACGGTTTAAACATAAACCAAAGCCCAATAGTAAAAACACATTCCTAATTGACTAACCCAAGTCGCAGACCTAGTTAATACTCATAATTTTCATCATCAAAGCTCAACGGAGTCGAACCCATTTTCTCTTCATAAGATAGAAAAAACATTGAACTCTATACTAAAGACATTTTGTCTAATTTTTGGCCGATTGCATATATAGGAGTAAGTTACTCCGAGTAACACAATAGCCGGAAGCCCATGTTTATCTTGCTTTGGGCAACGGCCGGTTCTGTTTGTACTCTAGTTAAGTGTATTTTGGTATTACATCCAAGTCACTTTGGTTTTGCATCTCAAATTTTCAGGTTTGTAAACCAAAAGAATAGTATTTGGTGCATTTGCATCTAATTAATGATACATCTGAACGCAAAACGAACATTGCTTTATACACTTGTGATTCGGGTCATCATACTACGATAAAGTTCTTCTACTTTTTAAAAAAAATATATAATTAAGGAAAAAATTGTAAATTAAGATAGTATATTAGGGATGTCAATTAGGGTTAAAACCCGAAGTTGGGTCCGGCACAGCCCTGAAAATTACTGAACTCGAGCTTTAAAATATAAGCAAAAAAATATCGGGTCTTTCGGGCTAGACGGTTTTTTGGGTTTAGCCCGGCCGGGCTCGGATCGGCCCGGAAAACCCATAAATAAATATTTTGATTGAGTTAGAGGTTTTGTTTAAGAATTTAACTGTTTAAAATATTGAGTATTTCCTATATATTTTTCATTGATCGAAATCCCTAGTTTCCTAGTTGTGCCTTAATATAAATATGGAGTCTACATTTAGTATTTGGGTGATTGTCTTGAATAAATAGAGAAATCGTCTTCTACCTAGACACGTTGAATCATTGATTTGTACACGCACTTTATTGGATGGGTTTACGTTTCGTGATCCAGGTAACATTATCATTCATTTATATTTACTTCATATTTTAAAGATCATTATCAATAGACTTTCATTGATTTATACGATTTATACATGTCAAAGAAAAGCCCAAAAAGTCCAGAATAGCCCTATAGCCCTGTTCGGACTGGGACGAGCTTTAGAATATATGCCCGATTATTTCTCGAGTCGAGCCATATTCAAATATATACGGGTTTTGCGGGTTACGGGCCGGGCCAGACCGGGCCTGCCCGATTGACTTCCCTATAGTATATTAACACACACACACATATAATTATATAATAGTAATAAAAATGCACACCTCATATATATATATATACTAAATATAGTAAAAAATATTTAAATTCTAATTGATAACCTGCATAATTATGACCCTTATAATTAGATTTAAAGTAAAACCTTCATTTAGTTATTCATAAATTACGTATTGTAATTCAAAATTAAAAAAAAAATGATTCATATTACCTATAAACAATCTCTCTAAATGAATGAGAGGATACGAGAACCAAATTTATATAATCTTATATAACTTAAAACTGAATCTAATTGATAAAATCAATATTTTCTAATTTGACATATTATGAATCTTATATAGATTTAACAGTTTATATATTTTCTTACTTTATTATTATTATTTTTTATTAGTTTCCATTTTTATTAAAACAAAGTTTCTTTTTCTATTATTTTGTCAATTAAAAAATATATAACTAAAAATTGGAAAGTTTATATTATTACGATATAACTTAACGATGACATATGTTACGATCTCATGAGTTATAATAATCATACGTGTCACGCTCACGTTGAACGATTCAGCTTTAAATAATAAGACTAGCATCCACGCTACGCTTGAGTATTTTGTTTAATATTTTTTTTGATGAAAATCATATGCGATCAATTATATTTATTTAAAAAATTACTATGTGTATATTGGTAATTATAATAATATATAAATAAAAATATTGTATTTTTAATCTCAGAAATTATATCTAGTTTGTGAGGTTTTAACGTTCTTATTTTGAATATATATATCTCATTTAAAAAACGTATTATTTGGTCAAATAATTATAAGTTAGTATAACAAAATCAACTAAAAGTGTAACAAAGTAATAAAATATTATTTAATAAATATAGTATTAACACGAAAATAATATTTTTTACATCACTTCTTCAAATCAAGAAAATAAGTTTTTTCATCATTTTCAGTTTTATCCTCGTTATATATGTTTTCTATGAAAACAACAAAAAATAATAAATTTAAAAGTTATTCTTTTTCCTTAACTACTTTAATCAATACAAATTTTTAATTTAATATACAAATCGAAAAACAAACTAATAAGCACAACTTTGCTCTCATATCTATTAAAAAAATAATTTTGAAACCAAGACAATATATGAATATATATAGAATGAACTTTGAAAAAAAATTATATATAATAACAAAAAATCGACAAAGTAAAATTATTTTTTCTAAGTTTTACCTTGAACAGATAGAAGACAGAATTTTGTCTTGTGACATATAATGTAAATAATTCTTACATTAATCTATGGCAATCCCAAGCCAAATATAAAAATGTAATTTCTTCGATCTTTTCTACACTATCTATTTCATATGTTCGTGTGAAAAGTTTATATGGACGTGTAGCAAAATTTTAGATACTAATATAGATTATAAATATTGGTTAATTAAAATCATATTTGAAAAGCCTTAGAGTCAAGGAAACTTGAACTTTTATAAGTAACATATATATTTTTTATAGATAATAAATCTTTTTTTTAACAAAAATGATGATAAAATTATTTCACCATAATAAACAAAATGCTCTTAGTTAAAATCTCTTTATATGTTTGTAACTGACACCACTATTGTATTTATATATATATTTAGTTATTTATATAATAATTGTTATTTATATAATAATTGTTATTTATATAATAATTGTTATTTATATTATTTTTAGTTATTTATCATAATATTTATATTTATATAGATCAACTTTTATTAGTAATATAGATCAACTTATATAATTTCTTTATATGTGCATATAGATCAACTTTTACAACTTATATGTTAGTATTTTCATTCTTTTTCAATCTTTGACTAACAGTCTATCAGGATGGCATTAAATCTATGAATTTCCACAGAAAATCCAAGCCTCAAGTGTCAACCACCTCATTACCTTTTCTTATCTCTTTTCGAAATTTCACTCCCTAATGAGTCATCAAACTATTTACAATGTATCCATTGCTTTGTGTCTTTTGCACTCTTTTCTCGTTTGTTTCGTCTGATAGCCCAGAAGCAATGCAAGATCTCGTTACGGATTTGCCTGGTCAATCTGGTGTGAGCTTTAGACATTACGCCGGTTATGTCCCGGTTGATAAAACAAATGGGAGGGCTATGTTTTATTGGTTTTTCGAGGCTATGAGTCTCCCAAACCAGAAGCCTATAGTACTATGGCTTAATGGAGGTAATCAGACTCAATTTTTTACTTTTAAGGAAACATACTTATGTTAATCTTACACATACACTTTTCTTAAGTGTTTTTTTTTTTAATAGAACTTCTTGATTTTCATTGTTTATAACTATAATACATATAGGTCCTGGTTGTTCTTCTGTGGGATACGGAGCAACACAAGAGATTGGTCCATTTCTAGTGGATAACAAAGGAAACAGTATTAAGTTTAACCCCTACGCATGGAATAAAGGTATACCATAATTGTTTTTCCCTATATGTATATATCATTATAATGTATGATGTATCTTTACATTAATCATATATATATGTCAAAGTTCATGGTCTTTTTCATCTCAAAATGGCAATGAATGAAATTTTTTCTTTCTTTTCCAATGAGATATTCTTAATCTATACTAGATAAAGGTAAATAGATATGTTTAATTTGCTGATGCAGAGGCCAACATGCTGTTTTTAGAATCTCCCGTTGGTGTTGGGTTTTCGTATTCAAACACAAGTAGTGATTATAAAGAACTCGGCGATGATTTTACAGGTATATATAAGGAATGACATGTATTCAGTCATTCTCACGTTAAATGCGTTCAAAGATATGATTTGCTTAATTTGTTTTGTAAATTTTAGACTAAATCTTTTAAAATTAGAAAATATATCAAAGTGGATATTACACACACAAAAATCCCATCCCTATCTTTAGACGTCAAATATATTATTATGACTATGTATAAACACCATCAACAGTGAGAGACGGATACGCCTTCATCGAAAAGTGGTTACAGCGATTCCCAGCTTACAGAAAAAACGATTTCTATATAGCATGAGAGAGCTATGCAGGTTTGGACTTAGCACTAAACAACATTATATCATCATCTATAGTTTTGATTCATCTTTTGATTTATAAACAAACGATGCAGGAAAGTACATACCGGAGCTTGCAGAGATCATTTATGACAAGAACAATGATAGCTCGTCACTTCACATCAAGCTTAAGGGCATTTTGGTATGTTTGATTTTAATAATATATACAAGAACATCGTACCTTGTGTGATTGATATTTAAGGACACTTCATTACGATTAGTTGAAATGATATTGAACAAATTTACATCATACATTGTCTAGTTTTCCTTTTGGAGCTTTGGTATTTTTGGTACATCTAAATACTGGTTCATCTCGATAGAATCTCATTATAGGATTAATTTTGGATTGGATCGATTCCGCGGATTAGGATCTATCTCAGACCAATTTTTGGATTGGAATGATTTTTTTGATTATGGTGGTTGGGCCGGTGTGTTTGAGATATGATACTATGTTAAGTTTTATAAATTTTCAATTCAAAACCAATTGGTAATAAATTAATATATCAATCTATATCTTTTATATATTACTTTATGTTATTACCTACTTAAATTGCATGGATTTTAACAATATCCAATACTTGATAATAGAAGTTTTAAGTATTTTAGTAATTTTGATCTCATAATGCTAAACAAATTTAATCGTAAGATATTTTCGATCTATGATTCTGTAAACTTGATGACATTTCTATACTTTTCTTCTTTGGGTGGTTAGCTTGGAAATCCTGAAACATCGGTAGCCGAAGATTGGGACGGATGGGTGGATTACGCATGGAGCCATGCGGTGATATCAGACGAGACGTATGGAGTCATAAAAAGAAGTTGCAATTTCAGTAGCAACACTACTTGGGATGTTAAAGAATGCAAAGACGGCGTAGACGAAGTACTCAAACAATATCACAAAATTGATCAATACTGTCTCTATACTCCTACCTGTATTGGAAATTCAACGCTTGATTCCTCCGTCGATTCGATGGGATTCAAGACTAATCCCACCAATTCCAAAATGGTAACTAATTAAGACTCATCTACTTTGTATAGATATATGTCACAATATTGTAATTGCGACGTAAACTTAACTACAACTCTCAATAGATGCCGAGGATGATGGGCGGATACGACCCGTGTTTGGATGATTACACAAGAGTATTCTAAAACAGAGCAGATGTCCAGAAAGCTCTTCACGCAAGTGATGGTATTCTTCTCAAGAAGTGGAGCATTTGCAAGTACTACTACTCTTGTTTATCTTTTTTTTTAATATACTTTTTCTATATATATATATAACCTATCTAAAATAATCTCTTTTTTTTCTTCTTCTGCCAAACAGTGATGATATTTTTGATAATTGGACTGATTCAAAGCCCTCAGTTTTGCCAATATATAAGAAATTAATCGCTGGAGGATTTAGAATATGGGTTTACAGGTATTTCTTCGACCTTCTGAGTTTCCCGTTTTTTAAATTTCTAGTTAACCAATAAATACATATGATGAATGGGACTAAAACATATATTCTAAACTTCTTCTGGACTTGAGCTTGGGATCTTTGATTATCATTTGCTTATGTTTCTCCTTGGTGTTGGCTCAGTGGCGATACAGACGGACGAGTTCCCGTACTCGGGACAAGGTACTGCATAAATAAATTGGAATTACCCATCAAGACGTCTTGGAGGCCATGGTACCACGAGAAACAGGTCAAAATGATAGCATTCATTGAAAATTACTAATCGATATCTCATAATATAAACAATAAGAATTGTTTTCGAAGCATGATTATATATTGTTTTTCTTTCTGGTTTTTAGGTTAGTGGATGGCTTCAAGAATATGAAGGTTTAACGTTCGCAACGTTCAAAGGAGCAGGACATGATGTGCCTTCGTTCAAACCCAGCGAATCCCTTGCGTTTTTCTCCGCCTTTCTCAACGGAGTTCTTCCTCCTTTGTCGCTATAGAGAGAAACAAATTATATTGAAGATTATGATAAGCTAAATAATATATATTCCATATCTTTCACAAATACTGTCATTTTGACATATATTAAATTTTTGTTTTTACATCCTTAAAAAAACTAATAAAAGTTTTATATTACTCTTTATTAATATACTAAACAATTTTCTCTTTATAATTAATACACTAAAACAATAGAGTTAAAATTAGATTTTGGTTTAATATTTTATATTAAAAATATAAAATAGCATTTTTTGTGAAAAAACAATATTTTTTATGAAACGGAGAACGTAGTTTTTGTTTCCAACGTATACTTTTTTTTTGTTAAATCTTCCAACGCATACTTAATTGACAATGAGTAGAGAGACATATGTCATTTTGTATACTCATATCGATCTATCTCACTACTAGTGTGAGATTTTAACAGTGGTTTCTAGTCGTATAGCTAGACACAGTGGTTTCTAGTCGTATAGTAAAAAAACCATAGGTTCTCAGAAGTAAAAATTTCTCGCATAGCCACGAATTAGACACGAAATAATTCGTGTCTTTTTTAAAAGCCACGAAAAAGCCACGAAAAATCAAAGAATAGCCACGAAAAAACCACGGAAAAGCCACGAAAAAATAAAAAAAGCTACGAAAAATGGTCGCGATCCTATAGCAACGAACAAAATCCGTGGCTAAAGCTTTCGTGGCTATAGGATCGTGACCATTTTTTCATGGCTTTTTTCGTGACTTTTTGTTTTTTCGTGGCTTTTTCCGTGGCTTTTTCGTGGTTATTCTGTGATTTTTCGTGGTTTTTTCGTGGTTTTTTCGTGGCTTTTTAAAAACCACGAATTATTTCGTGTCTAATTCGTGGCTATGCGAGAAAATTCTACTAATGTCTAAATCTTTCACACGCACACATCTACAATTTTTATTAATTCACACAAAAATAAAAAACTATTTTTACATGTAAGACATGTAGAGATTATTCAACAATCTATACATAACATAAAAAGATAAGAGATTAATCAGTAAAAGCACGGTGATAATATGGTTGGCATCATTGGTACCGGTTTCCTCTGCGAGGCAACAATCTTGAGAGGCTGTGAGGCAATAACGCGTTTATGAGCATGAAAGCTTCTTCTCAAGCACATGGATGTTTTCACCGCCTTGTATTGATCATCTTTCCTTTTAAATTCAAGACTCTTTGAGAGTTTATTTACATTCACGGGATCGTAGAGAGCCTTCTTAATGTCTTGAAGCATCTCTGTGTCGGAATCATAACGGTTCTTCTTGTTGAAAAACATCTCGAAGACTTGGCAACAAGACATGTGAATCTCTCTGCACGGTTTGGGTAAATCACTTAGTCCATCCACTAGTACATGCTCAAGAAACTCTTTCCTATTTGAATCGATTATCTTTTCGATATAAACGATCGAGTCCTCAATCTGGAGACCTGTATGATTCCTCATGTGGAGTAGCACGAAGTTGATCTTCCCTTGTTCTTGTTCCCTCTGTGAATTCACGTTGCATGACATGTTTGATCTTATAAGTATAAGAGTGTGTTATGATCAAACAAAGAAAAATTATTAATCTATTCTATTCACCTTAAATTTTGCCAAGTTACCGGATTAATACTCCTTATTTTTCCTTTGGCTTAACCCTATTTTAAAACCTATAAATGGAAGTCGCCATGTAAATCGATCTCGACTAATACGAAAATGACCACTAAAACCCTATAAAAAATCTTATATTGCTCTAAATACATAAAAATAAAGAAAAAAAATTCATAATTTGAATCACCTGATAACTTTGTAGATCATTTAAGAGTCGAGGTATGATCATGAGCAATGTGGTTAACGTATCATATTTTCCACGGTTGAGTTTATGTTGGGGAAAAACAGGTTCAAGGAGACATGACATGGAAAGAGCAATGGTGTGTGCTGCGATTGAGATCATTCCATTTCGAAGATATTCTTCCATTGAAGGCATATGTCTCTTCTTACTCCATTCGGCTTCACGCAGCCATGACTCAAAAGTGTCACCCCACTGCATAATTATTATAAGAAAATATTTTCAGAATAATTTATATGTATAAAGTGTTTTTTTTTTGTAAATTGAATTTTAAATTTTAAATTTCTGAGACATTTTTTTTTTATTAAAAAGAATAGGCTATTTTTCTTGTTTTGAATGAGTCAATCATAATAAATCGATGAAAGAAAAATATAAGTTGACGGCATAAAAAACGGAAACAAGAATTCTACAATGTTAATTAGTCAATTTTTTTGGGTCAAAATTTGGTTATGCTAGTGTGACAGGCAGTGCCGGCTTAAGGGGAACAAGCATGCAACCGCTCCAGGGTGTAACCTCGTGTTTTAATAATTAAGGATCTTATTTTTTTATATATATTTTTTTCATTACAAAAATAAATAAAATAATAAAATATAAATTGAAAAGGGCTCATAAAATTATTTTATATGTATTTTTCATAAAACAATTCTACAAAAACATTACACAAAAATGGTTTTTTAAAAAAAATTAAGGGTTCAAAATTTTTTTTTTGCTTTAGGGTCTCATAATAATATTGAGCCCGGTCTGGTGACATGATCAAGTTTTCTTTTGGTCCGAATCAAAATTTATGACGAAGTTGTTTTTATTTTTAATTACAGTTCTAAATTAAAAATCAGTGACATTTAAAGTTATTTAATTTACAAAAAAAATACACATGGATTGTTTATATACGATGTTCCGGGTTGATCAAAACTAGTTTTATTTTACCTGATCGTGTTGTGATTATGCTTAATTCATAGTTTATGATCAATCCTTAGTTCACTCTTAAAAGAGTTGATTAAAAAAAACCAATGATAAAGCAGAGAATAAGTGATCCTAAATTGTTTCAAAATATCATTTATTATGGACATACGATGTTGTGAAGCTGCTCTGTTATGTCTGTTCCGTGTTGCTTACGGCAAGCCTCTGCAGTCTCTTTTACGATATCATCAAGTGCTCTAAATATGATATTGCCGTAACCTTTAAGCTCTTCTCCGTCCCACCTATCACCATAAATATGAAAACAATAATTCAATCAAGAATCAACAGATTAATAAGATTGTAATTTAGGCCGGCTCAACCCCATGGCAACATGGGTATTTTTCAAGGGTCCCCAATTTTTTTGAGTTGGGCCTGATTGTAATACACATCTTTATCAATAATTAAGTTACTAGGATTGTCTCTAATTAGTAATTACACCAGCGTAACCGATATTTTAACAAAAGTACCTTATAACTGCTTTAGTAAGAGCTTTCAAATCATCCAAAGAACCTTCTTCATCAAAGAAATCATCGGCAACTGTGATGAGGATGGCAGTCTTCGCTGGAAGCTTTCCAACTTTAATGGCAGATTCAAAAGGCAATGAAGTCACAGCTGCAAAGTAACAATATGTTGTCTTCTCTCTACCAAAACCAATATCACTAAGTCCCCATTTCTTCACCCATCTGTGTCATTTCACTTCATGGATTAGAGTTTGTGTACCAAAAACGTAATTTTGCCACAACAAAATGATTTTCTTCTCACAGTTACCATGTAGTGTATTAACATGTATATAGCAATTGTATATATTGATTGGTTTAAGGGCTCTGGAATGTATGGTTTATAGAATTAATTATGATGAACCAGTCTGGTTATTTCTGGTTAAGTGAGATTGTTCACTATATCATTTCTGTAACAAACTCTTAATCACTAATGATAAATTCTGGGTTCTTGTACTTTCTCTCTCTACGTTGAAAAACACTAATATAGTGAAACTATAAAGTCTACTTACGTTGTCAATTCCTCCAGCTCACGTCGATATATGGCTTGTTGAAAATCGAAGTTTCTTGCAGCAAGATGAGTCAATTTGTGGCTATATGAACCATTTAGTCTGATTCCAGAAATCACAAAAAAAACCCCTTGAATTAACTTGTTTTTCAAGGATCTAAAATTAGATAGATCAATATCATGTGTATTATATATACCTTATAAAGGAGGCTTTTCCGATTGAGAGAAAAGTTGAGTTCTTGTCCTCAATCCACATCCTATGATCAAGGTGTTTGAGTCGAGCTATCCATGGAGTACTTAATTCATGCTTAACCTATAAACCAATCATTATTTATTTGAACCATTAAGCCATGCATTTGTAATCACTTAAAACACTTCAACTTATTGAATTTTTTTAATACCAATCTTTCATCGATGGACCGACTTTGCTCGAGTAAATTTCGAGTATATTCTCTTGCTTCTTCAAGCTCATGCTCTCCTGGAAACATGAGATCTGTGGCTCTGTACACACTAAGGATGACGAGGAAGAAAGAGTCTATATTTCTTTCCAAATGATTTCGAGTTTCGTGATCATTCAAGAACCAGCAAAAGCTTCCTGAAAAGTGTAAATACTTTTAAACTCGGTAAAGAAAAGAACAAAGAACTCCCTTTCATGTAATCGAAATAAGAGTTAGTTCGTACTCGGCGAAACAGTGTGACCTCGCATTCTTAACATCCTAAAGGCAAGAGAGTCTTTGTGCAATTGATCAGCTAGGTAACTGATGGGCATTCTCTCAACATCTTCTTCTTCCCCGTAACTCCTTAATTATACACGGGGGAAAGAAAAACTTTGCTTACGTTTTATATATCGAAAGAGATGTAAAAATGGTGATTATAAATTTATCTTCACCAGTAAACTTGTTGAAGAACATGTTCAGTCTCTCTACCAAAGAACTCTCCTAAGCCGATATCCTCGATTACATTAACCATGGAGAGTTTTATGAGTTCTTCATTGAGAGGGTACTTTTGTGGCACTGAGACAAGAAATCATAAATAATTTTTTAAGAAATATTAAATTGCAATTAACTACTAATCATATTGAAATGATCCATATATAGCTTTGGAATAACTAGAAGTTTAAATTTAACCTCCATTTGGGCATCTTTGAACGACATTTTGAAGATAAGCAAGACACTTTGCGTTGCGGGTGAGCATAAATGCTGATGCAGTTGCTGAAGGCGACTGAAATAAAGAGCCATCAATATTGTCGAGGCTCTTAATTATGATGTCTTCATGGTTTTCGACATATAATGTCGATGGCAATACCTCTAGATATGCAAGTAGAGGTTTATGGTTACAATCATCCACCAATTTTTCTCTGGAAAACAAACCAAAAAAAATTGATAAAGATTTTTTTATATATGTTAATATGGAAAATATTTTGATAAAGATTTCTTGGAGTTTTGCATGTAAAGTCTACATTTAATTGAAGTTTTATTAATTGAAGATTAGTATGTTAGATACTTTTTATAATTTTAGTAAAATATAACATTTATTTCATTGTTAAATCCAAATTTACTTTTGTACAATATAACATGTACGATAATGTACGGTACACGATCTAGCAATAAAAATGGTAAAATCGTTTTTTCACACAAAAAGTGACAAATATTTTTAACACATTAAAAAGTGCTAACTTACTAATAAATTTGAAATAAATTACATCATGTGCAATTATGTCAAGATTTCTTTTCATGTAACGTTACCTTTTAAGAATCTCTTGGCGTTGATAAAACACATCTTTGATCATTTCAATACAGCGACTGGAGAAAACAAAGTGTAAGCCAAGTTGTTGAGCAAGCTCGAGGATTCCTGTGAATTTGATAACGAACCAACGAGGATAGGATCCCTCTTCGTTGCTGTATTTCCCAATTATCATCTCCGTTCTTCTTTCGATATATCTCTTCCCTAGATAAAATTATTTTATTTTTTAACTGTTTCATTTACAAGATACAAATGACAGTGAACTGACCAAGAGTCTGTAATTTTGTGTTCATATATATATTTTTAAATAATGTCATATTTTTTAAAGGACAATTTAAGATTCTTAAAATATTTTTTTGAACATATAAAAAAATTCAGTATATTAAATAATATAACCAGGGTCGGCCATGGGCATAGGTCAGTGACACATTTGCCTTATGCCCCCAAATTTTAATGAGCTAATATATATGAATATTTAGCCCCTAAATTGCAAAAAAAAAAAAAATTATTAAAATTTCTATTAAATTGCCTTGGAGCCCAAATTCTCACGACGGGCCCTGAGTATAACTAATAGATTAATTATCTCTTGGTGTTTGCATTTAAATTTACATAACATATTCTAATAAGAAGTTTTTATTATTTTTTGTTCTTTTTTAACATATCATAAAATATTTTTTGTTCATTTCCAACAATAGTTTATGCTAGAAAATATTTTATAATACGTTTGCATTTTTTTTTTTTTTTGCGTGCATGCTCATTATCAAATTAGCAAAAAACATGACAAAAAACATGTGATAAACCGTAAATATATGCTTTTCGATAGAATAAAAATATATGTTGTTTATTTTTCTCAAATAAAATATAAAAAATGTTTTTGATAAAAAAATGTTTGTTATCTAAATAGTAAAATCACGTGAATAACACAGTAGGCCATGCATGCGATCCGTACGTAGTGAGTTACGTATTATGTACAGATAGTTTTCTCCAAGAGCAACAATAATGCGAAATCAAAGTCCACTCAGTCAACGCACCTTTGTGGAGATGAAGACATCCAATGTTCCATTTGTGAAGTGCAACAACACAAGCAAGAGTTGAAATCAAAGTATACATGTCTTCTTCGTCTTCGTCTCCGGCGTCAACCACCGGAGTATAACCGCCGGAGTTTCCCCAAAAACCTTCTCCGGCATTTTGATTGCACATAATCCAATCTAGACAATTTCCAAACATCGGTCTAAGCTCATCATCACGTACGTTGTTGTCTTCTTCGATCATAGATAACCAAGCCGCGTCGTAAGCAGAAGGAGAGACAAATGAGTAAGGATCAAGATTAATGTTGGACAGTTGAATGTCTCTCTTGATCTCATTGACCAAATTGTGGAGATCATCAGAAGAAGAACTGTAAGGGAACTTCATTTCTTTTTATCTCTCTTCTTTTTTTCTCAAGATTGTGTGTGTTAATGTATTGGTCACTGACTTGGGTGTGTTTATATAGAGGAAGAGACTATGAATATTAAATTGAAATATAAAAATGTGATAAATGTGGTTTGGGATACATAATTTGAAAGCCATCGTCTATTTCACACGAAGGTCTACTCCTATCCTACGAGTCACTACTAAATAGCTCTAATAATTATAGTCCCACGTCTCTCTCTCTCTAAAAGAATTGTGAACATTTATTTAAACAATGTCATGGATTATTCTAACATTCTTGTTCAAGGTGATAAGGCAACCGTGGAAGATCCATGCGTCAACATGCTTCACAACGCATTTTCTGAAATGACGATGCTGTAATATATGGGATCTTTAAGTGTTGTTGAGATGCGAATATATTTATTCAGATGTTGGATGAGGCACACCAAAAAATGTATTAGGAGTGGGTAGAAGGACTTTCTGATTTTGCATATAAACAAAATAGATGTTTGTAAAATCAACTGCATATATGGAAGAGTGACAACAAAATGATCTTTCAATGACTAAGGGTCAAAATTTGGCCATTAATTTAAATTTTAGCCAAGGCTGCACACTAAAAACAGAACTGGTGGTCCTGAGAATTTGAAGACTGGAAGCAAGCCGGGCCCGGGGCATAGGTGAGGTAGTCGACCGCTTAGGGCACATTTACTATAAAAAAATTTCTTTACTACTTTTTTTTTTTTGAAAATTCAATCTTTTTTCTTTACTAAACATGGTACATTTTTTTTTTGAGTAGGACCTCCGATAGTCATGGACTGGTACTGACTGGAAGCAACTAATTAATAAAAAGTTAAGATCCATTAATAGGTAAGATATATGAAAAAAAAAGTTAAGAAAAATTGTAAAGGGAAACTCAGACTGCTTATCTTCCAATCATGTTCAGCCACCTTTGCCACTAGACTACTTGAAGATTTTACAGAGTTGGCGACCGATGAATTATGGAATCAAGGCCGAAAGTCCCACGTTTTAAGATATCTTATGAAATTTAAAAAGCATACCTTTTTATATATTATTCACAATCACATATAATCTTATTATATAAAGCTGAATCTTTCGACGTGAGCGTGACACGTAAGCAAAATTATAACTCACGAGATCGTGATATTTGTCACGGTTGTTAGTTTAGATCTTGACATATGTCAATTTAATTAACAAAGTACAAAAAGAAATAAAATAAATATTAAAAAATGTTAACTTAAAATAGACAATCTTTAAAAAAAGAAAAACAAGAATAAATAAGGAAAACTTATATTGTTTAACTTAAAAAGGCAATTTAAAAAAAAATAAAAACAAGAATAAATAAGAAAAATTTATAATAAAAAAAAACATAGAATTAAAGTAAATATTAAAAATGTTTAACTTAGATGTTAAAAGGAAACACGACCAAAAACAATAATAAGTTTAAAATTATAAAAAAATGTTAAAGGGAAATGAAAACTTATAATAAGAAAGAAAACTTAGAATTAAAGAAAATATTAAAAAGGCAATCTTAAAAAAAGAAAAAGAAAAAAAATGATCTACATCTTTAAAAAAGGAAACATATAAATTAACCACTTCAAAAAAACATAAACATATAAAATAACCACATAAATGACCAAAACAATAATAATCACGACCAAAAGAATAAACCATAAACAAAAAAATAAGATCTACACCTTATAAAAAAAGAAACTTATAAAATAACCTCTTAAAAAAAACAACCACGACCAAAACAATCATAATCACGACCAAAAGAATAAAACACAAAAAAAGATCTACACCTTAAAAAAGAAACTTATAAAATAACCACTTAAAAACAAGCACGACCAAAACAATAATAATCACGACCAAAATAATAAAACACGACCAAAACAATAATAAGTTTAAAATTATAATAAAAGTGTTAAAAAGAAACACGGCCAAAAACAATAATACGTTTAAAATTATAATAAAAACGTTAAAGGGAAACTTAATATTATAAAAGGAAACACCACCAAAACAAAACTCAATATAAAAAGGGAAATTATTAATATACAACCATAATGAAACTCTATATAATAAGATCTACACTTTTCTAATTTTTATGTACTTACATCTTTTAGTTCTCTTATTCAAATTCTAAACAAGCAAATCATGACTTCTAAAACACAAAAAAATGATCAAGGCTATTTTACTTTGAATCAATTAGATAAAAAAAATAGGGTCTACCGTCGTACTATAGTGCGCATAATTCGAAAGTGTGAAGCCAGAAATATATATATATATATATATATAATATTTTTCGTACTATAGTGCACATAATTCGAAACTAATAATTTTGTCTTTTAAATTATATATTTTTATTTTTGGATTAATTATTCTCACCTCTATATAAACTACAATTTGATACTATATCAATTACACACCAAAAAATTAAAAGTACAATAATCGTATCTGAAGTTATTTATTGTGCTTCACCAAATTTTTCCTTTAAGATATACTAGATTCTACCCCGTGCGTCCGCACGAGAATTTTTCTTTTTTTTGGTTTACCAAATTTTGTAATATATTTTATTCTGTATTTAGATATAATTTGTTTTATAGATATAATTTTTTTAATAAGTGACAAAGATTTATTTTTGTGTTTAGATATAGTTTGTTTTTGTAGATTTAAGTTTTTCTAGTATTAAATATGACCGTGATTATAAAAACATAATTATAACTCGTCTATTCTAACCCGCCCGTTCATATTACCGTATAATATAAATATTTCTTAATTTCAAATATTTAAAATTTTCGGCTGATTGATTATGATAAAAATATACAATAATATATCATTTATCATGTCCGTCATTATGAGAATATTATTTAAATTTGAATATTTAAATTAATATCCGGTTTATTATTTTTTTAAAGAAACAACTGGTTTTGTGATTTTTGATAATTAATCTAACATATATTTAAGGAAATCTAAACTAATCTAAATTAAAATTTGAATTTTTGGAATTATTTTTTAATATAAATTAAAATAAAGTTTTTATTAATATTGTACTAAATTGACTTGTTTGGCAACTTGAATAGTAGTTATCCAAGTAAAGAATAGCCTAATATGAAGGTTTTAATGTTTGGACACAAAAATGTATATGTTTTAATTTTACTTTTGGTAGAATTCTTAATTTTGAATTTGAATAGAATAATCATTTCTGGTTTAGATTTTATGATAATAATTTTTTTAATAAATCTTTATTAATACAAAAGAATATTAACATAATCTGGACAATTTTACCAAGATTAATTAGATTTGCATTTCGAATTTAATTCTAAATTAACAATTTCTAAAATTGTGTGATTCTTAAAATATTAATCATTTTATATATGTAAATAACAAATATTGAATCTGTATTAGTAACCGAATGTTGTCAATATGAATGATTAAATTTATGGTTGTGCAAATCTAATTAATAATGTATTTATTTTTTGTTTGAAAAATATTCAATTATAAATCTGATTGTATTAATAAGTTTTAAATTTAGAAGTAAATATATTTTGTTATTAATTCTGACTATTTTGTTTGTAACTGTTGATGAAATCTCAAAAAATCTACCTTAAATTCAAAATTTAATTTTATATTTCAATAAAAATTGTTAATTTTTAATCTGTATCATTCCAAAATTTTTGATTATTAATTTATTTGGCATAATCGAAATTCAAAAATTCAAAATAACTAATACTATTCTCGTAACAAAATAATAATAAAAAATTAAATTATTTTTGAAATATTTAATTTACATAGTTTTGAAATAATTAATTTTATTTATAATTTTAAATATTTAATTTAATTTCTGGCATAGTCTGAATTTTTATAATTACGAATTAAAATTAATATATATATATAATGAGATTAATTAATTAAATATATTAATCTTTAATTGAATCAGATTAATTGAATAAATTTTTAATTGAACAAAATTCAACTGTTTGGAAGCAGAAAATAGTTATCCACAAAAAGCTAAAGTTTAAAAGTTATCAAGGATAAGAATATATTTATTTTATTTTTTTCCTGTTTGGACACAAAATGGCACTCTGTTTTAATATATTAGATATTATTTCATTGGCAACTTCGTTTCTAAAGTTATGTATTATATATTTTTACGGGTAATCTAATTTTGTTTTCTATTTTTTATTTTTTATTTGTTTAACGTATAATAAAAAATTAAATTACAAACCCGCATATATGCGGGTACTTATCTAGTAGTTATATAAAATACCACTTTAAATCTTTATAAAACAATTTAACTTCATAAATGATAGTTGGACTTTTAACAGTCCGCACAATTACCTACTGTGCACAATGCCTCAATCTAATGACGTGTCATTGTAGCACTTTGGGATCGAATCCACAGGGAAATAAGAACGACGCGCTAAGAATACAAGACGCTATCTAATCTATGCAAATATCAGGTTTTGGTTTTTATCGGACAATTTGAAACATACAAAATAGAGAAATAAACGAGTAGCAAAGCAAACAAGAAAACGATTAATATCAAATTTAAACAAACGAATTCTCGGGTAAAGCTAACGACTCGGGTGATTCTTTAATCTACTCAAGATGCTCAAACATTCGACTAAATATCTCCTTATGCCTTAGAACACTACTGATTATTAATCCACTTCCATGGTATTAACCCCTTTCTTAGTCATAAATCGTCATAAACTTCCGTTCGCGATTCTATGACTAACAAGTAATAAGCACAAGTCTAATTAACCACAATTCACCTTAGACATCAATTTTCCGTTGGCTAAGATATGAAAAGCACTCATTAAATTCGTTCAAGACTTTCATCAAACACCTTCCGGGTGATGAAACTCCCTAGTTTATAGATCAAGGTCAATCTAGTATTAAGAACACTTAATGAGCAAGGATTTCAAGTGATCTAACTCCTAAACATCAAGAACAAACCTAGAATCACCCTAATCTACTTCACCCAAGAATCCTAAAAGAACTACTCACACATAGCTAATTCACAAATATAAACCGTACAAATGAAAGCCATAAGCAAAATAAGAAGAAAACTAGAAGAGAATTCAAGAAAACTTCTCTAGATCTTCTTAGGATTGCAAATCTTCCATCAAGAACAAGGTTTTCTTACAAGAGTTTTTGTTAAAAGTGATAAAAGATTATTATATCTGGTCTAAAAACCAGTTATTAAATAGTCTTGTTGGACCAAAGTCACCAAAAGTTAGGTGGAATAGTTAAAAACACGTTTTTACACTGTTTTCGGAGGCTGATTTTCGGTTTGATATGTCTTCCCTAAATCAGCCATAACTCTTAAACCAAAGATCATAATGAGTTGAAACCACCTCCATTAGAAATCTAACTCAAATATCTACAACTTTCATGAAGAATTCTGAAGCTAAATCCGAATGGAAACTGTTCTTATGAGACGATCTTTGAAGCACTTCAGACGGTTTCTGCATTTTTGCTCCGAAGGGTCCCACAGCGGTGTGGAGTTGCCCGCTGCATGCCCGCTGTGAATCTCTGTTTTTTTCGTCGGATGAAACCGCAGCGGTCACCTCTTGACTTCTACACTACCCCGCTGTGAGTCTTCAGGTAGTTCATTCGCGCGCCATACTGGACCGTCGTCACGGAAATTGGCATAACTCATGATCGCACTGTTGGAATTGCTTCAACCCACTTCCAAATGAAAGCTAATCCATTGTTCTATCTCGTGTTAAAATATGAGCTCAATCCATCGGTGGAAAGTCCTTCATCCAATTCCAAACTTATGACATCTTAACCTGATCCTGCATCTTTGTATTTCAAAATGAACCTTTTTGATGACTATCTTCACTCCTCCAACTCCTATGACTCCAATAACACTTGAAAATGGCTCAAACAATCCAAAAAGAATGCAAAGACAACCTAGGACATCTAAAATGCAATGAGACTCAAGTTGGAACATAAAAATGTGTCTTATAAACATTGATAAAATGTGTTACAAAAACAATAACTAAAAATGCCGATAAAAATGAATGCCTTAATCGGTGGTTTCACAAGTTTATGCTTTGGACCGGACCAGTTGGGCCCAGGCCAGTTCTGACTAAAACAATTGTGACTAAACGATGGTGGTAAAAACATTGATGGGCAAATTTTCTGTCATTTGGTTACGAATCTATATACTTATTTGTGTAGTGATTTGCTTAGGTGTCGCGCTCACAACGAGTTTTGGCTGCGGAATGACGTTTATACCCTTTTTTGAAAATCGATGGTTTATGTGTTGTATTATTATTCGTCTAGCTTTGATGATGTGTACGATCCAATTAAATTGTACCAATTTTCGATTTAATGGTTATTATTATACAAAACCGCCAGGGTTAAGGACGGTTTATAGTATATTAAACCGTAAACGTTAGGGCTTTTAGCCAATTTCTCGCAAAATAAGAAAAAAGGAAAAGCGGCTACTTTAACGTTTAAAAAAAAAAAAAACCCTATATGTTTTGCTATATATATATATCACTTTTATTAACCTAAACTCCAAACCTCCTAGGTATCTCCTCTTCTCTCTTATATTACGTTTTAGGTTTTGTTTTTTGGTGTTCATGCAAACCCTAAACCAAGCTTCTTTATATCGTATAGATTTAATTTTTTTATCGATCTTACTTTTATTATTGTTTGTTGTGTGCGTTCATTCTTTCATTAATTTTGTGGTCATATCGTTTAGGTTTTTTTTGTTTGTTTATGCAAGGTATATTGTCTTTGATATTTTCTATCATAAGGAATTACCGCTTTCATCTTCTATTACCAATCTTTTATTATCCCTAACGTTTTAGTTTTATTTTTCCTATGCAAGGTGTGTCCTCTTTGCTAGGTATCTCCTATCTTCTGTTAGCTCCCTCAAGGTAAATCAACTTTACTCTTCTTTTACATCAAGCTTGTATTAGTAATATTGTTAGATGTCTCTCCTCTAAACTACTTTCAAACATACTATTTTTAAAAAACATATTGCTTATGTTTGTAAACATTAAAATTTGGATCGATCTTACTTTAATTATTGTTTGTATATTGTTTATGTTTGTAAACATTAAAATTTGGATCGATCTTACTTTAATTATTGTTTGTATCGTGCGTTTATTCTTTCATTATTTTGGATCTTGCTCTCTTATAAGGGCAAACTTATTCAACAACCCAAACTTCAGATGTTGCCGTCTCATCTTCTTCCATCTGTTGATGATTCATTGGACAATGAGCGCCTGACTTCTGCCGAAGCAGTGTTATATTTATATTATGAATTTGCATCACGTTGGGTTTGTAATTTCAAGAGTGACATCGAAAAAGGGTTTGAAGATATTGATAACCAATAACAAAGGCTAACCACAAGAAAAACCACAAATATTGTCTACAAGGAAGTTTTTGAAAACTTATAAACATTTTCTCTACAAGGATTTTATTTCCGAGAGTGTTATTTAGATTATGCAATAAATACCATTTTAAAAAGAATGTTTAACCTAGACTTCGCTTTGTGATGATGAATCGTTCTCTGGTCCTACTATTACACGTTTTTGCTCTTTCCTTTTTAGCCTAAGACAAAGTTGTTCTGATTAGGAACAACATCCTATCTCTTTTTACCACATCGAAGCTTATTTCCGTCAAGTTTCTTAACATTAACCAATTTTGCAAACCTAACCGCATCAGCAAAGAAAAAAAACCAAAACTATATATACAACTTAGATTTCGGAAAAAACCCCTAAAATAAAATATAGCATCGGATAATAAGGAATCAACACGCGAACGTAAAACTTTTAAAATATATCAAAAATACATACAACAAATTACCAAAACATTAATATGTAATAAAAAGGTAATTAATACATAAAAGAAATTAGGGAGAAAGATTACTCTGTTTAAGATAAATATATATTTATGAAAAAAAAATTGAAAATCTAAAAAAAAATATCATGTATAAAACACATGATGAATATATATAAAAACAATTATTTAAAATAATAAGTTAATCAAGCATATTAGCCCGCGCCAGGCGCGGACCCGATCACTAGTAAGCCTTTAATTGTTCAATGGCTAAATGATCACGATTTAGCCACTATCTCATGGTAGTTAAAATTAGGCATGGGTATTCGGATAATCGGTTCGGTTTAGATCAATTTTTTCGGGTACTTGGGATATCAGATTTTAGAAACCATAGAATCAAAAATGTTTGGTTCGATTTAGATACCTCTCGGTACGGTTCGGATAATGTGAAAGAGAACCAAAAATATTTTTGAGTAATTATTTCACTTATTTCGATTATATTACTTTTTAGTGAAATTTGGTTCAATTTTCATAATTCTTTTTATTTCTTAAAAATATAACTAAGGATATCCGGGGACTAAAAAAAACCGTCTCATCTTCTTCGAGGCGACTCCACAAGCGATCAAACAAAACAGTTTCTGCCACAATCTCCGGCCGGTTCCGGCGTCGGCTGTACTCTTTTTTTCTCTTGCTTTATTAGGTTTTCTCTTTCAAATAAAGTCTAGAATGTTGATTACGAAAGAGTTTTCCTTAGTGATTAATTTTCTAGGGCTATGTTTTATTTTCTCACTCCGGGAGAGTGATTTCCCGACCATAATCCAGCGATTACCCAAGAGGTTTTGTGTCGATGTCACTCCGTTAGGGATCCCTCTATACGGTTTATCTTGGTTCGTTGTAACCGTTCATATATGGGATCCATGCATATCCACTATCGGTGAAGGAGATGATATGCCGAGGATTTCGAAGATTAAAATCAGATTGTTCTTGAATCTGACTGACCTCGACCCGATCCAACACCGATTCTCAAAAGCAACGATAGTTATGAGATTCTTAGTTGTCTCAATCGATATGACATCGGATTCCATCTCAGGGTTTTCACAGATAACACGTCGTGGCAGTGAAGACATTTCGTTTATTGGGTATGTAATTTGGATTTTCGATCTGTGGATTGAAGAGTTTAGGATCAACGAAGATGATAGTTTGCGAATTTGGTATTTTAGTTCAATGTTTTCCGGTGATTTTACTCTACTAAATATGGTATTACCACCATGAAAACCAACATGGAGGGTAGGACTGTTTGGAGCGGAAGATGCACCCTTGTTGTATGGCGACATTCGTACATTCGTTAAAAATTGGCATTCTCAAATCTTATTTCGATCGAAAGAATCAGTAAATTGGGTTCTAATTCGACGAACATTTTTAGTTCATAATTGGAAATTTGTCAATGTAATACAACAGAGGAAAATATGAATCATAGTCACAGATGAAGATCGCATCAGATTGAATGCGAATTCCAGGAAGAGAAGGATGGATACCCTCTTTGCGAGTAAAATTTCTCAGAAAAAGCATCAATAAAAATTATATTCGTTGTTTTATCACTTTGTAATTTTAACTATTTTATGTATGTTTATGTACCTTGATTTTATATAAATAAAGATAGTTGACAAACAAAAAAAAACTAAGGATATTCGGATATTTTGGTTAT
Organism: Eutrema japonicum; assembly: GCA_030161315.1. Taxonomy (NCBI): domain Eukaryota; kingdom Viridiplantae; phylum Streptophyta; class Magnoliopsida; order Brassicales; family Brassicaceae; genus Eutrema; species Eutrema japonicum. The sequence goes on along the minus strand of BSQW01000007.1, from coordinate 50,027,228 downwards.
TTTGAGTCTAAACATAACTAATATTTCTAGGTTTAATTGCAATTTTGGATATTATGATTATTTCTGATCTAAATATAGCTAATATTTTCATGTATATAATTGTATTTCAGATACATATATATATTTTTTTTGGTTTTAGTTTGGTTTGGATACCCAACCTTTTTTTTTAAGAAAAGGAACCGATCACATATTTTGGTTTACCCGAACTTGAACCAAAAATCAATATTTTAGATAAGTTCAGTTGGGTTCTATTCGGTTAAGGTAATTTGCCCAGACTTAATTAAAACTGACAGTCTGACACCACAAGGCCACTGAAAAAACAATGGCTAAATTGACCATCGCTTATCCACTAATTGTCAGTGAAAATTATATTTTCAACTGGTACCAATATGTGGCAAAATGACCATCAACAGCTTTCGGATATTGGTGGTCACCCAAATATGACGAGAGTTTGCCTACCAATTCGTAGTGGTTTCTGCTGCTTGTGTCGGATTCGAAGGCCAGAGACAATTACTTCGGCTATTTTCGGGTCTGTCAGAGGCGGCGAAACCGCAAAGCTTCCTCTCCCTTAACCGCTGGTTTTTAATTTTGGGTTGTTCATCAATAAATTTTTATTTTGGGTTGTTCATCCACGCTCAGTTTCTTCCTCGTTTTCGTGTTCTGCTTCTTTGCGACAACCCTCGTCTGATGTCAATTCCAATAATCACCTCTTCACTTGAGTTTTTACTCAATCGTTTATCTACATCTCTTAATTTGATTCCAGTACATCCGATTATCCCCTTCTCCTTCAATTGTTGGTTAAATCGGTATTCTCCTCCGTGAGGCTATCTCACGAAATTAGTAAGGTCAATGTAACCTTGCCCTTTTATGCTCAATATTGTAACATATTGCTGTAATTTTCTCTTTGCTTTCTACCTTGTATAATTGGAGATTTAAATGTTACGGTTATTATATTAACCATTGCAATTCTTGGGTTTATGGTTACTTTAAAAAACCATTACAACCATTAGGTTTATGATTACTTTACTATACCATTGCAACCGTTCTTTTATAATCCTTGGGCTCTATAAAAAATTGAGAAAATCTTTGGAGAGACAACAAAAACAAAAAAAAACACAAAAACTGTATTCGAATGAGATAATATCAATATCATCCGACTTATCAATGGAAATGGGCATAATTTATGTCTCAATCACTTCATTCAAGAAATCCAAAGATGGCAAAGTATGTTTGACGAAATCCTTTTCACATTCCGGCATAGAGAAGCAAACGTTTGTGCATATATTTTAGCAAAAAAGCTATAGTATGTAATAATCAATGGTCTTTATACCATGATTGTCCTGAATTCTTATTCTTGCTGTAAACAATGACTGTAATTACGTTAACTAATAAAGGTAATTTAGACGGCAAAAAAAAGAATTATATTTTGTATCTTAGCCTAGAACAATATAGAACTTTGATTGTCTTATCCTAAATGTATTTCGAGTAACCCAAGGCTTTGATAAGTGTTGAAATACTCTTTAGGAGAGTACACGATTCAATCATTATCGAAGTTCACAATTCAACAAAATATGGGTTCTTACAACATAGCTCAAAACGGGGGAAAAAATGTAGTGGCTAGCCAGATTGCATGGGAATTTCATCGAGGACAATTGATACACAACGTTTTAACCCTGTAATTCTACTGCAAGAGCACATCAAAACAAAATAGTATTTTAGGGATCGAATCCACATAGACCAAGTGAAACACTACGGGAATTCAAAAGTAAAGTAAAGTTAAGACTAATGAGAGTTGTTTGTGGTTTTAATGCAATGAAATAACAAGCTAAGTAAACAAAAAATTAAACTTATGAACTAAAGGCGCCATGCTTCAGGGAAATTCGCAGGAACCATGAATTGCAAAATATAAAATTAGACAAGAAAAGCACTAAGCATCGTTCTCGAACTCAAATCACTAGACTAGATCAATTTCTTCCCAAAGTATTAAATCCCTATGTATTAGATATATGAATACTAACTCCCGTTGAATTCAACAACATAAACATGCATTATAAGCGAGTTTGATAAGTTCACAAAACACAATAACATCAACTCCCGTTGGTTAATGATATTTTGCTCATCTATGTTCTTTCAGGCAATTTAACAAACGCTTTCGGCGCGCAAATACACCTAATATCAGAAACTAGGTCGCGAGTCAAGTTCCAACGATAAGATCAACAACAGATGAAGAAACCAATCGATAATTCCCTATCTAACAATCTTAAACTAGCAATTCATGAATTCCCTTGAAAACCATAAAACCTAACTATGAAATCTACTCACGCATAGTTGCAGAGAATAAACAAAAAGGTATGAGAGAAATCATAACACTACAAGAAAACACCCGTATTTTCGACGGGCTTCAATCCGCTGGAAATTTCCGACGAAGTACCGAGGGAATACCGGCGATTATAATTCCCTCGGAAATCGGTCGGAAATTTCCGACGGTTTATGGTCCGTTGGAAATTCCTTGGTAATTTCCGAGGAATTTTCGACGACATTCAGACGAATTTATAATCGCCGGTATTCCCTCGGTATTTCGTCGGAAATTCCGACCGAAATCCGAGGGATATATTGCCGTCGGAAGTTTCCGACCGATTTTTGATGGATATATATCTGTTAATGTATCCGTTGTAGTAGCCGTTATATAGCCGTTTGAAATTTAAACATCCGTCGAAAATCCCTCGGAAAATCGCTGAATATTTCTCTATAAATATTTCTTCCCCTCATTCACAACATTCACAACAAACACAAAGAAAACAAATTACACAATAATGTCTTATTTTTGATCGTGGATGGACAAACCTTCGCGTGATCCCGCGACGGGGGAATTGACGGATGAGTTCGCACAAGGTGTGGAGGAGTTCATGAACTTGGCGTCAAACAATAGCATGACATTAGAATACGGTAATATGTATTGTCCTTATACTAAATGTCGGAATCATAGATTAGTCTCTGTTAGGGAAGTAAGGAAGCACTTATATAGGACTTGATTTATGCCTGGTTACAAGATTTGGTATAGCCACGGAGAAACTAATTCAATGGTGCAATATTATAGTAATTATGGTAGCACATCAGATAGGTTTGGTAGTACTTCGGGTACTAGGTTAGAGGAACCAACACCAGAAATAGATCTAAACGCATGTTACACTCAGATGGTGAATGATGCGTTTCGTGAAAACATAGTATCGTATCATATTGAGGATGGTAACAGGATACATGAACCAAATTCCGAAGCGCGGAAGTTTTTTGATATGCTAGATGCGTCTAAGTAGACATTATACAAAGGATGTAGAGATAGAATATCGCCTCTATCAACTACAAGCTATAAAGACGGATTTCAACTAAGCCGAGGATTGTGTTGATGTGATAGCTGATTTTGCGAGAGATATCTTACCTGAAGATAATATTTCACCGGCTTCATACTACGAGATTCATAAGTTTGTAACTGGTCTTGGATTACCATATCAGATGATAGATGTCTGCATCGACAACTGTATGATCTATTGGAGAAAGGACGAAAACCGGTTAAAGTGTCGCTTTTGTCACAAACCTCGGTGTCATGACACATGTGGAAGAGTACATGTTCCACATAAACGGATGTGGTATTTGCCCCTAGCTAATAGGTTGAAGAGGTTACATCAATCTAAGCGCACGGCAGGACCTATGAGATGGTATGCAGAACATAACTCATATGGAAAGATTGCGCATCCCTCAGATGCAGAAGCATGGAAACATTTTCAAGAGGTTTATCCTAGTTTTGCGTGTGAGTCAAGCAACGTATACCTCGGGTTATCTACGTATGGATTCAACCCTTTTGGAAGCATGGGAGGCAATATTCGTTGTGACCAGTAATCGTCACACCTTACAACTTGCCGCCAACTTTGTGCATGAAACGAGAGTTTTTGTTTCTCACGATCCTCGTCCCCGGTCCAAAATATCCTAAGAGATCCCTTGATATTTTCTTGCAGCCATTAATTTTCTCTTGAGAATGTTGTGGAAAAATGGTGTTGAAGCGTTCGATGTTTCCCTGCAACAGAATTTTATGATGCGTGCGGTAATTATGTGGACCATAAGTGATTTCCCAGTTAACGGTATGCTATCTGGATGGTCGACGCATGGAAGGCTGGCGTGTCCGTATTGTCAAGATAATACTGATGCGTTCCAATTGAAGAACGGACGTAAGACCTCTTGGTTCGATTGTCATCGACGATTTCTACCGCATGATCATCCATATCGTCGGAGAACAACATTGTTTAGAAAGAACAAAAAAAATTATGGTCCACCTCCTGAGTTAGATGGGAATTATATTATGACTCAGTTGAGAGATTTTGGTGCTGATAGAACAATTTCATGCGGGGGTAATGGACATTATCCCGTTGATGGTTGTGGAAAGTACCACAATTGGCACAAAAGAGTATTTTCTGGGATTTGCCATATTGGAAGGACCATTTGATGCGCCATAATCTAGATGTGATGCACATTGAAAATAACTTTTTCGACAACATCATGAACACTGTTCAAAATTTGCAAGGAAAGACTATTTGAAGGCCATATTGGACTTGCCAGATATTTGTTCCCGTAAGGAGTTGCATATTATGGCAAACGGGAAATCACTGCCCCCTACTTACCGGTTGGATGCGACTTCAAAGGAGGAGTTCTTCAATTGGATTACGCACGGTGTCAAATTCCCATGCGGATACGCATCTAACCTTCGTAATTGCGTTGATAGTTCAGAAAGAAAGTTTTCTGGAATGAAGAGTCATGATTGTCATGTTGTCATGCAACGCCTCCTTCCATTTGAATTTGAAGGTCTTCTTCCTATGAACGTCCATGGAGCTATTACAGGTACATATATACATTTACACTATTACGTATGTTACCATTTTGAACTTATAATTGTGATCATTATACGTACGTTATTTTAATCTGTATGTTATGCAGGGATCAATGCTTTCTTCCGGGATCTATGCACGAGATCGCTTACATCACCCGGAATCCGAAATCTGGGGGAAAACATACCGGTTCTCCTTTGCAACATCGAGAAAATATTTCCTCCTGCCTTTTTTGATGTTATGGAACATCTTCCTATTCATCTCCCTCAAGAACCAGCACTTGGTGGGCCGGTTCAATACCGATGGATGTACCCTTTTGAGCGCTATATGTTCCACCTAAATAAAAAGGTGAAAAATCTTGCTAGAGTCGAGTGTTCTATTGTCGCACAGAGCATTAATGATGAAACTTCCAACTTTACCGGCTACTACTTTCCAGCGCAAGTCCAAACAAAAAGTAGACGCCCCTCACGACATGATGATGGAGGGAATAAAGCTAGTTATCATGGCTATGTCCCCGATATATTTACTCAGATTGGACGACTAAGTGGAAAAATCAAGGATCGGCGACTATTAGAGGAGGAGCAAAGGCACTTGCATATGTATATTCTGACAAATTGCGACGACGTTTTGGAATATGAGAGGTACCTAAATATTTTTTTTTAATTAGTTAACAAATTAATTTTACCAATGTTGTTTTCTAATGCATTTGTTCATGCACAGAATGTTCATGGCCCAAATACGCGATTGGTATCCATATTACACATAGGATGAGCTTGCTGTCGTCAAGCAAAATGACTTTGGTGATTGGTTGAAATATTATGTATGTGTTAAATGATCCTTTATTATATAATTAAATTGTATCACTTTCTTATATAAACATTGTGTCGATTATTGATCCACATGAAATTTTTACAGGTTGGTCAGATGACTGCTACCGGGGTTTCGTTTCTGACGTGGTTAGTTGAGATGGTGAAAGACCCGTCGTTTATTGCAAAGTCTTATCCGATGTATTGCATCCGAGGGTATTCCTTTAAGGCTCATCGGGAAGGAAGCTCAAAAACAACTTGTAATTTGGGTATATCGTCTCAATCTGGAGAAGTTGTATACTACGGTGTCCTCCGCGAAATATTGGAGGTCCATTATCTGGGAATGATCGACTTGAGGTGCATTGCATTCTACTGCGATTGGTATAATCCAGTTGAAGGTCTACGTCATGACGCATTTGGTGTTACATTTGTCCACTCTCGAAGAAGACTTCAGAAATACGATTCTTTCATTATTGCTTCACAAGCGGATCATGTTTCCTACATTCGATACCCCCGGGTTAGGAACAAGCAAAACTCTTGGATTACTGTTACGTCGATACACCCAAGGGGAAGAGTTTATGGTGTTTCCGAGCACGACCCTTTGCAGGAGAATGCAATTGGTAACGTAGGTTCGATCGAGCATTTTCTTGAAGTTGACCCTGTGGTTGATTTCACCATGGACGGGGATTACGAGGTATTTGAGGAAGGGATGGCGAATTTGGCGAGGATTTCGATTATGCTACGTCAGATTATTCACCGGACTCGGAGTAATTAACTATAATTATCTATGTATTTTTATTATATCTCGAAACAGAGTTAATTTTGGCGATTAAACGCCTTGTAGTTTTATTTTCATAAGTCATGTTGTTTCGAGTCTTTTTTATTTCATTGAGTCTAAGCTGATATGACCATTATATAAGGTCCCTTTACATTCGTGTAATGTTTTTCACCTTTTGATGAAATAAAAACCTATTTTTCACCTTTTGATGTTTAGCACTTAGCATTTTCGGGTAAAAAACATGGGAATATCTAAATCCGTGAGAAATTCAGGTTTTCGGATTTTTATTCGACAACATTTTTCACCTGATCAGTTTTAGCCGAGAGAATTTTCCCCCTGATCAGTTTTAGCCGAGAGGTGTGAAAAATTCTCTCGGCTAAAACTGATCAGGGGAAAATCAAATCCGTCGGAAATGCCTCAGATATTTTTGAGGGATTTCCGACCGTTTAGGGTATTATACCTCAAATTTGACGGATTTTGAACTTGTTCGTTCTTGATAAATGTAGAAGTAACAAATAAGAACTACCATCTGTGAAATGTTTTTAAGAATCAAACATTTTGTAGTTTTTTCTTGAAACCATCATCGGACACATAAAAGTTCTTATATGTTCTATGTGTTTTTATGAAACCTTGAACTCGTTCATCGATCAATTGTTAAGAAATCCAAAATATCTTGTTTTGTTTGGTTAATAAAGTTTTTCTTTATTATTATGTAACACTAGTTGCTATTTACCCCTAAATGTTTTGAAATCTTCAAAATCTGTACCCTAAACACTAAACCCGTCGGAAATCCCTCGGAACGGACCGAGGGATTTCCTACGGATCCTGATATTTTATGGGTTCACACTCGATAAATGCTAAGTATAAACTCTAAAAATATCATTGTCTGTCGGAAATCCCTCGGATATATCTGAGGGATTTCCGACGAATCGTGAAATTAACAGCGAAATTAAACCGCGAAACCAAAATTGATCGAAACAAAAATTAAAATCGCGATACCAACGTAATTTCACGGTCCGTCGGAAATTCCTCCAGAATTTTCGAGGAATTTCTGAGGGATCCTGAAATAAACCGCGAAACCAAAATTGATCAAAAATTAAAGCGGTTATTTAAGATAACCGACGGATTTTCGATGGCACGGATCCGATTGGACTTAAACCCAAAAATCCCACTAGCCCGATTGGACTTGGTCCAAATTTTTTTGGCTTATTTATTTAAGGTTGAACCAAGTGTTTTTCTGAGCCAGGCCGGACCGACCTTCGAACTTTGACCCTTATTGCCATCCATACAAAATAATTTGCTGTGGTGTTGAGACGTAAAAAAAAGTTAACAATATTTTTTCGCTAGATTCTCAAATAGTATAAATAGGATTTCTTACATTAAAATAAATTTACGACATGCAAAATTGTAAAATGTTAAAGATTTTTAACTGTATTTGTAATGCCACCACGCCTTCTCTTGGTATGTGGGTTCCATTCTCGTCCGACAGCCGGTACGTTATTTTGGGAGATTCGAAAGACTTGTTTATTATCTTTGTAAATTACCACATGATATTTCTCTATGTTTTGTCATCACTTATACGATACCGGAATGACTTTTTAATAGTTCACTCATATTTAAAATTTTCCAACTCAAACACATTTAATTTTGTTGAGTTTTCTCTTGATAAATTACCGAAATTATAAATAATCAAATTAATTATTTTAAACTCTCGTAATGCACTACTATTTTTTCAGAATTCGGGATACATTATAGTATCAGTTTTCGAAAACAACTTATCTAACTAAATCTTTAACTAAAATAACCTTATTTGACTAACTGTGAATATTGCCAGCTCTACATCCGACCATCGAGGAGTTATCGTTTTCATAATGCATGTGAACTCAGATACATCCCTAGAAAAATAAAATCTTATGCCAAGCTTTTGTGTTACCGAAAAGTCATATCGAATGAGAGATAAGTAGAAAAACCAACCAATTAGAAAAGAAAAAAAAAACTCACAGAAAATGGCAAATGTTGTATTTAGGCGTAGTGACACAAATTAATTTTTATTGACTTTTCCATAACCTTAAGAAAACCTAGTCAGATATATATATATATATATATATATATATACTTATTTGTTAATTTATTTGTTAATTTTAAATTGCTAATATGATTTATTATATTTTGGGTTAATATAATTTAATTATCATAGTAATTATCATTTATTAATTTTAATAAAAATTTAAAAAGACATTTCTTTATAAATAATAGCTTATATATATGCATTTCTACATTATTATTAAAATGACGTACTTTATTTAAATAATTAGGTAGATATTGATAATAAACCTTAAAATTCTATGATAATTAGATTTAGATCCGATTTTACCAAATCCAAGAAACAAATTCTCGGATCCGAGTTCGTTAATATCCATGAATATCCAAATCCATTTCAAAACAATTAAAAAAACTAAATATAAGAAAAATATATAAATTAATTTTTAAAAGATTAAAATATTAAACTATAAAAGTAAATCTCTATAATATTATTTAAGAAGACATTTTAAAAAACGAACTTCGTTTTGTAAGTTATTACATGAAATGGCATTACAAATAACAAAGAATAATTGAAATAGGAAATGATATAATAGTCTTTTAAAATTATTGATTAGAATATGGAAAGTATATATTTTGCATTAAAAATGTTATTTATTATTTAATTTTTTAATTATTTTAATATTATATATTTTAAAATAATAATAAATTCTTATTCAAAATCTTGCGATTACAAATGAATTTACAGAAAAAATCTATTCAAAAGTTTGCAAAATTTTTCACTATAAATAATTTATTATATTTTATTTGAATATATATCAAAACAAAAGTTGAAAAATATTTTACTAATTTTATGAAAAGTTAGATACAAGAAAACTATAATTTTTGTAAGAGTTTGTAGTCTAAGCACAAAAACTAGAGTCATTAACGGTGTATATTAGAGTTATGTTTTCAAGATTATAAATTTTTTGCGGGTTAGCTCGAATAATATTTTAGTTCACTAAAAAACGGGTTAAATAGAAAAATTATTAGAAATTAACACATTTATCTATAATCATTAATTAGCTATATTTTAAATTTTAGATAAAAGTAATTTTATTAAATTTCAAAATAATCTCTCTAAAAAAAATTGCTCTGCGCTACATTAGCGCGGGTTAAATCCTAGTGCATGTTAAATGGTAAGTAATACTCGCAGTAGCTTCCAAAAGCTAGAATGACAAGTCTGATTTTTTAATGAGTATGCGAGAATGCATATATATTTTTCGAATCAAATTGTGGTATCCCAAAATGTTAATATGTTCAACATAATCTTCGAAGCAGAGAATGGGTGTAGTCCTCCGAGAGAGAGAGAGAGAGAGAGAGAGAGAGAGAGAGAGAGAGAGAGAGAGAGAGAGAGAGAGAGAGAGAGAGAGAGAGAGAGAGAGAGAGAGAGAGAGAGAGAGAGAGAGAGTGTAACATCCATATCCCGGGCCTCATAAGAAACCGGGGGGGCCCATGTAACAACAACAATATAGATTTAGCCGATCCTCGCTAACCTGTACGGAACAAAGAGAATAGGAGGGGTGACTAACGGAGATTATTCAATGAAGATGAGTCTGGGGAGACTCACTGATCACTTAAAGACATTTACGCGAGTTGCTACAATGAAAGTCTAATCCTAAAACAAGCAAAACTAAATGGATCCACACAATATTCAATTGATCCCCACTTCATCACAACGAGCCCATTGTTCCACCCTTTAAAACATGTGACACCACATCACTCGCCTTCCCGTAGGAACCAACCGAGGCCGGCCTGCCACCTTCAACCCCCACAAAAGTGGCTGAAAAACCTAATAAATAACATAAGACACGTTTTGGGGCTTCTTGTAAATAATAAAGTTTTCTGGGTCAATTTTCAGTTTCCTAAATCTTCAAATAAGTCGCGATCCTTCTGTTTCTTCGACGGGTATCAATCGATACCATAAGTGTATCGATCGATACTCAGGCATCAAATCGGTGTCTCAGCTACATGATCTCTGCTTGACTCCAAAAAGCTCTATAATGCTTCAATATCTCCAATAATGCTCCAAACGTACCTAAAACCTGAAAAGACTCCAAAATACTAGAAAGACTCTATAAAAAGGACTTATATCATGGCCTAAAACGGGTAAAAACTATGATATATCAACTCCCCAGACTTAGCATTTGCTTCCCCTCAAGCAAACAGAAAGCTAAACAAGAGAAAGAGGTTTGAAAACACGGAGATATAGAGAGAGATAGATTGTGTGTAACAACCCTATCCCATGCCTCATAAGAAACCGGGGACAATCGGGCATGTTAGGTTGGCGGACTAACCCCTTTCGGTTAGTCGTCCGGTTTGTACCCTTGCTGAGCAACACACGATCGCCAGGAAAACGCCCATATAACAACAACAATATAGACTTAGCCGATCCTCGCTAACCTGTACGGAACAAAGAGAAGAGGAGGGGTGAGTAATGGAGATTACTCAATGAAGATGAGTCTGGAGAGACTCACTGATCACTTACAGACATTTACGCGAGTTGCTACAATGAAAGTCTAATCCTAAAACAAGCACAACTAAATGGGTCCACACAATATTCAATTGATCCCCACTTCATCACAACGATCCCATTGCTCCACCCTTTAAAACATGTGACACCACATCACTCACCTTCCCGTAGGAACCAACCGAGGCCGGCCTGCCACCTTCAACCCCCACAAAAGTGGCTGAAAAACCTAATAAATAACCTAAGACACGTTTTGGGGCTTCTTGTAAATAATAAAGTCTTCTGGGACAATTTGCAGTTTCCTAAATCTTCAAATAAGTCGCGATCCTTCTGTTTCTTCGACGGGTATCAATCGATACCATAAGTGTATCGATCGATACTCAGGCATCAAATCGGTGTCTCAGCTACAGGATCTCTGCTTGACTCCAAAAAGATTAAGAATGCTTCAATATCTCCAATAATGCTCCAAACGTACCTAAAACCTGAAAAGACTCTAAAAGACTCCAAAATACTAGAAAGACTCTATAAAAAGGACTTATATCATGGCCAAAAACGGGTAAAAACCATAATATATCAACTCCCCCAGACTTAGCATTTGCTTGCCCTCAAGCAAACAAAAAGCTAAACAAGAGAAAGAGGTTTGAAAACACGGAGACTCACATGTTCTTGAAACATTGCAATGACCATTTTCCTTAGTGCTCCACATATCACCTAACCAGTTCCAAATTTAACCACCATGTACTTCTCCGTAGACATTCGCAGCTTCCCAGAGTACACACATTATTTCACTGCATTACCCAATAAAGCCTTCCTCGCCAGTTTCATCGCTGTGATCAATGCCAAGAACCTTTTAGATTCTTTCCCATACAATATCATGACAAAGGAATTACCCAATTTTCACACTTTTTGGTATTTTTTTCTCTCCCCCAGACTTATTTCTCATCATGTCTCTTGCATATACATATTAAGGTTCGAGACGCGAGTATTGATGGTGTTTGCCACCGAATCCCCGGTTCTTCCCTTAAAAGTAATCAAAGGTGTAGGCGAATAATGGTATCACAGGAAAATTTCCTAACCTCGCTTCCACCTTTGTGTGATCATTCCTTCTGAAGTAGAATAATGGGATCGCTGGAAATTTTTCTAGCCCTCTAGTCAGAAGAAAATCATTTCATCTTTTAATGCATCTTATTTATTAACTTGTAACAGGGGATAGAAATACCATTACTTTAAACACACGGGTTCCTTTGTCAGATATGAATGAGGAATCAAGCTCTATGGACATCAGTCACATCGATGAAGTGCAAAATTTGGCTCATGCTTCAATGGACTCTGCTGGAAACATGGGTGTCTTCTAGTTAAATGGCCAGCCTTTGGATTTTTCATTAGTCCGATCTAGAACTGATTCTGTAACAATGGTCACTTAGAAGTAAAGCCAGAACAAAATATTCAAGAAAAAGATCATCATCTCCAACCAATTTTGACTCAATAAAACGACGTTTGACTCAAAAACGACTGACTTTTAAGAAAAACAAACACAATGTCAGCGACTACCTCCTCCAGACTTGAATAACACTGTCCCCAGTGTTAACTAGCCGATGGTTGGTGAAAGAAACAAAAGAACAGAGTGGGATTGTGACGAAAAAGAAGTGTTACTGATCTGGGACATGTGTATCGACCGACACACGGCCTGGTATCGATCGATACCAGGCTTAAGTCGATACGGGAGACTTCTCTTCGACGACAAGTGACAAGATATTGCTCATAATTTATGACCGAGGATCCGAAAATGGTATGGTTAGCACTGTTAGATCACTCAAACACAGGTTAAAAACAACAAGATATCATAATGCATAATCCAACAAAGTTCAAAATAAGAAACATGCTGACAAAACAGACTTAAAAGTTCAAAAGAAAATAAAAAGAAAAAGAAAAGAAAAAGAAAAGAAAAGTGAACTAGATAGAACAGAGGACTAATCCTCATCAGAATAATCGTCTCCAGCGGTATGAGACGGTCCTTCTCCGGAAGGTGAGCGTGGGCGAGACGGGGCCATGCAACTGCAGAGAGAAATGGCACTCCAAATAGGCTGTAGACTATCAACGACGTACTTCTGAAATGGATCCATCTCCATCGCAGGTGGTGGAGGAAGAACAAGTGTAGGAGCAGGTATACGTGCATGTCGCGGGCGTCGTGGTCGACCTCCAGCAAGGTCAAGGACTGGCTCATCTTCAGCAGAAGCAGGTGTTCTAGTAGCTCATGCACGACGTCGAGTGACAGGTGCAGCGATCAATAGGTCCTCAGTAGGCTCAAAACGTAGCAGCTACGGAGTGTCACCAATGTCTGTCAGCCCTCTGTTGGGGAAGTGAACCAGAAAATCTCCATCTGCAGTAGAGAAGTACCAACGTCGTGGAGGCTTCAGCCACCGCATGTTCTGCAAATGTTGCTCATCCATGATAGCGCGTGTAGTGGAGATGGAGCAGCTCGCAGTACTGATCCCAAAGTGCTGGAAGATAGGCGTGAGAATACTCCCAACAGACTCGGTCTTCCTAGCGGTGCCCCTCGTACTCTTACATATAAAAGGCTTGGTCTTCAAGGAGACCAAGTGAAGCGCAAAGACAGCTCCCATGTTGACCTCTGTCAGCTCATGCCACTCATAATCCTCTCCCGGAATGATGCCTCTAATAGCAAGGGCAAGCACTAGAAGCTTAGACACTCTCATCTTGTTCGGCTCCATCTTGCACAGAAAGGTGTTGCTCAGAATCCTGACCAAGCAACGCAGGACTGGGTGGCGCACATCCATCTGAGTGGATGTCTGATAGTGATAAGCACCAATCCCAAAGTGCGCCCAGAAGCTTTACACGTCAGGGTGTGAAACAGGAAGAGCGACTCTCCTAAAGGCTCTCTGAAAGCCATAGAGGTCACAAAGATCAGGGAGTGGCAACCTATACCTCACTCCGCGTATCATGAAGGTCAAGGTACCCTCCTGCGTGTCTCTGAGAACTTCTTCCTGGTAGTAGGCGCTAACTGTCGCCATGAACTGTAAATCTGGGAATAGGTCGTACTGATCTGTGGCAATAGTGCCCAAACCAATCCTCCCAAGCAAACACTAGAGTTCACCGTCTAGACCCAGACGACGCATAGTGACTCACTCAACGAATCGAGTGGGTTGCACATCAATGCCCAACCATCCGTTGTAGTGCAACATGTCATAATCATCCCAGTCGTCAGAGATGGGCCTATAGAGGTAGTTTGTACTCTCAACGATCTCCCTATCTGTTCTCTCCCAAACTCGGTTGCAAGAAATTCTGGCATTCTCGTTCCGCTTAGGCCAAGTAGCTCGACACGTGGCAGCAGGAGCCACATGGTCAGCACGAGCAGTGGGTGGTGGCGATGGCTATGCCACAGGTGGTGGTGATGGTGGGATCTCCCACAAAGAAGCATGCAGAACCTCAATGTTGTCTGATGCTCCATCAATCTTCACTCTGTAGCGGTCGTCGGCTAGGCGACCGGTCACTACACCCCTCCGCCAATGTAACCCGTCCCAGATTTTGACACGTTGACATAAACAAAATTCCCGTGGTGGTGGGTTGGAGCTGGATGCCTCATCCGTTCATGTTCTCTTTCGAGTAGACATCTGCAATCAAAGACAAAGAACACAGCAAACACATAATAGGCATCAAGCCAACAACACAGCGAAAATCAGCAATAAAATCTCAAAGTGCCATCTCTGCACGCAGGGTGTCGGCGATTTTCGAACCAGAATCTCAAAATTCATTAAATCCGCAATTGCAAGCATACAAGCGTAAGGGTAAGTCCGAAATTCCTCTAAAACAACCTAGGTAAGGCAGATCTAAACAATGAATCAAGTTCTAAGAGGTAGAATTTCAAAATCCCAAACCTTGTGTCCATGGAGTGAAAAAGAGAAATTTTAGTGTCATACCTTGCAGATCGAGTGAATAGATGATAGAAATGGGAAGACCAAAATCCAACAAGGTTAGACCTTGAAATCACTCAAATCCGTGAAGAAACGAAGATTTTGTGATTTTGGAGTATGGCTTTGCTAAGTATCGAGCGATGGGAACTGTGGACAAGAAGAGAAAACCCGAGGGTTTTAAAAAGAAACTTACATGCGCATGGGGTATCGATCGATACCATGGCGATTTGGTCGATGTAAGGTCTTTTTTCCTCGTGTAACCTGATTCACTAAAGACACAAGACACAAAAATGAAAAATAAAAAGAAAAAGACTTATATGCAGACTCACCAGTGGGTTACCCCCCCCCCCCCCCCCCCCTCACTCCCCCACCAAGCGCTTGTTTTATGTCACGAGCTAGACGTTACGGACGATCAGTAAGGATAAGAATGAGAGCTCGCACCAAAACAAGCTCCATAACTTGACATTTTCAGCTTTAGAGTTCTGCTTAACATGCTCTCCACAACCTCCTATCCTTTCTCTTTCAACTCTGGAGTAAGAATAACTCTAGCCTTAGAGAATGGTTTTGAGGTTCCTTTGCACTTCACCTTATATTCAATCGAATCTCCGTCGCACCTCTGAGGAATTAATGTCCCATAGGTAGCACTCTGGACTCTTCTGGTCTTCACTTCCCTCTTTGCCTTAGTTGTTTTGATGTCTCTCTTGGTGATGATAGAAGGACGATCTGAAACGTCTATGACAGTTGGCTAATCACAAGGTTCGTCCAAAAGATTTACCATCAACGTCTCTCCTGTAACGACAGTGATGCAAGAGATATGTTTGGGAGCTCTTCTAGAAAGGATGGCTTTGTAGGAGACATGTTCGTCAATGTATGAGAACTAGATCCTCTTATTGGAAGTGTCTATAATTGCACCAACCGTAGCCATGAACGGTCTTCCAAGAATCAAATGTGTACTAGATCTTGCACTCATCTCCACCACTTGAAAATCAGTAGGAACCAGACAATCCCCTACTTTAACCAGCAAATCAGGGATGGTACTGTATGGAACCGAGGTGGAAGAGTTCGCGAATGCGAGAGTCATCTGAATAGATCTTATATCACCAATTTTCAACTTCTCTGCAAGTGCTTTTGATATGACATTGTGATATATCATGGTTTTTACCCTGTTTAAGCCATGATATAAGTCCGTTTTATCGAGTTTTTATTCTATTATAGAGTCTTTTGGAGTCTTTTACAGGTTTTAACACATTTGGAGCATTATTGGAAATATTGGAGTTTTATGGAGCAAAACTGAAGTCTAGTGACTAAGTACCTGATCGAAGCGTCAAGCATCGATCGATATCCCCTGGTATTGATTGACACCCACCGGAGCAGAAGACAAATCGCGACTTTAATGAAGTTTGAAGAATTTCAGAACTTGCCCAGAAGACTTTAATATTTACAAGAATACTCCAATTAGTGTTTAGACTATTTAATTAGGTTTTACAGCCACTTTTATGGCTATGCTTATTTTACTTTGGTTTTGAGAGAGCTTTTTGAAGGGAGACGAGTCGGAAACTCTGTTCGTCCGAGAGAAGATTTCGAACCCTTTTGTTACTCTTTCTGATTTATTTTATGATTTATTCAGTTATGTTGATTGTTTCATTCTCCATGTCTGAGTAGATCCCTTGTTAGGTTCAGGGTTCTCAATAGAGTTTTCTCTGAATTCTAGGTTGATTTATTATTAGGATTCATATCTGAATTAGTTCTACGCCATAGGTTGTTTGCAAATCTAATTCTAGATTGATCACCTAGAACTTAGATCTTAGGATAATTGATTAGGCGCGAGAGTGCGATTAATTACCTAACAGAACCTAAGGTGAGCAAAACACTATTCGCAAAGAGATTTGGTTTAGATGTTTTGTGAACAAATCAAACTTGAAAATAAAAGCTGGTTTAGACTTTAAGATTCGCAAAGAGATTTAGAATTCCTAGGATTTAGACTTAGATAATTCTCGCAACGAGAGTTGGTTAATTATACCATAGTGATTTGAGTTCAAGAACCGCGCTAAATCCGAATCCTGTTAATTAGTTTATCTGCATTTAGTGATTCCCTGAGAAATCCCATGAACCTAGCCTTTTTCAACTGAATTTACAACCGTTTAATTTAGGCCTTGTTTTCAATACCATTGATTGCTTAGCGTGATTCTCACCTATATAATCTATTGTGTATTTCTGTGAGTCCTTGTGTTCGACCCCTAGCTATACTACGACAACTGCTTTAGTATCTAAATATGGTATTAATTTGAGCATATCAGATTGACGCTAGACCCTGAATCAACGAGAGATTCCTTGAATTCAACTCCAGAGATAGAGCATGGAACTAAAAATTATCCTGGGTCTTCCCTCTTAGTCAACTGCTTCATCGGTGGGGGTGTGCTTCTTGCCTTGATGAAGATTGCCTTGATCTCTTCCGCAGTTTCTCTGCAATCTCGGAAGTAACAATCCAAAGGGCGATTTTCAAAAGCCTCTTCAAAAGACATATTATGGGGAATTCTCCTTACCATCTTCTCAAAATCGAGCAACTTCTCAGCAGTGATGGGTTTCATGAGATGTCTAGGTGGTCTAAGATATGGCACCTTAGGTTTGTAAACACGTTCCCCAGTTATCTCCGGCTTCTTCACAATCTCTGGTTCAGTCTGTGAGGGGTGTCGATCGACACAAGTAGTGGTGTCGATCTCAGAAAGGGTATCGATCGACACAGGAAGGGTATCGATCGATACTCGGGCGATTTCAGGATCCTCATCGTCATCTTCTACAGGGTTTTCGAAATTTCCCGCACTTCTTAAGGTGATTGCATTAACGTATTCGTTCTGTGAATGAACCATTTTTCCCTTGACCACTGCTGCAGTTTGAGCTACTTGAGTTTCCAGCATCTTCTGATGAGTACTGAGAGCCTCGATTTTTCCATTCAGATCCTTGTACATAGCGTCCATCTTTCCATTGAAATCCACTGTGATCTGTTGATGTCCTTAAACCAGCTGTTCAAGCATAGATTCAATCTTTCTCTCAGGAGTTTTAGCAGGTATAGGTTGATAAGATGAATTCTCATAGTTCTTGGTATAACCACTGTTCTGGAAATATTTATGGCCAAACTGATTCGACCCTCCTTGTTGAGAATTGTTGTTGAAATTTTGGTTGTTATTGTATTGATTCCTCTGACCTTGAAAACCAGAACCACCAATGTAGTTAACATCCTGTACTTCATCCTCATTGAATACCTCAACATCTTCACCAAAGTGAAAGGCCTGCGTCCTCTTGCCCATCAAAAGACTGTGCATAGAATCTAACTTGGCCTGAACCTCAGCAATCTGCGAACCTTCCATGCCACCAGCTTGCTTCTTGCGCTCAGAGTCTACATTCTTGGTGCTATTGCTAGACGCCAAGTTCGCAATCAGCACATAAGCATCATCAGGATACCTGGTGTTGAAGTTTCCATTGCTCGAAGCATCCAAAGCCATCTGATACGTCCAATCAATTCCTCTGAAGAAGAAACCCATCATCTGGAATCAGAGTACCCATGATGTGGACAATCTCTCTGATATGATATGAATCTCGTCCAAGCAGCCTTGAACGCCTCATTAGGGCCTTGAGAAAACTAGGAGATCTTGTTCCTCAGATCCTCAGATCGTGCATCATCATAGAAGTTATTCAGGAAAGCAATCTTAGTATCTTCCCAGGTAGTCAGTGATCCTGGAGGCAACTGCTTCAGTCAGTACGTTGCATCTCCACCTAAAGAGTATGGGAAAAGCTTGCAGAAGAGGTTATCATAGGACACTCTATTGCTCTTGATGCTAGTGACCAAATCTTCAAACCTCTCAATGTGATCCATAGGGTGTTCATGAGAAAGACCATAAAAAAGATGTTGACCCACAAGAGTGTAGTACCCAGGTTTCAGCTCAAAGTCATTCCTCTGAAAAGCAGGAGGACGAATCGCTGATCGATTGGCATAAAACTGATCAGGCCTGTTGTAGTCACCAATCTTTATACCACGATTAACCACAACATTCCCTGCATTCGCGTTCCCAGCGACAATTTCCTCTACAACATGAGCAGGTAAAATGATGTTCCCCTCTCCATCCAATCGTTGCCTTCTCTCATTGCACAATTGACCCTCTTGATCTCTGTAAGCACCAGCTTCATCTTGAACCAAAACCACTGGATTGTTGTTCATCTCTGCTGGCTTCTTTGCTCTTCTGTTTGTGCGTTCCACAAGTTCTAGTTGCTCTATTGACAGATTAACTAGTGGAGTGTTCTTGTTCCTCCTGGTTTCGCGAATAGGCATACACCTGAAAACAAAAGTCAAGAACGTAAGTAACATAGAAATTCACGGCATCTATCGACCGATACCACTAGAGTATTGATCGATACTGGGGCAAACTTAGTCGAAATTCTCAAACAAAAATCTAATGGTGAATTGAGTCCCCGATAACGGCGCAAAATTTGATAAGCTCAAATTAATACCCTAAAAGTACTAAAGTTTTGTCGGTTGTAATTAATACTTAGGGATCGAATCCACAAAGACTCTAAGAAACACACAATAGATTGAATAGATGATAATTAAGCTAAGTGATCAATGGAATTGAAAACAGATACGTAAATTAAACGAGTTGTAATTCGATGGAGGAAAGATAGGTTTAGGGTATTTCTTAGGAAATTAATGAATGCAGATAAATTAACTAATCAATGTTCAGGTTGCGCACGGTTCTTGAACTAAAATCACTAAAGTATAATTAACCAACTGTCGTTGCGAGAATTATCTAAGTCTAAATCCTAGAATTCCAAATCTCTTTGCGAATCCTAAAGTCTAAACTAGCTTTTAGTTCAAGTTTGATTTGTTTACAAAACAACTAAACCAAATCTCTTTGCGAATAGTTATCTTGCTCACCCTAAGTTCTATCAGGTTTCTCAATTGCACTCTCGTGACTAATCGATTAACCTAAGATCTAAGTTCTGGGTGACCAATCCAGAATTACCTATGAGAACAACCTATGGCGAAGAACTAGTTTAGATTATGAACCATAAACAACTAATTCAACCTAGCATTCAAAGAAATCCCTTATGAGAACCCTAAACCTAACAAGAGATCTACTCAGATATGGAAATTGAAGCAATAAACATGTTTGAATAAATCACTGAATAAATAATAAGAAAGAGAGTAAAACAGGGGTTCGAAATCTTCTCTCGGACGAACAGAGTTTCAGACTTGTCTCCCTCATAAGCTCTCTCACCAAAACCAAAGTAGAATTCAAGCGTAGAATAAAACTTAGCCACAAAAGTGGCTGAAAAACCTAATAAATAACCTAAGATACATTTTGGGGCTTCTTGTAAATAAAGTCTTCTGGGGCAATTTGCAGTTTCCTAAATCTTCAAATAAGTCGCGATCCTTCTGTTTCTTCGACGGGTATCGATCGATACCATAAGTGTATCGATCGATACTCAAGCATCAAATCGGTGTCTCAGCTACATGATCTCTGCTTGACTCTAAAATTCTCAAAAATGCTTCAATATATCCAATAATGCTCCAAACGTACCTAAAACCTGAAAAAACTCTAAAAGACTCCAAAATACTAGAAAGACTCTATAAAAATGACTTATATCAAGGCCTAAAACGGGTAAAAACTATGATATATCAACTCCCCCAGACTTAGCCTTTGGTTGCCCTTAAGCAAACAGAAAGCTAAACAAGGGAAAGAGGTTTGAAAACACAGAGACTCACATATTCTTGAAACATTGCAATGACTCTTTTTCCTTAGTGCTCCACATATCACCTAACCAGTTCCAAATTTAACCACCATGTACTTCTCCGTAGACATTCGCAGCTTCCCAGACTACACACATTATTTCACAGCATTACCCAATAAAGCCTTCCTGGCCATTGGGTTCAAAGTGTCTGGAGATGATCTTTTTGTCGTGATATGCCTTGGTCTTCTCCTTGCATAGCTTTGAGTTTTCATAGGCATGATGCCTAATCTCATCTAGCTCATTCAGCTGAATCAACCGCCTCTCAACAGCAGACTTGATGTCGAAATTCATAATCTTTGTAGCCCAGGCAGCCTTATGCTCGATTTCCACTAGAAGGTGACACATTTTCCCATATAGCAATTGAAACGGTGTAGTCCTAAGTGGTGTCTTGAAAGCGGTCATGTAAGCCCACAGTGCATTATCCAGTCTTGCAGACCAATCCTTCCTAGTAGTACCTACAGTCTTTTCTAGAATCTTCTTGATTTGCCTGTTGGAGACCTCTACTTGCCCACTAGTCTGAGGGTGATAAGGAGTAGCTACACGATGATTCACACCATGCTTCTTCAGCAACCTCTCGAAAATCTTGTTAATAAAGTGAGAACCACCATCACTGATAACGATCTGAGGTATTCCAAATCGAGGGAAACTGATGCTCTTAAACAGCTTAAGGACCACCGAAGAATCATTGGTAGGACTAGCAATCGCTTCTACCCACTTAGATACATAGTCCACAGCAGCAAAGATGTACCTGTTCTTGTATGAAGAATGGAAGGGAACCATAAAATCGATGCCCCAACAATCAAAAATCTCAACCTCAAGGATGAAATTATGTGGCATCTCATATTTCTTACTAATCTTCCCTCTCCTCTGACACGCATCGCACTGCGAAACAAAGACATGAGCATCCTTAAATATAGTAGGCCACCAGAAGCCTGGTTGAAGAACTTTTGACACTGTCTTGAAAGTAGCAAACTGACCAGCATACTCATATCCATGACAATGAAACATAACACTAGGTACCTCCAATTTAGCAATGCGTCTCCTATAGATACCATTAGAATAGTGCTTGTACATGTAAGGGTCATACCAAAAGAATCGCCTTATGTCACGCATAAATTTCTTCTTGTCATATTTCTTGAGATGCTTTGGCTCTGCACCTGCAGCGAGATAGTTGGCAATATCAGCGTACCAAGGTTGATCACAATCAACTGCAACGACTAGATACTCTTCAGAGGCACCAAGGTGTTCAACAGTTAAAACAGGTTCGTAAATCGCAGGGTATCGACCGATACTAGATGAGTGTCGATTGATACCAAAACCTGCAATTCGTGGGAATTGCTGAGTTTCGGCAAAACCCATTTGAAACTCAGTTTCAATGAAGTAAATGGACTCTTATGGTAGTTGATCATCAATAGGGACGTATGCATCGATCCGAATCCTCGAAAGATGGTCAGCTACCCCGTTCTCTATTCCTTTCTTGTCCTTAACCTTGATGTCGAAACCTTGTAGCAAAAGAACCCAGCGACAAATGCGAGGCTTGAGATCCTTATTCTGCATCAAATATTTGAGAGCAGCATGATCAGTATGAACAATCACTTTGCTCCCAATCGGGTATGATCGAAATTTCTCAAAGGAGAAAACAATTGCAAGTAGTTTCTTCTCTGTGGTGTTGTAATTTCTCTAAGCATCATTCAATGTCCTGCTGGCATAGTAGATAACGTGCAAATTCTTTTCCTTTCTCTGACCCAGAACGGATCTAACAGCAAAATCACTAGCGTCGCACATGATCTCAAAAGGCAAAGTCCAATATGAGGTTGCACAATTGGAGCACTTACCAAAGCCTTTTTAATCTCCTCAAATGCTGCAAGACACACAGGTGTGAATTCAAATTTGATCTCATTGCATAATAGGGCAGTGAATGGGCGTACTAGCTTGGAGAAGTCCTTGATGAATCTTCTGTAAAACCCAGCATGACCAAGGAAACTTCGAATATCCTTAACAGAAGTCGGTGGTTGGAGGCTTGTCACGACTTGAATCTTGGCCTTGTCAACTTTGATCCCAGCTTCAGAAACCTTGTGCCCAAGCACGATGCCATCCTGAACCATAAAGTGACACTTTCCCAATTAAGAACCAAGTGTTTCTCTTCACACCTCTGTAGCACCTTGCATAAGTTATCCAGACAGTCTTTGAACGATGATCCATACACTGAAAAATCTCTGAACCTTCCATGCCACCAGCTTGCTTCATGCGCTCAAAGTCTGCATTTTTGGTGCTTTTGCTAGATGCCAAGTTCTCAATCATCACATAAGCATCATCAGGATGCCTGGTGTTGAAGTTTCCATTGCTCGAAGCATCCAAAGCCATCTGATACCTCCAATTAATTCGTCTGAAGAAGAAACCCATCAGCTGGACATCAGAGTACCCATGATGTGGACAATCTCTCTGATATGATCTGAATCTCGTCCAAGCAGCCTTGAACGCCTCAGTAGGGCCTTGGGAAAATTGGGAGATATTGTTCCTCAGATCCTCGGATCGTGTATCATCATAGAAGTTATTCAGGAAAGCAATCTTAGTCTCTTCCCAGGTAGTCAGTGATCCTAGAGGCAAATGCCTTAGCCAGTACGTTGCATCTCCACCTAAAGAGTATGGGAAAAGCTTGCAGAAGAGGTAATCATAGGACACTCCATTGCTCTTGATGCTAGTGACCAAATCTTCAAACATCTCAATGTGATCCATGGGGTTTTCATGAGAACGACCAGGAAAAAGATGCTGACCCACAAGAGTGTAGTACCCAGGTTTCAGCTCAAAATCATTCCTCTGAAAAGTCAGAGGACGAATCGTTGATCTATTGGCATAAAATTGATCAGGCCTTTTGTGCTCACCAATCGTTATACCACGATTAACCACAACATTCCCTGCATTCGCGTTCCCAGCGACATTCCCAGCGACAATCTCCTCGACAACAGGAGCAGGTGGAATGATGTTCCCCTCTCCATCCAATCGTTGCCCTCTCTCATTGCACAATTGACCTTCTTGGTCTCTGTAAGCACCAGCTTCATCTTGAACCAAAACCACTGGATTGTTGTTATTCTCGGCTGGCTTTTTTGCTCTTATGTTTGTGCGTTCCAAAAGTGCTAGTTGCTCGTTTGACAGATTGACTAGCGGAGTGTTCTTGTTCCTTCTGGTTTCGCGAATAGGCATACACCTGAAAACAAAAGTCAAGAACGTAAGTAACACATAAATTTGCGGCAGGTATCGACCGATACCACTAGAGTATCGATCGATACTGGGGCGAACTTAGTCAGAATTCCTTAAACTAAAATCTAATGGTGAATTGAGTCCCATGGCAACGACGCCAAATTTGATAAGCTCAAATATATACCCTAAAAGTACTAAAGCTTTGTCGGTTGTAATACTTAGGGATCGAATCTACAGAGACTCTAGGAAACACACAATAGATTGAATAGATGAGAATTAAGCTAAGTGATCAATGGAATTGAAAACAGATACGTAAATTAAACGAGTTGTAATTCGATGGAGAAAAGATAGGTTCATGGTATTTCTCAGGAAATCAATGAATGCGAATAAACTAACTAATCAGAGTTCAGGTTGCGCATGGTTCTTGAACTCAAATCACTAAAGTATAATTAACCAACTCTTGTTGCGAGAATTATCTAAGTCTAAATCCTAGAATTCCAAATCTCTTTGTGAATCCTAAAGTTTAACCAGCTTTTAGTTCAAGTTTGATTTGTTCACAAAACAACTAAACCAAATCTCTTTGCGAATATTTATTTTGCTCACCCTAAGTTCTATCAGGTTTCTCAATTGCACTCTCGTGCCTAATCGATTAACCTAAGATTTAAGTTCTAGGTGATCAATCCAGAATTAGCAATGAGAACAACCTATGGCGAATAACTAATTCAGATTATGAACCATAAACAACTAATTCAACCTAGCATTCAAATAAATCCCTTATGAGAATCCTAATCCTAACAAGAGATCTACTCAGACATGGAAATTGAAGCAATAAACATGTTTGAATAAATCACTGAATAAATAATAAAAAAAGAGTAAAACAGGGGTTCGAAATCTTTTCTCGGACGAACAGAGTTTCAGACTTGTCTCCCTCTAAAGCTCTCTCACCAAAACCAAAGTAGAATTCAAGCGTAGAATAAAACTTAGCCACAAAAGTGGTGGAAAAACCTAATAAATAACCTTAAACACGTTTTGTGACTTTTTGTAAATAATAAAGTCTTCTGCGGCAATTTGCAGTTTCCTAAATCTTCAAATAAGTCGCGATCCTTATGTTTCTTCAACGGGTATCGATCGATACCATAAGTGTATCAATCGATACTCAGGCATCAAATCGGTGTCTCATCTACAGGATCTCTGCTTGACTCCAAAAAGCTCTAGAATGCTTCAATATCTTCAATAATGCTCCAAACGTACCTAAAACCTGAAAAGACTCTAAAAGACTCTAAAAGACTCCAAAATACTATAAAGACTCTATAAAAAGGACTTATGTCATGGCCTAAAACGGGTAAAAACCATGATATATCAACTTAGCTTATCCTCGCTAACATGTACGGAACAAAGGGAAGATGAGGGGTGAGTAATGGAGATTACTCAATGAAGATGAGTCTGGGGAGACTCACTGATCACTTACAGACATTTACGCGAGTTGCTATAATGAAAGTCTAATACTAAAACAAGCACAACTAAATGGATCCACACAATATTCAATTGATCCCCACTTCATCACAACGAGCCCATTGCTCCAACCTTTAAAACATGTGACACCATAGCACTCGCCTTCCTTTGTCAGATACGAATGAGGAATCAAGCTCTATGAGTACTAACCACATTGATGAAGTGCAAAAATTTGGCTCAGGCTTTAAGAAACTTTGCTGGAAACATAAGTGTCTTCTGGTTAACTGGTCAGCCTTTGGATTTCTCATTAGTCGATCTAGAACTGATTCTGTAACAATGGTCACTTATAAGCAAAGTCAAATCAATAGATTCAAGAAAAGGATAACAGTTTCAGACAAAGTTTTGACTCAATAAAACAACAAATGACTCAAAAACGGACTGACTCTAAGAAAAACAAAAACAAAGTCAGCGACTACCTCCCCCAGACTTAAACAACACTGTCCCCAGTGTTATATAGCCTAGAGTTGGTGAAAGAAAACAAATGAACTGAGTGGATTAGAAAAAATAGAAACTGTACCTTTTCAGGGTATCGATCAACACCTTAGGGTATCGATCGATACCCTTACGCTATTTCAGTTCATCGATGCACACAATTCCAAATCATCAACAATAAAAAACAAGGCAATTTAAAGGCAAGGATCGGTTCGAAACTACCCTAGAACAACTCAGCCAACGATATGCATCGATAAAAACAAGTTGTAAGGAGTAGAATTTCACAAACCATAACCTAAAAACTCGGATTGAAAACATGGAATTTCTAGATCATACCTTTGTTGGATTGAGGAACAAGTGCTAGAAACGGATAGAGGATGAAATTCTAATGAATCAAGACACTTAAATTGCTCAATTCGGTGAAGAATCGAAAATGTTGGGATTTGAGAGAGAGCTTGGCGGCGGTATCGAACGATGAGGGGTTATGCGGAAAAAGACAAAACCGTTGGGTTTCAAGGAAACTTACCTGGCTGTGGAGCATCGATCGATACCCAAAGGTATCGGTTGACACTTGTCGTTTTTGGTCGACACTAGATGGTGTCGATTGACACTCATGAAAAACTATGCTCCTTTTTTATGACACTTGGTATCGATTGACACTGACTGGTGTCGATCGATACTCCTCGTCAAATCTGCTTCACGTTTGACACAAGACACAAAACCAAAAATCAAAAACAAAATGAAAACAAAAACGTATGTACAGACTCACCAATGGGTTGCCTCCCACTCAGCGTTTGTTTAACGTCACGAGCTTTAATTTACGGACGATCAGTCGGAAGGAAGTAGGGAACTCACTCCCATGCAAGTCCCACAACTAGACACTTCCAAACTCAGAGTTTTGCGCAGCATACGCTCAAGAACCCCTTGTCCTTTCTCTTTCAGCTCCGGAGTAAGAAGAACTCTAGCCTTAGAAAATGGCCTTGAGGTCCCCTTGCATTTCACCTTATACTCGATCGAATTTCCATCACTCTTCTGAGGAATTAAGGTGACATTTGTAGCACTCTCAACTCTCTTGTTCTTCACCTCCTTCTTTGCCTTAGTCTTTTTGATGACTTTACTGGCGATGATAGGAAGATGATCCAAAACTTCAATGACAGTTGGCACAGTATCAGGCTCGTCTAAAAAATCAACCATCAATGTTTCTCCTGCACCGACTGGGATGCAAGATATATGTGTTGAAGCTCTTCTAGAGGGGATGGCTTCGTAGGAGGTCTGTTTGTCAATGTACGAGAATGAAATCTTCCTACTAGGCGTGTCCATAACTGCACCAGCAGTAGCCATGAACGGTCTTCCAAGAATCAAAGGTGTGCTAGACCTTGCATGCATCTCCACAACCTGAAAATCAGTAGGATTTAGACAGTCTCCTACCTTAACCATCAAGTCAGGGATTGTACCGTACGGAACAGATGTGGAAGAGTTCGCGAATGTGAGAGGCATCTGAGTAGGTCTTATGTCATCAATTTTCAGTTTCTCTGCAAGTGCCTTTGACATGACATTCACACTAGACCCTGAATCAACCAGTGATTCCTTGATTTCAACTCCAGAGATGGAGAATGCAACCGAACATTTTCATGGGTCTTCCCTCTTAGTCATCTTCTTCAGTGGAAGCGGTGTACTTCTGACCTTGGTGAAGAGTGCCTTGATCTCTTCCTCAGTTTCTCTTCAATCTCTAAAGTGACTCAGCAGAGGGCAACATTCAAGGGCTTCTTCAAAAGTATGTGTGTGTGAAATCATTCGTACCATCTTCCCAAGCCACGCAGCTGCTTTGGAGAGATGGGGTCTCTAAGGTGTCTGGGTAATCGAGGGTATGGACCTTTAGGCTTGTAGACACGTTCCTCAATCATCTCTGGTTCCTTCACGGTTTCTGGTTCGGCCATCGATGGGTGTCGATCGATACCAGGTTGGTGTCGAAACACACAAGGCTCATATATCGGTTCTTCAGATTGGTATCGATCGATATCAGAAATGGTGTCGATCGATACTGACGGATCAGGGTCGTAATCACCTTCTGAAAGGTGTTCGAGATTTCCTGCACTGCGAAAAGTGATGGCATTCACATATTCGTTCTGAGCCTGAGTCGCCTTTCCTTTCACAGCTGCTGCAGTTTGAGCAACCTGCATTTCCAGCATCTTCTGATGAGTATTGAGAGCATCAATCCTTCCACTCAGATCCTTGTACACATCATCGATTTTTTCGTTGAGATTCACAGTGAGCTGCTGCTGTCCTTGAACCAGCTATTCAAACATAGCCTCGATCTTGCTATCTGGGAGCTTAGCTGATACATGCTGATAAAATGAATTCCCATAGTTCCTGACATACCCACTGTTCTGAGATGGTTTCTGGCCAAACTGATTCGACCCTCCTTGTTGCGAGTTGTTGTTGAAGTTTCGGTTATTGTTGAATTGATTTTTCTGACCCCGAAAACCAGAACCACCAATGTAGTTAACATGCTCTACTTCATCCTCATTGAATACCTCGACATCTTCAGTGACGTGAACAACTTTCTGTGTCTTGCCCATCAGAAGACTGTGCATAGAATCCAACTTAGCTTGAAAGTCGGCGATATGTGAACCATCCACGTTACCAGCTAGCTTCTTCCGCTCATAATCAGCATTCTTGGTGCTATTGCTAGACGCCAAGTTCTCAATCAGGACATAGGCTTCATCAGGATACTTGGTGTTGAAGTTTCTATTGCTCGAAGCATCCAAAGTCATTTGGTACCTCCAATCAATTCCTCTAAAGAAAAACCCCATCAGCTGAACATCAGAGTATCCATGATGCGGACAGTCTCTCTGATATGATTTGAACCTCGTCCAAGCAGCCTTGAACGCCTCAGTCGGTCCTTGAGAAAATTGTGAGATTTTGTTCCTCAGATCCTCGGATCTTGCATCATCATAGAAGTTGGTCAGGAATGCAGTCTTAGTTTCCTCCCAGTTAGTTAGCGATCCAGGAGGTAACTGATTCAGCCAGTAGGTTGCTTCCCCACCAAGAGAGTATGGGAAAAGCTTTCAGAAAAGGTAGTCATAAGACACTACAATGCTCTTGATGCTAGTGACCAAATCCTCGAATCTCTCAATGTGATCCATGGGATGCTCGCTGGAAAGACCATGAAAAGGGTGCTGTCCCACAAGAGTGTAGTATGCAGGTTTCATCTCAAAGTTATTCCTTGGAAACGCAGGAGGACGGATCGCAGAGCGATTTGGGTAGAACTAGTCAGGTCTGTTGCACTCACCAATCGTCCTTCCACGATTAACCACATCATTCTCAGCATTCAATGCGTTCGCGTTCCTAGCGGCATTCCCAGCGACAACAGGAGCAGGTGGAATGAGTGATTAATGTTATTGAAAACAGGACTTAAATTAAACAGCTGTAAATTTAATTGGGAGGAAGATCGGTTCAGGGTATTTCTCAGGGAATCACTGAATGCAGATAATCTAATTAGCAGGATTCATATTTAGCGCGGTTCTTGAACTCAAATCACTATGATATAGCTAACCAACTCTCGTTGCGAAAACTATCTAAATCTAAATCCTATGAATTCCAAATCTATTTGTGAATCCTAAATTCTAAATCAGCTTTTTAATCAGGTTTGATTTGTTCACAAAACAACTAAACCAAATCTCTTTGCGAATAGTTATTTTGCTCACCTTAGGTTCTATCAGGTAATTAATCGCACTCTCGCGCCTAATCAATTATCCTAAGATCTAAGTTCTAGGTGATCAATCTAGAATTAGCTTTGCAAACAACCTATGGTGAAGAACTAATTCAGATGGTGAATCCTAATAATAAATCAACCTAGCATTTAGAGAAAACCCTATTGAGAACCCTGAACCTAACAAGGGATATACTCAGACATGGAAATTGAAGCAATAAACATGTTTGAATAAATCATCAAATAAAATAGAAAGAGTAACAAGAGGGTTCAAAATCTTCTCTCAGACGAACAGAGTTTCAGACTTGTCTCCCTTCAAAAGCTCTCTCACAAAAACCAGAATAAAGTAAGCATATGGCCAAAGTGGCTGTAAAACCTAATTAAATAGTTTAAACACGAATTGGGGTCTTCTTGTAAATATTAAAGTCTTCTGGGCAAATTCTGCAATTCTTTAAACTTCATTAAAAGTCGCGACTCGTAATCTCCTCGATTGTGTCGATCGATACCAAGGAGGTATCGATCGATGCTTGACGCTTCGATCGGGCACTTAGTCACCAGACTTCAGTTTTGCTCTACACCGCTCCATAAAACTCTAATAATTTCAATAATGCTCCAATTGTGCTAGAACCTGTAAAAGACTCAAAAAGACTCTATAATAGAATAAAGACTCGATAAATCGAACTTATATCATGGCTTAAACGGGGTAAAAACCATGATATATTATTTGGAAAACACAACTGCGATCTCTAGATAACTGAGAAACTGATATAAGATGACATTGAAGACCATAAACGAAATACACTTCACGTAAAATCAGAGAAGAACCCAACTGAACTCGGCCATGTTTAGTAGAAGTTGTAAAACGACCATCATGAAGCTTAATTAAAACTGGTGCCATTTCACATACATCGAGCAAAAATTCAAGGGTTCCAGTCATATGATTGGAATCCAGGATTGTAAAAAAAACGTACCTGAGAGACAATCATGTGCAGTTGACTTACGCTCATCAAGTAAATTTACCAATGTTTTCCATTGATCATCACTAAGCCCATTTATCCCCATGCGATCCGCATAAGTTAAGGCGGTGTGGGGGCATCGAGGAAACGTTGGAGGCAAAAACAGAGTTGGCATGAGCTGTGCCACGGCCAGCTCCATTCTTTGGAATTTTCGCTGAAGATGCAATATGTGTATTTGAACCACGACTAGCACCATCAGGAGGCAAACTGCCTCGAGAAGGGTTCCCGTTGAATCGATTTCTTTTGCTTTCATAGAACCAAGGAGGATACCTGATCAAACGAAAACAGTTTTCCGAGAGATTTCCATGGCGTCCACAATGCGAACAAGTCCGAGTCTCGCCAGAACTTTTAGCGTCGGTGTAGGTTCGCGGGCGTTGAGTGGTTTGAACCGCGAAGCTAACCCCATTTGCTCTTTCCTCATTCATGCGCCCAAGTTTCTTGGACTCTTCATCTTGGACAAGTGTATTGTAAGCTTCTTCAAGGGATGGTAATGGAACACGAGAGAGAAGCGACGATTTAACAGTACCATAGATAGTTTCATCTAATCCCATAAGAAACTGATGCAACTTATCTTCCTCACGTTCTTTTCTAACTTCCTACATCGTTTTGGCTTTTTGATAATCTGCCAAGTTTCTCCACAATTTTGTCAAATTACCGTAATAAGTCTCAATTGCAGAGCCTTTTTACGACAATTTGCCAATTTGGCTTTCAATCGTTGAACCCTTTGTCCGTTCTTCATTCCAAATCGTTTCTGAAGATGAATCCACAGCTTGTTGCAGTCGGCAATGTGCATAATAGAATCAGATATGACATTGTCGATCGTCAACTTCATCCAAGATATGACAAGTGCATTGTTCGCAATCCAGTCTTCAAAATCGGGATCGGTTTCGACAGGTTGCGGCATGGAGCCGTCGACGAAACCAAAGTTTTTCCTCACTTTCAGTGCTAAGCAAAGGTTAGTGGACCATTCGTCGTAATTTGGTCCACGCAACATTGGTTTAGAAATCAAGGTACTGGGATTATCTCCGGCAGTCAAGTCGTATGGCGATATTGTGCGACGAGTTTTGACGCGTGGTGTTGCCATCAACGCAGCAGTAGGATCGCTCATCGCAAGAAAGAATTGTCAAAAGAAGTTTGACAAAGCTAGGTAAAAGAGAAAAAAAAAACAAAGTTTGACAGAGAGAATTTTGTGTTTGCGGAAGTGTAGTAGAAGAAGATCGAGAATTTTGAATCCTTTTTATAGTTGGATCAAAGCTCTGATATTATGTCAAGAAACCTTCACAATTGTATGAACTGTTTGCTTGTATTACGATAGAGGAGGCAAAGTACTTATGTACACATTACAGAGATTTGACCAAAAATACACAATTACAAATGCACGCAGGTCCAATTATGGCCCAATATCTTGATTGACGTCCACTCCCTTGTAGGCCAATGAAATATGTCGATCCATCAGCATAACATGACGCCAGCCACAAATTTTAACGGGTCAATTTAATTTATAATAAAATATAAATTAAAATATTAAATAATATAATTCAATATTATAAAAATATTAAATATATTATTCAAATATTAAATTTTTAAATTGTTAATATTTATTAATTATTAAAAGCATTAAATATTAATCTATTTCTTTGTCGACAATTAAATAGTAATCTAAAATGGTTAAGAAAAGAAGTAAAAGTTTAATGAATTAAAAATATAATTGAAAAAGGAAATATTATGTATGTGAAAAAAAATAGTTCAACTTTTTTTTAGAGATATAACTTAAAAGTTGTGGATTGTTAAAAAGAATATCATAAAAAAAATATATATATATATATATATATAGGATAAAAAGTAAAAAAAAAAAAAATGGTAATTGAAATAATAGAAATTGGCCAAGATAAAAAATGGGAATAATTTTAAAAGATCATGGGGTCAATAAACAAATCAAGCAAATATTATGGAGGTCAACATACTGATTTTACAACATTTCACCCATTTTTCTTTTCAAATTACAAATAAATATTTTTGTAATATAAATCTATATGGATCATTTGACCCCCTCTCTAAGAGCTACCTCAGCTGTAAGTAGACAGTTTTGATCTATGAAGACTATGATGGAATAGATAACTAACATACATGCCGGATCTATAGTTGTTTTTAATGGTTCGTAGCATTTTTTATTTAAGGCCTAACGCGTTTCAAAATCTGGATCCACCATATTAAACCTCAAAGATCGATGAAAAAAATCAATGTAAGTCTTAATATGGTTAAAAATGTTCAAATGCTCCGATGTCAAAATAAACATAACTGAAACCAAACCTAATAGAAAATGAGTGAAATTTTTTTTTTTTTTTTTAAATGATAGATTGATTGATGAAAGACTGAATCTGATCGGAACCAAAAACGTTTATGTTATTCTATTTGGTGACTTGAATCTTGGAATGCACTCTTAAGGGCCATTTTCGTAAGATTGAACTTGTTTAAGGTTAGAAATTATAAGTTTTAGGATTATGAATTACAATTTTTAGTCCTATAGGAATTGGGTTTTGTGGCAACATAAACTAGATTCTAAATCTGCGCGCCCACGCAGGATAAACACTACAAAAAATGAAGTTATTGTGACTAAGTTTTGATACGAAAATTATTCGTCACAA
The DNA here is from genome assembly GCA_030161315.1 of Eutrema japonicum. Lineage (NCBI taxonomy): Eukaryota > Viridiplantae > Streptophyta > Magnoliopsida > Brassicales > Brassicaceae > Eutrema > Eutrema japonicum. The sequence goes on along the minus strand of BSQW01000007.1, from coordinate 49,993,990 downwards.
ATTTATGACATTTTAGATACGATATCGTGACCAAAGTTTTTTGTCACAAATTAGTAGCTTTTGTGTCACAATATTGTGACAATCTATATCGTAGTCAACTTTTGTCGCAATTAGTGACAAAATTATGACGAAAATAGCAGCCGTAACAATTATGACAATATTGTGACCAAATACCTAGTTACAACTTTGTTACAAACTTGTTATGGAATGGACAGTCTCAATTTGTGACGATATAATGACTAAACGTCAGTTACAAAAAAAAAAATCATAATAAAAGTGTAACTAGAAGGTGTAACAAATTTGTTTAGTCACAGTTTTTGATGAAATAATTACCAAACTAATTTGATTACTAACGTTTTATTCAGTCGATGAAGTAAATACCAAACTTGTATGTTTTTAACACTATTTATTTTTGATATTTCTGTCACAGACGATTTAAAATAAATAAATATATATATATATAATTTATTTACAAGGAATAGAATACATCGTATTTTTTTTTACTAATTATTTTGATTATATTTCTTTTCGATAACAATAATTAATTTTCTCTTTTCCTTACTAGATAAGGATTTTATGCCAGATATTATGAGAAAAGGGGACTACTAATTTTTTTTCCTTTCTTTATATGTTAATATGAGTCCTACGTTGACAAAAATAATAATAATAATAATTAAAAGTTATATTTTTGCCATTGTGGAAGTTAATATGCAGGAGAAAAAAAAGGGGAACGTTCTTGGAGAAAACAAATTAGTCAAGCAAAAAGCTATTGTTTTTTTTTAACATTCGATTAATTAATTTTATCCAATAGGATCAAATATTTTTTTGTGAAATCAAATTTTTTCCCCGAAAATTTAGGCAAAATAGGCGGCACTAAAACGTCATAAAACCTAAAATTTTACCTCAATATAAATAACCTCATAACTTACCGTGAAAATTAACCCTAAAATACTAACCCTTTCTCTGTTCTCTGTATCTAACTTTTCCTCTTTAGCCGCCGGATCTAAGTTTCTTATTTACAATAAATCACTGAAATTATCTAGGTTGGAAATTATTTGAAATTCTTTGTTACAAATCTCTTGTTACTCTGACTCGTGTGATTGGCCGCTTCTAAAACAAGTTTCGATGATCTTTGGCTTTGAATTGTGTTCTAAAACAATCTTAAAGTTTTATTTGACCACTGTTATTCTAGATTAAAAATTGATACTGTTTTTCTATAGACTTTTTCAATAATTTTATGGTATCAATTCTACTACAAGGAATCTTGGATACATGTCGTTCTAGTTTTTTGCAAACCTTCTCGATACATGATGCACTATTGACCGGTCAGTTTCTGTTTGTTTTGGTTTTGCAGATGACTCAGACCACCAATATGGGAGAGAAGTAATTACCTAACATGCTGGTGAATAGCGACAACACTACAAGAAAATAGGGGTATTCTGACGGAAATTCCGACGGTGATAATTTCGTCGGAAATATCCGACGGTTTATCGACGGATTTCCGACGACCATAATCCGTCGGACACTTTTCGACAGATTTCCGACGATTTTCCAAGCAATTCTGATGTTGCCGACATACTGCCGACAGATTTCCGACGACCCCCATCCGTCGGAAATTTTCGATGGATTTTCGACGGATTTCCGACAGATGGTGACTTTGCCGACATAGTTGCCGACATGGTTGCCGACATCGATAATATCTACTTTAGATCCGTCGAAAATCCGTCGGAAAATGCACAAAATTTTCCTTATAAAAACGTAGCCACGCTTCATTTATAATCACAAAAAAAAAAAATTTCTCTTATCTAATTCCTTACGAAAATGTCTTCTTCAAATCCTTATAATTATTTTCGATCATGGATGGACAAGCCTCATCAAATTCCGGACACGGGCCTAGTTACGGAGGAATTCAAAGAAGGTCTACAGAAATTCATGGCATTTGCGGGTATGCAGAAGAAAGCAAAAAAAACCGGTAAAATCTATTGCCATTGTACCAATTGTGGGAATCGTAGATTTATCGTGATAGATGAAGTATGGTCACACTTGTATTGTCATGGGTTTATGCCGGGTTACAAGATTTGGTATTATCATGGAGAAAATGATACAATGGTGGATAATTATGCTAGTACTAGTGAACATTATATTGGGGATAACACTAGCTTAGAAGAACCCGCAATGGAAGTACAAAGTACTGTAGGTCATGTTCAGATGGTGAACGATGCAATTCGTGAAAGTATACCATCGGTTGCTGAGTATGGAGATAGAGGAGAAGAACCGAACTTAGAAGCTCGGAGATTCTTTGATATGTTAGACGCTGCTAAACATCCGTTATATGATGGGTGTAGAGGTGAACATTCCCCTTTATCAACTGCAACAAGGATGATGGGTATAAAGACGGATTTCAATTTGAGTGAGGAGTGCGTGGATGCAATCGCTGATTTTGTGAAAGAAATTTTGCCATAAGATAATCTTGCACCGACATCATACTATGAGATACAGAAACTTGTTCAAGGTCTAGGATTGCCGTATCAGATGATAGATGATGCATAGACAACTGTATGCTCTACTGAAGAGAGGACGCAGACCGTACGACATGCCGTTTTGTCACAAACCTCGGTATAAGGAAACAGGTGAAAGAGTGCCAGTGCCATATAAATGGATGTGGTATTTACCGTTAATAGAGAGATTGAAGAGGTTATATCAGCCAGAGCGCACAGCGGGAGCAATAAGATGGCATGCAAAGCATACAACAGATGGATAAATCGCCCATCCGTCAGACGCAGGAGCATGGAAACATTTTCAATCCATTTATCCCAGCTTTGCGTTTGAGGCGAGGAACGTATACCTTGGATTATATACCGATTGCTTCAACCCTTTTGGGAAGCACGTCAGAAAATATTCTTTGTGGCCAGTAATTGTAACACCTTACAATTTGCCGCCATCTTTGTGCATGCGAAGGGAGTTCTTATTCCTTAACATTCTCGTTCCTGGACCAGAGCATCCGAAGAGATCACTTGATGTGTTTTTGCAACCATTGATTTATGAGCTGCGAATGTTATGAGACCAAGGTATTGAAGCGTTTGATGTTTCTTGTCACCAAAATTTCATCATGCGGTCGGTAATTTTGTGGACCATTAGCAATTTTCCAGCATATGGCATGTTATCAGGATGGACAACGCACGGAAGGTTATCGTGCCCGTACTGTCAAGATAACATTGATGCGTTTCAATTGAAGCACGGACGGAAAACGTCTTGGTTTGATTGTCATAGGCGATACCTACCTAGCGATCATCCTTATCGTCGGAGCACCACATTGTTTAGGAAAAACCGGAAAGTATTTGATGGTCCACCTCCTGAGTTAGATGGTGAGTATTTGTTGACTCAGTTCAGAGATTTTGGTGCAGAGAGGACCGTTGATTGTGGTGGTAACGGGCATCATCATGTTGATGGTTGTGGCAACGTTCATAATTGGCACAAGAGGAGCATTTTCTGGGATTTTCCTTATTGGAAGAACCATCTTTTGAGGCATAATCTGGATGTCATGTACATTGAGAAGAATTTTTTTGACAACATTATGAACACCGTTCTCAATGTCAAAGGGAAGACGAAGGACAATCTGAAGTCTAGATTGGACTTGCCAGACATTTGTTCTCGTAGAGCACTACATGTGACAGGGAACGGGAAGCCTCTGGTCCCCGCTTTTCGTTTGGATGAACCTTCAAAGGCCGACTTTTTTACTGGATTGCCGAAAGTGTTAGATTCCCGGACGGATACGCATCTAACCTTCGGAACTGCGTTGATCATGGAGAAGGGAAGTTTACTGGGATGAAGAGTCATGATTGTCATGTGGTAATGCAGCGCCTCCTTCCATTTGCCTTTGCATGTCTTCTACCACGTAATGTCCACGAAGCAATTGCAGGTACAATCATGAAATTATTTATTTACTACTTTATACAATATATACTTCATTATTTAATTATTCATTTGTTATCCATATTTTGTAGGGATTGGTGCCTTTTTCGAGATATATGTTCTCGCTCTCTTACATCAGACGGTATCCGCAATCTTGGGGCTAATATACCTGTAATCCTTTGCAATTTGGAGAAGATATTTCCTCCTTCATTCTTTGATGTTATGGAACATCTAGCAATTCATCTCCCTCGAGAAGCAGAGCTTGGGGGCCCGGTTCAGTACCATTGGATGTTTCCTTTCGAACGGTATATGTTACATCTAAAGAAGAAGGTGTAAACTTTGAGCAGAGTGGAGGGTTCTATCGTCGCACAGACCATCAATGAAGAAACCTCACATTTTGCCGAGTCCTACTTTCCATCACAAGTCAAAACAAAGAGTCGTAAAGCAGCTCGACATGATGACGGAGGCGTCCTACCTTTATATCCGGTCGATGTACCTCATATACTTTTAGAGATTGGACGACTTAGTGGAAAAGGCAAGAAGAGAAGACTTTCACCACAAGAGCGAGAGCATTTGCATATGTATATTCTCACAAACTGCGAAGGAATTGATGAATATGAGAGGTATTATATTGAACTTAATTTTTAATTACTTATTGGGTTAATGATTATATATATATATGTACTAACGTGATAGTTGCTTCAATCTCACAGGATGTATATGGCTTATCAACGTTTTGCATTTCCTGACAAAACAGAGGACGAGCTAATCGAGCTAAAACAGGAAGAGTTCGGACGTTGGTTAAGAGATTATGTAAGTCTTTTAATTGCCTTGTTTTTAGCAATCATCATATGTAATGAAAGATTTATTTGATGTTTTTTTATTTTAATTGTGCAGGTGACGACAGAGAAGGCTAACAGACAAATATTTCCCATGTGGTTAGAAGAAATTGTGCGATTTCCACTAGCAACCGTGCAGTCACATGTGATGTATAGCACACGGGGGTACGCTTTTAAGATTCTTCGGGATGATAGGAGTGCGACAACTTCAGATTACGGTGTATCAACTCAGTCAGGTGATCTTGTATACTATGGTGTCGTACGTGAGATTTTCGATGTTCAGTACCCGGGAATGCTCGGTCTAAGATGTGTTGCATTTTTATGCGACTGGAACGACCCATTAGTAGGATGGGGTGTGCGACACGACCAATTTGGTATTACATCATTACATAGCAGAAGAAATCTCCAGAGATACGAGCCATTTGTACTTGCATCACAAGCAGACCAGGTTTGTTTTTCTTTTACGTTAATTTTTAATTTATTTTTGTTGCATTCCCGTGGTTAAATTTGTACATGGTGTAGGTATGCTACATTCCCTATCCTCGGGTGGCAAACAAGTAAGACCCGTGGGTTACAGTCACATCGATAAACCCGAGAGGTAGAGTTCATGGGATGTCTGATCATGAACCCCTCCAACAAAGCTCAGTAGGTTTGGGTTCAATCGAGCATTCCCTTGAGGTCGACCTTGTCGTTGATTTCACCATACAAGCAGACGATCCCGTATTTGAGGATTCAGAAGAAGAATTTGACAAATTTGGGGAACCTTCCGATTCAGGAGAATTAGATTACTCATCATCAGATTGACAGTAGTTTTAATTATAAAATTTGCACCGTAAAATATGTACTTATATTTGAACTAGAATTGTAATGTGTAATATATCAGTTATGTCGAAGTTTTATAAACTTAGACATTTGATTAAGTGTAACAAAAGCGGAAATTAAAAAAAAAAATTATAAGTACATATTTATAGCCGAGGCATTCAGTTTTAGCCGAGGCAACAGAATCCGTCGTAAATCCATCAGAAATTTCTGACGGCTTTCCGACGGATTCAGTTGCCTCGGCTAGAAACTCAATCCCTCGGCTATAACCCAAACGAGGCATTCAGTTTTTAGCCGAGGCAACTGAATCCGTCGGAAATTTCCGACGGATTTCCGACGGATTCAGTTGCCTCGGCTAAAAACTCAATCCCTCGGCTATACCCCAAACGAGGCATTCATTTTTAGCCAAGGTGACTGAATCCGTCGAAAATCCGTCGGAAATTTCCGACGGATATATTCAAAATCTTGTTTAGGGTATAGGGTATAGGTTTTTTTTTTGTGGAAAATATTTTCAAATACTTGTATGATGTATATAAAATAGGTTAACCTTTTATATACATCAAAAAAATGTGTTATATAGAATTTATAAAATTTGATGGAAGTGTTTGAATAAGTTATAGTATAAGATATAGTTGATTTATGTGTAATGATATGTTTTGATGTTGTATAATTTTTTTAATCATTCAAAACCTTTAATATTGATGAACTTAATATATATATTGAATGAAACATGTAAATTACATGTCCCTAAATCATATAAAAAAACCGAAAACCCTAAACCCCAAATATACCCTATTTCCGACAGATCTGGAAAATTTGACACGTGCCTGTTGACTGGCCAATCGACAAACATGCAAGGAATATACCTCAATCCGTCGGAAATCCGTCGGAAATTTCCGACGGATATAGATATTTTCAAGACCGCGGGAATATCAACCGCGTAAATGAAATTATTTTTCGAAATCCGACGGACTTCCGACGGACGTCGATATATATCGAGAAAGCGTAAGTTTTTTTCCTTATTTCTCTCTTCTGTCTTCTCTCTCTTCTCTCTCTTCCGACTCTTCTTCTCCCTCTTCTCTCTTCTTCTTCCTTACCGAAAATCTCTTTTCTCTTCTTCTTCTTTACAATTTCGGTTTTCTTCTTCAATTCCTCAACTCTTCTTCATCAATTCCTCAACTCTCATCTCAAAACCATGCAAGTTTCATCAATTCCTTCAATTTTTTTTTAGATCTTGTTAGTTTTAGGGAATATATTAGTTAAGTTGTTAGAATTCTATTTATGTGAATTGTTAGGTGGTTAGAATAGAATTTGTTATGTAGAATAATATTAGTGTTAGGGTTTATGTGTTTAGATTGTTGATTTAGAATTGTTAGATCTAGAAAACAAATTTTTGATTTTTTAAAAATGTTTTTATATATTAAAATCGTTTTTAGATCTTGTTTGATTTTCTAAAAAAATTTTAAGAACGTTTGTAGATCTTGTTTGAATTTTTAAAAATATTTGTATATATTAAAATCGTTTTAAAAATATTTTTTTAGTAATAAAAACGTTTTGACAATATTTGTATATATTAAAAACGTTTTTAATATATTTTTTAACTAATAAAAACGTTTTTATAATATTTTTAAATATTAAAATTGTTTTTAAAATTTTTTTATAGTAATAAATACATTTTTATAATATTTGTATATATTAAAATCGTTTATAATATTTGTTTAACTAATAAAAACGTTTTTAAAATATTTCTATATATTAAAGTTGATGTAAAAATATTTTTTTAATAATAAAAACGTTTTTCAAATATGTGTTTAGTAATAAAATCGTTTTTAATATATTTTTTAGTAATAAAACGTTTTTTAAATATTTATATATATTAAAACTGTTTTTAAAATATTTTTCCAATTTTGGAATTTTTTGAAAAATAGAATTTTTTGGAAAATTTGAATTTTTCGGAAAATTTGAATTTTTTCTAAATTTTTCCCGAAAATTTCAAAATTTTTGGTAACTTTTGAAATTTTTGTTAATTTACTAACGATTTTACCGTTTTCGCAGGGATCACGACGACGTACTTCAATTGGGAGGCGGCAACCAAGGACGCCGTTCTCGGGGTTCTCGGTGTACGCCTCCGGGACCAACAATCCCGGGAACTCACATCCCTAATTCCCATCAATCTGCTGCTCAGAGCAACATTGAGATCGAGGAGCTAGTCTGGCAGCTTAACCGGGGCCATTGCATTCGACTCGACCCGAAGTTTGAGGACGGGACTTGGTAAGATAATTTTTGTACATTATTTCAATTTATTTAGATTTTTAAACTTAACATATTTATATCTTTTCATAATGTTTTCAGGTTTAAGCTGTCGACTCAGATCACCAAGGCGATATTACGGATGCTCCACAACATGTTGGACAAACCGTACGAGAAGTATTCGGACATGCCTACCGAGGAGAAAGACGTGTGGCACCGGACTTTCGCGGTAAGTTATTTATTGATTTATTATTTATTTTTAATTTCATTTTGTCAATTTTTCTTTTTGAAAGGTAACATATATTTTTTTTAAATTGTAGCAAGAGTTCACGTGGGACTCTCATCATACGCGCAAAGTACTTGACACATTCGACAAGTATGCCGCAAACTCGTACTCGAAGCACATGTACGAATGGAAGCAGAAGTGGAAGCACAACAAAGACAAGCCGAAGGATCTTGACGACGACGTCTGGAAGGGTTTCTGTGAGTACTGGAGTAGGCCTGCGACGAAAAAGACCTCATACCAACAGTCGAAGAACCGAAATAGCCAACGAGGCGGGAAAGGGGTCTACATCCACAACGGGGGCGCAAAGAACATCGAACGGGAAGCGATGGAAATGGTAAGTTTAATTTCAATTTTTTATTACTAATTCTGTTTTTTATATTTATTTAACTTAACAAATTTTCCCAGGCGAAAGAATCTGGTTCCGAACCCAATTATTTTAAACTCATCGAGCAGAGACACACCAACAAGAAAACCGGTCAGATACAGGACTTGGGGATGCGGGATGTTGTGGAGAAGAGCAAGAAGACGAAGCTGGACCGTGAAGTATCAATATCGCAGCTCACTATCGACGGATCGACGTCCTCAAACTCTTTATCCCGGGAAGAGATAAACCAGATTGTACTTGAGGTAAGTTTTAATTTCATTTCGTTTTCTTTTTTTTTTCGTTATTAAATTATTAACGGTTATAATTATTCGCAGTAAACCCGGCAGGTGAAAGGTCGATTCGCTGGGTTAGACACCCTTCCGATCCAGGAATCTTCTTCCTCGCTTCCTCGTTATCCTTCGGAGTACCGGGTAGAAATCGAGAAGCTCACCCAAACGGTGAAAGACCGTGACCAGCAGGTCGAAGAGCTACGGACGGAGCAAGTGTCTACCAACAAGAAGCACTCCTCGTTAGAGAAGATGATCCAGAAATGTTTCCCGCATATGTTTCGGGATAATAATTCCGACGACGACTCCGGGGACTCTCCAACCGCTTAAATATTTGTTTTTAACGCTTTTTTTTAACAATTTTTTTTAATGTGTAATGAATTTTTTAATTTTGTTTAATGAATTTAAATATTTATTATTTCTATTTTTAATTTATATTTCTAATTTATAAATTTTTAATTTATAAATTTCAAAAGAATAAATAATTAAATAAAATTCAAAATTCAAAATATGTCGCAATTCCGTCGGAAAACCGTCGGAATCAGTTACCGTCGTAAATCAGTTGGAACCTATTTCCGACGAAGAACCGACGGACTTCCGAGACAACTTCCGATCAATTATCCGTTGTATCTCCGTCGGAAATAGTTACCGTCGGAAATCCGTCGGAACATATTTTCGACGGACTTCCGACAAATTCCTCCGATCACTTATCCGTCGGAAATGCTGTCGGTAATATATCCGTCGGAATACCGTCGGAAATACCCGACGGCCAACCGACGGACTTCCGATGGCATTTCCGATCAAAGGTCCATCGGAAAGTACGCCGTCGGAAATCCGTCGGAAAATTCCTACGGATTTCTGACGCCCAAAATCCGTCGGAAAATTCCGACGGCTTCCGATGGATGTCGCATTTCCGACGAACTGTAACCGACAGCTTAAATCCGTCGGAAATACCCCTATTTTCTTGTAGTAATATAGCCTACAATAAATGAAAGAATCGTGACAATCATTTAGTCAAGAATCGTGACATATTTGAGTTGCTAAATTAGTAGGTAAATATAAGATGGATTTGTGACAATAATTTAGTGAATAACGGTGAAAATTTTAAGATGACAAATCTTTAGTTGATAAAGACGGATTTGTAAAGAAAAACTAGTAAAACATCATGACAAATTTGAGATTAAAAATCAGTGTCTTATTAAGACGGAATTGTGACAAAATTTTAGAGATAAGGTGTGACAGAATTGAGATTGTGAAATAGTCACATATTAAGACGGGTCAATGACAACTTATCAGTCTTTAATTGTGATGATTTGAGACTATAATTTCGTCATATTCAGTGACAGAACTAAGACTGACAGTTTTGAGACATTGTTTTTAGTCGATAATTGTGACGGTTTTATTACTTTGATGTATCGTCACCATTTGTGACAAAATGGGTATTAGATAAATTCGTCACAAATTTTGTGATGTTTTTGTTACAAACAAAGATTTGTGACGATCGTATTGTAACCGTTGAAAAATGGTCACAAATCTGTCACAATATTGTTATTGCTACGAAATAGTTTTTATTGTGACTAAATATTTCGATTCAATATAATATTTTTCTTGTAGTGAAAGTTTTTTGTAATATATAAAATGTGAAATGAGGAATAAGAAGTAATTTAAGTGTTATTGATTCAAATAAGTTTAATTTGTAATTTTTAAGTTATAATAGATTTAATAAATACTTGACAATATATTTAATACATGTTTGACAATATATTTAATTTATTTAAAAAAATTAGGGCTATTTGGAATTTATTTGGAAATAGATTCAAAAATTATTTATGTTTTAATAGTATATATATGGATTTGAAGGGTTTGTAAATATTATTCGGACATTAATACATAAAAATATAGACGGATATTTGCCTCAATTTGTTTTTCTCTAAAAGTTTCAAGTTCTTCTTGGCTTTTCTCGCGATTTCTCAACAGCTCCAAATGGAGTCATATAATATATTCGATTTACATTGTTATTAATCTCTGAAATCAAATAACTTGGAAAAAAACTTAAGATAGTGACAAATAAGAAGATGTAACAAAAGAAGATTACATGTCATCATGATAAATTGATGATGATTATTCTTTTTTTGAATTTGTATGTTAATATCATTAAAAAGATAGCGGTTTGTAGTTAGATACAAAAGTTGTTGAGTCAGCCAAACGACACTCCTTGCCCAAAAAAAGATCAAAAAAACAAGAAGAGCCCACAGAACAAACAAACAAAAGAAAAAAGGAAGAGCAGGAGTCAAGAGTTTGTTAACCACTTCTGCATGAGTCCTTTGAAAGCCTTTTGTTGCCCTTTGGATAGAATGATATCACGGATAGATCGATCCAACATCCTAAATAGCACTTCGTGGGAAGTAGAGATGCCGCTATGAAGCCTTTGATTTCTCTCTCGCCATTTGTTGTAGATCAGAGCATGAACCACGAGCCGTCTGAGCAGAATCAGATGCCTACGAGAAGCAGGAGAGGAAGATATCCAGATGGATAGAGCAGTCCAAATGTGGAACCTGAAAGTATGACTTTGCAGTCTTCGCATTGCTAAATCCCATAGCAGGCCTCTAATTTCGCATCTCAGGAAGAGATGGTCTCTTGATTCCTCGTAGCAATTGCATAAGCAGCAATGTAGTGGAACATTTAGCCCCCAACTTCGAAGCCTAGATATTGTAGGGAATCTATCGAGATAGGCTATCCACATCATGAATGCATGGGAGGGAATTGCACCTTTAAACCAAACATTTGATGCCCAAGGTTGGATTGGATTATGCTCTCAGATGGACTCCCAGGTTGCTGATGTAAAGAAGTCTGAAGCAGCTCTGTTTTGGATATGCCATCGATATTGGTCCTCCATATCGGGATTTGGAGGTACTATTAAAGTAAGATGACTTTGAATTATCTCAGCTGCAGGAGACCAAACAGGTTGCAGCCGCTAGCATTGTGAGGACGAAGCATCTGCTACTGATCCTTCAAGAGGGATACCAAGTTGCGCAGGTCCATTCATCCCACATAATTTTATAAGAGGTCCCAACTCGGTCCAGTGGTCGTACCAGAAACTGACCTTTGTTCCATTCCCAATTTCACATCTTATGAAGCGGCTCGCAAGAGACCTTAGGGAAAGGATGGAGTTCCATGTGGATGAATATTGCATATCGCCATTCTGAGCCCACAGAATTTCACCTTTCAGCCTATTTTCCTTTGACCAAGCAACCCAAAGAGACCCGGAATCTGCAAAGAATAGCCACACTAATCTGAGAGCCAGCGTTTTATTCCACAAGTTCAGATTATGCAAACCTAAGCCTCCTTCATTTTTAGGCCGACATAAGTCTGTCCAGGAGACTTTTGCTGAGCAGATTTTAGAGATGTCGCCTAACCATAAGAATCTTGTGCACATATCCTGGATTTTTTTAAGGCAGCCCTTAGGAAGGATAAAAGCTGACATCCAGAAATTAATTAAACCAGAGATCACCGAGTTTAGAAGTTGCAGCCTACCAGCGTAAGAGAGAGCCCGAGTCAGCCATGAGTTAAATTTGCCTGATAGTCGATCCAGCAAGGGCTATAATCAGAAATCCTCAAGTTCCTGTGCAGTAGAGGAAGCCCGAGATATCTGATAGGGAGAGAACCCAACGAGAAGCCAAAACTAGCCAGAGTAGCAGTTTCTAGCTGGTTCTGTCCTGCAGCAAAAAGTTATGTTTTCTCACAATTCATTGCTAGCCCTGACCACTCAGCGAAAACTACCATTGTCTCCTTGATAGTACTAAGGGATCGATCACTCCCATCGAAGAAAATCATTATATCATCAGCGAAAGCTAAATGAGAAACTTCCGGGTAATTTGCGTTGGGATGGTAACCTATGTGACATGAGGTGTATTTGGAGTGGATATGCTGCGAAAAAACCTCCATCACTAAGACAAAAAGATAGGGGAAAAGTGTATCCCTGTCTTAATCCCTTTGTACCTCTAAAATATCCACTTAGTTGACCATTTATAGCCACCGAGAAGCTTGTTGTTGTCATACACTGAGTTACCAAGTCGATGAAGCTGTCTGTAAATTGCATCTCTGACATGGTGAGCTTAACAAAATCCCAGTTAACAGAGTCGAAGGCCTTTCTCAAGTCCACTTTTAGCATAGCTCTCTTAGATATTGATTTCCAATTATAGCCAATGATGAGCTCAGTTGCTAGTAGGATATTCTCCACTAGAAGTCTGCCTTGAATAAAAGCAGATTAATTAGAGGATATGAGATGGGGAAGCACCTGTTTTAGTATGTTGGCCAAAAGTTTTGAGATGATCTTGTAGAGAGTGTTACAACATGAAATAGGCCGAAAGTCTGTGACAGAGGTTGCATTGGGCTTCTTAGGGATCAAAACCAAAGTGGTTGAATTCCATTGTTTGAGTAATTTTCCAGATGAAAAAACTCCATGATTGATGCAGTGATATCATTCCCCCCACTGAATTCCAGTTAGCACAGAAGAATTAAGCATTGAAACCATCTGGACCGGGAGTCTTGTTCTTAGGCAGAGAAAAAAGGCTTCTTTAATTTCCAATTGCGTGAATGGAGCTGAAAGATTGGCTTTGTCTACCTCTGAGCATCTCTTCTTGATTAGAAAACCCAAAATATCTGGTGTAGCACTTGAGACCGCAGGTTGAGATCCCAACAAATGCTTAAAAAAACCAACAATATGGTTTTGAATTGCTTCCGTCGTGTACTGGCATTGTCAATCAAGAAGTGAATGTGATTACCTGCAGCTCGGGAGATGATAGCCCGATGGAAGAAAGGATAATTACTATCCCCCTCAGCTAACCACTTTATCCTTGATCTCTGCTTTAGGAAGGATTCCTCAGTGTTGGCTAAAATTAACCATTTTCGATGGGCTTCTCTTTCGACTGCAACATTAGCTTGAGAAGGGTTTGTCAAAACCTCCTTGTGCATCTGTATCATGATATCATGAGCTTCAGAGACTCTTTTCTCCAAATTGGAGTAATGCTGCTTGCTAAAATTTCGAATGATCCCCTTGAGCTCCTTAATCTTCCGGGACATTGAGAACATTCGGGTGCCTGCAAAATTCAGTGATTTCCAGCAAGCATCTATAAGCTGAATAAACTCCTCACTCTTCAACAGATTATTCAGAAACATGAAAGGCTTTTTCCTCTTTGCTTTCATAGAGTCTAAATATATATAACAAGGACTATGATCTGAGCAGTCTACTTCCCCGAATACACCAATGGAATTAGGGAAAGATATGAGCCAAGAGTCATTCACTAAGATACGGTCCAGTTTCTTAGCAATTGGAGCACTAGGCCTGTTGTTTATCCAATTAAAGGTGTTTCCCCTGAAAGTTAAGTCTTGAATGGCTGCAGTGGTAAGACAATCTTGGAATTCTCTCATAGGGCGAGAAGAGATAAAAGGATCAGCAGTAGAGTGCTCGTCCATAAAGGAACGGGGTTTAGAGATTTGAAGGGCCTCCAGCCCTGGCTCTGATAGTCGACTGCCGAAGCTGCCGCTTACTTATTACCTCAATGAAACGATCACCTTTTTTATCTGATCCTGGACTTTTTCCAGATGCATCTGGGTTAATTTCTTCACCGGACAGAACTTCAGTTGGAGATTCCTGAGAGTCAAGGTCAGAATCAGAAACCTCAGTATCCGCTTTTGTAGGCGTGATTAACTCCAGGCCAATGTCAACACAAAAAGTTTTCGTTGAGGTATCTACCGATGACGCCGAGTCATCAGGAATACCTACAATGCTTTCACCTGCTTCACCACTTTTGTTTACAGCCAGGACCTCTGAATTCTTGTCCACAATGATTAAACCTTTGCTCTTTGAGCCCTCTGGAATTTTTGCAGGGGGTTCTTCTAGTGCTTTCCCCTTGATTTTCTCATCTGCTGAGTATTTTTTAGGAGGAGCTAGATTACCTTTAGCTTTAGCACGAGGGCAGTTCTCTGTGCGGTGCTTAACATATTTGCATACCTTACAGAGAGCAGGGGCGGTTGGGCATTTGGAAATGGTGTGTCCGACTTTTTTGCAGTGCCCACAAATCGAAGGAAGCCAAGGACTAGAGACAGTGACTCTGGTTACTTCTCCTGATTCAAACCTCGCATTGATAGCTTCCGGTAGAGGAGATCGAGGATCAATAATTGTGTAGACTTTGGCAACTTCGATATTAGTCATATTGAGAGTTGATGGGTGGCAACAAATAAGATGACCAACAAGGCCAGCTATGTGCTCTAATCCTTCCTCAGAGAAGAATTGGAAAGGAACATTTATAAATTCCAGCCAGACAGGAACTGATGAAAGCTCAAGTTTAACTGGTTTGATTCCGGAGACCACTTAGCAACAAACATGGTTTGTCCTTCTAGTTGCCACAATCCCTGACTGAGAATCCTCTGTCGAGCGTGTGGGCAAGGAACTCGAAAGAGAAAAGCATGACCTTCTAACTTCGAAACAGTGATATCTCGTCGATTTTTGCTCCAGATGCCATTAACTATAGCGTGGAGAGCTCCTCTCGACGGTGGTTCCTCGTAGAATTGGCCCAAGATGAAAAAATCCCAAGCTTTCTTATCGTTCTCAATCACTGAATTAGGAATTGTTACACATTTCTCACCAGTCTCCAATGTGAAGGGAGAACCTTTTCTTTGGAGATTTGCTTTGCCTTTGAGGAGATCAGTCCACAAACGAACTGAGCTAGAAGTGCCAGCCTGAGAATCTGTCGCAAGATCTTTGGGATATGTAAGATTTTCAGGAGATTTAGCCACATTTTTCTTAGAAGATTGTAGCGGAGGAATGTTGTCAGATTCGTTTCCCTGAGAGGGTCCTGCTGCGAGATCGACATGAGGAGTAGTCAAAGCCAGTTCTTTTAAGAGTAGATCTGGGTTTGGAGGATGCTCAAATTTCGAGGATTCCTGAGGAAGGGAAATTAGAGCGCGGTCGACAGGTTTCGGGATCGTGGTAGTATCTCCAGACACTGAGTGGCCGGCGGAAACTTTCGATGCCGATTCCTGAAACTTGATCGGACGGGAAGTAGCTGAAGGAGATTCAGGTACTGATTTTGATTTAGAAGAGCCAGCAGTTCCAGTGGGGAGACTGCGAGGAGAGTTTTTGTGTTCCTTTTTCTTCCTCATGATGGGGATTAGGTGGAAGCCGTCGACGAGATCGTCGCCGGTGAGGAGAAAAACTGGGTTTGGAGACAATCGCCTTTAAACACTGTTACAGAGCGAAAGAAAGAAAAACAGTATTAAGAATATCTCTACTTATGGAAGATATGATTCTCCTCTATCATTTCTTTCATCATTTTTTTTATCAACCTCATTTATTCCCTTCAATATGTATATATTCCCATTAAATGTGCATGTAATCATTCAATTTATCAATAACACAATACATTCATCCAGAATTGACTTTCTAGAACTCTGGAACAAGCTCGGAGAGTTTACAAATGTTAATGGGATCGTAAAGAGCCTTCTTAATGTCTTGAAGCATCTCTGTGTCCGAATCATAACGATTGTTCTTGTTGAAGAACATTTCAAAAATTTTGCAAAAAGACATGTGAATATCTTTGCACGGTTTAGGCAAATCACTGAATTCATCCATTAGGACATGCTTCATAAAATCTTTCCTCTTCGAATCAATGATCTTTTCAATATAGGCAATCGAGTCCTCTATCTGAAAACCACAATCACTCTTCATGTGGAGCAGGACGGAATTGATCTTGCCTTGTTCTTGTTCCTTCTGCAAATTTCAATGTCACAAGTTCAATCGTCAAGTACAAGAGAGCATCTCATAAGCCTGGAAGATAAGAGCTTTACATTACCTTATTAAAAAAATTATCAAATTTTATAAAAACGAGAAGTCGAAGCTAGAAAGAGACAAGACAAGATTTAGAACTGAATCACGTGGCACTCTTTCAGATTTTGACGTGGCGCAAAACTGGAGAGTGCCCTCTTTTATATAGTAGATTAACTAATCAACCAATAGTATACCTACTATATTTGGATCCATAGTTTGCATTTAAAGTCTTTTTATTACATATCAAGTACGTGTATTAGACTATATAGGGGTGTCAAACCGGACCAGGACAATACTCGATTCGACCAAATTTTGTTTTGGCCTGAACTAAATTTTTTTTTTTCTAATAAATCTTGGACGTAAAAACTTTTCAGATTAGCCTGATTTATAAATCATGGATAACAAAATATGATCTATTGTTGAATCAGCTCCAAAAATGTTTTTGAAGTACAAACGGATCCTGCCTGAAAATCTGAGCTTTCTATATATGGCCTTAAAGCTCAGTCCATATTATATTCTTCAGGTGGGATGGGATGAGTCTTGGTCCTAATTGACATGTCTAATAAGCTATATAATTCTAATATACTATATATCTAACATAGTGCTCTAAGTTGAGATTACCTGGTAACTCTGTAGATCGTTAAGGAGCCGAGCAACGGTCATAAGCAATGTCGTAAGGCTATCGTAATTTCCGGGTTTGAGTTTGTGTTGGGGTAAAAAAGGTTCCATGAGACACGAAATGGGAAGAACAATGGTGTGTGCTGCGGTTGAGATCATTCCGTTTCGAAGATATTCTTCCATCGACGGAATGTGTCCCTTCTTACTCCACTCGGCTTCAAGTAGCCACGACTCAAATGTTTCACCCCACTGCATAGTTATTATTTAATTCACTTCATTAATTCTGTTACGGACGTTTTAATTTAGAAAAGAAATCAAATTCAGAATCTTGTTAAAACACTAATCACGGAGTAGCCTTTCAATTTAATATTTGGTTGATAAAAAAATTAATAGTAATTAGTTAGTTGATAAAGTTATTTTAAAGCCAATTCCCAAAATAAACCATTTTATAATAACGAACATTGTGATCTATAAAAGACGTACTATATTGCGAAGATGGTTTGTAATGCATGTTCCGTGTTGCTTACGGCAAGTCTCTGCAGTCTCTTTTACAAGATTGTCAAGTGCTTTGAATATCATTTTGCCGTGACCTTTAAGCTCTTCTCCTTCCCATCTATATCATATATACGTACAGAATAACTCAATCAAGATTCAACATAATACTTAATTAGATACCAAAAAGGATTGATTAAATAATTAGGTTACTATAAGTTTTTTTTATGACAAGGTTATTATGATTGTTTATAATCGAATTTTTTTTATATAACTAATGTACCTTAGAACAGCTTTAGTAAGAGCTTCTAATTCATCAGCAGAACCTTCTTCGTCGAAGAAATCATCAGCAACTGTGACAAGGATGCCACTTTTTGCCATAATCTTACGAACATTAGCTGCGGATTCAAAAGGCAATGAAGTGCTTGAGGAAGATGCAAAGTAACAATATGTTGTCTTCTCTCTTCCAAATCCAATATCGTTAAGTCCCCATTTCTTCACCCACCTGATTCAAATTAAAAGATCGACTTTTAGTTCCAAGACTGATTTGCAGTAAAAAGAACGAAATCGGTCTATATATGAGAAAATTTATAAGATTTTATCTCAAAACTTGTCTCATCAGTACTTACTTTATCAAGTCCTCCATCTCAAGTCTATATACAGCCTGTCGAAGTTCGAAATTTCTTGAAGCAAGATGAGTAAGTTTGTCGCTATATATACTGTGTAATGTGGTTCCAATTATATAAAAGAAACCTAGTAAGCTTTGCTATTGTAATTATTGTAAAAAATATATAAATCTAATATTCGATTGCAAGTATGTAATAAATACCGAATCGAATAGGCTTTTCCAATTGATATAGCATTTGAGTCCTTGTCCTCAATCCACATCCTATGATCGAGATGTTTGAGTCTAGCCATCCATGGAGTACTCATTTCATGTTTAATGTGAAAACTAGGCACCATGTTTTCATTGATAAATTCACTTTTCTCGAGTAATTTCCGAGAAAATTCTCTTGCTTCTTCAAGCTCACACTCTCCCGGAAACATGAGATCAGTTGCTCTGTAAACACTAAGCATTACAAAGAATAAACATTCAACGTTTATCTTTAGATGATCTTGGATTTCTTCGTCCTTCAAGAACCAGCAAAAGCTCCCTGCATAAAATTTGTGTGGAAAGAAAATATTAAATATATATATATATATATATATATATATATATATATATATATATATATTATGCTTGTTTGTATAGACTTGAGAGTTAGTTCATTACCAGGCAAAACATCGAAGCCGTTCATTCTTAACATTCGAAATTCGAGAGAGGCTTTGTGCAACTGATCTACTTTGGAACATATTGGCATTCTCTCGACATCCTCGATTTTGTAGCTCCTAAGGAAAAAATAGAGAATTGAATCCAAATAATTGTATATATAGTTAATTATAACATATGAAATATCATGATAGGAGTTTTTATTTTAGTCCTCACTTGTAAGTTTGAAGAAGAAAATGATCAATCTCTTTACCGAAGTATTCTCCTAACCCGAAGTTATCCATTATATTGACCAAAGAGAGTTTGATGAGTTCTTCACACAGGGGGTAAACTTGTGGCACTGTATTTAAATAAATAAGCATAAGAAAAACAAAAAGAAAAATACATTTTTCTTGATAATTTTTTTTTTAATTAAAAATTAACCTCCATGAGGGCATCTTTGTACGAGAGATTGCAGATAAACCAGACATTTTGTATTGCGTGAGAGCATAAACGCTGCTGCAGTTGCTGAAGGTGATTGAAACAAAGAGCCATCTAAAGATTCGAGTTTCTCAATGATGTCTTCTTGATTTTCAGCGTATAATGTAGATGGCAATACTTCTAGATATGCAAGTAGAGGCCGCCGGTTGCAATGGCCATCGACGAGGTTTTCTCTATAGAACATATTGATTAGGTAAGTGTTAGTTAAATTTACACTGAAAATGAAAAATGACTAATTAATACTAGTCTATAAGAGACATGGATCAATATGCTCATTGCATGTCTATTTTTAAACTATAAGTGCTAGTGCGGCTTAAGAGAGGGGACAAGAGGTGCGACCGTCCCAGGGCCCAATCCCGTGTCTTAATAATTAAAGGTTCCAATTTTTTTATATATTTTTTGTTCTTTAAAAAAACAAATAAAATAATAAAATTTAGATTAAAAAAGGCCCATAAAATTATTGTATATGTATTTTTCATAAAACAATTCTACAACATCTTTAAAAAAAAAATAAGAGTCCAAGATTTTTTTTTTGCTCTAAGACCCGTAATAATATTGAGTCGGCTCTGTATAAGTCTATGTATATCATTTTGTTTTTGCATGACGGGAAAATTTTATGCCCTTTATATATGCAAAACAAATAGAATATACATATATATATATATATAGATAGATATAGATAGATATAGATATATATCGATTGTCTCATATAGTCATATATGAAGATTAATATCTACGTTTATATTAATTATTGTAACGTACCGGTGGAGGATCTCTTGGCGTTGGAAGAACAAGTTGTTGATCATTTGCTTAACACGAGTAGAGAAGAGAAAGTGTAAGCCAAGTTGTTGAGCAAGCTCGAGGAGTCCAGTGAACATGAGGACGAGCCAACGAGGACAATAGCTCTTCTTCTTAGGGTTATTATATTTTCCAATAATCCTCTCCGTACTTCTTTCGATGTATCTCTTTCCTGATACATGGCAGCTTAATTATTATCTAATTATGAAAAAAGGAAAATAAAAAGCTGAAATGAGGATCTGAGGAAGAGATTCATAAAATTAACATGTGATCAATTTCAATTAATAAATATTTCAATAAGTGATATATTGCGTAAAATACGTACTAAAAAGTTACAAAATGACTGAATTATATTATATTATATATATGTATATGTATATATAGTTACAAAAGGCATTAATTGTAATATATGTATAGTTTTAATACAACACGTCAACACGTGAGAAACAAAAAGGATACTGGCCTAAGGCGAAAATTAGTCAACGTAACAATTACCTTTATCGACGTGAAGACTTCCAACGTTCCATTTGCGAAGTGCTACAACACAAGCAAGTGTCGAAATGAGAGTTTCGTCTCCGTTGTCATCTCCGTGATTCCCCCACATTCCTTCTACAACGTTCTGGTTGCTCAGAATCCAATCTAAACAACCACGAAACATCGGTTTTTGAGTAGTGACATCATTGAGATCATCTTCGATCATGGCTAGCCAAGCTGTGTCGTAAGCCGAGGGAGAGACAAACGAGTAAGGATTTATATTAAAGTTATCCGATTCAAATGTTTCTCTCTTGATCTCCTCTGCTAGAACGTAGAGATCAGAAGGATAACATTTCTCGAACTTCATTGTATCTTTTTTAATTGTTTCTTTCTTGAAATGTTTCTTTGCTTAATATGTGACTCTTTATGAAATGTGTGTCTTTATATATAGAGAGAGACTAGAGTCTAGACAGTTTCGATGAAGTTTCACTTATAAAATACCTATAATTAACCATGTGAAAAATTCAATTAGAAAGCCTCAAGAAAAACCAAAATTTTGGGGATAATGACATATTTCTTCCTCGTGACTATCACATAGTTAACATATCCAAACAAAATTTCAGCTTCGTCCTAAATTTTCATTAATTGAAAAATCGAAATTAATACCCACACAAATTAAAGTTCAAAACATAATTATACACGAAACAAAAATTTGAAACTAAAACTCACACTGACCACGATTAATAGCGGTTTATTGTTTACCCAACAAAACTTAACCAAATATTAAAAACTAAACTAAACATGATTACGACCCGATTAAAACGGATAAACCAAAATTAGACCAACCTGAAATCTACACCCCCAAAATCTCCAAATTAAACACTCAAATCCCTTAAATCACAGAATTGCCTCCTCCTCTTCCTCCTTTGGCTTATGATTTCTCATCGTCAAACCCAGAGAGAGAGCAGCCGCCATCTTCATTCGGCATCTCAAGCTGGAACAACCCGAGAAACTCGGCCACTGACATGACAACCCGAGAAACTCGGCCACTGACATCAACATATCATTACCGGCCGACTGAGTTTCCACTCGGTAGAAATTTTTTGATTTGATTTGTCATAGAATTGGACCCATGTTAATTAATCCACTCGGTAGAAAATCACCGACGAGAGTATATAATATATATGTAGTAATATATCAAAACTATTTGAGCGAGATCTTTATATAAGATCTTTCTTATAAGAACTTGATTTTCTTCTATTTATAAACCAGATGAAACATGTCAGTTAGATCAACTTCGATTTTATTCAAGGCAACTCGTATAGATCATAATTATTAATTTATCACCATATTAATTATGAGGAGGAGGTAACTGGATTTTTAGGGTTCATCGGATTTCAAAAAAAAAATGAATTGGGGATTTTTAGACTTGAACTGGGTTAGGGTCACAGGTTTACAGATAGAATGTGAGGTCGGGTTGGATTTCTAATTCGGTCTTGTATCGGATATAAGTGGTTTGGTTTCAGGTTTAGGTCGCAAACCAATAAAACCGACATATATGTGTAAATACTTTTTAAATTTTCAATTTATGGAGATATTAATTTTGAACTTTCTTTGGAGAGTGATATAAGGCGAAGCTAAAACTTTGTATGGATTTGTTACTATGTGATTGTTCTAAGAGAGAAATATGTTGTTTTTCCAAAATATTGACTAAACTTAATTTGTCCTTCTCGATGCTCCCTTCCCGGCCCGAGAATCCTCTTCTCCTCATGTTTCTGTCATGTGTTGATAGTGAGACAAGTTTGAACAAATTGCTACAGAACCACAAAGTTTTGCAAGCTTTAACTATTTGCATTTACTACGTACGATTGTTATCGTAATTCGACTATTATAGTAACTAGAGTATAATTCGCGCTATGGTAAACAATTTTCTAATCTGTTTTTATGATTAATATTTTTTTTTTCATAGTTAATATAATTTTTTATGTTTGCTTAAGATTTGGGTATTTGTTTCTTTTTAATTTAATTTATTAAATTTATGATCATATATATGTTTGTTTGTTTATTGGATAATACGTATTTTTATCTCTTTTTTTCTTTTGGTGGTCAATTTTATGCAATTAGTTGGACTTTTTTAAAGAGAAGATATTTACATTTTAAAGTTTTCGTTGCATAATATTTTGTGTTTCATGTGAAGGTATTATTATTGGAGAACGAATATAGTGTTTCATGTACGATTCTAATCTTATTTATTGCGAGAAATATGTTTGTGATTTTTAAGTCTATTTGTTTTTTTGTTTTTATTTTAAAATCGATTTACATATTTAACTCTAGAGAAAGATGAAAATTTAGCGAAGACATAAAGCTATTGTTAAAGGCTAAGCGCATTACAACAATAATAGATTTAACAATCGATCAAAGTTAAATCATTTATCCCTAAATCTCGAAGGGAGTAACTGAGAAGTCATCGATGTCCCAAAACCCAAATAAAAAAAAAATATTTGAGAAGTTGGTGATTAATCCCGCTATCATCAGAAAATCATCTTGCATGCAGTATTAAAATATTTCGCTAAAGACTGTGAAACTAATCACAGATCAATTGACATAATTTTTTGATTGTCGGATCCACAATCTAAGTCAAAAGCCAAGTTGAAGTCAATGATTCTTAATTCTAATATTTTTTTTTCTCCAAAGTGACACTATTGTTGTGACGTGATTGTCAAAGTGGTGGAAAAAAAACAATAATGTGTTTTTATTTTCTTAATACATGTTTGTTGATTTTTTTTTTAATATGTTCGTTTATTTTCTGTTTCTATATCGGTTATATTTTGTGTAATCTATTAGATAAAGAATTTTCGTTTTGTGTTTGCTATAGTTTAATATTAAAGTTTAGTTTTTGTGTTTTTTATCGATTGATATTTGAACATGTGTTAATTTCAGTTTTTGCCATAATTCAAATTAGTTTGGTTTTTTGAAGCACATAAGAAATGGTGTATTTTTATTTTTTTTAATACATGTTTGTTTTTTTTATAATAGGTTCGTTTATTTTTTGGGTCTATATCGGTTATATTTTGTATAATCTATTAGAGGAAGAATCTTCGTTGTATGTTTGTTATAGTTGAATAGTTTAATATTGAAATTTAGTTTTGTGTTTACTATCTTTGTTTCTGTATATTTGCGATGCGCGAGTTTTTGTTTTTAAGGTTTATAATAGTTTAATTTATTTATGAGAATTTTCTTATTCTTTTTTAGTAAAACAAATCATTGTTTGTAGATTGTAATCCTAATATTTTATTTGAAACTTAACTAATTGTTTCTCAAATTTTCATTTCCATTAAAATGAAAATGTAAGTGATAGTCAATCACTTCAATATATACGGTTAATCACTTCTATATTATTTACAAATAATCATGTTTGTTTGGAACTTTCATATCTAATCTATATTAAAAGACCAAATAAAATATGTTATACAAATATCTAAATTACTGAACGTTTCATTTTTATTATTTTAAATTATGTACTTATTTTCTAAAAAATCGATTTTCTTATATATAATTTATTAAAAAAATTTACTATAGTATACATTATTAAACGATAATGAGTTTACTTTTTATTTATTAGATATTATGTTTTTTTAAATCTCTATATATTTTTAATATGTTAACTTAATATTGTATACTATTAGTTTAGATCAAATAATTACATGTTTGGAACTTTCATATCTAATCTATATTAAAAGACCAAATAAATTATGTTATACAAATATCTAAATTATTGAACGTTTCATTTTTATTATTTTAAATTATGTACTTATTTGTTTTAAAAATCTATTCTTATATATAATAGTTTTAACAAAATTACTATAATATGCATTATTAAACGATAATGAGTTTACTTTTTATTTATTAGATATTATGTTTTTTTTTAAATCTCTATATATTTGTGATATGTTAAATTAATATTGTATATATTGTATACTATTAGTTTGGATCAAATAATATCTATTCACTAAACATTTTTGCGATATAAAACTTTAACCTTGTAACTATAATAAAATGTGTAATATATTAGTAAAACTAAAATTTTAAATCTATTATTCTTTAAATAAATTTTGTTGATTTGTTTTTAGTTTTCATGATATAAATATGGAAATGACCTTTCAAATTCTTTGCATAATTTAATAAAATGTATAGGTAATATGTATATCAAAGTTTTAACTAATTAAATTATAGAAATTAAATATCAAAATGATGTGGTATACATATATGTGGTATACATATATGTGGATGATGATGTGTCTTCGTGAGAAGTGAAAAAAACTTATTTTATATATATAGATTACATAAAACCATTCATAAAGTAAATAGAAACTAAGTTGTTGGTGGTCGGGTGGTTCCTTTTCTGCGGTGAGTGTCGGTCATGTTGGTCTAGGTCAGGGATCGATTCCCCGCGGGAACGAAATTACTAGGACAAGCACTTGGCCAAGTGGAGCATTATAAGTGGGCTGTGTCACTTCCACCCGGGAGATTAGTCTGGGCCTTTGGGCTTAGAATTACTACCGGGAGCCAAAAGATATCAAAAAAAAAAAAAAAAAAAACGCAATAGAGAACCCCATAAATACATATTTTGACAAAAACATGATTTTTTTTTTAACCTTTAAAAACATGTCTTTCTTGTGAATCTAACTCGAAAATCCTCTCTTCGTCATGTTTTTGTTAGGATTTGATTCCAAATTATGCCCTCAGAAAACAATTTCAAAGTACACACATGATTTACAATAGTTCATCCTTAACGTAAGAGTTACGTCTACTTTCCGTTGCTGTATATCTTATCAGAATCGAACTGGAGTTCTTACAAGTTTTTTTTTCTTTTTCGCTCTCTTGCTCTAGGGTAATGAGAAACAATAACAGAGTTTAAATAAAGATAAGAAACCTTAGAAAATACTAACATAGATTTAAAATACCCAAGATATACGATCGTCGGGTCACAATTTTTTTCTGAGAAATTAAACTCCACAACTCAACAATCTTACTATTTAGAACTTTTTTTTTGGTTAACTTATGGATAGATGTCAGGTCCATGGAAAAGTCCAAACTAATCCACTGGGGGAAGGGCAACCCACGGATAGGTCCCTTCCTGGATATTCAAATGGGTCGAAAGCAATGACTCATATCCGTGTAGATGTTCAGAACAAATGTGTATTAGTTTCACATAGCAAAAGGATCGAACCTGAAACGTGTTTGCGTCTAAAACCCGTCTCCTACCACTTGACCACTTGACCCGTCACAATTGTTTTTTTTTTTCAACATGTTTAAAATATTTAATGTATAGATATTGATATAAGTTTGTACACCTTGGTGAAGAAACAGAACCACATATAATTACGTCCTCTCTCTTAAAAAAAAAAATATATATTACGTCCTTTCCTTTTCCTAGGCCCTAACTACTACTGTACGATTTCATATATTTCATGAATTTTTAAGGTTTTTTTTTCCTTTTGTCAACATATTTAGAATATTTAATGTATCGATATTGATATTATATGTGGTTGTTTCACAAAATTCACAATAAGGATATTTGGCTTATTTAATGTATCGATATTGATATAAGTTAGTACACCTTGGTGAAGAAACAGAACCACATATAATTACGTCCTTTCATAGGCCCTAACTAATAGTGTATGATTTCACTACCATCTATCATGTGAATTGTATATTATATAATGTGGCATGTTTTTATTGTGAATTTTGGGGACCATGGTCAGAAATTAAGAACATCTCCACATGTAAAGAAAGAAGAGAACGAATATCCTTTCCTTTCTTTATTGATTTTTCCGGAAAACTTTCTTTGTGTAACAACCTTAACAAAGAAGATAGAAAGTGACAACCTTAATATCATCAAGATCACGTGAATGATATTTACTTCATGCTAAGCTGCGTTTTGATCCAAACAAAAATGGACTGATGATATATATATATAGTTTAATCTATAATTTTCGGATTTAAATCTATAGTGTTAGTTCTATTTCTCGAAAACTGAATAAGAATTTCACAAGACAAACCGCCTCTAATTCATGTTTTTAGGAGCTTCTAATTCATGTTTCTAGTCATATCACTCTATCTTAGCTTTCTTATTCAATAACAGTCTATTTTTAGTATTTTGTGCCATATATTAATGTTTTAAATTTGTATTGAACCGTTTACTATATATAATTTCATTTTTTTGAACTTTCATAAGGAATTTAAGGTTTCTCCAAATTCTTCCCCTTCCACTTTAGGAACCTCTAATTCACGTTTCTAGTCATATCAATCAAATCTAATTAGCAGTACACTTTGTTGATGTTCAACATATAAAGAGGAATAACATAAGTTCTGGAAATAAATCTTAACAAAGGATGATTTGTGTATGAAGTTGTCTCGTATAGTCAATATTTTGATTAAATTGCGGACTATAATTTCCAAGGTAGACATTTTTTGCTATGCCCTTAGAGATGTTTTAACTATTTCCTGTGAGAGGCAAGAATTTCTCTGCAAATGACGCCATTTTTTTTTAACTACAACGTTGTTCTTTGTTATTTGTACTTGGCATCGTTTTGTTCTTTGGTTCGATTCATCTCGAACGCTTAATCTCTGATTCTCATATTTGAATTTGTTCTTTGCGCTTTGATTTTTTGTCATCGTGTAATTGTTTTGGTTTTGAAATTCTTTTCTTTGTGACTTGTACTTAGGTTTTCACTTTTCAGGTCTTTGAGATAACAAACCATGCTTATTCTCTTGGGAAGGTGCTGCTTGCTTTATTACTCTGGTTTGGTTCTTCTTATTAATAAGGTTGAAGTACTTAATTAAGCCTTCAGCTTAGTCCATCAACATATCTATTAGGTCTGAAGCTCCTGCCTAGATCGATCCTCGTCTTCTTATTTCTGACATTTCTTTAACGACAAAGTAAGAAACATATGTCATATATAACCTTTCCTTTAATATCTCATATCCTTAACTAATCAAGGATTTATCACATCCACATGTTCTTGCTGGTTTGATCTCTTATCTTGATATGTTCTTGTCGCAGGTTTAACGGAGATTACACAAATGCAAAGAAGAAGAAAAAAGAAAAGGAAAGAAGATACTCAAACCTCTGTTTCTTCAACAGGCTTTATAAGGGCTTAAGTAGACATGGGCTTCAGAATCTCTAAGGCCCATTTGCCTCCTTTCTCTTGTTACTCTTGCCTACAAGAGCCCAATCCAAACTGAACGTAAGCTGGAGAATAATTGAACCGGGAATCACAAGAAAAAAATCGCTTGAAGCGGAATGTTTTTTTTTTTTTTTTTATAACCTAGGCTGTCCGGTCGATATCTTACTGGGGAGATGGGGACTGGCTACCACATGCTAAACCAGTAAGACTTCGCGCCTTCCGACTATTGCCTAGAGTGAGTTGGCCCAACTGACAAAACCTCCTCACGGGTTTTTCAACTGGGCCGAAGTCTAGTACCAGCTTCCACACATGGTCGTTATTAATGTTTCGAGCACCAGCACAGAGGGGGAATCGAACCCGAGTTCCCCGTTGGTGGAACAATCCCACTTCCCCACTATCATTCGACCACGCCCATGTGGATTTGAAGCGGAATGTTAAAACATATTTTTCCTTTTGTTACTCTATTAATTTTGAATTGAAAATCCATAAACTCTAGTGTTCAACTTGACCTATCATATCAAACAAACCTAGTCTGGAGTTCTTAGCTTACTTGTAATCGATCACTACACAATTTTTCAATTGAAAGTTGAAACTGCATGCATCATTTCAACTGGATTGTGGCACGTAGAGGGGAATATCCCAAAGACATCAGGCTCTATTCAGTTATTCATGAAGCCAAATGGGCCCTACTTTGAAACGCAGACCATTATATTAAAAAGTCAATGGTCGTGAGGTAGAGAAATCCCTGTTAAGTCTTATAATAACTCTAATTGTAACTTGTAAGTTTATTATAGTTATACTACTTCCGTTGACCAAGAAAAACAAAACAAATATTATACTAGTTCATGCAATAGCTGTTATCGCTAATTTCAATTATTTTTAACAATGATGTAATGTAATGGCCTTCCATAACTTTTTGATTTAATTGATTAGTTGCTTGGACAGTCTGGAATGGATTCTCTGAATACATGTCTTAAGAGAAATAAAAAGTAATGATATTTTTCCTTGTCGAAAATTAATGCTGTAATTTATTACAATTTTCAGACACCAACTAATAAACTTGTATATATATATATATATATATAATTATTTTACAAAATTCTATTTAAGTAAAATGTATCTGCCCCATCACTGTATAAAAAATAGTCAAGCTTCTTATAACTATTTTGTTTTAGAAAAAAAAAGAAAAATCAATTGTACCTAGCATCTTCGCAGTTTCACCCACTCGTCAATATTTAATATATTGTACAACGTCAATAATGTTATGAATTAATTATATGAATGTTCATTATAAAATTTATATTATAAGGAGGTTTAGAATATTTTCTCTTTACTTATTCTCCAAATTTAGCTTGTTTTCCAAGTCTTTGTAAATCTATATATACCTCTCATTATTCATGGAATAATACATAACAATTTCATCTCTCTCTCTCTTTTATTCACAACACATTATCAGCACGGTAGTCTCTCGATCTGTTCTTACATCAAAAAGGTGAGATTTAATTTATGGTTATATTTATGTTTATGTGTATGTATTATTCCGGGATGATAAGTTATGCCTTCCTCGAACTGATCGTTATGATATGCTATGCCTCCTCATATCATTATTATAGCGAGGATGGTTATAAATCTAATCCTACTTCAAATAATGTTTATTATCGACTCATGATTTGTAATATGGATTTACGATACTTATCTAGAATAATTATTGATGTGAGATTTAATTTCTCTATATGTTTATATTATTCCGGGATGATAAAGCGATGCCTTTTTCAAAATCGATCGTCATGGTAGGCTATGCCTCCACGATAATGATCATATGGTAGACTATGTCTCCTCAGATCAAAGGATGGTTATCAATGCTTATCTAGAATAATGATTGTCGATCGTTTGATCTTTGTATTTTATTGATCTCTGAATCTGCACGAAATTATATTATAACCTGCACTATTTCTAAAACGGATTTTGCACGGTGATTTTCTGTCATTAAACTGAATATTGCTCATTAATTTGAATACTGCTTTTGCACTAATTCGTTTATGTCCGATCTATGCACGGCTAGATTATAAGAGCATCGTTTATGCCCGATCTATGCACGGCTGGATTTTACCATACTTTTACTTAAAGATTTCTAAAACGGATTTTGCACAGACAAATTAAAATCATGTTTGATCACGAAATTTGCACTATTTTGTCATATAATTTTGTTTGATGAATTGATTGATTGATTGAGAACTTAGTTTAACGGAATGATAGGAACAAAATAAGATATGATGACTGTATTTTTATGAAACTTGATCATCCTTTTATTACTTCAGTAAACTATGCCGAACATTACCAACCTTGAATTTGAGGCCCTTGACATCTCTGGAGAGAATTATTTGTCTTGGATGCTCGATGTCGAGATGTACCTTGATTCTGAAAATCTTGGTTATGCAATCAAAGAGGGAAGTGCATCAACCACTCAAACAAAAGAAAAGGCTATGATATTCCTTCGTCATCACCTCCATGTGGACCTCAAGAATGAATACTTGACTGTAAAAGAACCAGAAATTCTTTGGAGTAGCCTAAAGGATAGGTTTAACCACCAGAAAACTGTGGTATTACCAAAAGCTCGCTATGAATGGACACATCTGAGACTACAAGACTTTAAGTCTATAAGTGAATACAACTCAGCAATGTTCATGATAACTTCCAAATTGAAATTATGTGGAGAGAAAGTCACAGATGCATATATGCTTGAAAAGACATACTCTACATTTCACGCAAACAATGTTGTCATGCATACACAATATCGTGAAAAGGATATAAGAAGTACTCTGATCTTATATCTTCTCTCCTTGTGGCTGAGGAAAACAATGAGCTACTGATGAAAAACCATCAATTACGCCCAGTTGGTTCTGCTCCATTGCCTGAAGCAAATGTGGTATCTCACGATGATCAAGGAAGTGGTTACCAACGTGGACGTGGACGTGGACGAGGATATGGTTTTGGTCGAAGTCGAGGTCGAGGCCGAGGTGTTTGTTTTAAGAACTCATACCCTCACCAGAAGTGGGAAAAGAAAGATGATAACAAAGAAGAGAAGGTAACAAATGTATGTCATCGCTGTGGAGGAAAAGGTAATTGGTCTCGTACTTGTCGTATTCCAAAGCACCTTATTGACCTATATCAAGAATCATTTAAACAAAAAGGAATGAATGCAGAAACAAACCTTGTGTACGATGATGAAGATGATTATGATGATCTCTCTCCAATGGAAGCTGGTGATTCCCGAACCCCTGAAGGGAATATTTGATTTAGCTATGGTGTTTGGTTTTTGGTTTTTCTTGAATTCATGTTGTTTTGGCTTTATTTAGTTTTTATCTTCGCATTATGATATTATTTGCTTTATCAGTCATAGTTAAATTTGAGTTATCTTATTGATTTATAGAATTATTTTATGATTCACAAATTTTGCACAGATTATCTGTTATTGATTCTGTTTGTGTTCCTAAAACGATTTATGCACGGATTATTTGTGGTTGATTTTTGCATTATCTATATTTAATTTCGTATCAACCCGATTTTCACACGACTTATCTGGGTTATATTATAAAGATAAGGAAAATAGTAAACCAGAAGTTTATTAAAAATCTCACTGTTTTGGCATGACCGATTATGCCATTCCGGTTCAATAGTAATTCGAAAAAGAATCAGAAAATTATGTGGACGTTCATTAAAGAACCAGAAGATTTTATATGTTGTCTATAAAGCAAGGTGATAATACAGCTTTCAGTATCCAATAAATTTAGAATATATTAGTTTCCTGGTACGTATACAAGGAGATATTTTGGATTGATCACCCACTATGTATCTTTTCGAAGGTATTTGGTTAATTGATTATAGTGAAACCGCATTGATTCGCATTATGCCAACGAATAACTGTGAGTTCTCCCCAAGACTGGTTTTTGGTCAGGAACCAAATATTTTTCATCTAAAAGTTTTTGGATGTAATGTTGCTCCACCACATTGATATAAGATGTGACATCAAAGGAGGTTAGGAATATATGTTGGATATGAATCTCCCTTGATGAGTAAATATATTGAACCATCAACAAGGGATAAGGTTCGATTCACATACTGTTATTTCGGTGAGTCAGTCTTTCCAACAATTAAGGGGGGAGAAGAAAATAAACAGCTGGAAAAGAAATCAGTGAAAGAAATTATCTTGATCCTCATCAAGAATGTGCACTATAAGTTCAAAAGATAATTCATTTATAGAGTTAGCAAATTTGATGCCAGAAGCATTTACTGACCCTGATTGAGTGATGAAGTCACATATACCAGCTGCGCTCTAATTAATATTGATGTCTCAGGGGGATAATATCAACTGCTATTGAGTCTAGAGATCGCATGAAGCGTGATAGACATGTTGGTTCCAAAGATAAGAATCTTCTAAAAGAAAAGGAGCAGACTTTTAAAAATGGTAAGACCGAGGAAGCAAATGATTATGAAGGATCTCTAGAAGAGACATTAGACATGACAAAGAAAGAAATCTAGGTACCTAGTAATGATAATGATAAGAGATTTCAACTAGTTGTGTCATGTCTGGAATAAAATGGAACCAAAAGAAAATCGACGTCGATAATATTTTTGCATGCAGTGAAGCAGTTGATGAGAATTGATGATCATAAACCGCAGTAGAAGAAGATTTATTGAAAAACGTACGTAAAGTGATGATTGGCCAATCATGGAAAAAGCCGTAAAGGCAAAGTTAGAATTTCTTGCAGAGAAGTATTTGAACCAGTAGTTCGTACACTTGAAAGTGTAAAACTAGTAAGACATAAGTGGATCTTTATGCGAAATATGAAAGAAAATGATATAGTTTTTGTGGTGGATGCAACTATTTTTAAGATTCCTTATGAGTCTGAAAATAAGAAAAAGACTTGATTTAGTCTCAAAAGGATTTTAACTGCCAGAAGTAGCGTATAAGGATTTAAACTGCTAGAAACAGCAAGCCCTAGTTCTCGAAAACATTACTATATAAGATTAAATCGATATCGTTATGAATTGAAACAATCAAGGCACATGTGCCCGAGATTTGCACGAGTCGGACTGTGCTCGTTTTGCATGAAATGAATTTTGTACGGATTCTGTATGGGTAAGATTATACTCGAATTATGCACGGTTTTCAGCATGCACGATTTTTACACAGATCAGATCTTCCAATGAAATCTTTTGAGATTACAAATTAAAGATCTAGAGAAAGAGATGTTCCTTGAGTAGTTTACTGATATCTTTCATGATTGAAAGATGTGTTTTCGTATGAAAAGAAAAAAAATCCAAAACAATAAAGAAAAACATGGATAACTTGTATGTACAAGTATATATAATACAAAAGTTTGGAAAACTATATGTAAAAGGAAATTTGGCATTAAGCCCATATAGACAAAGGAATGATCTTTTATGTGAGAGATAATGTTATGGACCATAAGTCCAATAACCTGAGAAATTATGATAATCATACGAGTGTATTAACTAAGGTTATGCTTATATCAATTCCCTAAAGATGATATATATGATTGGAATGCATTTCTTGAAGAAAATGTTTCTAAGGGGAGAAATATGATGATGTGCGTGGTTGTACTCTTTTTCCTTATCATAGTTTTTATCCCACTGGGTTTTTCCATGACAAGGTTTTAACGAGGCAACAAAGAACACGCAAATGATAGACATCTAAGGGAATGTAAATATGAAAGTCTATCACAATTCCAAAAGATTATTGAGATCATTAGAAGCAAAGAGAATGATCAAGATGGATCATCTAGATACCCATTAATTGCAGAAGAATGGCGGTGTACATCTACTACAAATTTGTTCAAGTGAAGATTTGACGGACTTATTTACCAAGACGTATCCATCTGATACTTTCAAGAAGCTAGTTCATCATAATGGATCGCGTCATCTCAAACATTTCAGGTGATGTACTCATGAGGGGGAGTAATAGCGCGCTACACTCTTTTTCCCTTAACTATGGTTTTTCCCATTGGGTTTTCCTAATAAGGTTTATAATGAGGCAGCATCTTATGTGCATTATGATCATTTTTGTATAATGGTCATCTAAGGGAGAGTGTTATGAATTAATTATATGAATGACCATTATAAGGCCCATATCATAAAGAAGTTTAGAATATTCTCTCTTTACTTATTTTCCAAATTTAGATTATCCTCCAAATATTTGTAAACTTATATATATCTCTCATTATTTATCAAATAATACACAATAATTTCATCTCTCTTTTATTCACAACAAATAATTGATATTAAGCACAGTTTTCTTTAATTAATTAAACAAACTTGATGAAAAGCCAAATTTTCCATAAAGTCAAAGAAACAAAACCATAGTCACTTTTATGATTATCTACAAACGCTGACTTCCAAACTCAAAACAAAAGCATAAAAAAAATGGAAAAAGAAACATAAAATCCTCCAAAAACTTAAAATAAATTAAAAAGCACTCTTGAAATCTCAACCGCTATGTTGTTGAGCCAGAAGTGATTGTTTGGGCTCAGCACCACGCAGTGTACCTATCCAAGCCGGTGGCTGCATTCCGGTCTGCTCATAAACCGTATCAAGAACCGGTGGCAACATCTTGTAGAGTCCAGCAATATCCTTCATACCATTACCACCATTCATCCCCTGATCGGCACCACCACCATGGTTCCACACACTGATCTTAGGCTGCAAGTCCCTGATCGCAATCGCATTGGTCTTGGCGATATCTTGGTAAACCCCATTGTTGATCATCAAGAAGTCCCTCATGGCCGAGTAATCATTGTTAACTGCGCCTAGGAGAGTCTTGAGATAAGTCCCCTGAGCATTGGCCATGGCAACAAGTCCCTCTGCATCTCTCTGTTTAGAATAGAAAGTAGCATCTGCTGCAGCTTTCATTGCCTCCGCTTGCTTCTGCTTCTCGTAAAGAACCGCCTCTGCTTGCTTTTGCTTATTGTATAACTCCCAGTTTGCTTCTTGTACCTGGGTGTACAACAATGTCATGACCCAAAAAGAGAGAGAAAATCAAATTGAATCAGAAAGTTTAAAAGATTGAGATTATATGCATTACCTTGGTTTCGTACTCAACACTGGCTTTACTTAGGAACTCGGCTTTAAGCTTCTCTGTCCGAGTCAATGCATTCATTTGCTCGACTTTAGTCTGAAGCTCAGCTTCTCTCAAAGCAACTGCCTTGGCTGCTTCAACCTCAGCCACACGAGAATCTTTAGTCAAAGCAGCCTTCTGAATCGCTAACGCTGCATCAGCCTGAGCAACAAGAGCCTCTTTCTGATTCTGAAACACTTGGACCTCAGTCTTCACCCTGATCTCTTCCTTTGTCCCTTCTCCAAGCCTCTGAGTTGAGATGATCTTAGACTCAGCGTCAATCTTGGCTGCGTTCTGGATGGTGAGCCCGATCCGTGCTTTGGCACCGACCTCTCCCTTCATCTTTGCCTCGGCTACATCGATCTTGGCTTGGTTGGCTGCTTCCATCTGAGTTTTCTGACCCAAGTAAGAGAAGTACTCATGTCCAGGAACGTCAACGAGCTGCTTCACATTGGCGTTGTAGATCACAAGACCAAACTGGTCTAGCTCAAGTTGAACCTTTTCAAAGACTTCCTTCTTAAACGCCTTTGTTCCTACAATGTTAGAATATTCGTTTTTGTGATATAAGCAAATTAAAAAAGCAAGTTCTTGTGAAACCATATGTAGATATATCTAATCTAACAAACCAAGCAAGATTCCGACAAAAGAAGCGTATGTTTTACCTTTGAAGACCTCTTCCATGGTCATGGAGGCAACGAGAACACGAGTCTCTCCTTCGATAACACCCTGAACAAGCTCATTGACGTGATTCGAGCGCTTATCGTGTTGAGACATAAGCATGGCGTACAACAAGAGAGCGTGAGGGTCATCAACGCGCGGACCGATTGTGAAAACGGTCGGGAGAACAAAGGGGAGTTTCTCGGAACTCATAGCCTGAACCTCGAACGTGTAGTTCACCGGAGAAACGTCGAAGACGGTGCAAGACTGCCATGGAAACACCCAAGACTTCTTCGCAAGCTTGATGTCTTTGATCCCACCACCGGTGATCGCAAGATACTCCGACGCTCTAGCGATTTTGTAACCCATTCTTCCTCTTCCTTTGACTTTAGGTTTCTTCTTTTTTGTTTCTTACGATTTACGGAAAATTTAGGAATTTTCTGAAACGAGTTTGTTTGTGTGAGTGGAGAGATCATAAGACGATTTTATTTATACGCGTACTTAGGAAAATGAGAGGAAAAAACAAATAATTCTCGTCAAGTCTTCAGTTTCGTGGTAGGACACAATATCTTGCCTTTTCTTCATGTTTATCCCCAAAGTTTTGTTTTTCTTTCTTTACGAACCACAAGTAGCATATTTTTATTTATATAATAAACTTTGACCCAAAAAAAAAGAAAAATACTATTTTCTTTTTGATTATATACCCACATATTTTTCTTTCTTTTGTAGTTTTGTTTCTCTCTTTTGAAGTTTTTGATATAGATATTCAGTTTTATTTCCTTTTTTTGGGTTCTAGGCTCCAGATGGTTTTTTTACCTTTGTGGGCTTTGTTGTAATTTTTCGGGTATTCGATCGGGTCTCGGATTTTATCCGAACCGACCTGAGAATCAAAATAAATTTAGACAAGAACCGTTCGGGTTTTAGAGCAAAATCGAAACCGACCCGAACCCGGTTTTTCGAATCGGTTCGGGTCGGGTCTAGCAGGTCCGGGTTTTATGCTCACGCCTAGTTGTAATTTTATCTACGCACATATTTTTCATTATTTTAGGGAATTGTTTTCTCTTTTGAGTTTTGTTTCTTGAGATCAATATTTTTTTGGGGCTTTGTTTCCTTTTTTTGAGTTTTGTTTTCGTATATAACTATTCTGTATTGTTTTCTTTTTATGGTTGTAGGATTCAGATGAATTTTTACTTTTGATGGTTTTATTTTAATTTCAGTTTTCAAATATCAAGATAGTAACAGGACTGAAAAGAGATCAGATGACCCAAAACAAAAATCTACTCACAGATTTGATTTTGGACTCTGTAATTTCTAGTGTTTGTTGTCTTACACTAACCCATTTAATTTCTAAAATATTTGAAAAATTAAATAGCAGCTCACATTCTTCCAGCAATATGCGTAATTGGAGTTGACTTTATAGAACCTTGTTAGAATTGACATTTTGTAAGAATAGATGAAATTGCTGCAATCTTTCTCTTCATACAAAGCTTAACTTGGCAAAATCCAAACTTTTGGTAGGGGATCACGAAAAAAAAAAAAAAAAACCAAGGCATGTGCAAACTGCAAACCCTTTTGGAACCTTATTCTTCAAATATAAAAAATCGTACATTAAATTGCTGGTAAAGCTTATGACATATGACAAATTAAAATACTTGTATTCCATAACAACATTTTGGGCATTTGGTTTTTGTTTCGTCCAAAAAGAAAAAAGAAATTCAGTTTTTGAGTACCACGGATTTTATATTAATCTATTGAACGGTTTTTTTTTAAAAAAGTTCTTTATTGAATTTTATTTTTTAATGTTTTGTCCGAAATAGGAAAGTACAATCTTATTTTAGAAAAAACAAAACTTTTAAAATCTCGGTAAAGCCTCTCATAAAGAAAATACTGGAAAATAGATAATAATAATCTATTTTACAAATGCCCATGCTATGAATTTAGTGAAAAGCCCAAAGAACATATTTTCCCCCTAATATTCTTAATTTTTTGGGTCGGACCACTCTAAGATGATAAAAATAAACGAAATTTAAACTACAACTTAATTTTCTTTTTAAAATTTTACATTGTGTAGAACAATTTCATGCCATGTTGAAATAGTAAATTATCTTTAATCCGATTTTCACTCTTTTTATGGAAAAAAAGAAAACAAATTAAAGCAAATTATATTGATATATATATATATATTCACATGTGGCATATTTAAATTAGATAACTTATCTAGAAGGAAAATATTATTTCATAGTTGTAATCAATCCGGCTTCTGTTATTAGTATCCATCTTGCAACCATGGAGTAAAAAGAGACGTATACACCTTTCTTGACGTAACCAGATACGTATACATATGTGTGTATATATAATCTGTGTAAACTATATTATGTGTGCATAGATACATACATACATATCTATATGGATTATGAGTGCCAGTTCATGTTAGGAAGCTGAAACGCCTGTCTTAAAACCCCATGATCAGCTAAAGACGACGTCGTATCAATGACTCCATTTCCATGAAACCCCGAGCTCTGAGGAATTTCACTAAGCATTGAGACAAAAGAGACATTGTAGTTGTCATTATTGAGATCACCCGTATGATGAAACCTCTTGTTTGATAAGAAGGATCCGAATGAAGAAGATCCCGAGGCCTCGTTACCCATACGGTACTGACCACACAAGGAACGTTTGTCCGAAGAAACGACCATACCGTCGAAAAAGTGTTCTTCGTTATTGTTGTTGTTGTCATTGTTGTCTAACACTGATGTGGAAGAAGAATTAGCAGATGATTTTGAGAGCATTCCTTCCATTAGATCCTCACTTAGTAATACTCTCTCCATTGTTGGTCTTTGTGAACTGTTCTTCTTATAGATCCTACATAGAACCCAATCCTCTAGCTGCAAAAATTGTATTTTTGGTATAATAATCAACATACCAAACTATTATAATTAAAGCGTGTTAGCTACATTGACTCAATCGGTAGACTATTATGAGTGTTACCAAACTTTTTTTTTTGGGTTTTAGCTTCGCACGTCAAACAAATGTTGTAGACTAACAAAATACAATAATAAAGGCAAACGCCACAAATTTGAATTGAATTACATATTTTTCGTCTGCTGAAACATTGTACTAACATACTTAGGGTTAATTTAGATTCCTTATGGTTTGGTTATAGTAGCTTAACATTTTATTAATAACAACAAAATACATTTTTCATGTGGTGATGGTATGTGGACCTTATTTAATATCTTAGAATCTATATACGGAGACTCAAATTTGATGACCCAATTTTTTTTATAGTAAATGTTAAGATCATTTTGCATACCCGTAGTGAGTTTTTCCTTGTGGTGGTTGACTCAGGCGGCTTAGCTGCATTGCTAAGGTTACCATCTGTGAGGCGATATTCATGCATGATCCAATCCGTTTTGATCCCTTTAGGAGGTTTTCCGCCATAGAACACAAGCG
Organism: Eutrema japonicum; assembly: GCA_030161315.1. Taxonomy (NCBI): domain Eukaryota; kingdom Viridiplantae; phylum Streptophyta; class Magnoliopsida; order Brassicales; family Brassicaceae; genus Eutrema; species Eutrema japonicum. Next base: position 49,954,838 of record BSQW01000007.1, on the reverse strand, counting down.
CTTTCTTGACGCCAACCTTGTGACTATTGCACGTAAATATCGGTTTATCGGTTCCCGTGGCTTTCCAATAACCAGAAGTTGCTGCCCGATTCGGCCTAACCCCATTCGGATACTTCCGGTCTCTAGGACTAAAGAAGTACCACTCTTGCTCTCCAAAACTCGCCTTGCCTAAACCATTCAAAATACCATTAACCAAATAATCATCACTATCTAATATATATATCAATTTAAATTGTAGTTAGATTTCAATGGTACATTTTAATCAAAACACCAAACAAAATTTAGGAAATATATATATAGATAAAGACATATATATACTTGGAAGCTCCCAAGGATCGAACTTGTATAGATTAATCTCAGCGATGATTGAGACCGGAAGTGGAATAGAAGCAGCTTTCTTTTTGAGATAATGAACTACTAGTTCCTCGTCGGTTGGATGAAACCGAAACCCGGGAGGGAGATGCGGATGGCCTGGCCCTATGCTCGAATCCCCCATGTTTTCCATCCACTCGATCTTTTTCTTCAATTATAAAAGAACAAAATGAGTTTTCTTTTTACGAAATTTGTCTCATGATCCTCATATAAGATGTATTGAGAGTTTTGAGAGTGAATGTGTATCATATAAGATGCAAGAAGAAATAGGTGTTAGGTTTGTGTGTGCATACGAGTACCAAACTTGAGAAAATGACACGTGGCTAATCGTGGGGCCCAGGATTAGCGGCCAATAGGCATTAAATTTTGGAGAAAAGGCAGGTTTTTTTCGAACTGCCTTATGTCATGCCTTTCTTATGCTACACATCACGCACATACCTCATTTTGGTTTTTGTACAGCATTTATATAATATTTATACAATTAACATTTATAAAATGTGGCAATTCTGTCTTATATATTTGTTTTATTTATTAAATATTCGCAATTACCATTGTGTTTTTCGTTTGCAATCAAACTCTAATTAATTATGATAAATAATAGAAAGAAAATCCAAATACTCGGCCGTAACTGATACCTTTAACAATTTTTTAATTAATTAGCATAAATTTCCAATTTTTTTTTTTAATATCTGTCATAATCAAGAACTTCAAATTATTTTATACAAGCTGCATTCCAAAGAAAATAGTGGTAGACTGATCATATAGATAAATAGCAAATGAGATAGCGTTTAAGAAGTCGATGTCTCAACGTCCCATCTTTATGCCTCTTTTCACCATGGCTCACTCCGTAACCGATTCACACCTCACCGTAGCCATGGGCATTCGGGTAATTGATTCAGTTCCGGGTAAGAACCGTTCGGTTTTGGGTATTTCGGTTAGAGATGTTTAGGATCCATATAAGTACCGAAATGATTTCGGTTCGGTACCGTTCGGTTCCATGTATTTCAGGTAGAGAGGTTTAGGAACCGGAAAATACCCAAAAAATTTCGGATCTTAATCGGTTTCGGGTATTTATTATCCGAAATTCCTTAAATATACCAAAAAATTTGAAAATATACCCGAAAACTCGAAAACCAAAAAAAAAACTAAAAACAAATATACTCATAATACCAAAATATAAACAAAAACCTGATATATATTTAATATTTTGGATATGTAATTATATTTCGGGTAATTCGGATACCCAAAATATTTTCTGTTCGGTTTCGATATTATCCGATACCCACATGTATCAATGAGTAGGATCCAATAAGTATTTTACCAATTTCAAATCAGTTCTAATTCAAATATTTCAGATCGATTCCAATTCGAGTATTTAAATTCTGGTTTTTATGGCCAGAACTACCCATCGTATGGTTTAAGCTACTTCTCTCATACATAAATCATATGTCACCATTTGATTTTTTCATTCTTTTTGATTCTTTTTGATTCTGACATATGGTCAAACATTCTTCTGTAAAGTCCAATATTGTTACCCTATGATGAACCATTAATTTCTATATAAAAAAGGTGTAAAGTACCTTTTGAATGTTCGTTGTGAAAAATAATAAATTTTTTTATTATGGATGAACTATATCGGAAACCATTATGCCGCAAATTAATTTATTATAATTTTGTTATAAACTATTCTACGACTAAAATCCGTAGTATATTAGTGTCTATGTTGTAGATTTATAGTAACGAGAGATGAAATTACAAAATTTTAATTTTTAAGCACTCATATATTTGACAAAAAAGCACTCATATATTGTTATTAATTTTGTTGATCACTTCAAATATAAAAAATTTAAGTATATTCAAAAATATGTAATATACCAATTACAAACAAATATCTAAAAAGATTAATGTTATATAGTTAAAGCTTATCTTTTTTTTGACATCAAAAACTCCATATTTTATTATGATGATTCAAATAGATTGGCCTCCAGTCCAGAATCATAGAGTTTACATGGGAAAAGACGAAATCACGTGCTCGCGCCTTTTTTGCAAGGGTATCGGCACGTACATTCAACACGCGAGGGATATAAGAAATATAAAAATGAATAAAGGTAGGATGAATGTGGTGGAATTCATCAATTTCCGAAGCCAAAGCATGCCATTCTTCTTTTTCATCGATCAGCTTAACCAGCTGGAGGCAATTTGTTTCGAAAGACATGGTTGATTCTCCCAGCGAAAGGACAGTCTTCATGACCCATAAGAGCGTATAAAATTCAGCATGGAAGGGAGATAAATTTCTTTCTTTCGCAAACGATCCAAAATTACGACTTCCATTTTCTAGCTCTATAACACAACCGCCTCCAAAATTGACATCATCTCCAACCCAGGAGGCGTCTATTTGACAGGGGGGTCTTATTCCGCTGATTTCTGCACTCTGGCGGGGGGGGGGGGGGACTCGAATGTTGCTCGTTATCTTCACCTATTTGCGAGACCCTTTGTGCTACTTTACAGTTTTCTGATTCATGGGTAGCGAGTTGCAGGGTATCGATGGGGGAAGTCTCCTTACCATTAAAAGCTTTATCATTCTTAGCCTTCTGAATGTACCAGGCAATCCAAGGAAAAGCATGTAAGGAAGTCTCCATTGCCCATTCTTCCTTTGCACGCCAAAGGAGATAATCAAAATTCATGTATATAGACTCACTCGGGAAAATCCCCGGATTAGAAGGAATCCCTGAAAGTGCCCAGGTCTGGACTGCTGGAGGGCATTCGAATAGAAGATGGTTAACAGATTCAACCTCCGCTCCGCATCTCGGACAGAACCGATCCGTACCGCAGTGACGATCGACTAGGTTGTTGCTTACGGGAAGACATCCCGATACTGCATGCCACATAAAATGTTTAATCTTCCATTCCGTTTCCAAAGTCTAGACTTTGCTCTTTATAGAAGTGATAATGGGTTCTAGGATCTGTTGTGGTCCCTCCTCCTCTTTTAGCTGAATTGCGAGTGCGTAGCCTGATTTTACGGAATAGATGTCTGACTTCATGTAATTCCAGCAGAAAACATCTGCCTTATAGCCACGGCTCGGCTTAATGCTCCGAATTAGCGGGATATCTTCAGGGGCTATTAGATTCTGCAAGGCCTCCAATTTCCATTCCTTAGTATTTTGATCGATCAAATGTCCAACATAAAGGTACGAGTCTCAGAAGACGCCGGTATCTAAAGCAGGTCTGGATGGGACGACCGGTATCCAGCAGTCATGCCAGACTCTCGTGTTAAAACCCGATCCAATAGATTTCTTTAAACCAACTCGGGGAAGGCTTCGAGATGCTATTATGCTCCGCCACCCATAAGATGGGGAATTCGCCTTACCCACTTCCCTGGGGGTGGAGTATCGAAAATATCTACCTTTAAGCACTCGAGCGAGGAGTGATGACGGGAATTGGATAAGACGCCATAATTGTTTCACAAGAAGTGCGAGGTTAAAGTTCTTTAGATCACGGAAGCCCAAACCTCCTTTATCAACGGGGCTGCAAATTTTGTCCCATGCTATCCAATGAAGACCCCGATTATTTTGCTTGGTACTCCACCAGAATTTCGAAATAGCTCCTTTGAGTTTATTAGTAATCTCTTGGGGTAAAAAGAAGCAGGACATGACATAAGTCGGGAGGGCTTGAGCAACCGATTTAATAAGAACTTCCTTGCCTCCTTTAGATAGAAGCTTCGATGACCAGGAATTAATACGGCTATTTAGACGCTCTTGAAAAAGGCAATTGCTTGCTTCTTAGAGCCACAAATCCTTTCGGGAAGACCCATATACATACCCATTCCTCCTTCTTGCGAGATACCTAGCGTCCTTTTAAGCTCAAGCTTGATCTCGGGTTGCACTTTACTTCCGAAGAGGATGGACGATTTTGAGGCGTTGAGTTGCTGTCCCGAGGCTAGTCCATAGCAATTTATGATCTTCATTAGCTTAGCACACTGCTGGACATCTGCTTTACAGAAGAAAAGACTGTCATCCGCAAACAGGAGATGTGAAACCGCTGGGCTTGCTTATGCTTTTTTTCGACCGGTAATACGTCTTTCTGCTTCTGCTCCTCGAAGCTGAGCGATAAGAGTTTCTGTAAGAATGATAAATAGGAAGGGGGAGATGGGATCTCCTTGGCGAAGACCCCGCGATGGGCTTATATTTCCCTTCGGCTCTCTATTCAGGAGGACTTGGTATGATACCGAAGACATGCACCATTGGATCCAAGAAACCCATATCTCATCGAAGCCCATCTTTAGCATTAAAGCTTCCAGGAAATCCCATTCCACTCTATCATAAGCCTTGCTCATATCCGTTTTTATGGCCACAAATTTAGATTTGCAAATAGGGTTCATCCGTAGGGCATGGAAAATTTCATGAGCTACTAGTATATTATTTGTGATCAAACGTCTAGCCACAAAGGCCGATTGAGTTTTCGATATCAATTTCGGAAGGAACCTCTTAAGTCTTTTGCTCAAAATTTTGGATATAATCTTGTAGCTTACGTTGCAGAGACTGATGGGTCTGAACTCCGTCATCTCCCTCCGTCTCCCCGTCTTAGGGATTAAGCAGATATTAGTTTGGTTGAGGCGTGCATCAAAGCTTTCCATGGCAAAAAAATCCTTGACCATCTTAATAATATCTTTTGCCGTCACTTCCCAGAATTTTTGATAAAATAAGCTTGTTATCCCATCTGGGCCAGGTGCTTTTTCAGGATTTATCTCAAAAACGGTCTTTTTAATCTCCTCATCCGAGGGAGGTCGTGTGAGGGAAGCATTCATCGCAGGGTTTACCTGCGCGGTAACGTACTGGAGAGCTTCCTCAAAATCAGTCGGTTGCGACGACGTGAAGAGGTGTTGAAAATAGTATGTGGCTACCTTCTCAATGTCTTCTTCATTTTCTGCCCAAAAACCATCCGGTTTTTTATCTTTGTAATCCGGTTCCGGGCTCGTCTATGTTTAGTAGTCCCATGGAAAAAAATTGTATTACGGTCTCCTTCCTTGAGCCATAAAACTCGACTTTTTTGCTTCTAATAAAGTTATTCTTAGCGAAATGCCGCGCATAAATCTCATTTTAGGTTTAGGATATCTTCACTCGGGAAGGAATCGTCTGTTTGGGCTTGCTCAAGTAGACGCTTAATATCTTCGATTTTCTTTGCTGCATTAGATGGATTCAATCTCTTCCATCGAGATATCGCTTTACGACAATTCCTTATTTTCTAATGGAGATCTCTCGAGTCGGACTCGTCGAAAGATCCCCAGCCCTCCGCGATTGTGTCGTTGAGCCCATATTTTCCTAACCAGCGTTTATCGAATTTAAAACCCGTGTAGACTCTGCCTGGTTTCGATTGGATTCTAGCCAAGACTGGCCGATGATCTGACCCCCATAACTTTAAATACTCCACATTAGTGTGGGAAAAAAGATGATGCCATTCCTCATTACCTATAGCTCTATCTAGTCGACACTGGACTCTTCCAGATTTTCTATACCCGAGCCAAGATAGAAAATTTCTTTTGTACGGGAATTCAATCATACCGCAATTCGAAAGCATAGTTTTAAACGGTAAGAAAGATGATTCAGAGCGCTTTCGACCACCTCTCTTTTCCTGATTGCATGTAATCTCATTAAAGTCTCCGATCATAAACCATGCTCCTGTCCTTGAAATGCTCATCCTAGTAAAATGTTCCCAAAAATTTGCACAGCACTTAACGACCGGATCACCATACACAAAGGTCATAAACACTTTTTTCCTTCGATCGGCGCCTCAATGTCAATCATACGATTATTCGAAAACAAAATCGTAACATCAAAAGAATCCATATAAAAAGTGCTAGTCCACCGCTTCTACCTTCCGGTTCCACGGTGAACAATTTATTATAACCAAAAGAAAGTTGAAACTCTTGCAAAAAGGAAAAAGAATTTTTAGTTTCTGAAAGAAAAAGAAAATGAGGGGGAAAACAACGGTGCAACTCCCGCAGGTGCTGCTTCGTCAAGCAGGCTCGCGCCCCTTGACAGTTCCAGGCAATTGTACTCATCTATTCTTACTGGGTGTTTTCTGGGACACCACCGAATCTGAAACAGCAGAAAAAGTCTTGCTTATAGCATAAGAAAACACCTCAATGCGAGGGAAATGAGAAGAAGAAGATGAATTAAGATCATTACCCGTCCCTTGCGTCTTCTTCGGTGATGGACGAACACAGAGAACGTTTAATTTTTTTGATGCTTTGACACCCTTGAGGTCCGGACTCTTCGGAGCTTTCTTTTTTGGAATTACCCTTCCACCTGTAAGCACATGGGCTTCGCCATTGTTATTATACCTACTAGCAGTACTTTCTTTTTTCATAATTTTTTTTTTTGCACCGAATATTTTCGGGATACTTTCTGGGAAATTTCCAGAGATGAGATGCGGTTTGTGACCTCTGGAGACAGCTGGGAAATTGCATCTATTTTTTCAGCTTCAAAATCAGGCTCATCACCCAGCAAATCATCATCCTCGATCATCTTATCATCCATTACGACATCATCTCCACTTAATAGCTTATCCAAATCCTCTTCAGTAAATAATGACTCCTCTAAATCATCATTACCCATCACAAGTTTCTCTTCCTCTATTCCTCCCAGAGCCTTATCCCGACCCAAATCCCCATCTTCAACATCATCTAGAAGAGATTGAGGAGCATACCTTGGGGAGTTAGAAATCTCGTGGTTACTTTGACTTTCTGGTTCCCTGATTGTGAGGGGTTCATTCCTTCTCTCCAGCCTAGGATTAAGTCCCGATGCCGATTTGTCAAGGGATAATGAGGGCTCTCTCACTGGAGCTTTGCCTTTAAACCGCCACATTCTATCAGCCTCCGATTTCTTTGGATACACAACGAGACGTCTTGAGGAGAGGCGATTTGATATTCCGTTGTCGGTCCGACCCTCCGACAAAGTTCTTTGAGAATCATATAGGGAACTTCGATTGAGCCCAAGTTTGTGGCGCTCTGAAACTGACTCCATCTCTCTGTTCAGCATGAATTCATTACCGCGCTGGTGGATTGGTCTCCAAACTGATTGAGTTTTATGTCTCACATTCTTATCCTTGTTATGAAATTTCGAGACTCTGTTCGCAGCATGGGCATATGGTTCATATCTTTCCTGATATCGGGGAGCTTTCTCCGTGGGATCATTTCCCATCTTCTGCCTTGGTTCCTTTGATCTCACCTCTCCCTTCTCTTGAAGTTCGATGCGGAGATCTTTGCTTCCAGAGTTTCGAAGATACAGAGGGCCACTGTTGCGACATAATTTGCCATCAGCAGGGTCTCTACGAGGGTAGCCAGCATTACGATTTCCTTTTAAGCCAGCTCCGGAGGCCTCCCTCAACCCAACTCTGGGTTGATTCATGAAAATGCTCATGTTATTCGGGTTATGATTTGGGTATGTTCTGTCCCTTGCCTCAATTTGATTCATACCATCTTGATATCTCCTCTGCAACCGTTTATGAACTCGTTCTTCCTCTGTTAAAGCAGGACACGACTTCTCATCATGAGAGATATGTTTACACGTAAAACAGTAGCGGTGTAAACCTTCGTAGGATACAGTCACCACCCCAAGATCTCCGTTGGGGAAACCCACTCTTCGCTCGAAGTGCAAAGGTAAGTCAGCATTCACCGTAATCTGGATACTGGCAATTTTGGCATCAATCTCAACCAGCGATCCCAGGGCTTTCCCAACCTTTGAAAAAGTGTTGTCATTCCAGAAAAAGTTGGGACTCCCGTCACTCTAGCCCAAAACGTCATAGAATTTGGGAAGTCCTCGCGAGTTGATGGCTCCCACCGCTCGAGGGAGAAGCTCCATTTGTTAAAATGGCAAGGGCGCTTGTTCAAAACCTTTAGCAGGTCCTCATCTTCATCAAAATCAAACTGAAACCTTCCATTGCCCATATTAAGTCCTCGCACCCTTCCTTCCACATCCCAGATCCTTGACCTAAGCATGAACGTGATAAGCGCATCTATGCTTCTTCCATCCGTATGGAACATCCTTCCAACAAGAGTAAGCTTAAACTTGTCTGACACATCCATGAGATCGCACTCAGGGATCCGAATGATTTCATCCTCCACCATCAGACGGCGTCGAGTATGATTCGAACTATCCCCGCGTCGAAAGTTTCCTGAAAAGTTACTCATTTTTGGGGTTTGCGTTACGAAAAAGCAACAACAATCTGCTAAATCGGGTTCACGTCACACAAAGGATGCGAGAGCACAGATCTAAACACCCACGCTTAGCACAACGCTAGAGAAATCACAAAAGAAACCAAACCGTAGCAGGAAGCTAGAAGAGTAATAAGAGCAGAGCAAAACAGGGAGAGCAGAATACAATTCCTCACATAAGCAAACCATCACACCAAGAGAAAGAGATCGAAAGAACCCTTGCTAGAAGAACTGGTGAATCTAATGCGGAGAATGACTCTTGCACCGTATTTACCAACTAAAACTCACGAAAGCTGGAAGTCACCCTAGGAGTCGCCAAAATACTAAAGCCGTCGTCTGTCATTTTTTAGTATTGCCATGTTAAAGCTTATCTTAAGTATGAATTATGATTTTTCTATGCTGATGCATTTTTTTTTAGCGCATTAACGTTCGTACGTAGTATTTAGGAGTCCTATTTAAATATTTGTTTCTGGGATGGTGACCATTTCAAAGGATGTTTTATATTACTAACAAAAGAAAAGTAAATATATACGTCTTTCTTTAAAATTAATCTATTATAAATTTGTTATGAACTATTCTACCACTAAAATCTGTTGTATATTAGTGTCTATGTTGTAGAGTTATATTAACGAGAGATGGTATTACAAAATTTTAAATATATATATATGTAACATATCCAAACAAGGCCCATTTTTCCTCAAGCCTATTTCCTTTATTTGTATGAAAAGTCTCACATCGAAACTTTCTCCGAAAGACCCTCCACCCTTCCCCCTTTATAAAGAAGAGAGGGGAGCTCTCAAACCCCCACACCAAAAAAAGAGTCCGAGAGAGAGAGAGGGAGGTCGCCGAAGAGCAGACCACCCACCACCGGAGTTCGCCGGAAGTTCGTCGGAGTTTGCCGGAGCTCACCGGATTTCTCTGGAGCTTGCCGGAGCCGCCGCCGCCGCTGATTTTCTCCGTCATCTTCTCTATTCAGTCGCCTTCGTCAGATCTGCAAAAGGCAACGGTGAGGATTAGATCTAGGTTTTCCATACGTTGATTCATTCCTTTTTGGTATGTTGAGTCTAGATCTGATTAGGCTAGGGCGTGTTACGGAGTACGGACACGTTTTTTATGTGCATTTAGTTAGATCTGCATCTGCTTAACGAAATGAGTTTGGAAAGCATTAGATGAAGAACATTCATCCTTGATTGTTCACTCTGTTGTGTGATCAGTGTGTGTAGTGTAGTTAGAATGAGGTGATCGTCACCGGAGAAGGGAACGGTGGTACGATTATGTTTGTTGTGAGCCGAGACTTGCGGAAGAAGTCAGTTTGCATCGGGGTGGGTCTTCCCGGGCCCAGAGAAATATGGTCCAAAGTGGACTGGGCTATGAGATGCCGTGTAAATATGGTCCGTGGTGGGCTTGGCTATCTAGATGCCGTTGAAGTTGGAGTATTCCCTTGCGTGTAAATTGTTTGTGCGCTGGTAAAGCGTAATGTTTGAGCTTGGTTAGATTTTTTCTTAGCGTATTTAAAAAGTAATGTTTGGATGTGTTGAAAGTGTAGGTTTAGTTCTCACTGGGTAATCCAAATTACTCATCCCTCTCTCTTCTTTTCAGTCGAGTCCGATGAGGACGAGTTTGAGTTGATGGAAGAGTAGTTCCAGTGTGGTGTGCGGATTTGGGAATTCGAAAGTTCTCCTTTGTGTTTTATTGGCATTTTCTGTTATTTCATTTAAAGACAATTATTCGTTATTTGCTTCGGATTCATGTAAGATTTATGTTGGATTTTTAAGACGATTGTTTGGGATTTAATAAGAAGTATTATATAGAGCGTGGATATTGTGTAATGAGTTATTGTTGTTAGCCGACACGTCGTCTTTACGGAGATAAAGAGACGGGGTCGAGGGTGGCATTGCCGATTCGTCTGGTCCCTTCGGGAAGGCGGGGTCGGGGTGTTACAAGTGGTATCAGAGCGGGTTTCGAGAGGAGTAATCTAGGTTAGTGGGTTTAGGAGAAATCAGATTTCAAAGTTTTCAAATGGGGATTTTTCAAAGTTATAAAACCACCACCTAGATGAGCATCCAGTTATTATTGTTTTATATTGCAGGGAGATCAGTCTTTACGGGACCGGACTTACTCACTTGCAACCGTGTGTGCGGATGTCCAAAGAGAGCATCAGGTAACCATTGAGGATAAGTACCGCTATTTTTGGATCGCCGAGTTGTTTGACCAACTCCCAGGAGTTTCGTGGCTGGTAAGGTTTGGAAGCCTTGGACCAAGTGTGATTGTAATGGAAAATCCTCGAGGCGTGGAACAAAAGTGAAGTTCTAAGGTGGGCAATGAACAACATAGTGATTGGGTATCACGTAGCGAACAATGGAACGTTCCTACTAATAGCTGGATGTGCCAGAGAGAAAAGATCTGGAGGACGAGATCTTAAAACGAGCACGCCAGTTACATTTCTGTACATGTTTGGGAAGTGTCCTAAAGTAAGTGACTGGAACCAGTGTGGATGGACACCACACCTATACTTCTTCAAGGAGCGTGTACGGGTTCTGATGATGATTATCTGACGGAAAAGATATCATAGGAATTGTAAAGCGTGCGGATGGTGAAAGCGAAGTTCATAGTTCATAGTAGACTACATCAAGTACCATTACCGAATGGAAATGGATATGGTGACAACTGACAAGTACTATTACCCGAATGGAAAAGGGATATGGTGACAATAAAATATGCTACTGGTCAACCCAAAAGGATTGGCGGTAAGGATGCAACTTGGGTAGTTGCAACGCTGACCGAGTAAGGAAGAACGAAGAAGCAGAAATGGACAGGATAACTTGTATAGTTCATTGAGGCTTTGGAACAAGCCTCATATAATGGTCATCCGTCGAACAGAAGGGTGTAGAAAGAAAGACCTTTGTCAAATGCGCGGAAATTACCAATCTGGTCGGGTGTTAAGGGAACTCACTAAGGCTATGTAGTAATTGAATTTTCCTAGGGAAAGTGAAAGGAATTCACTAAGAACGGTGAAAAGGAATTCACCAAGAATGGAAGGAGAAGTTGCTAACATTTGGAGATATCCCTGGTGCAAGGACTTCAAGGGAGCGTTAGGAAGTAACTTCAAAAAAAAACGGATGGAAACGTAAATCCCAATTGGAACGGGGATCCCCAAAGAAAGTGTTAGGAAAACACTACGACGACTTGATAGGTTGGACAACCTTGAAACGGAAATCAGTTGTGTAATAAGAGTGAGCGCAACAGAAGCGTGGTGGTTCATAACCCACAGGTCTCATGAAGCCATAAAGGTCGTGGCTATCATATATCTTCAACATGGTGCAAGGTAAGGTATAAGAGTTTGTTCATGCGACAGTCATCACTCCAATGGCACATCACCGAGAGGACCAATGGGGAAGATCCATTTGAAAGTGGAGGATTCCCATCATGATTAGAATTGCTCGAAGGATGAGTGTTCTGTCTAAGTTTTGGAAAGTTAGCAACTTTGAAACTAGACGTTTCATGTGTTCATACGGGTATGCATCGGCTTTAACCATACTCAAGGACATAGATGGTGTTTCGCTCTACGGTAAAGATAAACCCTTTTTCCGCAAAATGGACGCTGGAAATTAAAACATCACCCACCCACCCTTGTTATATGTGAAGCAGTAACCTTGCAAGCAACCCCTAGGAGGAGGACACTCCGAGGTTTGGTCGGGATGTTACGAAGTTTGGTTGGAAACCAAGTGGGGGAGAAGTAGTCCCATGAATTCGAGGACGAATTCCGTTTAAGTGGGAGAGAATTGTAACATACCCAAACCAGGCCCATTTTTCCCCAAGCCCATTTCCTTTATTTGTGTGAAAAGTCCCACATCGGAACTTTCTCCCAAAGACCCTCCACCCTTCCCCCTATATAAAGAAGAGAGGGGAGCTCTCAAACCCCCACACCAAAAAAAAAAAGAGTCCGAGAGAGAGAGAGGGAGGTCGCCGAAGAGCCGACCACCCACCACCGGAGTTCGCCGGAAGTTCGTCGGAGTTTGCCGGAGCTCACCGGATTTCGCTGGAGCTTGCCGGAGCCGCCGCCGCCGCCGATTTTCTCCGTCGTCTTCTCTATTCAGTCGCCTTCGTCAGATCTGCAAAAGGCAACGGTGAGGATTAGATCTAAATTTTCCATACGTTGATTCATTCCTTTTTGGTATGTTGAGTCTAGATCTGATTAGGCTAGGGCGTGTTACGGAGTACAGACACGTTTTCTATGTGCATTTAGTTAGATCTGCATCTGCTTAACGAAATGAGTTAGGAAAGCATTAGATGAAGAACATGCATCCTTGATTGTTCACTCTGTTGTGTGATCAGTGTGTGTAGTGTAGTTAGAATGAGGTGATCGTCACCGGAGAAGGGAACGGTGGTACGATTATGTTTGTTGTGAGCCGAGACTTGCGGAAGAAGTCAGTTTGCATCGGGGTGGGTCTTCCCGGGCCCAGAGAAATATGGTCCAAAGTGTACTGGGCTATGAGATGCCGTGTAAATATGGTCCGTGGTGGACTTGGCTATCGAGATGCCGTTGAAGTTGGAGTATTCCCTTGCGTGTAAATTGTTTGTGCGCTGGTAGAGCGTAATGTTTGAGCTTGGTTAGATTTTTTCTTAGCGTATTTAAAAAGTAATGTTTGGATGTGTTGAAAGTGTAGGTTTAGTTCTCACTGGGTAATCCAAATTACTCATCTCTCTCTCTTCTTTTCAGGTGAGTCAGATGAGGACGAGTTTGAGTTGCTGGAAGAGTAGTTCCTGTGTGGTGTGCGGTTTAGGGAGTTCGAAAGTTCTCCTTTGGGTTTTATTGGCATTTTCTGTTATTTCATTTAAAAACAATTATTCATTATTTGCTTCGGATTCATGTAAGATTTATGTTGGATTTTTAAGACGATTGTTTGGGATTTAATAAGAAGTATTATATAGAGCGTGAATATTGTGTAATGAGTTATTGTTGTTAGCCGACACGTCGTCTTTACGGAGATAAAGAGGCGGGATTGAGGGTGACATTGCCGATTCGTCTGGTCCCTTCGGGAAGGCGGAGTCGGGGTGTTACAATATATATATATATATATATATATATATATATATATATATATATATATTCATATCATGTTATTAATTTTGTTTATCACTTCAAATATAATTTTTTAAAATATAATCAAAAATATATAATATGTCAATTACAAAAACAATATATATAAAAAACTAATGTTATATAGTTAATGCTTATCTTATGTATGAATTTAATATTTTTTATATGCTGATACAGTTATTTTATTTAGTCCATTAACGTACGTAGCATTTAGGAGTCCTATTTAAATATTTGTTTCTGGGATGGTGACCGTTTCAAAAGATGTTTTACTTCTTATTTTCTTCACCGGATGTACTAACAGAGGAAAAGTTTTATAAAAACAAACCAACAAAAAACAAAGGAAAAGTAATGAAAATACTTTTTGATATAAAAGTATATATGTACGTCTTTGAAGGTTTTTTGTTTTATCTTCAAACTACAAGAGAGAAGAAAAATAAAAAAATGTTTACAAGTCAAAGACAAAAAAAAATTCACTCGTTTCAAATATATTTGATCCCCAATCTTTTCAAATAAACTCCGAGTATTTTCTTCAAGTCCAAATGTTAGAAAACGAACTTTGAATTCTTCCTTGAATGAGTATAGATTTAATCTTCTTCTGCAATTACAAACCATAGCTAAAACCTATTATAAATATAAACACATGTACTTATTTATTGCCAATCTAAATCCAATTCTTCTCCCACTACTATTTTCTTTATAAAACCAATTCTCTTCATCTCTAAATCACTCTTTCGATTATTTCAATTCGTTTCTTTCTCGTCAATTCAAATTTGCTAAATGCCACGTTTGTTAGCACCTTGTTCAAAACTCGCATACACAAGATACATAAAAAAACCAACCCTACCTAACCCAAACCCGTGTGATATTTTCATCAACCATCGCGGAATCGATACCAAGAAGACAATCTCGGGTCTATTATATGATCATTTCACTAGACGACTGCGTTTGAATTCTTTCTTGGATAGTAAGAGTTTAAAGCCCGGGGACAGACTTTTCGTTGAGATCAATGCAGCAATCAAAGAATGCAGTGTTGGTATCGCGGTTTTCTCTCCTCGTTACTGCCACTCTTACTTCTGTCTCCATGAACTCACGATGCTTATGGAGAACACGAAGAGAGTCATCCCTATCTTTTGCGATGTCAAGCCATCAGAACTCTGCGTTATGGACGACCTAACATGTTCAGCTGCCGAGATCCGGAGGTTTCAATTGGCTCTCGAGCAAGCACGATACACCGTAGGACTCACGTTCGATACATCTAATGGGTATGCTCTTGGCTTTCCTAGTCAATATCATATATATATTCATTTATGATTTTCTTATCATTAATTGTTTTCTAACGTACATCAAAATATTTGTTTAATAGCTTTGATTATAAAACGTTTCCTATTTTTTCCATATGTAACTCACACATGTACATTCTCACACTTGCACGTAGGCAGGGCCGGCTCAGTGGAAATAGGGGTCCAGTGCCAAAAAAAAAAAAAGCTGCAAAAAAAATTTTTGGTCCCCAAATAATGATTCTAGACGAAAAAGGCATCCACACGGCACACGAAAACCGAAAATCAGACAAAAAAAATATTTTTTAACTATGTTTTTTTTTTGTCGGCAAGAAATGTGTCTTGAACCCAAAAAATAATGAATTGTTAGGTGGGCCAAATTTTTTAATTTGGGTTTTGGAACCAGTGCAAATGCACCTCTTGCACTGGGCCAGAGCCGGGCCTGCACGTAGGTTATCATGACACGACAACAACCCTATTACAAACCCATTTTACTTTTTCAGTACATAAAATCTAGGAAATCATAAATGCAAATAGAATAATGAAAAATTATGTATTTGCATATACAATTTAGAAAATAAGTTCATAAAAACACTTGAAATATGCACTCATGTGAATCAAAGTACTAAGTATAGTATTTAACTAGCAAACACAACGTTTGAAACATTCAAACATAGTATTTGAATATGGCTCTAGTCCGCTGCTATATTTTGTGATCAATTTTTTTTTTTTGTAGCAATTAAAGTTTTGCTAAACTTGGTGATTCACTTTTATATATGGTTTGGTTCTATTTCCTTCCATTAGCCGTAGATTTTATTTGTTATTTAGACAGTACGTAGACAAATGTCTATGATTAATTAGCTAGGAATTTAACTATGGTTTTATATGATGGTTATAGGAAACCCTACACAAGCTTAATGAAAAATAACAAGCTTGTATCTCTTAAATTCTTGATTGCTAATTCAAATGCGATTGATTTTTATTTTTTTCTTAATTAGTTTCTTAAAAACTATATATTGTGCAGAGACTGGTCAGAGTTCTTGGCCATGGCATCGGATGCAGTAACGAAGAACTTATTAGACGTTGAAAAGGAGAGTCTAAGGAGCATCAACCCCACGTACAAGCACATATCTGCTTAGGTCAATCAATAGTTCAATAATAAGCGTGTTTTCTCTTCTATTTATTTCAATTAAGTTGATAGTTAAATCATTTTTTCAATTAACTTCATTCTTGTAACTTGTAAGAAGTTATTTAATTGTAAGATTCTTATGTCACAAAAGTGGACTCTTTTTGTAACAAATGATCATAATAATAAATTGAATAAATGTAACATTTACCATTATATATTCAACATGTTCGTCTCAATACAATTTTACTTTTATTTTCTGTTTTGTTTGGCAATTCTAAAATTCAGTGTTTTTTTTAACTTTTATACTCCATCCGTTTAAAAACATATGATATTTAAAGTTTTTGCAAATATATTAATCATTTTTTTTTAAAATTAAAATATTATTTATTATCTATTTAAACACAATTCAACTAATGATAAAATAATATACCGTATATAAATGGTCAAAACAATAAAAAACTAATTAATTTTTGCTTGAAAACATAATATAATTTTTAACACATTTTTCTCTCTAAAGCATATACTATTTTGAAACAGAGAGAGAGTAGTTGAATGTTCAATAACTTCACATTTTTAAAAGAAACAAGATCTAAAGTTATGTGGTTCTTCTAGAACTCTTTTAGATTATAGATTATTTTGCGTTCGAATTTTATTCTGAACTGTTCTTCAAATTTCACAAAAAAACAAATATTACTAAAATAATAATAATGAATACATGAACATTATATAATTTTATTTGAAATTAAACGAGTTTGAAAGCTCTTGAAAATTAAAATCGGGATTGCTAAAGCAAATAAGAAAAAAAGATCAAACTACTGAGTCTCGCACCATAAACTACCAAGTTGATATAGTTAATCACTCAGCTATCAGATTCTCATAAAACTCACATATGAAGAAATTAAAATTTACGTGGACTAATTATCGTTCAGTGAAAACCAAAACCAATATATTTATTATTATTATTTTTTTTTTTTGATAACCGTGGAGATCTCAAAAATTTGTTAGGTCTAAAGACTAATCCCACAAGACCCGCGGGCGTTCTACGTTTTCTTGCCACTTAAAACGTCCACGGGTGGTCAAACGCACTCGAACACAGGAGAGATGACACATATCCATCCCAACCAATTTGGCTACTACCACTAAACTAAAAACACTTGTTATCAAAACCAATATATATACGTAAACACTTTCTCAAAAAAAAAATATATATATACATATATCAATAGATTGGGTTAAATTTTATTCTATTGCGTTAGACGAGATTATTAATCATAATTTAAAGTTGATTAATATCATTTTCACTAGTGGATTTGTCTATTTTTTTGTTGATATGGCAACGCCAGAATTTTCAGCGTGGGAAACAATTGTCCATCGTTGAAGATTTTACTGTGAGATTTTAGAAGATTACTAGATGAATACCCGCATTACATGAGGGTTTTTCTATCAAAATATTATTTTTAGAATGTAATTAGAACTAAATTTTGATGTTGAGAAAAAAATATATATAAATTAAAATTTAATTACATATATCGTGATGTCTATATGTAAATCTTAAATATGTTATGGTTAAAAATCAAATTTTACCCACAAAAAAACAAACAATGAAACGAACATGTTCAAATTGCTTGAAAATATGGTATGTTTGTCGGAAAATGTTAGGGAAGTGCCTTATCATGATTTTGACACTTTCATATATCAATTAACACCATTTTCTTAAGCTTTATTCATTTCTAAAATATGTTTCGATAAACTTCATAATTCTTAGAATATGCATATATTCGCTAATAAGGTAAAATTATTATAATAGATTTAAGAACGCGCCATAACAATAACCAGCCGCTCGAAAAGGCTTGAGAGTGTGAAGTAGATGAAAGAGAAGATGAATAGAGGAAGAGAGGAAGCTTTAACGTCTTTGAGGCAATCAATTTATCACTCTTGTATTGAAGGAGAATGAATCATCGATTTTCATATTTAGTTTTTTTTTTTTTAGTTGAGAAAAATAATTGGACACGTGGCGCTATCTCCAGCTCTGAGTTGGCACTCAACTGGAGAGAGTTAGCCCTCTTTTATATAATAGATAAGTTAATTACGACAATCTGATGCAAAAAATGATGAATGATTTGGATTCTATCTAAGGACGTTAATGTTTATCAAGAAGAGACCGTAGACAATTGTTTCCCACGTACAAGATATGCAAAAATCTTGTGGAAATATTTGATTTCAAGTTGTTGTATCGTTATTAATTATAACCATAAACTAATAAGCATACAAATGTTATATCTTCGAAAAAGAGTTGAAGAACAAGAGAGATACTTTTGTAAATATGAAAAATAATGATGAAGATGATGTTGAAGAATATATATAAGAAGAAAGAATAATGAAGTAGAAGAAGAGAAATCTAGAAGAGGAAGAAGAAGAAAAAACCTAGCAAAACTCTAGATCCTTCGGCTGCAAGTAATAACCATTAAGAAGAATAATTTGTGTTGTTTCGAAATCCTACCTTTAATTTCCCCATGAGTCCCCTCTATGGCTTGAACAGGTACTCCCTCAATTCACTTACAACTCTCAATTTAACTTTTATCCCTTTGATCTATTTGTTTATGTTTATTGGGGTTTTTTTGCAGATACTTGACTACAATGTAATCGGGTTCAGCGGTGAGAGTCTCACTCATATATTACATCCACACTTTTATGTTGTTTCTACTATTGTTTTGTTCTTTCCCATTTTGATTTACTCCTTTTTCCCTCTCTTTCTATATGGTTTAGTTTTTTAGTTAGAATCTACTGAACTACAAAACATAGATTACTAATCACAAAGCTTCATGAGAAAGCCACAAATCTTATTGATCATCCTCGCTACGATACGACCTTTAAGAGAGGGGGGGGAGATAGGGAGGGAGAGAGAAATGGAGAGAGAGAGGGAGGGAGGGAGAGATAGAGAGAGAGAGTGAGTGTGTGTGTGTGTGTGAGAGAGAGAGAGTTAAAGCCTTTAGGACATGTACGTAATTGATCGATATTTTATCCCGTTAGTTTGTCTCTTGCGTATTCCAAATTTTTTGTTTAATCTGGATGATAATGAAGTTAAAGCTTTCAAAGACATAATCTTACTTTTTATTTTTATATGCATTTATATGTTTCTTTATTTTATTCTAATGTAAACTTTTTAATCACTCATAATTATTGATATACTCGCTATTATGCAATTTTGGCACATCTTTAATAACGAATTCAGAACAGATCTATTTTATTTGTTTGTGTTAGTAAGGAGAGTACTTGAAATGACATAGTATTTAAAGAAACAAACATTTCTCGAGTAGAAAATGGCAACGACCCACGAAACATATCGATTTATGATCAAATAAATTTCAGAGATATTAAATTCGCCAATATTAAACCGGTTCTAAATCCTGTTTATGATGCTTGAGTAAAAACAAAACAAAAGCTACAAGGAAACAATGGATGAAACGATGAAAAATTTTCGACGACGAAGAAATGTGTTATTGATATGAAGAAGGAGAAAGAAGAGATTGGCGAAGATGTTTGAATGGACGTAAACTAAGATAACAAATGAGAAATGATAAATTGATGACAAGACTAACCTATCTATTGTGGAATTTATTTTTCATGAAGGAGAAGAAGAAGAAGACGAAGAAAGAACCAAAGGAGATCTAAGTTAGGAGTCTAGAGAGTGAGGGAGGGAGGGAGGGATGGAGAGAGAAAGGGAGGAAGGGAGAGAGATATAGGGAGAAAGAGAGAGGGAGGGAGAAAGAGTGAGATGGGAGGGAGCGGAGGTGCGATTGAGAGAAATAGAGAAAAGATAGAGAAATTTAGAGCCTTCAGGGACACGTAATTGATCGATATTCTATCCGCGTTAGTTCGTCTCTTCCATGAAGGAGAAGAAGAAGAAGGAAGAAGGAAGAACCAAGGAACATATAAGTTAGGAATCTAGAGAATGGGGAGGGAAAGAGATAGAGGGATGGAGGGAGGGAGGGAGGGATGGAGAGAGAGTATGTGAGAGAGAGAAGGAGAGAGAAAGTTAGAGCATTTAGGGACACGTAATTGATCGGTATTCTATCCGCGTTAGTTCGTCTCTTCCATGAAGGAGAAGAAGAAGAAGAAGGAAGAACGAAGGAACATCTAAGTTAGGAATCTAGAGAAGGAGGGAGGGAAAGAGAGAGGGGGAGAGGGAGAGGGGGGGAGAGAGAGTGTGTGTGAGAGAGAGAAAAGGAGATAGAGAGAGAGGGAAAGAGAGAGAGGGAGGGAGAGAGAGAGAGAGAAATAGAGAGATAGAGAGAGAGAGTGTGTATTAAATATTTTGACTTTTGTTAACTATCATCCCATAAGAGATTCTAAATTTTTGTTGTGATTACAATCGTACCAATGAGATGTCAGAATTCGGGTTTTGGAATTTGGATCTTAGATTTTCTTATGTGCTTGATTTTATGTATTTGTCAAGTTGCTCAGTTAAAGGCATATGGATTAACGATCTTTCTTATTCAAGGAGATGTTGGAATATCGACGGGAAATCCAGAGAATGCTATGGTGCTCGACGGGAAAACCAGAGAAGGCTATGGTGCTCGACGGATGTTGCTGGTGGGAATCTCAAGTGTACGAGACAGTGAAGTTTCTTCAGTATGTGAAGACTAGGAAAGTTAATAAGAGAATTGATAATCTAATTGTGTCAACCCAGAAGAAGAAAAAAATGAAGAACCAAAATATAAAAAAAGAAGTTCAGAGAAGACGAAGCCGATGAATAATAATTCAAAAAATACCAAGAAGAATAAATAAGAAGATGTAGGGTTTAGGGTTTAATGTGTAGGTTACAAAAACATTAAAAAGAAGATAAATAATTTGGAAAAGAAGAAGAATAATCGAAAGAAAAAGAATAAGAAGTCGTAGAAGAAGGAAAAAAAACCCGTAATATTTATGAATTATTCATGCATGTGTTATAAACGATGACAACATATATTATCTATTGTTTATTTTTTAAAGATAAAAAATATATTTTTAGTAATAATATATTGTCTAATGGTACTGTTTACTCTGTTTTAATTTTTAAATATTGTTATATCTTATGAGAGTCATAGCACAAATGGTGCAAGATGTACATTTTATCTGTCAAATTTTCAACACTAAACAGATTTTCGAAATTTACATCAAAAATTATAGCAACGGATATGATCATATTTTAAACGAGTTATAAAAAAAAATCGTTAAATATTTAACTTAATAAAATCTTGGGTGAATTACACTAAAAGGCACTTTTGCCACTTTTTGTTACAAAAAGGCACTTTCAACTCTTAAGGCACTTTCAACTCTTAAGGCACTTTTTCACTATTCATGGGTATGAAAACCCAATTTTGTCCCTTTTTTTCTTCATCTCTCTTTTTCTCGTACGCATATTTTTATTTTTCTCTCACATCTCTCTCTTTTACATCTCAGCTTAAACCAATAAACCATCTCTCTCACATCTCTCTCTTTTACCCCACTTGATTTGTTTTCTATTTTTTTATAATGTGAAAGACATAAAATAATTTTCTTGAAATAATATATGATAATTCTATTTTTCCAACATTTTAAGATCCATTTTGTTATAGTTTTGATGTGAAACAAGAAATCTACTTGTAAATATCAACTCCTACATCTACCCATGACATCCACACGTGACCATCCACACATGGTCATCAGTAAAGTATTATCCACACATGACCATCCACACTAGAAAATCAAAAATTAGAGTAAAATAAATATTATCCAACTTGATTTGTTTTCTATTTTTTTTTATAATATGAAAGACATAAAACAATTTTCTGGAAACAATATATGATAATTCTATTTTTCTAACATTTTAAGATCTATTTTGCTATAGTTTTGATGTGAAACAAGAAATCTACTTGTAAATATCAAGAACAACATCTACACATGATCATCCACACATGACCATCCACACATGACCATCAGTAAGGTATTATCCACACATGACCATCCACACTAGAAAATCAAAAATTAGAGTACAATAATTATTACCCCACTTGATTTGTTTTCTATTTTTTTTTATAATGTGAAAGACATAAAACAATTTTCTGGAAACAATATATGATAATTCTATTTTTCCAACATTTTAAGATCCATTTTGCTATAGTTTTGATGTGAAAAAAGAAATTTACTTGTAAATATCAAGAACTATATCTACACATGATCATCCACACATGACCATCTACACTAGAAAATCAAAAATTAGAGTAAAATAAATATTACCCCACTTGATTTGTTTTATATATTTTTTATAATGTGAAAGACATAAAACAATTTTTTGGAAACAATATATGATAATTCTATTTTACCAACATTTTAATATCCATTTTGCTATAGTTTTGATGTGAAACAAGAAATCTACTTGTAAATATCAAGAACTATATCTACACATGATCATCCACACATGATCATCCACACATGACCATCAGTAAAATATTATCCACACATGACCATCCACACTAACAATACGAGATTCTTATCTGTCTACACACAATTGTCCACGGTTTCATGTCCACGTCGATATCGATTTCATATATTTAGATTTTTTGTTTTTTTTTCGAATCAAAACTATAGCAAAATAGATCTTAAAATGTAGAGAAAAAAAATTACCATTCATTGTTACTAAATAAATTGTTTTATGTCTTTCACAATATAAAAAGATAGAAAATAAATCAGATGGGGTAAAAGAGAGAGATGTGAGAGAGATGGGTAAAAAAAAGAAATATAAAATAAATAAATGGTTTAAAACGAGAGAGAAAAGCGTATGAGTGAAAAAGTGAAAGTTACAAAAGGGTAAGAAGGTAAAATCCAGCAACAAAAGTGCCTTAAGAGTTAAAAGTGTCTTATCCTGTAATAGAAAAGTCAGAAAGTGCCTTCCGAAGTAATCATATATAGTAAAAGCGAAGTGAATTTTCGGAATGGAGCTCTCTCATTCACCCTAAACCGTAAAGCTCGGTTAATACCCTTTATCGGTTCAAATTAAGTTTTGTTTACAATTGCAAATTTATCGTACCGACTATGATATCCACTACAAGAAAACTGCCTTTTTACAACAAATAGAATCGTCGTAAATCGGTCGTAAAACTTGATTTACGACGGATTAGCGACGATTAACAATTCGTCGTAATTTGATCGTCGTTAATCGCAAATCGTCGTAAATTGGTCGTAATATTAAGGAGGACAAGAAATCGTCGTAAAATCGATGTAATATATTCGTCGTAAAATCGTTGTATATTTACATCGAATGTACGACGAATATGTTACATCGATTTTACATCGATATAACGATAAAAATTTACATCGATTTTACATCGAATTATACAATTTCTTTTCCGACAAATCGTCATAAATGCGTCGTAATATGATTAAACATTATTACATCGAATTTACAACGAATTATAAAATTTCTGTTTTTAAGAATTCGTCGTAATACGTAGATGTAAATACGTTGGTAAATCGATGTAAAATATTCGATGTAAATTCGTCGTAACTAATATGTAAAATCGATGTAAAACTATTGATGTAAAACCGATGTAAATTATTGAACGATGTAAAATCGATGTAAACTATTCGATGTAAATTCGTCGTAATTTAAATTATTTTATATAAATTAAATAAAATTAAAAAAAAAATTAAAAAATTATATTTAAAAATTAAATTTTATAAATAAATTCAAAATTTAAAATAAAATTTAAAATACAAAATAAATTTTTTATTACAAACTAATTCCTAGCCGAGAAACGTAAATTATCAAAAAGTTCGTCGTCTGATCCATTCTGCTCCATATTCGCTCGTTCTTGCGCGAGCGGATCAGTTGGCTGGCCCGATGTCGATCCTCCTTGCTGCCTGAGTGCAGCCGCCAAATCCGGGTTACTCAGGGCAATAATATCGAAGAGAGTGTTGTATCATTGGATTGTTTTATTGTATCCTAGGATCGTTTGATCGTATCCTTGGATCTTCTCATCGTATATCACCTGCTTCTCCCGCAAATTGTTGATCTCGGAGTTGGCGTTGTTTAACTCCGTCCGCAAAATAACTGGATCGTCGAAAAGCTGACGACGGGATGACGCGGCGGCACTATCTATGATCGATCCCATCCCTAAAACTCTGCCCTTTTTCTTCGGGGCAACCTTTTAAAAAAGAAACGAAAAATTTAATAAATTGTATAAAAAACATTAACATTTATAAAAAAAAACCGTAAAAGTACCTCTGCGTATATGTCGTCCATCTGGGCAACCGTCAAAGTCGCAGTGGATTGGACCGAACTACCGCCAGGTGATAGCTGCTGAGAAAGCTGAGTTTGACGCTCGCCGATCCTTGCATGCGCGTCATTGTAGATTGCCTCAGCTCGAGGATCTACAAAAGATCCGTCTTTTTTCAGGTCCATCATCATCGTCAGTTTCTTCAAACTCGTCGGAATCGCCTTCTTCTTCTGTGTCGTTAGGTAGATATTCAAGTTGCCTGTTTCGTGGATCAATTAAAAGAACGTTCTCCGTAATCTCTGGTTCTGTAATATCAAGGCAAGAATCTTGTTGCATTGGAAGATCATCAACACCAACAATTTTACCCCTTGGAGCTATTTTAATAACCGATAACCATGAGATCCCAGATGTTCTTCGAACTCGCGGATATGGAACGAACGTTACTTGTTCTGCTTGTGATGCTAGGATGAATGGCTCAAACTTGTTGTAACGTCGTGCTTTGTTGACGTCAACCACACCAAATTTGTTAATTCGCACCCCTCGACCGACTGTTGGATCGAACCAATCACATTTGAAGAGAACGCATTTCAACCTAACCAGTCCGGGGTACTCCACTTCAATTATTTCCTGCAAAACCCCATAAAAATCTATTTCACCCCTAACACATACTCCGTAGTTGGTAGTTGCTCGACGAACGCCATACTTGTATGTATGAAACACATAACCACGGGTAAAATACATGGGTGCGGTCGTTATCTTCCCGATGGGGCCTAGGAGTAACTCATGAAACCAAAATGGATATGCGGGATCACCATGATCAACCTATGATAAGTGTAAGAGTTAGATTGAAAGCCGATATAATTAAATGAAATATTTATAACTATATTAACTTACTTGCGTCTTCAACCACTCAACAAAGTGACGATCTTTACGGTCGTTTATTTCATCATCTGAAACCCCTTCAATGCATTCTCGTACCTGGGTATCAAATAAGCTGCAAAATACATATATAGACATAAAAATTAACACATTTAATTATAATTATATTAATTATTAATTATTAATGACTGATTAATTAAATAGTTTTGTTATTATACCTTTCGAAAGGACTGATCACTTCATCACAGTTTAGGAGGATGTACGTATGTGCGCTGTGCCTGTCATGCTCGTTATCCCACCAAACTTCCTTCAATTTTCCACTAAGACGACCAATTGGTGAGAATATATCTGGGACACCCTCTACTGCATAAATTCGTCCCACACTGCCATCATCGTATCGTCGGGGAGCCCGTTTGCGTGTACGGACTTTTGGAGCGAAATAATATGAAGTGAAGTGTGAAGTTTCTTCTGTCAAACTTCCCGCAACAATTGATCCTTCAACCCTTGCTAGATTTTTTGCCTTTCCCTTTAAATGTTTCATGAAGCGCTCGAATGGGTACATCCACCTAAACTGAACAGGGCCTCCTAGTTCTGCTTCGTGGGGGAGATGAATGGGAAGATGTTCCATAACATCAAAAAACGCATGGGGGAATATCTTCTCCAAATTGCACAACAAGATTGGAATATTAGCAGCCAGTTGTGCAATTACATCTTCTGACAACGTCCGTGTACTAAGATCCCGGAAAAACGCTCCGATGCCTGCAAAGATAAAATTATATACATTGTAACACATATATATATATATATATATATATATATATATATATATATATATTGTAACATATATATATATATATATATAATTAATCTCAATAATTTTATATGTGATGAAATATCTTACCTCCAATTGCTTCATGAACATTTTCTGGAAGGAGTTCGGCAAATGCGAAAGGAAGTAAACGTTGCATAAACACGTGGCAGTCATGACTCTTCATCCCTGAAAACTTTTCTCCTTTCTCAACAGATTTAGCAAGATTGGATACATACCCATCAAGAAACTTCACGTCAGATGAAACCCAATTGAACAACGATGCCTTTTGTTCTGCACCCAACCGAAATATAGGAACTGGTGATTTTCCATTGCTCATTATATGCAACTCATTTCTGTTGCAAATATCTGGCAAGTCCAACCTTGACTTTCCGCTGTCTTTGGTTCTTCCTTTCACGTTTAACACTGTATGCATGATGTTATCAAAAAAGTTTTTCTCAATGTGCATGACATCAAGATTGTGTCTCAGTAGATGATTTTTCCAGTACGGAAGATCCCAAAAAATGCTTTTCTTGTGCCAATTGTGATTAACCCCGTATCCATCAGGCATATTAGCTGGAGTGTGCCAATTTCCCCCACGATTCACAGTTTCTAGTCCCCCAAAATGATCTATTTGCGCTTCTAGATCTTCCCCAGATAGATACACTGGTGGGGGGACACGCACGATTTTGTTCTTCCTAAACAACCGCCTGTTTCTCCTATATGGATGATTGATTGGTAAAAACCGGCGGTGACAATCAAACCAGCATGTTTTTCGACCATGTTTCAGTTGAAACGCATCTGTCCGATCGAGGCAATAAGGACAAGATAACCTCCCATGCGTCGTCCAACCTGATAGCATTCCGTATGCAGGGAAGTCGCTTATTGTCCACATAAGCACCGCACGCATCGTAAAATTTTTTTTCCTCGAACAATCATATGTCCGCACTCCTGTATACCACAACTGTTTCAACTCATGAATGAGAGGCTGCAAAAATACATCAAGGGACCGCTTCGGATGATTGGGACCAGGGACTAAAATATTCAGGAAAAGAAATTCCCTTTGCATGCACATATCTGGGGGAAGGTTATAAGGAGTTACGATAACTGGCCACAAAGAATATTGCCTACCAGACATACCGAATGGACTAAATCCATCAGTGCAAAGACCAAGATACATATTTCGCTTAGAGTTACCAAAATCAGGGTGTACCGTGTTAAAGTGTTTTCAAGCTTTTGCATCTGACGGGTGAGTCACTTCTCCTTCTCTCTGTGAATGTTCTGCATGCCACCTCATCGATGCAGCTGTCCTCTCAGATTGATACAATCGTTTCAACCTATCAGTTATAGGAAGATACCACATCCGTTGGTATGGTATCTTTTTACGCCCAGTTGTTTGGGGCCTAAATCTTGGTTTTTGGCAAAATCGACATTCCTGCAGCTTATCATCATCTTTCCAAAAAAGCATACAATTGTCAACACATACATCTATCATCTCAGAAGGCAACCCAAGACTAAACACCAACTTCTGTATCTCATAGTATGTTTCGGCAGCCAAATTATCCTCTGGCAAATACTCTTTAATAAGATCAGCCCAATCATCCATGCAAACCTCAGCTAAGTTATGATCATTTTTAATTGTCATCATCCTAGCAGCTAACGACAATTTAGACTGACCTTCTCTACATCCATCGTAGAGTGGCTGGTTTGCAGCGTCTAGCATATCATAAAATCGCTTCGCATCTACGTTGGGTTCCTCAAAAGTACTATTATCAGCATTTGTTTCATGAAATGCATCATTAACCATGGCATGCATCCTATCATGATCTGCACCCTGATCAAATTGATGTTGACCATGATCATAACTACCTTGATAATTTGATTCTACTTGACCTTGATAATTACTACTACTATCTGTTGCTTGAGTTCTTTCAAAACCCTCTCCATGTTGATACCAAACATAATATTGCTGCATAAACCCTCTATTTAGTAAATGCTTCCACACCGTCTCAATAAACATATATCTCGTATTCTTGCATTTACGACAAGGACAGAACATCTTACCACTTTCCAAGGTTGTTTGCATATTTCCCGCCTGATACATGAATATTTCAAGCCCTTCTTTGAATTCTTCCGTCAAATCTCCCTCTGAATCCTTTTGCGTATACATCCATTTTCGTAGTTCATATATAGACATTTATATATATATATTTTTTTCTGTTTTTTTTTTTTGATTCTTTAGTTTGAAGTTACGCTGTATTTATAGAAATTTTTTCAGAATTACCAACGATTTTCCAACGGATTTACGACGAATTTTACGATGTAAATTCGATGTAAATTTAGTAGGTGGACCTATTAAAAAACGTGGTCTACCTAACCAGGAACATGTGACGTCAAATCGTCGTAATATCAACGTAATATACAGAAGAAATATTCGTCGTAATATCGATGTAATTTTACGACGATATTACGACGAATTAAGTTGTCGTCGTAATGTCGTCGTAAACTAGTCGTAAATTTACATCGATATTACGACGACACATATTTACGACGATTTTACATCGAACACATATTTCGTCGTAAATTCGTCGTAAAGTCGACGTAAAGTTACATCGATTTTAAACGGTCGTAAATTTTCGTTGGAAATAGACAGTTTTCTTGTAGTGATCGAGTTTACTTGGGCCGTTTTATATGGTGGGCTCGGTCTGGGCTATAGCTCTTTAGTGGTGTTTAATCCGGTTTAAATTAATTTTAGTTAAAAATTATGTTTATGTCGTACCAATTTTTGATTTAGTGTTGGGTTGTTTTACGTTGTGGACTCGGTCTGGGCTATAGCCCATTGGTTTCATGAAGTTCTGATGAGTCTTCGTTAATTAGCCTTAGATTTACTAATATTAATTATGGGTGTGTGTAGAGGGCCGTCCGCCGTTTTGGTTAGTTTAGGGTTTTTGCGTTAAAAAAAAAAGTTAATTGAAACCCTAGCTTTGTTTATGGGTTATAAATATATGATTTGTTCGGCTGCAGTTAAGGCATCACGAGAGTACCTATTTCTTTGTTTATGTTTAGTGTTTCCGTCTTTTATATGTTTTTTGGGCTCTTGCTTCTTACCTTGGTTTGGAGATTCGTTCGTTCTTGTTAATTGCTAAAATATTGATTGATTTGGATTTTTGAACGTGTAGGTAGCTCTGATTCTGGAGAAAATTTTACCGTGATGTGCATCCTTACGGCTCTGATTCGTTTGTTTTAGATATTATGGAAAATAAGATCATAGATGGCTGCGTTGTACTTTAACCAGCGCTTTCTTTTCCTTTTTTTGGTATAAATTCTCAGATTAAAGATAAATCAAAACATCAACTTCGAGCATGACAACGATTTTGGTTAGTATTTTTCTTTCACTTGATTCAGATGTTGTGATCTTAGATTGGAATTAGTAACAAACATATATGTATCGGCGTTCATATATATATATATATATATATATATATATATATATATATATATATATATATGTGTGTATGTATGTCTATATGATTCTTCGAGATCGATTATGTGCAGAAAATAGGAAAGCTAAAGCTTGAAAGTTTAGGGAGAAATATCTTCAAACGAAGGGATTGGTTTGATACTTCCGTGGTAGATTGCTATGGGAGCCGCAGTTGAAAACAGTTGGAGAGGCCGAGTTTCTCAAGGTAAAAAGTTGAGTACACTATTTCAACCGTTTTTGACTTTTCATCCAATCAAAAGGTCAATCTGATCAACTCCTTTGATCGGTAATGAAACATGTATGTGACTGCTAATGTTGTGTTGGGACATGGTTGACTCTTTGATTTCTGCAATGGTGATGCTATATGAAGATGATGATTGTCAAGTTTAGCTACTAATTACTCTCTGCTTTTTTGTATGTATTGCGTAAAAGAGGAAAATCACTCTGAGAGAGAGCATCATACGATGATAGATTCCCCTAAGGATAAGCTGGAACTCCACAACTGTTTGGGGATCAAGGGAGTGAAGCCAAAAAGGATTCGAAGAGATGGATCGAAGGTTCTTTCGTTTGAGTTTGTTGCCTGCGTGTGATCTTTATTTCGTTTTGTTCTACATAAATTTATTTTGCGAATATAACATTCAAATTTGTATCTCTTTTGTGTGTTTAAATCTTTTATAATACTTGTCAAAATAGCAGATCTTTTTATTTAATTCTATAAACTTATTTTGTGGGGTTATAAGTTTTATTTACGTTGTCATTTTCCTATACTACAATGTGCAAACGATTAAAAAGGCACGTTCTTCCGATTATTTGGCTAATCTATTATATGATCGATATATTGTACAAATCTTATATAAAAAGTATTTTTGATTCCATGATGATATCTTTTTCTGTTTTATTTATGTATTTATTTTTTTGAATGAATATAAAATTTATTCACACAAAAAAATCATTTTTACAATGATTGTGTTTTTGAATGAACGAAAATAAACTTATAACATGGAAATCTTCAAGACAATTGGTGAGATTTTGGTGATGGTGCAAAACTTGATATTTCCATTCTAAAGTTTATTCTGTTTTAAATGTGTTAATAGCTACTTGGACTCACAAAACTTGATAGATCAGTGTTCGCGATTTAAATATGTGGTCTTTCCGACTTTGTGGGAGTCTAAAGTTGCTTAGCAATAGAGAACTTTTGCTGGAAAACACATGAATACTAGATGCAGTGGTTTGTACCATTGGGAAATTACCTTAATATATCAAGTTTTGAATGCTACCAATACTTTAGCATGGGAATCTCAAGGTTTGATGTTTGGCCTTACCTGGAAACTTTCGCAGAGGTTAGCACATACTTTAACATGTATTTCCATATTTTAGAAAAATGCATAATTCATTGGTGTAACTAAGAAGAAATTGGAGTTGGAGTTCCTTTTTTTCTTGGCTTCTAGAACTGTCATCCGATAGTGGATCTCAAAGTTTAGTTAACCAACCTTAAAGCTGAGTTAAGGGAGATGATGCTAGGTTTACAAATGGAAATCGTGAAGCGGAGAAGCATAGGAAACTCTAGAGAAAATGCAAGTTCATTAGTGTAAGCTCCGATAACAATTGGCCGATGTGGGTGGTTAGATAAATAGTTAAATCATTTTTTTTTTCAAATATACCTTTTTGTATTTCCTTTTTTCTTTCCCTCTGAATATGAGACATTTTGTGAATTGATAATTTGAGAAAAGAAAAATATCCTCACGCATGAGGTAATTGAAATCAAAGCTGTAAGCACAACCAAATAAGCTCATTCAATATTAAATCATAATCATCCAAAAAGAGTAGGAGAATTGGATAAACTCGAACCATGTAGATAAGAAAGTTGTGGTGTTTGAAGACTGAATTTGCGGCGATTCGATGGAACTCGATCTAAACATGTTATTCGGTGTATTTTTTCGGTTTTAGGTTGTTGTTTATTTGTTGTTCGTTGGTCTTTTGGGTGGTTGATTGAATAACCTTTAGTGTTTTTATATGTGTGGTTGGGTTTATTTGTTGAGATGATTAGGTATATATACTCAGGTCCGCTCCCAATCGTGTGGAGTATCAGTTTCTGAAGTTTTTATGTTTGTGTTTTTGTGTCTTTTGCGTTTGTGTTGTTTTGTTTTTATCTCTTTTGTGGCATTTTTATTGTTTTTCTTTGGGTGTGTGACCTGCTATTCTTGGTTTTTTTACTCGGGAAGTTTTTTTCTTTTCTAAACGTGTTTCATCTGATTTTGATTTTAATGGAAATGACGAAAAAACACCAAAGTTTTACATTTTACAAAACCAGAAAACCTCCATTAGAGGAAGCAGAAACAAAGCAAAACAACGATGAAAAAAGACCAATCACCTCTGACCAATTACACAGAGGTAACCGATGGATCCGCTTCAAAAATCTCTAGCAACCAGGAAGGAAAGCCAGCCGCAACATAAGATTGACGTATAATTTATGATGATTGTATTTATTATTAGTTTTGACTCATATATATACAACGTTCGAGATTTTGGATCAAAATATTAATCCTTAATGGATTAATCTTACTACAATTCATTGCTATTAACAATTTATTCGATTTGATCGATTAAGTTAAACCAGTTTTATTCACTTTTTTGTCAATTCAATCGGTTAAGTTATAGCTTTTTAGTCAATTCGATCGATTAATCTATGCCGGTGTTAATTGTTTTTTTTTCAAAAAGATACATTACTCTCATAATTTTAATTAGGTACATGATAATAGCGAGATGTAATTAGCCAAATAATAATTTTTTTAACAAAATTACGATAAGAATCAAAATAACAATGGAAGTTAAAGACAAAGAAAACTGAAAGATGAAGAAAACAAAGTAGAAGAAGAAGAAAACCGGAAAATGGTGTAGACGGAGTAGAAGAATGTGGAGATGAGGAGAGATGCCAAGAAAAATTAGAAGAATAAGAATTCAAATAAGACAAAGAATATGAAGGAGAAGAGGAAGAAGATAAGGAGTAAAAATTCGGGAAAAAAAGAAGAAGAAGTTGGAGAATACGAATATGGTGAAAAAGAAGTCAAAGAAGATGAAAAAAGAAGAAGGAAAATACGAGAAAGAAGGTAAATCGAAAGATAAAGAAGACTAAGTAGATGAAGACAAAGCAGAAGATGAAGAAGACGAAGACGAGATAAGTAAGAATAATAGAAAGCATAAAAGTCCGAAGAAAAACCGAATGAGAAAGAAGAAGCATAAGTCGGAGAAGACAAAGACGATAAATAAATAAGAAGTAGAATTCGAAGACGATGAATATGAAGAAGGAAACGACGAGGAAGATGAAAAAAAGAGGAGGAAGAAGAAGATGAATTTATTGAAGAAGAATTCAGAAAATACAAAGACTCATACGTTAAAGATGAGGAAGGAGACCGGGAAGACGGATATGTTAAAGTATGAGATGGTGAAGATGGGGGGGAGGAGGCTAAGAAAAACCTGAAGAATAAGAAACCATAGAAGACAAATGCAATGAATTAGGAGAAGGAAGAAGAATACGTATAAAAACCAGAAGAAGAAGAAGTCGAAGAAGACGGAGATTATTAAAAAGAAGAACCTCAAGACGATGAAAAAAATAAGGAAAATACGAGGAAGAAGAAAAAGCAAAATATAAAGAAGAGGAGGAAGAAGAAGATAAAGCAGAAGTAGAAGACGAAGAAAAACTGGAATAAGAGGATGTCGAGAAGACGAAGACAATGAAGAAGGATAAGGAAGAAGGAGACGAAGAAAAACTGGAAGAAAAACTGAAAGAAAAAAAAGATGCCGGAGAAGACGGGGCAGTGAAAAAGAGGACAAAAAGTTGAAGATGTTGAAGAAAAAGATGAGAAAGAAACATATTTTAGGATTTCGTTTTTTATAAATATTTTTTTTATCGAAGGTAACATAGGATAACATTTATTTATATATGATACTATAATGTAGTCAATATGAGAATTATATTTTGTTTTCAAATTTAGATATACAATTTAAATAAGTGGTTTCGTACCCGTGTTTGGAAGGAATGTAAGAACTGACAAGAAAAAGAGATACTGGTGGCAAAATAGGAAGAGAGTTCCATCGAGGGAGAGAAATCAAGAATTAGTCAGAGGGAGAGAGAGAGAACTTTTCGTGAATACATTGTGTAAGTAAAAAACCAGTATTCATTATGTCTATATGTTACATGATTATGTGGAGTGAGTGATAAAGACCGAGTAAGTGTAAAAAGAATATTTCAAAAAAAAAAACTAATATTTTGTTGATGCTGATGAACATAAAACATTTAAGAGTCTTATAATGACATTGAGTGTTTTCGAAACTCTTTGTACTTTTAATGTTATTGTCTCAATCGTATGATATATATAATATCATACGAGGGAGGGAGGTAGGGAGGGAGGGAGATGGAGATAGGGATGGAGAGAGAGAGGGGGGAGAAATATAGAGAGATAGGGAGGGAGTGAAGGAGGGAGGGAGAGAGAGAGGGAGGGAGGGAGAAAAAGAGGGGGAGGGGGAGAAAGAGAGGGGGAGGGGGAGGGAGGGAGGGAGGGAGGAGGGATGAGGGGAGAGAAAGATAGAGAAAAGGGGAGAGAGAGTTAAAGCTTCCATATACATGTAATTGATCGATATTATATCTTCGTTAGTTCGTCTCTTCTGTGTTCCTGATTTTTTGTTTAATATGGTTTACAAAGAAGTTCGAGCTTTCAGGAAAATGAAAGTATAGTTTTTTGGTAATGATGGTCTTATCTTTTTTTTTATATATGTATATG
Organism: Eutrema japonicum; assembly: GCA_030161315.1. NCBI lineage: Eukaryota > Viridiplantae > Streptophyta > Magnoliopsida > Brassicales > Brassicaceae > Eutrema > Eutrema japonicum. The sequence continues at coordinate 49,920,564 of BSQW01000007.1, read as the reverse complement.
TCTTTTCTTTATTTTATTCAAATGTATGCTTTTTAATCGGCCAAAATTGATATACTTGCTATTATGCGTTTTGGTACATCTTCGATCATGACTAAACATATCTATTGTCTTTGGATGAGTCGAAGACAGTTAAAAAAGAAGAATGAAATGACGAATTTTGAGAGAAAAAAGAATATTCAAAAGAAGAAGTCGGAGAAAAAAAACCACTACATGGTAGACGAAGTGGAAGAAGGATCGAAAATACGAGGAAGAAACAAATGAATAGAGAAGAAGAAGAAAACCAGAAGATGAAGAAGACAAAGTAGAATAAGGTGAAGATGATGAAAGAGACGAAGAAAAATCAAATGAATAAGAAGTCCAAAAGATGAAGACGATAAAGAAGAACAAGTTGAAGACGAAGACGAAGACAATGAAGAACAAGAAGTAAAAGGCGCAAAACAAAACAAAAAAAAAGGTAAAAAAGAGGAAGTCGGAGAGGACGAAGCTGATGAAAAAGAATTCGAAAATACAAGGAAAAAGACTAGAAAAAAAAATATAAACCAGAATAGGAATAAGAAGACGAATAAGATGAAGACGTTTAAAAAGAAAATGATGAATTTGAAGAATGATGAATTTGAAGAAATGAAGAATAATCGTAAGAAGATGAATAAGAAGATGGAGAAGAAGGAGAAAAAAAACCATATCTATTGTGGTCGGATAAGTCGAAGACATTGAGCAAAGAAGAATGAACTGAATAATTTGGAGAAGAAAATGAATATTCAAAAGAAGAAGTCAGAGAAAAAAACCACTACATGGTAGACGAAGTGGAAGAAGGATCAAAAATACGATGAAGAAACAAATGAATAAAGAATAAGAAGAAAACCAGAAGATGAAGAAGACAAAGTAAAATAAGGTGAAGATGATGAAATAGACAAAGAAAAATCAGATGAATAAGAAGTCCAAAAGATGAAGACGATAAAGAAGAACAAGTTGAAGACGAAGACGATGAAGAACAAGACGTAAAAGGCGCAAAAAATAATAATAGAAAACCCAAAAGATAAAAAAGGAAATTGAAGAAGACGAAGCCGAAGCCGATGAAGAATAATTTGAAAATACGAGTAAAAAGACAAGAAAATGAAAATATAAACCTGAATAAGAATAAGAAGACAGATAAGATGAAGACGTTTAAAAAGAAGATGAAGAATTTGAAGAAAGGAAGAATAATCGGAAGAAGAGGAATAAGAAGTCGGAGAAGAAGGATAAGAAAAAAAACCATATCTATTGTGGTCGGATAAGTCGAAGACAGTGAATAAAGAAGAATGAAATGACGAATTTGAAGAAGAAAAAGAATATTCAAAAGAAGAAGTCAGAGAAAAAAACCACTACATGGTAGAAGAAGTGGAAGAAGGATCAAAAATACGAGGAAGAAACAAATGAATAAAGAAGAAGAAGAAAACCAGAAGATGAAGAAGACAAAGTAGAATAAGGTGAAGATGATGAAATAGACGAAGAAAAATCAAATGAATAAGAAGTCCAAAAGATGAAGACGATAAATAAGAACAAGTTGAAGACGAAGACGATGGAGAACAAGAAGTAAAAGGCGCAAAAAAAATAGAAAACCAAAAATATTAAAAAGAGGAAGTCGGAGAAGACGAAGCCGAAAAAGAAGAATTCAAAAATACTAGGAAAAATACTAGAAAAGGAAAATTTAAACATGAATAGGAATAAGAAGATGTATAAGATGAAGACGTTTAAAAAGAAGATGAAGAATTTGAAGAAAGGAAGAATAATCGGAAGAAGAGGAATAAGAAGTCGGAGAAAAAAAAACCCATATCTATTGTGCTCGGATAAGTCGAAGACAGTGAACAAAGAAGAATGAAATGACGAATTTGGAGAAGAAAAGAATATTCAGAAGAAGAAGTCGGAGAAAAAAACCACTACATGGTAGACGAAGTGGAAGAATGATCAAAAATACGAGGAAGAAACAAATGATTAAAGAAGAAGAAGAAAACCAGAAGATGAAGAAGACAAAGTAGAATAAGGTGAAGATGATGAAAGAGACGAAGAAAAATCAGATGAATAAGAAGTCCAAAAGATGAAGACGATAAATAAGAACAAGTTGAAGACGAAGACGATGGAGAACAAGAAGTAAAAGGCGCAAAAAACAAAAAACCAAAAGATTAAAAAGAGGAAGTCGGAGAAGACGAAGCCGATGAAGAAGAATTCAAAAATACTAGGAAAAAGACTAGAAAAGGAAAATATAAACCTGAATAGGAATAAGAAGACGGATAAGATGAAGCCGTTTAAAAAGAAGATGAAGAATTTGAAGAAAGGAAGAATAATCGGACGAAGAGGAATAAGAAGTCGGAGAAGAAAAAAAAAATCATATCTATTGTGGTTGGATAAGTCGAAGACAGTGAACAAAGAAGAATGAAATGACGAATTTGGAGAAGAAAACGAATATTCAAAAGAAGAAGTCGGAGAAAAAAAACATTACATGGTAGACGAAGTGGAAGAAGGATCAAAAATACGAGGAAGAAACAAATGAATAAAGAAGAAGAAGAAAACCAGAAGATGAAGAAGACAAAGTAGAATAGGGTGAAGATGATGAAAAGAGACAAAGAAGAATCAGATGAATAAGAAGTCCAAAAGATGAAGACGATAAAGAAAAACAAGTTGAAGACGAAGACGATGAAGAACAAGAAGTAAAAGGCGCAAAAAAAAAAAACCAAAAGATAAAAAAAGTGGAAGTCGGAGAAGACGAAGCCGATGAAGAAGAATTCCAAAATATGAGGAAAAAGACTAGAAAAGGAAACTATAAACCTGGATAGGAATAAGAAGACGGATAAGATGAGGACGTTTAAAAAGAAGATGAAGAATTTGAAGAAAGGAAGAATAATCGGAAGAAGAGGAATAAAAAGTCGGAGAAGAATGAGAAGAAAAAACATAAGATAGAAGACGAAGTTCGTACATTGGTTTGTTTTTAGTTAATCCTTTTTATTTTTTTGGAAAATGTGATGCACATTAATATATTTGTTACGATAGTATTGATACTTCAGACACGAGTAAGATGGATGTTATGGTTTATACCCAGGAATATCTAAACAATATTAAAGTATATGGTTTGCCTAACCACTGTTTAAAGTTAAAGATTGGTGCTCCTATCATGCTGCTGAGAAATATTGATCCTAGGGATGGATTGTTCAATGGTACGAGGTTGCTGGTAACTCAATTAGCTAACCATATGATCGAGCCTTATAAGCAGTGATAAAGTAGGGAAACGGGTTCTGATCCCTAAAAATGTTTGTTTCCCCACCATAACTTTCTTTTAGGATGCGTCGTAGACAATTTCCCGTTGCTATCGCGTTTGCTATGACGATAAATAAAAGCCAGGGTCATACTTTGCAAAAGGTTGGTTTGTTTTTGCCTAACCCAGTATTCTCACATGGTCAAGTTTCTGTTGCTGTTTCTAGGGTTACATCGAGAAAATGATTGCAGATTTTAATAACCGATCAAAAGGGGAAAGCACAACGGATGACAATGAACGTTGTTTACAAAGTTGTTTTTTCAAAGCATTTTCACGTCCTCACGTTTGGTTTAGTTTAAGCTTTTATTGGATTTTATAAACGTAGTTGGGTTTTTTTTAAAAAAAAATTCTTTGTATTGGTTACGGTTTTAGTTTTAATACCTTTGTTTGACTTTCATATGTTTCGATATCCTTTGTGTTTTTAATTAATATTTGCCTTGGAACCGATGTCATGTTCTCTAACACGAATGCTTCTTTCTTTGTTTATATCTTCAAACTGCATTTTAATTATCATATTCTCAGTGTATTCTATCGATCTATGTTTTTTATGTTCATCTACTTTAGATTGCTTTAGTTTGTTTCGATAAGTCTGTTTTAATCATATCGAATTGAGATCAATAAACATCTTTCGATTCAATATCCATAAAACTTGAAATGACATAATTAAAGTTTATGGATGGAGCTCTCTGTCCGTGCGGCTACCCACCTAGTTTTCTTTAAAACCTGCTTCTTTTATTTGTCGGCAACAAATAAACTCATTAAAGCAGAATTTCCGAATTTTTGTTAATGTGATTCCGTAATGCTTTTTTTCATGTTTGAATTTTTCTTTTTCTTTTCTCTTTTGATATTTTTGTTTAGTGACTAGATTTAGGGGTCGGCATTTCAGTTTAATTTCAAGTTCGGTTCGGATTCGGTTCGGTTCGGTTGATTCGGGTTGAATAAAACTCTAGCCGAACTCAACCGAAATAAGTTTGGTTCGGTTTGTGTTCGGTTTGGTTTAGTTCGATTCGGTTGTACTTTGGTTTGGTTTTAGTTCGATTTAAAAAAAAATCAACTTATAAAAACAAGAATCCTAACGAAACGTAAACAAAACGAAGTCATAAAAAAAAATCATTCCCTAAAATTTTATAACCAAACTAAAATTATTCCACTTAATCAAAATTAAAAAAAAATAAAAAAATTCATGGTTTCGTCTCTCTCATGCCACTAAATTGAATATACAACAAGCCAATAATTTAAATATAAGTTAATTATACAAATCAATGATTATTCATCTCTTATATGAGTCATTATAGACTTATAGCATTAATATAAAACTATCACCATATGTGTTATTATTAATTAACTAATTAACAAAGACACATTGGTTTATCGGTTCGGTTCGGTTGTTCGGTTTTTAACCGAACCAAACCGAACCGTTTGAATTGAGAAAAACTTCAATCAAATGGTTGGATATTAACTATGGTTTGGTTTAAATCGGTTTGAATTCGGTTTGGTTCGATTGGTTCGGTTCGGTTCGGTTCAGTTAAAATGTCCACCCCTAACTAGATTAGATGAATTAGGAAAAATTAATGAAAAATTATTGATGGGTGCCCACAAATAATAGTGGTGAGTCACTAATGTTTAACCATGTGCCAATGCTTAACTCATCTTTTGCTGTCACCGTAAGTTTGGAATCCACACAAAACTCAAGTCAAACAAAATGTCACCTTCACGTCTTCCCTCTTTTATCTTCTTCTTCTTCTTCCTTCTTTCTTCTTCATCGGAGAAGAAGAAGAAGACTTCACTGAATCTCTCTTTCTCTCTCCTTCGAAAGCCATGGATTCCGGAGCTATTCTCGATTCCGCTTTGTTTCAACTCACCCCTACTCGCACCAGGTCGGTCTCACTTCTTCTGATTATGATTATGCTTGACGATTGATTCATTGATCTTGAATAGTGTGTGTGTTGGATTTTTGAAGATTCGATCTGGTTCTTTTCTGTGGGAGTAAGAAGGAGAAATTGGCTTCTGGGATTTTCGAACCCTTCATCTCTCATCTTAAATTCGCTAGAGATCAGATCTCTAAAGGAGGCTACTCCATTTCTCTTCACCCTCCCACTTCTCACTCTTCTTGGTTCACCAAATCCACTTTTGATCGGTAATTTCTATTTTTGCTCTCGATGAATTTTGATCGAAGATGTATGGCTTTTTAGGATTCGATCTATCACTGTGATACCATGGTGTGAGAAAGATGTTGAACAATGAGGATACTGCTTAGTGACTGATTTGAATTGGACTTGACTTGTTGATGTGTTGCTGATTCTGTTTCTTCGTTTTTCAGGTTTGTGAGATTCGTAAACACGCCTGCGATTATCGAGAGATTTGCGACTCTGGAGAAAGAGATCTTGCAGATTGAGCATTCCATTCAAGCTAATGCTGCTGGTGCTGAGCAAATACAAGACGGTATTCGTTTCGTAGGCTTTAGAACTAACTTACTAAAAGCTAGCTTGTAATGGAAAATGTCAGTTTTGAGGACCACTGTTTTGCTTATACTCTGCAGGGAGCAATTCTGGAGTTAGCAGCACTCTAAGAAAGTCAAATGAGTCCTTCAAGGTAACTTTTGCTTTCTAGTGGTACTACTGTGTTATTCAGTAACTGGTTTTGTCAATTCAGTCTTTTCCTCTCAATGTATTACACAGAAGGAATCTGAGAACGGTGCAGGAGAGGAAACCTCGAAGTAACTCTCCTACCTATGGAATTATACAACTTATGGAGAGGTCTTGGTTGACTAATTGCGTTTTTTTGTTCGACTATTTATCAGAATTCAGCTTCAACGTCTTCTTGAAACTCGAAGAACATTACTTCGGAGAGAGCAAGCAATGGCCTATGCACGAGGGGTTGTTGCTGGTTATGAAATTGATAGTATTGATGATCTCTTACTATTTGCTGATGCTTTTGGGGCGTCAAGGTTAAGGTATGTAAAATAGTGTGCTTAACCATTTCATCGGCTTTTAACCTTCATCCATTTCTTTTGCTATAAGATCATTCTGCTAGCTTTAATAGCCCTTTTTCATCGTTATGCAGGGAAGCATGCTTAAAGTATAAGGAACTATGGAAGAAGAAGCACGGAGACGGGCTTTGGATGGCGGAATTAGCAGCTGTGAAAGCAATTGCTCCAGCAGACATGTCATTATTGGGTTCCTCAGGGATCATCCTCACCAATGAAGGTGCTTCTCTATCACTAAATGGGACAGACTCATCTAATGCAAGTTCTGAAAATAAAGGTACCTTGTAGTATTTGATTTCAGACATCCTAATTCTTGTACTGCTAGACGGCTAAACGTCCATTTCTAATGTGAAGAAGTTTTGATTTGTAGATGACAAGTCGGCTCATTTGGACCAACATCCGCCTGGCGTTCCAAACTTTCAAGCACCAATGGGGTGGCCGAACCATATACCTCAGTATTACTACCCGCCTCCGTACCAAGGCTATACGTACCCTCTAATGCAACCTATGCCAAATCAAAACCAAGGAAACATGCCATGGCTTTCAAAGGGCAAAACTTCCAAGAAAAAAGGGAAAGGGGGTTCTGATGGAGATGGGTCTAGTGGATCAAGTGGATCAAGTGAATCTAGTGAGTCTGACTCAGCCAGTGATGATTCTGCTTCATCTTTGGAAGATCAAGGTAAAAGACACTCTCATACGGGTAAAAACTCTCGTCGATCAAAGAAAAACCGGAAGAAGTCATCTAAAACTGTTATCATCCGTAATATTAACTACATAACCCCTGAGGGAAGAAACGGAGACGTGGAGGGAAATGAGTTTACGGAAAACGCTTCCATCAAAGAGACTGTAGATGCTGCGGTTGGATTTCTCAAGGAGAAAAGAGCTCATGAGGGAGAAGTTTCTGGTGATGAAATTCTGAAAAGTTCAGCTGAAGAAAAACGAAGCAATGAGAATTGGGATTCGTTTCAGAATACTCTTATGAGGCACGACGATGGCTCAGATATGCATTCAATGGATGTCGTCTGTGAGGAGAATTTCACCCTCAGAGGCTCTAGTCTGGGCGCGAATTCTAAAGGTTTGCAAGCAAATAACAGTGCCTCGGGTGATTCCATCATCGTAACTCATAAACACATAGAAAATGGAGGAGGAGCGACCTTTGATCATTTTGAAAGTGAGGATAGTGCTCGTAAGCTTCCAAGAACGAGGGACTCAACTGAAGAATGTATGTTACTAAAAAGATCAGAAATGTTAGGAGATGAAAGCAAAGACTTGTATAATGCTACAAGGGGTGACTCATTGGTGAAGAAGTCAGGGAGTGGAGAGGATTGGTTTACTTCTGATCATCGTGCAGGGAAATCGGAAAGCAACTACGGGAGAATATCATTTGATGATAACTGCATTTTGACATCTGAAGGCTCTGATAAGAGCAAGAAACAAGAGTTCGTTGATGATTCTTTCATGGTCCATTCATCATCACTCACCGCTGATGATCTTTATGACTCTCGGTGGAGGCCAGACATGTCTGCAGATATTGCTTTAGCGTCTGACATTGAAAACGGGGAAGCGCGTGAAATGTCTGGTTCATGGGAACCAAATGATCTTTGTATGATTCTTGAACGCAATTCAGGAGACTCGTTGGCTAATGATTACTCGATCGACTACTCTGTTGAAGCAAATGCAAGGCTATCCAGTAACGGAACAGCCCAGGAGGAAGAAGATAAGACCGTCTCAAGCGGCGAGAAGAAAAACAATGCCAAGAACCCGATAACTCGCAAGTCTATAACTCCAAGTAGAACCAGAGCTGATACCATGTCCAAGACTGTAAAGAAACCGACAGTAGCTAGCAGAACAATGGCACAGAAGAACAAGTTTGAAAAGGTAAGAAAATTCGTAGCATTGCATTTTCTTTAGCGGGGTGATTGAATTAGTTTCTTACCGAGTTTCTTACCGCGGGTTAATCTTTGGGATTGTAGGAAGAAGAGATGCGGAAGAGAATAGAGAATCTTGTTATGGAAAGGCAGAGAAGAATCGCTGAGAGATCAGCCTCGACTGCATCTCGAAAAGCTTCGAACCGAGCTCCTTCGGGTCGTGAAAGAGCAACATAAGAAGTTGAAGGATTCAGTTAAAACCGTTGGCAACAAAACGCGACGTTTTGCTGCGTCAAATGAGACTATTATTTCTCTTAACTTTTTTTTGTTGATACATTCATAAATAAGTCTGGTGATACTCCTTGATTTTTGCTTGTGTCACGATTATTTATTATTATTATTTTTTTTTTTGAGTATTATTTGTAATTTTATTTGAGTTAACTATGAGATTTATATATTTGTAATTTGGATTATAGACTCAAAAGTTATAGTATATAGTCTAGGCATGGGCATTCGGGTACCCGTTCGGGTTCGGGTCGGTTCTTTCGGATATCGGGTCTTTTGGGTATCGGGTCTTTCGGGTATAGGGTTGAAGGACTCATTCGGGTATTTATAAAATTCGGTTCGGGTATTTTCGGGTTCCGGTCGGTTCTGGATACCCGAAATGTAGGAAAAAACAACAAAAATGCTAAATTTGAATAAAATTTGGTTAAATTTTGACAAATATAACTAAGAATTTTCAGATTTTTTTTATTATTTTAGATATTTCGGTCTAACAATAATTGATATATTCGGGTTTTATAATTATAATTTTGGGTAATTGAGTTATATCAAGTCTATATATAATTAATATTTTGGGTATATAATTATATTTCGGATATTTTGGGTACCCATTCGGTTCTCGGTTCGGTTCGGTTTCGGTTCTTCAGGTATAGGAGTCTAGGATCCGTTCGGGTATTTTGTCGGTTCCAGGTTCGGTTCGGTTCCCTTTTTTCGAGTCGGGTTCAGTTCGGTTCTTCGGTTCCAAATATTTTGCCCAGCCCTAGTATATACTCAACCTCTTGTTCCATATGAAAGTTTTAAATTCGCAAGTTCACAACCCTCCCTATATTATTATTTCATTAATCCTCATGTTTTAAGTACTAGTCCACTCCTAAGGAATTTTAAATTCTTTTCTTATATATAAAATTTGGATGCATGAATAACATGCATATGTATATCTTAGCACATTTTACAAAACAAATGACATATCATGAGGTTGAACAAAATGTAAAATTATAAAGAATATAATTTCCATAATTGGTAATGTGTAAAACCGTAGAATTATTGCACTACAAGAAAACAAGAGTATTTCCGACGGCCAAATCAGTCGGAAATCCGTCGGAAAGGGCCTTTTCCGACGGATTTAAGCTGTCGGTTACAGTTCGTCGGAAATATGGTTTCCGTCGGAATCCGTCGGAAATTTCCGACGGATTTTTACCGTCGGAAAACCGTCAGACATTTCCGACGGAATTCCGACCGCGTACTTTCCGACGGATATTCGATCGGAAATGCCGTCGGAAATCCGTCGGTTATGCGTCGGGAATTTCCGACGGACTTCCGACGGATAAATTACCGACAGAATTTCCGACGGATGGTGATCGGATGAATTTGTCGGAAGTCCGTCGTAAATCCGTCGGAAGATATTTCCGACGGATTTCCGACGGTAACTATTTTCGACGGAGTTACGACGGATAATTTGATCGGAAGTTGTCTCGGAAGTCCGTCGGTTCTTCGTCAGAAATAGGTTCCGACGGATTTACGACGGTAACTTATTCCGACGGTTTTCCGACGGAATTGGTATTTTGAATTTTATTTAATTATTTATTTTTTTGAAATTTATATATTAAAATTATATAAATTAGAAATATAAATTAAAAATAGAAATAATAAATATATAAATTCATTAAACAAAATTAAAAAATTCATTACACATTAAAATAAATTGTTCAAAAAAAAAGCATTAAAAGAAAATATTTAAACGGTTGGAGAATCTCCGTTGTCGTCGTGGGGATTATTATCCCGAAACATATGCGGGAAACATTTCTCCATCATCTTCTCCAAGCAGGAGACCTTCTTGTTGGTAGTCTGTTGCTCCGTCCGTAGCTCTTCGACCTGCTGGTCACGGTCTTTCACCGTTTGGGTGAGTCTCTCGATTTCTACCCGGTACTCCGAAGGATAACGAGGAAGCGAGGAAGAAGATTCCTGGGTCGGAAGGGTGCCTAACCCAGCGAATCGACCTTTCACTTGCCGGGTTTGCTGCGAATAATTATAACCGATAATAATTAAATAACGAAAATAAAAAAAACGAAATGAAATTAAAACTTACCTCAAGTACAATCTAGTTTATCTCTTCCCGGGATAAAGAGTTCGAGGACGTCGATCCGTCCATAGTGAGCTGCGATATTGATAGTTCACGGTCCAGCTTCGTCTTCTTGCTCTTCTCGACAATATCCCGCATCCCCAAGTCCTGTATCTGACCGGTTTTCTTGTTGGTGTGTATATGCTCGATTAGTTGAAGATAATCGGGTTCGGAACCAGATTCTCTCGCCTGTGAAAATTTGTTAAGTTAAATAAATATAAAAAACAGAATTAGCAATAAAAATTTTAAATTAAACTTACCATTTCCATCGCTTCCCGTTCGATGGTCTTTGCGCCCGCGTTGTGGATGTAGACCCCTTTCCCGCCTCGTTGGCTATTTCGGTTTTTCGACTGTTGCTCGGAGGTCTTTTTCGTCGCAGGCCTACTCCAGTACTCACAGAAGCCCTTCCAGACGTCGTCGTCAAGGTCCTTCGGCTTGTCTTTGTTGCGCTTCCACTTCTGCTTCCACTCGTACATGTGCTTCGAGTACGAGTTTGCGGCATGCTTGTCAAATGTGTCAAGGACTTTGCGCGTATGATGAGAGTCCCACGTGAACTCTTGCTACAATTTTAAAAAAATATATGTTACATGTCAAAAAGAAAAATTGACAAAATGAAATTCAAAATAAATAACTTACCGCGAAAGTCCGGTGCCACACGTCTTTCTCCTCGGTAGGCATGTCCGAATACTTCTCGTACGGTTTGTCCAACATGTTGTGGAGCATCCGTAATATCGCCTTGGTGATCTGAGTCGACAGCTTAAACCTGAAAACATTATGAAAAGATATAAATATGTTAAGTATAAAAATCTAAATAAATTGAAATAATGTACAAAAAGTTTCTTACCAAGTGCCGTCCTCAAACTTCGTGTCGAGTCGAATACAATGGCCCCGGTTATGCTGCCGGACTAGCTCCTCGATCTCAATGTGGCTCCGAGAAGCGGATTGCTGGGAATCTGGGATGTGAGTTCCCGAGCTCGTTGGTCCCGGAGGAGGCGTACAGCGAGAACCCCGAGAACGGCGACCTTGGTTGCCGCCTCCCAACTGAAGAACTTCGTCGTGATCCCTGCGGAAAACGGTAAAATTGTTAGTAAATTAGCAAAAAATTCAAAAGTTACCAAAATTTATGAAATTTCTGGGAAAAAATTTAGGAAAAATTCAAATTTTCCTAAAAATTCAAATTTTCCAAAAAATTCAAATTTTCCGAAAAATTCAAAGTTTACTAAAAATTCAAATTTTTCAAAAAATTTCAAAATTTGCTAAAATATTTTAAAATCAGTTTTAATATATAAAAATATTTAGAAAACGTTTTATTACTATAAAAAATATTAAAAACGATTTTATTTCTAAAATAATATTTGAAAAACGTTTTTATCATTAAAAAAATATTTTAACATCAACTTAAATATATAGAAATATTTTTAAAACGTTTTTATTAGTTAAAAAATATTATAAACGATTTTAATATATACACATATTATAAAAACGTTTTTATTATTAAAACAATATTTTAACATCAACTTAAATATATAGAAATATTTTAAAAACGTTTTTATTAGTTAAAAAATATTATAAACGATTTTAATATATACACATATTATAAAAACGTTTTTATTACTATAAAAAAATTTTAAAACAATTTTAATATATACAAATATTATGAAAACGTTTTTATTACTTAACAAATATATTAAAAACGTTTTTAATATATACAAATATTGTCTAAACGTTTTTATTACGTAAACAATATTTTAAAAACGATTTTAATTTATACAAATATTTTTAAAAATTCAAAAAATATCTAGAAACGTTTTTAAAATATTTTTAGAAAATAAAACAAGATCTAAAAACGATTTTAATATAAAGAAACGTTTTTAAAAAATCAAAAATTTGTTTTCTAGATCTAACAATTTTAAATCAACAATCTAAACACATAAACCCTAACACTAATATTATGCTAAATAACAAATTCTATTATAACCACTTAACAATTCACATAAATAGAATTCTAACAAGCTAACTAATATATTCCCTAAAACTAACAAGATCTAAAAAAAATTAAAGGAATTGATTAAACTTACATGGTTTTGTTGATGAAGAATTGAGGAATTGATGAAGAGGAGTTGAGGAATTGAAGATTAAAACTGAAATTGTGAAGAAGAAGAAGAGAAGAGGTAGAAGAAGAGATTTTCGGTAAGGAAGAAGAAGAGAAAGAGGGAGAAGAAGCGACGGAAGAGAGAGAGGAAGAAGAGAGAAATAAGGAAAAAAACTTACGCTTTGTCGATAATATTCGATGTCCGTCGGAAATCCGTCGGATTTCGAAAAATAATTTCATTTACGCGGTTGATATTCCCGCGGTCTCGAAAATATCAAAGTCCATCGAAAATCCGTCGGAAATTTCCGACGGATTTCCGACGGATTGGCGAAGATAAGGTATATTACTTGCATGTTTGTCGATTAGTCAGTCAACAAGCACGTGTCTAATTTTTCATATTCGTCGGAAATCCGTCAAAAATTTCCGACGGATTTCCGACGGATTGGAGAAGATAAGGTATATTCCTTGCATGTTTGTCGATTGGTCAGTCAACAAGCACGTGTCTAATTTTTCAGATCCGTCGGAAATTTCCGACAGATTTCCGACGGAATTAGGGTATATTTGGGGTGTAGGGTTTAGGGTTTATTTATATGATTTAGGGACATGTTATTTACATGTTTCATTCAATATATATATTAAGTTCATCAATATTAAAGGCTTTGCATTAGTTTAAAAATTATACAACATCAAAACATATCATTTCACATAAATCAACTATATCTTATACTATAACTTATACAAACACTTCCATCAAAATTTATAAATTCTATATAACACATTTTCTTGATGTATATACAAGGTTAACCTATTTTATATACATAATACAAGTGTTTGTAAACTTTTGCCACAAAAAAAACCTATACCCTATACCCTAAACAAGATTTTTGAATATATCTTCCGACGGATTTCCGACGGATTCAGTTGCCTCGGCTAAAAAATCAATCCTCGTTTGGGTTATATCCGAGGGATTGATTTTTTAGCCGAGGCAACTGAATCCGTCGGAAATCCGTCGGGATATCCGACGGATTCAGCTGCCTCGGCTAAAAACTCAATCCCTCGGATATAGCCCAGGTTTTATCCGAGGTATATTCATCCGTATAGGGTATAGGTTTTTTTTTAGGGTATAGGGTATAGGTTTTTTTTGTGGCAAAAGTTTACAAACAATTGTATTATGTATATAAAATAGGTTAACCTTGTATATACATCAAGAAAATGTGTTATATAGAATTTATAAATTTTGCAAATTCCGATTTTGCCGACGGATTTCCGACGGATTCAGTTGCCTCGGCTAAAACTTTGAACTTTATTACACTTAATCAAATGCCTCGACGGATTCAGTTGCCTCGGATTCAGTTCCGATTTTGTTACACTTAATCAAATGTCTAACTTTATAAAACTTCGACATAAGTGATATATTACACATTACAATTCTAGTTCAAATATATGTACATATTTTACGGTGCAAATTTTATAATTAAAACTACTATCAATCCGATGATGAGTAATCTGATTCTCCTGAATCGGAAGGTTCCCCAAATTCGTCAAATTCTTCTTCTGAATCCTCAAATACTCGATCGTCTGCCTGTATGGTGAAATCAACGACAAGGTCGACCTCAAGGGAATGCTCGATTGAACCCAAACCTACGGAGCTTTGTTGGAGGGGTTCATGATCAGACATCCCATGAACTCTACCTCTCGGGTTTATCGATGTGACTGTAACCCACGGGTCTTGCTTGTTTGTCACCCGCGGATAGGGAATGTAGCATACCTACACCATGTACAAATTTAACCACGGGAATGCAACAAAACTAAATTAAAAATTAACGTAAAAGAAATACAAACCTGGTCTGTTTGTGATGCAAGTACAAATGGCTCGTATCTCTGGAGTTTTCTTCTGCTATGTAATGATGTAACACCCTTCTCCATGATCAACGCAGTTCCGAATGTTAGATGCGTATCCGTCCGGGAATCTAACACTTTCGGTAATCCAGTCAAAAAACTCGGCCTTTGAAAGTTCATCGAAACGAAAAGCCGGGACCGGAGGCTTCCCGTTCCCTGTCACATGTAGTGCTCTACGAGAACAAATGTCTAGCAAGTCCAATCTAGACTTCAGATTGTCCTTCGTCTTCCCTTTGACATTGAGAATGGTGTTCATAATGTTGTCGAAAAAATTCTTCTCAATGTGCATGACATCCAGATTATGCCTCAAAATATGGTTCTTCCAATAAGGCAAATCCCAGAAAATGCTCCTCTTGTGCCAATTATGAACGTTGCCACAACCATCAACAGGATGATGTCCGTTACCACCACAATCAACGGTCCTCTCTGCACCAAAATCTCTAAACTGAGTCAACAAATACTCACCATCTAACTCAGGAGGAGGACCGTCAAATACTTTTCGGTTCTTCCTAAACAATGTGGTGCTCCGACGATAAGGATGATCGCTAGGTAGGTATCGCCTATGACAATCAAACCAAGACGTTTTCCGTCCGTGCTTCAATTGGAACGCATCAGTGTTATCTTGACAGTATGGGCACGATAACCTTCCGTGCGTTGTCCATCCTGATAACATGCCATATGCTGGAAAATCGCTAATAGTCCACAAAAGTACCGACCGCATGATGAAATTTTGGTGACAAGAAACATCAAACGCTTCAATACCTTGGTCCCATAACATTCGCAGCTCATAAATCAATGGTTGCAAAAACACATCAAGTGATCTCTTCGGATGCTCTGGTCCAGGAACGAGAATGCTAAGGAACAAGAACTCCCTTCGCATGCACAAAGATGGCGGCAAATTGTAAGGTGTTACAATTACTGGCCACAAAGAATATTTTCTGCCGTGCTTCCCAAAAGGGCTGAAACCATCGGTACATAATCCAAGGTATACGTTCCTTGCCTCAAACGCAAAGCTGGGATAAATGGATTGAAAATGTTTCCATGCTCATGCATCTGACGGATGGGCGATTTGTCCATATGTTGTATGCTCTGCATGCCATCTCATTGCTCCTGCTGTGCGCTCTGACTGATATAACCTCTTCAATCTCTCTATTAACGGTAAATACCACATCCGTTTATATGGCACTGGCACTCTTCCACCTGTTTCCTTATACCGAGGTTTGCGACAAAAACGACATATCGTACGATATGCGTCCTCTCTCCAGTAGAGCATACAGTTGTCTATGCATACATCTATCATCTGATACGGCAATCCTAGACCTTGAACAAGTTTCTGTATCTCATAGTATGATGCCGGTGCAAGATTATCTTCAGGCAAAATTTCTTTCACAAAATCAGCGATTGCATCCACGCACTCCTCACTCAAATTGAAATCCGTATTTATACCCATCATCCTTGTTGCAGTTGATAAAAGGGAATGTTCACCTCTACACCCATCATATAACGGATGTTTAGCAGCGTCTAACATATCAAAGAATCTCCGAGCTTCTAAATTAGGTTCTTCTCCCCTATCTCCATACTCAGCAACTGATGGTATACTTTCACGAAATGCATCGTTCACCATCTGAACATGACCTACAGTACTTTGTACTTCCATTGCGGGTTCTTCTAAGCTAGTGTTATCCCCAATATAATGTTCACTAGTACTAACATAATTATCCACCATTGTATCATTTTCTCCATGATAATACTAAATCTTGTAACCCGGCATAAACCCATGACAATACAAGTGTGACCATACTTCATCTATCACGATAAATCTACGATTCCCACAATTGGTACAAGGGCAATAGATTTTACCGTTTTTTTTTCTTTCTTCTGCATACCCGCAAATGCCATGAATTCCTGTAGACATTTTTTGAATTCCTCCGTAATTATGCCCGTGTCCGGAATTTGATGAGGCTTGTCCATCCATGATCGAAAATAATTATAAGGATTTGAAGAAGACATTTTCGTAAGGAACTAGATAACAGAGATTTTTTTTGTGTGATTATAAATGAAGCGTGGAAACGTTTTTATAAGGAAAATTTTGTGCATTTTCCGACGGATTTCCGACGGATATAAAGTAGATATTATCGATGTCGGCAACAATGTCGGCAACCATGTCGGCATCTGTCGGTAATCCGTCGGAAATCCGTCGGAAGTCCGTCGGAAATCCGTCGGAAGTCCGTCGGAAATCCGTCGGCAGTATGTCGGCAACATCAGAATTCGTCAAAAAGTCGTCGGAAATCTGTCGAAAAGTGTCCGACAGATTATGGTCGTCGGAAATCCGTCGGAAATCCGTCGAAATTTCCGACAGATTTCCGACGGGTTAATATTTCCGACGGATGAAAAGTTAGTCGAAAATCCGTCGGAAAGTCGTCAGAAATTTCCGACGGAATTATTGCCGTCGAAAATACACATGTTTTCTTGTAGTGTTGTGTCATCCTATGCATAACCAATTATTTAAGTTTTTTTGGTTAACAATATGCATTTTAATTGGTTTGAATTTGAATGTTGATATAGCGAAAACACTATTACAAACCACTAAACTTATATATTCATGTCATGATCATTTAAATAAATATATTTAAAATAAAAATTAAAAACTACTTACTAATTCGTTTTTTCTAATCAAGAGTGGAGTGGTTCTCTCTCCGTTTGGAAGAGTCGTCCTGCTGGTCCAGACCAAAAATCAACTCTCCACGGGACATTAAAAATAGACTATGTTACTCTCATCCGGGAGATTAATCTAGATCTATTTGAGCTTGGAATTACTTTTAGAGGCCGAAAACCATTAAAAAAAAATCGTGTTTCCTTTGCGTAGTCTTGTTAAGACATTTTGTAGTTACTATATCTATACTTTTTTATGTCTAAAATTATGAAATTGTTAATTGTTTTTAACCAACTTTACGACTTATATAGTAGTTATATATTTTATAACATTTAAATCAAAAAGAAATATATAGTTTCATATATAACGTTTACAACTGTATGTACTATGCATGATGATAAATTTGATTTATTGTAAGATTTTTTTACCTCTATGGCACATTCATACTATATATGTTTTGTGAACAAAAATGAGTTTGATATATGATGAAAATATCCATAAACACGTCACTAATCCAATCCTTTTTTACAAATATATATATATATTCGTGACCTTTGAAGAAACTTTATATTTTCTTAGGGGTACTGGTTTTAGTTTTTAAACAAGAATCTCACCGTCACTTCGTGTAGAGAGGTATGTTATATATTGTTTAATGTCTTACACTCTTGCATGTACACAATAACTACCATACGTTGAAGTTTTGTTTTCTTTCTGTGTTACTGAACAAGCTAATATTTTGTTTTCTGTTACAATTTAATCAGAATAAAAAAAGGTTTCATTAGAGTAATTTTATGGTTTTTAACTACTTTCCAAAATATATATAATTAGTAATCACACAGATAAGAAAAAAAAATCGAACTAAAAACAGAACATAGGTTTAGGAAGGGGTTAGAGAATTTTTGCCCTTAAAAAAGACAGATTCAATATTTGTTTTCCTTTGGCTCTCTCTTTCATGAGAAAGTTCCAAAGTCCCACAGCAAAAAAGGGCATCTCTTGAATTGAATCTCAAACCCTAATTAGATTTGCTCTGCACGATTCTTGATTCTATGATTGTAATGTTATTATTCTTTATTAATTTCTTCAGCTGTAAGACTTTGAATAAGTCTGTAAATATTCATTTTTTATTTTGATTTTTTCAACAGAAACCCAAAAACTTTTTTTGGTTTGAAACAAGACATTATAAAGTTGGAGTCGCCGGCAAGTTATGACAGCCGGAGGCTGTCTAGATATTCAAACAATGTTGTTCGGTCGTAAATCATCGAGCAAGTTACAGGTAAAATTGTTCTTATTTCTTGATTGATTTTTGATTATTCATACAATCATTCAAAAGATATATAGAAAAGTCCTGATTTAATAAGTTTCTTGTCCCCTTGAGTAATGATTATATGAATTATTTACAAAAGGGCATACCAGAGTTCTCATTAAATCGTTATTTTGTTCATGTTAGATCTTTCTTGCTCACATATACCATCACAAAGTCTGAATCTTTTGTTCATATAAACACTGTAAATCTAATTTTTTATTAGGAAATGTTTATAACCCTCATTTCTCTGTTTTCTTGTTTGTTATGATGGTCTTTAAAACATGAATAAACTCTATGATGATGAATAATAAAAGAACTAACAATTTTTCAGCCAGTAAAAGGTCAAGCATCGCCTAAAGTTAGCAAGAGTAACAAGCAGGAAGTTAAACCTTCTTCTTCTTCACCAATACCAATTAGATCATCTAAGTCGATATTATCCTCGAGCCAACTAACATCATCAAGACGTGGTTCTTCGAATTCATCACCTTTAAGCATCATCAAGAATGTTTCTATTAGAGAAGCCAAGAGCCCCAAGACGAGCAGCTCGCCTAAATGGACAGGAAACTTTATTCTTATGGTCGAGCTTCGCAGGAAGATCTTTACGTTTAGGGACATCATTGATCTTCCTCCTCTCGACGGTTCTCCCTCCATAACCGATGTGCGTAAACCACAAAGTTTTCCTTCTTAGTTTAATCCTTTATATGTTATTTTGACTAACTTGCTTGTTTTTTTTTGGGTAGATGGTGATGCATACAATGAAAGATCTCAAGAATCTTTGTCCTGAGATTATCCACAGCTCACATATCTCGGAAATTAGACGCGCAAATGTCGATAAGGTATTCAAAACATGATCCGAATATATGACTTCCTCTGTCCTGAGTTCATATACCTTGAGTCTGATCAAATGTTTTTTCCCACAGGTTCTTGACCATTTCTTCAATGCTTTGAAATCCATTGGAGATTCATGGATCGATAACCCCAAATGGATAGCTAAATCCAAGTATTGGAGTAGCAGCGTCGGGAAGAATCAGTCCGATCGACTAGGTAACCAGAAATATTTACCTTCACGGGAAATCATCTTACCTCTTGAAATTCAGACTCTTTAAAAATGTTAAGTTTCCATTTGCAGTGGAAAAGGTGTTAGCAGCATTAGATGGACTGATCAAGATGTCGAAAGAGAGGTTCGATATGATGGAGATTGATGAAGAAGAAGAGAAGAAAGAGATCATTAGTCCACTGACTGCTAAAACGTCGAGCAGCCGAGTTTTATCTCCCTCTGAATCATTCTCCGATAGCAGAAGCTCGTTTTGCGGGTCACCAATCACGCCAAGATCGGTTCTACCAGAACCGATGATGATGAGTTCACCGGGCAAAACTGGAGACTTTGCAAACTCTGCATCACATCTACTTTGGAATATGAGAGTTCAAGCACTCGAGAAGCTTAGTCCTATCGATGTTAAGCGACTCTCTATCCACATTTTGTCCCAGAAAGAATCTCAAGAACCAAATCTAGGCAACGGAGAAGATGAGATTGATTTTGTTGAAGAGATCAAGCAGAAGAAAAATGAAAGAGAGAGCATTGATGTGAAGATGGAGACAGAAGAATCTGTTGTTCTTGATGAGCAAGAAGATACTGTAATGCAAACCTCTTCATTGGATTCAACATCTGAATCAAAACTCAATATTTCAGAGATATCTGATTTTGCGCCGGAATCTTTGCCACCACCGCCTTCCCCTCCTCCTCTATCCACAACAAAAATTGCATCTTTACCTTCTCAGCCGCCACCACCACCTCCTCCTCCTCCGTTACCACCGCTGATTTCAAAGGCTGACGTTGTGGCTGTATCATCGCTGCTACCTCCTCCGCCACCGCCTCCACCACCGCTTATTCCTTTAAAAGGCTCTGCTCCACCACCACCGCCTCCTCCACCTCCAGGAACTGCAGCGGCCCCACCACCACCGCCTCCACCTCCAAGGACTTCGGCGGCTCCACCACCACCGCCTCCACCTCCAAGGACTTCGGCGGCGCCACCACCGCCTCCTCCACTTATGCAAAATAGAGCTCCACCGCCACCGCCAATGCCTATGAAGAATAGCGCAGGTGGCGGACCACCGTCTCCACCACCCCCTATGCCTCTAGCAAACGGAGGAGCACCTCCTCCACCACCACCTCCGATGGCTATGGCAAACGGAGCAGCACCGCCGCCTCCACCACCTCGAATGGGTATGGCGAACGGAGCGGCTGCTCCACCGCCACTTCCAGGAGCAGCGAGAAGCTTGCGACCAAAGAAAGCAGCTACAAAACTGAAAAGGTCAACACAATTAGGGAACCTTTACAGAATCCTTAAAGGAAAAGTAGAAGGGCGTGATCCTGAAGCGAGAACGGGCGGCGGAGGCGGAAGAAAAGCCGGAGTTGGAAGCGCTCCTGCCGGTGGAAAGCAAGGAATGGCTGATGCTCTTGCTGAGATCACAAAGAAGTCTGCATATTTCCAGCAAATACAAGCAGATGTTGCAAAATACATGAAATCAATCAATGAGCTGAAGATTGAGATCACTAAGTTCCAGACTAAAGACATGACTGAGCTTCTTACCTTCCACCGTCGCGTCGAATCAGTTCTTGAAAATCTAACAGACGAGACACAGGTAAGAAACATTTAAGAACAATCTCATCACCATCACTTCTGGGTCCTCTGTTTTTTTTTTGTGATTCTTGAGTGCGAAAATGTTCTAGGTTCTTGCGCGATGCGAAGGGTTTCCGCAGAAGAAACTCGAAGCAATAAGAATGGCGGCTGCATTGTACTCGAAGCTACACGGTATGATCACCGAGCTACAGAACTGGAAAATAGAACCTCCTTTGAATCAGCTTCTTGATAAAGTAGAACGTTACTTCACAAAGGTAACTACTTCATTAATTTTCTTCCCTTAGATCCTAATTTCAAATCATTTCAATAAAAAGAATCCAAAATTGATTAATTAAACAGATCAAAGGAGACATTGACACGCTGGATCGAACCAAAGATGAAGAAGCTAAGAAATTCCAGAGCCACAACATTCACTTTGACTTCAATATACTTCTTCAGATCAAGGAGACAATGGTTGATATCTCATCAAATTGCATGGAACTCGCATTGAAGGTAACTAACAGCTAGAACTATTAAAACCCTTTTTTTTCTTTTTTTCTTATCCTTTTGTTAACCGGATCAAAATAAAATTCATAGGAAAAGAGAGATGAAAAGCTTGTCTCGCCTGACGCGAAGCCGAGCATGAAGAAGACAGTAGGATGTGCTAAAATGCTTTGGAGGGCATTTCAGTTTGCATTCAAAGTCTACACATTTGCTGGAGGACACGACGATCGAGCTGATGCTTTAACTAGAGAGTTGGCTCATGAGATCCAAACTGATACTCAGAACCCATGATGATTCGTAACTACTACTACTCTGTTACTAGTACCTTTTTTGCCTTCTTCAACATCTCAAAATGTTCCAAAATGTTTGAAATCGAACAATAAAAGAGTATATGTATATGTAAAAGGTAACCTATTGTTTTGACTTTTGAGTTTGTAATTTTGAAGCCCCCTCAAAAAAATTAGGATTTAGAGGTTTCATGGGAGCTCGGAGATGCAGAGTCTTTTTGAGTGAAAGGCTTTAAAAACCTTTTGAGTCAAGGATGACTTTTGTGTTGCCACACAATATGTAATATTGTTTTGTTGTTATAAACCTTTTCTTTCTTTACTTTTATTTGTAAACTACGGGTCAAAATGGTAACGACAAAACCAGGCAAAAGAAATATGATACTAACAGAATTTAGCTAAAAATTGATCGTGATTTTTGCCACAGTCTGACATATTAGTATAGTAGCATCAGTCTTAAGCAATTTCTAATTAAACTTTTAGGTATTTTCCTATTTACTTTAGGTTGCCAAACAAAAATTCTTTCCTTCTCATGTTAGGAACGATTCCTATTACGACCTCAAAATCAAAATCGCAGAGCTCGTATCAACATTCTATCATAGCATATTCTAATGGAAAAGCCAATATTCTTGGTCTTTTTGTATATTAATCAAAAATGTCTTACGTGTCATTGAAGCTTCTGAATTATTTGGTTTTTTAAACTAAAACTGTTTTATTTTAGTGCTACCACCCACCTCATTTTACTATTACGTGCGAGGAAAAGCGAAAATAGGTGAATAGATGTGAGGGTTGGGTTGATAGAGGTGGGGCCTTGTTCCCGATGAATATCGCCAATGTTCATATGGAAGTTATTGTATGCTATGAACCTTGTTTGATGCTCAATATTACGGAAGCATACAACGAATTGGTGCCTACATATAGGCTTGGTGAACTCCGAACCAATTTGTCATCTCTTTCTCATAACTCGGAGAATTGAACCAGAACTTTGTGTCATGATCTTTTCTTGTTTGAAAATTAATTACAAATCAAATTGTATGAAGTTCTCAAGTGCATGGTTTGTGCAACTATATAGATGACAAATTACTTAAATTGGTATTAGTATTGTGCAATACAAAATAAATAAACAACAACTATTATGTCACTAGACAAACAAAAAGAACAAAAAACAAGGAAAAACAAATTAAAATAAAATCCAAAGGAAAGGTTTGCTCTTAGCTCTTATGCAACACCATCCTCTAGCCTACAATATTAGTCATAGTCACAACTTTTAATTTAATTTGTGATTAATAATATTTAAGAAGACATTTAGAAAATAAATATTATTTAATTCGTTTTAAGGTTCTCTATAATATTATTTAAGAAGAAATTTAGGAAAATAAACTTTGTTTTGTAAGTTATTACATATTATGCCATTACAAATAAGAAAAAATAATTGAAATAGAAAATGATACAATTTTATTTTAAAATGATTGAAGAAAATATGGAAAATATTTGTTTTCCATTAATGAGGGTATCTACTATTTAGTTTCTTAATATGGAAAAATTATTTCACATATTATATATTTTTAAATAATAAGCAATCTACATATATTCAAAGAAAAAAAATATATTCGAGATCTTATAATATTTTTCCTATCATTTATATTATTTTATTTGAATATATATCAAAACAAAAGTTAAAAAATATTTTTTCGAAATATTATAATATTTTTCACTATAATTGATATTATTTTATTTGATTATGTATCAAAACAAAAGTTGAAAAATATTTTACTATTTTTATAAAAAGTTAAACACAATAAAATTGATTTTTTAAAAGTTCGTGGAATGACCACAAAACTCAGAGTCATCAAGCAGTGCATATTAGAGCTGGTGTTTCAAGATTGTAGTTTTTTGCAGGTTATCCCGAATAATATTTTATTTGACCGCCAAATGGGTTAAGTAAACGGATTAGTTCGTCATGGACGAGTTATTATTATAATTTCAAATACCCACAAAAGCAGGTCTCACAAGTCAAAATATTAGTTTTTAGTTTTAAAGATATATGGTATACTCAATTTACTAAATAATATGATTTTTAAAAAAACTTAACTATAGTTTGTTATATTTTTATTTGAGTATGTGTAAGTTTAAGTTTATATTTTAATCCACTGCAAAATAGGTTAAGTAAATTGGTTATGTCCGATTTGACAGTTCTATCTATAATCATTAATTACACATATTATAAAATTCAGAACATGTCAAAATATTTTTTTCTTAAATTTCAAAATAAATTTTTTAAAAAATTACCCTGGATAAATCTTAGAGGATGGTGTTGCATAAATCATTGAGAAATTTTAAGAAAAAGTTTGACTATAATTATAAATCTAATTATATGTAGTCAAATTTTTAAAAATTACACCGAACAAAAGAAACAAATATTAAATGATTAACGAGTCTATGGATGTCAAACGTCTAGGCAACCGCCTAAACCGAATACTGCTTATATGTTCGCAAAACATAAATGGAAAAAATGGAAATAGTATGCGTGGAAGAATCTAAAGATTCAGGCTTTAGTGGATATTTATTTGGAAGCGAAATCGTTTTTGCAAACCTAACGCTGATTCAAACAAGTATAATCTTTTTTTTTTTTTTTTGAAATGTGAAATTTATTAATCAACAAAGAAAAAAAATATATACAGAGTACGATCAAAGAGGACAGTCTGATCGTAATGCAAAGCAGTTGAATTCAAATTAACTAAAAAGGATTTGGAGATCAGAAGCAGGAGTCCCAATAGGATTTGCAGATGTAGAGTCACCTGCCAAGATGTAGTCCTCTCTAACCATCGTTGAAGGAGATGATTTGATTGGGTGACAGCAGTTGCAGTATACACGGACAGTCGATTTTTCATCTCGTTGTCAATCAGACAAACCAATATGAGCGGAGTCGTGGATGGCGTTGGTGTCTCCTTCCATTGCGTTCTCTCCAAATTCCATAAATCACAGCTTGAAACACCATTTTAATTAGCAGGGAGTCCGTCGTGTTGAGTCGATTTCGGCTCAGAGATTGCAAGGTCCTGTTCCAGTCGGGAGAAATACGATTGCCGAGAAGTTTCGCGCAGAGTGTGGTCCATACGGTGTATGAGTAGGGGCAAGTGAAGAACAGATGATCACGCGATTCGTTTAACTCTCCGCAGAGCGTGCATGATTGAATTAGTCCCCAAGCTCTAATGCGAGTGCCCGTTGCTATTCTGTTCCGAATCGCCAACCAAGTTATGAAGGATTGGATCTTATTATATAAAGTTGGATCTTTCAACGTGACCGTGACACGTAGGATAATTATCAATCACGAGATCGTGACATTTGTCACGGATAATTTAGATATTGACATGTGTCAATTTAATTAAAAATTAAAAAATAAATTAAAGTAAATATTTAAAAAAGTTAAACTAAAAAGGCAATCTTAAGTAAAGAAAAAACAAGAATAAGTAAAGCAAACTTACGATAAAGAAAGTGACAAAAGTAAACTTAAAAGTTTATATCACGACCAAACTTAAAAAAGGTAAAAATGTTAAACTAAAAAAATGCAATCTTAAGAAAATAAAAAACAAGAATAAGTAATGAAAACTTACAATAAAGTAAAGTGACAAAAGCAAACTTAAAAGTTTATACCACGACCAAACTTTAAAAAAGATAAATTATAAATATTCTCTAAACTTAAAAAGAAAATTACCAATATACAACCAAACTTAAAAATTTATAATCATTTTCATTATGACAAAAGAAAACTTAACAAAGAAAATTTATTAATATACAACAACAACCAAACTCTATATAATAATCTACAGGAAAAAAAGCTTAAAAATACACAAACTCTATATAATTTAGACGTTTAATACAAGAACTATTTTGACACCTAGAAAAATACACAGACTAACGTTGACATCCATTATAATACTCAAACTATCAATCACTCTTTTTTTAATACATAAACTATTAAATTATGTATATTTTACAACATTGATATTTTGAAAACCCGATTTTACCCTCTTTTATTTACTAAATTCGATTGATTTTATAAAAAAAAAACAAAATTAATATTTTATAAAAATAAAAATTATTATTATTCTTCTTTTTTTCTTTTTCGATTTTGCTCTTCTTCTTCTTTTTATCACTTAGACGGAGCAGAGGCAAAATTTAACCACCACTGATAAATGTGACGCCAAACCCAGAAATCCCCCAAATCAGAGTCTCCGAAGGCATGTTCGAGAGTGAATTGGACTTTGGAATCCAAATCTGGATCCGAGTACCTTTTCCGGATATTTGGAGTCTGTTGCGGCTGCGGCGAGGAAGACGCAGGCGATGAAGAGGTGTATAGTTCGGTGGATTGGGGTTTTGCTCCTTCGAGACCAAACTCATCGTCGTCAACGAGGAGCTCGTTTGATTGGAAAGCAAAGGACGAGAAGAAGATGAGAGAGGAAAAGAAGAAGAAAAGTGTGAGTTTCGCCATTGTTGTTGGCGATGGAGTTTTGTTTTCTGTAGAGTATTGGAGCAATAGCAAAGCTTGCGGAGTGCGAGATACACGATCCAGTTTTGCAAGTTTGACTCTTTAACAAAAAATTAATTGCAGGTTATGTGTTTGCTCTTGTTTTCTTTAGCTATGTTTCGGATTGGAACACTCTGTTTCTTGTTGCTGCACTCGTCGAGCCCCGATTTAAGATTGTGACAATAAATCTCGAGCTTATTGAGTTTCTTATTGAGTGGAAGCACCGCCATCGAAGAGGGTTTGGGGCTTCTCCGTGTGAGGGATTGAAAGATCGATTTGATTATAAGATTGGGGCTAGAGATAAAGGAAGGGTTGTTGTGGCGTTCGAGAGGCACGATGACGGAGAATTTGTTTTCTGATAAAATAATTAATTTTTAATTTTTATAAATTATTAATTTTGTTTTTCACTTAAAATAAATCGAATTTGATAAATAAAAGAGGGCAAAATCGGGTTTTCAAAATATAAATGTTGTAAAATACATGAAATTTAAGAGTTTAGGTATTAAAAAAAAATGATTGATAGTTTGAGTATTAAAATGGATGCCAACGTTAGTCTGTGTATTTTTCTAGGTGTCAAAATAGTTCGTGTATTAAACGTCCAAATTATATAGAGTTGGTGTATTTTTAAGATTTTTTCCCTAATCTACACCTTTTAATTTTAAAATGTGTACTTCCATCTTTTAGTTATCTTATTCAAATTCTAAACAAGTAAATCATGACTTCTAAAACTCAAAAAAATCAATCAAAACTATCTTATAAACTGCAAAAATAAAATATATTATTTTGTTTAGCTAAAAAATAAACCACATAATATTTTATTCAATTTGAATATGTGTTCTTAAATATTTACAAAAGATAAATATATACTTTGACACATTAAAATTAAAAATTCAATAATCATGTCCAAGTTATTTACTGCGTATGTTTCACCAAACTTTTCCTTCAAAGTATATATTTATTTCATAAGTTTTTGAAATTAATCATAATTGTTTTTTAAAGTACCCGATTTCTTATATGTTTAGATTTCATAAAAAAAAGTTAAACATTTCGAATTTTATTTATTATATAAAGCAGAATGTTTTAAAGTTAGCATGATCACGACACGTGTTAAGTTAATCGATTAGATTTTGACATATGTTTAATAAATTTACAATTATATTTTGACACATGTTTAATAAATTTTCAATTATATTTTAAACGTGTTAAGTTAATCGATTAGATTTTGGCATATGTTTAATAAAGTTCCAATTATATTTTAACACGTGTTTAATAAAATTACAATTATGTTTTAATACATAATATTAACAATAAAATTAAAATTTTAGGAATCTTAAAAGGTATTAGGAAAAAATAGACAAAAACTATAATCTTAAAGATATTAGGAAAAAAATAGTAGTTATGTTTTGGTTAAGGAAATTAAACAAAAACTATAAATGAAAACCAAAGTTTAAAAAAAAAAAACCATATTTCAGATTGGAATAAGAAAATTAAACAATAGATAACAATCATAAAAAGAAAATGAACAAAAACCAATTTTTTTTTAATTTTAAAAATAATATTTCTATTTAGAATAAGAAATCTTATAATATAAAACTGAATGTTTGTTAATTCGCCTAATCGCGACACGTGTCAAGTCAAAGTTGATTAATAAAAACCTCAAAAAACTGAAAATTTAATAACTGATCTATAATCTTAAAAGGTAAAGTTACTAAAAACAAAATTATCTTAAAAGGCAAAATTAATATAAAAAATGAAGAAAAAAACATTCCTTAGTTTTTCATTTAGATTAAGGAAATTAATCATATAGAAAAAAAAATTCTAATTCCTCACATCTATATAAACCACAATTTTGTAGTATGTCAATTACACACCAAATAATTAAAAGTTCAATAATCATATCAAAAATTGGTTTTCATTTATAGTTTTTGTTTATTTCATCAAAAATTGATCTAGAAAGATAGTAATTATATGTATTTTGGTGGCATTCCTTCACCAAAATATTCTTTCAGGGTATATATTTATTTCATCGTAAACTTTGTTTCTTAGTTTATGTATTATATATTTTCACGGGTAATCTAATTATGTTTTTTTGTTTTTAATTTTTTAACTGGTTATAAAATATTAAATTACAAACCCGCATATATGCGGATACTTATCTAGTTACTAATATTCTTGAATACATATTACTATATTAGTAAATTAAATACATATAATTACTATCTTTCTAGATCTTTCTTGATCATGTTTCTGGTTTTTGAATGAGATCAATAACGATTTCTCTTGGATGTTTCTAAATATTCTCAAGCTTTGTCACAAGGCTATTTTCTTTCTTCGGATCAAGATCGTTCGGGGAGACAAAACATACTTCTGGTGGGATCCGTGGACACCTCTCGGGCCGCTGATCCATTTTCTAGGACCGTCTGGCCCTCGCTCTCTATGTATCCCACTAAATGCCCTAGTGAGTGAATACCGCTCTCATGTGGGTCGGATTTTACCGGCAGCTCGCTCAAATTTACAACTTCAGTTGCTCACGTTGATTGTCTCAATGCCATTGTCTTCTGTTGCTGATACTCCCCTTAGGAATGTGATTAGGGAAGTGAAGCATGTGGTGCCTACTACCTTATTGTTGATCCCGGGGATCACTAATGAAGATTAAGAGGTGATTAGGAGATGAGAGGCGAGATTTTCGTTAATTAGAGCCAGTTAACCACAATCAAAAGCAGGTCGGATAATATTTTTGGGCAGGCCGGGGGCCGTGTTCTTTTTATTGACGGTAAGTGAAGTGAACAATTTAGAGTTACGAACTGGCTCCGAAGGACGTCCAGTTCGGCGTTCTAAATTGATGTCTTGTTACAAAGAGAGAGAGAGAGGTCGGGTAACTTGTAGTAGGTGAGATACCAAAATTTCCGGTCCCCATCATTAATGACATCGAGGGGTATTTATACTGGCAGTTGACTTCCTGCTCCCCGGGATCTCGGGCCCACGTGGCGTCTTCGGCCTGTTTCGTGGGTAAGGTGGTCTAGGAGGCGTGTTCCAGCTTTTGAGGAGGTAAGTCATGATGAGCTCGGCGTGGCGTGTTACAGAGCAGCGCACTGTTTTGCCAACTCTCCTCCACGTGTCCTTCCCTCTTTCGTCAGCTCTGCAGGGTTGGTGGGACGTCGAGTCGGAGCCGTATTCCTACGCGGGTAGGGCACTGTTCTACCAGCTCCCACATGCCTTCTGCTCTTCTGACACTCCTGCTTTGGTGAAGTGTCAGGCCGGACCCGAGGTGCGTCCTCGGGGGCTCGGGAGCTCGGGAGCTCGGGCGATACGAGCGCGGTGCCTTCAGGTCGGCGACCGAGCTGAAGAGAGACTTTTCCTTAGATGGGCCTGACTAATTGGGGGTGCTAGGCCCACCTCCAACAATAGGCCCTCCCCCAGTTCGGTGTCGCGAGGCGAGGTGAGTGATCCGAAGTTGATCTGGTGTTAGTTCGGCACATCTTAGGATGGTTCCTCGAAATTTGGGGTGTGGAGCGCGGGGTGTTACAGCTCAGATTTGAGCCCGTGCTCATATGTGTTGATCCTTCCGAAAATCCTCAGATGGTTGGCGCGTACCCATCACGCGGGAGAACGAAAGGTAACCTCTTTTTTCGCGTGAGATGCCCACGCGCGGCGTGCGACAGATGCTTCGCGTTTATCGAGGCGTCCCTTGCTTTTTGGCGTGGGAGAACGAGGAGTCGTCATTATTAGGTTTCTGGGCGGTCGTGCTTCCTTCGTCCAGGCGTCGCTTCGTTGTCCCCTTCCTCTATTTAACCCCTCTTTCTTCCTCCTGTTAAAACCTTCTGCGCATAACCTTAAGGTAACTCCTTCTCTCCGATTCTCTCTTTCCCTTCATTTTTCTGTGTTTTTCGATTTCTTCTTCCTCTTTGTATAATGGCGCCGATGTTAGACGGAATCCGGGTTGAATCGAGCGATGAATCGGTATCTCGTGACAATCACAGCGATTCTCCGAGTTCCTCTTCCGATGGCTCCGGGCACGCCTCCTCTCCGAGTCGAGGCGCAGACGGTGGGGAACAGCCTGTTCCTTCTACTTCGAGGGCCGCCCCGCTGCTCCCCGGGACCCCTCTCCGAAAGAAGACGGTGGTAGGGTCCTCCTCTGGTGGTCGCGGTGGCGTTCAGATAGGGAGAGGAATCGGGCGTCTGGGCGACCGGGGTGGTCGTCAGGGCGGTCGCGGTGGCGGAGTACGAGTGGCCAGGGTGAGGTCTCCCCTGGTTCCTTACGAGCAGGGAGGGTCACCGTCCTGGAGTACAGCGGAATCGGTAACTCTGCTGAAGGAGTTATGCGACTTCCCTGCTGGGGTCGAGCTCAGGCTACCTAGGGCGGACGAGCGCCCGTGGACTCCTCCGGCGGGCTTCGTCTGCCTGTACGAGGGGTTCTTCCAGAAGTGCGGACTGCGCCTTCCTCTCCCCGAGCTGCTCGTCCAGTACTGCCGGGCACGGGGTTTGGCCTTCTCGCAGGTCTGCCCGTCCACGATCCAAGGGATGATCGTGCTGCTGACCCTGGGGCACGAGTGCGACGTGGAGGTGACGGTGCCTATGTTCGAGGCCCTCACCCAGCAGAAGGCGAATCCTGGCATCCCGGGGACCTACTACGCTGCCTTCAAGCCCGCGGCGAATATCCTGGAGGCACCCAGCTCGGGGTCTAAGGCCAGCAAGCTGTCGAAGGTCGAGGACTGGTCTCGTAGTTACTTCTTCGTCCGGGCTACCGATGTGGCTGGACTCGACCCGTTGGCGCGATACACCCGGGATTGGGATTTTTCCCCGGGTAGGGGTTTGTAGATCGGGCTGCTCTTCTTTTACCTTAGTTTTGGCCTGACTGATATTGTTTGCTCCTCTTTCAGGTCCTCACTCTTCCAGGTTTAAGCTACCGGACTACGCGGGTATCGTTGCTGTGCTTAGGTCGGTGCGCGAGAGAGAGTGGAAGTCCTTCACCTCGGGGAGAATTGAAGCTGCGATGGCCGGAGGTCGGTTTTTTTTTTTTTTTTTTTTTTTTTTTTACCGAGCTGATGGGCACCATCAATGCAGGTCGAGCAAGGTTTGCCAGTCCGCTGTACGCGGATTCCTTTGTGGCGCCGCCGCCGCCAATGGTTGAGGTGCCGGTCCGGCGAGACCCGGCGCCGCGGGCTGGGGGGGGTCGTCCGAGCCGGCTCTTTCGAGGAAGAGGGCGACCGATGCTGCCGGCGCTAGGGCTGGCAAGAAGAAGAGGACCGAAGTTGGAGGGTCTTCGACTTCGGGTCGGGAATCTGGCCGGCCTGAAGAGGCTGGTTGCGAGCCCGAGGACTCCCGAGGCGCTCTTGTTAGGGAGGCCGAGGTACCTGCTGCCGAGGTGCCAGCGGGGGAGGTCGAAGGGGGCCGGGCCCTAGCGATAGAAGAGGTCGCTAGTCGGGCGACGGAG
The DNA here is from genome assembly GCA_030161315.1 of Eutrema japonicum. Lineage (NCBI taxonomy): Eukaryota > Viridiplantae > Streptophyta > Magnoliopsida > Brassicales > Brassicaceae > Eutrema > Eutrema japonicum. The sequence goes on along the minus strand of BSQW01000007.1, from coordinate 49,888,708 downwards.
GGCGGCGATGCGGCCGTCGTTGTAGAAGAAGGGCGGGAGGCCGCCGATGACCGGAGTGGTGGTGCTTCGGAGGGTTCCGAGGAAGGGCCTCGGGACTATAGCTTCTATTTCTGCCACGAGGATGGCAGCAGCCAGATCATCGTGGACCAGGACGAGTGCGCCGAGCTGGCGCAGGCCATGATGTTCGGGCAGAAGCACCCGCACTTCGTCCCGCTGGAGATGGCGGAGTCCGATACCTTCCGCCAGGTGGCGCGATCCGCCGCTCGGGTAAGCTTATGTTCTGTGCGCAGCTGTTTTATCAGGATTTGTCGTATGTTCCTGCTAACAGCTGGTTTGATGCAGACAATGGCCCTTACTGCCTTTCTGGCGGAGGCCTACGAGAAGCGACTCGCCGAGAAGGACGCGTCGCTTGACTTTCTGAAGGCGCGCCAGGATGCCAGTGCGCAGGGCCAGTCTCTTCTCCTCCGCGGGCTCGAGAAGGAGCTGAAGAATGAGAGGGCCCGGTCAGCGGGGCTGGAGGAAGAGGCGGCGCGGGTACGAGCCCGGGCTGCAGAGGTGGGTAGTCTTCAGGCCGAGCTGGAGGCTGAGAGGGCCCGATCTGCCGATGAGCGGGCTCGGGCGGCTGCCCTAGAGGAGGAGGTCGGGCTCCTGAAGGGGGAGCGGGAGACACTCCGCTCTAGGGTGAAGGGGCTGGAGTCCGCCATAGGCCGGGCGAAGGTGGCCGTGGCTGCGGAGAGCGACCGGGTGACGGCCCGGTGGGACGCGCAGAACCGGAAGTGGTCCGCAAAGATGGAGAAGATCCGCGCCCATCTCGACGGGCGTAGCCGGGCCTTAGAGCCTCACCTGCTGTACAACCAGGTGATCGGCGTCAGGGCGTGCCTCAAGAGGATGGAGGCCGAGGACGGGGTGTCGGTACCGTTCTACCGATATCAGAAGCTGGACGAGGATGAGGCGGCATTCGGTGCCGTGCTGGATGGAATGGACTTTCCGGACTTGACCCCGGAGGATCTTGACATCCCTCTGGACCGCACTCATGGCGTCCAGCTCGAGCGGCTCATGCCCGTCGCTCCTTCGGAGGCGCCCTACGTGGATCTGACCGCGGACGCTCCCTCCTCGGCTGCTGAGGTCGTCCAGGCGGACCTGCCAGCACAAGATTCAGCCCCGCGTGCTGATGAGGCCGGTCCTGACGCGCCATCCGGTGAGGCCGTGGTTGAGGAAGAAAGGTCCGAGCAGCCCTTCCTTGGTGAGAGCGGCGTGGAAGTGGAGGCGGGAGGCTCCGTTGATCTGGATGGTACCCGTGCTGACGGGGTTTTAGATTTACCGGCCGATGTGGCCTTGTAAAAATTTTGCTGTTTGTAGCTTTTTTCTTTTTTCTCTCTCTTCTCTTTTTTGTAAGGACCAGGCCGTAGGCCGTTTTATGTAAGTGCCGTTTCGAGGCTTTTTTTTTTGTAAGGACCGGGCCGTTGGCCCTCTTTTTGTAATGACGAGGCCGTTGGCCCTTTTTGTAATAACGAGGCCGTTGGCCCTTTTTGTAATAACGAGGCCGTTGGCCCTTTTTTTTTTTTTTTTAAGTGCCGTTTCGAGGCTTTTGCGAACGGTAGAGTAGGTCGTAGACCGTACCCTGTCATGTATGCAGGTCGTGGACCGTGCTCTTGTATTGGGTGCGAGGTACGACTCGGCTTGAGATACTTAATGCTTGTGTATCTTTAATATTTTTAGTGGGTGCGAGGTGATCTCGGCTTAAGGTACTTAATGCTTGTGTACCTTTTTTTTTTGGTGCGGGTAGCGAGCCCGGCTTAGAGACACTTAATGCTTGTGTGTCTAGTAGAGGTGCGAGCCCTGGGGCTAGGCTTTAGTACTTATTGCTTGTGTACTATGTGAGTGCGAGCCTTGGAGCTCGGCTTTGGCACTTATAACTTGTGTGCCGGGGAGAGCGAGCACCGGAGCTCGGTCCCCTTTTTTTTTTTTTTTTTTTTTTTTTTGTAGTGCGAGCATTGGAGCTCGGTTTTTTTCTTGTAGGGCGAGCGTTGGAGCTCGGTTTTTTTTTTTTTTTTTTTTTTTTGTAGTGCGAGCGTTGGAGCTCGGCTTTTCTTCCTGTAGTGCGAGTGTTGGAGCTCGGCCTTTTTTTTTTTTTTTTTTTTTGGTAGTGCGAGCGATGGAGCTCGGCTTTTCTTCCTCTAGGGCGAGCGTTGGAGCTCGGTTTTTTTTTTTGTGAGAATGTTTTATTAGATTAATAGCTTAGCCCTGGTTAGGGGTTGCCTACGTACCCTTTAGTAGAAGGGATCAAGCCAATCGTAGTTCGTTTGCTTACAGATATAGACGGCGGGGCGGAGCCCGGGTGATTAGTAGTAGAAGCGTTTGAGGTTGATCGAGTTCCATGAGCGCGGGATTGCGTCGCCGGTCATCGTGACTAGCTCGTAGACGCCGGGTTTCACGACCTTGGAGATAAGGTAAGGGCCTTCCCAATGTGCACCGAGCTTGCCTGCGTTTAGCTCGGCGGTGTTTTCGAAGACTTTGCGGAGGACTAGGTCGCCTTCGGTAAAGAACCTGCCTCGAACCTTCTTGTTGTAGTACTTGGAGGCGAGATGCTGGTAGTTCTGGATTCGGAGGAGGGAATGGTCCCGCTGTTCCTCGAGAAAATCCAGCTCGCTTAGTAGGACGGTGTCGTTCAGGGAGGGCTGCTGGGTGAGCATAGCACGGCGAGGAGTGGGGAGGCCGACTTCCGATGGGGCCATTGCTTCCATCCCGTGAGAGAGGCTGAACGGTGTGTGGCCTGTCGATGTCTTCGGCGTTGTGCGATGGGACCAGAGGACTCTATCGAGTTCGTCGGCCCAGGAGCCTTTCTTGTCGTCTAGTCGCTTTTTGAGGCCGTCGAGGATTGTTTTGTTGGTGGCCTCGCTTGTCCGTTCCCTTGGGGGTACCTCGGGGTGGAATTACTTAGTCTGATTTTCCACTTCGCGCAGAAGTCTTCGAAGAGGGCCGACGTGAACTGGGCACCGTTGTCGGTCACGATCTCGTAGGGCAGCCCGTGCCTGCAGATGATGAACTTCCAAACGAATTTTCGGACGTCCTCTGCCGTGATTTTAGCGTAAGCTTCGGCCTCGACCCACTTGGTGAAGAAGTCGGTCATGGCCAGGATGAAGCGCTTTTGGCGAGATCGGGGAAGGGGCCCGACTATGTCCATGGCCCATCGCATGAAGGGGTAGGGTGCTACCGCAGTGGTAAGGAGCTCGGTGGGACAGTGAATGAGGGGGCCGTGACGCTGGCACTTTTCGCATCGGGCTGCGAATTTTTCGCAGTCTTGAAGCATTGTTGGCCAGTAGTGTCCTTGGTTCCGTATTCTCAGGGCGAGAGCCCGGCCACTGGAGTGGTTTTCGTCGGCGCCTTCGTGCATTTCCTTCATCGCGTCAATGGTTTCCTGCCCGTGGAGGTAGCCGAGCAAGGTTCCCGAGGCGCTCCACCGGAACAGATTGCCGTCCAGCATCGTGTATCGGGCGCACTTCTTCCTTAGTCGGCGGGTGGCCCACCGGTCCGGGGGATGGACGCCGTCTGCGATGTACAGAAGTAGGTCGACCCGCCAGTCTGGTAGTTCGGGCTCGGCCGGTGGTGGCGGTAGACCTTCGGGAGGTGGGACGCCTTCGTCAGGGTCCGCGGCCTGGGGGTTGATCAGGTAGGCCCCTTTTGGCAGCTCGATGCTGGGGAAGTCGATGCTCTCGACTGGGATCACCCGTCGTTGGGCTGGGGCCGAGGTGGAGGCCAGCGCGGCGAGGGCGTCTGCGGAAGTATTATCGCCTCGGGGGATCTTTGTCAGGGTGAACTCGGAGAATTCTGCGGCCAGGGCTTGGGTTACCTTGAGGTAGGCATCCATGCGATAATTCTTGGCCTCGTATTCCCCGCTGAATTGATTGGCGACGAGCTGGGAGTCGCAGTAAGCTTGGATTTTCTTCGCGCCGACCTCCTTTGCTAGGCGCAGGCCGGCAATCAGAGCTTCATACTCTGCCTCGTTGTTTGACGCCGGGTAGGCCAGACGGAAAGACTGCACGAGGATCTCCTTGGTCGGGGACTCGAGGCGTATGCCGACGCCGGACCCGTGCTTGGAGGCCGATCCGTCGACATGCAGAACCCACACTTCAGGGACCTCGGCGACTGCTAGCTCGGGTACCAACTCAACCAGGAAATCGGCCAGTGCTTGAGATTTGATTGCGGTCCGACCTCGGTACTCGATTTCATACTCGCTCAGCTCAACAGCCCACTTCATTATCCGGCCAGATCGGCTCGGGCTGTGGAGGATAGTTCTGAGGGGGTAGGTGCTTAGGACGGCAATCGTGTGGGATTGAAAATAAGGCCGGAGCTTTCTGGCTGCGACGACCACCGCCAAGGCGAGCTTCTCCAGAGTTGGGTACCTGCGCTCCGCGTCGTCAAGAGATTTACTGATGTAAGAGATGGGCCTCTGGTCGCCCCGGTCTTCCCGCACTAATACCCCGCTCACTGCTGATTCTGAGATGGCGATGTAGAGGTAGAGGGTTTCGCCTTCTTCCGGTTTGGACAGGACGGGAGGGGTGGATATGTACTCCTTCAGTTGCTGGAGGGCTTCCTCGCACTTTTCGTCCCACTCGAACCACTTGTTAGCTCGGAGCAGTTGGTATAACGGGAGGCACCTGTCGGTAGAGCGGTAGATGAACCGGTTCAGCGCGGCGATTCTCCCGGTGAGTCGTTGTACTTGACGCGTGCTCTTCGGGGATTTGAGCTCGGTGATAGCTCGGATCTGCTTGGGATTAGCCTCGATCCCGCGCTGTGTGATGATGTATCCGAGAAACTCGCCCGACGTGACGCCGAAAGAACACTTGGCTGGGTTCAGCTTCATGTTGTATTCGTTCAACGTCCGGAAGCAAGACCGGAGATGAGCGACGTGGTCGGTTGCTACCAAGGACTTCACCAGCATGTCATCTATGTATACCTCCATAGTGCGGCCAATTTGATCGGCGAACATCCGGTTGACGAGCCGTTGATAGGTGGCTCCGGCGTTTTTGAGTCCGAAGGGCATTACCTTGTAGCAATAAATGCCTCGGTCCGTGATGAACGCGGTCTTCTCCTGGTCGTCGGGGTGCATGGGGATCTGGTTGTACCCCGAGAAGGCATCCATGAAGGAGAGCAGCTCGTTCCCCGCGGTGGCCTCGACGACTTGGTCGATTCGGGGGAGGGGGAAGCTGTCCTTTGGGCACGCCTTGTTGAGGTCGGTGAAATCCACGCAGACCCTCCACTTCCCGCTCTTCTTCTTGACTACCACCGGGTTGGCCAGCCAGTCCGGGTATCTAACCTCGGTGATCGAGCCGGCTGCGGTGAGCCTTTCCACCTCGTCATTGACTGCCTGGGCGCGCTCGGGGCCCAGCTTTCGCCGCTTCTGCTTGATCGGTCTGCAGGTCGGGTCCACGTTGAGCTCGTGACTGCACGTGGCCGGGTCGATGCCGGGCATGTCGCCGGTTGACCAGGCGAAGGTGGAGACGTTCTGCCCTAGGAACTCGACCAGCTCTCGCTTGATGCTTTCGTCGAGGTCGGCTCCGATGCCAACGCAGCGGGCGGGGTCGCGTGGATCGATGTTGACCTGGGTGACGAGGTCTTCTCCCGGGAGATCCCGAGCGATTGTCTCACCGGGCTGATACGTGCTGACAGCCAAGCAGGCCGGCGCGGCGTGGCGCAGCTTATGCTCAATGGCGAAGCAGGCGCGAGAGACCTTCTAGTTACTCCTAAGAGTATACGTGCCGGCCTGGTTGGGGAACTTGAGGCACTGATGGTACGTCGATGTGACTGCCTTCATCGAGTGCAGCCAGGGGGTTCCGAGAATGATGTTGTAGATCGGGGTGGTATCAAAGACCACGAACTTGACCACTTTCGTCACCCGACCTACGTAGACCGGCAATTCGATGGTGCCGATTCCGTTGACGGTCTCCCCGGCGAAGCCGGTTAGCGGGATGGAGTGCGGTTTGATCGCGGCTCCGTTCAGGTTCATCCTAGTGAGGGTGTCCTTGAAGATGAGATCGACCGAGCTGCCCGTATCGACGAGGACTCGGTTGACGTTGCAATCGGCTACGCGGACTTGTACGACGAGGGGGTCGTTGTGAGGCTGGTGGACCCCGGCCGCGTCGGCCTCGGTGAAACATATCCCCCTCTTGCTCGTGTCCTGAGCGTCGATCTCCGACCAGGAGTGCCACTTCAGGGAGGCGTCGGTCTTCCTCTCATGACGCTTGATGGACCGCACCGAGTCATTGCACGAGAGGAGGCCTCCCATGATCATCCCTATCAGAGTCCGGGCCGGGGGAGGCGATCTGCCCGTTTCCCGGTCTCGCGAGGGGGATCGTCGCCGACGATCGTCGTTTTGGGCGCGGATGTAAGGCCTAGCTCGGATGTCCTCGCGACCTCGGTTATCGCGGGGCTGCACTCGATCGCCGTCCCGGGCATGCGGACCCAGCCGCTCTGGCACGCGGATTTCCCCCCGTTGAAATTGGTTCAACAGGACTTCCTGGAGTGCGCGACAGTGCGAGGTCGGGTGCCCCTTTCGCTGGTGAAAGTCGCAGAAGGCCGACCTGTCGTACTGCTCGTCAGGTCGGGACTCCCTATCGCTCGGCTCGTCGGGACGCCGATCCTGCTGATGGGGATCCCGTACATACTTGTTCCAAGGCAGCCCTGGCGGGGGGCTGGGGGGAAGGACGGGGTCACGCAGACGGAGGCCGGCGGGCGGTCCGTTGACGAGGAATGTGGCGGCCTGCTTTCCTTTGCTGCGCTGATACTCGTCATCGTAGTGTTGACGAGGCTCCTGGCATCTTTCTTGGGGCCGCTCCTTCGGGACCGGGGCCCTGTGCGAGGCGCTGTTTCTTGACTCAGCCGACTTCTCCTCCTCGAGCTCGACGAAAAGTCCAGCGCGGTGCAGGGCGTCTTCCAGCGAGCGCGGCCTGTTGAGCTTCATATCGTCCTTGAATGCCGAATCAGCCCGCAGGCCCTTTCTTAGAGCGGGGAGCGCCGACTCGTCCGTCACGTTGATTTGTGAGGCCGTGGCCTTGAAGCGCTCTATGAAGGACCTGAGCGACTCCTTCGCTCCCTGGTTCATCGCCCAGAGGTCCGCGCTGGATGCGGACTGCCTGATGTATATGGAGTAGTGCTCGAGGAAGGTGGTTGACAGATCTCTGAAGCTGTCTATGGAGTGTGCCTTCAGCCGAGAGAACCATGTGAGGGCCGGGCCGGTGAGGTTCTCGACGAAGAGCTGGCAGTGGGCGGCTTCGCGCTCGTCTGGAGAGAAGTGGGCGCGGCCCATGGCGATGGTGAACGCCGTGAGATACTGGGCCGGGTCGGTGGTGCCTGCGTATGGCTGGAGTTTGAGCTTCCCGAGGTGCTGGAGCGGGACGGAGGCGATCCGTTGGGTAAACGGCGTGTTTTGCGTCTCTCTGAGGACGCGATCTATTTCCGGGGCCGCACTGGTGGCCTGATGGATTTTGGAGGACATCACGCGGATTGTCTCCTTCATAGCCTCGAACTCGGCGTCCCTGGAGCGCTCCGAGCTGGATCGGAGATGGTGGGGATCGTCGCCCGGGTGGCTTCCTACAGCCGGGGCGAAACGTCCGCCCGGGCCTTCGGATCCTGACGGTGAGTCGCCGGGCCGGCTTATCCGGATTCGCGGGATTTCTTCCCGAGAGGCCGGCTCTCTGAGATGGAAGTCCGGGGAGTCGGTGTTGTCCGACCGGTCACGGGAGGCTCCTAGCGTGGCGAACCGTTGATCGGTAGCTCGCGTCAGCTCGTCTATTCTGGCGAGCAGGGTCTGCATTACGGCGGACAACGTGGGCTGGTCCTCCGATGCTCGGGGCGTGTTGTGGGCAGCTGAGCCGTCGGAAGGAGTGGGCGTCGGAGCCGGAGGCGGGGCCCTGAAGAACTGCTCTCGAGGAATTGGTTGGTTGGTAGTTGCTTGGACTGACGGCGGAGCGGCCGCTGTTGCTTGGGTCGTCGGCGGGGCCGTTGACTGGGCCTGGGCCGTTGTTTGGGCCGGGGTCTCCTGGTCTGACAACACTCTTGGAGGCGGAATTGCCATCGTCGATGCGGTTGCGGTTGTGGTTGAACTGCTCTTTGCGTATAGAAGAATCCCCGCCCTCCTTCTAGCGCCAATTGTTGATCCCGGGTTCACTAATGAAGATTAAGAGGTGATTAGGAGATGAGAGGCGAGATTTTCGTTAATTAGAGCATGTTAACCACAATCAAAAGCAGGTCAGATAATATTTTTGAGCAGGCCGGGGGCCGTGTTCTTTTTATTGACGGTAAGTGAAGTGAACAATTTAGAGTTACGAACTGGCTCCGAAGGACGTCCAGTTCGGCGTTCTAAATTGCTGTCTTGTTACAAAGAGAGAGAGAGAGAGGTCGGGTAACTTGTAGTAGGTGAGATACCAAAATTTCCGGTCCCCTTCATTAATGACATCGAGGGGTATTTATACTGGCAGTTGACTTCCTGCTCCACGTGGCGTCTTCGGCCTGTTTCGCGGGTAAGGTGGTCTAGGAGGCGTGTTCCGGCTTTTGAGGAGGGAAGTCATGATGAGCTCGGCGTGGCGTGTTGCAGAGCAGCGCACTGTTTTGCCAACTCTCCTCCACGTGTCCTTCCCTCTTTCGTCAGCTCTGCAGGGTTGGTGGGACGTCGAGTCGGAGCCGTATTCCTACGCGGGTAGGGTACTGTTCTACCAGCTCCCACATGCCTTCTGCTCTTCTGACACTCCTGCTTTGGTGAAGTGTCAGGCCGGACCCGAGGTGCGTCCTCGGGAGCTCGGGAGCTCGGGAGCTCGGGCGATACGAGCGCGGTGCCTTCAGGTCGGCGACCGAGCTGAAGAGAGACTTTTCCTTAGATGGGCCTAACTAATTGGGGGTGCTAGGCCCACCTCCAACACTCATGGTTATTCTCCCTTGACATAAACCCTACGTTGGACAGGATGGTTTCATGGGGTGTGGATGTGGAATGCACCTGCCTACTTTGTGGCTTCGCTGGTGAATTAAGAAATCATTTGTTCTTTGAGTGTTGTTTCTCTGCAAAAATTTGGTCTGTTTTGATGCTACGGTTGCTCATCCCGGTCCACCAAACCACTTGTGACCAAATTACCACGTGGTCACCAACCGCGAGTCCGTCAAATGACCGTTCTTTAGATTTTTTACAAGGCTGTCAGGCCTGTGTTTATGAGTCTAGAAGGAACGAAACCGCATGTTTCATTAAGGTAACACTCTCCCTCTGAATGTAATTCTGAAAAAAATTCAAGTGGTGGTCAAGAACAAGGCTTTGGCTTTGAAAAACTTGGGTATGGAATTGGGGCCACGTTTTCTGCGTATCTTGTTTACCGGATGGCTGATCTCATCCTCTGCCTTTCACGTTACTCTTTCACTTCTTTCTTTTCTCATGTTGTAATCAGTTGTTTTTGGCAAGTGTATTCCTCCTCTCCTTTCTGGTTTCTTTTATTTTCATGGTTGTTGGTTCGTGTTTGGTTCTTGTTTGATTCGTGTAAAACTCTTTAATTTAATGAAGGACCTTTAACAAAACAAAAACAAAAAAAATACATATTCTCTCGTATTGTTTGCATGTGAGCTCTTGCTATTAAGAAAGACATTCTTTCGCGCATGCAGTTAATTATTTGGTTGTTATGAAATGTTTTTGTGGCATTCTATTTGCATGCAAAACATAATAAAAATAAAAGTACGCAATCTGAGAAAGACGAATGAATGAAGACAGTAAAATAAAATACTTAATTCAGTTTATTAAGTCTTCTCGTATCAAAGAATCATGTTTTATTAGTTTTCTAAATTTTTCTTGGTTAAACTGCAAACATATATCTAAAATTAGTGCTACACTATATGTCTCGTTATTTCACAAATTTTACATGAACTTCACATTTTTGAGTAATCTTCATTTGCAGTTTATTCATCACTCCATATTAATTTATTTCATTTACCAAATTTTATTTTATTTTCTACAAAAAAGAAAAAAGAAAAAAGAAACATGAATACAGCAAGATCCAAAGAAACGGCAATAGTGTGGTCAAACCACTCTGGGAAAAAAAAATCAATGCAAATGTTTTCAAAATAGATAAAATAATCACATACATCTTCAGTCCATTTATATAAGTCCATCTTTATCCCTATTAGCTCTGCAAAACACTTGTGTCCATCTTTCTCTCTCTCTCTCTATCTGTCTCTCTTTAGAAAAATGAAGCTCTCTCTTCCTTTGATGTCAGCCATTGCCATATTGCTCATGCTCCTCCTTGCCACAGGTTCATGATTCATATCATCATGATACTTCTAAATAAAGACTCATGTCAATATGTATTCATCTACATAACATATTAATTTGTTGAGTAATGTATGACACATATGTTATTCGTCATTTCTTTCAGTTATATATATATATATATCGAAATTTCATCGAAAATCCATCGGAAATTTCCTACGGATTTATATCTTTGTTTTCTTGAATATATATTATCGTGTACATGATTATTTTGTGTCTCTAGGGATGGGTCCGTTCATGGTGGAGGCACGTACCTGTGAATCGAGTAGCCAGTTGTTCAATGGATATTTGCCACAATGAAGGTTTTACAGATGGTGACTGCCAAGGATTCCGCCGTCGCTGCATCTGCAACAGACCATGTTGATCGATGATCTATTATTTATATATAATGAACACGCTATAAACAAGAAACAAAATTAATCATCTTCTTTGTCAATTCAATCATTTTCTGATGTTTTCTTTTGATATCTTATCGTTTGTCTTTGAAATAACAATAGGGTATCTAAATCTTGAAAGCCCGAGCCCCGATGTTAAATAATACTCTCCATGTTTCACAAAAATCGTCATTTTGACATATTTCACACATATTACAAAAAAACCAAAAAAAAAAACCAAAAATCTGATGAGAGAGAAGGCGATTTTCTGGGCGATTTGGCGATTCATCTTCTGGAGAACGGTTTCTCCAAAATCTGATGTCGTGGTGTGGCGGTTAATCGACAGTTTCGCTCTGACATTCTCCATCTCCGTAGTGGACATTGTGCATCACTACGATGAAATCGCGGCGACAAACTGCCGCTTTACTTCTTCCTATAAATTCCAGTTCGGTTATCATTTCCTCCATAAACTCACCAAATCCTTCTTGGTTTTATACTGCTTTCGCTATCTTTTTTTCAGTTTCATTATGGCTGAAAATCTACGTAAGGCAATCCAAGATATCAACCTCGGTGCTAAAGATGTCCCAATCGCTCTCCCGGTGGATGTTTGTGCAGTGGCAGCACGTGCAAACCAATTTTCTCTAATGGGAAGACCCTTAATCCCTCGGAGACAAAATCTGAGAGCAATTGTGGCGACACTACCAAGGAATTGGGGCTTGAATGGAATCATATCAGGCCGCATTGTGGATCGTAAACAGTTCCAATTTGTTTTTCCATCAGAAGATCTTATGCAATCGGTGCTTAACAGGGGCCATTGGGCTTTCAATGATCGGATGATGGTCCTTGAAAGATGGATTCCGGAGATGGATGCCCTCGACTTGAATTCCATCACTTTCTGGGTGCATATCAGAGGCATACCTCTGCAATATCTTACCGCTCCGGTCATCAACCACATTGGAAGGAACATGGGTGAAGTTATTGATGTGGACTTCAACCCTGAAATGGCGGCTATGGTGGAATTTGTAAGAGTGAAGATCAAGTGGAACGTGGACTTCCCTCTCAAGTTTCAGAGGAATTTCCAATTTGCTACTAGCGTTAACACGTTGTTGAAGTTCCGTTATGAACGCTTATGGTTTTTTTTTGAAGATTGCGGAATGATGACTCATGATTCTGGAGAATGCCTTACGAATCAGGAGATCCGAAATGATGACAATGGTGATGACGCTGGTAATGGGGAGGAAGGACAAGATGATGATGGGGAAAATCACCAGCTCCAGGAACAGCCATATGAAGATGCAATCCACCAGGAGGACGTACCAAACCCTGATCAGAATGTTAATAACGAAGAGATGGAAGTCCAGGCAGATGAGGATCCAACGTCTAAGGAGGATGTCCTCGGAACCTTTGAAGATTATGAGTTACCAATGGTGAAAAAATATGGACCAAAGGAGGTCCTGCGAAGACGTAAGTTTGTGGAAAACTTACTTAATGACTGATTGGCTGAATACCAGGATGCTCAAGCAACAGTGAATACTCCATTGAACACTTCATCAATGGAGAACAATGCTGGGGAAGATAAGCGTTGGGGACCGGACTTGAACTTGAGGCAATATAGAAGCTTTCTTGGCAATGATACGGGATCATACTCATATATTGGATCTGCTACAGAGAAAGGATATGGTTCAGGTAAAAGAACTATAAATTTTGTGGTTTGTGTGGATGGTATGATTGAGGAAAATGCAGGTCAAATGAATAAGAAAGTTTGTGTGGAAAAGAGTATGGTGGATAAGCACATCCAGGGAATAGCAAAGATGCAGTTTGCTGAGAATGGATTACTGAAACTTCAATCTGATTATGACAACAATGAACCAGAGTTTGATACAACAACTTCACAATTCGGAGGCGCGGTGGGCCCGAATCCACCACCAGTTCCATGAGAGCTCAGGTGTGGAACTGTCAGGGCATGGGACAGCGCCTCACAGTTCGACGGTTAAAGGAGATGCAAAGGTTGTATCTACCTGACCTGCTGTTCCTGGTGGAGAATAAACAAAAAGACAATTATGTGAGAGATATTGGGGTTATGCTGGGGTATTCGGATATGTGTATTGTTTCTCCTCGGGGTCTAAGTGGAGGTCTAGTTGTTTTCTGGAATAATTATGTTTCTGTTCAAGTAATTTCCTTCGATGCAAGACTTGTAGATCTTTATGTTGAATATAAATCCTTTAAGTTTTACTTGCTTGCATCTATGGAGATCCAATACCGAAGTTAAGACATCACCTATCGGAAAAACTACAAAGAATAGCTGTAACAAGAACAGGAGCATGGATGATGATGGGTGATTTTAATGAAATTGCAAATCAAGCAGAAAAGAAAGGGGGAAGAATAAGATCAAATAAAAGTTTCACTGATTTTCGAATGATGATGAATGTGTGTGATATGAAAGATCTGAAACACAAAGGGAACCAATTTAGTTGGGTTGGAAAGCGAAGAACTGAGGTTATTGAATGCTGTTTAGATCGTGTATTAGTTAATACACAATGGCGAACTTTCTTTCCAGCCTCTGAAACGGAGTACTTGGAGTTAGCAGAATCGGACCATATACCGATGTTGGTTACGATCGAGTATACAGAAAAAATCTGAAAAGGACAATTCAGATATGATAAGAGGCTTTTTTATCTTGAAGATTTTGCAGAAACGGTACGAAATGATTGGGGATCACGATGGTCTGCACAAGAATCACTTATAATGAAACTCAAACAAAGCAGGACGACTATGGCACAATGGAGAAGAAGAAATAAAACAAACTATGCGGAACAAATCCAATGTATCAGAACACAGTTGGAAGAGGCTCTACGAACTCCTAATGTCACGGCTGAAACAATACACAAAATGAGAAAGGAATTAAATCAAGCTTATCGAGATGAGGAGGATTTTTGGAAAACAAAAAGCAGAAATCATTGGCTAGACAAAGGGGATCGAAACACAAAATTCTACCATGGTGTGACAAAAGCTCGAAAAGCCAGAAATAATATCAAGACAATTGAAGATGATCACGGCATCAGTCATTGCAAGGAAGAAGCAATAGCTTTGGTAGCACAAGAATATTTTCAAACAATGTTTGCATCTTCAAATCCAGGGCTCCTCGAAGATAATTTCCAAAATCTCCAAAGAAAGGTAACACATGAAATGAATTCTATGTTACTCAGACCAGTGACAGATGAAGAAATAAGAACATCAGTTTTCACAATTGGAACTGATAAGGCACCTGGTTATGATGGTTTCACTGCAGCCTACTACAAACAATTTTGGAAGGAGATAGGTCATGATCTGTGTATAATGGTACGAAAATTCTATGAATCAGGAGAGATGGAGCAAGGCATAAACCATACTAATATCTGCTTAATTCCTAAAACGAAGGATTCAAAGAAGATGAGGGAGTTTCGACCGATAAGTCTGTGCACAATTAATTATAAAATCATATCAAAGATCCTTACTTACAGATTAAAGGGGTGCTTAAACACAATAATTTCTCAATCACAGGCTGCTTTCGTACCTGAGAGAAACATCAGTGACAATGTGTTGGTTGCCCATGAACTTCTTCATGGTTTAAAAGCAAAGAAGGACATGATGAAGCTTACATTGCAATTAAAACAGAAATTAGCAAGGCATATGATAGAGTGGAATGGTCTTTTTTGGAACAAGTCATGAGAAAGATGAAATTTGCAGAGCAATGGATACGTTGGATTATGAGCTGTGTTACAACAATTACTTTCTCGGTGATGATAAATGGCTCATCGTATGGAGAAATACAACCGACAAGAGGAATACGACAAGGTGATCCTCTTTCACCATATCTTTTCCTATTATGCGCAGAAGTACTAAGCCAGATGTTAGATGCAGCGGAACTGAATCGTAATTTCCAAGGGATGAAATTGGCTAGATACTGCCCAACGATAACGCACTTGCTCTTCGCAGACGACTCATTATTTTTTTGCCGAGCAACTAAATCAGACTGTGAAGCAGTCGCTATGATTTTGAAAACTTACGAAATTATGTCTGGTCAAAGAGTCAATTATGACAAGTCTTCGATCATTTTTGGACTACGAATAGAAGAAACTCGTCAGCAAATGATACATAAAATCTTTGATATTACTCAGGTTGGAGGGGAAGGAAAGTATCTGGGTTTACCAGAACAATTTGGCAGAAAGAAGACGGAAAGTTTTGAGATTGTTTTGCAGAGAATCAGAGATCAGATTGGTGGATGGTATAACCAATTCCTGTCACCAGCATGTAAAGTCGTGTTAATTAAATATGTTCTACAAGCTATGCCGGTTTATTCAATGAACTGCTTTCTCCTTCCGAAGACTATATGTGAATCTATTACTAGTAATCTAACAGAATTTTGGTGGGGACATGATAATGGAAAACGGAAAATCCCATGGGTGGCATGGAAAAGAATGTCTATACCGAAAAATGAAAGAGGCTTAGGTTTTCAAGATCTACAACATTTTAACAAGGCTCTCTTAGCTAAACAGGCTTGGTGTATCCTTAAGAATCCCAATTCTCTTCTTGCTCGCTTATAAAGGGTCGATACTATAACACGTCGATATTCTTACAATCGACGTGTAATCGACAATGTACATCGTATGGATGGAAATTCATTCACGCAGGAATGGAATTATTGAAGCAAGGTTTGCGGGTTCAAATTGGAAACGGTAAGTCAATTAATATTTGGAGAGATGCATGGATTCCTTTTTCCCCACCACGACCTGCTTATGGTAATTCAATAAACCAAGATCTATGTGTTGCTGATTTGTGGAAATATGGAAATAGAGAATGGGATGAAGAAAAGTTAAGAATGTTTCTCACGGTGGCAGACGTTTCATTGGTACATAGAATGTTTCTTTCTCAAAACGCACAGGACGATCAATATATATGGCCATATACGAAGGATGGAGCCTATTCCGTAAGATCTGGCTATTGGTTCAGTACACATGAATCTATTGAAGTAGAGATTATCGAACCTCCGGATGGATCTTTGGAATTGAAGTTAAAGGTATGGAAACTTAATGTCATGCCAAAGATCCAAGTTTTCTTATGGAAAGTAATTACAGGTGCTATACCAACGGCAACGCGCCTGATTTCGAGGAATGTGGACATGTCGCCTATATGTCAACGTTGCTGTATTGATGATGAAACAATAAACCACGTTCTGTTTCAATGTCCACATGCCCAAGCTATTTGGCGATGTACAGGACTAAATCAATTCCAGAACCCATCGCCGGATTTAGAAGAAAATCTTCAACGAATGTTTTTAATTCATGAAACAAAGGAGCTCAATACAGATCAACAATTTCTACCTTTTTGGATTATATGGACAATCTGGAAAACCCAAAATGTTTTCATTTTTCAGAAACAGAATTCACAGCCAAATGACGATGAAAACAGAGGGATTAATGGTGCTATGGAATGGGCATCGGTGGTTTTACATGATAATAAGGAGAGCAGCCCGACATGCTCTATGCAACGAAATAGCCAATGGGAACCGCCTGAGGAAGGATGGCTGAAATGCAACTTTGAGAGTAGCTATATACAAAACAACTCAACCATTGGAGTAGGCTGGATATTGAGAGATCACAATGGGAATTTCAGAAAAGCAGGATACGCAAAGCTAAATCAGGTTTCATCATCTCTTCAAGCAGAGACAATAGGATTCCTTCATGTTTTCCAAACAATATGGGTGCAAGGCTGGAGAAACGTATGGTTTGAAGGTGATAATATGGAATTGACGAATTTGATCAACACAGGAACATCAAGCACAGAAATTAACAACATCCTTTTCGACATTCGACAATGGATAATGAAGTTGCCGCTGTGTTCATTAAGCCATACTAATCGAGAACGAAAAAGGCATACTAATCGAGAACGAAACAAAGCAGCTGATAAATTGGCAAAAAATGTGTATGAATCTGATGTTTCTTTTTCGATTTTTGATTCACCACCTGTTTGGTTGATAAACTATTTGTATTATCCGTTTACTATTTAATAAATTTAGATGTTAAAAAAAAAAAAAATTTTAAAAAAAATTACATATTACCCCTTTTTAATACACTTAACAATTTTTTCTCTCTAATTAATACACAATAAGATTTAAATTATAATTTTATTCATAATTATACATTGAAAACATAAAACGACACTTTTTATAAAACAAAAATAAAATCTTAAAACAATATTTTTTGTGAAACAAATGGAGTAATACATTCTAGTAAGTGATTGACTATATGTATGGACGACTCAACTTAAAATCAACCAACAACAAATAGATTGGCTAAAATCTTTTGTATATTAATTTAAGATCATCTCATTCACGATGTAGAAATTTTTAACAACCTCCCGAGATAATAGCTCTTTCACATATACACGATATATACTAAGTTAATATCGAATGCGTGATTTTTAGTAGGCTATGCAAATTTACCGAACCAAACCTAACTTAACTTTTGCTAATTCAGTTTGGTCTCGGTTTAAGCTTAAAAACTGATCGATAACATTTTCAAAAAAATAATCTGTAATCGGTTTGGTTTGGTTTCGTAAGAATGAACGATCGGTTTACCAAAATTCTTTTAATTTTCCATAATTTTTCTAATTTTGCCAAAATTCTTATCATTTTTGGTTTAAACCGAACCAAATAACTTTTCAAACTCGGGATGGACAGTGTGGTGGACCTTCCAGGAGAAATTCACTTTGTAGCACCTCAGTGCGTTTTTATCGAGGCTGACCGGATCAGCCGATAAAGTATATCAAAAAAAAGTTAGACTTTTTAAAATATACCAAAGTTGAATGAAATGTCCAAAATATATTAAAATGTACCGAAATTATCGAAAGTTTGAAGATTTGGCTAAAAAAAACCGAACTGGATTTTGTTTTAAGTTTCATTTTGGCACTAATAACTTTAACATAAACCTAACCAAATTTTCCAGATTACCGAACCGAACTGTTATTTCGGTTTAGTTCGCAAAATTTTCCTCCAAACTGAACAAACCAAAGTTCTGAATTCCAAACCGTTCCGAACCGAAGTCACCTATTGCCAATGCATAATTTTAAGTAGGTTGAATCTTGTATCTTTTTGTACGCATGGTATAAATTTGAAGAAAAGAAAAAAATTAGATAGTTGAAAGGGTGTTCTCCTCCATTTAATCATTCAATTCGTTGTTGTTTCTCTTTCTAGGAGTGTTTAATTATTAAGATTTTCTTATGTTATCCGTTTACTTTTGCATTCTAACTTGTTTTAGCTCATCTTAATTTTTTGGAGATATTTTTATATTCTGCCGGTTATTGACTTTGGAGAATATGTTTATTCCACTAGCTTTTGTTTTCGGAGAAGTTTTTTATTTCGGTCGTTGTGTAAGCATGATGGTGGAATATGAATAAAATCTTTTAGATGGAAAAAAAAAAGTTGAAAGGGCCCTACTTGAAAAAGTCGTTTTTATAATTTTACCTATGTTTTTACTTTTTACAGCTAAATATTAGGAAAACAGCCGGTGAAAATCGTTGGAATGAAGGAAATCAAATGGTTTATTTTTTTTTTAATAATAAGAACGCGTGTTCCTCCTTCGCAAGTTTCCTCCTTTTAACACACTTTGTGTATTATCCAGAAACGAGCGCCATTCTCATATGTTATTTTTGTTGAGAAAATTTTTTTCCATGCCATTAAAGATGTGTAATGCCAATTGTAACTTCAATGATATTTGTAAAAAAGAAAACGCAAAAAAATAAAAAAAACATAACCCGCGACTCCGACTCGTCCCGAGGCCGTTCTTCCGTTCCTCACCTTCCCTCCTCCTCCCGAGACGCCATTGTTGCTCAAACCGAGCTCCTTCAACCACGTCCTCCATCACCTCCGGCGAGTTCTTCGTTCTCGTTGGCCTCGGTTTGTTCTCCTTTTTTTATCGGGTTTGGTGAGTTCTTGGATAGGGGATTTGGAGATTTGTTAGATTTAGGGATTTGAAAAGGAATTTGGTTGTTTTGGTAGCACATTTGGTTTGTAATCATGTTTAATGGTAAGAATAGCTATTTCCATAGGTTATTTATCGAATTTAGCTGTTGAATGGTGGTAAATCTAGAGGAAACCACGATTTAGAATCGATCCCAAATCTGGAAATCTGCAGACGTATGACAACTGGAACATATGGTATAACTGAGAGATAGTAGGACAACTGGTTCAAATGGTATATAACTGAGAGATATTAGGACAACTGGAACAAATGGAATAACTATGATAAATTGTGTAATTCGTAATTTGTGTTTTTTTATCTTGTTTCCAGGAGGCGATGAGGAAGAGGCACACAAACGTTCATTTTGACTATGGAGGGTACTATACAGAAGAGCATGAATGGGTTTCAATAAATTATGTATACGCTATATCGTTTAAGACCGCATCTATGGAAGAGATAACTTATTCGATGTTAGTAGAGAAAATATGCAGAAAGATTGCGTTAAATGAAACCCTGAGGAAGCTGAAATTGAGTTATAACGTCTCTAATGCTGCGAGAGAGTCATATATTGTAGATGATGAGGACGTTTTTGTTTATTTGACGACATCGGATGAAAAGGGACTTCGACATGTTATGCATGTGGAGTTGTCGAATGATGATTTGGAAAAAAGTCAGTGGGTCGATCAAATTTCAAAAGCGGGGCGAGGAAGTTCATTTGGTAAGAATTATGGGGAGCCGGCTTCAAATGGGAGAGTTGATGATGCAGATAATGGTGGAATCCTTACTATTTGCAGAGCTGGCGAAATATCAGAACAAAATAGCGAGAATATCAATGAAGAGCCGATGAATGATGGTAATGAAGGTTGTGAGAATGATTCACGTAACGATTTTGAGGCTGTGGATAGCCCAGTGGATAACCATGTGGATGACGGTTTCGATGGTAGGCATGAATATGTTGAGCTGCCACCTCCTGTACAAGATAGTCAGTATGTTGAAGAATGGGAAGATGGTACGGGTCTTGAAAAGGGTCAAAAATTTTGTTCAAAGGAGGCAGTGCAAGAACTGGTTCATAGAGCTGCAAATTTGAACTGTTTTGGGATTCGTACGGTTAAGTCGGATACGGAGCGACTTATGCTACGATGTGGTCAAGCTGCACAAGGTTGCAAATGGTATTTACGAGCTGCGAGAATTCAGAAATCAGAATTTTTCAGTGTCAGAATACATAGAAAGATGCATAGTTGCTCTCGGGCTGTTGCGAGCACAAGCAGTTGTAAACAGAAAGGCACATCAGGAATGGTAGCAGCTCTTTTGCATGAAGACTATCCAGGTCTATTAGACACCCCGAGTCCTAAAAATCTCATGAGTATTGTTCAAGGAAGACTCAGTTTGCATTTGTCTTACGCTACGGCCTGGAGAGGAAAAAAACAACATGTAAGTGATGTGCGAGGGAGTCCTGAAAAAAGCTACAAGATGTTGTATTCCTATCTGTACATGTTAGAGAAGGTGAATCCTGGATCAGTAACAGCTGTGGAATTGGATGCAGAGAAAAGGTTCAAGTACCTATTCATTGCTTTGGGAGCTAGCATTGAAGGGTTTAGGGCTATGAGAAAAGTGATAGTTGTAGATGCAACTTTTCTTAAGTCTGTATATGGTGGTATGTTGGTTTTCGCAACAGCTCAGGATCCCAATCATCACCATTACCCCCATTGCGTTTAGTGTAATTGATAGTGAGAAAGATGTTAGCTGGACCTGGTTTTTCAAAATGCTGAAAACAGTTATACCAGATGTTCCTGGAATGGTTTTTATAAGCGACAGACATGCAAGCATCATCAAGGCAGTCTTTGCGGTGTACCCGAGCGCACATCATGGACATTGTATCTGGCATTTGTCTCAAAACGTGAGAGGAAAGGTGAAGAAACAACACAAGGATCATGTCGCGATGAAATTCAGGGATTGTGCTCATATTTATACGGAGAGTTATTTCAACCGAGAGTATGCTGATTTTAGGAGTAGGTATCCTAAAGTCGCCGAATATCTCGATAAGAGCATAGAGCCGGATAAATGGGCAAGGTGCAAATTCCCAGGAGACAAGTACAACATAGACACCAGCAATTCCGCAGAGTCAATGAACAGTGTGTTTAGGGAAGCAAGGAAGTACTCTCTATTACCTATGATTGATGCGATTCTTGAAAAAATTTCTGAATGGTTTAACAAACATAAGAAAGAAGCTGGTGCTGCATGGGACCACAAGAGAGTGGTGCCTTTTGTGGAGAACGAGCTGCACACACGATGTGCAATTGCATCGAAATTAGTGGTGACTGAGCTAAACGGCTTCCAGCTTGAATACAACGTTATTGGACGCGATGGGAAGAGTTATTTGGTGGACCTGAAAATGAAAAGTTGTTCTTGCAGATGTTTTGATATAGACAAGTATCTGTGTGTCCACGCAATAGCCGCAACGAGAAACCTCATGAGGAAGGATGGGGGAACCGCGAATATCCAAATCTATGATCTCTGTTCTCAATATTACTTGATTGATACATGGGCGTTGGCATATTACAGAACGATTTATGTCGTACCGCATGACTCTAACTGGATGGTTCCTGCTGAAATAGAAGAATTGTTCGCCTTACCGCCGCAATACACCAAACGATCTGGAAGAAATCAGGAAACGCGGTTTCCATCTACCGGAGAAGGTAGCAGGAAGAGGAGAAACAAGTCTGTCCCTGGCATTAACTTGGAGAGGTGGTTGCAGCCCGAAAGTCCTGATGAGTAAACATATTTTCTTCTTTGTAATTCTCGAATTTAACTAAGAACATGTCTGTTACTAAGTACAACTAAGAACATGTATGTTGCTGTATTTCTCGGATCTTGACAACCAGGTTTAACTAAGTACTACTAAGAACATGTATGTTGTTATATGGCATCGGATTTGTACAACCAGGTATAACTAAGTACAAATAAGAACATGTTTGTTCAGCAGTTCTCGAATTTGTACAACCAGGTTAAACTAAGTATAGATAAGAACATGTTTGTACTCGGATTTGTATAACCGGGTTCAACTAGTACAACTACGAACAAAATAATTATACAATCATAATTATTAATATAATATCCAACTAATAATAAAAATGGTAAATTAAGTTGTAAAAGGATTCGTAATACCTTAAGAAACGATTTATAATCAATAAAAAACGAATTAAACATTTTCCTAATACATATGCTTGTTCTCACATCAAATACTCCTTATAGTATAAGGAATACTTTGTTAATACTCACCTCTTACGATGGAAAAGAGTTGAAAATTTTGATTTCGTGCAAATTGTCTTATGAAAACCTCCTAAATGGTACATAAATGTGGGAAGTCATGTGGACAACTACAACATAATCATTTATATTAAGGTCCAACTTAAAATACGTAAATATCGCCAAAAGCACAACTATGATGTTTGGTGAACAACTGTACATCTAGGGGAAAACTATGTACATTTTTCGGAACATCCCTCCATTTTTTTAGAAACTTCCCTCCTTCTTTTCCCCAATTGGTTCAATTTTTTTTTTAATCAATACACCGCCTTTTGGTCCTTTTTCTTTTTGTCGACATACGCTCACTCTCATTTTCCGATATTCTTCCTTTTAGAGTGAGAGAGGAGAGAGGAGAGAGGAGAGAGGAGGGCGAGCGATTTCTAGGGTTTGAGAAAAGGGGGAAAGTTCTGAAATTTCTCGATTTGGAAGGTGGAGTTCAACAACCGACAAAGGTAAGTTTATGGTATTTCGATTTTGCGAGTTCGAGTTCGATTTCTCGATTTTGCGAGTTCGAGTTCGATTCTCAAATTCGCGATTTCTGGGTAACTAATTCTGGTTTCGATTTCTGGGTATATGGGATTTCTGGGTATATGTTTACTGGTTTCGATTTCTGGGTATATGGGTATATGGGTATATGGGATTTCTGGGTATATGTTTATTGGTTTCAATTTCTGTATAACTATTTACAGTGATAGATTGTTGTTTTTGGATATATGATTGTTGTTTTTCCCGTTACAGTGACAATGCCAATAAGTGCAAGAGAGACTGATTCCTCAGAAGAAAGTTACGAGGATCTCTACGCAAGAGAGGACGCTAATTTCGGTATTCCTTCAAAGTGTTGGTGCGGTAAACAAGTGAGAGTCGACGTGGCTAAAACTCCGGGGGATGAAGGAAGAAGATACTACCATTGCACAACGAGTGGTGGTGGAGACCTTTGTTATGGTGGAGACCACCTTTTTCAGTGGTGGGATCATGCAATCCAAGAGCAATTTACAAGAGTAGAGCTCCGACTAGATGAGCAGAGAGCTTCGTCTCACAGTGCTTTCAAACTCCATTGTGAGATGCGTATGGCCGTTGCCCAAATGCGTCAAGAAATTGATGAGATCAAGGAAAGCTTAGCCAAGAAGGACCACGAGATCCATATGCTGAGGGAGAAACTTTCGGGGAGAAGGAATTGACTTTAGTTTATGCTAATGTTTAAGTTAATGTTTATGTTTATGTTAATGTTTATGTGGCTTTATAAGACTTGAAAACCTTATGTTTTGAAAACCTTATGTTTATGTTTATGTTTAAGTTGAACCTATATAAACCAGTTGTTCCAAAAAACTCAATTCAGTTGAACCTATATAAACCAGTTGTTCCGAAGGAACTTAAATAAGTTGAACCTATATAAACCAGTTGTTCCAAAAAACTCAATTCAGTTGAACATATATAAACCAGTTGTTCCGAAGGAACTTAAATAAGTTGAACCTATATAAACCAGTTGTTCCAAAAACTGAAATACATAAAAACGATAAGTAGTGTGTTTCCGCCAAAACAGTTCATAACCAAAGAACCAAACTACTACAAACCCCTACTTCTTCCCAGTCTTCTTCTCAGGCTTCTTCGCAGGCTTCTTCTCAGGCTCCTGCTCAGGCTCCTTCTCATCAACCCACGGTGGCCTTAGATAGTCAGACTCTCCCCTTCTTCCCTTCACTCCGGTTGGTATTGGAGTGACACTGGGATCCTTCGCCTTCCTCTTCTTATTGTCTTTCTTTCCTTTTCCTTTCTTCTCTTTATGAGCCTCTACCTCAGCTGCATAAAAAAAATAAACAAAGTTAAACACAACAAGAAAATCACCAAACCCAAAACCGCAAACCAAAAAAACTCACTTATATCCTCGATGATTGGTGGAGATGGGTCAGGGACTCCACTGAAAAGAACCACACCAGCTGCATATGGAGTCTCATAAGCTCCACACTCACTTGTCTCCTCGATGATTGGTCGAGTTGGCTGATAAGATGGAGTCACATAAGATCGACTCTCTCGATGTGTTAAGACAAAATTCTCAAGCTCTTTTAGTCTCCCATCCATCGCTTTCTCCAAGTCCATAGCCTTCTCTGTTATTTTCTCCGTGATCTTCTCAAACCCTTTCTCCATCGCTTTTTCCATCCATTTCTTCATCTTCCTCTCCAAGGCTTCTCCAGACTGTGCAGGTACATGCCCAGGTACCTGAGAAACTCTGTCAATGCCAACATCAACTCTCGCAGTCTCAGGGACTGCATCACTCCGCGAAGCCACGTCCAAATCAAAGAGATCTCTCCAAAATATTTTATTCTTCTCAACAGTTAGACGCTCTCTCCAACTTTCAACAATGGGATCGATGAAACCTATCCCATCATCATAGTCATCGTCTATGATCCGCTCCAACAGATCATTCTCCTATGAATCTGGTTCCAAGATGCTAGAGATTTTCTGTAAAGATTAATAATTCGAACATCAAATAAAACTCTAAAAGATTACAAATATTACTAACTAACTATGTTCACAAACTCTTACCTTGTTGAGACCGACCGCTTCATTGATGTCATCCAAAGGATGACCTTTCATTAAACTTTCTGAGAATTTACTTTTACAACACCTTGGACATTCCTGCTCTGCGGGTACAGATTCCCGAAATCTTCGTCCAAGATTTGGAATCGCCTCATATGCCATAATCTACACATATCGTTATATTATCTCAGTGTTAAAATCTTTAAACTAATATTTAAAATCATAAATTACTCTTAAATATTAACCTCGAGAGGAAGAACAAAGCCACCAAACGCCGCTTGCTATTTTGGTTTCACGACGCCTTTGAAGCTTTTCACAAAGCGTCGGATCTCTTTCATGGTTTCGTCGAATGTAAACCGACCCCAAGGAAATGTCTCACAAGCGTGGACATCATCAACAACACTCAGCAGCCACGAATCTATGTTACCATCAACCTTAGACTTGGCTTTCACTACCTTGCATAAGAAATACAAGATATTGAGCTTCAACCTGTCTCCCAATGTCTTCCTCACTACTGAGGTCTTCTTCTTCACTCCTTCGGTCTTCTTCTTAAGTTCCTCAAGCTTCTCCTCCACATCTTTGATTGTTACCTTCAGGTCCTTACCAAACATCCGCTCAGCAAACTCCAAATCCCCCAACGCCTTATAGTTGTCGGGGTAATCGTGGCAGTCCAATCCAATAAGGAGGGCGTGCTCTCTCAAAGAGTACCTGATAGGCACTCCGTTCACCACAAACCAGGCTTCTCTCTCCTTCTCCGTAGATGCTGTCCTAAGGAGAAGCATCCACATGCCTTGAAGCATGTGGTTTGCCTCCTTAGGCATGTGGAACAGATGCTTGAATTGAGAATGATTTCGAAACCATTCCAACTCTTCATCAAGACCATCCTCAATGTACTCCACTGTCGATTTCAGCTTACACCTACTTCCGACCTTGCAAGTCTTGGTGTACTCGCTTGGACCAAAAAACATCTTCTCCGGCGGCAGTGGTTGGCTCTCATCATCATCATCTTCATCAGCATCACTATCGTAGTCCTGCAAATAAAAAAAACACTTATTACTATCACTTATCCACAGTTGAACTCAGATGTTCCAGTTAGCCAGAGTTGTCCCTACATCACTGTTGAACTAAGATGTTCCAGTTAGCCATAGATGTCCCTACATCACAATTTCATACCTAAGATGTTCCAGTTAGCCAGAGTTGTCCCTACATCACAGTTTCGATGTTCCAGTTAGCCTAAGATGTTCCAGTTAGACACATTTGTCCCTACATCACAGTTTCAAACCTAAGATGTTCCAGTTAGCCAGAGATGTCCCTACATCACAATTTCAAACCTAAGATGTTCCAGTTACCTCTTTTTCCTCCACAACATTGTCTTCCCCTGCGATAGCAATGTTTTCTTCAACGTTTTCAGCAACGTTTTCTTCTACGTTTTCAGCAACGTTTTCTTCGTCGTCAGCAACTGTTTCTTCCCTTCCACCCACGTTTTCTTCCTCTACTCTCCTTCCATCCACGTTTTCTTCAACTAATTGCTCTTTAGTAACTTTTTCTTCTTCTCCTTCATTAATCGTCATTTTCGGATTGGTTTCATGACAATCCATTGCTTCTCCTTCTATAATTGCTTCTAGGTAATTCCTAAAACAACCAAAACTAGATATAAGTTAGACAACACATCCACATACTATTTGTGAATAATCCAAACTAATTCGAGAACAATTTCATATCAAAACCGAAAGGAGAGAAGTTATGCATAATGGCGCTCATCGAAAATCGAAAACTAAGGCATCGAAACTAGCTTTGATTCTGTTACCTATTGCGAAGTCTGAGAGGAAGAATATGAAGAATCGCGTGGGTCTGAGGGAGGGCTCGGGATTTTTGAGGGAGGGCTCGGGATTTTTGAGAGAGGGTTCGGGATTTTTGAGGGAGGGCTCGGGATTTCTTGCCAATCGACAAAATCTGGAAATCTGCAGACGAAATCGAAGACCAGAACGCTAGGGAACCGGAGTGGCTAAGCTCTTGTCGGATTTCGTGGCGGAAGGTCGGAATGAATCGATTAGAACTTTCCTCAGGGAAGACCGATGGTCTCGCGAGGAAGCATGGGAAAGTGGGAGGTTTTTTGGTTTTTTTTTTTTTCAAATTTAAATTAACTGAATTTGGGTTTGGTTTTGGGTCTGAATTGTTGGGTCTGGGTGGGTTTTTCATCGGATCCAAGTGGTTGGATCTGTAATTTTCTAATTTTGATTTGGAGTATTTGATTTTTCCTTCATTTTTGTTTTAAAATTAATTTTTTATTAAAAATACAAAAATAAAATGGTATATGGGAATAAATTTTCAGAAATAGTGGCTTCCAGCAATTGATCCTCCAGAAACAGTGTTGACGAAGAAGAAGAAGAGGTAGTAGAAGTAGAAGAAGAAGAGACATTCTGGATTTAGGGTTTTCTTTTCTGCTTCTTCTACTCCGGCTGCTATGGCTTCCGTGTTGCTACTTCTTCTGGTGTTCGTCTTTGATCTCATAGCTTTTGGTCTTGCTGTTGCTGCAGAGCAGCGAAGAACCACAGTCAGTTTCTCTCTCTCTCTCTCCCTATTGTAGTTCTTCTCTGGTTCAGTCATTATCTGTGATTTCTCCAACATTTCTCGTAAATTCGATTTGATTATTGCTATTCCGCTTCCGAGGTTTCTCGCAGTTTCATTTCGCTGGATCTTATCTGCTTAGGATTGCTTTAAGTTGGGTTCTTTGAAAATTTCGGGTTTTGTGAAATTCAAGTAGTTTCCTTGTGAGCTTCATAGAAAGCTGAAAACTTTAGGGGGCGGAAATGGAGAAGATTAGAGGCGTTTATACATGTTTTAATAACCAGAGAAAAGTAATTGACAGAGATGAAACCAATCGAAACCCGTTAGATATGATTTGTAAAAGAGTTGAGATTTGTCCTGTTTTGGGGTTCACTGTGTTGCTCCTCCTGATTTTGGGCTGTGTTGCTTTTGTTGACAGTGGCAAGTTGTTAATGAATCAAGAGATTCAAGCTACTGTGTGTATGAGAAGGATATCGCGACGGGTCTCGGGATCGGTTCGTTCTTGATCTTATTAGCGAGCCAGCTCTTCATTATGGTGGCGAGCCGATGTTTATGCTGTGGAAGAGCCTTGACACCAAGTGGGTCTAGATCCTGTGCAATTTTTCTCTTCATCACCACCTGGTAAAATGGTCTTCTCTCCTTGCAGAATCTGTGTGTTATTTACCATCTTAGATTGCTCCGTTTATCTCAGTATTCTTAGTCGGTATGCGAGTATAACGGAATTGGCTGAAGTCAGTATGCTCTAAGATTCTACTAGTCATGCATGTATGCAATTCAAACTAACTGTAAACTTCTCTATGCATATAGAAACTAGGATCAGGTCTATAATTGCGTATATGCTAGAATCGATGGAGAATTAGGCTTAAAAACTTTCGTTGAGGTCCAATACTACTCACTGAACTTTAAGATCGACGAACTAAAGCTTGCAATAGGTTTTATATCTAAGGTTGGTTGTTCAAGTGGCTTACAATGGCGCAGAAAATTTTGTTTTAACTTAAAGACGATATCTTCACGTAACACTTTGCTGCTATAAATTTTGTATACTTCAATGGATTAGGATGATTGTTGCAGGGTCTTCTTCTTCATAGCAGAAGTGTGTTTACTTGCGGGATCAGTGCGAAACGCTTACCATACAAAGTACCGTGTCTACTTTGGAAACACCGCTCCTTCTTGTCGATCATTAAGGAAAGGCGTGTTTGGGGCTGGAGCAGCATTCATAGTGCTCACAGGGATTGTCTCCGAGCTTTACTACGTGAGCCTTACAAGGGCCAAAGACTTTCAGGCTCCTAGAGATCCGGGCATTCGAATGAGTAGCTTGTAGAACTTACACACCCTCATAGTTGATTTAGAATTAGAAACATTTTTGGCCATTGTTGTTGTGGTCATATTGTATGACTTAGTGTGTTCTTGTTTGTATATGAGAAATAGATTTTAAGTACTAAGCTGTTGAAGTTCATGTCTCGGGTACTTCTTATTCTTGGACTTTCTATCTTGTGTGGTTAGAGACCAGTTAGCCTCTGGTCGCAAGAACTCGGGTCTGGTGTCTGCTAATAAGCCTGGTTAATTACCTTTTTACCACTGATTGTTGCGATAAATAACCTAAAAACCGAACTCTTCATGTGCACATCCACGCTGACTACAGATGCACAAGCAGCCTCAAACGCCACTTGAATCGGTGAGCAGTGCAGTTGCATTTGAAAATCAGACCTTGTGTGCTGCGTTTGCCAATTGCAAACATAAAAGACGGATTTACCCCTGAACTTTGCAATAAATAACTAAAACAAAACCAGACGATCTGATGTACACAAACTACACATTGCCTATTTGTATGGCTCCTCAGATTGGCAGATAGATCAGCAAATCTGTATGTTCACAAGACACAGACAGATTTGTCCTTTGTCTCTCTCTCTCTCTTTTGTGGAAATTTAATTTACATGTTTTTCTGTTAAATAACTGTAAAATGTAAAGAAGAAGAGTTACAAAAGATGCAAGCATCAGACATGAGTTTATGAATGATGCTTCCTTCTTCAATCCTAAGCTTCTTACTTTCTCTGTTCCAAAGATGAACAGCAAAGCTATGTTTACGTAAATGCGTAAGCCTCTTCCGCGACCAATTCACCTCGCTCTCGTTTGCGGGTGCTCTGTAAAATCCTCTGATTCTAGTCCAATCCACGGGATAAAACGCAGAAGGTGGAAGAACAGAGAATCCCAAATCCGAGGAAGAGGAAGAAATGTTGATTCTTCCGACGACTCTTGACACTAAGTAGGGACCGTTGTGACCCCATTTGTTACCGTTGAAGGTTCTTGAGAATTCGTCGATGAACCTTTTGAGCAAAGGATGGTTCTTGTCAAAGATGAGCACCGCGTTGTTGAGCCTGCTCCATTTTCTTGTAATGGAATCAACTGTTTGTGCTCCGATTACGTTGTGGAGATTGGTGAGAGATTTGAGGATTATAACATCTGTGTCTAAGTAGATTCCGCCGAATTTGTAGAGCAAGACTAATCTTAGAAGGTTAGAGAGGTTTTGCTCTAATGGAATCACTCCTGGACTGAACATTCCTTTCTTCAATCTTTCAAACCATTTCTCTGCCGATGTATCTTTGAAGATGTAAGCGAAATCAGGTTTAATTGGAAGCACTTTCAGCCCTTTATCTGTAAAGGGTTTCAAGATTAGGGTTCCTCTGTCACAGTCAAGTGAGTTTGAGATCAAGATTAAACAGCTATTTGGGTGAGATTTGAAGAGGCTCTCTATGGTGAATCGTTCTCGATCACCGAAAGATTCGATGGAAGAGATCCAAGTCATGAAGAACAGTGACTCGCATGAGGATTTGGACAAGAAAGACTTGATCCTCGTCTTGAATCTCTGTCTTGATTTGCCTTGTGGCCGCTGTGTTACCGCCGATGTTAACTCGATTCTTCTCTTTAATCTCCTCGTCCTTCTTTCTGTCCTCGTGGACGAAACGTTCTGCTTCTGTACGAACCCTAAAGCGGTTTCTTTCACTACAAGCAACAATGAAGAATCTGACTCAGATGATGATGTTGTTGTTGATGATGGCTGATGATGATGTTGATGTTGATGTTGATGAATCTGGTGATGACTAAGTGATATAGTGGATTTGATTGGTGGGATTGGATCAAGATGAAGAGAGAAGACATAGAAGCTGTTGTAGATTAAGAGAAGCATGAGAAGAAGACCTAGAAGAGACATGGGAAGACAACAAACGAAGGAGACGACCAATCTTTTCAAGCTCTGTAAGAACATAGCTTGTTCTGTTCTTCTGCTCTGTTCCATATTTTGATTTTCTTCAAAAAAATTTGCAAAAGACAGAGACTTGTTCTGTAAGAGATTTTTGTTTTTTTAGGACAAAATGGTGTGTATTATGTGATGATAATTGTTTTGTTGAGTAAGAAAATAAACAAATAACTTTCTGGCATACGGATATAATGTAATGTATGTAAAATATCAATTAAAAATTGGCGAAAGAGAAAGATTACCAATACAAAATATAAGTATATTATAATAAGTGCAATGAATTACTAAACTATCATCTAAAGAGCGTGGTTAGAAATTAGTTTTGACTTATCAAATTTTTTATAATTAATGAAAATGTATATGTTAGGTTGTAGATAGTTTATTTAGCAAAAGTAGAGATTTCAATTAGAACCAAATTTCGATAGTTACTGGTTTGATTATTGATAGTTTGTTTAAGGTAACCAAAATTTTATAAATGTTGTTTGATAGTTTCTAATGACACATGCGAGATAGTGGTCACGACTTTAATCGGTTGCTTGTGCAATTTGGTGTTTCTTAATTTTTGTTGACAGCGGTTTCTTGTGCAATTGAAACACTAATTATTGACTGACCATATGAAATAATATATGGTTGTTAGAATGTATATTTTCTAGTGTGATTAACATATTTATTCGTATAAAGTATATGGCCATCATAATGATTGAGATTTTTCGGATTTAATAATAAGTCAACACTTTTGTTTGATCTGTGTGTATGAGTAATTGTTTTAATAGTATGCAGTTCCCATGAGTATATAAATATTAGTACAAAATATTGGTTTGAACATCCAAAATGAGATTAGCTGAAAGATACCAAAAGATAAATAGTTTTCGATTATATCTTAAAGGATTAAGAAATGAGAGTTGCTTTGAGGGAGTATTACTTATGAGAATTTTCATTGTAACCTTGAGAGTTATCTAATTTTTCATTAAATAAATCTTCTAATTTTTTTTTAATTTGTTTCAAAAGTCAGATTTACCGATTTTTGTTTTTTCTAAAACTCTTCTCTATTGGTTTGGATCCATGTTCAAAAAAATTGGCCGTCTAATCGTCTATGCGGCGGCAAACCGTGCTGATTTATGGGTAATTGGTTCAATAAATCGGGTGTCCGATTAATCTATGCTTAGACAGATTAATCTCCGTCTAGGCCAATTAATTTCCGCTTACATAGCCGCCTAACCCATTTTTTTAATTTAAAATAATCTAATTGGTTCTAAAATTTGATAAATCCAATTTATGTTCATATTTTTAATGAATATCATAATGTATTGGATCTAAAAAATTTGTATGTGTTTTGTCCAATCTTAAACACAATATTATATTGAAACTATAAATTACAATGGATTAACATATTAAAAAAACATTAAAAAGATCAAAAACTAATTCCCGATTAATCTCTAATTTTTTCGTTAGACGCTAGACCAAACTCCACCGTCCGAATAGCGTCTAACAAAATTTTGAACATTGGTTTAGATTACCAAGCAGGGTCTACTCCGTTAATTCAATTGTAAGGTTGACAAAAATAGAAAGGGTTTTTATGAAAAAAAAAAAAACAATAAATTGATCTAATTCAAGACTGGCATAAGACTCGATTTCTAATCTCATGCAGCCATACACTAATCAGGAAAGTTGACATAAACAATGAGTACAAAAATATTTTAGAAAAAACAAAACACTGAGACTTGAAACATAATCCATAATCAAAGAAGACCTCTCCTCCTCTTGTAATCACTAACAGTTAACGTAAGGCCATGTCTCTTGCCATCATTCTCAGCAACTCTGCATCCCACTGTTGCTTCTGTCACTTGTTTCCTCGCCATGAACGCTTTCTGTACTCCTTGAGGTCCTCCATACTTCTGCAACGCCGTTAGCGATAATGGCAATTCGAAGTTATGAAGCAGATTGTGTTCTGCGCCTTGACCCATTGGAGCTCTTGTGTCTATTAGCTTCCCTGCGTCTGCAGCCGCTTCTAAAGCTGCTTCTGTCGCTTCTACACCGTTCTCTCCTACTCCAGCTGTTGCATCTGCTCCATTGGTCTCAACCGCTGCTGCAACCGCCGCTTCACTATCTCCTCCGTCTTTCCTTTTCCCGTTGTAGTAGTTCGATGATCGTGTCCATCTCCTTGAAAAAGGATCATATCCAGCTTCCCCGGCCTTGAGACTAGCGGTAATTGATTTTACCTCGGATGCGTTCTTGAAATTCTCGGCTCTGTTCTTCTTGTTCATCTCGGCGAGCTTGAGCGCTTTTTTATCTACCTCTTTCTTTTTCCGTGATGCCTCAAGCTGTTTGATTTTTGCTTTGATCCTCTCTACACCTGCTTCATCGTTTTTGCTCTGTGCAACTTCCAACTCTCTTCTAAGCCGATCTTTCTCGGCCGCAACATTCATTGGCCTGATCGAGGCAGATTTTTTCTCCTGCAACATCTGCTTGACGGTTTCCGCCGAGTAAACAAAACTGTTTATTCTTTTGATCGCTTCTTTCTTCTCTGATATATCTTGCTTTGTGGGCATGCGACCATTTGTTCGCTCCACCTCTCTGATCCATTGCCTATACTCTTCCTCCACCGGATGCCCATCTGAGATCATTGCCATTTGCCATCGAGCAGCCGAGCTTTCATGTCCCCAGATGACGTTAAGGTACTTGTGTGTAGTTTTGTTCTCTAGCTTGTATGTCTTGTCCGGATCGGTTGCATCTACATTCTTCACCATGCAGAGTCTATAGATTGGCCCACTCTTTGACCTTCCGATCCCGACCCTCACAAAGCACCCGACGATAAGCTCTTCAAAGAAAGGCTCCATTAGCCATTTGGCAAGCTTAGACCGCCTGATAGTAATTTCCTTAATATCCTCAAACGTAGGCACATCTGACCTGTCATCATCACTGTCGAGCATTCCTCCATTCGAGCCTTCATCGTCACTCTGAGACCTACTATCACTGTCACTTTGGCTGGAGTTGCTAAAATTGGAGGAAGCAAATGGTTTCCTCTTCATCGATGAGAAATCTCGGCTACCTGAACCACCTTTTGATGCATCTCTCAGTTTCCTGAGAGTGGCAGGCTCTTGCTGTTTCATACGCTTTGCCCTCAATTCGTTCAGAGCACCATCCTTTGCGGCCGCTCTGTCTGCAGATCTTGCAGACGAACGCACACCACGAGAGGCCGGAAGAGGCGTGATCTCCTTTTTAGAAACAGGAGTCTTCTCGTTTTCCCTCTTGGATCTAAGTTTCTCAGTGAAGTTCTTATCACCTTTCTTATCAGCACGTTCAGCCAGAATCATCTCTCTCTGAAATTCTGTCATTCCAGCAAGCTTATGCCTGTCTTCCTCGTTCTTGTAAAGGTCATCCCCAAAATCAGATTCCTCGCTGCTGTCAGCTTCGCGATCAGATGGGCCATCAGCGTAACCGCCGCCTGCATCCCGATCTTCTCTCTCTGCCTCCAATCTCTTCTTCAAAGGTACTTGAGACCCAGAAGGTTTCCTACTTGCAAAACCACGTTCTTCATCAGAATCATCCCTTGAATCACTACCGCCATCAGAGTAAGAACCCTCACGTCTCCTTCCTGGTGCATTCGTTCTCCCAGCAGCTTCCAAAAGCAAGTCATCTAAATCAACCATTGCTTCAGAGGAGGCTCAAGAGAGAGAGAGAGAGTGAGTTTCCTTTAACAACTTTAAATTGGTTTTGCACCTGAAAATCATTACAAGCCAAAGATTGATCATAGATTAGAAGTTGAATGAATAACAAAAAGGACTCATGAACCTATGGGTGTTGAATGAAATTACCAAGAATGAAACTTTGAAAAAAGGGTTAAAGAAAACTATTCCCCAATCATGCGACGATTAATAAAGCAAAGAAGGAGAGTAATGAATCGAATTTGAGACCCATACGAGAGATCTTGAATCAGGGGAACCTATCTGAGCTCTGAGCTCTGAGCTCAAATCAGAGCCGGAGAAGGATCGATCTCTCGTATATGTATCAAATTCGATTCGAATAGGTTTAAGTCCGGCCGTTACGCGGCGGAGAAAGGAGAAAAAGAGAGAGAGAAATAAGGTTTGAAGGGAACTCACTTGAGACGAAACGAAGAAATCGCCGGAAACTTGTTGCAGAGATCGACGGGTCAAAGAGGGGACGAGAAGAATTGAAAGTATGTCGATTAATCGACCAAGAGCGGATTAGCAACTACAGAACAAAAAGGAAAAATTAGGGACTCACAAGAAAAAATACAATTCTAATATTTATGACAAAACCTTCTGAATTATAATATTTCTATACGGGTCCTATCTTCTCCAATTTCGAATAGAAACCGACTTGAATCCGAACCGTGGATCCGAATGCCCTGAACATCAACTTAACATATACAAAATTCAATTTTTAAAAATCGAAAGAAATTAATTTGAAATAGCTTGAGTTTTTCTTTTGGCCTCTAACAATACTACTATTGGTAGCCAAGCTTCGACTACCGCAATTCACTGCATATGCATATGGAAGGAAGGAAAGAAACTCGCGGCGTCATGGCGAAGTTGGGAGACCATAAGTACGACGAGAGTTTCGAGTTTTAATTCGCCACAAAAAGCTAATCGCAATTTTCAAATTTTTTTTTCCAAAATTCATTTCTAAACTCAAAACAAAGAAGCAGAAGTTGTAAAAATGATTTTTTTTTTTAATAAATTTTATATTCAATTCAAAAAAAAAAAAGTGGTTTATGTTGGCTGAAACATTGGCAGATGATGTGTGGTTTATCTTGAGACCATTAATCCAAATTCCAAAACATCATAGGTGTGCCATCATAAGGTAGGTAAAAGTAATGGTGTGGCAGATCGAGTAACGAAAAATACTCTTTCTCTTATGAACTATGCTCCTAAGTTGTACTCTTTAGTGCCAAATTGGATAATCTCAACATGAATTGTAATATGTTTGGATATATGAGAATTTGAGGTTGAGCCAAAAAAAAAACAAAAAAGTTACTACTATTGGTAGTTTGACTAATTTCGGATATCACGTTAAGAGTGATTTGTCAACACAAGAAAGTAGAAAGATCAGATAAAGCTCTCACGAAGCATTCTATTTCCGTATATCTTCTTTGTTCCTTTTTTTTATATGAAAAAAGTACAGAAAAGTACAAAAGAATGGAGCGTGTGAATTATAAACCTAAGCCCAAACAGAGAAACAAAACCTCTAAAGAACTTAAAAAACTCTATATTTGTTGTAAGTGTCTCTACAAGTGTTGAAAACGTGAACATTGTGTGATCACTACGTATAAAGTGTTGAAGCAAACCCAAAGTTTTGCATAAGCTGTACACTGAAACGTCTTTTTTTATCTATGGTAATTTGCACGACTCGATAACTTCCATCACTGCTTTATGAGTCTCTGGAGGGATCATGTTCAGTGTTGTATGAAAAGCCTGAACCACAACATAGTAGGAACAAGCACACAGTCGCATCACAAGGTTTCAGTCTGCATACTTTTATCGATTTCTAAGGGAGCCTAGTAGTGAATTAGAAAGGGTTTTCGAGACACATACCACAAATCTATCCAACACAGGTACCAGAATTGCAAGGTTGCGTTTCGGGAGATAATCTCTGATTGCATTGCGAATACTTCTACTGCTAAGATATAAGAGATTATGTTACAGCTTTTCAAGAATTAGAATACCTAAAAAAGCAGAAAGGAAGGTATAAATAACCTTTCTGTGGATAGAAATGCGAGTAAAAGGGCAGAATATGCCTCCACGATCATCTTTTCCGCTTCCTTTTCGCTTTCTAAAACCGCTTCTTCATCGTCCTGAGACATGAGGAAAGGGCAGGTTTAAGACATTCTTTCATCTTCAGGCCATTCAAAATCCATAAGAATACGATGATTAGCTACTAACCAAAGTGAAAGTACTTGTTTCTTCTTTGGTATCTGCAGATCCTTGATTGGTGAGAAAGATTGAACATAACAGAGGAATCATGTCTTCTTCACTCTCTTGCAACCCTTCTGGATTAGTGATCGGAACACTAGCTGCCGCAAGCCTTGACCTAAAACGAAATAATAACTGGTTAGAGAAGATTTTTGAGACATTGGGTATACAAAAATATATCATGAAATCAAGAGTTTCTCCAATTTGAATAGAAGACAACCAAGTGACTATGTTTTCCTCTTCTAAGGATTTTGATGTCAATACTGACTATACACAATCTACGTTCACAGCAAAAGATGTAAATCGAGAAGAAAAGAGAGTTTGATACCTGTTTATTCCATCTTTCTCCACCAAGTTTACAAGTAATCCCAATATGGCAACAAGAAAATCTAATTCCTGGTCTGTGAGATGTTTATCTTTCTGGTAGCACGTCCCCGGCATTTCCATTTCACTGAAAAGTGGAGATCTCGTGAAGGAAGGAAAATGTCCTGCAATTAATTCAGCCATGCTCTCCAGTCCTCTGCAGGCAGCAACTTGCCGACAACCAACGGAATTATCATTTGTTAGGTTCATTAAAACCTGAAAATATGTTCATAGCATCAAAGAGTTAGCAAGGGACCACATAATATCCCAAAATATCATAAATTAGCATAGAAGGTGAGATTACATTCTGTTCCATTATTAATTTCATTCCCGCTGAGGGAATTTGCTATAAAAAAGCTATTGTTAAGAATACTGTACATTACCTTCACGGCTGTTAATAGGCAATCAGATAAAATACAGAGACATTCTTTATCAATGTCATATGTGGAAGATGGCTGCTCTGTTACATGGCAATCTCTATCACTTGATTCTTCCTGAGAATTTAACCTATGGTTGGATTCCTCTTGGCTCGAGAAGAGCTGATGTGAATGTTCATCTTTACTATCTGTGTAGCTTCCCTTCCTCTTTTGAGCTTTAGATTTCTTTTGCTTTCCTGATACTACTGCCCATTTGGAAGGTCCTGAATCTTCCAAATCAAATGAAAAAGGATCTGGACTATCCTCCAAGGATGCAAAGTTTTTATTTTTTTTACAACTGGGTTCTCTAACTTGACTAGTCCTTGCAGTGCATCTGGAAATGCCACTACCCAGTGAGGCTAATCTGCCTGCAAACGACCCAGTGTTGGAACCAGCTCTTGTCGATAGCTTGCATGAATCATTTATTGATGTTACACTTGATTGAGACCCCGACACTAGTGTAGCTGAGCAATCTAACAGGAACGCAGATTGATTTCTCTCGGATACATTCCCACTTCTCATCGAGCTCCAGCTAGTGGTAACAACCTCGTTAACTGCAGAAGATAGATGTGGTTGAACAGAGAGTAACATACAAAGCGACAAAGGGATAGAGAGAGCCCAACGTAACAAGAGGTGAAGACCCGTTTGAGACTATCAGAATGAAATACCTTTACAATCTGCTCCCAAAATAGACTCACGATTAACACCATTTGCGAAGTGAGGGTGAGGATGTTTTTTGTTCCTGCGAGCACGTAACTGAAGACCTGGTGTAATCAGTCCAACCAGCCATCAGAATAAGAGATAATAACTTGGGAGATAGTCATGGTAAAAATCCAAAACTAGGCATATTTTACCTGAAAGCATCTTGATGACACTTATCATGAGCTCTGTGAAAGACAGTCGGGATCCATGAGAACCCCTACTTTTATTAAATCCGAGCAAATGGTTCTGAAAGAAATAAAATTTACAGGTATTTTTTCAGATGCAGAGCTAATCAATACAAGCTATCGTGAAGATAGGAATCCAAACTATATCAAAGCTACCTGATTTTCTGTGCTGAGGAAGGTAGCATTCTCCATGATTTTCAAACACTTTAGAAGCAATATCAGACTCTGCTTATTCAGGTCATCATGTACAGAGAGTGTGTCATATGCCACCCAGCGCTGCATACAAAATCTGCATTAGATACAACTGCAAGCAACCATTGACAGCTTAAGTACAGAGTCTCTACCACCACTAAACCGTGTTACATCAACAAGTGATCCCTCTTTCGATATATTAGCAAAGGACAGCTAATAATTGTATTGAAACATATATGATCCTGAAAATACCCGAACAATTACAAAGCTAACAATTTACGACACTTTATACAAGTTATCAAAGTCCTAGTCAAGCAAACACAGGAGTTTTTATCTTATAAAAGAAACTCATGCTAATGATAAAGACAGGGATAACAAGATCCCCAAAACATACAGGTTCACACCTTCATTACGGCTTGACAATCCATAACAACGTCAAAGACTGCATCAAGTCCTCCAAGTTCTCGCAGTTTCTCCTTGAACGTTCCTCCAGTTTTTTGTACAGTACCAGAGGTATCTTGATGGGCAGAGAAAAAAAAAATACTTAGCAAGAAAAAAAAAAGAGATGAATTATATAAAAATGCTGCATGATCTGCTACCGCTGACACATTTCTTAACCTGAATCACAGCAAGTAAAACAAACCACAAGTCATTGTTTCCAACAAAAAAAAGGCAAGAAGTACCATCGAAAGAGATTTTGGACAAGCATGCCTTCTCCATTGCCAACAAAGCCACCCATTTCGTACTTAGCTCAGGCCTCATCTTTTCAGTTTTATAGCTATCAATCAATCTAAACTCCTTGCAACTAGCATGGATTTCATGAGCTCTGGACAGTATATCACAGGAGCTTGAACAATGCATATCGGCTGCATCACGTCCGGCATCAACATCCTTGATTATTGATAAGAGCCTAGAACCTATATTCCGCGGCTTCTGTTTAGTGCTGGCGGAAACCACAGGTTTCAACAGCTTTATCAAAAACTTGATTGAGTTGGGTGACTCCATAAAGTGATCATCTTGAACCTAGAATCATGAAAGTGAAACGGTAAACACGTGAGAAAATGCCAATGGAGCAAGCGAAAATAACACCACCAGTACATTTCATAATGCAAAGAATATGTGAGTCGCTTACATCAGCAGTTAGAACAAAGAAAATGGTAGCTGCAGCAAGATTGCTTGGTACGTCATCAAGGCTGAGACCCAAAATCGCTTCGATTATGGATTGTGAGATCCTGAGATAAGAATGTAAGGGGAATTTTTTGTGAGAGTCGTCATTAAGGACTTCTCATCTACTGAATCAAAACCAATCGATATCCAGTCATTTGACAGATTTAAAACATAAATCTTCCTACTTTACCATTCAAACTCACCAGAAACCAGAAATGTTCATTAGTTTCTACCTATTCATACCCTCCAGAATTCTAGAAGATCATTACAATCAAATCCATCCAAATAAGAGCTACAATGCACACATCTGGATTCAAAGTTGTAACAGAGAGAAATTGGAAGGGGAAAAAGGGCTTCGCCAGCAACAGCAAATTGTACCCAAGTGTGCCCTAATCCACACAATTGGAAAATACCCAAAACGCAGAAAGCTCGAAGAGATCTCTAACACGAAACCCAATTCAGAAAATTCCCCTAGAGGTCGATGTAGAACAAATTCTAGAAAGATAACAAATCGAAAATTGACCTACACGTACCCTTGAGCCCTCAAAGACCGTCGCTGATACTGAGATGCGCAAAACGAAAGAAGAGACGACAGTGAATTTCTTCTGATCCTCGTATGATGCCCATTCTTCAACCCATCAAGCGCGAAATTAACCTCGTCCTCGTTCTCCATCAATTCCCCAAACTCCTGCGCCTCCATCAAAGTCGAAGTCAAACCGAAGGCTCCACCACCGTTCCTGGGTCTCTTAGCCCTCCGTTCGCCGCCTCCATTCTGAGAGAAATCATCATCCAGGAAAGTGGATCTTGAAGAAGAATTCCAGAGAGAGGATGAGTCTTGACTGGAGAAAGGGAAGGAACCGGAGAAATCACGTGGCTCGATTTCGGGTGACTGAGACGAAGACGACGAAAGATATTCCGACTGCGATAAGGCGTCGTTTAAAGAGTCGGATAGTGTCCTCAACATCCCCGGTTTGCGGCGGCCGTACGTTCGCTCCATCATCGCCGAAAAGCTTCAAACTTTTCTCTCGTTTGGGCGATTTTTAAGGTGAGAATATCAACGGAAGGGTATTTTCGGTATAAACTAATAAAATTGTTAGTCTGAATTATAATATATAAAATAATAGTCAACAGTTCATATATTGACCGCATAGCGCAGTGGATTAGCGCGTCTGACTTCGGATCAGAAGGTCGTGGGTTCGACTCCCACTGTGGTCGTTTTTTGGTGTTTTTTTTTTGGCAATTTCTTCCCCAACCGGGTTAGGGTTTAAAGATAAGATGTGTGCCCAGTTTTATCTCGGTGTTTGTTTCTTCCACTTTTCTTTGTGAATTCTCTCTAGGGAAGGAGAAAGCAATCCAGAAACCATGGCTTCTACTTCTACTTCTCTCAAGAGACGAGAGCAACCAATGTCTCGAGATGGAGATCAGCTTATCATTACTCCTTTAGGCGCCGGAAGCGAAGTGGGTCGTTCTTGTGTTTACATGTCCTTTAGAGGCAAAACTGTTCTGGTCAGTCTCCGTCAATTTCTTCGTTTGTAAAGGTGTTTGATTTTGGTGTGAAGAATATGTCTTATTGTTGATTCGGTTTTTGTTTGTGCAGTTTGATTGTGGGATTCATCCTGCGTACTCGGGAATGGCTGCGTTGCCTTACTTTGATGAGATTGATCCTTCCACCGTTGATGTCCTCTTGATTACTCAGTATGTTTACTTCTTCTTGCTCTTTGGCTAATGATACCCACTAATTGATTCTTGTCCTGATTTTAATAGAATGATAAATTTGGGAGGCTTTCTAGAGCAAAATCTTCAAAATTTTGAGTTTCTTGATGCAAAAAACAAAGGCATGGTGTGTAGAGGAAACATGTCTTGGATTTGGAATCTATGATTTGTGTTGAAGCTTTTAGAAGGGTGGAGTTTGTTCTTTGTGTGTGTTTGTCTACAAGTTTGTTTTTTTTGTTCTATTTGGTGAGAGGTTTCTTAGTTTAAGATAACAAACTAACGGGTTGATGCTTTTCGTTGCAGTTTTCACGTGGATCATGCAGCATCCCTACCTTATTTTCTGGAGAAGGTTTGTTTCTCTTATGAATGCCTTTTTAACCATTAGTTGGAACTAACACAGGTTAAGTAATCTTTGATTAGACAACATTCAAAGGGCGAGTTTTCATGACACATGCCACAAAGGCTATCTACAAGTTGCTACTTACAGATTATGTGAAAGTTAGCAAAGTGTCAGTGGAAGACATGCTGTTCGATGAACAAGACATCAACAAATCCATGGATAAAATTGAGGTGTGTACTGCAATTCGCTTCTTATTACAACCTTGTTCTTGCTTTTTGTTTAGCTTATTATTTTGCATTGGAAATGATGTTTCTGTCATGTACGCATGATGTAAGAACAGGATATTTCTTTGCTCGTTTTCTCGATGTAGTTATTTCCTTCTTAAGAGAAGTTGAACTAAAGTAGTGTGCTTGAAGTTTACTATTTAGAATCCAACAAAGGATCAGACTAAGCGTCTGAATGTGTGGTGTGTGTAGTGGGTGCCTCTTTTAGGCTTCTTACAAGTCGAATTCATTGATAAAAATATATGATTTATGTTTAATTCCTCTCTAGGTAATTGATTTTCATCAAACGGTTGAAGTGAACGGCATAAAGTTCTGGTGCTACACGGCAGGTCATGTTTTGGGTGCAGCCATGTTTATGGTGGATATAGCTGGTGTCCGAGTCCTCTACACAGGCGACTATTCCCGTGAAGAAGACCGACATCTAAGAGCAGCTGAGCTTCCTCAATTCTCCCCTGACATATGCATCATTGAATCCACTTCCGGTGTCCAGCTTCATCAATCTCGTCACATCCGGGAGAAACGCTTCACTGATGCAATACATTCAACAGTTGCTCAGGGCGGGCGTGTCCTGATCCCCGCTTTTGCCCTCGGCCGTGCACAGGAACTTCTCTTGATTTTAGATGAGTATTGGGCGAACCACCCGGAGCTACACAATATCCCGATCTACTATGCATCACCGCTCGCCAAAAAGTGTATGGCTGTTTACCAAACCTACATTTTATCTATGAACGACAGAATCCGCAACCAGTTTGCAAATTCTAATCCGTTTGTGTTCAAGCACATTTCTCCATTAAACAGCATCGATGATTTCAGAGATGTTGGTCCATCTGTAGTTATGGCTAGTCCTGGAGGTCTTCAAAGCGGTTTCTCTAGGCAACTCTTTGACCTCTGGTGTTCAGAGAAGAAAAACGCTTGTATCATACCGGGGTATATGGTGGAAGGTACACTGGCGAAAACGATAATTAATGAACCGAAGGAGGTGACTCTTATGAACGGCCTTACTGCTCCTCTCAACATGCAAGTGCACTACATCTCGTTCTCTGCTCATGCAGACTATGCGCAGACGAGCACTTTCTTAAAAGAGCTCATGCCTCCAAACATCGTCCTTGTTCACGGTGAAGCTAACGAGATGATGAGGCTCAAACAGAAACTCTTTACGGAGTTTCCCGATGGAAACACAAAGATCATGAATCCGAAGAACTGTGAGTCCATTGAAATGTACTTCAATTCTGAGAAAATGGCGAAAACCATTGGGAGATTGGCGGAAAAGACACCTGATGCTGGCGATACAGTGAGCGGGATTCTGGTGAAGAAAGGTTTCACGTATCAGATAATGGCACCTGATGATCTCCATGTTTTCTCACAGCTATCAACAGCAACTGTTACTCAGCGGATCACTATCCCATTCTCAGGAGCTTTCGGAGTGATAACACATCGCCTCGAGAAGA
This sequence comes from Eutrema japonicum, assembly GCA_030161315.1. Classification (NCBI taxonomy): domain Eukaryota; kingdom Viridiplantae; phylum Streptophyta; class Magnoliopsida; order Brassicales; family Brassicaceae; genus Eutrema; species Eutrema japonicum. Next base: position 49,845,635 of record BSQW01000007.1, on the reverse strand, counting down.
TTTTCGAGAGCGTGGAATCATCAATAGATGAGGAATCCGGGCTTCCAGCACTGAAAGTACACGAAAGAGTAACGGTGAAACAAGAGTCAGAGAAGCACATCTCGCTTCAGTGGTCATCAGATCCGATTAGCGACATGGTTTCAGACTCCATTGTAGCTCTGGTTCTCAACATCAGCCGGATAGTTCCCAAGATCGTTGTGGAAGAAGAAGAGGCTGTGAAATCTGAGAAAGAGAACGAGAAGAAAGTTGAGAAAGTGATATACGCCCTTCTTGTTTCGCTCTTTGGGGATGTGAAACTAGGAGAGAACGGGAAACTGGTGATTAGTGTCGATGGCAATGTCGCTCAGCTCGATAAAGAGAATGGAGATGTAGAGAGTGAGCATGAAGGTCTTAAGGAAAGAGTAAGAGTAGCTTTTCAACGGATTCAAAGCGCTGTGAAACCAATCCCTCTCTCAGCGGATTAAAGCAGTAGTTGAGGTTTTTTAATCATCCTAGAGTTTTATCATCATCCTGTTTCCAAGTTTACTAATTACGATGATTAAGTCTAATGGATGTTGTTAAGAATGTGTTTTTATGAAACTTTGTTGCTTCTATAAGTGTACTGTGATGATGATTAGTCCAATGGATGTTATTACGAAGGTGTTCTTACTCATCAACATTTAATTTCAGTTTTATACGATTTTGATTTTCACGTTAGTAAATTATTTTTCTTGTTTTTTTCCGGCAAAAACATTCATTGATTTCATTTCAAAATTACAAAATCAGTATACAGAACGTTCGAAAAACCAATATATTCGTCATATAGTAAAAAAATACATTTAAAATATGAAATTTCGAAGATGCTTTGACAAGATTTTCTCGTTAATGAATTATTAAATTCGTTAATTATATGTAACATAAATAATTTTAAACGGGTATTTTATGGATTGGGAAATAATGCGAGTATGGGATGAGTAGTTTATAAAAAAAATGGATATATGATCCAATTTTTACCAAAAAATCGATATATGATTGTTGGGGTTAAAATTTCGATCCAAAAAATTGGGCCCAATAAATTTATGGTAAAAAGATTCCGTGAAGTGAAAGAAACCAGTCTGAGTCAAAGGAATAATCGAGATCACAGGCTTAGTTAAAGGTCCACCGGAGTGAAAGTCTACGGACAAAAGAGATTAAAGGCATGCTTGGTAAGAGCCGTTATTTTTGGTTTTGACTGTAGACTTTTGGCTATAAAAGCTGTAGCTATTACCTAAAAAAATGACAAAAGTCTGTTTGGTAATAAAAAAGTTGCAGATAACTTTTTTTTGTAAAGAATATAGTTTACACCGGATTTAAATTATTAAAAAAATATTTATATTGGCATAAGCAATCAGTACAAAAATTTGTTGACAAAAAATACAAAAAAATAGAAATAAATTACATGAAAAATTATTAAAAATAAATAAACTTCATCTATGTTTATTGCTTCAAATACTGGTTTAATAACCAAAAGCTTCATCAAGAAGTGGGACAAACTGATAAAAATTTATGATATTTCTCAAAGATTTTTATTATAAAAAATTAAAGAAATGGATCTCAAAAGAAAACAGAAAAAATAATAATTAATCAATTAAATTTAGTTAGAAATTACCTATATATAAATCTATGAGCTTTTAGTGTAGGCTTTTAGCTGTAGAAACTTATGCTGTTAAAATGTGGTTGATACTTTTAAACCTGTAAATTTTTTTTTTATTGAAATATAATATTTTTTCAATTTAGAAATCTTAAGTGAAACTTTGAAAAAAATAAAAAATGAATCTCAAAATAACAAGAAAAATGGATAATTCTTAATCAATTAAAATTTATTAGTGATAAATTATATATAAATCTATAAAGAGTTTTGAATAATTTTGGGGAAGAAGAAAAAGAAAGAAAAAGTAAATTTATATATTTCCTTTAGTTTTTAAAGAAAAGTCTCTCTCACGTAGCTTTTTCAAAACAAGACAAAAATGGTCAAGTTTGGCTGTAGAAACTTTAGATTTTTTTTTTAAAAAGTATGTTTGGCTAAAAAATAGCTTTGAGAACTGTTAAATATCTTAAAAATCATCAAAGCCTAACGCCAAGCAGCCCCAAAGTCTTTTGAATGATTTTGGGGGAAGAAGAAAGAGAAAACAAAATTAAATGTATTTACTTTTTTTAGTTTTTTGTGTAAAAGCTCATCTCATGTAGTTTTTAGAAATCATGACAAAAAAGAAAAAATCTTGCTTTTGAGACTTTAAAATTAATAAAGTAGTAAAAGTTTGTTTGACAAAAAAAAAGACTTTAAGCACTGTTAAATGCTTAAAAAGTCCCCAAAGTCTAACGCCAAGCAGGGCCTAAATGTTGAACCTTTAGTCAACCCCGACGAGACCAAAAACTTATTCAAACCGGTGAACTAAGGCTCTTGAACGTAACAACCGTATCTTCAAAGACCATTCATGGCGAATCAGACGGAGTAAACGGAGACGTTAAACACGATCTCGGAGTATAAAACAATGACAAGAACAAGGGCCAAAGGACCAAAATTCAACTATCTACACCACTTCTTACTATAACTTAACTCTAGATTCAAACATCTGTCTTTTCTTTGTTCTTGTTCTTGTAAATCGATCTTGAGAATCGAAATACTAAATCAGTTTATTCCGCAAAAACCTTGTCCAAATTGCTCTCAGATCTTGTATGTTCCCATCGAGTAACAAACTTACTATTTATTGCTCGATAGTCTCTCGATTTTTCTTTTCTTAAAGATAAACAATCTCTCTCTTTTATTTCTATTTACAAATTTTGACCGTTGTATTTTCAGCTACAACAATGATCCAATTTTTATCGGTGTGTAATAAAATTAGAGTGTGTTACATTCTATATCACATTATGAATGTGTATTTACACACTATAACACAATTTGACACTCTAACACATTCCCCACATATTTGCAATGTTTTTGTGATTTATGGACCATAATACCCTTGTCCCAACATAAAAGTGTCCACGCCCCTCCGTTCATTTGAACATCTACCACCCATGAGTTAAAAATGTAAAATTTGAGTAGAATAATTATTATCCCCCACGAGTTTTGTTTTGTAATTTTCTATATTGTGAAAGACAACAATTTCTTTGGTTAAAATGAATGATAATTCTTTTTTTTCATACATTTTAAAACCCATTTTCTATAGTTTAGGTGTCAAACGAAGAATCTAAAAAACAAAAAAAAATTAAAAAACAAAAGTTCTAGTCGTGCGGAGGAGAAAGAGACCACGTTGGATGATGAGTTATGTACGATGTAGTATGGACACATCGACTTGGACATGATAACGTGGATAGATTTTAGAGATCTATAAAACAAAAACGAAATATCACCAAAGATTAATCAGAAACTCAATTCAAATCCAATACTAGTCAAGATAAACAGACATGAGGCATGTTAAACATTTGTGGATAAATCACCTCCACAAAGACAAACAAAAACATACCTTCAAAGTGTTCGACGAAATACGTAAGAGAGATATGCATATCCATTCAGCAACGAACACATGTTCATATGCATTTTGGTGTTGATAAATAGAAAGAAAATTTCAATAATCTTAAAACACAACGATCATATGCATCTCGATTCATGAAAATACATAGAGTCCATTTTTATATCTTGTTCATACTAATGTATCCATACAAACATGTCCATATGACCAAAATTGCGGTAATAAAATCATATTATCCTGCATAACCGTTCGTAACATCTTATTTTGTTTAAATCAATAAATTTATCCATCTTATATTAAACATTTGTTTGATACTAATGTTCAATACTAAACGGACACACATGTCTTGTCCATGATAAATTTGTTTTTTTTACATATACACGAATAGTTGGTTTTCATATTGTGCCCATGATAATTTGTCCATGTAGACATGTCCATGCGTCCAAAACTGCGGTAATAGAAGAATTCAATCCTACATGACTTTCAATAGCATCTTATTTTTGTTCACATATCGGAGAATAAATGTGCAGATGAGAATGGACGGTCTGTATATAATTCATGAAAGTGTAAAAGAACAATTGATTAGGTATACAAAAGATACCACAATATTAGAATTCCATTATCCACATAAAAGTGTCAACATCCCTCCGTTCATCTTTGAATATCCACCACCCATTTGTCCATCTCTGAATGTCCAGCTCGAAAGAAAAAATTTACAATGGGGGGACAATTCTATCTTTTCACATCAAAATAAATAAGCAATGTGATATAGTGAAAAAATGTGTCTAGAAGGTAAATTTCTCATAAAATCATGATAATGTTGTGAAAAAAAGAGAGAGGAAATTGTTGTGTCTTATTCCATAAATAAAGAGAGGTATATATAGGTTTACATAGACTTGGAGAGCAAGCTGAATAAGGAGAATAAGGAAACCGAGAATATTCTAAACCTCCTAGAATATGTGCCTTATAATGGGCATCCATATAATTAATTCATAACACTCCCTCTTGGATGACCATTATACAAAAATGATCCTAATGCGTATAAGATAGTGCCTCATTAAAAACCTTATTAGGAAAACTCAATGGGAAAAACCATAGTTAAGGGAAAAAGAGTGCAACGCGCTATAACTTCCCCTCATGAGTACATCACTTGAAAGTTTTGAGACGGCGTGATCCAATATGTTGAACTAGTTTCTTGAAAGTAGCAATTGGAGACGTCTTAATCGCCAAAATCTTCACTTGAACGAATTTGTAGTAGAAGTATATCGTCATTCTTCTGCAATCAATGGATGTCACGGATGACCCATCTTGATCATTCTCTTTGCTTCTAATGATCTCATTAATCTTGGGAATGGTGATAGACTTTCATATTTACATTCCCTTAGGTGTCTATCATTTGCGTGTTCTTTGCTGCCTCGTTAAAACCTTGTCATGGAAAAACCCAGTGGGATAAAAACTATGATAAGGAAAAAGAGTACAACCACACACATCATCATATTTCTCCCCCTAGAAACATCTTCTTCAAGAGATGCATTCCAATCATATATATCATCTTTAGGGAATTGATATAAGTATAACCTTAGTTAATACACTCGTATGATTATCATAATTTCTCAGGTTATTGGACTTCTAATCCATAACATTTTTTCACATAGAAGATATTTTCTTCGTCTATTTGGACTTCATGCCAAATTTTATTTTACATACAATCTTCTAAACATTCATATTGTAGAAGCTATTCCTTGTTGTAAAAGGTATTGTTTTGACTTTCCTTCTTGTTATATGAAATGACATCTTTCAATCATGAAAGAGATCAATAAACTACTCAAATAGCCTTTTAAGTGTGGTACTTCAAGACCAATCACATTGTCACATGTGAGCATTCTTTATCTCAAATCATGCAATGATCTTTTGAGATAACATCTCTTTCCTTAGATTTACAATTTGGAAAACATAAAGACAATGTTATCTTTCTAAAATCGTTTTCTTCCAAATTTTAACTTCCGATAACTCTTCAAGAGTTTCGATTATGTTCAAATCAAGGATCACAATGATCCATAATCTTTTGATAATACACATGGGTATATCAATTATCTTATAATATCCGCTTTAAGAAAATACCTCATGAAACATATTCACTAGAATTTCCTGCTTCTAACAGTTTAAATTCTTTGAGACTAATCAAGTCTTTCTCTCATTATAAGACTCATAAGGGATCTGAAAATAGTTGCATCCACCACAAGAGAGTATATCTCTTCATATATTTTCATTCATCTTTCGCATAAAGATCCACTTATGTCTTACTAGGTTTACACTTTCAAATGTACGGACTACTGGTCCAAATACTTCTCTGCAAGAGATTTTAATTATGCCTCTACGGCTTTTTTCATGATTGGCCAATCATCACTTTATGTACATTTTTTCAATAAACCTTCTACTACCGCGGTTTATGATCCTCAAATTTCATCAACTGCTTTATTGCATGCAAAAGTATTATCGACGTCGATTTGCTTTTGGTTCCATTTTATTCCAGACATGACACAACTAGTTGAAATCTCTTATCATTACCAGGTACCTGGATTTTCTTCTTAGTCAAGTCTAATGTCTCTTATGGAGATCCTCCATAATTTTTTGATTCCTCGATCTTGCCATTTCATAATCTGCTCCATTTCTTTTCGAGGATTATAATCTTTGGAACCAATAGGTCTATCACGCTTCATGCGATCTCTAGACTCAATAACAGTTGATATTGTCCCCCCGGGACATCAATATTGGAGCGCAGCTGGTATATGTGACTTCGTCACTCAATCAGGATCAGGAAATGCTTCTGGCATCAAATTTGCTAACTCTGCAAATGAATTATCTTTTGAACTTCTAGTGCACATTCTTTATGAGGATCAAGGTAATTTCTTTCACTGATTTTCTTTTCCAGCTGTTTATTTCCTTCTCCCCCCTTAATTGTTGGATAGACTGACTCACTAAAATTACAATTTGTAAATCGAACCTTATCCCTTATTGATGGCTCAATACATTTACTCATCAAGGGAGGTTCATATCCAACAATTCTTAACCCCTTTTGAGGCCCCAACTTAGATCAATGTGGTGGAGCAACATTACATCCAAAAACGTTTTGTTGGAAAATATCTGGTTCCTGACCAAAAACCAATCGTGGGGAGAACTCAGAATTATTCGTTGGCATAATGCGAATCAATGCGGTTTCACTCTAATCAATTAACCAAATACTTTCGCAAAGATACATAGTGGGTGATCAGTCCAAAATATCTCCTTGTATACGTACCATAAAACTAATATATTCCAAATTTATTGGAGAGTGAAAGTCGTATTATCAACTTGATTTATGGACAACATATAAGAATCTTCTGGTTCTTTAATGAATGTTCACATAATTTTCTGATTCTTTTTCGCATTAATATTGAACCGGAATGACCAAACCGGTCAAGCCAAAACAGTGAGATTTTCAGTAAACTTTGTGTTTACTATTTTATCCATTACACTAATTTATTGTGTAGTACAATCTAGTAGAGAATGTAGGTAATTTCTCCAAAACACTTTTATTGCCTTAGGTAATACTCATGATGTGAAGATATTCAATATTTCATTCACTCATTGTCTCAACATGAGTAATCTTGAAATCTCCTGGATTTTCTTTATAAATAATTCATCAAATCTATTTTGAGTGTGAAATCTTCTGGATATTTCATTACGATGGATTGTGGGATTCTTCAATTCTCCCCCTCGAGATGATGACACTTCAGGTCCCTCCATCTCGAATTGAATCCCACTATATAACCAACAACATATCCAACTTGAGTCATGTATTTTATCTTAGATAACTTTTGAGACTTGGGAAAGTATAACATATCAATGATTGCGTTCCCATAGGCAAATTTATCTCTCTTCTGGAGCATTCAAAAATCTTTATACTACCTCATCTTGTACTCACACTAGCTTATTTTATCTTCACATGAGAAAATATCTCTTGTATGATACCATCTTTACTTTCTCTCTTCTAGTGAGAATCTGAGTTGTGAAAGAAACTCTTTGACATTGACTTAATCCATATACATATCCACGTTCACATCTACGACCACTTCTATAGCCATTTTCTCTGTCAATGTTATTAGTGTGGTTCTTTTCTTTCTTAGTATATGGTGTCACATTCGCTTCAGGGAATGGAGTATAACCAATTAGAAGTGTATCATGTATTTTCATCTTTAGCTCATTATTTTGCTCAGTCTCAATTAGACAATATATAAGTTCATAATACTTCTCAAATCTCAAATCCTCTTTTCATAGTAATGTGTCTTCAAGACAACATTACTGGTCTAAAATGTAAATTATGTCTTTTAGCTTCTTTGCATTAATGATATTATCTTCACATAATATCAATTTACAAATAATTCTGAATATAGCTGAGTAATGTCTACTTACAGACTTCAAGTCATGTAATCTTAGATTGATCAGTAATAACGAGCTTTAAGCAATATCACATTCTAGTGATCATATCTTTCTTTTAGATTACTCTAAATAACATGTGGATCTTCTATAGTCAAGTACTTGAACAAAAATAATCGAATAACATCGATTTGCTAAAACTTAGATTTTATAAAGTAATGCATCAATTATCCATTCAATAAAAAGGGAAATCGTACCTTCAATCAAGATGTGAGGATGAAGTTAGTGGATTATGTTCCCTGCTTTCGATCTTCCAGGATGTTATAGGCCAAAATTCATTCTCGAATCCAGTAAACAAGTTGTCTTTTTCTCTCTTAGGGATTTGATTGCTTCCCAAGCAATAAACGTTGTCTTTATCTCGATAACGGCTAGGCGATAACTTGGCATAACGGATTTGAGGCTTAGGATTTGGCAGATTGCACATGTTGTGGAGAACTTGTAATATCTCTCTTTGTACAACTTCTTTTGGGGCGATTCTGGGTTTTCCTAGTAAGATGACGTCCAGGGCTTTCTGTGGATAGTCGGATCGTCGTCTGATTCTTCCGGAGTCTCCGGTAACACGTCGTTGAAGGTGCCTGATCGGAATCACCGGCGGAGAGCTCGGCCAGGCTGCAGCGGCTTCACGGTTTCGGTCATAACTCCAGAACGGTGGACTCAATTGAGGCGCTACTGGCGTTTATGAAAAGCTGATTCAAAGATCTATCCGTGGGTGGTTGAATCGCCACGAGGATCCGGGTGGTTCGCCAGAAAATTACCCTGAAAAGTGGCAGATCAGAGAGCTTGGGCAGACTGCACCGGTTTCAGAAAAACGATGATCTCTCTGACCGTGGACTCAAATTAAGCGAGGTCGGTGGCGCTGGAAAGCTGACTCGAAGAGCTTTCCGTACATGTGTGACTCGTCGTGGTTCGTCGGAAAATTGCAGTGCAAAGAGACGGCTCGAATTTTAGGGTTAGCTCAAACGGCTAGGGTTTCGTGCTGATAACGTGTTGTGAATAAAAGAGAGAGGAAATTGTTGTGTCTTATTCCATGAATAAAGAGAGGTATATATAGGTTTACATAGACTTGGAGAGCAAGCTGAATAAGGAGAATAAGGAAATCGAGAATATTCTAAACCTCCTAGAATATGGGCCTTATAATGGGCATCCATATAATTAATTCATAACATATAACCCTTTATACATCCAAAATTTATAGATATCTTTTCTCGAGGTGGATAATGAATATGAATTCCAAATACATATATGTATGTGCTAGGCCTGGGCATTTTCGGTTCCGGTTCGGTTCCGGATAGGAATCATTCGGTTCCGGGTATTTCGGGTAGTGAGGTTTAGGATATATTCGGTTCCGAAATAATTTTGGTTCGGTTCTGGTTCGGTATCAGTTCGGTTCTGAGATTTCAGAACCGGAAAATACCCGAACTTTTTCGGTTCTGGGTATTTATTACCCGAAATGCCTAAAATATATCCTAAATGTTTAAAATATACCCAAAAATTCGAAAAAGTGTAAGGAAAATATATCTGAAATACCAAAAATATACCCGAAAACCCAAAATTATATCCGAAAACTAGAAAATATATCCGAAAAAAACTAAATAAAATGTACCCATAATACCTAAAATATACCCAAAAATCTGATATATATTTAATATTTTTGGATATATAATTATATTTTAGGTATTCGGGTACCCGAAATATTTTCGGTTCGGTTCCGGGTATAACCTGATACCCATGGGTATCAATGAGTATTATCCAATGGGTATTTTAAAAATTTTGGGACGATTCCGATTCGAATATTTCAATTCGGTTCCGGTTCGAGTATTTCGGTTCCGGTTATTTTGCCCAACCCTAGTAGTACTAGTATGTGCAATGTGTATCTCTTTCGAATGCGATGCCCTTTCGAATGCGATGCCCTTCGTATAGGCGGGAAAATCAAAGGCAAAACAAAACATCGGTCTCTTCATTTTCCTTTGTTTCGACTTTTGGTTCCTCTTCTCAGTTTCTTTTCGAATCCAGGAAACAACGAGACCGAAATCGAAGCTTACCAACTGAAAACTGATGTCGGCCTACGAGTATCCGAACTTCTCTCGCTCCGACATTATCACGGTGCTCACGGAGGCTAATATCGCCACCGTTAAGGATGCCGATCTCAAGAACCCTACTTTCGACTTCGTCTCCGAGCTTTACACCAGAATTCTTATCTATCTCGACGTGCTCAACGAGTATGGATTCCCTCAAACCCTAGTTCCTTAGCTCTAGACTAGACTGATTTTACCGTCGATTTTGGTATTGTTTGAAATGCGTCTGGTTCAAAGCTGGGTTTTTTCGAAATTTCTTCATCTCTTATGTTTAAATATCATTATGATCAGTAGATTTTTTTTTAAGATTGTGGGTTTCTCGCTTTGCTGCTAGGTGTTTTTGAAAACCCTAATTTTTCTTCAATTTGGGGTTAACTTTGATCTTCTCATCGAATTTCTGATAATAGCTTCATTTCTCAATTTGCTTTCTCAAATCCACGGCAGAGAAGACAAAGGGCAAGTTGATTTTGAGGCTTTGGAGCAATTGGAGAATCCAGATCATCATGCAACCTCAGCGCCGGCGATGAATCTTTATATGAAATTGAAAGATATGCTAGATATGGTTGATTGTCCGCTAAATATCAACTTCAAGGATCTGTTAAAGCCAGATTCTTCCCGAACCGAGTTTTTCATCAGCGCACTTTTGAACTTTAGTCTACACAAGTATGTCCTTCTGCTTTTAATCTTTTTCATGCTCCTAGTTTGCTCATACCTGAGTTTCTCTGTAGTTTCTACTTCGAGAAGATGAGTTCTCTATAGTTTGATGCTCTCATGATTATTTGCATTTTCTTTTTTTCGTACTAGAGACTCAAAAATGGAACTTATAAGAGCAAAGGTAGAAGAGTTGACTCTCCTTGATGATCAGCGGAAGCAGTGGGAGGCGAAGATTTCCCAGGTAATGCAAGAAACATCTCTATCCCTTAGATAGCCACCATCCTTTTCCTAAAGGCTATCCATGCAGTTGAATGCAGAGATTGCAGGATTCGATGAAGCCTGCGAGAGGGATGTACCATTTGTTGGAGAGCTAGAAACGAATATTGAAGAGCTCAATCAGAAAATATTAAGACTGAATAATCAGCAGCTGTCACTGCGAGAAACTTTCCAGAAAATGAGAGAGAGGAGTACACAAATGGATAACGAGGTAAGAAATCGCAGGATATGGCATCGAGAGCTCCTTCCTAAAACTTATTTGGTGATTTAGTTGATCTTGATTGAGTTGGCGAATAGACAAATCCCGTCTATCAATTAGGCGATTTGCATATGATTAAATCTGAGGGGCGTTTTCTGCTCCTGACATGTGTGTTTCTCTCTACAGATTTCCAAAGCAGAGTTTGACCTTGTGCAAACTGTTCAAGAAAATGCAAACCTCCGCTCACAGATTGTTCAATCCCCAGACAAGTTGCAGGTATATTTTTGTTCCTGTTAGCATTAGTTCTAATAGAAGATTTTGTGTATACAACACTAGTTCATATGTTTGTTGTGGAGACAGGGGGCTTTAGAAGAGAAGAAACTAGTGCTCGGGGAAACAAAGAAAGCTGAACAATCAGCAATGGAAACTTTCCAGGAAAAGGCAGCCATTCTAGAGGTTTACGAAAAGGTATATTGTATAATGAAAGCAATAGCTTATTACCAAATCCTATAGGAACTAAATGCATATATGACTTTTTTTGCAACTTGATGGTTAATTCTTGGAAATTTGTCAAACGATTTGGTTAGAGAAATAGGATTTCAACAACATCATTATTCCACTAAGTTTGGTGTTTATTGCTCTAACCCGCTGTGACTTTTTTTCATACTCCACGAATACTGTCCAGGAGCTTTAGGAAGAACTTCATTTATTTTGGTGTATATTGAGTGAATCCAAGGTGGACAGTATATAGATTGAGACCTTATTATATGCTGTTCAATTCATTTTTTTTGTAGTCGTACAACAGTTTTAATGCTTTCATTATGCGAGTTTAATAGTTGTATCATCAATGTTTTCCTCTATCACAGTGGTAATAAAGTTCATTCTATCAATGGGTGGCTTTTGCAGGCATTCAAGAAAATGTCAAAGTCATCTGCGCAACTGCAATTAATTAACGAACAGGTGACCAAGAAAAAAAATTCCTTTCCTCTTTCATTGCTTGTAGATTGTGAACCATGCATTGCATCTCTGGCATGTGGCAAGACACAGACTCTTCCAATTTATCGGGATGAGATGTAAAGTGTCTTTGAATTTAGCGTTTCATTTATATTTTTAAGTGTGTTTGATGATGTTACAGGTAACTAATGTGAAAGCAATGGAGAAAGATTTAAAAGCTCAGAAAGCTAAGCTGAGTGAAGATGGGGCAGCATACAAATCACTTGAGGCGAAAGTGGTTGAGCGGGAAAGAGTAGGCAAGTCTTGGTTTATTTCTTCCCTTTTTGGATATTGTTTCTCAGTTTTTACTTTGGTACGGAGGCTGTAACTTTCTATTCTTACAACAGTGAAACAGTTGCACAAATCATTGAAGCAGTTAGAGAAAGAGAAAGGAGTCATATTTGATGATTGGACGAAACAATTGAATGAATTAAAACTGGAAGTTGAATCCAAAACACGTCAGCTTGAAGCCAGGCAAACGGATGTTGAATCACTAATAGCTATGGTAATAGTCCCTTGCTTTTGAACATATAACGATATGAATCTGTTGTGCACGAAGCTTTATCATCGCTGTAAGTTTTCTTTGTCTATATATCAACAGGTTGATGACAATACTGCCAAGACTAACCAGGTGAAACAGTCAGGAGAAACTAAAGTGAAACAGTTAGCAGCTAAATATGAAGAGATCGTTAAGCAGGTTTTTTTCTCATTTCCATTTTTGTCACCGTCTCTCTTGCTGCATCACTATGAAATCACTTGAATAGCTTCCATCAAAAGTAAGGCAGATCAGGGTAGTCGTTAGGCCCTATTGTATATCAAAAATCATGAAAAACAGGTGGTTAAAATATTTCGATCCACTTTTCTGAACCATGGAAACATAAAGCCAAGCTTTATGCTGCAACAAATGGAGAGGTTTTGAAAGTTGAAAACCATTATAGATAGATGATTGTTTGTAAGACAAGTATATTGAGATTTGAGCCCTTGTCTTTGATGGTCGCAGTTTCATGAATACACGGTGTCGTTTGGAGCGTTTCTGCCAAACTTCTAAATGGAGAAGGAAGTTTCGATTGAGGTAGAGATCGATTGTAATGTTTCTGCACTATTCCTCTGCAAATGGTTAGGAATCGATTATTTTGATCTTCGAACACCAAGGAACACTACTAAATTCCTAACGTGATTGTATTAAACTTGGAAAAATGATGCGAGTTTGGCTTGTTTTTGAGTTTTTATTTCTTTTTATTGTAACTAGGGCTGGGCGGTTAAACCGAAACCCGAAACCGAATCTGACCCGAAAAATCTGCTCCCGAACCAGATCCGAACTACAAAAATACTTGAACTGGTCTTAGTGTTTAAGTACTTCGGGTTTTGGGTTTTGGGTAATACCCGAACCGAAACCCAAACTACAAACCTGAAACCTAAACTACAAATCCAAAACCAATTAATCTCTTTGTTTTACCGAACAAATTCGAAATTAAAAATATGCTTAGTAAAGTCGACATTTTTTTTATATATAGTCATAAAAACTATTAAATATATCTCAGATTTTTGGTATATTTTCAATATCATGGATATATTTTATTTAGTTTATTTTTTGTTTTTGGGTATATTTTCTGGTTTTCGGATATAATTTTGGGTTTTCGGGTATATCTTTGGTATTTTGGATATATTTTCCTTAAATGTTTTTGGGTTTCGGATATATTTTTGGGTTTTTGGTATATTTTAGACATTTCGGGTATATTTTAGGCATTTCGGGTAATAAATACCCGTAACCGAAAAAGAACCGAAAAAGTTCGGGTATTTTCCGGTTCTGAAATCTCCGAACCGAACCGGAACCGACTGATTCCTAACCTAAATCATTTCGGAACCGAATGTATCATAAACCTCACTACCTGAAATACCCGGAACCGAACCGGAACCGAAAATGCCTATGCCTAATTTCTAATATGAGTTTTTGTTTTATATCACATGAACTTTGGAATATTTTTGTTTTATTTTATTCCAATATGCTTTGGAATTTATGGATTTTATTTCTATGATTCTTGTTTGTGTTTTTGCAATTTGGGATTTGTAAACGTTTGCTGAATTATGGAGACTTGTTTGAACTATTTCGGGTTTTCTTCATAGTATGGGTAAAAATACCCAAACTTACCCGAAATCATAGTTACTTCGGTTATAACTGAACCCGAACTAAACCCGATTAGTACCGAACTGAACCTGATCTGATGGTTTAAAATACCCGAACGCGTCCTTTGAGCCTAAACCCGAAATACCTGAAAAATCCGAACCCAAACGGATACCCGAACGCCCATGTCTAATTGTAACTAGTCAAGTAGTTTTTTTTGTGCGTTCTAAATTTTTTATTACAAATTAGGAGAACAATTACAAAAACAATTTTTTAACTGACAATTTTATTCGTTCCACAAGAATTCACGCAGACTGAGATCACGTCGAACAACTTTTCTTACACCACGCTGAAGATTTCATTTTTTTTAACCTTGTCTCTTTTAACCTGGAGAAATCACATCTCTCGAAACTCAGATTTACTGATGTAAAAGCATTAATTAACCATTTTAAGTCAACTATTGGACTAAGAGCATCTGCAATGGTAAGACACCCATATGGATGTCTCAACCAAATAATATTAATAATTTAATATAATTTAGTTTTATAATTAAATTTTAAATTAAAAACAGAATTATACCAATCAAAAAATGACACATGTGAGGAAAGTGTCTCAACAATGTTGTTTTATTTTTTGGTGTCTCATTCCTCAACCTTCTCTCTTATTTTTTTTATTTTTTTATTTTGTTTAATATAGGGTGTGTCATTGAGACATCCCAATACAAATGCTCTGAGCGGCTTCCACAAATAGTCAAATAGTTTTTTTTTAATCATCTCAAATATTAGCAATTACAAATTCTGAGGACAAATATAATTCTACAGGTTTACAAGAATCCACGATCAACGGTTTACCTGCACCATGCTCGTGATGGAGCACTTTACCCTTGACACGCTGGACCACATCGAGTAGTTATGCTTGCACCGCGCTGGAAATCGCCTGAAAATTTCTCTCCTGTAATTTGCATCTTCTGGGAATCGAACTCTCTACCTCCGGGTGTAGAAGCATTAATGAACCCCTTGGTCGACTAGTGGACCGAGGGGCTTCCACATAGTCAAATATAGCCCTGGGCGTTCGGATGTCCATTCGGGTTCGGTTCGGTTTATTTGGTTGTTCGGTTATTCGGGTGTAGAGGTCTAAGGTCCATTCAGATATTATTGAAGTTCGGTTCGGGTTCGGTTCGGAGGTGTTCGGGTTCGGTTCGGTTTCCTAAGTGTATGTAAAATCCGAGTGTAACCGAAATATCAATGGATTCGGTTTTGGTTCGGTTTTTTTCCAACCGAAGTACCTACTATAGTATATATGTGTATATGGTTTGGTTATTATTCGGTTATCTGGTTTTAACCGAACCGAACCCAAACCCGAAGTAACCTGAGATCAAAACATGATCGGTTATATCACTACAATCGAAGTAGCTCAATCGACAAAGTGTATATGCCCTACTATAGTATATATGTGTGTATATGGTTCGGTTATTGTTCGGTTATCTGGTTTTAACCGAACCAAATCCACAACCGAAATAACCTGAGATCAAAACCTGATCGGTTATATCATTACAACCGAAGTAATATATGGTTCGGTTTATTCGGTTTGGGTTCGGGTATGAACTTCGGTTATGGACATTAAGTCCAGGGCTAGTCAAATAGTTAGAAAAAAAAAAAATGATAATGTTATTGCTGAGGGAGGAGTCGAACTCTTGTCCTCCCAGATTATATATAGAGTTTACAAAACAACACTATATACATATATAAATGAATATATTTCCTTGGCGGTGCTTTTCAATCTTCAATCTTCAATCTTCAATCTTCAATCTCTGTGGATTCGGAGAGTTGAGAGGAATCAACGATCCTCTTCCTCGCTGCGGAGCAATTTGAATTCGATGTCGACGCACTCCTTTTGAATTAGCAGTCAATTCTAAGAAAGAAGACGACGAATCGCATCGGAGATCGGATATGGATCCGGAGCAGACGTTTATTAGGGTTCAGGAGAGGTTTTCACAGATCTTAACTCCTAGGATTAGGGCTTTCTTAGAGTATACATACCTATTCGTTGCCATCACTTTGTTCTGCATCCTCGTTGTTATGCACGCCAATTATGTTCAGCAGGTAATTGATTCCTTTTTTTTGTTTTCATTTCGTTGTCTATGTTTTTAGTGAAACTTGGTGTACGAGAACGATCCGAAAATCTTCACTTAGGGTTAGCCGATTGTGAAAGTTTAAGGTGTTTAGGTCTTGAAAATTTAGCTTATGATTTAGTCGATTTTGTAGAAGATCAAAGGTGGTTTACCGGAGAGGTTTAGGTCCTTTCTACTCTTAATTGCCTCTGGTAGTGACTGTATGGTTGAACTTTAAGTCTGAGATACTGAACTTAGAGTAAGGATGTAGCGGTTTTCATCGGTTTTGTACCAATTGAAGATTAAGCAGCTACCACAGGACAGCCACTGCTTTCTGTGTGTTTGTAACTTTCTTAGCGTCTTTCTCGATTGATCAGATTTTCATGGAGCTGAAACTATTTGAATAGAAGGTTTTAGCATGAGCTTGGTTTTGGAGTCTACTGTTTGTACCTTCTCTAAAATTGCAGTGGTCTTTAATTACATAGAATCCGCTGGAAGACATTTTTCTGATTTTCTTTATGTGTTTTGTGTTTTCTTCCACCTCAAATGGATTTTTTTAAAATGCACACTTCATATTTTGACGCAAGTACTAGTATACTTTCCAATTGGAAATTACTTCCCATGCAAATGCATTTTTTGTTGGCTCCGTTGTCTTCGATTTCAAGAGTTTAGTGTAGTCTGCATGCCTTCCTAAGATGTTTCATGCTAGTGTTTCCTAAGCTTTTCTTATCTGACCTTTATTGTTCCTCTCTAACTAATTTAGTTAACTTTTTTTCTTTTTTCTTTCAAAGCCTGGTTGTTCAAGTGAGCTGACTGGAGTTGAGTTAGCTGAAGCAGAGCTCTTACAAATCAAGGTATGTAGCTGTTATCCCTTCTGATGCTAGTTTGCATAACTAGTGAAAATTTCTAGATGTTCCTGGGCCATGAGTTGGTTCCTACTCCTTGCAAGACATAAACTACTCGTACTATGATTGTCAATTTCTGAAAATCACTTAGCGATAAGTAAATTTGTGTTCATCCTTAGTTCTCTACAACATATATGGTACCAACTTATTTTCTGTGGTGTAGATAACAAGTGCAGGGTTGTGGTCACGTAATGATGAGAGTACTGCTGCAGATGTTCCTAAAGTTGAAGCTGCGGCTGACAATTTAGAAGTCTCAAAGACTGATCAAGGTGAGTCTTTATCTTCGGGAGTAGGCTGTGGTTGAATTGGTTTGGAAAGACTGCCTGTAGGATTTAAATATCTTTGAAGTTAGCAGGGACTGATGCTGCCTTTTTTTGCAATCATGCAGAAAGTTCTACTAATGAAAACAATGCTGATGAGATATTTGTTAAAATTGATAAGGAAGAGCCCCGCAGTAGTTTCTCAGTGTCTGCAAAAGAGACTGTCAGAGCAGCTATTCTTCGCTTTCTCAAAAAGTGTTATAGGCGCATATCTTTTGTTTTACAGCATACAGCACGGATCCTCAGAGGTGTTAAAAAGATATGGGTTAGTTGTCTCTTAACTGACTTAAGAGTATTAACTAGTTGGTCTGACCTCTTTGTTTCATTTACTTTTGTTTCTCAAAATCTGACCTAGATATTGCTTATGGCTGTTATATATAGACGTTGTATCTCCTCTGCGAGGTTTATGTTGGATGTTCTTGGTATCGCTTATATAGCATGATTCTTAATAGATGTTACTGAAAAATTTAAGTGGCATGTGGCTTAATTGCTAGGGTGTGAAGATTTTTCAGTAGTTTCGGCCTTTATTTTGTGAGGAAAATGGACTTAGGTTTACCTACGAAATTTAGCTCGTTAAAGATATCTGTATTTTGGTGCCACAGTACTTAGGTCATCTGCTGGGTTACAATCCTGATTATTTGTGTTTTGACTAAAAAAAAATATTTTGTTCTTCAAATTTTAAATGCAGAACATCATTGGCATACCGTTGAATCTTGATGTCCCCAAATTGTTGCATGTGCTGTATATGGATAAGGTCAACTACTATGCAGGTAAAAGCCGCCTCAATAGAATCTCTATTTTATATTTGTATTGGTTTGGTTCATCATCATTTAAATGAAACTATCAGACAATGATGACCCTTTTTACAAATGTATAATTGAATCTGAATACATACGTTTCCTTGTGAAAAGCATTTCTTGTTTTGAGATACGCAAACTACCAAATAAAATTTCTGTTTAAGGGCCACTTCTTAGTAACCATCTACAACGTTTCATTTAAGAGGTTTAGTTATTAGAAGAGTGAAATCACCTAGGTTGGGCTTTTCGCTCTGCTTTGGGTGGGGAGATGACTGCATTAACTTGTTTGTTTGAAATTAATTTGTTTGTCGATTGTTTTTCAGTTCAATGGCTTGAGAGAAGAACTCAAGAGTTTGAGCCAACATATCTTTATACTATGGAAAAGGTAAACATTATTCTCTGTTAAGAATTTGAAGCTGGCTAGTGGAAGATCCTTGAGCATCTTATACCCCACCCCAAAATAATCTATTTTCTTAAGGAAGATTCAAAAATGAGAAATTCTTCTGTTGAATTTCTGGTTCGATTTTAAAGTTGATTCGCTCTTTTTCCATATAGGGTTACTTTTTGCTGTCCGATGAAGCAAAGTCACGGCATAACATTCGCACTTCAAATGTCAGCATATCGGCGCGACATCCCTGCTTTGGCAACAGGTTATATTCATGTTATTGGCTCTCACTTTCGAAACAGTTGATTTAATTGGAAAAGCTGTATCCTGGTGATAAGCTTCTTAAAATTGAATTACTTTTGCAGGTGGCAGCAACTTCTTATAAACAGAGTTGTAGGATATGATACTATTATAATGAATAGCTTACAGAACTCTGCTGGTCAAGGTAGGTGTTAGCTGTTTGTCTGGTTGATAATGCCCATGCAAGTTTTACTATTTGTGAGTCTCTTCATTTTGCAATTAGGCAGTGTGAATTTATATATCTGCATCCTTCTAGGCCTGTGATTCCTCAACTATATGTTTTTCCTTGCTTTTGTATCTTCTGTGCAACATGTTTCCATCTGGAAGGTTATTTTTTATTGTTACTTTAAATTAAGTTATCATCTGGGAAGTCTAGTCAGAGATTAGTGTTCAGGAATTAGTTAGTCCGTGCATGACTATGCATAATGTAAAATAACCAATGTCGTTGTCGGTAGCTATTACATGTTTTCCCCATCTGTCTTTGTCGGCTGCTCATGTCCCTTTGATTGTTTTTATCTATATGCTAATATGAAAGCTGCAGTTTTCACTCCATATGACTGCCAACTTCCTCCATTACAGGTTATCTATACAACTTCCAGACAAGAGAGTTTTACAATCTTAGTTACTCCCAAGAACTTTCTGAAGGTTCTTCGCAATTTGGAGGTTCGTCATGTTTTGTATCGTGAACAGCATATGTTGAAAACTTTCCCTTGCATCTCGCAACTCTGTTGAGTATGAGCATTATATTGGATTGGAAGATCTCACCAAGACTACTTTATTGGCTCTTGCAACTTTCTCTGTAGTTCAGTATAAGCATTTGCTTTAAAAAAAAACTGAGTAATATTATTATTCCAATGTATGCAGATTACTTGGTGACGAAATGTGGTGTGCTTATGATGTCACTTTTTGTGTTTTTCACAACCACAATGTCTGTGTCATTTACATTGCGAGAGACACAAACTCGCATGTTAAAGTTCACAGGTTTGTCTTTCCTCTATTCCAATAGCTGATAGTTTCGCATCTTTGTTTCTCAACAATCATCTTTGTTTCGATTTCAATTTGTTGCAGTGCAGCTTCAACACCATGCTCAGCATCGGTTACCAACATTTCAGTTGATCTTTGTGCACGTGATTGAATCCCTTGTCTTTGTACCGGTATGCACACACATCCCTGGTTTTCTTTTTTGTTCCACTATTCCAGAGGATTCTCTTGGCTGACATAATATAGTTATTTGAAATTGCAGATTATGATTGGGATTCTGTTCTTCCTGTTTGAGTTTTACGACGATCAGCTATTGGCTTTCATGGTTCTAGTTCTTGTCTGGCTATGCGAGTTATTCACCCTGATAAGGTTGATCTACTCTTTTGCCTCAGTCACCTTCCTGTACATCAATTATCGAGCTCTCTTGTTCGTGATGATCTCGCTCGCAATTCAAAGTTTATTTTATAGCTGTTCAATGGAATAGTAACAAAGTCCTATCTTCCAAATAATGCAGTGTCAGGACACCAATATCGATGAAGTTCTTCCCGCGTTTCTTCTTGCTGTACTTCTTGGTGTTCCACATTTATTTCTTCTCGTACGCATATGGTAAGAAATGAGGTTTTTAAACTTATATTTGTCTCATTAGTCACTGTAATTTCAGAGTCGTTCACTTACAGCGCAACTCTCAACAGGCTTTTCTTATCTCGCCCTGATGACAACCGCTGCGTTCATGCAACACTTGATTTTATATTTCTGGAACCGTTTTGAGGTAGACATTTGATTCCAACAACTCGAAGATTGGCCAAAGCCAGAAGAGCTTCAATTAGAAGAGTTTTTACCTGAAAACTAAAACACAAAATATGCAGGTACCGGCTCTTCAAAGATTCCTCCAAAGCCGACAGTCGCACCTTCAGCAACACCCAGACTTCCACATCACTTCCTCAACAATCCTAGCATCAACTCTTCACATCACAAGGCTGAACAGAACCACAAGAAACCGATCTCCATCTGGTCCCAACAACACAGTCCCAAACCAAAACACGGAAACAAGATCACCAGCAGCAGCAGCACCGGAAGGAGGAGTTGAGGATCCAATGCAACACCAAGAGCAAGAAGTGAACGCAGCAAACACCATTCCCGCAGAGCCTAACCCACAAGCAGGCGCGATGAGCTCGTTCAGCTCGATGTTACTATGGATTTTAGGCGGTGCTTCCTCAGAAGGACTTAA
The DNA here is from genome assembly GCA_030161315.1 of Eutrema japonicum. Taxonomy (NCBI): domain Eukaryota; kingdom Viridiplantae; phylum Streptophyta; class Magnoliopsida; order Brassicales; family Brassicaceae; genus Eutrema; species Eutrema japonicum. The sequence continues at coordinate 49,824,323 of BSQW01000007.1, read as the reverse complement.
CTCGTTTCTTTCGATGTTTAGAGATGTGAGAGATGAAGATGAAGCTCAAGTGTTTGCAGATACTTCCCCTCAAAACCATCATCATGATCCACTTTTAGTTGACTGAAGTATCTTCCTTTGTTTGCTGTATATTGTATTTCTTTTTTTTTGTTCCTTGTCTGCTTGTATAGTCACTGGCCAGAGAAACAAGCATTTGGGATATAAACAAGGGGGATTTTAGCTATTTCCCCGTCAACTATTCGTTTCCTGATTAACAGAGTTTGTTTTTCGTTAACGGAATCTGACGTGGCTGACAGGTGGCTCAATTGTTTGATCTGATTTGCGATTAAACCAATTTTTTTTTTTTAATTACAAAAACTGGTTTTACTGTGTTAAAATAATTTTTTGTACCCTCCTACTAGGGATGGACAAATGGTTATTCGGTTCGGTTCGGTTCGGTTATTTCGGTTTTCGGTTACGTTCGGTTATGTCTTTTACTATCTATTCGGTTAGTAACAGTTTTCGGTTCGGTTTCGGTTTGGTTACCATTCGGTTCGGTTCGGTATGGTTATCAAAATTAATAACTGTTTGGTAACCGAAATCTTTCGGTTATTTTTGGTTAACTGAATGGTGTCGGTTATTTTTGGTTATTTTTGGTTAAATTTCAAATATTTTCGGTTATTTTCGGTTAAATTTCAAAATATTTCGGTTATTTCGGTTAAATTTCGGAAATATTTCGGTTAGTTTCAGTTATTTCGGTTAGTTTCAGTTATTTCGGTTAGTTTCGGTTATTTCGGTTCGGTTATTTTGGTTATATTTCGGTTATTTTGGTTAATTAGGGGAAATAAACATAATTTTTTTTTTTGATATCCATGGATACCCATTGGTTATCGGTTAATAACCATTCAGTTATCATAACCAATGAATATCAAAAATAAAAACCATTCGGTTATTATGAAGTAACCATAACCTAACCGAACCATTAATTTCGGTTCGGTTCGGTTCGGTTTCATTCGGCTCGATTATTATGCCCAGGCCTACCTCCTACCATGACAGAATAAAATTCTACCACTAGACAGCTGATACTTCATTGCACATTCAAACACATAACTATATATATATATATATATATATATATACGAAATCAAATTCTTCAAATCAATTTCTTATTCCCCGATTCAATTTCTTCTTCTTCCTCGATTTGAAGGTGTGATGCTCAGACAATTTAGCTTCAGATTCTCTCTTCTCCCACTTTCTTCTCATTGCCGAGGAAGCTCTGTGAAATCAGCAGCCTCGACCCACCTTCAAATCGGAGCCACCATGGCCACAATTTCGACCTAGAACGAGTCGACTCAACAAACTCAGAAACATGTGGGGTCTATGTGAGGGCTGCAAGCTCTGTGTATGTGAGGGCTGCAAGCTCTGTGTATGTGAGGGCTGAAATTTCAACCCAGAACGAGTCGCATTCTCTTGGTCTGTGATCAAGGATACGGTCACACCGAAGAATCTGTTCGGTTACGGGCTTGCGTTTTTGGGTGTTGGGTATTACAACCATTGCAAGCTTCATGCTTTGGAGGCTAAAGATGCACAGAAGAAGGTTCAAGAAAGTGATGACGAAGCTGGGAAGCTTTTGGTGGAGGAGAGGGAAAGTGAAGTTGCAGGGAAATGAAACTCAAGATTTTGAGATCTGATTCTTGATCTGGTTTAAGAATGCGATTTCAGGGAATAAGAGCTAAAGGGTAAAAGGATGATTTTTGGGAAGAGATTGTTTTGTTTGGGTGGATTTTGCTTCTTCATAGGTATGCCTACGTTTAAGTTATGATTACATAGTGATTGATAGGTACAAAAGGGTTTTTTAGAGGTTTCTTGAATCGTTTTGAAACTCCATTGTATCTTCTTTTGAGTTTGTCTTTGTTTTCTTACCTTTTTCTTCTTTACGAATATATTATTATCTTTGTGGGTAAACAAATTGTTGTAGTAGTAACTTCTTCATATTTTGCTCATTGAGATTGTTACAATGCAATACTGAAATTCCTTTCTTGCTCTCTTTCTTCAATGAAACCAAACTTGGATGCTTGAGGATCGCTAGAAGAAGAAATTGAATCGGGGAAGGAAAAATTGATTTGAAGAATTTGATTTCGTATATATATATATATATATATATATAGTTATGTGTTTGAATGTGCAATGAAGTATCAGTAGTCTAGTGGTAGAATTTTATTCTGTCACGGAAGAGACCAAGGTTTGATTCTAGGAGGGTGCAAAATATTATTTTAACACAGTAAGACCAAAACGACGTCGTTTTGTTCTTTGCAATTAAAAAAAAAATTGGTTTAATCGCAAACCAGATCAAACCATTGAACCACCTGTCAGTCACGTCATATTTCGTTAACGGAAAACAAACTCTGTTTACGGTTTTGGTGAAATTGGCTGATTTTCATAATTTCATGTAGTAAATTCAAAATTATAGGTAGTTCATGCTGATTTTGGCATTGTTCGATACCTCGTGTATGAATAATCAGGGAACGAATAGTTTAGGGGAGGGGGAATAGGCTAAAAAAAGGTGAACAAAAATTGGGTAAAAAAAATGGAGGAAAAATGGTTGGTAAAGAATGTAGATTTTGACAATGTTTCTTGATTATGATTCTTTTTCTTGAAAATAGACGTCACTCTGCTTTCGGCGACTTTAAAGTTTTTGTTTTATTGGAAAAAAAAATTGAAGTTAAATGTAAAAGCTGATTTACATTTGCAAAAATATTTAGCTTTTTATAAATTTTTTGTATCAAAGGTAACCTCTTTTAGATTTTGAGGCCTATCGATTGTTTGTGCGTTTATATTTACATTTCAGTGTGTACTGTTTTCAAATAATTCCACAGTTTTAAACATTTTAACTTTTTTTTTTTTTTGAATAAAACATTTTAACCCTTTTTTAGTTTTATTAATCGTGAATGTAAACGCCAACGTGAAAGTAGCGTAAAACATCAACCACAAACATAAGTAATAATTTTTAAAATATAATAAGTTTAGAGAAATTCTGTTCTTTTAATCAAGATAATGTAATTTGACACATTTTCCCCATTTCAATGTTTTTAGTATTTCCCCAATCAGAGAGGAACTCAGATAGTCATATATGGCTCTGAAAATGAGGTAGTTATGTCTTCAGTCTTCACCATCGAAGGTACGTACATTCAAACTATAATAACTGGGTGGAACTCGTAAGTTTTGGTGAAAACGAAACTTGTTAAATTCAAAAGAACAACTGATACTACTTAGGACAACTAGCAAAATTTTGAACAAATAGTATTACTTAGGACAACTAGCACAATTTTAAACTAGTTGGGCAATGAATCCGTACAAAAAACATTATTAAAATAAAAGACAGCCATCTTCAACCAATCTTGTCTCTAACTCACTCAACTTCATCGTTTCCAAGAGAAAGAGACGAAGCAAGATATCACAGAAACAATTTGTTGGTGTTTCTGACACCGGCATCAAAATACATCGTATCTTTCAAAAAATTATAAAACGAGTCATTTCTGGCTTCGTTTTTCGTATCATTGGCAAGACAACATCTTATGTTTTACATAGAATTTCATCACATAAAATTAAAATTTTCAATATGATATCTACGAGATCCACTCAGAAATCTTTGTTCTAAAATTATCTCATGCTTTGACTATACAAATTGAAAAAGCAAAAACAAAACTCGTCCATTTATGTCAACAGATTGATCGAGAATACAAGGTTGAAGCTTTGAAGTAATGTAATGTCATCACAGAAACAAATCAACTTTACTATCAAAATCAATCTCTATCAATGTAAATAAACTTTTTCTCGTTTTTCTTCAAATTTCAGGACTTTTAGAAGTTTGGGAATGTAAAAACACGCTGAAGACCTTGGGACATAACTAATATTACATATTGTGATTCCGGACATGAGAGATTATGGGCTCCGGGTCCCAAAAAAAAAAAAAGGTGAAGTCGAAGATGACAATGAAAGGATGATTTTGGAGATACATATTTGGTAGGGGTGGGCACGTAGCAAATACTTGAATTTTTGATGTATTTGTGATCCGCTCCGCTCCGTCTGAATATTTGGTTTTGTGATTCGATTCGATCCGAAAATTTACGGATATCCCGAATTTTGGAAATCCGAAATTTTTATAGATATCTGCGGCTATTTGCTCCGCTCCGTGAAAGATAAAAAAATAATATTATGGGTTAGCTAGCCCATTCTGTCTATTTTGACCTAATCTATTTTGGGCTGATACTTAACAAAAATTGATTAGTAAGCTCATTATGTCCATTTTTTTATGGGTTAATTAACCAAAATGAATGTGTCTCAAGAAAAAATATATTTATATACATAACTACATATATGAATATATAGTGATAAACATACGGAGTGGAACGGATATCTGTCATTTTTCAAAATGATATTTGTGATTTGCTTCGTTTTTGACGGATACTATATTTTACTATTTGCTTTGTTCCAAACTTTTACGGATATCCGGATTTTTTGGATCGAATCAGCACGAATACCGAATCGAAGCGGATTTAACGAATATTTTGTCCAACCCTAATATTTGGTCCGGGTTTGTGTGGGTAACCCGACTTGGGTATGCAATTTTTCAGATTCATTCAGGGTTTAATTGTCTTTTAAGTTTTTAAAAAAACAAATAAAGAACATTTCAGCTATAGGAGGGGACATTTGAGCTTCATCTTCTCAAGAATTGTACGGACATGGCGATGATGAGGATGTATGGCGTTAACCACATCACCGCTACTGCTCTGCTTCCATGTCTCTACGACGCAACTGTTCTTCGCCGCCGCTCCCTTCGTCTCCGAAACGGTGGTTCTCGAGAACGAAAGTTTCAGCTCCGATGCGTCTCGGCTTCTGATTCGTTGCAGTTTGATTTCTCTCCGCCTCCCATCGATCACGATCTCCTTGTAAGCTTTCTTTTCTGTGGCACTTTAAAATAACAATTTCTTGAGTATAATATAGTGGAAAACAGTATTGGAAGGATTGCTGAAAGGGTTTTCGAGAAATTAGTGGTAATGGATTTCTAATTTTTGTTTTTGTTTGTTTATGGAACTGTGAATGTGAAGGATACAATTAGTGTTTCTGGAGGAAAAGTGTCAGAATATGGTGTTGTTGAGAGTTTTGATAACGATGATGAGGCTTTGGATGCATTTGATAATGGAGTGGTGGTATGTAACTCTACCTCTCTTCAGTTACAAAAAGAAAAAAAACTTTACTTCTCTTTCTTTTGGTTTGAATTTGAAGCTCTTTGGCTGTTTGCAATATGATTTTTGTTTGATCAACATTTGATTGCAGGTTGTGGACCTCTCGCATTTTGGGAGAATTCGAGGTTTATCCTTATTTCGACATGGAATTAATTCTAATTCGTTTAAAACATTTAGCAGTTTTCGCTTTAACTTTGCCTATGCTACTACCTAATGTTTGTGGCTACATCCTTGGTGCTATTGCCATCAAGTTAGTGGAGATGACCGCGCTCATTTCCTTCACAACCAAACTACCGCAAATTTCGAATGCCTTAACGAAGGACAGGTGAGTCTTTTTAGGGATATTTGTGAATCGAGTGTATATTGTTGCTTCTGTGACTAGTAACTACTTGTGTTTCTATTTGCTCGTTTCTTAAGGGATGTGACACTGTATTCGTTACCCCAACAGCAAGGACCATAGACATTGCACATGCCTGGATAATGGTAATAACACTCCTTCCTTTTGGGAGTCAAATAAGTTTAGGTGCACCTTTAGTGGCTCATATATTTTATATGCAAGTTTCTTTTTTCGCACTTTCAGAAAAATGCAATAATGCTAACGGTTTCTCCAGCGACTTGCCAAAGCATAATTGTGATGCTAAACAAGTATGTTATAGCGTTTCATCCATGTTTCTCATACAAAAATTGTCCTGGTTTCTTTAAAAACCAGGCTTTGATTTTGAGGATCATGATGTCACTTATTTCTCATCTTCATCTTCTCAGGTACATTTTTTTTTCTGACAAGGTAGAGATCAAGGATATCACCAAGCAAACTTGCTTATTTGCTTTAGCAGGACCCAAAAGCAACCAAGTAAGATTATTCTTTAAGCAGAGTGAAAAATCCTGTCAATTTTTCAAATACATTGTATTCATGCTAATGTCAGAAACTTGAAACAGATTATGTCTAAACTGAATCTGGGAGATCTTATTGGGCAGCCATATGGCAAGCATAAACATTATAGTGTAAGACTGTTTTTTTTTAACTCTCGAAACAGATCTTGTGAAGAGGCATGTAGTAACATGTTCCCGTTCTTTTTCAGTTTGATGGAATGCCAATAACAGTTGGGGTCGGGAGTCTTATTTCAGATGAAGGCTTTACCATGTTAATGTCACCAGGTGGTGCTGTTTCAGTCTGGAAGACTCTTTTATCTGAAGGTGCCGTTCCAATGGGTTCTGTAGCCTGGGAGAAACTAAGAATCATTCAAGGTTAGTAAAATTATTGTATGAATTTATTTACTTCAGATAGCCAATAATCTCAAAAAAGATGCTCAATGTTGTACATATCTATGGTTGATGTCTTTGTAATCAGAATCAGATATCTTACAACACAGTTTATTCATGCCAGAAGCATTAATGTTTTGCAGGAAGACCAGCACCTGAGAGAGAACTCAGCAAGGAATTCAATGTTCTGGAAGCGGGTCTATGGAATTCGATATCTCTGAACAAAGGTACTCGAGAAGCTTTGGTTAGTGAACTAAAACGATACAAAGAGTGCCTTGGTTAAACAAGTTCCACACTTCTCAGGATGTTATAAGGGGCAGGAGACTATCGCAAGACTCATAACATATGATGGAATCAAGCAAAGGTTGTGTGGACTCGACCTCTCTGCACCAGCGGAACCCGGCAGCACCATCACACTCGACGGGAAAAAGGTTTTGAGCCTTTGTGTGCATACCTTATAGTAACTTGAAAACAAAGAAGAACATCTGCAGCATTTTGTTATATTATTCTTTGACTAGTCGATATATATTTTACTTTCAGGTCGGGAAGCTAACGAGCTACACTAGGGGAAGACACGGGTCTAGCCATTTCGGGTTAGGCTACATCAAGAAACAAGCAGCCTCAGTTGGAAACACAGTGACTATAGGGGAAGATATCTCTGGGATAGTATCTGAAGTCCCTTATCTATCCCGGCAACATCCTCCATCAACCAACCCAAGTTCTTGAGATGCGAGTATATTACATTTGGATTCTCATCGGAAATTTGAAACATTATTATTATTGATACATAGGAAAAGTGATTAGAACAATAGTTTTTGGTTTACGTTTTTGTTAGGGACAAATCATGTTAGGACAACTGCAGCGACGCTTGTTGACAGATATAGTAGTGCAATTGCAGTAGACTGGGCTGAGTCTTACACTTGAATCCCATGTACGTACTAAGTCATCTAGACATTGTTGTCCTCCATCTTTTGAGCATGAACCTTTGAACATTTGTTTTTTAAACGGGCACCACTGCCTTTTCTCCGTAGCGATCAAGCTTCTTGGTTCACCTAATTCATCACCAAAATAAATAAAAAAGAGAGTTAAAAATCAAGCTGGTTTAGGTGAAACCTCAGGAGAATGATAAGACCTTGTGAAAGGTGGGTTGGGAGAAGGGAGAATAAGACACAAGTAGTCAAGAAGATTGCAGCCAACTTCATGTTTTTTTTTTTTATTGGCTTCAAGCAAACACACTAGTATATTACATATACAGCAGACACAAGTACATTTGACTGTACATAATTTTGCTGTTTTGGGTAAATACCATAAACAAAACAAATAAAGGAATCCGTGTTTTATGGTAAGCTATCTTCGTTTTCTTTGTCGTCTTATGGTAAGCTATCTTCTATAATAATTACGTTCACCTTTGCATTAACATTTTGTTTATTCGTTTCAATGATGTCATTACTCACTTTTATAGACATGTTAATGACTTAATGTCAGTGGACTTCACCTACCCTTAAGACTAGATTAGACTAGACTAGACTAGTAGAGGTGGATTGGATCCGAAGATCAAGAATTTCAGGATCAGGACATGTGGCTTATATATATTTGGACTTTGGATATTTGCTCAAATATCATGATATATCTATGGAAATCTAGATTCGGATTTCTAAAAAATTAACAATAATCTAGATTCAATTTTTCTTCTACTATTCTATAACTAAACATTCTATTTAGTAAGGAAGTTGACTATAGGCCTGAGCATAATAATCGGAATCGAAATATCCGAACAGGAAACGAACTGAAATACCCGAACCAGAATCAATCCGAAATTGCCAAAATACCATTAGATCCTATTCATTGATACCCGTGGGTATCGGATAATACCGGAACCGAACCGAAAATATTTCGGGTACTCGAAATACCCAAAATATAATTATATATCCAAAATATTATATATATATATATATATATATATATATATATATATAAGTTTTTGGGTATATTTTCGGTATTATGGGTATATTTTCTTTAGTTTTTTTTTTTGGTTTTCGTGCATATTTTCGGGTTTTCGGATATAGTATTGGTATTTCGGGTATATTTTTCTTAAACTATTTCGGGTTTTCAGGTATATTTTCGGATTTTCGGGTATATTTTAGGCATTTCGGGTAATAAATACCCGAAACCGATTAAGATCTAAAAAAATTCGGATATTTTTCGGTTCCTAAACCTCTGCCTGAAATACCTGGAACCGAATGGTATCGAACCGGAACTGAACCGGAATCATTTCGGTACCTATATGGATCATAAACCTTTCTACCCGAAATATCCAGAACCGAATTGGTCATACCCGGAACCAACCGAATACCCGAATGCCCAGGACTAGTTGACTATAGGAGAAGTAGCCTCAATTGGAAATGCAGTTACTATAGGAGAAGAACACATTTCTGTGATAGTAACTGAAGTTAGCCTAGCAACATCCTCCATCAACAACACATATTGAGGCTGCTTGTTTCTTGATTGGTACATAGGAAAATGGTTTTTCCGCATTTGTATTTTGAGAACTGAAACATTATTATTGGTACTTACGAAAATGGTAGGGGTTGTCTCACCGGACTACTGTCCTATCGGTCAAAACCTGATTTAAATATATGGTTCGTTGACAAAACAAAAAAAAAAAGAAAAAAGAAAAGGAGAAAGACATTTCTGTGATAGTAGCTGAAGTTGGCCTAGCAACATCCTCGATCAACCAACCTGAGTTCTTGATCAGTAGAAGAACAACGCTATGATGCAAAGAAAACTACACACAGACACACACTGAACTTATTTTGAGATGCGCTCAACGAAATCGAAACATAGGAAAACGATATAGAACAAGAGTTTGGGGTCTTAAAATAGAAACTTTTCTAGGGACAAATCATAATAGGGCAATTGCAGAGACGCTTATAGTTATGTTGAGGAGTGCAATCGCAGTAGATTGGGCTGAGCCTTACACTTGGATCCCATGTGCTTAATAAGTCAGTTAGACATTGTTGTCCTCCATCTTTTGAGCATGAACCACTGAACACTTGTTTTTTCGATGGGCACCATGGCCTTCTCCAAGCAGTGCTCAAGCTTGGTTCTTCACCTAATTCATCAACAACCACAACAAGAAGAACAAAAAACGGAGCTGAACCAAGCCGGTTTTGGGTTTACCTTGTGAAATGGTAATCTCAGTATGATTATTACCTTGTGAAAGGTGGTGGCTTGGGAGAAGATAGAAGAAAACGCAAGAAGCCAAGAAGATCGCAACCAGATTCATAGTTTCTTTTTGTAAGTTTCTTCTCTCTCTCTCTTTTTTTTTTAATTTATATTGTTGACTTTGTGATTGTCTCCAAACAAGCACAAATCTATACTATTATAAAGGAGCATTTTTAGAATGAAACAATTACACAATAAGCCATTTTTACACTTTTTTATTATACAATAAGCCACTTTCAGTTTTGGATGTACTTTTGTGAGAGTAAAACATCAAACTACCCAATGCTTCACTTTGCTTTTTTGTAAATCGGAAATTGTCTGCATGGTCATGGATGCAAGGTCGTGGATGGTCAAGAATCTTGAAAAAAAACATATTACCCCACCTGATTTATTTTCTATTTTTTTTTTAATATGATAGACATAAAAACAATTTATTTGGTAACAATGAATGATAATTTAATTTTTCGTACATTTTAAGATCTATTTTGCTATAGTTTTGATGTGAAAAAACAAGAAATCTAAACTTATGAAATCCAGATCGACGTGGACATAAAAACGTAGACAATTGTGTGTGGACAGATGTGAATCTCGTATTATTAGTGTGGATGGTCATGTGTGGATAGTAATTTACTGATGGTCTTGTGTGGATAGTACTCATGTGTTGATGGTATATTTGCAAGTAAATTACTATCCACACATGACCATCCACACTAATAATACGATATTCCCATCTGTCCACTCACAATTGTCCACACTTTCATATCCACGTCGATCTGGATTTCATATGTTTAGATTTCTTGTTTTTTATTTAGATTTATTGTTTCACATCAAAACTATAGAAAAATAGATTTTAAAATGTTGGAAAAATAGAATTATCATTTATTGTTACAAAAAAATTGTTTTATGTCTTTCACATTATAGAAAAATAGAAAACAAATCAGGTGGGGTAATAATTATTTTACTAAGATTTTTGATTTTCTGACTCATCCACGACCTTGCATCCATGACCATGCGGAGCAATTTCGGATTTACAAAAAATGAACAATGTAATAAATACACCAATAGTTGAAAGTAGCTTATTGTGCAATAATAAGACAAAATGTGGTTTATTATGTAAATGATCCCTTTTTTTTGTTCAACACCTTCTTTTATAACTTAAACAAGCCCAATTAAACCCCGAAGGGCCCCTTTGGCTAGAGTATCGGCTTTTACATTTTCAGTTCTAGGGATAAACCTGAATTTAATAGAGGAAAAACCATTGGAGCATAGAGAAATATCCGACAGGACTCCATAGATTGCTGAGATTGGAGAGCTCGAATTGATTGCTCGGACTAGCTGTTGTGAATCAGAATTGATGATCACATTGCTATAATTTAGGACTGTAGCCTGCATAATTGTTGACCTCATTGCCAACGCTTCTGCTAATAAAGTTGAGGGGACATTGCGGAGAACAGATGAATGTTCCAAAATTTGCGCAGAGTTAATCCCGAAAGTCCAGCCCAGTCCCGCCTCATCCGAATCGGCTTTCCATGCCGCGTCTGTGAAGCAGAGAATAGTTCCTTCCCCTACAGATTTTGGGAATAGTGCGTCATCCACTTGACTATGACCAATCCGAGGAGGGGTAGAAGTTTGAGATAGATTCCATTCCCGAGCATCCTGAACAGCTCTAAGGATGGTTTCCGCAACCGTGAAGCTTCTATTGCTAAAAACTTGTTGATTCCTGGAAGTCCAAAGAGCCCAACAGATCCACGGAAAAAGTAACCCTTTATCCAGTCCGATAGGAGGCAGTGTATAGAGTTTTTTCGCACTCAAGAGGCCTGTGTTCACTCCTAAAATCTGGGAAGAATCAAATCCAACTGAGAACGGAGCATTCTGCCATACCTCTTGGGCAAAAGGGCACCTGAACAGTAAATGTAGGATTGACTCCGACTCGTTACACCTGCAGCATTTTGAAACTGTAGTAATATGTCTCACCAGTAGTTGGTCACCAACAGGTAAAGCTCCATGTAGGGATTTCCAAATGAACAGCTTAATCTTTGGCGAAGCTTTGACAGTCCAAACTTGAGCCTTCCAATAATAAATGATCCTTTTAGAATCTTGTTTCCAAATACCGTTTAATTTTTTTAATAAATTGAAAATGTTGCCAAACGGATATTAAACATGTACTTGCCTTTGTGGAAGCCCCTTAGTCCAGTGGTTGACTTAAGGGTTAATTAATGCTTATACACCAGGATGTTTGAGTTTTGATTCCCAACATATGTGATTTCTACATGTTGCATTTTTAATAATTCAGCGTGTGCAAGGAAAGTCGTTTGCCGTGGTCGTAGTCTGCGTGGATTCTTGAGGAACGAATAGATTGTCAGTTGAAAATTTATCCTTGTAATTGTTCTTCTAATTTATATTAAAAATTTCAGACGGAAAATTTCAGACTTAATCATTTGGTACTCTCCTTGTGCCGGTTCCGGCATATTGTTGGCTTTGTGGTTTTTATGCTTTTACCGATTACCGGAAATTGCTCCCATATTGGAATTGTCAACATCTTTTAGTTATATCGACAACTTTCTAAAATGCATTGTCTTTTCCTTTGGCTGCGTCTTCGAGGTTGCGTGACTTGCACTAAACTTGGAACTTAAAGGCGCACGAGTGGCCAAGTGTTGGGGGTGAGCAGGTTTTCTGAGATCCACTACTCTAACAGATCCAAAGTATCCAATTATGGTAAGTCTGTGGCGACCAAACATATATTCTCAAAAAGCAAGGCGGCTTTCTTCACCTCGTCAATGAAGAAACTCCCAATTGACAGGCTCAATCGGAATGTTAACGTATGGACCCGCATTCACAGTCACCATCTTGCTCCACGATATCTGCTTTTTGGCCTCAATCATATCTAGCCGTAATCCATATCTCAATCTCCAAGGGTTGGTCGTGGTAAAACAAAGAAAAATAAGAAAAACCAGATGAAGAAAAACCGAAAGAAAAAGAAGAAGAAGAATTCGAAGAAGACATAGGGAATAAAGAAGAAGAAGTAGAAGTCAGAGACGATGAAGAGGAAGACACAAAAACTGAACGATAAAGAAAATGAGGAAGAAGAAGACAAAGCTGATGAAGAAGAGTAGATACAATGACAAATGAGTTGAAGGTGAGAAATGAGACCGGAAGATGAAGATGACAAAGTATGAGAATGTGAATATGTGGAAAGAGGCTAAGAAAAACTAAAAGAATCAGAAGATGAGGAAGACAAATACGATGAATTAGGAAGAAAATGGATATCACGAAATAATGAAGAGAGATAAGGATAAGAAGAAGGGGAATTGTTGATGAAAAAGAAGATGAAATCTGAAGATGAAAAAAATAAGTAGAAAGAGAAAAAATTCGGAAGATGATGTAGATGAAGTAGAAAAATGTGCAGATGATGAATAATAATTCAAATAAGAGAAATAATATGAAGAAGAACATGAGTAAAAATTGGAAAATGAAAAAGAAGAAGAAGTCGGGGAATACGAGAATGATGAAAAAAAAGTCAATGACGATGAAAAAGAAGAAGGAAAATACGAGAAAAAAGAAAAATCGAAAGATAAAGAAGAGGAAGCAGATGAAGACGAAGTATAAAAGGAAGAATACGTGCACGAGATAAGTAAGAATAAGAGAAAGAAGAAAAATTAGAAGAAAAAAAACCGAAAGAAAAAGAAAAAGAAGAAGAAGTCGAAGTCGAAGTAGACCAAAAAGTTATGTTATGACTGTGTTTTTGTTATTGTTTTGGAGTATTCTTATTTTGTATGTGTTCGTATTTGTGGATTGTTTTATCTATTTATTATTCTAAAATTATTATATATTTATGAAGGATTCGTTTTTTTAACTTATTATATATTTATGAAGGATTCATTTTTGTTACTATAATCTAAAATTACGAATAAGTTAAGAGAATTGCGTTATATTTATGCAAAATCAATATTGATATACATAATCATTCGGGTTTATCATTTTTATAGTGCTATATTCAGTTAGAACAATTAGACAATTTATTATAATGTTAATTTTGGATCATATACTAGGATAATTTTTGTTATTAAATTTAGAAAACATCATGCATGGGCTTGGCAGGGACCACAACCTTGTATTTTTGGTATATTTCAACTTCTCTGTATATGACGGTCAACAACATTCAAGTTGCTTAACGAATCAAGATGCATGCAATTTTGCATGGGACAATAAATACCTAATTAAAACTCCATTTATGCTCACTTCCTATTGAATCGGTCATTTGAACAAGTCTATTGTTTGTTAATAATTGTTTTGTAAAAATAGAAATAGAATCAGCATCGTCTCCTTATCTTTAGAATTCGATTCCCACCTTTAATATTCCCCTATGTTGCCGATCCAGGTTCAATATTTAGAGACCTAAAAAATCTAGTTGTTTCAAATTACTGTGAAATTTTATTTGAGACTAATTTTCACGAGCTACTAGTTTAATCAGAAAATGAAGATCATTCCATTGATGTCCATCGCCTTTATCATACTCTTGACATCATTCCCGGCTCCGATCAAGAGTCAAAACCTCCACAAGGTTTGCTCTGACAGTCTTCATTACTGCCATCGCCTTCGTGAGACAGATCAGGCTCGTTTCAGGAGATCCAAATGTTGTTCAAGTCTTACAAAGCCAACACGAATAATAAATTGTATCTGTACATTTCTTGATGACCCTCACAAAAGAAAACTTGTTGACGATATTTACCAGAGTTGTTACCGTTTGCGTCTTCCTCCCAATCCCAAGTCTTCTTTAGGGTGTGAATGATGCGAGCGTAAAGTTGTCAACCAAACCGTCAAGGATCGTCTAAGAAAACAAGAGATACTTAGATTTTCCTTGTTGTCTTTTTAAATCGTTTTAAGTTATTGTTCAATAAGGAGAGAATTGGTTTTCTTTATGTTTATGAACCATCATCTCTCTCCCACTTTCCATTTTTTCCTTGCTTGTATGAATTATGATTCCATTTTCTTTTGTTTCTTTGTATGCTCTTCTATTTTGAATAAATATAAACCTTTCAAAAAAAAAAAATACACAATTTGGCACAAGCAATTAACAGGAGCCCAAAAGTCTTTAAAAGAGTTTTACAGGAAAACTACAATCTGATATCGAGCTCTCCAGCGCGCATCTGAACATGAAACCCTTTGTACAAACGAGGAGGGACGGTCTGAGAACGCAAATTTATGTAACTTTTCAGTTTAAAGCAAACTGGTTGGATAATTCCCTCTAGATGTATTTTGGAAGATTAAATAAAGAGAAGAAACTGGTTGACAAAAAAAAAAGCAAACCAACAAAGAGCAATTAATCTCACACTATTAATCTCTCAGTGAGTCAGTGAATGCAAACCAACGAAACAAGTAGACAAGAAAAAAGACAAATTATGCATAACAAATCGGAAGCATGTGGCATCTTTGTTTCTCACTCACTCATAAGGTGGAAAATGTTACAATTGTCTACTTCGTCTCAAAAGCAATCCAAGAACAGTGAAACAGGGGAAATATGAAGACATTACGATATTAACACAGAAAAACAAGAACAACACACACCTTTACGATTTAACATATATTCTCCAGATTAAGTAGAAGGAATCCACAATTACGGAAACATTCGAAAAGGCGCTAAAATGTATCCCAAACTGTCTCTCTTTTTTTTTGTCACAAAATGCGCACAAGTGCTAAATTGAAGTAACAATTGAGCCACATAGGGATGTTAAAATGGGTCTGAATTTCGCGGTCCTAAACGAGCTTGTTTTATAAAAATTAGTCTGTTTAATCCCGTTTATCATATATAAGTTTAAACGAGTTTAAACGGGCCAGCCCGTTTAGACCCGTTTAATAAACGGGTTTTGACATAATTAAACGGGCAGCATAATGCAAATATTATATATATTGTACATTCAACGTCGAATTATTTACAATAATATACAAATGTATCTAATATATATTGTAATCTTAATGCGCAAACATGAATATTCTTATCAGTATGATATATACTTTGATTGAAAATTTATAAATAGCCATGATTACGTCATCTATTGTATCATTGAAAAAAACACTTAGTCATTATCATATGATATTATGATTACTGAAAAATGAGGGCATTATATATATATATATATGCGAAAACCTACCTCAATCAGTAATACTATTTTGCTTAGGAAATTATATATTAATGTTTTATTTCAAAATATTAACTCATTGTTGTTGACTCGTTGTAATCTACTATTATGCATTTATATTGTTATATATACATGCATTTAGCCTATTTTATTATCATTATCGTGATTCGTGAATCACTGAATCTTTGAACATATCACATACTTTTAGGAGTATATAGTATATTTATCGTATAAAAAATAATCAAAGCTAATAACAAATAATATACTACTAATAAGTTTTGGTTAGCTTCAGCCTAAAATTCTAAACGGATATCCATATCATAGTGAAGTTATATACTATAGTATCTGTAACTCCTTCAATACAACTCCAAATGAGTTGAAACCACTCCTATTGGAAAGCTAACTCAATTTTCTATAACTGTTATGAAGAGCTCCAAAGCTAAATCCAAAGGAAAGACTTCCATCCGAGTCGATCTTGCATCAAGAATATGTGTCTAGAAGATCGACTCTGCTGGAAGCCTTCCCGTTATATTTAACTTTGGTGATCTTCATCAAAGTAATAGTAAATTGAGTTAGCTTTCCAATGGGAATAGTTTCAACTCATTCAGAGTTGTATTGAAGGAGTTACAGACGATTTAGTAGACATGTTACCATTTAATAATTAGCGTTTGGCTTTTTTAATATCCGATTTTGCAAAGTCAACTACAACTTGAGAAATTATTTTAAGTATATTTGGAAAATAAATTGAGCGAGCGTCCATAGGTCAGGAATTAAATGAGCAATTCCCCGCACATAGAAGCTAGACTGATAAAGTGCATAAACCATAATGGCCACCATGGTCTCAGTTAAAAGAAAGGGAGAATAAAGTAGCTTGCTCATAAAATACAAATTGTTTGAACAAAGATACCTCATAGACAATGACGAAATTATCCGTGACGAGATCTTCGTTTAGCCCACCAAGGTAATCAGACAGAACATCAGCAACTCTGCAAAAGAACTAAAACTTCAACATTGGAATCTAGAGAGGAGAGAAAAGAGGCAAAGAAAAGAATTCACCTGGATTGCTATCGACGGTGGCATTTCAAGTTGACTGCAAGCTCGTCGGGAACGATTTGAAAAAGATAGTGTGTTGGTGAAGTAACTATCTAGAAAAAACAAATCACAAGACACATGCTAAGACACAGTAAAATCAAGTTGACTTAAGAGCAAGAGACGACCCAGAAGCCACAAGTCTTGAAATTTGGATCAAACTAAAGGCCATGGAAATGAAATGACGAAAAGAGTGAAACTTGGCAAATCAAACAAATCCAAGAATCTCACAATTATGCGGAATTTTGAAGAGAAGCTGTCGAAAATTACCTTAAAGGAATCGCCTTGAGAAATAGATTGATCCCAGGAACCAAGCACATATGGATCGGTCCCGTGAGCTGTTTCTCCAACATTACCTCTCTGAGAACACAAATCCAAACAACGTCAAGGATGAATTAAAGTCCAACCTCATCTGAATTCTGGAAAAAAGGAAGGGTTAAAAGATCACTCAAACGGAATCGGAGAGGAGAAATATACACTGAAGCATCTATACACAAAATGGATGCGCGAATCCTGCGAAAAACTCTGGGCCAGTCAGAGGCTTCGGATACTCCAACCAAATGGAGGTTCTTGAATTTTTTTAAAATCTTGTCTTTGTTATGAATTAATTATATGGATGCCCATTATAAGACCCATATTCTAGGAGGTTTAGAATATTCTCGGTTTCCTTATTATCCTTATTCAGCTTGCTCTCCAAATCTATGTAAACCTATATATACCTCTCTTTATTCATGGAATAAGACACAACAATTTCCTCTCTCTTTTATTCACAACACGTTATCAGCACGAAACCTTAGCCGTTTGAGCTAACCCTAGAATTCGAGCCGTCCCTTTGACTGCGATTTTCCAATGAACCATGATGAGTCTCACGACTAGTCACACATGTACGGAAAGCTCTTCGAGTCAGCTTTCCAGCGCCACCGACCTCGCTTAATTTGAGTCCACGGTCAAAGATATATCATCGTTTTTCTGAAACCGGTGCAGTCTGCCCAAGCTCTCCGATCTGCCACCTTTCAGGGTAATTTTCCGGCGAACCACCCGGATCCTCGTGGTGATTCAACAACCCACGGATAGATCTTTGAATCAGCTTTTCATAAACGCTAGTAGCGCCTCAATTGAGTCCACCGTTCTGGAGTTATGACCGAAACCGTGAAGTCGCTGCAGTCTGGCCGAGCTCTCCGCCGGTGATTCCGATCAGGCACCTTCAACGACGTGTTACCGGCGACTCCGGAAGAATCAGGCGACGATCCGACTATCCACAGAAAGCCCCGGACGTCATATTTCTAGGAAGTCTAGAATCGCCCCAAAAGAAGTTGTACAAAGAGAGATATGACAAGTTCTCCACAACAGGTGCAATCTGCCAAACCCTAAGCCTCAAATCCGTTATGCCAAGTTATCGCCTAGCCGTTATCGAGATAAGTACAACTTACTCTCCATATTAATTAGATCTGATTGGTTCATATATCCATGGCATAATTGATTACCGTGTGCTTTAGAGTCACTTTTGGATGAATTTTATTTTGCAACAATAATACGGTTATATTATGGTGTGGCTGTCGGGATTTAAAATCTGATCAATAAATTCATATTACATTATAAAATTGATGTATTGAGATCAATCAACATATGCTGTATAGTTTAATTTAATATTATTGATATAGTTTCATTCATTAATTGTTGATCTAGTATTAATGCTACTAAATTGCTTTATTGTCCTAGAGTAACGTTTATTGATTGGGAAGCAATCAAACCCCTAAGAAAGAAAAAGACATTCAAACACATAACTATATATATATATATATATATACGAAATCAAATTCTTCAAATCAATTTCTTATTCCCCGATTCAATTTCTTCTTCTTCCTCGATTTGAAGGTGTGATGCTCAGACAATTTAGCTTCAGATTCTCTCTTCTCCCACTTTCTTCTCATTGCCGAGGAAGCTCTGTGAAATCAGAAGCCTCGACCCACCTTCAAATCGGAGCCACCATGGCCACAATTTCGACCTAGAACGAGTCGACTCAACAAACTCAGAAACATGTGGGGTCTATGTGAGGGCTGCAAGCTCTGTGTATGTGAGGGCTGAAATTTCAACCCAGAACGAGTCGCATTCTCTTGGTCTGTGATCAAGGATACGGTCACACCGAAGAATCTGTTCGGTTACGGGCTTGCGTTTTTGGGTGTTGGGTATTACAACCATTGCAAGCTTCATGCTTTGGAGGCTAAAGATGCACAGAAGAAGGTTCAAGAAAGTGATGACGAAGCTGGGAAGCTTTTGGTGGAGGAGAGGGAAAGTGAAGTTGCAGGGAAATGAAACTCAAGATTTTGAGATCTGATTCTTGATCTGGTTTAAGAATGCGATTTCAGGGAATAAGAGCTAAAGGGTAAAAGGATGATTTTTGGGAAGAGATTGTTTTGTTTGGGTGGATTTTGCTTCTTCATAGGTATGCCTACGTTTAAGTTATGATTACATAGTGATTGATAGGTACAAAAGGGTTTTTTAGAGGTTTCTTGAATCGTTTTGAAACTCCATTGTATCTTCTTTTGAGTTTGTCTTTGTTTTCTTACCTTTTTCTTCTTTACGAATATATTATTATCTTTGTGGGTAAACAAATTGTTGTAGTAGTAACTTCTTCATATTTTGCTCATTGAGATTGTTACAATGCAATACTGAAATTCCTTTCTTGCTCTCTTTCTTCAATGAAACCAAACTTGGATGCTTGAGGATCGCTAGAAGAAGAAATTGAATCGGGGAAGGAAAAATTGATTTGAAGAATTTGATTTCGTATATATATATATATATATATATATATAGTTATGTGTTTGAATGTGCAATGAAGTATCAGTAGTCTAGTGGTAGAATTTTATTCTGTCACGAAAGAGACCAAGGTTTGATTCTAGGAGGGTGCAAAATATTATTTTAACACAGTAAGACCAAAACGACGTCGTTTTCTTTGTCGTCTTATGGTAAGCTATCTTCTATAATAATTACGTTCACCTTTGCATTAACATTTTGTTTATTCGTTTCAATGATGTCATTACTCACTTTTATAGACATGTTAATGACTTAATGTCAGTGGACTTTTCACCTACCCTTAAGACTAGATTAGACTAGACTAGACTAGTAGAGGTGGATTGGATCCGAAGATCAAGAATTTCAGGATCAGGACATGTGGCTTATATATATTTGGACTTTGGATATTTGCTCAAATATCATGATATATCTATGGAAATCTAGATTCGGATTTCTAAAAAATTAACAATAATCTAGATTCAATTTTTCTTCTACTATTCTATAACTAAACATTCTATTTAGTAAGGAAGTTGACTATAGGCCTGGGCATAAAAATCGGAATCGAAATATCCGAACAGGAAACGAACTGAAATACCCAAACCAGAATCAATCCGAAATTGCCAAAATACCATTAGATCCTATTCATTGATACCCGTGGGTATCGGATAATACCGGAACCGAACCGAAAATATTTCGGGTACTCTAAATACCCAAAATATAATTATATATCCAAAATATTATATATATATATATATATATATATATATATATATAAGGTTTTGGGTATATTTTCGGTATTATGGGTATATTTTCTTTAGTTTTTTTTTTTGGTTTTCGTGCATATTTTCGGGTTTTCGGATATAGTATTGGTATTTCGGGTATATTTTTCTTAAACTATTTCGGGTTTTCAGGTATATTTTCGGATTTTCGGGTATATTTTAGGCATTTCGGGTAATAAATACCCGAAACCGATTAAGATCCAAAAAATTTCGGATATTTTTCGGTTCCTAAACCTCTGCCCGAAATACCTGGAACCGAATGGTATCGAACCGGAACTGAACCGGAATCGTTTCGGTACCTATATGGATCATAAACCTTTCTACCCGAAATACCCAGAACCGAATTGGTCATACCCGGAACCAACCGAATACCCGAATGCCCATGACTAGTTGACTATAGGAGAAGTAGCCTCAATTGGAAATGCAGTTACTATAGGAGAAGAACACATTTCTGTGATAGTAACTGAAGTTAGCCTAGCAACATCCTCCATCAACAACACATATTGAGGCTGCTTGTTTCTTGATTGGTACATAGGAAAATGGTTTTTCCGCATTTGTATTTTGAGAACTGAAACATTATTATTGGTACTTACGAAAATGGTAGGGGTTGTCTCACCGGACTACTGTCCTATCGGTCAAAACCTGATTTAAATATATGGTTCGTTGACAAAACAAAAAAAAAAAAGAAAAAAGAAAAGGAGAAAGACATTTCTGTGATAGTAGCTGAAGTTGGCCTAGCAACATCCTCGATAAACCAACCTGAGTTCTTGATCAGTAGAAGAACAACGCTATGATGCAAGGAAAACTACACACGGACACACACTGAACTTATTTTGAGATGCGCTCAACGGAAATCGAAACATAGGAAAACGATATAGAACAAGAGTTTGGAGTCTTAAAATAGAAACTTTTCTAGGGACAAATCATAATAGGGCAATTGCAGAGACGCTTATAGTTATGTTGAGGAGTGCAATCGCAGTAGATTGGGCTGAGCCTTACACTTGGATCCCATGTGCTTAATAAGTCAGTTAGACATTGTTGTCCTCCATCTTTTGAGCATGAACCACTGAACACTTGTTTTTTCGATGGGCACCATGGCCTTCTCCAAGCAGTGCTCAAGCTTGGTTCTTCACCTAATTCATCAACAACCACAACAAGAAGAACAAAAAACGGAGCTGAACCAAGCCGGTTTTGGGTTTACCTTGTGAAATGGTAATCTCAGTATGATTATTACCTTGTGAAAGGTGGTGGCTTGGGAGAAGATAGAAGAAAACGCAAGAAGCCAAGAAGATCGCAGCCAGATTCATAGTTTCTTTTTGTAAGTTTCTTCTCTCTCTCTCTCTCTCTCTTTTTTAAATTTATATTGTTGACTTTGTGATTGTCTCCAAACAAGCACAAATCTATACTATTATAAAGGAGCATTTTTAGAATGAAACAATTACACAATAAGCCATTTTTACACTTTTTTATTATACAATAAGCCACTTTCAGTTTTGGATGTACTTTTGTGAGAGTAAAACATCAAACTACCCAATGCTTCACTTTGCCTTTTTGTAAATCGGAAATTGTCTGCATGGTCATGGATGCAAGGTCGTGGATGGTCAAGAATCTTGAAAAAAAACATATTACCCCACCTGATTTATTTTCTATTTTTTTTATAATATGAAAGACATAAAAACAATTTATTTGGTAACAATGAATGATAATTTAATTTTTCGTACATTTTAAGATCTATTTTGCTATAGTTTTGATGTGAAAAAACAAGAAATCTAAACTTATGAAATCCAGATCGACGTGGACATAAAAACGTAGACAATTGTGTGTGGACAGATGTGAATCTCGTATTATTAGTGTGGATGGTCATGTGTGGATAGTAATTTACTGATGGTCTTGTGTGGATAGTACTCATGTGTTGATGGTATATTTGCAAGTAAATTACTATCCACACATGACCATCCACACTAATAATACGATATTCCCATCTGTCCACTCACAATTGTCCACACTTTCATATCCACATCGATCTGGATTTCATATGTTTAGATTTCTTGTTTTTTATTTAGATTTATTGTTTCACATCAAAACTATAGAAAAATAGATTTTAAAATGTTGGAAAAATAGAATTATCATTTATTGTTACAAAAAAATTGTTTTATGTCTTTCACATTATAGAAAAATAGAAAACAAATCAGGTGGGGTAATAATTATTTTACTAAGATTTTTGATTTTCTGACTCATCCACGACCTTGCATCCATGACCATGCGGAGCAATTTCGGATTTACAAAAAATGAACAATGTAATAAATACACCAATAGTTGAAAGTAGCTTATTGTGCAATAATAAGACAAAATGTGGTTTATTATGTAAATGATCCCTTTTTTTTGTTCAACACCTTCTTTTATAACTTAAACAAGCCCAATTAAACCCCGAAGGGCCCCTTTGGCTAGAGTATCGGCTTTTACATTTTCAGTTCTAGGGATAAACCTGAATTTAATAGAGGAAAAACCATTGGAGCATAGAGAAATATCCGACAGGACTCCATAGATTGCTGAGATTGGAGAGCTCGAATTGATTGCTCGGACTAGCTGTTGTGAATCAGAATTGATGATCACATTGCTATAATTTAGGACTGTAGCCTGCATAATTGTTGACCTCATTGCCAACGCTTCTGCTAATAAAGTTGAGGGGACATTGCGGAGAACAGATGAATGTTCCGAAATTTGCGCAGAGTTAATCCCGAAAGTCCAGCCCAGTCCCGCCTCATCCGAATCGGCTTTCCATGTCGCGTCTGTGAAGCAGAGAATAGTTCCTTCCCCTACAGATTTTGGGAATAGTGCGTCATCCACTTGACTATGACCAATCCGAGGAGGGGTAGAAGTTTGAGATAGATTCCATTCCCGAGCATCCTGAACAGCTCTAAGGATGGTTTCCGCAACCGTGAAGCTTCTATTGCTAAAAACTTGTTGATTCCTGGAAGTCCAAAGAGCCCAACAGATCCACGGAAAAAGTAACCCTTTATCCAGTCCGATAGGAGGCAGTGTATAGAGTTTTTTCGCACTCAAGAGGCATGTGTTCACTCCTAAAATCGGGGAAGAATCAAATCCAACTGAGAACGGAGCATTCTGCCATACCTCTTGGGCAAAAGGGCACCTGAACAGTAAATGTAGGATTGACTCCGACTCGTTACACCTGCAACATTTTGAAACTGTAGTAATATGTCTCACCAGTAGTTGGTCACCAACAGGTAAAGCTCCATGTAGGGATTTCCAAATGAACAGCTTAATCTTTGGCGAAGCTTTGACAGTCCAAACTTGAGCCTTCCAATAATAAATGATCCTTTTAGAATCTTGTTTCCAAATACCGTTTAATTTTTTAAATAAATTGAAAATGTTGCCAAACGGATATTAAACATGTACTTGCCTTTGTGGAAGCCCCTTAGTCCAGTGGTTGACTTAAGGGTTAATTAATGCTTATACACCAGGATGTTTGAGTTTTGATTCCCAACATATGTGATTTCTACATGTTGCATTTTTAATAATTCAGCGTGTGCAAGGAAAGTCGTTTGCCGTGGTCGTAGTCTGCGTGGATTCTTGAGGAACGAATAGATTGTCAGTTGAAAATTTATCCTTGTAATTGTTCTTCTAATTTATATTAAAAATTTCAGACGGAAAATTTCAGACTTAATCATTTGGTACTCTCCTTGTGCCGGTTCCGGCATATTGTTGGCTTTGTGGTTTTTATGCTTTTACCGATTACCGGAAATTGCTCCCATATTGGAATTGTCAACATCTTTTAGTTATATCGACAACTTTCTAAAATGCATTGTCTTTTCCTTTGGCTGCGTCTTCGAGGTTGCGTGACTTGCACTAAACTTGGAACTTAAAGGCGCACGAGTGGCCAAGTGTTGGGGGTGAGCAGGTTTTCTGAGATCCACTACTCTAACAGATCCAAAGTATCCAATTATGGTAAGTCTGTGGCGACCAAACATATATTCTCAAAAAGCAAGGCGGCTTTCTTCACCTCGTCAATGAAGAAACTCCCAATTGACAGGCTCAATCGGAATGTTAACGTATGGACCCGCATTCACAGTCACCATCTTGCTCCACGATATCTGCTTTTTGGCCTCAATCATATCTAGCCGTAATCCATATCTCAATCTCCAAGGGTTGGTCGTGGTAAAACAAAGAAAAATAAGAAAAACCAGATGAAGAAAAACCGAAAGAAAAAGAAGAAGAAGAATTCGAAGAAGACATAGGGAATAAAGAAGAAGAAGTAGAAGTCAGAGACGATGAAGAGGAAGACACAAAAACTGAACGATAAAGAAAATGAGGAAGAAGAAGACAAAGCTGATGAAGAAGAGTAAATACAATGACAAATGAGTTGAAGGTGAGAAATGAGACCGGAAGATGAAGATGACAAAGTATGAGAATGTGAATATGTGGAAAGAGGCTAAGAAAAACTAAAAGAATCAGAAGATGAGGAAGACAAATACGATGAATTAGGAAGAAAATGGATATCACGAAATAATGAAGAGAGATAAGGATAAGAAGAAGGGGAATTGTTGATGAAGAAGAAGATGAAATCTGAAGATGAAAAAAATAAGTAGAAAGAGAAAAAATTCGGAAGATGATGTAGATGAAGTAGAAAAATGTGCAGATGATGAATAATAATTCAAATAAGAGAAATAATATGAAGAAGAACATGAGTAAAAATTGGAAAATGAAAAAGAAGAAGAAGTCGGGGAATACGAGAATGATGAAAAAAAAGTCAATGACGATGAAAAAGAAGAAGGAAAATACGAGAAAAAATAAAAATCGAAAGATAAAGAAGAGGAAGCAGATGAAGACGAAGTATAAAAGGAAGAATACGTGCACGAGATAAGTAAGAATAAGAGAAAGAAGAAAAATTAGAAGAAAAAAAACCGAAAGAAAAAGAAAAAGAAGAAGAAGTCGAAGTCGAAGTAGACCAAAAAGTTATGTTATGACTGTGTTTTTGTTATTGTTTTGGAGTATTCTTATTTTGTATGTGTTCGTATTTGTGGATTGTTTTATCTATTTATTATTCTAAAATTATTATATATTTATGAAGGATTCGTTTTTTAACTTATTATATATTTATGAAGGATTCATTTTTGTTACTATAATCTAAAATTACGAATAAGTTAAGAGAATTGCGTTATATTTATGCAAAATCAATATTGATATACATAATCATTCGGGTTTATCATTTTTATAGTGCTATATTCAGTTAGAACAATTAGACAATTTATTATAATGTTAATTTTGGATCATATACTAGGATAATTTTTGTTATTAAAATTAGAAAACATCATGCATGGGCTTGGCAGGGACCACAACCTTGTATTTTTGGTATATTTCAACTTCTCTGTATATGACGGTCAACAACATTCAAGTTGCTTAACGAATCAAGATGCATGCAATTTTGCATGGGACAATAAATACCTAATTAAAACTCCATTTATCCTCACTTCCTATTGAATCGGTCATTTGAACAAGTCTATTGTTTGTTAATAATTGTTTTGTAAAAATAGAAATAGAATCAGCATCGTCTCCTTATCTTTAGAATTCGATTCCCACCTTTAATATTCCCCTATGTTGCCGATCCAGGTTCAATATTTAGAGACCTAAAAAATCTAGTTGTTTCAAATTACTGTGAAATTTTATTTGAGACTAATTTTCACGAGCTACTAGTTTAATCAGAAAATGAAGATCATTCCATTGATGTCCATCGCCTTTATCATACTCTTGACATCATTCCCGGCTCCGATCAAGAGTCAAAACCTCCACAAGGTTTGCTCTGACAGTCTTCATTACTGCCATCGCCTTCGTGAGACAGATCAGGCTCGTTTCATGCGATCCAAATGTTGTTCAAGTCTTACAAAGCCAACACAAAAAATAAATTGTATCTGTACGTTTCTTGATGACCCTCACAAAAGAAAACTTGTTACCGATATTTACCTGATTTGTTACCAAGAGGGTCTTCCTTTCAAGTCTTCTTTAGGGTGTAAATGATGCGAGCGTAAAGTTGTCAACCAAACCGTCAAGGATCGTCTAAGAAAACAAGAGATACTTAGATTTTCCTTGTTGTCTTTTTAAATCGTTTTAAGTTATTGTTCAATAAGGAGAGAATTGGTTTTCTTTATGTTTATGAACCATCATCTCTCTCCCACTTTCCATTTTTTCCTTGCTTGTATGAATTATGATTCCATTTTCTTTTGTTTCTTTGTATGCTCTTCTATTTTGAATAAATATAAACCTTTCAAAAAAAAAAAATACACAATTTGGCACAAGCAATTAACAGGAGCCCAAAAGTCTTTAAAAGAGTTTTACAGGAAAACTACAATCTGATATCGAGCTCTCCAGCGCGCATCTGAACATGAAACCCTTTGTACAAACGAGGAGGGACGGTCTGAGAACGCAAATTTATGTAACTTTTCAGTTTAAAGCAAACTGGTTGGATAATTCCCTCTAGATGTATTTTGGAAGATTAAATAAAGAGAAGAAACTGGTTGACAAAAAAAAAAGCAAACCAACAAAGAGCAATTAATCTCACACTATTAATCTCTCAGTGAGTCAGTGAATGCAAACCAACGAAACAAGTAGACAAGAAAAAAGACAAATTATGCATAACAAATCGGAAGCATGTGGCATCTTTGTTTCTCACTCACTCATAAGGTGGAAAATGTTACAATTGTCTACTTCGTCTCAAAAGCAATCCAAGAACAGTGAAACAGGGGAAATATGAAGACATTACGATATTAACACAGAAAAACAAGAACAACACACACCTTTACGATTTAACATATATTCTCCAGATTAAGTAGAAGGAATCCACAATTACGGAAACATTCGAAAAGGCGCTAAAATGTATCCCAAACTGTCTCTCTTTTTTTTTGTCACAAAATGCGCACAAGTGCTAAATTGAAGTAACAATTGAGCCACACAAGTACGGACGTTAAAATGAGCCTGAATTTTGTGGGTCTAAACGAGCTTGTTTTATACAAATTAGCCCGTTTGATCTTGTTTATAGGCCCGTTTAATAAACGGGTTTTGACATAATTAAACGGATAACATAATGCAAATATTTTATATATTGTACATGCAACGTCGAATTATTTACAATAATATACAAATGTATCTATATATATTGTAATCTTAATGCGCAAACACGAATATTCTTATCAGTATGATATATACTTTTATTGAATCTATTAAATAATAGGAGAGTTTTCTCTCAATCTAGAGTGTCCACATCAGCAAAAAAAAAACTAAAGAAAACTAAAACTAAAGTTAATGACTCAATTAATTCACACATTTTATAATAATTATTGTTTTTCATTAAAAAGAGAGAAGAACACTTACACTAAAGTTGATGACTCAATTAGTTAACACACTTTTTATAATTATCATTTTTTATCAAAAAACAACTTACAAAAAAAAACAAGAAAAATACAACACAATAAAAAAATGAATAGAGATTAGATGAATATAAAATTATATATTAACATATAGTTAATGGAGCAGTTCTTATTTTTTAAGAAATATAGAGAAAAATTATCACGTTAAAATTTATTAAATAAATCAAAAAGCATTTTTATAATAGTTACAAATTATTTAGGATAATAAAAAATTACAAGTTAATTGTAGTAGTAAATAAAAAATTTAAACTGTTTTTACTCAAAATAAGAATAAATCTTTTTCAAGAAAAATTTAGACTTTTTTATGAGTTTTTAAGTTACATTTTTTTTGCAACAAGTTACACATTTTAAAAAACTCAAAATCAAAAATTATGTGTAGCTAAAATCATAATATATATAAAATAGCTGAAAAAAATATCATGACATAATTTTTGTTTTTTTTTTTAAAAAATTATTAAGGTTAGAGTGCAGGGTGTGTCAATAATATACGATGTCTGGTAGATAGAAACGAGATCAAAGATAAGAATCAATATTTAATAAGCAGATTTGACGTGCATCACAATAGGTGGAAACATCCTCGCCACGACAAATGTGTATCACCAGTAAGATTTTTTGACGCTCCAATCAGCAAAAAATTCATACAACTGATAAGAGAAATTATAGTGTATGAAGATGAAAATGAGAAAATAGTTCTACAATGAGTTGAAAATCAAATCACTTTCCAATCTTTTATATGTGAGTGAAAAGAAATAAATCCCGTAAAGAGAACGAGTGCAAGATAACAAAAGAATTGGCAGTAAAAAGTGTGAAAAAATTGACTAAAGTTCAGAAATATCAAATATGTATGCACAAAACTAAAATAAAAAAATCTTTTTTAATCTTTTTTAGCAAGTGAAATTAATGAGTTTTTAAATAAAAAATATTAAATTATTTGACCATGCAACGTAATTAACTTGCAAATCAAACAAATCCAAGAATCTACAAAACTCACAATTATGCGGAATTTTGAAGAGAAGCTATCGAAAATTACCTTAAAGGAATCTCCTTGAGAAATAGAGTGATCCCAGGAACCAAGCACATATGGATCGGTTCCGTGAGCTGTTTCTCCAACATTACCTCTCTGAGAACACAAATTCAAACAACGTCAAGGATGAATCTCTCAGTGAATGCAAACCAACGAAACAAGTAGATAAGAAAATAGAATGTTAGTTTGGTCTAATGGTTAACTATTTTGATTTTAAGAACAATTAGGGTTTACCGCAGTTGCGATTTTCTCTCTCGTCCCAAAAAAAAACCATATCTCTTTCTTTTGATAGGTGTTTAGTTGTGTTTGGTCGTCGGCTCGGTTGTGGCGACGGGTGAAGTTTCTCCGGTCTCCGCTGCGTTCCTCGATCAATGGCGGCGGAACTTCAGTGGCGTCGTTGGGGCTGCAGTGGTGGAAGGCTGTCTCCTCGTGACGATTTGCCTCTCCTCAGTCCGCCTCTTTCTTTGCCGGCGGAATGTCTTCTATCTCTCGGGTTCATCGGCGTTTCCCTCCGACGGTCTTTCTCGGCTTTTCTTTGAGAGTCCTCGTCGCCGGCGGCGTGCTCTCCGGCTTTCATCGGTGGTGGGGTGGTGGCGTTGCTCGTCTCTCCCCAATTTAAGTCCCTTAATTCCCGCCTCGTTTTGCAAATAGCGGTGTTCCCGAGGCGGTGGTGTGGTGGCGTTGTTAGGTCTGCTTTCCTAGGCTCCGGTGGCGGCGTTTTGGACCTCGAGGACGGGTCCAATCTCGGTCTTTTGGTGTCGCGGGAGGTGTACCTTGTGGCTAGCCACGGAGTGGTGGCTCTCGTCTTTCCCGGCGTGCGCGGCTCCACCGGCGGTGTCTCTCGGCGGTGTTTCTAGGCGGGTGGCTCGGCGGCGGTTTCTTTTGGTTCGTTTCGACAGAAGAAGCCTCGGTGCTGTCTTTCACCGTTGTGTCCCGGGTTTCGCAGTTGGTGCGTGTTCTCGTTCTTGGCAAGGTTCAACAGCTTCGCGGATCGGGTTTGGTTTCGGTTAGTGTTGGCTCCGACTAGTTAGTTCGGTGCAGATGGTGGAGTATCTAGAGACGTGTATTGTAGAGGCGCCGGTTTGTTGTTCGGTTAGGTTGTAACTGTGGAGGTTGGTCCCTATGGAGATTTCGGGTTTCTACGGGAATGGTGGTCGGAAGTGATTTCTCCGATTACCGCTCGGAATTCCTTGTCACCAGTTGCAATTTAGTCCGTTTCGCTTTCCGGAAATCGCGTCAGTTTTCGGAGAAGCTGTAGGCATCTCCTTCCGGCGGTTTGAGAACGTGCCTCGGAAGGATGCTCGTGGCAACTATGATGTGAACTCCAGTTCTTTGAGCTGCGGCAAAAACGGGATGGTCCGTGCTTTGGCACGTGACTGCTGCTTTCTCGTCTTGTTTTGCTTTGGTTTTAGCTTCCTTGTCTCGCTAGCTTGTCTTTGTGCTTCTGTTGTTACTTTGTCGTTTTTTTAGTTTGTTAGTAGATTTTGGTCTTATGCTTTCTTTGTTGTATCCATGTATTCTGTAAGAAAATTTAAAACTTTGGTATAAAATTTAACGTTTAAACCAAAAAAAAAAAAGTAGACAAGAAAAAAGACAAATTATGCATAACAAATCGGAAGCATGTGGCATCTTTGTTTCTCACTCACTGATAAGGTGGAAAATGTTACAATTGTCTTCTTCGTCTCAAAAGCAGTACAAGGACAGTGAAACAGGGGAAATATGAAGACATTACGAAATTAACACAGAAAAACAAGAACAATACAAGCTACAAACCTTTACGAGTTAACATATATTCTCCAGATTAAGTAGAAGGAATCCACATTTACGGAAACACTCGAAAAGGCGCTAAAATTTATCCCATATTGTCTCTCTTTTTTTGTTGTCACAAAATGCGCACAAGTGCTAAATTGAAGTAACAAGATAAACAACACAGCACATAGAAGCTAGACTGATAAAGTGCAGAAACCATAATGGCCACCATGGTCTCAGTTAAAAGAAAGAGAGAATAAAGTGGCTTGCTCATAAAATACAAATTGTTTGAACAAAGATACCTCATAGACAATGATGAAATTATCCTTAACGAGATCTTTGTTTAGCCCTCTGAGAACACAAATCCAAACAACGTCAAGGATGAATTAAAGTCCAACCTCAGACTGATCAACGTCGATCTGAATTCTAGAAAAAGGAAGGGTTAAAAGATCACTCAACCGGAATCGGAGAGGAGAAATATACACTGAAGCATCTCTGCACACGATGGATGCGCGAATTCTGCGAAAAACTCTGGGCCAGTCAGGGGCTTCGGATACTCCAACCAAATGGAGGTTCTTGAAATTTTTTAAAATCTTGTCTTACCATTTTCATCTCGGATTAGGACCGAAGTTCAAGTCTTTCTACTGTGATTGGATTTTAATAGATCCCGATGATTAGTTTGTATTTCGATTTGTAGACATTCTAAGTAACCAAAAAAAAAATCTGAATTTTAACAAAAAAATCATTAGAGATTTTTAAAAGGGATAATTGTAAATTTAGTACAAAATGAACTTTGGCCATAATATAGAGATATATTATCGATTTTGCCTATGGATTTCTTTCCTGGTATCTGCTCTATAATCTACAAGGCATAATATATCTCTATAATATTATTTAAGAAAATATTTTTAAAAATGAACTTTATTTTGTAAGTTATTACATGAAATGCCATTACAAATAACAAAGAATAATTGAAATAGGAAAGGATATAATAATCTTTTAAAATTATTGATTAGAATATGAAAAATATATATTTTGTATTAAAAATGTTACTTATTATTTCACTTTTTAATTATTTTAATGTTATATATTTTAAAATAATAATCAATTCATATATATTCAAAAAACAATATTCAAAATATTGCTATATTTTTCACTATAATTTATTATATTTTATTTGAATATATATCAAAATAAAATTTAAAAAATATATTACTAATTTTATAAAAAGTTAGACACAAGAAAACTATTTTTTTTAAAGAGTTCGTAGACTCATCATAAAAACTAAAGTCATTTAACGATGCATATTAGAGTTATGTTTTTAAGATTATAAGTTTTTGCGGATTAGCCCGAATAATATTTCAGTTCAATGCAAAACGGGTTAAATAGACAAATTATTATAAATGGACAGTTTTATCTACAATCAGTAGTTAGTTATATTGTAAAATTCAGATAAAAGCAATTTTTTAAAATTTCAAAACAATTTTTTTAAAAAATTACTCCGCGCTATAATTAGCACGGGTTAAATCCTAGTATTCTACTATTTGTTATGCATTCTACCGAATGTCATTGCAACGCCCATCATGCCACCACTTCACTATATCCTCTTTGTGAATTTGTCAGTTATGATCGTTTTTCTTCATCTCACAAAGCTTACTTGCACGCTATCACTTCCAATGTCAAACCGAAACACTATTCTCAAGCTGTGAAGATGATGTATGGAAGTTTGCAATGAAAGTTGAAGTCGTTGCACAAGAAGATACTCATTATTGGACAGTTGAGACGTTACCGAAAGGCAAAAAGGCACTTGGGTGGAAATGGGTTTATCGAATCAGGTACAACTCCGACGGGACCATTGAATGCTACAAAGTTCGTCTTGTTGTACTTGGCAATAAACAAATCGTTGGTGATGACTATGATGAGACTTTCGCACCAGTTACCAAAATGACAACGGTGAGATGCTTCCTTGAAGTTTCAGCTGCTTTGAATTGGGAAGTATATCAAATGGACGTACGCAATGCGTTCCTCCACGGCGATTTACATAAAGAGGTCTGCATGCGATTACCTCCGGGATTCCACTCCGATGACAAGTCAAAAGTTATGAGTCTGCGAAAGTCCCTTTATGGCTTAAAACAGGCCCCACGTTGTTGGTTTGCAAAACTACATTCGGCCTTGTTAGAATACGGTTTCAAACAATCTTCCGGCGATTTTTCCTTGTTTACATTCAACAAAGATGGTTCTCGGATTCATGTTCTCGTCTATGTTGATGATCTAATTATGAGTGGAAACTTACCTTCGACGGTTCGAGCATTCAAAGAATATCTTGGATTATGTTTTCGTATGAAAGACTTAGGAGTTCTCAGGTTTTTCCTTGGAATCGAGGTGGCATGAAATGCTTCAGGAATTTACTTGTGCCAAGGCAAATATGCTTTGGATGTGATTGCGGAGGTTGGGTTGCTCGGTGCCAAACCGGTTAGTTTCCCCCTTGAACAAAATCATCGATTGGTGTTAGCTAAAGGAGAACACATGGCTGATCATGCTCGCTATCGTAGACTTGTTGGTCGTATTATTTATCTTGGTGTGACGCGACCGGAACTCTCATATTCTATTCACATTCTCACACAGTTTATGCAGCGTCCTAAAGTAGCTCATTGGGAGGCTGCCTTGAGATTAGTACGGTATCTTAAAAGTAATCCATGGAAAGGGATTATTTTACAAGCCGATTGTCCTCTTACGCTGACCGCGTGGTGTGACTCTGATTGGGCATATTGTCCACTTACCCGTCGCTCACTCACTGGTTGGTTTGTTCAATTAGCCAATCTCCGATTTCTTGGAAGACAAAGAAACAACCAACTGTTTCCTTATCTTCGACATAGGCTGAATATCGGGCAATGACACTTACCCTCAAATAAGTTATTTGGATCAAATATCTGCTTCTCACTCTCGGTGTCACTGTTGATACACCAATCCCCTTTCATTGTGATAATCAGTCTGTGTTATTCATCTTACTGCCAACCCGGTGTTTCACGAGTGAACGAAACACATCGAAGCCGAGTGTCATTTCATTTGTGACAGGATTGTTGATAACAATTAAAAAAACAATAAAAAAGAAAAAAAAAACAAGAGAGAGAGTATAGAGAGTGTCTTAAATGAGACACCCATTTGACACTTGTTTTAACATAATTAGTTCAAATTCTTTTTACAATTTAAAATTTAATTATATTATTAAAGTATTATTAAAAATATTAATATTATATTTGTGAGATACTCTAATGGGTATCTCACTATTAGAGATGTTCTTAGGGCACCTCCATTGGGAGGTTCTCAAGTGGGTATCTCAAGATTAATATAATGAAAAATAAAATAAAAAGTAGGAGAGAGAAGTGAGAATTTATTATCAAATAAGAAGTTTTTAGATACTCATGAGAACCCCATTTAACACTTGTTTGTTTTTCATTGGTTCATTTTTGTTTTTAGATTAAAATTTAATCATATAATTAAACTATATTAAAAATTAATATTTTATTGTTGAGATACTCAAATGGGTTTCTAAACCAATGTAGATGTTCTTATGGCCATCTACAATCAATACAAGAAAACCCTTTTATACTTTGTATTCTTGAATAAATCTTTAATTGCGGGTATTTAACCAGGACAAGGCAAAAAAGGACAATAACAGAGATGCTTGTGCTGAGGTTGATCAGTGCAAGTGCAATCGGTTGGACCAAGATCTCCAGTATCACCCCATGTTCTTTTTAAGTCATCAAAGCATTCTGTGAAATCTCTTTGGCATGGTCCACCAAATATTTGTTTCTTTGATGGGCACCACGGTCTTCTCTCCGCAACGGTTAGGCTTGGGACAAGGGAGATTAACACACAAGATACCAACAAAATTGCAGCCAACTTCATCTTTCTTTAGCTTATACGTTATTGGGACTTGTGATTTTTGTTTTTTTTTCTTTCGATCTAAGCACTTTTGCTTTGGGCATCAACCAAATAAGCTATATATATACACACATGTACGTTTGACCGAACATAGTTTTGCACCTTTGGTTTTCGGAAATCCAATTATTATGTTGAGATTAAAAAAGGGAATCCGAGTTTTATAGTAAGCTAATTTTTAAGCAATGATTATACAGAAAACAATTATCCCAAGTAGACCAAAAGCTTTTTAAACTAGTAAAGATAATGCATTTAAATAACTTCTTATCCAAATAATTTACTCCTTCCATCCTAAATAATTAGTTGTTTTGGATTTTTCACCCATTTTAATTAAAATTTTATTTAAAAGTACAGATTTTCATTGTTTCTATTAATTGTTATTATTTGTTTTTCTCTATTAAGTAAAAAAAATGGCAAGGATTAATAAAATAAAATTATAATTATACATAGACAATAGAAAAAAAACTAAATTTTTCACACACAAAAAATTCAAAAACATCTACCAATTTAAAATGAAAAGAGTATTACCTTTAAAATAGTTTACGTTTATCTATTTATAAGAATTATATTTCAATCCTTAAATCTCTGATAATAAACTAATTTATAAATAACTAATTTTAGTCTAGCTATTTTAAATTATGTTAGAATGTATTTTTTTATATAGTTTTCTCTAAATTGCTACATTTTATTTATTTTTACACTACAAGAAAACAGGGGTATTTCCGACGGCCATAATTCCGTCGGAAATTTTCGACGGCTTTCCGACGGATTTCCGATGAACTTCTCATCCGTCGGAAATCCGTCGGAAGACCGTCGGAAATCCGTCGGAAGACCGTCGGAATAGTGAACCCGTCGGAAATCCGTCGGCAATTCCGACGGATTTCCGACGACCATAATCCGTCGGACACTTTTCGACAGATTTCCGACGACTTTCTGAGCAATTCTGATGTTGCCGACATACTGCCGACGGATTTCCGACTACGCCCATCCGTCAGAATTTTCCGACGAATTTCAGACAGATGGTGACTTTGCCGACATGGTTGCCGACATCGATAATATCTACTTTAAATCCGTCGGAAATCCGTCGGAAAATGCACAAAATTTTCCTTATAAAAACGTATCCACGCTTCATTTATAATCACAACAAAAAAATCTCTCTTATCTAATTCCTTACGAAAATGTCTTCTTCAAATCCTTATAATTATTTTCGATCATGGATGGACAAGCCTCATCAAATTCCGGACACGAGCCTAGTTACGGAGGAATTCAAAGAAGGTCTACAGGAATTCATGGCATTTACGGGTATGCAGAAGAAAGCAAAAAAAAAACCGGTAAAATCTATTGCCCTTGTACCAATTGTGGGAATCGTAGATTTATCGTGATAGATGAAGTATGGTCACACTTGTATTGTCATGGGTTTATGCCGGGTTACAAGATTTGGTATTATCATGGAGAAAATGATACAATGGTGGATAATTATGTTAGTACTAGTGAACATTATATTGGGGATAACACTAGCTTAGAAGAACCCGCAATGGAAGTACAAAGTATTGTAGGTCTTGTTCAGATGGTGAACGATGCATTTCGTGAAAGTATACCATCGGTTGCTGAGTATGGAGATAGAGGAGAAGAACCTAACTTAGAAGCTCGGAGATTCTTTGATATGTTAGACGCTGCTAAACATCCGTTATATGATGGGTGTAGAGGTGAACATTCCCCTTTATCAACTGCAACAAGGATGATGGGTATAAAGACGGATTTCAATTTGAGTGAGGAGTGCGTGGATGCAATCGCTGATTTTGTGAAAGAAATTTTGCCAGAAGATAATCTTGCACCGGCATCATACTATGAGATACAGAAACTTGTTCAAGGTCTAGGATTGCCGTATTAGATGATAGATGTATGCATAGACAACTGTATGCTCTACTGGAGAGAGGACGCAGACCGTACGACATGCCATTTTTGTCGTAAACCTCGGTATAAGGAAACAGGTGGAAGAGTGCCAGTGCCATATAAAC
Organism: Eutrema japonicum; assembly: GCA_030161315.1. Classification (NCBI taxonomy): domain Eukaryota; kingdom Viridiplantae; phylum Streptophyta; class Magnoliopsida; order Brassicales; family Brassicaceae; genus Eutrema; species Eutrema japonicum. Next base: position 49,787,643 of record BSQW01000007.1, on the reverse strand, counting down.
GGATGTGGTATTTACCGTTAATAGAGAGATTGAAGAGGTTATATCAGTCAGAGCGCACAGCGGGAGCAATGAGATGGCATGCAGAGCATACAACAGAAGGACAAATCGCCCATCCGTCAGACGCAGGAGCATGGAAACATTTTCAATCCATTTATCCCAGCTTTGCGTTTGAGGCGAGGAACGTATACCTTGGATTATGTACCGATGGTTTAAACCCTTTTGGGAAGCACGGCAGAAAATATTCTTTGTGGCCAGTAATTGTAACACCTTACAATTTGCCGCAATCTTTGTGCATGCGAAGGGAGTTCTTGTTCCTTAGCATTCTCGTTCCTGGACCAGAGCATCCGAAGAGATCACTTGATGTGTTTTTGCAACCATTGATTTATGAGCTGCGAATGTTATGGGACCAAGGTATTGAAGCGTTTGATGTTTCTTGTCACCAAAATTTCATCATGCGGTCGGTACTTTTGTGGACTATTAGCGATTTTCTAGCATATGGCATGTTATCAGGATGGACAACGTACGGAAGATTATCGTGCCCGTACTGTCAAGATAACACTGATGCGTTCCAATTGAAGCACGGACGGAAAACGTCTTGGTTTGATTGTCATAGGCGATACCTACCTAGCAATCATCCTTATCGTCGGAGCACCACATTGTTTAGGAAGAACCGGAAAGTATTTGATGGTCCACCTCATGAGTTAGATGGTGAGTATTTGTTGACTCAGTTCAGAGATTTTGGTGCAGAGAGGACCGTTGATTGTGGTGGTAACGGACATCATCCTGTTGATGGTTGTGGCAACGTTCATAATTGGAACAAGAGGATTATTTTCTGGGATTTGCCTTATTGGAAGAACCATCTTTTGAGGCATAATCTGGATGTCATGCACATTGAGAAGAATTTTTTCGACAACATTATGAACACCGTTCTCAATGTCAAAGGGAAGACGAAGGACAATCTGAAGTCTAGATTGGACTTGCCAGACATTTGTTCTCGTAGAGCACTACATGTGACAGGGAACGGGAAGCCTCCAGTCCCGGCTTTTCGTTTCGATGAACCTTCAAAGACCGAGTTTTTTGACTGGATTACCGAAAGTGTTAGATTCCCGGACGGATACGCATCTAACCTTCGGAACTGCGTTGATCATGGAGAAGTGAAGTTTACTGGGATGAAGAGTCATGATTGTCATGTGGTGATGCAGCGCCTCCTTCCATTTGCCTTTCCATGTCTTCTACCACGTAATGTCCACGAATCAATTGCAGGTACAATCATGAAATTATTTATTTACTACTTTATACAATATATACTTCATTATTTAATTATTCATTTGTTATCCATATTTTGCAGGGATTGGTGCCTTTTTCGAGATATGTGTTCTCGCTCTCTTACATCAGACGGTATCCGCAATCTTGGGGCTAATATACCTGTAATCCTTTGCAATTTGGAGAAGATATTTCCTCCTTCATTCTTTGATGTTATGGAACAGCTAACAATTCATCTCCCTCAAGAAGCAGAGCTTGGGGGCCCGGTTCGGTACTGTTGGATGTATCCTTTCGAACGGTATATGTTACATCTAAAGAAGAAGGTGAAAAATTTGAGTAGAGTGGAGGGTTCTATCGTCACACAGACCATCAATGAAGAAACCTCACATTTTGCCGAGTCCTACTTTCCATCACAAGTCAAAACAAAGAGTCGTAGAGCAGCTCGACATGATGACGGAGGCGTCCTACCTTTCTATCCGGTCGATGTACCTCATATATTTTTAGAGATTGGACGACTTAGTGGAAAAGGCAAGAAGAGGAGACTTTCACCACAAGAGCGAGAGCATTTGCATATGTATATTCTCACAAACTGCGACGGAGTTGATGAATATGAGAGGTATTATATTGAACTTAATTTTTAATTACTTATTGGGTTCTTGATTATATATATATGTACTAACGTGATAATTGTTTCAATCTCACAGGATGTATATGGCTTATCAACGTTTTGCATTTCCTGACAAAACAGAGGACGAGCTAATCGAGCTCAAACAGGAAGAGTTCGGACGTTGGTTAAGAGATTATGTAAGTCTTTTAATTGCCTTGTTTTTAGCAATCATCATATGTAATGAAAGATTTAATTATTTGATGTTTTTTTATTTTAATTGTGCAGGTGACGACAGAGAAGGCTAATGGACAAACATTTCCCACGTGGTTAGAAGAAATTGTGAGATTTCCACTAGCAACCGTGCAGTCATATGTGATGTATAGCACACGGGGGTACGCTTTTAAGATTCTTTGGGATGATAGGAGTGCGACAACTTCAGATTACGGTGTATCAACTCAGTCAGGTGATCTTGTATACTATGGTGTCGTACGTGAGATTTTCGATGTTCAGTACCCGGAATGCTCGGTCTAAGATGTGTTACATTTTTATGCGACTGGAACGACCCATTAGTAGGAAGCGGTGTGCGACACGACCAATTTGGTGTTACATCATTACATAGCAGAAGAAAACTCCAGAGATACGAGCCATTTGTACTTGCATCACAAGCAGACCAGGTTTGTTTTTCTTTTACGTTAATTTTTAATTTAGTTTTGTTGCATTCCCGTGGTTAAATTTGTACATGGTGTAGGTATGCTACATTCCCTATCTGCGGGGGACAAACAAGCAAGACCCGTGGGTTACAGTCACATCGATAAACCCGAGAGGTAGAGTTCATGGGATGTATGATCATGAACCCCTCCAACAAAGCTCCGTAGGTTTGGGTTCAATCGAGCAATCTCTTGAGGTCGACCTTGTCGTTGATTTCACCATACAGGCAGACGATCGGGTATTTGAGGATTCAGAATAAGAATTTGACGAATTTTGGGAACCTTCCGATTCAGGAGAATCAGATTACTCATCATCGGATTGACAGTAGTTTTAATTATAAAATTTGCACCGTAAAATATGTACATATATTTGAACTAGAATTGTAATGTGTAATATATCAGTTATGTCGAAGTTTTATAAACTTAGACATTTGATTAAGTGTAACAAAAGCGAAAATTAAAAAAACAATTTTGGATATATCCGTCGGAAGTCCGTCGGAAATTTCCGACGGATTCAGTTGCCTCGGCTAAAAACTCAATGCCTCGGATATAACCCAAACGAGGCATTCAATTTTAGCCGAGGTATATTCATCCGTCGGAAATCCGTCGGAAATTTCCGACGGACTTCCGGCGGATATATTCAAAAATCTTGTTTAGGGTATAAGTTTTTTTTTGTGGCAAAAGTTTACAAATACTTGTATGATGTATATAAAATAGGTTAACCTTGTATATACATCAAAAAAATATGTTATATAGAATTTATAAATTTTGATGGAAGTGTTTGTATAAGCTATAGTATAAGATATAGTTGATTTATGTGAAATGATATGTTTTGATGTTGTATAATTTTTAAACTAATGCAAAGCCTTTAATATTGATGAACTTAATATATATATTGAATGAAACATGTAAATTACATGTCCCTAAATCATATAAAGAAACCCTAAACCCTAAACCCCAAATATACCCTAATTCCGTCGGAAATCCGTCGGAAATTTCCAACGGATCTGGAAAATTTGACACGTGCCTGTTGACTGACCAATCGACAAACATGCAAGGAATATACCTTATCTTCTCCAATCCGTCGGAAATCCGTCGGAAATTTCCGACGGATTTCCGACGGACGTTGATATTTTCGAGACCGCGGGAATATCAACCGCGTAAATGAAATTATTTTTCGAAATCCGACGGATTTCCGACGGACATCGAAATATATCGACAGAGCGTAAGTTTTTTTCCTTATTTCTCTCTTCTGCCTCTCTCTCTTCCGACTCTTCTTCTCCCTCTTCTCTCTTCTTCTTCCTTACCAAAAATCTCTTTTCTCTTCTTCTTCTTCACAATTTCGGTTTTAGTCTTCAATTCCTCAACTTTTCTTCATCAATTCCTCAACTCTTCTTCATCAAAACCATGTAAATTTCATCAATTCATTTAATTTTTTTTAGATCTTGTTAGTTTTAGGGAATATATTAGTTAGGTTGTTAGAATTCTATTTATGTGAATTGTTAAGTGGTTAGAATAGAATTTGTTATGTAGAATAATATTAGTGTTAGGGTTTATGTGTTTAGATTGTTGATTTAGAATTGTTAGATCTAGAAAACAAATTTTTTATTTTTTAAAAACGTTTCTTTATATTAAAATCATTTTTAGATCTTGTTTGATTTTCTAAAAATATTTTTAAAACGTTTGTAGATATTGTTTGAATTTTTAAAAATATTTGTATATATTAAAATCATTTTTAAAATATTATTTAAGTAATAAAAACGTTTAGACAATATATGTAAATATTAAAAACTTTTTAATATATGTTTTAAGTAATAAAAACGTTTTCATAATATTTGTATATATTAAAATTGTTTTTAAAATTTTTTTATAGTAATAAAAACGTTTTTATAATATTTGTATATATTAAAATCGTTTATAATTTTTTTAACTAATAAAAACGTTTTTAAAATATTTCTATATATTAAAGTTGATGTTAAAATTTTTTTTTAATAATAAAAACGTTTTTCAAATATTATTTTAGTAATAAAATCGTTTTTAATATTTTTTATAGTAATAAAACGTTTTTTAAATATTTTTATATATTAAAACTGATTTTAAAATATTTTTCCAAATTTTAGAATTTTTTGAAAAAATTGAATTTTTTGGAAATTTTGAATTTTTCGGAAAATTTGAATTTTTTGGCAAATTTGAATTTTTCGGAAAATTTGAATTTTTTCTAAAATTTTTTTCCGGAAATTTCAAAATTTTTGGTAACTTTTGAATTTTTTGTTAATTTACTAACAATTTTACCGTTTTCCGCAAGGATCACGATGACGTTCTTCAGTTAGGAGGCGGCAACCAAGGACGCCGTTCTCGGGGTTCTCGGTGTACGCTTCCGGGACCAACGAGCTCGGGAACTCACATCCCAGATTCCCAGCAATCCGCTGCTCGGAGCCACATTGAGATCGAGGAGCTAGTCCGGCAGCCTAACCGGGGCCATTGCATTCGACTCGACCCGAAGTTTGAGGACGGGACTTGGTAAGATCATTTTTGTACATTATTTCAATTTATTTAGATTTTTAAACTTAACATATTTATATCTTTTCATAATGTTTTCAGGTTTAAGCTGTCGACTCAGATCACCAAGACGATATTACGGATGCTCCACAACATGTTGGACAAACCGTACGAGAAGTATTCGGACATTCCTATCGAGGAGAAAGACGTGTGGCACCGGACTTTCGCGGTAAGTTATTTATTGATATATTATTTATTTTGAATTTTATTTTGTCAATTTTTCTTTTTGACATGTAACATATATTTTTAAAAACTTATAGCAAGAGTTCACGTGGGACTCTCATCATACGCGCAAAGTCCTTGACACATTCGACAAGTATGCCGCAAACTCGTACTCGAAGCACATGTACGAGTGGAAGCAGAAGTGGAAGCACAACAAAGACAAGCCGAAGGACCTTGACGACGACGTCTAGAAGGGCTTCTGTGAATACTGGAGTAGGCCTACGACGAAAAAGACCTCCGACCAACAGTCGAAGAACCGAAATAGCCAACGAGGCGGGAAAGGGGTCTACATCCACAACAGGGGCGCGAAGACCATCGAACGGGAAGCGATGGAAATGGTAAGTTTAATTTAAATTTTTTATTACTAATTCTGTTTTTTATATTTATTTAACTTAACAAATTTTCGCAGGCGAGAGAATCTGGTTCCGAACCCGATTATCTTAAACTCATCGAGCAGAGACACACCAACAAGAAAACCGGTCAGATACAGGACATGGGGATGCGGGATGTTGTCGAGAAGAGCAAGAAGACGAAGCAGGACCGTGAAGTATCAATATCGCAGCTCACTATCGACGGATCGACGTCCTCGAACTCTTTATCCCGGGAAAAGATAAACCAGATTTTACTTGAGGTAAGTTTTAATTTCATTTCGTTTTTTTTATTTTCGTTATTTAATTATTAACGGTTATAATTATTCGCAGCAAACTTGGCTAGTGAAAGGTGGATTCGCTGGGTTAGGCACCCTTCCGACCCAGGAATCTTCTTCCTCGCTTCCTCGTTATCCTTCGGAGTACCGGCTAGAAATCGAGAAGCTCACCCAAACGGTGAAAGACCGTGACCAGCATGTCGAAGAGCTACGGACGGAGCAACTGACTACCAACAAGAAGCTCTCCTCGTTGGAGAAGATGATGCAGAAATGTTTCCCGCATATGTTTCGGGATAATAATCCCGACGACGACGACGGGGATTCTCCAACCGCTTAAATATTTTCTTTTAATGCTTTTTTTTGAACAATTTTTTTTAATGTTTAATGAATTTTTTAATTTTGTTTAATGAATTTATATATTTATTATTTCTATTTTTTATTTATATTTCTAATTTATATAATTTTAATTTATAAATTTCAAAGAAATAAATAATTAAATAAAATTCAAAATAAAATTTAAAATACCAATTCCGTCGGAAAACCGTCGGAATAAGTTACCGTCGTAAATCCGTCGGAACCTATTTCCGACGAAGAACCGACGGACTTCCGAGACAACTTCCGATCAAATTATCCGTCGTAACTCCGTCGAAAATAGTTACCGTCGGAAATCCGTCGGAAATATCTTCCGACGGATTTACGACGGACTTCCGACAAATTCATCCGATCACCATCCGTCGGAAATTCTGTCGGTAATATATCCGTCGGAAGTCCATCGGAAATTCCCGACGGCCAACCGACGGATTTCCGACGGCATTTCCGACCGAATATCCGTCGGAGTATCCGTCGGAAAGTACGCGGTCGGAAATGTCTGACGGATTTCCGACGGCAAAAATCCGTCGGAAATTTCCGACGGATTCCGACGGAAACCATATTTCCGACGAATTGTAACCGACAGCTTAAATCCGTCGGAAATACCCCTGTTTTCTTGTAGTGTTATGGCAAAAACAAAAACTTTTTCTCTTGAAGTTAAAACAGACGAAATTAATTAGAAAATAGATTTTGCATATAAAATGAAAGAAACAAAATTCCTTATTTTAAAAAATGCTGTCATTAAACTTCTTCTAAGATATTTGATGATACAAAAAAAAACACTTCTTCTAAGGCCAATTATTGTTCATATTTTTCTGTTGAAATAGACGTGATTGTTTAAAATAGATATCTACCTTATAAAGAGAGAAGGGGTGCTCTCCAGCTTTGACACGTGTTCCCCCCTCATTGGTTAATTTTTTTTATTTTTTATTTTTCAATAAATTCAAAATTAAAAAAACCATAATAACTTTATAAACCTTCTAACTTCTATTTAATTCAAAAATATATAAAAAACTTTTCAACTTACTAACAATCATTTCCAAATTCATTGTATTTTAAAGTAAAAATAAATAACCAAAACAAGTTTAAATTCATGCTATTCATATATTTAAAATGTATCTTCGAAAAACGAGAAGACAAAATTAACTTAAAACATTTAATATATATAAAGAAAAAATATAAATACTCACTCAATGGTTGCTATTCTATTCATATAACAAATTTTATCTAAATTCAAAGTTATGTTAAATTGTCCTTTTAAATAAGTGCAGATTCTTTTAATTATGTTATTTATAGATTTTATCTTATGGCTGCACAAGACATAAATTTGGCTACTTTTTGGCATGCAAACAGTCTAACATATGAAATATTTATTTAGGATAAAAAAACACGACTAAGAGGAAAGAGCACCGATAAGACATTTAACATTCATTCATCAGCATGTGAGCTATATTATCTACGAATGATGATAAATCACAAAAGAAATTATATGAGCTATGAAGTTATTCGAACCGTTAGAAGTGTTACACATAAATTTGGCTACTTTTTGGCATGCAAATAGTCTAACATATAAAATATTTATTTAGGATAAAAAAACACGACTACGAGGAAAGAGCACCGATAAAACATTTAACATTCATTCATCAGCATGTGAGCTATATTATCTACGAATGATGATAAATCACAAAAGAAATTATATGAGCTATGAAGTTATTTGAACCGTTAGAAGCGTTACACATAAAATTTTCAAAGAAAATTGTTATGCCATAAGACTCTTTGATGGTGATAAAGAATGATATGAACCAATAGCCACATCATAACATGGTGGTAACACATAGTGAATGGTTTCGAAGTTTGGGGGAGACATATGCAAACACTAGAAAAGAAAGCAAATAGATTATAAGAAGATGAAAATCAAACTGTTTTATTTGTAAACACACATGGGCTCATCACAATATTATAAATTCATTGTTTTATTTTATATATTTATTTTAGTTTAATAAAAAAGAAAATTGAAGAACACAAATTAATTATACAGTATAAAATAAATTCATCAAATGACCTCTATCTCGAATTAGGTTGTATTCGTTAAACTAATTTTTTAAAAATCATATTTTACTAAACACAAATTAGAAAATATATATAACATATAAACAAGGCTCTTCCAACGATGATTCGTTTTGGAATAGTAATGATCGCGGATTCAATCTCCTGAATTACAATGGCCAGGATTAAAGGTTTTGGATGAGGAAATGAGCAAGAGAGGCGCTAAGGAGCCGAAAAGAGGATTCTTAATCGAACGACGACATGCCATCTTGCTTCAATGGGGCATGCGCCCTCGGGAAAGGGGCATTACCAAGTGGGTCCGGTGAAGATGAGTTTAATTAGGTCTGATTGCTAATCAGGGTCAGTCCCAGCAACATCAAGCGCAAGGGAAACATGTATTTATCGGTGGTAGAATGGCTGCATCGCCGTTCATGCTAGGGAACCAATACCATCCGGTTTATGTAACCGGAATATTGGGGAATCCAGCTTTAGCAGCAGAAGAGGAAGAGGTTACACGTATCCGATGTTGGCGAGTGCTCTAACCCATGGTGGGTTGAACCACGATTTGTTGCAGTTGAGCCAGATGGGTGGTGTTGGTGAGCCAAGCGTTGGTGATAGTCTATCATTTCTGGGAATGGTAAAGATTCAGATGTTAGCGGCTCGTTTCATGGCTACTCAAACTATTCATGGCACGCTCTCGTTGTAACATCTTGTGTTTTATTGCAACGCATGTGCTCATATTGTGGTTTAAACATCTTTGGATAAACATATGTTACATGATTTATAGTAAGAGCGTATGTATATGTCTTAATGGATATATATAATGGGTTACGACTTCGTAGTAGTAATCGAAATATTAGCTATTCAGCTGACATGATGTCTCTCTAAATTTGCATTTGTTACGATTCTTTTTTTTTAAAGCACCCAAAAAAAATTACATAAAAATACTCGTGCATTAACGCGGGGACTCATCTAGTTATGCATAAGGCTTGAAGCAAACAAAATCGATTACACAATGTACGATGGCGAAGTGGAACATATAAAATTATAAACATTCGGATTTTATGAATATTTTCAATTCAATAAGTGATATCCCCCAAAAATTAAAAGGATGGGTGAGGTGAGGATTTAGATTGCTTTCGTAAAGTAACAAGTGTAAATAACAAATAACAAACAAAATAAATAATCAGTGAACTCAAAGAAGGTAGAGTCCGTAGAGAATCTCAATTGATTTTGAACACAAGAGAAAACAATTGAGATTTCGACTGTACTAATAATTCAAATCTGTTGTTGAATTTATGGAATTGGTTCCTAAATGATGCCAATAAGTACTGTAAACCGAACTATTATTTCATTATTGGTTGACACAAGTATGTATTGATAAACCAATTTTGAACGCAAGAGAAAACAACTGAGATACTAATAATTCTAATCTGTTGTTGAATTTTGTTTGTTTTTTAACCTTTTTGGCGACGTGGGGAAATGTTGATACTAAGATTTGAATATGTAATATTAAACCATTGTATTATTAAATATATGGAGTATATAGGAAAATTACAACAACCACTTATCGTCAATTGGAGTATTTAACTAGGGCAAGGAATAAAAGGACAATAACATTGATGCTTGTTCTGGGGTAGACCTAGAGAACTGCAAAAGCAACCGGTTTCGACCGGACCAAGCTCTCCAAGTGAACCACCAAATGTTTTTACTAACTCATCAAAGCATTGTGTGATGATATTCTTTTGGCATGGTCCATCAAATATTTGTTGTTTTGATGGGCACCACGGTCTTATCTCCGCAACGGTTAGGCTTGGGAAAAGGGAAAATAATACGCAAGAAACCAAGAAAATTGCAGCCAACTTCATCTTTTTTTTTTTTTCTTTTGCTTATATGTTGTCTTTTTTCTTTTGCTAAATTCTTTTGCTTATATATATATGTTGTTGTGACCTTCTCCAAATAAGCACTAGTATTCAACATATATATAATATCTACACATTTATGATGTAGCTATACATACATATACACACATATACGTTTGACTCCGTACATAATTTTGCACCTATTGTTTTGGGAAATCCTGTAATGTTGAGACTAAAAACGGGAATCCTTGTTGTCAACTAATTTTCTAAGAAACAATTATCTCAAATAATCCAAATTTTTTTTTTATAAAAAATAATAGATTTACTTCCTATTTATATAATTTTGGATTTTATTTTCACAGGATTTGGACCAGAAAGCAATATATAGACCGATCCACCACAATCCATTTTCCAGAAGGGAATGATGGCCCAATTTTGACCCAGTTCACTCGAGACCCAACTGTCTCGAATTCTATTTATAGTACCCTAGGTTCTACTTGTTGAGACATATTCTTCATACTTTTCAGTTCAAGACTTTGTTTATGTTTTTTAATCATATGGGAGAAAATCACTTCGGAGAAGATTTATGAACCGTATTATATATTTTTTTATAAATTTAATCGTATAGTCTTTTTCTTTATACATTGCTATCTGTGAGTAGTTCTTCCATTGGGTTTTAAGATTTTCAAAAAACTTATAGGGTTTGATTGATTGAGATGTTGATTTAGAAAATTGTAACTTGGTTTTTTCTTCTAGATTGTTCTAAATGCTAGAAATTGATTAGCTACTTAATTCTAGATCATATGTTGTTTAACACATCAAAATTGTTTGAACTCCTTGTATTATTATTAGTCTAATCCTCAATCTACTTTAGGGTTTCTTCTCCGCAATTGTTTTTTTATAAAAGTAAGAGACATTCATGACTCTAACGGTTTGAGAGTGGTTCTCGCTCTTCTCCTCAGAAGAATTGACAATGTGTCCTTCCACTGTAGATTGTTCTCAAATCTTAACTCGTATTCCTTTGTTTTACAATAAGTGGTGATTTGGAAGAAAAAAAATTGTTTCATTTTTTTCAACTTTTAATGCAAAATTAATTAATTATTTTTAAATGTTTTTGACAATTTGTATCATCCAGATTGTTTTATTATTAGTTTGAATTGTGTTTAGGTGGATGTACAAATGATGTTTTGGTTTTTTTTTTTTTTGAAGTAAATGATTTCTTTACATATGTGAAAAAAATCTTAAAAGTGCTAGTCCAACTTCAGTCTTGATTCATGGGTTCGGAAAAAGAAGGGGTTGGGTTAGGAAATCTCTTAATATGAAACAAATGGAGTATATGTAAAAATTCGGTGAGTTATAATCGTACCACGTGTCACGTTAATATACATTGAACATGTCCAAATTTATATAATAAGATAAGATTTCCTTCTAATTACTTTTCCAAAATGTTTTCATTTAGTTTTTTTTTGTAAGTTGAAACATGTCCATATTTTTGAAATGTACACGATTTATCAGAACAGAAGGTATGCATATATGGGCTTCAAACGTACTAGAGTATCATTTTTTTTTCTTATTACACCCAACAACATAAAGAAAGGTCCTTAAACAGTTTAAGAGAAACTAATTAGCTCTTAACATAACACCTTCATAAAACTAAAAAGTCACTTTCTGAGCGACTTCACACTTTGTCTCTTCATTTTGAGAAGATCCTTCAGAAACTTCCTCTGTTCTTGAGCCATTGTGTGAACTCTTCAAGCGTGTTCTCGTCTGATCTATAATGGTTCATTACAAACTCAAGAAGCATAGACCAGGTAAAATCAGGATACACTCTTTCACCTTCTAACTCCTCTGGTGGCTTCACCACTTTGTCTACTTTCGGACATAGGAAAAATGCAAGTGACTTTCTTTCTATCTCGCTATTCACCACCGCCCGATGCAAGCAACTCTTGTATATTCCGTTGGTTAGAGCCTGTGATCAAAGCCCCCCGAAAAACCCAAAAAAAAAAAAATAAGAGATATAATAAATTTATAAACATATTCCAAAACATTGTTCCTTCATGCATTGATCAAAGCTCCCAAACAAAATTCTCTTTATTAGTCTCGATTCTCAAACTATTCAGAAGTTCTCTGCAAATTTTATTTCAAAACCACTTTTCATGTTGTAAAGAAAAATTCGATAAATTCGAGAATTCCAATATATATACATATCCAAAAATGTATCACTTTCACTCAATGATCTTAAACGCAAGGGAAAAGTAATTACCATGAAAGTGTCGCCAATGTTTACCACCAATGCTTGAGGGTTAGGAAGGATTGATTGCCATTGATTTTCCACGAAAACTTGAAGACCGCTCACTTGATCTTGTTGAAGTATGGTTAGAGAGGTCGGGTCGCAGTGTGGTCCTGTCCCTAGTGCAACATCCGATTGCTTGCACTTTGGGTAGTAATTCAATCTAAATATCGATTCATTGTCTTCGAAAAACTCTTTGAAATGGCTTCTATTGATGCCAAGACTCATTCCAAGAAGCTCCATGATCTTCAGTGAGAGTTTTCTCATGGCCTCCGCGTATTCTTGATAAACCATTCTGCATATATGCATGGACAAAATTAACTAATTAGTATTCTTGCGTTTACGTATAATATTTAATACATAACATAGAAACGCAAACGAAAAAAGTAAAAGCAAAGAAAGAAAGCTTCTTTTATGTACCCAAAATCTTTGTATCCGTCTCCCATTGTCTTAATGACGAATTCTTTAACGTTTTGGGAGTGGTTCTCGCTTTTCTCCTCGGGGGAGAAACAAAACGACAGCGTTTCCTTCCACGGGAGATTCTTCTCGAATCTCCCGACAAAGCTGTTAGTCACCATTGGTTGGTGGAATTTTTTTGTCAACAATGGAGGGAAGCTTCATTTTGTCAACAATGGAGGTTTCATTTTTGGTCAAGAATTGTGTCCACCAAACCCAAATCTCTCCTATAAATACATGGTGATATTCTCTTTCAAAATCATCCCAAAATCTCAACAAGAGAAAGAAAACAAGAGAAATAATATTTCTTTGTACTTTGTAAGAAAATTATATGTAATTTTCTTGATTATTTATTCCTTTTCACTCTGAGCCTAAGTCCTCAAAAATCATTGATTCTTGAGTTGTGAAAGGATAAGTTTGGGTTCGTGTGTGAGTTGAGAGTGTTGTAAAATTCCCGGTTAATAATAAAAGATCTGCAGCAGGTCCGGAGACGTAGGCAAAGTTGGCCGAACTCCGTTAACAAATTGTGTGTGTTTTATCGTTTCCATAATTCTGATTTATCGGAAATTTGGCGTTATTTCCTAACAACTGGTATCAGAGCGCGGGTTGGATGATCTCGGTCAAATTTCATGCGAGGTTACTGTTCATGTGAATAGTGAATTCGTGAACAGTGAAATTTTGTCGGCGACATCGGTTTGTCGACGGAGGTGTTCAAATACACGGTGATTCGCAAAAATTAATCAGAAACGATGGGAGGCGAAGATGGTTCGGCACACGGTATCGGGAAATTTGACGGTACAGATTATGCATTTTGGAGAATGCAAATCGAGGATTATCTGTACGGAAGGAAGCTTCATCAACCACTGAGCAAGAAACCTGAGAAGATGGATCAGGAAGAGTGGGATCTCCTTGACAGACAGGTTCTGGGTGTTATTTTGTCAACAATGGAGGTTTCATTTTTGGTCAAGAATTGTGTCCACCAAACCCAAATCTCTCCTATAAATACATGGTGATCTTCTCTTTCAAAATCATCCCAAAATCTCAACAAGAGAAAGAAAACAAGAGAAATAATATTTCTTTGTACTTTGTAAGAAAATTATATGTAATTTTCTTGATTATTTATTCCTTTTCACTCTGAGCCTAAGTCCTCAAAAATCATTGATTCTTGAGTTGTGAAAGGATAAGTTTGGGTTCGTGTGTGAGTTGAGAGTGTTGTAAAATTCCCGGTTAATAATAAAAGATCTGCAGCAGGTCCGGAGACGTAGGCAAAGTTGGCCGAACTCCGTTAACAAATTGTGTGTGTTTTATCGTTTCCATAATTCTGATTTATCGGAAATTTGGCGTTATTTCCTAACAACTGGTATCAGAGCGCGGGTTGGATGATCTCGGTCAAATTTCATGCGAGGTTACTGTTCATGTGAATAGTGAATTCGTGAACAGTGAAATTTTGTCGGCGACATCGGTTTGTCGACGGAGGTGTTCAAATACACGGTGATTCGCAAAAATTAATCAGAAACGATGGGAGGCGAAGATGGTTCGGCACACGGTATCGGGAAATTTGACGGTACAGATTATGCATTTTGGAGAATGCAAATCGAGGATTATCTGTACGGAAGGAAGCTTCATCAACCACTGAGCAAGAAACCTGAGAAGATGGATCAGGAAGAGTGGGATCTCCTTGACAGACAGGTTCTGGGTGTTATTAGGTTAACACTGTCGAAAAACGTTGCTCATAACGTTGCGAAGGAGAAGACCACAGAAGGGCTCATGAAAGTTCTCTCGGATATGTATGAGAAACCTTCAGCAAATAACAAGGTATTTCTCATGAAGAAACTCTTCCACTTGAAGATGGAAGAAGGTGGCCATGTTGCAGCACATGTGAACGAGTTCAACACGATTGTCAACCAATTATCATCCGTTGAAATTGAGTTTGATGATGAAGTGCGAGCACTGATTTTGCTGGCATCTCTGCCAAATAGTTGGGAGCCAATGAGGGCAGCGGTTAGTAACTCTGTTGGTACTCAAAAGCTTAAATTTAATGATGTTCGAGATCGTATCCTTGCGGAAGAAGTTCGTAGGATAGACTCTGGCGAAACATCGACGAGCTCTGCTTTCAACGTGGAAAACAGAGGCAGAAACCAAGACAGAAACAACCGGAATAGAGCCAGATCAAAGTCAAGGAATGGAAGAAGTCATTCCAAATTCAAGCAGCCTACTGAATGCTGGAATTGTGGAAAGACATGCCACATCAAAAAGAATTGTTGGGCACCACCGAAGAAGGAAGACAATAAGGGATGCGGAGCCAATGCAGTTACCCATGAAATTGCTGATGCATTGGTAGTATCTGTTGATTCTCCGAGAAAAAGTGAAGCTCATGATGCAGCTGTAAACACCGCCAAAGCATCGATCTCCTATGTTGATAGTCCGATCGATTCTTGGGTTCTTGACTCTGGAGCATCATTCCACACCACACCACACCACAACATTATGGAGAATTATGTTGCTGGAAATTATGGAAAGGTATATCTAGCTGATGGTTTACCTTTGGACATAGTTGGTATTGGAGATATCAACTTGAAGATGTCAGATGGACGCGTGTGGAAGATCACAAAGGTTAGACATGTGCCAAAGTTGATGCGAAATCTGATCTCAGTAGGACAACTTGATGATACAGGGCACATTGTCAATTTTGGTGGTGGAGCCTGGAAAGTAAAGAAAGGTTCTATGGTGGTTGCTAAAGGTCATAAAAGAGGCACTCTTTATATGACGATGAGTTTTCAAGATACAATTGCGGTTGTCGAGAATGCCAAACAAACCAAGTTGTGGCATTGTAGATTGGGACACATGAGTGAGAAAGGCATGAAGCTTTTGGTAGCAAATGGCGTGCTTCCGGATCTAAAGACGGTGGATCATGAGATGTGTGAAAGTTGCATCCTTGGAAAACAGAAACGGGTTAGTTTCTCAAAAGAAGGTAGAGAGCCAAAATCTGAGAAGTTGGAGCTGGTGCACACTGATGTGTGGGGACCCGCATCTGTCGCATCGCTAGGAGGTTCGTACTACTATGTGACCTTTATTGATGACTCCACAAGGAAAGTGTGGGTCTACTTCATGAAGAACAAGTATGAAGTGTTCTCGGTTTTCAAAAAATGGAAAGCCATGTTTGAGATTGAGACGAATCTCAAGTTGAAGTGCCTAAGGTCTGATAATGGTGGTGAGTACATTAGCGAAGAGTTCAGAAGATACTGCGCTGATAATGGGATAAAGATGGTGAAGACTATTCCTGGAACGCCTCAACAAAATGGAATAGCTGAAAGGATGAACAGGACCTTGAATGAGCGTGCAAGGAGCATGAGATTGCATTGTGGATTGCCTAAGACATTTTGGGCGGATGCAATCAATACCGCAGCCTTCTTAATAAACAGAGGACCGTCTGTTCCATTGGGATTCAAGATCCCTGAAGAAGTTTGGAGCGGAAAGAAAGTAAATCTTTCTTATCTAAAAGTGTTTGGCTGCTTAGCTTATGTTCATGATGATAATGCTGCAAGAAGTAAACTTGATGCAAAATCTAAGAAGTGTTACTTCATTGGTTATGGTAACACGGAGTTCGATTACCGGTTTTGGGATGACAAAAATCGGAAGATCATCCGCAGCAAGAATGTTGTGTTCAATGAAAGATCTTTGTACAAAGATAAGCAAAAAGAAAGCTCGGAAAGGAAGGAGTCTGTAGCTGTTGATTTGGGAGATTTCCAAGCACCAGAGTTGCAAGAGGATACACCAACACTAGAAGAACATATTTCTCAAGAAGAGAATAGTGAGGCAGATGAGAATGATGATTCCGAAGAGATCCCACATACGCCAGTTACAGAGTTGCGACGGTCAAACAGAATCATCAAGAAACCTGTAAGATTTTCTCCATCGCTCAACTACATTCTACTCACAGATAGAGGTGAGCCTGAATGTTATGAAGAGGCAATGCAAGTAGATGAATCGATTAAGTGGGAGCTTGCAATGAAAGATGAGATGGACTCGTTGATGTCCAATCACACGTGGGAGTTAGCTGAGTTGCCTAAGGAGAAAAAGGCATTGCACAACAAGTGGGTCTACCGAATAAAAGAAGAACATGATGGAAGCAATCGTT
Source organism: Eutrema japonicum (assembly GCA_030161315.1). NCBI lineage: Eukaryota > Viridiplantae > Streptophyta > Magnoliopsida > Brassicales > Brassicaceae > Eutrema > Eutrema japonicum. The sequence goes on along the minus strand of BSQW01000007.1, from coordinate 49,770,478 downwards.
ATAAAGCGAGGCTTGTTGTGAAGGGATTCCAGCAAAAAGAAGGCATAGACTACACTGAAATATTCTCCCCTGTAGTCAAGTTGGTGACAATTAGAACTGTTCTTGGCCTGGTAGCAATGGAAGACTTACATCTTCAACATATGGATGTAAAAACAGCATTTCTTCACGGTGATTTGGATAAAGAAATCTACATGAAGCAACCCGAAGGCTTTGAAGTCAAAGGAAAGGAAAAGCTAGTCTGTAAGCTTCAAAGGAGTTTGTATGGCTTGAAACAAGCTCCAAGGCAGTGGTATAAAAGGTTTGACAGCTTCATCAAAGGAGCTGGTTTCTTGAGGTGTGAGGCTGACCACTGTTGTTATTTCAAGAGGCTTGAAGAGTCCTACTTGATATTGCTCCTGTATGTTGATGACATGCTTATAGTGGGAGCAGACTTGCATGAGATCAACAACTTGAAGACGAAACTCTCAGAAGAGTTTGCGATGAAAGACCTGGGAGAAGCAAGACAAATTCTTGGGATGAGAATTAGTAGAAGCAAGGAGGGTCTTAAGTTATCTCAAGAGGAGTATGTGAAGAAAGTCCTCAAGAGGTTTAATATGGATGACGCGAAGCCAGTTAGTACTCCACTGGCAAGTCATTTTCGGTTATCCAGAGATCAGTCCCTAGTGACTGAAGACGATATGGCATATATGGATAAAGTCCCATATGCTTCTGCTATTGGCAGCCTGATGTACGCGATGGTATGTACAAGGCCAGACATTGCACATGCAGTGGGAGTCGTTAGCAGGTTTATGAGCAATCCCGGCAAGGAACATTGGGAAGCTGTTAAGTGGATTTTCAGGTATCTGAAGGGAAATCAAAGTTTATCGTTGTGTTTCATGAAGTCGGAGATGGGATTGCAAGGATATGTTGATGCTGACAATGGAGGTGACATTGACAGTAGGAAGAGCACATCCGGGTATGTCTACACTTTTGGTGGTACTGCAATTTGTTGGGTTTCAAAGTTGCAAAAAATTGTAGCTCTATCAAGTTGTGAAGCTGAGTATGTTGCGGTAACAGAGGCAACAAAGGAGATGATGTGGTTACAATAATTTCTACGAGAGCTAGGCCGCGACCAAGAGAAGAATGTGTTGTACTGTGATAGTAAGAGTGCCATTGATTTGGCAAAGAATCCAGTTTACCATGCTCGGACAAAGCACATACAACTTCGGTATCATTTCATCAGATCAGCTTTGGAAGATGGAGTGTTGGTGCTTGAAAAGATCACAGGAAGTAAGAATCCGGCAGACATGCTAACAAAGGTCGTGCCGTATGATAAGCTGAGGTTGTGTGCAACCTCAGTTGGCTTGCTAAAGTAACAAGCCTAGAAGACCTGCTGCATTGATCAAGGTGTGAAGACAGATTGAAATCAGTCTTCAAGTGGGAGATTGTTAGTCACCATTGGTTGGTGGAATTTTTTTGTCAACAATGGAGGGAAGCTTCATTTTGTCAACAATGGAGGTTTCATTTTTGGTCAAGAATTGTGTCTCACCAAACCCAAATCTCTCCTATAAATACATGGTGATCTTCTCTTTCAAAATCATCCCAAAATCTCAACAAGAGAAAGAAAACAAGAGAAATAATCTTTCTTTGTACTTTGTAAGAAAATTATATGTAATTTTCTTGATTATTTATTCCTTTTCACTCTGAGACTAAGTCCTCAAAAATCATTGATTCTTGAGTTGTGAAAAGATAAGTTTGGGTTCGTGTGTGAGTTGAGAGTGTTGTAAAATTCCCGGTTAATAATAAAAGATCTGCAGCAGGTCCGGAGACGTAGGCAAAATTGGCCGAACTCCGTTAACAAATTGTGTGTGTTTTATCGTTTCCATAATTCTGATTTATCGGAAATTTGACGTTATTTCCTAACAAAAGCTACTAGCGTAACCCGAGATTTCGCCCCACTTCCTCTGAGCCTTCTGTTTCTCACAAGTCGGTGACTTGAAGAATGTGTCCATTAATGTATTGGCACTAGACAAGAGCCTCTCATCGACTCCGTGGTTGGTCACTAGGAAGAAACCATGTTGCTTTGCCGCTTCTGAGACGAGCCTTGTAGCCTCTGAGACCAAGAATGGGTCACCGGAGAGGAAGCCAGCGAGGTCAATGAGAGGGACTTGGAGGATTGGAACGTCTGTAGAGGGTTTGTCATGGTCAGGCCATACAAACTCTTGAGGTATTTGGTTTGAGTTATTGTTTAGGACCGTTGAATCAAAGATCATCAAAGGGTTCTCTTTGGTTTTGAATGTTTGAGGGAGCTTTGTGATGCATTCCATTTCAAGTGGAAATGAAAATATGATTCTATCGTAGGCTCTCTTTTTTCATTAGTGTTGTCGTGTAAATGGAGAGGAGAAGAGTTATATTTATAGGAGCGAGAAGGAGAATTAGTCACGGAAGCTGAACACAAGAGGTTCGGTTCGTTTTTTGTTTTGTTCTTATCTTAAACTCTTTTTTTTGTCTATAGCTATAGACGGCGGTTGTCTAATTAAATAAAAACATGACAGAATTATAATTAACAGGATGGCGACAAATATCAAAAAATATTTTAATATGTGTCAAATTTTCTCTGAAAGAATAATATCATTTCTTTAACTTTGTAAAACTGTAATAAGCATTTCAATTTTCGGGTCGTGACACCTATTAAAAAGTATTCAGATTGGGATTAATTAATTACCTACATTATTAAGCATTTCCAGTTTTTATAATTCCAATTAAGTAACATATAGCAATCATTTATACAACGGCAGATTTTATCCTTTTTTAGAGCATCTCTAAGAGATTCTTTATTTTTTAAGCATGGGATACTTCAAATTTGAAGTTTTTTAATTTTGTTTCCAATAATAAACTTTTAAAAAACTTCAAAATTTTGGCTATTTGCATTATAATTTTCACTATTAAGAAAATTTTTATCAAAGTAACTTCGTGTATAAGAAATATTACTATATTAACTTATAGGGAAGAAAGTCATATTAGATTAACCTTACTTTGTTGGTCAATGTCCATTTTATCCATATGTTGTATTGTATTATGATTATGTCATTATTAATTACTTTTGATTTGTTTTTTTTGAACAAAATAAAACTTACCGTCATATATATGACGGTAGGTTTGTTTATATATGACGGTAGATTTGTTTATATATGACGGTAGTTTTGTGTTATCATTAAAAGTTAATGACAACAAAAAAACATGGTTTACAAAAAAAAAAAACCTCTCGACAAAGGCGATATGAGGCGACGACGACGTTTGGGACGACGTCTTGATTCTGACGCGATTTCGGCCCGATTCCGGTAAATCTCTTCATCCTCTTGCTTTGTTTTAGGTTTCTCTTGCTTCCACGAAGAAGAACCGCGACGAAGAAGAAGTTACGGCGAAGGAGATTAACTTTGGCGAGGAGGGAGGCGTGTCGAGGGTTCCGACGAGTCATCTTCCGCCGTGTCGGGGACTAATGGGGGAGAATGGCCGGTTGGCGGCGGCGGCGCTGAAAACCCTAATTTCATTTTTTTTCGGCGGCGAACATAACCCTAATTTATTTTGGTTGCATATAACTTGTTTTGTCTATGTTTCCGGTCTACCGAACGGAATTCCGGTGAGAGCAAGGATTTTCCGGTGAGGAATGTTAAATTTTGTATCTCTTTTGTGGAAAATTTTGTAACGCTTGATGGTAGATTTATTAGTAAGCTATATGTGGTTTGGTGAGTTTGGTAGGTTTGTTTATATATGACGGTAGGTTTGTTTGTATATGACGGTAGGTTTGTTTATATATGACAGTAGATTTATTTTTATATGACGGTAGGTAGTTTGTATATGCGGTAGATTTGTTTGCTTGACTTATTGTTAGCTACTGGTAGTAATGGTAGACTTATTGTTAACGACTGACTTATTCTCTCTTTTCTCTGACATGTAGGTGGCGTCATCTCCGGTGATATTACCGGCGTCTGTAAATTTTGTTAAGGAATCCAAAATACAGAGAGATAAATGAACATGCTTGTATATGAATATAATTAGAGAAAGGGAGATATTAGAAATGTTTTTTTTTTGTGAGTTTAGAAATGTTTGTTCTTGAACATGTTTGTATATGCCTTTTAGAATCTAAAACATATAATTTTTCTCTCTGGAATTGAAGTACTAAGGAAATGTATGTTGATATATATTCAATTTTAATGTTTTCCCATGCATTGTCTGAGTAAATTTGGATTCATTGTGCGAGTAGTAAATTCATCATAAAGATGAGTTAAAATACTACATTTATAAGTGACCACATGCGCCTCTTGCGAATGCACAACTACAGACGGCATACCAACTTGTTCTATCGTTCAATGAAGAAAACAAAATTCAAACAAGTATACCGTTGATGAGAAAAAATAATTATCTTTGACAAATAAAAGCATTTAAGTAAGTCCTAAATACGAAGATAAGGGTTGTAAACAAACTTTCAATTAAGTAAGGTGATTATGGATCATTGTCTCGAGGAGGACGATATATTGAACCACTAACAAATAGTAATTGGAACAGACAATTAAACCCAACTAAAATCAAAGATCAACTACTACATATATTATGCTCAAGAACAAACACCCTCAATGCACTACATCAAAAGTTCAAAAAATATACACAAAATAGGTCTCTCTTTTTGATTTAAGATAAAATGAAAAGTTAACTCCAGAAAAAAAAATCAACAAAATAAATATACCATCATTACAATAAATCTACCATCAAATAAAAAAAATTCTCATACTTAGCAAATTTGGGTACCTGGTTTTTTTCGTAGATATGAGTTTTAGTGTATGGCAAAAAACGTCATTTCTCATTCTGGGAAAAGTCAAATGTCTACCACCAAACAATGTCGATAAATCTACCGTCAATAAAAGTCTACCACAACGCGAAATAATAAGTCTACCAACTGAAGGTTATCTGAGTAAATACCAAAAGATTTACTAAATTTACCACCATTAACAATAAATCTATCGTCATTAAAATTAAATCTACCACCATTACAAAACGAAGTCACTGAAATGTTAGACGGTTTTAAATCTACCGCCATTACAAACAAATCTACCAATCCAATAAAAATCTACCGTTGCCAATACAAATCTACCGTCAAATAAATAAATCTACTCTCACGATAAAATAATTCACACTGATTAACTCTACCACCAACAAAAATAATTCTACCAAAAAAGTCAAACTGAAGGTTATATGAGTAAATACCAAAAATAAGTATAACATCAAAGAAAATATATCTACCAACTGAAGGTTATCTGAGTAAGTACCAAAAATAAATCTACCATCAAAGAAAATATATCTACCAACTGAAGCTTATCTGAGCAAATACCAAAATTAAGTCTACCAAAAATAAATATATCTACTGCGTCGTTAAAATGAGTCTACGAAAATAAGTCTACCAATATTTAACAAATCTACCATCTTTCAAACAAATCTATCATCCATCAAACAAATCTATGGACCAAAATTTGAGTTGACCAACATCAAACAAGTCTACCGTCAAAGAACGGTAGACTTGTTAAATCAACTTTTGCCTACGTGGCAAATGAATAGTAATGACAGTTTTGTAATTGCGTTATTCTCAACAAATGTCATAAGGGTATTTTTGGTAATACGAATAAAATTAGGTTATTGTAGTAATAAAAATAAAAATAGATCGAACTAATAATAAACATAGAAATAAATGTTAGTATAGTAATCCACCCCACTATTAATCATAATTAACTAAAATCATATAACTTTTATAATTATCTATAAAACATACATGTCAAATATTACAATCAATATTAATAAAATATTATATCAAAATATAAAATTACATAACAATAAAATAAAAACACACAATCTAAATTATAGGTTACAATAAATACCAAATTACTCAACAAAATTATTTCCATAATATTCCCATATATAATCAATCAATACATTCTTAAGTGCTAAATGACTCAACAAAAATGAATTAATCAATTAAGGTGTCCAAATCATCAACAAAAATTACATCAACAAAAATTATTTTAATAAAAAAGTAGATTGTTCATCCATAGTGTACACCGTTTCAAAGTAAAGGGAGACAATATGCAATTATGATAAAGATAAGATTTTACATGTTTATACGAGTAATTAGGAAAATTTAAGATTATTGTGGGGTTAAAATCTCGGGCCAGTAAAAATGGATCCAATAAACCAAAGATAAAACGGCTCGACGAAATCAAAGAAGGCAAACAAGTTCAAAGTAACTAGGTGGGCTCAAAAGAACATACGGTGTGATGTGCCGAGATGAAAGGCCTACCGGAGTGAACATCTACGGTCAAAGGGGATTAAATGCAGAATCGTTAGTCGCGACGAGATCAAAGACTCGTTCAAACCGGTGAATTAAGGCGCCTCGACGTAATAGCCGGAGTCTCGCCATTAAAGACCATTCATGGTGAACCACTCGGAGTAAACGATAATGTTAAACACAATCTCGGAGTATAAAACAAGGACAAGCGCAAGGAGCAAGGGACCATGAATCCAAATCTCTACACCACTTCTTGCTGCAATTAGCTCTAAACTCAAACACTTGTCATTTCTTAGTTCTTATTCTTGTAAAATCACTCTGGAGAATCGAAATACTAAAGTCAGTTTACCCCGCAAAAACTTTGTCCAAATCATTTCCACTACAAGAAAATACAGATTTTGCGATCCCGAAAACATCCCAAAATGGTCGCAAATTATTCATGTGCGGCTCATTTGGGACCAAAAAAATTAGTCGTAAATATTTCATCGCTAAATAAATTGGTCGTAAAACAGACGTTTTTCTGCTACTAATATGTGACTCTCACTATCAGTCGTAATTTAGAAACTGATATGTGACTCACACTATCAGTCGTAATTTAGATACTGATTTGCGACTACCAGTAAGAAAAAGAAAAAAAAAAATAAAATTCCATAAATCAGATTCAATATCCTAAAATTACTAAAACGTAAAATTCAGTATCCAAAAATCACCATAACAATCCACCAATCAAAAACCAAATTATCAAAAAACAATCCAACAAGCAAACCCAAGATCAAGAAATTAGGTTACAAAACCAATTTAACCGATAAGCCATCCTCTAGCCACCGCTTCCGCCTAACCTATAACGGATAAACCACCCGTTTCTTTCTCGATTATTAAATTATCGTTTATTGTTAAAAAAAAAGCCATTCGATCTTCTATTATTTAAATATAAATCAAGTCTTTCGATTATTTATTATTTACAAACATTAATGGTTATAATTCCAGCTATAACAAGTATCTAACATAAAAACTATCAAATTATTCATGTTTTGAATCTAAGTAACTACTATTTATTTAAGTGTCTTTTTATTCGTTTTGCGTCTTAATTTATTTTGATTTGGTTTCTGTGGTGAGCTCTAAATTTGTAAATTTTATTTATTTGGTTTGGCTTTAGTGGTCAACCATAAACTAAACACTCTCCTGACCAGAGGTTTAGTTAGTTCGTTTTGTATTCAAATTTAGCTAATGCCATAAATAGATTAAAATAAAAGAAAAATGTTTTCCACACAAAAAAACTATAAATACTGTACGTTGATGTCTTTATCATATCCATAAAAAATATACTTAGATTAAAAACATGAATAATTTGATCGTTTTTATATTAGTTACTGTTACGTATTTTGGGCAAAATGTAGCAGCTTGCGGAAAAAATCGTATAGAATTTGTAAATAACCTCGGTCCTGGTAGTATTCTCGAGATCGATTGCCGCGGACCGAACAAGTGGCATCGCTTTACAACATTACGCTCTACCGGACATTATGTAATTTCCTGGCCCGGTTTGGATTCTTTTGGAACAGAAACGTGGAGTTGCCTTCTTCGCCACGGGCCTAACAAGAAGTTTTTTTTTGATCTTCAAGCATATAAAGGCAAAATGAAATGTGGTCAGTACCGTTTATGGCTTGCCAAACCGGAAGGAATTTGGACTGCAAGAGATACTGGGAAACCGGCAGGACCGGCAGGACTTGGATGGAAGACAAAGTAATGTGCTTTTACTTTTTCATAAAATTAACTAATATTTATTTAAGTGTGTATTTTTGTTTATTTTGCGTCTTACTATAAATTAAGCCGTAAAAGCTAAATCATTAGTCTAATTTTGGTGTTATAATATATATCAAAATATTGTAATAAAACATGAGTTGATTCAATATATATGTATACTTCATCATTGTTTTAAATAATAAGACAGTATTTTTTTTTTGTATATATTATTATCTATACTATTAAAACAAAGACACTTTTTAAATTGACCTTCAACATGTTTGTTCCTGTTTGGACAGAAAATTTAAACTAAAACTTTAATCCGTGCGGCACAGAAACATAAATCGAATACGTTTATACTATTAAAGTTTTTGGGTTCAATTTTCCTATTAAACCAGAAAATTGAATACGTTCATACTATTAAAGTTTTCGGGTTCAATCTATAGTATTAAAAGGGAAAACACATTTTGTGTTCAAACAGAAAAAAATTCAGATAAGACTATAATTTATATGGATAACTATACCAGTTGCCAAACATATCAAATATTTTAGTTCTTTTGAATCATTAGTTGACAAAAAATAGCAATTTAAATTATGCAATTAATATTTAGCGTTCTGTTAAGATTTGATTAGCATTCGTAAACTTTCTGTTTCGATAATATATAGAAGATTTTTTATTGTTTAGAAAAAACCGAAATCTATATATGGTATAAAATATGGTTTTAATTGGTAATTTTTTTATTTGAATTTTGTAATTCAAAATTTATCTAATCATATATAGTAAAAGCAAAGTGAATTTTCGGAATGGAGCTCTCACGTTCACCCTTAACCGTAAAACTCGGTTTATCTTTTTATATCGGTCTGATTTAAGTTGTTTTCGTACCAATTATCGATCGTAATCTCGGAATAGATATTCTTTGGCCGTTTTCTTTTTTTTAATTGGGTTGCGATATCCTTTTGCGATTTTCTTGGGATTCTCTTCTGCGATTTTTGGAAATTGTGTTGCGATTTTCTTCTGCGATTATCTATAATTGATTTTGATTTTTTGTTCCTTGCAATTATCTATAATTGGTTTTTGTAAAACCCTAAATTTTTGACTTTATATATATCACACGTTCATAATTTTTGTGAAACTCATTCAGTGCCATCGTTTCTTTGATCCGTTTAGATTTATTTGTTAGTACGTTAAACACTTGTGTCGAATATCTTAGTCCTTGTGTCGTCTAGCATTTTTTTTCTCTCCTTTTGACTTTATACGTATTTCTTTTATTCTGTTTATAGTTTGTTCTGTTTTGTTTTGATTTCTTGGCATCTTTTTGTTGTTTTTTTTTGGCATCGAAACTAATCAATGTTTTTTTGTGTGAAGGTGCATGGTGATCTACCTATCGGAGGTAAGTTTCTCACTTTCTGATTTTTAACAATCGAACACATTTATGTTCTTCTTGTGCTTTGTTATCCTTGTGCTTTGTTATCAAAATCGCTGTTCATTTCAGTATGTTAGCCATCGTCTGTTTCTTTCGTTTATTGATCGTTATTTCTGATTATTATTATTCTCTTTTTGTACTTTGTAGGTGTTCGTCTTCTGGTGTATTGTGTTTGGGATGGCTGTGAGAGGTTACTCATCTTTTACTGGTAGCTGTATATTTTATTCATATTTGCAATCTATTTTAATAATTCGTTTTTTATTTTAACGTCTTCCTGTTTTGCCATTCCATTTTCCTCGTTCAAGTTGATGATTCTTTGATGATTCTGCAAATGATCGGAGTAGCGTTTTTTGGCTTTGGATGTCTTCTAATCGTGTGTTTCACGATAATCGGATTCTTCGATATTCAGACATCCCGTCGGTGTTTGTTTGGGATCGTAAGGATATGCAGTGGAGGCCCCGTATCGTAGGTGCTCCGCCGCATTGTGTTGTGGAGACTTGCCAGGAACACGTAGTCGATTCTGACAAGTTTGGTTCCTCTGACTGAATAGCTCGGTTTTCTCGATATTGTTTTCATTCGATATATTTTTTTATTTTTGGATTCTGTAATATGAAAACTGAGACAATTGAGCTACTTACATTACTAATTAGTTAATTACTACATAATTCGTACTTGACTACTTTTAATGGATCCTTGAAGCCTTTATGCTTCTACTTCTTTAACTTCAGATTCTTCATTCCCCTTTGTCAACTTCTTGCTTTCGAGAAACTTAACAAGACCCCTAAGCCTAACATCCGGATTCTTGCTTACCATAAGCTGCTCAGTGACCTCAGCTGGAGTTGCTTTCACCTCAAGAAACATCTTCTCAATACGCTCAAACATATCGTGTTCCTCGATTTCAAGATACAATGCAGCGAGTTTCTTGAAAACAACAGGCGTAAAATATATGAGTACATGAACGTCCATTCTTCCTGGTCTCAGCAATGCCGGATCGAGTTTCTCCTTGTGATTCGTTGTGAATACTATGGAGGATACGATATTTGCAAGCATTAACATATCGATTATAGAGCATAAGATATTTGCAAGCATTAACATATCGATTATGGAGCATAAGATATTTGCAAGCATCAAATCATAAATGCGTGATTACCGGCGATAATATAGTCCGTACAGTCGTTTCGTATGAGTTATTCTCCGTATCTTGCGTATTTTGTTATATTTGGATTCTGTCATGTCTTTTGAAAACCGATTTTCGGTTATGGAGGATAGGATATTTGCAAGCATCGAAATATCGGTGATAGACCATCGAAATATCGGTGATAGACCATAAGATCTTTGGAGGCGCCAAATGGACCACGTTCATCAAGTTTCTACTGATTTGTTTATTTTAAGTAATAAATTGGACTCTAAATAACATAAATGCGTGATTAGTGGCGATACTATAGTCCGTAAAATCGTTTCGTATGAGTTATTCTCTATATCCTGCGTATTTTGATATAGTTGATATATTTTCGTTACCGACTACTGTGGATAAGCATTGGTATATTTATTAGAATTGGTATTGGCAAGAACCAAACGGAGATCTTATTAGCAAAAAATAAATTTATGCCCGTATTTTGGTATTTTATTAGATTTAGAAAATTTGCTTATCAAAAAACAAACTGTATTTAGTGGAATTAGCCACACAACATTGAGGTAATTATTAGGAAGGATCTTGGCAATAACCAAACGGAGATTTTGGTGGAAAAAGTGCATATCTGCCCGTATATTTCATGTTTAGTTGGATTTATACAACTTTACTTAACAAATACAAAATCTTTTTATTAGAATTTGGTATGTTCGGATGCCTTCAAAACAAAAGATTGGTAAACATCTTTTAGAGTGAGATAATTATTGGTTTCCTTTTTTAAAGGAGGATATAGTTGTTATAAAAACTATAACATCCAAGCCCGAAATTTTGGGGAATTTTTACTTAATAGGTGTTTACTTTTTTTTCTTTAATCACATGTGTGATATATCATATATAGTAAAAGCGAAGTAAATTTTTGGAATGGAGCTCTCACGTTCACCCTAAACCGTAAAACTCGGTAAATACTCTTAAAATCGGTTCAAATTAAGTTTTTTAAAAATTCATAATTTGTCGTACCGATTATCGAAAATTGGGCTTTTAATTGGTTTTGTTTCGTAATAGTGGGCTTCTAAAAATAAGTTTTCGAGCTAATTTTTTTTTTTTTGCAAACCCTAGCTTGTCCTTTAGTTTATATATACATCACCTTTATCCCTCATTCAGGTCATTCGGGTCTCGATTTCTATTAGCTTTGTACGTGTTTACTGTTTTAGAGATCATGTTTTTGTTTTTAATTTTATTCAGTGTTTTACGGCCGTTGGAAGGATCGCCAGATTCCTTAAGGCCGGAAAATACGCCGAGCGTGTCGGTGCCGGAGCTCCAGTTTATCTGTCCGCTGTTTTTGAGTACCTTGCCGATGAGGTACGATAATCAATCTTCTGATTTATCTCGATCATGTCTTGGGTGCGATGTTTCAGTTGTATTTGATTTTGATTTCAAATACAATTATGGTTTTTGGTTTTAGTTAATTCTTTGGTTTCTCGATTTCCATATGATTTTGTGTTATCTTAGTTGTGTTGATTTTGATTTCAAACGCGAATCTGTCTTTCGTCTTGATTTCTGTGATAATTGCTTTTTTGATTTCTCTATCTATGCTTTTAGAAGCCAAAGCCAAATGAGATTGCAATCGAGAAACATCCCACGACTTAGTAGTGATTGTTACTCTGTTTCTTTTTTCTTATAGGTGTTCGTCTTCTGAAGGTTTTCGTTTGCGTTATAAGATGGTTGCGAGAGGTTGTTCATCTTTTAGGTGTTCGTCTTCGGGTTTTGCCGTTTCACCTTCCTCACTCGAGTGATTCTTCCTCGGTTGATTTGGAAGTTGTTACTCTCGATCAGAGTGATGTTTTTTGGGCTTGGATGGAATGTAATCATGTATTTCCCGAGTCTCGGATTCTTCGATATTCAAAATTCCTGTCTAAGTTTGTTTGGGATCGTAAGTATAAGAGATGGAGGCCCCATGTCGTGGGCACCCCGCCGGTTTGTGTTGTGGAATCTTCTTCGGACTAGCTGACGATTGTTTGAGGCTTTTGCTTGATGCTGTTAGCGGGCCGTGTTCTTTTGAGGATATCCAGACAGTTTACGGTGTTGTTTATCCTACTTTCCGAGAAGCATGTCGTGCATTAGGTTTGGTTCCTCTTGCTGATTGAAGCAATTGGGATCCTCAAATTTATTCTCAATCGATGTTTCTAATTTATTCCAAGGATTCAATTTCGTTCCTTATTTTGGATTTTTGTTTTTTAGTATTGGTTTTTTTGTTATGGCTAAAATTGTGTTGGATTCGTTTTGGATTCATATTAATAAAGATTTTTTTTTGTTTTTGATTTTGGTGTGTGCTGGTTTAGAAATTGTGTACTGGTCTTCTTGTAGCGGATATTCATCTATGTTAAATTTCGCGGAATTAATCAAAGTGATGCTAATCATACTGATTTAGCGTTTTGTTATGTGATTTCCAATTATATTGATGAAGATATTCCCTTTGTTGGCGGGAAGTCTACCTCATGACAAGTCCGCCTTAAGTATTTTAGTTTGAAAGCGTGATCCTCTAAAATTATTTGATTGCTCTGCATTTAAATAATGTGCTTTGTTTCTTTTCCAATTGAAGGTCCAAAACTCTGTACGTAGTCCATTTTGTTGATCAATTGATATAACGTTTCAACAAAAAAAAATTTCGCAAGCATCAAAGAGACGAGGTTGAGCGATTTTTTTTCTGTTCTCTCTATAAGACATGTCGAATCGATCGCTCTGCTTTTTCGCTATAATTGGTGTGTTGCTAACGTGAAAGAGTAATAATGGTTTAGTGACGAAGAGAGAATGTCGTTGATTTTGATGACAGAGAGTTGAATACTGGATGTGGAATATCTTCAAAAAGAATTCTCAACAGTTTCTTATGGTCATCCTTATTGAAAAAAGTATTTTAGAAATCGCAACAGTTTCTTGTGCTCATCCTTATTGAAAAAAGTATATTTTTTTCGAGAAACATATATAGACACATGATTATGACACTTTAATAGTTTTGTTAGTCTATTTCAATAATCGGTGATTCTCCGTATCTTTCGTAATTTATTTCTTTATATATATGCTGAGAAATTTCCATTTGTTATTTGTATTTTTTGTTGTCGATAATCATAGACTCAAGAAACAGAGCACATTATCCTCACCTCTTATGTAATCTTCAGCCCCCAGAATATTCCTTAACGCAAGGCTATAAAAAAAAGAATTTAGTAAACCTTACTTATCAAAAAAATAATAATGGAAAAACGTAAACCTTGCTAATATTTAGATGCCTTACAAACAAATAATATGTTTACTAAATATTTTTAAATAAGATAACTATTGGTTTGCTTTATAAAAAAGAGTAAATGAGATAATTATTAGTTTCCGTATACATATCTTGGTTTTTTTGTTGTTATTCATTTGTTTGTGTTTAGATTTTTTTGTGGAGCTGGCCGAGATTTGCAAGTGAGGTTTATGTGTAATCTTGGGTTTCTTATCGATCGGATCTCGAATTGTTTAAGCTGCTCCGATCTCGATTTGGTTTCTGGTTTGGTAGTGTTTGGTTTATCCCAAAAATTATGGTTTGCTTTGGACTTGAGATTCCCAGAAAGGATGTTTCTACAGTTGGATATGCTTCAATACATCTCATGAATACGTTTGCAGACCTGATGGCGAGGAAGTATGTTCTTATTTTGTTTGGATCTTCATGTTTAAGGCTTATTCATCTCAATTCAATTTTGTGCTGATATCGATGCTTATTAGATTAATCCAGTCCTGAGATGTGAGAATACTTACACCTAGATCTCTTGATCACAACATGTCGTTTCCATTCCAATGTAAGGCTTTTGTATACTATCATCCCATAAGTGATTTTAAATTTTTGTTATGACACTTTTTTTATTCAAAGTAATGTTGATGGATTGCAGAGCAGACCTGCATATATGAGTTGCGCTCGGTGATACCAAACTTTCATTATCACAAAAGGTGTTGTTATTAGTTTCAAAGATTCTATTTTCTTAAAAAGTTCGTCTCTTTTAAAACTATAAAATCTATTTGATATGTTTATGTGGATTGTAAAATACACATAGAAGAAAGATTTGACACCTCTCATTGTTGTCCATAAAAGACGCAGAGATTATGTGTATTTTCTAGCTTGAATTTTTTTATTCTTTAGTTTTTTCCGATCCAAACTTACGCTATGAGATTATCTTAAAGTCTCATCATTCAAGATCCGACACAAACTTTAATGTGGGCATTTAGGATAAATTTCTCTTGTAATTTTCTTTAAATCTTACATTATTTTTTTACAAATCCTCTTGACAAGTTTGATATATATAGTGTCAAATGATAACTTTTTCGGGGGACTTGATAATTAAATCTCATGGTAATGTTGAAGTGAAAATAGCGGGAAGACAACTGTATGGGTGACAAGGAACATAAATTTGTTAAAGATGATGTATACAAAGTAGAAAAAGTAAAAAAAACTGAAGAGGAATAAGAAGAAAGCGAAGTTAGAGAAGAAGAAGACAAGAGAGGAAAGTAGAGAAGAAAAATAAAATCGGAAGAAGAGGAATAAGAAGAAAACCAGAATATATAAAGAAAGCGAAGTAGAAGAAGAAGAAGATGATGTAGAAGAAGAAAACAGAAAGAAGAGGAATTAGAAGTCGGAAAAGTTTAAGAGTATTTGTGTATACTCTCAATGAACAAAGGATCTCAGCAAAAAGTAAGAACACTTATATTTTCACTCAATTTCAAAAGTTCAGCTAGATTTCTAATTAATTAGCAAAAGGCAAATCCGATAAATATGAGTTTGGGCTTTGATCATCACGTCCATATGAAAAATTGTTTTAGAACATAATTAAACTAAGAAGCTATTGACTTCTTCGACCAAATTACAACAGGCAAAAAAATTACGAAGAGGAACACTTACCGCATCACCGAAAAATGTTTTGTCGCCAATCTCTTTGATTGCCACTTCCCAATCGAACTTCCCAAAGAAACGTGCCGAGGAGGAAGACAAAGATGAGACAAAAAAAACATCGGAAGAATAAGATACCTGGAGAATATGAAGATGATGAAGTATGAGAGTGAACAAGAAGAGGACGAATAAAAACAACAAGAAGAAAATGAAGATATACTTAAAGAAAAAAGAAGAAGAAGAAGAAGACGAAGACAATAAAGAAGAAGAAGAAGAAGAAGTAGAAGACGAGACGAAGAAAAATCGAAATAATAATAAGCCAGAGAAGACGAAGAAGATAAAGAAGGAAACTAATAGAGAAAGACGACGAAAAAATGGCAACGACCCACGAAACATATCGATGTATGATCAAAGAAAATTAATAGATATTGAATTTGACAATACTAAACTGGTTCCAAACCCTGGTTGAAATGTTAGAGGAAATGTATAGAAGCTACGATGAAACGATGTAGATTTTTTTACGACGAAGAAATATGTGATTAATATGAAGAAGAAGAAGGAGGACAAAGGTGAAGACGAGATAAGTATGAATAATAGAAAGAAGAAAAATAAGAAGAAAGAAGACAAGGAAAAACTGAAAGAAAAACAAAAAGAAGAAGTCGAAGAAGACAAGACGATAAAGAAGAAGAAGTAAAAGTCGAAGACGATAAAGAGGAAGATATAAAAAGAATGATGGGGAAGAATAAAAAGATGAAGAAGCTGGTGAAGAAGAATTCAGAAAATACGAGGACCCATACGTTAAAGATGTGGAAGGAGACCGGAAGATGAAGATGACAAAGTCTGAGAAGTTGAAGATGCGAAAGGAAACTAAGAAAAACCAGAAGAATAAGGAACCATAGAAGACAAAGAAGACAAATGTAATGAATTAGGAGAAGTCGAAGAACAAGAAGAAGAAGATCGGCGAATAAAAACTGGAAGAAAAAAAAGACGAAGTTGAAGAAGACGAAAATTATGAAAAAGAAGCCCAAGACGATGAAAAAAATAAAGAAATTATGAAGAAGAAGAAAAATCGAAAGATAAAGAAAAGGAAGAAGAGGAAGAAGAAGATAAAGCATAAGAAGTAAAAGACGACGAAAAACCTGAATAATAGGATGTCGAGAAGGCGAAAATGATGAAAAAGGATAAGAACGAAGAAGACGAAGAAAAACTTAAAGAAAGAAAATATAAAAAGAAGTCCGAGAAGATGGAGACGATGAAATTAAAACAAGTCAGAGAAGACGAACACAATGAAAAAGAGAACGAAGAATACTAAGATGTTGAAGAAGAATAAGGAAAAGAGGAGGAAAATCATATTTTAGGATTTTGTTTTTTATAAATATTATTAATCGGAGGTAACACAAATATGATAATATGTTATTTATATATGATACTATAATGTAGTTGATATGATAATTATATTTTTGCTGTAATTTTGTTTTCAAATTTAGATATACAATTTAAATAAGTGGTTTCATGCACGGAAGATGCAAGGAAATAGTAGTTGAAATGATGAAGTTGTTTTGACGGCGAAAAAATGTGTGATTGAGAGAGAGAGAGAGAGAGAGAGAGAGAGAGAGAGAGAGAGAGAGAGAGAGAGAGAGAGAGAGAGAGAGAGAGAACATGTAAGTGTAGTTTTTTTTGTAATGGTAGTTTTACTTATTTTTATATATATTCTATTTTTTTAATTCTAATGCAAGCCTCTTAATTAGCCATAATTGAAAGACTCGCTATTAACCATATCTATGTATGAACAAAGAAATTTTAGAGATATTGAACACGACCAAGGTTCGAAAAGGCGCTAGGCACTAGGCGGGCGGTCGGGCACCGATTTGCGCCTAGGCCGAAAAGCGGTGATTAATCACCGATTAATCAGCGATTAATTTTGAACATTTTTTTATTTAATTTTAAAGTTTATATGTATATAAGCTATATGTTATGAATATATGAATCAAAACAAGTATGAAATAAGTTTTTTTTATTATCAAAATAAGAAAACATTAAAAAATTAAGTTCAATTTCACATCTAATTTCCAAAAACAAAAAAGAAGTACAAACATATGATGCAAAAAAATAGATTTGTCTTGATATTGAGAGACAAAAAAGTATTAGGAGAGAAAAATCTTCATCATCTTCTTCAATGATCAAATTATAATGTGTGTTGTATTTCTAGATGTATTTTCAAAATTTTGTAACAGACCATATGTCCCTCACTTATAAAAAAAAGAAAAAAGTTGACTTTTTGAATAAAAGTCAACGATTTTTCGGAAAAAAAATCGTTAAAAATCGTTGATTTTTTGAAAAAGCGTTGACTTTTTGAAAACAATCGGTTGACCGCCTAGGTACTAATCGCGGCGGTCCACCACCGACTAGCGCCTAGGCGGCCGTCTAGGCGGCTAAGCGGCCGCTTTTTAGAACAGAGAACACGACAATACTGAACCGGTTCCAAACCCTGTTTGAAATGCTTAAGGAAAAGTATAGAAGCTACAAGGAAACAATGGTTGAAACAATGAAGATGTTTTGGCGTCGAAAAAATGTGTATAAGTTATGTAGAAGGAGAAGGAAGAGATGGGGAAGATGTTTGAAGGTAAATTAAGAGAACAAAAGAGAGAAAGAGAAGTAGAATGAGACAAGACTAAACCCAACTATTGTGGAATTTATATTTCATGGTGGACAATAAGAGGAAGAAGAACATTCTCGAGATTATCGAGGAAGAACCAAGGAAGATCTAAGTTAGGAATCTAGAGAGATAGAGAGAGAGTAATGGAAACCGAAAATGGAAGATTTGTATTCAAAGTTGATTATGGCGAGGAAGAAGACGAAGATGAGACGAAGAAACACGGAAGAATAAGAAGTCGGAGAATATGAAGCTGATGAAGAAGAGGGCGAAGAAAAGTCGGGCAAAGAAAAAGCCGGAACAAATAAGAGGACGAAGAAATACCGGAAGAAGAAAATGAAAACAAACCTTAAGAAAAAAGAGGAAGAAGAAGCGATAGAAGTTAAAAACAATAAGGAAGAGGGAAAATGATGTAGAAGAGAAAGAAGACGACGAAAAAGGAAAATGATGTAGAAGAGAGAAAAGAAAATGACGAAGAAAAACCAGAAGAGTGAGAGAGTGAAAAAAATGGAATTCATAAAAGCCAAAGATGATGAAAAATAAGAGGAAGAAGACGACGAAAAAGGAAAATGATGTAGAAGAGGGAGAAGAAAATGACGAAGAAAAATCGGAAGAGTGATAAGTGTAAAAAAAAATGAAATTCATAGAAGCCAAAGATGATGAAAAATAAGAGGAAGAAGATGAAGACGAAGACGAAGACAAAGATGATGAAGAAAAGGTC
This sequence comes from Eutrema japonicum, assembly GCA_030161315.1. Taxonomy (NCBI): domain Eukaryota; kingdom Viridiplantae; phylum Streptophyta; class Magnoliopsida; order Brassicales; family Brassicaceae; genus Eutrema; species Eutrema japonicum. The sequence goes on along the minus strand of BSQW01000007.1, from coordinate 49,751,589 downwards.
GGAAAAGACGAGGAATATGACAAAGACAAAGAAAAAAAAACATAAGTATAATAAGAAGGCGGATGAGACCAAGATGTTGAAGAAGAAGAAGAGGAGAAACTTAAGGATTTAGAGAAGAAGGAGCATAAGAAGACGAAGGTGATGAAGAAGAAGAAGCCAAAGACAATGAAAAAAAGAAAAGGAAAATACGAGGGAGAAGATAAACCGAAATATAAAGAATAAGAAGAAGAAGACGAAGCAGAAGAAATTGAGGATGAAGACGAGACGAAGAAAAACCAAAAGAATAATAAGCCAGAGAACGAAGACTATGAAGAAGGAAAACCGGAAGAGATAGACGAAAACAAACCGAAAGAGAAAGAAGAAGAAAAATTGTTGGAGAAGACAAAGATGATAAAGAAAAAGAAGAAGAAGTCAAAGACGATTAAGAAGAAGAAGAAAAATAAAAATAAATCAAAGACGATAAAAAGAAAAAGGAAAAGACGAGGAATAACCGATTAGAGCGAGAGACACTTATGATAAAATGGAGAGAGAGTTCTAGCGATGGAGAGATAAAAAATAATTGTTTTACATATAATGTGTGAGTGAATGAAATATTATTCAATATATTCTCGAGTTTTATGATTGTCATTGCTTTATTTCGTATTTTTTACAAATAATATGAGTTGTTATTTTGTTTATTTCTTTTTTTTATTGATCGTAAATCTAATATTGTTGTTATATTTGTGTTTGGTTTTTTATCGGTAAAAAGGTAAATAATTGAATGATGTAATTAGTTTATGAAACTTATCTGCCCGTGCAAGGCGCGGACTACCTACCTAGTCGACCAAATTTGGCACAAAATCAAAAGATTTCAGATTTTCCTTAAATATTGGTTATTAACTTAGATTGAATAAAATAATTTTAGATAGGTGTGAAAGAGAAAGAAAACTGAATATAAATTGATCAAAGTGGCTAAGCTAACTGATTCGTGTTGTCTTTGGAATTGAGTAACAAAATACACTTTATTAAGATTACCAATATTATTTTATTTGAAATAAAAAAGATAATTCAAATATGAAAAATAATTGTCATATTTAAAATATAAAATATTTATGATGATTTGTAAGTGTAAATGATATGATATTTATAATGTTGATTATATAAAATATTTATGATTATTCTTTATTCTCAAATTAATAACAAAACATTGGTTAAAATCCGAATGGATAATTTAGATATTAAAAACATATTTTTATAAAATATAGAACTGGAAATATTTATGATTATGCCATATTCGCAATTTTTTTCTTTACAAAACCATGTCGTTTTGCTATTAGAAGAAAAATCATCTTCTTCATCGATTGATCTGGGGAAGAAAATTTCAGCCGCCTCGTCATGAGCACAAAACCATCTTCTTCATCGATTATTTGGTCGACGAAACCCTAGAACAATTATCGCCATCTCAGCCGCCACGTCGTGAGTACGCATCGCCATCTCCGCTTTCAGCGAAGTCTCAAGCCAGATTCTCAATTTCTTCTGAGGCTGACAAATCTCCGAAACCCTTTTCCCCGGCTCCTCATGCAGACTCCACGATACACGGGCTGCTTACTTCCCTTCTTTTCCTTGTCGGAACTAAGTGACGAATCTACCATTGTTATCTTTTGGTTTAAGGTTTATGCCATCCAAGTGTTCGACAAAAGTGTAAAGAGTTAGAAAATATAGTTTTTGTTTGTATCATAATTTGGTGAAATTTCTAGTCTCGTTTTCTTGGAGTAAGAACTAAATATCATGTGAAAGACTCCATAGAAACCATGTGATGGTATCCCAATGGTATCCGTGAGAAGGGGTAGGGGGCTGCCTACCTTGGTACATGGTATCGACCCTTGGTATCGACCTCGCTTGGCCACCAGATGCGTTTGAAAATTTTTTGGCCCCGGCTTCTGGTCCGCTGGAGGATTAGTTTTGGGCCTAGACAGCCTTTGGATTACCTCCCGTTTAAAACAAAAAAAAGACTCCATAGAAGAATTTGTTTTGTTGTAGCTTTATTTGTGTTGTTCCTATGGTTTGGATGATTTTTGTTTTAACCAAAACAACACAGAACGTGCAAAAAGTCTTCTCCAATGTCAGAAACAGAGCAACAACAAGAACGGAGCCTCGACCAAATGTAATAAACAAAAAACAGTGATTTGTTTTTTTTAAAATGGTGTATTTGAGAAATATGTAGTTTTTAAAAGGGTGTATTTTAAACAAAACATAGATTTTTTGGTTCATATATTGAAATTTGGATTTTAAAAACAGACATTATTACGATATGTGGTGTACGCCAATGTGTGGTATACGTATATGTGGTGTACGCTAATGTATGGTGTACCGATATGCTCAAATTAATACCCTAAAATAGTACTAAAGCAGTTGCTGCAGTAAATCAGGGGTCGAACACAAGAACTCATGATATCACACAATAGATTATATAGATCCAAAATACGCTAAATCAAAAGATGTAAACGAAAACAAGTACGCAATTAAAAGTGTTGTAAATCAATGGAGGAAAATTTAGGCCCAGAGTTTTTCTCAGGAAATCAATGAATGCAGCTAAATTAACTAACATGATTCAGATTATGCACGGTTCTTGAACTCAAATCACTAAAATATAGCTAACCAACTCTCGTTGCGAAAACTATCTAAATCTAAATCCTAGGAATTCCAAATATCTTTGCGAATCCTAAAGTCTAAATCAGCTTTAAAGTTCAGGTTTGATATGTTCACAAATCAATTAAACCAAATCTCTTTGCGAATAATCAATTTGCTCACCATAGATTCTATCAGGTAATTAATCGCACTCTCTTGCCTAATCAATTATCCTAAGATCTAAGTTTTAGGTGATCAATCCAGAATTAGCTTTGAGAACAACCTAAGGTGCAGAACTAATTTAGATTATGAATCATAACAGATAATCAACCTAGTATTCAAAGAAATCCTTTATGAGAAAACCCTAAACCTAAAGTGGATCTACTCAGACATGGAGATTGAAAGCAACATAACTGAATAAATCATCAATAAAATAGAAAGAGTAACAAGAGGTTTTGAGATCTGATCTCGGACGAAGGGAGATTCAGACTTGTCTCTCTCAAACCAAAGTAAAATAAAGCATAGCCCTAAACAAGTGGCTGTAAAATCCCTGTAAATAATCTAAATCACTTTTTGGGGCTTCTTGTAAATATTAAAGACTTCTAGGGCAAATCTACAATTATTCAACTCTTCATTAAGTCGCGTGTCTTGTCATGCTGCGATGGGTATCGATCGATACCAGGGGGTATCGATCGATGCTTGACGTGAAATCGGGTACTCATCAATACGAACTTCAGCTTTGCTCCAAAATGCTCCAGAAAGCTCCAATATCTCCAATTGTGCTCCAAACATGCTAAGACCTGTAAAAGACTCTAAAACACTACGAAATAGCATAAAGATTCTATAAAACGGACTTATATTGTGGCCTAAAAGGGGTAAAAACCATGATATATCAACTCCCCCAGACTTAGCATTTGCTTGCCCTCAAGCAAATAGAAGATTAAACCAGAGAAAGAGGTTTGAAAACGCGGAGACTCACCTGTTCACGAACCATTGCAGAGATCCTTTTCCCAAGTACCCAAGTGTTACCTAACCAGCTTTCGATCTAACCACCATGTACTTCTCCGTAGACATTCACAGCTTTTCCTGACTCCACACATTATCTCACAGCTTTGTTCAAGTAAAGCCCTCATCGCCAGTCTCATCGCTGCAGCCAATGTTCAAGAACCTTCTAGATTCTTTACCATACGATATCATGAAAAGGAACCACCCTTTTCACACTTTTTGGTTTTATTTCTCTCCCCCAGACTTATTTCTTATTATGTTCCTTGCATTTACATATTAAGGTTTGAGACACGAGAATTGATGGTGTTAGCCACCGAATCCCCGGTTCTTCCCTTAATAGTAATCAAAGGTGTAGGCGAATAATGGTATCACATGAAATTTTCCTAACCTCGCTTTCAACTTTTGTGTGATCATTCCCTCTTAAGTAGAATAATGGGGTCGTTGGAAATTTTTCTAGCCCTCTACTCAGAAGAAAATTATTTCATATTTTATGCTCTTATTTATCAACTTATAACAGGGAGAGAAATACCATTATCTTAAACATATGAGTTCCTTTGTCAGATATGAATGATGAATCAAGCTCTATGAATACTAACCACATCGATGAAGTGCAAAAATTGGCTCAGGCTTCAGAAGAACTCTGCTGGAGACATGGATGTTTTCTAGTCAACTGGTCAGTCCTTGGATTTTTCATTAGTCGATCTAGAACTGATCTTGCAACACTGTGCACTCAAAAACAAAATCAAATCAATAGGTTCAAGCACATGATCATCATCTCCAACAAGTTTTGACTCAATAAAACGATAATTTTTATTTATTTTATGACTCTAAGAAAAACAAAAACAATGTCAGCAGACACCTCCCCCAGACTTGAACAACACTGTCCCCAATATTATCTAGCCTAGAGTCAGTGAAAGAAAACAAAAGAACATAATAAAATTGGGAAAAACAAGAAGTTACCTTGCTGGAACATAGAGTATCGACCGACACACAGCCTGTATCGATCGATATAGGCTTAAGTCGACACATAATTTCATCATTGCCCGCAGGGTATCGACCGATACCAACAGGGTATCGATCGATACCCTGGCGATTTCGTCAAGGCCAGTTTAGCTTCTCCTCGTTTGCTCTAATCTGATTCACTCAAGACACAAAAACGAAAAATAAAAGACTCACCAGTGGGTTGCCTCCCACCAAGCGCTCGTTTAACGTCAGTAGCTTGACTGTAACGCCCTTCAGGCTGGATAAGAGTGAGAGCTTGCACCAAAACAGGCTCCACAACTTGACATTGCTAGCTTCAGAGTTTTGCTCAACATGCCTTCCACGAACTCTTTTCCTTTCTCTTTCAGCTCCGAAGTTAGAAGAACTCTAGCCTTAGAGAATGACTTCGAGGCTCCTTTGCACTTCACCTTGTACTCAATCGAATCCCCATCATACTTCTGAGGGGTTAAAGTGACATGGGGATTCTCGACTCTGTTGCTCTTGGCTTTCTTCTTTGTTGCCTTAGCCTTCTTGACAACTTCCTTGGGGATGCTGGGCTGTTCGGCTGAAACGTCTGTGATAGTAGGCACGTCAGGAGGCTCTTCCAAAAGATCAACTGCTAGCGACTTTTCTGTAACAACCTCGATGCTAGAGACACGTGTGGGAGCACCTCTAGGGGGAATGACATCATAATAGATCTCTCCATCAATGTAAGAGAAAGAGATTCTCTTATTAGGTGTATCTATGATCGCGCCAGCAGTAGCCATAAACGGTCGTCCCAGGAGTAAAGGCATACGAGATATTGCACTCATCTCCACAACTTGAAAATCAGTAGGCATCAGACAATCTCCCACTTAAACAAGCAAACCAGAGATTTCACCATATGGAAGTGAGGTAGAATCGTTCGCAAACGTGATAGATGTCTTGGGAGATCGAATATCAGCCCCCAACCGCTTTGAAATTGCCCTTGAGATGACATTGACACTAGCCCCTGAGTCAACGAGAGACTCTTTGAACTTAACTACAGAGATAGAGCATGGAACCGCGAATTTCCCTGGGTCTTCCCTCTGGGTCAACTCCCTCAGCGGTAGTGACTTGCGTTTAGCTTCGATAAAGAGCACTTCGATCTCTTCCAGAGTTTCTCTGCAATCTTTGACGTGACTTAGCAAAGGCCAGCCCTCTAGAGCTTCTTCAAAAGTGAACGAGTGGGGTATCCTTCGTACCCTCTTCTCAAAGCCACGCAGCTGCTTTGGAGTGATGGGATCTCTGAGGTGTTGAGGAATAGGATTCAGCTTTTTAGGCTTGCGAACTCTTTCTTCGATCAACTCAGGTATTTTCACAATTTCTGGCTCGTTCTGCGAGGGGTATCGATCGACACCAGGTAGGGTATCGATCAATACTACTGCAGTTGAATCATCCCTGGCAGATACATCATCATCAGAAGGAAGCTCCACATTCTGCTTATCCAGCAAAGCCTTGCATCTAGCGTCCTCCCATTCCTTCTTTGTCATAATACAAGGTATATGATAAGGTATCATGGGTATATACACTCGTTCTGCAGCCACTATAGGCACCACATTTGGAATCTCAGGCACCTCCTCAGAAATCGCCTCAGTATCGACCGACACCTTGGGAGTATCGATCGATACACAGGTTTTTGGATCCATTCGAGCAAGTGTCTGGGCTGGTATCGATCGATACAAGGGTGTATCGATCGATACTCTGGTGATTTCAGGATCACCATCGAAATTTTCTGCAGTTGAAGTGATTGCATTGACGTGAGCATTGTGTGAATGAACCGTCTTTCCCTTGGCATTTGCTGCAGTCTGAGCTACTTGCGTTTCCATCATCCTGTGACTCGTATTTAGAGCCTCGATCCTTCCACTCAAATCGGTGTACACAGCATCCAATTTCCCATTGAAGGTTACTGTCATCTTCTCCTGCCATTGAACCAGCTGTTCAAGCATAGCCTCAATCTTACTCTCAGGAGCTTTGGGTGGTGGGGATTGGTACCCTCCTTGCTGAGCATAGTTGGTGAAGTTTCGATTGGTGTTGTACCTAAATCGCTGAACCTGAAAACCAGAACCACCAATGTAGTTAACATCTTCCACTTCATTCTCAGCAGCAAAGTGGACGGCCTTTGTTGTCTTTCCCAGCATAAGACTGTGCATAGAATCCAGCTGAGCTTTAACCTCAGCGATCTGCGACCCATCCATGTTACCAGCCAACTTCTTGCGCTCGAAGTCTGCGCTATTGGTGCTACTGCTAGATGCAAAGTTTTCAATCAACACATAAGCATCCTCAGGGTACCTGGTGTTGAAATTACCATTGCTCGAAGCGTCCAGAGCCATCTGATACCTCCAATCTACTCCTCTAAAGAAGATACCCAGCAGCTGCACATCAGAGTATTCGTGATGTGGACAATCTCTCTGATACGATCTGAATCTCGTCCAAGCAGCCTTGAACGCCTCAGTAGGTCCTTGAGAAAATTGGGAGATTTTATTCCTCAGATCCTCAGATCGTGCATCATAGTAGAAGTTGATCAGGAAGGCTCTCTTAGTGTCCTCCCAAGTAGTTAGCGAACCAGGAAGTAGCTGCCTCAGCCAGTAGGTCGCATCTCCACCTAAAGAGTAGGGGAAGAGCTTGCAGAAGAGATAGTCGTAGGACACTCCATTTCTCTTGATGCTAGTGACCAAGTCTTCGAACTTCTCTACATGGTCCATCGGATGTTCATGAGGAAGACCATGAAAGAGATGATGTCCCACAAGAGCAAAGTAAGCAGGCTTCAGCTCAAAGTCATTCCTCTCAAACGCAGGCGGACGAATCGCTGACCGATTGGCAAAAAACTGGTCAGGCCTGTTATACTCATCAATCGTCCTTCCACGATTAACCACATCATTCCGCGCGTTCCCAGCGACATTCGCAGCGACAACAGGAACAAGTGGCATGACGATCCCCTCTCCATCCAGACGTTGTCCTTGCTCATTGCACAACCGACCCTCTTGGTCTCTGTAAGCACCAGCTGCATCACGAACCAACTGATTGTTGTTCATCTTAGCTGATTTCTTTGCTTTCCTGTTTGTGCGTTCCACGAGTGATAGCTGTTCCAGTGATAGATCAACTAGCGGGGTGTTCTTGTTGCTTCTGGTTTCGATATTAGGCATACACCTGAAAAATAAAACAAAGAACGTAAGTAACTGAAATATACGTCGGGTATCGACCGATAGTGAAGGGTATTGATCGATACTCGGGCGATTCAGACGAATTTCTTAGCTAAAATCTCATGGCGAATTGAGTCCCCGGCAACGGCGCCAAATTTGATATGCTCAAATTAATACCCTAAATAGTACTAAAGCAGTTGCTGCAGTAAATCAGGGGTCGAACACAAGAACTCAAGATATCACACAATAGATTATATAGATCCAAAATACGCTAAATCAAAAGATGTAAACGAAAACAAGTAGGCAATTAAAAGTGTTGTAAATCAATGGAGGAAAATATAGGCCCAGAGTTTTTCTCAGAAAATCAATGAATGCAGCTAAATTAACTAACAGGATTCAGATTATGCACGGTTCTTGAACTCAAATCACTAAAATATAGCTAACCAACTCTCGTTGCGAAAACTATCTAAATCTAAATCCTAGGAATTCCAAATCTCTTTGCGAATCCTAAAGTCTAAATCAGCTTTAAAGTTCAGGTTTGATATGTTCACAAATCAATTAAACCAAATCTCTTTGCGAATAATCAATTTGCTCACCATAGATTCTATCAGGTAATTAATCGCACTCTCGTGCCTAATCAATTATCTTAATATCTAAGTTCTAGGTGATCAATCCATAATTAGCTTTGAGAACAACCTAAGGTGAAGAACTAATTTAGATTATGAATCCTAACAGATAATCAACCTAGCATTCAAAGAAATCCTTTATGAGAAAACCCTAAACTTAAAGTGGATCTGCTCAGACATGGAGATTGAAAGCAACATAACTGAATAAATTATCAATAAAATAGAAAGAGTAACAAGAGGTTTTGAGATCTGATCTCGGACGAAGGGAGATTCAGACTTGTCTCTCTCAAACCAAAGTAAAATAAAGCATAGCCCTAAACAAGTGGCTGTAAAATCCCTATAAATAACATAAATCACGTTTTGGGGCTTCTTGTAAATATTAAAGACTTCTAGGGCAAATCTGCAATTCTTCAACTCTTCATTAAGTCGCGTGTCTTGTCATGCTGCGATGGGTATCGATCGATACCAGGGGGTATCGATCGATGCTTGACGTGAAATCGGGTACTCAGCAACAAGAACTTCAGCTTTGCTCCAAAATGCTCCAGAAAGCTCCAATATCTCCAATTGTGCTTCAAACGTACTAAGACCTGTAAAAGACTCTAAAACACTATGAAATAGCATAAAGATTCTATAAAACGGACTTATATCATGGTCTAAAAAGTGTAAAAACCATGATATATCATGTACGACAATGCGTGGTGTACGCATACTGGACAAAGTATTCTAATTAATATATGTGGTGTACATATATGTGGTATACATGCATGTAATGTACGCGCATGTAGTGTACGCATATGCGAGGAAACACGTTAACGGTATACGTACACCAAAAGTATGATAGGTATGCGGTGTACGCATTAACAGAATACGGTGTTAACATTATACGCATTAACAATATGCGGTGTATGAATTAAACTAATGTTCACTACCTCGTATACCCCAAATGTACTTCGTATACCCGAGACCAACATGAGAGAGAACGAGAGAAATATCGTGAGAGAGAGAAGAGAAAGAAAAAGAAAGAAGAGAGACAAAAAGAGAGGGAGAGAAGTAAAGAATACTATATATCAACGGGGATACTAAACTCACAAAGGAAATACTAAACCGAAAGGAAAAATACCAAACCATTCGGGAATACTAAACCCTAAAGGATACTGTATAGAAATGGGTATGATAGATAAACCCAAAAATGATACCAAACCCTTCCGAGATACTAAACCTTAAATTCAAAGAGGGAAAACGAAATCCAAATGGGACACTAAAAACTATAAAAAAAAAAAACGTGCGTAACACAAAACAAAAAAACTAAACCCTAAATCTTAAGGAGAAATACAAAATTCTCCGGAGATACTAAACCCTAAGGAATACTATATACCAGTGGGGATACTAAACCGTAAGAGAAAATACTAAACCATTCGAGAAAGTGTGAGAAGGTGTCAGACAAAACAGAGTGTGTATTGTGCATTCAGACAAATCATATGGTGAATGGAGGATAAAATGTCAATGTACATTCTAACCTTATAGCCTTTTAAATAAGTGATAAATAACAAATATAAATTTGAACAAGTGACAAATAGTACAATTATGTCTTATAAATAAGATAAATCTCAACAAGGCTATTTCTAAATGCTAATAAAGTTTTAATGAAGATGAGTAAAAGTTTTTAATTGGTGTATACAACACATATGTCGCGTACTCTTCTTTTGTACTCCGCCTTCGTATATCATCACTTAATGTCTAGTACACCGCATTTGAACACCTTGTCGTACACCAAAGTAAGTTATACATATCTTGTGAGAAAGCAAACTAGAATATTGTTAATTTAACACATAGCAACTAGGATTCAACCCATGTTTTGAAATTTAAAAAAAAATATTTTATCTGAATTTTATAATATATAGAACTATCAACTCGGATTAACATATCTACTTAATCCGTTTTGCAATGAACTAAAATATTATTCGGGCTAACCCGTAAAAACTTATAATTTTGAAAACATAACTCTAGTATGCACCGTTTAATGAATATGATTTTTGTGATCAGTCCACAAACTCTTACAAAATCAATTTTCTCGTGTCTAACTTTTTATAAAATTAGTAACATATTTTTTTCAAACTTTTGGTTTGATATATATTATATTCAAATAAAATATAATAATCATAGTAAAAAATATTGCAAGATCTCGAATATATTTTCTTTGAATATGTGTGAATTGATTACTATATAATAATATCATAATAATTAAGAAACTAAATAGTAAATAACTTCTTTAATGGGAAATAAATATTTTCCATATTCTCATCAATAATTTTAAAAGACAATTATATCATTTCATATTTCAATTATCTTTTCTTATTTGTAATGGCATTTCATGTAATAAATTACAAAACAAAGTTCATTTTCAAAAATGTTTTCTTAAATATTATTATAGAGATTAATCAAAACACATTACAATCAAATATATAAAATCCATCGTGGGTTGTAGTGAATTCATCAAAACCCAACAAAATACTTCCAAATTCAACTACATTATAAAATACTTTGAAAAGATCAATCCAATAACACCTCTTAAAAATACAATTCGTATACCTTAAAAATAAATTCAAAACTCTTAAAAGATTTGGCACATATGCTACATGTCAGGATATGCTTCACTATTCTTCCCAATCATCCAACTACTCAAGTAAGATTAAACTAGTAAGGAGAATTAGATGCCAACATAATTTGCAACAATTTCAAGTGTCATTAGAAAGAGAATTTAATTTTTGTGAATATATACTGCATCAAATCCAAATATTTAAATGTGAATAAGCAACTAAAACTGGAAACAAGCTCGACCTAAAAGAGAAAGCATACTCTCTTTTAAATGGGAAGGCTCCGGTCCCTGTTTTCGGTTGGATAAACCTTCAAAGATCGAGTTTTTTAGCTGGATCGCCAATAGTGTTAAATTCCCGGACATATATACATCTAACATTCGTAATTGCGTTGATCATGGAGAAAGTAAGTTTTCTGGGATGAAGAGTCATGATTGTCATGTTGTGATGCATCGCCTCCTTCCATTTGCCTTTGCATGTCTTCTACCACGTAATGTTCACGAAGCAATTGCAGGTACAATCATTATATTAATTTTTTTATTATTGTATACAATAATTTTGTGCATATTTTATTACTTATTTATTCATTTGTTATACATATTATGCAGAGATTGATGCATTTTTCAAGATATATGCTCGCGCTCTCTTACATCAGACGATATCCAAAACTTTGCGAATAATATACCCGTAATCCTTTGTAATTTGGAGAAGATATTTTCGCCTTCCTTCTTTGATGTTATGGAACATCTACCAATTCATCTCCCTCGAGAAGCAGAATTTGGGGCCCTGTTCAGTATCGTTGGATCTATCCTTTCGAACGGTATATGTTTCATCTAAATAAGAAGGTGAAAATTTGAGCAAAGTTGAGGGTTCTATTGTAGCACATATCCTGAATCTTTTTTGATCTCGTCGAACAACAAACTATCTATTTATTACTCGATAGTCTTTAAGTTCTTTTATTCTTAAAGATAAGCCAAAGTACTTCGTTTATTCTTATTTACAATTTTTGACGCTATAACAATGAGCACAAAAATAACATTAAATGAGTAAAATTATGGATAAATGAAATGAGGTAATCTAAAAAGAAAATTGACTAAATTATGGTAAATGATAACCAAGAAAGGGTCAAATCAATCCGAACTAAATTTGATGTGCCGAAAAAAATTTGAACTAAAATACGGTGCAATTTCCTACATTCCAGACATAAAAATTCAAATTTTATACCCAAACTATGGAATCTAAACCAAATCCAACATTGACCGCAAAACTGTTAGTCAAACCGTTAACAGCGTTGACTCAGCAGACTGAGTCATCTGCCACGTCAGCTAAAGCGTCTATAGTTGTTGAGTCAGCTGCCACGTCAGTCTTTATTAAAAAAATGAATTTTTTTTTTAAGAATGATATTTCTTTATACATTTTTGTCTAAATTTTTATTATTCTATTAATCTTAATTACCTAACAATGATTCTATTTAAATCTCAATTTTTATGTTGTAAAATTTCTTTTAATCACACGAGGTAAAAATATATAATTAATTATTCTGTGTGGAACTATGTTTTTAAAATAATATAAATTTCATATATATGGATAGATAAAAAAAATCCAAATCAAACATAACCAATTTAGGGATATTAAAATCAATATTGGAAATTATAAAATCCTTAAAATCTCTAGATCGATTTCTTGATGTCTTTGACGGAGGAGATGATGAACAATATTGATTTAGGGATTTTAAATTTTCCAATTGAGAATTTTAGTATAATATTTAAAATAATCTTAAGTAGGTGGATTGTTTCTCCGAAAGAACGAAAAAACCCCGAAACACTAAATTATCTTAACCAAAACTTGTGAATTCGAACCAAACCAAAATAAAATTTGGAATCGAACCGACCATATACTTAAATATTAAAATGAATGATAAAAACTACATAAATAAATAAAAATATTAAGACATTTGTGCGGAAGAAAACAACCTTGAGGAAACCATATTAGCAACATATGTTATCAAAAATATAACTAAACTTCTATTAATGATATAATTGGTTATGTTTGATTTGATTCTTTTTATCTATCCATAAAAATATAAAATTTATATTTCTTTAAAATATAGTTCCACAAAAAATAATTAATTATATATTTTTAGCTTGTGTGATTAAAAGAAAATTTACAACATAAAATTGAGATTTAAATAGAATCATTTGTAGGTAATTAAGATTAATAGAATATTAAAATTTGAGACAAAATATATATAGAAAAAATATTATAATTCTTTAAAAAAAATTGAAATTATTAAACCAAAAAAAAATTAAAATTTATTTTTTTAATGACGTATGATGTGGCAGCTGACTCAACAACTGTGGACGTTTTAGCTGACGTGACAGCTGATTCAGACAGCTGAGTCAGTGATGTCAACGGTTTGACTAACAGATTTGCGGTCAATGCTGGATTTGGCTTAGATTCAATAGTTTGGGTATAAAATTTGAATTTTTATGTCTGAAAAATAGAAAATTGCACCGTATTTTAGTTCATGTTTTTTTCGGCACATCAAATTTAGTTCGGATTAATTTTGACCATTTTCACATGAACCGTTCAAGACCACCTCAAGAAAGCCTATGAAAAACATATATCCAGAACATTTACCATAGCAATCACGCCATGATTATGATGACATTGGCGATGGTAACAATGGTGGCAATAGCAACGGTGATAGCAGCTAATCGATGAGATGGATAAGTTGTGGTGGTGACGGTAATTTACAGTTAAACTTAGAGCATGTATATTGGTGGACTTTGGTTAGGGGTCCTTAACATTATAATATTATTACTTTAGTTAAGAGTTAGTTGTTAAGGATTTTGGTTTAAAATGGCCTATAATGGTGAACCTCTTTAGAAGGTTCATAACAATATAATAATAATATATTATTCTAAATCGAACCGTAAAAGAAATCTCTAACCGAAAGCAAATCGACGTCGATGAAAATTTTGCATGCAATGTAGCGCTTGATGTTATAAATGAAAATGAGGATCATGAACCAATATTATAACAATATTACATTATTAATTATCAATCTAGATTACCAAATTTTTGCCAAATATTTTCAATGAGATCAGATTTAAGGCGCTGATGTATGTGTTGGTCCCGAATTTCATTTCGAATGCCAAGCATATTACCGAGATTTGTGGGCATGTCTGTAGAAAACGAGGAATCCACCTGAGAACCTCTGCTTGATTCTCCTTGTTCGAAGTCAGTAGTATCATACTGAGTGTATCTATCTCGTTCGTCTTCAACTATCATATTGTGCAGTATGATACAGGCTCTCATAATCTTTCCGATTTTAGCCTTATCCCAAAAAAGAGCCGGTCTTTTAACAATTGCAAATCTAGCTTGCAAAACTCCAAAAGCACGCTCGACATCTTTTCGGGCAGCTTCTTGACGTTCAGCAAATAAAACTGCTTTAGGACCTTGAGGAAGAGGGATAGATTGGATAAATGTAGCCCATCTTGGATAAATACCGTCGGTGAGGTAGTACGCCATACGATAGTTATGTCCGTTGACAATGTAATTTACTCTCGGAGCCTGACCTTGTAAAATGTCATCGAAAACAGGTGAACGATCAAGAACATTAATGTCGTTTAAGGTACCTGGAGGTCCAAAGAATGCATGCCATATCCAAAGATCATAAGATGCAACAGCCTCTAAGACGATTGTCGATTTTCCTGAACCACGTGTGTACTGTCCTTTCCATGCCGTTGGACAATTTTTCCACTCCCAATGCATACAATCGATGCTTCCTATCATCCCAGGAAACCCGCGTTTCTCTCCAATGTCAAGTAGTCGTTGAAGATCATCTCGTGTGGGTCTTCTTAGATATTCATCTCCAAACAACTGTATTATTCCTTCAGTGAAATTTTCCAAACAACGTAGTGCTGTAGTTGGCGCAAGTCGAATATATTCGTCAATCGCATCAGCCGCACTACCGTAGGCCAACATACGGATTGCTGCGGTACACTTCTGTAGGGCAGATAGCCCGAACCTTCCGATTGCATCTCTTCTTGGTTGAAAGAATGGGATTTCATTGGAGAGGCGATCAACAATGTGCATGAACAAAGGCTTGTTCATTCGAAAACGACGTCTAAAGACATTAGGCGGGTATGTAGGATCTTCACTGAAATAGTCCTGCCATAGCTGGATGTGCCCTTGCTCGCGTTGTCTGTCAATATATATTCGTCTCTTCCGCTTCTTTTGTTGATCCTCATGTGTTGACTCAAGAAATCCTTTAAATTGTTGTTCCCACCATTCTTCAAAAACTTCCTCAAATCCTTCACTTGATGACGATGATGACATGAAGATTGTGGTTGTCTTACACGGTTGTTTTGGAGACAACAAGAGAGAATTGTTGTTTATCTGTTGAGTGATAGAAGTTGTTATTGAGATCAATAAGATAAAGAAAAATGTTATTAGGTCAAGTGATAGAAGTTGTCGAAGTAAGATGAAGAAGATAAAGAAAAGGGAAAGCTTTTATAGATATGAGATGGAACACAAGGGAAAGCTTTTATAGATATGAGACAATTCAAAAGTAAAGACATCAAATGAAAAAACATCTTAAGAGTTACAAAGTCCCGTGAATTCAAATGAAAAAACAAAGTCTCGTGAAGCCGAAAGTTAAGACATCAAACGAAAAAACAAAGTCCCGTGAAGCCGAAAGTAAACAACAAGTCCCGTGAGAGAGAGAGAAGAAGTCCTTGAGTCACAAGTCCCGTGAGAGAGAGAAGTCCTGTAAAGTACAAACAAAACACGAGCACACAGTTAGACCACAGTCACATGCTTAAAAACAAAGAGCACACAGTCACATCACACAACAAGAGCACACAATCACATCACACAAGAGCACACAGTCAGAACACCCATACTTCGTACACAGTCACAACACACACTAGAGCACACAGTCACAGCACACACAATAGCACACAGCACACACAGTCACAGCACACAAAATCCTACAAAACACAATAAACCTACAAAATCCTACAAAACACAAATACTACTCACTAGATCACAACATTTCTGCCATTAGTTTGTTTTTCAGGGCCACCTCTATGTCATTCAGTGACCCCTTTTGGGCTAAGAGTCGATCCAGGATCTTCTGATTATTGAGCTCCTTCTTCATTTCCATCATGTACTTCATATGCGATAACTCCTCTTCCTTACCAGTTTTCTTTTTCTTCGCAGCTTTAGAAGCTTTCACACCTGGAGGCCTCTCTTGAGAGACTTCCTCGGATCCCTCTGCCTCCACATCAACTTTCCTTTTCTCTTTTGCACCATCTTTACCTTGAACCGTGGAGGTCCATTTCTGGTCATGCCGCAACTCCCTCCACGCGTGCTCAAGAGTGAATTTGCTGCCATAATCATTGTAGAATATGTCTAACGCTACTTTCATCACGTCGTCTTCATTCTGGCCACTAGATTGCTCCTTCATGGCAGCATCGTAGCAGCCCACGAATTTGCATACCAGATCATTCAACCTGCCCCACCGTTGTTTGCACTGAACGAGTTCTCTAGGAGCATTACCAACCATGAGAGGACTTGAGTTGAAGTAACGCTGAATCCTTCTCCAGAAAGTGCCGCCTTTTTGCTCATTCGATACAATCGGGTCTTTGCTGGTGTTCAACCAAGCACTGATGAGGAGGATATCCTCCTGAGGAGACCACTTCCTCCTCTCTTTAGTGGTCGCTTCATCAGTAACTTGGCTGCATCCACCAGTTAAGTCTATGGTTTGGCTTGATTGGGATGATAGAAGGTTAAGAAATCCATTCGGAGAGGCTAAAGAAAAGGGATCCATTTGTGGTTTAAGGTGATAGAAGGTTACAATTTGGGAGACTGTTTTTTTTTAAGGCATTTGTGTTTTATGTTTAACTTGTTATTGATATTTAAAGAGATCAGGAAAAACAAAGAGAAAAAGCAAGCATACTTAATCAGATTTATGGCTCACAACCACCAAGCAGATCATCAATCAGATTGAATGATCTGCACATTTACTCACTAAATTTTAACACATCAAATCCGATACTGCGTTGAACACAGTTACCAAACAAAAAGCAAGCTTAATTAATGCTAACTACATACTCTGAGTAAGTACTCACCAACCAACAAACCAAACAAAAAAAACTACATATTGTATTCTGGTTTCAAAGGTTTGTTTAAGGTTTAAAAGTTTACTGGTTGCTTAAGGTTTCAAAGTTTTGACGACATACTCTGGTTTCAAAGAGAGCTAACTACGTACTCTGATTTCAAAGTTTTGACGACATTGTATTCATAGGGTTGTTTAAGGTTTAAAAGTTTACTGGTTGCTTAAGGTTTCATTTGTGCATTCAATAAGGTTAACTACTCAGAAATACATAATGATTTACAAGAATCACCTGAATCATCATGTTCCATCTGCTGAATCTGCTGAATCTTCTCCCCTGAAGCAGAGCTTCTCGAGTCTAACGACACGCGTCAATAACTCCCCCATCTCCTCCTGCTCAGTTACAATAGTATTTTGACAGTGTGATTATTAGAAAACATCTATGCATCTCCTATGTATTTGCTGAAACTTAATCTAAGAGATAAAGATAATCACCTTAAGAGTTTCAATCTGTCTGTTGAGGGACTGCACTTGCCATGAATTCTTCTCAGTTTCTTCCACCCGTGAAGTGAGCCTTTCAATCTCTTCCTGAACTCCTATAACCCAGGGATGGCGGTAATGCAGCCCATCATCCTGCAAAGGACAAACACGGTCAACAATTTAGCAATGACAGACTCCTTTTAACATATTGAAGAAGCAGTGGTGAGTAGATGCACCTTGAAGTTGACGCAAGTGAAGACTCTTTTTCCAGGCATGGTGTCGAAGGCTTCTCCTCTTGGACTCTACGAAATCGATTCTATATACACCCAATCGAAAGCAAGCAGAGATATAGAGAATTTGCCAAAATCGAGCAGCTAACAATGGAGATTCGATGTAAATTTCAAGCAATTTTGATTTAATTCGCGACCAATTTTGCATAACCGAAGGAGAATCAGTACAAGACAAGCTTACCATCTTCTTCATTCGGCGAAAGTCGCTTGATTTGAACTCGTTCCTTGCCGATTTCTGGAGACGGAGCATGAACAGTTCTCCTTTAAGATCAATTTAAGGTCAATAACCTCCTCGTTAAGCTCATCCGTCATCTTCGCTCTGTTATCTTTCAATTCCGCCTCTCTTTTCGACATCATCACCACAAAGGGTTTACGAGAAGAAGAACGAGGAGAGTCGGAGAAGGAGAGAAATTTTTGATCGATCGAGGAAAGAAATTATTGATCGACATGTTTTTTTCCCCACAACCCTCAACCCAATCGAAACTTGCCACGTCTCCCTAAGAACCGATCCTTAAAGTCCTTAATTAAGGATCGGTTCTTACCTATTTCTCTATTTTTGATTTATTTTAAGCCCACTTATTGCTAAGAAATTCTCCTAAGAAACCCCAATAATCATGCTCTTATAGCCACAGTTTGTACATCCAAAAATTGCCAAATTGATAAACTAAAATAATAAGTAGACTAATTTGTAACTCTGAAAAAAATTATATATGTTTGCCAAAATTGATAAACTGCCCCTCAGGAGATCCAAACCTTCCGCTGACAGTAATAATAATAATAAAAAAAAATAAAAATTGTTGATTTGATTAATAATCAAAAACCATCATACAGAAGACAGCTCTGCAAGTTCATCTCTCTCTCTCTCTCCTAAAAAATAAAATAGTCCACGTTCAGATTTCACCAGCTAAGCTCCTTAGATCTCTCCTTCCATGGCTCTCTAAATCTCACTCTTTATCTGATTTTCTCTCTACGATCTGCTGCTTCAATGGAGGGAGGAGCCGATGGAACCGTTCGCGTCGGTGGTCTAAACGCCAAGCCTGGTCGCGGATTCGAATTGGAGACGGATGTGGCGGTTTCTTCTCCGGTGACTCGTCAGAAAGCCGCTGCTGCCAAACAGTTTATCGAGAACCATTACAAGAATTACTTGCAAGGTCTGCACGAACGAATGGAGAGGTTCGGAGAAAGTTGAATTTATTGCTTTCTTCATTTTTGTTGATCGACAACGGTTTTTGGATAGATGCGTGTGATTCGATTGACTTGGTGTTTGACTTAATTTTGATTCAGATTTAGCACGAGATTGATCTGTTATTGAATTTGATTGTCTGTTGTTACATACATACATACATACATACAGACGCAGAGAGTTTCAGCGGAAAGTGCAAGAAGCTCAGTTACCTGTTGAAGAACAAGACGAGATGATGAGGAACCTTGCTCGTCGCGAAACTGAGTACATGAGGCTTCAGAGACGTAAAATTGGTATTGACGACTTTGAGCTATTGACCGTCATCGGTAAAGGTGCCTTTGGTGAGGTACATAAACATCTATTTTCAATCTTGGTGCCCTCTACAAATTATTAAACTCTCCACGATAATGTTTAATCTCTGAAACTGTTTTTGGTAACTCAGGTTAGATTATGCCGTTTGAGATCTACAGGTGAGGTTTATGCCATGAAGAAACTGAAAAAAACTGAGATGCTTAGCCGTGGACAGGTACGTACTTCGTTTTTTATCATAAGGTGTTTGAGAGTAGTAGTAGAAAGTGCACAACTGATGAGAAAAACTTGTTGGACTGCTTGAGTTCAGTGTTGAAAGTTTTTTTGTTTTTCTCTCTCTCTAGGTTGAGCATGTAAGGTCTGAGAGGAACTTGCTTGTAGAGGTGGACAGCCGTTACATTGTAAAGCTTTTTTACTCTTTTCAAGATTCTGAATGTTTGTATCTTATCATGGAGTATTTACCTGGGGGTGACATCATGACTTTACTGATGAGAGAAGACATTCTCTCTGAAGATGTTGCTCGCTTTTATATTGCGGAGAGCATTCTTGCTATCCATTCAATCCATCAACACAACTATGTTCACAGGTATATAACCGTTTTTTTTTAATTATGCCTAGTGATTCAGGGTGTTGGGGAGATCTCTGCGAGTAATAGAAAACATATTTATTATCTGGTTCTGGATTTGATTTTGTTTCTTCTTGCCTGTAGGGACATCAAACCTGATAATTTGATACTAGACAAAATTGGGCATTTGAAGCTTTCAGATTTTGGCTTATGTAAGCCACTAGATGATAAGTATTCTTCACTGCTGTTAGAAGACGACGAAATGCTGTCTCAGGATTCAGAGAGCCAGTCAGGAAAATCAGACTCTGACAAAGCACCCTGGCAAATGCCTAAAGAGCAGTTGCTGCAGTGGAAGCGCAATCGCCGTGCATTGGTATTCACGCTTGTCCTCTAATTGGGTTACTCAATTTTTTCTGGACTAGAAAGATCAGTTACCACATCCAATATGTCTTGGGTAATCAAATATTATTATCTTTCATTTTTTATAGGCTTATTCAACCGTTGGAACTCTTGATTACATGGCTCCAGAAGTACTACTAAAGAAAGGATATGGAATGGAATGCGACTGGTGGTCTCTCGGCGCAATTTTGTATGAGATGTTAGTTGGGTATCCCCCATTCTGTTCTGATGACCCCCGTATAACATGCCGCAAGGTAGATGTATATAGCTGGTTAGTCATGCATTGTTATTATCTATAATAGAAATATTCATACTTGCACTTCTTTTCTCAGATAATTAATTGGAGGGTATGCTTGAAATTCCCTGAAGAACCAAAAATATCAGATGAAGCCAGGGACTTGATTTGTCGCTTGCTATGTGATGTTGATTCAAGGTTGGGAACCAGAGGTGTTGAGGAGATAAAAGTGAGGTTTCTGAAAAGGATATTTAAAGATGCATTTCATTAGCCTCACTTCCTTGACATCATTGAAATCGATTTTGTTCATGTTTCAGTCGCATCCATGGTTCAACGGCACCCAATGGGACAAACTGTATGATATGGAGGCAGCTTATAGACCCATTGTTGATGGAGAACTAGACACACAAAATTTTGAGAAATTCCCTGAAGTAAGTTGGATAGAATCTGAAAATGCTTGTCATGACATGTTCTCAGGCTTTAGGCAGTTGTTGAAAACCGATTAGTTAGTGAACCCCGAAAACTTATTTAAAAACTGCTAAAAGTCAAACTTAAAGAGAGGTCCGATATCCTCATCAAGTTTTTTGATTTCTTGTAGGTTGAAGGATCCCAATCCGAAGCACCACAAGTTGGTCCTTGGAGAAAGGTGACGCACTCCACTTGATTCCTATGTGTTGCAAATTGATGTTTGAGGAAATGTTTTGTTATGGTTAAGAGTATCAACATGACAAAGGAAAAGAAAAACAAAAATTGGATGGATAGTAACTTTTGGATTGGTTGAGCAGATGTTGACGTCCAAGGACACCAACTTCATAGGATTTACATTTAAGAAGTCAGACATCACAAGATCAATGGAAAATACAGGTGACTCTCCATCTCTCTTTTTCTCTACTGCTACATTCTCTTATTGAGAGAAGGTCCAATAGTTGATATAGATCTAAGTTTCATTGAAACGTAGGTGCGGACATGAAATCAAATGGATC
Source organism: Eutrema japonicum (assembly GCA_030161315.1). Lineage (NCBI taxonomy): Eukaryota > Viridiplantae > Streptophyta > Magnoliopsida > Brassicales > Brassicaceae > Eutrema > Eutrema japonicum. The sequence goes on along the minus strand of BSQW01000007.1, from coordinate 49,730,047 downwards.
AGGGGAAGCCCCGTCGTTGATATCATTGTTAGGTATGTAACAAAATGGTAAACCGCCACAGTCCAATTGTTTTGTGAAACGAGTTATAGTTTGTGACATGTGAATATTATATTGTATGATTCAGGTCGGATCAATATGGAAGAAGCTGAAGGTGGTGAGTTAAACCAAAAGACATAGAGAAATACAAAAAAAACAAAAAAAGGTTGATTTTTTCTTCTGTTTGCAGTTGTTTTGATCATTTGGCAGGGAGATGGTAGTTTTTAACCACATGACTTGTATGATGGTTCATAAAACTTCTATTTGCTTTTCTTTTCTTTTCATTTCTTGTTTTTTTTTTGTAACATATTTGTTTTTCTTTAATCTATAAGAGAAACTGTAAAGCATGGAAGAATAATTTTTGGAACATTTTTACACATATTGAAAGCACTCGAAGGTAACGTAACCAGTAGAAGAAAAGGAAAAAGAGGACATGCATATTTTGATAAATGGCCCGATATCATCAACTACTTTAGCTTTGACCCCAGTAAATTATGATTTAACCCCTATTCTTTTTAATTAATGCTACTGAGTCCTACTCGTGCGTATGATATGAAGTGTAGTCGTCCTGGGCATTCGGGTCCACATGTCGAGTTTGGGTCGGTTTCTCGGTTTTGGCACCAGAAGTTGGAGAGGTCAGGATCCGAATAAGACCCGAGGAAAATACGATTCGGTTTCGGGTCTTTTCGGGTTCGGATCAATTTTAAGATTTTAAATGAAACCTGAAATGGAACCAAAAATAAATTCGGGTCGGTTTAGGTCGGTTTTGAACCCAAATTACCCTGAAAAACAAGACTTTCGGTTCAGTTGATGTAAAAAATGTACATGAATAACCTGAAATAACCTTAATAATCTGAAATAAACCGAATATATATATATTATATATGCATATGTATATGCGATTTATACATAATATGATATATTTGTAATTTTTTGGATACCCGATCGGGTTTCGGGTTATACTTGAACCGACCGAATTAGATTTACACAAGAACCGTTTGGGTTTTATACACAAACCGAACCCAATATTTCGGGTCGGGTCGGGTCCGGTTTTTATGCCCAGCTCTAATGAAGTGTGTTCAGAAGCTTTGTCTGAGGTCCGTTTCCTGCTCTGGAATCGTAAATTTCTAATAGTGTATCAAAAATCGAATATGATTTTTATTAGGGAAAAAAAACTTAAAAATACACGAATTCTATAAAATTTGGACGAAAAATACCCGAAGTATTTTGACACTAAAAAAAATACACAAATTAACTATGGCATCTATTTTAATACTCCAACTTTCAAAATTTGTAGGTTTAACACTCATTCCGTCAGCCCCGCTAATTCGTTAAACGGATGTTACAAAACTCTGTTTAGACTTAAAAAAAAACGTGGGATTATCACAGGTGAAACGACCATTCATGCCTTTGTCTCCGACTCTCGATTTCGAGTTTGAGAAAACAGATAAGGGCATGAATGGTCTTTTCATCTGTAATAATCCCACGTTTTTTAGTATAAAAATTAGAAATTTATAAATATTTTTGGTATTTTCTCTACTTAGTTTTATAAAATCATAATTAGTTCAATGCATGAAAGTATATTAATCATGTAATTAGTTGACCACAGGAAGAAAGTAATCATCACCTCATATACCATTATGAGGTGAAAAAAAACCAACACTACCCTAACTTAATCTCCATACCACTCTCCCTTTTAATGAGTAAGTAAAATTACAAATTTGCCCTATCCAAACCCAACCAAATACCCTACCCAAGTATGATCCAAATCCAGGGAAACCCAACCAAATTTGGTTAGATCAAAAGAAAAAAATAATAATAAACAGAAAACTCGAAGTGGGAGAAATCCAGCTCCGACGTCGGCGCCGTCGCGTCTCCGGCCAGCAGTCATTGCCTCCGTCGCGAGTCCGTCGATCTCCAGCGAGGTTTGTGCTTCTCTCTCGATCTCCATTGAGCTCCACTGAACTCCCATTGATCTCCATTGCATTGGAGATTTGAGATTCAATTGATGAGTTTGCACATTGTTGTTTAGCAATGATTATGGGTCGATTGGGACTTTAAGTTGAGTAGAAATGCATTTTAGAGGTAGAGTCGTTGTGGATTGTATGCAGATTGTAACCCTAAATCGAATAAATTTGTGTTCCTGCGAGAGGAGAACTAGGGACAAGTAGGTATCACTGTGAATAATCATATATTAATTAAAAATGGTGGTATAACTGTGGACAACTGCGTAACATTGTGGACAACTTCGTAATATTGTGGACAACTAGTGTAAAACTGGGTAAAACTATAAGTATATATTGAGTTGTTTGGTGTTGTTTTCGCAGGATAGAATGAGCAACAGCGTCTGCATCTATTATAAATGTCAGGGGCGCATTTATAGTGTAGTGTTGAAAGAGGAGATAACTTTGGAGAAGGTAGAAGTTAGGCTATACAAGAAGCATGCGTTAGATGAAAGTAAGGTTAGATTGGAATTGAGTTACGTTCCTATGGTGGTTGGATGTGAAGAACATATGAGTATTGATGATGATGAAGATCTTGCTGGTTATGTAATGACCGTTGATAAAGAGAACCGTATACCTGTTTTGAATGTGGAGGTCATGACTAGACCGGATTTGCCCTCACAACAGTCGATAGCGGGGAAAAGCTCGTATGGTATGAACTATGACGATGATGAAATAGGACCTAATGCCTTGACGTTGTACGTAGACAACAGACAAGCAAATGAAGAAGAGGAGGTGATAGAGGATGTTGATGATGTATTAGAGGATAACAGTATGGATACATCGGGTATGCGTGATGAATATTATGAGGAAGCACCCGTTGTTGAAGGTATCCAGTTTGTAGCTCCATGGGAAGACGGTTTTGGTGTGAGTGTGCGTCAAGAATTCCGAGATAAGAAGGCGGTTATAGATTTGGTCCAGAAATTGTCATTTCTTAACTCTTTTGATTATGTTATAAAACATTCTGATAGAACGCGGTTGGTGGTTAAATGTTCTATACAAAGATTTAGTTGGGGTCTACGAGCAGCAAGGATCGATAACACGGATATGTTCTCTATTAGAACGTATACGAAGATGCACACATGCAACCGGGCTGATCAGAGTTCAAGCGTTGATAAGAGGAGAGGCTCATCACAGCTAGTTTCATCTTATTTGAGTGAGAAATATCCCGGGAAACTCGAAACTCCAAGGCCTAATGTCATTAGGGAACTAGTTAGGCAAGAATATGGTGTAGAAATATCATAATCGACGGCGTTGAGAGGGAAAAATCAAGCGGTTTGTGATATGCGTGGTAGTCCAGAAGATGGGTATAAGATGTTGTATAGTTATTTGTACGTCTTAGAGGAGGTCAATCCTGGAACGATAACTAGTGTGGAACTGGATGAGGCGGGAAAATTTAAGTATCTATTCGTAGCTTTGGGAGCTAACATTGAAGGGTTTGCATGCTTGAGGAAAGTGGTAATTGTGGATGCAATTTTCTTGAAGAATGGATATGGTGGAGTACTAGTTTTCGCCGTTGCTCAAGATCCTAATCGTCACATTTATCCCATAGCGTTCGGTGTACTCGACAGTGAGAACAATGCGAGTTGGACATGGTTTTTCGAGATGTTGAAAAACGTTTTAGGCAACCTAGGGGACTCCTCTGAATTGGTATTTGTGAGTGATAGAAATCCAAGCCTCATCAATGCAATAGCAAACGTGTTCCCACAAGCTCAGCATGGGTATTGTTTATGGCATTTGGCCCAAAACGTGAAAGGTAATGCTTATAATGCAAACAAATCCGTAGTGTCTTTCAGATTCCAGGAGTGCGGTTGGGCTCACACAGAGGTTGAGTTCTACAGTCGTTATAACATGTTTAAGAGGAGATTTCCTTTTGCGGCGAAGTATGTGGAGGAAATCACCGTGAAGGAAAAATGGTCAAGATGTTTTTTTCCCGGTGCCCGATACAACCTAGACACGAGCAATTCTGCGGAATCTCTGAACAACACTTTTAACAACGCGAGGAAGTACTCCTTAATACCCATGCTGGATACTATCATTGCAAAGTTTTCTGATTGGTTTAACGAGCATAGGAAAGAGGCCGTGTCAGGACATGTTGATAAAAAACTGGTGCCTTTGGTTGAGAACTTCTTGCATGATAATTGGGCTACTGCTAAGAAATTAACCGTGAGGGAGGTAAACAGTTACGAGCTCGAATACGAAGTCGTTGATATTGATACTAAGGTTTATTTGGTGAACTTGGAAAGGAAGAGTTGCTCTTGTAGGTTCTTCGATATTCAGAAGTATACTTGTCTCCACGCATTAGCAGCATACATCTCATTCAGGAAAAATGGTGGTGGAGTTAGTTGTCGTGATACCCAAATAGAAGTCCATGAGTTGTGTTCGAAATATTATTGGACGGAGTTGTGGGCATTGGCTTATCACAGATCCATTTATGTTGTCTCGAATATGTCTGCATGGATTGTCCCCGCATACATCAAAGAGACGCAAATTCTACCTCCGGATAGCAAGATAAAAAAGGGTAGGAGGAGAGTGACAAGGTTTCCATCAGCAGGAGAAAGGCGTCATCGAAGGACCCCGAATAAAAGGCGTCGAAGAACACTACCCTGGATGTTAATTGGAGATAAGAACTTGTGATCTTTGTTAGTTTTTTGCAATACTATGTATTGGTTCTGTAAAACTGGTTTTTCTTATGTAATAATATGTATTGGTTCTGTAAAACTGGTTTTCCTTATGTAGTACTATGTATTGGTTCTGTAAAACTGGTTTTCCTTATGTAATACTATGTATTGGTTCTGTAAAACTGGTAGTATTGGTTATGTAAAACTGGTTTTCCTTATGTAACCAAAAATGTTAATGTACAAACCAAAAATGTTATTAAATGTATTAAGTAGGAAATTACAAAATAATATCATATTAGAATGTTAATTGTATAATCTCTCCCTATATCTCCTTATACTTTTAAGATCATTTTGTAAATAAGAATCAACATAGGATGCAAAAGTTACACCAAACTTGATTTTAAACATATTCATGCATAGTTCAATTAGAAATAGATTCTAATCGGCTAAAATCATCTGTAAAACTAAAAAAAAAAAATTAGGGTAAGTAATACTAATTTAAGTGGAAAACACCCAAAGCAAAACTATTTGTAACTTTCGTACAACTACTATATTCTGTAAAACTACGTCTAAATGTTTTGGCGCCAAACCCAAAAATTCCCCAAATTTTTGGCGCCCAATACTCAAAATACCCCAAATTTGTGATTTTTGGAATTATCTACTTTTATTTATTTTCTTTCTCCTCTCTCTCTCATCTCACTTCTCTCCCTCTCATCCACGATTTCTCTCTCTTTCACTTCTATCCCTCTCGAGACTCATTCCCGATTAAAACTCTTGCTTATGGATCCGAGTTATAGTGACGACAAGAGAACCAAGAGGCAAATCGACAGGCTTTATTTCATAGCCGACGGTGACTATGGCATTCCGAAGAGTTGTCCATGTGGTGGATGAATCATCCATGAGATCTCTCAAGCCAGTGAGGACACTTTACCAGGAATGATATACCTCACCTGCAATGTGTATGAGGTATAGTTTCTAAATTTTGTTTTAGGGTTTACTATTTTTAATTTCTGGGTTTAGGATAGATAAAACCAGTAGGATTTCTGTCTTTATGTGTAGAATGATGGCTACCACATTCGGAAAAAATGGGTTGAGGCTTTCGAAGAAGAGATGGATAAGTTCAAGAATGAGGTTCGACAAAAAGCAAATGCATATCATGAATTCCATATCAAGCAAATGCGTATGGAGCTGAACAACAATACTGAAGAGATTGCAAAGCTGAAGGAATTATTAGCGGATGTTGTGGGTCGAAATGTTTATCTTTGTTTTCCAAGACAATTTCTATGTTCTCCTAATTTTTTGTAAGACTATCCAATGTTTTTGTTTTTGTAATGTTTTCCAAGACAATTTCTATGTTCTCCTAATGTTTTGTAATGTTTATCTTTGTTTTCCAAGAAAATTTATATTTCTTTGTTTCAATCAATGTTCTCTGTCTTTGTTTCAAATAGTTATACCTAGTATTACCACTAATATTTTCAAATAGTTATAATTAGTATTACCAGTTGCACGAAATCGAATACTCAACACAAACATAGTTTTACGCAGTATTACCAGTTGTACGAAATAAATTACAAAAACAAACAAAGATTTAGTCTCCTACTCTTCATAAGACCTTGTCCGCTTCCTCTTTCCAGCAGCCTGCAATCAAATACAGTTTTACTTTAGTATTACCAACTAAACCTAGAGTTTAATAATACAAGATAGTTACCTTTGACGTCTCCCCTTCTCCTACTTGCTCATTCACAAAAGATTCCAACAGTTGAACTCTTTCGGCCAATCCACCAACCTTGCCCTCAATTACATTCAACCGTTCTCCCATATTTGCTTTCATGGTGTTTAACAGCTCCACCAATTCAGTTAAAGGCGTGTTTACCGGGATTTCATTGGCGGTATTCTCATTTAAAAGCAGGTTTAGTGGTGCTAATCGGGAACCCACGTCTTGGTTGCGTAACTCTTCAAACAATACGGTATATCCTTGGCGAAGACGCTGCATCCAACCGTTAACAACCATATCATGCTTATCATCGTCATCATCTTTTTCTGTGATTCGAGCCAGAAGAGAATATTCTTCATCTCTAGCTACCACGATAGTTTCAATATCCTGTGAATGTAAACAATGAATATAAACATTTACATGAACAATGTAAACATATGCAAAAGATAACTAACCGTAGTTTCACCAACTTTTGCATTTATTTTCTCAAGAGGAAACCCTTTTAATTCGCTTTTCTTAAACTTTGTCTTGCACATCCTAGGACAATTCATGTCTGCGCCTGAAATACTTTCTCGGAATCTAATCCCCAAATCTGCAATTGCCTCAAATGCTAAAAGCTACACAACACACATATAGTTAGAGTTAGCTTCAATATAAGAAGTAATAACAATGAATAATACCTCAAACAAATTTTACTTACCTCTAAAGGAATACAGAAACCTGGAATCAGCCACAATACACCCTCTTTGACGACCCCTTCAAAATGCGTCATAGTGTGAGAGATCTCCCTTACCATGTGATCAAATGACAATCTCCCCCAAGGAAAGCTTTTACATAACTGAAGATCATCCACCGCTCTTTGAAAGAATTCCAACACGGGCGTAGCATCTGGTCCAGTCTTTGTCTGTCCTATAACAGTGCTGGATAAGAAGTAGAGCACCAACATCTTTAACCTATCTCGAGAAGGTTCCATTTCCTCTAACTTTTCTTTCACGTCTCGATGTCTAATTGTTGATTTCCCAAAATGCTTAGTCACGAAGTTCGTATTGCCCGCTTGCATATAATCCAGTGGATAGTTGCGGCAGTCTAATCCCGAAATCAAGGCGTGTTCCCTTAGACCATAGCGGATGGGGACGCCATTTACGACGAACCAAACTTCTTTCTCCTTCTCGATGCATGCCGTTCGAAGAAGGAGCATCCACATGCCCATAAGCTTGTGGTTTTTGTCTTCTGGCAAGTGGAAAATGTGTTTGAACTGCGGATGCTTCTCAAACCATTTCTTCTCAACACTATTGAGTGGATGCTTCAACTCCTTTAACGTTTTCAAGAAATCGTAGATATAACACCTCGTCGATATCTTAATTTTCTTCGTATATTCCGTTGCTGGGAAGTACATTCGCGGTTGTACTGCTGTCGTTTCCTCCTCGGAATCCTGCAACAAATATTCATTTGTACCAAGTTATGCCAGTATTACATATTAAAAACGCCTATTTCTACCTAGTTCTACCAGTATTACTTAGAAAACCAACATAGTTATACATAGATCTACCAATATTACTTAAAACTCACAATTTAGTTTTCCCTAGTTCTACTTAACTGCAAATTGAATCCAAGTACTTACCGTTTCATCATCTTCTTCTTCTTCATTCGCGTCCTCTTCTTCTTCTTCTTCTTCTTCTTCTTCTTCATTCGCGTCTTCTTCTTCTTCTTCTTCTTCATTCGCGTCCTCTTCTTCTTCTTCTTCTTCATTCGCGTCCTCTTCTTCTTCTTCTTCTTCATTCACGTCCTCTTCTTCTTCTTCTTCTTCTTCTTCATTCGCGTCTTCTTCTTCTTCTTCTTCCATCTCTACTTCTTCTTCAACCTCATTGTTCGTTTGTGATGCCTCAACAATCGTCGGAAGTAGAGTTCGCTCTATCTCTACTTCTTCTTCAACCTCATTGTTTGTTTGTGATGCCTCAACAATCGCCGGATCCGAACTGCTCTCTGCCGTATCTTTTGGAGCAGTCTTTTTCTTTTTCCTTGTCTATCTTGTTTTAGGACCCATCTTAGGATCGGATCGGAAGCACGACTGAGCTTTTCGGAGAATGGGGATCGATCGAAAACAGACAGTTTTCCCTAGTTTTACGAAGAGATCCGATCGATGTTCCGTTATCAAAAAATTAGGGATTTGATTTGGGGAAGATCGATAGATTTTTTTCAAATGTAATATTTGTCGGGTGGGCTCGGATTAGATCCGAATTGTTTGGTTGGGCGGAGTGAAACCCAGGTAGGAAGGGTAAATTTTGTTCAATCGTTTGGGTTTTAAATAATTTACCAATTTTAAGGATTAAAAATAATTGTAAACGAAATTAAAATTAATAGAGGGAGATATGTGATTGGTTTTTTTGTAGAGTGGTAAACGAGACGAAGACCCGGAAGAAAGCGCAAGTAGAAATTAAAAACATTAAGAAGAAAAAAACGAATCTTTAGTGGAAAATTTCGACATTCATGGAAATACATGAATTGCCTAAATACTCTAGTATTACCGAGTATTACCGAGTATTACCGAGTATTACCTAGTATTACCTAGTATTACCTAGTATTACCTAGTTATACCACGGGAGCTGGGGTTCGAACCCCGGTCGCGCGCACGCAGGTGACGCGCATGGAGCTCGCAACCACTGAGCTCCCGTGCATTCCGTTGTTTTCTTACCAATTTAATTATACTTAAGTTTTACAATTATTCATTAAGGGTAAAAACGACTTTTTACCAATGAGGGAGATTTGTGATTACATTCTGGGGCATAGTGGTATCGTAGAAGAAGACCCATTTTGTAACGTATCAGAGAATTTCCCCTGGCTTTGCTTTGCTTTACTTACTCGAGGAGAAGAAGCTCTTCGCTTCAAAGATCCAGGTCAAGGTCTTTCTCCGCTGATTTCGTCTCTCTAAGCCATGGTAAAATTCTACTTTCTTCTTCTTCTTCTTCTTTCCCACAGATTTCACTTGCACCGTTTCGGCTCCTATGGATTCTCTGCGAATTTGGGTATTGTGTTCTAGCTTTTGGTTGCTGATCGGAAAAGAAAAAGAAATGCATGCAACAAACTCAGATTTTGTAATTGTCGTTTCGTCTGCGACAAACCCAGATTTCTAATTTTTTTGTTTTTTTAATCAATAGTTCGTTGTAAGTGGTTAAGAAAGGATCATCTTAGATCTTTGTGAAACTTTTGTTTATGATGCTCCTGATTGCCGGAAAATTTTCGAGTTTGAGTTGGTGATGTTGCTTCATTAAATTAATACACTTCAAAATCTTGGTTTGCCTTACGGTTTTAATGGTTTAGAATTGTTCAACATATGTGATGGTGCTACATTGATTCCGTTTCTGTGGCATGTTGAGTTTTAAGATAAGTTTGGAATCGAAGTAAGATGGAGAAGATGTTGCTTAGCGGTTTTGGGTTTCACTGAATCTTCCCAAGACCTTGTATATTCAATGTTTCATGATTATGAGGAAGTGATAAGTTATGCTTGATTCTTGGATATTCTCACTCACTAGATGTTAGACAATTTTATCGTTTTGTGTGTTTCTTTTTTGTGAAAACAAATGCTTGCGAATGATTAAAAATCGACCGACACTGATTCATGTTTATAATCACTTTCAGCTCTCACATGTTCTATCATAAGCCTTTTGATTGGTGATTTGCAATCTCTCATAATCTTCATGCTTTCCTGTGGTTTTTTTTTTAATTACATAGGAATTGCCCCCAAAAGTGAAAAGCATCTTGCTTCTGGATGCTGAAGGAAAGCGTGTAGCGGTTAAGTATTACTCAGATGACTGGCCAACAAATACAGCAAAAGAAGCTTTCGAAAAGGCTGTGTTTACAAAGACTCAAAAGACGAATGCCAGGACCGAAGGTAGACTTCGTCGTGAATTGATCTGTTTTAAATACTCAGTGTCTTATTTGACTATCTTTAATCAAATCTTTTCAAGTCTGATTATGTCCGCATGGACTTGTAGTTGCGGTTTTGTATCTTTTTCAACTGGCATTTATTTATCAACAAATTGCTAGTCTTGATATGTAGTGGAAGTGACAGCACTGGAGAACAACATTATTGTGTACAAATTTGTGCAAGATCTTCATTTCTTTGTTACGGGAGGCGTAGAGGAAAACGAGCTTATATTAGCCAGTGTGCTTCAGGGACTCTTCGATGCAGTGAACCTCCTCCTTAGGTTTGTCGAATCACAGCTTCGGATTTTGTTCTATTATTTCTACATTCCCAAATTAGCTCACAATATTTCAACCTTTCTTTCTTTCAAACTCAAATTACAGAGGCAGTGTTGATAAGAGAGAGGCATTAGACAACCTTGACCTCATCTTTCTATGCTTCGACGAAATTATAGATGGCGGGTATGTAACTTTTTTTTCCTTTTCACGTTTCTCGAACCATTAGATAAATGAACTGTTTGATAGGTTATGTATTCTGATACTATTTTATATCTCAGTATTGTTCTGGAGACGGATGCAAATGTGATTGCAGGAAAAGCAGGGATCAATAGCGTTGACCCTAATGCTCCTCTATCCGAGCAGGTACCGTGTTTTTATAAAATGTTATCAATTTTTCTACATATATTCACATCTTCTTGATACAAACCTTGAAAACACAATACATTAACCCTCCCAACTAAAGATTTTGTTACATTTCTCTGCGGTTTTGTTCGCTTCAGACGATAAGTCAGGCACTCGCGACTGCAAGAGAGCATTTTACGAAGTCACTTCTGAAATGATGTGTGTGTTGCTGTTTGCCTATGTTGGTTCTTGTTGTTGTTGTTATCATCGTCTCAATATGAACTGAAACTGTGAATGTGTGTTTGTCTCTTTGTTCTTCAGAGATTGGGATGTTAAAAGTAGAAGTTACTTTGGACTTTGGAGATATTTACAGTTAGTGCCAAACAATTATGTATTGGTTCACTCATTTTCACAACGAGATAGATTCAGAAAAGATATCAGATATCAGATATTTCTTAGGAAATACACAAACTGGTGCAAGTTTCTTTGGAGAAAACATAACAGCATGTTCTTTTTGTCCCTAGAATTTTGGTCTTTTTATGGAATTTGTCGAAAGAATGGGAATTTTGTTCAACATTTTGCATGAAAAATAGTTTTGAAATAGACCTTTTAACCCAAAAAATACATTTTGCATGAAAAATAGTTTTTTTACCTCCCCGAAAAATAACTAAAAATTCCTTATATTTGAAATTTTTATAAAGAAATTCCTGATATCTGGAATTTTTGTTATTTACTAATAATAATTCGAGTTGGATAGAGGTATCGAGTTGGATAGAGGTATCTAACGACACTTTCAAATACTCAGGACCTATCCGCAAAATGAACTAAAGAAAGTTTATTCCAGATTTTTGTTCGGTTTTATGTTCATGTTTTTTTTTAGGTTTTAAGTTTTTGGTTTATGAAAAATAGTATCCAAAACAGAAAAATAGTATCTATTTCGGAGTTTTTTCGTCTTTTTAGAAAACAATCCACCTACACAACAAACAACGCGTTGATTGTCCGGAAAACACAGTTGGGGGTGTTTTCCGAGGATGCTCCGATGCTCAAGTCAATAAACAAGAGAGATAAGGACCACGGTTTAGGCGTCGGGTCCGGAGAGAATTGAAAAACAGATTAGAATAGCTAAGTGACTTTGGGTCCGGAAAATGGGATGGATCCGCTAAGTATATGAGATTTGTGGAGCTATTTAGGATGAAGAGGATGAAAAAGATGAGAGCTTTGAGGTGATTCCGGCCAAGGAACAGCCGGAGACAGAGTGTTGAGATAGATCTAGCGATAACCGGTGAGGGTTTTCTGTATCTAGAGAGAAAAGAGAGTGTAAAGGAGAGAAAATTAAATTAAAAGACTGTGTGAGAGTATGGCTGTCCTCTGCTCTCGGGGAGCACATAAGAATTTTATAGAGTATATATGTCATGAATCGTATATCCGGTCGTATTTCCGTAATTTGGTTTGAGTGGGTGGATCCTTTGAGTTGGCTCCTTGTACGTTGTAAAGTGTTTTTCTTGCGTTTACACTTGTCTGCTAGCAACTCTAACTTGCGCAGAGCTTTCCTTGCTTTGTGCCTCACGGGTTTGGCGCCGCGTGGTCTGTTCGTCCCATACTGCACGCCTCTCGAGGGTCCGTGTCACATCGCTTTCGTCCGTCTCTGGCCCTGAAACGGCGTAGCGTGAATCTTCTGCTAAGTCTTTGGGCGGGAATAGTTCGAATTGCAAAGTGTTATATATAGAGGGAAAATAATAAAAGACTCGTGTGCACTAAGCCTCTTTTACCTTCCCCATAACATGGTAAGGGGTATCATGTTCCTCTTACCTTCCAGTTTATTACTACCCAGTTAACTGAGAGCTTACCTTCATGGGCATTTATGCCCGGTTTGTGGTGATGTAGACGATTTATGGTGATGCATACAGGAAGTCAACATGTTCCTGCCTGAATTACTCATCTCCTTACTAACGCACTCTCCAGGTAACTTGGCACGAGTTGGCGAGTTCAGGAAAATGTGACTCCTTATTATTTTAGAACTACTCATCTCCTTACTTCCCGCTCCCGATATTCGAGAACGGTTTTGGAAGAAGGTGGTGGTTCGTTTCACTGTCCTAACATGTCATATGATTCGACCACCTAGCCTCATAACCGTGCCCCTTCTAAGTGACACGCTTTTAGGTTTAGTGGCCGTCTAGTCTATGGTGACACGTCATACAACATGTCCTCTTTTCTATCGAGATGACCTAGAAAAAACTAAAAAAAACAGCAAGAATATACATATGAAACATAGGAGTGGGGTTAATGAATAATAATTAAAAATAAAGGTTTAACACACATCTTTTTGTTTTCAATATGAGAGATAACCTACAAAGAAAAATAAAGGAAAAAATAATATTTTAGACTATTAATGAATAAGAAGTCTTATTGTTGTTAATTTCTCTGTTAACACACAACTGCTAAACTCATTTCCTTTTCTTTTTTCCTGGGGCAATATTTATCGGACTAACACTTGTCTGACTCACACTTGTCTTTTTTTGTTTTTTGGTTATTTCTACCCAATTCACTTTTCTAAACATGTTAATCTCAAATAAAATCTTCTTAATCTCATATAATCCTCCATAACAAAAAAAAAAATCCACCGCCATAATGCCGCTGTTGTGAACTCTGGTTATCTTAATATGTTTTTATGTCTTTAATACTGGTGCGGTTGTGAACTTTGTTTTATAAATTATTACATGAAATGTCATTATAAATAAGAAAAAATAATTAGATTAGAAAAAATTATATTAAAAAAAAAAATTATTGATGAGAATATGAAAAGTATTTATTTCCCATTAAAAAGGTTGTTTACTATTTAGTTTCTTAATTATTATGATATTATTAAATAATAATCAATCAATACATATTCAAAGAAAAAAAATATTTTAAATCTTGCAATATTTTTACTATAATTATTATAATATATTTTACTAATTTTATAAAAATTTAGACACGAATTTTTTTATTTTTTAAAGAGTTTGTGCACTAAACACAAAAATCATAAACATTAAGTGGTGCATGTTAGAATAAAGTTTTCAATATTATAGATTTTTGCTGATTAGTCCGAATAATATTTTAGTTTATTGCAAAACGGGTTAATTAGACATGTTAGTCCGGGTTAACAGTTCTATATATAATCATTAGTTAAACATATTTTGAAAGACATAAAAATAATTTTTCTTAAATTTCAAAACAACTTTTAAACAAAAATTACCCCGCGCTATATAACTAACGCGGATTGAATCCTAGAAGTTTAACTAGCGCGGATTGAATCCTAGTATTACAACAATTAGAAATTTACCATACGTATAGATTATTTGAATATGTAGCTCCCATACTAAAAGAAAGGACATAGTGACTCCACACCGAGTCGTGCCTAGAGATACAGAGCCTGTAAGCGGTGTTAAAAAAAAAAAGACCCAATCTAATTCATATAAAACAAATAATATAAATTGGGGTCTTTTTATTTTATTTTTTGATAACTCAGGTGATCCGGATGAACTAGGGGACCGCCGACTCCGACCGATGCAGGGTGGCAAGTCCTATTGCACCGAGGGTCCGCGCATCATCCCCCCAACACCGACTAATCTTGGGGCTCGGAGAGACCATGTGAAAGCTCAGGTGGCCAAATTGATTAAATGTTACAATCCCGCTTCCATGGGGAGTCGATTCCTGACCTTGACCAACATGTCATACTCTCACCACATAAAGGAACCACCCCACTACCACCACTTGGTTTTGAGGTCTTTTTTAGTCTTTCAACAAATCTATAAAATGGCCTTTTTAAGTTGTTCAGAGACATTTATGAAAATAAAAAAAGTTACAACAATTTTTTAATAATTAATTTAAGTTTTATATCAATTTGGTAAAAAAAAAAGAACAAGTGCACTAAGACAGTTTGATAAAAGTGATGTCGACCAAAAAGTCATAATACAAATTGATTATCCAAATTCATAACGGATCTAAAATTTTAAACATATTCCAATCTAAAATTTCAAATCATATTTTCTTAAAACTGATAAATTAGCCAATTATTTTGTTTGTAATTTACTCTAAATTTAATATTAGATGAAATAAAATTATAATTAACAAAATATTTAACAATTAGCAAATACCATTTGGTTACCGTTAAAAGAAAAGAAAAATCTTCAAAACTTCAACAATGAAGAAGATGAGAATTGAATAGGTGACTTTGAAAAGTGAAAACTTAATTTATTTAAATAGTGAAGTTAATTTTTAATTAGTTGCTAATTTTATTGGAAAAAAAAGTTGTTCTACTAATTATTAGATCTTTCAAAAAATTGGGTTCGTAGGCCAATGTTTCATTTAGGTAGCATCAAATAAAAGGATTTTTTGTTTAATCATTTATTAAAGGTTAACGATGTTAAGTTCTATTGTGATGTCTTCATGTGATCTATGAAGCTCAGCCTCATAATCCCATAACTTCCCAAACTGAATAGCATGAGTAGACAGAATGTTGTCTAAGGCAATACGCTTTCCTCTATAATACTTAGAGACATGTACTACAATGTTATACCTTTCTTTGACCGAGTCTTTAATCTCATTTGCTTGTAAACTGATATTCCTTCTCAACTCTTCCCTAAACAGTCCTGCGATAACTCCTTGCTTAAGCATAGACACTCTACTGGATTTTCCATGGTTGTGATGTAACCGACACACTTTCACCATCCACTTGTTAAGAGGGATCTCATAAGAACAATATACCTTAAATGGACATTCTTCACCGCAGCAAATGATAGCAATCCTATTTTTTTCAGACTTAGCCATCTTGACATCATGTTGAGTCTTTAGTGAGTACCTTAATAGTTGGTCCTTAAACTCTAAACCACTATTAAACTTTTGAAACAACCATAAGTATGGCTCCTCATCCAAAGATCCATGAAACTGTGTTTTCCCTCTTGATTTTTTTTTTGCCCATTGATCCCATTCTTCATTAGACTCTAACGGTGTATCTGGGTATGCTTTATCACCTAACCCAAACTCCTGCTCACTTTCTTCTGCTTCTTTTGCTGATTAATCTTGTTCTTCATGATTAACATAAGCTTCCTTTTTTGGTCTTACACTCGTCCCTTCATCAAACAGGTCCTTGAACCTTTGATCATTAGCACCATCTCCTTCATCTAATATGACCTCATCTCCTTCATCCACCTTATTAAAAACAGGAACTTCCTCACTCTGAACATCCTTATTCTGATCATTCTCATCCATGTCAACAACCTTATTTTCATCCTCATTCTGATCATTCTCATTTTCATCCTCAGAATCTGCAGGTTCTTCATCTTCTCTCAGCCTATTCACATCATCATCACTACACTCATTGTCACTGACCTCTTCATTTTCATCATCATCTCCATCTTCCCGACCAGCCTCATATCTACCAACAGTCTCATTTTCAGCACACTGAATATCCTCACGCCGGCTGCTTGGCATGTAGTAGATAATGTCCTCAGGAACATTATCTGAACACTCGTGTTCGATAAACACATCCAGTTCACCTGCTTCTTTCCCTGCCCAACATAGCATATATGTATCATCTAACTCATAATGCACAGTCTTCATCTCCTCCTCTACTTTTTTGTACCAAACGAACCTAATTGATGTTTTAATCTTTTCACTCTTTATAAATTCTTCAAACTTTTTCCATGTCATCTCAGACAATTTCCAATAAACAGTCTTACAACCCATCAATCCAACGTACTTGTAATCTTCATGTTCTTTAACCATTGACCCACCATAATTTATTACGAGTTTTACACTCCTATCATCACTGTAAAACGAAGAAATAAGGTTACAAACTCTGTCATTCTGTTAATACTACTCGAAAATCCATAAGGTAACAAAGAGGAATCGAAATCTAAAACAAAGCAAATAAACTTACAAATCCGACATTATTTCAAAATCCAGAAACTCGAAATCCATAAATTCAAAATCAGAAGGTAAGAAAGAAGAATCAAAATACAACATCTACTCGAAATCATTCATCTGTTACTCGAAATCACCATCAAAACAATGAGGCTTATTAACCTCTATAAATCACAAACCCAGAAAAGAATTTAAACGAAAGGCAAACATAAATTACTCTTATCCCATCTCGAATCTTATCTTGTCAAACAAAAACGAGCTCCAACCAGCTTCACTCAGCTCGAAACAAGCTCGAATTTACTCTTTCTAGCCTTTTTTTGAATTTTTTTGTCATCGGGTCGGGGTTGGGGTCAGGGTAAACGAAAAGGGATTTTTTTTCTTTTCGATTTCATTTAACGATGGTTTTAATTGAATGAACGGGGTTAAATGTTCTGTTAATGGGGTTAACTGTTCCGTTTAAAATTTTGACGGTGCAAAAAAATAACATACTTTCAGGACTTGAAGTGTCAGTTTTATAACCTTCAAGGTTCAAAGTGAGAGTGATAAAGTCTCAGGGTTTAAAGTGCTAGTGAGTTCAACTTTAAAGGTTTTAAATGCATTTTTCCCAAAAATAATTCGTATATTTTTCTTTCAAATTTTACATAGATGATGTATTTTTAAGGTTTCTTCCCTTTCATTTAGGTACTCATAGGCACGGGCCTGAGTCTCACACTGTAACCCCCACTAACGGAAGAGCATATATAACTTTAGTCATGTAATTCCAATATTCTCCATTTTACGATGGAAGAAAACTAACTGGATCAATATTCTGGCAAAGCAAGTAAAAGGTTTTTTTGTTTAATCATTTATTAAAGGTTAACGATGCAATCAATAATGGAACAAAGTTAAATACAATCTCAATATCCCGAAGGGAAATCTCCTTTTCTAGGATCGCTAACTGCCACAAGCTTACTCAATCCGCCGGAATTTCCATCGGATTCTTGAACTATGAACTGAGAAATCGTCCCTCCGGCGATCGGCGTTAGGACATGACCTTTCTTCTCCAACACAACTCTTGTCTCTTTAGGAATCTCGAAATGACCATTGTAAACCGTCGTCCAGTTCTCATACGAAATTATGTTTGGTATCAGCTGCAGAATATAATCACACAAAAAAAAACATTTTTAGTTATGAACAAATTAAGAATTGGGTAAAAAAAAAACCTGGTGGTAGATTCTTGGAGCCATGACGGAAGAGAGAGGATCCATGTTGAGGAAAAAATGATTCAAGAAAACTTCCGTTGTTCCAGCGATGATATACATTCCTCCGCTCGCACCCACCACAGCTTTCACTTTACCGTCCTGCGAAAACCAAATCAATAAAAACAGTGGTTCAGATCCCTAATTCATAGTTTCGTGTAGCACAAGTAACAAGGTTTTTTTTACTTACCTTGAGTACAATGGTGGGAGTCATCGAGGACAAAGGTCGTTTCCCGGGACTGATGAAGTTAGCCGGTGCCGGTGGCGGCACATCTGGGTCACCGCCAGATTTCATGGGGATCGAGAAATCATCCATTTCATTATTCAGAACAATTCCGGTGCTCGGAGAGAGCATTCTCGCCCCAAAGTAACCGTTTATTGTACTAGTCATTGAAACAGCATTTCTCTCGCTATCTATTATCGACAAATGGCTCGTCCCGTGATCTTTGATCTCATTCCATCTACGAATTTGAGAAAGTAAGATCGATAAATCAAGAATTCAAGAAGAAATATATTAGAATATAACGAACGAAAAACTTACTTGCCACCGTAATATTTGGGATCAAAGGTTTTCTCATCGTTTATCTCTCTCTTCAAGTCTTTTGCAAACTCTAGAGACATCATATTTGAAATAACCTTAGTAACATCAACGAAATCCGGATCCCCAAGGTTCATTCTAACTGCGAATGCGTGTTTCATCCTCATTCTGATCATTCTCATTTTCATCCTCAGAATCTGCAGGTTCTTCATCTTCTCTCGGCCTATTCACATCATAATCACTACACTCATTGTCACTGACCTCTTCATTTTCATCATCATCTCCATCTTCCCGACCAGCCTCATATCCACCAACAGTCTCATTTTCAGCACACTGAATATCCTCACGCTGGCTGCTTGGCATGTAGTAGATAATGTCCTCAGGAACATTATCTGAACACTCGTGTTCGATAAACACATCCAGTTCACCTGCTTCTTTCCCTGCCCAACATAGCATATATGTATCATCTAACTCATAATGCACAGTCTTCATCTCCTCCTCTACTTTTTTGTACCAAACGAACCTAATTGATGTTTTAATCTTTTCACTCTTTATAAATTCTTCAAACTTTTTCCATGTCATCTCAGACAATTTCCAATAAACAGTCTTACAACCCATCAATCCAACGTACTTGTAATCTTCATGTTCTTTAACCATTGACCCACCATAATTGATTACGAGTTTTACACTCCTATCATCACTGTAAAACAAAGAAATAAGGTTACAAACTCTGTCATTCTGTTAATACTACTCGAAAATCCATAAGGTAACAAAGAGGAATCGAAATCTAAAACAAAGCAAATAAGCTTACAAATCCGACATTATTTCAAAATCCAGAAACTCGAAATCCATAAATTCAAAATCAGAAGGTAAGAAAGAAGAATCAAAATACAACATCTACTCGAAATCATTCATCTGATACTCGAAATCACCATCAAAACAATGAGGTTTATTAACCTCTATAAATCGCAAACCCAGAAAAGAATTTAAACGAAAGGCAAACAGAAATTACTCTTATCCCATCTCGAATCTTATCTTGTCAAACAAAAACGAGCTCCAACCAGCTTCACTCAGCTCGAAACAAGCTCGAATTTACTCTTTCTAGCCTTTTTTTGAATTTTTTTGTCATCGGGTCGGGGTTGGGGTCAGGGTAAACGAAAAGGGATTTTTTTTCTTTTCGATTTCATTTAACGATGGTTTTAATTGAATGAACGGGGTTAAATGTTCTGTTAATGGGGTTAACTGTTCCGTTTAAAATTTTGACGGTGCAAAAAAATAACATACTTTCAGGACTTGAAGTGTCAGTTTTATAACCTTCAAGGTTCAAAGTGAGAGTGATAAAGTCTCAGGGTTTAAAGTGCTAGTGAGTTCAACTTTAAAGGTTTTAAATGCATTTTTCCCAAAAATAATTCGTATATTTTTCTTTCAAATTTTACATAGATGATGTATTTTTAAGGTTTCTTCCCTTTCATTTAGGTACTCATAGGCACGGGCCTGAGTCTCACACTGTAACCCCCACTAACGGAAGAGCATATATAACTTTAGTCATGTAATTCCAATATTCTCCATTTTACGATGGAAGAAAACTAACTGGATCAATATTCTGGCAAAGCAAGTAAAAGGTTTTTTTGTTTAATCATTTATTAAAGGTTAACGATGCAATCAATAATGGAACAAAGTTAAATACAATCTCAATATCCCGAAGGGAAACCTCCTTTTCTAGGATCGCTAACTGCCACAAGCTTACTCAATCCGCCGGAATTTCCATCGGATTCTTGAACTATGAACTGAGAAATCGTCCCTCCGGCGATCGGCGTTAGGACATGACCTTTCTTCTCCAACACAACTCTTGTCTCTTTAGGAATCTCGAAATGACCATTGTAAACCGTCATCCAGTTCTCATACGAAATTATGTTTGGTATCAGCTGCAGAATATAATCACACAAAAAAAAACCATTTTTAGTTATGAACAAATTAAGAACAAAAAAATTTCTATTTTGGGTAAAAAAAAACCTGGTGGTAGATTCTTGGAGCCATGACGGAAGAGAGAGGATCCATGTTGAGGAAAAAATGATTCAAGAAAACTTCCGTTGTTCCAGCGATGATATACATTCCTCCGCTCGCACCCACCACAGCTTTCACTTTACCGTCCTGCGAAAACCAAATCAATAAAAACAGTGGTTCAGATCCCTAATTCATAGTTTCGTGTAGCACAAGTAACAAGGTTTTTTTTACTTACCTTGAGTACAATGGTGGGAGTCATCGAGGACAAAGGTCGTTTCCCGGGACTGATGAAGTTAGCCGGTGCTGGTGGCGGCACATCTGGGTCACCGCCAGATTTCATGGGGATCGAGAAATCATCCATTTCATTATTCAGAACAATTCCGGTGCTCGGAGAGAGCATTCTCGCCCCAAAGTAACCGTTTATTGTACTAGTCATTGAAACAGCATTTCTCTCGCTATCTATTATCGACAAATGGCTCGTCCCGTGATCTTTGATCTCATTCCATCTACGAATTTGGGAAAGTAAGATCGATAAATCAAGAATTCAAGAAGAAATATATATGTGGATTAGAATATAACGAACGAAAAACTCACTTGCCACCGTAATATTTGGGATCAAAGGTTTTCTCATCGTTTATCTTTCTCTTCAAGTCTTTTGCAAACTCTAGAGACAACATATCTGAAACAACCTTACTAACATCAACGAAATCCGGATCCCCAAGGTTCATTCTAACTGCGAATGCGTGTTTCAGAGCCTCAATTAGTCGATGAACACCGAGAGAGCCCGAAACACCCGATGGAATCCCATATTGAGAAAGAATATTCAAAATCTGCAATACAAGAAACTCCAAAAAAATAAACATAGGTTTGATGAAATATGAAATTTTTCCCAAAAAAAAAAAAATCCGGACTTACAAGCACCATTGCAGGACCACCAGAGGAAGGAGGAGGCATACCGAGTAATCGGTATCCAAGAATATCAGAAGATAAGGGTTCTTTAACCGTAACGCTGTAACTTTGCAGATCTTTCAAAGTTATTATTCCTCCGGACTTTTGTATATCACTCACCAGGTTAACCCCAATCGTGCCATTGTAAAACGCTTTTGTACCGTATTCAGCGATTTGACTCAGCGTAAAAGCCAGTTTTGGATTACAAATAATCGTCCCTGGTTTCTTGAGCTCTCCATTTGAAACAAATAGCCCAGAGAGACCTTTGTCTGCTAAGATGTCGTCTGTAGTTGCGTTCATCTGCATATACAGATACTTTGAAATCATGAATCCTTTAGCTGCCAGTTTCTCTGCGGGATACACTAATTGCTTCCATGGTAGCTTTCCGTGTTGTGTCCAAGCCGTGAATAAACCCGTGACTTCCCCAGGAACGGCTACTGATAAGGCTCCTTTCTTCTTTAGATCAAGATTACCACCATACATATTCTACACCAAGAGCGTTAAGGAAAATGCTACTTAAGCTCAAAATCGCGTTCGGAACACATATATAATGAGAAGAAAGAAACGTTAGGAAATGCTATTAATTAGCTGCATATAAATATATTTATGCATTAAGATGAACAACTAAGAATTGTCTATGATATTCAAATGTTAGGGAAACGCTATTAAAAAGCTCAAGATAACGTGTACATCTAAGAGGAAAACAATGTTAGCAATGCTATTTAAGTTCATAATCGCGTTCAAAACACTTATTAATATGAAAAAGCGCTATTTAACCTCGGGATTGCGTTCAATATATATATATATTATTTTATTTTATTTGACATCAGCACTCAGCAGAACAACGATTGTTTATGATTCAAAAACGTTTAAGGAAAATGCTTATTTCAAAATGCATATTTTGATCAGAGGAAAAAAGAAGACATTTATAACAAAAATGTCGTTACCTCAGTGGCGCTAAGAGGAGCGGTTTCTCTAGAATCATAAGCAATTTCTTTCCCATCAGCTATCTTGACCACCATAAACGCTCCACCTCCTAGACCACTAGACGCTGGACTCACAACGCCCAAACAGAGAGCAGCAGCGACAGACGCATCAATGGCGTTTCCTCCTTGACGAAGAACACTCATCCCGATTTCAGAACACCGTCCATCATCCGTTGCAACCGCACCGTGATACGTAACAATACTTTGCTGTCGTTTCTGAGCCGCAACGTTTTGCAGAAACGCGATTAGAAGAAGAGCGATCGTCGCTGTTCGTATTAGAGACATTGCTACGATTGATGAAGAATCAAACCAGAGATTAATCACAGAGTAAAAATAAGAATAAAGGTGATATCTTAACGTTTCAATGACAACAGATTCGTTTAACAAAAAATTTGAAGAAGTCTCGAGACTTATTATATAACTTATTGAACATTGAAATTTTTTTTTTTTTGGGCAACTCAGTGGTAGATCTCAAGCTTATGGAGGGGCCGAGACTAATCCCCTGGGGAACAGTACCGACGAATAGTTCGGTCCCGGGTTTTTAAACAGGGCGTAAGCAATGGTCCATCTTCGTCTGGCCAAGGAAGCAACATTTTTGTTCCAGTGGGAGTCGAACTCGGAGGGACCAATGTTAGCGGATTTTCAAATCTCTTACCACCGCTTGGTTAACCCGAGTTCAAGTAGGAATTCATAAAATTAAAGAAAAAAGAGGCAAATCTGTAAAAGGGGCAAATCCGAGTTCCGAGTTCCGACTTATGAATATGAGTAGGAATTCATAAAATTAAAGAAACAGGAGCAAATCTGAAAATTAAGAAATTTCTCCCTGGGTGAATTGGTGAAGCTTGTTTGTAGCAAACAATCAATTTTCACGTAAGAAAATCAAATAACTAGAAAAATAAAGCCAACTTATTACTGAATAATAGTTGAATTTTTTTTTTTTTTTTTTGGGAATTAGAAAAACAAAATAACTTACAATTCATCTGGATGTGGCTTTCTGAAAATGTCTCGTCGATCGACCTCTTACGTCTGTGGCGAAAAGAAATTGTTAAGACGAATATATTAATAAGACGTTCTTGTATGCTATATAAATTATGAGCTATCTTGTATGCTATATAAATTATGAATTCATAACAATCGTTCCAAAGTTGCAAGTCTTTTAAAAAATATTTGGAAATAATTTTATTATTTATCTTTGACCAAAAAAGTATTTTAAAAAGTTTAATTTTTGTCAATGTTTTAAATCTTTTCTTAGACCACATTAATTAAAGGGTCAATCCCATATACTCATTGATGATTTCTTAAATGACACATCCAAACAAAATATAATTTATTATTATTTCAGTTTATTAAAATGATCAAAATTGTTTATTAGATACACTGTTAATTAATGAAAAACAGTTAATACAAAAAAAAAAACTTGAACTTCTCAAAGGTTTCATGACTTATCCTCCTTTATTAGATTTTTTATCATGTCAAAATTCCCAGAACACAATAAACGTGAGAATTTATGGCAAATTTACCACAAAATTATGGGCTTCATAATTCTTAACAATTATCTATGAGATAACCATGAATTTGCCACAAATTTAATGAGATAACCACAGATTTGCAACGAATTTATCTGTGGCTATACGAAAATATAAACACTAAACTCTAAACCCCAAACACAAACCCTAACCCTTAATCATAAACTCTAAATATTAAATTGTAAATTAGATCTTACACATAAACATCAAATATTATACAAAAACAATCTAACACTTACAAAAATTTCAAATATAATCATTTTATAAATCATAAATTATAAACCTCAACCACAAACTCATAACCCTAAACCCTTATAAGCCTATAACCCTTAATCATAAACTATAAATCTTAATTTGTAAACTAGATTATACATATAAATATCAAATAATATACAAAAAATTCAACACTTACAAGTTTTTTAAATATAATCATTTTATAGATCATAAATTCTAAACCCCAAACACAAACCCTAAACATTAACCCTTAATCATAAACTCTAAATCTTAAATTGTAAAGTCTTACACCTAAACATCAAATAATATATAAAAAAATCAACACTTACAAATAATATATAAATAACATTTTATCTGAAAATTGATAAATTTAAATGATACATATTAAAATTTTTAGATTGATTTTCTTTGGTTCTAACGGTCACAAATTAAAATCTCAGAATGATTAACTGCTTGATCTGGTCGTAGAAGAAGATTCTTCTAAACAAGGGGTAACTCTTCACTCTTCCGTGTTTGCCTAACTCTAATCCTCTTTTAAATCCAAAATCATTAACCGACAAAATGTCAAATTATTATCCACAATCCGTGAATTGAGGCGACGACGGAACTAAAATCGAACAAATTCAAAAGTTAATTAAACCTAATAATACAGGGACGAATTAATTAGGCTCTGGAGGTAACTGCAATGCGAAACGTTGAAGCCAGGATTGATCTCCTCCGTCACCGCCGCCCCACCGGAGAGAGATAGAGTTTTCTTACTATTTCCTTTAAAAAAAAAATTTGTTTTATTTTTTTATTTTATTTGATAAATTTTTTTTTTTTAAATAAATAAATCGAATTAGAAAATTGAAAAGAGTAAAATTGGGTTTTCATAAGATAAATGGTGTAAAATACATAATGTCTGTTTAGAAAACAAACACAAAAAGGAATCGTTTTTCTTTGTCTTCTCCGGGACCGCCGGCTTTTGCCGGTGGTTCTCTAATCAGATTACTTGTTTAGATCGATGAGATTTAAGGAGATGAAGGCGAATAGAGAAAGTGAGATGAAAATTTGTCAAAGTGGTGGGATCTGATGCGGTTTACATGCCGGTATAACCGACGTGTTGTTCTACGTCTCTTCTGATGTCCCTACCATGCTCTTCGTATCCTGTCACATCGCCTTCACCGTTACGACTATCATCATGATCTACGTGGCAACGAGAGATAAACAATGATTACCGTTTCTCTCTCCCTTCTTCGTGCATTGTCTATCTTCTACATGTTTCCTCTTTGTAC
Organism: Eutrema japonicum; assembly: GCA_030161315.1. Lineage (NCBI taxonomy): Eukaryota > Viridiplantae > Streptophyta > Magnoliopsida > Brassicales > Brassicaceae > Eutrema > Eutrema japonicum. Next base: position 49,704,479 of record BSQW01000007.1, on the reverse strand, counting down.
GGTTATATTGGTTCATCGTAACCATTTTTCCTCTCCTATGTGGAGTCTCTTTCCGGTGTCTATTGTTGTGCTGCCGGCGTTTTGTCCCTGAGTGCCATTTTATTTCTTCTATGAACCAATTAAACCAAATTGGTAGGAGATTGCTATGGCGTACTCAGCGAATTTCATTACCTTCCGATGTATGGTTCGGATATGTATATTGGATTTTCGATCCGGAGATAGAACATATTAGGATCAATGGAAATGATGTTCGTCGAAATTGGGGTTTAAGTTCTTTTTTTCCGATGATTTTGCTTTGCTGGGTATAATATTATTATGGGAACAACCACCATGGAAACCTCCATGGAAGGGACGAGGTTTTGGAGCGGAAGATGCAACCTCCTTGACGTATGGCGACATTCGTACAGTCGTTGAAAATTGGCAATTTCCAGTCTTTTTTCTATCGAAAGAATCAATAAATTGGGTTCTTTTTCGAAGAATATCTTTAGTTCTTACTTGAGAATGTGTCAATGACATACAATAGGAGAAATGATGGATCACAACCAAAAAAAATCGCATCAGATCAAATGCGATTATGAGAAAAAGAAAGATGGACATTTTCTCAGCGAGGAAAACTCGGAAAAAGGTTGTCAACCTTCAATTTCATTGTTTTATTGCTTTGTTTGTTTATTTTTATGTATTATTGTTTTTATCTTCCCCCAATATGGGTCTTGTATTTCTCTTTTACAGTTTAAGTTAATATAATCAGTTGACAAAAAAAATGGTGTAAAATACACATGATTTCATAGTTTAAGTATTAAAAGGAGAATGATTAATAATTTAAGTATTAAAAACAAATTAATTAATAGTTCTTGTGTTTTTTGGGGAACAAAAAATAATGGGAAAATTGCATTTTAATCCTTCAAAGTTGAACTCACTAGCACTTTAAACCCTGAGACTTTACCACTCTCACTTTGAACCTTGAAGGTAATAAAACTGACACTTCAAACCCTGAAAGTATGTTTTTTTTTGCACCGTCAAAATTTTAAACGGAACAGTTAACCCCGTTAACAGAACAGTGAACCCCGTTAACAGAACAGTTAACCCCGTTCATTTAATTAAAACCATCGTTAAATGAAATCGAAAAAATCCCTTTTCGTTTACCCTGACCCCGACGACAAAAAATTCAAAAAAAAAAAGAAATCCCCAAATCGATTTGGGGATTTAGGGTTCCCCAGTGACTGAAACCCAGAAAGAGTAAATTCGAGAAAAGGCAAGTTCGAGAAGGGGCAAATGATATGGGTTACGATTCGAGGTCTAGGAGGCGAAGGAGAATGAATCTGGGGCATAAACGCTTCGAGAAGAGAGAAATTGTAAGTCTTTCACTTTGACATGATTCAAATTGATATGGGTTACGATTCGAATTCACAGGTTTCTATTTGAGAAGAGACAAATTGATTTGGGTTATTGATATGCTCAAATTAATACCCTATTCAGATATTAAAGCAGTTGTCGTAGTATAGTTAGGGGTCGAATACAAGGACTCACAGAGACACACAGTAGATTATATAGATCCAAAATACGCTAAATCAAAGGATGTAAACGAAAACAGGTACGGAATTACAAGTGTTGTAAATCAATGGAGGAAAATATAGGCCCAGAGTTTTTCTCAGGAAATCAATGAATGCAGCTAAATTAACTAACATGATTCAGATTACGCACGGTTCTTGAACTCAAATCACTAAAATATAGCTAACCAACTCTCGTTGCGAAAACTATCTAAATCTAAATCCTAGGAATTCCAAATCTCTTTGCGAATCCTAAAGTCTAAATCAGCTTTAAAGTTCAGGTTTGATATGTTCACAAAACAATTAAACCAAATCTCTTTGCGAATAATCAATTTGCTCACCTTTGTGCCTCCGGATTTTCAGCTTGACTTTGGGAACCAACCACTTTTGTAATATAATTTTCAACACTTCTTCTCTTTCTTATTAACTCTAGGCACGAAAATATCAGGGATCTCTGCTTCTTTTTACTGTTCTAAGCCAACTACTTCTCCCTTCTTCTCTCTTGTTTTTGTATGAAAGATTCAAGATCCACAACAATCTAGTGAAGATTTTCTTAAACTCTTTCCATCAATCTTCTTATTTTTGCTATGTCTTGCTTTTGTTCGGTTTTGTTTTGTGATTTGACTATGTGTGAGTAGTTTTATTATGGATTGTGGGAATGGTTGATGTAGAGGAATAGATGATGATCTTTTGATGTTTAGGACAAAATTACAAAGGTTCTCATGTTTAGAAGTGGTCTTAAAGTTAGGATTGAAGTAGCTACTCAATTTCTAGATCATGGTCAGTTTGCCCTTGGAAGAGGTTTAGTAAGCTGTCTAGAATATTTCTAACATGTTATTGACACTTAGCAAGGCGGAAGTCGTGACTAAGGTTCATTAATTGGCTAAAAAGGGGCTTATGTTTCATGCTTGTCGATAAATCGGTTGCAATCGGAAGATTAGCTAATTCGAGTTAGTAATAAAGGGTCTAGCATCACGGAAGTGAGTTAAACTATTGGTTTGTGTCCCTTGTCATAGAACAAGCTCAATGAGTGATTAGGAACATCATAAGAAAGTCATCGAATACTCAAAATCGCATACCATATCCTACGATCCATATTTTATCTTCTTGGGTAAATCGAGTTTAGTGTCTTGTCGTTCTTGAATTTGTGTCTTTAAATCCAACCTTGATCACTTCAAGGGTCCTGTATTTTTCTCATTCTCTGTTTCTTTCTTTACTTTTAATTTTATCGAAACTAGTTCTTTAGACAAAAACCAAAAAACGTTTAGCTTAGCTTGATTAGTTTCTTGTATTCTTATTGTGCTGTTCTTATTTCCCTGTGGATTCGATCCCAAAGTGCTGCAATGACATGCCATTAGATTGAGGCATTGTGCACAGTGGGTAATTGTGTGGACCGTTAAAAATCTAGTTATCAATTTGGAGCCGTTGCCGGGGAAATTAGCAATAGCCATTAGGATTTGGAATCTACCAAGTCTAAGTGTTTTTCTTTACTTGTTACTAAACCGCTCTGTTTTATTTGCTCTGTTTTTGAAGGTTTATGCACACAAGAAGTCAAGGGCAAGAGAACTTACAACCACTTGTGCTAGACATTCGAAGATTCGAAAGAGATAATCAAAGAGCAACCAGAGAACGTGCTGAGCACGTTAGACGTTTAGGTATGGACGCTCAGCAAAATGATCCTCCTCCCCAAGGAGAGAACCAACAGCCTCCACCACTAGACGAAGTCCAAGGAGTGGGCGTAAACCCGAGGCAGCCAATCCATCCTCCTAGACAGCCACAAAGGATTAGCGCCTTCGATGAACCTACTACACAAGGGGTTCTAACTGGGATAAGGCCACCGCCGTTTGTCAACAACAACTTCGAAATCAAGTCGAGCCTTATCAACATGGTGCAAAACGCTATGTTCCATGGCCTGCCAATGGAGAATCCGATTGATCACATCGATCAATTTGATCGCTTATGTGGGACTGTCAAAATGAACGGAATACCGGAGGACGTGGTTAAGCTGACTCTCTTCCCATTCTCTTTGGGAGATAAGGCTGCTCAATGGGAGAAATGTGTGATTACTACCACCATACCAACTTGGGAGGAATGCAAGAAGCATTTCTTAGCAAAGTTTTTCTCGAGACAAAAGACCGCAAAGCTGAGAAACGACATCACAACCTTCAAGCAAGGAGCCAATGAATCATTTTATGAAGCGTGGGAGAGACTGAAAGGGTACACAAGAGCCTGCCCTCACCACGGAGTATCCAAAGAAGCACTTCTCGGAATCCTACACCGAGGTGTTCTAGAAAAATACCAACTGGCCTTGAACATGGCAAGCAATGGGAGTTTTGCTAGCCAAGACGTCGTTAATGGAGAGATACTAGTTGAGAATCTAGCTCAAAGTGACCAAGGATATGGAGGTGACTATGATCGAGTGGTGAGAGATGCAAGGTATGACGATCAAAGGTTCAAAGACTTGAGCGATAAGTTGGACAAGGTTATGCTTGTGAGCCAAAGATCAGTTAACTATGTGGGAGAGTATGGAGGCCAAGGAGGATACCAAGACGTAGGACAAGAGGGGAATGAAGAACTTCAAGACGAAGTGAACTACATTGGGAACCAAGGAGAGTACCAAGGGAACCGAGGAGGGTACAATCAAAATTATCGGAATCATCCTAACTTGTCTTATCGAAACAACAACGTGGAGAACCCCCAAGATCAGATCTACCCTCCACAGAACCAGCAGGGGTTTCAACCCAAGACATTCAACCAAGGAGGCTTCAAATCTAGCCAAGGCGGTTTTCAAGGAAACCAAGGGAATTTTCAAGCAAATCAAGGAAACCAAAGAAACTACAACTCGAACTACCAGCATAGCTATCAACCGAAGCCAAGCAACTTCCCAAACCAAGAGAATTCACCAAACAAGGAAACACAAGGTGATGTGCAAAGTATGCTTAAACAAAATTTGGAAGGGCAAGCTAAGGAGCAAGTAGAACTTACCAAGAAGATGATAGACATCAACAACAAGGTCGACGGTGTATACATGGATCTGAATGCCAAGTTTGAGAACCTGTCAAAACATGTTAAAGGCTTAGACAATCAGATTGCTCAAATAGCCTCGACATCGAAAGGACCGAGCGGAGTTTTGCCCGGAAAACCCGAGATCAATCCAAAAGAGTACTGCCAAGCGATCACATTAAGGAGCGGAACTGAGCTACCAATAAGGGAACAAGTCGTGGTAGAGGTCGAGGAACCGAGTCAAAACGGATTTGAAGAAGTTAGTGAAATTCCTAAGGAACAGAGCCCTGGATCGGTCTTGCCGATCGGTTATAACCGATCAGAATGTGATGAAATCGGTTACTCCGGTCGGTTACCAAAATGCGATCTGTTACGAGACGAAAATGGCCAGTCCAGATCGGTTACAAACCGATCGCCAACACTGGATCGGTTATTAATCGATCGAGAAGACCGATCCTAGACCAAAATGACGGAAACTATGTTTCGAATGATCTGATCTCTGAGGATCCGAAGAAGAAGAATGAAGGAGAATCATCTGGAGTCATTGAAAAGAAAGTGGATTTCATTCTTCCACCATACGAGCCAAAAATCCCGTTTCCCGGAAGATTCAAGAGGCAGATCATGGACAAACAATTCGAGAAATTCAAGAAGATCATGAAAATGGTTCAAGTTACTATACCATTTGCTGATCTTATGCTCGAGTGCCCAACATACAACAAGCTACTCAAGGACGTTATGACCAAAAGAAGGCAGCTTGAAGAAGCCATGGTGGTGATTAACCATGAGTGTAGCGCCATAATCCAAAACAATTTGCCTAAGAAACTTAAAGATCCGGGCAGCTTCACACTACCTTGCACACTAGGACCTTTGTCCTTTGGAAAGTGCTTGGTTGATCTTGGTGCAAGCGTGAGCCTCATGCCATTGACGGTTTCTAAGAGGCTAGGATATACAAACTTCAAGAAGACCAGAATTTCGCTAGTCTTAGCGGATAGAACAATTCGATTTCCAATTGGGATTCTTGAAGACTTGCCATTGAAAGTTGGGGACAGTATTATCCCTACAGATTTCATGGTGCTAGAGATGGATGAAGAACCATCGGATCCCATAATCTTGGGAAGACCTTTCTTTGCAACCGCGGGTGCCATCATTGACGTTAAGAAGGGCATGATCGATCTGCACTTGGGAGATCTCATTCTGAAATTCAACATAATGGAAGTAATGAAGAAACCAACCATATAAGGAAGGGTTTTCTATATAGAGACCTTAGAGGACATGGTTGATGAGTACTTGGCGGAGTTGAGCATGGAAGACGCCCTAGAAGTAGCCCTCACACAAAACAGCGAAGAATGTAAACTTGTGAACGAAGAGGCGATCGAATATGAGAGAATTCTGGACTCTCATCTGCCATGGAATAAAGAAGCATACTTCTGGAGATAGGCAAAAACATAGAAGCCAAAGAAAAAGAAGACACTAGCAATGGTAAGTCTAGTGTGGAGGATGATTGGAGCGAACTCGACGCTCCACAATTTCAGCTCAAACCGCTGCCCAACGGTCTAAGGTACGCGTTTCTTGGACAGAACTCTTCTTATCCTGTAATCATAAATGATGCATTGAATGATGAGGAAACATCTATGCTTTTGACTGAATTGAAAAAGTATAGAAGGGCCATAGGATATTCTCTGAAAGATATAAAAGGAATTTCTCCGTCATTGTGCATGCATAGAATTCATTTCGAGGATGAATCTAAAGCTTCAATTGAACACCAAAGATGGTTGAACCCAAACTTGAAAGAAGTAGTAAAAAAGGAAATTTTGAAACTACTTGAAGCGGGAGTAATATATCCGATCTCGGATAGTACTTGGATCTCCCCGATTCATGTAGTTCCAAAGAAAGGAGGAATGACCGTAATCAAAAATGAAAAAGACCAATTGATCCCAACTAGAACCATCACAGGCCATAGAGTATGCATCGACTATAGGAAATTGAATTCCTCAACTAGGAAAGATCATTTTCCTTTGCCGTTCATTGATCAAATGCTTGAAAGACTTGCAAATCATTCATATTATTGCTTCCTCGATGGTTACTCGAGTTTCTTTCAAATACCAATACACCCGATTGATCAAGAGAAGACGACTTTCACTTGCCCATACGGTACCTTTGCTTATCGAATGATGCCTTTTGGTTTGTGTAATGCACCCGCGACTTTTCAAAGGTGTATGATGTCTATCTTCTCGGATTACATTGAGGATATAATGGAAGTGTTTATGGATGATTTCTCTGTATATGGTTCTTCGTTTGGTGGTTGTCTTTCTAATTTTTGCAGGGTGCTCAAAAGATGTGAAGACACAAATCTCGTTCTGAATTGGGAAAAATGCAATTTCATGGTGAAGAACGAAATTGTTCTCAGGCATCGCATTTCTGAAAGTGGGATCGAAGTCGACAAAGCAAAGATTTAGGTTATGATGACTTTAGAACCTCCATCAACGGTCAAGGGAATCTGAAGCTTCTTGGGACATGATGGGTTCTACAGGAGATTCATAAAAGATTTCTCGAAAATCGCAAGACCGCTCACAAGGCTCTTATGCAAAGATGCTGACTTTGTCTTTGATGAGGAATGCCATGAAGCTTTTGTGAAGCTGAAAAATGCTTTGGTGAGTGCACCAATTGTACAGCCACCAGATTGGAGCTTACCGTTTGAAGTGATGTGCGATACAAGTGACTACGCTGTCGGAGCTGTACTGGGACAGAAGAAGGATAAAAAGCTCCATGTTATCTATTACGCGAGTCGGACTCTAGACGATGCTCAAATGAAATATGCAACAACGGAGAAGGAACTCTTGGCAATTGTCTATTCGTTTGAGAAATTTCGATCTTATTTGGTGGGTTCGAAAGTCATTGTGCACACTGACCATGCTGCATTAAGATATCTGCTGGCTAAGAAAGACGCCAAACCGAGATTGTTAAGGTGGATTCTTCTCCTACATGAGTCCGACCTTGAGATCAAAGACAAAAAGAGAATTGAGAATGGAGTAGCTGATCATTTGTCGAGAATGAGAAACGAGGAAACAATTCCCATCGATGACTCACTACCCGAAGAACAAGTGAACCTGATTCGAGCTTTGCACGTGGCGGATTCTCTGATAAAAGAAATTCTGTCTACGAACACCTTGGAGGATAGCTCGCCTTGGTATGCAGATTTTGTCAACTTCTTGACAATCGAGAAAGAACCACCAAATCTCCAAGGGTACTCAAGGAAAAGGTTTTACAAAGATGTCCGACATTACTTTTGGGACGAGCCATATCTCTATAGGCGTTGCAACGATGGGCTATATAGGAGATGCATTTCAGAAGAGGAGACTTCCGGAGTTCTATTTTGTTGTCACGGATCGGATTATGGAGGACATTTTGCAACATTTAAGACGGTCCAAAAAGCTCTACAAGCGGGATTCTGGTGGCCCACAATGTTCAAGGACGCTTATGATTTCATATCTAAATGTGATGCATGCCAGAGGAAGGGCAACATAAGCAAGAGGAACGAGATGCCTCAAAACCCGATCCTCGAAGTGGAAGTGTTTGACGTATGGGGCATAGACTTCATGGGACCATTCCCGTCCTCGTATGGCAACCAATACATTCTCGTAGCGGTTGACTATGTATCAAAATGGGTGGAAGCCATAGCGAGTTCATCAAATGATGCTAAATTCGTGGTGAAGCTGTTTAAAAGCATCATATTTCCAAGATTCGGAGTTCCACGTGTGGTCATAAGCGATGGCGGAAGCCACTTCATCAACAAAGTATTCGAGGGGCTTTTGAAGAGACATGGCGTTAAACATAAGGTAGCTACACCTTATCATCCTCAAACATCTGGTCACGTTGAAGTATCAAACCGTCAAATCAAAGAAATTTTGGAGAAGACGGTTGGAAAAACAAGGAAAGATTGGTCCACCAAGCTAGACGACGCTCTATGGGCATATCGAACGGCTTACAAAACTCCGATTGGAACAACTCCGTTCAATTTGATTTACGAAAAATCTTGCCACCTTCCTATGGAGATGGAATATAAGGCGTTGTGGGCAACCAAACTACTCAACTTTGACATCAAAACTGCCTCCGAGAAGCGTTTGGTACAGTTGGAGGAGCTTGAGGAAATCCGACAAGGAGCTTATGAGAGCTCGAGGATTTATAAGGAACGGACGAAGACCTTCCACGACAAAAAGATCCTGAAAAGAGAATTCAAAACCGGGGACCAAGTCCTGCTGTTCAACTCAAGGCTGAGGTTGTTTCCCGGGAAGCTGAAATCGAGATGGTCGGGACCATTTACAATCAAAGAAGTCCATCCCTACGGAACGATAGTGCTTTGGAACAAATCCGGAGGAGATTTCACGGTGAATGGACAGCGTTGCAAGCCGTACTTGGCAGACATTAAGATCGAGGAACAAGCCACGATTCCTCTTTCCGAACCCCAAAACGCATAAGATGTTAACAAAGTCAAGCTTAGCGACTTAAAACAAGCGCACTTGTGAGGCAATCCCATGTTATCCTTTGTTAATATGTTCATATGTGTGATTTAAATTTGAATTTATCTTTGTTTTTGTGTGTTTTCAGTGTTACAAGACGTCGGGATTAGCAGGAGAACGTCCGGAATCAAGGCAGAAAAATGACAAAAAAAAGACATGCTGGATCGGTCTTGCCGATCGGTTATAATCGATCGAAATTTGCCTCGATCGGTTATGCCGATCGGTCACAAAAATGCGACCATTTACGACGAAAAACTGGTCGCATCGATCAGTCTTAGCGATCGGTTATAACCGATCAAAATGTGCCTCGATCGGTTTCCGCGATCGGTTATAATCGATCGCGACACCAGGTAAGTGGTTTCTTCTTCTTCTCACGCGACCTTCTCTCTCTCTCCCTCACTTCTTCTTCTTGCAAATCATAAAAAAAGGGAGTTTTGAGAGAATTCTCTCAATTTCGAACCGATTTTGCTCAAATCTTCACACATCTCACTCATTTTTTGAACCCAATCCCATTCCAAGAGGATTTCAATCAACCACCATCAATTTCTCAAAGTAAACAACCTCAAATCCCTAATCTCCCTGGATTTTACAAAGGTTTGAAAATTTTCAAATTCTCATGAACTAGACCAAATTTGCTATGGATTATACTGTCAAATGCTAGTTCTAGGATGGTTAGACATTGTAGAACCTCGATTAGAGAACGAATCATGGATTTTGAGTGTAAAACGTTTTGTGTTCTTGAGCGTGAATAGTAAATTTTGAGATTTGTTGAAATTTTGGGGTTTTTTTATTGAAATTGATTCATTTGGACATGATGAATAATTACAATAATTTTGATTCACCATGGACTCACAATTACCGGACTATTGGATTTTTATTGGAACATTTGTGGATTTGTGAAATCGGTGAATTCTAAATATTTGTGAGTAAATACTCTACGTTCTTGTTGATTGGGATTGTTTGCTTGATTGAAATTTGCCGTGTTCTTAATCTCCGAATATATTTTGTAGGAAATGGCGACTAAAGCAAAAAAGCCAACAAGCAAAAGATCGAAAAAAGCAAGTGCTAGCGACCCAACGGAACGACAAGCTGTCGTATGGACTGAACCGGAAAAGAAAGCGCTCAAGGGATTTGAGAAGTTCAAGATGAACTCGACGCGGTTTCCGGATCAAAGGGTGTTGGAGAATTTGGGTCTAATGGATGACGTGAGCACGTTTTTAGACTCGATAGGCATGGGTGTCTTGACGAGAATGGACGCGCCGACATTTGAGGTTCCAGTCGGCCACCTATTGGCAACCGTAACGGTTGAATACAAGGATCTTAAGGAGAAAATAGCGCAATACGAGATGCTTAAGTTCAAGGTGGATGACAAAGAATATGCGTTGTCCATCTTTGATGTGTGCGAGGCGTACGGGTTTCCGAAGAAGACCCAAGTCCAGTTCCCGGTCTTGCATGCTGCAAATTCAGTATGGAACACCATTGCGGAAGGGTATTACTCGAGTCACATCGCAAAGGTGACGTGTGTGCGGAATCCGGTTATCCGGTATGTTTGCAAGCTGTTTGCAAACACCATCTATGCGAGACAAGGAACCGGAGCGGTTTTGCTGGAGGAGTTGTGCTTGGTCCACCAAGGGATCAAGGGGATGTTGAGGTACAGCGACGGAGACCCCATTGAAGACGAGTTGGGTGACAATGTGAACTACGGGAGTCTCCTAGCGGCACGACTCGTAAGTTTCAGGAGCTGGTCTAGGAGAGCGAAGATCCATCACCTATGGTTAGGAGGGTTCCTTACAACACTCCTAGAAAAGGCTGGAGTAGACCTACGTCGCTACGCACCGAACCAAGACCGCAACTACCTCGACCGCAACTACCTCATCAAGAATAGGTTCTTAAAGGGTGGAGGTGACAACGCGTACAAGCTGTACGATGCAAACAAGAAGACGCGAACCTTCAGGCTTCCCAACACCGCACGGACTACCCTGTTGGGACTGGATAACGTTGCGTTCAGGTTTCGAGAAGACGAATATCTCGATGCCATTGTCCAAGGCGAGGAGGAACAGCAACAACCGGAGCAGCAACAGCCCGCCGAAGAAGAAGGCAACCCGATGGGCGATGAGACGGGCGACGATCTATACGGGGACATCAACGACGAACTTCCCGAGATCGACTTCAACCCAAGGACCAAGAGAGAGAAGATTGTCCACCAGGCCTACAAGATGCAAAGGCGGATCAACGCGGTGCAGCGGAAGATCAAGGAGACGCACAAGAAGCTATTTGCCAAGCTCTTCCGCAAGGTCAAGAAGCTCCAACCGCCCAACTACGTCTCCTCGGACGATGATGACGACGAGGAGATGGACGACGACCCCACCGAGCGCGCCACGGACTATGACGCAGGACCGAGCACATCCACTCACACCTGAAGAAAAAGAAAGACAAAAAAAAATTTAATGAGTTTTCCAACTCCTGAACGTTTTTTTTTTCTTTTTCTCTGTTGCGTTTTTATTTATGAACTTTTGTTATCTCTCGAACTCGTGATACACCGAGACGGTGTAAATCAAGTCCGGGGGGAGTACTAATCTGAGTTTTATTTGTTTTTGAGTTTTATTTGTTTCTTTTTATTTTCGTTTGTGCATTTTGCATTTATATATATATATATATATATATCATCTTAAAAAAAAAAAAAACGAAAATCATTTTACTCATTTAGGATTTGATTTTTCTTTCTTCATTTTTAATAGGATTGTGTCTAGAAGCATATAGGTTGCATTCATATGCATAGGGGACAATGATTAAACACATGAACTTTGAAAACATTGCCCTTGTTAATCATGTTATGATGCTTGAACCACTTTGAAAATTTGGAAAATCCATGCTTTGATCTCTTGGCTTGAATGTCTTTGATTAGGATGAAGCTCGTTGTGATTTGATTCCAACTCTATTTATTTGAACCTAATTTGAACATGAATTGTCTCGCCTAGGGGTTCGAAATGCATTCTCATGGTCTTAATCTATATACTCGAATTTTCTTATCCACTTTACCACTCTTGTGCTAATTCGAGTAGCTATCTTCATCTTTAGGATAGTTCCCCACCTCATCACCTAAGCCAATTGTTTCAAACCCATGTTATTTGTGAGTGAGGCCTTTTTCTTGAAAATGCATACAATTGAAAAATCTTGTAAGAGAAAGGAACGACAAGGCTTATCTTCCTTAGATAAATGACTTGGGAATTGGTAGATAGAATGGTTAAGATAAGTTGGAATGAATGGTGAGTGAAATTAGGGAGATGGTGAGAGAAAAATCGGATGTAGGCTAAAGAAAGAGCCTAAGGTGTAAAAAGAAAAAGAAAAGAAAGCGAGAAACTCTAGGAGAAATCGTGTATCTAAAGTTGTCTAAACTCTCGATAAATAAAAAAAAAAAAAAAAAAAAAAGAAGAGAATAAGAGTTTAGACCAAGAAGAGAAATTCCCCTAGAGTGTTAAGAAAAAGAAAAGAAATGAAGTTGTGAACAATGTGTATATCTAGCCAAAAAAGGCTATGGGTTTTATTTACGGGATAAGAGATTGCGAGGCAATGAGCTTAAGACGAGAGATTAGAAAGCTAGGATAGGATGGAAGATAATCTTTGATACATCATTGTTCTATTCCTTCCTTGCTTTTTCGAATTGCCATGCGTTACGTTTTTGTGAGAGAAAGTCACCCGTAAAATTTGAACCTCCTCGTACATTGCTTTCTAGCCTTTCTCACCAAAACCGATTGAGAATGTACTAGATTCCCTTATGTGAGACTGCACTTGAAAATATTTAATTGAATGTTAAAGATTTGGTTGATATGAATGCTTGTGGATTCTAAAGTCTTAGGCACTAAAGCAAAAAATTCAAGTTGCGATAGGTATGGAGAAGTTCGTGAGAGTAGAAGTGATTTCAGCATTATGACGTTTTTACCTAAGGACATTGAGTTGAAAGTTTCATGTGTTTCCGTTTGGATATGAGTCCCCATCTCCAAACCTCTCTTCTTGGCTTACTTTGCTTTATTCGCTTGAGGACAAGCAAAAGGCAAGTCCGGGGGAGTTGATAACCGTGTATTTTACCACTTTAAGTCTCATATTTTCTTTCGTTTTCCTTATGTTTCGTATAGTTTCTAATATGTATATGTTGCATTTAGGTCCAAATCGAGTCGCATTGCATTTAGGACGTCCTAGGTCGTTTTTGTGTTCTTTTTGGTTTGTTAAAGCCTTTCTCAGGTGTTCGGGACTGATTTGGATGAGCGCGGACGGAAGGAAACCGCAAAGATTGAAGAAAGAACGTGAGGACCGGAATTTACACAACCGATCGCTGAAAGCGATCCAAAACAAAAATCATGCTCGATCGGTTACTAACCGATCGGTTACAAACCGATCAACATTGCCGCAGGCGATCGGTCATAACCGATCGCCATAACCGATTAACAGTGCCTCCGGATTTTCAGCTTGACTTTGGGAACCAACCACTTTTGTAATATAATTTTCAACACTTCTTCTCTTTCTTATTAACTCTAGGCACGAAAATATCAGGGATCTCTGCTTTTTTTTACTGTTTTAAGCCAACTAATTCTCCTTTCTTCTCTCTTGTTTTTGTATGAAAGATTCAAGATCCACAACAATCTAGTGAAGGTTTTCTTAAACTCTTTCCATCAATCTTCTTATTTTTGCTATGTCTTTCTTTTGTTCGGTTTTGTTTTATGATTTGACTATGTGTGAGTAGTTTTATTATGGATTGTGGGAATGGTTGATGTAGAGGAATAGATGATGATCTTTTGATGTTTAGGACAAAATTACAAAGGTTCTCATGTTTAGAAGTGGTCTTAAAGTTAGGATTGAAGTAGCTACTCAATTTCTAGATCATGGTCATTTTGCCCTTGGAAGAGGTTTAGTAAGCTGTCTAGAAGATTTCTAACATGTTATTGACACTTAGCAAGGCGGAAGTCGTGACTAAGGTTCATTAATTGGCTAAAAAGGGGCTTATGTTTCATGCTTGTCGATAAATCGGTTGCAATCGGAAGATTAGCTAATTCGAGTTATTAATAAAAGGTCTAGCATCACGGAAGTGAGTTAAACTATTGGTTTGTGTCCCTTGTCATAGAACAAGCTCAATGAGTGATTAGGAACATCATAAGAAAGTCATCGAATACTCGAAATCGCATACCATATCCTACGATCCATATTTTATCTTCTTGGGTAAAGCGAGTTTAGTGTCTTGTCGTTCTTGAATTTGTGTCTTTAAATCCAGCCTTGATCACTTCAAGGGTCCTGTATTTTTCTCATTCTCTGTTTCTTTCTTTACTTTTAATTTTATCGAAACTAGTTCTTTAGACAAAAACCAAAAAAACGTTTAGCTTAGCTTGATTAGTTTCTTGTATTCTTATTGTGTTGTTCTTATTTCCCTGTGGATTCGATCCCAAAGTGCTGCAATGACATGCCATTAGATTGAGGCATTGTGCACAGTGGGTAATTGTGTGGACCGTTAAAAGTATAGTTATCAGGTATCGACCGATACTCAAGGGTATCGATCGATACTCGAGCGATTTAGACGAATTTTTTAGCTAAAATCTAATGACGAATTGAGTCCCCGGCAACGGCGCCAAATTTGATATGCTCAAATTAATACCCTATTCAGATACTAAAGCAGTTGTCGTAGTATAGTTAGGGGTCGAAAACAAGGACTCACAAAGACACACAGTAGATTATATAGATCCAAAATACGCTAAATCAAAGGATGTAAACGAAAACAGGTACGGAATTAAAAGTGTTGTAAATCAATGGAGGAAAATATAGGCCCAGGGTTTTTCTCAGGAAATCAATGAATGCAGCTACATTAACTAACAGGATTCAGATTACGCACGGTTCTTGAACTCAAATCACTATAAAAAAGCTAACCAACTCTCGTTGCGAAAACTATCTAAATCTAAATCCTAGGAATTCCAAATCTCTTTGCGAATCCTAAAGTCTAAATCAGCTTTAAAGTTCAGGTTTGATATGTTCACAACTCAATTAAACCAAATCTCTTTGCGAATAATCAATTTGCTCACCTAGGTTCTATCAGGTAATTAATCGCACTCTCGTGCCTAATCAATTATCCTAAGATCTAAGTTCTAGATTCGTCAACCTAGAATTAGTTTTGAGAACAACCTAAGGCGAAGAACTAATCAGATGGTGAATCCTAAACAGATAATCAACCTAGTATTCAAAGAAATCCTTTATGAGAAAACCCTAAACCTAAAATGGATCTACTCAGACATGGAGAATGAAACAATCAACATAACTGAATAAATCATCAATAAAATAATCAGAAAGGTTTTGAGATCTGATCTCGGACGAAGGGAGATTCAGACTTGTCTCTCTAAAACCAAAGTAAAATCAAAGTATAGAAAATAAGGTTTTTTCTAAACAGGTGGTTGAAAACCTAATTTATAAGGTAAAACACGTTCTGGGCCATCTTGTAAATATCAAAGTTTTCTGGGCCAATTCTGCAATTCTTCAACTCTTCAATAAGTCGCGATCCTTCTGTTTCCTCGACGGGTATCGATCGATACTAGGTAGTATCGATCGATACTCAAGTGATTTTGATGTCTCAGCTACACGGATCTCTGCTTCGCTCCAGAATGTTCCAGAAAGCTCCAATATTTCCAATAATGCTCCAAACGTGCTATAACCTGTAAAAGACTCTAAAAGACTACAAAACACTAGAAAGACTCTATAAAAAGGACTTATATCATGGCTTAAATAGGGTAAAAACCATGATATATCAGTTATGATTGGAATTCACAGGTTAAATTCTAAGTAAGATGAAAACTTTATTGAAAAAAAAAAATTCACTTTCACATGATTCGTAGGTGAATAATGGTATGTAGATTATCATAGTTGGTATTGGATAAACGCAACTGTGAATACTGGGGTTCTGTGTGATTATTGGCAGATGGCTTACAATGCTAGTTCATCTACGAGTGAATACAAGGACTACAAAGTTGTTGTGTGCGACTGTAATCGGCCAGCAAAAATTGTAAAAGCTTGTACTCATGCAAACCCTGGACGTAGGTTCTACAGCTGTCCAAGACGTAAAATGGGTAACGGGGGATACGATTCTTGCAACTTTTTCGTTGGTTTGATGAAGAGAAACCACACGGATGGCAACATCTAGCATTGTTGGAGGCAAGAGATGTCATTCGAGAGCAAATAGAAGAGATTATAAATTTGAAGGAACAAATGGCATTCATGGATGAGTTGAGGTAAACCCGTGAGGAATGTGAAGCACTTAATCAGGAAGTGTTGATCCTTAAGGAGAATAGTACTGTACAATACCTAATGTCTTTGGAGTAGAATCACCAGTCTTGTAGCAGTTTCTTGTTGACAATAGTCTTTATGCTATTGTATTGTAGTATCTTAATTATGTAGACATTTGTATCGTATCTATTGCATTTGAAATTTTTTATGTAGACATTTGTATCGTATCAATTATTCATCAATGTGCTTGTCAGGACTTCTTTGATGATTACGAGTAGCACCCTAGCATTAGCAAGTATGAGTATTGGCATAGATTTGTGTCGTGACGATGATTTTGTCTTATTGGCATTAGTTATTGAATGATGACAGGTATGCGTTGACGCTTATCATTCTATGACTTCAAATCCTGGAAATCGTTTAGTACAATTTTGGTTGGATATGATGATACAATGAGAAACTTAAATTAAAAGAACCTTGAAAGATTAAAACAAACAAACTAAACCATAAACGATGAAGTTGTTACATAATGTGTAAGCCAAAAGCAAACATGTTCCTAGTTTTCATCTTTGTAAAACCCAAAGGAATTGCCGTTACACAATGCTTGAAAAAGAAAGTCTTAACCAAATCTTACATATGAAAACAAAGAGTCTAAGACAATGACGATCTTGGGTCTAAAACCCAGACCGACTCTCGTGGGTCTTGTGGAGGATGTGGATTAATGTGAGACCTATCGTAAACACGGTCTCCAAACAATTGAAAAAGCATGTCCGTAAATGGACTCGAATATGTTCCAATACCTGCTGGAATGTTACCTTGTTTTCCAGTTTTTCTAATCTTTAGTGGTCGTCCTCGTGGAGTTTTTTTTACATGTGGCAATGGCTGAGGAACACTGGAAATGACTTGAGGCTGTGAACTTCATTCACCAGCTGGTAAAGGTTGGGAGCTAGTTGCATTAGTCGATTTCTTCTTTCTCGGTTTTGGTTGACTCTTTAGCTGACTCTGAAAAAAATATAGAAGATATGCACACAACAATATTTCAATTCAGAAGATATGCACACAACAATAGCTTTCTCGAGTTATGCCAGAAGATATGCACACAACAATCATTATTTCATATTATATGGATTCACATTTCATATTTCAATTCTATAACGTTTTTGGTTAAGAGAATGTACCTCAACCGGATTTTTCCTTGGTCTGCCTCGCTTGTTCTTTGGTCCCTCCTTCACAGCAGGTTCATTTTTACATCCCCTATTGATATGACCTGCTTGACCACAATGGCTACAATGTGGGATCCTTCCATATCTTGTTGCCTTTCCCGCATTTTGTAAATCTTCAAATGGCTCTTTTATCCTGTCTCGTTTTTTTGGTCTTCCTCTTGGCTTCCGCCTCTCAGGTATTCCTATTGGAGGCTTATGTAGAACCTTCTTCCATAACTTCTCACCGTTTACAGGTTTGATATTTTCACTATAAGTGCTCTTAAACTTATGTGTGTAGTAGTACTCAGCCACATAAGTAATCGGGTCAACATGGTTGTCATCTAGCACACATACATCATGCTTACATGGTATGCCTGCCAAAAAAATCCAAAAATTATTAGAAAACAACTACCTGTAAAGAGATACCATAAAGCATAAATTATTACAATCAGAGCTTCTATCACCTGTGAGATCCCATTTTCTACATGCACACTGATGCGTGGCCAAGTTGACTGTATAACTACAACCAAATTCTTCCACTTCATAAAGGCTTGAACTACTGCGGTTTGTTGAGCAATTCCTCTTCTTCACCCTTGTTTTTTCCAGTAATGCCATTGTCATTGGAGTCAAAATGGTGTCACACTTTTCTGCCTTAAGAAACCTTCTGGATATCCTTCTCATAGCATGTCTTCTTACATCTTCTAGCAAGTTAATCACCGGTTTTGATCTTGCCATCTTTATCGTGCTATTGAAACTTTCTGATAGATTATTGTGGACATCATGACAGTGTGAATCAATGCTGAAATATGCTCTACACCACATATGAGGTTATGTGGATAGCAAAGCTTGATGTGCAGTTGGATCATATTCCTTAACAAGATTCATCTTCTCTTCATACTCTCCTTCAGTGTAGCTATAAGCTACTCCCCAAAACAAATTCTTGTATTATGACCTTGAGAAACCTTGCTTCTTCCAATTGGCATATATATGCCTTGCACACATGCGATGCTCAGCTCTTAGAAGTTCAGCCTCTATGGCAAGCACTAACCCCTACAAAAGAGACAAAATCAAATTTAAATCAAAATGAATTTTTAGAAATCAAACTGAATTTTCAGAAAGGTTACCTTTTGCTTATCAGATATTATGGTCAAATTTTCTCCATTCATCAAGTCTAAACTTGCCTTCAGCTTTTTAACAAACCTGCCCCAAGTATCTTTGTTTTCACCACGCACCACAACCCATGCAATTGGGTACATTCTATTATCTGCATCTCTACCCACAACTGCAAGAAAATCACCATTCAACTCCCATTTCAAAAAACAACCATCTAGACCAATAACTGGCCAGCAACAACTCTTCCAAGTATTTCGAAGTTCCTCAAAGCAAATGTAGAAGCAGTCAAACTTATGCCCTTATTGACTTGTATAATGTTAAGTTCTATTGTGATGTCTTCATGTGATCTATGAAGCTCAGCCTCATAATCCCATAACTTCCCAAACTGAATAGCATGAGTAGACAGAATGTTGTCTAAGGCAATACGCTTTCCTCTATAATACTTAGAGACATGTACTACAATGTTATACCTTTCTTTGACCGAGTCTTTAATCTCATTTGCTTGTAAACTGATATTCCTTCTCAACTCTTCCCTAAACAGTCCTGCGATAACTCCTTGCTTAAGCATAGACACTCTACTGGATTTTCCATGGTTGTGATGTAACCGACACACTTTCACCATCCACTTGTTAAGAGGGATCTCATAAGAACAATATACCTTAAATGGACATTCTTCACCGCAGCAAATGACAGCAATCCTATTTTTTTCAGACTTAGCCATCTTGACATCATGTTGAGTCTTTAGTGAGTACCTTAATAGTTGGTCCTTAAACTCTAAACCACTATTAAACTTTTGAAACAACCATAAGTATGGCTCCTCATCCAAAGATCCATGAAACTGTGTTTTCCCTCTTGATTTTTTTTTTGCCCATTGATCCCATTCTTCATTAGACTCTAACGGTGTATCTGGGTATGCTTTATCACCTAACCCAAACTCCTGCTCACTTTCTTCTGCTTCTTTTGCTGATTAATCTTGTTCTTCATGATTAACATAAGCTTCCTTTTTTGGTCTTACACTCGTCCCTTCATCAAACAGGTCCTTGAACCTTTGATCATTAGCACCATCTCCTTCATCTAATATGACCTCATCTCCTTCATCCACCTTATTAAAAACAGGAACTTCCTCACTCTGAACATCCTTATTCTGATCATTCTCATCCATGTCAACAACCTTATTTTCATCCTCATTCTGATCATTCTCATTTTCATCCTCAGAATCTGCAGGTTCTTCATCTTCTCTCAGCCTATTCACATCATCATCACTACACTCATTGTCACTGACCTCTTCATTTTCATCATCATCTCCATCTTCCCGACCAGCCTCATATCCACCAACAGTCTCATTTTCAGCACACTGAATATCCTCACGCTGGCTGCTTGGCATGTAGTAGATAATGTCCTCAGGAACATTATCTGAACACTCGTGTTCGATAAACACATCCAGTTCACCTGCTTCTTTCCCTGCCCAACATAGCATATATGTATCATCTAACTCATAATGCACAGTCTTCATCTCCTCCTCTACTTTTTTGTACCAAACGAACCTAATTGATGTTTTAATCTTTTCACTCTTTATAAATTCTTCAAACTTTTTCCATGTCATCTCAGACAATTTCCAATAAACAGTCTTACAACCCATCAATCCAACGTACTTGTAATCTTCATGTTCTTTAACCATTGACCCACCATAATTTATTACGAGTTTTACACTCCTATCATCACTGTAAAACGAAGAAATAAGGTTACAAACTCTGTCATTCTGTTAATACTACTCGAAAATCCATAAGGTAACAAAGAGGAATCGAAATCTAAAACAAAGCAAATAAACTTACAAATCCGACATTATTTCAAAATCCAGAAACTCGAAATCCATAAATTCAAAATCAGAAGGTAAGAAAGAAGAATCAAAATACAACATCTACTCGAAATCATTCATCTGTTACTCGAAATCACCATCAAAACAATGAGGCTTATTAACCTCTATAAATCGCAAACCCAGAAAAGAATTTAAACGAAAGGCAAACAGAAATTACTCTTATCCCATCTCGAATCTTATCTTGTCAAACAAAAACGAGCTCCAACCAGCTTCACTCAGCTCGAAACAAGCTCGAATTTACTCTTTCTAGCCTTTTTTTGAATTTTTTTGTCATCGGGTCGGGGTTGGGGTCAGGGTAAACGAAAAGGGATTTTTTTTCTTTTCGATTTCATTTAACGATGGTTTTAATTGAATGAACGGGGTTAAATGTTCTGTTAATGGGGTTAACTGTTCCGTTTAAAATTTTGACGGTGCAAAAAAATAACATACTTTCAGGACTTGAAGTGTCAGTTTTATAACCTTCAAGGTTCAAAGTGAGAGTGATAAAGTCTCAGGGTTTAAAGTGCTAGTGAGTTCAACTTTAAAGGTTTTAAATGCATTTTTCCCAAAAATAATTCGTATATTTTTCTTTCAAATTTTACATAGATGATGTATTTTTAAGGTTTCTTCCCTTTCATTTAGGTACTCATAGGCACGGGCCTGAGTCTCACACTGTAACCCCCACTAACGGAAGAGCATATATAACTTTAGTCATGTAATTCCAATATTCTCCATTTTACGATGGAAGAAAACTAACTGGATCAATATTCTGGCAAAGCAAGTAAAAGGTTTTTTTGTTTAATCATTTATTAAAGGTTAACGATGCAATCAATAATGGAACAAAGTTAAATACAATCTCAATATCCCGAAGGGAAACCTCCTTTTCTAGGATCGCTAACTGCCACAAGCTTACTCAATCCGCCGGAATTTCCATCGGATTCTTGAACTATGAACTGAGAAATCGTCCCTCCGGCGATCGGCGTTAGGACATGACCTTTCTTCTCCAACACAACTCTTGTCTCTTTAGGAATCTCGAAATGACCATTGTAAACCGTCATCCAGTTCTCATACGAAATTATGTTTGGTATCAGCTGCAGAACATAATCACACAAAAAAAAACCATTTTTAGTTATGAACAAATTAAGAACAAAAAAATTTCTATTTTGGGTAAAAAAAAACCTGGTGGTAGATTCTTGGAGCCATGACGGAAGAGAGAGGATCCATGTTGAGGAAAAAATGATTCAAGAAAACTTCCGTTGTTCCAGCGATGATATACATTCCTCCGCTCGCACCCACCACAGCTTTCACTTTACCGTCCTGCGAAAACCAAATCAATAAAAACAGTGGTTCAGATCCCTAATTCATAGTTTCGTGTAGCACAAGTAACAAGGTTTTTTTTACTTACCTTGAGTACAATGGTGGGAGTCATCGAGGACAAAGGTCGTTTCCCGGGACTGATGAAGTTAGCCGGTGCTGGTGGCGGCACATCTGGGTCACCGCCAGATTTCATGGGGATCGAGAAATCATCCATTTCATTATTCAGAACAATTCCGGTGCTCGGAGAGAGCATTCTCGCCCCAAAGTAACCGTTTATTGTACTAGTCATTGAAACAGCATTTCTCTCGCTATCTATTATCGACAAATGGCTCGTCCCGTGATCTTTGATCTCATTCCATCTACGAATTTGGGAAAGTAAGATCGATAAATCAAGAATTCAAGAAGAAATATATATGTGGATTAGAATATAACGAACGAAAAACTCACTTGCCACCGTAATATTTGGGATCAAAGGTTTTCTCATCGTTTATCTTTCTCTTCAAGTCTTTTGCAAACTCTAGAGACAACATATCTGAAACAACCTTACTAACATCAACGAAATCCGGATCCCCAAGTGTTGATCCGTAAATCACACAAAAGGGGTAAAACAGTACTTTAATCGGAATCTCGTTTATTGATCAAGGTCGGCGTTACAACAGAGTTTAAGTAAGAAGGTAAAGACAAAAGGATTCGAGATCGGTAATGAGCTCTCTTGAATTCTCTATGGTCTTTGCGGAAGTTGTGGATGATGTTGATGAATGAACCTTCTCCTCTATTTATATTGTCTTGAGGTGGCTCTAAATGTGAATATTCCATTTTCCTTGCTCGATTAGGGAATGGAAATATTCCGGATTCCCCTCCGAGATAAGGATATATTCCTTATTCTTTGGCGGTCTATTCGCAAGAAATATTTCCATTTCCGAGATCGGCGGGAAAGAGGAAATATTCCGGTTTCATCTGTTGTAACGGACTGGGCTTGTGATGGGCCTAGATCGGTAGCCGAGGTGGGCTTTCAGCGAGATCCCGAGCTCGGCCCAATGTTTTCGGGCCGACTTATCTTCGATCCGAACCATCGTAAACCGGTCTTGATTGAACCGATCTCGGTTCGAACCGAGTTAAACCAGGGGGTGCTAATCCCCCCTCTAACAATTGGTCCCCCCCTCAGTTCGGCGAGGGAGTTTATGAGTTCGGCGAATTTTTGGGGAGTATTCTTTAGCTCGGTTAAAACTGAGATCGGTATGATCTGATCAGATTCTGTTTCGAGTTCGGTGGATTCCTTTTAGGATCGGGATTTGAGTCGATTCGTGTTCTTCAAATGTCTATACTTAGTTGTTTCCTAAGTTATTCTTGTGCCGAACTTTGATATATTTGAAGTCGTACATTATACGAACCTCTCGAATTTATCGTACACAGTGGTGCCGTAAACTGTACGGTCTTAGCCGGGTGAAGAGGATAAATTCGACTGAACCTGTTCGAGGTCGGCAATCCCTATCGTAGATCGGCTTACTGCTTTTGCGATTGTTGAGAAATCGGCTTACTTGTTTTTGCGACTGTTGAGAAATCGGCTTACTAATTTTTGCGACTGTTGAGAAGTCGGCTTAGATTTGCGAGGAAAGACGTTCGGCTTGGCCCTAGAGTTTAGTTTTAAGAGTACGTGAACAGCTCATCTTAATATGCTCTAGGTTTCTCACATTGAATCTGAGTGTGCGAGACGGGCTCGGCTTATTTGGCTCGGATAATCTGAGAAGTTGGTGCGAGACTGATCTCGGCTTTAAATGTGGAAAGTGTATTATCCATTGCACCATGAGGATGCGTGCGAGCTAAGCTCGGCTTTATCAGATCGTCTGGCCAGGACGTTGATATGGGAACCGTTGGTGGTTGAAAATACGAACTGTTGGAGTTCGGCAAACTAAAAGTTTGACTTAAAATACGAACAGTTAGAGTTCGGCAAACGAAAAGTTTGACTTTAGAAAATACGAACTGTTGGAGTTCGGCAAACTAAAAGTTTGGCTTAGAAGATACGAACTGTTAGAGTTCGGCAAACGAAAAGTTTGACTTAGAAAATACGAACTGTTGGAGTTCGGCAAACTAAAAGTTTGACTTATAAAATACGAACTGTTGGAGTTCGGCAAACTAAAAGTTTGACTTAGAAAATACGAACTGTTGGAGTTCGGCAAACTAAAGTTTGGCTTAATGATACGAACTGTACGAGTTCGGGGAACTGCTTAAGTTCGGCCTGATGATACGAACTGTACGAGTTCGGCGAGCTGCTTAAGTTCGGCTTGATGATACGAACTGTACGAGTTCGGCGAACTGCTTAAGTTCGACTTGATGATACGAACTGTACGAGTTCGGCGAACTGCTTAAGTTCGGCTTGAAGGAACGGATCCTATGATATAATCTGAAAAGAAAATATCTTCGAATAATAAGTAAAAAATTTGATAAAAATACCTGAATTTTAGGGAGCTCTGTAGACGAGCTATAATCGGTAAGTGACGAGCTGGAACGAGATTGGAGGTTGTCCCTTCTTTTTTTTTTTTTTTTTTTTTTTTTTTTTTTTTTTTACCACACTCGTTTTTTTTTTTTTTTTTTTTTTTTTTTTTTTTTTGTGGAAATCGGAGTGAGTAATATGGGCTTATGTCTCTGTTTTGGGCCAGAACAAGGGCCTAATATCTCATGATATCAAGTGGGTTACAAATCTCTTCAAGCCCAAAGGAAGAAAGTCTGATTTTTTCTTCATCGACTTTGTTTTGCTGCAGGTCGGCGTCGGATGTTGCAGGGGCGGCGTTAATGGCGGCGGCGATGGCGGGCCTCCGGCAAGCTCGAACGGTGGCGGCGGTGAAGGCGGAACCCCAGAAAGCTTCGCGCGATAATGACAGTTCGAAGATTTGATTCACCGGTCTTTTAATGGGACTGGTGACGAGATCGGAAAAGGGTGCATATCCGCCGCGGTGGTAGGCGAAAGAGGTCGCTGACGGAGGTGGTGCTGTGTTGAATTCCGTTCTTCAGTTTTCCGATGATGATGAGGCAGATGGGATTTTCGCCGATTTCCTAACTCGTTTGGGATTATCTCCGATTCCGACCTAATTCGTTTGGGATCTCAGACGAAATCATCTCCGATTCTAAATAGCTAGTTCCAGACGGCAGAGAGTTGGTTGTGGAAGAATCTCCACCGGAGTTCATCAAAACTCTCATCGGAACTCGGCCGGAGTTTTGCCTCGCGTATCCTCGTGAGAAGAAGAACATACAATTAGATTTTTTTTTGTTTTTGTAAACTGTGAATTTATTACGGTTCTGAGCTAAACCAATCGATTGAATTCCATAATTGAAAGTAATGAAAACAATTCAGCAAGACTTAGCTTTTTTTTTGTTTGTTTGTGATGAGACGTTCTGGGAGATCGTCGCGAGGTCGTAGAGTTGGCTGTCATGTCGACTTCGAGCTTCGGGCTTCTAGGGTTTAAAAATAATTTTCTATAAACCCTTAATATTCTTTCCCCCTCCTTCTAGCGCCAATTGAAGGAACCAGAGTTCGCACACAAATTTTAGATCGGCAGATTCAGTTTGGTATCGACTGGAAGAACCATTGCCGAACTTCAATCAAACGATATCCGAAAGTACTGTTCTATCTTTCCCCACAGTCGGCGCCAATTGTTGATCCGTAAATCACACAAAAGGGGTAAAACAGTACTTTAATCGGAATCTCGTTTATTGATCAAGGTCGGCGTTACAACAGAGTTTAAGTAAGAAGGTAAAGACAAAAGGATTCGAGATCGGTAATGAGCTCTCTTGAATTCTCTATGGTCTTTGCGGAAGTTGTGGATGATGTTGATGAATGAACCTTCTCCTCTATTTATATTGTCTTGAGGTGGCTCTAAATGTGAATATTCCATTTTCCTTGCTCGATTAGGGAATGGAAATATTCCGGATTCCCCTCCGAGATAAGGATATATTCCTTATTCTTTGGCGGTCTATTCGCAAGAAATATTTCCATTTCCGAGATCGGCGGGAAAGAGGAAATATTCCGGTTTCATCTGTTGTAACGGACTGGGCTTGTGATGGGCCTAGATCGGTAGCCGAGGTGGGCTTTCAGCGAGATCCCGAGCTCGGCCCAATGTTTTCGGGCCGACTTATCTTCGATCCGAACCATCGTAAACCGGTCTTGATTGAACCGATCTCGGTTCGAACCGAGTTAAACCAGGGGGTGCTAATCCCCCCTCTAACACCAAGGTTCATTCTAACTGCGAATGCGTGTTTCAGAGCCTCAATTAGTCGATGAACACCGAGAGAGCCCGAAACACCCGATGGAATCCCATATTGAGAAAGAATATTCAAAATCTGCAATACAAGAAACTCCAAAAAAATAAACATAGGTTTGATGAAATATGAAATTTTTCCCAAAAAAAAAAAAATCCGGACTTACAAGCACCATTGCAGGACCACCAGAGGAAGGAGGAGGCATACCGAGTAATCGGTATCCAAGAATATCAGAAGATAAGGGTTCTTTAACCGTAACGCTGTAACTTTGCAGATCTTTCAAAGTTATTATTCCTCCGGACTTTTGTATATCACTCACCAGGTTAACCCCAATCGTGCCATTGTAAAACGCTTTTGTACCGTATTCAGCGATTTGACTCAGCGTAAAAGCCAGTTTTGGATTACAAATAATCGTCCCTGGTTTCTTGAGCTCTCCATTTGAAACAAATAGCCCAGAGAGACCTTTGTCTGCTAAGATGTCGTCTGTAGTTGCGTTCATCTGCATATACAGATACTTTGAAATCATGAATCCTTTAGCTGCCAGTTTCTCTGCGGGATACACTAATTGCTTCCATGGTAGCTTTCCGTGTTGTGTCCAAGCCGTGAATAAACCCGTGACTTCCCCAGGAACGGCTACTGATAAGGCTCCTTTCTTCTTTAGATCAAGATTACCACCATACATATTCTACACCAAGAGCGTTAAGGAAAATGCTACTTAAGCTCAAAATCGCGTTCGGAACACATATATAATGAGAAGAAAGAAACGTTAGGAAATGCTATTAATTAGCTGCATATAAATATATTTATGCATTAAGATGAACAACTAAGAATTGTCTATGATATTCAAATGTTAGGGAAACGCTATTAAAAAGCTCAAGATAACGTGTACATCTAAGAGGAAAACAATGTTAGCAATGCTATTTAAGTTCATAATCGCGTTCAAAACACTTATTAATATGAAAAAGCGCTATTTAACCTCGGGATTGCGTTCAATATATATATATATTATTTTATTTTATTTGACATCAGCACTCAGCAGAACAACGATTGTTTATGATTCAAAAACGTTTAAGGAAAATGCTTATTTCAAAATGCATATTTTGATCAGAGGAAAAAAGAAGACATTTATAACAAAAATGTCGTTACCTCAGTGGCGCTAAGAGGAGCGGTTTCTCTAGAATCATAAGCAATTTCTTTCCCATCAGCTATCTTGACCACCATAAACGCTCCACCTCCTAGACCACTAGACGCTGGACTCACAACGCCCAAACAGAGAGCAGCAGCGACAGACGCATCAATGGCGTTTCCTCCTTGACGAAGAACACTCATCCCGATTTCAGAACACCGTCCATCATCCGTTGCAACCGCACCGTGATACGTAACAATACTTTGCTGTCGTTTCTGAGCCGCAACGTTTTGCAGAAACGCGATTAGAAGAAGAGCGATCGTCGCTGTTCGTATTAGAGACATTGCTACGATTGATGAAGAATCAAACCAGAGATTAATCACAGAGTAAAAATAAGAATAAAGGTGATATCTTAACGTTTCAATGACAACAGATTCGTTTAACAAAAAATTTGAAGAAGTCTCGAGACTTATTATATAACTTATTGAACATTGAACATTGAAATTTTTTTTTTTTTGGGCA
Organism: Eutrema japonicum; assembly: GCA_030161315.1. Lineage (NCBI taxonomy): Eukaryota > Viridiplantae > Streptophyta > Magnoliopsida > Brassicales > Brassicaceae > Eutrema > Eutrema japonicum. The sequence continues at coordinate 49,676,772 of BSQW01000007.1, read as the reverse complement.
ACTCAGTGGTAGATCTCAAGCTTATGGAGGGGCCGAGACTAATCCCCTGGGGAACAGTACCGACGAATAGTTCGGTCCCGGGTTTTTAAACAGGGCGTAAGCAATGGTCCATCTTCGTCTGGCCAAGGAAGCAACATTTTTGTTCCAGTGGGAGTCGAACTCGGAGGGACCAATGTTAGCGGATTTTCAAATCTCTTACCACCGCTTGGTTAACCCGAGTTCAAGTAGGAATTCATAAAATTAAAGAAAAAAGAGGCAAATCTGTAAAAGGGGCAAATCCGAGTTCCGAGTTCCGACTTATGAATATGAGTAGGAATTCATAAAATTAAAGAAACAGGAGCAAATCTGAAAATTAAGAAATTTCTCCCTGGGTGAATTGGTGAAGCTTGTTTGTAGCAAACAATCAATTTTCACGTAAGAAAATCAAATAACTAGAAAAATAAAGCCAACTTATTACTGAATAATAGTTGAATTTTTTTTTTTTTTTTTTGGGAATTAGAAAAACAAAATAACTTACAATTCATCTGGATGTGGCTTTCTGAAAATGTCTCGTCGATCGACCTCTTACGTCTGTGGCGAAAAGAAATTGTTAAGACGAATATATTAATAAGACGTTCTTGTATGCTATATAAATTATGAGCTATCTTGTATGCTATATAAATTATGAATTCATAACAATCGTTCCAAAGTTGCAAGTCTTTTAAAAAATATTTGGAAATAATTTTATTATTTATCTTTGACCAAAAAAGTATTTTAAAAAGTTTAATTTTTGTCAATGTTTTAAATCTTTTCTTAGACCACATTAATTAAAGGGTCAATCCCATATACTCATTGATGATTTCTTAAATGACACATCCAAACAAAATATAATTTATTATTATTTCAGTTTATTAAAATGATCAAAATTGTTTATTAGATACACTGTTAATTAATGAAAAACAGTTAATACAAAAAAAAAAACTTGAACTTCTCAAAGGTTTCATGACTTATCCTCCTTTATTAGATTTTTTTTCATGTCAAAATTCCCATAACACAATAAACGTGGGAATTTATGGCAAATTTACCACAAAATTATGGGCTTCATAATTCTTAACAATTATCTATGAGATAACCATGAATTTGCCACAAATTTAATGAGATAACCACAGATTTGCAACGACTTTATCTGTGGCTATACGAAAATATAAACACTAAACTCTAAACCCCAAACACAAACCCTAACCCTTAATCATAAACTCTAAATATTAAATTGTAAACTAGATCTTACACATAAACATCAAATATTATACAAAAACAATCTAACACTTACAAAAATTTCAAATATAGTCATTTTATAAATCATAAATTATAAACCTCAACCACAAACTCATAACCCTAAACCCTTATAAGCCTATAACCCTTAATCATAAACTATAAATCTTAATTTGTAAACTAGATTATACATATAAATATCAAATAATATACAAAAAATTCAACACTTACAAGTTTTTTAAATATAATCATTTTATAGATCATAAATTCTAAACCCCAAACACAAACCCTAAACATTAACCCTTAATCATAAACTCTAAATCTTAAATTGTAAAGTCTTACACATAAACATCAAATAATATATAAAAAAAATCAACACTTACAAATAATATATAAATAACATTTTATCTGAAAATTGATAAATTTAAATGATACATATTAAAATTTTCAGATTGATTTTCTTTGGTTCTAACGGTCACAAATTAAAATCTCAGAATGATTAACTGCTTGATCTGGTCGTAGAAGAAGATTCTTCTAAACAAGGGGTAACTCTTCACTCTTCCGTGTTTGCCTAACTCTAATCCTCTTTTAAATCCAAAATCATTAACCGACAAAATGTCAAATTATTATCCACAATCCGTGAATTGAGGCGACGACGGAACTAAAATCGAACAAATTCAAAAGTTAATTAAACCTAATAATACAGGGACGAATTAATTAGGCTCTGGAGGTAACTGCAATGCGAAACGTTGAAGCCAGGATTGATCTCCTCCGTCACCGCCGCCCCACCGGAGAGAGATAGAGTTTTCTTACTATTTCCTTTAAAAAAAAAATTTGTTTTATTTTTTTATTTTATTTGATAAATTTTTTTTTTTTTAAATAAATAAATCGAATTAGAAAATTGAAAAGAGTAAAATTGGGTTTTCATAAGATAAATGGTGTAAAATACATAATGTCTGTTTAGAAAACAAACACAAAAAGGAATCGTTTTTCTTTGTCTTCTCCGGGACCGCCGGCTTTTGCCGGTGGTTCTCTAATCAGATTACTTGTTTAGATCGATGAGATTTAAGGAGATGAAGGCGAATAGAGAAAGTGAGATGAAAATTTGTCAAAGTGGTGGGATCTGATGCGGTTACATGCAGAGCCGGCCCTGGGGCCAAGGCAGCAAAGCATCAGCTTGTGGCCCCAAAAAAAAATTTGCGATTTCGGCCCAAAAGAAAAAAAAAAATTTAGGGGAAAAAAAAATATTTTGGATTTCGGCCTTTTTTTTTTTTTTGGATTGTGGCCATCGAAAAGTCAGGACCGGCTCTGGTTACATGCCGGTATAACCGACGTGTTGTTCTACGTCTCTTCTGATGTCCCTACCATGCTCTTCGTATCCTGTCACATCGCCTTCGCCGTTACGACTATCATCATGATCTACGTGGCAACGAGAGATAAACAATGATTACCGTTTCTCTCTCCCTTCTTCGTGCATTGTCTCTCTTCTACATGTTTCCTCTTTGTACGGTTATATTGGTTCATCGTAACCATTTTTCCTCTCCTATGTGGAGTCTCTTTCCGGTGTCTATTGTTGTGCTGCCCGCGTTTTGTCCCTGAGGGCCATTTTATTTCTTCTATGAACCAATTAAACCAAATTGGTAGGAGATTGCTATGGCGTACTCAGCGAATTTCATTACCCTCCGATGTATGGTTCGGATATGTATATTGGATTTTCGATCCGGGGATAGAACATATTAGGATCAATGGAAATGATGTTCGTTGAAATTGGGGTTTAAGTTCTTTTTCCGATGATTTTGCTTTGCTGGGTATAGTATTATTATGGGAACAACCACCATGCAACCTCCTTGACGTATGGCGACATTCGTACAGGCGTTGAAAATTGGCAATTTCTAGTCTTTTTTCTATCGAAAGAATCAATTAATTGGGTTCTTTTTCGAAGAATATCTTTAGTTCTTACTTGGAAATGTGTCAATGACATACAACATGAGAAATGATGGATCACAACCAAAGAAAATCGCATCAGATCAAATAAGATTATGAGAAAAGGAAGGATAGACATTTTCTCAGCGAAGAAAACTCGGAAAAAAAGTTGTCAACCTTCAATTTCATTGTTTTATTGCTTTGTTTGTTTATTTTTATGTATTATTGTTTTTATCTTCCCCCAATATGGGTCTTGTATTTCTCTTTTACAGTTTAAGTTAATATAATCAGTTGACAAAAAAAATGGTGTAAAATACACATGATTTCATAGTTTAAGTATTAAAAGGAGAATGATTAATAATTTAAGTATTAAAAACAAATTGATTAATAGTTCTTGTGTTTTTTGGGGAACAAAAAATAATGGGAAAATTGCATTTTAAACCTTCAAAGTTGAACTCACTAGCACTTTAAACCCTGAGACTTTACCACTCTCACTTTGAACCTTGAAGGTAATAAAACTGACACTTCAAACCCTGAAAGTATGATTTTTTTGCACCGTCAAATATTTAAACGGAACAGTTAACCCCGTTAACGGAACAGTGAACCCCATTAACAGAACAGTTAACCCCGTTCATTTAATTAAAACCATCGCTAAATGAAATCGAAAAAAAATCCCTTTTCGTTTACCCTGACAGCGACCCCGACGACAAAAAATTCAAAAAAAAAATAAGAAATCCCCAAATCGATTTGGGGATTTAGGGTTCCCCAGTGACTGAAACCCAGAAAGAGTAAATTCGAGAAAAGGCAAGTTCGAGAAGGGGCAAATGATATGGGTTACGATTCGAGGTCTAGGAGGCGAAGGAGAATGAATCTGGGGCATAAACGGTTCGAGAAGAGAGAAATTGTAAGTCTTTCACTTTGACATGATTCGAATTGATATGGGTTACGATTCGAATTCACAGGTTTCTATTTGAGAAGAGACAAATTGATATGGGTTATGATTGGAATTCACAGGTTAAATTCTAAGTAAGATGAAAACTTTATTGAAAATAAAAAAAAAATTTCACTTTCACATGATTCGTAGGTGAATAATGGTATGTAGATTATCATAGTTGAGATTGGATAAACGCAACTGTGAATATTGGGTTCTGTGTGATTAATGGCAGATGGCTTACAATGCTAGTTCATCTACGAGTGAATACAAGGACGACAAAGTTGTTGTGTGCGACTATAATCGGCCATCAAAAGTTGTAAAAGCTTGGACTGATGCAAACCCTGGACGTAGGTTCTACGGCTGTCCAAGACGTAAAATGGGTAACGGGGGATACGATTCTTGCAACTTTTTTAGTTGGTTTGATGAAGAGAAACCACACGGATGGCAACATCTAGCATTGTTGGAGGCAAGGGATGTCATTCGAGAGCAAAGAGAAGAGATTAGAAATTTGAAGGAACAAATGGCATTCATGGATGAGCTGAGGCAAACCCGTGAGGAATGTGAAGCACTTAAGCAGGAAGTGTTGATCTTTGGAGTAGAATCACCGGTCTTGTAGTAGTTTCTTGTTGACATTTAGTCTTTATGCTATTGTATTGTAGTATCTTAATTATGTAGACATTTGTATCGTATCTATTGCATTTGAAATTTTTTATGTAGACATTTGTATCGTATCAATTATTCATCAATGTGCTTGTCAGGACTTCTTTGATGATTACGAGTAGCACCATAGCATTAGCAAGTATGAGTATTGGCATAGACTTGTGTCGTGACGATGATTTTGTCTTATTGGCATTAGTTATTGAATGATGACAGATATATGCGTTGACGCTTATCATGCTATGACTTCAAATCCTGGAAATCGTTGAGTACAATTTTGGTTGGATATGATGATACAATGAGAAGCTTAAATTAAAAGAACCTTGAAAGATTAAAACCAAAAAAGCTAAACAATAAACGATGAAGTTGTTACATAATGTGTAAGCCAAAAGCAAACATGTTCCTAGTTTTCATCTTTGGTAAAACCCAAAAGAATTGCCGTTACACAATGCTTAAAAAAAGAAAGTCTTAACCAAATCTTACATATGAAAACAAAGAGTCTAAGACAATGAGGATCTTGGGTCTAAAACCCAGACCGACTCTCGTGGGTCTTTTGGAGGATGTGGATTAATGTGAGATCTATCGTAAACACGGTCTCCAAACAATTGAAAAAGCCTGTTTCTTAAATGGACTCCAATATGTTCCAATACCTGCTGGAATGTTACCTTGTTTTCCAGTTTTTCTAATCTTTAGTGGTCGTCCTCGTGGAGTTTTTTTCACATGTGGCAATGGCTGAGGAGCACTGGAAATGACTTGAGGTTGTGAACTTGATTCACCGGCTGGTAAAGGTTGGGAGCTAGTTGCATTAGTCGATTTCTTCTTTCTCGATTTTGGTTGACTCTTTGGCTGACTCTGAAAAAAATATAGAAGATATGCACACAACAATATTTCAATTCAGAAGATATGCACACAACAATATCTTTCTCGAGTTATGCCATAAGATATGCACACAACAATCATTATTTCATATTTGATGGATTCACATTTCATATTTCAATTCTATAACGTTTTTGGTTAAGGGAATGTACCTCAACCGGATTTTTCCTTGGTCTACCTCGCTTGTTCTTTGGTCCCTCCTTCACAACAGGTTCATTTTTACATCCTTTATTGATATGACCTGCTTGAGCACAATGGCTACAATGTGGGATCCTTCCATGTCTTGTTGCCTTTCCTGCATTTTGTAAATCTTCAAATGGCTCTTTTATACTGTCTCGGTTTTTTGGTCTTCCTCTTGGCTTCCGCCTCTCAGGTATTCCTATTGGACGCTTATGTAGAGCCTTCTTCCATAACTTCTCACCATTTACAGGTTTGATATTTTCACTATAAGTGCTCTTAAATTTATGTGTGTAGTAGTAATCAGCCACATAAGTAACCGGATCAACATGGTTGTCATCTAGCACACATACAGCATGCTTACATGGTATGCCTGCCATAAAAACCCAAAAATTATTAGAAAACAACCACTCTCCTTGCTTCTTCCAATTGGCATATATATGTCTTGCACACATGCGATGCTCAGCTCTTAGAAGTTCAGCCTCTATGGCAAGCACTAACCCCTACAAAAGAGACAAAATCAAATTTAAATCAAAATGAATTTTCAGAAATCAAACTTAAATCAAACTGAATTTTCAGAAAGGTTACCTTTTGCTTATCAGATATTATGGTCAAATTTTCTCCATTCATCAAGTCTAAACTTGCCTACTTCTTAACAAACCAGCCCCAAGTATCTTTGTTTTCACCACGCACCACATCCCATGCAATTGGGTACATTCTATTATCTGCATCTCTACCCACAACTGCAAGGAAACCACCATTCAACTCCCATTTCAAAAAACAACCATCTAGACCAATAACTGGCCTGCAACAACTCTTCCAAGTATTTCGAAGTTACTCAAAGCAAATGTAGAAGCAGTCAAACTTATGTCCATTATTGACTTGTATAATGTTAAGTTCTGTTGTGATGTCTTCATGTGATCTATGAAGCTCAGCCTCATAATCCCATAACTTCCCAAACTGAATAGCATGAGTAGACAGAATGTTGTCTAAGGCAATACGCTTTCCTCTATAATACTTAGAGACATGCACAACAATGTTATACCTTTCTTTGACCGAGTCTTTAATCTCATTTGCTTGTAAATTGATATTCCTTCTCAACTCTTCCCTAAACAGTCATGCGATAACTCCTTGCTTAAGCATAGACACTCTACTGGATTTTCCATGGTTGTGATGTAACCGACACACTTTCACCATCCACTTGTTAAGAGGGATCTCATAAGAACAATATACCTTAAATGGACATTCTTCACCGCAGCAAATGACAGCAATCCTATCTTTTTCAGACTTAGCCATCTTGACATCATGTTGAGTCTTTAGTGAGTACCTTAATAGTTGGTCCTTAAACTCTAACCCACTATTAAACTTCTAAAACAACCATAAGTATGGCTCCTCATCCAAAGATCCATGAAACTGTGTTTTCCCTCTTGATTTTGTTTTTGCCCATTGATCCCATTCTTCATTAGACTCTAACGGTGTATCTGGTACGCTTTATCACCTAACCCAAACTCCTGCTCACTTTCTTATGCTTCTTTTGTTTCCATGTTGAGGAAAAAATTATTCAAGAAAACTTCCGTTTTCCAGCGACGATATATATTCCTCCGCTCGCACCCACCACAGCTTTCACTTTACCGTCCTGCGAAAACCAAATCAATAAAAACAGTGGTACAGATCCCTAATTCATAGTTTCGTGTAGCACAAGTAACAAGGTTTTTTTTACTTACCTTGAGTACAATGGTGGGAGTCATCGAGGACAAAGGTCGTTTCCCGGGACTGATGAAGTTAGCCGGTGGCGGCACATCTGGGTCACCGCCAGATTTCATGGGGATCGAGAAATCATCCATTTCATTATTCAGAACAATTCCGGTGCTCGGAGAGAGCATTCTCGCCCCAAAGTAACCGTTTATTGTACTAGTCATTGAAACAGCATTTCTCTCGCTATCTATTATCGCAAATGGCTAAACCCGTGATCTTTTATCTCATTCCATCTAAGAATTTGGGAAAGTAAGATCGATAAATCAAGAATTCAAGAAGAAATATATATGTGGATTAAAATATAACGAACGAAAAACTCACTTGCCACCGTAATATTTGGGATCAAAGGTTTTCTCATCGTTTATCTTTCTCTTCAAGTCTTTTGCAAACTCTAGAGACAACATATCTGAAACAACCTTACTAACATCAACGAAATCCAGATCCTCAAGGTTCATTCTAACTGCGAATGCGTGTTTCAGAGCCTCAATTAGTCGATGAACACTGAGAGAGCCCGAAACACCCGATGGAATCCCATATTGAGAAAGAATATTCAAAATCTGCAATACAAGAAACTCCAAAAAAATAAACATAGGTTTGATGAAATATGAAATTTTCTCCCTAAAAAAAAAAAATCCGGACTTACAAGCACCATTGCAGGACCACCAGAGGAAGGAGGAGGCATACCGAGTAATCGGTATCCAAGAATATCAGAAGATAAGGGTTCTTTAACCGTAACGCTGTAACTTTGCAGATCTTTCAAAGTTATTATTCCTCCGGACTTTTGTATATCACTCACCAGGTTAACCCCAATCGTGCCATTGTAAAACGCTTTTGTACCGTATTCAGCGATTTGACTCAGCGTAAAAGCCAGTTTTGGATTACAAATAATCGTCCCTGGTTTCTTGAGCTCTCCATTTGAAACAAATAGCCCAGAGAGACCTTTGTCTGCTAAGATGTCGTCTGTAGTTGCGTTCATCTGCATATACAGATACTTTGAAATCATGAATCCTTTAGCTGCCAGTTTCTCTGCGGGATACACTAATTGCTTCCATGGTAGCTTTCCGTGTTGTGTCCAAGCCGTGAATAAACCCGTGACTTCCCCAGGAACGGCTACTGATAAGGCTCCTTTCTTCTTTAGATCAAGATTACCACCATACATATTCTACACCAAGAGCGTTAAGGAAAATGCTACTTAAGCTCAAAATCGCGTTCGGAACACATATATAATGAGAAGAAAGAAACGTTAGGAAATGCTATTAATTAGCTGCATATAAATATATTTATGCATTAAGATGAACAACTAAGAATTGTCTATGATATTCAAATGTTAGGGAAACGCTATTAAAAAGCTCAAGATAACGTGTACATCTAAGAGGAAAACAATGTTAGCAATGCTATTTAAGTTCATAATCGCGTTCAAAACACTTATTAATATGAAAAAGCGCTATTTAACCTCGGGATTGCGTTCAATATATATATATATTATTTTATTTTATTTGACATCAGCACTCAGCAGAACAACGATTGTTTATGATTCAAAAACGTTTAAGGAAAATGCTTATTTCAAAATGCATATTTTGATCAGAGGAAAAAAGAAGACATTTATAACAAAAATGTCGTTACCTCAGTGGCGCTAAGAGGAGCGGTTTCTCTAGAATCATAAGCAATTTCTTTCCCATCAGCTATCTTGACCACCATAAACGCTCCACCTCCTAGACCACTAGACGCTGGACTCACAACGCCCAAACAGAGAGCAGCAGCGACAGACGCATCAATGGCGTTTCCTCCTTGACGAAGAACACTCATCCCGATTTCAGAACACCGTCCATCATCCGTTGCAACCGCACCGTGATACGTAACAATACTTTGCTGTCGTTTCTGAGCCGCAACGTTTTGCAGAAACGCGATTAGAAGAAGAGCGATCGTCGCTGTTCGTATTAGAGACATTGCTACGATTGATGAAGAATCAAACCAGAGATTAATCACAGAGTAAAAATAAGAATAAAGGTGATATCTTAACGTTTCAATGACAACAGATTCGTTTAACAAAAAATTTGAAGAAGTCTCGAGACTTATTATATAACTTATTGAACATTGAACATTGAAATTTTTTTTTTTTTGGGCAACTCAGTGGTAGATCTCAAGCTTATGGAGGGGCCGAGACTAATCCCCTGGGGAACAGTACCGACGAATAGTTCGGTCCCGGGTTTTTAAACAGGGCGTAAGCAATGGTCCATCTTCGTCTGGCCAAGGAAGCAACATTTTTGTTCCAGTGGGAGTCGAACTCGGAGGGACCAATGTTAGCGGATTTTCAAATCTCTTACCACCGCTTGGTTAACCCGAGTTCAAGTAGGAATTCATAAAATTAAAGAAAAAAGAGGCAAATCTGTAAAAGGGGCAAATCCGAGTTCCGAGTTCCGAGTTCCGACTTATGAATATGAGTAGGAATTCATAAAATTAAAGAAACAGGAGCAAATCTGAAAATTAAGAAATTTCTCCCTGGGTGAATTGGTGAAGCTTGTTTGTAGCAAACAATCAATTTTCACGTAAGAAAATCAAATAACTAGAAAAATAAAGCCAACTTATTACTGAATAATAGTTGAATTTTTTTTTTTTTTTTTTGGGAATTAGAAAAACAAAATAACTTACAATTCATCTGGATGTGGCTTTCTGAAAATGTCTCGTCGATCGACCTCTTACGTCTGTGGCGAAAAGAAATTGTTAAGACGAATATATTAATAAGACGTTCTTGTATGCTATATAAATTATGAGCTATCTTGTATGCTATATAAATTATGAATTCATAACAATCGTTCCAAAGTTGCAAGTCTTTTAAAAAATATTTGGAAATAATTTTATTATTTATCTTTGACCAAAAAAGTATTTTAAAAAGTTTAATTTTTGTCAATGTTTTAAATCTTTTCTTAGACCACATTAATTAAAGGGTCAATCCCATATACTCATTGATGATTTCTTAAATGACACATCCAAACAAAATATAATTTATTATTATTTCAGTTTATTAAAATGATCAAAATTGTTTATTAGATACACTGTTAATTAATGAAAAACAGTTAATACAAAAAAAAAAACTTGAACTTCTCAAAGGTTTCATGACTTATCCTCCTTTATTAGATTTTTTTTCATGTCAAAATTCCCATAACACAATAAACGTGGGAATTTATGGCAAATTTACCACAAAATTATGGGCTTCATAATTCTTAACAATTATCTATGAGATAACCATGAATTTGCCACAAATTTAATGAGATAACCACAGATTTGCAACGAAATTATCTGTGGCTATACGAAAATATAAACACTAAACTCTAAACCCCAAACACAAACCCTAACCCTTAATCATAAACTCTAAATATTAAATTGTAAACTAGATCTTACACATAAACATCAAATATTATACAAAAACAATCTAACACTTACAAAAATTTCAAATATAGTCATTTTATAAATCATAAATTATAAACCTCAACCACAAACTCATAACCCTAAACCCTTATAAGCATATAACCCTTAATCATAAACTATAAATCTTAATTTGTAAACTAGATTATACATATAAATATCAAATAATATACAAAAAATTCAACACTTACAAGTTTTTTAAATATAATCATTTTATAGATCATAAATTCTAAACCCCAAACACAAACCCTAAACATTAACCCTTAATCATAAACTCTAAATCTTAAATTGTAAAGTCTTACACATAAACATCAAATAATATATAAAAAAAATCAACACTTACAAATAATATATAAATAACATTTTATCTGAAAATTGATAAATTTAAATGATACATATTAAAATTTTCAGATTGATTTTCTTTGGTTCTAACGGTCACAAATTAAAATCTCAGAATGATTAACTGCTTGATCTGGTCGTAGAAGAAGATTCTTCTAAACAAGGGGTAACTCTTCACTCTTCCGTGTTTGCCTAACTCTAATTCTCTTTTAAATCCAAAATCATTAACCGACAACATGTCAAATTATTATCCACAATCCGTGAATTGAGGCGAAGACGGAACTAAAATCGAACAAATTCAGAAGTTAATTAAACCTAATAATACAGGGACGAATTAATTAGGCTCTGGAGGTAATTGCAATGCGAAACGTTGAAGCCAGGATTGATCACCGCCGCCCCACCGAGGACATGGCAGCGCTCGAGCAGCCAGGAGAGACCACCGCGTGCCAAGTAAGCCACAACGATTAACCGTTGTGGCCGCCGCTGATCACAACCTGATAACACCATATTTTACACCTTTTTAAGGTTCAGTTTCATAGGTTTTTAGTTCCACTTTGTATAGTTTTGGAATATTTTCATGCATTTGAGTCTCATTGGCATTGCATTGCATTTTAGATGTCCTAGGTTGTCTTTGCATTCTTTTTGTCTTGTTTGAACCATTTTCAGGTGTTCTTGGAGTCATAGGAGTTGGAGGAGTGAAGATAGCCATCAAAAAGTTCATTTCGGAATACAGAGATGCAGGATCAGGTTGAGACGTCATAATTTTGGCATTGGATGAAAGACTTCCCACCGATGGATTGATCAAAGATTTTATCACATGATATAACAATGGATTAGCTTTCATTTGAAAGTGGTTTGAGGTAATTCCAACGGTGAGATCAGATGGTATGCCAATTTTCGTGACGACGGTCCAGTCTGACGAGCAAAAGAAGAAGGTGGAGAAACAGGTCTAGATCGATCGATCTAGGAATGTGGATCGATCGGTCCAAACAAACTTAAACTTCTGGATCGACCTACACTGAGGCAGATCGATCGATCTCTAAAAAAATATGGGATCGATCGATACACATCACCGGATCGATTGATCCCCACCGTTGACCAATTTCTGCGCCGAAACCATCCGAAGTGTTCTAAATATCGACTCAGAATAACGGTTTCCATTTGGATTTAGCTTCAGAGGTATTCATAAAAGTTGTAGATATATGAGTTAGCTTTCCAATGGAATTGGTTTCAAATCATTCCGATATGTGGTTTAAGAGTTATGGCCGATTTAGTGAAGACGTATCAAACCGAAAACAAGCCTCCGAAAACAGTTTTAAAACGTGTTTTTAACTATTCCACCAAACTTTTGGTGACTTTGCTCGACCAAGACTCTTTAATAACTGGTTTTGAGCCATATGTATGTATGCTTTATTATTATTAGAGAGGTTTTCTTCAATTCTTGGTGTGTGCTCCACCCAAGATCTCTCTCTAGAGATTCTTGGGTTGATTCTTCATGTATAATCCACACTTTTGAAGGATTCTTCATATATATATATATATATATATATATACTTTGATTTCTTCTTTCTTCTTCTTAAACTTGGGAAAGCTCAAGAACACCACTTGATGTTCTTGATGGATCTTCATGTTCATGCCATCAAAGAGAAGATTTCTTCATCCCTTTTATATATTATGTCTTTTTTATTGTTCTTGGTGTTCTTGTGAATAGCTTTTTGTTGGATCATGATTAGACTTGATTTGGATGGTTTGATGGTTGCTTGTTGATGTTTAGGCTTAGGTAATCATTTGTTCACATGTTTAGAAGTGATCTTAATGCTAGAGTTGAATTAGCTACTCAATTTCTAGATCATGGTCGATTTACACTCGAGAGAGGTCTGGTAAATCGTCTAGAAGATTTCTAAACGTGCTTTTCATTCTTAACCGATAGCCATCGTGATTAAGGTGAATTGTTGGCTTAAAAAGGACTTACGTTTTATGCTTGTCGATAAATTGGTTGCAATCGGGAGATTAGCTAATTCAAATTACCAACAAAGGGTTTAGCATCACGGGAGTGAGTTAAGCTATTTATGGGTTCCTTGCCAAAGAATGAATGTGCGTTGAATGTTTATACATCACTAGTAATTTGTCTTGATGGTTTGATGATGGTGATTTTGGATGATCTTTGTTAGATTCTTCACTTAGGTTCATTCTTAATGCTAGACTTGACATGATAAACCAAAACATAGGACAACACCTTAGATTAGGTAGGTGCTAGTTTGGCATGACAAACCAAGCTAAAACTACACCCTAGATTAGTTAGATTTTTGGTCTCATCCCATACTTTAGGGATAGATTCGAGTAAATGGTGTTCGTTCATTCATACCTAGAGCTTAGGCGTTTCTCGCCCGGGAGGGTTTCAAAGAAATGCTTGAACCAAACCTTTTGTGAGCTTGGCATATCCTAACATGCGGGAGTTGATGTTTTGAGTGTTAAGTGAACTAAATGGACTCGTGATTAATGCTCATTGATTATTTCGATTGCAAACAGGAGTTTAGCCTAATCAGGTAATCGATGAAGAAGATTGATACCACGGGAGTGGGTTAGTCTTACGTTCGTGTTCCATGTTCTAGAATGATGTCTAATGCTTCCAAATGATTCATTGTTTGATTGTAAACCATCTCATTGATAGCTTAGTTCATGATCCAACACTTTTGTCTTGAGTCTTGTGTTTTGCTTTCTTGTCTTTTGTTATATTTCTTGTATTTGTTTTCCTTTCTTATAAACATAAAAACTCCAAAAACAATGTTTGCTCTAGCTTAAGAAGTTTCTTGCATTCTTAGTGCTTCAATCTTAACCCCATATGGATTGACATCTCAAGTGCTACAATGACATGAGTACACTTGGGAAATTGAACACGAAAATATCATGTATCACAACCGCGTCCCATTCCTTCTTCGTCAATTGATCAAAAGTTACGCCGGTAGAGAGGAGGGTGAAGATGAAATCCGATCACACCGGAGAGAGATAGAGATTTCTTACAATTTCCTTTAAAAACAAAATTTTGTCTTCTTTTTTTATTTTATTTGATAAATTTTTTTTTTTTAAATAAATAAATCGAATTAGAAAATTGAAAAGAGTAAAATTGGGTTTTCATAAGATAAATGGTGTAAAATACATAATGTCTGTTTAGAAAACAAACACAAAAAAGGAACCGTTTTTCTTTGTCTTCTCCCGGACCGCCGGCTTTTGCCAGTGGTTCTCTAATCATATTACTTGTTTGGATCGATGAGATTTAAGGAGATGAAGGCGAATAGAGAAAGTGAGATGAAAAATTTGTCAAAGTGGTGGGATCCGATGCGGTTACATGCCGGTATAACCGACGTGTTGTTCTACGTCTCTTCTGATGTCCCTACCATGCTCTTCGTATCCTGTCACATCGCCTTCGCCGTTACGACTATCATCATGATCTGCGTGGCAACGAGAGATAAACAATGGTTACCGTTTCTCTCTCCCTTCTTCGTGCATTGTCTCTCTTCTACATGTTTCCTCTTTGTACGGTTATATTGGTTCATCGTAACCATTTTTCCTCTCCTATGTGGAGTCTCTTTCCGGTGTATATTGTTGTGCTGCCGGCGTTTTGTCCCTGAGTGCCATTTTATTTCTTCTATGAACCAATTAAACCAAATTGGTAGGAAATTGATATGGCGTACTCAGCGAATTTCATTACCCTCCGATGTATGGTTCGGAGATGTAATTTGGATTTTCGATCCGGGGATAGAACATTTTAGGATCAATGGAAATGATGTTCGTCGAAATTGGGGTTTAAGTTCTTTTTTTGCCGATGATTTTGCTTTGCTGGGTATAGTATTATTATGGGAACAACCACCATGGAAACCACCATGGAAGGGACGAAGTTTTGGAGCGGAAGATGCAACCTCCTTGACGTATGGCGATATTCGTACAGTCGTTGAAAATTGGTAATTTTCTGTCTTTTTTCTATCGAAAGAATCAATAAATTGGGTTTTTTTCGAAGAATATATATCTTTAGTTCTTACTTGGGAATGTGTCAATGACATACAACATGAGAAATGATGGATCACAGCCAAAGAAAATCGCATCAGATCAAATGCGATTATGAGAAAAAGAAGGATGGACATTTTCTCAGCGAAGAAAACTCGGAAAAAAATTTGTCAACCTTCAATTTCATTGTTTTATTGCTTTGTTTGTTTATTTTTATGTATTATTGTTTTTATCTTCCCCCAATATGGGTCTTGTATTTCTCTTTTACAGTTTAAGTTAATATAATCAGTTGACAAAAAAAATTGGTGTAAAATATTAAAAGGAGAATGATTAATAATTTAAGTATTAAAAACAAATTGATTAATAGTTCTTGTGTTTTTTTGGGAACAAAAAATAATGGGAAATTTGCATTTTAAACCTTCAAAGTTGAACTCAGTAGCACTTTAAACCCTGAGACTTTACCACTCTCACTTTGAACCTTGAATGTAATAAAACTGACACTTCAAACCCTGAAAATATGTTTTTTTTTGCATCGTCAAAATTTTAAACGGAACAGTTAACCCCATTAACGGAACAGTGAACCCCGTTAACAGAACAGTTAACCCCGTTCATTTAATTAAAACCATCGTTAAATGAAATCGAAAAAAAATCCCTTTTCGTTTACCCTGACCCCGACCCGGCGACAAAATAATTCAAAAAAAAATAAGAAATCCCCAAATCGATTTGGGGATTTAGGGTTCCCCAGTGACTGAAACCCAGAAAGACTAAATTCGAGAAAAGGCAAGTTCGAGAAGGGGCAAGTGATATGGGTTACGAGTCGAAGTCTAGGAGGCGAAGGAGAATGAATCCAGGGTATAAACGGTTCGAGAAGAGAGAAATTGTAAGTCTTTCACTTTGACATGATTCGAATTGATATGGGTTACGATTCGAATTCACAGGTTTCTATTTGAGAAGAGACAAATTGATCTGGGTTATGATTGGAATTCACAGGTTAAATTCTAAGTAAGATGAAAACTTTATTGAAAAAAAAAAAAATTCACTTTCACATGATTCGTAGGTGAATAATGGTATGTAGATTATCATAGCTGGGATTGGATAAACGCAACTGTGAATATTGGGGTTCTGTGTGATTATTGGCAGATGGCTTACAATGCTAGTTCATCTACGAGTGAATACAAGGACGACAAAGTTGTTGTGTGCGACTGTAATCGGCCAGCAAAAATTGTAAAAGTTTGGACTGATGCAAACCCTGGACGTAGGTTCTACAGCTGTCCAAGACGTAAAATGGGTAACGGGGGATACGATTCTTGCAACTTTTTTCGTTGGTTTGATGAAGAGAAACCACACGGATTGCAACATCTAGCATTGTTGGAGGCAAGTGATGTCATTCGAGAGCAAAGAGAAGAGATTATAAATTTGAAGGAACAAATGGCATTCATGGATGAGCTGAGGCAAACCCGTGAGGAATGTGAAGCACTTAAGCGAGAAGTGTTGATCCTTAAGGAGAAGAGTACGGTACAATACCTAATGTCTTTGGAGTAGAATCAGCGGTCTTGTAGCAGTTTCTTGTTGACATTTAGTCTTTATGCTATTGTATTGTAGTATCTTAATTATGTAGACATTTGTATCGTATCTATTGCATTTGAATTTTTTTATGTAGACATTTGTATCGTATCAATTATTCATCAATGTGCTTGTCAGGACTTCTTTGATGATTACGAGTAGCACCCTAGCATTAGCAAGTATGAGTATTGGCATAGACTTGTGTCGTGACGATGATTTTGTCATATTGGCATTAGTTATTGAATGATGACAGGTATGCGTTGACGCTTATCATGCTATGACTTCAAATCCTGAAAATCTTTTAGTACAATTTTGGTTGGATATGATGATACAATGAGAAGCTTAAATTAAAAGAACCTTGAAAGATTAAAACCAAAAAAACTAAACCATAAACGATGAAGTTGTTACATAATGTGTAAGCCAAAAGCAAACATGTTCCTAGTTTTCATCTTTGGTAAAATCCAAAGGAATTGCTGTTACACAATGCTTAAAAAAGAAAGTCTTAACCAAATCTTACATATGAAAACAAAGAGTCTAAGACAATGACGATCTTGGGTCTAAAACCCAGACCGACTCTCGTGGGTCTTGTGGAGGATGTGGATTAATGTGAGACCTATTGTAAACACGGTCTCCAAACAATTGAAAAAGCATGTCCGTAAATGGACTCCAATATGTTCCAATACCTGCTGGAATGTTACCTTGTTTTCCAGTTTTTCTAATCTTTAGTGGTCGTCCTCGTGGAGTTTTTTTCACATGTGGCAATGGCTGAGGAGCACTGGAAATGACTTGAGGTTGTGAACTTGATTCACCGGCTGGTAAAGGTTGGGAGATAGTTGCATTAGTCGATTTCTTCTTTCTCGATTTTGGTTGACTCTTTGGCTGACTCTGAAAAAAATATAGAAGATATGCACACAACAATATTTCAATTCAGAAGATATGCACACAACAATATCTTTCTCGAGTTATGCCATAAGATATGCACACAACAATCATTATTTCATATTTGATGGATTCACATTTCATATTTCAATTCTATAACGTTTTTGGTTAAGAGAATGTACCTCAACCGGATTTTTTTTTGGTCTACCTCGCTTGTTCTTTGGTCCCTCCTTCACAACAGGTTCATTTTTACATCCCCTATTGATATGACCTGCTTGAGCACAATGGCTACAATGTGGGATCCTTCCATGTCTTGTTGCCTTTCCTGCATTTTGTAAATCTTCAAATGGCTCTTTTATCCTGTCTCGGTTTTTTGGTCTTCCTCTTGGCTTCCGCCTCTCAGGTATTCCTATTGGACGCTTATGTAGAACCTTCTTCCATAATTTCTCACCGTTTACAGGTTTGATATTTTCACTATAAGTGCTCTTAAATTTATGTATGTAGTAGTACTCAGCCACATAAGTAACCGGGTCAGCATGGTTGTCATCTAGCACACATATAGCATGCTTACAGGGTATGCTTGCCATAAAAATCCAAAAATTATTAGAAAACAACCACCTGTAAAGAGATACCATAAAGAATAAATTATTACAATCAGAGCTTCTATCACCTGTGAGATCTCATTTTCTACATGCACACTGATGCGTGGCCAAGTTGATTGTATAACTACAACCAAATTCCTCCACTTCATAAAGGCTTGAACTACTGCGGTTTGTTGAGCAATTCCTCTTCTTCACCCTTTTTTTCCAGTAATGCCATTGTCATTGGAGTCAAAATGGTGTCACACTTTTCTGCCTTAAGAAACCTTCTGGATATCCTTCTCACAGCCTGTCTTCTTACATCTTCCAGCAAGTTAATCACCGGTTTTGATCTTGCCATCTTTATCTTGCTATTGAAACTTTCTGATAGATTATTGTGGACATCAGGACAGTGTGAATCAATGCTGAAATATGCTCTACACCACATATGAGGTTATGTGGATAGCAAAGCTTGATGTGCAGTTGGATCATATTCCTTCACAAGATTCATCTTCTCTTCATACTCTCCTTCAGTGTAGCTATAAGCTACTCCCCAAAACAAATTCTTGTATTATGACCTTGAGAAACCTTGCTTCTTCCAATTGGCATATATATGCCTTGCACACATGCTATTCTCAGCTCTTAGAATTTCAGCCTCTATGGCAAGCACTAACCCCTACAAAAGAGACAAAATCAAATTTAAATCAAAATGAATTTTCAGAAATCAAACTGAATTTTCAGAAAGGTTACCTTTTGCTTATCATATATTATGGTCAAATTTTCTCCATTCATCAAGTCTAAACTTGCCTGCTTCCGCTTCTTAACAAACCAGCCCCAAGTATCTTTGTTTTCACCACGCACCACATCCCATGCAATTGGGTACATTCTATTATCTGCATCTCTACCCACAACTGCAAGGAAATCACCATTCAACTCCCATTTCAAAAAACAACCATCTAGACCAATAAATGGCCTGCAACAACTCTTCCAAGTATTTCAAAGTTCCTCAAAGCAAATGTAGAAGCATTCAAACTTATGTCCATTATTGACTTGTATAATGTTAAGTTCTGTTGTGATGTCTTCATGTGATCTATGAAGCTCAGCCTCATAATCCCATAACTTCCCAAACTGAATAGCATGAGTAGACAGAATGTTGTCTAAGGCAATACGCTTTCCTCTATAATACTTAGAGATAGGCACAACAATGTTATACCTTTCTTTGACCGAGTCTTTAATCTCATTTTCTTGTAAACTGATACTCCTTCTCAACTCTTCCCTAAACAGTCATGCGATAACTCCTTGCTTAAGCATAGACACTCTACTGGATTTTTCATGGTTGTGATGTAACCGACACACTTTCACCATCCACTTGCTAAGAGGGATCTCATAAGAACAATACACCTTAAATGGACATTCTTCACCGCAGCAAATGACAGCAATCCTATTTTTTTCAGACTTAGCCATCTTGACATCATGTTGAGTCTTTAGTGATACCTTAATAGTTGGTCCTTAAACTCTAACCCACTATTAAACTTCTGAAACAAACATAATTATGGCTCCTCATCCAAAGATCCATGAAACTGTGTTTTCCCTCTTGATTTTTTTTTTTTGCCCATTGATCCCATTCTTCATTAGACTCTAACGGTGTATCTGGGTACGCTTTATCACCTAACCCAAACTCCTGCTCACTTTCTTCTGCTTCTTTTGCTGCTTGATCTTGTTCTTCATGATTAACATAAGCTTCCTTTTTTGGTCTTACACTCGTCCCTTCATCAAACAGGTCCTTTTGAACCTTTGATCATTAGCACCATCTCCTTCATCTAATATGACCTCATCTCCTTCATCCACCTTATTAAAAACAGGAACTTTCTCACTCTGAACATCCTTATTCTGATCATTCTCATCCATGTCAACAACCTTATTTTCATCCTCATTCTGATCATTCTCATTTTCATCCTCAGAATGTGCAGGTTCTTCATCTTCACTCGGCCTATTCACATCATCATCACTACACTCATTGTCACTGACCTCTTCATTTTCATCATCATCTCCATCTTCCCGACCAGCCTCATATCCACCAACAGTCTCATTTTCAGCACACTGAATATCCTCACGCTGGCTGCTTGGAATGTAGTAGATAATGTCCTCAGGAACATTATCTGAACACTCGTGTTCGATAAACACATCCAGTTCACCTGCTTCTTTCCCTGCCCAACATAGCATATATGTATCATCTAACTCATAATGCACAGACTTCATCTCCTCCTCTACTTTTTTGTACCAAACGAACCTAATTGATGTTTTAATCTTTTCACTCTTTATAAATTCTTCAAACTTTTTCCATGTGATCTCAGACGTTTTCCAATAAACAGTCTTACAACCCATCAATCCAATGTACTTGTAATCTTCATGTTCTTTAACCATTGACCCACCATAATTGATTACGAGTTTTACACTCCTATCATCACTGTAAAACGAAGAAATAAGGTTACAAACTCTGTCATTCTGTTAATACTACTCGAAAATCCATAAGGTAACAAAGAGGAATCGAAATCTAAAACAAAGCAAATAAGCTTACAAATCCGACATTATTTCGAAAATCCAGAAACTCGAAATCCATAAATTCTAAATCAGAAGGTAAGGAAGAGGAATCAAAATACAACATCTACTCGAAATCATTCATCTGATACTCGAAATCACCATCAAAACAATGAGGCTTATTAACCTCTATAAATCGCAAACCCAAAAAAGAAGTTAAACGAAAGGCAAACAGAAATTACTCTTATCCCATCTCGAATCTTATCTTGTCAAACAAAAACGAGCTCCAACCAGCTTCACTCAGCTCGAAACAAGCTCGAATTTACTCTTTCTGGCCTTTTTTTTGAATTTTTTTGTCATTGGGTCGGGGTCGGGTTCAGGGAAAACGAAAAGGGATTTTTTTTTTCGATTTCATTTAACGATGGTTTTAATTAATTGAACGGGGTTAACTGTTCTGTTAATGGGGCTAACTGTTCCGTTTAAAATTTTGACGGTGCAAAAAAATAACATACTTTCAAGGTTTGAAGTGTCAGTTTTATAACCTTCAAGGTTCAAAGTGAGAGTGATAAGGTCTCAGAGTTTAAAGTGCTAGTGAGTTCAACTTTAAATGTTTAAAATGTATTTTTCCCAAAAATAATTCGTGTATTTTTCTTTCAAATTTTACATAGTTGATGTATTTTTAAGGTTTCTTCCCTTTCATTTAGGTACTCATAGGCACGGGCCTGAGTCTCACACTGTAACCCCCACTAACGGAAGAGCATATATAACTTTAGTCATGTAATTCCAATATTCTCCATTTTACGATGGAAGAAAACTAACTGGATCAATATTCTGGCAAAGCAAGTAAAAGGTTTTTTTGTTTAATCATTTATTAAAGGTTAACGATGCAATCAATAATGGAACAAAGTTAAATACAATCTCAATATCCCGAAGGGAAACCTCCTTTTCTAGGATCGCTAACTGCCACAAGCTTACTCAATCCGCCGGAATTTCCATCGGATTCTTGAACTATGAACTGAGAAATCGTCCCTCCGGCGATCGGCGTTAGGACATGACCTTTCTTCTCCAACACAACTCTTGTCTCTTTAGGAATCTCGAAATGACCATTGTAAACCGTCATCCAGTTCTCATACGAAATTATGTTTGGTATCAGCTGCAGAATATAATCACACAAAAAAAAACATTTTTAGTTATGAACAAATTAAGAATTGGGTAAAAAAAAAACCTGGTGGTAGATTCTTGGAGCCATGACGGAAGAGAGAGGATCCATGTTGAGGAAAAAATGATTCAAGAAAACTTCCGTTGTTCCAGCGATGATATACATTCCTCCGCTCGCACCCACCACAGCTTTCACTTTACCGTCCTGCGAAAACCAAATCAATAAAAACAGTGGTTCAGATCCCTAATTCATAGTTTCGTGTAGCACAAGTAACAAGGTTTTTTTTACTTACCTTGAGTACAATGGTGGGAGTCATCGAGGACAAAGGTCGTTTCCCGGGACTGATGAAGTTAGCCGGTGCCGGTGGCGGCACATCTGGGTCACCGCCAGATTTCATGGGGATCGAGAAATCATCCATTTCATTATTCAGAACAATTCCGGTGCTCGGAGAGAGCATTCTCGCCCAAAAGTAACCGTTTATTGTACTAGTCATTGAAACAGCATTTCTCTCGCTATCTATTATCGACAAATGGCTCGTCCCGTGATCTTTGATCTCATTCCATCTACGAATTTGAGAAAGTAAGATCGATAAATCAAGAATTCAAGAAGAAATATATTAGAATATAACGAACGAAAAACTTACTTGCCACCGTAATATTTGGGATCAAAGGTTTTCTCATCGTTTATCTCTCTCTTCAAGTCTTTTGCAAACTCTAGAGACATCATATTTGAAATAACCTTAGTAACATCAACGAAATCCGGATCCCCAAGGTTCATTCTAACTGCGAATGCGTGTTTCATAGCCTCAATTAGTCGATGAACATCGAGAGAGCCTGAAACACCCGATGGAATCCCATATTGAAAAGAATATTCAAAATCTGCAATACAAGAAACTCCGAAAAAATAATTATATAGGTTTGATGAAATATGAAATTTTCTCCAAAAAAAAAATAATAATAAATCCGGACTTACAAGCACCATTGCAGGACCACTAGAGGAAGGAGGAGGCATACCGAGTAATCGGTATCCAAGAATATCAGAAGATAAGGGCAGATCTTGCAAAGTTATTATCCCTCCGGACTTTTGTATATCACTGACCAGCTTAACCCCAACCGTGCTATTGATAAACGCTTTTGGACCGTATTTAGCGATTTGCCTCAACGTAAAAGCCAGTTTTGGGTTATGGATAATCTTCCCTGGTTTCTTGAGCTCTCCATTTGAAACAAATAGCTCAGAGAGACCTTTGTCTGCTAAGATATCGTCTTTAGTTTCGTTCATCTGCATATACAGATACATTGAAATCATGAATCCTTTACAGTGCCGGTCATGGGCCAAGCCCATTGAAACATTTGTCTTGGCCCCAGTTTTTTTTTATTTTATTTTTTGGCCCCCGATTTTTTTTTTTTTCATTTTATGGCCCTCAATTTTTTTTTCTTCATTTTTTGGCCCAAAAAAAAGAAAAACTTTAAAATTGGTCTTTGGCTCCCAAAATTTCAGGGCCAGCCCTGATCCTTTAGCTGCCAGTTTCTCTGCGGGATACACTAATTTCTTCCATGGTAGCTTTCCGTGTTGCGTCCAAGCCGTGAATAAACCAGCGACTTCCCCAGGAACGGCTACTGATAAGGCTCCTTTCTTCTTTAGATCAAGATTACCACCATACATATTCTACATCAAGAGCGTTAAGGAAAATGCTGCTTAAGCTCAAAATCGCGTTGGAAACACATATTTAATGAGAAGAAAGAAACGTTAGGAAATACTATTAATTAGCTGCATATAAATATATTTCTGCATTAGGATGAACAACTAAGAATTGTCTATGATTCAAATGTTAGGGAAACGCTATTAAAAAGCTCAAGATAACATGTATATCTAAGAGGAAAAAAATGTTAGCAATGCTATTTAAGTTCATAATCGCGTTCAAAACACTTATTAATATGAAAAAGCCCTATTTAACCTCGGGATCGCGTTCAATGTTTTTTTTTTTTGACATCAGCAGAACAACGATTGTTTATGATTCAAAAACGTTTAAGGAAAACGCTTATTTCAAAATGCATATTTTGATCAGAGGAAAAAAGAAGACATTTATTACAAAAACGTCGTTACCTCAGTGGCGCTGAGAGGAGCGGTTTCTCTAGAATCATAAGCAATTTCTTTCCCATGAGCTATCTTAACCACCATAAACGCTCCACCGCCTAGACCGCTAGACGCTGGACTCACAACGCTCAAACAGAGAGCAGCAGCGACCGACGCATCAATGGCGTTTCCTCCTTGAAGAAGAACTCTCATCCTGATTTTAGAACATCGTCCATCATCCGTTGCAACCGCACCGTGATACGTAACAATACTTTGTTGTCGTTTAACGTTTTGCAGAAACGCGATTAGAAGAAGAGCGATCGTCGCTGTTCGTATTAGAGACATTGCTACGATCCATGAAGGATTAATCACAGAGTGAAAATAAGAATAAAGGTGATATCGTAACGTTTCAATGACAACAGAATCTGAGATTCGGTTAACAAAAATTTTGAGGAAGTCTCGAGACTTATTATATAACTTATTGAACATTGAAATTTAGTTAGTCCGAGTTCCGACTTATGAATATGATCATAGGTGGAGGTATTGGATGATTGAATTTAAAAGAATGCAAATGAATTTAAAATCAATTGATTTTGAATAATTTTAAAGTTTTTTGTTGGGATTTTAGGGGATGTATTGGATTAGAGATTTTAGGAGATTTTGGTTTTTTTATAAAATTCCCTGTTATTGAACTATGGATTTTTAAATGTTTTCTCAAATCCTATGTTATTGAACATGAAATTTATATAAAATCTTTCAAAGTCATATCAAATCCAATATTATTCAATTAACAATTTGTAAAAAACATACAAAATCCGCAGTTAATCAAAACTAAATAATTTTTTTTTCTAAAGTTGTGAAAGGGATTTGAAGAGATTTTACTTACATTTTTTAGTTGAAACTAATGATCATGAAATCCACATATTATAGGTGGAATTTGGCTAGACTTCAATTTTTTTTTTTTTGGTCAAACAAAGTTTTATATTTATCTCTTACTCTCCATCAAACGAGAAATTGTTCGAAGAAGAAAACAACAAAGCCAACCCGGCTAAAAGAACCGCTGCTACCATAGCTAGACGGGAAACAAACATAACAGAGATAGGAGCAACCACAACACTTAAACCACTAAAGTCAGAGAGAAGTCCTCGAGTCTCGACGCCAATAGTGCTAAAAAGTGAAACGACGCCTTGGAAATTATAGAACACAACCAGTGATCCTATACCCGGGATTGAAATCGCAACTAGTGCAAATTTATCAATCAGGAATTCGGCTATCAATCAGACTTCAATTAAAAAATGTTCCCAACAAAAAAAAAAAAATCATCTCTCACCAACCAAACTCTTTTCTTCTTCTTCTCATCGATTGCTTATCTCTCTGCAAATTGATTGCAAAATTGAAGGAATGTCTTAACCAGTGTCAAAGGCTTCTTCTTCTTCTTAGACAATTTCCAGGTGGTGGGAACGTGTAACAATGAGACATCTCACGATCACACATAAAAACTCAGAGACGAACTGCGAAGAATCTCGTAAAGTACAATGGATATCTTAGATCTCGTGAAACCCTAGATTGGTTTAACGAGCGAGAGACGAGTGGATTTACAGAAGAACATTGAGACTTTTTTATAATCCCGCCATAAAATTTGGGAATCAAATCAAAGAGAGAGAACATGATTTTTGTAAGAATTTTAAATCAGAGAAGAACTAGTAACAAAGGCTTATGGGAGCCGATGATGATGGTTGAGCAACAAAAACTGCCATGGCTTACACAGTTTGGTTCCGACTGGGCCTGGCTCTTCTGTGAGAAACTCTACAAGCTTTTCACTTGAGAATCCATAAACTGGAAACTTTAGAACAACATCTCAGATACTCTGAAATTTGAGAATAAAATCTTACCAAAGCACTAATGTATTTTTTTTTTTTTACAAATCACCACCAAAACCACCGGGATATCCTCAAAATTCACCTAAATCCCACTAAATGTAAAATCCACAAAATCTCCTAAAATCTATAATCCAATACATCCCCCTAAATGAATTCTATCAAAATGAGAGAAAAAATGCTTGGAATTGACTCTTTACAATTTTTCATTGAAATTCTATTAAATTCATATCAAATGACACTATCATCAATACTGCAATAAAATTGAATAACACTAACATTTAATAAAATTAAGAAATCAAAAAATTGAATAACACTAGAATTTAAAGTAATATAAAAAATGATTACAAATATCTAATCCAATAACACATAAATTTAAAAGAATTCACGAAATACATCATTGAATAACAGTAGAATTTTATAGAAAGTTAAATTAAATTCTTTAATTTAATACCATCCCCTAAAGAAAAAGGAGCAAATCTGAAAATTAAGAAATTTCTCCCTGGGTGAATTGGTGAAGCTTGTTTGTACGAAGTTTCACGTAAGAAAATCAAATAACTCGAAAAATAAAGCCAATTTATTACTGAATAATAGTTGAAAATTAATTATTCTTTTTGGGAATTAGAAAAACAAAATAACTTACAATTCATCTGGATGTGGCTAAGACGCTGTGGTCAAAAGTCTCATTTGATTTTTAGCTATCTTGTATAACAATCGTTCGAAAGTTGCAAGTCTCATTTGATTTGGTCAACAACAAAAGTCTTTTAAAAAGTAATTTCAAAAATTATCTTTGACCAAAAAAGTATTCTAAAAAGTTTAATTTTTGTCAAAGTTTTAAATCTTTTCTTAGGCAACATTAATTAAAGGGTCAATCCCATATACTCATTGATGATTTCTTAAATGACACATTCAAAAAAGTTATACTCCCTCCGTTTAAAAAAAAATATCATTCTAGCATTTTTTTTGTTACATAAAGAGTGTTACTTTGTATTTTCAATGCAAATTTTTTATTAAAAATCTAGTTTTAACCCTAATGTTTTAATGTATTAATTAGAAATAGAATTTTTTTTAATGTATTAATAAAGGGTAAAATAGAAATTTATTAGTTTTCTTAATTTGTGTGAAAATTGTCAGAATGACATTCTTTTTGAAACGGATGGAGTATAATTTTTTTTATTATTTCAATTTATTAAAATGATTAAAATTGTCTATTAGATACACTTGATAAATGAAAAACAGTTAATACAAAAAAAAAAATCTGAACTTCGGGAAGGATTGGTTTCATAACTTATCCTCTTTTAGTTCTCTGATCGTATAAACTATTTTTTTTTATCAAAATAACATTACAAAAAAAAACTGAAAAAACGGCAAAAATATACATGAGTGTGGAGGGGGAAAATGGTCAAAACCAACATGTACTAAAATCGGTGTGCCAAACAAAACCCGAACTAAAATATGGTGCCATTTCTTACCTAAACGACAACAAAATTCATACCCCAACTATCAAATCTAACCTAAAACCTACCTTGACCATTAATCTGTTAGTCAACATTAACGGAATGCTGACAAAGCAGACACCGTGGCAATTTGACGAAAACGACGTCGTTTTACTGAGCTTAAGTCAAAAATATTTTTGGCAAAACGGCGTCGTTCATTTATCGCATATTTCATTCAAGATTTTTTTAGTCCAGCCTGGTTTAATTCAAGGTTATTAGAGAGTTCGGTTCATGGTGGTCAAACAAAATTGAACTCGCACTACAAGAAAACAGGTGTATTTCCGACGGAAATTCCGACGGCAATAATTCCGTCGGAAATTTCTGACGACTTTCCAACGGATTTCTGACTAACTTCTCATCCGTCGGAAATCCGTCGGAATTCCGTCGGAAATCCGTCGGAATTCCGTCAGAAATATTACCCCGTCGGAAAGCCGTCGGAATTTCCGACGGATTTCCGACGACCATAATCCGTCGGACACTTTTCGACAGATTTCCGACGACTTTTTGACGAATTCTGATGTTGCCGACATACTGCCGACGGATTTCCGACGACGTTCATCCGTCGGAATTTTCCGACGGACTTCCGACGGATTTCCGACGGATTACCGACAGATGCCGACATGGTTGCCGACATCGATAATATCTACTTTATATCCGTCGGAAATCCGTCGGAAAATGCACAAAATTTTCCTTATAAAAACGTTTCCACGCTTCATTTATAATCACAAAAAAAAAATCTCTGTTATCTAATTCCTTACGAAAATGTCTTCTTCAAATCTTTATAATTATTTTCGATCATGGATGGACAAGCCTCATCAAATTCCGGACACGGGCCTAGTTACGGAGGAATTCAAAAAAGGTCTACAGGAATTCATGGCATTTGCGGGTATGCAGAAGAAAGCAAAAAAAACCGGTAAAATCTATTGCCCTTGTACCAATTGTGGGAATCGTAGATTTATCGTGATAGATGAAGTATGGTCACACTTGTATTGTCATGGGTTTATGCCGGGTTATAAGATTTGGTATTATCATGGAGAAAATGATACAATGGTGGATAATTATGCTAGTACTAGTGAACATTATATTGGGGATAACACTAACTTAGAAGAACCCGCAATGGAAGAACAAAGTACTGTAGGTCATGTTCAGATGGTGAACGATGCATTTCGTGAAAGTATACCATCGGTTGCTGGGTATGGAGATAGGGGAGAAGAACCTAATTTAGAAGCTCGGAGATTCTTTGATATGTTAGACGCTGCTAAACATCCGTTATATGATGGGTGTAGAGGTGAACATTCCCCTTTATCAACTGCAACAAGGATGATGGGTATAAAGACGGATTTCAATTTGAGTGAGGAGTGCGTGGATGCAATCGCTGATTTTGTGAAAGAAATTTTGCCAGAAGATAATATTGCACCGGCATCATACTATGAGATACAGAAACTTGTTCAAGGTCTAGGATTGCCGTATCAGATGATAGATGTATGCATAGACAACTGTATGCTCTACTGGAGTTTTTATAATATGTGTATATATTAAAATCGTTTATAATATTTTTTAACTAATAAAAACATTTTTAAAATATTTCTATATATTTAAGTTGATGTTAAAATATTTTTTAATAATAAAAACCTTTTTCAAATATTATTTTAGAAATAAAATCGTTTTAAATATTTTTTATAGTAATCAAACGTTTTCTAAATATTTTTCTATATTAAAACTGATTTTAAAATATTTTAGCAAATTTTGAAAATTTTTGAAAATTTTGAATTTTAGTAAACTTTGAATTTTTCGGAAAATTTGAATTTTTTGGAAAATTTGAATTTTCCGGAAAATTTAAAATTTTTGGAAAATTTGAATTTTTCCTAAATTGTTTTCCTGAAATTTCAAAAATTTTGGTAACTTTTGAATTTTTTGTTAATTTACTAACAATTTTACCGTTTTCCGCAGGGATCACGACGATGTTCTTCAGTTGGGAGGCGGCAACCAAGGACGCCGTTCTCGGGGTTCTCGGTGTACGCCTCCTCCGGGACCAACGAGCTCGGGAACTCACATCCCTGATTCCCAGCAATCCGCTGCTCGGAGCCACATTGAGATCGAGGAGCTAGTCCGGCAGCCTAACCGGGGCCATTGCATTCGACTCGACCCGAAGTTTGAGGACGGCACTTGGTAAGAAAATTTTTGTACATTATTTCAATTTATTTAGATTTTTAAACTTAACATATTTATATCTTTTCATAATGTTTTCAGGTTTAAGCTGTCGACTCAGATCACCAAGGCGATATTACGAATGCTCCACAACATGTTGGACAAACCGTACGAGAAGTATTCGGACATGCCTACCGAGGAGAAAGACGTGTGGCACCGGACTTTCGCGATAAGTTATTTATTGATATATTATTTATTTTGAATTTCATTTTGTCAATTTTTCTTTTTGATATGTAACATATTTTTAAAAAAAATTGTAGCAAGAGTTCACGTGGGACTCTCATCATACGCGCAAAGTCATTGACACATTCGACAAGTATGTCGCAAACTCGTATTCGAAGCACATGTACGAATGGAAGCAGAAGTGGAAGCACAACAAAGACAAGCCGAAGGACCTTGACGACGACGTCTGGAAGGGCTTCTGTGAGTACTGGAGTAGGCCTGCGACGAAAAAGACCTCCGAGCAACAGTCGAAGAACCGAAATAGCCAACGAGGCGGGAAAGGGGTCTACATCCACAACGCGGGCGCAAAGACCACCGAACGGGAAGCGATGGATATGGTAAGTTTAATTTAAATTTTTTATTGTTAATTCTGTTTTTTATATTTATTTAACTTAACAAATTTTCGCAGGCGAGAGAATCTGGTTCCGAACCCGATTATCTTCAACTCATCGAGCATAGACACACCAACAAGAAAACCGGTCAGATACAGGACTTGGGGATGCGGGATGTTGTCGAGAAGAGCAAGAAGACGAAGCTGGATCGTGAACTATCAACATCGCAGCTCACTCTCGAAGGATCGACGTCCTCGAACTCTTTGTCCCGGGAAGAGATAAACCAGATTGTACTTGAGGTAAGTTTTAATTTCATTTCGTTTTTTTTTTATTTTAGTTATTTAATTATTATCGGTTATAATTATTCGCAGCAAACCCGGCAAGTGAAAGGTCGATTCGCTGGGTTAGGCACCCTTCCGACCCAGGAATCTTCTTCCTCGCTTCCTCGTTATCCTTCGGAGTACCGGATAGAAATCGAGAGCCTCACCCAAACGGTGAAAGACCGTGACCAGCGGGTTGAAGAGCTACGGACGGAGCAACAGACTACCACCAAGAAGTTCTCCTGCTTGGAGAAGATGATGGAGAAATGTTTCCCGCATATGTTTCGGGATAATAATCCCGACGACGGAGATTTTCCAACCGTTTAAATATTTTCTTTTAATGCTTTTTTTTTTAACAATTTATTTTAATGTGTAATGAATTTTTTAATTTTGTTTAATGAATTTATATATTTATTATTTCTATTTTTAATTTCTATTTTTAATTTATATAATTTTAATATATTTATTATTTATATAATTTTAATATATAAATTTCAAAAAATTAAATAATTAAATAAAATTCAAAATAAAATTCAAAATAAAATTCAAAATACCAATTCCGTCGAAAAACCGTCGGAAAACCGTCGGAATAAGTTACCGTCGTAAATCTGTCGGAACATATTTCCGACGAAGAACCGACGGACTTCCGAGACAACTTCCGATCAAATTATCCGTCGTAACTCCGTCGGAAATAGTTACCGTCGGAAATCCGGACTTCCGACAAATTCATCCGATCACCATCCGTCGGAAATTCTGTCGGTAATATATCCGTCGGAAGTTCGTCGGAAATTACCGACGGATAACCGACGGCATTTCCGACGGCATTTCCGACCGAATATCCGTCGGAACGGACGCGGTCGGAAATCCGTCGGAAATGTCTGACGGTTTTCCGATGGCACAAATCCGTCGGAAATTTCCGACGGAACCCATATTTCCGACGAACTGTAACCGACAGCTTGAATCCGTCGGAAATACCCCTGTTTTCTTGTAGTGTCGGTTTGGTTTAATCTGGTTTCCTTGTTCTTTAGCAACAAGCAATTAAAAGTGAGGCGGAACTGTTGTGTAGTGGAGTCGAGTGGATTGCAAAGAATTGTTTCTTCTTTTCGTTCTGAATTTTGTATGAATTGTTGTATGAATTGCGAGATTAATTAAATAAAATTAAAATTAAAATCAAAATCTTCCGTTTCGTTTTGTTCAGAGTATCTAATCCTCCATTCGTCTTCTTCTCCATCTCCAGACTCCTCCGTCTCCATTGACGGTCATTGCCCTTGATTTCTTACCAGATTGAAACCTTAAGTGCTAATACCGAGAAACCTCCATTAGGGTTTTTTTCGACTTTCACTGATTTCGTTTTGTTTGCCGGTTAATAATATAAAAAAATTGTCGCAGTCAAGTAAACCGATTCGTGAACCTGACAATCATCTCAGTGAACTGGATCTTGGTTCGTCGGTTTCTCCGCTTCGTTCTCAGCCACGTGGACTCACCACGACCACCACAAGTAGTAGCAGTTCGAGCTCTTCCGGATCTGTAACGGGTCGGATTAGACATGCTCTGATTATCGGAAGATCCGATTCGGTTCGTGGTAGTCAATCTGGGTCGAGCAATGGGAATCTAAGAACGAGTCAAGCTAGATCGGACTCGGTTACTTCGAATTCACAGCCATTCATCTCCTTCTCTAGTCAGAGCTCTGCTACTTCTATAGCTACGCCGGCGGCGAATGTATTTCTTACCGGAAACATTTGTCCCTCCGATAAGATCCAAATCACAGCAATGACACGACGCCGTTTTGCCCAATTTTTTTTTTACTCCTGATAGATTAAAACAACGTCGTTTTCGTCAAATTGCCACAGTTTCTGCCTTGTCAGCATTCCGTTAATGTTGACTAACGGATTAATGGTCAAGGTAGGTTTTAGGTTAGATTTGATAGTTGGGGTAGGAATTTGAATTTTGTTGTCGTTTAGGTAAGAAATGACACCCTATTTTAGTTCGGGTTTTTTTTTGCACACCAATTTTAGTACATGTTGGTTTTGACCCTTTTAAAATAAATAAATATATGTCGTAGATGTAATTGAGAGGTGAAGTAATAATGTATAACACAATTAGTGGATTCTAAATGATTAAACAAATTAAATTAAAAAGGTTATATATTAAAGAAAAATCAAAGACAAATTATCTCAAACTTTTATTTATTAATATATAATTGTCATTGCAAAAAAATATTATATGTAAATTGATATTTATTTCAAATTAATATATATAGTTTTCCTGTCCTATGGTTCGACCACCTATCCTTATAAATGTACTCTCTTTAAGTGGTACGCTTTTAGATCTAGTGACTGTCTAGTTTATGGTGACATGTCATACAACATGTTCTAACATGTTCTAAGGTTCGATCACCTAACCTTCGTTACCGCACCCTCTCGAGGTGGTACGCATTTAGGATAAATAACCGTCTAGTTAATATGACACATGTCACCTTTTGGTTCAGTGATCCAAATGAGAATTATTTATCCAAAACAATATCCTTATAGAGTGTTTGGTAGAGTTAAAAAATTTTATTTTTTATTTATTTATTTGGTAAAATGTAAATATTATATTACGAATTTTTGAATTTTCAACAGAAGTTATAGGTGATAGTGAACTTTTTACGGTTCGCACAATTAACCCATTGTGCACAATACCACAATCTAATGGTATGTCATTGTAGCACTTAGGGATCGAATCCACAAGGAGGCACGAGAACAACACACAGAGAATACGAGACACTTCTTAATCTAAGCTAATCAAATAAAGGTTTTCTAATGATCCTAATCAATTTAAAGACAAGATAATAAATAACCAAGCATATAACAAAGGTAATTAAAAGACTAACAAGTTTTGAACTAAAACGTAACGAAAACGATTTAAACAAGAATAAGCAAACGAACTTCGGGTAATGGTAATCGACTTGGACATTCTCTAGCTAAACCATGATACTCAAACAATGCTAATCCTTAGGCCTTAGATCACTAATTTAGACTAATCCACTTCCATGAAAATAATCACTTCACTAATCACTTAACTGAGAACAAACTTCCATTTGCAATTAAATGATCAACAAGCATTAATCTCAAGTCTAAATAGCCATTAAACACCCTAGACATCTATTTCCATAGGCTAGGAATGTAAAACACTTGCTAAGTTTGGTTGAGGAATTTCATCGAACACCTTCCGGGCATGAAATTCCTTAAGTTCTAAATCAACTTTGTCAAGGCTAATCTAGCATTAATCACACCTAACAAGTAAGGATTCTTCATAAACTAAGTCGTAAGCATCATGATTTAGCAAGAAAACATCTTAATCTACCATACCCAAAGTTCTAAAGAAACTACTCACAAACCATGATAATCTCAACAAATCTTATGTAGGAGGTGTTTAGATTCATGGTTAGATGATTAGAAATAGATAGATAGATGAAAACAAACAAGAACTTTCATAAAAACACCAAGAATCTCTTAAAAACTCCAAACTCTCTCTAAGAAGAGTGTTTTTGAGAAGTTAAAATGAGATATATCCTCAAACAACAAGGTTTTTGGCCTAAATATCAAAGCAGGTCGTAGGTTGCAGCGGTCTACAGTTGCCCGATGCAGCTGGCCGCTGTGGATTTCCGGTTTTGCTCCGTTTGCAGGTCAGGCGGACATGCGCTTACTAAAGTTGTCTTATCTCTCTAACCCCAGATCTGAATGACTTGAAACTGGTTCCATTAGAACGCTAACTCACATATCTACAACTTTCATGAAGTACTCTGAAGCTAAATCCGAATGGAAACTGTCTTTCCGAGTCGATCTTTGAAGCACTTCGGACGGACTCTGCATTTTGCTCAGGAGGGAACCACAGCGGTCTGGCTCTCCCCGCTGCATGACCGCTGTGAATCTCTGTGTTTTTGACGGGAGGATCCGCAGCGGTCACTGTAGACCGCTGCCACACACCGCTGTGAGCTCCATGTAGCTCATTCGCGCGCCAGACGGACGTATGCTCAGTGAAATGGTGATAACTTCCGCAATACAGCTCAGAACTTGATGAAACAACGTCCGTTGGAAAGATAACTCAATTACCTACAAACTTTATCAAGTGTTCCAAAGCTTAATCTGAGCGCAAGAGCTTCTTCTTACCCAATCTTTAGAGCACATCGGATGGCTTCTGCATTTTTCTTGATTGTTTGGGTTTATTTTGCCCCATGATCTTGGTCCAAGCTCCAAAATGATTCCATAAGCTCCAAATGGTACCTAAAAGACTCCATAGCACACAAACATATGCAAAAACTAACCTAAGACTCATTAACTCTAAAATGGATGCAAACTAGACCAAAAACAATGAAATGAATGCACAAAGTCACAAAATGCTAACTAAAATGTATACTAAAATGGACTAAATTATGCAACTATCAATAGGGAAAACTAAGAAAGTAGATTAATCGAAAAAAACTACTAACAACGACAAATAAATGCAACAAACAACATGGAATGGCTAAGAAAACGGCTAGTGAGACAAAAAAAAAACAAAAACCAAAACAAAACCAGACGAGAAAGCATCAGTCACACGCCAAAACGCGGACCATCCCATTTTTGTCGTAGCTCAAAAGAACTAGTGTTCTCATCCTTGTTGCCACGGGCATCATCCCAACACCAGTCCTCAAACCTCAGGAGTGAGATGTCTACGGTTTCTCCGAGAATTAACGAGATTTATGGGATCTGTAACCGACTAACTTGCAACCGTCGACAAGGAAATCTGAGTGGGCAATCGAAGAGTCACCTCTGACCGCCATTCCCGAGAAAATGAATCTCCTCAGGAACCAGCCCCCACAGCTACAAGCTAACCGCAACAACAAATCGGTGCCTCAACATCTCACGTTTAGAGTCGCTCCACCATCTACACCGGACCACTCCCGGAGCCAACACGAACCGAGGCCTCAAACACAAACACGAAGCTGTCGCACCTTCATCGGGAACACACACCGCCGAGAAACCCATGCCACACCGATGGAAGACGGCACTGGAGCTTAACCATCGAACGAGCCGAAAGAAGCTTCCGCCGAGCCACCCGCCTAGAGC
Organism: Eutrema japonicum; assembly: GCA_030161315.1. Classification (NCBI taxonomy): domain Eukaryota; kingdom Viridiplantae; phylum Streptophyta; class Magnoliopsida; order Brassicales; family Brassicaceae; genus Eutrema; species Eutrema japonicum. The sequence continues at coordinate 49,641,100 of BSQW01000007.1, read as the reverse complement.
CACCGCTAAGAGACACCACCGGTGGAGCCATGCTTGTCGGGAGACACGAGAGTCACCACGCTGAGGCTTGCCACAAGACAAGAGCCACCGTCGTCACCCTTTGCCAGACTTAGGACTCGTCCTCAAGGTTTTATTAGTCGCCGCCGGGGTCGAGGAGGTCCGATCTACCATTGCCACCACTCCGCCACCTTGGGAACACCGAAATACAAACTGAGGCTTGAGAGGGACCAAACCGAGAGGAGATGACAATGACACCACCCCACAACCGATTAAGTCAGAGTGCACGCCACTACTGGCACAATTACTCACCGAGGAACCGCCGGAGGAGAAAAACGCCGGCCACCGACAGGGGAAACCAGATCTCGGCCGGAGGACGAGGCGGAAGAGACAGAGAACACCGTCCATAGTGGTAAGCGCCCCTCCTTCACCACAGAGACCACGACGCCACGGGATATGTGCCGCCAACGCGCAAAGACCACTGCCGAGACCCTCTCCGCTGCTAACCAACTCCAACGGAACCCAACCTGAAAGAAAAAAAAACAGGGAAAAGATATTAGACTACGAGAGCAAGGTTCGACGTCGGTGCTGAGGAAAGCACCGGCGTCGGAGAAGCAAGATCTAGAAGTGAAACCCTAGGCGGCGGGATGGGGAAGAGAAGGAAGAGTTTGATAAAATATATTGAAATTTTAATCATATAGATTATTATTATATATTTTTTTTTTTAAACTAATATCGGATTTTTTTTCGTTTCTTTGTTTTAGATATAGAAAATCTTTTTAAATTTTATACATTTAAAAGTCTTTGTTGATAAAAAAAAAGTATGCTTTTGTTTTTAGTCTCCAATAAATCGATAAATTATTAACATTTTATAAAGAAAGAAAAATGAACAAAAAATGTAATTAAAAAAAAAAAAAAGAGAAGGATTACACGAAAATGTCGACATAATTGGCGTGTGCCTACAATATTTGGAGGGATTTATATAATTCTCTCGTCTCTAAAAGTCTAAACCCGTTGCCCAACTGCAAACTCCATCACGATGTCGACATTTTCTTCAACAACTTGGTTTCGTCTGGATTCATCCTTTTGGACTTTCCCGATTCTCATATTTAATTGTGATTCATTCATCTTTTGTGTTTACAAGAATCTTTTTCATGATCCCGACGAAATCTTATACCCCCAATGTTCCTCATCGATGTTCGTCATCTCCGATTTGATTTCATACTTGGAATGTTTTTCGATTTTTTGAATTTGAATTGCGGGAAACTGATTCTGGGTTTTTATGATTATAGGTTCTTTGGAAATTGCTTCCTCTGTACTTGTTTGGATCAGATAGAGATTCTCTCTCAGGTATTTCATCGAACACTTCGTCAACTGTTTCCTTTGAGTTAAAAGATTCATACTTTTTTCCTCTCAGTTTTGATTTAATGGCGGATTCTCTATGTTCTTGCAATTTGGATTGGAATCCAATTAACCTTGAATTTGCTCTGTACCAGCAACAGAGTCCATTTTGCAGATAGTTCCTGAGACGATGGCTGCTTCTTCATCTAGCATCCTTTGCAATGCCGGCGAATCAGACCTTTGTCGGGACGATTCCGCTGCGTTTCTACTTAAATTAGTAGCCATTGCTTCAATTCTCTTGGCTGGAGCCGCAGGTGTAGCTATACCACTCATTGGCAGGAACCGCCGGTTCCTTCAAACCGATGGTAGTCTCTTCGTGGCTGCTAAAGCCTTTTCGGCCGGTGTGATCCTCGCCACGGGATTTGTTCACATGCTGGCTGGTGGCACGGAAGCATTGACTAACCCGTGCTTACCGGATTTCCCTTGGTCTAAGTTTCCTTTCCCGGGGTTCTTTGCCATGGTTGCTGCTTTAATCACTCTGCTTGTGGATTTCATGGGGACGCAGTACTATGAGCGGAAGCAAGAGAGGGAAGCTACTGAGTCTGATGAACAGCCTGGTCGCGAACAATCACCGGTTATCGTTGTTCCCGTGGTTGCGGAAGGAGCAAACGATGAGAAAGTGTTTGGAGAAGAAGACAGTGGCGGGATTCACATTGTTGGCATTCATGCTCATGCTGCTCACCATAGACATAGTCACCCTCAAGGTCATGGTTCATGTGACGGACACCGTAAAATCGACATTGGTCATGCTCATGGACACGCGCACGGGGGTTTGGATGTCGGAAATGGAGCAAGGCATGTTGTTGTTTCTCAGGTACAAAATATATGTTCCCTTTTTCTTGATTGTTGGTAGAGGTTCAAATGTACTATTATGTAAGCGTTTGTGTGTATTAACGTCACCTTATTAATACCGTTAGGTTTTGGAGCTTGGAATCGTGTCGCACTCGATCATCATCGGTATATCCCTTGGAGTATCACAATCTCCTTGCACAATCAGGCCGCTAATCGCTGCGCTATCGTTCCACCAATTCTTTGAAGGATTTGCGCTGGGTGGATGCATCTCCCAAGCGCGGTTCAGGAACAAATCAGCAGCCATAATGGCATGCTTCTTCGCCCTCACAACACCGATAGGGATCGGTATTGGAACAGCAGTGGCGTCGTCATTCAATTCTCACAGCGTGGGAGCATTGGTCACGGAAGGTATCTTGGATTCGCTCTCGGCCGGGATTCTTGTGTACATGGCTCTGGTGGATCTCATAGCTGCTGAATTCTTGAGTAAGAGAATGAGCTGTAACTTTAGGCTTCAAATTGTTTCTTATATGATGTTGTTCCTCGGAGCTGGACTCATGTCTTCTCTTGCTGTTTGGGCTTAGATTGTTAAGATTCCATAGTTTCTTTTATAGCTAGCTTTACTACCAACAATATGTGTATAGTTCTTGAATAATCAATTTCTCGCGAATCGGTGTTCTTGATTCTTCCAACTCGCGACAAGAGTTGATGAATGCATTGTTTACAAATTCCATTTTGGAAAAATTACTCCACAAAGCACATTTTGAGTTTACAATTAGTGTGAATTACAAAGAAATACACTTTCCTCACTTTTTGTTACAAATAAGGCATTTCTGACTTTTGAGGCATTTTTTTTTACTGTACAAGGGTGTGAAATTCCTGTAAAGCCCTTTTGTTAATTTACCCTCAACGTAGTTAAAAAAAATCCACAACTTCTTCCCTTTTTTTTTGGTCACCGAGCAAACTTTTCCAGCTTCCGCCGGCGACTCTAGATTCTCTCGCTTCATCGGCAATTCCTTCCACCGTCGGTGCTTCTTCAATCGCCAGGTGTTTCGTCCGCTGGGACCGAATTTGTTCTAGGGGGTGAGTCTTCTTCTTCTTTAATCGGACGGTTAATGAATCGACGGACACCATCGGTGAATGAATCGACGGACACCATCGGTGGTTCCATGCTTCCAACGGCGGCTCCCGATTGAAATCCTCTTTTTTCCACCGACTTCCTCTAATTTCCAATGTAAAATCCTCTTTTTCTCTTTGTTGGTGGGTATTGGCGTCAGATTGAATCAAAGCTAATTATTGTGCAAATTGTTTTTGTGTGCATTGAGAATTAAACAAATTTGTGATGGGATTTTGGTAGAAATTGTTTTCCATTTAAAGAGTTATTGGATATGAGTTATTGGATATGAGGTATGGACGATTAAAACACGTGTGTTGACAGACATGCGTGGATGCGTACAAAGATTTAGTATATGGAGTTGAGAGTGAATGGATATAGGCGTATGGATTTGATTTTGAAGTGACTTTCTCTTTCTTTAAAAGTCTCACTTTCTTCTATTAATACATTTGAGGACTAGTTAGTGCCGAAAAAAAATGGTGGACAGCGTTTGGTGGGATGTAACATATTGATGTATATACAACGGATTATGGACAACATATGGGGGATACATTATATTTAGAATTATTTAGACGGGCTCTTGGTTTTAGTTAGTTGATGTAGAATTATTTAGACGTGCTCTTGAGTAACTCTAATTTGTTCCTTTGGTAGTGAGTCTTATTCTTCTTCCTTTGAAGTCGTAGGTATTTGGATCCATTACGATGGATGGACTGCGGGGGACAGTTTACGAGTGACAAATAATGTTGGACAAACTCATGATGGATAAACTGTGGTGGATAGTTTACGAAGGATGGACTGCGGTGGACAGGTTACGATTGACAAGAAATGGTGGACAGCTTACGATGGATAAAATGCGGTGGACAGTTTACGATGGACAACGTTTGTCTTGCACTTTGGTCGCTCCCGTTTGTATTTGCGATGGACAACGTTTGTATTTGCGATGTCTTTATATACATTTCCTGTAAATAATAAGAAGAAACAACCAATGAGAATGTGGATGAAGCTAGAGAAACATTTTGTTGTGGTTGGTTGTTTGTAAAAGAAGTGGGCCCGACGAAAGAGTAAGTGCTTTTAATGTCCTTTAATGTTGGGTCAGTAAACTTTTTAGATTTTGATCCGGGGGGTGGGAAGAGGACAACTGTATAGGGGGCAGATAAACGTTAAATCGTAGAGGTAGATAAAGGTGGAAGTGAATGGATTAGTGGGGTAAAGTTATTCTTCGAAACTGTGGTTAGCGATGACGGGCAAAGAATTTGGGAAGGTTAGTTTCTTGGGATCTCTTAACGAAATTGACACCGGAAATCAGAATGTGGATATAGTGATTGAAAACACAGTAATGGAATGTAGTGTTTCTGTTTTGTTGTTGCAGTGATGGATGAGCAATGTATGGTCATAAGTGGAGAGTGGTTATGGTCGAAAGAGGGGAAGTGGGATTTTCTTATAGATACAGAGAAGATGTCAAGGATAGTTCCACTTCGGGCAGGAATTTCTATAGAGGAGTTGGAAAAAAAAGTTGTTAGGGAATTCTTTGTTGATGGCGGGGAAGGAGTGTTTGTAACATTGAGTTATTGGCCCCCTAATAGCATGGAACTGGCAACAGGGATCACGACTCCTCCGGTGATGGTCACAAACGAAGGTTCAATTGGTTTCTTCCTGCAACACTTTCGGCTTCAAGCAACTATGAATATATTTGCTAAGTTCGAAGGTGAACGGGAGAGGAGTGTTACAGCTGAGACCGAGTGTGGTGGAAGTGGGTTTAAAACTCCAGTAACGAGAAGAAGTGTTGGTAGTGTTAATTATGATGGGTTTAGCGGGGAGAAGACACCAGTCATGCGAGGTTTTGACAGTCCTGTTTCAGGGAGAAGTAACCAGAGTAACTATTTGGGAGCAATTGCAAGGGGCAAGAGTCCAGTTCCTTTGAAAGTGTTTATTGACTTAGCTGATGATGGGATGAAGACGCCAGTTTTGAAAAAACGGCAGTTTGGGTATGAAGACGGTAGTGGCTCGAGTAGAAACCTTCATAATGGGTCTAGTGGATAGACGGTAAGCGAGGAAGATGATGAGCTGATAAGACGTGCAGAAATATTGTAGGGAAGTTATAAGATGGAGAGGCGGAAAGGTAAACTTGATGGTGAAACTCTTGAGTCGGATAGTGATGAAGATGATCCTCGAGAAACAGCTTCGCAAGATGTTATGACTCATGAGTATGATAAAGAGTTTTGGGAATCATTTATTGATGATCAATTTGGCGGTTCTAACGCGGCAGAGGTGATGTGCGACCCAGTATATCCGGCAGATAAAACATGGGATGGTGTAGGTGTAGGTGAAGAAATATTGGAGTCGGTAGATGATGGTTTTGAATTTCCTCCAGTTTACAAAGAAAAAGAGGACAGACCGACTCCCACTGGGCAATCCCGTGACAGATCCAAACTCCTTCAACCCAAAGTGAAAAGGGTGCCCACCAAAAACAATCCACATGTCATATTTTCTTTTACTAACCACCTGCCTAGTCAGAAGGCCGTGGATGAGCTTGCAAGAAATGTGGCATCTTAGAGCAGAAAGGTGGAATAATGGCCCAAAACATGATGTTATAATAGCCTCAAACGCCGGCGAATCTTTCAAAAGATCATGTAGGAACGTCAGCGTCTTTGGCTTGGAATAAACGTTGATGCGGTTCACTGGGTATCTATCTGTGGCAAACAAACGTTCCGGTAGTCTTGCATCACATGCGGATGAAGATTCGGAGGCTGCTTTACCAGAGAAATATGTCAGGTGAATTCAAATTTGCGCGGATTAAACAGAAATTTGATGGGAAATTCATAATTAGAATTAATTCGCGACACATCAAACCCAAAAGTGTAATAAATCTATAACAGAACTCATATGGGAGGAATGGGAATTTACCAGCCATGCTCCGGGTGTCGGAGCGGTGAGACGGCGAGACGGCGAGAGGGGAAGACGGCAAGACGGCGAGAAGGGGAACGAATAACCTGGGCCGGTTACAACCTGCGTAGGGGGGGGGTGAAACGGCGTGACGGTGATAAGCCGGAAGTAACAACGGAGTAGCCGGATACTCGCCGGATAATCAGAAACGATCAAATGTACGACAGAGTCGATTAGCCGGAAAGGAATTATTCATAGGTTTCACTGTCGCCGGGAAAGTAAAGAAAGATGCGATTTTAGGGTAAGAGTGAAAGGATGAAAGTTACAGAAGGGTAAGAAGGTAAAATCCAGCAACAAAAATGCCTTAAGAGTTAGAAGTGCCGTATCCTGTAATAGAGAAGTCAAAAAGTGCCTTCTAAAATAATTTTTTTTTACAATTACACAATAAATCACATGTGACTCTTAAGGCACATTTGTGGTATCTAAAGACACTTATACCCTTTTGATTCATTTCTTCTCATAAATATCTCTCTCTTATGCGCTCTGCTCTCCTCCATCTCAATTTTTGTTCGACAATCACAACCACAACCACAACCCAAATGGGTTTTCTTAGTAAAAGAAGAAATAAGAAGACATTCATTTACAATTCTGCCAACTTTCTTCCCGATTCTGCGAGTTCTCTCTATTCATCTAGATTCCCGGAATCTGGTTTTTTGTTTGTGCCGGGAAACTCGAGGACTGGTTTTAATGATCCTGTTCCGAATCCTAGGAGTCTATTCTTGAACATCTTCCTGCAATATATTTTGTATATTTGTCGGAATTGTTCTTTGAATTTCGAAATTCGGTCTCTCAATGGGGAATCCGAAATTTCCAGATCTGGGGAAACACTGCTCCGTAGATTATTGCAAGCAGATCGATTTCTGTATTTCTCTCCCGGAAAGAGGAAGCCTTGTGTTGTATTTCCCTCAGGGACATTTGGAACAAGCCCCCGATTTCTCCGCCGCGATTTACGGGCTACCTCCTCACGTGTTCTGTCGTATTCTCGATGTCAAGCTTCACGTATGTCTTTATAAATCTCTACTCTAACTTTTTTTCTTTCTTTCCCTTTTTAATTATTTATGTTTTTCTCGCAAAGCTTTTGTGCGTTTCTGAATCTTCTATTTGTTTTTTTGGTGAATCTGAGTTGGGGTTTCGATACAAGTATGGAGGCTTTTCTGTTCCTCGCCGTGCAGCCGATCATAGTTGTTCTGGACCTAAGAAACCTGAATCGAGTTTCTCATTCATGGGTTTCTTGACTACAAACACAAAAGAAGCTCCCGCATCATCATCTTCATCATCATCATCTCCAAGGTGGTCTAGTCTTTTAGAACCGTGTTATGGAAAGACGTGGATAACGTCTCGTGGACAACATCTCATGGACAACGTCTCGTAGAACCGTGTTCTCACTCTTAAATGGACAACGTCTGGTGGACAACGTCTCGTAGAACCGTGTTCTCACTCTTAAATGGACAACGTCTCGTGGACATCGTCACCAACTAGAGCAAAGACTTGAATTTGCTCCTTCCTCAGTTGATCGTTAGACCTCACTCGTCATTCATTGCCTTGTACTCCCACAAATATGAAGAAGAACATTAGGGAAGAATTAGTTGCTATTTCTAATGATCATTCTCTAGTGTCTTTGTTGGTGAAATCTGAAACAATATTATACCTGTTGAGATTCTCTTTGATAATGAAATCCCTGGAAGAAAGTTTTACATCATAGCATTTCGTTTTTTTGTAATGAAACTTTCATGTGAGTCTTATAGTTTTTCGTTCCTATTTTTGGGCTTGCCTAATTGAAGGTTTCTTGTCCAATGAGAATAAACTCTCTTCTGGTTCTTGTCCACCTTATCTTGTCCATAAAAAACTATCCACCATATCTAGGCAATGAGAATTCAAGGCAAGCGTGGATGAACTAGCGTAGACGAACTGCTTGTGTTTAACTTCAAATCCTCATTTGATTAGAGACTAATTATCATTTAAAGATCGAATCTTGGCTATTTGTTTTTGGACTAAGAAACTGTTTATTCATGGCTAACATTTTGTTGCATATTCATAAGCTTCAATTGGAAGGAAGCCTTTAATCTCAAAGTGTTGATTTTTCCGCCGTTTCGTATCCACCGTATCTCCTCCAACGAAAACTGTCCACCGTATCTCCTCCAACGAAAACTGTCCATCGTAGACAGTATTGTGCGTAATGAATTCAGAGCACCAAATGAATAAGAATCTAGAGAAAATAACCGTAGCATCAAATTAATTTGTATACATCAATAGATGAAGAGTTAAGAAATTTACTAAAGATAGAACATGATATTTTGTTCACGCAAATGAACATAATACTTTGTAGCATTCCAAACTCTATACCATTCTAAAAACACCCACACCATTCGAGATTGACACATTATCATGGATACAATGACCGTAAAACAAATATATCTGTAATCTTGTAAACTCCCATGATTGTGCTTCGTTCCTCAATCTTGTGAGCTCCCATGAAATCTACCCTGCTCTTGCCATGCACAAATTATCCAACTTGTGCATCACTTGATGTTGTCCAAGTGAAATGCTCGATATCTGGTTGCACCAGAAACAACAACTCAGCGTATCAAAACAATGTAATAAAAATCCAAATTCATAAATGAGAAAAATGTGAGCGTTACATACTTCTTCCATTAAAGGTGATGGCATTACGAAATTCATCAAACATCCATTCTCCAGACCAGAAATGAAATACGAAGTAGGAGCTGACCTATTGCAGACTTCAGCTTGGAGTGTCATGCTCTGCTGTGTTGGAGAGTTTTTGTTGCAGCTCTTCGATCCGGCTTGTAAATTCAGCCATTCATTCATTGAGAGATGATATCTGTTCCGAAAGCTGAGTCATAAACCCCTAAAAATAGATCATAAACCAGAAGAAGTGCATTGTTTAGTTAAAACGCCGACTTTAAAGTAACAAATTTGAACCTGTTTGCTTGTGAGTCATGATTTCTCTATTCGTACCTCTTATCGCTTGAAGATTAACCAGACTTAAGATATGTCCCCCACTTCACCAATCTCTACGACAATTTTTGGGTTTGTATTTATACGACAATTTATTAATAAAAATCTCATTTTTAATCATAAAAAGTATTTTTAGCTTTTCACAAGATACAAAATGCAAATAAATAGCCAATTTTTAAAGATAATGTTTGTGAGCTTTTCATCAAAAGTGTCACCACAAGTTTAAACTGTTATCCATTGATATTACCAAAAGGGTGGGTGGAAGCAAGAACAATTACAACAGACAACAATAGATTTTAAAGTAAGTAACAACAAACTCAACCCAAAATGTTTAAAAGACACATCAGGTGATTTAAACAATGTCTTCTTCTTTGTGGGTCTCAATGGTAACATCAGAGGTAGGATAAGCCGCACAAGTGAGAACAAATCCTGCACCAATCTGGTCATCATCGAGGAAACTCTGGTCAGACTGGTCAACAGATCCAGACACAACTTTACCGGCACAGCTCGAGCAAGAACCAGCACGGCACGAGTAAGGCAGATCGATTCCGGCTTCCTCCGCCGCGTCGAGGACGTAGACGTCGTCGTCGCACTCAATCTCTTGCTCCCCTTCCGGCGTGATGAATTTGACCTTGTATGTAGCCATGGCGGTGACGCGTCCGCCGCGAGCGGTGCCTGATTTGAGACCGAAGAGGGATTGAGTGTTGGCTGAACGGAGGCTGATCGGAGCTGTTTGACGGCGGAGGAAGGACGTTCCGACGATAGCGCTTGAGAGAGCTGTAGAAGCCATTTTCTGTTTTTTTAGATATTTGAGAATTTGGGGTTTTTTTTTCTTCTTCTTTGGCTTGTGGAAAGTGTGAAGGAGAAGGAAAAGGATTAAAAAGGTGGGATTGTTGTAAAATCCTATCTTCCACGTGGCGTTAATCGTGTGGATTGGTGGATTATTATCGTCTCTATTCTATTTGTTGGTTGTGATTTTTTTTGTTTTTCTTTTTGATTATTGTGCTCGACACACTTTGCAATATCTTGTTGGAGGTGAGTTTTACGTGGTCTCACTTGCTACAGCTCACACACTATTTCCACTCGTTGGTTTGCATCTAAAATAAATAACTCGTCATACGTTTTTTTTAATTCTATTAATATAGGAGAAAGGTAAGGGTTATAAGATTCAGTTTTATTCTTGGGGTTTTAATTTTTAAAACCAAATTAGAAATTAAGTTTTCTGAAACAACAGTATCTCTGATTCCTAAATTAAATAGAGCAGATTCCACTTTACCCAAAAGGGGAGACTAAACAAACAAACAAACAAACAAAAAAGGAGAAGAAAGATGAAAAGAAAACAAAAAAACTCCCCCTAGCAAAAAAAAAAAAAATCTGATATAAGTTGGATTTTGAATCACCAATACAACCTTCTCCTCCATTCCTTCCCACTTTCCCTTGTTTATAAACCCGTAAGACGCTTCTTTCTAACAGACTTAACTGCCTCCAAGAACATTCCATCTTTACCGCGTTTTTCTGTTTGTTTTTGGTTTCGTAATTCCCTCTAGTCGCACTTGATGTTTCTGTAGATCCTTCTAACAAATAGATTTGATCCTAAGAACCCAACAGCTCCTGCACAATTACACCAAACAATCTTCAGACCAAAAACCAAATGCGTGAGACGAGAGGGTGAAACAAAACAAAAACACTAACCACAAAGGATTCCCAGGCCGAGACAGAACATCAAGGTGTATCCGAAGTAGAAGCTGGTCTGGAAAAACCCAAACATCTTGGTCTTTACGTAGTAGTAATAGATCGAGTATAAGTAGACATAAACCGCAGTCGAAGCAGCAGAGAAGAACGATGTCCATTGCCAGTGATAGTTTTCCGCATTCAGCAAGAAATATGTTCCCACAATTGTCACACAGACGGTCACCACAACAAGAATCAAAAATACAAGCAGCATGAACCCGTACACATAGTATACCTGTCATGAGACCCAAACAAAGATCATCAAGATATGTAACGGCACTTTTTGCACAAGGCTTTTTTTCCCGCTCTTTCTAATTGAACTTGTTGTAAGAGATTTTACCTTGTAATTCCAGAACGATGTGAACACAAAGTACATTTCAATGAAGATGCTGCCAAAGGGTAAGAGACCACCCATAAGAGAGACTACGGATGGAGTCAAGTACCACTTTTTCTCAGGGATTGGACGCGGGATTGTCTTCACACGGCATGGATTGTTTGGAGCACCACTCCAGTTTCTACCGACCACTGTCCCGAGGAGGGCGAGAGGGAACGAAATGAAACCCCAAATTACGAAAACAACCACCATTGTTCCAAAGGGAATGGCCGCAAGAGATCCATAGAATATGGCGATTGTGTTTAGGAGGAATCCGATCCCGAAGCACAAGAATGGGAAGAGAGAAGCCGTGAGGATCATGCACTTGATCCAATGTTTACCTGAACAAACAAGCATAAGAGAATGAGTCTAGGGAAGGTAGATTATTGGAGAGCTTGCTGCATCCCACAGAGGATGATATAACGTACCCCCACTTCTTGAGTACATTCCACCACTCACATAACCAGAGATAAATGATGTCAGAGCGTAGCAAACAATGAAAGTTGTGACAATTGCGCCTCTCCTGAATAAAGTTAAACCAGAATAAGAGGTTTAAATGGCTAGAATGTTTTTATTTAAACAAAAGGCGAACTCTTATTCCATGAGAAATAACAACATGAGAAGTTGACTGAAACTAAGAGTGTAATACATACCCAACATAAAGTGTACCAATGATTGCCATTAATATGACAAGAAGAACAAGCAAAGCCAACTGTGCACCGGTACCAACAACAGCCGAGAGAAGAACCAGACTACGTGGTGGTCGGAACACATCTCCGTGCACGAGTTTCCATCCAGATTCTTCACTTACATCCCGTTCCTATGCTCAATAATACCAATTGTCAGAAGTTGCTCCACACTCTTGCACTTAAAATGAAGGTAAAATTGACAAGTTAACATCATAATAGTAACAGCAAGAGAGCTTCTCAGGGTTATTCTAGATAAGAGGTTGAGGAGGCATTACCAGGCTCTCCAGGTCGTCGTCTTCCCGAGCATATTTCGCATAATCGTTTCTGAGAGTCCTCATTAATATCATTGAGACCAAACCAGTGAGGAAGATAACCATCATGAACGAGTTAAAGATGGAGAACCAATGGATCTGCATGATGAACAAATCCCTTAAAAACTCTTACAAAAACCTTCAAGAAAAAAACATCTTGAGACAAGGTTGTAGCAGTTTAATCAACAAACAAGTAAAGGAGCATTCAGTGTAATATGTATTTAATTATGAAGCAAATATGAATTAAGGCCTGATAGCAGAAGGATGAAAACATAAGACATGCTATGATTTACCTGGTGCTCGAAGAATGGATAGTCTAGATAAACATCAAAACGACGAGCAAATGTGACATTGGTTGGGATCCAATTCACAGAATATGTCAAGTCCACCGTCTTCCCTGCTTCTAACGGCCTTGGATTGTCTTGTGTAAGATTTACATGAATAATCTATGCAAAGAAAAAAAAAATAAGATCATGAGAAGTTCATATGAGATCCATAAGACTGCTTAATGGCAAAAAAAACAACCAACCTGGTCTTTGTTGTATTTGACAATTATATTCTTATGAGTGTAAAGAACATGCTTGCCGTTTTCATTATTTTTACCAGGAGTCAGCTCGCCCACAAAGCCTATAACAACAATGAGATAGTTAAAATTTTATGTCCAGAACCGAAATTGAAATTTGGATGTTCTAAGTGAATATAAGAAATAGCATACCCCACAAAGGCAGATCATCTGAACTTGCATCCACGTATGCCATAAACATCATTTGTGACAAAAAGAAGCAAGACAAAAGATTAGCAAGCAAAGGATGCATAAAATTTTAGTTACACTGATGTAAGAATAGTGGATGTATGGTGATATTGTTTGTAGTATTAGCTCATTTTAAACAATGTTTATTGCACATCAAGGTTAAGTTCCGTTGATAAGGCATAAAGACTTTCAATTTCAAATATAACAAACAGCAACATCTTTTACAATCGAGAGAATCAACTTTTTTCTTTGAGAATTCTTCATCAGTAATGAGTACAAGTAAATGAGATACATACCCATAAATAATTCAAACCAGTAACTATTCTCGATGGCATCTTTGAAATGCTTGACCTTAGATTCATCAAGCTTCAATTGACAGATCACACTTCTGTCAACATTTTCTGGGAGTAAAACAGAAGAAGGCAATATAACTGTTGTGCAATCAAGATAACAATTTTGAAAGAATAACTAACATAAGAATTAACATACTCAAGAATTTTATGTCTATCTGGCTGTCGATGAGCTCATTTCCCCCAAGAACCTCACCAAGACCACCCCATTTGTGAACGTTGTTTTCATTTTTGCGGCAAAACGGGAGGCTGTAATAGTTATATGTTTCCTGTGGATTATTATATGGGCCAACTTTGTTCACCCACAGAGTAACCCGCTCATCAGCTTGATACTGGAAAAGTAAAAGCAGAAGACCAAATTTCATGACTTGGGACAAATGAGAACAGATGGAAAACATAAGGGAATAAACCAAAACCCAGTGAGGATAACAGAGTCGGATATAAAGCCTAGACACATATTAGCGCTCTTGTGGTGCAACATTTTGTTTGTTCGGCAAAATAGTAGGAAAATCGGCATAAAATGCAGATACAAAACAAGATTGCTACCATTAATGCATGATCTGCTTTATCAAAAAATCACATCAAACGGAAAAAAAAGTCGAAACTGCAGTTAGTGTTGAACTAAATACCTTTTTAAGAGTAAACTTCATAAGAAAATCTCTAGGGAAAAAAAGGCAGCCTGAAGGCAAAGCCTTGCAGCTCCAGATCTCTAAACCCTAACTATGACAAGAAACCAAAACATTTTTTCTATCCAAAACTGGCCATAATCAGATGAATACCTTAGATATATCATAAAGCAATCACAATATAAATTAATTTAGAAACATTCGACGCTTACTTCTCCTAAAATTTAGATAACATAGGTGATACATCATCAGAAGAAAGCTAGACCTAACAAGGAATTGAAGTAGCATATTCCAGTTCCACTGCTCTCTACTAAATGTCGCAAATTGAACAATGATCTCACCAGAAATCATCAGCATCCACTGACAATGATCGTTACAATCATCAAACAGACTGCCACAAGCAGTAACTGGACTAAAGGCGACTCAAGTCACCGGAAATTAGAAACCATATCAAAACCTAACCCATAATGCCGCGAAAACGAGAAAAAAAACACAGTGGAGAAACAACTTGCTAGAATTGCAAGGAAAAAAAAATAAGCGGCTGGATCAAGCCTCCAGTCCCGAACAAACCCCAAAAATTAACAGATCCGAGCCAAAAAAACAAACAAAAACAACATGCAACAGCGAGATCTACGAGCAAAGAACTCGAATCGAGCTATACAACTAAGAAGAACAAAAAAAAACGGCAGCCACTAGAGATTCAAATCTAACCTTGTGATCTGATTCAGAGGCCAAAGCCGGAGAGAGAAGAAGGAGGACGCAAGCGACGGCGGAGTAAACGGAGAAGAGAGATTGGACGGCGGAGGAAGACGGCATGTCGGAATCCGGCGGAGAATCAGATCTGAGGGAGACGACAGGGACGGTGATTGAAAAGAGTTAGACCAATGACTCGTCTCAGAGATACGATTCAGGTGGCATAAACGTATATTATGAGCTCCTCAAAATCAATTATTTTCCTCGGATGCGAGCGATCGAAGCGAAAGCGCGACCAGAGATTCTCAGCATTATCGTTTTCGTACAGTTATGCACTCGCCTTACTATTTTTATTGGGCCTTTAAAACCAGAAAGCCCAGTACCAGAATTTTATTCGTCGATTGAAAAAATTGGGTTTGACAAATTACCTCAGATCTTTTCGTATTTACCAAAATACCTTATCCGTTTGGTATTTACTAATGATTCACCCATGCTCTCTTCTCTCTTCTCTCTTCTCTCTTCTCTCTTCTCTCTTCTCTCTCAACCTCTCTTACTCTCAAACCCGATGATGTCGGATATCGACTTAAAAACTCTAATTTTGTTTTCTCCCAAATTAGCAAACGACGTCGTTTTGCTTCTGTTTTTAAAAACCAATGCCCAAAACGACGTCGTTTTGTATTATTGATTTAAAAAACGACCAAATCAAAAACCGAACCAAACCGCACAGCCACCTATCGGACATGTCAGCATCCGTTAACGGTGAAAGTCACACCGTTTACGGTTCTGGTGAAATTGACCACATGTCATAAGTTGATGTATGAAATTCAAAATATTAGGTAGTTAGTGTAATTTTTGGCATAGATCAATACTTCATATATGAATAATCAGCAAACCAATACTTCATATGGGAATTGGCCGTTTTCCCTTCATTGTAATATGAGTCGGAACTTTTGGGAAAAAGTTAAACGTACTTCTCTTTTAATATAAGACCATCTCCAAAGGGAGTTCTTAGAATGGGTTCTTAAAATTGTATGTATATAAAATAATAATTAAATATTATAAGGGTTTTTAAAAGAGGAGAGAGGGTATCTAAAGTTGCTTATTTAAGAAACCCTCTCTCCTCTTTTAAGAACCCCTCTCTCCTCTTTTAACATAACTAGGTGAAGACTCGCGTATACACGCGGGTTTATATGTTATTTATATTTTCTAATTTGTGTTTAGTAAAATATGATAATTTTTTTAGTTTAACAAATACAACCTAATTCGAGATAGAGGCCATTTGATGAATTTGTTTTATTCTTGTATAATTAATTTATGTTCTCCAATTTTCTTTATTATTAAACAAAAATAAATACAAATAAAACAATGAGTTTATAATATTGTGATGAGCCCATGTGTGTTTACATATAAAATTGTTTGACTTTCATCTTCTTGCATGTAATCTATTTGCCTTTTTTTCTAGGGTTTGCATCCGTCTTCCCCAAATTTCGAAACCATTCACTATGTGTTACCACCATGTTCTGATGCGGCCATTGATTCATAGCATTCTCTATCACCATCAAAGAGTCTTATGGCATATCAACTTTCTATAAAAAATTATATGTAACGCTTATAACGGTTTGAATAACTTCATAGCCCATATATAATTTCTTTTGTGATTTATCATCATTCGTAGATAATATAGCTCACATGCTGATGAATGAATGTTAAATGTCTTATCGGTGCTCTTTCCTCTTTGTCGTATTTTTTTTATCCTAAACAAATATTGTATGAAACTCGCCATATGTTAGACTGTTTGCATCCCAAAAATTAGCCAAATTTCCTTCTTGTGCAACCATAAGATGAAATATATAAATAACATACTTAAAAGAATCAACACTTGCAATAATATACATAATACATATGTTAAGTTTGTATTTAAAAAAACAATTTAACATACCTTTGAATTTAGATAGAATTTATTATATTAATAGAATAACAACCATTGAGTGGGTATTTATATTTGTTATCTTTATATATATATTAAATATTTTAAGTTAATTTTGTCTTTTGGTTTTTTGTAGATACATGAATTTAAACTTGTTTTAGTTTTTTTGTTTTAACTTTAAAATACAATGACTTTGGCAATGATTGTGTTCAAGGCGTAAATATTGTAAGTAAGTTCTTTAACAAAGAAATATTGTAATTAAATTGAAAAAGTTTTTATATATTTTAAAATTAAATAAAAGATGATACATGGTTGAATAGAAGTTGTAAAGTTTTTAAAGTTATTAAGGTTTTTTAATCTTGAATTTATCGAAAGAATTAGATATAATTATAATTGATAAACCAACGACTCTTTGTTTTTGCCTTATTAGTTCTCTCAATCAGATTCGTTTGTTTTTGGTGTTGAAATATTAAATCAATATTTATTAGCGTTCGTTGACATAACATAGTTTCCAATATTTTTTTCTGGTTAGTTTCTATAAACTTGAATTTGAATTTGAATAATTCAGATTTGGTTAGTTTCTATAAACTTGAATTTGAATAATCAAAACGTATAGTTTGAGAATTTTGTTTTTTTAACAGCAGAATAGTTTGAGATGTATTGGATTTTAATTTTTTGACTCAACACTTTAAATCTCAAACTATACATTTGTATTTATTTATTTTTAATCCAGATTCCAAGAGGAGCGTGGACTATCTGATTTGGCTTTCTCTCCCTTAGCAGTCTCAACTTGTGCATTTCACAACAGAAAGCCACAATCATTAAAACTCTATAGATATGTATATCTAAACCTCTAGATTAGCACCTTCTCCTCTAAGATATTTCTTTTCTTTAGCCTCCAACTCAACATCGATCTCCTGCATACAAAAGTTATTCATAAACTATAAACCAAATCATCCATATATACTATTATTCATAAACCAAAAAACCTAACCGACACAAATTATATAAACGTGAACTATCACCAAAAAAACTGATGAAGATTGATGTTTAATCCTCTTACCAAAGTCAACGTATTTCTCTTTTGGTTTTGAAGTAGTTTGGAGTTGCAGAACCATGGAAACTATCACCAAAGCACTTCTGATCTTCTCTCTAACCACTCTATGAGTGAAATTGAAAGACAAGACTCGGAATTTCTCTGTTATGACATCCTCTGCAACAACTTTAGCCAACAAAAACAGACCCAAGCTAGGATCTGTCCAGCTATCTGTCTGATTCTTCTCGGTTTAGATATTCCTTTCACATTGCCAATATATTTCACTTTATCCGTACTATCATTGCCCCGACCTAGATTTTATACCCAAAAAAAAAATATTATAGAGATGCATTATTTTTTTTTTCATTAAAAAAAGAATTAGAAAATTGGAATTACGACAACTCACATACTCATTTTCAAGAATAACTTAGCCAATGATCGAACACCAAAACCATGGCGTCGTGTCCCTTTGAGCAAGCAATATCATAGAAGAATCCAGGAACACCAATGTCATAGAAGAGACTATTATTGTTCAATCTTGATGCATATTCCATCTTCAAGCCAATACAAAATTCTAATGCCAATAATTCATATAAATTTACGTGACCGAAGGATCTATGTCTCTGCAACCACTAATAGCTCAACAAAAGGGCTAGTACACTAAACGGAAGCTCTGAAAACTGCGAAAGAGGCATGACTGAGGCCAAAATGAACCCAAATCAAAGTGCATTTACCAATCGCTGGCTTTATTCCCACGGTGATCCACTCACCTTTTAGGATTTTCAAGTAGATGCTTCCATGCATTAAAGTGAATTGAAATATGTTTGGGTGACTAACTGAAGTAGCGCCCCAAGGATTAAACAGTTTCCTTGTCCATTGACCTAACAACCCAAAAAATTAACATTAAGACTTGAGGCTACATGATCTAAAGCTTTGGTTTACAGAAACCAGTTTTAAATTCAAAAGAGCTTACGTGTGGTAGTGGAGCACTTGAAATGGTTCTTACAGTGTTCACCAGCTTTCATTACCTGTAATACACAGAAAAAACATTGGATTCCAAAACCACTGTGAAAGTTTTGATCCAAAAACATAACTTTCATCCAGAAACTAAACCCAAGATTTTGATATGTAATATCTTAATTAGCATTTGTTCAACAATTCTCTCAGAAATGTCGAATATTGAAAGGAATAAAGCCCTGCAAATTTCCTTACCTCTCGTGTCGATCGGAGAAGAAAGAAAACGCATTGATAGAAGAAAGTTCCGGTGGCGACGCGATCAACGGTGGAGAAGTAAGCCTTCAGACCGTTGCAAGCTGCTTCGAACATCTTCTTCGCTTCGTCTGCCGTCAGATTTGTTGCTCCGACGACAGTGACGTGAGGATCCAATCTTGGGCCAGCGAATTCAGATCTCAGAGCTTCCATTAGCTTTCGGAATCGGAGCTCCGTTTCCTCATCCGGTAAAGCCCACACCGAATACACTTCCTTCTTTTGCCTCCTCCATGAATCGGAGCTCCGTTTCCTCATCAGGTTAACCCAATTCGATGTTTCCGGTTTGTACTCCATCATCTTCGGCCGAGCCAATTCTTTCTCCGATGCTTTAGACCCATGCTATATTCCTCCACCGCCGACTTCCTCGCTGTTGATGGGAGCGAGAGGCTGAAATGCCATAAATTGAAAAAAGTGGACTAAGATGACGTAACTCTAACAATTAATATCAATTTGATTTTTTTTTAATAAGAAAAATCGTGGAGAATACTAATCTCTTCCTATTTGTCTTTTTATTTACACTAAAATCAGGGTTATATCCACGGATTTTAGGCATACCCGATAACCCGACCCAACTCGATTTAATTTATATTTAATTATGTTTTTATTCCAAATCTCCGATTTATTAATACCAAAACCTGATGCAGGTTTGCGATTTGCGATTTCGAAACCTTCTATCTCCTCAGGCGCTCCCCCCATAACTTCCGATTCAAAATTTCCGGCGATGGCTAAGGTGATAATATCCGGTATCGAGTATGAGTCAACTGAAGTCGGAGAAGCATCGAATCAAACACTCATTGAAGACGAAGCCCCCGAAACAACGAATCAAGCACCCGAAACAACCAATCTTACCAATATCCGTGCACCCACACTCGGAGGCAGAGAAGCACCGGCGGAAGACGAAGCCCGCGAAACAACCAATCGCAGTGCACCCACGACGGAACCCGAGAAAGAAGAAGACGAAGAGGTTGAAATGAGAGAAGATTCAACGGGCGATTCAACGGACACGGCTAGTGATGGTGATGGCGAAGAAGAGAAAAAATCAAATGACGGAGAAGAAGCGCGAGAGAATGAAGCGGAAGAGAAAGAAGCGCAAGATAAAGAAGCTCCAGAGGAGGAAGAACCGCAAGAGGTATGTATACTTCAGATTCCCAATATGCTAAAGTTCATTACAGGCTAGGCTAGTAGAAGAAAGTATGGGAAAAGTTTTCGTTTGTATTTCAGGATGACGATGATAGCCAACCAATGCAGCCTGAAAAGCTTTACTTCGGTCCAACCGAGTATAGCAAGGCCTGTACGATACAATCGAGGTGTGCTGTGTCGCATGTTGTCAATGTCATAGGCCAGCTTCCGGAAGAGCTGAAATGGTTCAGAGCCCATCCTCAGTTTAAGCACATTTTCCACATGTTCAAGGAGCCAAACCACATGAGTCAAGGGTTATGGATGCTTCTCCTTCACACATTCTCTACCGAGAAGATGAATGAGGCATGGTTTGTGGTGAATGGAGTCCCCATTCGGTATTCTTTGAAGGAGCATGCACTTTTTAGTGGTCTTGACTGCCATGAGTATCCGAATGACTATAAGAAGTTGGGTAGTTTGAATTTTGTTAATAAGCACTTTGGAAGGGATGATAGAATCAAGATCGCAGAGGTGGAAGCCGAGCTAAAATCAATGAAGCAGAGCTCCGTAGAGAGGAAGAAGATGGCAGTGTTGTTTTTCTTATGCAAAGTTTTGAAAGCGAAGTCCAAGGCTGATGGCAACATAGACCCCTTCCTGCTTAGAGTTGTTGGTGATTTGAATCTGTGCAAGACGTTTCCATGGGGGCGTTACACATTTGATGAGACTATGAAGGAGATCCGGCGTGTGGTGAATAAGTTTGATGGCTGCGTGAAAGGAAAAGGAAAAAAATCTAGCTTTTCTGGTTTCATTCTTCCTCTACAGGTAAGTATGAGTTATATGTTTTGAATTCTTAAATTTATGATTTTTAACTTTGTTTGATATTGTGAATTTTATGTGTAGATTCTTGCATTTGAGTGTATTCCTAGTCTTGGAAGGAAATTTAGAGAAGCTGTACCCGTTGAGCCTGACTGTCCAAGGATGTGCAAGCATAAATTCATTGATGTTTGCATGGAATGTATACCTTTGGATGATATAAATGAAGCGATTGGCAATAGTGCTGAGGTATAATTTTTTTTGCATATTATTATGAGTTTGATATGAAAGATTGGTTTAGTATCAGAGTAGTAAGTTGTATTTGTTCATATTGACAGGACATTTGTAGCATCTTGGAGCCTGACGAATATGAAGAAGATCTTATGGCGCGAATCACGGATCCTGGTTTAGATGATGGTATCGGATTTATTGATTTAGAGGTTGAGGATTGGACGAAGCATCTAACCGTGAAGAAGAAGAAGATATGTTGGAGACATTTGTATGAGTTAGACATTGGTGCTCGGTTTCAAGGCCCTACAGAGGAACCTCCACAAGCTGAGCCTACATCTTTGTTGGAGTTGCAGGCGTCGATGGAGAATGGCTTCAAAGAGATCATGGAGAAGCTTTCTGGCATGGATGCAAGAGTGAAATCTCTTGAAGACTTAGTACTTCCGCCAGGCGACTCACCACCCGTCTCACCACCCGTCTCACCAACCGTCTCAGCATCAACACCAACATCAACACCAACACCAGCACCAGCACCAGCACCAGCACCAACATCAGCACCAGCACCAGCACCAACACCAGCACCAGCACCAACACCAGCACCAGCACCAGCACCAACACCAGCATCAGCACCAGCACCAACACCAGCACCAACACCAACACCAGCACCAGCACCAGCCTCATTCTTCGAACCCTTCCCATCATTCTTCGAACCCTGCCCATCAGCCTTAGTCCAACCTGGTGACCCACCACGTAAGAAGAGGATCAAGATGACAGCTAAGAGGACTCTTCTCCCAGTACCCATCTTTGATTTACCTGATCCACCAGCTAAGAGGCGGCGACAACCATCGAGGCATGTTGTGTCCCCTTTTACAGAAGGGAAAGAGCCGAAGGGGAAAGGGAAAGAGCCGAAGGGGAAAGGGAAAGAATAACAAGGAAGTAGAAAATGTGTTTAGGTTTTTTTTGGAACTGGTATAGACCTTTGTTTCTGTGTTATAATTGTTGGATTTAGTTTTTGAACTAGTATGAACTTATGGTATTACTCGTCTTTATTTAAGGTTATATTTCAGTTGTGGTAATGGGACAACATTGTACAAGTTAAGGTTATATTTCAGTTGTGGTAATGAGACAATAGGGACAACATTGTACAAGTTAAGGTAGTTGTGGTAATGAGACAACAGGGACAACATTGTACAAGTTAAGGTAGTTGTGGTAATGAGACAACAGGGACAACATTGTACAAGTTAAGGTAGTTGTGGTAATGAGACAACAGGGACAACATTGTACAAGTTAAGGTTATATTTCAGTTGTGGTAATGGGACAACATGGTACAATTGAGTGTTTTCTAGAATTTTAGTAAACATATGAATTATAACAACCCGAATATTCATAACAATACAACACATAGGACCCTTTTAAACATAATGAAAATAAAGGATCTTGCCGTAATGCAATTAAGAAAATAATGCAACAGACTTTTAGTTAAGAGAATAAAAAACCGCAACAAACACAAGGAAAAATGTAATTATCACATATCCATCACCTCGGTTGGCAAGCAATTCCTTCATCCTTGAAATCTCTCTTTCCATCCCAGCCAGGAGCTCTCTTATTTGCATAATTTATGCACCATGGGTCTCAAACGAGGCAGTTTCGTGAAGGCAGTTTCGCAAAACTCCCATGTTGTGCATGCTTTGCATCCCTTCATTGACCTTATCAATTTGAGTTTTCAGACTTGATAGTTCTTCTGTGACAGCATGATCCCACCATTTCCATATGTGGTCATGATTAGGATGATTTCTCTTGTACATTGAATGAAGAAATCATTCAGCTACATTGAAACAAAACCCTAAATTCTATACTTCGGCTAAATCACAAACTCAGTCTTTGTTCTTACCTCATGCGGCCAATCTGGACAGGTGTACATTAGCCTTCCTCGAGTAGCTTTAGCAGTCGATTCCCTGATAACAAGAGAGACGCCACACCAACACGTTCCTCGCATACCCCAATCTCCATCAGCTCGGTAGTATGAACTGTCCCAGGAGTGTCGGGAAGAAGAAGAGCCCGAGCTGTAACTCGGCATCTTGTTGATTTTCGATTTGGGGGAAATTAGGCGGAAACCCTAGTTTTCGATTTGGGGGAAATTAGGCGGAAGGGTTGATGAGAGTTTCGATTTTATAGAGAGCAGGACAGAATAAAAAACATAAAATATCATAATTTTTAATTCATTTAAAAATATTTTTAATTTTTAATTTTTAACTCATCCAGCGCCGCAAATTTAAATGCACACGTGCTCCACGCCGCCTAAATAAAAAAAATACTACATAGTTGTACCATCGTGTCCAATTGTCCGCAATTGCTCATAGTTGTCCTTATAGATTTTCCAGTTGTCCTGAGACATAAAATAATATTCTGTAGTTGTCCTCCTGATTTTTCACTTATGTAGGTCATGTAGAAACGGCTAACAATAAAATTTTAGCAAAATCATATAATTTGCATTTTCTCCATCATGAAATGGTAACATTATCAAAGACTACCATGTATCATATGGAGTATTTCATGTGAAACCAATATTATGTGTTAGAAACACAATATGCATTTTGTATTTTTTAATTTTTTTAAATTATTATGTGTTAGAAACACTTATGTGTATAAGTGTTAGTTGTAAATATTTTATAAATACGTAAATATTTTGTAAAAATATTTTTATAAAATTATCTTGAACAATTACAAAATAGATTTAACAAAGAAATCCTAAACTGAAATAATAGATCCAACAAATTTCAACATAAAATTATCTTGAACAATTACAAATTAGATCCAACAAAGAAATCCTAAACTGAAATAGAGAAATCCAACAAAGGAACAAACAAACACACCCTAAATTTCCCTTGGGTTTACTGGCTCAAACCAATATCCCAGATGTATTCCTTTGTTGGCCTTGTTACTCGGTTTAGGGCGCGCTTCTCCGGTGGAGGGAAAGCGCTTAAGTCGCTTTCTTCCTACTTTTTTGGTGTAGTCTGGCGGTAAAACAACTAAGTCTCCGATTTCCTGAGGAATAATCCAAGTAGACTGATGCGGCACCATATAAATAGTTCTGTAATAAGCCAACGCCCACGTCTTAATCAAGTAATATGTTGAGCACAAATCATGGATGTGTATTTCCCTTATTCTTTGTGGCGTTCGCATCAGTGCAATGTTTGCGGCTATTGCATGGACACACGAAATCTTGTCTATATCAAAACATCTGCAGCTACAACTTTTACTTAACAAATTGACCAGATAGCTCTTCCCATCAGTTCCAATCACGTTGTATTCAAGCTCACAATGATTTAGCTCAGTGACAACTAATCCCGTTGCAAGTTCACATAGCCTATGCAGCTCGTTCTCCACCAGGGGCACCAATTTCTTCGTGTATTATGCACCAACAGTGTCTTTCCTATGCCTGTTGAACCATTCAGACACTTTTTCAAGATACGCATCAATCAAAGGCAATAAGGAGTACTTCCTTGCCTTCTTGAAGACACTGTTCATAGATTCACACGAATTGATTGTGTCCAAGTTGTACTTGTCTCCTTTAAAGTAGCACCTTGCCCATTTTTCAAGCGGAACACCTTCATCTAGATACTCTGCAGCTCCTGGAAACCACCGCCTAAAATCAGAGTATGCACTTAAGAACTCACCTTATGTGTACTTGTGAGCGCATTCTATGAATTTGGCTGAACACAAATCTTTACAACCATTCGCAGCTTTACTTCTCACGTTACGAGACAAATGCCAAATGCAATGTCCATGATGAGACTGTGGGTACACCTCCTTGACTGCCTTCATGATGCTTGAATGTCTGTCACTCATAAAAACCAGTTCATGATCATCATGTATAACAGTTTTGAGCGTTTCAAAAAACCACTTCCAACTAGCATCTTTTTCCCTATCAATTACACCCATTGCAATGGGGTAATGGTGATGATTCGGATCCTGAGCTGTGGCAAATACTAGCATTCCACCGTAAACATTCTTAAGAAAAGTTGCATCCACAACTATGACTTTCCGCATTGCTCTAAATCCTTCAATACTAGCGCCCAAAGCGACGAATAGATACTTGAACCTATTTCTGGCATCCACTTTCACGCTTGTTACTGTACCAGGATTCACCATCTGCAACACGTACAGATAACAATACAATCTTCGATAACTTTCTTCAGGACTGCCCCTCACTTCACTAATAAATAGTTTTATCCCTCTCAACGCAGTAGAGTAGGACACACTCACGTGAGCTTCATTTTGAACAACACTCATCAGAGATTTAGCCGCGGGGGTGTCGACCTGACCTGGAAAGGAACCACGCAAAACATCTGCTACTACTTGTGGTGTGCCTTTCCTTTTACTCTGAGTTGTGCTGGCAACGACCCGGGAGCATGTATGCATGTTTCTATACACTCTCATATTGAAATAAGTAGAATCCTTCATTCTTACAGCATGTATATACCATGAACAACCTTGTTCAGCTTGACGGCATCTTAATATGATTCGCCCCGGATCCGACTTTACAGTTTTTACCTTAAAACATCCCTTATGTGAAGCTCTGTCAACCAAAACTCGCAAAGCTTCCTTTGAACAAAATTCTTGACCTTTCTCAAAACCAGCGCCATCATCCCATTCTAGAACAAACGGATTTTGTTCTACAGGCCGTGGAGGCTCAACATGATCATGTTCATGTGCATGTTCATCTGCATGTTCATGCATACCATCCAAACCGTCCTCCCCATTCTCATCCACCCGGTTCTGTTGTTGTTTCTCTGCTTCTTCCGGGCTGTAAATAGTCATCCAGTTCTCAACAGGCACATTATCCACTCTAGGAAGCTCCTCACATAGCTCGTCACTCTTATCTATTTCCAAATCTTCCATTAGCTCCACATTCAAAATAGATCTAAGTCCCTCTTTATCCACAGTTGTTAGATAAACATAAACATCATCATCATCGACAATACATGACTCCCTATGAGGCTTAGCTACCAACGGAATGTAGCTCAATTTCAGCTTCCTTGTACTGTCGTTTACCCCAATCTTCTTGCATATACTATCTACAAGCACCGAATAGGTTAACTCGTCCAAAGTTAAGGTCCTAAATGATATAACATAAATGGAATTTCTTGAATTCCATTTAAACTCCTCTCCTTCCTGTGAATAATATCCTCCATACTCAAAATGTATGTTTGTACGGCTGCTCATCCTCTCCTGGAAATACAAACAAAGAAATTTAGTCAATTGCCAATTGTCAACTCTTTCTCAGTTATAGCATTTGTCACAGTTGTCCCACATTTGTTTGCTAATACCATTTGTCACAGTTGTCCCCCATCGCACATATTCACTACCCATCAGCTCAATTCAGCTCGATTCAACAACAACAATCGAGAAATTACAAATTCAATGACTAGTCGACCCATATAATTAACTTAAATATCCAATGTGCATACTCAAACCAACAAATTTCACAAATCGAATCCCTAATTTTGGAAATCCCCAAATTAAAGAAAACCTTTACTTTATTCAACAATGGCGGAGGAGAGAAGAGATATGACGAAAACCACAATTGCAGAGAAGGACGAAGCGGTGGCGGCTACGGTCCGCCGGCGAGAAGGATCGGTGGTTCGAAGGGAGTCGGTGGTTCGAAGGATTCGATGGGTGTCGATGGAGTCCGTGTCGATGCTCGCTTGAAGAAGCAGGGGGGGAACAAATTTTTTAATTACCTGGAAAATAAAAAAAATAAAAAATTCAATATTAAGTAATTCAATAATCAAAATGAAAATTTCAATAAATAATAAAACCAGATTTTCGAAATCCTTCATAAAATCAACAATGCCATAAGCACAATTCATTAAGGATAAAATGGGGATTTTACCCCCTTTATGGCACTTAGATCAGTTTATAGCACACAAAATCCTTCTTTCTCATTTTATGGCTTTTGAGCCATTAATCCTGTTGATGGTGGCTGCATATAAGCGAATTTGCTGCGAGAGTAACCATTTTCGGATGGGGAGTTTCGCTGCTCTCGAGTAAGCTACAAATAACATTTTCAATTTTTTGGGGTATTTTTCTTTTTAACTATTCGAAAGTTGATGTGGCACAAGGAGGATAGCTGATGTGTCATTTCCGTGTGAGACACACTCACTCTTTATATAATAGATTTTATTTTATATAATTTTGTAAGAACCTATATACTAATTTTAAGAACTCTATGGTTGAAGATACTATAATAAGATAGGGACAACAACCAAACCTACGAAGCTTCCTAACTCTTAGAAATTCTGTGAAAGAATCTTACTAAAGATGACACGGTCAATTCAACGAGAATCAACTTCCTCACGAAAAAAAAAACAAAAGCTTCATATATCACGAAGCTAGAACTACTAAGAGTTAGGAAGCGACCATATAACTTCTAGGGAATTTGTTATTAAAAAAAACCCGAATAGAGAGTTATTATAACATATTTATACATTACATGTTTTGTATAACAGTTGTATTCATATAATCAGCAAGTGAAAGAAAAGGATAAGAGAAAGAAAGTATAGACGCAAATTCTGTGACACAAGTAAAATCCTTTTCTCACATATATCGACGTCTCAGTCAGCAAAAGGAAACATTGAATTGATTGAAAGGGATTTGTGGTTTTAATTATTATACCTCTTAATAATTTAAAAATAACAAAGTCATCGTGACTTCGTGAGAACAAGCCAGCGCAAGGAGCGATCATCATCATCATCATCATCATCATCATCATCATCATCATCACCATCATCATCATCATTGTAATTAATAAGCATATCTTCTCTTAAAAGAAGAGATAATCAACTAGACGATTCGCCGCTTTGCTTTCAAATATCTCTAATCCATTTCTCACTCACCTTCGGACCTTTCGTCGCCATTTTCTTCCCCTCTTCTTTCTGCCTTTAGGAATCTCGGAAATCTCTGAATCGTTATCCTTGAATTTGGGTTTTGGGTAGTGTCTCGTTTCGAATTTCTCGTGAAAATCGGTGTGTGTGATAAGTTGGGTAGAGCTTGTAATGAACTGAAGTTGAATTTACTTTGAGAATTTCGTTTGGGGATCCTTTTTCGTGGGAATTAGGGGTTTTTTTTGTTTTTTGCTGCGAGAAGATGGAGAAGTACGAGCTGATTAAAGACATCGGTTCTGGGAATTTTGGAGTGGCTAGACTCATGAGGGTCAAAAACTCCAAGGAACTCGTTGCCATGAAGTACATCGAGCGTGGCTCAAAGGTTTATCTCTACATGTTTTTTTTGTTTTCTGGGCTTCATCGATGTTCCTCTAAGCTCATGAGCTATGATTGAAGACAGATCTCTGTTTTGCTCATCTGGGTTTTCTAAACTCTTTTGTTTTCTTGCTTTTTTGTGTGAGTTGTTAAACTTTTTTTTCTCTGGTTTTGTTTTTGGTGAACAGATTGATGAGAACGTGGCGAGAGAGATTATTAACCACAGATCACTTTGTCATCCAAATATAATCAGGTTTAAAGAGGTAAGTTCCTTTTTCCACAGCTTCATGGTTGGTATCTTCACAGCTCGCATCTCCTAAGTGGCTTTGTATTTTGGCTTTTAATTCCAGGTTGTTTTGACACCAACACATATCGCCATTGTCATGGAATATGCTGCTGGTGGTGAGGTTTTTGAGCGTATATGTAGCGCTGGAAGATTCAGTGAGGATGAGGTGAGCTACGCATTTAAAGATTACAGAATTCATGGTGCACGATATTGTCTATTTTCTAGGATCAATTTCAGAGCTTCTACAACAAATTTAGAGAAAAAGAAAGAGGAAGACATATGTGATATATGTTGTACATTAATTGTAGCAGCTGCTCTCTGATTATGCGATTGAAGCTTTCGTGCTCATGTTTTTTTTTTCTTTCTAGGCAAGATACTTTTTCCAGCAACTTATATCAGGAGTCAGCTATTGTCATGCTATGGTAAGTGAAATATATGGCTTATGAAGTTTCTTTAAGTTCACAGACATACAAAATCTTATGTTTTATCAGTCCTGTATACTCACATTTTTTTATTGTCTCAGCAAATATGCCACAGAGATCTGAAGCTCGAAAATACCCTCTTGGATGGAAGTCCTGCTCCCCGTCTGAAAATCTGCGATTTTGGTTATTCCAAGGTCTGACATATATCTCTAGCATTTTAGCGCTTATAGTGATTTCTTAATTACTCTTGTCATTCAAGTTCCGTTGCCCTCCTTTTGCAAGGGCCCTTGTCTTGAAGAGCCTTCATGTGATCTGTTTTCTTCTTTTATAGTCCTCTCTACTGCACTCTAGACCCAAATCAACTGTTGGAACTCCAGCATATATTGCACCTGAGGTTTTCTCTCGCAGAGAATATGATGGCAAGGTAATCTTATTGGTATGCAAGTATCGGTATATAAAATGTGTTAGCATCTTATTAGAGACAATACTTTGAAACATCTTCCTATGTAGATATGTAGGTCTTTCATTTTTTGCTCATGCATAATATTTTGATACATTGAGACCCGTGCGTGTTATAGTAGAGATAAGCCTCATCCTGGCAGAAATCTGCTATGGCCTTAGTAGATTTGGGCAGTCTTATATTAAAGGGTTGAGAAAATTTTGTCAATTATCCCATACCAGATGTGTTGGTTATCTAATCTGTCTATACCATCCCTTGCTTGCAATTTATGACCCTTGTGTGTTTCAATGATAATTTTAAGCTTTCTTCCAAGTTGAGCCATGTATAAAGAAATGGACGCCTATTTAGATTTGCAATGGATCCGAAATGCTTACCTTGACTGATACAAAGGCTCTATGATATTGGAAACATCATCTTCATGGAAATTCATCAACGGTTTCTACTTTTATCTTTTTCTCTCACTCAGATGGCTGATGTATGGTCTTGTGGTGTGACTCTTTATGTCATGCTGGTTGGGGCATACCCATTTGAAGACCAAGAGGATCCCAAAAACGTCAGAAAAACAATACAGGTAGGTTTCTTTGTTTTTGCACTCTTTGCTTTCAGAAACAATGCGGCTCACTAATCGTTATGCCACATTGTTACAGAGAATAATGGCTGTCCAGTACAAGATCCCAGACTATGTCCATATCTCACAGGATTGCAAACATCTTCTCTCCCGTATATTTGTCGCCAACGCAATCAAGGTATCATCACTCTCTCAAAAAAGCTAATCCATCCGTTGGTGGGACTGTTATTTGTATAACTTGTCGTTTTTTTTGCAGAGGATTACAATAGCTGAAATCAAGAAACACCCATGGTTCCTAAAGAACCTGCCAAGGGAACTTACAGAGACAGCTCAAGCAGCATACTTTAGAAAAGAGAACCCGACATTCTCTCTCCAGAGCGTCGAAGAGATCATGAAGATTGTGGAAGAGGCGAAAACGCCGCCTCCTGTTTCTCGATCCATTGGAGCATTTGGGTGGGGAGGAGAAGAAGATGCTGAGGCCAAGGAAGAAGATGCTGAGGCCAAGGAAGAAGAAGACGAAGAAGATGAGTATGTTAAAACGGTGAAGCAAGTGCATGCTAGTGGAGAAGTCCGAGTCAGTTAAACAAAACAAAAAAGATTGTATTTTTTTGTTCTTTTGTGAAAGAAAGTTTTTTTTTTTGGTCCGTAATTTTTTCAAGGTTTCTCCTATAAATGCTTTTGGGATTTTGCGTTTGGAAGTCTTGTAAAATCTGTTTGGGCATTGTTAACTTAAATAAAACATTCTGTAAATTATGTTTTTAGTGTGTTTGAAATTTGTAATAGAGCTCATTTACAATTTACAACATGTCTGATTTATGAAGTTTAGTTGCAATATGAAGTAATTAATCACAGCTAGTATTCAATTCGCGCTAGTTATATAGTGTATAATGTTTTCATAAAAATTGTTTTGAGATTTTAAAAATATATAAATTTATCTAAATTTATAATATGTCTAACTAATGATTATATATAGAACATATCCGTACTAATATATCTATTTAATCCGTTTTGCAATGAAATAAAATATTATTCGGGCTAATTTTGTGGTCAGTCCACAAACTCTTATAAAACAATTTTTGTGTGTCTAACTCTTTATAAAATTAGTAAAATATTTTTTAAAACTTTTATCTTGATATATACAAATAAAATATAATAATCATAGTAAAAAATATTGCAAGATCTCGAATATATTTTCTTTGAATATGTATGAATTGATTATTATATAATAATATCATAATTATTAAGAAACTAAATAGTAAATAATTTGTTTTTTAATGTGAAATAAATACTTTTTATATTTTCATCAATAATTTTAAAAACAATTATATTATTTCCTATTTCAATTATCATTTTTATTAGTAATGATATTTTATGTAATAACTTACAAAACAAAATTTATTTTTAAAAATATCTTCTCAAATAATATTATAGAGATTAAAAATAGTCCATGAGGTAGAAAAGTTATTTCGATTTTTTTTTCTCTTTTCGTTTCTTCTAACGTTAATTTGAATTTTGCTTTTCTTCTACATTCAAAAATAGTTTTGTTTTTGTTGTCAGTGAGGGAGAGAGAAGCTATCAACTTATCCCGCCATACGAAAACCGCAGAGTGATGTAATTGGCCGCGCACGCTTTCTCCTCTCGCCGCCTCGAGATCTTATCGGAACAGTTTCGCCGCCGGGTTTTCACTATTCCGCGCAGAAGCAAGAGAGTTTCATCGATTGTGAAAAATGTAATCTCCGCTTCCCGTTTCCCAGTCGATTTCTAGGGTTTTTTTCTTTCTCCGCCTGCGATTTTGATTTCTGCTGCTAAGTTTTGAGTAATTTTGTCCGGTGTCTGTGTGTAAAGCCAATCTTCGTTAGTAATAGCAGATCGCTTCATTTCCGATTTCCGGAATTTGGAGAACTTGTTAGCTTTACCATGTTTAATTGCTCGTATTGCTTGATTCTTCGTGTTCTTTTGAAGAGGGAAAATATGCAGATTATGATATTAAACGTGAAATTTGCTGTACAATTGTATTCATAGTGGTTACTGATCACAGCTTAGATTTTGTACAATTGTATCAAGAGTTAATGATAATATGCAATTTCTGCAGGTTTTGTTGCATTATCATCAGCTCCACTAATCATAATGCCACTTTTTTGTTGTTGTTTCTTTCTTCTGAAGTGCACTAAATGGTGGTGACAAGAGAAGATAAATTTGCTGGAAGCTATTCGGCTGTTAAACCTATGATCGGTGCTTATAAAATGAGGCAAACTTTATCTTTTCCCCGTACATTTTTGGTCTTATAAATAACTTCTCCCGGATCTTTTCTTTTAGTTTTCCTGATTGGTCTTGATTCCTGTCTGTTTAAATGCAGTGGGAATCATCTCCCTGAAGTTAAAAAACCCAGAGGTAACTTTCCTCAAACAAATTGGTCGGAACATGCCAAGGCCTTTGAGTGTATACCATCCTTAAATAAGTCTCTGAGCTCTAATCTCCTTTACTCTCTAGAAAGTCAAAAGCCTAGAAGAAGTAGAGATTCGGCTTCAAGGTATCGCAATATATTCTTTTGAGGGACTATCAGCCCTTTCTGCGTTTTGATGTTGTTCTATCGTTTTTCGTATCCCTGGGTCCTGTTCTGTTAGTTGTTTGGTTACTACTTATTCCACTGACTTCAAGGATAGTGTTCCACCACTCTGTATTATCTTGTTTTCCCTGCATAGTGTTCCACCACTCTGTACTTATATCTCATTCTGCGTATAGGCAACTCGGGCTATTTCAAAATCTGTCTTATCTATTCTTCAGTGACTTCCAACACCCCCAATGAAAACTAAGCTATATGTTCATGATAATGTCCTTTGATGGAAACTCTTGTGAGTCTTATATAGCTGAAGTGACCTACAGTTATCTGAAAAACTTGTTCCTATCTCTTTCTAGGCCAATTGACAACATCATCCCTGTGAATGTGCAGACTTTGACACGGCAACAAATTGAAAAGGTAGTATTGTTGAAAGAAAACTTGTGATGTTTCTCGTGGAAAATCTTCTTCCATATTTTACCTTCTTCCTTTTCCTGTATCTGAGTAAATACTTAGGTCACTGTAGCTATTGGATCCTGGTTTTTGTCAATTTGATCTTTCCCTGGCAGAGAGGCCTCTTTTCATTCCTTATACATATATATATAACTTGCGCTGTTATCATTATGTTGTCAGGCTTGGTGTGCTCTTACAAATCTCTCAATATATATTACCTACCTGAGACCTGGCATCACTCCTGCAGTTGATGATAGCAGCACTAATTGTACATCTTCTACGAGAGCAAGATCCATTGTTAAAGTAACATTCAACGCTGATGGATCTTTCTACGCACACAATCATCAAGAGCAGAGTCAAAAGAGTGTAAGAGGAACTGCAAGATCGTTTGACCGTTTCTCCTCCTCTTCCCCAGGTGATGGTAAATTAACTACTGGCAAGGTTCCACGGGTAAATAATGAGGTTAGAGATTCAGTAACCGGGTGTAAATACATAAATGGTATGGAGAAACCACCAATCAGAAACTTCGCACTGCCAGCTAGGCAGGTGGAAGCTAGTCTTATTGTGATTGATGATGATGACATACTCGAGGTAATGCTCTTGATGCAACTAAGACACCTTTTGAAATCAAAGTATCTTTTCCATGAAAACAATCAACTTTTTCTCAATTTGGATTTGTTGTTATTCTCAGCCGTAGCCAAGTAAGCTGTAACATATTTTATCGCAAAGTTAGTAGTTAGCTCCTTACAGCTAAATTTGGAGCTTGCACCGTTTTTCAGTGGATCTAGAATGAAATCTTGTAATAGTTACTTGTGCAGAATAAAAAAAAAAAGATTAACTCCAGCATGTGCTTACTTTGAAGCGCAGAGTATTGACGTAGAACAAATTGTGATGGAACACTACCATTCAACGTATAACCCCCAACCATCAGTATCTATGTTTCCACCAATAGCTCCATCTGTTAATATATTTGCTTCCAGAGGAGAAGAAGTGCCCTGTTTGCCTCCTGAATTATGTTCCAACTGTAGTCATGGAGTAAAGGTATGGCTCTCATTTGTCTCATTTATCCATGGTTATTTCATAGACCGATTGGTTTCTCATTTTGTTTGCTTTAATATCAACACAGCTAGGGCTTTGTCTTGAAGCTTCCACCCATGTGGAACAAATGAAGGACGCACTGCTTACAATATCAAATGAACTACTTGACGATTCTACTGACCTGAGCCTTGATCATTCTGAGCAGCTTTGTCAAGAGAGGTTTGCATTCTCAACAATTATATTCCCTTTTTCTTTGCTTTGTTCTATTCGGAAAATAATTTAGCTTCTCTTCAGAGGCTGTGATACATACACATAAAACTTATCAGGAATTGATACAGCAAGAAGTAATTAGGCCTAAAGAAACAACTGATAACGTGTCTGCTTTTTGATTTCCATTTCTTTAATTGCATCACAACTGAGAGTGTGCCTTGAGTTCCGGGGTAGCTTTTAAGCTGTTGACACTTGTATTGTTGGTAGGTTACTGTTGAAAAAGCAAATTCAGCAGCTCGAGATCCTTATCCAAAATAAAGAAAGGAAAAAGTCATCTACACCTACTCATAATTTTCAGTACGAACCACCTCAAACAATAAATAGTAAGGTGGATTATGCGCAAGCAGACTCTCGAGCTCATGAAAAAGAACAAGGCATATATGTAAGTGATAACTGGAATATGCCAAGAGACTATTTATTATCTGAAAATAGGTATAGTCTTTCTTCTGGTCCTGTAGAGAGGGAACGACATGTTCCCAAGATTATAGATGTCACTTATGCCGATGGTTCAAATGACAAAAAGTGGTGCAGTCGTGATTTTCCTTGGAAAAAAAATCTGGAGGTGATTGATTATCTGTCTTTCGCTGTTTTTTTATTTACTTCTTCCCTCCCGTGTACTCATGTGCTCCATTGCAATGGTTAGGTCAATAACAAAAGAGTGTTTGGAAACCACTCATTTCGACCCAACAAAAAGAGATCATTAATGCTACAATGAGTGGTTGTGATGTTTTTGTTTTGATGCCAACTGGAGGGGGGAAAAGCTTGACATATCAGGTAACGACATCTTAAATGTTACTTTTATATGCCATTTTTATTCTAAAAGCTACTTCTGGTTTTTATTCTATAAAAGAGAGATGACAGTTTTCAAGTTGTATTCTACAGTGAAATTGTAAGCTAGTATTCTGCCCTGGTGGAGGATAAACGTCAGTGTCAGAAGAGTTTCTCTGTGTTTA
The DNA here is from genome assembly GCA_030161315.1 of Eutrema japonicum. Taxonomy (NCBI): domain Eukaryota; kingdom Viridiplantae; phylum Streptophyta; class Magnoliopsida; order Brassicales; family Brassicaceae; genus Eutrema; species Eutrema japonicum. Next base: position 49,605,698 of record BSQW01000007.1, on the reverse strand, counting down.
GGACCCTCTAAACTGCTCTGTAACATCTTTTTCTCTGCAGCTTCCCGCTCTGATCTGTGCAGGAATAACATTAGTCATTTCTCCACTTGTTTCACTCATTCAAGACCAGATAATGAACTTATTACAGGTGAGAACTTTAGCAACCCCAGAGATGTTGTTTCTGTCTTCGATTTCATTAATAATTTGTACTCAGTATGTTTGTCCCAATTTAAACTTTGGTTTCTGAATCATGGTTATAGACCAATATACCTGCAGCTTCCTTAAGTGCCGGAGTGGAGTGGGGGGAACAACTAGAGATACTTCGGGAGCTGAACTCTGGGAATTCTAAATACAAGTTACTGTATGTCACACCGGAAAAAGTGGCAAAGTGAGTCATTATTTTCTTTAGTTGTTGATTCTGAAAAGAATGCGGTATTTGAAAATCCCACATTGGAGAGGAGTGGAACAAATCAAAGCCTTAGAAGGCCTAAGAGCATCCAAACCCCACAAAGCTAGCTTTTACAGTGAGTATAACCCAAGAGTCTTTGTGGACTTGATTTGGGCCCAACTTCTATCGGAGTCTCTCCTGTTATTAGATTTGTTCTTGATTAAACCATATTAGCTGATGCTGAATTTATTATCGCATTAGATACTTGCAATAGTTTTTTGATAGATTTGGACCAAAGTCTTACATCTTATAAATTTATAACTCTAGGATAGTTATTAGCATATGGGAAAGTATGGCAAGTCTTTCCTATTGTGAAAGATATTACCAGTAACACCCAGCTGAGAAGCTTCTCTTTCTTGACTACAGAAGTGATTCCCTTTTGAGGCACCTTGAAAGCTTAAACTCCCATAGTTTGCTTGCTCGATTTGTTATTGATGAAGCTCATTGTGTGAGTCAGTGGGGGCATGACTTTCGACCAGACTACCAGGTGAGCCTGTTTAAGGCTTGAAACAGACACTCCTCAGACATTTCTGTTTTCAAGAAACATAACCTTCCTCTTTTTCCTCCAAAAACAATGCTGGAAATGCAGGGTCTTGGTGTTCTGATGAAGAAGTTTCCTAACATTCCCATGTTAGCTTTGACAGCTGCTGCAACAGCCAGCGTAAAAGAAGATGTTGTGCAAGCTCTGGGCCTGGTTAACTGTGTTGTGTTCCGGCAAAGTTTTAATCGCCCAAATCTATGGTAATGTACTGAAAAAGCTTAAAACGAATTCTGTTTTCAGAATGTTGCTTACCAAAAAAATTGCAGGTATTCTGTTGTTCCCAAGACAAAGAAGTGCTTGGAAGATATTGACAAGTTTATTAGGGAAAACCATTTTGATGAATCTGGCATTATTTATTGTCTTTCAAGAATGGACTGCGAAAAGGTCACTGAAACGTTGCAGGTTGGTCGTTTGTTTTGCTTTCCTCGTATCTGTTTAATATGGAGGCTTTTACATATTGTGAGCGACGCGTACTGCATATATTATGTTTTAGTTTGATAGTGCATATTGATTTCCAGGAGTTTGGCCATAAAGCAGCCTTCTACCATGGCAGTATGGATCCTGCTCAACGTGCATTTGTACAGAAACAATGGAGTAAGGATGAAATCAATATAATATGTGCTGGCATTTGGAATGGGTAATGAATGGTCTCTGCTATAGCCACTTTGATCGATTGAAGTTTGCTGCCTGCTAACGTTGGTATTTCAGGAATCAATAAGCCGGATGTTCGTTTTGTAATTCATCATTCTCTTCCAAAGTCCATAGAAGGCTATCATCAGGTGTGTTATTGAACATTCAATAATGAAATATTTATTTTTACATCAATCGCGCATAAACTGATATCAGCTAGAATCTCACATAGGCTAATTTTATTTTCATGCAAGGAATGTGGTCGTGCTGGTAGGGACGGTCAGAGGTCATCATGTGTTTTGTATTACAGTTATAGTGATTATGTAAGTTGCATAAATGTGACACATTATCAAGTTACTACTCTGGACTCTGGAGGAATATCTATGCTATTGGTCATGTTTGTGGTTACAAAACATTTGTTCTCATCTCAGATTCGAGTTAAGCATATGATTAGCCAAGGAGGACTTGGCCAAGGCCCCACGACAATGGGATATAATCGTATAGCAAGTTCAGGGAGGATACTCGAAACGAACACTGAAAACCTTCTCCGCATGGTATTTATTGGCAAGATTCCTTGTGTTTGCTTTCAAAGTTCTAAATCTACTTGCTAAGATATATTTCCAAAATTTTGCTGCTTCAGGTTAGTTACTGTGAAAATGAGGTGGATTGTCGACGTTTCTTACAGCTAGTTCATTTGGGGGAAACATTTGATTCGACAAACTGCAAAAGGACATGTGATAATTGTTCCAGCAGCAAAAGTTTGATTGACAAAGATGTAACTTTGATTGCAAGGCAACTGGTATAGAAATCATCTGAAGTTCATCATGTAATTTTACCTGTTGGATGGTGACGTACCACAATCTTTTGTGGCTGGATAGGTTGAATTGGTGAAGCTAACAGGAGAAAGGTTTTCTTCAGCTCATATTATAGAACTCTACAGGGGATCCTTAAGCCAGACGGTATGCACAACTAACAATACATTTTTTTGTGTTTCTATAACCAGATTCGGTTTATTCGAAACATTTCTGTCTCATAAACCATGTTTACTTCATTTCACCGGTGTCCACAAGCCCATGAACCCTATCAAGTCACTGAACCACTTGCAAGTAATTGTCTTCCGGCTTTTAGGTCAAGAAACACAGACATGAGACTTTGCACCTCCACGGAGCAGGAAAGCATTTAGCTAAAAGTGAAGCCTCTCGTATCTTGCACTATCTTGTGACAGAGGACATTCTCGCAGAGTATGTCAGAAAAAGTGATATGTATGGATCTGTATCGTCGTTGCTGAAGGTACAAATAATTCAACTTTCGCTTTTAACTCTGGTTGATGTCATAATAAGAGATCTTTGTGGATATGTAATGTATCATCGTTACTGGACCTTTTTGGGGTTAAATATTGCTCTTTTCGCTTTTGTTAATTATGCTTTAGAATGAATTTGTCTGTGGACAAGTATATATGTCTACACATAACATCCATTTATCTATCTTTTATATAGGTGAATAGATCAAAGGCTGTCTCAGTCTTATCTGGAGGCCAGACTATAATAATGAGGTATGACTTATATTACTTGAGATATATGTTTTCTTAATACTCACATGAACTACTTGCAACTAGAGTGGCGCAGTAGCTCTAACGTAGGGAAATGATTTTGGAGCTATGTAAAACTATTACTGCTCAGACAACCTAGAATCTGTCTGTTCTTACTGCAATGCCATTGCTGCTACTAATTGTCAATTATCTCGATAGAGCTAATAGATTCTCTTGATAAAACATCAGACCATTGCATATAATTTGCAGATTTCCTTGGGCTGTTAAAGTATCAAAGATGAGCAAATCCGGAGCAACCCCAGCAAAAGTTCCACTAAAGCAAACTACTCTACCAATGGCACATGCTCCTCCACAAGATTCGGTATACCTTTTTTTTTTCCTCAACAATTTAAACCACCACTCTGTATTGCTAAATCCCGGTTCAATTATCTCCATGTCGGGCTAGATTCTCTCGGTTACCTTGTACACAGCCTTGAAAAAGCTTCGTACTGATATTGTCAAGGAATCCTCGGATGCAGTAATGGCACACCATATATTCGGGTAAGTTCAAAATCCCCGTTTCATGACATCTCTTTCTGAGGTCATAAAGTAATAGAAAATCCTCCTTGTGTGTTTGTAGCAATGGGACGCTTCGGCAGATAAGTAAACGTCTTACCAGAACCAAAGAGGAACTCCTCGATATCACTGGTCTTGGAAAGTAAGCTTTTTAAACTATACTCTTAATAACCAAAGCAAAGAAGAAAACTCAGGGGATACGGGTGATGGTTATCTCTTAAACTCTAAACTCTAAACAGAGCCAAGGTGAGCAAGCACGGGGATCGTTTATTGGAAACTATAGAATCAACCATCAACGACCACTACATAACCGATAAGAATGAGGGTTCCGGGTCAGGGAAGAGGAGAAGAGATGAGAACATTAGTCCAAATGTAGCAGAGGATGATGATTCTGATTGGACTCCGAGTCACTCCCACAAAAAGGCAGTGAAGAACAAATAGTAACCTTGGTGAAATGTGACAAAAACAAAAATGGTCAAAGAAAAAGGAGATTTCTTATATTGTAAAGAATCGTGGAGTAAATATTAGTTACGTGATTTGCTATATGAAAAAGCTACACAATATAATTCTATATCGTTCTAATTCATCTAAATTTGCTTATTTGGGAAGGGCTCAAATTAGATGCAAGAAAAAAAAGCATAGCTCGAATCAACTAGCATGGCAATTCCCTTTTTTTTTGTTCTCTTTAGATTTGTCAATTTTTTGGTTGTTATGTATCACCTTGATCAGAATACAAATTTCATTCTAGTCATGAATTTGGGCATTACAACTCCTTAAGACATCACACGTTAACACCAAAATATCAATCAGTTAAGCTCTAACCAAAAATGTAGTCAATAATTGATTTGAACTTTTGGTGTTTTTTAATTAAGAATGACTCGATTTGTTTAATACAGTTTTTTTTTAAAAAGCGGCACTCATGGAATCATACCCGCTCGATGTCGTCCACGAGAATGGACCGAGACACCATTTGTCGAGCAACAAACTTGCCCCTAAACCCTTCGCCAGAGAGATTATGGACGGGGACTTTTGGTTAAGCTAACCTTGTCACCTAGGCCACCATGTCCCACGATTCGAATCATCCTTTCTTATCTAATAAAACACGTGTCAAATTTTAATCAGAATCACGTGCACATCATCACTAACTGTCTCCACCGCGAACTATTTGATAATCTCCGGCGGTGTCTCCACCGCGAAAAAAATATCCATCTTAACGACTCCTCTGCCCATCATCATGTCGTCGTAGGCACTCAACAAACAGAAGAACAATGGGGGTATTGCTTCGTGCGCACGGAACCCTCTCCAAGGTTAGGGTTTTGATAAATGGGATATAATTCGAACATCCATAGAGTAATAGACCAAGTTCATGATAAACCAAAAGAATAATATAATCTTTAATCCGAAAACTGAACCAAAAGAAAAACTTGTTTATTTTTTTTTTACCTTTTGCCCCGGTTTTGAATTTCCAAAAAAGGAAACAAAATCAATCCATTTAAAAGGAAAAAAAAGAAAAGACTTGCGTATTTACTAAATTAGTTTAGAAAAATGGTAATTCAGAACATACTCCATTATGGAAATTTTCTGAATATGAAAAAAAATTCAAAGGAACACACAAAAAGTAAAGAGTTGAGAGATGAGAGAGTATTATAATTAAAGAGAGAAAGAGATCATGAAGATGGAACCAATCTCTGTCTCTGTTTAAACGCTTGCTTTAATTTCTTACAATATATCAATATCAATATGGGAGGCATCAAACGTAAAATAAAGATTGAGAAGATCGAAAAAAAATCAGTAAAGTCGGTTACTTTTACTAAACGACGTAACGGTCTCTTCCGCAAAGCTTCTGAGCTCTGTCTTGTCTCTCCCGCGACTCAAATCGCAATCTTAGCGACTCCTCCTTCTTCCAATTCTCACGCTTCTTTCTACTCCTTTGGCCATTCCTCTGTCGAGCACGTTGTCTCTTCGCTGCTTCACGATCTGTCTCCTCCTTCGACAAACCAAGATAACAAGTCAGGATTAGGGTTTTGGTGGGAAGACGAATTAGCCTTTGACAGATCAGAGAACGTAGACGAGCTGAAAGATGCGACCGATGCGGTTACGAGGATGTTGAACAATGTTAGGCTTCGATTAGATGCCGTGAAGAGTAATCAACGAGATGGAGGTTTGGTGGTTCACCAGGATCAGGAGGATCTTCAGCGTCCAACCACAGAGACGAACAACAACGAAGATACGACGAAACAAATTACTGAATTTGGAGGAACTTCTGGTATAGAATTTTTGTTAGAGGATGAGGAGGATATTCTTCTGACTGTTGATGATTATTTTACTGACGTCAATATTGACCCATTTTGATTCGATGATGTTCTTGTATGCATCATGTCCGGTTTAGGCTTCGGTGTATTTCTTAATTTATTTTTTGGGGTTTTTGGATTCGGGAATAATGCTACCAACCTAAACCAAATTCGGTCCGGTTCAGTTTGGTTGTTAATTTTTGGGTCTGCTTTTCGGAGAAAAACAAAACTGAAATACAATTAAACAAAGGAAAGATCATGTTTGCCAAAAAATCAAGATTGTGGAAACCCTTTTGGTCCAATAGTTGATCGTTCGTTAATATTTTTACATCAGAAAATCTAGGGTTTGAATTCTAAAGAGTGCAATTTATTATTATATTTATGTCAGATTACTAGAGATAAACTTACAAGAGATCTTCATCATTCATGGTGCATGTAGAACCGAATGCTCATTAAACGGTAGAATTATCCATTATAAAATCGTCGATGTAACAATTCTCTGAATTTGTGATAGAATAATAAATCAATGTTAAAAAAAATAAATCAAGATTATGAGAAGTCTATTTTGATAATCCAGCGGCCACGTAGACTTTTTTTGCCCCTGGTTTGAATACTATCGGAAACAAAAACATGCACTAAGCCGGTTGGTTCTAGAATTCGGTCTTGATGTTCCACATGGTATACTTGTTAGTTGTACCTAACGAATTTGCACATACCAAAAGAACACACACATTCCAAAAAAAAAAAAATGATGATATTGTTGGACCAAAAATTTTAATCAAGCTTAATGGGACTTATTAAAATTTGAAGTGTAAAAAAAATGGGCCAAATCTAAATGATTGGTCTAATGTGAGTTAAATGAGAGACATGTCATTTGTCCCACATTGAAAGTTTGGAAAACTTTGGAGTAGTATAAATAAGGACAAAGTTATAACTTTGTTCAAATTGTGTGTGATAGAGAAGGAAGGATGCTCCTCGCGCGCCGCCTCCAAGCCGAGCACGGGAGTGGGTCGTGGGCTCGTGGGCCATTAAAGAGTTCTTTTTGGGCCAAGTCTAATGGATATTCGGATTTTATTCCTTATCCGTTTTTTATCTCTACGAAACGAAGACCGAGTCTTCCGCCCAACGTTCCCAACGTTCCCACGATCTCCTGTAGCTCTTGAATCACACAGTACCGTCACACTGCGGGTGATTCTTTGAGTTACGGAAAGAGATTCATCATCTCGCCTCCACTCGTTTACTCTTACCGTAACGTTGTTTATATTTTTCTCGTATTTTCAATCACAATTACCGTAGTGCTAATTTTAGCTCCTACAATCGTAACTCAAAGAATCTGTTCCTGTTATATAAACATTGAACGGATTGAATACGAGTAATTATATAAACGCCTCTGCGATTGCGATCGCACGGTCTGAATCTGGTTTACGTTTGCGAACGATTAAAACTATATATCGATATCTACTGTTTTCATTTATAAATCGAAAAAGTATATGATTCGTATCTGTGTCTGTTTTTTCAGAATGGAAAACGAAAACGCCAACGTCTCCAACGTGACTACTTCGGTCGTCGAGACTACCACATTTGGAGTTACTGGAGTGACATTCACGAACACGATTGCGACCAGTACTGAGCATATCCAGTTTGGGTATTTCCCAACGGTGACAGTCGCCATCCCTGCTCCGATTGCTGCTACTGTTCAAACTGTGGTCACTGAACAGTTTAGAGCGGTGCAAATGCCATCTGCGAATTCAGCAGGCGTCCGACCCGACAAGTTCGATGGGACCGCCTTTAAGATGTGGCAGAAGAAGATGTTCTTCTATCTGGCCACGCTGAAGCTGGAAAAGTATACCCGTGAAGAGAAACCCATTCTCCCTGCGGATAATACTGATCCTCGCGCGCTTGTGAGCAAGCTGGCATGGGAACACAGAGATTTTCTGTGCAAATGGTACATCCAGAATCGCCTTGCTGATACACTGTTCAACGTGTACAGCAATGCCGAAACGTCTAAAGACCTCTGGGATTCTCTAGACAAGAAGTACCGCACATAAGATGTTGGATCTCAGAAATACGCTGTGCCGAAATTGTTAGATTACAAAATGGTGGACTCGCGGCCATTAATGGAGCAAGTCGGAGAGTTGCAGACAATTCTTCACGAAATACACACTGAGGGAATGAGACTATGCGAGACTTTTCAGGTCGCATGTGTCATTGAGAAGCTCCCGCCTAGCTGGACGAACTTCAAAAACTACCTCAAGTTGAAGAAGAAATGGATGAGTCTCGAAGACTTAACCATGAAACTCCGTATGGAATCAACGAATCAGAGAAACATTGGTATAGGTGTGGAAATTTGCGAATCCAACGCGAATATGGTGGAGCACCAAAGCCATAGGCAGGAAAAATGGCAAAACAAAGGGCGCCAAGACAAAGGAAAAGGCAAAGTTCCACCAAAGAACTCTGAAAAGTTCAAAAATAAGAAATTTGGTGGTGAGAGTTCGCAGAAGTTCACTGGAACCTGTCACAACTGTGGCAAGACTGGCCATAAATCCTTTGAGTGTCGCATCAAAAATGCTCCAAAGAAAAATGAGGCCAACCTGACTCAAGATGATATGTGTGCGGTGGTCACAGAAGTCAACATGGCTGCGGAGAATCCTAACACGTGGTGGTATGACACTGGGGCAACCACGCACATCTGCATTGACAGAAGCCAGTTCTCCACATACAAAAAAAAATAAGACTGATACGCACCTACTGATGGGAAATGTGTCTCAATCCAAGATTGAAGGCATCAGCAATGTGGTGTTGAAGATGACTTCAGGCAAGGAAGTCACGCTGACTAACGTGAAACATGTGCCAGACATGAGGAAGAACCTGATTTCTGGGACTAAGATCCTCAAGTATGGATTTGAAGTCAACATGAAGTCTGGCCAGCTGGTTTTAAGAAAAAATGGGGTTTTTATTGGGAAGAGTTTTGTTAAGGACGATATGATCAAAATGTGTGTAATCACAGTCGTCAAAAATGATGTAACCGCTTCCAGTTCAATTAATAAGAATGCATCTTCTTACTTGGTTGAGTCTTTTGATACGTGGCATGAACGATTAGGGCATGTGAATTATAAATTTATCCAAAGATTAATTAATTCTAATCTAATCCCGAAATGCAAAACAAGTAAAAATAAATGTGAGACATGTGTACAAGCAAAACTCACGAAAACTCCACCAGCTCGTGTCGAACGAACCACCGAACCTCTAGGATTAATACACACTTATTTGTGCGACTTAAAATATGTGCAATCTAGAGGAGGGAAAAAGTACTTCGTGACCTTCATAGATGATTGCACAAGATACTTCTATGTATATTTACTACGCAGTAAAGACGAAACTTTGGAGAAGTTTAAAGAATACAAGTTGGAAGTAGAAAACCAACTTGGTAACACTATTAAAATAGTTCGAAGTGATAGAGGAGGGGAATATGATGAACCTTTCAATGCATTTTGTAGACAACACGAAATTATTCATCAAACTACCGCTCCCTACTCACCAGAATCCAATGGAGTTGCGGAACGAAAAACCGAACTCTTAAGGAAATGATGAATGCAATGCTACAGGAATCTAGGTTACCCCAGAACATGTGGGGGGGGGGGGGGAAGCGCTGCTTACCACAAATTATATCCTGAACAAAATACCGAATAAAGTAACTGGAAAAACTCCATATGAACTTTGGAAAGGTAATATACCTTCGTATAAATACCTGAAAGTGTGGGGGTGCCTGGCAAAAGTTGCAGTTTCACCTCCGAAAAAGGTCACAATTGGACCAAAGACGGTATATTGTATTTGTCATCGGATATGCTCATAATAGTAGTGCCTATCGATTTCTGGTACATAAGTCAGATGTACCAGATATTCATGTAAACACCATAATGGAGTCAAGAAATGCTTCATTTTTTGAAAACGTGTTTCCGTGCAAAGATAGAAAAATTAATAAACGAACTCGTGATCAACGAGATGCTTGTACTTCAGGAAACGAAGCAAGCTGTTCAGGCACAACTATTAATGATGATGATGAAGAAGAAGAAGAAACTAGACGGAGTAAAAGATCTCGTAAGGAAAAAACATATGGTTCTTAGTTTTTAGTAGTCTTTCTCGCTGAAAATGAGCCTAGAACATTTACAGAAGCAATGTCTACCCCAGACGGTCCTCTTTGGAAGGAAGCTGTTAATAGCGAGATGGACTCAAACAGGCAAAACCATACTTACGAGATAACTGATTTACCTCAATGGTTCAGAGCCCTAGGGTGCAAAAGGATTTTCAAAACAAAATTGAAAACCGATGGCTCCATCGACAAGTACAAGGCTAGGCTTGTGGTGCAAGGTTTCCGACAAAAAGAAGGTTTGGATTTGTTTGACACCTATTCTCCAGTAACGAGAATAGCTTCAATCAGAATGCTGATAGGAATCGCAGCATTAAGAGATTTAGAAATCCATCAAATGGATGTGAAAACTGCCTTTCTAAATGGTAATTTAGAAGATGAAATTTATATGAAACAACCCGAAGGGTTTGTTGTCCCATGACAAGAACATAAAGTATGTAGACTTGTCAAATCATTGTACAGACTTAAACAAGTTCTGAAACAATGGCATGAAAAACTTGACAATGTAATGATGTCAAATGGGTTTCAGCATAAATGAATGTGACAAGTGCATATACATCAAAAGTACTTCGCACGGATACGTTTTGCTCTGTTTGTACGTGGATGACATGCTTATTATTGGTAGCAACAAAGACGTGATCAGTCAAACAAAGAACTTACTAAATAGCAAGCTCGACATGAAATACATGGGATTAGCCGACGTAATTTTAGGAATAAAAATCATCAGACATTCTGATGGAATAATCCTAACCCAAGATAATTATGCTGAAAAGATCCTTGAGCGGTTTAAGAACTACTCAAATGGGACTGCAAAAACTCCTGCTGACCCTCATCTTCACTTGACAAAAAATTCAGGTGAACCAGTGTCACAGGTGGAATATGCCAGAGTAATCGGGAGTCTGATGTACTTAACAAACTGTACTAGACCCGATTTAGCGCACTCAGTAAACGTACTAAGTCACTATACGAGTAATCCAGGACACAATCATTGGAAGGCCATAACTAGAGTATTGAACTACCTTCGACACACCAAAAGTTATGGGCTGCACTATAGTAAAGAACCAGCAGTCTTAGAAGGCTATAGTGATGCCAACTGGATTTTAGATTCTAAGAACTCGAAATCAACAAGTGGATATGTCTTTAAACTTGGTGGTGCAGCAGTATCCTGGAAATCTTCCAAACAAACTCTCCTGGCCAGATCAACCATGGAGTCAGAGTTCATAGCTCTAGATAAAGCTGCAGAAGAAGCAGAGTGGCTTCGGAACTTCTTGGAAGATATCCCGATGTGGGAAAAACCAATGCCAACATTACGTGTACACTGTGATAGTCAATCGGCTATATCTCGGGCACTGAATAATTTATATAATGGTAAATCTCGTCATATTAGAAGACGACACAAAACCATTAGACAATTGATCTCGACAGGTGTACTCACGATAGATTACATCAAGTCGGCAGAAAACTTAGCTGATCCTTTTACGAAAAGTTTGGCACGAGATCAAGTTGTTAAATCATCAAGAGGAATGGGTTTAAAGCCTATAAGTAAAGATGACGATTGATGGAAACCCTACCTACGTGACTGGAGATCCCAAGATCTAGGTTCAAAGGGAAAACAAAGTCAAGTTGATTCAAAAGCGAGCACTGTGAGACTATGTCTCTACCCAATTCCTAGGATGATAAAAACTGTGCTACATGTGAGTGTTAAGGTTAAGCGTTGGCTTTTAATGATTACATAGCTTTGAGATATTAAGTGGAGTACTACAAGTTACTTCTAAAAACAAAGCTAATGGCAGATCACCTAATGAGTGTGAAATGAGGCCGTTTCTAGGAGAATGAAAGTAAGGCTATATTCTCCAAGTTCACTCATGAAAAACAGGAATGTTCAAGGCCAAAATAAACACAATAGAGAACTCAAGTTCTACGAGAAAATGTCGATGCACGATAGCTGTTATCTCGGTTTACATCAAAGTCTGGGTGGTTCAAGACATCATGTTCACCTCCTGGCCAAGTAAACCTGACAGATATTAAAAATGATTGGTTCAAAGCTGAAAAATGATACCTCTCAGATACAGTTACATTTTCGCATACTCGTTAACGTCTGTCTAGTCTAGTCAAGTCGCGTCTAGTCTAGTCAAGTCTAGTTTATCGAGTCAGTCGAATCTTCGTATGTTTAGACTCATTTCTATTCATGTGGGGGATTGTTGGACAAAAAATTTTAATCAAGCCCAATGGGGCTTGTTAAAATTTGAAGTGTGAAAAGAAATGGGCCAAGTCTAAGTGATTGGCCTAGTGTGAGTTAAATGAGGGACATGTCATTTGTCCCACATTGGAAGTTTGGAAAACTTTATAGTAGTATAAATAAGGACAAATTTATAACCTTGTTCAAAGTGTGTGTGATAGAGAAGGAAGGAGGCTCCTCGCGCGCCGCCGCCGCCAAGCCGAGTCGGGCTCGGGCGTGGGTCGTGGCTCGTGGGCTCTTGGGAGTGGGCCAGTGGCCCATTAAAGAGTTCTTTTTGGGCCAAATTTCTATGAGTGTTTTGTCAACATTTTTCGTTGACTTAACAAGTCAAACTTTGACTTTGCGTTTTGATCAAGTCAAATGGATATTCGGATTTTATTCCTTATCCGTTTCTTATCTCTACGAAACGAAGACCGAGTCTTCCGCCCAACGTTCCCACAATCTCCGCAGCTGACTCAATCCATGATCTTGCGAGATCTTATCGGATTTTGCGGACCGTCCTCTCTCTTCAGTCGCTTTAAAAAGCGTGAACTACTCCTCACATTTCACAGACGAAAAACACAGTAGAAAAACTCTCACTCGCTTCGCGAAAATTCCAGCAATATTTCACTCGTCTTTAACGTAAGTTTTCGAGAGTATCGTGGTTCATAAGGTTCGTTAAGATCCGCGTTTCGAGTGTTTGCGAAACCGGATTAGTGGTTGTATCATGCGGCTCTTGAATCACACAGTACCATCACACTGCAGATGATTCTTTGAATTACGGAAAGAAGTTTATCATCTCGCCTCCACTCGTTTACTCTTACCGTAAAGTTGTTTATATTTTTCTCGTATTTTCAATCACAATTACCATAGTGCTAATTTTAGCTCCTACAATCACCAAAAATAACGCACGTTCAAGCCTATTGACGCATTCATCAAACGGTAGCAACAATAACCTTTACGAAATAATATCCTATAGGAACCGTAAGCACATGCATGATCAAACCATTCAACTTTTCCCAAATTTTACAACTTTTACATGTTTTAATCCAAATTTCCGCACACCTAATCATCTTTTTGCCACTACAAGGCAATATCTCGTCCCACAAAAAAAGAATTTTTAGTTTATAGTTTTATGCTAAAAGTTATATCAACTGAGATTTTTAAAAATATATCACCCAAATTCTGATCATGTTTTCATCGAAATTCTAATGTTTATTTAAATGACATCGGTTTGTGGTCTTAGACTTGAATTAACGGATCCAAAAACATTTTCTTTTTATTCTTGAATTTAGGCATTACAGTCATGTACTCAAATTTTATAAAAAGTGGAACTCATGGGATCATACCCGCTCGATGTTGTCCACGAGAATGGACCGAGACCACTTGTCGAGAGACAAACATGCCCCTAAACTCTTCGCCAGAGAGAAAATGGACCGGGATGTGACTTAGTGTGTTATGGTTAAGCAAACCTTAACACCATGTCCCATGAGCTTTGTTAATCTGTAATAATCAGCAACTGTTTACATACCCTCGATCGGCGGAACAAAGTACCGATGTGGGAGTAAAAATAGGATTAGCCCACGATTCAAGGATTAGCCACTCAGGAAACAGAGGAGGAAGAAAGACTAAGGTTATGTTTTCCACAGATGGATGAGATTGTGGATATTAATGAGTTCCAATCTGGGTTTACAGGGCTTGTTTGGTTGTCCATCCAGATGGATCATCTGGATGAAGATCACAAATGATGTTTGTTTAGGGCATAAAATGATCATCATCCAGATGATCCATCTCACTGAGTTTTAAAAATTATGAACAAAATTTCTGATTCATCTGACCGCTTAAACTTGGCTCATCTGGATGAAGCAACTCAGTAAAAAAAAAAAAAAAAAAAAAATACCCCTGACAAAATAAAACAATTACAATCTGAAACCTAAATCTAAATTGCGATTCTCTGCTCTTCTTCGGCTCTTCTCTTTTCTTCTCGACTCGACTCTTCTCTTCTCTTCTCTGACGCCGGCGACACATCTCTCTCCGTTGGCTTCTCTCAGACGACTTCCCTCTAGCGGCTTCTCACTCTGGTGAGCTTCCTCTCTCTCTCTCTCTCTCTCTCTCTCTCTCTTAGCTTTTTCTTCAAATTTTCACTCCGGTGAGCTTCTTCTGCCGATTTCAGTTTGTCTTAGGTCAGATTCACCACCTTAGTGTGCTATGGGTGAATCTATGTGACTTGCGTTCTGGGTTTTAGTCTTCTGGTTTTTTTTAGCTCTTAGTTTTTGGATTTTAGTCTTTTGGGTTTGTTTATGCACTTTGATAGATATGTTACTTGATTTTACTCTGATGGGTTTACTTGAATCTTTAATGGTTGAGCCCTTTCAGGGAAAATGTTGGCCACATCGGTGAAGAAGTGGGATTCAGAGGATGTGGTGCCTCTCCTGCTTCAAACCCTCCACTTATGTGGTAATATGATATGTTTTGTTTTCTCTGTAAAGTTTGCTTATGTTTGGTTTGAAGTTGAAATGCCTTGGCAGTTTCACTGCATGAAGCTAATATTCAAGAAGATGCACAACTTGCTTCAGCCTTTCAAGAATCCTCTCGTCTTCGTCAACAACAGGAGGAAGAGGAAAGAAGGCGCACCAGAGTGTTAGAGCAGGATGCGCAGATAGCAAATGGTTTTCTGTACGAGGAAAGAGAAAGGCAGATTCATACTAATTCTGCACTGGAAGACGAGCAACTTGCTAAGACTGTTGTGGAGAGTTTAAAAGAGAAATGCAACAGAAAACAGTTTGAGGAACAAGTGAGGAACATGGTAGAGCCTCCTCCTCAAGTTGAAAAAATCCTTATGTAAATTTCTTTAACTTGCAGGAGTACAGCGAACTAAGCGTGACTGTGTCTATATCAACAAGAAGTCTCAGGTACAACAGATTTTATTAGCACCCCGTAACACACAACACATCTCAGTTCACTTATGATCGAATGCTTATTATGCTACTTATGATTTTGCAGGTAATGATCAAACTCAAAAGCAAACATGTTGGAGGGGCATTCTCCAAGAAGATCAAATGTAAGCATTTCTGAATTTTTTAGTTAAGATAATTTACCTGAAAGAGAGACATTTTGAACCTGTTATTTCGTTTTGAAGGCGTTGTCTATAGAGTCTGCGATGAGAAATCAGCTTGGCCTTACAGGAAAGAGAGGGAAAATTCAGAAGAAGTGTACTTTGGTCTATAAACCGGACAAGGCCTTTTGGAGTTCAAGTGCAAGAGCAAGATTCACAAGCAGAGATGGGTTGACGGGGTTCAGTATCTTGTTTTTTCAGGTTATGATTCTTATTTTGAATGAATGTGCATGAGAATGTTTTGTTTTTGCAGAATACAGAATGGACTTGTTAAAGAAGAGCATCGGATCTTAAAGAAGACCAATGGATCTTGTAAGTTTCTTCTTTGTTATGTTTTCAATGTTTCTTCTTATGTTTGTATATCTCTCCTTACATTTCATTTGACTTATGGTGTGCTGCAGAAGCTCGTTGAAGAGATGAACAGTAAGGTAATAGTTTCTTCTTATTATGGTTTCATTAAAATTAGGTTTAGAGCGGATGAAATCTATGGATTCTTCTATTTTTGATTTATTCTTATGAGTTTGCATAAGATTTTACTGGTACTCTTAAGCTTAGAGTCCCAATTTTGGCTTAATTTTTCCTAGTTGTTCATTGTATTTGACTTGATTGGTTGATATTTCCGAGAAAATTCCTCTTGAATGTGGCAATGTTCTAGATTCCGATATGTTGCCTTTAGATTGTGGATTCAGGACAATTTCTCTCTGTTTTGAGTTCTCGAGAACTAGATTGTTAGGCTAAGCAAACACATTTTGGTTAGTACAATGATTATGATTTAAAGTTATCAGTTGCACATAAAAATTTGTTGAATATGGCCTTGTTTTTTTCTGGTTTTGCAGGAAACATTTAGATTTTTAAGTGATAAGAACGTTGAGAGAGGATGGTTTCAGAGACTTGGTTTCATAATCTGTGGAGATTTCCAAAGAAACACGAAGGTCATAAAGAGAAGGTGGTGCTCGGTGTATTAGCGTTCGAGGTTGCAAATTTACTGTCAAAACTTGTTCATTTGTGGCAATCTCTAAGTGATAAGAATGTTGTAAGGCTTAGGGGGGAGATAACACATTCCATAGGTATTTGATGGTATTTGAAACAGAGCAAAAACAGAGTATAGACACCATATATGAATCATATTTGTATTTTTTGGTGATTTCAAATTTATATGTATTTATGATGATTTCAAATTTTATGAATTTATACGTTTTTTTATCAATTATATGATGAAATTTCTTATAAAAATATTATATTTCATGAATTTAGAAACTTATATGATTAAGATCATGTTGTAAAACTAATATAATTAAGATCATGACTAAATAAGAAACATGGGCAATTTAGATATTTTTTTATTAATAATGAAGATGCACATTTACATTAAAAATGAACAAACAAACATATATTCATTTAGATGAATCATCCAAATGAATAACAAAAATAGAAACAAACATCATCTAGATGATCTATCTAAATGAATCATTTGGATGCTTATGTCAAATGGACTACCAAACAGGGCCACAATAAATTTGTCTTTCATCCAAAAGTTGTACCGAAAAAATAGGTTTCTTTTTAACTTTTCGGGGAGTTCTGAATTTCTGGAAAAAAAAATAGAGAGAAATGAGTCCATGCTTAAGAAACAAACAACCAAAAATATATATATATATACAAATAGAAAGACTATATTAAGAGAAGATTCACTTTCTCATTAATTAACCAAATGAATAAACAAAGTTTATATATATACGTGATTAAGTTAAAGGAGACTTAAACAACTATACAAACCAAAGTAAACCAGAGATAATCAGCTATATATCTAATAGACTACTCTTGTGTATTTAAATAGTTAAAAAGGTAATTAAGAAACAACCCAGGATGGAAATTTTCTAAATAGGGACTGGGAATCAAATCAATGTAACGGACATGGAAAAAAAAGGTAAAAAGTTAAGAGTTTAGATCAGAAGAGAGGATTAACATAGGATTTATTCTAGTCCTTAGTTGGTTTCAAAAACATGGCGGCGCTCCTAGGTCTCCCAAAAGGCGATTTTCCTAGGGTTTTAGATTTCCCTCCTCCGCGTCTTTTAATCCGCGGCTGCTAGGGATATCCGATGGTATCTGCTTTTTGCAATCACTTGCGACCATCTACTGCTGTGTCCAGTCTGTTTTTTTTTACTATCGTCTGCTTTCGTTTCGATATCACGTTTTCCAAACTTGCTTCGGCCTCAAGCTTCATCACCAGCTCTCAATGTCTCGACGATTTACCAGAGAAGAGAAGGGTAAAGGGTTACTACTTCAAGTCAATGGACCAGGGAGCCTCTAATACGCCTGCCGCCAGTGGAAAACTCAGATCTAATAGAAGAAAACCGACTTACACTCATTGGCCGAGTTCTGAACCCATAGATGCAACGACCGAGGTCTGTAGTCAACTTTATGCCTACGATCTGGGGGCTCTCTGGAAGAGTCGAAGGAAGAGAACTAGGAAGAGAAAGATTCTGCTTTCGGTTTAGGTCAGAGGAGGAGCTCCAATCTATACTGCGTAAAACCCCGTTTCATTATAAACGGTGGATGCTAGTCATCGAGAGGTGGGAACCAATCATCTCGGATTCCTTCCCGTGTAAAATCCCTTTTTGGATTACGATCCATGATCTACCACTCCACTATTACAAACAAGACACTCTTAAGGTGATTAGTCATGATTTGGGGACAATCAAGGACTATGATGCCAAAGAGGGTCGCATAAGAGTTGAAATCAATGCGCTAAAACCACTACTGATGAAAAAGAATTTCAAGTTTCCAATGGGAGAGGAAGCTACTCTGGAATTCGAGTATGAAAAGCTGGAAAAACATTGTTTCTGTTGTTTATATCTGTCTCATGAGAAAGACGATTGCCCAAAAGTTAGAGATATTCCATCCCTAAGCTAAAATCAGGTGGGAATTAACCAACAAAATACGATCCATCGTCTGGATGCGGATAAGCTGAGACACAATGTCAGAAAACTGTCGAACAGAGAAGCCCAACTGACGGTAATGGGCAGGAAGAGAGACCGCTCTCCACTCAGATCCCCTCCTCGATCTCCCCCTCGTAAGTATGCAGCTCACGGGACCTCCCTGGCCCGCGGTGTACCTTCTTCTCCGAGCCGTAAGGATCACAATTTTTCCAGAGATAAAAGGAGAGTTGAAGCTTCTGATCGAAATCATTGTGGGTACTCAAAAGATTATCGCTCCAAGGATTATCGCTCTCATTCCTCAAACCTTCCTCACGATGAGGACTGTCACTATTCCTATAAAAAGGACGCTAACTACCACAGAGAAAGTGAAAACCTGTTTATTGAAAGGGACAGAGATGACTACAAACGAGACCTCCCGTACGAGCGAAGCCCTCCATTCACATGGGTAAGACAGAGAGAAAGCTCTCCTACTGAAACTGCCTCAGCCTTACAAAGGAGAAGACATAGCCGGTCAGAGGAACATGTGGAAGGGTCTAGTAATACTAAGTCAAAAAAATCTGCAAAAGAGAGACTAGAATTTCAAGAATCCATGGCGGGAAAACCTTCAGCGAAAGAAAGATTATCCTTCCCTTCTCCGAGTGAGAACAGAGTCCTGACATCGGGACGACTGGTCCAAAATACCTCTAATGTTGTACCAAGACCCCCGCTGGATGATTTGCAGAAATCACTGAAGCACCTGGCCTCAACTCCGATATCCCCCAGGGAAACTTTCAACGGAGCCTCTTCATTTGAAACCCTCTCTGCTCCGAGAGGTCTCCTAGTACGGGCAGCTAGATAGAGAGTACGATCTGAAGCCTCCTCGGAAGCTACTATCCAAAACTTGCTGCCCTCAACTATGGCAAAGGCCCCGTTGGCCTTTCGTTTGGGACCAATTGTCGAAGAAATCCCAAAACAACAGCGGAAGAGTCTGAAGAAAAGGAAGGTCTTACCAAAACAGAGTGGAAGGAAGAAGCTTCCTTCTAGTCTGCTCCTGGGAGTTAAATCCAAAAAGCGTTTTGCTGCTCGCATCCACAACTCTCAAGGGAAGAAACCAAGTGCTGGACACCATCATGTATCTTCCCCCTCCAATGATGTACCTCAGTATGAGGGTCCTTCTAGTTCGGCTTTTAAATCGTCTTCTAAGGTGTCAATACCTTCTACTTGTAAGGATTCGATGGTTTTCCAGAAACCATCCAGTCGATATCAATGATCACAACATGTTGGAACTGTCAAGGGCTTAGAAACTCCCTTACAGTTCGACGCCTAAGGGAATTGAGGTTAAAACTCTTCCCGGATATAACATTTCTAATGGTGACTAAAAATCAAGATGATTTCGTATTACAAGTGTTTCAATGGATGGGTTATGATAATAACTTCACAATTCCTCCATCTGGCCTTAGCGGCGGTCTTGCGCTGTTTTGGAAAAAAAATGTGGATCTGCAAGTTCTTTCCTCTTCCCCTAACTTCATCGACACAAAAAATTCGTATCAAAATCAGTCTTTCTACCACACATTCGTCTATGGAGCTCCTGCAAAGCAAAACAGACAGGAAGTTTGGAACCAAATCTCTCTTCTAGCTTCTGGTCGTGACTCCGCTTGGCTTCTTTCAGGCGACTTTAATGACATTCTTGAGCACTCGGAGAAACGCGGTGGTCCTCGGAGACATGAAGGATCGTTTATTGATTTCCACAGCTTCGTCTCAACCAATGGACTTTGGGATGTGAAACATACCGGCAACCCTCTCTCTTGGCGGGGTATGCGCTACGACCATCTAGTACACGTTCGATTAGATAGATCTCTGTCCAATAACGCCTGGCTCGAGATGTTTCCCTCGGGTCGCACAGAGTACCAACGTTTCGAAGGCTCTGATCACAGACCGGTAATCACTTATCTCGACAATTCACGTGTTAAGAAAAAAGGAATGTTCAGATTTGATAATAGGCTTCGAGAAAACTCAGAGGTGTATGATCTTATCAACGAAGTTTGGTCCAACGCGTGGACAGCTACGGTCACATCAAAGATCAACCACTGCCGCACAGAGTTAATAAAATGGGCAAAAAAACAGAATCAAAATAGTGCTCTACTCATTCGAAACACCCAAGCAGCTCTCGAGGCAGCGCTTTCGAACCCCTTTCCCGATCCTCAAGTAATAGGAGAGCACACAGCTACCTTAGAGCATGCATACAAGGAAGAAGAAAAATTCTGGAAACAACGTAGTCGTATTCTCTGGCTACATATCGATGACAGAAACACTGGATTTTTCTACGCATGTACGAGGAATCGCAGGACCTGTAACAGGTTCACGACTATTGAGGATTCAGCAGGGCGATCGCACTACAAGGAACATGATATTGCTAGAATAATCTCTGAGTACTTCCAACAGATCTTTACATCGGAATCTTCAGATCAGCTTCACGTCGTACATGAGGTTTTAGAGAAGACTGTTATAACGCCCCGACCGCCCCTACCTGTGGGCCCCATGCCCTCTCTCGGCCGGTGGGCCCCACCCTTGTCCGACGGCCGGTGCGTTAGTCCGGGAGGCTTGTAATACTTGTTTACTGACCCTGCAATCACCACGTGATCTTTCCCCGTGTTTTGTCCTCACTCACACGATACCGCGAATCACTTCCCGGTAGGTCACCCATCCTTAAATTGCTCCAGCTCAAGCACCCTTAACTCTGGAGTTCTCTCTGGACAAGTTCCCGAAAAGATAAGTGCACTTTGGTGACATAGGTAGCCAAATCAATTCTTATAAGCCTCTCCGCATATACAAGAAATCGGGATGTTACAATCACCCCCACTCATAGAGCGCAACGTCCTCGTTGCGCACCAGGATCGTCACCCTAGACGGTGTGGGCCCACCTGACTCCACACACGTGTTTGGGTTCGGCTCTGATACCACTTATAACGCCCCGACCGCCCCTACCTGTGGGCCCCATGCCCTCTCTCGGCCGGTGGGCCCCACCCTTGTCCGACGGCCGGTGCGTTAGTCCGGGAGGCTTGTAATACTTGTTTACTGACCCTGCAATCACCACGTGATCTTTCCCCGTGTTTTGTCCTCACTCACACGATACCGCGAATCACTTCCCGGTAGGTCACCCATCCTTAAATTGCTCCAGCTCAAGCACCCTTAACTCTGGAGTTCTCTCTGGACAAGTTCCCGAAAAGATAAGTGCACTTTGGTGACATAGGTAGCCAAATCAATTCTTATAAGCCTCTCCGCATATACAAGAAATCGGGATGTTACAACTGTAACACCGGAATGGAATGAGTCCCTCATTAGGATACCAACTGAGAAGGAAATTCGAAAAATAGCTTTCTCAATTCATTCGGAGAAAGCTACGGGACCAGATGATTTTTCCGCAGGATTTTTCCAATCCTATTGGGTAGTTATTGGAACCGACATTACAGCGGAAGTTCGTAACTTTTTTGAATCGGGCATCTTTCTGCATCACCTCAATGAAACTCATGTTCGCCTTATCCCAAAAATCACGACCCCGAAGAGAGTTTCTGATTTCCGACCTATTGCACTTTGTAACGTCTTTTACAAGATAGTTGCTAAGATTCTCACTTCAAAACTCCAGCCTCTTCTTCCCAGCCTGATCTCCGAAAATCAGTCAGCTTTTGTCCCCGGCAGAGCCATCTCTGACAATGTGCTCATCACGCATGAGATCCTCCATTATCTACGCTTGTCAAAAGCAAAAATTAGAGGAGCAATGGCAGTAAAAACCGGCATGAGCAAAGCCTACGATAGGGCCGAGTGGGATTTCCTAAAGGCGGTCATGGAGAAAATGGGATTCCATAGTATATGGATTGGTTGGATAATGGAATGTGTGACCTCGGTTTCATATTCTTTTCTTATAAACGAATCTCCACAGGGTAAAGTCTTACCCTCCCGTGGAATAAGACAAGGCGATCCGTTGTCACCATACCTATTTATCTTTTGTACTGAGGTTCTTTCCGGTCTCTGTCGTAAGGCCCAACTAAACGGCCTCCTACCAGGGGTTAAGGTAGCTCACAATAGCCCTCCAGTCAACCATCTCTTGTTCGCGGATGATACGATGTTCTTCTGCAAATCTGATGATACGAGCTGCACGACGTTGGTGAATATTCTTGAGGCTTACAAAAAAGCATCAGGTCAAACCGTGAATTTGGAAAAGTCTTCGATTACTTTCGCATCAAAAACACCTGCGGCTAGAAGAGCAAGGGTTAAACAAAGACTGCATATAAGACAAGAGGGATGAATTGGGAAATATCTTGGGCTGCCCGAAAATTTTGGTATTCGTAAAAGAGATATCTTTACGTCAATAGTGGATAGAATTCGACAAAGAGCTCATGGCTGGTCAACTCGTTTCCTATCTGCGGCGGGAAAACAAGTAATGCTCAAGTCGGTTCTCTCAGCAATGCCTGCGTATACGATGTCTTGTTTCAAGCTACCACTCTCCCTCTGTCGCAGAATCCAATCCATTCTCACCCGCTTCTGGTGGGACGATAAACCGGACCATCGAAAGATGAGTTGGGTTTCGTGGGATCGCTTAACGCTTCCGAAAAATGCTGGAGGATTGGGCTTTCGGGAAATTGAAGCTTTCAATGATTCGCTCTTGGCGAAATTGAGTTGGCGATTGATTAAAGCACCACACTCACTCTTCTCCCAAATTTTCTTGGGTAAATACTGCCATAAGTCCCCATTTAATGATTGTACTCTCCTTTCGAACCCCTCACACGGCTAGAGAAGTATCATGGCCGGAAGAAAGGTACTCAAGGAAGGGTTGGGATGGCTAGTAGGAAGCAGAGAAGATATCAAGGTCTGGTCCGATCCATGGTTATCTACTGCTTTTCCGTTCTCTCCAATGGGTCCTCCTACTGTCACGAATCAGGAACTTCGAGTCTCAGACCTTATTATCTCCTCTACTCACCAATGGAACTGGAACTTAATTAGACTCCATCTCCCGGACTATGAACAGTTCATCCAAAGACTAACCCCGGCAAAGAATAGAGGCGACACCCTGGTTTGGCTCCCTGTTAAGAACGAGACATATTCGACGAAGATGGGCTATGTCAAGGTGGCCACGAACGCAAGTACTCACCACCTACCAGGGTTTAATTGGCAAAAGAGTATTTGGCGATTAAAAACAACTCCAAAAATCCAACACTTTCTCTAGAAAGCAATAGCAGGAGCTCTCCCCGTTGGTGAGCAACTGCAACGGAGAGGATTAAATACGGACACGAGATGTAGGAGATGCAGGGAAACGGAAAGCACTGACCATGTGCTTTTTCTCTGCCTCGTCGCGCAACAGGTGTGGGATCTCGCACCAATCCAAATTCGGAGTTTCGATCAAGAACCCCAATTACCTACCTTCCTCACAGAAGCTCGAAACTTCGTCAATCTCCCCCGGCGGGGATTGTAAAACCTGATCTTTTTGCCTGGATACTGTGGAATCTTTGGATTGCTCGAAATCATCTGATTTTTGAGAACCGAGAATTTTCTGTGGGTGACATCCAAGCAAAAGCAGTCAATGACGCGAGGATATGGCAAGAAGCTCAATTGGAGAAACCAAAACAGAGAAGTACGAACCAACTGAACTACGGCGAAACAGAGAATCTCTCAGGGATCAACTGTTACGTTGATCCGGCATGGAATTCGTCTTCCCTCAACAGTGGTTTTGGATGGTTCTTCCGCTCTAATTCGGATGTTTCTTTGTGTGATTCAGCCGATAATGGACGTAACATCCCTTCGGCACTTGCAGCAGAGACTTGGGCAATGCGAGCAGCTTTGGCACAAGCATTTGCGCGAGGATACAGAGAGCTTCACGTTTACTCTGATTCTCAATGCTTAGTTTCGATACTAAACAAGGGAGAAGACCGTAACGACCTCTTTGGACTCCTCCATGATATCCGAGATTTAGCTAGTAATTTTTCTCTAATACCCTTTCATTACATTCCAAGAACAGAAAAATTGTTGGCTGATTCTATTGCAAAAGGAGCTCTTTTGGCTCTCGAATCTCTAAATTAAGCAATAAAGAAGTAATTTCTGACCAAAAAAAAAAAAAAAAAAAAAGATGAGAAGAGAGGAGTATGAAGAGATTAGGAAGATGCATACAATCTCGCTGTCTGTGTAATTCGCTTTCTTTCTTTTTTACAATATCAAAATGGGAGGCACAAAACGTAAAATAAAGATTGAAAAAATCTAAAAGAAAAACGCAAAATCGGTTGCTTTCATTAAAAGACGTAAGTGTAACGGTCTCTTCCGCAAAAACAAAACTCACTAATAATTGAAAGCTCATTAATCCACTAAAAACGATTAGGATTGTCGAGTAATTTACCGTTATAAATTCACACCTAATCACCCATAAACATCATCTCTCTCTCTCTCCTTTTCACCATTTGCAGAATCTCAAAACTCTCTAAAAGAATCCCAAATGGCAAGAAGCAAACCAAGCCTGTGAAATAGAGGGAGAAGATGATGGAGGTTTGACGAGTTCCTCTTTGCTCGTCTCCGGATTCTTCTTCCTCCATTGAAACTTGATCCTCCTCTTCTCTTGGTGGTTGTTCCACATGCTTGGTTTGCTTTTTGGCCATTGGGGATTTTTTTAGAGAGCTTTTGAGATTCTGCAAATGGTGAAATGGAGAGATGAGAGAGAGGAGAGAGCGAACGTTTCAGAAAATGTTTATGGGCGATTAGGTGTGAATTTATAACGGTAAATTACTCATAATCCGAATCGTTTTTAATGGATTAACGAATTGTTTTTTTTTTTTCTTATGCTACAAACTAATGTATTTCTTTATTTTATGAAAGTGAATCGGTCTTTTATAATTGAAAACTTAAGATTTCAATTATTAAGTTGAATATTTAGTGAGTTTTATTTTGTCTTCTCTCTTCAGCCACTCAAATCGGAGTCTGAGGACTCCTCCTTCTTCCAATTCTCAAATCGGAGGCTGCGGTTAGATGCCGTGAAGAGTAATCAAAGAGATGGAGGTTTAGTGATTCATCAAGAGGAGGATCCTCAGCTTCGTAACACCAAGACGAACAACAACGAAGATACGACGAATCAAATTCCTAAACTTGAAGCTGCTTCCGGTTCTGAAACTTTGTTAGAGAATGAGGAGGATATTCTGCATATTGATGATTTTTTTTCAGATGTCAAAGATTGTATTAAGAGTAGACCGAGTCAATTACTCTTGGTCCGGAATAATGCTTCCAAACTAAAACAAAAAAAATATTTGGTCCGGTTTTTCGTGATTATGTCGGAAATTTTTGTAGAAAATTTATATGTTTTCTTGTAGCGACAGTTTGGTTAGAAAAAAGTTGTTTTGGAGAATGATTATTTTGATTTCTCATTAGTCATTACGTCCGATTTTAGGCTTATATCTAATTTAGCGATGTATTTCGTTATTATTATTATTATTATTATTATTTTGGGGGTTTAGGTTCGGATCTAACGAAATTTGCATAGGATCAAGACATTGCACAAATCAGGCAAAAACAAATGGGAAACCCAATTCCTTTTTATTAAAAAAAAACATTACATTTCGGAAAAAAAAAACAGAAACAAAGATTTGTTCTTCCAAATCTATATATATGAAGAAAGCTTTGCTCTTTTCTGGTGAAGACACATCATCTGCCATCTCAGCAGTCATCAAACAATTCAACATGATCAAAAAACTAATAAAAATATGAAGAACACAAAAAAAAATCTTTCAAGCTACACCTTGCACAAAATTGAAAAAAAACAAAAAATTCCAAAGCAAGAGGCCCCAAACCCTTCAATATCACTCACTAATTCAAACTCTACAAGAACGCTCAAAGCCTCGCCGAGACTGCAGCCGCCAAAACCCTAGACAGGATACCTACGATTTTTGTAATCTCACTTCTTCTGTTTTAGTTTTCGTAGCCCCACAACAAATCTAAAAAAAAACACAAGAAGAAGCCCAAACATTTACTAAAACACGACAAATAATCGTACACATGTATGCCACATCATATTGATATTTAATTGTCATAATTTAATTAGTTAAAATTTTGATATATATATTAATTATACATTTTATTAAATCATGCAAGAAATTTGAAATGTCATTTTCATATTTATATAATGAAAACTTAAAAAATCAACAAAATTTATTGAAAGAATAATAGATTTAAAAATTCGAGTTTTACTAATATATTACACACTTTATTATAGTTACAAAGTTAAAATTTTATATCGAAAATATGTTTAGTGAATGGATATTATTTGATACAAACTAATAGTACACAATATATACAATATTAATGTAACATATATCATCCACATATATACCATATCATTTTGATATTTAATTTTCATAATTTAATTAGTTAAAACTTTGATATACATATTTACTATACATTTTATTAAATTATGCAAGGAATTTTATAGGTCATTTTCATATTCATATCATGAAAACTTTAAAAAAATCAACAAAATTTATTGAAAGAATAATAGATTTAAAATTTTAGTTTACACTTAACATTTTATAGATTTAAAACTTTATATATATATCGATTACACACTTTATTATAGTTACAAGTTTTAAATTTATATTGAAAAAATGTTTAGTGAATATATATTATTTGATCCAAACTAATAGTATACAATATATACAATATCAATTTAACATATCACAAATATATAGAGATTTGTTTTTCAAAAAAAACCAGAATATCTAATAAATAAAAAGTAAACTAATTATAATGCATATTATAGTAACTTTGTTAAATAAATTATATATAAGAAAATTATTTTTTTTATTAAAAATATATAATTTAAAATAATAAAAATGAAATGTTCAGTAATTTAGATATTTGGATAACATGATTTATTTGGCCTTTAAATATTGATAAGATATGAAAGTTCCAAACAAACATGATTATTTGTAAATAATCATAGAAGTGATTGACCGTAGATATTGAAGTGATTGACTATCACTTACATTTTCATTTTAATGGAGATGCAAATAAGAGAAACATTTGTTAAGTTTCAAATAAAATATTAGGTTTACAATCTACAAGCAATGATTTGTTTTACTAAAAATGAATAAAAATTCTCATAAATAAATTAAACTATTATAAAACTCAAAAAACAAAAACTCGCGAGTCACACACTTTTTTCTTATATAAAGTTTAATCTCACCGGGCTTACCCATTATCAATAACCTTATGTATTGGCTAAATTTCCATTATTGCTGTAATTAAATTCATTATTTTATCAAAATACATAATCTAACACATTGTCTTGAATAAGCAAATTTTAAAATGGTTAAATATGAATTTGTGTGACATGCAATCCATGAATAGATTTAAAATCAATAAAAGTTGATCAATTGTTAATTCTATTATTACTGTAATGGGCTTACCCCTTATCAATAGCCGTATGTGTTGGCAAAATTTTTATCTTTCTCTCCAGTTATATATGGAAATCGTTTTAAACAAAATAAAAGAAAAATAGACTTAGGAATCACAAACATATTGCACACATAAATAGGGTTAAAATCATACATGAAACACTCCAAAATAATAACTTCACATGAAACAAAATTAAAAAAATTATTATGCAACTTTAAAATGTAAATATCTTCATTTTAAAAAACACAACTAATTAATTGCATAAAATTGATTAGGGCTGGGAAAATTATCCGGCTCAAAAAATCCGAACCGGTACCGAACCAAAAATTGAAGAACCAAACCCGATCCAAATTTTTAAAATACCCGATCGGATCCTAAATTCCTATACCCGAAGAACCGAACCCGAATCGGTACCGAACAAGTACCGAACCGGTACCGAACCAAGAACCGAATGGGTACCCAAAATACCCGAAGTGTAATTATATACCCAAACATATTAATTATATTTAGACTTGATATAACACAAATATCCAAAATTACAACTATAAACCCAAATATATTAATTATTTTTTGGGTATTTCAAATATTATAGGTATATTTTTGATATAATGGATATATCGAATACACCTATTTTGTTTTCTTTTTCTGACATTTTTGGGTTTTTGGATACTTTTGGTTTGAAAGTATATTGGTTTTAGTGAAATGAATATTCATGTTTTTGTGTGTTTGTCTCGGATTTCGGGTTATTCGGGTATTGTGGATACTTTTAGATACTTTCGGATCCGGATCAGAACATATCCAAAAAATTTCGGATCTTAAAAAAAATACCCGATCCGATCCCGAACCGAACCTGATCCGAATTTTTAAAATACCCGATCGGTACCTAAATCCCTAAACCCGAAATACACAAAATCCGAAATACCCGACCCGAACCCGATCCGAACGCCACCCCTAAAATTGATCACCAAAGAAAAAAACAGGTAAAAATGCGTATCATCTGATAAATAAACACATAGATGGTGATAAATTAAATAAAAAATAAAAAAAATACAGAGATCTTAAGCTGATAGAGATAATTAAATTAACTACGAGACCAAATAAAATAAAATACCATTAGATTAAAAAATTGGTTACCACGTCCGCACGTATCACACCCTTTGTGATTGAAATTAAAAGTGAAATATCACCGGCGATGAGGGAAGATATCATAGAAGTCGAAGGTTTTAGAGGAGTGTGTAATATTTTTTTTACAGGATAATCATATTCACAAGAAGTCTCTCTCTCTCTCTCAAAATGTTTAGATCGACGCTTGACCTCATATTTCTTATACTTTTCCAAATCGGCCCATATTATCTCAAATGTTCCCATTAACCCATATATCTACATGACTTTGATAGTAAATTAGTGATAGAAATTAAATCATTTTTCAAATAAAATTAGATTCATTTTGTAGTCAGCAACATTGGATCATCGAAGATGAATAATAGTAAATTCTGAACACTTTATTAGTATTTGGTTTTAGGTAAAAATAGATAAAAAAACATGGACCTATTTCGAAGTATCTTTTTTTAATAAGTTCTGAGAATTCTAAACTCACAAAACTAACTTTCTTTTTATTAGTATTCGAAATAACTTTCAGAGTATACAAAACTAACCCAATTTTGAAGTATTTATTTTATTAGTATTTACCTGAGTTTAAAAATATACAATTCTCTAAAGACAAAAACTTACTTTTTAAAAACCAGCTAATTAAATAAATAGTCAACCAAAGAAAAAAAAATCAAATTGTGGATCACCCACTAAACAAATATATAAATAAACATAAAATTAAAAAAGAAAAAAAAAACTTTAGAATAAACAATCCACATTTCTGAAGTTAATAGAGACGAATCCATTAACAATCATACTAATAAAACTAAAATAATATTATAGGAAATTTTTTTATAAAAAAATTGTGTTCACATCCGCGCTGTTATAACATAAATTACAATTTAGAATAAAACTGAAGAAATGAGCAAACTTATTACGCTGCAAAGTAAACTAAGCATAGAAGGATATTAATCATTATTCATTACTCAGAACACGAACCGGTCATTCACCATGCATGTTCAAGCAAACCGGTACCCTTGAATCTCTCTTCCTTCAACCCATCGATTCGAGCTGCCATCTCCGGAGTCAGATAGTTGTGCCAATCTCCGACCTTTCCCTTTCTGAAATACGCGCTGTTCGGATAAAAACTAGATGGAATGTCTTCTCTATGTTTCTTCAGTTTGATGTCCTCTCTGTCTTTCTCTCCTTTGTTGGCTTCAAGATTCTTCAGCGTCTCGAAACTGCAAAGATTCACAACTTTCTCAACAACCCCTTCCTTCTCTTCCTCAGCTGTGAATCCACAACCCATAAACTCAGCCAATCTCTTCACGTACGGCAAAGGATCAGCTCTCATCGTCTCGTACTTGAGGAACATGATCTGATCTGGATTCTCTTTGTAAGCTTTCCAATACGACAAGACATGATCTAGAAAAGGACCGTACAGAGACAAACCTCGACAGAACATATCGAAAGACTCCTCAAGACTGTTGAGAGGGCCATGGTCAGACCTTTCCTTCTGGAAGAAGTTCCACATGGAGACAAAGGTGTCCTTTGGGTCTCTCCAAATGTAAACCATCTTAGAACCTGCTTTCCAAATTGATGCTGGTAATAACCCGTGCGGGATATGAGTCGAAAACAGAGTGTTCCCTTTTTCCTTGGGGACATCATCTTGAGGGAATAAAGGGAACTCGGCCTCAATGAAAGGAACAAGCTCGTGAGGGTTACGTTTTAGGAGAGGGTTTGAGGAATGGTCAAAGCGAGATCGACTTGCTATGGCGAAAGTTAGAGCTTTGAGCCAAGTGGTACCTGACTTTGGGTAGCTACAAACGAAAAAGTCGATGGGTCGCGCTTGGAAGAAGTCTTGCGCGTGAAGCCAACCTTCAAGGAGAGTCTGTACTATCCAGTGACCACCGTACTCGATCAGCGGAGTTTTCGGTCTCCAGCCTTTGGCGTGAGGAAATGTGGCGATTAGATCTTGGTACCGTTTCTGATTCTTCTCGAACTCTCTTGACTCTCTCTCGGTCTGGACTTGGTGGTTCGGTAGGGTCGTATCGGTTAGGGTTTCTGGTTCCATTGGAGATAGAAAAAGAGGATGTGAGGACTCGTCTTGTGCTTTGTGAGAGATGAGTTATATGAATGTGTCCGGATAAGACTGGACTGGGTTTAGTCATGCATGAAGCTATTTGTACCCAAAAGAAGAGAGGATGTAACACAACTCTAACTAAATGAGTTTTTAATAAAGGGAAACTTTGCCCAATAGCCACTCACCACACAAAAAATGGTATATAGAAATAAATTTACCATTTCACTATCTGACAATTATGAGAAAAGAATCCACAAAAAAATCTGACTGGGTTTAGTCATTGCATGAATGATATGGCATGCATAAAGAACACTAAAATATAAAGATAAGAGGATCTTTGAACAAAGACAGACTTTGCCAGATGGCCAAAAATATATAATGGCATATATGAAAGAAATTACCATTTCACTATCCGATAAGTACAAGGAAAAAATCCAAAAGGTAAGAGGTTCTTGTAATTGTAATGTACAGTTTGTAACACCTGTAAGTATAATTAAAGCTGTAAATAAATGGAAACTTTAATTTGCCAGATGGCCAAAAAAATAAATATAATATATGGTATATATAAAGAAAATTATCATTTCCATATCGGATAATTATGGAAAAAATCTAAATTTAACAACTACAACATATTTTCTGAAATTAAAGTTATACACTAGCTAGTTTGATATAATTACTCAAAATCTACATAATTATTGAAATAAGTATGAAAAAAACATACTAAGTTTTTGATTTATTATGCTTTTAAATCCAAGTGAAACTACAAATTTGTGTTCCAAAACCTATATGGAATAGATTAGTTTCTTATGAATATACTAGTGTGGTATAGATTTATCAAAAGTTTTTTAATAAAAAATCGAATATTTGTAAATTCTACAATAAAAAAGTACAAATGTGATTATTTGATTTGCCATATTAAATTTGTATCGTTTTAGATTAATATATCCAGTAAATCTCACTAAGTTCCATGTGACAGGTGGCTCACAAGATGGTATAGTTGACATACATAATAAGTTGAGTCGTTTTGGCGATTTGAATTCATGTGACAGGTGGCTCACAAACTTTGAATTCATATGTCGTATGTTTGATATAAAACAGATTTTTGGCATACATGCTGTTCGAAAATAAGTATTCGGTTCGCTCGTAAAGTTTACGACAAAAACGGAATCAAGTATCTTCTTTATTTGAATGAATAAAAAAACCAATCAACAAAGATTTAAGACAAACACTGAATTCATAACGGGCTAATAACTAAAATCTAGGCCGTCTCTGAATCTCGAGATTCTCTGTTTGGTCTCTTTCTTTGGATCCCCTCTTTTTTTGCTTTCTCTCCTTTTTTTTTTAACGTCTAGATTTTATTAATTTAATAAAGATACAAAATCAGCATGTAGCAAATTAGTTATTACATTAGGAACATAAAAATAATATTGATAATCTTTATTAAAAGGAATATTCTTTTTTGCTAACATATCAGCTGATTTGTTGAAATTTCTGGGAATCCACTTGAATTTTATATCTTCAAATCGATCCTGCCACTGACATATTTCTCTGATCCAATTATACAAACCAAATGACTTTTTCTTACCGTTCATCAAAGCTTCCACTGTCTTATTATCTCCTTCAAATTCTATTTTTCGAAAACCCCTGCACCAACAGCTTTGCATAGCGATGATGAGAGCCTGCATTTCTCCTTCCAATGCATTACCAACCAGCCGACCTTTTGCTTGTCCTGAGCCGCAGTAATAACCCTTTGAATCACGAAGAATCCAACCAGCTTTCCCTGGGACATTAAAGTTATGAAAAGAACCATCATAGTTACATTTGAACTAGTCTTGTGGTGGAGTTTTCCAGCTTTTGTCGGTTCCTGTTTGATAGTCATTGTTGCAAATACTATTCAGGCTTTGGTTCATGTAGTCTTCCACATTCATTCATTCTGTAGCATCATTCCGAGCATAGCTCAAAATTTTTCCCCAAGGAATATGCTTATTCTGAAAAATTAGCATATTCCGACTCTTCCACAGTCGCCACAGGATCCATATTGGTAATTGTCGATAATGATTAAGTAAGGGTGTACTATTGCAGGATAAGCAGGCAATCATTTTTGCTTCAAAAGTCGCATGAATGTCAAAAAGTACTGGGTTTGGAATACCTGATGCTCTCCATGAAGCTTGTGCATAATCACAATCGAAAAATATATGTTTCGATGTTTCTTCATCTTTGCAGCATCTCTTGCAGATAGATGAGTGATTTATATGTCTTCTTCGCAAGACTTCTCCTGTTGGCAATATTTCAGAATCTATTTTCCAAAGAAACTGTTTCAGTTTTGGAGCTGTCTTTAATTTTCAGATTAGTGTTTTCATACGAAAACTACCAGCAGGGGGTTGAACTTGTTGGATCTCAGGTAGATGTGTAGCCAGCCAGTAGCCCGATTTTGTTGAATACATTCCATCTCCATTATAATGCCATCCAAGAAGATCCACTTTAGCATTTGGACATAATTTGATAGACATCACTGTGTTGATATCATCTTCATGAATTTGATCTCTAATCAGTTCTTCATTCCAACCTGTACGAGTGGCATTGAGAAGGTGACTGACCAGAGGAACTTCATCTCGTGTGGTCCTTGGACGAGGAGGCCGAGGAGGATGAATAGGTAGCCATGGGTCATTCCATGTACTAACAATTGTTCCATTTCCAGTAACAAATCGAAGGCCTTTTTTTAGTAGATCTCGTTCTTTCAATAAAGATTTCCATCCATATGAGCTTTTCTTCCCCATTGTTGCATTTAGCACGTTGGTGTGGCTAAAATATCTTCCTCTGAGTACTTTGGCCATTAAACAGTTTGGGAAATGAATAATCCGCCAAGCTTGTTTACTGAGTAGTGCCAAATTGAAATTTTCGATGTCCATGAAACCCATTCCACCTTCTTTTTTTGGTAGGCTCATCCGCTTCCATGATAGCCAATGTTTTCCTTTATTATCATTACCAGGACTCCACCAGAACTTTGCCATAATCGCATTGATCTCATCACAAATTTCTATCGGGAGCTTGAAAACGTTCATTAAAAATATAGGCATGGCTAAAGCTATCGTCTTTAGAAGGATCTCCTTTCCGAGATAAAAATCTTTTACTCCATCCTTGAGTTCTTTCTTTAACTTTATCAACAATGTACCTGAACATTTCTGATTTCTTGCTTCCGAACTGTTCTAGCAATCCCAAATATTTACCTTCTCCTCCTTCATTAAAGATTTCCAAAACGTTTCTCATTGTTCTTTTTGTTTCTGCTTGGACTCTGGCCCCGAAAGTAATAGACGACTTCCGAAGATTAATTGCTTGATCGGAGACTGCTTCATAATTGGAGATGATAGTTTTAATTGCTCTGCTTGAGCGTGTATTCGCTAATGTGAAGAACAAGGAGTCATCGGCAAAGAGGAGATGACTAATGGCTGGTCCTTGTGTACTAATTTTAATACCTTGTAATTTCTTCTCCTTGGTTGCCCTGTTCATCATGTGCGATAGTACTTCCGCACATAGAATAAAGATATATGGTGAAAGGGGATCACCTTGACGAATTCCTCTTTCAGGTATAATGTGACCATATGTTGAGCCATTGATGAGAATGGAAAAACTAACTGAAGATACGCACTTCATGATCCATTGAATCCATCGGTGATTAAATCCCATGTGTTTCATTTTTTCTTCCAAAAACCGCCATTCAAGCCTGTCATAGGCTTTGGTGATATCTGTTTTTAATGCCATATAGCTGTTTGCTTGACGCTTGCATGATTTTAAGCTGTGGAAGATTTCATGAGCAATGATAATGTTATCCGTGATCATTCTTCCAGGAATAAAGGCTGCTTGATTCTCAGAAATAATTCCAGAGAGATGTTTCTTCAGTCTGTTAACCAATATCTTTGAAATAATCTTGTATGAAACATTGCAGAGAGAGATTGGACGAAAATCTGTCATCTTCGTGGGTGGCTCATCTTTGGGAATCAAACAAATGTTGGTATGGTTGAATAGATGATCAAAATTTCCTGTTTCAAAGAATCCTTTTACTTCAGCATATATGTCCTCTTTGATCTCATCCCAGAATTTGTGATAGAAATCACCAGTGAATCCATCGGGACCAGGAGCACGATGAGGTCCAATGTCGAAAACCGCTGATGTGATTTCGTCATCTGATACTGTTCTAGTGAGATCCTCATTCATTTCAGATGTGACTTTGCTTTGGAAATCTCTAACAACTTCATTATACTGCTGTTCATTTGTGGCCGATGATGTAAATAGTTTATGGAAGTATTCGGATGCCACCAGACTAATCTCTTTATCCCCTCGATGAAAACCACCATGATCATCTTGTATTGATGTTAATTTGTACCTGGCTCTCTTTGCCTTTGTAATATTGTGAAAGTAGCGTGTGTTGCGGCCTCCTTCAGTTAACCATTGAATCCTGCTCTTCTGTTTCCAAAAAATCTCCTCATCAATGTAGGCTTGATTCAGATCATTCCTTAGCTGTGTTCTCTCGAAGAGTGAGAGAGAGCCTGTTGCGATTGCTTTGTCTAATTTATTTATGAGAATACCAATTCTTTCTTCTGCATTAACTTGGTGTCTTTTCTTCCGTTGAGAAATTTTTCTCCTGCAGTTTGATAAACGTTGCGACAAAGGAGTAGTTAATCTTCTC
This sequence comes from Eutrema japonicum, assembly GCA_030161315.1. NCBI lineage: Eukaryota > Viridiplantae > Streptophyta > Magnoliopsida > Brassicales > Brassicaceae > Eutrema > Eutrema japonicum. The sequence continues at coordinate 49,570,031 of BSQW01000007.1, read as the reverse complement.
ATATTCAGACCAGATTTCCATCCTTGCAATGCCATTTCCTTGAAACCATCTTTATGGATTAGTCGACTGTCATATCTAAACCATCCTTTCTTCTCTTCAATTGTGTCCGATATAAAAGTAACCAGAGGACGATGATCTGATGATACATGGTATTTTCGTGTCAATTATCCCAAGTGTACTCATGTCATTGTAGTACTTGAGATGTCAATCCATAAGGGGTTAAGATTGAGGCACTAAGAATGCAAGAAACTTCTTAAGCTAGAGCAAACATTGTTTTTGTTTTTTTATGTTTATGAGAAAGAAAACAAATGCAAGAAAGAAAACAAAACACAAGACTAAAATGTTGGATCATGAACTAAGCTATCAATGAGATGGGTAACAATCAAACAATGAATCATTTGGAAGCATTAATCACTATCTTAGAACATGGAATTCACAAATATGACTAATCCATTTCCATGGCACTAATCACCTTGTTAATTATCTAATCAAGAACAAATTTCCATTTGTGATTAAATAATCAACAAGCATTAAGAAACAATTCCAATTAGTTCACTAAACACCCTAAACATCAACTTCCGTTGGCTAGGATATGCTTAGCTCACAAAAGGTTCGGGTCAAGCAACTGAACTCGGGTCATGAGTGAAATGCCTAAGATCTAGAAATGAATGAACAATCCTAATCTAGTACTAACACCGCTTACTCGAATCTATCCCTAATGCATGGGATGAGACCAAAAATCTAACTAATCTAAGGTGTAGCACTAGGTTTCGGTTTATCATGACAACTCTAGCATTACGAACCAACCTAAGTGAAAGACTCATCCAAGATCACCCTAAATAACCATTATCTAACCATCAAGACAATTGACTAATGATGCCTAAACATTCAATGCACATTCATTCTTATGACATGGATCACACAAGTAGATTAGTTCACTCACATGATACTAATCCATTTACAAATCATCTAGTTATCAAGAACTTCCGTTCAAAACTAAATGATCCATAATCATTAAGCATTAGTCCATACAAGTCAACAATTCACCTTAATCATCAATTTCCATTGGCTAAGAATTGAATTGCATGCTTAGAAGTTTTCTAGACATTTCATCGAACACCTTCCGGGCGAGAAATGTCTTAAGTTCTAGAAATGAGTTGTCAATTCGATTCTAGCATTAAGATCCCTCCTAACATGAGAACAAATGATTATCTAAGCATAAACATCAACAATCAACCATCAACCATCCAAATCAAACATTATCTAAAATCCAACAAAAAGTCAACTCACAAGAACATGAAGAACACAAGAGAAAAAGACATAGAAATGAAGAACAAGAATCAAATAAGCATAATATAAAGATAGAGTGAAGAAATCTTCTCTAGAATGGCATTTGTATGAAGAACAATCCCAAAACATCAAGAAGAGAGAGTTGGGGACGAGCCCCCACTCTTAGAAGAAGAAAACTTCTCAATAAAATTAGGTTTTTTGGCTTTTAATAGAGTTTGGGTCGAATTTTTGAGTTTCAGATGATCCACAGCGGTCAGCTCATACCGCTGCATGACCGCTGTGATTCTCTGTTTTTTTTCGACGGATGAACCCGCAGCGGTCACTGTAGACCGCTGCGGTACACCGCTGCGAGCTCCACTGAGTTCCTTCGCGCGCCAGACTGGACCGTCGTCACGGAAATTGGCATAACTTCTGATCGCACCGTTGGAATTGCCTCAAACCACTTCCAAATGAAAGCTAATCCATTGATATATCTCGTGTTAAAATTTGAGCTCAATCCATTGGTGGAAAGTCCTTCATCCAATGCCAAACTTATGACGTCTCAACCTGATCCTGCATCTTTGTATTCCGAAATGAACTTTTTGATGGCTATCTTCACTCCTCCAACTCCTATGACTCCAAGAACACCTGAAAATGGCTCAAGCAAGCCAAAAAGAATGCAAAGACAACCTAGGACATCTAAAATGCAATGAGACTCAAGTTGGACCTAAATGCATGAAAATATCCAAAAACTATACAAATTGGAACTAAAAACCTATGAAACTAAACCTTAAAAACATGTAAAATATGGTGTTATCAACTCCCCCGGACTTGCCTTTTGCTTGTCCGCAAGCAAACAAGAAAAGACAAACCGAAAGAGAGGTTTTAAAGAGTGGGAATTCATAACTAAAGGACATGTCAAAGCATTCAAAGTGGGAATTCTATGCCCAAGATAATACCAAGACATTGCAAAAACGTATCTCAATTATGACTCTAACTTCTCTAGACTTATCGCAACTCCTAATCTTTTCTCTTAACAACAATGCCTCATGCCTACAAGTCCTCTTCTCAACCAACCCTCACATTCATTTGATCTTTCTAAAGGTGCGGTCTCACAAATGGGCAAGTGATCAAGTCCAATCGGTTTGGAAGAAAAGGCAATTGGCACTAGTAAATGTGAGTGCAAGGAGGTTCATTCTCTTTTTGGGTGACTTACTCTCAAGAAAAAGGAATGCTATATGTTATGCAAAAGCAAGGAAGACTAGAAACAATTTATGCATACAAAGTTAAGCTCACATTGTTCTACCCTCCTAGCAAAGCATTCTACCCAAATGGTGATTCCATTTCCTCATCTTATCTTGCTTCCTTGAAGCTCATTAAACCCCCAAAGCCCTTTTGGCTAAATCAAAACTCCCTTTTTAACCCCCTTTTCTTTTCCAAACACCAAACTCCTAGAGACATTTTTATTCGACCCATTTCTTTTCTTTTCACTCTCCCTAAACTTTTTGTTCTTTCTCTTTTTTTTTCAAACATGGAGAGTGTATTTTCTTTTCTTTTCCTAGGGTCTTTCTTTTAATCTCTTCTCTAGAGTTTGCTTTTTCAACCATTTCTCATCTCATATTTCATACGTTCATGTTCCCCAAAACCAAATACCATTCAATCCATTGATCCCCATCTTAATGCTAGCCTCTTTTCTTTGAACAACAATGACTAGCTAAAAATGAAAGCTAACCTTTGTCGTTTCCGATACTTACAAGATTTTACACACAATAGCATATCAAGAAAAGGCCTCACTCAATCAAACAACGAGGGGTGGAAAGAAAACGGTTAAGGTGAAAGGTAGGGAACCATTCTAAAAATGAGAATGGCCACTCGGGTTATTAGAGAGTGGTAAAAGTGGATAAGATAACCCGAATGTTTTCTTTGAACCATGGTTATGTATCACAAGCCCATAAGCAAGAAGATTATATTCATTTAAGTCCAATTATCAAGGGGTTGATTTCAAATTAAACAAGTATTTACAAGACAAATAGTTAAGAGTAGAGAGATCAAAGTACGAAGTTTTCAAGTCTTTTGAAATCGTTTAAGCAGTATAAAACCATTATCGAGAGCATCACAATGAAAGCTTATCATACATGTTTTATGAACTCCCATGCACATGAATGCAACCTATGTCATCTAGATATGAGTAGCTAATTCAATTCTAGAATGAACAATGGTGCAATGCAAACTACATGATATTTTTGGATTTTTGAAAAATTTTGAATTTTTTTTGGTTTTTCTATGCAATAGAATATGTACAATGCAAGACTCAAAAATATAAAATAAGACAAAGAAAATGACGTTAAATGACAAAGACCTCTCCCCCGGACTTAATTCACACCGTCTCGGTGTGAAACGAGTCCAAAGAAGAGTAAAAAACAAAATCAAAAAGTATGTACAAGGTGTTAAGTGAAGTACCTTGGAGTTGTGGAGATGAAGAGTTTTAGCATTCCCTTGACTACGTGTCGCGATCGGTTATAACCGATCGATGAAACCGATCGACGAGGCGTCGTAACAGGTCGCATTTTTGTAACCGATCGGCATAACCGATCGAGGCACATTCCGATCGGTTATAACCGATCGTCGTGACCGATCCAGCATGTCCGGACTTGCGATTTTTCTCGTTTTGATCCCGAACGTTCTCCTGCGAATCCCGACGCCCTTGGAGTGGAGTGGATTCACGAGGAGGAAGCATTGTGCGTTGAAGCTCACGGACTTTGACCATTCCATCCGTCCCATTTATTCACCCTTATTGCTCCTACAAAAAACATGAAAACAAAATTTATCAAACAATAAAAGGCAGAAAACAAGAAGTAAAGGATAGGATTGCTTGTTTTATGTCTCTAGCATTGACGAGGGATAGGATTGGGGAGGTCCCCAATGGCGCGTTTAACGTCACTAGCTTGACGGTTGTGTCCTCTTACTCCTTCTCTCCTTGCATGTCTCCTTTACTCCTAGTTACCTAAGAGATCAAGATCACAAGAAAAGGGGAAAAAGATTAGCAACAAAAGAAAATAAAAAGCTCTAGTCTCAAGAAGAATCCAAATCCTAATGATCAATGCTAAACCCCAATGGCAACGGCGCCAAATTGATACATGGTATTTTCGTGTCAATTATCCCAAGTGTACTCATGTCATTGTAGTACTTGAGATGTCAATCCATAAGGGGTTAAGATTGAGGCACTAAGAATGCAAGAAACTTCTTAAGCTAGAGCAAACATTGTTTTTGTTTTTTTATGTTTATGAGAAAGAAAACAAATGCAAGAAAGAAAACAAAACACAAGACTAAAATGTTGGATCATGAACTAAGCTATCAATGAGATGGGTAACAATCAAACAATGAATCATTTGGAAGCATTAATCACTATCTTAGAACATGGAATTCACAAATATGACTAATCCATTTCCATGGCACTAATCACCTTGTTAATTATCTAATCAAGAACAAATTTCCATTTGTGATTAAATAATCAACAAGCATTAAGAAACAATTCCAATTAGTTCACTAAACACCCTAAACATCAACTTCCGTTGGCTAGGATATGCTTAGCTCACAAAAGGTTCGGGTCAAGCAACTGAACTCGGGTCATGAGTGAAATGCCTAAGATCTAGAAATGAATGAACAATCCTAATCTAGTACTAACACCGCTTACTCGAATCTATCCCTAATGCATGGGATGAGACCAAAAATCTAACTAATCTAAGGTGTAGCACTAGGTTTCGGTTTATCATGACAACTCTAGCATTACGAACCAACCTAAGTGAAAGACTCATCCAAGATCACCCTAAATAACCATTATCTAACCATCAAGACAATTGACTAATGATGCCTAAACATTCAATGCACATTCATTCTTATGACATGGATCACACAAGTAGATTAGTTCACTCACATGATACTAATCCATTTACAAATCATCTAGTTATCAAGAACTTCCGTTCAAAACTAAATGATCCATAATCATTAAGCATTAGTCCATACAAGTCAACAATTCACCTTAATCATCAATTTCCATTGGCTAAGAATTGAATTGCATGCTTAGAAGTTTTCTAGACATTTCATCGAACACCTTCCGGGCGAGAAATGTCTTAAGTTCTAGAAATGAGTTGTCAATTCGATTCTAGCATTAAGATCCCTCCTAACATGAGAACAAATGATTATCTAAGCCTAAACATCAACAATCAACCATCAACCATCCAAATCAAACATTATCTAAAATCCAACAAAAAGTCAACTCACAAGAACATGAAGAACACAAGAGAAAAAGACATAGAAATGAAGAACAAGAATCAAATAAGCATAATATAAAGATAGAGTGAAGAAATCTTCTCTAGAATGGCATTTGTATGAAGAACAATCCCAAAACATCAAGAAGAGAGAGTTGGGGACGAGCCCCCACTCTTAGAAGAAGAAAACTTCTCAATAAAATTAGGTTTTTTGGCTTTTAATAGAGTTTGGGTCGAATTTTTGAGTTTCAGATGATCCACAGCGGTCAGCTCATACCGCTGCATGACCGCTGTGATTCTCTGTTTTTTTTCGACGGATGAACCCGCAGCGGTCACTGTAGACCGCTGCGGTACACCGCTGCGAGCTCCACTGAGTTCCTTCGCGCGCCAGACTGGACCGTCGTCACGGAAATTGGCATAACTTCTGATCGCACCGTTGGAATTGCCTCAAACCACTTCCAAATGAAAGCTAATCCATTGATATATCTCGTGTTAAAATTTGAGCTCAATCCATTGGTGGAAAGTCCTTCATCCAATGCCAAACTTATGACGTCTCAACCTGATCCTGCATCTTTGTATTCCGAAATGAACTTTTTGATGGCTATCTTCACTCCTCCAACTCCTATGACTCCAAGAACACCTGAAAATGGCTCAAGCAAGCCAAAAAGAATGCAAAGACAACCTAGGACATCTAAAATGCAATGAGACTCAAGTTGGACCTAAATGCATGAAAATATCCAAAAACTATACAAATTGGAACTAAAAACCTATGAAACTAAACCTTAAAAACATGTAAAATATGGTGTTATCATCTGATTCAGCGAATTCCAGGTATATAGCTTCTGAAGTGGGAAACTGAGAGTGCCATTCATTATTGGCCATTGTTCGATCTAAGCAGCAAGTCACATGATGTTTTCCCCTTTGACCAGCCCAACTAAATCGATTACCACTAAACTTCAGATCAGTAAGTTCGCAGCTCCTCACTAGTCTTCGGAAATCTCTAAAGGAACAATCAGGTCTTATTCTACCACCTTGTTTCTCACTGTTGTTTAGTATTTCATTAAAATCCCCTAAAAAGAACCAAGGTTTTCTTCTTCGGTTAATACCTAACCGTTCCAATCTTTCCCATAAATGGTTTCTCAATCTTGGATTTGAATTTCCATACACGGAAGAGTAGAAAAACTTGGTTCCATTACTTGTAATTTCGCAGTCTACAAGGTTAGGGGATTTAAATAAAACAACTGAATCTACATGTTGTTTCCAGAATAAAACTGAACCACCACTAAGACCAACAGGTGGTACTGAAACATAGTTAAGAAATCCTAATTCACAGCCGGGGATTTAAATAAAACAACTGAATCTACATGTTGTTTCCAGAATAAAACTGAACCACCACTAAGACCAACAGGTGGTACTGAAACATAGTTAAGAAATCCTAATTCACAGCCAAGGTCTCGGATGTAGTCATCCTTTTGCTTCGTCTATGATAAGCAGATAATGTTCGGGAGATATTTACGATTTATCTCCTTAAGACGTCGAACTGTGAGGTCAATGTCTATTCCTCTACAGTTCCAACAGGTTGTCCTCATGGCGGAAGAGGTGGTTCAGGGCCCACCGGGCCTCTCTCAGTCTTTGAAGTTGAAACCTCGTGAGATTGATTACTGGCTTCTCCTCTTTCACAGTCCTGCATTTTGATGCCATTCAGATTTTTTTGAGCATCAATAAACTTGCGCTTACGCTGGCCAGGAAGAAGCATATCAGTTTCATACATAGCATCGTCTTGCATCCTTTTATATAAGGAATGCCTCCAATTTATCTTAATTTATTATTTTTAGAATAGAAATTAATTATGCCGTTTCTACTCTTTCGTAAATATCAATTCCGGATATTTAGGAATAATCTAAACTCGGTTATTCTTTATAATCTTGGATTTTCTAAAAAAATCTAAATCCGATTATTTCATATGTCGTATGTTTGATATAAAAAAAACTAAATTCATGTGACAGGTGGCTCACAAACAAACTTTGAATTCATATGTCGTATGTTTGATATAAAACAGATTTTTGGCATACATGCTGTTCGGAAAAAAAGTATTCGGTTCGTTCGCAAAGTCTACGACAAAAAGGGAATATAGAATCTTCTTTATTTGAATAATTAAAAAAATCAATGAACAAAGATTTAAGACAAACACTGAATTCGTAACTGGCTAATAAACAAAATTTAGGTCGTTTCTAATTCTCGAAATTCTCTGTTTGGTCTCTTTCTTTGTCCCCTCTCTTTTTGCTTTCTCTCCCTTTTATATAAGGAATGCTTCCAATTTATCTTAGTTTATTCTTTTTTGGAATATGAATTATGTCGTTTCTACTCTTTCGTGAATATCCATTCCGAATATTTATGAATAATCTAAACTCGGCTATTCCTTTCCTAAAATATCTAAATTCGATTATTTCTTAGAATTTCAGTTTTTTGCATGAATATAAAATAGCAAAAGTGCTCACCAATGAAATACATATGAGCCAACTTTAGTATTGGGCTTAAGAAACCAAACCCACAATTAAAAGAACCTAGCGAACTCAGTAGAATTGTTGTCAGCCCAATAACAAACAAGACCCACTTATATCTATCAATAAATAGAAATCCTCTTCCCCATTCGATTGAAACCCTAATCGTTCTTATTCAACCAGATAGTTACCCTAGAGAAAGCCAAAATTGTATAGTCTCGTTTTCCGCCGATGGATCATTATGTCTCTTTAATTTGATGTCTGAGTTCCTTGAAGATTCAAGTGTGTTTTCGCTTCTCTTTCATTTCCCAGATACTCTCACCTTTGATGACATTTTGATGGATCCATGCCACCCAAATAGACTCTGTTCTGAAGAGCAATAACCACAATATTTCATGGTGCATGTACGATTCCAAATCTCCAAATTCTTTAATCATAATCCTCCTTCTTCCTTTGGAATTGTCAGAGATTCCCAAGAAACCTTTGCGGTGTATCAACTCTCTAGAGAACCCTTCCATAAATATGTTGCACACATAACGTTTATTTGCTTGATGCATTTCTTAGGTAGAACAAAAGCACTACACCAGAAGTTGGTTAAACATGCGATAACTGAATTTAGCAGCACCAGCCTGCCAGTAAGAGAAATGTATTTCGCTGGAGCTAATTTTTGTTTTGATTCTTTGTAAGAGCGACTCGTAGTTGAGGATATACAACTTTTTAGTGCATAACGGGAGACCGAAATAGCGGACATGGAGAGATCCCATTGGCATGCTTGAGTGACCGCTATATTTAATTTGTTACCTCAGAGGCAGATAATCCGCAAGGGAAGAAGGTGGACTTGTCTGGGCTCACAGAGAGGCCTGACATCTGCTGGAATTCATTTAAGACTGAGAGGATACCCATAATGGAAGCATGAGAGCCATCCGAGATGATTAGAAGGCCATCAGCAAAGCACAAGTGGGTAAGTCCATAATCTCTACATTTTGGATGATATAAAAACTTGTTTGCCTCAGCTGCATCATTTAGTTTTTGGGACAGAACATTCATAACCAAGCCAAAAATATAAGGAGATAAGGGATCTCCTTGTCTTAGTCCTCTAGTACCCTTAAAATAGCCAAGAAGTCTTTTATTGATGCCGACTGAATAAGAAGGAGTAGTGATGCATTCTCTAAGCCAAACAATGAAGATCTTGTAAGCGTAAAGCGTAAAGGTAGTCCCGAATGAAGTCCCATATGACAGAGTCAAACGCCTTAGCAATATCAATATTTATGGTCATTCTTTTAGGGCATTTGTTTTTGTGATAGTCGTTGACAATTTCTGATGCAAGTTAGCAATTCTCTAACAACAATCTTCCCTTGATGAATGCAGTTTGATTGGGGAGGATGATTCTCTTGAGAAAAGGCTTCAGTCTTGCGAATAATAGTTTGGAGACAACTTTGTAGAGGGTGTTGCAGCAAGAGATGTGACGGAAGTCCTTGATGATTGTAGCACCTGAAAATTCTGGGAACAAGTACAAAATGGTAAAATTGGATGTCGATGGCATGTTAGGCACAACAAAGAAACATCAAACAACATTGGTGACCTCCTCTCCTAGCACATGCCATGCTGATTTGTGTAATCCCGAGGTAAGACCATCATGACCTGGGCTTTTATTTGGATTCAGTTTGAACATTGTTTTCCTAATAACCTCAACATATAGCATTCGAGAAAGCATGGATGATTCCTCATCAGTACAAGTAGCACGAGATAGAGAGTAGTTTTCAGAGAAGTATTTATGGCTCCTAGGAGGGATTGGAGGGCCTAAGATGCTTTTAAAGTATTCAATGACAAGTAGACCTAGGGCTTACGGGGAAAAACTTCCACACCATCCAGTCCTGTCAAGATGCGAATGGAGTTGAAAACATCTCTTGCCATGGTGACTTTGTGGAAGTAGGGAGTGTTTAGGTATCCTGTCTTCAGCCAATTTATGCGCGATCTTTGCTTGAAATGTTCTCCTTCAATATGTCTTAGGAAGATGAGCTTGGAGAGGCAAAGTCTTTCCTCTTCATAGTGGGTTGGAGAGGGTTGCTGCAAGGAGAGCACCTGAGAATCACTGAACAAACTGTTAGCCTCACTTACTCTCTTTTGTATTTCTAAAAATTTCTCTCTGTTTAGCTATTGTAAATCTCTCTTTATCTGCTTCTGCTTAACATTCATTGATAAGAGGGAGTGATCCGCAGTTTTTGGGTAAATCCAGGCACTAACAATAGTGGGAATGAAGTCAGGGTGAGATGCAAGGTAGTTGTAGAACTTGAAAGGTTTAGAACCAGCTTGGAGGAGAGGACAATCACGTTGGATACGACAAGGTGTATGATCCAAGATTTCAGGGGCTATAAAATTTGCGATGATACGAGGGATGGTGGTCAGCCATTCCTCATTGATTAGATCTCTGTCTAATTTCTTTGCAATAGGGTTTTCTTAAAGATCTAAATTCAGTTATGCTTTAGAATAATTACCAGGCTTGGCTCGTGACAAAATTATACCCAACACATGCCATTGCAGTTGCTACAAAGAAACATATTCCAAAACACACATTATCATATATTTTTTACACGAGAAATTAGCTGGATGCTGCTTATTCTGAGTCTATATATCTAGTTTCAGAGGATTCAATGATATCCAAATACTTTATAAAATTAAGGAATGTAAATATTTTTTGGGGGGGTTAAAATGTTAAATTGATTGATCCATAAAACAAAAGTTATTTACAAAGCACAAATTGAAATGTTTAAAGCAAAAGCAAATGGAAAAACTTTTAAAAACAAAAACTGGTATATACTAACTACATTCCAACGGTTCAGAAGATACCTCAATTACTGAATTTGGGTAGCGGGGCTAAAGTATTTTATTCCACACCGCTTTGGAGATGAGGCGAGCTAGGTATTCGCGAGGATAATCATTACAAGGAAAACTAGAGGACTGAAGATGCCTTACCGTGTTAGACCAGTTTGGGGAAAGACGGTAGCCGAGTAAAATGCTTGATCGCTCTGACCTAACCATGAAAGTATATGGGAAAGCAAAAAAGAGTTGATCCTTCGTTTCAATCGGGCTCACCACATGGTAAGCAAGCTTGAGGCTGGCCCCAATGACGCGTTCAATTTAGGCCATATATTATACGAACACATTTTGGGCCATATTTGGTAATGTGATTGTAGCTTAGATGGTTGAGTCCAATTCTTCTTAACCTTCACTTATGTGGTTCAATCCAAGTCAACACCCAGTTTTTCCTTTTTTTAGAGTTTTTAATATTTTTTTTAGATAATTAGAAACTTAACTTTTTCCTTTCTTGTAAAAAAAAACTTCTTCTCCTACCCTTTTCTTCGTCGTTAAGGCGTTAACTAAACTAAAAATTTAACTAGGCTTCACTAATCTCTTTTCATCAAAGCTAAATTATTATCCTATTTATTTCAGAAGATTCGTCTCGGCCTCTCGGGTTTGGTTGAATTTTGATGAAGGTATGTTTTTTTTGTTATTATCTTCGCCTTCTTTACTTTGCTAACTTCTAAGAAAATGTTTACCAATAGAAGTCAAAAGAGCTACATAGATATTGAACTCTTTGAAAGGAACAACTGATTTTTTTATCCAAATTCATGGATTGCTTATCGAATATTGTTGACAATCCCGGTTTCAGTTGCCTCTTTAGAAAGAAGTTTTTCGAAGTCGAAACTGATAAAAAATTATCTACGATCAACTATATCACAAGAGAGACTGAATAGATTATCAATGATATCTATTGAACTAGATATGGTTGATAAACCCGACTACGAGAAGATTATGAATGAATTTGCAGGGAGAAAAATTAGAAGATCTATTTTTTCATAAATAGTATTTCGTCGTTATATTATTATTTTTTTGTTATTTTAAAGTATTTTTAACATCATTTTATTATTTTGGATAATTTTTTTTATAATTTTAAGGGCCACATTTTTTATATGCTTTAAGCCACTAAAAAGTTTGGGAGAGCATGTCTTTCATTGCTAACCAGGTTATAAGAGAGTAACGAGATACAATTTAGAAAAACTACACTACTCGATGCCAATCCACATTTTATCTATATGTACGAATATGCTCCTCCCAAGTGCATTTTGCCGAGCAAACCGGCTTAAATTCCGAGGAGGAGTGTCGCCAAAGGGCTAGGCCTGTACTTGCAGCAAGATCATGTAATGGAGCTAATTGAATAGCCGCATAAATATCATGAAATGGTTGGCCTCTAATACGCCTTATACACCATATGGTTGCGTTTGGAGCATCCACAACATTTCAATATTCCCAGCATTCGAATTACCAACTATATCTAAAAGACGCCTCATTTTTATATCGTTCTAATGCTTCTAAATTTACTTGTGTTACAAACTTTGAACTGGGAAGGGATCAAATCGCCAAATCGGATTCAAGAAAAAATAATAGCTAGAATCAACTTACATACATAGTTGAAAGATAAGAGCTACATTCAATTAATTAGTATTAATCCCCATTAATTCTTCAAATTTTTTATCTTTTATTTGTGGTTATGCATCGCCATGAACAAATTAGCGTGTACAAATGTAGGTTAAAACTTATATAAATAATTTTTTTAGATTAATTAGCAGGTTACCCAAAACAGCTATAGTAAAAATGAAAATAAAATCTATATTTTCAACAAAACAAAAAGTGATTAAATTGTTTTTCAAAAAATGGCACTCATGGGATCATACCTCGCTCGAAAGAGGTTCTGGACCAAAATCCGTAATCTCCTTGGGTCCGGAACCAAAACATGTAACATTAGTTCCGTCACAAGCGTCACTCGATCATGTGACCTCTATTCTTTTCAATTCACGATCACTATCTTTTTAGTAACTCATCTTTCATCCAAAACCCAGTCTCGACTTCTACTCGTTGTGATGCTTCTCTGTCCGTCATCACGTCGTAGCCACAAAACAAACAGAAGAGGACGAAAGAAGATGATATGTTTCTTGGCGCACAAGGAATTGTCTTTAAGGTTAGGTTTTTGATGGATGAGAGAGCGTGAACAGGATGTCTAGGGTTTCGAACATGCTCAGAGCAGTAAGGGAAGTTATAACAGAGATTTTGGATATAAATTAGTTTCAATTCGGATTACCAATAAAATTTACCTTTGATCCAAAAATGGTACCAACAAAAGTTAGGTTTTGTTTTTTTTTTACTTTTCTGCGTTTTGAATTTCTAGAAAAGGAAATAAATGAGCCCATAAATAACAGGAAAAAGGGTAAAATAAATAAATAAAAGTACTCTTGTGTATTTACTAAAGTAGTTAAAAAGGTAATCATGAAACAACCCATTATGGAAGTTTTCCAAATGGGCAATCAAATCAATAATAAAACAGACGGAAGAAAAGAAAAAAAAGGTAAAAAGTAAAGAGTTGAGAGATGAGAAGAGAACGGTATAAAGAGAGCAAGATGCAAACATTATTTGTCTGTGTAACTCGCTTTCTTTCTTACAATATGGGAGGCACAAAACGTAAAATAAAGATTGAGAAAATCGAAAAAAAAAATGCAAAATCGGTTGCTTTCACTAAACGACGTAACGGTCTCTTCCGCAAAGCTTCTGAGCTCTGTCTTGTCTCTCCCGCGACTCAAATCGCAATCTTAGCCACTCCTCCTTCTTCCAATTCTCACGCTTCTTTCTACTCCTTTGGCCATTCCTCTGTTGATCACGTTGTCTCCTCTCTGCTTCACGACCAGTCTCCTCTTTCGACAAACCAAGAGAACAAGTCAGGATTAGGGTTTTGGTGGGAAGACGAAGTCTTTGAAAGATTGGAGAACGTAGACGAGTTGAAAGATGCGACCGATGCGGTTACGAGGATGTTGAACAATTTGAGGCTGCGATTAGATGCTGTGAAGAGTAATCAAAGAGATGGAGTTTTAGTGATTCATCAAGAGGAGGTTCCTCAGCTTCTTAACACCGAGACGAACAACAACGAAGAAACGACGAATCAAATTACTAATTTTGAAGGAGCTTCTTGTTCTAAAAGTTTAATGGTAGAGAATGAGGAGGATATTCTACCTGTACTTGATGATTTTTTTAATGATCTCAAGATTGATCCATTATTTTAGACTTATATCTAATCTAGCGGTGTAATTTATTTATTTTTTTGGATTTTTGGTTCGGCAATAATGCTAGCAAACTAAAACCAAAATTTATTGAAAAAAATTGGGTTGTTTATTGAAGGAGAAAAAAAAACTGAAATACAATTAAACAAAGAATTATTAGGTTTACACACAACAAATCAAAAACACACAAATCTTCTTGGCGTTGATCTTGTAAAGGTAACCAAAAGAAAATAGGATCAACAAGCTTTAAAATAAATTCACTTTTAATTAGTGTCGACTATGAAGATTAAGAGACTAAGGTCATGAGATTTGGTCATAATCCTCTTTGCACTGAACTAGTGTGTTCGTCAAGCAAATCTTCGACAAGACTATGCTTAAGCTGTTTCGTCCAATGAGCTTTGTTAACATTCCTATTCTTCATGTCCAAGTCACGTGCACCTCTTCTTTCCCAAAATGTCTGTCTAACTGCAAACCCTAAATTCAATTCACGATCTGTAAATGCTTCTGTGAACTCTGTATTTATCTCTGCTGCCCAAATCGCCATCTTAACTCTTCTTTCCTCCAAAGCACATCGTCTCCTTCTACCTCTCAGTCCATTATCACGTCGTAAGCACGCCAAGAAACCGTCTATAGAGGAGGCCCTGTTCTTGAAAATGCATATGTAGATTTTTTTCCTCAAGTCGTATTGTAGTTTTTGATGGTGGGAAACCTCCTCGTCCTTTTCTTATTTGGTGAAAAACAGAGGATGCTCTGTTTTGTTCTGTATGTCATTATTGTCTGTATCGTTTTATTTATAACAAGGGAAAAATCTTTTGATTTATGATCCTTGTGGCTTGAATCACAAGTTGCAGAGGATCAAAACTTTGCACACATCAGGCAAAGGTGAATGTCTACAAAGCCAATTGTTTTATTTGGATAAAACATAGGCAACATTTATTCCTCTACTATTACATTTTAGAACAAACTTAGAAAAGGAGCAAAACCTCTGCTGCAAACTAAGTATATAAAGATCATTCACTTACCATGTTCAAGCAAACCGGTGCCCTTGAATTTTTCTTCCATCAATCCATCGATTCGAGCTGCCATCTCCGGAGTCAGATAGTTCTGCCAATCTCCAACGTTCCCTTTCCTGAAATACGCGCTATTTGGATAAAACTTACAAGGAATGTCCTCTCTGACTTTCTCTCCTTTGTTAGCTTCAAGATTCTTTAACGTATCGAAACTGCAAAGATTCACAACTTTCTCAACAACCCCTTTCTTCTCTTCCTCACCTGTGAATCCATAACCCATAAACTCAGCCAGTTTCTTCACATACGGCAAAGGATCAGCTCTCATCGTCTCGTACTTGAGGAACATAACTTGATTTGGGTTCTCTTGGTAAGCTTTCCAATACGACAAGACATGATCTAGATAAGGACCGTACCCAGAGAAACCTCGACAGAACATATCAAAAGACTCCTCAAGACTAGTGAGAGGGCCATTGTCTGACCTTTGCTTTTGGAAAAAAGTCCACATGGAGATGAAAGTGTCCTTTGGGTCCCTCCATATGTAAACCATCTTACAACCTGATTCCGAAATCGACTTGGGTAATAACCCGTGCGGCATATGAGTCGAAAACAGTGTGTTTTCTTTGTTCTTGAGAACATCAAGTTGAGGGAAGTAAGGGAATTCGATCTCAATGAAAGGAACAAGCTCGTGAGGGTTACGTTTTAGGAGAGGGTTCGTGGAATGATGGAAGCGAGATCGATTAGCAATGGCAAAAGTTAGAGCTTTGAGCCAAGTGGTACCTGACTTTGGGTAGGTACAAATGAAAAAGTCGATAGGTCGCGCTTGGAAGAAGTCTTGCGCAAAAAGGCAACCTCCAAGGAGAGGTTGTCTTATCCAGTAACCATCGTACCCGATCAGCGGAGCTTCCGGTCTCCAGCCTTTCGCGTGTGGAAAGGTGGCGATTAGGTCTTGGTACCGTTTCTGATTCTTCTCGAACTCTGTTGTCTCTGTCTTGGTCTCGTCTTGGTTCGATGCAGTCGTGTCAGTTAGGGTTTCTGATTCCATTGGAGATAGAGAAAAAGGATTTGAGGACTTGTCTTGTGTTCCATGGGAGATTTGTTGTTCTGATGCCATGGCGAAGGGGTTATTGCTCAAATTTTCTTAATGATCAAAATTAGGGATGTTGTCAAGAGGGTTTTAACCCTGCGTTAGCCCGGCCCTGCGCTAACCCGGCCCTGCGCTAACTCTGTAAACGATGGACAAAAAAAAAATAAGCCATGAATCATGCACTAGACCCTAGGCCCTGTAAACTGTATTAGTCTCTCTTTTTTTCATATAATTAGAAAAAAATCACAAAGCAAAGAATCTCATTTAGTGTGTACTCAAACATGACTAAAGAGGTGTGCTACATTTAACCTAAACAAGGACCTCGATAATGAAATAGGACACAATTACCAATATCAGTTTATGAATGAGAGAATACAAAATCCCAGAAAATATCGCAACTTTCATACCCAGAAGAACATTTAAACTTAAATCTCTTATCAGTGATAGAAAATGACGAGATT
Source organism: Eutrema japonicum (assembly GCA_030161315.1). Lineage (NCBI taxonomy): Eukaryota > Viridiplantae > Streptophyta > Magnoliopsida > Brassicales > Brassicaceae > Eutrema > Eutrema japonicum. The sequence continues at coordinate 49,553,331 of BSQW01000007.1, read as the reverse complement.
TTATTGGTGTTTCCTGCAAGTATTCAATTCTGATTCTCAATTAAGATTGCAACTAGTTGATTATACTTGTAGTGGTTTGATTTTGTTTGATGATATGCATAAATTAAAGAACACCAAGATATACGAGTTCCCAAGATCAACTTGATCTCGGTACGTCTCGGTGAGCTTTCACCCGTTCACAAGAGTAATATCCTGGATGCAAAGTACAAGAAAGATCCCTCACCAAGCTCACGTCACTCACCTTACAGAAATTTAACCCAAATAATAACAACCAAAGATTAAGTTTTTGTTTTTTCTCACCTCTCTGTCTTCTTTCCAATGTTGAATGTTTTTGTGAACTCCCTGTCTGCTTTTCTCTCTCTCTTAGTGATAACTTTATATCTTGCATCCAATAATTTTTTTCTGCCAGCTCCTGCTTTACTTTTTGTTAGTTAAAACACATGTTTCTTTGGTGTGGACGGTGCAGGTTGGTGAGAAGTAAAAAAAGGAGGCTTCATTTGTCAACAGTGGTTGCCCCCACCAAATTTTGTCAACAATGGTTGCTCCACCAAACCTTACGCTCTATAAATACTTATGTAAGGTGAAAATCAAAAATCATCCCAAAATCCCAAACAAGGGAAGAAGTAGAAACGTGAGATAGAGAAAAGAAAAAAGAAAAAAAAAATTCTTTGTGAGAAAATTAAGAGTAAATTTTCTCGAGTGTTATTGGGTTTGGGTGTGAGTTGAGAGTGATGTAAAATTTCTCCGGTTAATAATAAAAGATCTGCAGCATGTCCGGAGACGTCGGCAAAGTTGGCCGAACTCCGTTAACAAATTGTGTGTGTTTTATTGTTTTCATAAATCTGATTTAACGGAAATTTGACGTTATTTCCTAACAACTGGTATTAGAGCGCGGGTTGGGTGATTTCGGTCAAATTTCATGCGAGATGACTGTTCACGTGAATAGTGGCCAATACCTATATTGACCAAACAAACGTTAATCAAACCGTTAACAATACTGATTTGGATTGTTAAGTCAGCTCCCACATCAGGCAAACCGTATACAATTGCTGAGTCAATTGCCACGTTATTAAATTTTTTTTTTTTTGAAATCAAAAATCAAAAAAATATATATATCAAAAATCAATTTAAAAATGATATTATTTTGTCTAAATTTGTACTATTCCATTAATCTTAATCCATGTTCACAAAAGCGATCGCCTAACCAATTAATCGTCCGAATAAACGCTCGGTGGAGTAATTCCGCTACGATTAAGGCATTAATTTTTTTTTTCCAAGCTAAGTTTTTACCCTTCTAAATTCAGTGTCATTGAGTTTTTTATAGGATTGACACAAACAAAAAAATATATGAATCATTGTTTTTTTATCTATTCCTGCCATAAAATTATTATTTATGAATTTGAAAATGCAACTTCTCATATTGTTATCACAATCTTGATGTTTGTTTGGTAATTTATCTATCAAATTTTATAAATCTTTTTTTAGTTCCTTATACACAATTTTATAATCTGTCAACATAATCGGTCATATAAAAATGAATCAAAAGACACGAAAATGTAATGTATAAAATAAATATAGAAAAAATTAAGATTAATGAAATAGTACAAATTTACGCAAAAAAATAAATATAGAAAAAATAATTTCAGTTTTTAATTGATTTTTTATTTTAAAACAAAATTTAGATGACGTCAAAAAAAAAATTAAATTTAGATTTTTTTTAAACGATTTTTTATTTTTTATTTTTTTAAAACTTATTGTATTTTGATAACATGGCGCTGACGTAGTAATGGACTCATCAATTGTATACGATTTGACTGACGTGGCAGCTAACTCAACAATCCAAATCAACACCGTTAACGGTTTGACTAACGTATGTTTGGTTAATGTAGGTATTAACCACAATTTAATAGTTTAGATATGCAAATTTAAAAAAAATATAAGTTGAGGTATGTTTAAGTACAGTTTTATAGTTCGGGTATATATAGTCACATTTGGTCATAATTCAGACACGAATATACACACACGCCTAGAGAGGATATATATGAACAAAGTTGCGTATACAAACAACATTAACACACACTATAGATTTGACTCTATCTATTGTGTAGAGTGATGGTGTAAGTCCGGACAAAGATCGAATAGGGTTTAGACATGAAAATATTTTCACCTACGTGTTGATATGTCATAACCTCAAATGCCACCTATTCTTCTTAGTGTCATAGTCTCAGCCATCATATCTTACGGAATCTTCAATTCCAAGAAACTGTTTTTGCAAAAGATATTCTTGAAAAATCATACAAAAAAAGAAGTGGCGCTCATAGGATCATACAACCGTTCAAGACTTCAAGGAGTAATGCACATAACAAAATTTATTTAAAAAAAATATATATATCAAAAATTAATTTAAAATTTTATTATTCCATTAATCTTAATCCATGTTCACAAAGGCGACCGCCTAAGCAATTAATCATCCGAATAAACTCTTGGTGGAGTGATTCCGCTACAATTAAGGCATTGATTTTTTGTTTCCAAGCTAAGTTTTCGCCCTTCTAAATTCAGTATCATTGAGTTTTTTATGGGATTGAAACAAACAAAAAATATATAAATCATTGTTTTTTGATATATTCCTGCCATAAAATTATTATTTATGAATTTGAAAACGCAACTTCTCATATTGATATCACAATGATGTTTGCTTGGTAATTTATCCATCAAATTTTATAAAAAAAATTTAGTTCCTTATACACAATTTTATAATCGACCAACATAATCGATTATATCAAAGTGAATCAAAAGACACAAAATTTCAATACATAAAATAAATATAGAAAAATTAAGATTAATGAAATAGTACAAATTTAGACAAAAGTTATATAGAAAAAATAATATCTTTTTTTAAATTTGATTTTTGATTTTAAAGCAAAATTTAGATTTAGATTTTTTTTAAACAATTTTTGATTTCAAATTTTTTTTCAAAAAAACTTATTTTATTTTGATGACATGGCACTAACGAAGTAGTTGACTCAGCAATTATATATGGTTTGATTGACGTGGCAGCTGACTCAACAATCCAAATCAGCACCGTTAACGGTTTGACTAACGCATGTTTGGTTAATGTAAGTATTAACCACAATTTACTTGTTTGGGTATGAAAATTAAAAAACAAATATGAGTTGAGCGGTTTCATAATTTGGATATATATCGTCACATTTGGTCATAATTCAGGCACTGATATGTAATTCTCCCGAATATATACACAGACACGCCTAGAGAGGATATATATGAACAAAGTTGCTTATACAAACAACATTAACACAATATAAGATTTGAGTCTATCTATTGTAGAGTCCGGACAAAAATCGAATAGGGTTTAGACATGAATATATTTTCACCCACGTGTTGATATGTCATAACCTCAAATGCCACCTAATCTTCTTAGTGTCATAGTCTCAGCCATCATATCTTACGGAATCTTCAATCCCAAGAAACTGTTTATGCGAAAGATATTCTCGAAAAATCATACAAAAAAAAAGTGGCGCTCATGGGATCATACAACCGTTCAAGACTTCAAAGAGTAATGCACAAAACATAAGAGAGACTCCAGACAATGAATCAGCAACAAGGAACAATGACTAGGATTACCCTCTGTGCCTTGTAAATTGCTATTTGTTAATCCCCTTGTCCTTTAAAAAAAAAAATATATATTTGGTCTTGTAAAGGTAACCAAAAGAAAATAGGATCAACAAGCTTTAAAATAAATTCACTTTTAATTAGTGTCGACTATGAAGATTAAAAGACTAAGGTCATGAGATTTGGTCATAATCCTCTTTGCACTGAACTAGTGTGTTCGTCAAGCAAATCTTCGACAAGACTATGCTTAAGCTGTTTCGTCCAATGAGCTTTGTTAACATTCCTATTCTTCATGTCCAAGTCACGTGCACCTCTTCTTTCCCAAAATGTCTGTCTAACTGCAAACCCTAAATTCAATTCACGATCTGTAAATGCTTCTGTGAACTCTGTATTTATCTCTGCTGCCCAAATCGCCATCTTAACTCTTCTTTCCTCCAAAGCACATCGTCTCCTTCTACCTCTCAGTCCATTATCACGTCGTAAGCACGCCAAGAAACCGTCTATAGAGGAGGCCCTGTTCTTGAAAATGCATATGTAGATTTTTTTCCTCAAGTCGTATTGTAGTTTTTGATGGTGGGAAACCTCCTCGTCCTTTTCTTATTTGGTGAAAAACAGAGGATGCTCTGTTTTGTTCTGTATGTCATTATTGTCTGTATCGTTTTATTTATAACAAGGGAAAAATCTTTTGATTTATGATCCTTGTGGCTTGAATCACAAGTTGCAGAGGATCAAAACTTTGCACACATCAGGCAAAGGTGAATGTCTACAAAGCCAATTGTTTTATTTGGATAAAACATAGGCAACATTTATTCCTCTACTATTACATTTTAGAACAAACTTAGAAAAGGAGCAAAACCTCTGCTGCAAACTAAGTATATAAAGATCATTCACTTACCATGTTCAAGCAAACCGGTGCCCTTGAATTTTTCTTCCATCAATCCATCGATTCGAGCTGCCATCTCCGGAGTCAGATAGTTCTGCCAATCTCCAACGTTCCCTTTCCTGAAATACGCGCTATTTGGATAAAACTTACAAGGAATGTCCTCTCTGACTTTCTCTCCTTTGTTAGCTTCAAGATTCTTTAACGTATCGAAACTGCAAAGATTCACAACTTTCTCAACAACCCCTTTCTTCTCTTCCTCACCTGTGAATCCATAACCCATAAACTCAGCCAGTTTCTTCACATACGGCAAAGGATCAGCTCTCATCGTCTCGTACTTGAGGAACATAACTTGATTTGGGTTCTCTTGGTAAGCTTTCCAATACGACAAGACATGATCTAGATAAGGACCGTACCCAGAGAAACCTCGACAGAACATATCAAAAGACTCCTCAAGACTAGTGAGAGGGCCATTGTCTGACCTTTGCTTTTGGAAAAAAGTCCACATGGAGATGAAAGTGTCCTTTGGGTCCCTCCATATGTAAACCATCTTACAACCTGATTCCGAAATCGACTTGGGTAATAACCCGTGCGGCATATGAGTCGAAAACAGTGTGTTTTCTTTGTTCTTGAGAACATCAAGTTGAGGGAAGTAAGGGAATTCGATCTCAATGAAAGGAACAAGCTCGTGAGGGTTACGTTTTAGGAGAGGGTTCGTGGAATGATGGAAGCGAGATCGATTAGCAATGGCAAAAGTTAGAGCTTTGAGCCAAGTGGTACCTGACTTTGGGTAGGTACAAATGAAAAAGTCGATAGGTCGCGCTTGGAAGAAGTCTTGCGCAAAAAGGCAACCTCCAAGGAGAGGTTGTCTTATCCAGTAACCATCGTACCCGATCAGCGGAGCTTCCGGTCTCCAGCCTTTCGCGTGTGGAAAGGTGGCGATTAGGTCTTGGTACCGTTTCTGATTCTTCTCGAACTCTGTTGTCTCTGTCTTGGTCTCGTCTTGGTTCGATGCAGTCGTGTCAGTTAGGGTTTCTGATTCCATTGGAGATAGAGAAAAAGGATTTGAGGACTTGTCTTGTGTTCCATGGGAGATTTGTTGTTCTGATGCCATGGCGAAGGGGTTATTGCTCAAATTTTCTTAATGATCAAAATTAGGGATGTTGTCAAGAGGGTTTTAACCCTGCGTTAGCCCGGCCCTGCGCTAACCCGGCCCTGCGCTAACTCTGTAAACGATGGACAAAAAAAAAATAAGCCATGAATCATGCACTAGACCCTAGGCCCTGTAAACTGTATTAGTCTCTCTTTTTTTCATATAATTAGAAAAAAATCACAAAGCAAAGAATCTCATTTAGTGTGTACTCAAACATGACTAAAGAGGTGTGCTACATTTAACCTAAACAAGGACCTCGATAATGAAATAGGACACAATTACCAATATCAGTTTATGAATGAGAGAATACAAAATCCCAGAAAATATCGCAACTTTCATACCCAGAAGAACATTTAAACTTAAATCTCTTATCAGTGATAGAAAATGACGAGATTTTATTGGTGTTTCCTGCAAGTATTCAATTCTGATTCTCAATTAAGATTGCAACTAGTTGATTATACTTGTAGTGGTTTGATTTTGTTTGATGATATGCATAAATTAAAGAACACCAAGATATACGAGTTCCCAAGATCAACTTGATCTCGGTACGTCTCGGTGAGCTTTCACCCGTTCACAAGAGTAATATCCTGGATGCAAAGTACAAGAAAGATCCCTCACCAAGCTCACGTCACTCACCTTACAGAAATTTAACCCAAATAATAACAACCAAAGATTAAGTTTTTGTTTTTTCTCACCTCTCTGTCTTCTTTCCAATGTTGAATGTTTTTGTGAACTCCCTGTCTGCTTTTCTCTCTCTCTTAGTGATAACTTTATATCTTGCATCCAATAATTTTTTTCTGCCAGCTCCTGCTTTACTTTTTGTTAGTTAAAACACATGTTTCTTTGGTGTGGACGGTGCAGGTTGGTGAGAAGTAAAAAAAGGAGGCTTCATTTGTCAACAGTGGTTGCCCCCACCAAATTTTGTCAACAATGGTTGCTCCCACCAAACCTTACGCTCTATAAATACTTATGTAAGGTGAAAATCAAAAATCATCCCAAAATCCCAAACAAGGGAAGAAGTAGAAACGTGAGATAGAGAAAAGAAAAAAGAAAAAAAAAATTCTTTGTGAGAAAATTAAGAGTAAATTTTCTTGAGTGTTATTGGGTTTGGGTGTGAGTTGAGAGTGATGTAAAATTTCTCCGGTTAATAATAAAAGATCTGCAGCATGTCCGGAGACGTAGGCAAAGTTGGCCGAACTCCGTTAACAAATTGTGTGTGTTTTATTGTTTTCATAAATCTGATTTAACGGAAATTTGACGTTATTTCCTAACAACTGGTATTAGAGCGCGGGTTGGGTGATTTCGGTCAAATTTCATGCGAGATGACTGTTCACGTGAATAGTGGCCAATACATATATTGACCAAACAAACGTTAATCAAACCGTTAACAATACTGATTTGGATTGTTAAGTCAGCTCCCACATCAGGCAAACCTTATACAATTGCTGAGTCAATTGCCACGTTATTAAATTTTTTTTTTTTTGAAATCAAAAATCAAAAAAATATATATATCAAAAATCAATTTAAAAATGATATTATTTTGTCTAAATTTGTACTATTCCATTAATCTTAATCCATGTTCACAAAAGCGATCGCCTAACCAATTAATCGTCCGAATAAACGCTCGGTGGAGTAATTCCGCTACGATTAAGGCATTAATTTTTTTTTTCCAAGCTAAGTTTTTACCCTTCTAAATTCAGTGTCATTGAGTTTTTTATAGGATTGACACAAACAAAAAAAATATATGAATCATTGTTTTTTTATCTATTCCTGCCATAAAATTATTATTTATGAATTTGAAAATGCAACTTCTCATATTGCTATCACAATCTTGATGTTTGTTTGGTAATTTATCTATCAAATTTTATAAATCTTTTTTTAGTTCCTTATACACAATTTTATAATCTGTCAACATAATCGGTCATATAAAAATGAATCAAAAGACACGAAAATGTAATGTATAAAATAAATATAGAAAAAATTAAGATTAATGAAATAGTACAAATTTACACAAAAAAATAAATATAGAAAAAATAATTTCAGTTTTTAATTGATTTTTTATTTTAAAACAAAATTTAGATGACGTCAAAAAAAAAATTAAATTTAGATTTTTTTTAAACGATTTTTTATTTTTTATTTTTTTAAAACTTATTGTATTTTGATAACATGGCACTGACGTAGTAATGGACTCATCAATTGTATACGATTTGACTGACGTGGCAGCTAACTCAACAATCCAAATCAACACCGTTAACGGTTTGACTAACGTATGTTTGGTTAATGTAGGTATTAACCACAATTTAATAGTTTAGATATGCAAATTTAAAAAAAATATAAGTTGAGGTATGTTTAAGTACAGTTTTATAGTTCGGGTATATATAGTCACATTTGGTCATAATTCAGACACGAATATACACACACACGCCTAGAGAGGATATATATGAACAAAGTTGCGTATACAAACAACATTAACACACACTATAGATTTGACTCTATCTATTGTGTAGAGTGATGGTGTAAGTCCGGACAAAGATCGAATAGGGTTTAGACATGAAAATATTTTCACCTACGTGTTGATATGTCATAACCTCAAATGCCACCTATTCTTCTTAGTGTCATAGTCTCAGCCATCATATCTTACGGAATCTTCAATTCCAAGAAACTGTTTTTGCAAAAGATATTCTTGAAAAATCATACAAAAAAAGAAGTGGCGCTCATAGGATCATACAACCGTTCAAGACTTCAAGGAGTAATGCACATAACAAAATTTATTTAAAAAAAATATATATATCAAAAATTAATTTAAAATTTTATTATTCCATTAATCTTAATCCATGTTCACAAAGGCGACCGCCTAAGCAATTAATCATCCGAATAAACTCTTGGTGGAGTGATTCCGCTACAATTAAGGCATTGATTTTTTGTTTCCAAGCTAAGTTTTCGCCCTTCTAAATTCAGTATCATTGAGTTTTTTATGGGATTGAAACAAACAAAAAATATATAAATCATTGTTTTTTGATATATTCCTGCCATAAAATTATTATTTATGAATTTGAAAACGCAACTTCTCATATTGATATCACAATGATGTTTGCTTGGTAATTTATCCATCAAATTTTATAAAAAAAATTTAGTTCCTTATACACAATTTTATAATCGACCAACATAATCGATTATATCAAAGTGAATCAAAAGACACAAAATTTCAATACATAAAATAAATATAGAAAAAATTAAGATTAATGAAATAGTACAAATTTAGACAAAAGTTATATAGAAAAAATAATATCTTTTTTTAAATTTGATTTTTGATTTTAAAGCAAAATTTAGATTTAGATTTTTTTTAAACAATTTTTGATTTCAAATTTTTTTTCAAAAAAACTTATTTTATTTTGATGACATGGCACTAACGAAGTAGTTGACTCAGCAATTATATATGGTTTGATTGACGTGGCAGCTGACTCAACAATCCAAATCAGCACCGTTAACGGTTTGACTAACGCATGTTTGGTTAATGTAAGTATTAACCACAATTTAGTTGTTTGGGTATGAAAATTAAAAAACAAATATGAGTTGAGCGGTTTCATAATTTGGATATATATCGTCACATTTGGTCATAATTCAGGCACTGATATGTAATTCTCCCGAATATATACACAGACACGCCTAGAGAGGATATATATGAACAAAGTTGCTTATACAAACAACATTAACACAATATAAGATTTGAGTCTATCTATTGTAGAGTCCGGACAAAAATCGAATAGGGTTTAGACATGAATATATTTTCACCCACGTGTTGATATGTCATAACCTCAAATGCCACCTAATCTTCTTAGTGTCATAGTCTCAGCCATCATATCTTACGGAATCTTCAATCCCAAGAAACTGTTTATGCGAAAGATATTCTCGAAAAATCATACAAAAAAAAAGTGGCGCTCATGGGATCATACAACCGTTCAAGACTTCAAAGAGTAATGCACAAAACATAAGAGAGACTCCAGACAATGAATCAACAACAAGGAACAATGACTAGGCTTGCCCTCTGTACCTTGTAAATTGCTATTTGTTAATCCCCTTGTCCTTTAAAAAAAAAATATATATATTTGGTCTTGTAAAAGTAACCAAAAGAAAATAGGATCAACAAGCTTTAAAATAAATTCACTTTTAATTAGTGTCGACTATGAAGATTAAGAGACTAAGGTCATGAGATTTGGTCATAATCCTCTTTGCACTGAACTAGTGTGTTCGTCAAGCAAATCTTCGACAAGACTATGCTTAAGCTGTTTCGTCCAATGAGCTTTGTTAACATTCCTATTCTTCATGTCCAAGTCACGTGCACCTCTTCTTTCCCAAAATGTCTGTCTAACTGCAAACCCTAAATTCAATTCACGATCTGTAAATGCTTCTGTGAACTCTGTATTTATCTCTGCTGCCCAAATCGCCATCTTAACTCTTCTTTCCTCCAAAGCACATCGTCTCCTTCTACCTCTCAGTCCATTATCACGTCGTAAGCACGCCAAGAAACCGTCTATAGAGGAGGCCCTGTTCTTGAAAATGCATATGTAGATTTTTTTCCTCAAGTCGTATTGTAGTTTTTGATGGTGGGAAACCTCCTCGTCCTTTTCTTATTTGGTGAAAAACAGAGGATGCTCTGTTTTGTTCTGTATGTCATTATTGTCTGTATCGTTTTATTTATAACAAGGGAAAAATCTTTTGATTTATGATCCTTGTGGCTTGAATCACAAGTTGCAGAGGATCAAAACTTTGCACACATCAGGCAAAGGTGAATGTCTACAAAGCCAATTGTTTTATTTGGATAAAACATAGGCAACATTTATTCCTCTACTATTACATTTTAGAACAAACTTAGAAAAGGAGCAAAACCTCTGCTGCAAACTAAGTATATAAAGATCATTCACTTACCATGTTCAAGCAAACCGGTGCCCTTGAATTTTTCTTCCATCAATCCATCGATTCGAGCTGCCATCTCCGGAGTCAGATAGTTCTGCCAATCTCCAACGTTCCCTTTCCTGAAATACGCGCTATTTGGATAAAACTTACAAGGAATGTCCTCTCTGACTTTCTCTCCTTTGTTAGCTTCAAGATTCTTTAACGTATCGAAACTGCAAAGATTCACAACTTTCTCAACAACCCCTTTCTTCTCTTCCTCACCTGTGAATCCATAACCCATAAACTCAGCCAGTTTCTTCACATACGGCAAAGGATCAGCTCTCATCGTCTCGTACTTGAGGAACATAACTTGATTTGGGTTCTCTTGGTAAGCTTTCCAATACGACAAGACATGATCTAGATAAGGACCGTACCCAGAGAAACCTCGACAGAACATATCAAAAGACTCCTCAAGACTAGTGAGAGGGCCATTGTCTGACCTTTGCTTTTGGAAAAAAGTCCACATGGAGATGAAAGTGTCCTTTGGGTCCCTCCATATGTAAACCATCTTACAACCTGATTCCGAAATCGACTTGGGTAATAACCCGTGCGGCATATGAGTCGAAAACAGTGTGTTTTCTTTGTTCTTGAGAACATCAAGTTGAGGGAAGTAAGGGAATTCGATCTCAATGAAAGGAACAAGCTCGTGAGGGTTACGTTTTAGGAGAGGGTTCGTGGAATGATGGAAGCGAGATCGATTAGCAATGGCAAAAGTTAGAGCTTTGAGCCAAGTGGTACCTGACTTTGGGTAGGTACAAATGAAAAAGTCGATAGGTCGCGCTTGGAAGAAGTCTTGCGCAAAAAGGCAACCTCCAAGGAGAGGTTGTCTTATCCAGTAACCATCGTACCCGATCAGCGGAGCTTCCGGTCTCCAGCCTTTCGCGTGTGGAAAGGTGGCGATTAGGTCTTGGTACCGTTTCTGATTCTTCTCGAACTCTGTTGTCTCTGTCTTGGTCTCGTCTTGGTTCGATGCAGTCGTGTCAGTTAGGGTTTCTGATTCCATTGGAGATAGAGAAAAAGGATTTGAGGACTTGTCTTGTGTTCCATGGGAGATTTGTTGTTCTGATGCCATGGCGAAGGGGTTATTGCTCAAATTTTCTTAATGATCAAAATTAGGGATGTTGTCAAGAGGGTTTTAACCCTGCGTTAGCCCGGCCCTGCGCTAACCCGGCCCTGCGCTAACTCTGTAAACGATGGACAAAAAAAAAATAAGCCATGAATCATGCACTAGACCCTAGGCCCTGTAAACTGTATTAGTCTCTCTTTTTTTCATATAATTAGAAAAAAATCACAAAGCAAAGAATCTCATTTAGTGTGTACTCAAACATGACTAAAGAGGTGTGCTACATTTAACCTAAACAAGGACCTCGATAATGAAATAGGACACAATTACCAATATCAGTTTATGAATGAGAGAATACAAAATCCCAGAAAATATCGCAACTTTCATACCCAGAAGAACATTTAAACTTAAATCTCTTATCAGTGATAGAAAATGACGAGATTTTATTGGTGTTTCCTGCAAGTATTCAATTCTGATTCTCAATTAAGATTGCAACTAGTTGATTATACTTGTAGTGGTTTGATTTTGTTTGATGATATGCATAAATTAAAGAACACCAAGATATACGAGTTCCCAAGATCAACTTGATCTCGGTACGTCTCGGTGAGCTTTCACCCGTTCACAAGAGTAATATCCTGGATGCAAAGTACAAGAAAGATCCCTCACCAAGCTCACGTCACTCACCTTACAGAAATTTAACCCAAATAATAACAACCAAAGATTAAGTTTTTGTTTTTTCTCACCTCTCTGTCTTCTTTCCAATGTTGAATGTTTTTGTGAACTCCCTGTCTGCTTTTCTCTCTCTCTTAGTGATAACTTTATATCTTGCATCCAATAATTTTTTTCTGCCAGCTCCTGCTTTACTTTTTGTTAGTTAAAACACATGTTTCTTTGGTGTGGACGGTGCAGGTTGGTGAGAAGTAAAAAAAGGAGGCTTCATTTGTCAACAGTGGTTGCCCCCACCAAATTTTGTCAACAATGGTTGCTCCACCAAACCTTACGCTCTATAAATACTTATGTAAGGTGAAAATCAAAAATCATCCCAAAATCCCAAACAAGGGAAGAAGTAGAAACGTGAGATAGAGAAAAGAAAAAAGAAAAAAAAAATTCTTTGTGAGAAAATTAAGAGTAAATTTTCTCGAGTGTTATTGGGTTTGGGTGTGAGTTGAGAGTGATGTAAAATTTCTCCGGTTAATAATAAAAGATCTGCAGCATGTCCGGAGACGTCGGCAAAGTTGGCCGAACTCCGTTAACAAATTGTGTGTGTTTTATTGTTTTCATAAATCTGATTTAACGGAAATTTGACGTTATTTCCTAACAACTGGTATTAGAGCGCGGGTTGGGTGATTTCGGTCAAATTTCATGCGAGATGACTGTTCACGTGAATAGTGGCCAATACCTATATTGACCAAACAAACGTTAATCAAACCGTTAACAATACTGATTTGGATTGTTAAGTCAGCTCCCACATCAGGCAAACCGTATACAATTGCTGAGTCAATTGCCACGTTATTAAATTTTTTTTTTTTTGAAATCAAAAATCAAAAAAATATATATATCAAAAATCAATTTAAAAATGATATTATTTTGTCTAAATTTGTACTATTCCATTAATCTTAATCCATGTTCACAAAAGCGATCGCCTAACCAATTAATCGTCCGAATAAACGCTCGGTGGAGTAATTCCGCTACGATTAAGGCATTAATTTTTTTTTTCCAAGCTAAGTTTTTACCCTTCTAAATTCAGTGTCATTGAGTTTTTTATAGGATTGACACAAACAAAAAAATATATGAATCATTGTTTTTTTATCTATTCCTGCCATAAAATTATTATTTATGAATTTGAAAATGCAACTTCTCATATTGTTATCACAATCTTGATGTTTGTTTGGTAATTTATCTATCAAATTTTATAAATCTTTTTTTAGTTCCTTATACACAATTTTATAATCTGTCAACATAATCGGTCATATAAAAATGAATCAAAAGACACGAAAATGTAATGTATAAAATAAATATAGAAAAAATTAAGATTAATGAAATAGTACAAATTTACGCAAAAAAATAAATATAGAAAAAATAATTTCAGTTTTTAATTGATTTTTTATTTTAAAACAAAATTTAGATGACGTCAAAAAAAAAATTAAATTTAGATTTTTTTTAAACGATTTTTTATTTTTTATTTTTTTAAAACTTATTGTATTTTGATAACATGGCGCTGACGTAGTAATGGACTCATCAATTGTATACGATTTGACTGACGTGGCAGCTAACTCAACAATCCAAATCAACACCGTTAACGGTTTGACTAACGTATGTTTGGTTAATGTAGATATTAACCACAATTTAATAGTTTAGATATGCAAATTTAAAAAAATATAAGTTGAGGTATGTTTAAGTACAGTTTTATAGTTCGGGTATATATAGTCACATTTGGTCATAATTCAGACACGAATATACACACACGCCTAGAGAGGATATATATGAACAAAGTTGCGTATACAAACAACATTAACACACACTATAGATTTGACTCTATCTATTGTGTAGAGTGATGGTGTAAGTCCGGACAAAGATCGAATAGGGTTTAGACATGAAAATATTTTCACCTACGTGTTGATATGTCATAACCTCAAATGCCACCTATTCTTCTTAGTGTCATAGTCTCAGCCATCATATCTTACGGAATCTTCAATTCCAAGAAACTGTTTTTGCAAAAGATATTCTCGAAAAATCATACAAAAAAAGAAGTGGCGCTCATAGGATCATACAACCGTTCAAGACTTCAAGGAGTAATGCACATAACAAAATTTATTTAAAAAAAATATATATATCAAAAATTAATTTAAAATTTTATTATTCCATTAATCTTAATCCATGTTCACAAAGGCGACCGCCTAAGCAATTAATCATCCGAATAAACTCTTGGTGGAGTGATTCCGCTACAATTAAGGCATTGATTTTTTGTTTCCAAGCTAAGTTTTCGCCCTTCTAAATTCAGTATCATTGAGTTTTTTTATGGGATTGAAACAAACAAAAAATATATAAATTATTGTTTTTTGATATATTCCTGCCATAAAATTATTATTTATGAATTTGAAAACGCAACTTCTCATATTGATATCACAATGATGTTTGCTTGGTAATTTATCCATCAAATTTTATAAAAAAAATTTAATTCCTTATACACAATTTTATAATCGACCAACATAATCGATTATATCAAAGTGAATCAAAAGACACAAAATTTCAATACATAAAATAAATATAGAAAAAATTAAGATTAATGAAATAGTACAAATTTAGACAAAAGTTATATAGAAAAAATAATATCTTTTTTTAAATTTTATTTTTGATTTTAAAGCAAAATTTAGATTTAGATTTTTTTTAAACAATTTTTGATTTCAAATTTTTTTTCAAAAAAACTTATTTTATTTTGATGACATGGCACTAACGAAGTAGTTGACTCAGCAATTATATATGGTTTGATTGACGTGGCAGCTGACTCAGCAATCCAAATCAGCACCGTTAACGGTTTGACTAACGCATGTTTGGTTAATGTAAGTATTAACCACAATTTAGTTGTTTGGGTATGAAAATTAAAAAACAAATATGAGTTGAGCGGTTTCATAATTTGGATATATATCGTCACATTTGGTCATAATTCAGGCACTGATATGTAATTCTCCCGAATATATACACAGACACGCCTAGAGAGGATATACATGAACAAAGTTGCTTATACAAACAACATTAACACAATATAAGATTTGAGTCTATCTATTGTAGAGTCCGGACAAAAATCGAATAGGGTTTAGACATGAATATATTTTCACCCACGTGTTGATATGTCATAACCTCAAATGCCACCTAATCTTCTTAGTGTCATAGTCTCAGCCATCATATCTTACGGAATCTTCAATCCCAAGAAACTGTTTATGCGAAAGATATTCTCGAAAAATCATACAAAAAAAAGTGGCGCTCATGGGATCATACAACCGTTCAAGACTTCAAAGAGTAATGCACAAAACATAAGAGAGACTCCAGACAATGAATCAGCAACAAGGAACAATGACTAGGCTTACCCTCTGTGCCTTGTAAATTGCTATTTGTTAATCCCCTTGTCCTTTAAAAAAAAAATATATATATTTGGTCTTGTAAAGGTAACCAAAAGAAAATAGGATCAACAAGCTTTAAAATAAATTCACTTTTAATTAGTGTCGACTATGAAGATTAAGAGACTAAGGTCATGAGATTTGGTCATAATCCTCTTTGCACTGAACTAGTGTGTTCGTCAAGCAAATCTTCGACAAGACTATGCTTAAGCTGTTTCGTCCAATGAGCTTTGTTAACATTCCTATTCTTCATGTCCAAGTCACGTGCACCTCTTCTTTCCCAAAATGTCTGTCTAACTGCAAACCCTAAATTCAATTCACGATCTGTAAATGCTTCTGTGAACTCTGTATTTATCTCTGCTGCCCAAATCGCCATCTTAACTCTTCTTTCCTCCAAAGCACATCGTCTCCTTCTACCTCTCAGTCCATTATCACGTCGTAAGCACGCCAAGAAACCGTCTATAGAGGAGGCCCTGTTCTTGAAAATGCATATGTAGATTTTTTTCCTCAAGTCGTATTGTAGTTTTTGATGGTGGGAAACCTCCTCGTCCTTTTCTTATTTGGTGAAAAACAGAGGATGCTCTGTTTTGTTCTGTATGTCATTATTGTCTGTATCGTTTTATTTATAACAAGGGAAAAATCTTTTGATTTATGATCCTTGTGGCTTGAATCACAAGTTGCAGAGGATCAAAACTTTGCACACATCAGGCAAAGGTGAATGTCTACAAAGCCAATTGTTTTATTTGGATAAAACATAGGCAACATTTATTCCTCTACTATTACATTTTAGAACAAACTTAGAAAAGGAGCAAAACCTCTGCTGCAAACTAAGTATATAAAGATCATTCACTTACCATGTTCAAGCAAACCGGTGCCCTTGAATTTTTCTTCCATCAATCCATCGATTCGAGCTGCCATCTCCGGAGTCAGATAGTTCTGCCAATCTCCAACGTTCCCTTTCCTGAAATACGCGCTATTTGGATAAAACTTACAAGGAATGTCCTCTCTGACTTTCTCTCCTTTGTTAGCTTCAAGATTCTTTAACGTATCGAAACTGCAAAGATTCACAACTTTCTCAACAACCCCTTTCTTCTCTTCCTCACCTGTGAATCCATAACCCATAAACTCAGCCAGTTTCTTCACATACGGCAAAGGATCAGCTCTCATCGTCTCGTACTTGAGGAACATAACTTGATTTGGGTTCTCTTGGTAAGCTTTCCAATACGACAAGACATGATCTAGATAAGGACCGTACCCAGAGAAACCTCGACAGAACATATCAAAAGACTCCTCAAGACTAGTGAGAGGGCCATTGTCTGACCTTTGCTTTTGGAAAAAAGTCCACATGGAGATGAAAGTGTCCTTTGGGTCCCTCCATATGTAAACCATCTTACAACCTGATTCCGAAATCGACTTGGGTAATAACCCGTGCGGCATATGAGTCGAAAACAGTGTGTTTTCTTTGTTCTTGAGAACATCAAGTTGAGGGAAGTAAGGGAATTCGATCTCAATGAAAGGAACAAGCTCGTGAGGGTTACGTTTTAGGAGAGGGTTCGTGGAATGATGGAAGCGAGATCGATTAGCAATGGCAAAAGTTAGAGCTTTGAGCCAAGTGGTACCTGACTTTGGGTAGGTACAAATGAAAAAGTCGATAGGTCGCGCTTGGAAGAAGTCTTGCGCAAAAAGGCAACCTCCAAGGAGAGGTTGTCTTATCCAGTAACCATCGTACCCGATCAGCGGAGCTTCCGGTCTCCAGCCTTTCGCGTGTGGAAAGGTGGCGATTAGGTCTTGGTACCGTTTCTGATTCTTCTCGAACTCTGTTGTCTCTGTCTTGGTCTCGTCTTGGTTCGATGCAGTCGTGTCAGTTAGGGTTTCTGATTCCATTGGAGATAGAGAAAAAGGATTTGAGGACTTGTCTTGTGTTCCATGGGAGATTTGTTGTTCTGATGCCATGGCGAAGGGGTTATTGCTCAAATTTTCTTAATGATCAAAATTAGGGATGTTGTCAAGAGGGTTTTAACCCTGCGTTAGCCCGGCCCTGCGCTAACCCGGCCCTGCGCTAACTCTGTAAACGATGGACAAAAAAAAAATAAGCCATGAATCATGCACTAGACCCTAGGCCCTGTAAACTGTATTAGTCTCTCTTTTTTTCATATAATTAGAAAAAAATCACAAAGCAAAGAATCTCATTTAGTGTGTACTCAAACATGACTAAAGAGGTGTGCTACATTTAACCTAAACAAGGACCTCGATAATGAAATAGGACACAATTACCAATATCAGTTTATGAATGAGAGAATACAAAATCCCAGAAAATATCGCAACTTTCATACCCAGAAGAACATTTAAACTTAAATCTCTTATCAGTGATAGAAAATGACGAGATTTTATTGGTGTTTCCTGCAAGTATTCAATTCTGATTCTCAATTAAGATTGCAACTAGTTGATTATACTTGTAGTGGTTTGATTTTGTTTGATGATATGCATAAATTAAAGAACACCAAGATATACGAGTTCCCAAGATCAACTTGATCTCGGTACGTCTCGGTGAGCTTTCACCCGTTCACAAGAGTAATATCCTGGATGCAAAGTACAAGAAAGATCCCTCACCAAGCTCACGTCACTCACCTTACAGAAATTTAACCCAAATAATAACAACCAAAGATTAAGTTTTTGTTTTTTCTCACCTCTCTGTCTTCTTTCCAATGTTGAATGTTTTTGTGAACTCCCTGTCTGCTTTTCTCTCTCTCTTAGTGATAACTTTATATCTTGCATCCAATAATTTTTTTCTGCCAGCTCCTGCTTTACTTTTTGTTAGTTAAAACACATGTTTCTTTGGTGTGGACGGTGCAGGTTGGTGAGAAGTAAAAAAAGGAGGCTTCATTTGTCAACAGTGGTTGCCCCCACCAAATTTTGTCAACAATGGTTGCTCCCACCAAACCTTACGATCTATAAATACTTATGTAAGGTGAAAATCAAAAATCATCCCAAAATCCCAAACAAGGGAAGAAGTAGAAACGTGAGATAGAGAAAAGAAAAAAGAAAAAAAAAATTCTTTGTGAGAAAATTAAGAGTGGTGTAAAATTTTTATATGTAAAATTAAGAGTAAATTTTCTTGAGTGTTATTGGGTTTGGGTGTGAGTTGAGAGTGGTGTAAAATTTCTCCGGTTAATAATAAAAGATCTGCAGCATGTCCGGAGACGTAGGCAAAGTTGGCCGAACTCCGTTAACAAATTGTGTGTGTTTTATTGTTTTCATAAATCTGATTTAACGGAAATTTGACGTTATTTCCTAACAACTGGTATTAGAGCGCGGGTTGGGTGATTTCGGTCAAATTTCATGCGAGGTGACTGTTCACGTGAATAGTGGCCAATACCTATATTGACCAAACAAACGTTAATCAAACCGTTAACAATACTGATTTGGATTGTTAAGTCAGCTCCCACATCAGGCAAACCGTATACAGTTGCTGAGTCAATTGCCACGTTATTAAATTTTTTTTTTTTTTGAAATCAAAAATCAAAAAAATATATATATCAAAAATCAATTTAAAAATGATATTATTTTGTCTAAATTTGTACTATTCCATTAATCTTAATCCATGTTCACAAAAGCGATCGCCTAACCAATTAATCGTCCGAATAAACGCTCGGTGGAGTAATTCCGCTACGATTAAGGCATTAATTTTTTTTTTCCAAGCTAAGTTTTTACCCTTCTAAATTCAGTGTCATTGAGTTTTTTATAGGATTGACACAAACAAAAAAATATATGAATCATTGTTTTTTTATCTATTCCTGCCATAAAATTATTATTTATGAATTTGAAAATGCAACTTCTCATATTGTTATCACAATCTTGATGTTTGTTTGGTAATTTATCTATCAAATTTTATAAATCTTTTTTTAGTTCCTTATACACAATTTTATAATCTGTCAACATAATCGGTCATATAAAAATGAATCAAAAGACACGAAAATGTAATGTATAAAATAAATATAGAAAAAATTAAGATTAATGAAATAGTACAAATTTACACAAAAAAATAAATATAGAAAAAATAATTTTAGTTTTTAATTGATTTTTTATTTTAAAACAAAATTTAGATGACGTCAAAAAAAAAATTAGATTTAGATTTTTTTTAAACGATTTTTTATTTTTTATTTTTTTAAAACTTATTGTATTTTGATAACATGGCGCTGACGTAGTAAT
The DNA here is from genome assembly GCA_030161315.1 of Eutrema japonicum. NCBI lineage: Eukaryota > Viridiplantae > Streptophyta > Magnoliopsida > Brassicales > Brassicaceae > Eutrema > Eutrema japonicum. Next base: position 49,533,328 of record BSQW01000007.1, on the reverse strand, counting down.
GGACTCATCAATTGTATACGATTTGACTGACGTGGCAGCTAACTCAACAATCCAAATCAACACCGTTAACGGTTTGACTAACGTATGTTTGGTTAATGTAGGTATTAACCACAATTTAATAGTTTAGATATGCAAATTTTAAAAAATATAAGTTGAGGTATGTTTAAGTACAGTTTTATAGTTCGGGTATATATAGTCACATTTGGTCATAATTCAGACACGAATATACACACATGCCTAGAGAGGATATATATGAACAAAGTTGCGTATACAAACAACATTAACACACACTATAGATTTGACTCTATTTATTGTGTAGAGTGATGGTGTAAGTCCGGACAAAGATCGAATAGGGTTTAGACATGAAAATATTTTCACCTACGTGTTGATATGTCATAACCTCAAATGCCACCTATTCTTCTTAGTGTCATAGTCTCAGCCATCATATCTTACGGAATCTTCAATCCCAAAAAACTGTTTATGCGAAAAGATATTCTCGAAAAATCATACAAAAAAGAAGTGGCGCTCATGGGATCATACAACCGTTCAAGACTTCAAGGAGTACTGCACATAACAGAAGAGAGCCTCGAGACAATGAATCAGCAACAAGGAACAGTGACTGGGTTTACTCTCTGTGCCTTGTAAATTGTTATTTGTTAATCCCCTTGTCCTTTAAAAAAAAAAAAATATTGAGCTCAGTAACAAGACTTCTCATCAATAGATCAGATGAGTGCAATGGACCCAACCATCGCCGAAGCCTTAAATCTTCACAGCTCATTGCACCAGCCGGGAATCGAACCCGGGTCTGTACCGTGGCAAGGTACTATTCTACCACTAGACCACTGGTGCTATTTGTTAACTTAGTTCCCCTTTGTTTATATATACATATATTAAGTGAAATAGCTTAAATTCTGTTCGGATCTGTGACCGTAACACTTTCCACACATATATAGTTATACACTCATAGGTTTCTGCAATGCATTTTGTATATAATCTGACGTTGTTTGGTTTTTCTAACCGGTAGGAGGACAATAATATTAACTCGGGCGTTTTAATGAAACCAAAAGCTATAATTATCCAACACACATTGATTGTGCCTAGAAAATACTACATTGATAGTGATACTATTGCGGTCATAATCTAGACAAACAAATATCTCAATTTAGTAGAGACCTAAACATGTAAAAAGATCCAAAGTAAAGAAAGATCAACCTTCGTAGTCGCCTTGTGCATACTTGTTCTCGGCATAATACACAGCCACCACTTGGTTTCCTCCAAATTTTCGTCCGTTCATCCCCGACCTGGCCTTTGCTGCGCCATCCACATCAGCATACTCTAAGAAAACCTGCATTTATATAATATATTATATCACTAGAGGGATGTGATGATGAATTTAGTAAGAACTGTTTCTCAGAGTTGAAACCAAACCTTTCCAACTCCTGGTGTTGGATCATGATCTGGATTGGGCCTCGGAATCACAACATTCACCAAGTTACCTGCACACAACAATGAATTATCAAAATGTTTGGACCATGTAAAAGCCTGAGTATAGTGTGCAAATGGCATAATGTCAGAAACATACAACAAAAATTGAATTGCTTACCAAATTTTCCACCTTCTTGTCTCATGTCCTCCATTATCTCTCCGTATTCTTCATCGTCTCCAAGATCATCAGCTGTAACTATTAAGGAAAGAGTATCATCACAATATAAGATTTGACTCTATCTATTGTAGAGTGATGGTGTGAGTCTGGACAAAGATCGAATAGGGTTTAGACATGAAAATATTTTCACCCACGTGTTGATATGTCATAACCTAAAATGCCACCTATTCTTCTTAGTATCATAGTCTCAGCCATCATATCTTACGGAATCTTCAATCCCAAAAAATTGTTTATGCGAAAAGATATTCTCGAAAAATCTTACAAAAAAGAAGTGGCGCTCATGGGATAATACAACCGTTCAAGACTTCAAGGAGTACTGCACAGAACAGAAGAGAGCCTCGAGACAATGAATCAGCAACAAGGAACAGTGACTGGGTTTACCATCTGTGCCTTGTAAATTGTTATTTGTTAATCCCCTTGTCCTTTAAAAAAAAAAAAAATATTGAGTTCAGTAACAAGACTTCTCATCAATAGATCAGATGAGTGCAATGGACCCCAACCATCGCCGAAGCCTTTAATCTTCACAGCTCATTGCACCAGCCGGGAATCGAACCCGGGTCTGTACCGTGGCAGGGTACTATTCTACCACTAGACCACTGGTGCTAGTTGTTAACTTAGTTCCCCTTTGTTTATATATACATATATTAAGTGAAATAGCTTAAACTCTGTTCGGATCTGTGACCGTAACACTTTCCACACATATATAGTTATACACTCATAGGTTTCTGCAATGCATTTTGTATATAATCTGACGTTGTTTGGTTTTTCTAACCGGTAGGAGGACAATAATATTAACTCGGGCGTTTTAATGAAACCAAAAGCTATAATTATCCAACACACATTGATTGTGCCTAGAAAATACTACATTGATAGTGATACTATTGCGGTCATAATCTAGACAAACAAATATCTCAATTTAGTAGAGACCTAAACATGTAAAAAGATCCAAAGTAAAGAAAGATCAGCCTTCGTAGTCGCCTTGTGCATACTTGTTCTCGGCATAATACACAGCCACCACTTGGTTTCCTCCAAATTTTCGTCCGTTCATCCCCGACCTGGCCTTTGCTGCGCCATCCACATCAGCATACTCTAAGAAAACCTGCATTTATATAATATATTATATCACTAGAGGGATGTGATGATGAATTTAGTAAAAACTGTTTCTCAGAGTTGAAACCAAACCTTTCCAACTCCTGGTGTTGGATCATGATCTGGATTGGGCCTCGGAATCACAACATTCACCAAGTTACCTGCACACAACAATGAATTATCAAAATGTTTGGACCATGTAAAAGCCTGAGTATAGTGTGCAAATGGCATATTGTCAGAAACATACAACAAAAATTGAATTGCTTACCAAATTTTCCACCTTCTTGTCTCATGTCCTCCATTATCTCTCCATATTCTTCATCGTCTCCAAGATCATCAGCTGTAACTATTAAGGAAAGAGTATCATCACAATAACTGTGTTTGACCAATCCCTGTGATTGCTCCTGTGAATATCTCGTAGCATAAATCACTCTATTGTAACTCCTTAAATCTCTCCTCTGTATCGGTATATATTTGTACACATTCTCTTCTCAAAGGTATACATCAGAATCATATTCACTTTACATGGTATCAGAGCATCGATACCTAAACATCAACACAGCCTATACACTATGGAAAAGGCAGGACAAACTAATCTATAGTGCTCTCCTTGGTGCAATTTCTACATCTCTACAGCCACTTCTATCACGGACCAACACAGCAGCAGAGATCTGGGATACTCTCTCCTCAACATATGCCAACCCAACCCGTGGGCACACCAACCAGCTGAAACAACAGCTCAAGCAATGGACTAAGGGTACAAAGTCCATCAATGAATACTTTCAAGGTCACACCACTCGCTTTGACCAACTTGCACTCCTTGGTAAAGCCATCGACCATGAAGATCAAATAGAATTCATTCTCCAAGGTCTTCCGGATGACTACAAGACTGTCATCGATCAGATCGAAGGTCGTGACTCTCCGCCATCCCTCCCTGAAGTCCATGAAAAGCTGCTTAATCACGAGGTGAAGCTTCAAGCATCAGTCATCTCATCTTCCTCTCTTCCGATCTCTGCCCATGTTGCTAACTACCGCAGTACTGGTAACAACAACAATAACAACTATCGCAACCAGAATCGCTCTAATAATAGAGGGAATCAGACTTGGCAGCAACAATATTTCCAACCAAGACAAGATCAACGCTCTCCACGGGGATATCAAGGGCGATGTCAGATCTGCGGGATTCATGGTCATAGTGCGCGAACATGCTCACAGCTCCAGCTCTCTGGTGGATCATACAATCGCAGCCAGCCAGCACCAAACAAGTCATCCATCTCGTGGCAGCCACGTGCCAATCTTGCCACTGCACCTCCATACAACGCAGCAAATTGGATTCTCGACAGTGGAGCCACACACCACCTAACTTCTGATCTCAATAACCTCTCGCTCCACCAACCCTACAATGGTGGTGAAGAGGTTACTATTGCAGATGGTTCAAGCCTTCAAATCTCCCATACTGGTTCTGCTTTTTTCCCTACATCATCTCGTCCTCTTGCTCTCAAAGATATACTATATGTTCCTGACGTGCACAAGAATCTTATATCAGTATATCGAATGTGCAATGCTAATCAAGTATCTGTCGAATTCTTCCCTGCCCATTTTCAGGTGAAAGATCTGAGCACGGGGGCGCGATTACTCCAAGGTCGAACTAAGAATGAGCTGTACGAGTGGCCGGTCAATTCATCTCCACCTATCTCTTTATTCGCCTCACCATCACCTAAAACAGATCTCCACTCGTGGCACTCTCGACTTGGCCACCCATCCTTACCCATTTTAAAAGCTGTTATTTCTCAATTCTCTTTGCCCGTTTCCCATTCTCTGCAAAAACAGTTGTCATGTTCCGACTGTTTCATCAATAAAAGTCATAAATTGCCATTTCATACAAACATCATTACCTCAAATTACCCTCTTGAATACCTTTACACCGATGTTTGGACCTCTCCTCAAGTGTCTATAGACAACTTTAAATACTACCTCGTCATTATAGACCACTATACGCGTTATACCTGGCTCTATCCGCTGAAACACAAGTCTCAAGTCCGTGAGGTATTCATCGCATACAAGGCATTGGTGGAAAACCGGTTTCAGAGACAAATTGGAACCTTATACTCTGACAACGGAGGCGAGTTTATAGCGCTACGTCAATATCTCTCCACTCAAGGCATCTCTCATCTCACGTCACCACCACACACGCCCGAACACAACGGCATTTCCGAACGCAAGCACAGACATATTGTTGAAACAGGTCTCACCTTACTCAACAAAGCATCTGTTCCAACCACATATTGGACTTATGCCTTTGCCGTTGCTGTATATCTGATAAACCGGATGCCAACTCCAGTGTTGAATCATATGTCACCATATGCCAAGCTCTTTGCTCAGTCACCTAATTACCTAAAGCTTAGAGTTTTCGGGTGCCTCTGTTTCCCATGGTTGCGACCGTACGCGACAAATAAGTTGGATCATCGTTCTCTACCGTGTGTTTTTTATTGGATATTCACTCACTCAGAGTGCTTAGCTCTGTCTACACATCACTTCTGGGCGAATCTACACTTCTAGACATGTGCAATTTGTCGAAAACAGCTTCCCTTTTGCATCTCCTCCTCCAAAACCATCGCCTGACACAGTGAGAGAAGAGACTCAACAATTCCCTGAAATCACACCCATCCTCATCCCGACGCCGCTCGTACAAGCTCCACCGCTGCCGCCCTCGTGCTCCGGTCCTCACCCGCCGCCGTCACCGTCAGATGCACCACCGTCAACAATAGCACCGCCTCTGCGTGTGTACACTCGACGCGTTCCACCACCACCGCCGACTGATACAGCGGTCACCGGTGCTAGCTCCGCCGCGCAAGCTCCACCGCCGATGTTGATGCCTCCAGCATCGATCCCGTCGTCACCTGCGATTCAGCTCTCGTCGCAACCTGCAACGCTTCCATCAATTGATCGTGATGCAACAGACTTGGGCTTAAGGGAAAAAGAAACTGGCCCAAGTGCACCACCAATTTCACTAAACCAAGGCCCAACAATTTCTCAGCCACAAATTTCACCAATACCAGGCCCAAATTCATATACCCAAAATTCCCCACTACCACAATCATCTTCCTCCCTGAATCAAAATCCACCGAGACCAGAAAACAACCATCCCATGAAAACCCGATACAAAAATCGGATCACAAAACCAAACACCAAATTATCCCTGACTGTTACCACCACTAACCCGCAACCAAAAATCCCCAAAACCGTGGCTGAAGCGTTGCGGGATCCTCGTTGGCGTCAAGCTTGTTGTGATGAGATTAATGCGCTGATTCGCAATGGCACTTATGATCTTGTTCCACCACAAAATATTGTTGGATGCAAGTGGATTTTTACAATAAAGTATCTTCCCAATGGTGACATCGACAGGTACAAAGCCCGATTTGTTGCTCAAGTCTTCCATCAACAATATGGACTGGATTACTCTGAAACGTTCAGTCCTGTCATTAAATCCACCACTCTCCGATTGGTTCTGGAAATTGCGGTGAATCGTTCTTGGAGCATTCGCCAACTTGATGTCAACAATGCTTTTCTCCAAGGTACCTTGACCGAAGAAGTATATGTTGCTCAGCCACCGGGATTCGTTGATCAAGATCGTCCTACACATGTCTGTCGTCTCCACAAGGCGCTTTACGGTCTCAAGCAAGCACCACGAGCGTGGTACCAAGAGCGTGGTACCAAGAGCTCAAAATGTTCATTATTGCTGCCGGTTTCCGCAACTCTCTCGCAGACGCATCTCTATTCATCTACCATCAAGGATGTGAACTGGTCTACATCTTGCAGAACGTTTCTCTCTCAAAGATCAGGGAGAGTTAAGCTACTTCTTGGGAATTGAGGCAACACGTACATCAAAAGGATTACACCTAATGCAGAAGAAATACATCACCGATCTCCTCGCCAAAACTAACATGCTTGAGGCCAAACCAGTCAGCACTCCAATGTCACCTACACCAAAGTTATCTCTCAGCTCTGGGAATGCACTAGATAACCCAACGGAGTACAGGACGGTTATCGGCAGCCTCCAATACCTCGCTTTCACACGGCCTGATATTGCGTTTGCAGTTAATCACTTGTCCCAATTCATGCATCGCCCTACTGACATCCATTGGCAGGCTGCAAAACGGATACTTCCATACCTTGCTGGCACGGTCACCCACGGCATCTTCTTCCGCGGTGCCTCTCCACTTACGCTTCATGCCTATTCAGATTCTGATTGGGCTGGTGACAGTGATGATTTTGTTTCAACCAACGCCTACATTGTATATCTTGGCAATGCACCCATCTCGTGGTCTTCAAAGAAACAGAAAGGTGTTGCGCGTTCCTCTACTGAAGCGGAATATCGAGGGGTTGCTAATACCGCATCAGAACTACGCTGGATATCCTCTCTTCTGTCTGAACTTGGCATCGCTTTAACTTCAACACCAGTCATCTACTGCGACAATGTCGGTGCAACTTATCTCTGTGCGAATCCTGTCTTCCATTCAAGAATGAAGCACATTGCCCTTGATTACCATTTTGTCCGCGACAACATTCAATCTGGTGCATTACGGGTCTCTCATATCTCGACAAAGGATCAGCTCGCAGACGCATTAACCAAACCTCTACCTCGTCCTCATTTTCTTGAACTCTACAGCAAGATTGGAGTCACTCATGTCCCTCCATCTTGAGGGGGCGTATTAAGGAAAGAGTATCATCACAATAACTGTGTTTGACCAATCCATGTGATTGCTCCTGTGAATATCTCGTAGCGTAAATCACTCTATTGTAACTCCTTAAATCTCTCCTCTGTATCGGTATATATTTGTACACATTCTCTTCTCAAAGGTATACATCATAATCATATTCACTTTACAGTAACCACTTGAGTCAAACAGACAATCTTGGTGGGTGTGCCTCCTGGTTGCAGCATAAGCCTCTGTTAAAATAGTTCGAGACACACTTAATCAGTGATCTTCAGAAAGATTTTAGATTTTTAGTTTAAAGCCACACGACATATAGAGACAAAGCATGAAGTAAACAGATAATCAATCAAGTAAATCCCTCACCTGCAAAGCAATCTGCTGTTGGGCATGAAGTAACACTTCTTCTTGCTCAGGTTTAGGTTGAATCGCACCCTGGATGGCACGACTAACTGGTGTCTTATCGCCCATCTTAATCCCGTTCAGAGCAGCACATGCGATATCTATTACTGAAGGATCTTGGAAAACACAGAACGCATACCCCTTCGAATTTCCAGTTTCCCTGTCTTTAACCAAGTTGAAACCTCTTAGGGGACCAAAAGACTCCAAGAGCTCCCTGATCTGTTCCTCTGTGAAGTAATAAGGAAGCCCGCCCACAAAAATGCGGTCAGGACCCTCAACCCCACCAGTAGACCCCGTAGACAATCCAACAGCAGCCAAGTTGAGATTGGGATTAGGCTGGGTCGGACCAAGAGTCGCAGCAAGGGACGGGTTATAGTCAGTGGCCTCCTCACCTTTACAGGAACTCCCTAGATATGATCAGAGATATGGTATCAATACTCACATTACATATTGTAACTAACAAAGACTCGACATGTAAACTCCAGAAGAGATAATGAACCACCTCCAATATAATGCCGTCTAATGCCATTGCGTTACTTGCCTCTTCAACAGATCTCATCTCTACAAAAGCGAATTTCTTTTCATGGTTTATATAAACATTGACCACCGCATCACCTATGAATGAAAAATACAAAAACGAGGATGAGTTTTCATCTAGATATGTCGCAAATCTTGGACAAAAAACAAATGAATTATTCAGTACCTGGCCCAGCAGTGTTTCCCCCGATGGCCGACATCACTTGGCTAAAGAATGTTGCCACCGACTAGAACATGGAAACCCAATCTCAGAACTCATACAATTGATATTGCCATAAATAGTAAAGACCATAATATATGAAAAATCACAAACCCTTAAAACAAAAACAAAAAAAATAACAAACCTGTTCATTTGCAGTTGGTGGAAGGCCACCAACATACACTCGCCGAGCATGCCTAGTTGCATGCAATCGTAACACATTTTTAGGAAGGGAACCTTGACAAAAGGTGAAAAACCAAAGAATAAGATGGATTGATAGATCTTACCTGCTGAGTCATTGCCTGAACTGGCATTACAGGAAGCGCACCCAGTTGCTAGGTGAGAAGACAGAATGAGAAATTATGAGTATGTTCGCAGAAAAGAGGAATATATACTACGAGTCGCAAAATGTAAGGATTTATACCTGACTAGGAACCATTGGGAACATGCTGGGGAACATCCCTGGAATAGTATCAGTAGTTGGAACACTAGAAACCTGGCCTGCCAGGAAAAGTAGTACACGTCATAGAGTGTTCGTGAGAAATTATTATTTTTCCAGACGAGCAGACATACCAAGTAGTACAAAGCTACAGATAACACCTTGAAACTGCAGAAGTTTAAAGCACAGAGTCACAGAACATGTCACATGTGTCGCAAAGTTACATGTGACATGTTCTGTGACTCTGTGCTTTAAACCTCTAAAGGAATGTCATTGTGGAGAGGAAAGTGGCGTGGAGTCTTGTGGCTGAGCTGGACAAGTTATTCCAGGATGAAGTCGAAGTCTACAATCAACGATTTAAGGATATCAAAGGGAAAAAGGAAGACATCAAAAAAGAAAATGAAAAAGAGAAAAAGAAAAGGAAATTGGTCTTTTCCTAGTTTGTGTAAAATTAGGAAAAGGGTTTGGACCTGTCATTATAAATATAGATCAGTTTACCTCTTTAGAGACTTATGCATTGTAGTGCTAAGAGTTTCTAAGGGAAAAAGGGGTTTAGGGTTTCTTGTATGGAAATCAAGAGAGAAACTTTCAATACTTGTATGGTTTGAGAAGCTTAAGAGAGATTAGATTTTCTAGGAGATACTTGTAAGTTCTCTGGTTTGGTAGACTTATAAGTTGCCATTAAAAGATAATCTAATGAATATGTTTTGAGGAATTCATGTGCCAATATCTGTTGCATCATCATGTGCTAGTATCTGTTGTTGATCCGTAAATCACACAAAAAGGGTAAAACAGTACTTTTAATCGGAATCTCGTTTATTGATCTAAGTCAGCGGTTCTAACAGAGTTTAAGTAAGAAGGCAAAGACAAAAGACTTGAGATCGGTAATGAGCTCTCTTGTATTCTCTGTCTCTGCGGAAGTTGTGTATGGATTTGAATGAGGCGATGGCCTCCTTATTTATAGTGTCTTTGAGGCGGTTGAAAGGAAGATTTCTCCTTTTCCGAGTTCGATTAGGAAGAGGAAATCTTCCGGTTTTCTCGCCGAGATAAGGATAAATTCCTGATATCTCGACGAGTCGACCCAAGGGAATATTTCCTTTTCCGAGATCGGCGGAAAAGGGAAATATTCCGACTTCATCTGTTGTAACGGACCGGGCCTGTGATGGGCCTAGATCGGTAGCCGAGATGGGCTTTCAACGAGATTCCGAGCTCGGCCCAATGTTTTTGGGCCGGCTTATCCTCGATCTGAACCATCGTAAACCGGTCCTGATTGAACCGATCTCGGTTCAAACCGAGTTAAACCAAGGGGGTGCTAATCCCCCCTCTAACAATTGGTCCCCCCCTCAGTTCGGCGAGGGAGTTTATGAGTTCGGCGAATTTTTAGGGAGTATTCTTTAGCTCGGTTAAAACTGAGATCGGTATGATCTGATCAGATTCTATTTCGAGTTCGCCTTGATGAACTGTACGAGTTCGGCGAACTGACTGAGTTCGGCTTGATGATACGAACTGTTCAAGTTCGGCGAACTGCTTAAGTTCGGCTTGATGATACGAACTGTACGAGTTCGGCGAACTGACTGGGTTCGGCTTGATGATACGAACTGTTCAAGTTCGGCGAACTGCTTAAGTTCGGCTTGATGATACGAACTATTCAAGTTCGGCGAACTGCTTAAGTTCGGCTTGATGATACGAACTGTTCAAGTTCGGCGAACTGCTTAAGTTCGGCTTGATGATACGAACTGTACGAGTTCGGCGAACTGACTGGGTTCGGCTTGATGATACGAACTGTTCAAGTTCGGCGAACTGCTTAAGTTCGGCTTGATGATACGAACTGTACGAGTTCGGCGAACTGACTGGGTTCGGCTTGATGATACGAACTGTTCAAGTTCGGCGAACTGCTTAAGTTCGGCTTGAAAGGACGGATCCTCTTTAGATTGGGGTTCTTTCGGTTGAATCGATTTTACGAACTTTCGAATTCGGTGAGTTTTTGGTATCGAGCTCTGATATATTTGAAGTCGTACTTTATACGACTTCTCAAACTTGTCGTACACAGTGGTGCCGTAAATAGTACGGTCTTAGCCGGGTGAAGAGGACAAGTTCGACTGAACCTGCTCAAGGTCGGCAATCCATATTGTAGATCGGCTTATCGATTTTGCGGTTGTTGAGAAACCGGCTTACTGGTTTTTGCGACTGTTGAGAAATCGGCTTATTAGTTTTTGCGACTGTTGAGAAGTCGGCTTAGATTTGCGAGGAAGGACGTTCGGCTTGACCCTAGAGTTTAGTTTAAGAGTACGTGAACAGCTCATCTTAATATGCTCTAGGTTTTCTCACATTGAATCCGAGTGTGCAAGACGGGCTCGGCTTATTTGGCTCGGATAATCTGAGAAGTTGGTGCGAGACTGATCTCGGCTTTGAATGTGGAAAGTGTATTATCCATTGCACCATGAGGATGCGTGCGAGCTAAGCTCGGCTTTATCAGATCGCCTGGCCAGGACGTTGATATGGGAACCGTTGGTGGTCCAAAATGCGAACTGTTTGGAGTTCGGCAAACATAAAGTTTGGCTTAAAATACGAACTGTTGGAGTTCGGCAAACATAAAGTTTGGCTTTTAAAATACGAACTGTTGGAGTTCGGCAAACATAAAGTTTGGCTTTAGAAAATACGAACTGCTGGAGTTCGGCAAACATAAAATTTGGCTTTGAAAATACGAACTGTTGGAGTTCGGCAAACATAAAGTTTGGCTTTGAAGGTACGAACTGTACGAGTTCGGTAGAATGCCTTGGTAAAATGTTATAGCTGCGCCTTGTGAGGGCTGCCTACGTACCTTCGAAAGAAGGATCAAGCCATTCGTAGTTCATATGGTATTAGAATCGAGCGTATGTGTAGTAGCTCGGTGATCTTTTTTTTTGCGAGCGTTTGGAGCTCGGGAGCGTTTGGAGCTCGGTTCTTGTAGTGCGAGCGTTTGGAGCTCGGCTCTTTTTTTTTTTTTTTTTTTTTTTTTTTTTTTTTTTTTTTTTTTTTTTTTTTTTTTAATGGCGCGGTCTGTTCGAGGGTTGGAAGGCTCCTTCGACTGGAACTTCCCCCTTTTTGTACTTCATCATCAGGAACTCCTGTAGATGTCGGCACTCTTCGGTTGAATGATTTCCATACCGGTTATGGAAATTGCAGTACGGTGCGGATTCGGTGTTGTCGGGCTCTGTTGGCTCATCCGACCGAACCCAAGTGTTTGACCAGGATTGCTGGGTTTGGACCGCATTGACGGGTTGTTTCGGGGGAACGTATAGTTTGTCTTTCTCGGATCTTTCTTCCTCCTCCATGATGAAGATATGCGCCCTGTGCAGGATGTCTTCCAATGTCTTTGGATTATTGCGTTTGATCTCCCTGTGAAAGTCCGATTCGTACCAGGTGGCTTTGTAAAGAGCCTCGATTGCGGCTTCGTCGTCGATCGTGCAATGGGATACAACCGTTTTGAAACGTTCCATGAAGTTGCGTAGGGGCTCGTCCTGCTTCTGCTCGAGGGCCCAGAGTTCGGCGTTCTTTGTTTTCTGCTTGATAAACATGGTGAAGCGTTTGAGGAATTTGGTAGTGAGCTCGTTATAGCTGTTTACCGAACTTGGCTCGAGCGTTGAAAACCAATCGAGCGCGGCCCCGGATAAATTCTCCACGAATAGTTGGCACATGGCTGCGTCCTTCTCAGTTTCCGAGCCGAAACGAAATCGGTTCATCGTGATGACAAACGAAGTCAAGAAGTTTTTAGGATCGGTAAACCCGTCGTATGGTGTGATCTTGACTCTTTCCAATCGTCGGACTGGAGTATTGACGATTTTGTCGGTAAACGGCGTCCTCTGTGACTCTTGAATTACCCGGTCGATCTCGGGCGCCGAACTCGTAGCCTGATGGACTGTGGTTCGCATATCTTGTAGTTGGGCCTGAACCTTGGCGAATTCCAAATTTAGGGCGGCTCGGTCCGTGATGTTGATTTCCGAACCGGTCGCGGAGGATCTTCTTGTCGGCGGGTCGACCGTGCCTGGGGGTCGAGCGTCGGTTAGGTCGGACAAGAGATTTCGGCGTAACGTGCTATCGTTGGGGGGGGTCACCGGATTCCGATCGAGGATACCGATCTGATTTCGGCGCTCGAAATGGGATGCTATGAGAGACGCGATCCGCTCTTCGTTCTTTTTGTTAATTTCGGCGAACTGCGCCGCCATAGCTTCCATGAAGACGGTCGGATCCGTGAATATCGAAGCGGCCGGAGACTGAGGAAGAGTCCGAGATGGGTTGACTTGATTGTCTTCTTCAACAGGTACGGTTGGAGGGGGTCTTCCTCCGGTTGTCTGTAGTTCGGTATCGATAGGATTGAGCTCGTCGATCCGTGGGTTTCGATCATCGGTTCCTGAGCTGTTGACGAGGGCTGCGATGGTATCGACTGGAAGAACCATTGCCGAACTTCAATCAAACGATATCCGAAAGTACTGTTCTATAATCCCCACAGTCGGCGCCAATTGTTGATCCGTAAATCACACAAAAAGGGTAAAACAGTACTTTTAATCGGAATCTCGTTTATTGATCTAAGTCAGCGGTTCTAACAGAGTTTAAGTAAGAAGGCAAAGACAAAAGACTTGAGATCGGTAATGAGCTCTCTTGTATTCTCTGTCTCTGCGGAAGTTGTGTATGGATTTGAATGAGGCGATGGCCTCCTTATTTATAGTGTCTTTGAGGCGGTTGAAAGGAAGATTTCTCCTTTTCCGAGTTCGATTAGGAAGAGGAAATCTTCCGGTTTTCTCGCCGAGATAAGGATAAATTCCTGATATCTCGACGAGTCGACCCAAGGGAATATTTCCTTTTCCGAGATCGGCGGAAAAGGGAAATATTCCGACTTCATCTGTTGTAACGGACCGGGCCTGTGATGGGCCTAGATCGGTAGCCGAGATGGGCTTTCAACGAGATTCCGAGCTCGGCCCAATGTTTTTGGGCCGGCTTATCCTCGATCTGAACCATCGTAAACCGGTCCTGATTGAACCGATCTCGGTTCAAACCGAGTTAAACCAAGGGGGTGCTAATCCCCCCTCTAACATCTGTTACATCATATGTCTCTACAGGTCTTGCTTTTTCAATTGGTATCAGAGCGGGACACCTAGTCGAGCAAATTTTCCTCGAACACAGGTGTGATCCTGCAGAAAATATGGTGAGTTATATGACACTTATGGTCGTGAATCCTACTGTTCTGAACAAGACTACTTATGGCTGGTGGAAATCAAAGATGACCACAACAATCAAGTGTATTGATGAAGACGCGTGGAGTGATGTTGAAGATGGTTGGGAACCACCAACTAAGACAGGCAAAGAGGGGAACGTTGTCCCAAAACCTAAAACAGAATGGACTAAGGACGAGAAGATTATGGCTAAGTGGAATTCCACAGCTCTTAGTGAAATTTTCATATCTGTGGAAGTAAAACAGTTTGAGCTGATTCAGAGTTGTAAATCTGCTAAGGCTGCATGGGAGACTCTGCAGCGTGTGTACGAAGGAACAGATGTCAAGAGAAGTCGTCTTGATATGCTTGCATCAAGGTTTGAAAACTTAAGGATGTATGAACACGAATCAGTTGAAGATTTCAGTGCTAAGCTGTGTGCAATTGCGAATGAAGCAGAAGTACTTGGGAAATAATTCAAAGACAAGAAATTAGTAAAAAAGCTTCTCAGGTGTTTACCACCAAAATTTGCAGCACAAAAGACGTCCATGAGAGTCTCTCTGAACACGGATACTCTTAAGTTTGAAGAAACAGTTGGGATGATTGAAGCATATGAGATGGAATTAGCTGCTGAAAAACCTGAGAAGAACACATGAATTGCTCTTGCTGTTACAGAATAAAGAAAACATAATGACTTAGAAGAAACAGTAGAGTTGTTAGTGAAAAAATTCACTCAAGGATTCAGGAGAGATCAAGGAAGCAAGCAATTCATATCCATCACAAAATCAACTGAATCAGAAAAGGGCAACAAAAAATCTGATTTTCAGTGCTATGAATGCAAAGGATATGGACATTTAAAGACAGAATGTCCAACATCTAAGAGAAAGGCGTTCAAGTGTTTCAAATGAAAAGGCTTTGGTCATACTCAGATGGAATGTCCAAGTGATCAGAGGGCTAGAGAAGAACGCTCACTAATAGGGTTGGAGGAAAGTGAATTTGAGGATGAAGAAGATTTGACCAATTTTGTGGCCTTCATTAGTGAAGATGATGAGTTTGAAGAAGAAGCTAGTCTCTCCAATCATGAGTCAGTAGAGAAAAATGAGGGAATAAAGCCTAATTCTAAGGAAGAAAGTGAAGAATCTGATTATGAGTCAACAGAAGACGAGTATGATGCTGAGTTAAAACCTAAGTACAAAGAGATCTGTGACACACTGGTTAGAATCACAAAGGAAAACGTGGCTTTAATCAAAGAAAAATCATGATTCAAGGTCACGATTGAAAGATTGGAGGCTGAACTAATTAAAGAAAAAAAGAAATTCACTGCAATTACAGTCAGAATTGGATGAAAAACTGAGACAAATTAGAATGCTGAATTCTGGAACAAAGCAGCTTGACAAGATTCTGACCATGGGAAGAACAGAAAAATCCTGCAAAGGTTTGGGATATCAGGGATCAAACTATCAAGATAAAATTGTGTTTGTGAGTGGTGGAAAGTTTCAGGATGAAGACAAATCTTATGGAAAAAGAAATCTATAGACTAAAACATGTCAACATCTCAAAAAATCGGGCTGTTTCTATTGTGGAAAGTATGGGCATATCAAAGCTCATTGCTACAGGTTTCTTAACAGAATAGACTGTCTTTGGAGACAGATGAAATTTACTTGGAATGGATGGAAGAATCAAGTCTAGATGAAGAAAAAAGATCTTTATGGTAGAGTTTATCCTCAAGGACAAGAAAAGATGCATCGATGTAATACATTCTCCATAGTCAACATAACCTGCATCAGTTTTAAAAATAAATCAGAAGAGCAAAAACCAGCACAAGCTAGAGTTCAACTTGAAGAAACACAAAAAGACTTAAGGATGATTAATAAAGGCACAAACCAGTTGGAACATCTTTTAAACATTGGAAAAACTTATATGAATCGTCGTGGTTGTGGATTTAAAGAGAAATTTTTAGAATTTGATTCAGTTTTTGCTTATGATGAAAAAACTGAGATTGCAGCAGCATCTGCTACAGAGCCAGAAACCAGAACAGATACACAGACTGCAACTACTACATAAATTGCAACAAAAAAATCCAGAATTGCATAGTGAATGCCAGCAAACTTGTCTACATGTTAAACATAGTTGTTTTAGATTCAGTCAAGAACTCAGCCATGAAGGTTTAAGGCTCAATAAGGTTTTGGTTAGAAAAGATGATGGTGGGATGGGCTATCAATTTCGATTTGCAGAGCGAAGAAATCCTTCCAATTAGGTTTAGGCTATGATGTGAACTCAATCTGTTGATGATCAATTTTCATTATCAGGGAAGAATCAGAAGGAGATTAGGCCAAAGTGGACTTTGTTTTCTTTATGGGTTTAGTTGATTAGGTTAAACATCTGAAGAAAAAAAAAGGAACTCGCAAGGAGATGATGGAACCAAAATACATGTTGGGATAAGAAGAATGAAGACTCATAAAACAAAGTGGTTTTTAACTTGAGTGTGCTCTCAAGCACGGGGATATTTAGTAGCAACAGAATCATTGTGATAGAATTGGTGTCTATTTCAGGGGGAGTAGACGAAGATATTAAGTCTGATTATTAAGAAGATTCAGAGATTTTGGGGGAGTAAAAAATTGCTATTCTCATCTTTGATGGTTGTTGTTGCTTGGTGTTTATGTGTACGCTTTCATATTGATGCTTAAGGAGACACACTAAGTTAAAAAAAAGGGGGAGATTGAAACTGCAGAAGTTTCTGTCATAAAGCACATAGTCACAGGACATGTCACACGAGTCACAAAGTTACATGACGTGTCACAGGAGTCTAAAATCTAAAGGAATGTCATTGTGGAGAGGAAAGTGGCGTGGAGTCTTGTGGCTGAGCTGGACAAGTTATTCCAGGATGAAGTCGAAGTCTACAATAAACGATCTAAGGATATCAAAGGGAAAAAGGAAGACATCAAAGAAGAAAATGAAAAAGAGAAAAAGAAAAGGAAATTGGTCTTTTCCTAGTTTGGGTAAAATTAGGAAAAGGGTTTGGACCTGTCATTATAAATATAGATCATTTTACCTCTTTAGAGACTTATGCATTGTAGTGCTAAGAGTTTCTAAGGGAAAAAGGGGTTTAGGATTTCTTGTATGGAAATCAAGAGAGAAGCTTTCAATATTTCTATGGTTTGAGAAGCTTAAGAGAGATTAGATTTTCTATGAGATATTTGTAAGTTCTCTGGTTTGGTAGACTTGTAAGTTATCATTAAAATATAATCTAATGAATCTGTTTTGAGGAATTCATGTGCTAATATCTGCTGCATCATCCTGTGCTAATATCTGTTGCATCATATGTCTCTACAACTCTTGCTTTTTCACACCTTCCTACCAACAAAACCCGCCAGGACAGAGTAAACCAACATGTTATGAATATTAAAAGATGAAAAGTATAATGTATCATCTGCTTCAAATTGTCAAAATTTGTAAGGCTAGAAAACATGCATATAGTTGCCAGTAAGATGAAGAATACCCATGACAACCGTTGCATTGATTCCTCTTTGTACAATTTAAGCTAGAGAGGTCGGCTCATTGTCAGCACAGTACGGTCGTCTTTGTCGAGAGTTGGATTCCAGTGGGATTTTATTTTTAATTTATTTATTTATTTTATTAAATAAAATTTATTTTTTATTCAAATTGTTTATTAATTTTTTTTAGTGGGATTGAAAGTAAGAGAGTATGTGAGAATAAAAAAGAGTATAATATAATAGATTTTGATCATTAAGCGTATTTCAGCAATAAGTCTTGTTTCGTTTCATATTTGTTTCATATTTGGAGATTTTGATTCAAAATATATTCCATCATACTCTCTTTTATTCTTCTCTACTCCTCTTTCATGTAATTCTCATTCTATCCTTAATGAACTATTATTTTATATTAAAATTTCAAATAAAAAACCTCATTTCTTTCACTTATTTTAATTTAATTTTTTAATTTAACTAAAAACGTGGACTCCACTTATTTTTCTTAAATTAAAATCCCAATAAATCTATTATATAATAGGAGATTTGTCTCTCAATCTAGAGTGTCCACATCAGCAACAAAAAAAGAAAAAAAAAGAAAATTAAAACTAAAGAAAACTAAAACTAAAGTTAATGACTCAATTAATTCACACTTTGTAATAATTATTATTTTCATTAAAAAAGGATAGAAGAACACTTACACTAAAGTTGATGACTCAATTAAGTAACACACTTATTATAATTATCATTTTTCATCCAAAAACAATTTACAAAAAAAAAACGAGAAAAATTTAACACAATAAAAAAAAAATCAATAGAGATTGGATAAATATAAAATTATATATTAACATATAGTTAATGGAGCAATGATTAATTCTTAAGAAATATGGAAAACAATTATCATGTTAAAATATATTAAATGGATCAAAAAACATTTTTGTAATAGTTACAAATTATTTAGGATAATAAAAAATTATTAGTTAATTGTAATAGTAAATACAAAATTTAAACTGTTTTTACTCAAAATAAGAATAATTATTTTCCAAGAAAAATTTAGACTTTTTAATGAGTTTTTAAGTTACATTTTTTTGCAACAAGTTACACATTTTAATAAAATCAAAATCAAAAATTTTGTTTCTAGCTAAAATCATAATATAATATAGATGAAGAGAATTTTTGTTTAAAAAAAATATTGTAAGGTTAGAGTGCAATGTGTGTCAATAATATATGATGTCCGGTAGATAGAAACGGGTTCAAAGAAAAGAATCGATATTTAATAAGCAGATTTGATGTGCATCACAATAGGTGAGAACATCCTCGCCACGACAAATGTGTATCACCAGTAAGATGTTTTGACGCTCAAATCAGCAAAAAGTTCATGCAACTGATAAGAGAAAGCATAGTGTATGAAGATGAAAAGGAGAAAATAGTTCTACAATGAGTTGAAAATCAAATCACTTTCCAATCTTTTATATGTGAGTGAAGAGAAAGTGAAAAGAAATAACTGCCGGAAAAGGAACGAGTGCAAGATAACAAAAGAATTGGCAGTAAAAAGTGTGAAAAAATTGACAAAAGTTCATAAATATCAAATATGTATGCACAAAACTAAAATAAAAAAAATTTAATATTTTTTAGCAAGTGAAATTAATGAGTTTTTTATATAAAAATATTAAATTATTTGACCATGCAACGTAATTGGTGATATTACATAGGAACGTTTATGACTTGGTCGAAAATTTCTATATATATGGCACAATGCACTTGCTTCGGTGAGTAAAACATGCTTACCAAACCTATTGTAACGTCATGAGTGTTATGTTTACACATTTGCATTTACTGATATTTAAACTTGGCCTATTTACATTAATTTTGGGGTGGTGGTAAGTTTTCATTGGTATTTAATCATATGTATGATTAGGTTAATAGTGAACATTAAAGCTTCTAAGAAGATTTCTTCACGTGACCTGAATCTGGAAGAAATTTTCTCTAGGATAAAAGGTCATAAGATAGTCGTCGATGCCGTTTCTTCTTCTTAGGAAGTTTTCACCTGAAGGATTTATTGTATTTTCAAGGAAAAAGTTATATTTGGCAATATCTATGTTTTATATCATTTGGTAAAATAAGTTTATTGTTTCTAAAAATGTTAACATAAATGATTTTAAAAACTTCAAATGATTATATTTATATTTAACGATTCGTATTGATAGCTGTTTAAAAATGTTATCTCGCGCAACGCGCGGAGCATAGAATTACTCTATTGTATAATGGAAAAAATTTATTTCAATTTTAGCTATCCACGTCATCACTACAATCTTCTATATAGTAAAGGTAATAAATTGCACAATATCATTAAGTCAGATTAATAAAAGATATAGTCTATTTCCACGATTTAGCTAAAATGTAACGAACACTTTTTATAGCCTAAAGTCAGCAAGCTAATTATATATGTCACCAACAATTGCTAAAGTATATATATTTGGATAAAAGATGCATACATAGAAATGCTCCGTGCATACATTTCTGGGAGTGTTATTGGTTGGATTTTTAGAAGCTAGAGAGGATATGTTTTTCGGATATGGGGAACAAGGAAAAAATCACAGATCTTTTGTCAGCGGTCTTTCACGAAGGAAGCGATACTTGGGCCAAAATATATATATAAGCATAAAGGCCCAAACATTAGAAAAGATTCCCTATTAGAGGGTGTAATTCTAAACAACCTAAAACTATACATACAAAAAGATATAATTTTAAATACTCAAATATGTACATGTACTTAAATCATTTATCATCAAATGTAAGTGGTTTGTTTAGTTAATGTGTAAACGGGCTGATGAGGTTATAATTGGCCTCAGTATGAACAATAGATTCCAGAACAACAATGTAATATTATACGTTCAACTAAATATGTAACTTATGAGAGATTTAAAATGGTATTAAATAAAAATAAATATAAAATTGTAATTAGAATCACACAGTAGTCACATACAATATATAAAAACATAAAAAATAATATTTCAACATAAGTTAACAACATAATTAAGAGAAAACCGGTGTTATATACAAACACTAATGAGGAGAAAATATTAAAACATATGCACGTACACATAATGCAACTATAAACATAATCCGACTATTAAACTAAAATTCGACATTAAAAAAAAATATTTCCTAAAAAATAGCATATACAAAAATTTATAAAACATGAATGTAAAATAAGCATGCGCGAAGCGCGGGGATCAATCCCTAGTTCTATGTAACAAGCAACAACCAATCAATTAAAACCAATCATCTAACCTCACATGGACCCACTTTTTCTTCCCCTCCAAACTAAAAAAAACGTGCCATTGAAGCACATAAAGCTTCCAATTTAATATGAGTTCATCATGTTTCCTATGCTAATTTTGTGTTTATGATTGAATTAACGAGTTTATGTAATGTTCAAACCAAGTTATGTAATGTTTCTTTCTAATTTAGAGATTTGATTGTAGATTTGATTGTAGATTTGGATTTTTTTTTTTTTTTGCTCAATGGGTTATCAAATTGTTTTCTATGTCTATTAGGATTTTATATTGGTAATTAAAGACGATTATAGAGGTTTAATACACAATGAATCGAACTAAATCGTGGTGATTCGTAAGTAAATATAAACTTTCGGGTTTTACTGAGCAAATTGATATTACTAAGACAAAAATGGGTATTACTAACCCAACTAGTACTAATGAGTCAACTTGTATTATAGTGGGCATTGATATATTACATATTTCAGAGCCATAATAGTACTCAATGTTAATTTGTGTTTGTATATGTAATTATTCGATACTCTTTGTTTTGTACAACTACATAAATTGATTTTCATAATAGTACAAATAAGTTCATGTTCTTTTTTAAAAAATAACGAAATTGGTTTAAAAAACGAAACATCATTTTTATTTTCATACACAAGTAATAAATCGATATAATATTTATTAGTTACACAAAATATTTTTTTTGGATAATAATTTTTATCATATTCTTGTTTTCCCATCAAACACCTTATAATTTTATGATGACTTTGTTAATTTTAATCATCTTATAATGTAAAATATACGGAAAATGTGTTTTAAGACATATTATTGCATGAAAATATTGGAAATATACTTTTATTACCTTAAATCAAGTGTACAACTAAAAAAAAATATTATAACAAGGTATTACTAATTACATGTTAAAATCTCAAAAGAACAACTATTTGGGTGCGAGTACAACTCTATTACTAGAAACAACCACGTGTAAAACTCGTAAATTATTTTATTAATATAATTGCTATGTGTCTGGATTTGCGGCAACATATGTTAAATGACGGCGCCTTGACTGTGTCACGTGTTAGATGAAGTAATTTATTATTATTATGTTTTAAATTTATTTCTAATTTATTTCAAAAAATAGTCCAGTTGTACTAAATAATACTAGTTGTATAAAATAATACTATTTGTACTGAATTCAGTTATACCAAAAAGTTTTAGTTGTACATAAAAACCATTTTCAGTTTTCATTATACAACAGTCAACAACAAACATCAAAATCACAAAGAGACTAAAAAAACATCATAGCTTTCATAGTCTAAAACATGCAGATTCTAATATAATGAGTCTTCTTGCTTTGTATCAGTAATACTAGTTATTTCAGTTTAACAACATCTAATAATTCTAGTTATTTCACTTCTTTAATAATATCCAGTTGTTCCAGTTATTTCATTTTTCTCAGTTATTCTAGTTATTCGACCTCAGAAAAAGAATCGTTGCAACAAGAGCCCACATCACAAACAACAATATCGAGGTCATTGTGTAGACTAGGGCAACGAGACCATTGGTTGCAGTGACATCACTAGCTCGTGCAATTGCTTTGAAGCAGACCATGACCTAGAAACGTTCCAGGAAAGCGATCTGAAATGCCTGATTGATCGGTGATGGAGATGATCTCTGTTCCGTCCAAACGAACGGTTATGATGATTCCTTATCGTCGAGCTTTCCGATCGCTAATTTTATTAATGTCTTCCTCGCGCGGCGGAATTGACCTTCATCGAGCAGTCTCTTGCTCTTGAAAGCGCATATGATGATCTCGATCAGTTTCTGCCATTGATGGATCTGCTCAACACCATCTTGAATCGCGTTACAGATATCGAGGACCTTGACGCTTCTCTCGAAGTAATCTGAAATCATTCGATCCATATGGGGTTTATGTAAATTACTTTTCTGATTTCAGTTCATGAAATCAATCCCAAGATGAACTAGATTTAATTTAATCCTACAACAATCTATTTGCTATAAAAAAAAGAAGCACTAACCTTGATCCATGCTTTGATTAAGCTTGTTATGAATTGATTTCTTCTTGCCTTAACCTTTCACTTTTATGATCTCTTTTGATGGAGAAGAGATCTGAATCTTTCTGACTTTCGTTTCTCTCTGAAGTAAACTTTTCGTTTTTTAATGAATGTTCAATAATGATGCTAAAGCATCTATATATAGTAGGAGATTACTTCATAGCTAAGTAATTTACTTCATAGCTAAGACTTAATCTTAGCAGTCCATCCATTACTTCATAGCTAAGTAATTTCATAGCTATCCATTCGTTACTTCATAGCTAAGTAACTTCGTAGCTATCCATTCGTTACTTCATAGCTAAGTAACTTCGTAGCTATCCATTCGTTACTTCATAGCTAAGTAACTTCATAGCTAAGTAACTTCATAGCTATCCATTCGTTACTTCATATGATCATTAATGAAAGACTTTAATATCATAAGGTAAGGAAGAGGGTTATCAATACACCCAAATTCTAATACTGTTATCGAAACCGATCCATCACGGTGTTCGTCTTTTATATTATAATTTCTCTAAGTTTAATATGAACTTGATCTTTAATATTAAACCTAGACACATAGGTCACATATAAGAATAAATATTCTTACATTCTCCCACTTGACCTTTGTGTCGACTTGATGATTTAATTAACTTTCATGCGCCCTTTTATATCAAGTCCACTTAACTTTTAACTATAACAATAAAATTAGAATCGATCGAATCATGGCGGTCACAAGTCATTTAATCGACATGATTCCTTCCATATATCCTAACCATTCTTAATTATATATATAGCTTCATTTATGTTGAGAAAAACTTTAATTCTCAAGCTAGCCTTACGTTGAGAAGAACATTTATTCTCAAACTAACAGTATGTTATCTACGAACCTTACGTGTACACACTTTAATGATAACATACTTTATGAACCAGAAACATAACCATAAGTGAATTCAAAAGTGTCACACCCATAATGAGCAAACCATAACTAAGATAGCAAGGCTTTATATATAATACCCATACCTTCCGCATGGCCAATAAACACTTTGGGTGGTGATCCTTTAGTTAACGGATCTGCTACCATCATATCTGTTTTTATATGCTCAAAGGACACTTAACATTTCTGCACTTCTTCTTTGACAGACAAGTACTTTAACTCCATGTGCTTAGCACCCTTTGAGTACTTGTCATACTTTGAAAAGAATACAGTTGCGAAATTATCATAATAAATTCTTAGCGGCTTCTCTATACTGTCAACAATCTGAAGCCCTGAGATAAAGTTCTGCAACCATAATGCGTGAATTGTGGCCTCAAAGCATGCCACAAATTCAGTCTCCATAGTGAAAGTAGCAATGACAGACTGCTTTCCACTTTTCCATGATACTGCTCCTCCAACTAATAGGAACAAATAGCCAAACGTCGATTTTCTGCAATCGACGCATCCGGCATAATCTGAATATCCAATGATCTCTAGATGATCGCATCTCCTATATGTAAGCATGTACTCTTTGGTGACTTGCAAGTACCTGAGGACTTTCTTTGCAGCTTTTCAGTGGTCCATTCTGGGATTACTATGATATCGATTCTCAAACTAACAGTATGTTATCTACGAACCTTACGTGTACACACTTTAATGATAACATACTTTATGAACCAGAAACATAACCATAAGTGAATTCAAAAGTGTCACACCCATAATGAGCAAACCATAACTAAGATAGCAAGGCTTTATCTATAATGCCCATACCTTCCGCATGGCCAATAAACACTTTGGGTGGTGATCCTTTAGTTAACGGATCCGCTACCATCATATCCGTTTTTATATGCTCAAAGGACACTTAACGTTTCTGCACTTCTTCTTTGACAGACAAGTACTTTAACTCCATGTGCTTAGCACCCTTTGAGTACTTGTCATACTTTGAAAAGAAGACAGTTGTGGAATTATCACAATAAATTCTTAGCGGCTTCTCTATACTGTCGACAATCTGAAGCCCTGAGATAAAGTTCTGCAACCACAATGCGTGAATTGTGGCCTCAAAGCATGCCACAAATTCAGTCTCCATAGTGAAAGTAGCAATGACAGACTGCTTTCCACTTTTCCATGATACTGCTCCTCCAACTAATAGGAACAAATAGCCAAACGTCGATTTTCTGCAATCGACGCATCCGGCATAATCTGAATATCCAATGATCTCTAGATGATCACATCTCCTATATGTAAGCATGTACTCTTTGGTGCCTTGCAAGTACCTGAGGACTTTCTTTGCAGCTTTCCAGTGGTCCATTCTGGGATTACTATGATATCGACCCAACATACCAACAACAAAGTTGATATCTGGTCGAGTACATGTCTGAACATAGTTCAAACTCCCAACCACCGATGCGTACATAATTCTTTCCATTTCTTTACGCTCCAATTCATTTTAAGACATTGCATTTTACTGAACTTGTCCCCTTTTTGAATTGGAGCTATCTCTGCAGAGCATTTTTCCATTTTATATCTCTCTAAGATCTTATTGATATATCCTTTCTGAGACAAACTTAACAATCCTTGTGATCTATCTCTAAGTATTTCTATTCCGATCACATAGGATGCTTCATCCATATCTTTCATTTCAAAGTTCTTAGAGAGATACTTCTTTATATCATGTAGCATGCCCATGTCATTTGCAGCAAGCAAAATATCATCAACATATAAGACTAAAATCACAAAATTTCTCCCACTGACCTTAATTTAGATACACCGATCAACGATGATCTCTACAAAACCATATGACATAATGGTATCATTAAATTTCATATACCATTGTATGGAAGTTTTTTTTAGTCCATATATTGACTTTTTCAGCTTACATACCAGATGTTCTTTTCCTGTGGCCAGAAATCTTTCAGGTTGGTCCATATACACTTCTTCCTCAAGCTCACCATTCAGAAAGGCGGTTTTCACATCCATTTGGTGAAGCTCAAGATCATACTGAGCCACCAAAGCCAAAACAATTCTAAAAGAATCCTTCTTTGAAACTGGAGAGAAGGTCTCTTTGTAGTCGATACCGTCCTTTCGGGTGAAACCTTTAGCAACAAGGCGAGCCTTGTACCTTTCAATGTTACCTTTCGAGTTGCGTTTGGTCTCAAAGACCCATTTAGAACCAACGGTCTTGAAACCGTTAGGCAACTCTACTAAGTCTCATACTTTATTATCATCCATGGACTTTATTTCTTCTTTCGAAGCAATCAACCACTTTTCAGAATTGTCACTTTCCATGGCCTTTTGGAATGAGTTTGGGTCTTCATCAATGCTTAAGTCACATTCATTTTCAATAGTGTAAACCACATAGTCATTTGAAATGGCAGATCTTCTTTCCCTTTCAGATCGCCTTAATGGTTCTTGTGGTACACTATTCCCTTCCTGAATTGTGACATGTTCATCAACTGTACTTTCAACTAGTGGGTTTTGCACACCATCATGTTGTTCTATTGCGTCATTGGACTGTAATGCAACAATAGGAACAAATACCTTAACTGCAATACCAGGTGAAGGAAGTCCAACTTTTATTTCTTTAATGTCAACCTTCCGTGATTCACCACTCCCACTAGTTTCACCGTTCTCAATGAACCGAGCATTGCCCGTCTCAACTATTCTCGTACTATGGTTAGGACAGTAAAAGGTATACCCCTTTGACTTTTCAGGATAGCCAATGAAAAATCCACTGACAGCCCTAGCATCAAGTTTCTTTTCATGTGGGTTATATAGCCTTACTTCTGCTGGACAACCCCAGACACGTAAATGCCTTAAGCTAGGATTCATTCCCGTCCACTGTTCATAAGGGGTCTTAGGAACTGCCTTACTAGGAACCCTATTCAGCACATACGTTGCAGTCCTTAATGCATATACCCACAATGAAAGAGGTAATGAACAATTACTTAACATGCTCCTAACCATATCCATTAAAGTACGATTCCGCCTCTCAGCTACACCATTCTGCTGAGGTGTACCCGGCATTGTATACTGTGCACAAATGCCTTTACTTTCAAGTAACTTTGCAAATGGACCTGGACATTGTCCACTTTCATTAAATTTTCCATAAAACTCACCACCTCTATCAGACCTCACAACCTTTACTTTTCTATCTAACTGCCTTTCCACTATATCAATGAACACCTTTAGGACATTCACTGATTTAGTCTTTTCATGCAGTAGATATGTATATTCATAACGTGAGTAATCATCGATAAAGGTGATAAAGTACTTTCACTGCTCCAAGAAGGAACATCAAAAGGGCCACATACATCGGTATGTATTAACTCTAATAGCTGAGTTCTTCTAGTGGCTGGTTTCTTTACAATATGTTTAGTCTGCTTTCCTTTAATGCAGTCTACACATACATTTAGGTCACTAAAGTCCAATGAGGAAGAATCTCATTCTTTACGAACCTCATAATCTTTTCTTTGGAAATGTGACATAATCTTTGATGCCACAAGAAAACATAACTTTCATCAGATGCACTACGCTTAACGCCTCGACTTTCAAGTATGAGACACATGAGTAGTAGCATCAGAATCTAACCACCAAGTATTATTAGGCACTTCTATAAGGTTCAATTCAGAGCAAACAAAACATTATGTTTAACTTTCTTTTCGAACCATGAATTTCTTTTTGGACAATCTTTCTTGAAGTGTCCCTTTTGCTTGCAAAAGAAACACTTCATTTCCTTACGGATTTTACTTTCAGGTTCTTTAACGAAAGTTTTATCATTCACTTTGTCCTTTCTACTTGGTTTTCCTTTACTGCTGCTGGCACTTCCAAAACCTACGAGATTCGCAACTTGATCCCTCATCTGCTTTATCTCCCTTCCTCTTGTACCAGCATAGATTTTAATTCCTTAAAGTTCCACTTTTAATTAATGGTGTTGTAATTCACCTGGAACTGGCTAAACTCAAAAGGAAGAGAGTTCATGATGAACTGGACCAAGAACTGTTCACGAACCTCCATTCCTAAGGTCGTTAGCTTTGCTGCCAAATTAGACATGTGCGTCACATGATCATGGATTGGCTAAGACCAGTCAAACTTTCTTGTAGTAAGATCATTCATTAAGCTTCCTACAATTGACTTATCAGCCAAATCCGACTGTGAACACTCCTTAATTTTCTGTAAAAATTCCCTCGCTTTCTCTGTCTTAGGCATATATGGCTTAATACTTTCCGCCATCGTCATTCTCATAAGGTTTAAGCTCAATCTGTTAGATCGCTCCCATCTCTCATATCGAGACTTTTCAGATTCAGAGCTCTCTTCTGTAATGGTTGAGGGTACCTCTTCAGTTAGTATGGATGAGTCCAATGCCATAACTCCCAATGTAAACCGGATCTGTTCGGACCACTCTCCATAATTGAGCCCATTGAACTTTACGACAGAGTTAGCATATGCAAACAGATTTAATGAAGCTGCAATATTTATACATGCTTACCTATTAGTGCTTTGAGACTTTAATACAGATTCAAAGACTGTAATATAACCTTCAAAGCATAAATTTAAGCAACCTTTGGGCAATACTTAAATACATGCACTTTCATCGATGCTAAATTTATACTTTTATAACTAATCAAATCATACACAAATCAAATAAGCATGCTACCTTTGGGTATACATACTATCGATTATAGTAAGAAATGATTAATCCTTTTCATATTACTAACTATATTCAATGATCACCTTTGGGTGATCTCCTAGAACATAGATAGTAAAAAAATTGATCAATCAAAACCTTGATGTCATTTATAGCATCTCTTTAATCATGATCAATTGATAAATTCTATCATTTTCTCAATGTATATATGTGTAATACAACAAGGCCACTTTGGTGACTAACATGTTATATACACAATATAAATAATAAAAACATTACCGGCTAAATAACCTTATATTGTGCTAATATTTCATAACACAAATTTCCCTTTATTAAAATGCACAGCGGAAGCATTTTATTCTATGAAAATATCAAAACAAATTTAAGCATGCTCTTAAACCATACGAGACACCAACCATACAAAACCAAACCAGCGGTTCTCGTTTCGTCTTTCATGGTGCTCTCTTAAATTATAACAATTACATGCATGGTGAATTAAACAAATCTAGTATGGCTCTGCTACCAAATGTAAATTACTTTTCTGATTTCAGTTCATGAAATCAATCCCAAGATGAACTAGATTTAATTTAATCCTACCACAATCTATTTGCTATAAAAAAAAAAGCACTAACCTTGATCCATGCTTTGATTAGGCTTGTTATGAATTGATTTCTTCTTGCCTTAACCTTTCAATTTTATGATCTCTTTTGATGGAGAAGAGATCTGAATCTTTCTGACTTTCGTTTCTCTCTGAAGTAAAGTTTTGTTTTTTAATGAATGTTCAATAATGATGCTAAAGCATCTATATATAGTAGGAGATTACTTCATAGCTAAGTAATTTACTTCATAGCTAAGACTTAATCTTAACAGTCCATCCATTACTTCATAGCTAAGTAATTTCATAGCTATCCATTCGTTACTTCATAGCTAAGTAACTTCGTAGCTATCCATTCGTTACTTCATAGCTAAGTAACTTCGTAGATATCCATTCGTTACTTCATAGCTAAGTAACTTCATAGCTATCCATTCGTTACTTCAGATGATCATTAATGAAAGATTTTAATATCATAAGGTAAGGAAGAGGGTTATCAATACACCCAAATTCTAATACTGTTATCGAAACCGATCCATCACGGTGTTCGTCTTTTATATTAGAATTTTTCTAAGTTTAATATGAACTTGATCTTTAATATTAAACCTAGACACATAGGTCACATATAAGAATAAATATTCTTACAGTTTAATGATCAGAGAGCGATGATTGAACACAATGGCGTGAAACTCTTCTTGACAACATGGAAACGAATCGAGAAGCTCCCCCACCCATTCGAGAGACGGTAGATCTTCAAAACCAGAGGCATTGAGATCGATAAACCGCTCGGAAACTTGTCTCTGAAACGAATCCAGCTCCGCCTCCATATGGGTCAACTCGTTTCTGCCGCCGCCCACCGTCGCCAAGTCACGACGCAAATTCAGTAACGACCTCCCGAATGATCTGTGATATTCCGTTTTTGGCATCCTCAAGAATCAAAAGAGATGAAATGTGAGATTGATAATCATAATCCGACAGAAAATCAGGTTTCATGCGAGGAAATTCTCATTCTAGAATAATAAAAGCAAAAGAAAAAATAGACTTAGGTTTAATTGTGAGAATCCATAATTGATTCGGGTTTGGGTGGATAACCCTAGTTGGGTATGTAATTACATAGACTAAGATTGGTTTTTAAAAGGTTTTTTACTACTTTCTTGAATTAAAAATAAAATCATTAAAAATTAATTATTAGAAGGAAAATTATTTAGGGTTTAGGGTTTAGAATATACTTTGATCATTAAGAGCATTTCAGCAATTTTGTGGTGAATCCGAATTCATTTCCATTAAAAAGTACATGTGAATATATATAGGAAAACGGCATATTAAACCATCAGCATCCGAGACTTGTGTCTCGCCGAAGACATATATCTTCCCAAAAAGTTGATGACGTGTCGCGACGTGATTCGTCGCGACATAAAAAAATCAATTTTTTTTTTCTTTTTTAAAAAAGCGGAAGACACCCAAGTTGGGTCTCCAATGTGGGTGCTCTTAGTGCATGAATGATAACCAAATGTGAACATATTAAACATATTTCAACTCATATTTTTAAAAAATTTGCATATCCAAACTACTAATAAATTATGGTCAATACTTACATTGACCATACAAACCTTAATCAAACTGTTAACAATACTGAATTGGATTGCTGAGCCAGTTGACACGTCACCCAAACCGTATACAATAGCTGAATCAATTGCCACATTATCAAAATAATTATTTTTTTTTAAATCAAAAATCAAAAATATATATATCAAAAATCAATTTAAAAATGATATAATTTTTTCTATATTTATTTTTTGTCTAAATTTGTACTATTCCATTAATCTTAATCCATGTTCACAAAGGTGACCGCCTAACCAATTAATCATCCGAATAAACTCTTGGTAGAGTGATTCCGCTACAATTAAGGCATTGAATTTTTTTTTCCAAGCTAAGTTTTCGCCCTTCTAAATTCACTATCATTGAGTTTTTTTATGGGATTGACACAAACAAAAAATATATAAATCATTGTTTTTTTTTAATATATTCCTGCCATAAAATTATTATTAATCAATTTGAAAACGCAACTTCTCATATTGATATCACAATGATGTTTGCTTGGTAATTTATCCATCAAATTTTATAAAAATATTTTAGTTCCTTATACACAATTTTATAATCGACCAACATAATCGGTCATATCAAAGTGAATCAAAAGACACAAAAATTCAATACATAAAATAAATATAGAAAAAATTAAGATTAATTAAATAGTACAAATTTAGACAAAATAAATAAATATAGAAAAAATAATATCATTTTTTAAATTTGATTTTTGATTTTAAAGAAAAATTTAGATATAGATTTTTTTTTTAACAATTTTTTTTTCAATTTGTTTTAAAAACTTATTTTATTTTGATAACATGGCACTAACGAAGTAGTTGACTCAGCAATTATGTATGGTTTGATTGACATGGCAGCTGACTCAGCAATCCAAATCAGCACCATTAACGGTTTGACTAACGCATGTTTGATTAATGTAAGTATTAACCACAATTTAGTAGTTTGGGTATGCAAATTAAAAAAAAATATGAGTTGAGCAGTTTCATAATTCGGATATATATCGTTACATTTGGTCATAATTCAGGCACTAATATACAATTCTCCCGAATATATACACACACACGCCTAGAGAGGATATATATGAACAAAGTTGCGTATACAAACAACATTAACACAATATAAGATTTGACTCTATCTATTGTAGAGTGATGGTGTGAGTATGAACAAAGATCGAATAGGGTTTAGACATGAAAATATTTTCACCCACGTGTTGATATGTCATAACCTAAAATGCCACCTATTCTTCTTAGTATCATAGTCTCAGCCATCATATCTTACGGAATCTTCAATCCCAAAAAACTGTTTATGCGAAAAGATATTCTCGAAAAATCATACAAAAAAGAAGTGGCGCTCATGGGATCATACAACCGTTCAAGACTTCAAGGAGTACTGCACAGAACAGAAGAGAGCCTCGAGACAATGAATCAGCAACAAGGAACAGTGACTGGGTTTACCCTCTGTGCCTTGTAAATTGTTATTTGTTAATCCCCTTGTCCTTTAAAAAAAAATATATATTGAGCTCAGTAACATGACTTCTCATCAATAGATCAGATGAGTGCAATGGACCCAACCATCGTCGAAGCCTTAAATCTTCACAGCTCATTGCACCAGCCGGGAATCGAACCCGGGTCTGTACCGTGGCAGGGTACTATTCTACCACTAGACCACTGGTGCTATTTGCTCGACGGGTTATAGTCAGTTGGCCTCCACACGACATATAGAGACAAAGCATGAAGCAATCTGTTGTTGGGCATGAAGTAACACTTCTTCTTGCTCCGGTTTAGGTTGAATCGCACCTTGGATGGCATGCCTAACTGTAAGTGTAACACCCGTAATCCATTAATTGGGTTTAATTTGACCTTTCAGAAGTTAGGGGGGGTTAAATTGAATAAATCAATTTTTACTGGCAGGTGTGATTGATAATTTTGAAAGTTTGGGGTCAACTTTCGGAAGGGGAGGAAGTGCGAGGACCGGTTGGTGTAATAATGGGAACTTGAAACACATACATAGACGTGCGTAAGCCGCCTCGGAACTCCCGATTAACCTAGCCGTCAAGTTGTGTTGCTGTGTGGCGTGGGAGACAAGGGAGAGTAGTGGTGAGGAATCGAGTGAAAGATCGAGTGGGTGGGTCGCCGTGAGCCAAGTCTCGGCGCTATCTCCTCTTCGTCACGGTAAGGAAACTCCCCTCTCTCCTTAGTTATTTCATGTGTGCGTGGTCGCTCGGGGTTGTGCGGCTGAGTCGACGGATGGTGGAGAAGGAGAGTGGTGTCAATGAGAAGATCGTCGGTGTTGTTGTCGTCAAGTCTTGACGGTGATGAGGACTCGACGGTGTGCGGTGTTTGGAGTCGAGATTGTGGATCGGGGGTTGGATCGTGGTGGTCCCGGTGGTGAGCTCCGGTGATGGTGTAGTGGCACCGGCGGTGGTGATCGGCTGGTGGTTGCAGGGTCGGACGAAGAAGACGGGTGTTGCAGGGTGATCGTCATAGAATAATTGAAAGTTTGTTTATTTTTGATTATTTTATTATTTTTATTTTTAGGTGGATTAATAGAAGGTTATTCATCCCGGGGAGTTCTAGGAAATTGCTGAATTTTCTCGTGAAACTTTGTGTGCGGGAATAAGGTGAGTGCAGGACCATAGGCGTAATTAAATAATTTTGATAATTGATGTGATTTCGTGATTATAGGCCGTTTACGATCTCGGAGGGTCTAGATCGAGTGTTTCATGAAATGTTGGATTTAATCGGTATTTTCGTGATAATCTATATTAATTATCTTAATTATTTGTTAGCCTGTAGATGGGAGGATTGTCTCACTAAGTATTTTTCGAAATACTTATGCATCTCTTATATTTTAATTGATGCAAGAAAAGAGAATGTGTGACCGTGGGATCAGGGCGAGGAAGAGGGGGTGATCTAGACTTGTCGTTTATTTGGTTATTTTATTTAATAATTTATGATCTTGATTATTCGGATTTTTAATCTTGAACCGGAAATTAATTGGTGAGGTTCAATTATTATTATTTATGGGATTTTAATAATTATTTGCAAAAAAAAAAAAAAAAACAAAATGGGTGCGGTTGTTTCAATTTGGTATCAGAGCATTTACGGTTCTAGGACGGTTTAAAAAAAACATTTCCGCTATTAGAACTGTCTATGCGAGTTAGTCAATTGTTGAGCTTGAAGTTCTAGATCATCCTCTTCGAGCCTTCAATGAGATTCCACGGTAAGACTCGTGTTTGTTTTACTATTGCTGTTGTCAATTAGTAACAAGTGGTTATTGCAGATGGTTGATTCTGATAGCGTTGGGCAAGGTCTCAGAGGTCGGGGTGGTCGTGGCGGCCGTGGTCGGGGCGGCAGAACAGGCCGTGGCGGCAGAGGTGGTAGAGGTGGCAGAGCAGCTGCGAATGTGACGCAGAGTGTCACGGTGGAGCAGGGGCCGTATGATCACGCCGAGGGGGAAGGTCAGTCGGAGCCAGCGGCCGTGTATGGTGCGATGCCGGCGCCGGGTGGTGCTCAGGTGGGTGCGGGCCCGAACCCGATGGCGGCTGTTTTGGGCATGTTGGCCCAGCTCTTGGAGAGGTTACCTGGTGTGGTACCGGCTCCAGCTCCAGTGGCGCCACAGGGGGTTGCCGCGATGCCGGGTGTTGTTGCTCCGGGAGTTCCGGGAGTGGTTGCTGAGGCCGAGCCTGTGGTTCCGTCGTACCTGAGGGTGATGGAGCATATGCAGAGGTTGGGCACCAAGTTTTTCAGTGGTGGTGCTCGACCGATTGAGTCTGATGAGTGGAGGTCCAGGTTGGAGAGGAACTTCCAGTCGATCAGATGCCCTGAGGAGTATAGGGTTGACTTGGCGGTGCATTATCTGGAGGGAGATGCACATGAGTGGTGGCAGGGTGTTGCTGCGAGGAGGGCGGGAGTAGTGTTGTCTTGGGACGAGTTCCGGAGGGAGTTCGATCTCAAGTATTTTCCGCGGGAGGCTCGCGACAGGTTACAGGCGGAGTTTCTGTACTTGTCACAGGGGATTCGTTCGGTTCGAGAGTACGAGGCCGAGTTTAACCGGCTGAAACGGTTTGCTGGTCGGGGTGCAGATACCGAGTATGAGTTGATTTGTGCTTTCATGCGAGGTATGCGTATCGATCTCAGGAATCGATGCATAGTCCGCAAGTTCGAGTCGGTATCCGAACTGGTGGAGTGTGCAGCGCAGCTTGAGGAGGGGATGAGGCAGGAGGCTAGTTTAAAGGCTGCAGTACCAGAGGTTCCGCGACGGCCTCAAAGTCAGAGTGTTGCTCCGAGCAAGGGTGGTAAGTCTGGTCAACAGCAGGGACAGAAGAGGAAGTGGGAGGATACTTCCAAGGAAGCGGGTTCTGGACCACGTTGTTTCGGGTGCGGAGCCTATGGACATCGCGTGGCGGATTGTTCTCGAGGGGGTCCGGTGTGCTTCCATTGCAAGGAACCCGGTCACATCAAGAAGGATTGTCCGAAGTTGGCTCAGCCATTTGTGAGGATCGAGGCACCGCCTCCGAAACGGGCCGCAGTGGCACCGAGGGTGTTCACCATAGGCGCGGAGTCAGGCGAGGCGAGCGGCAGCAGACCGATTACTGGTTAGTTACCTTAACTATGTTCTTGTTTGATTGTAATTTCAGTTACTCGCTCTGTATTTGGTGTTTGCTGTTTGCCTTAAATCCTTTTCGTGCTTAGGGACCCTTAATGTGGCTGGGGTAGAGTCACATGTGTTGTTTGACTCCGGAGCGTCCCACAGTTTTGCCACACCGGATTGGGTGTCGGGGAGCGGTATCCAAGAGTTGTTTGGGGACCACTCGGGTGTGGTGAGAGTTGCTGGGGGTCGTTTGTTGAGGACTCAGGGCTGTGTGGAGAATGTCGACATTCTTATCGCCGGAGAGCTGATGCCAGCGGATTTGATAGTGTGCCCAGTGGAACTCTATGACATCATTTTGGGTATGGACTGGCTGGGAAAGTTCAAGGCTCATTTGGATTGTCACCGGGGTCGTGTGGTTTTCGAGCATGCTAACAGAAGACTGGTTTATCAGGGAGTGAGACCGGTGCCAGGAGGTATCGTCGTTTCCGCGGTTCACGCGGAGCGTTTGATCGAGCAGGGTTGTGAGGCCTACTTGACTACCATTTCGATACCTGGTGAGGTTGGGGAGTCAGCGGTGCGGGATATTGAGGTGGTCTGGGAGTTCGAGGATGTGTTCCAGCAGTTGAGCGGGTTACCACCATCCAGGTCGGATCCTTTTACCATTGAGTTAGAGCCGGGGACGACCCCGTTGTATAAGGCTCCTTACAGGATGGCTCCAGCGGAGATGGCTGAGCTTAAGAAGCAGCTTGAGGAGTTGTTGGAAAAGGGTTTCATTAGACCGAGCAGTTCTCCGTGGGGTGCACCGGTACTGTTCGTCAAGAAGAAGGATGGGAGCTTCCGGTTGTGCATTGATTATCGGGGGCTGAACGGGTTACTGTGAAGAACAAGTACCCATTACCGAGGATCGATGAGTTGTTAGATCAGTTGCAGGGTGCTTCGTGGTTCTCTATGATTGATTTGGCATCGGGTTATCATCAGATCCCGATAGCGGAGTCGGACATCAGGAAGACGGCTTTCAGGACGAGATACGGGCACTACGAGTTTGTGGTGATGCCGTTTGGGTTGACGAATGCACCGGCTGCGTTTATGAGGTTGATGAACGGCGTGTTCCAGGAGTATCTGGATGAGTTCATCATCATTTTTATCGACGACATTCTAGTGTATTCGAAGAGTCCTGAGGAGCACATGGTTCACCTGAGGAAAGTTCTGGAGAAGCTACGGGAGCAGAAGTTGTTCGCTAAGCTGAGCAAGTGTAGTTTCTGGCAGCGGGAGATCGGATTTCTGGGGCACGTCGTATCTGATCACGGTGTTTCAGTGGATCCGGAGAAGATTCGCTCGATTAAGGAGTGGCCGAGACCGAAGAATGCCTCGGAGATTCGCAGTTTTCTGGGTCTGGCGGGTTATTACAGGAGGTTCGTCAAGGGGTTTGCTAGTATGGCGCAGGCCATGACCAAGTTGACCGGGAAGGACGTTCCTTTCGTGTGGTCGGACCAGTGTGAGGAGAGCTTTGTGAAGCTCAAGGAGATGCTGGTGAGTACTCCGGTGTTAGCCTTGCCTAAGCATGATGAGCCATATGTTGTGTTCACAGACGCGTCCAGGCTGGGGCTCGGTTGTGTATTGATGCAGCAGGGCAAGGTAATCGCATATGCTTACAGGCAGCTGAGGAAACATGAATGCAATTATCCTACTAACGATCTTGAGATGGCTGCCGTGGTGTTTGCATTGAAGATCTGGAGGTCTTATCTGTATGGCGGTAAGGTTCAGGTGTTCACAGACCACAAAAGTCTGAAGTACATCTTTACCCAGCCCGAGCTGAATCTGCGACAGAGGCGGTGGATGGAGCTTGTTGCGGATTATGACCTGGAGATAGCTTACCATCCCGGTAAAGCGAATCTTGTAGCCGATGCTTTGAGCAGGAAGCGGGTTATTTTAGACACTGAGCGAGATACAGAGGCGTTGGTAGGCATGGTGAGTGCCCTGAGACTGTGTGCTGTGTCTGAGGAGCCCGAGCCGTTGGGTTTAGAGGCGGTGGATCAGGCGGATATTCTGACTAGGGTGCGGGTAGCACAGCAGTTGGATGCGGAATTAATGCAGGCTGGCAGAGCAGAGCGGTCTGAGTATGAGTTCTCCAACAATGGAACTATCCTTTTGAGGGGCAGGGTGTGTGTACCAAAGGACGAAGTGCTGAGGCAGGAAATCCTGAGGGAAGCACATCAGAGCCGTTTCTCTATTCATCCAGGAGCTACCAAGATGTACCGTGACCTCAAACGGTATTACCAGTGGGTAGGGATGAAGAAGGATGTTGCCAACTGGGTTGCGGGGTGTGATACCTGTCAGTTGGTGAAGGCTGAGCATCAGGTTCCGAGCGGGTTGTTGAGGAGTTTACCCATTCCGGAGTGGAAGTGGGACATGATCACCATGGATTTCGTGGTGGGTCTGCCGGTTTCGCGAACCAAGGACGCTATTTGGGTCATCGTCGATAGGTTGACCAAGTCTGCGCACTTCTTGGCCATAAAAAAGACCGACGGTGCGGAAGTGTTGGCCAAGAGGTACGTCAGGGAGATTGTTAAGCTGCATGGGGTACCGGTGAGTATAGTGTCAGATCGAGATCCGAAGTTCTCCTCGTTGTTCTGGGGCGCTTTCCATAAGGAGATGGGCACTAAGGTACACATGAGTACAGCTTATCATCCCCAGACCGATGGGCAGTCGGAGAGGACTATCCAGACGTTGGAGGATCTGTTGAGGATGTGTGTGTTGGATTGGGGTGGACATTGGGCGGATCATCTGAATCTAGTGGAGTTTGCGTACAATAACAGCTACCAGGCTAGTATCGGCATGGCACCATTTGAGGCGTTGTATGGTAGGCCTTGCAGGACCCCGTTATGTTGGACACAAGTGGGGGAGAGGAGCCAGTTGGGGGCTGACTTTGTGCAGGAGACGACTGAGAAGGTCCGGATTGTGAAGTTGAACATGAAGGAAGCTCAGGATCGTCAGAAAAGCTACGCAGATCGGCGTAGGAAGGAGCTGGAGTTCGCAGTTGGCGATTTGGTCTATCTGAAGATGGCCATGTTGAGGGGTCCGAACAGGTCCATTTCCGAGACTAAGTTGAGTCCGCGATATATGGGTCCCGTCAGGGTGCTGGAGCGGGTCGGACCGGTGGCTTATCGACTAGAGTTGCCGGAGTCTATGCAGGCATTTCACAAGGTGTTCCATGTGTCAATGCTGAAGAAATGTCTGCACAAGGAGGATCAGGTGGTCACGGGGGTGCCATCAGATTTGACACCGAGCATGGTGGTGGAGGCGAGGCCTCTGAGAGTCCTAGATTGTCGGGTGAGAGTGATCAGGAGGAAGAAGGTTCCTGAGATGCAGGTGCTGTGGGACTGCAATGGAGCCGAGGAGGTGACCTGGGAGCCGGAAGAGAAGTTGAAGCGCAAGTTTCCCAAGTGGTTCGGCAAACTGGAGGGTTAGCCGGGTGTTTTCCATGTCATTGTAACCATGGTGTTGGGGTTTTGGGGAGTTATTGCGTTGATGTACTCGTTTATTTTATGGTATTATAATTAATCGATGTACTTTGGAGCATTTGATTATTCAATAAAGAGGTGTTTTCGTTGAAAGTGTTGAGTGGTGTGGTTACTAGGGGATTAGTAGACATGTTGGCGGGCTACTAGTGGTAGTGGTCCGATAGCGGGAGTGCGGATACCAGGTGTTTGGTAGCCGCATAGGGCTGAGGGTTCCGGATTGGTTTGGCTAGGGGTGGTG
This sequence comes from Eutrema japonicum, assembly GCA_030161315.1. NCBI lineage: Eukaryota > Viridiplantae > Streptophyta > Magnoliopsida > Brassicales > Brassicaceae > Eutrema > Eutrema japonicum. Next base: position 49,494,108 of record BSQW01000007.1, on the reverse strand, counting down.
GCCCCATATAGCGGCATCGGAGTGCACTGGTGAGTCACTGCCGAGTGTACCTGGCCGGCTGGGTTTCGATGTGATTCCTGATTGGTGAGACAGGTCACTAGAGAGATTGCCGTTGTCTGGCTCTCTATGCGTTAGACGGACCGATCCATGGTGTTGGGTCGTGAAGTCGTTGTCCTCCCGGGTGTTGGAGTGGTTGGCCAAACCAAGTAGGGAACTATGGCACTATGGTGTTGAGCCGTGATACCGTTGTTGGTGGAATTGGAAGAGCGGTCGTGCGACGCTGAATTGGAATAGCGGTTGTGCTATGTTGTGGATGTTCGTTGGACGTTAGATTCGAGGACGAATCTATGTTAGTGGGGGAGAACTGTAACACCCGTAATCCATTAATTGGGTTTAATTTGACCTTTCAGAAGTTAGGGGGGGTTAAATTGAATAAATCAATTTTTACTGGCGGGTGTGATTGATAATTTTGAAAGTTTGGGGTCAACTTTCGGAAGGGGAGGAAGTGCGAGGACCGGTTGGTGTAATAAGGGGAACTTGAAACACATACATAGACGTGCGTAAGCCGCCTCGGAACTCCCGATTAACCTAGCCGTCAAGTTGTGTTGCTGTGTGGCGTGGGAGACAAGGGAGAGTAGTGGTGAGGAATCGAGTGAAAGATCGAGTGGGTGGGTCGCCGTGAGCCAAGTCTCGGCGCTATCTCCTCTTCGTCACGGTAAGGAAACTCCCCTCTCTCCTTAGTTATTTCATGTGTGCGTGGTCGCTCGGGGTTGTGCGGCTGAGTCGACGGATGGTGGAGAAGGATAGTGGTGTCAATGAGAAGATCGTCGGTGTTGTTGTCGTCAAGTCTTGACGGTGATGAGGACTCGACGGTGTGCGGTGTTTGGAGTCGAGATTGTGGATCGGGGGTTGGATCGTGGTGGTCCCGGTGGTGAGCTCCGGTGATGGTGTAGTGGCACCGGCGGTGGTGATCGGCTGGTGGTTGCAGGGTCGGACGAAGAAGACGGGTGTTGCAGGGTGATCGTCATAGAATAATTGAAAGTTTGTTTATTTTTGATTATTTTATTATTTTTATTTTTAGGTGGATTAATAGAAGGTTATTCATCACGGGGAGTTCTAGGAAATTGCTGAATTTTCTCGTGAAACTTTCTGTGCGGGAATAAGGTGAGTGCAGGACCATAGGCGTAATTAAATAATTTTGATAATTGATGTGATTTCGTGATTATAGGCCGTTTACGATCTCGGAGGGTCTAGATCGAGTGTTACATGAAATGTTGGATTTAATCGGTATTTTCGTGATAATCTATATTAATTATCTTAATTATTTGTTAGCCTGTAGATGGGAGGATTGTCTCACTAAGTATTTTTCGAAATACTTATGCATCTCTTATATTTTAATTGATGCAGGAAAAGAGAATGTGTGACCGTGGGATCAGGGCGAGGAAGAGGGGGTGATCTAGATTTGTCGTTTATTTGGTTATTTTATTTAATAATTTATGATCTTGATTATTCGGATTTTTAATCTTGAACCGGAAATTAATTGGTGAGGTTCAATTATTATTATTTATGGGATTTTAATAATTATTTGCAAAAAAAAAAAAAAAAACAAAATGGGTGCGGTTGTTTCAATTTGGTATCAGAGCATTTACGGTTCTAGGACGGTTTTAAAAAAAAAATTTCCGCTATTAGAACTGTCTATGCGAGTTAGTCAATTGTTGAGCTTGAAGTTCTTGATCATCCTCTTCGAGCCTTCAATGAGATTCCACGGTAAGACTCGTGTTTGTTTTACTATTGCTGTTGTCAATTAGTAACAAGTGGTTATTGCAGATGGTTGATTCTGATAGCGTTGGGCAAGGTCTCAGAGGTCGGGGTGGTCGTGGCGGCCGTGGTCGGGGCGGCAGAACAGGCCGTGGTGGTAGAGGTGGCAGAGCAGCTGCGAATGTGACGCAGAGTGTCACGGTGGAGCAGGGGGCGTATGATCACACCGAGGGGGAAGGTCAGTCGGAGCCAGCGGCCGTGTATGGTGCGATGCCGGCGCCGGGTGGTGCTCAGGTGGGTGCGGGCCCGAACCCGATGGCGGCTGTTTTGGGCATGTTGGCCCAGCTCTTGGAGAGGTTACCTGGTGTGGTACCGGCTCCAGCTCCAGTGGCGCCACAGTGGGTTGCCGCGATGCCGGGTGTTGTTGCTCCGGGAGTTCCGGGAGTGGTTGCTGAGGCCGAGCCAGTGGTTCCGTCGTACCTGAGGGTGATGGAGCATATGCAGAGGTTGGGCACCAAGTTTTTCAGTGGTGGTGCTCGACCGATTGAGTCTGATGAGTGGAGGTCCAGGTTGGAGAGGAACTTCCAGTCGATCAGATGCCCTGAGGAGTATAGGGTTGACTTGGCGGTGCATTATCTGGAGGGAGATGCACATGAGTGGTGGCAGGGTGTTGCTGCGAGGAGGGCGGGAGTAGTGTTGTCTTGGGACGAGTTCCGGAGGGAGTTCGATCTCAAGTATTTTCCGCGGGAGGCTCGCGACAGGTTACAGGCGGAGTTTCTGTACTTGTCACAGGGGATTCGTTCGGTTCGAGAGTACGAGGCCGAGTTTAACCGGCTGAAACGGTTTGCTGGTCGGGGTGCAGATACCGAGTATGAGTTGATTTGTGCTTTCATGCGAGGTATGCGTATCGATCTCAGGAATCGATGCATAGTCCGCAAGTTCGAGTCGGTATCCGAACTGGTGGAGTGTGCAGCGCAGCTTGAGGAGGGGATGAGGCAGGAGGCTAGTTTAAAGGCTGCAGTACCAGAGGTTCCGCGACGGCCTCAAAGTCAGAGTGTTGCTCCGAGCAAGGGCGGTAAGTCTGGTCAACAGCAGGGACAGAAGAGGAAGTGGGAGGATACTTCCAAGGAAGCGGGTTCTGGACCACGTTGTTTCGGGTGCGGAGCCTATGGACATCGCGTGGCGGATTGTTCTCGAGGGGGTCCGGTGTGCTTCCATTGCAAGGAACCCGGTCACATCAAGAAGGATTGTCCGAAGTTGGCTCAGCCATTTGTGAGGATCGAGGCACCGCCTCCGAAACGGGCCGCAGTGGCACCGAGGGTGTTCACCATAGGCGCGGAGTCAGGCGAGGCGAGCGGCAGCAAACCGATTACTGGTTAGTTACCTTAACTATGTTCTTGTTTGATTGTAATTTCAGTTACTCGCTCTGTATTTGGTGTTTGCTGTTTGCCTTAAATCCTTTTCGTGCTTAGGGACCCTTAATGTGGCTGGGGTAGAGTCACATGTGTTGTTTGACTCCGGAGCGTCCCACAGTTTTGCCACACCGGATTGGGTGTCGGGGAGCGGTATCCAAGAGTTGTTTGGGGACCACTCGGGTGTGGTGAGAGTTGCTGGGGGCTTTTGTTGAGGACTCAGGGCTGTGTGGAGAATGTCGACATTCTTATCGCCGGAGAGCTGATGCCAGCGGATTTGATAGTGTGCCCAGTGGAACTCTATGACATCATTTTGGGTATGGACTGGCTGGGAAAGTTCAAGGCTCATTTGGATTGTCACCGGGGTCGTGTGGTTTTCGAGCATGCTAACAGAAGACAGGTTTATCAGGGAGTGAGACCGGTGCCGGGAGGTATCGTCGTTTCCGCGGTTCACGCGGAGCGTTTGATCGAGCAGGGTTGTGAGGCCTATTTGGCTACCATTTCGATACCTGGTGAGGTTGGGGAGTCAGCGGTGCGGGATATTGAGGTGGTCTGGGAGTTCGAGGATGTGTTCCAGCAGTTGAGCGGGTTACCACCATCCAGGTCGGATCCTTTTACCATTGAGTTAGAGCCGGGGACGACCCCGTTGTCTAAGGCTCCTTACAGGATGGCTCCAGCGGAGATGGTTGAGCTTAAGAAGCAGCTTGAGGAGTTGTTGGAAAAGGGTTTCATTAGACCGAGCAGTTCTCCGTGGGGTGCACCGGTATTGTTCGTCAAGAAGAAGGATGGGAGCTTCCGGTTGTGCATTGATTATCGGGGGCTGAACCGGGTTACTGTGAAGAACAAGTACCCATTACCGAGGATCGATGAGTTGTTAGATCAGTTGCAGGGTGCTTCGTGGTTCTCTAAGATTGATTTGGCATCGGGTTATCATCAGATCCCGATAGCGGAGTCGGACATCAGGAAGACGGCTTTCAGGACGAGATACGGGCACTACGAGTTTGTGGTGATGCCGTTTGGGTTGACGAATGCACCGGCTGCGTTTATGAGGTTGATGAACGGCGTGTTCCAGGAGTATCTGGATGAGTTCGTCATCATTTTTATCGACGACATTCTAGTGTATTCGAAGAGTCCTGAGGAGCACATGGTTCACCTGAGGAAAGTTCTGGAGAAGCTACGGGAGCAGAAGTTGTTCGCTAAGCTGAGCAAGTGTAGTTTCTGGCAGCGGGAGATCGGATTTCTGGGGCACGTCGTATCTGATCACGGTGTTTCAGTGGATCCGGAGAAGATTCGCTCGATTAAGGAGTGGCCGAGACCGAAGAATGCCTCGGAGATTCGCAGTTTTCTGGGTCTGGTGGGTTATTACAGGAGGTTCGTCAAGGGGTTTGCTAGTATGGCGCAGGCCATGACCAAGTTGACCGGGAAGGACGTTCCTTTCGTGTGGTCGGACCAGTGTGAGGAGAGCTTTGTGAAGCTCAAGGAGATGCTGGTGAGTACTCCGGTGTTAGCCTTGCCTAAGCAGGATGAGCCATATGTTGTGTTCACAGACGCGTCCAGGCTGGGGCTCGGTTGTGTATTGATGCAGCAGGGCAAGGTAATCGCATATGCTTCCAGGCAGCTGAGGAAACATGAATGCAATTATCCTACTCACGATCTTGAGATGGCTGCCGTGGTGTTTGCATTGAAGATCTGGAGGTCTTATCTGTATGGCGGTAAGGTTCAGGTGTTCACAGACCACAAAAGTCTGAAGTACATCTTTACCCAGCCCGAGCTGAATCTGCGACAGAGGCGGTGGATGGAGCTTGTTGCGGATTATGACCTGGAGATAGCTTACCATCCCGGTAAAGCGAATCTTGTAGCCGATGCTTTGAGCAGGAAGCGGGTTATTTTAGACACTGAGCGAGATACAGAGGCGTTGGTAGGCATGGTGAGTGCCCTGAGACTGTGTGCTGTGTCTGAGGAGCCCGAGCCGTTGGGTTTAGAGGGGGTGGATCAGGCGGATATTCTGACTAGGGTGCGGGTAGCACAGCAGTTGGATGCGGAATTAATGCAGGCTGGCAGAGCAGAGCGGTCTGAGTATGAGTTCTCCAACAATGGAACTATCCTTTTGAGGGGCAGGGTGTGTGTACCAAAGGACGAAGTGCTGAGGCAGGAAATCCTGAGGGAAGCACATCAGAGCCGTTTCTCTATTCATCCAGGAGCTACCAAGATGTACCGTGACCTCAAACGGTATTACCAGTGGGTAGGGATGAAGAAGGATGTTGCCAACTGGGTTGCGGGGTGTGATACCTGTCAGTTGGTGAAGGCTGAGCATCAGGTTCCGAGCGGGTTGTTGAGGAGTTTACCCATTCCGGAGTGGAAGTGGGACATGATCACCATGGATTTCGTGGTGGGTCTGCCGGTTTCGCGAACCAAGGACGCTATTTGGGTCATCGTCGATAGGTTGACCAAGTTGCGCACTTCTTGGCCATAAAAAAGACCGACGGTGCGGAAGTGTTGGCCAAGAGGTACGTCAGGGAGATTGTTAAGCTGCATGGGGTACCGGTGAGTATAGTGTCAGATCGAGATCCGAAGTTCTCCTCGTTGTTCTGGGGCGCTTTCCATAAGGAGATGGGCACTAAGGTACACATGAGTACAGCTTATCATCCCCAGACCGATGGGCAGTCGGAGAGGACTATCCAGACGTTGGAGGATCTGTTGAGGATGTGTGTGTTGGATTGGGGTGGACATTGGGCGGATCATCTGAATCTAGTGGAGTTTGCGTACAATAACAGCTACCAGGCTAGTATCGGCATGGCACCATTTGAGGCGTTGTATGGTAGGCCTTGCAGGACCCCGTTATGTTGGACACAAGTGGGGGAGAGGAGCCAGTTGGGGGCTGACTTTGTGCAGGAGACGACTGAGAAGGTCCGGATTGTGAAGTTGAACATGAAGGAAGCTCAGGATCGTCAGAAAAGCTACGCAGATCGGCGTAGGAAGGAGCTGGAGTTCGCAGTTGGCGATTTGGTCTATCTGAAGATGGCCATGTTGAGGGGTCCGAACAGGTCCATTTCCGAGACTAAGTTGAGTCCGCGATATATGGGTCCCGTCAGGGTGCTGGAGCGGGTCGGACCGGTGGCTTATCGACTAGAGTTGCCGGAGTCTATGCAGGCATTTCACAAGGTGTTCCATGTGTCAATGCTGAAGAAATGTCTGCACAAGGAGGATCAGGTGGTCACGGGGGTGCCATCAGATTTGACACCGAGCATGGTGGTGGAGGCGAGGCCTGTGAGAGTCCTAGATCGTCGGGTGAGAGTGATCAGGAGGAAGAAGGTTCCTGAGATGCAGGTGATGTGGGACTGCAATGGAGCCGAGGAGGTGACCTGGGAGCCAGAAGAGAAGTTGAAGCGCAAGTTTCCCAAGTGGTTCGGCAAACTGGAGGGTTAGCCGGGTGTTTTCCATGTCATTGTAACCATGGTGTTGGGGTTTTGGGGAGTTATTGCGTTGTTGTACTCGTTTATTTTATGGTATTATAATTAATCGATGTACTTTGGAGCATTTGATTATTCAATAAAGAGGTGTTTTCGTTGAAAGTGTTGAGTGGTGTGGTTACTAGGGGATTAGTAGACATGTTGGCGGGCTACTAGTGGTAGTGGTCCGATAGCGGGAGTGCGGATACCAGGTGTTTGGTAGCCGCATAGGGCTGAGGGTTCCAGATTGGTTTGGCTAGGGGTGGTGGCCCCATATAGCGGCATCGGAGTGCACTGGTGAGTCACTGCCGAATGTACCTGGCCGGCTGGGTTTCGATGTGATTCCTGATTGGTGAGACAGGTCACTAGAGAGATTGCCGTTGTCTGGCTCTCTATGCGTTAGACGGACCGATCCATGGTGTTGGGTCGTGAAGTCGTTGTCCTCCCGGGTGTTGGAGTGGTTGGCCAAACCAAGTAGGGAACTATGGCACTATGGTGTTGAGCCGTGATACCGTTGTTGGTGGAGTTGGAAGAGCGGTCGTGCGACGCTGAATTGGAATAGCGGTTGTGCTATGTTGTGGATGTTCGTTGGACGTTAGATTCGAGGACGAATCTATGTTAGTGGGGGAGAACTGTAACACCCGTAATCCATTAATTGGGTTTAATTTGACCTTTCAGAAGTTAGGGGGGGTTAAATTGAATAAATCAATTTTTACTGGCGGGTGTGATTGATAATTTTGAAAGTTTGGGGTCAACTTTCGGAAGGGGAGGAAGTGCGAGGACCGGTTGGTGTAATAAGGGGAACTTGAAACACATACATAGACGTGCGTAAGCCGCCTCGGAACTCCCGATTAACCTAGCCGTCAAGTTGTGTTGCTGTGTGGCGTGGGAGACAAGGGAGAGTAGTGGTGAGGAATCGAGTGAAAGATCGAGTGGGTGGGTCGCCGTGAGCCAAGTCTCGGCGCTATCTCCTCTTCGTCACGGTAAGGAAACTCCCCTCTCTCCTTAGTTATTTCATGTGTGCGTGGTCGCTCGGGGTTGTGCGGCTGAGTCGACGGATGGTGGAGAAGGAGAGTGGTGTCAATGAGAAGATCGTCGGTGTTGTTGTCGTCAAGTCTTGACGGTGATGAGGACTCGACGGTGTGCGGTGTTTGGAGTCGAGATTGTTGATCGGGGGTTGGATCGTGGTGGTCCCGGTGGTGAGCTCCGGTGATGGTGTAGTGGCACCGGCGGTGGTGATCGGCTGGTGGTTGCAGGGTCGGACGAAGAAGACGGGTGTTGCAGGGTGATCGTCATAGAATAATTGAAAGTTTGTTTATTTTTGATTATTTTATTATTTTTATTTTTAGGTGGATTAATAGAAGGTTATTCATCCCGGGGAGTTCTAGGAAATTGCTGAATTTTCTCGTGAAACTTTGTGTGCGGGAATAAGGTGAGTGCAGGACCATAGGCGTAATTAAATAATTTTGATAATTGATGTGATTTCGTGATTATAGGCCGTTTACGATCTCGGAGGGTCTAGATCGAGTGTTTCATGAAATGTTGGATTTATTCGGTATTTTCGTGATAATCTATATTAATTATCTTAATTATTTGTTAGCCTGTAGATGGGAGGATTGTCTCACTAAGTATTTTTCGAAATATTTATGCATCTCTTATATTTTAATTGATGCAGGAAAAGAGAATGTGTGACCGTGGGATCAGGGCGAGGAAGAGGGGGTGATCTAGACTTGTCGTTTATTTGGTTATTTTATTTAATAATTTATGATCTTGATTATTCGGATTTTTAATCTTGAACCGAAAATTAATTGGTGAGGTTCAATTATTATTATTTATGGGATTTTAATAATTATTTGCATAAAAAAAAAACAAAATGGGTGCGGTTGTTTCAGTAAGTGTCTTATCGCCCATCATAATCTCGTTCAGAGCAGCACATGCGATATCTGTTACTGAAGGATCTTGGAAAACACAGAACGCATACCCCTTCGAATTTCCAGTTTCCCTGTCTTTAACCAAGTTGAAACCTCTTAGGGGACCAAAAGACTCCAAGAGCTCCCTGATATGTTCCTCTGTGAAGTAATAAGGAAGCCCGCCCACAAAAATGCGGTCAGGACCCTCAAGCCCACCAGTAGACCCCGTAGACAATCCAACAGCAGCCAAGTTGAGATTGGGATTAGGCTGGCTCGGACCAAGAGTCGCAGCAAGGGACGGGTTATAGTCAGTTGGCCTCCTCACGTTTACAGGAACTCCCTAGATATGATCAGAGCTATGGTATCAATACTCACATTACATATTGTAACTAACAAAGACTCAACATGTAAACTGCAGAAGAGATAATGAACCACCTCCAATATAATGCCGTCTAATGCCATTGTGTTACTTGCCTCTTCAACAGATCTCATCTCTACAAAAGCGAATTTCTTTTCATGGTTTATATAAACATTGACCACCGCATCACCTATGAATGAAAAATACAAAAACGAGGATGAGTTTTCATCTAGATATGTCGCAAATCTTGGACAAAAAACAAATGAATTATTCAGTACCTGGCCCAGCAGTGTTTCCCCCAATGGCCGACATCACTTGGCTAAAGAATGTTGCCACCGACTAGAACATGGAAACCCAATATCAGAACTCATACAATTGATATTGCCATAAATAGTAAATACCATAATATATGAAAAATCACAAACCCTTAAAACAAAAACAAAAAAAATAACAAACCTGTTCATTTGCAGTTGGTGAAGGCCACCAACATACACTCGCCGAGCATGCCTAGTTGCATGCGATCGTAACAAATTTTTAGGAAGGGAACCTTGACAAAAGGTAAGAAACCAAAGAATAAGATGGATTGATAGATCTTACCTGCTGAGTCATTTCCTGAACTGGCATTACAGGAAGCGCACCCAGTTGCTAGGTGAGAAGACAGAATGAGAAATTATGAGTATGTTCGCAGAAAAGAGGAATATATACTACGAGTCGCAAAATGTAAGGATTTATACCTGACTAGGAACCATAGGGAACATGCTAGGGAACATCCCTGGAATAGTATCAGTAGTTGGAACACTAGAAACCTGGCCTGCTAGGAAAAGTAGTACACGTCATAGAGTGTTCGTGAGAAATTATTATTTTTCAAGACGAGAAGACATACCAAGTAGTACAAAGCTACAGATAACACCTTGAAACTGCAGAAGTTTAAAGCACAGAGTCACAGAACATGTCACATGTGTCGCAAAGTTACAGGACGTGTCACAGGAGTATAAAATCTAAAGGAATGTCATTGTGGAGAGGAAAGTGGCGTGGAGTCTTGTGGCTGAGTTGGACAAGTTATTCCAGGATGAAGTCGAAGTCTACAATCAACGATCTAAGGATATAAAAGGGAAAAAGGAAGACATCAAAGAAGAAAAGGAAAAAGAGAAAAAGAAAAGAAAATTGGTCTTTTCCTAGTTTGTGTAAAATAAGGAAAAGGGTTTGGACCTGTCATTATAAATATAGATCAGTTTACCTCTTTAGAGACTTATGCATTGTAGTGCTAAGATTTTCTAAGGGAAAAAGGGGTTTAGGGTTTCTTGTATGGAAGTCAAGAGAAAAACTTTCAATACTTGTATGGTTTGAGAAGCTTGAGAGAGATTAGATTTTCTAGGAGATACTGGTAAGTTCTCTGGTTTGGTAGACTTATAAGTTACCATTAAAAGATAATCTAATGAATCTGTTTTGAGGAATTCATGTGCCAATATCTGTTGCATCATCATGTGCTAGTATATGTTGCATCATCTGTCTCTACAGGTCTTCCTTTTTCAATTGGTATCAGAGCGGGACACCTAGTCGAGCAAATTTTCCTCGAACACAGGTGTGATCCTGCAGAAAATATGGTGAGTTATATGACACTAATGGTCGTGAATCCTACTGTTCTGAACAAGACTACTTATGGCTGGTGGAAATCAAAGATGACTACAACAATCAAGAGTTTTGATAAAGACGCGTGGACTGATGTTGAAGATGGTTGGGAACCATCAACTAAGACAGACAAAAAGGGTAACGTTGTCCCAAAACCTAAAGCAGAATGGACTAAGGACGAGAAGATTATGGCTAAGTGGAATTCCACAGCTCTTAGTGAAATTTTCATATCTGTGGAAGTAAAACAGTTTGAGCTGATTCATAGTTGTAAATCTGCTAAGGCTGCATGGGAGACTCTGCAGCGTGTGTACGAAGGAACATATGTCAAGAGAAGTCGTCTTGATATGCTTGCATTAAGGTTTGAAAACTTAAGGATGGATGAACACGAATCAGTTGAAGATTTCAGTGCTAAGCTGTGTGCAATTGTGAATGAAGCAGAAGTACTTGGGAAATAATTCAAAGACAAGAAATTAGTAAAGATGCTTCTGAGGTGTTTACCACCAAAATTTGCAGCACAAAAGACGTCCATGAGAGTCTCTCTGAACACGGATACTCTTAAGTTTGAAGAAGCAGTTGGGATGATTGAAGCATATGAGATGGAATTAGCTGCTGAAAAACCTGAGAAGAACCCAGGAATTGCTCTTGCTGTTACAGAAGAAAGAAAACAGAATGACTTAGAGGAAACAGTAGAGTTGTTAGTGAAAAAATTCACTCAAGGATTCAGGAGAGATCAAGGAAGCAAGCAATTCATATCCATCACAAAATCAACTGAATCAGAAAAGAGCAACAAAAAATCTGATTTTCAGTGCTATGAATGCAAAGGATATGGACATTTAAAGACAGAATGTCCAACATCTAAGAGAAAGGCGTTCAAGTGTTTCAAATGAAAAGGCTTTGGTCATACTCAGATGGAATGTCCAAGTGATCAGAGGGCTAGAGAAGAACGCTCACTAATAGGGTTGGAGGAAAGTGAATCTGAGGATGAAGAAGATTTGACCAATTTTGTGGCCTTCATTAGTGAAGATGATGAGTTTTAAGAAGAAGCTAGTCTCTCCAATCATGAGTCATTAGAGAAAAATAAGGGAATAATGCCTAATTCTAAGGAAGAAAGTGAAGAATCTGATTATGAGTCAACAGATGACGAGTATGATGCTGAGTTAAAACCTAAGTACAAAGAGATCTGTGACACACTGGTTATAATCACAAAGGAAAACGTGGCTTTAATCAAAAAAAAAATCATGATTCAAGGTCACGATTGAAAGATTGGAGGCTGAACTAATTAAAGAAAAAAAGAAATTCACTGCAATTACAGTCAGAATTGGATGAAAAACTGAGACAAATTAGAATGCTGAATTCTGGAACAAAGCAGCTTGACAAGATTCTGACCATGGGAAGAACATAAAAATCCTGCAAAGGTTTGGGATATCAGGGATCAAACTATCAAGATAAAATTGTGTTTGTGAGTGGTGGAAAGTTTCAGGATGAAGACAAATCTTATGGAAAAAGAAATCTTTAGACTAAAACATGTCAACATCTCAAAAAATCGGGCTGTTTCTATTGTGGAAAGTATGGGCATATCAAAGCTCATTGCTACAGGTTTCTTAACAGAATAGACTGTCTTTGGAGACAGATGAAATTTACTTGGAATGGATGGAAGAATCAAGTCTAGATGAAGAAAAAAGATCTTTATGGTAGAGTTTATCCTCAAGGACAAGAAAATATGCATTGATGTAATACAGTCTCCATAGTCAACAGAACATGCATCAGTTTTAAAAATAAATCAAACCAGCACAAGTTAGAGTTCAACTTGAAGAAACACAAAAAGGCTTAAGGATGATTAATAAAGGCACAAACCAGTTGGAACATCTTTTAAACATTGGAAAAACTTATATGAATCGTCGTGGTTGTGGATTTAAAGAGAAATTTTTAGAATCTGATTCATTTTTTGCTTATGATGAAAAAACTGAGATTGCAGCAGCATCTGCTACAGAGCCAGAAACCAGAACAGATACACAGACTGCAACTACTACAGAAATTGCAACAAAAAATCCAGAATTGCATAGTGAATGCCAGCAAACTTGTCTACATGTTAAACATAGTTGTTTTAGATTCAGTCAAGAACTCAGCCATGAAGGTTTAAGGCTCAATAAGGTTTTGGTTAGAAAAGATGATGGTGGGATGGGCTATCAATTTCGATTTGCAGAGCGAAGAAATCCTTCCAATTAGGTTTAGGCTATGATGTGAACTCAATCTGTTGATGATCAATTTTCATTATCAGGGAAGAATCAGAAGGAGATTAGGCCAAAGTGGACTTTGTTTTCTTTATGGGTTTAGTTGATTAGGTTAAACATCTGAAGAAAAAAAAAAGGAACTCGCAAGGAGATGATGGAACCAAAATACATGTTGGGATAAGAAGAATGAAGACTCATAAAACAAAGTGGTTTTTAACTTGAGTGTGCTCTCAAGCACGGGGAGATTTAGTAGCAACGGAATCATTGTGATAGAATTGGTGTCTATTTCAGGGGGAGTAGACGAAGATATTAAGTCTGATTATTAAGAAGATTCAGAGATTTTGGGGGAGTAAAAAAGTGCTATTCTCATCTTTGATGGTTGCTGTTGCTTGGTGTTTATGTGTACGCTTTCATATTGAGGCTTAAGGAGACACACTAAGTTAAAAAAAGGGGGAGATTGAAACTGCAGAAGTTTCTGTCATAAAGCACAGAGTCACAGGACATGTCACACGAGTCACAAAGTTACAGGACGTTTCATAGGAGTCTAAAATCTAAAAGAATGCCATTGTGGAGAGGAAAGTGGTGTGGAATTTTGTGGCTGAGCTGGACAAGTTATTCCAAGATGAAGTCGAAGTCTACAATCAACGATCTAAGGATATCAAAGGAAAAAAGGAAGACATCAAAAAAGAAAATGAAGAAGAGAAAAAGAGAAAAAGAGAAAAAGAAAAGAAAATTGGTTTTTTCCTAGTTTGGGTAGATTTAGGAAAAGGGTTTGGACATGTCATTATAAATATAGGTTTGTTTACCTCTTTAGAGACTTATGCATTGTAGTGCTAGGAGTTTCTAAGGGAAAAAGGGGTTTAGGATTTCTTGTATGGAAATCAAGAGAGAAACTTTCAATATTTCTATGGTTTGAGAAGCTTGAAAGAGATTAGATTTTCTATGAGATACTTGTAAGTTCTCTGGTTTGGTAGACTTGTAAGTTATCATTAAAAGATAATCTAGTGAATCTGTTTTGAGGAATTCATGTGCTAATATCTGCTGCATCATCCTGTGCTAATATCTGTTGCATCATATGTCTCTACAACTCTTGCTTTTTCACACCTTCCTACCAACAAAACCCGCCAGGACAGAGTAAACCAACATGTTATGAATATTAAAAGATGAGAAGTATAATGTATTATCTGCTTCAAATTGTCAAAATTTGTAAGGCTAGAAAACATGCATATAGTTGCCAGTAAGATGAAGAATACCCATGACAACCGTTGCATTGATTCCTCTTTGTACAATTTAAGCTAGAGAGGTCGGCTCATTGTCAGCACAGTACGGTCGTCTTTGTCGAGAGTTGGATTCCAGTGGGATTTTATTTTTAATTTATTTATTTATTTTATTAAATAAAATTTATTTTTTATTCAAATTGTTTATTAATTCTTTTTCGTGGGATTGAGAGTAAGAGAGTATGTGAGCATAAAAAAGAGTATAATAGAATAGATTTTGATCATTAAGCGTATTTCAGCAATAAGTCTTGTTTCGTTTCATATTTGTTTCATATTTGGAAATTTTGATTCAAAATCTATTCTATCATACTCTCTTTTATTCTTCTCTACTCCTCTTTCATATAATTCTCATTCTATCCTTAATGAACCATTATTTTATATTAAAATTTCAAATAAAAAACCTCATTTCTTTGACTTATTTTAATTTTATTTTTTAATTTAACTAAAAACGTGGACTCCACTTATTTTTCTTAAATTAAAATCCCAATAAATCTATTATATAATAAGAGAGTTTTCTCTCAATCTAGAGTATTCACATCAGCAACAAAAAAAAAAAAAAAATTAAAACTAAAAAAAACTAAAACTAAAGTTAATGACTCAATTAATTCACACTTTGTAATAATTATTATTTTCATTAAAAAAAGATAGAAGAACACTTACACTAAAGTTGATGACTCAATTAAGTAACACACTTTTTATAATTATCATTTTTCATCAAAAAACAATTTACAAAAAAAAACGAGAAAAATACAACACAAAAAAAAAATTGAATAGAGATTGGATAAATATAAAATTATATATTAACATATAGTTAATGGAGCAATTATTACTTTTTAAGAAATATGGAAAACAATTATCACGTCAAAATATATTAAATGGATCAAAAAGCATTTTTGTAATAGTTACAAATTATTTAGGATAATAAAAAATTATTAATTAATTGTAATATTAAATACAAAATTTAAACTGTTTTTACTCAAAATAAGAATAATTATTTTCCACGAAAAATTTAGACTTTTTATTGAGTTTTTAAGTTACATTTTTTTGCAACAAGTTACACATTTTAATAAAATCAAAATCAAAAATTTTGTTTCTAGCTAAAATCATAATATAATATAGATGAAGAGAATTTTTGTTTAAAAAAAAAATTGTAAGGTTAGAGTGCAATGTGTGTCAATAATATATGATGTCCGGTAGATAGAAACGGGTTCAAAGATAAGAATCGATATTTAATAAGTAGATTTGATGTGCATCACAATAGGTGGGAACATCCTCGCCACGACAAATGTGTATCACCAGTAAGATTTTTTGACTCTCAAATCAGCAAAAAGTTCATGCAACTGATAAGAGAAAGCATAGTGTATGAAGATGAAAAGGAGAAAATAGTTCTACAATGAGTTGAAAATCAAATCACTTTCCAATCTTTTATATGTCAGTGAAGAGAAAGTGAAAAGAAATAACTGCCGGAAAAGGAACGAGTGCAAGATAACAAAAGAATTGGCAGTAAAAAGTGTGAAAAAAATTGACAAAAGTTCATAAATATCAAATATGTATGCACAAAACTAAAATAAAAAAAAAATTAATATTTTTTAGCAATTGAAATTAATGAGTTTTTTTTATATAAAAATATTAAATTATTTGACCATGCAACGTAATTAGTGATATTAGATAGGAACGTTTATGACTTGGTCGAAAATTTCTATATATATGGCACAATGCACTTGCTTCGGTGAGTAAAACATGCTTACCAAACCTATTGTAACGTCATGAGTGTTATGTTTACACATTTGCATTTACTGATATTTAAACTTGGCCTATTTACATTAATTTTGGGGTGGTGGTAAGTTCTCATTGGTATTTAATCATATGTATGATTAGGTTAATAGTGAACATTAAAGTTTCTAAGAAGATATCTTCACGTGACCTGAATCTGGAAGAAATTTTCTCTAGGATAAAAGGTCATAAGATAGTCGTCGATGCCGTTTCTTCCTCTTAGGAAGTTTTCACCTGAAGGATTTATTGTATTTTCAAGGAAAAAGTTATATTTGGCAATATCTATGTTTTATATCATTTGGTAAAATAAGTTTGTTGTTTCTAAAAATGTTAACATAAATTATTTTAAAAACTTCAAATGATTATATTTATATTTAACGATTCATATTGATAGCTGTTTAAAAATGTTATCTCGCGCAACGCGCGGAGCATAGAATTACTCTATTGTATAATGGAAGAATTTTATTTCAATTTTAGCTATCCACGTCATCACTACAATCTTCTATATAGTAAAGGTAATAAAATGCACAATATCATTAAGTCAGATTAACAAAAGATATAGTCTATTTCCACGATTTAGCTAAAGTGTAACGAACACTTTTTATAGCCTAAAGTCAGCAAGCTAATTATATATGTCACCAACAATTGCTAAAGTATATATATTTGGATAAAAGATGCATACATAGAAATGCTCCATGCATACATTTCTGGGAGTGTTATTGGTTGGATTTTTAGAAGCTAGAGAGGATATGTTTTTCGAATATGGGGAACAAGGAAAAAATCACAGATCTTTTGTCAGCGGTTTTTCACGAAGAAAGCGATACTTGGGCCAAAATATATATAAGCATAAATGCCCAAACATTAGAAAAGATTCCCTATTAGAGGGTGTAATTCTAAACAACCTAAAAATATACATACAAAAAGATATAATTTTAAATACTCAAATATGTACATGTACTTAAATCATTTATCATCAAATGTAAGTGGTTTGTTTAGTTAATGTGTAAACGGGCTGATGAGGTTATAATTGGCCTCAGTATGAACAATAGATTCCAGAACAACAATGTAATATTATAAGTTCAACTAAATATGTAACTTATGAGAGATTTGAAATGGTATTAAATAAAAATAAATATAAAATTGTAATTAGAATCACATAGTAGTCACATACAATATATAAACACATAAAAAAATAATATTTCAACATAAGTTAACAACATAATTAAGAGAAAACTGGTGTTATATACAAACACTAATGAGGAAAAAAATTTAAAACATATGCACGTACACATAATGCAACTGTAAACATAATCCGACTATTAAACTAAAATTCGACATTAAAAAAAAATATTTCCTAAAAAATAGCATATACAAAAATTTATAAAACATGAATGTAAAATAAGCATGCGCGAAGCGCGGGGATCAATCCCTAGTTCTATGTAACAAGCAACAACCAATCAATTAAAACCAATCATCTAACCTCACATGGACCCACTTTTTCTTCCCCTCCAAACTAAAAAAAAACGTGCCATTGAAGCACATAAAGCTTCCAATTTAATATGAGTTCATCATGTTTCCTATGCTAATTTTGTGTTTATGATTGAATTAACGAGTTTATGTAATGTTCAAACCAAGTTATGTAATGTTTCTTTCTAATTTAGAGATTTGATTGTAGATTTGGATTTTTTTTTTTTTTTTGCTCAATGGGTTATGAAATTGTTTTCTATGTCTATTAGGATTTTATATTGGTAATTAAAGATGATTATAGAGGTTAAATACACAATGAATCGAACTAAATCGTGGTGATTCGTAAGTAAATATAAACTTTCGGGTTTTACTGAGCAAATTGATATTACTAAGACAAAAATGGGTATTACTAACCCAACTAGTACTAATGAGTGAACTTGTATTATAGTGGGCATTGATATATTACATATTTCAGAGCCATAATAGTACTCAATGTTAATTTGTGTTTGTATATGTAATTATTCGATACTCTTTGTTTTGTAAACTACATAAATTGATTTTCATAATAGTACAACTAAGTTCAATTTATTTTTAAAAAAATAACGAAATTGGTTTAAAAAACGAAACATCATTTTTATTTTCATACACAAGTAATAAATCGATATAATATTTATTAGTTACACAAAATATTTTTTTTGGATAATAGTTTTTATCATATTCTTGTTTTCCCATCAAACACCTTATAATTTTATGATGATTTTGTTAATTTTAATCATCTTATAATGTAAAATATACGGAAAATGTGTTTCAAGACATATTATTGCATGAAAATATTGGAAATATACTTTTATTACATTGAATCAAGTGTACAACTAAAACAAAAATACTATAACAAGGTATTACTAATTACATGTTAAAATCTGAAAAGAACAACTATTTGGGTGCGAGTACAACTCTATTACTAGAAACAACGACGTGTAAAACTCGTAAATTATTTTATTAATATAATTGCTATGTGTCTGGATTTGCGGCAACATATGTTAAATGACGGCGCCTTGACTGTGTCACGTGTTAGATGAAGTAATTTATTATTATTATGTTTTAAATTTATTTCTAATTTATTTCAAAAAATAGTCCAGTTGTACTAAATAATACTAGTTGTATAAAATAATACTATTTGTAATGAATTCAGTTATACCAAAAAGTTTTAGTTGTACATAAAAACCATTTTCAGTTTTCATTATACAACAGTCAACAACAAACATCAAAATCACAAAGAGACTAAAAAAACATCATAGCTTTCATAGTCTAAAACATGCAGATTCTAATATAATGAGTCTTCTTGCTTTGTATCAGTAATACTAGTTATTTCAGTTTAACAATATCTAATAATTCTAGTTATTTCAGTTATTTCACTTTTTTAATAATATCCAGTTGTTCCAGTTATTTCATTTTTCTCAGTTATTCTAGTTATTCCACCTCAGAAAAAGAATCGTTGCAACAAGAGCCCACATCACAAACAACAGTATCGAGGTCATTGTGTAGACTAGGACAACGAGACCATTGGTTGCAGTGACATCACTAGCTCGTGCAATTGCTTTGAAGCGGACCATGACCTAGAAACGTTCAAGGAAAGCGATCTGAGAGATTTGAAATGGTATTAAATAAAAATAAAATTGTAATTAGAATCACACAATAGTCACATACAATATATAAACACATAAAAAAAATTTCAACATAAGTTAACAACATAATTAAGAGAAAACCGGTGTTATATACAAACACTAATGAGGAGAAAAAATTAAAACATATGCACGTACACATAATGCAACTATACACATAATCCGACTATTAAACTAAAATTCGAAATTAAAAAAAAAAATATTTCCTAAAAAATAGCATATACAAAAATTTATAAAACATGAATGTAAAATAAGTATGCGCGAAGCGCGGGGATCAATCCCTAGTTCTATGTAACAAGCAACAACCAATCAATTAAAACCAATCATCTAACCTCACATGGACCCACTTTTTCTTCCCCTCCAAACTAAAAAAAAACGTGCCATTGAAGCACATAAAGCTTCCAATTTAATATGAGTTCATCATGTTTCCTATGCTAATTTTGTGTTTATGATTGAATTAACGAGTTTATGTAATGTTCAAACCAAGTTATGTAATGTTTCTTTCCAATTTAGAGATTTGAATGTAGATTTGGATTTTTTTTTTTTTTGCTCAATGGGTTATGAAATTGTTTTCTATGTCTATTAGGATTTTACATTGGTAATTAAAGACGATTATAGAGGTTAAATACACAATGAATCGAACTAAATCGTGGTGATTCGTAAGTAAATATAAATTTTCGGGTTTTACTGAGCAAATTGATATTACTAAGACAAAAATGGGTATTACTAACCCAACTAGTACTAAAGAGTCAACTTGTATTATAGTGGGCATTGATATATTACATATCTCAGAGCCATAATAGTACTCAATGTTAATTTGTGTTTGTATATGTAATTATTCAATACTCTTTGTTTTGTACAACTACATAAACTGATTTTCATAATAGAACAACTAAGTTCATTTTCTTTTTAAAAAAATAACGAAATTGGTTTAAAAAACGAAACATCATTTTTATTTTCATACACAGGTAATAAATCGATATAATATTTATTAGTTACACAAAATATTTTTTTTGGATAATAGTTTTTATCATATTATTGTTTTCCCATCAAACACCTTATAATTTTATGATGACTTTGTTAATTTTAATCATCTTATAATGTGAAATATACGGAAAATGTGTTTTAAGACATATTATTGCATGAAAATATTGGAAATATACTTTTATTACCTTAAATCAAGTGTACAACTAAAACAAAAAATATTATAACAAGGTATTACTAATTACATGTTAAAATCTCAAAAGAACAACTATTTGGGTGCGAGTACAACTCTATTACTAGAAACAACGACGTGTAAAACTCGTAAATTATTTTATTAATATAATTGCTATGTGTCTGGATTTGCGGCAACATATGTTAAATGACGGCGCCTTGACTGTGCCACGTGTTAGATGAAGTAATTTATTATTATTATGTTTTAAATTTATTTCTAATTTATTTCTAATTTATTTCTAATTTATTTCAAAAAATAGTCCAGTTGTACTAAATAATACTAGTTGTATAAAATAATACTATTTGTACTGAATTCAGTTATACCAAAAAGTTTTAGTTGTACATAAAAACCATTTTCAGTTTTCATTATACAACAGTCAACAACAAACATCAAAATCACAAAGAGACTAAAAAAACATCATAGCTTTCATAGTCTAAAACATGCAGATTCTAATATAATGAGTCTTCTTGCTTTGTATCAGTAATAGTATTACGGTTTAATTTCGGGTTCGGCATTTCGGTTTAATTTCGGGTTCGGTTCGGTTGATTCGGGTTGAATAAAACTCTAGCCGAACTCAACCGAAATAAGTTTGGTTCGGTTTATGTTCGGTTTGGGTTTAGTTCGGTTTGGTTTAGTTCGGTTCGGTTGTACTTTGGTTTGGTTTTAGTTCGGTTTTAAAAAAATCAACTTATAAAAACAAGAATCCTAACGAAACGTAAACAAAACGAAGTCATAAAAAAAATCATTCCCTAAAATTATAAAACCAAACTGAAATTATTCCACTTAATCAAAATTAAAAAAAAAAAAAAAAATTCATGGTTTTGTCTCTCTCATGCCACTAAAATAAATCTACAACAATCCAATAACTTAAATATAAGTTAATTATACAAATCAATGTTTATTCATCTCTTATATGAGTCATTATAGGCTTATAGCATTAATATAAAACTATCACCATATGTGTTATTATTTTTAATATTATTAATTAACTAATTAACAAAAACACATTGGTTTATCGGTTCGGTTCGGTTTTCAACCGAACCAAACCGAACCGTTTGGGTTGAGAAAAACTTCAACCAAATGGTTGGATATTAACTATGGTTTGGTTTGGGTCGGTTTGAGTTCGGTTTGGTTCGGTTGGTTCGGTTCGGTTCGGTTAAAATGCCCATCCCTAAGTAATACTAGTTATTTCAGTATAACAACATCTAATAATTCTAGTTATTTCACTTCTTTAATAATATCCAGTTGTTCCAGTTATTTCATTTTTCTCAGTTATTCTAGTTATTCCACCTCAGAAAAAGAATCGTTGCAACAAGAGCCCACATCACAAACAACAGTATCGAGGTCATTGTGTAGACTAGGACAACGAGACCATTGGTTGCAGTGAGATCACTAGCTCGTGCAATTGCTTTGAAGCGGACCATGACCTAGAAACGTTCCAGGAAAGCGATCTGAAATGCCTGATTGATCGGTGATGGAGATGATCTCTGTTCCGTCCAAACGAACGGTTATGATGATTCCTTATCGTCGAGCTTTCCGATCGCTAATTTTATTAATGTCTTCCTCGCGCGGCGGAATTGACCTTCATCGAGCAGTCTCTTGCTCTTGAAAGCGCATATGATGATCTCGATCAGTTTCTGCCATTGATGGATCTGCTCAACACCATCTTGAATCGCGTTACAGACATCAAGGGCCTTGACGCTTCTCTCGAAGTAATCTGAAATCATTCGATCCATATGGGGTTTATGTAAATTACTTTTCTGATTTCAGTTCATGAAATCAATCCCAAGATGAACTAGATTTAATTTAATCCTACCACAATCTATTTGCTATAAAAAAAAAAGCACTAACCTTGATCCATGCTTTGATTAGGCTTGTTATGAATTGATTTCTTCTTGCATTAACCTTTCACTTTTATGATCTCTTTTGATGGAGAAGAGATCTGAATCTTTCTGACTTTCGTTTCTCTCTGAAGTAAAGTTTTCGTTTTTTTAATGAATGTTCAATAATGATGCTAAAGCATCTATATATAGTAGGAGATTACTTCATAGCTAAGTAATTTACTTCATAGCTAAGACTTAATCTTAACCGTCCATCCATTACTTCATAGCTAAGTAATTTCATAACTATCCATTCGTTACTTCATAGCTAAGTAACTTCGTAGCTATCCATTCGTTACTTCATAGCTAAGTAACTTCATAGCTATCCATTCGTTACTTCAGATGATCATTAATGAAAGATTTTAATATCATAAGGTAAGGAAGAGGGTTATCAATACACCCAAATTCTAATACTGTTATCGAAACCGATCCATCACGGTGTTCGTCTTTTATATTAGAATTTTTCTAAGTTTAATATGAACTTGATCTTTAATATTAAACCTAGACACATAGGTCACATATAAGAATAAATATTCTTACAGTTTAATGATCAGAGAGTGATGATTGAACACAATGGCGTGAAACTCTTCTTGACAACATAGAAACGAATCGAGAAGCTCCCCCACCCATTCGAGAGACGGTAGATCTTCAAAACCAGAGGTATTGAGATCGATAAACCGCTCGGAAACTTGTCTCTGAAACGAATCCAGCTCCGCCTCCATATGGGTCAACTCGTTTCTGCCGCCACCCACCGTCGCCAAGTCACGACGCAAATTCAGTAACGACCTCACGAATGATCTGTGATATTCCGTTTTTGGCATCCTCAAGAATCAAAATAGATGAAATGTGAGATTGATAATCAGAATCCGACAGAAAATCAGGTTTCATGCGAGGAAATTCTCATTCTAGAATAATAAAAGCAAAAGAAAAAATAGACTTAGGTTTAATTGTGAGAATCCATAATTGATTCGGGTTTGGGTGGATAACCCTAGTTGGGTATGTAATTATATAGACTAAGATTGGTTTTTAAAAGGTTTTTTACTACTTTCTTGAATTAAAAATAAAATCATTAAAAATTAATTATTAGAAGGAAAATTATTTAGGGTTTAGGGTTTAGAATATACTTTGATCATTAAGAGCATTTCAGCAATTTTGTGGTGAATCCGAATTCATTTCCATTAAAAAGTACATGTGAATATATACAGGAAAACGGCATATTAAACCATCAGCATCCGAGACTTGTGTCTCGCCGAAGACATATATCTTCCCAAAAAGTTGATGACGTGTCGCGACGTGATTCGTCGCGACATAAAAAAATCAATTTTTTTTTCTTTTTTAAAAAAGCGGAAGACACCCAAGTTGGGTCTCCAATGTGGGTGCTCTTAGTGCATGAATGATAACCAAATGTGAACATATTAAACATATTTCAACTCATATTTTTAAAAAATTTACATATCCAAACTACTAATAAATTATGGTCAATACTTACATTGACCATACAAACCTTAATCAAACTGTTAACAATACTGAATTGGATTGCTGAGCCAGTTGACACGTCACCCAAACCGTATACAATAGCTGAATCAACTGCCACGTTATCAAAATAATTTTTTTTTTTGAAATCAAAAATCAAAAATATATATATCAAAAATCAATTTAAAAATGATATAATTTTTTCTATATTTATTTTTTGTCTAAATTTGTACTATTCCATTAATCTTAATCCATGTTCACAAAGGTGACCGCCTAACCAATTAATCATCCGAATAAACTCTTGGTAGAGTGATTCCGCTACAATTAAGGCATTGAATTTTTTTTTCCAAGCTAAGTTTTCGCCCTTCTAAATTCAGTATCATTGAGTTTTTTTATGGGATTGACACAAACAAAAAATATATAAATCATTGTTTTTTTTTAATATATTCCTGCCATAAAATTATTATTAATCAATTTGAAAACGCAACTTCTCATATTGATATCACAATGATGTTTGCTTGGTAATTTATCCATCAAATTTTATAAAATATTTTAGTTCCTTATACACAATTTTATAATCGACCAACATAATCGGTCATATCAAAGTGAATCAAAAGACACAAAAATTCAATACATAAAATAAATATAGAAAAAATTAAGATTAATGAAATAGTACAAATTTAGACAAAAAAAATAAATATAGAAAAAATAATATCATTTTTTAAATTTGATTTTTGATTTTAAAGAAAAATTTAGATATAGATTATTTTTAAACAATTTTTTATTTTAATTTTTTTAAAAAAATTATTTTATTTTGATAACATGGCACTAACGAAGTAGTTGACTCAGCAATTATGTATGGTTTGATTGACATGGCAGCTGACTCAGCAATCCAAATCAGCACCGTTAACGGTTTGATTGACGTGGCAGCTGACTCAGCAATCCAAATCAGCACCGTTAACGGTTTGACTAACGCATGTTTGATTAATGTAACTATTAACCACAATTTATTAGTTTGGGTATGCAAATTTTAAAAAAAAATCATAATTTGGATATATATCGTCACATTTGGTCATAATTCAGGCACTAATATACAATTCTCCCGAATATATACACACACACGCCTAGAGAGGATATATATGAACAAAGTTGCGTATACAAACAACATTAACACAATATAAGATTTGACTCTATCTATTGTAGAGTGATGGTGTGAGTCTGGACAAAAATCGAATAGGGTTTAGACATGAAAATATTTTCACCCACGTGTTGATATGTCATAACCTAAAATGCCACCTATTCTTCTTAGTATCATAGTCTCAGCCATCATATCTTACGGAATCTTCAATCCCAAAAAACTGTTTATGCGAAAACATATTCTCGAAAAATCATACAAAAAAAGAAGTGGCGCTCATGGGATCATACAACCGTTCAAGACTTCAAGGAGTACTGCACAGAACAGAAGAGAGCCTCGAGACAATGAATCAGCAACAAGGAACAGTGACTGGGTTTACCCTATGTGCCATGTAAATTGTTATTTGTTAATCCCCTTGTCCTTTAAAAAAAATAACAAATATTGAGCTCAGTAACAGGACTTCTCATCAATAGATCGGATGAGTGCAATGGACCCAACCATCGCCGAAGCCTTAAATCTTCACAGCTCATTGCACCAGCCGGGAATCGAACCCGGGTCTGTACCGTGGCAGGGTACTATTCTACCACTAGACCACTGGTGCTATTTGTTAACTTAGTTCCCCTTTGTTTATATATACATATATTAAGTGAAATAGCTTAAATTCTGTTCGGATTTGTGACCGTAACACTTTCCACACATATATAGTTATACACTTATAGGTTTCTGCAATGCATTTTGTATATAATCTGACGTTGTTTGGTTTTTCTAACCGGTAGGAGGACAATAATATTAACTTGGGCGTTTTAATGAAACCAAAAGCTATAATTATCCAACACACATTGATTGTGCCTAGAAAATACTACATTGATAGTGATACTATTGCGGTCATAATCTAGACAAACAAATATCTCAATTTAGTAGAGACCTAAACATGTAAAAAGATCCAAAGTAAAGAAAGATCAGCCTTCGTAGTCGCCTTGTGCATACTTGTTCTCGGCATAATACACAGCCACCACTTGGTTTCCTCCAAATTTTTGTCCGTTCATCCCCGACCTGGCCTTTGCTGCGCCATCCACATCAGCATACTCTAAGAAAATCTGCATTTATATAATATATTATATCACTAGAGGGATGTGATGATGAATTTAGTAAAAACTGTTTCTCAGAGTTGAAACCAAACCTTTCCAACTCCTGGTGTTGGATCATGATCTGGATTGGGCCTCGGAATCACAACATTCACCAAGTTACCTGCACACAACAATGAATTATCAAAATGTTTGGACCATGTAAAAGCCTGAGTATAGTGTGCAAATGGCATAATTTCAGAAACATACAACAAAAATTGAATTGCTTACCAAATTTTCCACCTTCTTGTCTCATGTCCTCCATTATCTCTCCGTATTCTTCATCGTCTCCAAGATCATCAGCTGTAACTATTAAGGAAAGAGTATCATCACAATATAAGATTTGACTCTATCTATTGTAGAGTGATGGTGTGAGTCTGGACAAAGATCGAATAGGGTTTAGACATGAAAATATTTTCACCCACGTGTTGATATGTCATAACCTAAAATGCCACCTATTCTTCTTAGTATCATAGTCTCAGCCATCATATCTTACGGAATCTTCAATCCCAAAAAACTGTTTATGCGAAAAGATATTCTCGAAAAATCATACAAAAAAGAAGTGGCGCTCATGGGATAATACAACCGTTCAAGACTTCAAGGAGTACTGCACAGAACAGAAGAGAGCCTCGAGACAATGAATCAGCAACAAGGAACAGTGACTGGGTTTACCATCTGTGCCTTGTAGATTGTTATTTGTTAATCCCCTTGTCCTTTAAAAAAAAAAAAATATTGAGCTCAGTAACAAGACTTCTCATCAATAGATCAGATGAGTGCAATGGACCCAACCATCGCCGAAGCCTTAAATCTTCACAGCTCATTGCACCAGCCGGGAATCGAACCCGGGTCTGTACCGTGGCAGGGTACTATTCTACCACTAGACCACTGGTGCTATTTGTTAACTTAGTTCCCCTTTGTTTATATATACATATATTAAGTGAAATAGCTTAAATTCTGTTCGGATCTGTGACCGTAACACTTTCCACACATATATAGTTATACACTCATAGGTTTCTGCAATGCATTTTGTATACAATCTGACGTTGTTTGGTTTTTCTAACTGGTAGGAGGACAATAATATTAACTCGGGCGTTTTAATGAAACCAAAAGCTATAATTATCCAACACACATTGATTGTGCCTAGAAAATACTACATTGATAGTGATACTATTGCGGTCATAATCTAGACAAACAAATATCTCAATTTAGTAGAGACCTAAACATGTAAAAAGATCCAAAGTAAAGAAAGATCAGCCTTCGTAGTCGCCTTGTGCATAATTGTTCTCGGCATAATACACAGCCACCACTTGGTTTCCTCCAAATTTTTGTCCGTTCATCCCCGACCTGGCGTTTGCTGCGCCATCCACATCAGCATACTCTAAGAAAACCTGCATTTATATAATATATTATATCACTAGGGATGTGATGATGAATTTAGTAAAAACTGTTTCTCAGAGTTGAAACCAAACCTTTCCAACTCCTGGTGTTGGATCATGATCTGGATTGGGCCTCGGAATCACAACATTCACCAAGTTACCTGCACACAACAATGAATTATCAAAATGTTTGGACCATGTAAAAGCCTGAGTACAGTGTGCAAATGGCATAATGTCAGAAACATACAACAAAAATTGAATTGCTTACCAAATTTTCCACCTTTTTGTCTCATGTCCTCCATTATTTCTCCGTATTCTTCATCGTCTCCAAGATCATCAGCTGTAACTATTAAGGAAAGAGTATCATCACAATATAAGATTTGACTCTATCTATTGTAGAGTGATGGTGTGAGTCTGGACAAAGATCGAGTAGGGTTTAGACATGAAAATATTTTTACCCACGTGTTGATATGTCATAACCTAAAATGCCACCTATTCTTCTTAGTATCATAGTCTCAGCCATCATATCTTACGGAATCTTCAATCCCAAAAAAACTGTTTATGCGAAAAGATATTCTCGAAAAATCATACAAAAAAGAAGTGGCGCTCATGGGATAATACAACCGTTCAAGACTTCAAGGAGTACTGCACAGAACAGAAGAGAGCCTCGAGACAATGAATCAGCAACAAGGAACAGTGACTGGGTTTACCATATGTGCCTTGTAAATTGTTATTTGTTAATCCCCTTGTCCTTTAAAAAAAAAAAATATTGAGCTCAGTAACAAGACTTCTCATCAATAGATCAGATGAGTGCAATGGACCCAACCATCGCCGAAGCCTTAAATCTTCACAGCTCATTGCACCAGCCGGGAATCGAACCCGGGTCTGTACCGTGGCAGGGTACTATTCTACCACTAGACCATTGGTGCTATTTGTTAACTTAGTTCCCCTTTGTTTATATATACATATATTAAGTGAAATAGCTTAAATTCTGTTCGGATCTGTGACCGTAACACTTTCCACACATATATAGTTATACACTCATAGGTTTCTGCAATGCATTTTGTATATAATCTGACGTTGTTTGGTTTTTCTAACCGGTAGGAGGACAATAATATTAACTCGGGCGTTTTAATGAAACCAAAAGCTATAATTATCCAACACACATTGATTGTGCCTAGAAAATACTACATTGATAGTGATACTATTGCGGTCATAATCTAGACAACCAAATATCTCAATTTAGTAGAGACCTAAACATGTAAAAAGATCCAAAGTAAAGAAAGATCAGCCGTCGTAGTCGCCTTGTGCATACTTGTTCTCGGCATAATACACAGCCACCACTTGGTTTCCTCCAAATTTTCGTCCGTTCATCCCCGACATGGCCTTTGTTGCGCCATCCACATCAGCATACTCTAAGAAAACCTGCATTTATATAATATATTATATCACTAGAGGGATGTGATGATGAATTTAATAAAAACTGTTTCTCAGAGTTGAAACCAAACCTTTCCAACTCCTGGTGTTGGATCATGATCTGGATTGGGCCTCGGAATCACAACATTCACCAAGTTACCTGCACACAAAAATGAATTATCAAAATGTTTGGACCATGTAAAAGCCTGAGTATAGTGTGCAAATGGCATAATGTCAGAAACATACAACAAAAATTGAATTGCTTACCAAATTTTCCACCTTCTTGTCTCATGTCCTCCATTATCTCTCCGTATTCTTCATCGTCTCCAAGATCATCAGCTGTAACTATTAAGGAAAGAGTATCATCACAATATAAGATTTGACTCTCTCTATTGTAGAGTGATGGTGTGAGTCTGGACAAAGATCGAATAGGGTTTAGACATGAAAATATTTTCACCCACGTGTTGATATGTCATAACCTAAAATGCCACCTATTCTTCTTAGTATCATAGTCTCAGCCATCATATCTTACGGAATCTTCAATCCCAAAAAAACTGTTTATGCGAAAAGATATTCTCGAAAAATCATACAAAAAAGAAGTGGCGCTCATGGGATAATACAACCGTTCAAGACTTCAAGGAGTACTGCACAGAACAGAAGAGAGCCTCGAGACAATGAATCAGCAACAAGGAACAGTGACTGGGTTTACCATATGTGCCTTGTAAATTGTTATTTGTTAATCCCCTTGTCCTTTAAAAAAAAAAAAATATTGAGCTCAGTAACAAGACTTCTCATCAATAGATCAGATGAGTGCAATGGATCCAACCATCGCCGAAGACTTAAATCTTCACAGCTCATTGCACCAGCCGGGAATCGAACCCGGGTCTGTACCGTGGCAGGGTACTATTCTACCACTAGACCACTGGTGCTATTTGTTAACTTAGTTCCCCTTTGTTTATATATACATATATTAAGTGAAATAGCTTAAATTCTGTTCGGATCTGTGACTGTAACACTTTCCACACATATATAGTTATACACTCATAGGTTTCTGCAATGCATTTTGTATATAATCTGACGTTGTTTGGTTTTTCTAACCGGTAGGAGGACAATAATATTAACTCGGGCGTTTTAATGAAACCAAAAGCTATAATTATCCAACACACATTGATTGTGCCTAGAAAATACTACATTGATAGTGATACTATTGCGGTCATAATCTAGACAAACAAATATCTCAATTTAGTAGAGACCTAAACATGTAAAAAGAAATAAAGTAAAGAAAGATCAGCCTTCGTAGTCGCCTTGTGCATACTTGTTCTCGGCATAATACACAGCCACCACTTGGTTTCCTCCAAATTTTCGTCCGTTCATCCCCGACCTGGCGTTTGCTGCGCCATCCACATCAGCATACTCTAAGAAAACCTGCATTTATATAATATATTATATCACTAGAGGGATGTGATGATGAATTTAGTAAAAACTGTTTCTCAGAGTTGAAACCAAACCTTTCCAACTCCTGGTGTTGGATCATGATCTGGATTGGGCCTCGGAATCACAACATTCACCAAGTTACCTGCACACAACAATGAATTATCAAAATGTTTGGACCATGTAAAAGCCTGAGTATAGTGTGCAAATGGCATAATGTCAGAAACATACAACAAAAATTGAATTGCTTACCAAATTTTCCACCTTCTTGTCTCATGTCCTCCATTATCTCTCCGTATTCTTCATCGTCTCCAAGATCATCAGCTGTAACTATTAAGGAAAGAGTATCATCACAATATAAGATTTGACTCTCTCTATTGTAGAGTGATGGTGTGAGTCTGGACAAAGATCGAATAGGGTTTAGACATGAAAATATTTTCACCCACGTGTTGATATGTCATAACCTAAAATGCCACCTATTCTTCTTAGTATCATAGTCTCAGCCATCATATCTTACGGAATCTTCAATCCCAAAAAAACTGTTTATGCGAAAAGATATTCTCGAAAAATCATACAAAAAAGAAGTGGCGCTCATGGGATAATACAACCGTTCAAGACTTCAAGGAGTACTGCACAGAACAGAAGAGAGCCTCGAGACAATGAATCAGCAACAAGGAACAGTGACTGGGTTTACCATCTGTGCCTTGTAAATTGTTATTTGTTAATCCCCTTGTCCTTTAAAAAAAAATATATATTAAGCTCAGTAACAAGACTTCTCATCAATAGATCAGATGAGTGCAATGGATCCAACCATCGCCGAAGACTTAAATCTTCACAGCTCATTGCACCAGCCGGGAATCGAACCCGGGTCTGTACCGTGGCAGGGTACTATTCTACCACTAGACCACTGGTGCTATTTGTTAACTTAGTTCCCCTTTGTTTATATATACATATATTAAGTGAAATAGCTTAAATTCTGTTCGGATCTGTGACTGTAACACTTTCCACACATATATAGTTATACACTCATAGGTTTCTGCAATGCATTTTGTATATAATCTGACGTTGTTTGGTTTTTCTAACCGGTAGGAGGACAATAATATTAACTCGGGCGTTTTAATGAAACCAAAAGCTATAATTATCCAACACACATTGATTGTGCCTAGAAAATACTACATTGATAGTGATACTATTGCGGTCATAATCTAGACAAACAAATAACTCAATTTAGTAGAGACCTAAACATGTAAAAAGAAATAAAGTAAAGAAAGATCAGCCTTCGTAGTCGCCTTGTGCATACTTGTTCTCGGCATAATACACAGCCACCACTTGGTTTCCTCCAAATTTTCGTCCGTTTATCCCCGACCTGGCGTTTGCTGCGCCATCCACATCAGCATACTCTAAGAAAACCTGCATTTATATAATATATTATATCACTAGAGGGATGTGATGATGAATTTAGTAAAAACTGTTTCTCAGAGTTGAAACCAAACCTTTCCAACTCCTAGTGTTGGATCATGATTGGGCCTCGGAATCACAACATTCACCAAGTTACCTGCACACAACAATGAATTATCAAAATGTTTGGACCATGTAAAAGCCTGAGTATAGTGTGCAAATGGCATAATGTCAGAAACATACAACAAAAATTGAATTGCTTACCAAATTTTCCACCTTCTTGTCTCATATCCTCCATTATCTCTCCGTATTCTTCATCGTCTCCAAGATCATCAGCTGTAACTATTAAGGAAAGAGTATCATCACAATATAAGATTTGACTCTATCTATTGTAGAGTGATGGTGTGAGTCTGGACAAAGATCGAATAGGGTTTAGACATGAAAATATTTTCACCCACGTGTTGATATGTCATAACCTAAAATGCCACATATTCTTCTTAGTATCATAGTCTCAGCCATCATATCTTACGGAATCTTCAATCCCAAAAAACTGTTTATGCGAAAAGATATTCTCGAAAAATCATACAAAAAAAGAAGTGGCGCTCATGGGATAATACAACCGTTCAAGACTTCAAGGAGTACTGCACAGAACAGAAGAGAGCCTCGAGACAATGAATCAGCAACAAGGAACAGTGACTGGGTTTACCATCTGTGCCTTGTAGATTGTTATTTGTTAATCCCCTTGTCCTTTAAAAAAAAAAAAATATTGAGCTCAGTAACAAGACTTCTCATCAATAGATCAGATGAGTGCAATGGACCCAACCATCGCCGAAGCCTTAAATCTTCACAGCTCATTGCACCAGCCGGGAATCGAACCCGGGTCTGTACCGTGGCAGGGTACTATTCTACCACTAGACCACTGGTGCTATTTGTTAACTTAGTTCCCCTTTGTTTATATATACATATATTAAGTGAAATAGCTTAAATTCTGTTCGGATCTGTGACCGTAACACTTTCCACACATATATAGTTATACACTCATAGGTTTCTGCAATGCATTTTGTATATAATCTGACGTTGTTTGGTTTTTCTAACCGGTAGGAGGACAATAATATTAACTCGGGCGTTTTAATGAAACCAAAAGCTATAATTATCCAACACACATTGATTGTGCCTAGAAAATACTACATTGATAGTGATACTATTGCGGTCATAATCTAGACAAACAAATATCTCAATTTAGTAGAGACCTAAACATGTAAAAAGATCCAAAGTAAAGAAAGATCAGCCGTCGTAGTCGCCTTGTGCATACTTGTTCTCGGCATAATACACAGCCACCACTTGGTTTCCTCCAAATTTTCGTTCGTTCATCCCCGACCTGGCCTTTGCTGCGCCATCCACATCAGCATACTCTAAGAAAACCTGCATTTATATAATATATTATATCACTAGAGGGATGTGATGATGAATTTAGTAAAAACTGTTTCTCAGAGTTGAAACCAAACCTTTCCAACTCCTGGTGTTGGATCATGATCTCGATTGGGCCTCGGAATCACAACATTCACCAAGTTACCTGCACACAACAATGAATTATCAAAATGTTTGGACCATGTAAAAGCCTGAGTATAGTGTGCAAATGGCATAATGTCAGAAACATACAACAAAAATTGAATTGCTTACCAAATTTTCCACCTTCTTGTCTCATGTCCTCCATTATCTCTCTGTATTCTTCATCGTCTCCAAGATCATCAGCTGTAACTATTAAGGAAAGAGTATCATCACAATATAAGATTTGACTCTATCTATTGTAGAGTGATGGTGTGAGTCTGGACAAAGATCGAATAGGGTTTAGACATGAAAATATTTTCACCCACGTGTTGATATGTCATAACCTAAAATGCCACCTATTCTTCTTAGTATCATAGTCTCAGCCATCATATCTTACGGAATCTTCAATCCCAAAAAACTGTTTATGCGAAAAGATATTCTCGAAAAATCATACAAAAAAAGAAGTGGCGCTCATGGGATAATACAACCGTTCAAGACTTCAAGGAGTACTGCACAGAACAGAAGAGAGCCTCGAGACAATGAATCAGCAACAAGGAACAGTGACTGGGTTTACCATATGTGTCTTGTAAATTGTTATTTGTTAATCCCCTTGTCCTTTAAAAAAAAAAAATATTGAGCTCAGTAACAAGACTTCTCATCAATAGATCAGATGAGTGCAATGGACCCAACCATCGCCGAAGCCTTAAATCTTCACAGCTCATTGCACCAGCCGGGAATCGAACCCGGGTCTGTACCGTGGCAGGGTACTATTCTACCACTAGACCACTGGTGCTATTTGTTAACTTAGTTCCCCTTTGTTTATATATACATATATTAAGTGAAATAGCTTAAATTCTGTTCGGATCTGTGACCGTAACACTTTCCACACATATATAGTTATACACTCATAGGTTTCTGCAATGCATTTTGTATATAATCTGACGTTGTTTGGTTTTTCAAACCGGTAGGAGGACAATAATATTAACTCGGGCGTTTTAATGAAACCAAAAGCTATAATTATCCAACACACATTGATTGTGCCTAGAAAATACTACATTGATAGTGATACTATTGCGGTCATAATCTAGACAAACAAATATCTCAATTTAGTAGAGACCTAAACATGTAAAAAGATCCAAAGTAAAGAAAGATCAGCCTTCGTAGTCGCCTTGTGCATACTTGTTCTCGGCATAATACACAGCCACCACTTGGTTTCCTCCAAATTTTCGTCCGTTCATCCCCGACCTGGCCTTTGCTGCGCCATCCACATCAGCATACTCTAAGAAAACCTGCATTTATATAATATATTATATAACTAGAGGGATGTGATGATGAATTTAGTAAAAACTGTTTCTCAGAGTTGAAACCAAACCTTTCCAACTCCTGGTGTTGGATCATGATCTCGATTGGGCCTCGGAATCACAACATTCACCAAGTTACCTGCACACAACAATGAATTATCAAAATGTTTGGACCATGTAAAAGCCTGAGTATAGTGTGCAAATGGCATAATGTCAGAAACATACAACAAAAATTGAATTGCTTACCAAATTTTCCACCTTCTTGTCTCATGTCCTCCATTATCTCTCCGTATTCTTCATCGTCTCCAAGATCATCAGCTGTAACTATTAAGGAAAGAGTATCATCACAATATAAGATTTGACTCTATCTATTGTAGAGTGATGGTGTGAGTCTGGACAAAGATCGAATAGGGTTTAGACATGAAAATATTTTCACCCACGTGTTGATATGTCATAACCTAAAATGCCACCTATTCTTCTTAGTATCATAGTCTCAGCCATCATATCTTACGGAATCTTCAATCCCAAAAAACTGTTTATGCGAAAAGATATTCTCGAAAAATCATACAAAAAAAGAAGTGGCGCTCATGGGATAATACAACCGTTCAAGACTTCAAGGAGTACTGCACAGAACAGAAGAGAGCCTCGAGACAATGAATCAGCAACAAGGAACAGTGACTGGGTTTACCATATGTGCTTTGTAAATTGTTATTTGTTAATCCCCTTGTCCTTTAAAAAAAAAAAAGTATTGAGCTCAGTAACAAGACTTCTCATCAATAGATCAGATGAGTGCAATGGACCCAACCATCGCCGAAGCCTTAAATCTTCACAGCTCATTGCACCAGCCGGGAATCGAACCCGGGTCTGTACCGTGGCAGGGTACTATTCTACCACTAGACCACTGGTACTATTTGTTAACTTAGTTCCCCTTTGTTTATATATACATATATTAAGTGAAATAGCTTAAATTCTGTTCGGATCTGTGACCATAACACTTTCCACACATATATAGTTATACACTCATAGGTTTCTACAATGCATTTTGTATATAATCTGAAGTTGTTTGGTTTTTCTAACCGGTAGGAGGACAATAATATTAACTCGGGCGTTTTAATGAAACCAAAAGCTATAATTATCCAACACACATTGATTGTGCCTAGAAAATACTACATTGATAGTGATACTATTGCGGTCATAATCTAGACAAACAAATATCTCAATTTAGTAGAGACCTAAACATGTAAAAAGATCCAAAGTAAAGAAAGATCAGCCTTCGTAGTCGCCTTGTGCATACTTGTTCTCGGCATAATACACAGCCACCACTTGGTTTCCTCCAAATTTTCGTCCGTTCATCCCCGACCTGGCCTTTGCTGCGCCATCCACATCAGCATACTCTAAGAAAACCTGCATTTATATAATATATTATATCACTAGAGGGATGTGATGATGAATTTAGTAAAAACTGTTTCTCAGAGTTGAAACCAAACCTTTCCAACTCCTAGTGTTGGATCATGATTGGGCCTCGGAATCACAACATTCACCAAGTTACCTGCACACAACAATGAATTATCAAAATGTTTGGACCATGTAAAAGCCTGAGTATAGTGTGCAAATGGCATATTGTCAGAAACATACAACAAAAATTGAATTGCTTACCAAATTTTCCACCTTCTTGTCTCATGTCCTCCATTATCTCTCCGTATTCTTCATCGTCTCCAAGATCATCAGCTGTAACTACTTGAGTCAAACAGACAATCTTGGTGGGTGTGCCTCCTGGTTGCAGCATAAGCCTCTGTTAAAATAGTTCGAGACACACTTAATCAGTGATCTTCAGAAAGTTTTTAGATTTTTAGTTTAAAGCCACACGACATATAGAGACAAAGCATGAAGTAAACAGATAATCAATCAAGTAAATCCCTCACCTGCAAAGCAATCTGTTGTTGGGCATGAAGTAACACTTCTTCTTGCTCAGGTTTAGGTTGAATCGCACCCTGGATGGCACGCCTAACTGTAAGTGTCTTATCGCCCATCTTAATCCCGTTCAGAGCAGCACATGCGATATCTGTTACTGAAGGATCTTGGAAAACACAGAACGCATACCCCTTCGAATTTCCAGTTTCCCTGTCTTTAACCAAGTTGAAACCTCTTAGGGGACCAAAAGACTCCAAGAGCTCCCTGATCTGTTCCTCTGTGAAGTAATAAGGAAGCCCGCCCACAAAAATGCGGTCAGGACCCTCAAGCCCACCAGTAGACCCCGTAGACAATCCAACAGCAGCCAAGTTGAGATTGGGATTAGGCTGGCTCGGACCAAGAGTCGCAGCAAGGGACGGGTTATAGTCAGTTGGCCTCCTCACCTTTACAGGAACTCCCTAGATATGATCAGAGATATGGTATCAATACTCACATTACATATTGTAACTAACAAAGACTCGACATGTAAACTCCAGAAGAGATAATGAACCACCTCCAATATAATGCCGTCTAATGCCATTGCGTTACTTGCCTCTTCAACAGATCTCATCTCTACAAAAGCGAATTTCTTTTCATGGTTTATATAAACATTGACCACCGCATCACCTATGAATGAAAAATACAAAAACGAGGATGAGTTTTCATCTAGATATGTCGCAAATCTTGGACAAAAAACAAATGAATTATTCAGTACCTGGCCCAGCAGTGTTTCCCCCGATGGCCGACATCACTTGGCTAAAGAATGTTGCCACCGACTAGAACATGGAAACCCAATCTCAGAACTCATACAATTGATATTGCCATAAATAGTAAAGACCATAATATATGAAAAATCACAAACCCTTAAAACAAAAACAAAAAAAATAACAAACCTGTTCATTTGCAGTTGGTGGAAGGCCACCAACATACACTCGCCGAGCATGCCTAGTTGCCTGCGATCGTAACATTTTTAGGACGGGAACCTTGACAAAAGGTGAAAAACCAAAGAATAAGATGGATTGATAGATCTTACCTGCTGAGTCATTGCCTGAACTGGCATTACAGGAAGCGCACCCAGTTGCTAGGTGAGAAGACAGAATGAGAAATTATGAGTATCTTCGCATAAAAACAAGAGAAAATAGGAATATATACTACGAGTCGCAAAATGTAAGGATTTATACCTGACTAGGAACCATTGGGAACATGCTGGGGAACATCCCTGGAATAGTAGCAGTAGTTGGAACACTAGAAACCTGGCCTGCTAGGAAAAGTAGTACACGTCATAGAGTGTTCGTGAGAAATTATTATTTTTCCGGACGAGCAGACATACCAAGTAGTACAAAGCTACAGATAACACCTTCCTACCAACAAAACCCGCCAGGACAGAGTAAACCAACATGTTATGAATATTAAAAGATGAAAAGCATAATGTATTATCTGCTTCAAATTGTCAAAATTTGTAAGGCTAGAAAACAGGCATATAGTTGCCAGTAAGATGAAGAATACCCATGACAACCGTTGCACTGATTCCTCCTTGTACAATTTAAGCTAGAGAGATCGGCTCATTGTCAGCACAGTGGGGCAACTAACCCAACATAGCCTTCTTACTACAAAAAGACAAGACACGGAAACAAACAAACACCACCAAAAAAAAGACAAAACAAAAAAAGTTTCTCAGTTCCAGAACCACTTCACCAGGCAACAAAAATAGTAAAACATCCTATGAAGAGAGCAAGACTTTAAAGTCCTCTGTTCACGAGTAAACAATGAAAATGCAGCTTACCAAAGTCACACCGTGAAATTGATTATGATCTTTCCAGACTACGTAAAACCAAAAACAACAAGCAGTTAAGAAATATAATAACAATGAGTAGATGATGAAGCATATACCTGCTGCAGCAATGGCGGCAGCAGCTAACATTGCAGAAGCAGGAGGCGCCATATCGAATCCACTTACCCTCTTGCTGAAAGAGCATAAATTAAGCGGTCAGACATCAGTAGAAACAACTACGAACAATTATTGCCTAAAACAAACCTAATAAACACACACATAATCATCAAAAATTCAGTTCACACTACATCTTTAGGTTTGTACATTCACAAATATGATAGCACACCAACTGCCAATAAACCTCAGGACTCGTAATGATATTCTCCAGACCAGTACAGATCATATAAGGGAGGGAGTATTCTTCCAGCATAAGACCTTGATAAACATATCATGTTTCAAGATAACAGAGACATCAAAGACTAAATAATAAGGGGGTTATTTG
This sequence comes from Eutrema japonicum, assembly GCA_030161315.1. Lineage (NCBI taxonomy): Eukaryota > Viridiplantae > Streptophyta > Magnoliopsida > Brassicales > Brassicaceae > Eutrema > Eutrema japonicum. The sequence goes on along the minus strand of BSQW01000007.1, from coordinate 49,455,641 downwards.
ACTTGATATCATAACACATTGCAATACCGCCACAAAAATAAATTGACATAAAAGATAAAAAAATAACAGAGAACCCAGGTACCTCTTTGACCGTGAGCGTGAGCGTGATCTATGTTCAGACTTATGCCTATGTTCTGACCTTGACCTACGTTCAGAGCGGCTCCTTGAACGAGTGTGTGAACGTCGCCTGTGCCTCTCCTCTCTGTCACGATCGCGAGACCTCCTCCTGTCGATAAACGATGATACCACCAACTTAAGAATAAACAATCTTAAAGCTGACAGACGATTGTAACACACTATCAGTACCTGTCACGGTCTCGGCTTCTGCGATGATCATCATCATCCACATCATCTCTCTCACGTTCCATTTTCTCACTTCGTTCTCTGCTACGGTCCCTATGACGATCCCTTCGATGGCGGTCTCGTTCCCTATCCTTACTTTTCTCTCTATCTCTATCTCTGCTTTTCTCCCTTTCACGGTCCTTCTCGCGATGGCGATCACGATCCTTGTCTCCGTCTTTATCACGTCTCCTTTCTTTCTCCCTGCTTCTTGAAGATTCCTTTTCAAGATCATGAGACTCCTGCTGGAAACAAATGTCGAAGGCTTCTCCATAAGTACAAAACGAAAAGCAAAATGCAAATAATATCCACTTATTTCTAAAACAAGGCATACAAAACTTGAAATCATAAAATAATATCTTTGAAGCCAGAGGCTCCCACCAATGCAAGGCCAAGGGAAGCATAATATGACCCTTTACATAGCTAAATCATAGCCTATTTTCATAGAAACCCTCTAAATCAAATTATCAAATACAGAATTCAACGAAACAGAAGATGCAGAACCTTGAAATTGGTACCAAATTACAACAGAAAGAAGACAAAATGGAACCTATGATTCATAAATAACAACAAGGGAGAACACTCTTGAACTCTCATCACCCGCTGAATTGAACAAAGAACAAGTATACATACTCGAGACTTGGAGTCTTCGTGACCGTCCTCGCCACCAAGAGAGCTATCCAGAGCTATGTAGTTCTCGTTGTTGTTTTCATCGGTTGCGACGGCGACGCCATCTCCGTTACCCTCGTAACTCATCTTCCCTTTGTAATCTTTTCTCCGATCGTGTTCGTGAGTGTGATTGTCGGAAGAAAACCCTAGGAGGAGTGATTAATGGAGAATGAATTACTAAGATTCTAGGAGGAAGAAGGTTAGGGGGGTATTATGGTAAATTGAATAGGCTTTGCTGTTTCTGCCATATAAACGGGCCTATACCAACAGTAGATGGCATAAGTACTCCAAATTTACAATTCATGGGCCAATAACATAACAAAAAAAAAATTTCAATATACAGTAACAACAAAATATGTTTCATAATATAAATACACTAAGATTTAACCCGCGCTATAATTAGCACGGAATCATTTTTTTTTTAAAAAAATTACTTTTATTTGAATTTTATAATATGTTTAACTTATGATTATAGATAGAATTGTCAAACGGAATAATTTGTCTATTTAACCCGTTTTACAATTGACTAAAATATTATTCGGGCTAACCCGTAAAGTCTATAATCTTGAAAACATAACTCTATTATACACCGTTTAATGACTTTTTTTTTTTTGTTAGTTTACGAACTCTTTCAAAAAAAATTATTTTTTATAAAATTAGTAAAATATTTTTCAAATTTTATTTTGACATAAATTCAAATAAAATATAATAAACTATAGTAAAAAAATATATCAAGATTTTGAATAGATTTTTTCTGTGAATATATATGGATTGGTTATTATTTAAAAATATATAGTAGAGAACATTTTTAATGCAAAATAAATATTTTCCATATTCTTATCACTAATTATAAAAGACAATTATATCATTTTCTATTTCAATTATTATTTGTTATTTATAATGGAATTTCATGTATTAACTTATAAAACAAAGTTTATTTTCAAAAAAAAATTCTTAAATAATATTATAGAGATATAACAAAATTAGTAAGTAGTTAATTTTAGAATGGGTTAAAATATTAAAACACTTTTTCTTAGTATTTGTGTTAGTGTATATAATTATCCATTTTGAAAAGTGTTTGTTAAGTAATAAAATGAAATATTTGTATATTTGAAATAGTTTTGGCACGTGTCAATAGTAATTAGGATTTTGTCATTCTGCCTTTTTCGATTAAAGTTGATTGTCCTTGAGCATTCTTTTTCAAGATCATGAGATTCCTGATTTTATGATTCCTGATTTTTCGAAAGGTAAATTGCAAATAATATCTACGAAAAGTAAATGCAAATAACCAAATGTCATTAGCTTGATTGGAAAAAAAAATAGTTTAAGTAAAGCCTAGAGGTTATAGGATCAAGTGACGTTTGAGACGGAACTAAAATATTACATGATGTGGTTCCAAGCTTGGGGATTACGGTTTCCGACCCAGAACCTTCTGGTAATAAAAAAAGTAGAAGTAAATGCAAATAATAATAGATATGTCTCCTTCTTTCTATAGAGCACATATCATAAAATTATATACAGAAACCAGACCCTCCCACCAATGCAAGATTTACGGAAACATAATATGCCCAGAGGCCAGACCCAACCTTATACATTATGCCTTCTGAGATGCATGTTATACTGCATATACAAAGTCTTCTATTTCTTGTCGAAAATGATGAAAGTTTTTTGGAGCCCATTAATCATAATTAAACCATAGACCCATTGGTCATTATGATTAATGGGCTTAACAGTTTTAATTTGATTTTCTTGTATATATTGACCCAACCCCGTTTTACCGGTAGAAGTATAGAAATTTAGAAGCATCTCAAATTTTACTAACGAACCCATGTTCGAATCTTTTACCATAATATTTGTTTTTAAAAACGCATAGTTTCATTGGGTGACAGAAAGAAGCATGGCTGTAGAGATTAATCATTAAAAGACTCAAAATAATGATTGTGGGACCGTTACCAAAAAAGAAATGATCATGGATGAAAATCTTGATCCAGTAATTTAGGCCCAATAAGCAATAGTATAAAATTCAGAGAAGTAAAAATAGAAATCAGGTGAAGAGCCGAACTCAAAGGTACGCTGGAGTCATTAACGGTCAAAGAGGAATAAATGATAATCCGACAATCAAACCCCGCAACGACCAAAAACTCATTAAAAACGGCGATTAAAGACTCTTGGACGTAATGGATGAATCTTCTCAATTAAAGACCATTCATGACGAATCAGACGGAGTAAATGACAACGTTAAACATGGACTCATAGTATAAAAGAAAGGACAAGGAGCACAACAACTTCTTCTACTCGCAATTAGCACTACACAATTAGTTTTTATTATTTTTTTGTTCTTATTCTTGTGTAAAACACTCTTGAAGACGGAATAATAAGCTCAGTATACTCTCATTTTTGTATCTAAATCGTTTCTTGATCCATTTAGCTCATTCTGAACAATATACTTACTGTGTATTGCTCAAAAATCATTCGATTTTTCTGTTATTAAAGATAAGTCAAAATCCTCCGATTGTTTCTATTTATAAATGTTGATCATTGTAATTTCAACTACAATAATGATAAATAAAATCCGTAGATAATCAAACCTAATTGATGTAAAAAAAAATAAAAAAAAATAATCAAACCTAATTTTCTGTTGTGGTGATAGCAATAATTTTATTTATCTTGCAATTAATTAAAAAATTACTATTATTTTCATCATCAGATAATTCTAAATACATCTGATTAAAAAAAATCTAAATTGAAAAGGTTTGTAAACATCATTTTGTGTGTAATGAAACTGAGTAAGCATATCTATATATATAAAGTAAGCTTTTCTCTCTTCTCATGTTGCCACCTCAGCATCCTAAAAATTTAATACACATACTAAATACTTATAATTATTATAAATTTTGTTTTAACATTATGAAAAGAATTTGAAAATGCATTATTCATATTCTAAATTAAACCAGAAAATAATAAACTTATATGAATATAGTTCTTTGAAATAATAACAGGTTTAATAAATTTGGTTATCATAATATATCTCAACTTTTATAAATATTTAATTAGGTTAACTTGTATCGCAAATATTATAAAAAACTAAAATATCAAACAAGTCCTAACAATTAAACAAATAAGTTAAATATGTAACTAAATTCATAAAGCAAAATATAAGTTGGCAAGTTTTACATCTAATAAAGAGACAAATAAATAAAATTTAGGTATACTTAACATAATAATTGCAATTATACATAACTATGAAAAAGAGAAAAAGAGCCAAAAAAAAATAAGAAACATATATATAAAGTAAGCTTTTCTCTATTCTCATGCTGCCACCTCAGCATCCTAAAAATTTAATACACATACTAAATACTTATAATTATTATAAATTTTGTTTTAACATTATGAAAAGAATTTGAAAAGGCATTATTCATATTCTAAATTAAACCAGAAAATAATAAACTTATATGAATATAGTTCTTTGAAATAATAACAGGTTTAATAAATTTGGTTATTGTTATGAATTAAATATATGGATGCCCATTATAAAGCCCATATTCTAGGAGGTTTAGAATATTCTCTACTTCCTTATTTCTCCTTCTTCAGCTTGCTCTCCAAGTCTATGTAAACCTATATATACCTCTCTTTATTCATGGAATAAGACAATAACAATTTCCTCTCTCTATTCTCTCTCTTTTATTCACAAAACTTTATCAGCACGATAGTCTCTCGATATGTTCTTACACCAAAAAGGTGAGATTTAATTTATGGTTATATTTATGTTTATGTGTATGTATTATTCCGGGATGATAAGATATGCCTTCCTCGAACTGATCGTTATGGTAGGCTATGCCTCCTCAGATCATTATTATAGCGAGGATGCTTATAAATCTAATCCTACTTCAAATCATGTTTATTATCGACTCATGATTTGTAATATGGATTCACGATACTTATCTAGAATAATTATTGATGTGTGATATAATTTATGTCTATGTTTATTATGGGATGATAAAGCGATGCCTTTTTCCAAATCGATCGTCATGGTAGGCTATGCCTCCACGATCATGATCATATGGTAGACTATGTCTCCTCAGATCAAAGGATGATTATCAATGCTTATCTAGAATAATGATTATTGATTGTTTGATTTATATCTTATATATTGATTAAGAGTTATTAGATACCCAAGATTTTGTTATATAAAACAAAACGATTTTAATTGGTAATTTGAATCAATTAGGGTTTTTGTTGCTTCATTACCCATCGATAGAATTTATTATAATAAACATTGAATCATGTTAAGAGAAGCATTGGTTTTATTATATCGTTGATTTCTATTGTGATTAAACCATATTATTTTATCATAAGAATCTTATTATTTAATTGCCTTTTATCGAACTAGCGTCATGCTTAATAATTTATCATTATACTTCATCACTTAGATTCTAAAGTTTTCTTATAATTCATGAGATGCATATATGACGATTGTTAAAAAAAAAAAAAAAAAAAAAATTGTTTTGCTTTGATCCGAATTTCTAAATGAATTTTGCATCTTAATTGATTGATTGATTGATTGAAAACCTAGTTTAATAAAAAGATACGAACAAAATAAGATATGATGATTGTTCTTTATACTTCTATGAAATTTGATCAATTTCTTTTAATATTTCAGTAAACCATGTCAAATCTTACAAGCCTTGAATTTGGGGCTCTTGATATCACTGGAGACAACTATTTGGCATGGGCATTAGATGCTGAGTTTCATCTAAATGTAAAGGGGCTTGGTGATACAATCACCGAAGGAAATAAAGCCGAAAATCAGAATAAAGCTAAGGCTATGATATTTCTTCGTCGTCACCTCAACGAGGGCCTTAAAAACGAGTACCTGGCCGTGAAAGATCCATAAGTTCCTTGGAACAATCTGAAGGAAAGGTATGATCACCAGAAAATTGTGATCTTACCTAAAGCTCGTTACAAGTGGATTCATCTGAGACTCCAAGACTTTAAGTCTGTGAGTGAATACAACTCAGCTATGTTCTGGATTACATCCAAATTGATACTATGTGGGGAGAAAGTCACGGATGCTGAAATGCTAGAGAAGACATTCTCTACTTTTCACGCAAACAATGTTGTCTTGCAGACACAATACCGTGAAAAGGGATTCCAGAAGTATTCCAGGCTTATATCTTGTCTCCTCGTGGCTGAGCAAAATAACGAGCTCTTGATGAAAAATCATGGTCTACGTCCAACTGGCTCAGCTCCATTCCCTGAAGCGAATGTGACATCCTATGATAGGAAATGACAAAACTACGCCAATAATAATGGTCGAGGAACTGGCTATAGACGTGGTCGTGGTCGTGGACACGAATTTGGTCGAGGTCAAGGCCGAGTTTCTTTCAAGAAATCATATTCTCACCAGAAGTGGGAAAAGAAAGATGGTAACAAGCAAGAGAAAGAAAAATATGAGAATACATGTCACCGATGTGGAGCAAAAGACCATTGGGCTCGTATGTGTCGTACACCAAAGCATTTTGTTGATCTCTATCAACAATCATTGAAACAAAATGAAAAGAAGGTGGAAACAAATTTGGTGTACGAAGATGGCGAAGATGATTTTAATTATGGTGATACGACCCACCTGGAAGTTACTGATTTCCTTGCCCATGATGAGAAAAAGTGATTTGTAGGGTCATTATTGTTTTAGTTCTGGTTTTTATTTTCATTCAAAACTTTGTTGTTTGGTTTTTGATTTTTATTCTATGAATTTGTTGCATGGTTGAATTTGATTTTATTTATTTTATTATGATTATGATTCATCTTATTTAATTTATTTGAAGAACAAAGAATGACGAATATTTATGCTTGGCAGACAGTGCAACTAGCCACACCATTCTGAAAAATAAAAGATATTTTTCTTCTTTGATAATGAAAGAGGCTAGTGTGAGCACTGTATCGGGAAGTGCAAAGATAATTGAAGGCTCCGGAAGAGCATATATGTTATTGCCTATGGGAACGCAATTTGAAATCAATGATGCGTTATACTCTCCCAAGTCTAAGAGAAATCTTTTGAGTTTTAAAGATATCCGCAGAAATGGATATCATATTGAGAGTATGAGCGAGGGAAGTGATGAATATCTTTATATCACTAGTATTTTCCAAGGCTCTAAAAATATTGTGGAAAGACTACCCGCACTCTCCACAGGAATGTACTATACTAAGATTAGTACAATTGAGGCAAATGCCACAGTAAACCAAAAATTTACTGAAAACTTAAGCGTTTGGCACGACCGGTTAGGCCATCCCGGTTCGATAATGATGCGAAAGATAATAATGAATTCATGTGGACATTCATTAAAGAACCATGAGATTCGTCCTAACGACTTCTCATGTGCTGCATGTTCTTTAGGAAAGCTTATCATACGGCCTTCACCAGCAAAGATAAATTCTGAATCGATTAGTTTTCTGGAAAGGATACAAGGAGATATTTGTGGGACGATTCACCCACCGTGTGGAACTTTTAGATATTTTATGGTTCTAATTGACGCATCGACTAGATGGTCACATGTATCCTTGTTATCGACCCGCAACTTGGCGTTTGCGAGGCTACTTGCTCAATTGATTAGATTACGAGCACATTTTCCAGATTTTCCCCTAAAGGCAATTCGCCTTGATAATGCTGGTGAATTCACGTCTCAGGCTTTTAATGATTATTGCATGTCCATTGGGATAAGTGTTGAACATCCGGTAGCACATGTTCATACACAAAATGGTTTAGCTGAATCGCTAATTAAGCGTTTGCAGTTGATTGCTAGACCATTACTTATGAAATCAAAACTCCCAATCTCTACTTGGGGACATGCTATATTACATGCGACAGAATTAATTCGCATCAGGCCAACGAGTAATCATAAGTTCTCCCCATCACAATTAATTTTGGGTCATGAACCAAATATTTCCCATCTGAAAGTTTTTGGAAGTGATGTGTATGTTCCAATTGCTCCACCACAGCGATCTAAGATGGGACCTCAAAGGAGGTTGGGAATATATGTTGGATTCGATTCTCCATCGATAATTAAGTTTCTAGAGCCATCCACGGGGGATTTATTTAAGGCTCGATTTGCAGACAGTCATTTTAATGAATCAGTCTTTCCAACATTAGGGGGAGAAAATAATAAGCTGGAAAAGGAAATTCGCTGGAATGAATTATCATTGTCTTATCTTGATCCTCGGACTAGAGAATGTGATTTAGAAGTCCAAAAGATAATTCATTTACAGAGCTTAGCAAATGAGTTGCCAGACTCATTCTCTGACCCAAATAAGGTGACAAAGTCACACATACCAGCTGAAAATGCTCCGATTAGAATTGATGTCCAAGAAGGACAAAATCAAGTTGCTAGAGAGTCTAAGGCACGCTTAAAGCGTGGTAGACCTATTGGTTCCAAAGATAAGAATCCTCAGAAAAGAAAAGGAGTAGAAATTGGCAATGGTGAAACCGAGGATGCTAATAATATTGATGGATCTCTGGAAGAGACCATAGACATGAAAAACAAAGAAAGTCAGGTACCTGAGAATGAAGAGATCTCAATTAGTTATGTCATGTCTGGAATGAAATGGAACCGAAAGCAAATCGACGTCGATGAAAATTTTGCATGCAATATAGCGCTTGATGTTATAAATGAAAATGAGGATCATGAACCAGCGTCTATTGCAGAGTGTACACAAAGAAATGATTGGCCAAAATGGAATGAGGCAGTAGACGCTGAATTAAAGTCTCTTTCAAAGAGATAAGTTTTTGGACCAGTAGTCCGTACACCTAAAGGTGTTAAACCAGTGGGACATAAATGGGTCTTTGTGCGAAAGAAGAATGAAAATGGTGATATCGTGAGATACAAGGCACGGTTAGTTGCACAAGGGTTCTCACAAAGACCTGGAATTGATTATGAAGAGACATACTCTCCTGTGGTGGATGCAACAACGTTCAGGTTCCTTATCAGTTTGGCAATAAAAGAAGGACTTGATTTACGTTTGATGGATGTAGTCACAGCCTACTTATATGGGCCTCTGGATAATGATATTTATATGAAAGTTCCAGAAGGATTTAAACTGACAGAAGCAGCAAATCCTAGTTCTCGAGAACAATACAACATAAAGTTAAATCGATCTCTTTATGGATTGAAACAATCAGGGCGTATGTGGTATAATCGCCTCAGTGAATATTTGTTAAAAGAAGGGTACAATCAGTCCATGCATCTTTATAAAGAGATTTGAGCAAGGATTTGTTATAATTGCAGTGTATGTTGATGATTTAAATATCATTGGAACTCATGCAGAGATTTCCCATATAGTAGAGTCACTACAAGAAAACAGTCGATTTGCAATGGAATTTGCGACGGATATTATCCCTCGCAAATTTGCGACGGATTTGCGACGGATTTGCGAGTGACTAACTAGTCGTCGCAAATCCGTCGCTATTTTGCGAGGGAAAAAGTCGTCGCAAATTGCGACGATTTTGCAACAAATTTGCGACGAACGTGCGAGGGAATATCTAGAGTCGCAAATCCCTCGCAAATTTGCGAGGGGCAAAAGGGCGTCGCAAATGCGTTGCAAAATTGCGACGAATTTGCGAGGGATTAGCGAGGACCACAGTGGTCGTCGCAACTCCGTCGCAAAATTGCGACGGAAAATGTCCCTCGCAAAGTTGCGACGGATTTGCTACGGATTTTTGCAAGGGATTTGCGATGGAAGCAGTTAGGTGGAGTTAGGTGAGATATGTGGAACACATTTAAAAAAAAAATTAATTTCCATCGCAAAGTTGTTGCAAATCCCTTGCAAATCCTTTTCCGTAGCAAATCCATTGCAAATTTGCGACGGATTTGCTACGGAATTTTGCAAGGGATTTGCGATGGAACCAGTTAGGTTGAGTTAGGCGAGGTAGGTGGAACACGTTTAAAAGAAAAATTAATTTCCATTGCAAAGTTGTTGCAAATCCCTTGCAAATCCTTTTCCGTAGCAAATCCATTGCAAATTTCCGTAGCAAATCCGTCTCAAATCCGTCGCAATTTATTTTGAAATCCTATAAATACAGATCACGTTGAGAGCTTTCATAACACAAAAAAAAAAATTCAAAAAAAAAAAAAAAAAAAAAAAAAAAATTTTTTTTTGATATATATATTTTGAGTGGTGAATGTTTAAAAAATGTCTTCGGGGCACGAAATATACGCATTACGATCATGGATGTACAATCAAAGAGATCCAGGGACGGGTGAAGTGACGAAAGAGTATCGGGACGGGTTGCGAGCATTCATGTACCAGGCGACAAGCCAACCATGTGCGACTCGTGACGGTAAAATTTTCTGTCCATGTAGAAAGTGCAAGAACACCCAATATGTGGATATTGATACTGTGAAGAGGCATCTATATAATAGAGGATTTAAGCCAAACTATTATATCTGGTTTTCGCATGGGGAAGGTTGTAGTGTTGATGCTGGAAGTAGTAGTACGAGTCATGGCGTTGATCAACCTAGTTATAATTATGGGCATGATCATTTATTCGGAAATATTGATGAAGGGTATCAACAGGGAAATAGGTTTCATGATATGGTTACAGATGCATTTCATGAAAGTACAACTGCATTTGCTGATGATAATACTAGGGAAGAACCCAACATAGAAGCAAAGCGTTTTTATGATATGTTAGACGCTGCGAAGCAGCCCATTTACGATGGATGTAGAGAAGGGCAGTCTAAACTATCATTGGCATCTAGGATGATGACAATTAAAAGTGATCATAACCTAAATGAGATTTGCATGGATTCATGGGCTGAGCTAATTAAAGAGTATTTGCCACAAGATAATATTTCCGCTGAGAGTTACTATGAAATACAGAGGTTGGTTGCGAGTCTTGGGTTACCATCAGAAATGATTGACGTATGCATAGACAATTGCATGATTTTCTGGAAAGATGATGATAAGTTGCAGGAATGTCGATTTTGTGGGAAGCCGAGATATCAACCAACTACTGGAAGGACCCGCGTTGCATACCAACGTATGTGGTACTTGCCAATCACCGATAGGTTGAAACGGTTATACCAATCAGAAAGGACATCGGCGGCAATGAGATGGCATGCACAACATACCACGGAGGATGGGGAGGTTACGCATCCGTCAGATGCAAAGGCGTGGAAACACTTTCAGACTGTACATTCGGACTTTGCTAACGAGAGCAGGAATGTCTATCTTGGCTTATGCACCGATGGATTTAGTCCATTTGGTATGTCCGGGAGACAATATTCTCTATGGCCTGTCATTTTGACGCCATACAATCTTCCTCCAGAAATGTGCATGCAACGGGAATTTTTGTTCATGAGTATTCTAGTACCCGGTCCTAAGAATCCGAAGCGATCCCTTGATGTATTCCTCCAACCTTTGATTCATGAGTTGAAACAGTTGTGGTATACAGGTGTTCGCACATTCGATTATTCGCAGCAAAGGAACTTCAAGATGCGTGCTGTGCTATTGTGGACCATTAGTGACTTCCCGGCGTATGGAATGTTATCGGGGTGGACTACGCATGGAAGGTTATCGTGTCCATATTGCCTTGATCGGTCAGAGGCCTTCCAGTTGAAGCATGGAAGGAAACCATGTTGGTTTGACTGTCATCGTCGGTTTCTTCCCATGCATCATCCGCATCGTAAGAACAAGAAGTTGTTTAGGAAGAACAAGGTCGTGCGTGTTCCCCCCCCCCCCCCCCCCGTCTATCTTTCAGGGAATGATTTGTTAGAGCAGATTGATTATTACGGTGCTCAAGAAACATGTAAACGTGGGGGCAATTGGCACACTAAGGCAAACATGCCTGACGGATATAATGTTTCTCACAATTGGCACAAACAAAGTATTTTTTGGGAACTGCCATATTGGAAGGATCTTCTATTACGGCATAATCTTGATGTGATGCACATCGAAAAAAATTTCTTCGATAACATCATGAATACGATTTTGAATGTCAAGGGAAAGACTAAAGACAAAATGAAATCAAGGTTGGACATGGCCGAAATATGTGTAAGAAGCGAGTTGCATATTACACAAAACGGAAAAATGCCGATTCCAACTTTTCGATTGTCTACGGATGCGAAACGAGCGTTGTTTGACTGGGTTGGTTCAGAAGTAAAGTTCCCTGATGGATATGTGTCCAAATTCACAATTAGATGCATAGAGCAAGGCAATAAATTTTCCGGTATGAAGAGCCACGATTGCCATGTATTCATGCAGCGATTACTACCATTTGCATTACTCGAGCTCTTACCGACAGCTGTTCACGAAGCAATTGCGGGTAAACAAGTATTTAAATATGTATTTATAATATAATTTTCTTATTTAATTACTAATATATATATTATTTGTAGGCATTGGAGCATTTTTCAGGGATCTATGCACTCGAACACTGACTGAGGATGGCATAGCGCAATTACTCAATAATATACCTGTTTTGCTGTGTAATTTAGAAAAAATATTTCCACCTTCATTTTTTGACGTAATGGAACATCTCCCAATCCACCTACCACATGAAGCAGCTCTTGGGGGGCCCGTGCAATTCCGATGGATGTACCCGTTCGAGCGATTCATGGGACATTTGAAAGGAAAGGCCAAAAATCTTGCAAGAGTGGAGGGTTCCATCGTTGCAGGTAGTTTGACCGAGGAAACATCTCACTTCACGTCATACTACTTTAGCCCAACCGTCAAAACGAAAAAAACCGCTCCTAGAAGATATGACGATGGTGGGGTTGCACCTAAGTATAACGTTGATGTCCCGGATATCTTCGCCCAAATAGGGAGACTTGCTGGAAAGTTGAAAGAAGTTTGGTGGGAAGACCATGAACATTGTCGTGCAGCTCACAATTATATATTGCGAAATTGTGATTTTGTTCAACCGTTTGAGAGGTAATAATTAATTAGCTGCACTTAGATTACTTACATTTATATATCTCACTCGTTGTTTAATTAGTTTTATAAAAAATTATTGCAGCGTTTTCGACATCCAGATCCGAGAAGCCTATCCCGGTTTACTTGAAAAAGACTATGAGAAGTACAAAGAACGTGACTTTGCTGGATGGTTAAAATACTATGTACGTAAGATATATATATACATATATATATATATATATATAAGTTATCTATCATTTCACGAATATTTTTAATATAATTTGTTAAAATTAATTAATTGTTATTCAAATTATGTATATGTAGGTAATGAATGGATGTGCAAACCAGCCCTTGCCACTATGGTTGCACGAGGTTGTTCAAGAACCAATTGCGAAGATCACTACTGCCCCAATGTACTTCACTCGCGGATACACATTTCATACATATAAGCATGGCTCTCGAAGGTCAACCGCAAATTATGGAATCCATGTGCCAGGTGAAAACGACTACTACGGCGTATTGCAAGAAATTATAGAAGTCACATATCCTGGAATTATCGGTTTGAAATGCATTTTATTTAAATGCGATTGGTACGATCCAACAGTCGGTCGAGGGGTCCGCACAAACAACATAGGGGCGATCGATGTCAATGCAAACCGACGTTTTTCCAAGTTTGAACCCTTCATCCTAGCATTGCAAGCAGAACAAGTGTGTTTCATTCCATATCCTCGGATTAAGCAAAGACGTGAGACATGGTTATCGGTGATAAAAAAGTGAACCCAAGAGGCCGTATAATTGGGTTAGGCATCGATGATGCTCTGCAAAATGAAAGATTCGGAGAAGTCTCCATCGCAGTCGAAACAACAGAAGATATCATACATATCGATCCACAAAACAGAGAAGTTGAAGACATCGTGGATGATTCAAGCGAAGATGCAGCCGCATCTGACGAGTTCGAGGAGAACGATAGCGGAGAAAACAATGATGAGCATAGTGAACACTCTAATATGTCTGAAAATGAATCTGGAAACGATTCGGAATAATGTGTTAAATGTACTATAATGTAATTTTTAAAATAAAAATATGTATATGTTGTAAATCCGTAAAAAAAATAAAAACTTTATTATGATAATAATACATATACCATAAACCATAAATCTTATAAAAATAAAACATTATTATGTACTATTAAACGTATACCCTAAACCCTAAACATTATAAAATAAAAATCACGAATTTGCAACGGATTTGCGATGGATCCGTCGCAAATCCGTTGCAAATAAAGACCCCATCGCAAATCCGTTGCAAATTTGCAATGGAATTGCGATGGATCCGTCGCAAATCCGTTGCAAAAAAGGATCCATCGCAAATCCGTTGCAAATTTGCAATGGAATTGCTAGGGATTCATTCCTTATTTCCGGAGAGGATAAAAACGTGATAAGCGTCTAACGGTTTTAAAAGTGAATCTCAAAAAATTATATTTCTAAAGTTATTTAATGATGTGCATTCATAAATTGTGAAAATTTGGAAATGTCCCCGTATGATATATAAAACGTCATATATCCGTATATGTTGTTTATGAATATATATATATATATATATATATATATATATATATATATATATAAGTTCAACATTCCTCGTACCCTCAAATTCATTATATTTGTGAAAAAATATACTTATGATCATGACTCTTATGAGATTATAAACCGTAAACATTATTATGTACTATTAAACGTATACCCTAAACCCTAAACATTATAAAATAAAAATCACGAATTTGCAACGGATTTGCGATGGATCCGTCGCAAATCCGTTGCAAATAAAGACCCCATCGCAAATCCGTTGCAAATTTGCAATGGAATTGCGATGGATCCGTCGCAAATCCGTTGCAAAAAAGGATCCATCGCAAATCCATTGCAAATTTGCAATGGAATTGCTAGGGATTCATTCCTTATTTCCGGAGAGGATAAAAACGTGATAAGCGTCTAACGGTTTTAAAAGTGAATCTCAAAAAATTATATTTCTAAAGTTATTTAATGATGTGCATTCATAAATTGTGAAAATTTGGAAATGTCCCCGTATGATATATAAAACGTCATATATCCGTATATGTTGTTTATGAATATATATATATATATATATATATATATATATATATATATATATATATATATATATATATAAGTTCAACATTCCTCGTACCCTCAAATTCATTATATTTGTGAAAAAATATACTTATGATCATGACTCTTATGAGATTATAAACCGTAAACATTATTATGTACTATTAAACGTATACCCTAAACCCTAAACATTATAAAATAAAAATCACGAATTTGCAACGGATTTGCGATGGATCCGTCGCAAATCCGTTGCAAATAAAGACCCCATCGCAAATCCGTTGCAAATTTGCAATGGAATTGCGATGGATCCGTCGCAAATCCGTTGCAAAAAAGGATCCATCGCAAATCCATTGCAAATTTGCAATGGAATTGCTAGGGATTCATTCCTTATTTCCGGAGAGGATAAAAACGTGATAAGCGTCTAACGGTTTTAAAAGTGAATCTCAAAAAATTATATTTCTAAAGTTATTTAATGATGTGCATTCATAAATTGTGAAAATTTGGAAATGTCCCCGTATGATATATAAAACGTCATATATCCGTATATGTTGTTTATGAATATATATATAAGTTCAACATTCCTCGTACCCTCAAATTCATTATATTTGTGAAAAAATATACTTATGATCATGACTCTTATGAGATTATAAACCGTAAACATTATTATGTACTATTAAACGTATACCCTAAACCCCAAACATTATAAAATAAAAATCACGAATTTGCAACGGATTTGCGATGGATCCGTCGCAAATCCGTTGCAAATAAAGACCCCATCGCAAATCCGTTGCAAATTTGCAATGGAATTGCGATGGATCCGTCGCAAATCCGTTGCAAAAAAGGATCCATCGCAAATCCGTTGCAAATTTGCAATGGAATTGCTAGGGATTCATTCCTTATTTCCGGAGAGGATAAAAACGTGATAAGCGTCTAACGGTTTTAAAAGTGAATCTCAAAAAATTATATTTCTAAAGTTATTTAATGATGTGCATTCATAAATTGTGAAAATTTGGAAATGTCCCCGTATGATATATAAAACGTCATATATCCGTATATGTTGTTTATGAATATATATATATATATATATAAGTTCAACATTCCTCGTACCCTCAAATTCATTATATTTGTGAAAAAATATGCTTATTATCATGACTCTTATGAGATTATAAACCGTAAACTTTATTATGTACTATTAAACGTATACCCTAAACCCTAAACATTAAAAAAAAAAACTCATTAATTTGCAACGGATTTGCGATGGATCCGTCGCAAATCCGTTGCAAATAAGTTATCCATCGCAAATCCGTTGCAAAATGTTTTTTGGAAATTTGGTACGAAAATTGAATTTTTTCAGAACATTTTGGGCCAAAATTTAACCGCGAATTTTGCGATGGATTTGCGATGGATCCGTCGCAAATCCGTTGCAATTTTTGGATCCATCGCAAATCCATTGCAAATCCATCGCTTATTAGTTTATAAACCGACTGTTTATCTTCTTCTTCCTTTCTCCCTTCTCAATCCCCTCAATCTCAATCTCCCGTCGATTCCGGCGATCCCACTCCTCCTCCTCCGGCGATCGGTTCCTCTTCCTCCGGCGATCGGTTCCTCTTCCTCCGGCGATCGGTTTCTCTTCCCTTCCTCTCTACTCTCCTCCGCGACCTCCTCCCTTCACCTCGCGAGCTCTTTCTTCTCCTCCTCCGCCGGCGAGCACTCCTCTCCCTCCGGCGACCTCCTCTCCCTCCGGCGACCTACTCTCCCTCCGGCGAGTCCCCTCCCTCCGGCGAGTCCCCTCCTCTCCCCTCTCCCTCCGGCGACCTCTTCTTCTCCTGGGCGAAGGTAAGTTGCTTTTTTTTAATTTCATTATTTATTTCAAAAATATATGTTGTTATCTTAAAAAAAAAAAATATTGGATTTGTGAACTTTGTTAGATTTGTTAGATTTGTGAACTTTGTTAGATTTGTGAAAAAAAAATTAGATTTGTTAGATTTGGATTTGTATTTAATTTAGATTTTTAGAATTTTAGAATTGTTAGATTTTGTTAGATTATTTAGTTTCTTAGATTTGTTAGATTATTTAGTTTTTTAGTTTTTTAGATTTGTTAAAAAATTATATTTATTATATTTGTATTTATTAGGATGAATTTAGATTGTTAGATTTAGATATGTTATATATTAGGTTGTTAAATTTGTATTTTAATTAGTATGAATTTAGATTAGATAATTTTATAATTATTATGACATTATATAAAATTATTAGTTTGATTGTAATTTTTTTGTATTTTCTAAATTATAATATAACTATATGAATTAATTATTAAATTTTTTTTTGTAGATGTCGGGATTTCGAGGTAACGACTATACTCGATTTCTTTCGATGGGTTCCACAAGTACTCCTCCTGTTATACCGATGGATTTTGCGACTACTGCTGTTCCTGAGACTGTGGAGCCTGCCCCAGCACCAGAGGATCCCGCACCGTCTAATCCCGCGGCTGACTCCATCCCCATTGATATTGTGATAGAGCAGATTCTCGAGAGTCCTGGTCATGATAGTCTACCACGACTCGATCCAAGCCGTCCTCCAGGAACGTTATGGTAAAATTTATATTTTCTAAGTTATTTATGTTTTTGTTTACAATTATCATAATTTTATTTTTAAAATTTACTATATTTTCTAATTTCAGGTTTGATGATGACGGAGCTGTGGCTGCTCAGATCCGTTCGATCTTTGAAACGGATTTCAAAGAACCGCATGCCAATTACTCGCAAACACCGGAATATATCATTGAACGTTGGTATAAAACGTTTGCGGTAAGTTTTCTAAATTTTATTAAATTTATTTTTATTATTATTAATAATATTTTTTATGCATTTAACTTCTTTTTTTTTTTGTTATAGCAATCGTTTCATTGGGATTTTGCAATTAACGGCGAGGTCCGTAAAAAATTTGAAAAGAAGTTGAAGGCTCGTATGTGCGGTCAGGTTGGGCGTTGGAAAGAAAAGTGGAAGATTAAAGGCGATGAGTCGAAGCCTAAGTGGATGGATCCGTCTATTTGGAACGGTCTTGTTCGATATTGGATGGATCCAAAGAGCAAGAAGAAGAGTGACGATAGTCGCAAGGCCCGATACTCTGATCTTGATGGTTACGGGCCTTCTAAGCATCGTTCAGGACAAACCTCGTTTAAAGCACGGGGCCGAAACATAGTAAGTTTTTTTTTAAAAAAAAATCTTACATTCGTACTTTAATTTAATGTTATGAATTTATGAATTTTTTTTAGGCCGCAAAGACCGGATCATCAGTTCCGGATTTGTTAGCGGTTCTCGAGGAGACAAAACGGAAACCGGATGGCTCTTTTATCGATGGACGCTCGGAGAAGATCTACCACGATGTCACTTCGCGGCTCGAACTGTTATCTCAGACCGTCGATAGTGATGATCCCGAGAGCACAGCATCTTGCGCCCTTACTCCTTTCGTGAAGAACCAAATTTTTACCGAGGTATGTATTTAAAAATTAAATTGTTGTATTGTATTTAAATATTTTTAGAAATATTTATAATTTTTGTTTTTTTGTCTTCCATAGGTTGCTCCCCGCAAAAAAGGAAGAATTTACGGTGTCGGTTCGCTTCAACCGCAAATTGAAGCTTCTTCTACATCGGCTTCGCGTCCATCCCATGACGATTTACACCGGATCATAACGAGTCAGGCCGAGATGCTATCGAGTCAGGCCGAGATGCTAACGAATCAGGCCGAGAAGATTAATTCCTATGATGCTTTCATGGATTACTTTGCTGAGAAGGATCCGGCTTTTGCAAGACTTCGCGAAGCACGTAACCCTTCGGGATCGGGATCCGGAACCGGAACCGGATCCGGAACCGGAACCAGTCCTTTGTAAACATTTTATTTTGTTTTTTTTTAAAACAATTATGCACTTTTTGTAATAACATAATTATAATTTAATATGTTAATTATTTTAATTATTATTCAATTTTTAAATTAAATTCTTATTTTTTTTTTTAATTTACAAAATTCAATTTTCCATGCAAATCCATTGCAATTTTGCGAGGGATTCGCGAGGAAAAGTATCCGTTGCAAATTAGCGAGGGCAAGTATCCGTCGCTAATTTGCGACGGATTTGGGAGGGAAAGTTGCCTTTGCAAATTTGCGAGGGAATTATCTCGTCGCAAATTTGCGACGGATTTGCGAGGGAAAGTATCCGTTGCAAATTTGCGAGGGAGTATTTATCGTCGCAAATTTGCGACGGCTTTGCGACGGATATTTGCCGTTGCTAATTTGCGAGGGAATTATCTCGTCGCAAATTTGCGACGGATTTGCGAGGGAATGTATATGTTGCAAATTTGCGAGGGAGTATTTATCATCGCAAATATGCGACGGGTTTGCGACGGATATTTTCCGTTGCAAATTTGCGAGGGAAAATGGTTCGTCGCAAATTTGCGACGGATTTGCGAGGAAAACTGTTTTGCGACGACTGATTTGCGACGGAAATCGTGTCGTCGCAATTCCGTCGCAAAACGTGATTTGCGACGGATTTGCTATGGATTTGTCCATCGCAAATCCGTTGTTTTCTTGTAGTGAGTATTTGAAGAAAGAATTTGAGATGAAAGACCTCGGTAAAACAAAATTTTGCTTGGGATTGCAAATTGAGCATCTAAAGGATGGAATACTAGTGCATCAAACGACATACACAGAAAAGGTGCTTAAAAAGTTTTATATGGATGATGCACATCCCTTGAGTAACCCTATGATTGTAAGATCACTTGATGTGTTAAAGGATCCCTTTCGTCCTCGAGAAGCCGATGAAGAAGTACTTGGTCCTGAAGTACCATAATTAAGTGCAATAGGGGCATTGATGTACCTTGCTAGTCATAAAAGACCTGACATATCATTTGCAGTAAATTTATTGGCAAGGTTTAGCTCATGTCCAACTCGAAGGCATTGGAATAGGATTAAACATATATTTCGTTACCTCAAAGGAACGAAAGACATGGGCTTATTCTTTTCTAACCTATCCAAAGAAGACTTGATTGGTTTTGCAGATGCTGGATATTTATCTGATCCACATAGTGCTCGATCTCAGACAGGATATGTATTCACATGTGGTGGTACCGCTATTTCCTGGCGTTCTGTGAGGCAAACCCTCACAGCTACTTCTTCTAACCATGCTGAAATTTTAGCTATTCATGAAGCTAGTCGAGAGTGTGTATGGTTAAGATCTGTCCTTCAACATATACGAGAAGATTGTGGTATATCTGAAGGGAAAGAATCCCCAACAATTATGTATGAAGACAATGCTGCTTGCATTGCTCAACTTAAGGAAGGATACATCAAAGGTGATAGAACAAAGCACATTCTACCAAAATTCTTCTTCACACATGACTTGCAGAAGAATGGCGATGTTCGTGTCTTACAGATTCGTTCAAGCGATAATTTGGCGGACTTATTTACCAAGGTGCTTCCAACTGCTATTTTCAGGAAATTGGCTCATCTTATTGGATTACGCCGTCTCAAAGATCTAGACGGATGTACACATGAGGGGGAGTAAATGCGCGATGCATTCTTTTTCCCTTAACTATGGTTATTCCCATTGGGTTTTCCTAGTAAGGTTTTTAATGAGGCAGCATCTTACGCGCTTTACTACTATTACATTATAATAGACATCCAAGGGGGAGTGTTATGAATTAAATATATGGATGCCCATTATAAGGCCCATATTCTAGGAGGTTTAGAATATTCTCTATTTCCTTATTTCTCCTTCTTCAGCTTGCTCTCCAAGTCAATGTAAACCTATATATACCTCTCTTTATTCATGGAATAAGACAATAACAATTTCCTCTCTCTCTTCTCTCTCTTTTATTCACAACAGTTATCATAATATATCTCAACTTTTATAAATATTTTATTAGGTTAACTTGTATCGCAAATATTATAAAAAACTAAAATATCAAACAAGTCCTAACAATTAAACAAATAAGTTAAATATGTAACTAAATTCATAAAGCAAAATATAAGTTGGGAAGTTTTACATCTAATAAAGAGACAAATAAATAAAATTTAGGTATACTTAACATAATAATTGCAATTATACATAACTATGAAAAAGAGAAAAAGAGCCAAAAAAAATAAGAAACATATTAAAAGTATTTACACAAATATATAAATTAAGTTTGAAAATTTAAGATCGTTGTGTTTTGTGATATTATTTTTAACAAAAAAAATATAAAAAAATGTAACTGCAACAGGAGAAGAAAATAAAAGTTTTGTATATGCAAAATATATATCATGTGATGTAAAAATATTTCAATTCTCATAATAATTACCATCCATTAATACAATCGTTTTCCCTAGAATTTGAAAAGATATTTACTTAATAGAAGATAGATTATATTGAATTAATCTAAAGAAATTTCAATTTAATAATTTACTTTTATCAGTTTATTTATATAATTTAGAAAAACTATAGAATTTAGTGTTTATAAATTATGGATTAGATTTATTCTAAATAAAATATAAAAAAATGTTGTCACTTCAAACAATCAGTTATATATGGAAATCTTTTTCAACAAAAATAAAAGAAAAATAGATTTAGGAATCACAAACGTATTACACACATAAATAGGGTTAAAATCATACATGAAACACTCCAAAAATAATAGCTTCACATGAAACAAAATTAAAAACATTATTATGCAACTTTAAAATGTAAATATCTTCTCTTTAAAATGTAAATATCTTCTCTTTAAAATGTGAATATCTTCCTTTTAAAAAATTCAACTAATTGCATAAAATTGATCTTCAACAAAAAAAAGAGGTAAAAATGTGTACCATCCAATAAATAAACACATAGATGATCATAAATTAAAAAAAAAACATAAACAAATACACATATCTTAAGCTGAGAGAGATAATTAAATTAACTACGAGACCAAATAAAATAAAATACCATTAGATTAAAAAAATTGTTTACCACGTCCGTGCGGATCACACCCTTTATGATTGAAATTGAAAGTGAAATCTCACCGGCGATGGGGGAAGATATCGGAGAAGACGAAGGTTTTAGAGCAGTGTGTAATATTTTTTTACATGATAATTTTATTCACAAGAACTCTCTCTCTCTCTCTCTCTAAATATTTGAATCGACGCTCGACCCCATATTTTTATATTTTTCCAAATCGGCCCATATTCTCTCAAATGCTCTCATTAACCTATACATCTATGATGATTTTGATAGTAAATTAGTGATAGAAATTAAATCGTTTTTCAAATAAAATTAGATTCATTTTGTAGTCACTAACATTGGATCATCGAAAATGAATAATAGTAAATTCTGAACATTTTATTAGTATTTGGTAATAGTAAAGTTCGGAGAATTCTAAATTCACAAAACTAACTTTCTTTTTATTAGTATTCGAAGTAACTTTCGGACTATACAAAACTAACCCTATTTCGAATTATTTATTTTATTAGTATTCAGTTGGGTTAAAAAATATACAATTTCCTATACTTTAAAATGACAAAAACTTAACTTTTAAAGACCAATTAATTGAATAAATAGTCAACAAAAAAAAAAATTGTGGATCACTCACTAAACAAATACATAAATAAATAGAAAATTAAGAAAGAAAAAAAACTTAAGAATAAACAATCCACATTTTTAAGCTAATAGAGATAAATCCATTAACAATCATACTAATAAAATTAAAATAATATTATACCAAATTTTTTAAAAATAAAATTTTGTTACGTCCGCGGGTAGCGCGGATCACACACTAGTTTTCTCAATAAAAGAGAACGGTGCGTCGGTGACCATTGGATTGCCAATCCATCATATTGTTGTAGTTTGACTGTTTGAGCAGTATTTTTTCTTTGTCGAACAAATCACAATCATAGTAATTAATCTTTTGAAAAAATGATGCTCTTTGGAAACAAGACATATAGCAGTAACTTCTTAAAAATAAATTCTTAATACACAAAAAACTTCTTAAATATATGTTCTAGAAAATTCATCGAGCTAATTTAGAACCTGATATTTTTCATTTTTCTTTTGGTTTCCTTAAGGCAGTTTTTGGTTGACTAGAAATATATAGAAGAAAACAGAGCAAGAGAGTAGAGATGCATGAATGATAGATGTGACATTGACAATTGATAGAAAGCGATAACAAGGAAATTTTTTTCTTTTCATTTTTTTTTTTGAATTTGAAGAGGTAAAGACAACGTAAAAGTATTACATTTTCTTAACATTATATTTTCCTGTTATTGTTTTTTTTTGGCATTAAATTTGTTATATAATATCTCAGTTTTCTAAAAAAGCGTATTGTCACAATCCTGATTCCCACAACTTGCAAAGTAGAATCTTTATTCAAGCAGCATACTTATCATTAACACTTAAATCTCGATAGTTTGTTAGATGGACGTGCTAATCATAGCCACAATTATAGTCGGACAACTTATAAAATCTCTAAAAAAACAGTGGTTTGATATTTAAAAAAATGTGGATAGGATTGATCCTTCGTGTGGTGGTTGGGGAACGTATCACATCAAATATTAGAGAACTACTTGTTCAAAAAACTGAAATTTAATTAGGTTAAACAATATTTTAATAAGATAACTAAAGAAACGTAATCAAGATTTTGATACTTAGCAACGAGGAGTACGGCAAGGAGAGGGACAAAATTAAAAGGCAAGACATGGAAGAGGGCCACTCTCTTCCTTTGTCTCGATGCGTTACGTGACAACCACATCACCTCATCTTTTATTTTATATATACTTTCTACGCAATCACATGCAATTCTTCTGTTTTCAATTCATTATTTCGTCCTTTTCCTTTCTAACAACTATTTATATATATTCCTTTTCTATTTTAAACCTGTTTAGACTTTTAAAATAATTGTTTAATTTTAGAAGAAAAGACAGAAATATTGATATTTATTTTACTGTTTACCGTTTACTTTTGGAGTTTTCGTCTTGTTGTACACAATGTTAAGAATTTCGTACACACTGAAAATTTTGAAAAAAATGCACATAGATTTTATGGATATGACGTAAAGGAAGTAAAGACATTAATATTGAAGACAGTTTTTTATCGTGATATTATTTCGTACGTCTCTAATTAGAAAATTTGCACAAAAAAAAGAAAGTTATTTTTAGTCTTGATGTTTTGCACACAAAATGATACTTTTAGTCTTCATGTTTTGCTTAATAGTATAGATAGATTATAAAAATATGATTAATAAAATTTGTTTGGCTACAAAAAGTATTCATTTAAATGTTTTAATAGTATAGAAGTAGTCTAATTTTATTTTGAGTTGTCGTATTTCATGTTTTTTTTTTTGTAATGACAGCTACATCATGTAATTTTCAACGTATAATATGATTTCCTTTGTCAAATATGGTGTTTTTTAGCTACTTCTCATATACGATGATGAACGACCACAACGCTGGATTCCGGTTTTGTACTGTAGTAGAGTTTCCCATATGCTTGATGACCCACGCTTTTGATTAAGAAATTACAAATTATAGTTTGAAAGAAAGTTTTCATTGGATGCTTCGAACGTTGAACTTAGATAAACTAATAAAGAAACTATATATATTCGTAAGCGTCGATGTTTGTCTTATAGTGTTTGGCCATGTTCGGTTGAGTTCCAGATATTTAAATATATATGCATACCATCCACGTCTATATTTTAAAGACTATATTCTTAGCAAAACATCCGCGGCGACAGATTTTGAATTCATGTTCATACGAAAACAATCGCATTAATTTCAAGCGGATTTTTTTCATAAACACGTATATAATTACAGTCACGTTCACGACCAAAATAAGATTTTCGTCAAAAAAAAACCTTATTTTGCTTCAATTACTATGCAAGCGGCAGAGTGTGAATTTCATATAAAAAAGTGGCAGAATGAATAGGCTCAATTCATAAACCAAATTCAATTTTTAGAAGATAAAAACAGAATACGTCGTCTGCAACATGTACGAAAGATCAGGATAAGGATGATACGTTCAGAAATTTGGCGAATATGGCAACCATGCATATCCTGATCAGCATGTATTTCATTTTTTTTTTCCTTCAAATATTTATTCTTTTTTTTTGGTCAACCCTTTATGAGATACCATTTAGAACTTACAAATTCAAAAATAAACTTCCAACAATTAAATTAAAAAGAAAGTTGAAGCAAGGAACCATCGCAAATATTTAAGGTATGTTTGTTTGCTTGTCGCAGGAAGCTGCGATTGCGATCAAACTGTATTCGTTTATCTGACGTAGTTTCCTGCGGTCAAACGATGCTATTTGCGTCCACAATTTTTGATCGTTGAAGAAATTTATTGTTTCGTTTTGAACTATTACGATCGGTCGTAACGGCCAATCGCATGGCTACCAAACAAAAAACAACCAATGCATATGATCATATAGTTTGACCGCAGATCGCAGCCGCAGACAAACGAACATGATCTTAATGTATAATGATCCATGTTAGAGGCAGATAAAAGGACAATAAAAAAAACCAATCAATTCAACGTAATAGAGAGAATTCATTGGATGTACCGGAGCCAAATAGATATGTATGATTCTTTAGATTGAGTTGTTCGTAGCCGAGCTTGTGGTGAATAACTATCGAGATTAGCAAACTTTAATTCTTTGAATAATTTATTGATCAATTTTCAAAAGATCAGCATTTATTTGTGTAATTTGAAACCCTATGATTCGATACCCGACTCATAGGGTTCTACAACATATAATATTAGGTTTTTTTTTTGAATTATAGGAAATAAAATGCAAACAATATTAATAGGTTTTTTTGTTTTGCTAAGTATTTGAATTTCATTAAGAATGAGAAGGTTTGTAAGAATATTACAAAAGAGCTAAACAAGATAGGAAAAGCCTTGGCAAAAAAGAAAAAAAAGACCTTCATGTTTTCTGCAAATAAATCCTCCAAGTGGTTTTTTTTTGCAAGTTAACCTTCCATTTGCGAAAAATGCAAGTCAATTTATGAAGTCCCAGTCAACCAGCTATATAACCCTCGGGTGTATCGATGACGTGGCAACGTTGGACGTCGTTTAAAAACCAAATGGAACTTGAAACACACCGTTTAGGTGAGATAGAAAACGGCAGCAACTTTAATTTTTTTGTCGTTTTGAAACTTAAAAACGACATGAGAAATCATTTTGTCTTTTTTTTTTGGTCAAAAGAAATAATTTTGTCTAACCCTACATCAATTTGGGAAAAATCATAAACTTAGGTTTTCTGGGAAATTAAAATATCGTGTGCGATTCGTGAGAGAAAATTTTGTAAGCAATTCAATAGTTTCGTGGGTGTATATCGATTCGTGATGGTAAAAAAAATCCTCTCTCTCTTTCTCTCCTGGGAGCGACGCACGAACATCCGCCTGAGATCGAGCCATACCTTTTCTTATGGCTTCGTCTTCTGCACCTGTTCCCACGCCCAAACAGCCGCCGGAGAACATCCTCCCTAGATTCAGAAATCGATATGTATCTATTCGTGAAAGAGACTCGTCAAGCAGCTAGATCTCGTCGTAGATCTGAGGATCCAATGGGTAAGGTTTCATGTGTCTGATGGAGGAGTAAGAGAAGATGCTGGAGAAGGCAGTTCCGGCACACGAGCTCGAGAGACGCCATCCATGACTCCACCGCGCCTAGCAAGATTCGGGTTCCGATGCCTCGCTTAGGAGCAGGCCACTCGGCCTCAAAGTCATTGCCGTAAACAATCGGAATCTGCAGCGTTGTGTCGGAGATGGAGTGGGTGATGTAGCCGGAGGCACAGTTCTCGACCCTGGTCCGCCAATGCATCATTTTGAAGGCCGCAAAACTCATCCTTCTCTGCCGAATTTGTGAGCTAAATATTTTATCTTGAGGGACTGTAATTTTCCATTTTTGTTCTGCTCTGAAATCAAATTCAGAATTTCAATTTAATTTTCATTTCACAAATCCAAAATCCCTCTTTTGTCGGGGTTTCTAATTTCAAGGTTGTATAAAAGATTTTACGTTTGATGTTACAAATTAAGGCTTCTATCTGTATCGAATCAAAATGTCCTCTTTTGTATATGTGATATCATCGATCCATTCCTGTTTTGACAAAATCTTGTGAGCAAATTAATAGTTTTTGACTGTATTTTATTTCCAAGTTTTCGACCAAACCCAGGTTTTATTAAGATTTTTGCACGTGATAGATATAACACGTGCTACACAAAACTACATGATTTTTAATTTTGAGAGATATGCTCAAAACGCATCGTTTCAATCTCCGTAACCGATATAACGGAGATTAACGCCGAGGGTTATATAGCGGGTTGACTGGGACTTCATAGATTGACTTGCATTTTCCGTAAGTGGAGGGTTAACTTGCAAAAAAAAAAACACTTGGAGGGTTTATTTGCAGAAAACCCTTTTTTATAGTTAGAATTTCATCATGGAGAAAGACGGTCGAGTCCTTTGAAAATAGCTTAAGGAGTGGATAAGATGTTGTTGAGGAGAATGTTGTTTCTCTCGGACCAAATGGTATAGATAGTAGCATGAGCCATCAGATATCTTAAGGTCCTTAAGTGAGATGGTGTCTTTGATTGTTAGCCAGCAAGTAAAAGCTGTCTAAGTGTGAAAACTAAAAGAGTAGTAACCTAACCTTTGAGAACCAAGTTCCACAATTGCTCACTTACTTCACATCTTAAGAAAAGATGTTTCGATTCTTCTCATAGATATCACGAAGATAGCAAGAGGAACAAACTTGATGACCCCAGCTCACTAGACGACTCCTTGTTGGAAGTCGGCAGGTCGTGATGAGCTTACCCAAAATGTGAAGGTAATTGTTAGGTTTTTTAAAAACATTATTATCTAGAATGAACCTGATAAGTACCTAACGTTTGTTGACACAAAAAGAAGAAGTACCTAACGTCTAGATATGCATGTATATTAGTTTATAGTGGACAACATACGTAAGATCAAATTCGAATCGTGAAATCGTATTAAATTATTCTTTCGTAATAATAGGTCGATATTCTTATAAAAAAAGTCAAAGGACAAAAATATCATTACAATATTTATTGGAATTGTATTCTGCATAGGTGTGACGCACATGGTAGAACACGCTCGTAGGAAAATAAAATATAAATAACAGTGCTAAACCCATGTAGAAAAGTCTTAAACAAATGTTTGTTTTGATCCAATTATTTGATGTAACTGAGTTAAATTAATTAAAGTGATCTAATGACATAAACAAAATAGTTAAACGTCTCAATTTGTCTAGTGGTTTTTTTTGTTCGCCAGCGAACAATAGTCAGTTTTATCCTTCCGATATTTATTGATACTAAACTGTGAGCGGAGTAATAATATTTTAAATATTATTTTAAAAAATAATTTCAAAAGTTTGGTTAAGTTAAAATTAGTTGGCATATATATAAGTACATATATATTAGGGTAATTTTAGGGTATATACCTAGTTAACCATTTAATTAGGTGAAATGTAAACTTAATTTGAAAATTAGGTGAAAATGAAAGAAAGAAAAATTTAGATCAAAAGATCCTTATTCTTTCTCTTATTACACTAATGTCATTGATCTAAAAACAAGAGTATATACTGGCGGTACTGTTCATCCCCCGATTGACACTGTTCATCCGAAATTGCTGATACTATTCATAATATCCAATACTTGTTAGCGTGATAACAATAATATCAAATACTTATAATATGTTAACGTGTTAACATAGTAACATGCTAACAATAATATATGATACTTGTTATTATTGTTAGCACGATAACAAGTGTCGGATAGCACGTTAACAAATATCATATATTACTGTAGTAAATAAACAGTGTCGACGGGATGAACAATATCGACAAGATGGTTGATGAACAATGTCGCCGGCTTTATTAGTTGCTAACACAATTTTCAACAATTTTCAGTCAATGATGTTATTGTAATTATTTGGAAAGAGTAAGATATTTATGGTGTAATTTTATTTCTCTTTTTATTTACCTAATTTTGTAATTAACTTTTCCTAAAAACTAATTTTGTTATTAATGAAAGATAGATAGTGATAATACTCTATATATTAATATCACACTATTAATTTTTACATCAATCGTATAGTAATTTGAGTTACTTTTGGCTAATGAATTTTATAGAATCTTTAACTAATGATTAAAATGAAAAATATTTCTCCATTTTTTTTAATATCATAACCTTTACTCTTAGATTTTTTTGGTCGAATCATATAAGAAAATGGGACAAACTCTTTTTTGAAATAAAGAAAGAAAGCTATTAAATAATGGTGATAGTAGACCAAGTTTTCACATTGTTCAATTTGATAAAATATTTATTTTCTCACGTTTTTTTTAATTGACTATGTTATATAATAGCATTTGAAATGAAAAATATAAGAAAATATAATATTTTTATTAAGAAACTAAATAGTAAATATATTCTATTGAATGCAAAGCAAATAAATTCTATATTTTTTCAATAATTTTAAAAGACAGTTATATTATTTTCTATATCAATTATCTTTTCTAATTTGTAATGACATTTTTTTGTAATAACTTATAAAACAAAGTTCATTTTTAAAAGTGTCTTCTTAAATAATATTATAGAGATAAATTTAATTTTGATAAATGGGTAGATTCATAGCACTAACTTTACTATCTTGTTACATAAGTATAATTAATTAAGAAACATTTTATATTACCTTTTTATCTCTCCAGTTTGGATTCCAAAATTATTTTCAATTTACCAAGTAAAATATTTTTGATTAAAAACATTTATTTAGAAAAGTTAAATTTGTGTGAAAAAACAAACAGAACATTTCAGCGATAGCGATCGACGGCAGCGACTAACGATACATACAAACGATATGTTTCATTGTTCGTTTTGTAGTCGTCAGCGACCAGCGATTAGCGGCAATTGTAAAATTCTGTTCGTTTTGTAGTTGCTAGTCAACGATAGCGATCAACGACAGATTTTAGCGACTAACGATTAAAATTTACAGTCGCTATAGAAATTTGCATTTTAAAATTTTCGATTCAACGATCGATCGTTCCGATATGTATTGATACTATTATCCTTCCGATATGTATTGATACTAAACTGTGCGCGGAGTAATAATATTTTAAATATTATTTTAAAAAATAATTTCAAAAGTTTGGTTAAGTTAAAATTAGTTGGCATATATATAAGTACATATATATTAGGGTAATTTTAGGGTATATACCTAGTTAACCATTTAATTAGGTGAAATGTAAACTTAATTTGAAAATTAGGTGAAAATGAAAGAAAGAAAAATTTAGATCAAAAGATCCTTATTCTTTCTCTTATTACACTAATGTCATTGATCTAAAAACAAGAGTATATACCGGCGGTACTGTTCATCCCCCGATTGACACTGTTCATCCGAAATTGCTGATACTATTCATAATATCCAATACTTGTTAGCGTGATAACAATAATATCAAATACTTGTAATATGTTAACATAATATGTTAACGTGTTAATATAGTAACATGCTAACAATAATATATGATACTTGTTATTATTGTTAGCACGATAACAAGTGTCGGATAGCACGCTAACAAATATCATATATTATTGTAGTAAATAAACAGTGTCGACGGGATGAACAATATCGACAAGATGGTTGATGAACAATGTCGCCGGCTTTATTAATTGCTAACACAATTTTCAACAATTTTCAGTCAATGATGTTATTGTAATTATTTGGAAAGAGTAAGATATTTATGGTGTAATTTTATTTCTCTTTTTATTTACCTAATTTTGTAATTAACTTTTCCTAAAAACTAATTTTGTTATTAATGAAAGATAGATAGTGATAATACTCTATATATTAATATCACACAATTAATTTTTACATCAATCTTATAGTAATTTGAGTTACTTTTGGCTAATGAATTTTATAGAATCTTTAACTAATGATTAAAATGAAAAATATTTCTCCATTTTTTTTAATATCATAACCTTTACTCTTAGATTTTTTTGGTCGAATCTTATAAGAAAATGGGACAAACTCTTTTTCGAAATAAAGAAAGAAAGCTATTAAATAATGGTGATAGTAGACCAAGTTTTCACATTGTTCAATTTGATAAAATATTTATTTTCTCACGTTTCTTTTAATTGACTATGTTATATAATAGCATTTGAAATGAAAAATATAAGAAAATATAATATTTTTATTAAGAAACTAAATAGTAAATATATTATATTGAATGCAAAGCAAATAAATTCTATATTTTTTTCAATAATTTTAAAAGAGAGTTATATTATTTTCTATATCAATTATCTTTTCTAATTTGTAATGACATTTTTTGTAATAACTTATAAAACAAAGTTCATTTTTAAAAGTGTCTTCTTAAATAATATTATAGAGATAAATTTAATTTTGATAAATGGGTAGATTCATAGCACTAACTTTACTATCTTGTTACATAAGTATAAATAATTAAGAAACATTTTATATTACCTTTTTATCTCTCCAGTTTGGATTGCAAAATTATTTTCAATTTACCAAGTAAAAGATTTTTGATTAAAAACATTTATTTAGAAAAGTTAAATTTGTGTGAAAAAACAAACAGAACATTTCAGCGATAGCGATCAACGGCAGCGACTAACGATACATACAAACGATATGTTTCATTGTTCGTTTTGTAGTCGTCAGCGACCAGCGATTAGCGGCAATTGTAAAATTCTGTTCGTTTTGTAGTTGCTAGTCAACGATAGCGATCAACGACAGATTTTAGCGACTAACGATTAAAATTTACAGTTGCTATAGAAATTTGCATTTTAAAATTTTCGATTCAACGATCGATCGTTCCGATATGTATTGATACTATTATCCTTCCGATATGTATTGATACTAAACTGTGCGCGGAGTAATAATATTTTAAATATTATTTTAAAAAATAATTTCAAAAGTTTGGTTAAGTTAAAATTAGTTGGCATATATATAAGTACATATATATTAGGGTAATTTTAGGGTATATACCTAGTTAACCATTTAATTAGGTGAAATGTAAACTTAATTTGAAAATTAGGTGAAAATGAAAGAAAGAAAAATTTAGATCAAAAGATCCTTATTCTTTCTCTTATTACACTAATGTCATTGATCTAAAAACAAGAGTATATACCGGCGGTACTGTTCATCCCCCGATTGACACTGTTCATCCGAAATTGCTGATACTATTCATAATATCTAATACTTGTTAGCGTGATAACAATAATATCAAATACTTGTAATATGTTAACATAATATGTTAACGTGTTAATATAGTAACATGCTAACAATAATATATGATACTTGTTATTATTGTTAGCACGATAACAAGTGTCGGATAGCACGCTAACAAATATCATATATTATTGTAGTAAATAAACAGTGTCGACGGGATGAACAATATCGACAAGAAGGTTGATGAACAATGTCGCCGGCTTTATTAGTTGCTAACACAATTTTCAACAATTTTCAGTCAATGATGTTATTGTAATTATTTGGAAAGAGTAAGATATTTATGGTGTAATTTTATTTCTCTTTTTATTTACCTAATTTTGTAATTAACTTTTCCTAAAAACTAATTTTGTTATTAATGAAAGATAGATAGTGATAATACTCTATATATTAATATCACACAATTAATTTTTACATCAATCTTATAGTAATTTGAGTTACTTTTGGCTAATGAATTTTATAGAATCTTTAACTAATGATTAAAATGAAAAATATTTCTCCATTTTTTTTAATATCATAACCTTTACTCTTAGATTTTTTTGGTCGAATCATATAAGAAAATGGGACAAACTCTTTTTTGAAATAAAGAAAGAAAGCTATTAAATAATGGTGATAGTAGACCAAGTTTTCACATTGTTCAATTTGATAAAATATTTATTTTCTCACGTTTCTTTTAATTGACTATGTTATATAATAGCATTTGAAATGAAAAATATAAGAAAATATAATATGTTTATTAAGAAACTAAATAGTAAATATATTCTATTGAATGCAAAGCAAATAAATTCTATATTTTTTTCAATAATTTTAAAAGACAGTTATATTATTTTCTATATCAATTATCTTTTCTAATTTGTAATGACATTTTTTGTAATAACTTATAAAACAAAGTTCATTTTTAAAAGTGTCTTCTTAAATAATATTATAGAAATAAATTTAATTTTGATAAATGGGTAGATTCATAGCACTAACTTTACTATCTTGTTACATAAGTATAAATAATTAAGAAACATTTTATATTACCTTTTTATCTCTCCAGTTTGGATTCCAAAATTATTTTCAATTTACCAAGTAAAATATTTTTGATTAAAAACATTTATTTAGAAAAGTTAAATTTGTGTGAAAAAACAAACAGAACATTTCAACGATAGCGATCAACGGCAGCGACTAACGATACATACAAACGATATGTTTCATTGTTCGTTTTGTAGTCGTGAGCGACCAGCGATTAGCGGCAATTGTAAAATTCTGTTCGTTTTGTAGTTGCTAGTCAACGATAGCGATCAACGACAGATTTTAGCGACTAACGATTAAAATTTACAGTCGCTATAGAAATTTGCATTTTAAAATTTTCGATTCAACGACCGATCGTTGTAATATGTTGCTATCGTAGCGACTACAAAACAAACAAAAAAAGAATCGCTAAACTTTATTATTATCGCTGAAATTTATCGATATAAACAACGACTACGAAACAAACATGATTTAGTCGTCCAATGCTAAATTCGGTAAAAGATTAGTTTCTAAGTAATTTACATGTTAACAACAACAAAAAAATATATATATATATATATATATAACATACAGTATATGATTTTACAAAAGATTGAAAAAAAAGGAAAAAACAGATCGGAAAATTCGAAGACTGTGAGACTGAGAGAGGACCATCGTGCATGGGCAACAGAACATTTATACAAGAAGAAACTCTCCGATTGAAGCAACAACGAAGACTAATCATCATACTTTGATCAATCCAGCGCTTTTCTTCTTCTTTCTTCTTCTCGAGCTTTCAGGGAGATTCCAAGGTCCATCTTATTCTGCGAATCGAGTCGATTATCGGATTGCTTTACAAATTGAATTTGGTTGTTTGTTTCTCGAAACCTATCGTATCGCAGGCTCGTAAAGTCATTTTTTCCGCGGCTTGAACTCGAGATTTCTTAGTTTTTTCCACTGAGTAATTCTTCTACTTCAACGATTTGCTCTCTTTCTCTATTTACTTGTATAATTTAACTAATTGGATTGAGTCTACGCATGAGCTATTTCGTTAGTCTTGTTGTTGAGTGCTTGGGTGGAGTTGCAATGCGCTCATAATTTGGGGAATTTGGTGGTTTCCATGATTTAGCTTTTTTTGTTTGAACCTAATTTTGATTGAATCTGAATTTTAAGCTGTTGATGATGCTTTGACAGGGATGGATAATTGGTGAATGCCAGCTCCAGGAGAATCTGTCATTTTCAGCACATTGTGTGGAAAATTATGATTGAGCATTCTGTTTGCTAAATACAAGGAATAAGAATCTATGAACGATCTGAGTTTGAAGCATGGGATTGGTGTCTCTCTAATGTGATTTGCATCAAATGTAAGGCTGTATACAATACTCTTAAAATCACCAGGTGCTTGTCAAGATGGAAACGAGGTGTGTTTTTTTTGTTTTCTTCTTCCTTTCAACAGATCTTAGTGCATTTCGGCATTTGACTTTATCTGTTTTTGTCAGATTTCTTAGATCTGAAGTGTACTTTGTCTTTCCTCAGGCCTGGAGAGAGAGAATTCTCAAATGGTGATGCTTATTCTGGTCAACTCAAAGGAACACTTCCTCATGGGAAGGGAAAGTATGTATGGTCGGATGGAATCGTCTACGAGGGTGATTGGGAAGAAGGGAAAATATCAGGGAAAGGAAAGCTTATGTGGTCTTCTGGAGCTAAATATGAAGGGGATTTCTCTGGAGGCTACCTTCATGGCTTTGGAACCATGACTTCGCCTGACGGATCTGTCTACAGTGGAGCCTGGAGAATGAACGTACGGCACGGTCTAGGAAGGAAAGAGTATTGTAACTCAGATTCATATGATGGCTCATGGAAAGAAGGATTACAGGATGGCAGTGGTAGTTATACTTGGACCAATGGAAACAGGTTCCTTGGGAATTGGAAAAAGGGTAAAATGTCTGGCAGAGGGGTGATGAGCTGGGCAAATGGTGATCTCTTTAACGGGTTTTGGTTGAATGCTCTTAGACATGGCTCTGGAGTTTATAAGTATGCTGATGGCGGTTTTTATTTCGGAACCTGGTCACGTGGCCTAAAAGATGGGACCGGAGTCTTTTACCCTGCTGGAAGTAAACACCCGTCTCTAAAGAAGTGGCATCGGTCTTTTGGTTACGATGACACCGGAAACTTTGTCCTCTCTCATGATTCATCAATAAATCTTGAGGAACTACGGGGTTCAAAAGCTGTGTCACGTAGTCTTTCTGAGATAACCACAACAAGTGGACTGACGAGAAATTCGGGTAGAATGTCGGAGAGGTTTCTTGATGAAAATTGGAGCACCAGCGATCCTCCAAGAGATTTTATGCATCATGGGCCCTCATCCAAGTCTGCACGGTCTGTAGACTCTTGTCAAAGCGAGGCACGCGACAAGAACCCTATTGTTTTTGAAAGGGAATACATGCAAGGAGTTTTGATCAAAGAACGAATTATGAGTTCTATTGACATGTCACACAGGGCTAGACCTTTGGATCGTCATAAAGAAATCACGATTAGCGCTTGTGTGTCCTTTCTGGGGGGAAAGTGGAACTATTATCTAATGCTTAATCTCCAACTCGGTATCAGGTAAACAAGTTCGACACACATGTCATTTATCTTTTGTGGAAGTTTAATAACAACATATTTTAACAAATCTTGGTTGTCAAAATGACAAGAGAGCTTCGTTCAAAAAACTTCTGAACATGTTCTCCAATTCTCATATGATCTTGAGACTACTCAGTTGTAGCCTAAAACACAGTTATTTCTTCACATTATAACTTGATAAACGAGTCATAACATTTAAAAAATGCGTGTACTACTTATTCCTCTTACACAACATAACATTTGAAGTTCACAGGTATACCGTTGGAAAAATCACGCCAGTGCCTCGGCGGGAAGTTCGTGCT
This sequence comes from Eutrema japonicum, assembly GCA_030161315.1. Classification (NCBI taxonomy): domain Eukaryota; kingdom Viridiplantae; phylum Streptophyta; class Magnoliopsida; order Brassicales; family Brassicaceae; genus Eutrema; species Eutrema japonicum. Next base: position 49,419,420 of record BSQW01000007.1, on the reverse strand, counting down.
TCTGACTTTGGTAAAAGAGCCAGAATCATGATGTTCTTCCCTAAAGACGGTTCCCAGTATACGCCTTCACACAAGTCCATTGATTTCGATTGGAAAGACTATTGCCCTATGGTTTTCAGGTAAACCTGTTTTCTTCCGCCATATACCAAAATGCTTTGAATCAACAAAAACAATAGCATAATAGTTTCTATCAATACGTCTAGAAATTCTGGAAACTGGACATCAATTTGAACTACTTTTGTTAAAGAGTGTTTGCGAGGTCTCTAATTACCGATCTTTATTGGATCATTTTTTTTCTGTAAGGATTTCGTCATGGTCATGAGTTTTCTGATATCTGTTAACCAAAAAAATGGGAGTAATGTTAAAAGGAATAATCATAACCAAATATAAATCAACTAAATTATTTAAAACAGTAATTTCTGCGGGGTGATGCATTTTTCAACACCAGAAGCTCCTGCCCTTTGGCAGTTTTCGACGGCAATTGTAAATTAAGAGGATTCTTTTGCTCATAAACACTTTTCTTAGTGTACTCAAGATTACATGTTCTGCATATTATTTACTATGCATGTTTTTCAATGGCATGTCATAGGAATTTGAGGGAGATGTTCAAACTAGATGCTGCAGACTACATGATGTCTATCTGTGGCGATGATGGCCTGAGGGAAATTTCCTCCCCTGGGAAAAGTGGCAGTATCTTCTACCTTTCTCATGACGACAGATTTGTGATAAAGACATTAAAAAGATCTGAGTTGAAGGTTTGATATAACTTAACCAAGCTGTTATCTTTTTCTTGTTTGTCCTTACGCATAATAGTGTTTGGGGATATTGTAAGGCCTTCTTAATTTTTGGTTATGGGAGCTGATTCTTGGTCCTTTTGGTTTTTGTTGTTCCTCTTGTGAGGATGCTTATATCGTCTACAGATAGTCTAGTCTTTGTTTTTACTTGTATATATTTTTCTTAATATATCACGGGGTCTTTAATTTATAAAGTAGAGAAACATCTCAGTGGTCTATATACATATATTATGACTGAAAGCATCCTCTTTTTTTCATGTAGGTTCTACTCAAGATGTTGCCTAGGTACTATGAACATGTAGGGGACCATGAAAATACGCTCATAACGAAATTTTTTGGAGTTCACAGATTGAAACTCAAGTGGGGTAAAAAGGTAAGAACTTGTCTGATCTCTACTATATCTTAGATCCATTATATTCCATTTCTTTTAGCATGAGCGTTGTGCTTCTCTGATAGGTACGCTTTGTGGTCATGGGGAATATGTTTTGCACAGAATTGAAGATTCATCGCCGCTATGACCTTAAGGGATCTTCTCAAGGGAGATTTACAGAAAAGAAAAAAATCGGAGAAAAGACTACCATGAAAGATCTTGATCTAGCTTATGAATTTCATATGGACAAGCTGCTGCGAGAGGCTCTTTTCAAGTGAGTTCTCTACTCAATCCTTTTAAATAATCATTTCCATCCTCGGTGAAATATAGGCTATACATGTCAGCTGAGTGTTATGTTTTAGTCATTTTCATTACAGAATCTCTAGGTTTATGTGTGTCTTCCAGATAAGTATGCTCGGCGCAACCGCTTACTGTTTCTGGGAACATCTCATGATCACACCTCACCCGTCGCAATTTCTAGCACTAGTCTTATTGTCTGTTGAATGTGCGAGGAATGTCGTGTTGAAATTTATGTTTTTATACCTTTTGGAAGTCTTATCTAATTGTAGATCTTTTCCAGGAGAGTAAGTTCTCATCGTTGCTTAGACTTATTAAATCCATTTCTGCAAGACCTAGACATAACAGAACCCTTGAAAAAAAAGGATAAAGCAGCTATTTCCTATGATTTTGTAAATACAATTATTAAAAAAATTAAGATGATAGAAAAAATAAGCTGCAGAGGAGAGGTTATACCAAATGTCTTACTTTCGCTGCTGACTCCACGCATCCCTTTAGAAATGAGATGTTTGCTCTTCTTTGCCTGGCTTTAAGTTTACTTCTGCTAGTGAAGTTTTTGTGTGATGCTTCTCCTGTGTTCTATTAACTTAAACTTCCTCAGAATTTTCATCTTTTTTACATTCTTGTGCACCTAATTATCTTGATTGCAATGCTAAGCACAATTAAATTGCAGTATTTGCATTATTGTTTGTCTAATTTTTTGTGGAACCTCTTTGTTTCCCACATGGCAGGCAAATTTATATAGACTGCTCGTTCTTGGAATCTCTGCAAATCATTGATTACAGTCTTCTGCTGGGATTACATTTTAGAGCTCCCGATCAACTTAATGATATCCTGGAGCCTCCCAATGCAATGTCAGATCAAGAAAGTGATAGTGTTGCTTCTGTTGAAGGTAGGCCTCAATGTTTCAAAAAGAATATCTTTGTCCAGCGTAGAGAAAATAGCCAGTGAGTCACTTAGATAAATCGGGTGATCAGTTTCTTACTGCTGGAGGTATATGGTAAAGTTCACACGTAGAACTATACAACTATCCAAGCTTTGTAGACTAAAAAATAAACGTCATGGGTTTGTATCGCTTACTGATTTCTTTTTTGTTTGTTGTTTTTCATCAGTCGGTGTGCCTCGTGAAACTTCCATTCCTCCAAAAGGGCTGTTATTGGTTACTCACGAACCTAGTTCCGTTAATACTGCCCCGGGTCCTCACATCCGAGGAAGCACACTACGAGCATTCTCTGTTGGCGAGAAAGAAGTTGATCTCATTCTACCTGGAACTGCGAGGTCAGTTACTACCCATTGCATCAAATCTGACCTGGAAGTTAAATTTTCTTCATATTATCTGACATGAACCATATATACCGTTTTGAATTGAATCCCAGGCTCCGGGTACAGTTAGGAGTGAACATGCCGGCTCAAGCCCACCACAAACTCCGTCAAGACGAGGAGGAATCAGGAATGGTGGAGCTCTTTGAAGTATATGACGTGGTTGTGTACATGGGCATCATCGACATCTTGCAAGAGTACAACATGAAGAAGAGAATGGAACATACTTGCAAATCTATGAAGTATGATCCGATGACAGTTTCAGCCATCGAGCCTACGCTTTACTCTAAACGGTTCACCGATTTCCTCCTCAAGGTATTCCCAGAAAAAGCATAGAGAGAGATCAACCGTCTTCCCTTTAGATCAAATGGTTCATGATTTGACTCGGGTCGATATTCTTTCTTACTGGTCATTAAGCCATAAAAGACTGAGGGATTTGGCTCGTAATGTTCTTTCGTCCTTATGTACGTATGTACACTAACATTTAGGATCTTATACTTTAAAATCAAATTTTCGTGTATTATTGTTATGAGTAGATTTGTGTCACTCTCTCAATGTGCCTCACCATTGAGCTATTGCTAGGTTGGGTTGGGGATTAGATATGTACTAATCTTTTCCATATAAGAATGAAATTATTTAAAGAAATCATCTTTGTGTGTTCTTCTTAAACGTCAAAGCATTGCTATTAACTTGATTCTTTCGGAAAGTGCTACTCGAAAACAAACTTGTTATTTGAGACTCTTTAGGCAACATCTACATTATGCATCCTCAAGTTCTTGAAAGAAGTCAACGAGATGTTCACAAATGTATGTTAACACACAATGGGTCATCGCAGCTGATTGATCCCAAGAGAAGCTATTTTGGGTGATAAAAAGAGACGAGAGCCCTTACGTGAAGACGCTTGATGGTACAACTATTTCAGAGTCAATGGCCAACAAGAATCAAAGCCTTAGCCAGATGAGAAGAGAAACGAGAGTGAAAAGCGACGGTGGATTTCTTCAGAGTCAAGGTATGAATTATGAAGGAAATGATCTGTTATTGTATATAAGCATCCAATCCAAATACAAAGTAGTTGACTAAGATCATTAAATCACCAAATCCAATTTCAAAAGCAAAAGAAGAGGAACAAAGAAAAGCTATATCCAGTTACACTGTTTATTAACTAGTCTTGTTCAAAGGAACATGAAGGAAAGGAAAAGCAAGAAAGAAATGATGTTTTGACACATCTATATTAGATATAAACCTAAAGACATGATGCATAAAAGAACATCGTCATCGAATTAAAAATAATGGGTCAATATTGACATCAGTCAAATAATCATCAACAGTCAGAATATTCTCCTCCTCATCCTCTAACAAAAATTCTATACCAGAAGTTCCTCCAAATTCAGTAATTTGTTTCGTCGTATCTTCGTTGTTGTTCGTCTCTGTGGTTGGACGCTGAAGATCCTCCTGATCCTGGTGAACCACCAAACCTCCATCTCGTTGATTACTCTTCACGGCATCTAATCGAAGCCTAACATTGTTCAACATCCTCGTAACCGCATCGGTCGCATCTTTCAGCTCGTCTACGTTCTCTGATCTGTCAAAGGCTAATTCGTCTTCCCACCAAAACCCTAATCCTGACTTGTTATCTTGGTTTGTCGAAGGAGGAGACAGATCGTGAAGCAGCGAAGAGACAACGTGCTCGACAGAGGAATGGCCAAAGGAGTAGAAAGAAGCGTGAGAATTGGAAGAAGGAGGAGTCGCTAAGATTGCGATTTGAGTCGCGGGAGAGACAAGACAGAGCTCAGAAGCTTTGCGGAAGAGACCGTTACGTCGTTTAGTAAAAGTAACCGACTTTACTGATTTTTTTTCGATCTTCTCAATCTTTATTTTACGTTTGATGCCTCCCATATTGATATTGATATTGTACGAAATTAAAGCAAGCGTTTAAACAGAGACAGAGATTGGTTCCATCTTCATGATCTCTTTCTCTCTTTAATTATAATACTCTCTCATCTCTCAACTCTTTACTTTTTGTGTGTTCCTTTGAATTTTTTTTCATATTCAGAAAATTTCCATAATGGAGTATGTTCTGAATTACCATTTTTCTAAACTAATTTAGTAAATACGCAAGTCTTTTCTTTTTTTTCCTTTTAAATGGATTGATTTTGTTTCCTTTTTTGGAAATTCAAAACCGGGGCAAAAGGTAAAAAAAAAATAAACAAGTTTTTCTTTTGGTTCAGTTTTCGGATTAAAGATTATATTATTCTTTTGGTTTATCATGAACTTGGTCTATTACTCTATGGATGTTCGAATTATATCCCATTTATCAAAACCCTAACCTTGGAGAGGGTTCCGTGCGCACGAAGCAATACCCCCATTGTTCTTCTGTTTGTTGAGTGCCTACGACGACATGATGATGGGCAGAGGAGTCGTTTTTTTTATATGTAATTCTTGATGGTGATGAGGATTTAGAAGACGATGAAGGATATTCTAATATAAACTCTACTATCTAGATTTGAAGTGTTTTGATTTTATGTTTTATTTGGTAATATAATTTATTTGAATTTTATTTGTTTTTTTTTTGTCAAACTTTTGCTTTTAAATTTAATTGGATTTGATATAATACATTTCAATTTAGATTTATTTTGCTAAATATTTTGTTTTAATTATTTTTCATTTGAGAATTGTGAATTTATGTGTTTGTAAAGAAAAGTCCGAAAAAGCCCGAAAATCTCTAGAACCGTGTCCGGGCCGGGCAGAGTTTTAGAATATAGGTCCGATTTTTTTTTTCGAACCGGACTGAGCCGGACATAAATATATACAGGTTTTACGGGTTTTGGGCCGGGCCAGCCCGATGACAAATGGTCTCGGTCCATTCTCGTGGACGACATCAAGCGGGTATGATTCCATGAGTGCCGCTTTTTAATTTTTTTTATTTAATCATTTCAAATTTTAAGGAGTACACTGTAATGCCTAAGTTCAAGAATTTAGCATGCCCATATAGAAGATAAAAACCCATATATATATTAGGGTGTGATTCGCGATATGCACGGACGTGGTGAATATTTTTCTAAACATTTTATTGTCTAATATTATTTTAATTTTATTAGTAGTGTAGTTAATGAAGTTGTCTTTGTTAGCGTAAGATATGTGGATTGTTTATTTTTAGATAATTTTTTCATTTATTAAATTTATGTTCATTTATGTGTTTGTTTAGGAGATGATACATATTTTTATCTGTTTTTTTTGTTGTTGTCAATTTATGCAATTAGTTGGTGTTTTTAAAATAATGTTATTCTAATTAATTTTTAATTTTATGGAAGTAAGTATTTTTTTAGTTGATCTGTATTATTAGTTCTGTAATTCCTTAGTATAGATGTGTTGTTTTAACGCAGCTCATACGACTTAGGGCGTGTTCGTTTCATCATTCAGATGATTCATTTGAATGAAGATGAGAATTGATGTTTGTAAAATCCCGTTTTTCCGCCAAAACGTAAAATCTCATTTTTCCGCCAAAAACGTAAAATCCCGTTTTCCCGCCAAAAACATGAAATCTCGTTTTTCTGCCAAAACATATATTCTGCTTTCCCGCAAAAAACGTAAAATTTCATTTTCCCACCAAAAACATGAAATTTCGTTTTCACGCCAAAATGTAAAATCTCGTTTTTCTCCCAAAACATATATTCCATTTTCCTGCTAAAATCGTAAAATTCAATTTTCCCGCCAAAAACGTATATTCCGTTTTCCCCCTAAAAACGAAAAAACAATTTCCGCCAAAAACGTAAAATCTCATTTTCCGTTAGTAAAACAAAAAATTATTTTCTCTTATTTTCCAATCAAAAATGTTATTTCGTGTTTTCACTCATAAAAAAAAGTAAATCCTTTTTTTATTAGTGTATTTTTAAATTTTTATAAAAATAATTTATTAAATTTAAATATTTCATGAAAATAGAAATCTATAAATTATAAATTTATATGATGAAATTTCTTATAAAAAAAATATTTTTTCATGAAAATGAAAATTTACAAATGTCAAAAATATGAATTTGAAAATTATTTGGTTGTAAATGTTGTTTAGATCATGAATTAAAATTAATATGGTTAAGATTAAAATTAAAAATATGATTAATTTAAAGCATGGGTATTTTATTCATTTTCTTATTAAAAATATCTAGATGGAGATGTAAAATAATCAAACAAACAAAAGTTCATCCAGATTCATCTAGAAGAATCATCCAAATGAACAACAAAAAATGGAAACGAACATCATCGAGATGAATCATTTAAATGGATCATCTGGATGCAAATGCTAGATGATCAAAAGAACAAGGCCTTAGTAAATGGATGGATATTTAATATTTATATTAGTAAACCCCATGCAATTACAAATTTATTCGAGAAATAACTTTATTTATTTACTCATCATATTAGTATGAGTGAGTGTTACATACTATTGTTTAATTTATAATTCTTTCTTCGTACAAATAAAATAGAAAGCATTATGAGTCTTTAACAGAAGTGTTTGTTATTTTTATTTAAAGCAATTAGTGTCTGCTTTTGTTACGTGTGATGGATGAGCTTACCTCCGCAGTAGCTACACTAAAGCCCAATGAGCCCAACGGAGGGATGAAATTACCAAACCACTCTTTGTTTGGAAGACCAATGATCTTGTCTTCTAAGTTAATCATTGGTGACTCCAACATTTGTGTTGCGTCTTTATTCCCTAGTTCCATTGTAGGATGTGAACGTGGGACGATATTTTTTTCTCTTATTAGTCTATCCGTAACGTTTTTCATATGGGGTTGTTGAACAAATTCCTTGGCTATAATTAGAATCACTGACTCTATTTCAACAGTACGAAAATCAAAAACTTTCAATTTTTTCTTTGTTGAAATCATTGGTGATTGTAAGAGAAGATTCAAGTCTGAGAATAGATCTTTGCGGTTATCGAAAGAGTTGTTTTTTTAGGCTTACGGCGGAGGCAGACCGAGACGGGGGAATCTGAAGCATTTGTGGCGAGTGGTGAGTTTATCGTCGTATTTAGTCTTATTAGGCCAATTTTTGAAGTATATGTTTTGTTTTTTTAAAGGTGGATGCTTAGGTGGCCGAAGAAGATGAGAGAAAAACTAACTTTATATATATAGATATGGGCAAAACAAATCATATAATATACCTATATATAATACAAATAAGTTTCTGTTTAAACTTATGGACAAAAAAAAACAAAGCTCATTAATCAATTAAAACAAAAAATTCATAAAACTATAAAAAAATAAAGCCCAATGATTTTTGGCCCCCATTTTTTTTTTCAAGCTCCCATAATTTCATGGTCGACCCTGTCAAGAATAAAAAGAAAAATTGTTTCATTGATCCGTTAATTCAAGTCTAAGATCACAAACCGGTGCCACTCAAATAAACATTAGAATTTTGATGAAAACATCAGAATTTGGGTGATATATTTTTAAAAATCTCAGTTGATATATAGCTTTTAGCATATAAAATTATAAACTAAAAATTCTTTTTCGTGGGACGAGAATTTGCCCTTTAGTGGCAAAAACAGAATGCTCTACGGGCCCAAATTAGGTAAGTACTTATTGAGAGTTCTCTCCGGACATGATCGATGGTTCTTGATGGATCAAGAGTGTTTGATGGCTGAGATTTGGCTGAGAGTGTTGACTCCTTAATGGTATACATGGACTGGTGGAGAATTATGGAGGTTTCTATAAATAGCTTCAAAAATACTCGTTGTTAGTTTATGCTTGAGGCATAAGGTCAGGGGCGGAGCCACAACCGCTAGCATGGGGCAGTTGCCACCACTCAAATTATTATGTTCTTTATTAATTACTTAGACTAATGTCTAATATTAAATGCCCCCACTAAATTATCAATTTTTGCCCCCAATCAATTTTTAATTTCTTATCTCTCTTTTTTTAAGAAAATTTATAAAACTAGCTAAAGTTCTAATGAAAATTCTAACTTTATTGAATTGATTTTAACCTACAAATAATATAACACATTAAATAAAAAGATATCCTAAAATAACACAATTTGTTTTTCCAAATCTAACACATCAAATTTTAAATTCCAAAAATAACACAAATAATTATGTGAAAATATATGTTTACCCAAAATAAATTCAAAATAAAATTTAAACATTAGGTTTGTGTTCACTATTTCCTATTTAGGGTTTAATTTTTTTCTATTAATAAAGGATTTTAGATCATTTTAATATCAAATTTGTGCTATTATTGTTTGTCACTTTTAACTAGTGGTATTAAATTTGAAACAATTTTTTTAAAATGTGCTATTTTGGACAATTGCCCATAAAAAATGTTAAAGTGTACAACGACTATATTAACTTTTTCGTATATCAATATAATTGTTACATGAATAATAAAGAATTTTTTTCTTACATAAATATTGTTAAGGTTTTAGATTAATTTTCTTGTACTCATTGTTTATATATAATTGTATCATTTTTTAACGTATATTTTATAATTTAGGAGTGTACAAAAATTTGATCCGAGCCGAACCAAATCCGGAATCCGAAGAGTGAACCTAATCGGACCAAAAAACTAATTCTTAAGTCTAGATATGCTACTATATATATCTGCCACCAGTAAAATATATGTATAGATCCGCCACTGCATAAGGTGGATCCGGGTCGATCCGGGTCGAAGCTCTATCGGTTTGGGTCCATGAGAGATCCAAGTAAGTGGACCGGGTCATGTTTGGCCTTCGTGGAATTGGACAGTGCTCTTCATTCTTTGGGCTTAAGTCGCTATCGAGTGACAAAAGAAATGTTCGGGCCGAGAGACTTGTTTCTCGACTATCTTTGTCTTTGGGCCGAACATGTGATGGAACGTCTTGACCAAAATATTGTTGATGGTGGATTGGTCGGTGGTTCTTTTCTCCATGGGTTAGGTTCGATTCGGGTTATTCGATGGCAACATCATAGATCCTTTTCATCATTTGATCCTCCGATTTTCGAGATAACTTTTACACTACTTCTCTTCTCTATGAGAGGAGTTTTTCTCCGGCTTTAAAACCGAGAAAACTTGTCAATCTCCTAACCGAATTGTTATCTTGTGTAGTGGTTTGTACATGACTAAAAGATACAACAAGATTTGTTTCGACGAGATCCAAAGGTATGGGCGACTTTAAAGTCGCAAGTTAAGGAGAATAAATTTTAGTATTCCGAGCCGATCGGTAAAGTGCTATCGACGCTTCCTGTTTTGGATTCGTTGTCTCTCTATTTCATGCATCCTGTTTTGGACTTGTTGTCGTTTGATTTTGAAGATTTCTCGTTTAATTTTTTTTGTTCCCAAGCATTATTGTATTATCCGAAGAATTTTAATAACTCATTTTGATCGTTGTAACTCGATAGTTCAAAGTTTTTTTTTTTTTTGTAAAAGGATATTCTATTGAAATGCGAACGGAAGTGTTACACGATGATGAAAGTATAAACATAAGAACAACAATAAGACTACGGGAAAGCATAAAGAGCAGATTAATGAAAGACGATAAGGGTACTAAAAGGAGCTTCAGAAAACAGGTCTGAATCCAGAAGCCTCGACAAACCCCAAGAAAATAGAGAGAAGCTACAAAAACTCCGTGAAAGAACGGCGGCTATAGAATTACAAAGGCGGGAAACTATCACCCTCAACAGACCAAGGACCGACTTAGCTGAGACAACCCACAAAAACTATCGATAGTTCAAAGTTAATGAAACGCAAAAAAGGTTTGCCATTTTGGTTTAATATGTAAGACCCTAATCATCTTTATTTATATGAATATACTAGATTAGGACTTGCATATATACGAGTTTATAGTTTAATATTTTATAACTCATGAAAAATATTAAAAAAAAAAAAAAAATAAATCAACCGTGAAAATAAATAATATACAAATTTAGAAACAAAATTTCTGATATAATAAATATATACCTTAAAGGAAGAGTTTGGTGGAGTAGATGCAGTAAATAGTTTTGGATACAATTATTGGATTTTTGATTTTTTGGTATGTAATTGTCATACTACCAAATTGTTTATATATATATATATATATATATATATATATATATATATATATATATATATTTTTTCCGACAAAGAACTTATATGTGAGAAATTATAGATATTTTTGTTTTAGGATTAGTAATCCATCGTTTAATTTCTTTAATCTAAATGGGAAATCTAAATATATTTTTTTATTAACTTTGATTTTAGGATAAATTTAAATAATCTAATTTTTTTTTTTAGTAACTTTACCTTTTAGCATTATGAATTGGTTATTAATTTTTCTAATTTTTAAAGTTTTTTTTATTAATCAGGATTTTATCGATTTAAAATTTTTTCCATTATTAATTTTTGATTTTTCTATTGTTTTGTTAACTTTAGCTTTTAAAATAAATTTACATATCGTTTTTCTTACATATGTTAGAATTTGATGGATTAACTTGACATGTACCAAGTTATCAACTTCAAAACATTCATAACATAGTTTTTTTTTTGGGTTAACTATTCAAAATTTCTCAATAATTATTTAATAAAAACATAACCCATCATCACTTAAATAATCCTAACTATGACAGAACCCATACTATATTTTTCAAAAAAAATTGTTTTGAAATTTATGAATTTTTTTTTCATTTTTTCTGAATATAATAAGTCTAATTAATTATTATAGATAAAGTTGTCAAACCAGAGTAAAATGTTTACTTAATTCGTTTTGTAATGTACTAAAACTTAAAATTAATCCGTTTCAATTTTTTTTGGATAAATATTCAAATAATATAATACAAGTTACAGTGAAAAAATATTGGAACATCTCGAATAAATTTTGTTTTTTGAATATATGTAAATTTATTATTATTTAAAAATATTATATATTTTTAATATCGTGATAATTAAAGACGAGTGAAAGATTGCTGGAATTTCTGCGAAGCGAGTGAGAGTTTTTCTGCTGTGTTTTTCGTCTGTGAAATGTGAGGAGTAGCTCACGCTTTTTAAAGCGACTGAAGAGAGAGGATGGTCCGCAAAATCTGATAAGATCTCGCAAGATCATGGATTGAGTCAGCTGCGGAGATCGTGGGAACGTTGGGAACGTTGGGCGGAAGACTCGGTCTTCGTTTCGTAGAGATAAAAACGGATAAGGAATAAAATCCGAATATCCATTAGACTTGGCCCAAAAAGAACTCTTTAATGGCCCACGAGCCCACGACCCACTCCCGTGCTCGGCTTGGAGGCGGCGCGCGAGGAGCATCCTTCCTTCTCTATCACACACACTTTGTACTACTCCAAAGTTTTCCAAACTTTCAATGTGGGACAAATGACATGTCTTTCATTTAACTCACATTAGGCCAATCATTTAGATTTGGCCCATTTTTTTTACACTTCAAATTTTAATAAGTCCCATTGAGCTTGATTAAAATTTTTGGTCCAACAATATCATCATTTTTTTTTTTTGGAATGTGTGTTCTTTTGGTATGTGCAAATTCGTTAGGTACAACTAACAAGCATACCATGTGGAACATCAAGACCGAATTCTAGAACCAACCGGCTTAGTGCATGTTTTTGTTTCCGATAGTATTCAAACCAGGGGCAAAACAAGTCTACGTGGCCGCTGGATTATCAAAATAGACTTCTCATAATCTTGATTTTTTTTTTTTAACTCTGATTTATTATTCTATCACAAATTCAGAGAATTGTTACATCGACGATTTTATAATGGATAATTCTACCGTTTAATGAGCATTCGGTTCTACATGCACCATGCATGATGAAGATCTCTTGTAAGTTTATCTCTAGTAATCTGACATAAATATAATAATAAATTGCACTATTTAGAATTCAAACCCTAGATTTTCTGATGTAAAAATATTAACGAACGATCAACTACTGGACCAAAAGGGTTTCCACAATCTTGATTTTTTGGCAAACATGATCTTTCCTTTGTTTAATTGTATTTCAGTTTTGTTTTTCTCCGAAAAGCAGACCCAAAAATTAACAACCAAACTGAACCGGACCGAATTTGGTTTAGGTTGGTAGCATTATTCCCGAATCCAAAAACCCCAAAAAATAAATTAAGAAATACACCGAAGCCTAAACCGGACATGATGCATACAAGAACATCATCGAATCAAAATGGGTCAAAATTGACATCAGTAAAATAATCATCAACAGTCAGAAGAATATCCTCCTCATCCTCTAACAAAAATTCTATACCAGAAGTTCCTCCAAATTCAGTAATTTGTTTCGTCGTATCTTCGTTGTTGTTCGTCTCTGTGGTTGGACGCTGAAGATCCTCCTGATCCTGGTGAACCACCAAACCTCCATCTCGTTGATTACTCTTCACGGCATCTAATCGAAGCCTAACATTGTTCAACATCCTCGTAACCGCATCGGTCGCATCTTTCAGCTCGTCTACGTTCTCTGATCTGTCAAAGGCTAATTCGTCTTCCCACCAAAACCCTAATCCTGACTTGTTATCTTGGTTTGTCGAAGGAGGAGACAGATCGTGAAGCAGCGAAGAGACAACGTGCTCGACAGAGGAATGGCCAAAGGAGTAGAAAGAAGCGTGAGAATTGGAAGAAGGAGGAGTCGCTAAGATTGCGATTTGAGTCGCGGGAGAGACAAGACAGAGCTCAGAAGCTTTGCGGAAGAGACCGTTACGTCGTTTAGTAAAAGTAACCGACTTTACTGATTTTTTTTCGATCTTCTCAATCTTTATTTTACGTTTGATGCCTCCCATATTGATATTGATATTGTACGAAATTAAAGCAACACTACAAGAAAACAAGCAATTTGCAACGAACGATATCGTTGTAAAATCGTTGCAAAAGAGGGTTTGCATCGAATTTGCGACGAAAATGATATCGTTGTTAACTGATCGTCGCAAACCACAAATCGTCGTAAATTCGTCGCAAAAGTACGAGGGAAAACACTTCGTCGCTAAATCGTCGCTAAATGTTCGTCGTAAAATCGTCGTAAATGTTACATTGAAATTACGACGAATATGAATACGTCGTAAAATCGTTGCTAATTCGAAGGAAAATCTGTCATTGTAAAATCGTGGCTAAATAATCGTCGTTAATTCGTTGCAAAGCAATCGTCGTAAAATCGTGGCTAAATAATCGTCGCAACATCGTTGCTAATAAATCGTCCTAAAATCGTGGCTAAATAATCGTCGCAATATCGTTGCTAATAAATCGTCGTATAATCGTTGTAAATAGCCACGATTTTATAACGATTATTTAGCAACGAATTACCATCGAATCACCGACTATTCTATATATGATTTTTATTATTAATTTTAAAATTTTATTAATTTCGAAATTATAAAATAAAAATTTTAAAAATATTATATAATATAATTTTATTAAAAAGAAAATATAATAATCTGTTACAAAAAAAAAAAAACCAAAATTAGAATTCGAAATCCTAAATCTAAATAACTATATCGTAATCGTCGAGATTGACATCGTCTTCGGGACGTCTCGACGAACCGGATGTGCCTGCCGCTGCCTCTGCCTCTGCCGCTGCCGCTGCATCTGCCTCTGCTCGGAGTCTTCGCTTTTCCCGTAGCATAGCCTGCATTGTCGGGTTCCCTGTTGCCAAGATGTCGAAGAGTTCGTCATTCTGCGTAGCATCCAGTTCAACCCGCTGCTGAAGACTCGCAATCTTCGCCTGATATGCCTGAGACCGAGTAGCCTCGGTCTCAACCCGCTCCTGAAGACTCGTAATCGTGGCACGTAACACGACTGGATCATCTTCTGGCAATCGGCGTCGCGGAGCATATGAAGAAGCAGCCGAGACATCTCGAATAGATCCCATCCGACAACCTTCCCCTTTCTCTTAGGGGCAACCTATATTTAAATTTTTCATTTAGAAATTTTTAAAAAATCAAAAACTAAAAATTAATTAAGAGTAACTATTCTATATATATACCTGCTCGAAGATCCGGTCAATATCGGGTGTGGTCAACCCTCCAGACATGACCGACGAACCACCGGGAGAGAGCTGTTGAGAGAGCTGTGTCTCTCGATCGGTGACTCTGGAAGTCACCTCATTGAAGATGTGCTCGGCAGTCTCGAAAACAAAGGAACCATCCTTCTTCCGGTGCGTCCGCTCAAAAACCCTGGTCATCGGAGGGAGTACACCTCCTTCTTCGGCGGCCTAAAGAAAAAAACTATGTTATTGGCAAAGTAAATTAAATAAATTAATTTAAATAAATTTAATTACCATCTGTAGACGAACACCCGCAAAAGGTGTTTGCCCAACTGTATGAGGCAGAGCCTTGAGTCGCCCGTCCGAATCAACGGTGTTGCGGGAAGCCGAACACTTCTCAGCAATGATGATGGACTTCGGTTCCATCCAATACCGCACCAAGCCGTCCCAAACGGCTTTATCCATGTGGAGGGGCTTTGCTTCATCGCCATCCTTCTTCCATGCTTTCTTCCACTCCCCAACCACGCCTTGGATACGAAACTTTACCCTCTCGAGAAATAAAGTTTTAACCTCCTCATGAATAGAAATATCCCAATGATATTTTTGCTGCACGAGAAACAAAAATAATTACACATTTTATAAAATTAAATTAAATATATATTTAAATATAATTAAAATAATTAAGAGAAAAAAAAATATTTTTTCCATACGTACCGCAAACATCTTGAACCATGTGTCCTTGACGTGTTGAGGAAGCTGGGAAAAATTGGTATGCGGCTCGACAAAATAAGACTTGATGATGTCGGAAACGGTGCGTCCAACTTTGGATTCAACTCCAAACCTGAAACAAAAAATTGTAAAATTTTGAATTGTTAGAAATAAATATAAATATGTAATAATAAATGTAAAAAATAAATATTTATATATATTACCATTCCGACCCGTCAGTATGATCCGGATCTAATCTTTTAAGCCTATGACGCCCCGGTTGTGCAAGCAAATCATGAACCGTCATGTGTGCATACGGGGCCGGGGCATGGCCTCCAGATTGCGGAATCTGAGGTGGTTGTGGAGGCGGCGGAGGTTGCGTCACAGGGACGAAATCCGTCTCTGTAGCCTCAGAAGACGGAGGCAACCCGGGACCCGTAGAATCACCAATATCTCTCAAAAACTGAGCGTAATGTGCACGACGCTGGCCCATCTGCATAAAAATGAAAAAACATTACTATCTATAAACATCCGGGCAGTCTGCTATTTTTCCTAATTTGATTCCGTTTCTACCGACCTAAATTATTTCATTTTTATCTATACTAATTAATTAAAAACATAAAAAAAAAAATTTACCTTTTTTCGCAAAGAATTCGGAAGGAAGTTATGATCAGTTTTTCTTTTGATTTGTTTGTAAGTGAATTGGCAAGGAACTCGCGTGTATATATAAGATTACTTGTCGTCGCGAAATCGTCGCTAATCAGCGACGATTTCGCGACGATTCGTGGCTATATCGAGGCAAATTAACCGTAGCTAATTCGTCGCTAACTTTGCAACGATTTTGTGACATTCAAACACGCGGGAGTTTAATTGACCGACACGCGGTATATTGACCGACACTCGGTATATTTTATGACAGATCGTCGCCAAATCGTCGCAAAGTAGCATCGAATTTGCAACCTTCGGCGTTAGCGACGATTTAGCCACGATTCTTCAATATTCGTTGCCAAATCGTCGCAAATTTGGATCGAATTAGTGAGGATATTTGTAAAATCGGTTTTAGGGTTTAGGGTATAGGTACAAAATTGTAACGTCGATTACAACGTTCCATAAACAACTTGACATGTTTACTGTAAATCCAAATTCATGAAATTATCAATAAGTTCATCGATATTGAAAAATAAGTAAAACATATAGTTTGCGTATATGTTAGATACAATGATTCAGTTTGTGGAAATTATTGTGATTCGCCGAGTTTTCATTTCCGGACAATTCTCTAAAGTCACGATCAATTTCTTTGAAAGATGCATAATACAATGAGATGGTAATACGTTAGGGTTTAGGGTTTAGGGCAAAGGGTTTAGGGTTTAGGGTTTATGACAGATCGTCGCCAAATCGTCGCAAAGTAGCATCGAATTTGCAACCTTCGGCGTTAGCGACGATTTAGCCACGATTCTTCAATATTCGTTGCCAAATCGTCGCAAATTTGGATCGAATTTGTGAGGATATTTGTAAAATCGGTTTTAGGGTTTAGGGTATAGGTACGAAATTGTAACGTCGATTGCAACGTTCCAAAAACAACTTGACATGTTTACTGTAAATCCAAATTCATGAAATTATCAATAAGTTCATCGATATTGAAAAATAAGTAAAACATATAGTTTGCGTATATGTTAGATACAATGATTCAGTTTGTGGAAATTATTGTGATTCGCCGAGTTTTCATTTCCAGACAATTCTCTAAAGCCACGATCAATTTCTTTGAAAGATGCATAATACAATGAGATGGTAATACGTTAGGGTTTAGGGTTTAGGGCAAAGGGTTTAGGGTTTAGGGTTTATGACAGATCGTCGCCAAATCGTCGCAAAGTAGCATCGAATTTGCAACATTCGGAGTTAGCGACGATTTAGCCACGATTTTTCAATATTCGTTGCCAAATCGTCGCAAATTTGGATCGAATTTGTGAGGATATTTGTAAAATCGGTTTTAGGGTTTAGGGTATAGGTACGAAATTGTAACGTCGATTGCAACGTTCCAAAAACAACTTGACATGTTTACAGTAAATCCAAATTCATGAAATTATCAATAAGTTCATCGATATTGAAAAATAAGTAAAACATATAGTTTGCGTATATGTTAGATACAATGATTCAGTTTGTGGAAATTATTGTGATTCGCCGAGTTTTCATTTCCGGACAATTCTCTAAAGTCACGATCAATTTCTTTGAAAGATGCATAATACAATGAGATGGTAATACGTTAGGGTTTAGGGTTTAGGGCAAAGGGTTTAGGGTTTATGACAGATCGTCGCCAAATCGTCGCAAAGTAGCATCGAATTTGCAACCTTCGGAGTTAGCGACGATTTAGCCACGATTCTTCAATATTCGTTGCCAAATCGTCGCAAATTTGGATCGAATTTGTGACTATCACAATTAGCGACGATTTAGCGACGATTTCTTTGAAATCCCTTAAACACCAAACTAAATCCCATTTCCGATCTCCACTCATTTCCCACCGTTGTTGGGGCAATTAATAAATTACATGACACATAGACACATATGTCTCGTAATTTATTAATCCCCGCACCGGCGGAAAATGAGTGGCGATCGGAGATGAAATCTAGTTTGGGGTTTAAGGGATTTCATAGAAATAATATGACTTAAATTTCACAATAACAACTCGATCACAATATTATATTAATACATTAAATTCACAATAATTTCTAGCTAGCGCGGTCACTCTGATTCATTTTCGGACGAAGAGTAGTACACATCCGTTTCTTGATCATCTGGTTCATCACTTTCTTCGAACTCATCTTCCTCATCTTCCTCATCTTCTTCCTCTGTATCGTCTGGGAGATATTCAACTTGCCTGTTTTGAGGATCTATCAAAAGGATGTCTTCATTGCTCTCATTTAGTTCTGGCATATCAGAGCAATGATCTTGCTGCATTGGTAGTTCCTCATCAACCCCCACAATTCGACCCCTCGGAGAAACTTTTATAACTGATAACCATGAGATACGGGTGGTGCGAACTCGCGGATATGGAACAAAGCTGACTTGTTCTGCTTGTGATGCTAGGATAAATGGCTCATACTTATTGTAACGTCGTGATTGGTTGACATCTACTGCCCCAAATTTGTTTTTACGGACGCCTCGATCAACTGTTGGATCGAACCAGTCGCATTTGAACAGAACGCATTTCAAACCTAAGCAACCAGGGTACTCAACTTCAATTATGTCTTGCAACACTCCATAAAAATCTATTTCGCCCCGCACACATACCCCGTAGTTGGCAGTACCTCTTTGATTTCCGTATTTGAATGTATGAAATATATATCCGCGTGTGCAATACATGGGTGCACTCGTTATCTTCGATATGGGGCCTTTTATTAACTCATGGAACCATAGTGGATATGCGGTATCCTCATACTCGACCTATATCATTAATTAATTTAGTTACAAAATAATCAAAATATGTATTAGGTTAATTGTCCAAGTTAGTAATTAATCAGATCACTTAAATTTTTACGTACTTGCGTCTTCAACCACGGGGCAAAATGTTGATCTTTACGCTTGTTGATTTCATCGTCTGAGATTACTTCAATGACTTCTCGGACTTGTCTAACAAATTCACTGCATACATAAGTATTTGTAATTGGTATAAAGCTAGCATATATATAATTTAGCCATATATATAAGACGTATGTTTATACACTTACGTCTCAAATTGACTAACTTCTTCGCAATTTAAGAGGATATACGTTTGTGCACTATGATGGTCTTTTTCATTGGCAAACCAAACTGACTTCACTCTTCCACATAATCGACCGATTGAAGAAAAGATATATGGGACACCTTCATTAGCATATGTTCGGCCTACACCTCCATCATCATATCGCCGTGCTGCCCTTTTCCGTGTGCGAACCTTCGAGCCAAAATAGTACCCGGTGAAGTGAGAAGTTTCTTCTGTTAAACTTCCTGCTACTATTGAGCCTTCAACTTTGGCTAGATTTTTAGCCTTCCGCTTCAAATGTCCCATGAATCGCTCGAATGGGTACATCCATCGATACTGCACAGGTCCCCCAAGTTCTGCTTCGTGAGGTAGATGAATAGGTAGATGTTCCATAACATCAAAAAAGGCTGGGGGAAATATTTTCTCCATGTTGCACAACAAAATAGGAATACTAGCATCAAGTTGTGCAATAACATCTTCTGACAAAGTACGGGTACAAAGATCCCGAAAAAACACTCCAATGCCTGCAATTGCTTCGTGTACATTTCCTGGTAGAAGTTCAGCAAATGCAAAAGGAAGTAGTCGTTGCATAAAGACGTGACAGTCATGACTCTTCATCCCAGAAAACTTTTGGCCATTCTCAACACATTTAGATAAATTAGATACGTACCCGTCCGGGAACTTCACATCAGATGTCGCCCATTTGAACAAAGCTGACTTTTCTTCCGCACCAACTCGAAATATGGGGACAGGTGCTTTCCCATTGCTTGTAATATGTAACTCATTCCGACAACAAAGATCAGGCAAGTCTAACCTTGACTTACCGCTGTCTTTAGTCCTTCCACGCACGTTTAACAATGTATGCATGATGTTATCAAAAAAGTTTTTCTCAATGTGCATGACATCCAAATTGTGTCTAAGCAAATGATCCTTCCAATACGGAAGCTTCCAGAATATGCTTTTCTTATGCCAATTGTGATGCTTCCCATATCCATCCGGCATATTAGCTGGAGTGTGCCAATTTCCACCACGATTGACTGTTTCCAATGCACCATAATGATCAATTTCTGCTTCTAGATCTTCCCCAGAAATATAAACAGGAGGAGGAACACGAACAGTTTTGTTCTTTCTAAACAACCGCTTATTTCTTCGATATGCATGATGAATCGGTAGAAATCGGCGGTGACAATCAAACCAACTTGTTTTCCGACCATGTTTCAATTGAAACGCATCTGTCCGATTGAGACAATATGGACAAGACAATCGCCCATGCGTAGTCCAACCTGACAACATCCCGTAAGCAGGGAAGTCGCTTATTGTCCACATAAGCACCGCACGCATTGTAAAATTTTTTTTCCTTGCAAAATCATATGTCCGAACCCCGGTATACCACAACTGCTCCAATTCCTGTATCAGAGGCTGCAAAAACACATCAAGGGAACGCTTCGGATGCTTCGGACCTGGTATTAAAATACTCATGAATAAAAATTCCCTTTGCATGCACATATCTGGGGGTAGGTTGTAAGGCGTTAGGATTATTGGCCATAAAGAATATTGCCTACCAGACATACCAAACGGACTAAATCCATCTGTGCAAAGACCAAGATACACATTACGTTTCTCTCTAGCAAAGTCTGGATGTACCGTCTTAAAGTGTTTCCACGCTTTTGCATCTGAAGGATGAGTAACCTCCTCATCTGTTTGCAAATGATCTGCATGCCATCTCATCGATGCAGCTGTCCTCTCGGACTGATACATTCTTTTTAATCTATCAGTTATAGGAAGGTACCACATCCGTTGGAACGGTACCTTACTACGACCAGAACCTTGCGGCTTATATCTTGGCTTATGGCAAAATCGATATTCCAGCAACTTATCATCATCTTTCCAAAAAAGCATGCAATTGTCAACACAGACATCTATCATCTCAGAAGGCAACCCAAGACTATAAACCAGCTTCTGTATCTCATAGTAAGTTTCAGCTGCTAAATTGTCCTCTGGCAAATACTCTTTAATCAAATCAGCCCAATCATCCATGCAAACCTCAGCTAAGTTATGATCAGTTTTAATAGTCATCATCCTAGCCGCCAACGACAATTTAGAATGTCCTTCTCTACATCCATCGTAGAGTGGCTGATTTGCAGCATCTAGCATATCATAAAATTTTTTTGCATCTAGATTGGGTTCCTCATCATCATGATGATCATGTGCAAATGTACTTACGGTTTCATGAAATGCATCCGTAACCATGTCATGAATCCTATCATTATCTTCACCATGATGCTCCGCATGCTCATTAAATTGATTAAAATTATTTGATTCATCAAAATTCGATGCTTGATAATTGCTACTACTACTAGCTGCATTTCCCCCATGACCCTCTCCATGATAATACCATATATAGTAATGCGGCATAAACCCTCTATTTAATATATGCGACCACACCTTCGAGATAATGATAAATTTCCTATTCAAGCATCTGGCACAAGGACAGTACATCTTACCACTGATAATCGTATTATGTATACTTCCTGCCTAATGCATGAATCCCTCCACCCCATCACTGAACTCCTTTGTTAGCGATCCCTCTGAATCAAGACGATTATACATCCATCTTCTAATTTCGTATATTGACATTTTTTTTGGTCAGAAAGAAGTAAATATTGTTTTTGAATATGAAATTTTAATTATGAAGTTGGCCACTATATATAGATTTTTATTTTCACTACCATCGAATTACCTACGATTTTACATCGATTTCGCATCGATTTTACAACGAATATAAAAATGTTTACATCGACTTTACAACGATATTAAACATGTTTACCTAACTAAACACCGTGAACTTAAAACGTGCTCACCTAACTGATTAATCGTTGGGAAATCGATGTAAAGTTCAAATTATACTAATCATTGCTAATTCGTGGGTAATTTTACGACGATATTACAACGTTTTATATAAACGTCGTAAAATCGTCGCTAAGTTACAACGATTTTACGACGATTTTGATAATCGTCGTAATGTCGTCGGTAATCGTTGTATAATCGTCGCTAATTAGCGACGATTTGACAACGAAAATTATCGTCCCAATTTTGCGACGACTTTACGACGTTTTAAAGAATCGTCGTAAAGTCGTCGCGAAAACGATGGAAATTTGCAACGAATTAAAATCGTCGCAAAAATTCGTTGCAAATTGCCTGTTTTCTTGTAGTACAAGCGTTTAAACAGAGACAGAGATTGGTTCCATCTTCATGATCTCTTTCTCTCTTTAATTATAATACTCTCTCATCTCTCAACTCTTTACTTTTTTTGTGTTCCTTTGAATTTTTTTTCATATTCAGAAAATTTCCATAATGGAGTATGTTCTGAATTACCATTTTTCTAAACTAATTTAGTAAATACGCAAGTCTTTTCTTTTTTCCTTTTAAATGGATTGATTTTGTTTCCTTTTTTGGAAATTCAAAACCGGGGCAAAAGGTAAAAAAAAATAAACAAGTTTTTCTTTTGGTTCAGTTTTCGGATTAAAGATTATATTTTTCTTTTGGTTTATCGTGAACTTGGTCTATTACTCTATGGATGTTCGAATTATATCCCATTTATCAAAACCCTAACCTTGGAGACGGTTCCGTGCGCACGAAGCAATACTCCATTGTCTCTTTGCTCTTCTGTTTGTTGAGTGGCTACGACGACATGATGATGGGCTGAGGAGTCGTTTTTTTTTATATGTAATTCTTGATGGTGATGAGGATTTAGAAGATGATGAAGGATATTCTAATATAAACTCTACTATCTAGATTTGAAGTGTTTTGATTTTATGTTTTATTTGGTAATATAATTTATTTGAATTTTATTTGTTTTTTTTTGTCAAACTTTTGCTTTTAAATTTAATTGGATTTGATATAATACATTTCAATTTAGATTTATTTTGCTAAATATTTTGTTTTAATTATTTTTCATTTGAGAATTGTGAATTTATGTGTTTGTAAAGAAAAGTCCGAAAAAGCCCGAAAATCCCTAGAACCGTGTCCGGGCCGGGCAGGGTTTTAGAATATAGGCCCGATTTTTTTTTTCGAACAGGACTGAGCCGGACATAAATATATACAGGTTTTACGGGTTTTGGGCCGGGCCAGCCCGATGACAAATGGTCTCGGTCCATTCTCGTGGACGACATCAAGCGGGTATGATTCCATGAGTGCCGCTTTTTAATTTTTTTTATTTAATCATTTCAAATTTTAAGGAGTACACTGTAATGCCTAAGTTCAAGATTTTAGCATGCCCATATAGAAGATAAAAACCCATATATATATTAGGGTGTGATTCGCGATATGCACGGACGTGATGAATATTTTTCTAAACATTTTATTGTCTAATATTATTTTAATTTTATTAGTAGTGTAGTTAATGGAGTTGTCTTTGTTAGCGTAAGATATGTGGATTGTTTATTTTTAGATAATTTTTTCATTTATTAAATTTATGTTCATTTATGTGTTTGTTTAGGAGATGATACATATTTTTATCTGTTTTTTTTGTTGTTGTCAATTTATGCAATTAGTTGGTGTTTTTAAAATAATGTTATTCTAATTAATTTTTAATTTTATGGAAGTAAGTAATTTTTTAGTTGATCTGTATTATTAGTTCTGTAATTCCTTAGATAGATGTGTTGTTTTAACGCAGCTCATACGACTTAGGGCGTGTTCGTTTCATCATTCAGATGATTCATTTGAATGAAGATGAGAATTGATGTTTGTAAAATCCCGTTTTTCCGCCAAAACGTAAAATCTCATTTTTCCGCCAAAAACGTAAAATCCCGTTTTCCCGCCAAAAACATGAAATCTCGTTTTTCTGCCAAAACATATATTCTGCTTTCCCGCAAAAAACGTAAAATTTCATTTTCCCACCAAAAACATGAAATTTCGTTTTCACGCCAAAAACGTAATATCTCGTTTTTCTCCCAAAACATATATTCCATTTTCCTGCTAAAATCGTAAAATTCAATTTTCCCGCCAAAAACGTATATTCCGTTTTCCCCCTAAAAACGAAAAAACAATTTCCGCCAAAAACGTAAAATCTCATTTTCCGTTAGTAAAACAAAAAATTATTTTCTCTTATTTTCCAATCAAAAATGTTATTTCGTGTTTTCACTCATAAAAAAAAGTAAATCCTTTTTTTATTAGTGTATTTTTAAATTTTTATAAAAATAATTTATTAAATTTAAATATTTCATGAAAATATAAATCTATAAATTATAAATTTATATGATGAAATTTCTTATAAAAAAAATATTTTTTCATGAAAATGAAAATTTACAAATGTCAAAAATAAGAATTTGAAAATTATTTGGTTGTAAATGTTGTTTAGATCATGAATTAAAATTAATATGGTTAAGATTAAAATTAAAAATATGATTAATTTAAAGCATGGGTATTTTATTCATTTTTTTATTAAAAATATCTAGATGGAGATGTAAAATAATCAAACAAACAAAAGTTCATCCAGATTCATCTAGAAGAATCATCCAAATGAACAACAAAAAATGGAAACGAACATCATCGAGATGAATCATTTAAATGGATCATCTGGATGCAAATGCTAGATGATCAAAAGAACAAGGCCTTAGTAAATGGATGGATATTTAATATTTATATTAGTAAACCCCATGCAATTACAAATTTATTCGAGAAATAACTTTATTTATTTACTCATCATATTAGTATGAGTGAGTGTTACATACTATAGTTTAATTTATAATTCTTTCTTCGTACAAATAAAATAGAAAGCATTATGAGTCTTTAACAGAAGTGTTTGTTATTTTTATTTAAAGCAATTAGTGTCTGCTTTTGTTACGTGTGATGGATGAGCTTACCTCCGCAGTAGCTACACTAAAGCCCAATGAGCCCAACGGAGGGATGAAATTACCAAACCACTCTTTGTTTGGAAGACCAATGATCTTGTCTTCTAAGTTAATCATTGGTGACTCCAACATTTGTGTTGCGTCCTTATTCCCTAGTTCCATTGTAGGATGTGAACGTGGGACGATATTTTTTTCTCTTATTAGTCTATCCGTAACGTTTTTCATATGGGGTTGTTGAACAAATTCCTTGGCTATAATTAGAATCACTGACTCTATTTCAACAGTACGAAAATCAAAAACTTTCAATTTTTTCTTTGTTGAAATCATTGGTGATTGTAAGAGAAGATTCAAGTTTGAGAATAGATCTTTGCGGTTATCGAAAGAGTTTTTTTTTTAGGCTTACGGCGGAGGCAGACCGAGACGGGGGAATCTGAAGCATTTGTGGCGAGTGGTGAGTTTATCGTCGTATTTAGTCTTATTAGGCCAATTTTTGAAGTATATGTTTTGTTTTTTTAAAGGTGGATGCTTAGGTGGCCGAAGAAGATGAGAGAAAAACTAACTTTATATATATAAATATGGGCAAAACAAATCATATAATATACCTATATATAATACAAATAAGTTTATGTTTAAACTTATGGACAAAAAAAAACAAAGCTCATTAATCAATTAAAACAAAAAATTCATAAAACTATAAAAAAATAAAGCCCCATGATTTTTGGCACCCATTTTTTTTTTCAAGCTCCCATAATTTCATGGTCGACCCTGTCAAGAATAAAAAGAAAAATTGTTTCATTGATCCGTTAATTCAAGTCTAAGATCACAAACCGGTGCCACTCAAATAAACATTAGAATTTTGATGAAAACATCAGAATTTGGGTGATATATTTTTAAAAATCTCAGTTGATATATAGCTTTTAGCATATAAAATTATAAACTAAAAATTCTTTTTCGTGGGACGAGAATTTGCCCTTTAGTGGCAAAAACAGAATGCTCTACGGGCCCAAATTAGGTAAGTACTTATTGAGAGTTCTCTCCGGACATGATCGATGGTTCTTGATGGATCAAGAGTGTTTGATGGCTGAGATTTGGCTGAGAGTGTTGACTCCTTAATGGTATACATGGACTGGTGGAGAATTATGGAGGTTTCTATAAATAGCTTCAAAAATACTCGTTGTTAGTTTATGCTTGAGGCATAAGGTCAGGGGCGGAGCCACAACCGCTAGCATGGGGGCAGTTGCCACCACCCAAATTATTATGTTCTTTATTAATTACTTAGACTAATGTCTAATATTAAATGCCCCCACTAAATTATCAATTTTTGCCCCCAATCAATTTTTAATTTCTTATCTCTCTTTTTTAAAAAAAATTTATAAAACTAGCTAAAGTTCTAATGAAAATTCTAACTTTATTGAATTGATTTCAACCTACAAATAATATAACACATTAAATAAAAAGATATCCTAAAATAACACAATTTGTTTTTCCAAATCTAACATATCAAATTTTAAATTCCAAAAATAACACAAATAATTATGTGAAAATATATGTTTACCCAAAATAAATTCAAAATAAAATTTAAACATTAGGTTTGTGTTCACTATTTCCTATTTAGGGTTTAATTTTTTCTATTAATAAAGGATTTTAGGTCATTTTAATATCAAATTTGTGCTATTATTGTTTGTCACTTTTAACTAGTGGTATTAAATTTGAAACAATTTTTTTAAAATGTGCTATTTTGGACAATTGCCCATAAAAAATGTTAATGTGTACAACGACTATATTAACTTTTTCGTATATCAATATAATTGTTACATGAATAATAAAGAATTTTTTTCTTACATAAATATTGTTAAGGTTTTAGATTAATTTTCTTGTACTCATTGTTTATATATAATTGTATCATTTTTTTAACGTATATTTTATAATTTAGGAGTGTACAAAAATTTGATCCGAGCCGAACCAAATCCGGAATCCGAAGAGTGAACCTAATCGGACCAAAAAACTAATTCTTAAGTCTAGATATGCTACTATATATATCTGCCACCAGTAAAATATATTTATAGATCCGCCACTGCATAAGGTGGATCCGGGTCGATCCGGGTCGAAGTTCTATCGGTTTGGGTCCATGAGAGATCCAAGTAAGTGGACCGGGTCATGTTTGGCCTTCGTGGAATTGGACAGTGCTCTTCATTCTTTGGGCTTAAGTCGCTATCGAGTGACAAAAGAAATGTTCGGGCCGAGAGACTTGTTTCTCGACTATCTTTGTTTTTGGGCCGAACATGTGATGGAACGTCTTGACCAAAATATTGTTGATGGTGGATTGGTCGGTGGTTCTTTTCTCCATGGGTTAGGTTCGATTCGGGTTATTCGATGGCAACATCATAGATCCTTTTCATCATTTGATCCTCCGATTTTCGAGATAACTTTTACACTACTTCTCTTCTCTATGAGAGGAGTTTTTCTCCGGCTTTAAAACCGAGAAAACTTGTCAATCTCCTAACCGAATTGTTATCTTGTGTAGTGGTTTGTACATAACTAAAAGATACAACAAGATTTGTTTCGACGAGATCCAAAGGTATGGGCGACTTTAAAGTCGCAAGTTAAGGAGACTAAATTTTAGTATTCCGAGCCGATCGGTAAAGTGCTATCGACGCTTCCTGTTTTGGATTCGTTGTCTCTCTATTTCATGCATCCTGTTTTGGACTTGTTGTCGTTTGATTTTGAAGATTTCTCGTTTAATTTTTTTTGTTCCCAAGCATTATTGTATTATCCGAAGAATTTTAATAACTCATTTTGATCGTTGTAACTCGATAGTTCAAAGTTTTTTTTTTTTTTTTTGTAAAAAGATATTCTATTGAAATGCGAACGGAAGTGTTACACGATGATGAAAGTATAAACATAAGAACAACAATAAGACTACGGGAAAGCATAAAGAGCAGATTAATGAAAGACGATAAGGGTACTAAAAGGAGCTTCAGAAAACAGGTCTGAATCCAGAAGCCTCGACAAACCCCAAGAAAATAGAGAGAAGCTACAAAAACTCCGTGAAAGAACGGCGGCTATAGAATTACAAAGGCGGGAAACTATCACCCTCAACAGACCAAGGACCGACTTAGCCGAGACAACCCACAAAAACTATCGATAGTTCAAAGTTAATGAAACGCAAAAAAGGTTTGCCATTTTGGTTTAATATGTAAGACCCTAATCATCTTTATTTATATGAATATACTAGATTAGGACTTGCATATATACGAGTTTATAGTTTAATATTTTATAACTCATGAAAATATTAAAAAAACAAAAAAAATAAATCACCTGTGAAAATAAATAATATACAAATTTAGAAACAAAATTTCTGATATAATAAATATATACCTTAAAGGAAGAGTTTGGTGGAGTAGATGCAGTAAATAGTTTTGGATACAATTATTGGATTTCTGATTTTTTGGTATGTAATTGTCATACTACCAAATTGTTTATATATATATATATATATTTTTTTTTTTCCGACAAAGAACTTATATGTGAGAAATTATATATATTTTTGTTTTAGGATTAGTAATCCATCGTTTAATTTCTTTAATCTAAATGGGAAATCTAAATATATTTTTTTATTAACTTTGATTTTAGGATAAATTTAAATAATCTAATTTTCTTTTTTTTGTTTAGTAACTTTACCTTTTAGCATTATGAATTGGTTATTAATTTTTCTAATTTTTAAAGTTTTTTTATTAATCAGGATTTTATCGATTTAAAATTTTTTCCATTATTAATTTTTGATTTTTCTATTGTTTTGTTAACTTTAGCTTTTAAAATAAATTTACATATCGTTTTTCTTACATATGTTAGAATTTGATGGATTAACTTGACATGTACCAAGTTATCAACTTCAAAACATTCATAACATAGTTTTTTTTTTGGGTTAACTATTCAAAATTTCTCAATAATTATTTAATAAAAACATAACCCATCATCACTTAAATAATCCTAACTAGGACAGAACCCATACTATATTTTTCAAAAAAAATTGTTTTGAAATTTATGAATTTTTTTTTCATTTTTTCTGAATATAATAAGTCTAATTAATTATTATAGATAAAGTTGTCAAACTAGAGTAAAATGTTTACTTAATTCGTTTTGTAATGTACTAAAACTTAAAATTAATCCGTTTCAATTTTTTTTGGATAAATATTCAAATAATATAATACAAGTTACAGTGAAAAAATATTGGAACATCTCGAATAAATTTTGTTTTTTGAATATATGTAAATTTATTATTATTTAAAAATATTATATATTTTTAATATCGTGATAATTAAAACTAAATAATAAATATTCTATTAAATGAAAAATAAATATTTTTTATATTCACTTCAATAGTTTTGAAAAATAATTATATAGTTTTCTATTTCAATTTTCTTTTATAATTTGTAATGGCATGTAATAATTTGTAAAAATAAAGTTTATTTTTCTAAATAACTTTTTAAAATAATAATATAGAGATACATAGACAAATGATTATCATCGTCATGTCATGTCGTCATCTTATCACATTCACCATTCATCGCTAAACACCGAACGTAACACACTTTATCTTCCGACTTCAGACTCGAATCTTTGATCAAGATGGATGAACTTTACTCCCAGATGCAGTCTTCCAAGCAGATCTCATCGACGCGGCTGCTGATCCCATCGCCGCCGCAATATGCCTTTTCGCGACGATTGTTGCAGCTTTCTCCAATAAATTCCCTGTTCTCCGAGCAGTCTCCGCCTTCTCCTCAAGCTCTCTCAGCTCCGCCGCCTCCATCCTCTCCATCTCCTCCAACGTCCGCCTGTACTCTTCCATTCCCCACTCCATATCCCTAAAAATCACACTCAAAAGAATTTTAGATCTGAGAAAACTCGAAAGCCAAAAGGGGGAGATTTTACCGATCGAGTTCGAGTTCGGCTTTACAGAGAGATTCTTCAGCAGATTCGAGCTCTTGTTGCTGCTCGGCCTCGAGCGCTGCCCAAGCCTTGTAGGAATCGACTTCGAAGAGACGCATGAGGTCTTCGATTCTGGAAGGGTCGAAGGTTTTGTCGACAAGGGCTTGATCGGAGAGGAGAGTGAAATGGTGAATTAGGGCTTCCATGTTTGGGGAATTGAAGAAGGAGAAGATGATAAAGAGAGAATCGTATGCTTCTTCTAATGGAGAATTTTTCAACAAGTGGATGATAATAATAATGTAAGGCAGAGAGAGAGAAGAGTTTACCGTTGAGTGGTAAAGTAAAGTGGTAGCGCGGCTCACTCATCTCCGTTAATGGTTTAACGAACTTGACTAATGGACATCGGGTCAATATAAGTTTCGGCAAAAAATAAATTAGTATATATATGAATATTCAAATATTGAAGGGTTCGCCCGTTCAGATATGAATTCGCTCACCAAAAGTGGTCGGGAACTAATCAGTACCATTAATCTTTGTTGAAGCATAAATTGACCGTTTTCCCCTGGTAACCCACAAACTTTTTATTTGCGGCTTATATTATTGATCTTGGTTTTTTTTTCTTTTGACAATTAGATGAATTATTATTATAGAAAATGTTCATTTCATTTCTCAAATATTTGAAATTGATTGATTTATTCCCAACTATTGCGTGCGGTAAACGGGAATTGTAATTCATGAGGATCATCATGTATCTGAAAGATCCAAAAATATATAAAATACTCAAAAATTCCGGCAAAAAATCAAAATAGGTGTATTCGATATACACGTAATATCGAAAATATACTCGAAAATAACTAATATATTCAGGTTTATAATTGAATTTTGGGTATTTAGGTTATATCAAATCTAAATATAATTAATATTTTTGGGTATATAATAATACTTCGGATATTTCGGGTACCCATTCGGTTCGCAGTTCGATATCGGTTTGGTTTCAGTTCTTCGGGTATAGGAATTTAGGATCCGTTCGGTTCTCGGTTCGATACTGGTTTGGTTTGGTTTTGGTTCTTCCAGACAAACTTCTATATGTCAAGGGCGTGCACCTCGACATAGGATTCTGCCTCGACCCATTTGGTGAAGTAGTCCGTCAACCAAAATGAACTTTTTTGACGGGATCTCGAAAAAGCAACAACCGCGAAAACATGTTTTTTCGTCAAAACCACGAAATCATATTTTTTCGCCAAAACCGTGAAATCGTGTTTTCGCACCAAAACCGCAAAATCATGTTTCGCAAAAACCGTGAAATCTCGTTTTCTATAAAAATCACAAAATCGCATTTTTCCGCCAAAATCGTGAAATCATATTTTTCGCCAAAACCGCGAAATAGCATTTTTCGCCAAAACCGTAAAATTGTGGTTTCTCGCCAAAATAAAAAATAACATTTTTCCGCTAAAACCGTGAAATCATATTTCCCGCCAAAACTGCAAAATCACGTTATTCCACCAAAACCGCAAAGTCACATTTCATATTATTTCGCTAAAACAGTGAAATCATATTTCCCACCAAAACTGCAAAATCGTGTTTTTTTTACCAAAACCGCAAAGTCATATTAGAGTTAATTTTTACATAAATCTTTGAGTAAAAAAGTTTAAGATATGAATCGAAAAATAAACTAATATAATATGCTTGTTTTTAATAAAAGAAAAAAAAACATTGCAGAGCTGAGCTAACATTGGTTTAGCCCGTTTTGTATAGATTATAAGACTAAAAATATATAGATTAGAAAATACATAGGGCCGAGCTTATAAAATACATGACCGGACCGGATCAAAACCCTTTATTTAACATCCCTAGTTGATGCTAATTAGTAATTATATATACTTACAGAACCTGATGTTGCATGAGGTGTGCGATTTGGATGCTTAGAGATGTATTCTCAAGATGTTTAATTAAAAAAAAACATAAAGAATATGGTACTCCGTTAAAGGAGCTTGAAAAACAAGTACGACCTTCGAAATTTTTATTTAATTTGTACATTTCATTTAATGTTTTTTTTTCAAAAACTTTACTTTGAACTTTGATAGAATTCTCATAAGGTAAGCTCAGAAAATTTGACTGAGAGACTCAGTGTTGTCTACAAAGGAGATACAAAAACAGATTTAGGCAAGTGTAGCATTTAACTGCAAAACTAAATCTGCTAATTAGGTTTATTTTTTTCTTGGATTTTTTGAGTGATTTACAAGACAATTTTTCAGTTTCAGTTTACAAAAATGACACTTTCTAATTTTAGACATATTTTCTATACTTTATCATATATGAAATCTCGAAAATACCCATCTTTCTTTATTCCCAAAACACAAAACAGTTTTTTTATTATTATTCTTTTTCACACCCCAATTATTTTGTTTTACTTATTTCTTCTCATAAAAAAATAATTTCACAATTTTTTTTGCAGTATAAACTATATTTTTTTTTCCTCTATATTTTGATACACATTTCACAATATTTTACTTATATATGGTTCGAACACATTGGTCGAACGCATGCGTATCCATATAGGTACGTACACGTGTACGCATTTAAATGGATAGGCATATGCGTATTCACGCGCATATTGTCCACATATACGCAACTACATGGATGGGCATGCGTATCCACGCGCATATTGTCCATGTGTACGCAACGAGATGGATATGCATGTGTATTCACTCGCATATCATCCACGTGTACGCAGAGCCGGCCTTGAGTTTTTCAGGGCCACAATCCAGAAAAAAAAAATTGGCCGGATTTTGGCCGGAAACCTGCAAATCTAATCAGAAACCTGCAAAAAAAAAAAAAAAAAAATCCAGATTTTGGGACTGAAATCAGTTGAAAAAAAATTAGGGGCCACAAGCCTATGCTTGGTTGGCTTGTGTCCAGGGCCGGCTCTGCGTGTACGTAACTACATGGATATGCATGCGTATCGACGCGAATATTGTACACGTGTACGCAACTAAACACTGGTCGCTCGAAAAACTAATACTAATACGGGGCATTCCAACTAAAACTTCGCCGGAAAATCATCAGAAATTCCTCCGACGGGGACTGTTTGTCGAAAATCCGTCGAAAAATCCTCTTCTGTAGTCTACCGGTAAATTTTATTTACAAATTTTTCTGTACCAATTTAAAATTCTCTAATTTTTTCCTTCAAATCAAAAGTAAAACTAAAAATCTCATACTAAGAATTCATTAAAAATCTCAATTTTTCAAGTTATTTTTGTACTTCTCATTTCTCAATCTTACCATTATATAAATATTCCAGACATACACACTGGAGTATGGTTTCAATGAATAATGATTAACATCCCAATTTGCTTATCATTAAGCAAACTAGACCAATGTTTGCCACGGGACTGAGGGTGGAGCAGGATCCAGGGAGTTTCCAATTGTAAAAAGAGCTCAATACATACTTTTCACGGTTTCAGAAAAATTAGTTACTGTCAGACGAGGGAAGATCTTGAGAAGGACATGACAACGGCCGAGAGAGAGAGAGAGAGAGAGGAGTCCATAGTCTACCAGAAACAGCTCGCAAAACGACAACATCAGCACATCTAGTACATTTTTTTTTTTTTTTTTTTTAACTTCATTTTATTCATCGGTTTAAGCCATGACTCCGAGTCATACAGTTTTTTAAAGAGAGATTACAAGAAGTGAAATAGTTTAGAATACAACTAGTGTACCATATGCAATCGAATCTTCCGCATCAATTGACTTAAGGGAGCAAAATGATGTAACTATCTAGCCACGACCACCTCGTTTTCCACGACCGTGATTTCCCCGTCCACCACCGCCTAGGATTTGCCAGTCCATTTCCTTAGCTTTGGTTAACGGTTTTACCGGTCTTTCTCGAAGGATTCTTTTACTCGAAGGAGTCATAAAATCCATCGAATCGAACTCCTTGTCCTCATCTATCAAATCTTCTCCTCCATCTGTAGAAGCGAAGGAGGCAAACTGGTTGGAACCAAGACAAGGCTCGGTTTGAATTGCACTCTCCCTTTGGACAGTGGCAAGATCACGAATAGGTGCATGGGACGATAAATTTTGAGCAATCTCCTGAAGAGGAGATTCAATAGTTCCTAGAATGGACGTATCCGTCCGTACCGTTGGATGTTCCTCTTCAACAATATTATCTGAAGTTGGATCAATGGGGAAGGATTCATTAGTTGGCAGGACAATGGTTTTCAAAGGAAGTACCTCAGGACTTGTAATAGCCGCTGAAATGGAAGATTGCAAGGCATCAGTTAGAACAGAGGTAGAGTCTGATCCCATCACAATGCCAACCTCCGAGACATTTCCTATGACAATCTCTGTGGCAGTGACTACAACTTGTGAACCAGTTCCAATTTGCAGGCAACGTTTGATTTTGTGACCAAGTTGACCACACTTACTAAATTTAGTAGGCAACCAAGCGTAATCCACATCAACCATAGAAATAAACCCGCTTTCATCCCCAGCAGCAATCTTTGTTGGGAAAGCTTTGCTCAATTCAACCTCGACCATAATCTTTGCCTCACCCATGAGAATAGGGTCTAATCGAGCCTTGTGAGTTGCCATTGGAGACCCTAAACCTGAAGCTATGTGGCTTATTCCGGGGATTGAATACAAAATGTTGGGTATTTTTTTTAAAGTAACCCATACTGGAATAGTTTTGATCTCCGGGATCGCTAAAGTTGCATCTGGAGTCCACGATGCAACAAACATCAGACAGTCGTCAATGATAGTGAACTTTTTACGGTTCGCACAATTACCCACTGTGCACAATGCCTCAATCTAATGGCATGTCATTGTAGCACTTTGGGATCGAATCCACAGGGAAATAAGAACGACGCACTAAGAATACAGGACGCTATCTAATCTAAGCAAATATCGGGTTTTGGTTTATTTATCGAACAATTTGAAACGTGCAAAATAGAGAAATAAACGAGTAGCAAAGCAAACAAGAAAACGATTAATATCAAATTTAAACAAACGAATTCTCGGGTAAAGCAATCGACTCGGGTGATTCTTTAATCTACTCAAGATGCTCAAACATTCGACTAAATATCTCCTTAGGCCTTAGAACACTACTAAAGATTAATCCACTTCCATGGTATTAACCCATTTCTTAGTCATCAATCGTCATAAACTTCCGTTCGCGATTCTATGACTAACAAGCATTAATAACAAGTCCACTTAGCCACAATTCACCTTAGACATCAACTCCCGTTGGCTAAGATATGAAAAGCACTCATTGAATTGGTTGGGGAATTTCATCGAACACCTTCCGGGCGAGAAATTCCCTATGATCTAAATCAACTTTGTCAAGGCTAATCCAGCATTAATAACACTCAATGAGAAAGGGTTTTAAGTAATCTAACTCTTAAACATCAAGAACAAACCTGGAATCACCCTAATCTACTTCACCCAAGAATCCTAAAAGAACTACTCACACATAGCTAAATCACAAATATAAACCATACAAATGAAAGCCATAAGCAAAATAAAAAGATTGGTAAAAAGAGTTTAAGAAAATCTTCACTAAAATGGTTTGGATCTTGAATCCTTCATACAAAACAAAAACAAGAAAAGAAGAAGAAAGAAATAAGTGGCTTCGAACCCTAAAAAGAAGCAGCTCAAAAAAAACTCTCTGTCTAATTAGGCTTAATTTGCTTAAGTAGATACAGATCGGGTCGGGTCAACCCGGGACAAACCGGGTTTGACCCGACAATTTTTGTGTCCGAGAAGGTTCACAGCGGTCAGCTCATACCGCTGCATGACCGCTGTGAAATGTCTGGTTTTTGCTCCGGATGGATCCGCAGCGGTCTGCTCTAACCGCTGCATGACCGCTGTGAAACGCCTGGTTTTTGCTCCGGATGGATCCGCAGCGGTCTGCTCTAACCGCTGCACCTGACCGCTGCGAGACTTGAAAGTGCAGCGGTCTCCCTAGACCGCTGCATGCTGACCGCTGCAAACGTCCGGTTTTCTCCTTCATCACTTGATCATCTCTGTTCGCTGCGGGTACGTTCCTCCTAGTCCATGATCTTCCCCAAGCTCCAAAAAGCACCTAAAAGACTCCATAGCACACAAACATATGCAAAAACTAACATAAGACTCACTAACTCTAAAATGGATGCAAACTATACCAAAAACAATGAAATGAATGCAAAAAGTCACAAAATGCTAACTAAAATGTATACTAAAATGGGCTAAATTATGCAACTATCAACTCCCCCGAACTTGCCTTTTGCTTGTCCGCAAGCAAACAAACAAGAACAAATCGAAGAAGAGGTTGGAATGCGGGATATCATATCCAAGAATATTAACAAAAGAATTCAATTCAATGCCCTTGGTAGTGGTTATGTGATGCACTAACAACCTCTACTTCAAAAGATTTAGCCATACTCGTCGCTACACGAATTTGGTCTAAGCCTTAGCATCTACAAGTAATCATATCCTCTAACTCTTTAACATTCATTAAGTACAATGGTGAATCATGCTTAATAAAAATCAAGTGAACTCATTTGGCTTAGGGAAAAGGTTTTGAGATAAAATTGATCTCAATCATGTGGGTATTCCAATGCAATGGGATCTCTCACGAAAGAATGAACTTTGGCAAAATGCTAAGAGTAAAGAACAATTGATTCATACAAGGATGACTTCCGTCTACCCAATGCCCCAATATGAACTCTACTCCTATTTCTAAATCCATCAAGATCCATTCTAAACTACCCATATCACAAGGCATTTTGCCTTCTTAGACCACATTTCTTTTCTAACTTAGGGGATTCTTTTCTTCTTATTTTTCAACAAATGGATTGGCTCTTCATCTTTTTCTTTTAGCTCTTTTTCACTTTCATAACTAGTCTCTCAATCATCATTTAGATGCCTTAGCCATATATATATATATATATATATATATATATATATTTTTTTTTTTTTTTTTTTTTTTTTTTTTTTTTTTTCTACACACATAGAGACTTATACTTTCAACACCTAGAGCTATTCCACACTTTCATGCCAACCAATCCAAACTTTTTACTTTCCCCTATCCTTTTTCCCAATCTTTTATTTTCTCCACACTTCCTTTTCTTTACATCAACACCCAAATCACCAACCTATCTATCAACTCC
Source organism: Eutrema japonicum (assembly GCA_030161315.1). Classification (NCBI taxonomy): domain Eukaryota; kingdom Viridiplantae; phylum Streptophyta; class Magnoliopsida; order Brassicales; family Brassicaceae; genus Eutrema; species Eutrema japonicum. The sequence continues at coordinate 49,382,330 of BSQW01000007.1, read as the reverse complement.
TTGTCGTTCCAAACTCAACACTTTTTGCTAAGTTCATTCAAAATTAGGCCTCACGACACACACAAGAGATGAAGGCTTGAAGGAAAGGTTTAGTTAAGGGTGTGGTTAACCGTTCCAAATATGGGAATCAGCTATTTGAGCTAACAAGAGAGTGGTAAAAAGGGGTAAGATAGCTCAAATATGTATATGACATCCATGAGTTCAACTTTTCAATGTACAAGCATGATAATTTCAAGTCAAGATTAAAGTTCATGTAGATAGAGTTAGATTCAATTCAAAGCATGCTTCAACCAAGACAAAAACATTCAAACCGCAAGATCAAAGCATGGATCATCCTTAACTTCGTGATCGCTCAAATGCATCAAAGAACTCCTAACGAGGGCATTAATTCAAGCTCTTAAGTTTATATTCTACATGGATAATTCTCCCAATGCAAGTGAATGCAAACCTATATGCATCTAGACTCAATCTTAAACATGCAAAATGCAACTAAATATTTTTTTTTTTTGGTTTTTATATGCACTTATATGAATGAATGAGACTCAAATATGCGAAAAGAAAAATAAGATCACAAAACACAATATCAAAAGACACAAATCCTTCCCCCGAACTTGAATTGCAACGTCTCGGTGCAACACAAATCAAAGAGAAGGTAAAAATATGCAAAAGTATGTACAATGAAATGGAGTTTGGATCATACCTTTGGATTGGAGAGAAATGTGACGTGCTGTAGCTATACCCATTCATGCATTAAGCACCACGACCTTGGACCCAAGAAAACTATAAACATCAAACAAAAACATTAAAAAGAACAAGAAAGAACGAAAATATATACAAAGATAGTCATGGGAATGCCTCCCAAGAGCGCTTGTTTTACGTCGCTAAGCTTGACGTTTCAACTGTTAATCATGAGAATCAAAAGGTTGAGCCAATGCACCTTTGGTCCTTCTCTTGTCAGGACAAGAAACAAAATATGCAACATGGCACACGACTATCCATGGCAAAGAGGCATAAATCACATCAAGAAAGGTTACTAAAAATATAGCATACATCTTGGAATTTTCCTTGATGATGAGATGTTCACGAGGACCAAATGCATTTGATGGAAAAATAAAGTCGATTTCATGTTTAAACGAGTTAATCACAAAATAGTCAACTTCATCTCCATCAATCATGTAAAACACATCCTCTTTCCTAGATTTCATCTCAACCTTAGGGTCATCTATCTCATTCAAGATCTTATCTACATCAAGCACACCCCCTAGGTAAGATTTTTCAAGAAGCGAACTAGATTCCTCAGGCATTGAAAGCTTAAACTCGATATCATGATCATTCAAAGCACATAGATAATTAATATCAAAACATACTTCATGATAATCACTAGCAAGCTTTTCTACTCTTAAGGTTTCTAGTATTTGAGACTCACATATTAAATCACAGCAATCATTAATGAGCTTGAGAGCATGTGAACTAGAAGCTACATCTTCAATGCAAGGCAAGTGACTATCCTCATAATCAACGATTTCAAAGGTTGTGTCAAAAATACCTTCTAGTTGGCATGGTGGAACCCAATAAATTACCTCTTCGAGTGCATGAGCTATCTTTATCTCAATATATGTGAGCTCCCTTCCCTCAAGCGCTGCCCGACGTGACATGAGGTTCAAACGGATCATAATCGCGAGATTACTCCTTGTCAATGCCGGGTTTTCTTTGCAAAGCTCATCCAACTCTACTTTTTGTTCTGATGTGAGTACACTTTCATCAAATGGTGGCTCCACATATGGCTCATCATCAATGCTTTCATCAAATGTGGCATCCTCTTCTTGTGGCCAATCATTGTAATCCATGGCCATCGACTCTAAGAAGCAAAAAAGAAGAAAATAAAAAGTTAGTAGAAGTCAAGAACTTAGTCTCAAATAGTATCCAAATCCTAATGGCTATTGCTAATTTCCCCGGCAACGGCGCCAAATTGATAGTTTAACTTTTTATCGGTTCGCACAATTACCCACTGTGCACAATGCCTCAATCTAATGGCATGTCATTGTAGCACTTTGGGATCGAATCCACAGGGAAATAAGAACGACGCACTAAGAATACAGGACGCTATCTAATCTAAGCAAATATCGGGTTTTGGTTTATTTATCGAACAATTTGAAACGTGCAAAATAGAGAAATAAACGAGTAGCAAAGCAAACAAGAAAACGATTAATATCAAATTTAAACAAACGAATTCTCGGGTAAAGCAATCGACTCGGGTGATTCTTTAATCTACTCAAGATGCTCAAACATTCGACTAAATATCTCCTTAGGCCTTAGAACACTACTAAAGATTAATCCACTTCCATGGTATTAACCCATTTCTTAGTCATCAATCGTCATAAACTTCCGTTCGCGATTCTATGACTAACAAGCATTAATAACAAGTCCACTTAGCCACAATTCACCTTAGACATCAACTCCCGTTGGCTAAGATATGAAAAGCACTCATTGAATTGGTTGGGGAATTTCATCGAACACCTTCCGGGCGAGAAATTCCCTATGATCTAAATCAACTTTGTCAAGGCTAATCCAGCATTAATAACACTCAATGAGAAAGGGTTTTAAGTAATCTAACTCTTAAACATCAAGAACAAACCTGGAATCACCCTAATCTACTTCACCCAAGAATCCTAAAAGAACTACTCACACATAGCTAAATCACAAATATAAACCATACAAATGAAAGCCATAAGCAAAATAAAAAGATTGGTAAAAAGAGTTTAAGAAAATCTTCACTAAAATGGTTTGGATCTTGAATCCTTCATACAAAACAAAAACAAGAAAAGAAGAAGAAAGAAATAAGTGGCTTCGAACCCTAAAAAGAAGCAGCCCAAAAAAAACTCTCTGTCTAATTAGGCTTAATTTGCTTAAGTAGATACAGATCGGGTCGGGTCAACCCGGGACAAACCGGGTTTGACCCGACAATTTTTGTGTCCGAGAAGGTTCACAGCGGTCAGCTCATACCGCTGCATGACCGCTGTGAAATGTCTGGTTTTTGCTCCGGATGGATCCGCAGCGGTCTGCTCTAACCGCTGCATGACCGCTGTGAAACGCCTGGTTTTTGCTCCGGATGGATCCGCAGCGGTCTGCTCTAACCGCTGCACCTGACCGCTGCGAGACTTGAAAGTGCAGCGGTCTCCCTAGACCGCTGCATGCTGACCGCTGCAAACGTCCGGTTTTCTCCTTCATCACTTGATCATCTCTGTTCGCTGCGGGTACGTTCCTCCTAGTCCATGATCTTCCCCAAGCTCCAAAAAGCACCTAAAAGACTCCATAGCACACAAACATATGCAAAAACTAACCTAAGACTCACTAACTCTAAAATGGATGCAAACTATACCAAAAACAATGAAATGAATGCAAAAAGTCACAAAATGCTAACTAAAATGTATACTAAAATGGGCTAAATTATGCAACTATCAGTCAACATGCCATAAGCCCCTTTGAAGAACCCACATCCTAGTTGATTCGTCTGGTATATGGAAAAGATAGTTCGATTCACCAAGTTTCCTAATGGTGATTTTGCATTTTCTCCCCCATAACTTATTGAAAACTGCATATATTAGTCCACCAGGAGGAGGCGAGCATCTATAAAACTGGCCTAGAATATACTCTTTCTGATTCTCTAGACCGCTTAACAGTAAGTGTTGTGGAATTGTTACCTTCGGAGTCCCATCCTCTAAGTATTCTGGTTCCGTTGCTCGGTAGAGGTTCCTGGAAACCGGATTCATCTTTGCTTCCCAAGGGAACCGAATATCATCTTCCATTCTGTCTATCGGAGTATGCTGAGCATTCGTTCCACTAAATTTCTGCTTGCGATTACGAGCCGCTTGAGAAGCAGAAAGGGAAGGCCAATAACCAGTTTGAGCTTCATTAGAAGGAGCTTGAATAGGGATTGAGGCATGGGAGAAGCTCAACTTTTTTGCCCAGGCTCCTATGAGAGGAGCAACGGGAACCTGAACAGCATGAGAACATTTTCCCTGACTAACCAAAACTATCCCCACCGGATCAGTTGATGGAAAAACTCCTTCAGAAATAGAGACCTCCACTTGTTCTGTGATAGCGAGACTCGATTTCTCTGCGGGTTCTGAAAGTGTGGGAACTCCTTCCGATACAGAAACTGATGTATCTGGGAACGGTGTGGTTGCTGGAATCGAAACCGACGAGAGTGAAGGATCCACTAATAGATTCACGTCGGAAGGGGGAGGCGAGCTTGATTTGGCTGATGGCTTTACTTCCACCGGCTGTGTATCCTTCGTCTCTGTTTGCATACTAGCACACGGGCTCATCGCCGTTGGAGGAGAAGACTTCTCCGTCCAGCGATTAAGATAAGGCCAGCGAGGATCCGGAGTGGCGGAAGAGGTCTCACCGGCGACTTTGACGGTGGAGACCACACCAACAGATTAATCTCGATTTTTCCTTCGGGATGGTGTCTCGAACTCGAACTCGGACAGATCCATGGTGAGAGAGCGAACCGATTGATGGCTGAGTTGAGGCTCGCTGAAGAAGGCAGGGAGCAGTTGTCGACGATGCCGTGACGGCGAGTCGCCGAGAACGTTGGAGGATTAGGTTTTCTTCTGTCACATCTAGTACTTCCTTTAAGCTGTTAATGAACCAAATATATATACACACACACATGAAGCACAAATGTTGGTCTCTGCATATTTTCGCCCATATTTCTCAGTTGCTAATTCTCAGATTCTTGCTTGTCCTCTCTAGTCCCTCTGCAACACTTGACCGTTCTCGCTTATTGCTTCTCCCTGTCTCTGCAATGCTCTTGTTTTTGCCTTCATCGTCCTTGAGCGGAATAGTCGATAACTCGGGGTGAGCTTCTGAGTCATATTTGCAGGAATAAGGCTCCAAGAGCTCTACACCACATCCCAATATGTTGGAGGATATGGTGTCCCGAGATACTTTCATCCCCAAGCATCTGAAATCAAAAACCATCTCGCTTTCGGGGATGTTGTCTCCCTCTAGCTTGAGATAAGAGTTGAGTATAAACAGATGGTTCTCCTGAAGCTGACAATTTGATTCATCCACATAAATCTCTGGCCATTTATACACAGTGGTGGAATGTCTGCCTCTTACGTAACAAGATATTTGGAAACTACTAAAAAGTACAAAATCGCGCTTATCTCCCGGGGGGGAGAACAACACAAGCCTTGAATCTCAAGGATCCATATAAATTCCCCTGGTTTAAATGGATGGTTAGAGAACTTTCTCTAGCTTTGTGAGTAAAGTAGTTGGGCACTAAACTACCAGGTAGGACTGCATACCCGCACGCCCATTGCTCGATGACTAGTTTACGTGCTTCTTCATCCAGTTTCGAGCAGTTGATGAAATTTAGGATGAGCTTTGGATCGTGAGGTGAACGAGAAGACTGAGATAATCTTTCAAGAGACACACAATTATCTGCGTATAGTTCTGACAACGAGTCAGGAAGTTCTGGCAGTGACACAAGTTCTCTGCAGTCTCTAAGATAAAGGTATTGTACCTGCTGCACGATGGAATCTGGAATACTGACAAAGTCATTCTCACATATATACAACCTTAAGGGGAAATCGTTGGTCTTTCCAGGTGTATATGTAGGAAAACTGTTCTCACCAATGTCGATCAATGTCAACTCCAACTCGTGCCATATACAGAAGCTCTGGAAGTTTTCTGCAGGGTATTCCCTTACATTGTATTCCTAACTCGCAAATCTTTGGCGAGATCTCTTGCAACTCTGTGCAGAATGCCATGGACAACTCTTTGAGCCCATAGAGATCCGAGATCCATGAAGGAACTTCTTTTATTCCCGTTTTATCAAGATAGAGCTTAGAGACAGTATACGAAAGACGCGGGAACTCTGTAACGTTTCCACACCCAATCATTTTCAACTTATGAAGACGATCCCAATCTTCAATTGATGGAGGCAATTCTGATATCTTGGTGTCGGACACATCGAGATGTTTAATGTAAGTAGAAATCTCTGGAAAATTAACAAGTTTTGAGCATTCGCTAATGTCAAGTTTACTTAAATTGAGCAATGAGATGTTTGCTGGAAAAGGCTCTAAATTTTTACATGCGGAGAGGTCTAAGGATTTCAACCAATAAAGTTTCCAGATAGAAGGAGGAAGCTTGAGCAAACTGTGGCAACCCCGAATATTCAAATGCTTTAAAAATTATGCTTCTAAAAGGTCAGGAAGTTCTTCCTATTAAGGATCCAATCAAATCATATCAAGGATTCAATCATATCTATGATTGCTTATATTATGGATCCTCTGTATATTATAATTAACTATACATTTAATGTTCCCTAGTATATATTCCCCTCCTCTCGTATTGTAAAAGATATCAATCAATATACATTCTTCCTCTTACATGGTATCAAGAGCCATAGATCTAAAACACGCTCAACTTTTTCTTTAGCTTTTCACAATTTCTCAAACTCACCATGAGTTTCACTGCCGATAACACATCTCCGGCCACCATCACCGAAACCATTCAAGCCAATAACCACACACTTCTCACAATCAACATGTCAAACGTCTCTAAGCTCACCTCCACCAACTACCTCATGTGGAGCCTCCAAATCCATGCCTTGCTTGATGGTTATGACCTCGCTGGTCATCTTGATGGATCCACCGTTGCTCCTGCTGCAACTCTGCTCAACGGTGATGCAATCTCGGTCAATCCTGCGTACACTATCTGGAAACGCCAAGACCGACTCATCTTCAGTGCCCTCATTGGTGCCATATCATCTTCTCTTCAGCCCCTTGTCTCACGTGCGACAACATCTCTTGAAGTTTGGAGCACACTGTCCTCGACATACGCCAAACCTAGCCGTGGCCACATCAAACAGTTGAAGACACAACTGAAACATTGGAAGAAGGAGAACAAGACTATCGATGTGTACCTTCAAGGTGCAATCACTCGTCTTGATCAGCTTGCTATCCTTGGCAAGGCCATGGATCACGAAGATCAAATCGACATGATCCTTGAAGGCCTTCCGGAAGAGTACAAATCTGTTATCGATCAAGTCGAAGGCAGAGATGTCCCACCAACAATCAACGAGCTCCATGAACGTTTACTCAATCATGAAGCTAAGCTCCTCTCATCACCTGATACGTTCTTACCGTCGACACCAGTCACTGCCAATATTGTGCAACAGCGTCACAACAACAATTACCGTAACCAAAACCGGCAGCGGAACAACAACAACAACACCAATCACAACCAGTGGCAACAATTTATGCAACACAACAAATCTGATGCTCGAGGACAGCGACCATACCTGGAACGTTGTCAGATCTGTGGGGTGCAAGGTCATAGCGCCAAAAGATGCTCCCAACTCCAAATGTTCCAGGCCACGATTTCTCAGCAACAAACCAGCCCCTTCATTCCATGGACACCGAGAGCAAATCTTGCTGTTGCCTCACCTAACACGGCCAATAACTGGCTGCTGGATAGTGGTGCCACTCATCACATCACTTCCGACCTCAACAATCTCTCTCTGCATCAGCAATACCAAGGCGGAGACGATGTGGTCATTACCGACGGATCCACCGTACCGATAACACACACTGGTTCAACTTTTCTTCCCACCAATACTCGTGCTTTAGACTTACATAGAGTCCTCTATGTTCCTGATATACACAAAAATTTAATTTCAGTATATCGTCAATGTAACTCTAATCACGTCTCTGTGGAATTTTTCCCGGCTTCTTTTCAGGTGAAGGATCTCAGCACGGGGGTTCCGTTAATCTGCGGCAAAAATAAGAACGAGCTTTATGAGTGGTCGCTGACAGCACCACAAGCAATGTTTACTCAGTCGGGTTCAACGGCACCTCTTCCTTCGTGGCACTCTCGCTTAGGCCATCCATCCTCTTCAATTTTAAACACTGTTGTTTCAAGTTTTTCACTTCCTGTTTCAACTTCATCTTAAAAATTCTTGTCCTGCACCGATTGCTTAATCAATAAAAGCCACAAGCTTTCATTTTCCAAATCCACAATACTCTACACACGACCTCTTGAATACATTTATTCTGATGTTTGGAGTTCTCCCATTCTTTCTTCAGATAATTACAAGTACTATCTTCTGATAATTGACCATTACTCTCGCTATACATGGTTGTTTCCTCTCAAACAGAAATCTCAAGTCAAACCAACCTTTATTGCCTTCAAAAATCTGGTGGAAAACCATCTTCAAACTCGGATTGGAACCTTCTACACAGACAATGGTGGTGAATTTATGGCTCTACGAGAATATCTCTCCAACAACGGTATCTCCCATCTCACCTCTCCACCACATACACCCGAACACAATGGGATTTCAGAACGGAAACACATACATGTAGTTGAAATAGGACTCACCCTACTCTCCCAAGCATCCATACCGAAGAAATATTGGCCTTATGCTTTTGCCGTGGCTATTTATCTCATCAATCGCCTACCCACACCAGTTCTATCCATGATGTCGCCATACCAGAAGCTATTTGGGAAAGCTCCAAGCTATGATAAGCTGCGGATATTTGGTTGTGCCTACTTCCCTTGGCTGCGCCCGTATAATCGACATAAACTCGAAGATAAATCACTGCAGTGTGTCTTCTTTGGTTACTCAGCTAATCAGAGTGTGTATCTGTGTTATCATATCTCCATAGGCAGAGTCTACGTCTCGAGACATGTGAAATTTGATGAGAGCACATATCCATTTTCTCAATCGATAACAAGTTGTCCACGGGACGATGCAGAAATTGAATCGTATGTGCCGGCTCCATGGTCGCCTCCGTCGTTGCTAGCTCACCCAAGCGTCGTTTTGCCGCAAGGAACCCCGTGCTCGGCTCCTCACCTGACTCAGCCATCGTCACCTGCTGTGCCGCCGACAATCTCCTCCGCTACACAGGTATCGCCTCGTAACTCTTTATCTCCCTCTGTTTCTCCCTCCTCTGAGCCCACTGCTCCAACAGAAAATGGGCCGCAAACCACGGCCCAGCAACCTCCACCACTTACAAATACTTCACCAGCACAAAATGATCAAGCCCTTTCATCTCAAACCTCCTCTAATCATACGGCCCAAACACATACCTCCACTCCATCACAAACTCGATCCAATCCCGACACTTCCACCTCCTCTTCGCCTTCACCTTCTCCACCAGCACCAGAAATTCCGATACCCATAGCCAATAACCATCCCATATCCACACGAGCCAAAACAGGCATAAAAAAACCGAATACAAAATATCTCTTGGCAGTTGATGTCGATTCGAATATCGAACCAAGAAAGCATTGACGACTGAAATGAACGCTCAAACCGGCAATCACAGTTGGGATATTGTTCCGCAACCCCCACCACATGTTACCATTGTTGGATGTCGATGGATCTTTACGACAAAATATAAACCGGACGGGTCTGTCAGCCGATACAAGGCTCGTCTTGTCGCAAAGGGATATAATCAACGGCCTGGCCTTGATTATGCAGAAACATTTAGCCCAGTTTTCAAGTCTACTACGATTCGTATTGTCCTTGGTGTCGCTGTCGATTGCAACTGGTCGGTTCGACAGCTAGACGTGAGCAATGCGTTTCTACAAGGTATGCTAAACGACGAAGTGTTTATGGAACAGCCACCGGGCTTTGTTGATGCTGATAGACCAAATCATGTGTGTCGTCTACGGAAAGCAATCTACGGCCTTAAACCAGCACTGTGCGCCTGTTATATTGAATTAAAAACCTTTCTTCTTCATGCTGGTTTTATAAACTCTGTCTCGGATACATCTTTGTTTATTTTGAAGAAAGGAAGATCAATTGTCTACATACTTGTCTATGTGGATGATATCTTGGTGACTGGCAATGATAGTACTCTCATACAACAAACCTTAGATGCTTTGGCGCGTCGTTTCTCTGTCAAGGATCATGAAGAGCTAAACTATTTCCTGGGGATAGAAGTAAAACGCGGGACCTCTGGTTTTCATCTCAGTCAAAGGAAATATATTGTTGATCTTCTGGCTAGGACAAATATGCTTGGCGTGAAACCAGTTACAACGCCAATGGCCACATCCCCGAAACTGTCTCTTCACTCAGGCACGCGTCTTTCGGATCCCACAGAATATCGCGGTGTTGTTGGCAGCTTACAGTATCTCGCGTTCACTAGGCCGAACATCTCCTATGCGGTTAATAGACTCTCGCAGTTCATGCACGCGCCAACGATAGATCACTGGCATGCGGTAAAACGTGTGTTACGCTACCTGGCAGGTACATCGACTCATAGAATTTTACTTCGTCGTGGCCAAAACAGATCACTTCATGGATTTTCTGATGCGGATTGGGCGGGAGACACTGATGATTTTGTTTCGACTAATGGTTATGTCATCTACCTCGGCAAACATCCCATTTCTTGGTCGTCAAAGAAGCAAAAGAGTGTCGCTAGATCGTCTACTGAAGCAGAGTATAGATCTGTAGCAAATACATCATCTGAAATCAAATGGATATGCTCTCTGCTTGAAGAACTCGGCATTACATTGTCTACAGCACCGGTAATCTACTGTGATAATGTCGGAACAACTTATTTGTGTGCCAATCCAGTTTTCCATTCACGTATGAAACATGTGGCGTTGGACTACCACTTCATCCGAAACCAAGTTCAATCCGGAGCCTTACGAGTGGTACACGTTTCAACAAAAAATCAACTAGCCGATGCTCTCACCAAACCTCTTCCACGTGCACGTTTACATCATTTGCGTCCAAGATCGGAGTTTCAAGAGACCCTCCATCTTGAGGGGGGATATTAAGGATCCAATCAAATCATATCAAGGATTCAATCATATCTATGATTGCTTATATTATGGATCCTCTGTATATTATAATTAACTATACATTTAATGTTCCCTAGTATATATTCTCCTCCTCTCGTATTGTAAAAGATATCAATCAATATACATTCTTCCTCTTACACTTCCACATTAGTGGAGTCACTCAAGTCCATCTTTTATAGACTTCTTAGCTTCTGAAAAAAAAATCCAGGGAACAAAATGTAAGGATTGTTGTTATTTTGGAGCAAAAACTTATAATGGATCGAGATGAAGCATGTCAAGAAACTTACTGGCACTCCATCCCAGAGCTTCTTCAATTTGCTCCATTTCATGTTGATTATGAGACATTCCGGACGAAACCCAAACGACATATGTTTCATAGGACATGCTTCCCAATGAAGTAACTTGAGTTTACGAGGTAGTGGCAAACAATCCAAACCTTCAAGTAAATGCAGTCTGGCCTTATCGGACCATTTTCTATAGAATCTTAGAATTTGTAGATTAGGCATCCCTTTGAAGGCTTCCTCACCCAGGAACAACTCCTTCTTGGTTTCAGACATGTTGAACGATATGCCTAAAACACTTTTTGTGCCCTGAAAAAAATACGCCAGGAAATGAATGATAACAGTTTGACTAGTTTGAACGTATTCAGAAAGCCATATGAATGAGATGATATATATAAAAAAAATACATATATGGACTTACAGTATTATCAGAAAGAACATCGTAAATCTCCACAGCATCTATAAGGAATTGACGTTTCCCAGGCTCGTTTTCAGATTGTTTACGAACTATCTTTCTGCCCATATTTCGTAGCAAATGGTGCATCTTGATACGTTTGTCGCTTGATATATATACAAGCGCTCTTTCGACAAGGACACCAAGTCCATATTTAATGTCACAATTACTATTATCAAGAAGCTGAATTACCAGATCCTCTCTTTCACCATCGAATAAACACGCGATATGGAGAAATATAGTTTTATATTTATCATCATTACCTAAGCTATCGTAGCCGACTTTTAATATCTTCTCAATGTCGACAGGAAGACTTGCTTTTATGTCACGTAGTTCATGTGTCCACTCACTTATTCTTTTAATACCTCGCAATGATGAGCCTAAAACACATAGTCCTAATGGAAGATGATTATAGACTTCTGTAACTTCAATTGCAAGCTCCATGAATCCTTCCGGCGGAGAATCTTGTTTGAAGGCCGATTGACAAAAGATTTGTAGAGCTTCATCGCGAGACGGAAAGTTTACCTCATAAATATGCTTGACACTATGCGCCTCAAAAAGGTATTTGTGCTCAGTGGTCACTATAATCCTACTTCCAGCACCAAACCACCGAGTTTCATTTGCTAAGGCTTCTAGTTGCTCTAGTTTATCGACATCATCAAGAACGATAAGCACTTTCCAGGATTTTAGCCTCTCCTCTGCCACACCTAAATGATTTATCCTCATGTCCTTGAGGTTGAGGATTTCAGAAAGGAACTGTTCTTGCAACCGCAACTTCGAGATGTAGCTGTCAAGCTCATTTCTGCTATAACTTCCCTTGACATTTCTCATAAAAACACTAAGCTGAAAGTCGCCGGAACCTCGGTTGTATAACGCTCTAGCAATTGTGGTTTTTCCAATTCCTGCAGGACCCCACATCCCTACGACCCTCACTTCATTAGATTCCATAAATAACAAAGAATTCATCTTTGATATATGAGCTTCCATTCCAACTAAATGATCGAAATCCCTAGACGGTGTGAAGTTCAATATGGTAGTAATATCTGTGGTAATTTTTAACATCATAGCAGCTTCGCCTTCGTTTTTCCTGACAGGAGAAATATCAATTCCTTTATCAAACTGGAACAAGAATTTGATACACATCAGGGAAATGAAATAGCACTATATCAACATTTCAAAGATTATGAAAGCTTCAACTTTTTTTTTGTTTACCTTAGATAAAAGTTGAAGCTCAATTATATCCCTGGTTGCATATCAAAATTATAAAAGCAGGGATATAATTGAGCTTCTGATAAAACATTACAAGTCTATTATAGAAAAACGAAGGTTTCTGCAGTAGAACAAGCAGAAACATAGGAAAAGAAGCGTTACTGGAGCTAGGCATGACCAAAATCAAACCGTAACCGTAACCGAACCGTTTTTAAACCGTAACCAGACCGTAATCGTATAAAACGTTTAAAAACCGTAACCGTAAAAATATATTAGTTACGTTAATAAAATTACTAACGTAACCATTAATTAACTGTAACCGTATAAAAACCGTCAGTTAACCGCAATGTTAAAACCTTAATATTTTAACCGTAATCGTTTTTAAAATAAAATAAAAATGTTAATAATTTATTATGTATAAGTATAACTAATATAACATAGAAACATGATGTATAATCAAATAATTACTAATCCAATAATAATTATAAATAATAACATTATATTGATTAAAATGAATGTGCTAAAAACTGTGATTTAAATCGTTCAATGTCTACACTAGATCCACTCCATCCATGATCACTAAGCACTACCTTTTTTATTCTTATTAATCAAATCATTCTTAGTTTGCATAATGTAATAGAATTCATGGTTATTTAGCTACCTCACCACATAAAATTCTGAATCATATAATCATAATTTCATATTACAAATTTTAGCTTTATATTAGTTGATATTATCGTCAAAATTTTGGTCGATATATCATTGTCTAATTTTTTTGACGGAAATTAAATAAATTTTTGGCTATATCACTGATGTTAACCCTATCATAGTCATCAAATAACCATAACTGCATCTAATCGTAATAACCGAAACCGTATTAACCATAACCGTTTTAACCGTATATTAAATGGTTAATGTTAAGGTTAAGAGAAATTTATAACCGTAACCGGTGGTTATGAAACTATAATTGTAATAACCGTAACCGTGGTCATGCCTAACTAGAGCAGTCAACGAAGCCGAGCTGGAATAATGAAAGACTCTTTTTCATTTAGTGGGTTTTCTGTTTCACTTTTATACGACTAGATTAGGTCCCGCGTGATACGCGGGTAAAATATAAAATATTTAAATTTTAAATTGATAACTCGTATAATTATAACATGTATAATTAGATTTTAAATTAAAAACTTCGTTGAGTTATCCAGAAATTACGTTTTATAATTCACAATTAAGAAAATTCAAAATTGATTCATATTTAAACAATCCCACTAAATGAACGAGAGGGTTTGAAAAACAAATTTCAAATCTTATTAAGTAAAGTTAATTTACTTTTTTCCATTTCATTAATTTCTAATTTTTTTAAAACACAATTTCTTTTTCCTTTTTGCTATTTTCTTATTTTGTTTATTTAAAAATAAATAAGTAAAAATTGGAAATTTTATATTATTACATCGATACATGTCACGATCTACGTTAGAAACAACACATGTCACGATCTGGTCAATAAGAATTATGATATGTGTGACGCTGACGTTATCGCATTCTTTATATAATAAGATAGTTTGCTCAATTTCTTTGTACGCTTTTGCAATTTGAACTGTTTAGAGAGGATTGTGTCTTGAGGCGATCACATGATGGTGAGGAGAGTTGATCGGAGCTCAGTTTGTTGAGTGATCCGATATCTCTCAGAAGAATTCAGTTCAGATTGTAATCACTTTTCCATTATCAATAATACGAGAGTTTATACAAGGAGATAGATACAAGAGTGAAATCAGAGAGTTTGGATCTTCATTCTTATCAATTGGTGCGTTCGTGATCGAGATCGAACTTTGAGATGGTGGTGATCGAGATCGAACTTTGAGATGGTGATGATCGAAGATACTGGTGAGTGTGTGCAACATGTGGAGAAATCGGTGGAGGAATTGCATGAGAAGGTGATGGTGATTCACGGAGGTTGGGCTCGCCTAACGGAATCCAATACGGCGTTGTCGGGGAGAATGGAAGGGACTGAGCAGTAGATGAGATCGATGACGGCGGTTTTAGAGCGTATAAAAGCTCATACATTTACGGATCTATCCAAGGGCAGGGGGAATTGCAGGATCTTCAGATTCTCCTGTCCAGGTACATATATCTCAACCTTTGAGTAATCGTGATGATCCTCCGTTAGGTTATCGGCGTAATAATTATGTGTTTGATAATCGGGAAAGCTTATTGAAGAAAATTGAATCACTGGTGTTTGATGGTTTGATCTCGTATGGTTGGATTTGTCGAGTGGAACGTTATTTCAAAGCTACACAGTAGAGTGAGCATGATAAGTTGGAATTGGTGTCGCTGAGTCTTGTTGGTCCTATTTTGAACTGGTATAACTGGGAAATTACAGAGGAACCGTTTCTCAGCTAGGCGCAGTTTAAACAGAGACTACTAGCTCGTTTTGCATAATTTATTGATGAAGAACATAGACTACTAGCTCAAATTCACTGGTTCTATTCAGGCCTATATAAGTGAATTTAAGGAATTGGTGGCTCAAGTTTCGGGTATTGATGAGCAGAATTTGGTGAAAAGGTTTTATACGTGGTTGAATCCAGCAATGCAAGAGGTTATCAAGATAAAGGAGCCTAAAATTTTGAGAAATCATATTGCAGCAGTGGTTAAGATGGAATCAATCAGATTTTGTCAGGTGGTGGGAGCTGGCAATTACACTAACCAACATGGGCCAAAACATTCTATCATACACCTTTCAAGCCTTCTTCTGGTTATGTCTCTCATCGGATTACGTCTGGTCAGGACACTAAGGGTACTGAGCAGCCTAAATTGTTGGAAGCAAGGAAAAATGTTTCAAAATTTTCTCGTAGACCGAGACTGCATTTACCAGAAGCTCAGTTAGCCTATAAGAAATGCAACAAACTTTGTTTCACATGTGATGAGAAGTGGTCTAGGACTCATGCTAATGCAGAATTACAGCTTTTAACTGTTGTAAATGGCTTCGAGATGGAGATTCTGGAAATGTGCGCAAGTGATAGTGAGGATGAAGGTACACAGGAGGAAGTAGTGACTCATATGATGGAGTTGTCTTTGAATGAATTCTTAGGGATTGATTCTCCAACAACAACTAAAATCAGAGGCATGATGGGGAAAACTTCTGTCATTATTTTGATAAACAGTGGAGCCACTCACAATTTTGTGACTCATTCTGTTATTCAAAAAGCAAGACTTCATGTTTATGAATATTTGACTCTGCAACTTCTTCTTGACACTGGAGTAATAGTGCAAGCAATGAGAGTGTGTAAGGATGTGGAGTTTGAACTCCAGGGTTTGAGTTTCATCTATGATTTTATTTCATTGGAATTGGGAAAAGTGGATGTTGTTTTAGGAGTGCATTGGTTGAGAACTTTGGGAAAATGTCAGCATGACATGGCAGAATGGTGACACTAGTGGGTGATCCAGAGTTACATTCTCAGAAGCTATCTCTTAAGTATATATCTCCGGTCCCTACGATTCATACCAAAGAAGTCTCTATTACATTTATCTCTCAGCAGGTGCAGGAGGGTCATAATATGCAGATTCCTCTAGAGATTGAAGCAGTGTTGGAGGATTACAAGAAAGTTTTTTCGATTCCTACTGGTTTACCACCTTTTAGAAATGGTGAACATGCTATTACATTAAAATCTGGTGTTGAGGTTATAAGTGTGCAACCTTATCGTTATTCACATGCACATAAGGAAGCCTTAGTAACTGAGATGATGTCAAGTGGAGTAATCAGGCCAAGCAAAAGCCCTTTCTCTATCCCTGTCTTATTGGTGAAGAAGAAAGACAAGAATTGGCGCTTTTGTGTGGATTACAGAGCAATAAACTGTGTTACTGTTACTGACAAGTATCCTATTACGATGATTGATCAACTTATGGATGAACTGCATGGTGCGAGAGTGTTCTCCAAGCTTGATCTTTGATATGGTTATCATCAGATTCGAATGGGAAGAAAGCTATGCGACTTCTGGTGATATTGTATATTCTTTGTTGCAGCCATATCACTTTACCAGGCTGGTTTCATTTGAGGAGAGAAATCCAACGAAAAGTCTGGAGATCAATGTGTTTACTGTTGAAGAAAGTGTCGAGATGTATCAGAATTGGACAAGAATCTCAAAGCTTGATGCTGCACCCCAGATGTATGACAATATGGTTCATATGACTGAACAAATCACAACTAAGACGAAGCAAGTGAAGTGCTTCAAATCCTGGAGGTTCAAGTACAAGTGCACGAAGGTGCTAAAATTCAAACCACAATTTGAACAACAGAAACTCAAGAGGAGAATGCACAATAAGGACATTATGAGGCTGCTGCAGAATTTCAGAGCCATGACACAACTCATCCCAGACCGTTATATGACGTGGAAAAATTGTAGAGAGTTTGTTGTTACCCTGATATTACAAGCTGGACTTGCACAAAGGGAGCTGCATAATATTCCATCTCCCAAGAAATTTGGCAATGGTACAAAGACGATTGTTTGCGGGTGGCTGGAAAATAGCATGGGCAGGAGAATGTTTTTTCTATTGTATATTCTATTGTCTATCAACTACACATTCAACTAAACTTCGTGCAAATTTTTCCCCAAAACTCAAGATAGCTATGAAGAGATCTCATGATACTAAGAAATTGATTCAGTGGCAATATGAAACATTAGTATGGAGGACTAACCGCTTATGTAAATGCTCGCCGGCTATGTTGCCAACATTAGTCAAATCTTGCTTCCATCTTTGCTTCTGCTCCTCTGTTTTCCCCTCACAAGATCTCTCAAAGGCCTCCCCGAAATCTCCACTTTGTTTTCTTACATCAGATGGATCCATATCGTAGAAAATTGTCATCACCACTTGATCTGAAGTCTTCCTGCATTCCATAATCTCTGACAACTCGTCTAAACACCAGCTTAAAGAAGCGTAGTTCTTCGTGAGGATGACGATTGTTGGGCCCGGATTTAGCACCCTAAATCCAGCCCGAATAAGCATGTTCGACAAAGAAGGCTCGGCCCACGACGAGATCTCATGAGACTGTTTACAAGCTGAAGTAAGCGAGGTCGCGAGATAGAGCAAGTCAACAAGCTGGAAGCAGCGAGCATGCTGGAAGAAGCGAGCATGCTGGAAGCAGCGAGCATGCTGGAAGCAGCGAGCATGCTGGAAGCAGCGAGCATGCTGGAAGCAGCGAGCATGCTGAAAGCACCGAGCACGAGGAAAGGAAGTGAGCTCGCAGGAAGATAGGAGTATGCATTTGACCAAGTTCAAACCTGGTCAAATGCATTTATTTCATATTAAAGACAAAAGATTACAAATTTGATTCTGTAGTTAATGTAAATAATTAGGACCATGCAGTTAAGTTTTCAGCTGGTTTAAGTATGAAACACCAGCCTCATTGTAAGGCACCGAATTCTTGGCTAATACAACAATATACAACTATTCCTCTCGAAATCTTCTAAGTAATTCTCAAAAATATACAACCTGAAAAGCCAATGATTGAGGTTGTGAGATTTTGCTCTCACAATTTGGCGCCGTCTGTCGAGGGGGATATTTTCTTATAAAAGTCCCACGAAGATAGCCGTGGTAGTTCATTTTACCGTCTTGTCACAGATTCTGATTTCACAATTTAGCACTCACAATTTGGCGCCGTCTGTCGAGAGGGATATTTTGGCTTAAGCCGTGCCTATTTGAAGGGTACGTAGGCAGCCTTCACAGGTACAATTACCGCACAAAGAATATTTTCTTATAAAAGTATACATGAAATCCCCCTCATTCTAGCGCCAATTGAAGGAACCAGAAATCGCACATATTGTAGATCGGCGAATTCGGTGTAGGGTTTAGGAGAATTATTTTTATTAGATTTATAACTGTGCCTGTGAAGGCTGCCTACGTACCCTTCAAATAGGGATCAAACCAAAACGTAGTTCTTGTTACAAAAGATGTTTCTGTCTAAGTTCTCTATTGAGAGATTGTGAGATAATTTGAGATATTGTGAGATGATTATTATGAATCGGGGGTTCCCCTATTTATAAGTCTTGAAGTCATTTGCTCTTCCTTTTCCTTCTTGACTTTGTATTGGCGATTGTCTTTTTTCCTTTAAGCCAATAAGGATAATCTCATTTTTTCCCGGGATTTGCCTTTTTCCAATAAAAGAAAATCTTATTTTTATCAAATAAAAGGAAACTTCCTTTTATTTCGTAGATCGGTCTTGATGGGCTTTGAAGTCGATTGTTGGGCTGATTTAAACTCAAACCGGGTTAAACCAGGGGAGTGCTAAATCCCCCTCTAACAGGGAGGAGCAAAAGAATTTCCTTCTCGGAACCTGCGAAATCAGTCTTCTAAACCAGGAAGATGTTAGACACCACAAGTGCAACAGTCACGGCTTCATCAGGAGCTATGATCAACACCCCCGTTCCTAGGGCTGGGCACAAATACTTGATACTTGTCCCGTACTCGTTACTTGCCCCGTACTTGCCTTGAAAAAGCAAGTACTCGTTGTTGTCAAGTCAAGTAACAAGTAACAACAATTTATTACTTGCAAGTACAGGACAAGTATCAAGTCCTAAAAAAAATCATCAAAAAAAATATGGTCAAATGCATTTATTTCATATTAAAGACAGAATATTACAAATTTGATTATGTAGTTAATGTAAATAATTAGGACTATGCAGTTACGTTTTCAGCTGGTATAAGTATGAAACACCAGCCTCATTGTAAAGCACCGAATTCTTGGCTAATACAACAATATACATTTATTCCTCTCGAAATCTGAAAAATAGACAACCTAAAAAACCAAGTATTGAAGTTGTGAGATTCTGCTCTCACAACGATGGCTATCCTCGATGCTCTTACAGCTCGTACTAGCTCATGGCCGATGAACTCACTCCTCCTAATTTGATCATCTACAAATGTGTTGATTCCCTTGCGCTTAAATTCAGCGAGCAAGTGGCTGAGAAAGTTTTGACGGACGTCTTGACCGCTGAAGCTAGGGAAGACGTCGTATATCAACTGGCGAGGGGGCACAAAAGAATAAGATGAAGAAGCAGACATGATGGAGGATGAAACCTAAGCACAAGACCTAGCCAATCTATAATCTCTTCACTAAAGTCTCAGCAGAATTAATCATGAACCATGAAAACTATCTTTTGTTTTTTGTTATTTTGGGTTGATCTCTAGCAAAATCAATTTGGAGAAATTATGAAGCTCATTCATCATATTGCATTCATTGAAGAATGTCTTGAAAAAGTTAAACCCTTTATCTCAATAAATTCCTGGAAACTTCCCACAGACTGGTTTATATTTGAGATAAGACCAAGTCTCATCTTGGAAAGCGTCACGAAATTTCTAAAAGTCAAACACATCTAATCTATTAAAACAGAGTGTTATTCTGTGTCCATACAAGAAAAAATAAAAATAAAAATATTCTTATCTTGAATAACTTTTAAACTTTAGATTTTTGTGGATAACTATTCTCTGTTTATAAACAGTTGAATTTTGTTCAATTAAAAATTCATTTAATTAATCTGATTCAATTAAAAATTAATTTATTTAATTAATTAATCTTATTATATATATATATATTAATTTTAATTCATAATTATAAAAATTCAGATTATGCCAGAAATTAAATTAAATATTTAAAATTATAAATAAAATTGATTAATTCAAAAATATGTAAACTAAATATTTTTAAAATAATTTAAATTTTATTATTATTTTGTTACAAAAATAGTATTAGTTATTTTGAATTTTTGAATTTCGATTATGCCAAATAATTTAATAATCAAAATTTTTTGAATGATACATATTCAAAATTAACAATTTTCATTGAAAGATAATATTAAATTTTGAATTTAATGTAGATTTTCTGAGATTTCATCAACAGTTACAAACAAAATAGTCAGAATTAATAACAAAATATGTTTACTTCTAAATTTAAATCTTATTAATACAATAACATTTATAATTGAATATTTTTCAAACTGAAAAATAAATATATTATTAATTAGATTTGCAAAACCATAAATTTGATCATGCATATGGACAACATTCGGTTACTAATACAGATTCAATATTTGTTATTTACATATATAAAATGATTAATATTTTAAGAATCACATAATTTTAGGAATTATTAATTTATAATTAAATTCGAAATGCAAATCTAATTAATCTTGGTAAGATTGTCCAGATTATGTTAATATTCTTTTAAATTAATAAAGATTTATTAAAAACATTATCATCATAAAATCTAAACCATAAATGGTTATTCTATTCAAATTCAAAATTAAGAATTCTACCACAAGTAAAATTAAAACATATACATTTTTTGTGTCCAAACATGAAAACCTTCATATTAGGCTATTCTTTACTTGGATAACTACTATTCAAATTGCCAAACAAGTCAATTTAGTACAATTATATAAAAAACTTATTTTAATTTAAATTTAAAAATAATTCCAAAAATTCAAACTTTATTTTAGATTAGTTTGGATTTCCTTAAATATATGTTAGATTAATTATCAAAAATCACAAAACCAGTTGTTTCTTTACAAAAATAATAAACCGGATATTAATTTAAATATTCAAATTTAAATAATATTCTCATAATGACGAACATGATAAACGATATGTTATTGTATATTTTTTTTATCTTAATCAATCAGCCTAAAATTTTAAATATTTGAAATTAAGAAATATTTATATTATACTGTAATATGAACGGACGGGTTAGAATTATGCTTTTATAATCGCGATCATTTTCGGATTAATATGAATGGACGAGTTAGAATTATGTTTTTATAATCACGGTCATATTTAATATTAGAAAAATTTAAATCTACAAAAACAAACTATATCTAAACACAAAAATAAATATTTGTCACTTATTAGAAAAATTATATCTATAAAACAAATTATATCTAAATACAAAAAAAAATATATTACAAAATTTGGTAAACAAAAAAAAAAAAAAATTTCGTGCGGACGCACGGGGCAAAATCTATTAAAAGTATTAAAAACAAGGGAACATGTTACATGTATCTATAATTTTGAACTTGTCTGATTATTTTAAACTCCTTAGCTGTGATGAGTTGATGAATCAAATTTTTTTTTTTTTTTTTTTGTAATTGGGTATGTTTAGACCAATAATTTGTCAGCAAACAACAAATCTGGAAACCGAAAATAAAGGAGATGGGCCAATTGGGCCTGTGCAAAGAAGAAGAAAGCCAATTGGGCCTGTGCAAAGAAGAAGAGCCCATCTCGACTGAAGCATCTCCAACACCTGCTTTAGTCAAAGAAGACAAAGCACATGAAGAACGTGAATTGGTTCCGTACAAGACAGCTCATCCTCTCACACTTCAAAATCGTTTTACACTTCTTGGATCTAGTGAGAGCGTGTGAATATGAGCTGAGTTGTCTATGACTAGGGTTTTAGTATTCTGAGTATAAATACTCCCTTTATGGAATTGGAAAGACAATATAATAGAATGAGGAAAGTTTAAGTCTTTTGTTAACATTTTTCAAGCTTCAAGCTTTTGTTCTTTCTACTTTCATGGTATCAGAGCCATGGACACTTCCATGGAACTCTATTCAACACCACCTTTAAACATTTCAAATTGTGTTACCATTCAACTTTACCGAAAGAAACTATATTCACTGGAAAAGACAGTTTGAATCTTTTCTTTCCAGACAAGGTCTTCTTGGCTTCATCGATGGCTCTGACCATCACTGTTCCTCCTCTGACCATCACTGTTCCTCTTATCGGAGGCTCCTAGACTGCAGCACCCAGCCCTGACTACCTAGCTTGGCTTCGCTCAGACCAGATCGTGCAGTCTTGGATCCTTGGGTCACTTTCCGAAGACATCTTGATTGTGGTTCTTGGTGCGAACACTGATCAAGAGGTATGGCTGTCTCTTGCTCGTCACTTCAATCGGGTATCCTCTTCTCACCTATTTGAGCTTCAGCGCAGGCTACAAACAGTCTCTAAAGGAGAAAAATCGATGGGTGATTATTTGAAAGAAATCAAAGGTCTTTGCGACCAACTTTCCTCTGTTGGTAGTCCAGTTAATGAGCACATGAAGATTTTCCCAGCTTTGCAAGGTTTAGGGCGTGAATATGAACCAATCAAAACCAGTATTGAGGGATCTATGGATATTTGCCCTACTCCGACATATGAAGACGTTATTCCTCGTCTCACAGGCTTTGATGACCGTTTGAAGCCTTATGAGGTCACTTAAGGTCATGTTTCACCTCATTTAGCGTTTAATGTCACAACTGACCAGGCTAACTCTGGTTTCTCCGGTTACCGTGGTCGTGGTGGCTCTCCTGGACGCTTTGGCAGTCAACGTGGACGAGGCTCATACTCCACAAGGGATCGTGGCTTTTACCAACATATCTCATCTTCCACAAGTGCTTCTGAACGACTTGATCCTGCAAATCGCTCCACTTGTAAAATTTGTGGGAAGTTTGGCCATAGTGCTATGAAGTGCTACAAGCGATTTGACATATCGAATCAAAGTGATGATATTCCCAATGCTTTGACTGCAATGTGCATCTCCGATGAGCCTAATTACACTGGCACTGAATGGTACCCGACACCGGTGCATCCGCTCATGTGACCAACACTGCTCATCATCTTCAATCCTCTCAAGATTACCATGGTAGTGACTCTGTTTTGGTCGGTAATGGTGAATTCTTGCCAATTACACACATCGGATCAGTTCCCCTTCACATTGTGTCAGGTAATCTGTCTCTCCAAGATGTTTTAGTATGTCATGTGATTACTAAATCACTTTTATCTGTGTCTAAGCTTATAGCTGACTATCCATGCTCCTTCAAGTTTGATGCTAACCGTGTGTGTATAAAGGATAATCAAACAAAGAAAATCCTGACACAAGGAAGGCGCCATAAGGATCTTTACATTTTGGAGAATCCTGCATTCACAGCCTTCTACTATGTGAGACAAGTTAGCTCGAGCGATGAAATCTGGCACATAAGGCTCGGGCATCCAAGCAAAGAGATTCTCCAACATCTGTCAACTAGCAAAGCTATCTCAATAAATAAAGTCACCAACAAGTCGTGTGAGTCATGTCAGCTTGGAAAGAGTGCTAGACTTCTCTTTTCTTCTTCATTGTCTATGGCTGCAACTCCCTTGGAAAGAATCCATTGTGATCTATGGGGTCCCTCTCCGGTGTCTTCATTTCAAGGGTTTAAGTATTATGTAATCTTCATAGACAATTTCTCTAGATTCTGTTGGTTTTATCCATTGAAATCAAAATCAGACTTCTTTGAAATCTTCAAATTGTTTCAGTCCTTAGTGGAAACTCAATTTGGTCTGAAAATCAAGATGTTTCAATGTGATGGCGGTGGTGAATTTACAAGCAATCAATTTTTCTCTCATCTAGCTCACTGTGGTATCAAACAGTTAATCTCATACGCCTCACCAAAACGGCATTGCGGAGCGTAAACATCGTCATATCACTGAACTTGGCTTGTCTATGATGTTTCAAAGTCACATGCCCCAACAATACTGGGTAGAAGCCTTCTTTACTGCAAGCTTCTTGAGTAATTTGCTTCCCTCTTCGACTCTGGCTAATCATAAGAGTCCTTATGAAGTTTTATTCAAAAAACCTCCTGGCTACTCATCCTTACAGGTGTTTGGTTGTGTATTATTTCCATCTTTGAGACCTTACACCTCCACTAAGCTTGATCCAAGGTCACTCAAATGTGTCTTCTTGGGTTACAATGACAAGTACAAGGGCTACATATGCCTTTATCCTCCCACAAGTCGAGTTTATATCAGCCGGCATGTACTCTTTGATGAACTGGTTTTCCCTTTTTCAGATGAATACTCGGTTTTTCATAAAACGAGTCCTTCACCTCTTCTCTATGCCTGGCAAAAGAGCTTCTTGACTCCTCCTCCTGCTCAGGCTGTCTTATCCTTTATTCAACCTGTGAGTTCTCATGTTCCAGCTACGGTCTCAGAGGTGCTTCCCGTCTCAGAATCAGCACCTGCAGAACAACCAAAAGCCTATGCACATGTATATCAGCCTGCCTCGCATATACTTGCAGAAAACTCTGCATCTGCTCCACCCTCTCCATACTTGTTTTTGGATTCTGACTTCCCACCACTTGTGCCTGCAATTGTGTTTATGCCAAATGAAAGAGGGATTTATGGGTGTACGGCAGACACAGATTATGTTCCTATAGGCAACAACTCCTCTCTTTCTCCTTGCCTGACAGATATGATTGTTCCATCGCAGGATTTTCCTACAACAATTTCTTCCCAACCTGCTACAACATCAACTTCTCACCATCAAATGATCAATAGATCAAAATCTGGCATTACCAAACCAAACAAGCGGTATGTCCTTCTTACTATTACATCAACTCCACTAAAGCCAAGAACTGTTACAACTGCTCTTAAACATCCTGGTTGGACAGCAACAATGAAAGATGAGATGGTCTCATTCAAGGAAATAGAGACATTCTATTTGGTTCCCTATCAACCGGATATGAATATCATGGGTTGTAAATGGGTTTTCCGAACCAAACTCAATGCCGATGGAACCTTAGACAAACTAAAGGCCCGTCTTGTAGCTAAGGGGTTTGCTCAAGAAGAAGGCATCGATTATTTGGAGACGTATAGCCATGTGGTTAAGACTGCAACAATCCGTTTAGTTATTGATGTTGCTACTTCCCTAAAATGGGATATCAAGCAACTTGATGTCACGGTGATTTGACAGAAACCGTCTATATGCACCAGCCTCCTGGGTTCATTGATCCGGTTAATCCAGCTTATGTTTGCAAGCTTCACAAAGCCATCTACGGGTTAAAACATGATCCTCGTGAATGGTTCAACAAATTTAGCGATTACTTGCTGGAGTTTGGCTTCTGTTGTAGCAAAACTGATCCTTCCCTCTTTGTGTATCAACGTAATGAAGATGTCATTCTTCTTCTTTTCTATGTTGATGACATGGTGCTCACTGGAAACAACAACTCACTCATTGCGAAGTTACTTGAATCACTGAAAACTCAATTCAAGATGAAAGATATGGGTCGTCTTCACTACTTTTTGGGAATTCAAGCCACCTTTGATGATGATGGTCTCTTCCTCAGTCAAGAAAAATATACATAAGATCTCCTCCATATTGCGGGAATGTCTGAATGCACACCAATGCCTACTCCCTTACCACTTCAGCTGGATCGAGTTCCAAATCAAGATGAATTTTTCTCTGAACCCATTTACTTTCGAAGCTTGGTGGGAAAACTTCAATATCTTACTCTTACACGACCAGACATACAGTTTGCGGTCAATTACATATGTCAGAAAATGCATTCACCAAGAGTTTCTGATTTTAACATTCTCAAGCGGATCCTGCGTTATCTCCGAGGTACAACAAACTTTGGTATCTCCTTTACCACCAAGTCTGATTTAACTTTGTGAGCATACTGTGACAGTGATTGGGCAAACTGCAAAGAGACAAGACGATCCACATGTGGCTTTTGCACGTTCCTAGGATCTAATATCATTTCATGGTCTGCAAAGAAACAAGAAATAGTCTCCCGCAGCTCAACAGAAGCAGAGTATCATACACTTTCTGACACAGCAGCAGAACTGAAATGGTTAGGAAATCTACTCCGTGATGTTGGAATCTCTCCGACATCTCCTCCTGAGGTATACTGCGACAACCTCTCTGATGTTTATCTGTCAACAAACCCTGCTCTGCATAAACGCTCAAAACACTTTGATGTTGATTTTCACTACGTAAGAGAAAGGGTTGCCCTTGGAACATTGATTGTTCATCACATATCATCAGCATATCAGCTTGCTGATATCTTTACGAAATCCCTCTCGGTAAAGAGCTTCACTGATCTTAGGTTCAAACTTGGTGTGGATTCACCACCCACACAAAGTAAACAACAAATCTGGAAACCAAAAATAAAGGAGATGGGCCAATTGGGCTTGTGCAAAGAAGAAGAAAGCCAATTGGGCATGTGCAAAGAAGAAGAGCCCATCTCGACTTAAGCATCTCCAACACCTGCTTTAGTCAAAGAAGATAGAGCACACGAAGAACGTGAATTGGTTCCGTACAAGACAACTCAGCCTCTCATAATTCAAAATCGTTTTACACTTCTTGGATCTAGTGATAGCGTGTGAATATGAGCTGAGTTGTCTATGACTAGGGTTTTAGTATTCTGAGTATAAATACTCCCTTTATGGAATTGGAAAGACAATATAATAGAATGAGGAAAGTTTAGTCTTTTGTTTACATTTTTCAAACTTCAAGGTTTTGTTCTTTCTACTTTCATAATTATCGTAGAAGAATTCTGTAGACTTGGTATTTGCCTATGCAAATAGGTTCTACATAATAGAAGAGCACATACAATTAATTGATCTTCAACGTCATTACACGTTTTCAAACTTCAACTGATGTCATTCAATAAAATATGACATTGCACGTTCAAAAACCAACAAGAAAAGAGAGAGTTTTGATTATACTTTTTCCTTTTCGCCAAGGATCTCACGACATAAAGAAGCATTCCTTTGTCCTCTTGATGACTCTGTTCACTCCATGGGCCATTTCAATTTAGATGTCTACCTGGTGAATTAGGGCTTCCATGTTTTGGTGAATTGAATAGGAGAAGATGATAAGAGAGAATCGTATGCTTCTTCTAACAGAGAATTTTCAACTAGTGGATAATAATAATAATAATAATAATATAAGGCAGAGAGAGACATAGTAAAGTTTAATGGGGTTCTGGCATGTATTATACTATTATTTTATGAAAATATTGTCTGTTTACTATCACTTTACAAAAACTGAAAACACTACAAAAAATATAATCATTGATAGCACATGAGAATAGCACGAATTCAGAAACTGCTATTATAGAGGGTGAGCTGGGTTGGGGTACTCTATTACAACATTAAATAAACGCTATTCCGTTATTTTCTAAGCGGGAAACGAAAATTGTGTTTCGGGGCGTGATTTCTGCTAAGCATTTAGTTTCCCTCTTAAACACTTAGATAAAAAAATTAGAGTTAGCGCCACTACTCTTCACATTTGGTTTTCCTCTATTATTTTTGATATATACTCTTTTTTTTTTAAAGTGACATTTTCTAGTCACAAAGAAAAAAAAAATATACTCTCTCGTTTAACGATTAACATTGTCCTCCTCACCAAAACCCTAGATCTTGTTTTCTTCTTTCGACATCCTCCTTCTCTTGCTCTAAGCGACGGCTAAGGCCACCACCGCTTCTGACTGTGAAAGAGGATGGAGAGACGGATGTGTTGTGCTGGAGGTAGGAGGTGGACGAGAAGTTGAATTACCTCCAATCTAATTTCTCCTCTGCTCAGATCCTTGGGCTTCGCCTTCTAGGTTTCGTAGATTCTCGCTCTGTCACCGACGCTCAGATCCTCAATACGGACGCAGATGGTTATTTCTCTCTCCCTTACCTACATCAACCTCTTGCCTTCCTCCAACAATTCCTTCACCAAGCTCTTTTCCACGGTGAGGGGATTCGATCTCACTTTTTTTTTATCTTTCTATGCTCTCTTTTGTGTCTAAACCAGTAACCATTGATTTGTTTTTATAGATATGGCGCCGGAAGTTACGGAGGCGGAGCGATGGTTTGTAGTGACCGGTGGTAGAGGATTCGCGGCGAGACATCTTGTGCAGATACTCGTACCTACGAGATGTTCTGCGTCCACATCGCCGATTTAGCTCCGGCGATACAGCTTGACCCTCAGGAGGAGAGCGGAGTTCTCGGCGAAGCAATGAGATCCGCTAGGGTTCAGTATGTGTCCGCTGATCTCTGGGATAAAGCTCAAGTCGTCAATGGTTCTTGCTCTCAACTGTTTATTCTCGTTTGGTTCGTGTTTTTCTCGAAAAGTAGGATTCTAGACTTGATCATTTTTCCAATTAGAGATCTATGCAATTTTTCTTATTATATGTGTTCTATAGCTTTTGATATATGAAAATAAGTTGGAACAACTTTTCAGGGAGCTGAAGTTGTGTTTCACATGGCAGCTCCGGATTCTTCTATCAACATTTACCAGCTTCAGTACTCGGTTACTGCAATCTGCACATTTAGTTCTGACAAACTAAAAATTTGTTACTTCACTTGCTTATCTTGCCTTGTTTGGAATTTTAATACAATTTTGGCAGTATAATGGATGTGTCTGGAAAGGAGGGAGGCTACGGCAGGAGAAAGCCAAACTTGAACTGAGCTCAACTAAACAGATGCAGAGTTTTGAATACTTGGACTGAGCTCTTTTCTAAAACTGTTTACGCCTCTACTAAATTGATATTTACGTATTATTGGTTTGTCAATGCAGCGTAGCACCTTCACTCTAGTACTTAACATTTAGCTCTAACCGGCTGAAATTGATCAACAAATGTCCGTACTAGGTTCCTGGGTCGCTCACTCTCTTTGTCCCAAAATTTTGTATGTACTCTATAGCCTACAAATGTGTCTATGGATCTTAGGTTCTAGTACTAGACAAAGCATTTTGCTGGGAGTTGTTAATGAAAATTAGTTATGGTTGAAGTTAGATTTGTGAAGTAATGGTGTTTCTTACTATAGATGAGGGAACTAAAACAGGCACTAGCATTTCTTTGTTTTTCCCAAGTTTGAACTCAGTTCGCTGCACTTTGGCTTGTTCATGGTTAGAAATCTTATTTTACTTGATCGTTATTTCTCGTTACAGGTTTCAATGCAGCAGTGGCGGGTTGTTTCTTTGCTATTGAGACTGTGTTAAGACCTCTACGTGCGGAGAACTCGCCTCCATTTACCACTGCGATGATAATATTGGCCTCTGTTATCTCATCGACTGTGTCAAATGCGTTGCTTGGGACTCAATCAGCTTTCACAGTCCCCTCATACGACCTGAAGTCTGCTGCAGGTATGTTTATGATACTTTTAGGCTCTATTTCCGATATTTATCTGCTTCAACTAGTATTTTCTTTTAAGTTTCCGAACATGTTTCCACTCGTCTCCAGAGCTCCCTCTGTACCTGATATTAGGCATGCTGTGTATTTATGAGATCTGAGCCTTGGACTGAGCTCAACTAAACAGATGCAGAGTTTGTCCAGCCTTTGTTTTATACCCAGAGACTTCTTACTGCAGAGTTTATGCCTAATGAAACTTTGGCAAAGCATCTTTTCCACTGTAAGAATTAGATTTCTTCCTCTCTTGGTTTATGGTTCTATGTTTTGGGTTTCAGCGAATATTGAAGCAAAAAAACTGTTTGAGGCAAATCTGGTTTTGTTTAATTCTTCTTCTTATTTTCAGACAAATTTTTCTTCTTTCTTTTGTATTATTTCATTTCATGTATGAATCACAAGCTTTCTGTTGCGTTTGATGCACTTTGGATGATTCATGTTAGTTTTTGTGCTCTTTCTGTTTGGTCTTTTTCACATGGGTTTTTAATGGTTTTTTCTCCATGTTTTTTTTGGTTCTCTAGTGTCTGAGAAAAATGACTGCCGTATGACTGAATAAGAAGCCTTGAAGCTGGAGCAAAACCTCTTTGTGAAACATGATGATGTTTGGTACATATGTCTCTCAAAGTCATCTTGTACCTCCTTGTATAAATTTCTATTATAGGTGTGAAACTTTCTTTTGGGTTAATTTTGTTCTTTGGCACTTGTAATGTAACGTAACATTTGAAGATATATGAAATATGATTTGAATCAAATATTAAATTTAAAAATATAAGTAATTAATAATGCATAAAAAAACAGGATTCAAAACAATTGAATAATAGCACTTAATCAAAAACATATAGCACGAATTCAGTGTTATGATAAAATATATTACAGCATGGATACGATGCTATAATAAGATATATTACATCACATGTCATATATGGCGCTATCATACGTGTCACATACCATAGCGCACGAAAAACGCTATCATATCGGACCATTTTAAGATAGCTCCTCATGTCCTAGCGTTTATGAAAACGATATCTATTACCTATTATAGTGTTTATAGTGTGCTAACAATGTCCATATTTCTTGTAGTGAAAATAAGTAATATTTTTTATATTGTACACGCGTTGAGTTTTCAGTCGTACTTTTGTATTATAGTACTGCGCGAATCAACGGTGTACACATACCAATAACAAGCAAAGGCAAAATCGTCTTTTCAACAGAGAAAATGTTATTCCTTTATTTTTTCAGAATTTGAAAAGTCTTAGAACACAAAATATGTTTTGATTAAGTGACACTAGATACAAATAAGCCTAGTTTATTTTACCATTGGAGATATTTGACAAATTGTCAAAAAATGAAATGATGGCTCAGTTTTTTCTTTTAGGGCTGATAATGAGAAAAAGTATGGGCTCTTTATGGGCTCAGTTCGTGTTTCTCGGTTAACAACATGTATTATGACGGATTTGATTTTAGTGGCGACGCAAGAACAATACTGACACAAACTTCTATATTTACATATATTGGTAAAATAAGGATGTTTCGACCCAAAAAAAGGATACAACATGAGTAGTACTTTTCATGAAGTTATAAAGATCGTCACATATGTTCTTTATCAGCTATGTTATAAGTATATATTATAAAGACTATCAGAATTAATTAAAATGATATATTGAGTGAAAGTGAGAGCATTTATACGAAATCACATATATCATACAATGTAATCTCACACTTGAGTAACCAACGTTGAGTTGGTCTAGTGGTTAAGGAGGAGTGGATATGTGTCTCTCCTACCGGTTCTGGGTTCGATTTTCGTTAGGAGGGATCACCTCCAAAGGAGTGACTTTAACATAGTTTGGGTCCCACTCCGTGGATGTACGGGTCCGGAACCTCGGCGATTCAAAAAAAAAAAAAAAAAAAATCTCACACTTGAGTGAAAGTGAGAGATTTATACGAAATCACATAATAATCTCACCACATATGAAATGAACTTTTGTCCCAAAAAAAAAAACATATGAAATGAACAATCTATAAGTTTCACACTTATGCCTTGGATCTTTTGGCAGGCCTTGGCCATTTGGAACTAGACCCAACTCTTTTTGCAGGGACCGGAGATTGACGAGGCTCCAAGAATAGTACACCACACTCCAGAACTTCGCAACCAAAACAATTGAAGTTAAACCTCATAACCCCCAAATGCGTTTCTAAAGCATCGTAGTTAGGTGGCAAAACACACTCAAACATGCAAATATGATCCACTCTAAGCTCCGGCTGATTCCACATAGGTGTGTAATACTTCTTTATGAGATCACCTTGTAAGCTTGTGTAGAAATATGTGTCACAGCCTTTGAATCTATTTCCCGCTGCAAGCACAAGGCATACCTTAAAGCTTGAGAAACTTGACAGATCCATCGAATTTGAAAAGATCGTCACATATGGTCCGTTATGTATTGGGTCAGTGAAGTATGCGGCCACTTGTCTCCATGGTCCGCTACGTCGGTGAGTGAAGTATGCGGGCACTTGTCCTCCAGGTAAGATGGCAAGAACACAAACAGATTGGTTGATCTCTTCTTGTGCGATCTGATCTAGCTTCAAGCAATTAGTGAAGTTGAGGCGAATGCCTGGGTTACCAAAGGGGCCATGTAATGTTTGAAGTGACTTACAGTTTATAGCTGTTAAATGGTGTACTGAGTACGGAATCTTCGGTAGTGATACGAGATTTACGCAAAAGGAGATGTCGATCATGCGCAGCCGACGGAGTTGTATGAGGTAGTTTGTAATAGACACCAATTGAGTATTACCCCTCAAACATAGCGTGTCTAAAATATAAGGAACATGAACCAATCTCTTCACCTTAGTCCTCTCCATGCAAATTTCTTCAATTCTACGCCAGGACCTGACTGATGGAGGCACCTCTGTGATTGCGGTGTCTTTTATTTTAAGATAAGTAATGTTCGTTGAAATCTCTGGGAAGGTTTTCAATCGATGGCAATATCTAAAGTGGAGGCGAGCTAGAGATGCTAAGTTTATGTTGGTTGGGATGATCTCTAGACTTGTGCAAGAAGACATCTCTAACGTTATCAGTTTATGAAGGTTTTGTATAGATGAAGGAAGCTCCACCAAAGACTCACATAAACTCAAATCCAATAACTCCAGGTTTGTTGCTTCCAGAAGATTTGGAAAGCTTTCCAGATTCCGAGAGTTACTCAAATTCATAAACTTGAGATTTCTAAGCGGCTGCACATAAACATAATGAATAAGTCAGATCAAAATGTTGAGGTGAATGACTATTAAAATGACAAAATAAAATTAAGGGTTTGTAAACATAATGAATAAGTCAAATCAAAATGGAGAAGTGGGTGTGGGCTGCATGTACGTTGTTGGAGGGCAATGTGACCTCACGATTAAAGGGTGTCGGTGCATTGTGTCGAAATTCTTCCTGACGGTGCGGAAGGTCTTGCGGCGGGTTTCGTTGGTGATTATGACGGTACAAGATGGGTGTAAGGTTTCGCTGGAGGAGAGGTCAAGGGCTTGTGTGGCCCTTGGTTTGAGGGGAGAATTGTTGGGATATCAATCCAAAACCCAACATCAAAAGTTTACACAAATATGGTATAAGATAGTAATGTCCAACTTTAATTAGTATGGGGTCTTTTGGGAAGGGACCCAAAAACAAATCCGTGCGGGTTTTGCCACTTGAACCAAAAATGGACAATATCATACTAATGGGGAGTTGGACATGGGCTTGAAAAGTCCAGGGCTCTGAGCCTCTGATACCACTATTGGGTTTGAAGGGCTTTTCAAGCCCATGTCCAACTCCCCATTAGTATGATATTGTTCATTTTGGGCCGAAGTGGCAAAGCGCGCATGAATTTGTTTTTGGTTCCTTCCCAAAAGACCTCATACTAATCATAGTTGTAAATTACTTATATCTTACACCATATTTGTCTAAACTTCCGATGTGTGACTTAGATTGATATCCCAACAGATTCGAGAATTCACCACTAGCCGAAGACCCACTTGTTAGTTTTCAGTTTTGGCTTATGTGTGCATTCAAGTATACATATATATATACTACCTAGAAACTAAAAGATACGAGAAAAACCAAGAATTATTAGTCAATAACAGTTGGTTATATAACCTGAGCATTGTCTCCCCATAGCGTCTTAAGCTTGCTATGAGACATGGTGAGTTCCACGAGACATTCCGTTCGGAAGCGAGAAGGCAAGAACATGTGCGGATACGCATCCCATTGCAATAGCCTTAGTTGTGGCAGATAACTTAGACCTTCTTCTGGTAAATTCATTTTATTTGTATCTGCAGCATTAGTCCTGTGGAATCTTATATATAAAAGATTCCTCATATTTTCAAATGCTTTCTCACTTATATAAAAGTCTTCGGCAATATCGCACATATCTAACGACAAACCTAATACAGTTTCCGTGCCCTGCAAGAAAGAAAAAAATATAGTTTACAAAAAAACATATCATAAAGTATATACACCGTGCTTAAATTTAGCACCCAAAAAAAAGTATACCGTGCTTGAGCACAAACCGCAAAATCTTTCAAGCATTCATCCAAAATATTAACTCTCATAGCAAAAAGATGTAAGAAGGATGGAATAAACTCACAATATTATTCGAAAGAACGGCACAAATTTCTCTAGCGCTCATCAAGAATTGACGTTTTCCTGGGTCGGTCACAGATTGCTCGCGACAAACTTCTCTGCCCAATTGTTGTAGCAAGGAGTGCATCACGATTTTACCATTATCATATATTTGTATGAGAGATCTATCAGCCAAGACTCCAAGTCCAAAGCTAACATCAAAGTCATTATTGGCTACCACCATCTGCTTCACATAGGTTTTGTGATGACCGTTAAAAAGACATGCAATGTGAAGAAATAGAACTTTGTCATCTTTGTGTAAGCCGTCGTACCCGACTCTTAACACTTTCTCAATCTCTCCATCGAGTCTATTTTTGAGTGTAGGCAGAGAAGCTGCCCACTCATCCTTACTTTTTCCTCCCATAAACGAACCAAGAACGCGTAGACCTAACGGAAGATGACCAGCAAGAGTTGCAAATTCAATTGCAAGGTCCTTAAAATCGTCTTGTGGAGAGCATTCTTTGAAAGCGTGCTGGCAGAATATAGCAAGAGCATCTTCTCTTGAAGGAAAAGCCACCTCGTAAATATGCTTGATCCCGTGTGAAATCAAAAGTTGTTTGTTTCGCGTGGTCACGATGATTCTGCTCTTGTTACCAAACCATTGAGTTTCCTTTGCTAAAGCTTTGAGTTGCTCAATGTTGTCCACATCATCAAGAACGACTAGAACCTTCTGGTTCTTTAGCCTTTCTTTTATTGCGCCTAAGTCTCGTATTCTCAAACCGTGATGATCAAGAAGTTTGGATAGAAAATTTTGTTGTAAACGCAGCTTCAAACCATAGTCATCGAGGTTAGTTTCACCATAACTTTCACTAACATTCTCCATAAAGATAGAAAGTTTGAAGTTTTCATGAAATTGGCTATATAAAGCTCTAGCTATGGTGGTCTTACCAATGCCTGCAGGACCCCATATCCCTACCATACTCGCTTCTTGAGACTCAAGGCATAACAAAGATCTCATCCTTGTAATGTGAGCTTCAATTCCAACTAAGTCACTGAAATCGCTTGATGGTGTCGCATTTAATTTGTTTAATACATCCTTGGCAATTGTTGTGATCATGTTTGCTTCATTGTCCCTAACAAAAGAAATAATTAATACCATTTAGGTATATGAATTGGTGTAAGAAACTTGATAAGGTCGAATTCCAGTCAAAGATTGTAACACCCGAAAAACATTTATATCCCGTAAGAAACTAGAGATCAAAACTTTTATATAAAGAAAACTATTGAACAACACTTGAAAAATATTGGTGGAATTGCTATAATAGCTGGTTTTGAAGATTATTTTGTGAAACTAGATTAGAGAAAATCAATTCTGTAAAAATAACTATGATATAAAAAAAATTGGGACAATTTTGCCTTTATGATACATGAGAGATGTTGTAGTTTCTGTTGATTAAACGTGATAATAACCTAAGGTTTGAACTGCCTAATGGTAAGCCATGATTAGCACTTACTAATCCTTAATCTCCTTAGCCGTCCGATCAAATAATATATAAGGGATAGACGTGCATTCCAAAAGTTAGTAGCTATAGACTAATAACTCTTATGTGATTCTAAACCAAGATATATATCATGTGATAAGTAATTCAACAACGTCGGTATACCTTTAATAAAAAATAACATGCATGACTGTTGTTTCCTATTCCATTTTGTCAAACAGCTAGTAGTTATTCTCTCAGTTTAAAATAAGGCTATATCTTTGACAATTTTCTCTCGTAAAGTGTGCCATTTTTAGCAATTCCATCTATGCATATGTCATAATGCTAATTTAACTGATTTTTGTTTTCATGTTACTTTCTGCAATTTCCATTAAAATATTTTGTAGACATGATTATAAAAACCAGTGTTCTAAAAATCGCTCTAGTCGGCGACTAGGCGGTCGATTAGGCTAGGCGAAGGAGCAAATCGGTTTTAAGAAAAATTCATATTTTTTTTTGCTTCACGTTTAAAATAAGTTTTTGTATGATAGATCCTAGATCTATAAGTTTTATGGAAACACAACAAAAAACACACAAAAGAATGATGAATTATGTAAAACAAAATGTCAAAAACAGCTGAAATATTAGGGTTGCAGCAGTGGACACTCGGGGAAGAAGATGAAGGCAAAAAGACAGTTTTGCCCTTCATTAAAAAAATTTACAAAAATAAACAAAATTGCACTTTGGGTGGATCGAACTCGCGACGCATTGATTAAATTACACTACACTTCCCACTAGACCACCATAAACTATTAACATTTAACTCTGATATTAAATATATATCCATATGAGTAGGCCCCGTCTAGGCTCCGATTAATCCGCATAGGTGCTAGGCTCCTATCGAACGCCTAGCTACCGCCTAGCGACTTTTAGAACCTTGATAAAAACCTTTACTCATTGGTTTCCATTTGTTTGATTACAGTGAGGGGAGTGAAGAAATAATAGCTTCAGTGGTTACAAATATATACAATAAGTGATATTAAAATCTAGAATTTTCCTTTCATATATATAACTAGATTATGATCCATGTGATATACGGATATAAACAAATTTAAACTCTAAAACTTATAATCAGTGTGGTTTTAACCCATATAGTTATAATATATTCTAAATTAAGACCTATATTTAGTTATCTAAAAATTATGTTTTTTAAATCGGAATTAAGAAAATCCAAAATTAACCCAAATTATCCAGAAAATTGAGAAGCCATACTTCAAAATGAATTATAGGGTTCCAAAAATGGGTTTCAAATTTTATATAACTTAAAACTAAATCTAATTGATAAATTAACATCAGGCTTTTTTTATTAAAAAAACATCTTTGAAAACTGAATTGTTCGTATATATGTTTAATCATTCTTTTATAAAAAAATTCAATGACAAAAATTCAGACAAGTAAATTTTAAACTTGAATCTTTACATTAAAACATAAATTTTAACACATAATCACATACAATAACAAACTATTATGAAAATAACTAACATCAACACACTAGAACACATTAACACCAAAATATCTTATCGCGACATAGTCACAAAAAGAAAGAAAAAATGTATATAGATATTATTATTCTTCTAATTTCATACAATTTGAATCTTATATAGATTTTATCATTTCTATTTTTTGATTTTATAACTTCTATTTTTTCTCTTACTTTACTTATTTTTT
Source organism: Eutrema japonicum (assembly GCA_030161315.1). NCBI lineage: Eukaryota > Viridiplantae > Streptophyta > Magnoliopsida > Brassicales > Brassicaceae > Eutrema > Eutrema japonicum. The sequence continues at coordinate 49,344,806 of BSQW01000007.1, read as the reverse complement.
ATATAATTTATAATTTCCATTTTAAAAAACCAATACTTTTTTTCCTTTTTATTATTTTGACTTTTATAAGAAATAAATAACTATATTATTCTTCTAATTTAATACATTATAATATTATATAGATTTTATAGTTTTCATTTTTATTTTATTTTTACTCTCTAAATTGTTTTTTTTTTACTTTACGTATGTTTTTTTATTTTATAATTTCCATTAAAAATTCAATTCTTTTCCTTTTTATTATCTATACTATTAAAAGAGATACACATTTTGAGACAATCAGCCTAAATATATTGTAATTTTTTTTTTATCATAATCAATCAGCCTAAAATTTCAAATATTCGAAATTAGTAAATATTTATATTATACGATAATATGATGGGCGGGTTAGGGTTATGTTTTATAATCGCCGTCTTTTGCGGATTGGTTTGTCAAAATATCCAAGGTAATAGGCTGATTCGAGACAGATTAAAAACGGGTTAGCCCATTTTATACCTCATAAATATATAGATTGGTTGTGTAGTAATCGAAATTCATAATAACAAAATTTACAACATGGGTCAGAAAATTTGGATAGCTAAAAATACTAATTTTGAATTATACATGTCATACCATAAATATATGTTTCCATACAATATAAAAAACATAAAAGATAAAAACAAATAAAAATTGTCGCCCGTCCTCAATGTGGATTAAATTTTAACTCGAGTGAAATCATACTAGATTTTAGAGATTTTAAGTTGAAAATTTCAAACGAAATTGTTTAAATTCCGCTAGATTTTCTGATTTCAACTTAAATCATAAAAAATATGTTATAAAATTTATTTTAATACATTAAATAAATGTTTTGAAATCCAACCCAGGAAGCAAACCGGAGAGTCCTCCGAGCCACCAGGTCCATGGGTTAACCCGGTTCGATGTGGTCCGACCGCAATCAACAATTAATGAAATTATATATATATACACGACAAACACACACATACACACACATATATATAAGTATAGAAACTAACAAATCTCTAAGATATGTTTAAAAAAGATATGTCTAACTGACAAAGTAATTATTATTTTAGCTATCCAAATTTTCTAGCTAAAAAAAAAATCTGAATGACTAAAAAAAACAAGAAAGAAAACCCTCTAATTGAATTATTACGGAACCATGATCCATCCGAATCAACGATTATGTCCAGTTCACGGTTATTTTCGGAGTTTTTACCGGTTTTATTGGATTTTATAGTATCGGGTTTTAGAGCTATAATCGGACCGGATCGTTATCTGGATCCCGGGGTTTAGAGCTATAACCGGACCGACTGGTCAGACCAGGATATGAAAACATTGCATTAAATCTATATTAAAAACTTATCCCGCATGGGCGCGCGGGTGAAAATCTAGTTTTAGTTTAAAAAAAATAACTAACAATAGAAAACGTTATATTAATTTATATTACTATATTGACACATGTCACGATCTAAATTAACAATAACACATGTCACAATATGATGATTATCCTCTGTGTTATGCTTACGTTTAACGTATTCAACTTTTTATAATAAGATAAGTGGTTTATTATAATTTATATCAATGACCAATGACTTGTTCTTCATCCAAATTAATCTTCCCTCCAATAACTAGCCAACTAAGATTTAATCAATTCGCTAATAAAATATAAACTCACCAATCTTGAGGATGGTCACCAACAATACTGGCAGCCTCGGTCAACGCCTGCCTCCAACTACGTTGTTGCTCCTCCGTCTTTCCATAACAAGTTTTCAAGAAACCCATTCCAAACTTTCCGGTCTGTTTTCTTACATCAGATGGATCCACTTTATAAAAAATCGGCATCACTTTTAGTCCTTGTTCTTCCTTGCACTTCAAGATCTCAACCAGCTCGTCTAAGCACCAGCTTGAGGAAGCATAGTTCTCAGAGAACAAGACCACAGAGATCTTAGATTCTCTTATGGCTTCGACAAGCTCAGGACCGATGCTATGGCTTCTTTCGATCTGGTCATCTCTGAATGTCACTATTCCCTTGTTTTCGAATTCTTTGATCAAGTGACTGAGGATGTTTTTACGGACGTCTTCGCCTCTGAAGCTAGGGAAGACGTCGTGCCTCCAAGAGGTTGAGGAAGATGAAGAAGGATCTGTCATGGGGAGAGGAGATTAATGACAACATTCATGTAACGATTCTTCGTACTAGATTTATAGCATGAGATATCTTACAAATGGGAATAGTTCTCTAAAATTTAATCCGTTGGTTGACTTCGTAACATTTTTATATATTATAATTGTCATAACATTCCATCTCATTACGGTGTCTACTAACCAACGCGTATAATGAGAAGAGGAAACTTCATGAGACGATAAGGTTTCTTTCTAGTCTTCACTTTTCATTCAAGAATGTCGGCTTTATGAGGAAATTACTATCATGTTTGTTAAGTAGTCTTTGATATAGGATTTTGGCTTTTGTGCTTAAAGTTTGAAGTTCATTGTTTAGTAGTGGTGGGCGTTCGGATCCTCGAATCGGGTTCCGGATATTTCGGATTTAGAGATTTAGGTACCGATCGGGTATTTTAAAAATTTGGATCGGGTTCGGTTCGGGTATTTTTTTAAGATCCGAAATTTTTGGATATGTTCGGATCCGGATCCGAAAATATCCAAAAGTATCCACTATACCCGAAAAAACCTGAAGAACCCGAAATCCGAGACAAAACACAAAAACATGAATATTCATTTCAATAAAACCAATATAATTTCAAACCAAAAGTATCCAAAATACCCGAAAAATCCAGGAAAAAAACAAAATATGTGTATTCGATATACCCAGAATATCAAAAATATGCCTAAAATACCCCAAATATCCAAAAAATAATTAATATATTCAGGTTTATAGTTGTAATTTTGGGTATTTGAGTTATATCAAGTCTAAATATAATTAATATATTTGGGTATATAATTCCACTTCGGGTATTTCGGGTACCCATTCGGTTCTCGGTTCGGTACCGGTTCAGGTATAGGAATTTAGAATCCGATCGGATATTTTAAAAATTCGGTTCGGATTTTCGGATCTGGATTTTTTGCCCAGCCCTAGTTTAGGGTTAAAATTTGCAATTACGTTATTTTGCTAATTTTGTTTAAAAAAATCTAAAACACATAGAATAAAATGTTATTTTATTTTAAACTATTTTTATGCGTTTTATATAGAATAACAAAATTTTACTTATACCCCCTTATCCATTAAAAACAAAAATTATGTCCGTTTAAAAGTTGAATCCACAACATATGCAAAAATTTAATTTTGTTCATGCGAAGAGCATTTTTGCTTAATTATTATTTTTATTTAAAGATTCATAACAAAAAAAAGGTATAAGAAGGGAGACAAAATAGTTTTGTCAACTAAAAAAAAACTTAGAAAATTAGAAACTCACAACAAAAAGAAATAGAATGAAAACCATGCGCAGATGGAAGAACAAAACGGTCTCTATAACTGTGAAATGATAAATTGCAACTTGCAATTTTCGAGGTCTCGAAAGAGTGAGAAGCCCTAGCCGCCAAAGGTCTCACACCTAATCTCTGTTTTTCGGCGCCGGTGACTTTCTCAGCATCGGCGTCGGGCCTTGCTCTTTACTTTTCTGCTTTTTTCTTTTCAATATATACATGTTTTCTTTTTTCAGATCTCTTCGAGGTGCTCGGCGGTTTGGATTCCGGCAGATCTATAGGCGTGGTGGACTCGCGACTTCCTCTCCTCCTCTTCTGTCCGGCATCGTGGCTGCTCTGTTGTGGCCTTCGGTGGTGAGGTTATGTCGGTTTGGCTTGGCTGTCTTTTGCGGCCTTGCTTTTCCGGTGTTGCTCCTCTCCTCCGAAGTCAGTTTTGGTGCCAGTTCGAAGTGTTTGCCAGCTCAGTTTCCGGGGGTTTCATTTCCTGCCGGCTATGTTTCTGGGGTTTCATTTCCGCCGGCTAATGTAATATTGTATGTTATAATCGTTGCTGGTTTGTGGTTTCAGATAAGGTTTGTAGACTTATCATATGCCTTGAGAGAGTACATCATGATGCACGGAGGCAGTTTTAAGTTCCAAGGTTGGTACATGGACGAGACGGTCCTTGCAATCAATGGTTCATTTGAGGTATAATTTTAGCATATTTTAAACCTTATTATTAAGTTTTAATACTAGTTATCCCTGTAATCAATGGTTTATTTGGATATAATTTTAGCATCTTTTGGACCTTATTATTAGGCTTTGATGCTAGTTATCCATATAATTTTATATAATTCTCCAATAGTTTCAAGTTTACGTCCATAAAACATTTAGACGATTAAAAAAAAATAACTGTGAAATGATTACTTACTATATTTCGAAAATCAGATGCCTATATATTTAATTTTAGTCCTAATTTTAGCTACTGGGCTAAGATGACATACTTACTTTTAGTTGTGGTTTTAGCTACTAAGCTAATTCTCAGTTAAACTAGGCTAATACTATTGGGCCGTATTATGTAAATATATTATAGTTTTAGTATATATATATATTTATATATATATTTTTTTTAAATTTATTAAAAGCTCCAAATGGAGTCTGATTACAACCGTGACTCGCGTGTCACAGTTTTTGGAAAGCAATTACACAGAATGTAAAGCAAAAGTTCTTGAAAATTGACTTATATGGTAATCGAATCTCCCGCTTCTATTACAATGAACGGACAATTCGATGGTACCATCTAGCCACGACCACCTCTGGTTCCGCGGCCATGGTTTCCTCGCCCAGTCCCAACTTGTTGCCATTGAATCTCCTTTACTTTGGCCGATGGTCTAACTGGCCTTTCACGAAGGATTCTTTTACCCGCATGGGTTAAGAATTCCAACTGACCAGGATCAGTTTCTAGGGCTGTTTCTTCTTCCTCATCTTCCGAAGATTCAAAACTTGCAAATCTGTTGTTTTTCAGTGTTGCGCTAGACGAAGTCCTGCGAATAGTAGGTGCCACTTGAGCAGATATATGTGATGCTTGTTTGGGAGTGGATGTTTCGATTGTTGAGGTCAGATCCAAGTTGGTTTTGAAAGGAGTAGAAGTAGTCATGCGAGAAGATGCATTCTTTGAGATAGTAGATTTAGTACCTGAAGCAATTTGAGGTAGAGTCTTAGGAGCGATATGATTTGGGATCAAATCACTATTTTCCAACCCTCCCACTGAAGTTGTTGCCATAACATTTTCTGCCGATTGCGAAACCGGTTTAAAAGCCATTGGTGTAACAGTCCTTACATCTTTGTTCGAGTAATTGCCCATGGGATTCTCATTAATATTTGGAGCAGATGTTGTAGCTTTATGTCCTGAAGTGTCTGCCCTCAGAAGGAGACAACGGGAAGCCTTGTGACCGAGTTGTCCACAACCACTAAAAGTAGATGACAACCAACAGTAAAGAACCTCCACCATTGTGATCGCATCACTTGAATCAGTTAAAGCAACTTTTTGAGGAAAGGGTTTATCTAGCTTAACCTCAACTAGGATCTTGGCTTTTCCCATTTGAGTTGGATCCAACCAACGTTTCTCAGTCAGCATAGGTTCTCCAATACCAGAAGCTATCCATTTTATCCCCAAAATTGAATAGAGCTGATCCGGTATGTTTTTTAGAGTCAACCAGACCGGAACAGTTGTGATTTCCGGTATCGAGATAGTATAAGTAGGGGACCAAGGTGAAACGAACATTAGACAGTCGTCATACCCGAGAGTGCTTCTGGTGGCTGGTGGGTAGAAATATGATGGCTTAAAAGAGGCTTCTCCCAAGCACCCTTTGTGAATGGGACAAATGGAGTCTTGAGATTAGTAACCGCTGAAACAGGAGGCAGAAGAACTTCCTGGATAACGGAAATTTGCTCCTTTCCAGTGAACTGCCCTAGAAACTTCCTGGATAACGGATATCCGGAGGAGCAAATGGCTACGAATCCGAGACGGTGGTTTCATCGACGAATCCTTTGATCAGGAGCTCCGACAACTCTAAATCTCGGCGAGCTTGAAACATATACATAGTCGTCGGCGGATTCGGAGTGGAGAAGCAACCGGAGAAGCTAGTCGGCGACCCAAGGTGAAGACGTTGTCTCCCCGAGAAGCCGGTGACAGTAACGGCGAGAGAAGGAACCCGGTTTAGATCTGTTTTAGTCGCAAGTAGATCGCACTCAAATACTACCTGTGACCGAATTTGGCCTTTAGTATATTTCCTTATCTCCTAAGATTGTATCGTGTATCACAAGTTTTAGATATTCTCTTAGAGCAACTTATGTACTTGTATATATATCAATATTAACATCAATGAGAAGGTACAACGTTTTCTCTCCCATCATTTGTTATGGTATCAGAGCAGGAACTTTAAAAAAAAAAACAAAAAAAAACAGAAGAAGAAGAAGACAAGAAAAACAGAGAGAGACGATGTCAAACGAAACTGATAACCGAACGGTGGCAGCGCGTACAAACTGATGGACCTGGGAATTTGATAACAACTGTGCAGTTACGAGGAGAAAATTATGAAGATTGGTCCAAGCATGTGCGGAATGCCTTGCGGACGAAACGAAAACTTGGGTTCGTTGATGGATCTATGACGAAACCAAAAAGGGCTGTGATTGAGCAGTGGGAGGTTGTGAATTCTATGCTGGTGGCATGAATAATGAATACCATCGAACCAAATCTCAAAACTTCGGTTTCGATGGTTGATGAAGCCAAGCTACAATTTTCAGCTGGGAATGGACCGAGAGTTAGTGAACTTCGTGCTGATTTGGCGAATTGTAGACAGCAAGAAGACACCGTGATGGTGTATTTTGGAAAGCTTAAGAAGATGTGGGATGAGTTGGCTGTGTATAAGCCAATACGATCATGTAGCTACGGAGAGATGGCGGCACAATTGGAAGAAGATCGAGATGAAGGACTCACAAACGCGTTTCTAAATGGACTAGATACGGTGATATTCGGAACAGTTCGATCCACCATCACAAGCATCGATCCACTTCCGAAGCTCTCTCAAGTTTATCAACGGATCATTCGCGAAGAAAGGCAACAAAACATGACCCGAAACAGAGATGAAAAAACAGATGCAGTTGGCTTTGCGGTGATGGCTGGATATCGACCTCGTACGTCTCCGTTTTCAGATCGTGAAAAAGACATTACATGTACACATTGTGGGAAGTATGGTGATTCGTAACACATTGTGGGAAATATCGACCTCGTACGTCTCCGTCTAGTCTAACCTTTAGGAAGCTCTGTCACTAAAAAAGAGCAGAAATTTTTAATCAATGTAAGTATGTAACTACTCTTCTTCCTCAAGCAGTTCCAATTCTTTTCGGTGTTCCTTTTTCCGCATTCCTCAAAGACTTAGCACTCAGATTAAGAATCTTTACTTCACTTTGTCTTCTGCATGTAGGATTTGAGTAAAACTAAAATATTCATTTCAAATGCAACAATCCATCAAAACAAAAATAAAAAGGGAAACAAAATCTCTATGCTTGGAAGAAGCACACGGCGTAGTTCACAGCCGGATAAATCTACTTGTTCAAGTTGTTTCAGATTATAGATGCTTGATGATATTACTTTTCAGCTTCGTAAAATCCGTCATGCACGTTATAAGAAGCTGAGATGCGTTCTCGATCCACCAAGGAATCTCTTCTATTCCTGTCCTGCTCAAATCCAAGACCTCTACACTTGCTGGTAGCTTTTGAAATGTCTTGAATTTCTTACATCCTGACATTTCCAACGAAATAAGATGACGCCAGAGACTTTTAGACTTTGCCTATGCGAATGGGTTTTAAGTAACAATACAGGAGCACACATACAACTACAATTAGTTGATCTTATACCTATTTACACGCTTTCATACTTTGAATGATGATTATAGGATAAAATATAAACTTGTATGTTTAAAATCTTGCAAGAAAATAAAAAATTTGATTTTCTTATTTGTCAAGATCTCGCGACATAAAGAAGCATTTATTCGAAGGAAGAAAAAACAAAGAATTCAGTAGGACTATGTCAAAGCTTTTACTTCTTTAGATTCTTATCTAGGCTCGCAGAATAGGACTGAGTCAAGAGTTCTGCGCTCCATCCTATTTTATGGCAGGCCAATTCGATTATCAGTTGTCTCAAATTTCTTGATGTAAAATAATCTAGTTAATCAACTAGTGAGCTTCATAATGATCTATGGACTATGGGTAGTTAGAGGACCAGGATTAAGATATTACCAAAACTTTTTGGAGATTTTGTAACTTAGAAATTACCAAGAATGTTTGCTAATACTTACTCTTATTTAGTCAAATCATCTTCTTATAGATTTTGTGATGGTTTCTCAAGCGTGAAGAGCGTAAAGGTTGGTTAAGCGAAAAGAAACATTGAATGTGAAGGCTGTTTAAGCATTTTTTATATTCTACATAAAACCTTATATTCAAAGGAAAGCTTGATGTCTAACTACTCTACAACTTTGAAAATGTCAATTATGCGTGAGGAGAACGAGTCTCAACAAGAAATACTCTATCGAGGGACGAATTTGTTAACAAAAATATAATAAAATTCGTAGAAAATGGCTTTAATATATACTTTTCATTCTAAAAATAAATATATATTGTTGGTGGTAAGGTCCGCACCCCCGGTTTAAACCGAGATTAGCTAGGCCTGGGCAAAATACCTGGAACCGAATAACCGAACCGATTAGGAGGTACCGAACCCGTACCGAAACCTATAAAAATACCCGATTGATCCTAAACTCTTATACCAGAAGAACCGGAACCGAACTGGAACCGAATCGAGAACCGATTGGGTACCAAAAATATCCGAAATATAATTATATACCCATAAATATTAGTTAATTTTTAGTTTATTTCGGGTTTTCATGTATATTTTAGGCATTTCGGATATATTTTCTTTGGTTTTATTTCGGGTTTTCGGGTATATTTTTCGGGTCTTCGGGTATATTTTCGGGTTTTTTGGTATATTTTCGGGTATATTTTTAGATTTTCGGATATAATTTCGGGTTTTCGGGTAATAAATACCCGAACCGATTAAGATCCGAACCGGAACCGACCCACTCGTTAGTTTTCAGTTTTGGCTTATGTGTGCATTCAAGTATACATATATATATACTACCTAGAAACTAAAAGATACGAGAAAAACCAAGAATTATTAGTCAATAACAGTTGGTTATATAACCTGAGCATTGTCTCCCCATAGCGTCTTAAGCTTGCTATGAGACATGGTGAGTTCCACGAGACATTCCGTTCGGAAGCGAGAAGGCAAGAACATGTGCGGATACGCATCCCATTGCAATAGCCTTAGTTGTGGCAGATAACTTAGACCTTCTTCTGGTAAATTCATTTTATTTGTATCTGCAGCATTAGTCCTGTGGAATCTTATATATAAAAGATTCCTCATATTTTCAAATGCTTTCTCACTTATATAAAAGTCTTCGGCGATATCGCACATATCTAACGACAAACCTCATACAGTTTCCGTGCCCTGCAAGAAAAAGAAAAAAATATAGTTTACAAAAAAACATATCATATAAAGTATATACACCGTGCTTAAATTTAGCACCAAAAAAAAAAGTATACCGTGCTTAGGGATGTAAAAATGGGCTTACACTCAAAGAGTTAGCCCAGTCCTATGTAATAAATTTAACCCTAACCCATGTAATTTGAAATAGGGCTAAAAATAGGCCATTAAAATTAACCCTTAGACTTGACAGGGCTTAAAATTAACCCTGTAATTTTTTGTTTCTTTGAATACGCTATCCGATTACAGGGTTTCTTTTACCTCCGGCGTCTCTTCGCTTCTCGATTTGTCTTTGGGGATAGCTTTAGTGCCATTTATATTTTCCCTCATTGATTTGTTGGCGAATTTGGCAGAAGATTTCGATAGAAACCTACTCATTGGATTTGGAAGGTTTCTATCTAGTTTTCACTTTCGCTGCAGAGACAAGACTACATTGTTCAAGAATTCTGAAGATACACACTTAAATCGTTGATGGGTTTTTTGTTTTTGTTGGTTTTGTTGAAAAATTCGAATCAAAAGTTATAAAAGCTTAAATCTTTTTAGCTGTGTGTGAAATTGGTGTAATGTGCAGTCTTTGTAACTCGGTCACGGAGTTGGTCTTATGTGTAACGTCCAGGGGTGTGGCTTGTGATAGCCTTTATCCTCGCTCAATTGGTTAGTGTGGCACTTCACTATTTGTGGTCAGCATTCAAGCCAGAGTTATAAACCGCTATTCCATTTTTTTGACCATTTTCTTCCAAACAGGTGGGCTACTCTAATTGCAGTCTATGCGAATTAGAGCTTTGCTGCTATTGAAGGGATCGGGTGGGGATGGGCCTGGGTCATTTGGCTCTATAATATTGTATTCTACATTCCTCTTGATATCATAAAGTTCTTGATTCGGTACGCCCTTAGCAGCAGAGCATGGGATCTTGTTATTGAACAAAGGGTATGTATCAAATTCTCTTTTTGGAAATTCAACCCAAGCTCTTTGATTTTGGCTCTCATATAGATTAGAATAAGTATGAATTATCTTGATTGAGTAGTATATATTGATAGCAAGTAGGTTTCAGCCTTTTTATCTTTTCATATTTCACATATTATACTAAGATGTCATGTTTTCACTTTTCAGAGAATGTGAGGGAGAACAAAGGAGATCTTGAAGCTTTGTTTGTGTTTTTGTGGGATATTAAAGTTTTTACTTTTAAATATGATATTAGTTACTAGTATAAAAAATATTTTTATTCAGATAAAACAAGTAAATTATCATCGTATATTTGTATTTACGTTAACTCGTGTTTTTAAAAAATTACAGTCTTCATTTATCTCTTTTTGTGAAATAAGTTAAAGAGAAACAGCATATGTTTTGCTTAAATGGGTGGGCTAAAACTGGATTAGGGTTTAACCTTGTTTTTTTAAAATGTTAGGACTAAAACTGGGTTAAGACTAATTCAGGGCCGGACTAATTTAGGGTCAGCTTGGGCTGGGCCCAAAAACCCATATTGTGCTTGAGCACAAACCACAAAATCTTTCAAGCATTCATCCAAAATATTAACTCTCATAGCAAAAAGATGTAAGAAGGATGGAATAAACTCAGTATTATTCTAAAGAACGGCACAAATTTCTCTAGCGTTCATCAAGAATTGACGTTTTCCTGGGTCGGTCACAGATTGCTCGCGACAAACTTCTCTGCCCAATTGTTGTAGCAAGGAGTGCATCACGATTTTACCATTATCATATATTTGTATGAGAGATTAATCAGCCAAGACTCCAAGTCCAAAGCTAACATCAAAGTCATTATTGGCTACCACCATCTGCTTCACATATGTTTCGTCATGACCGTTAAAAAGACATGCAATGTGAAGAAATAGAACTTTATCATCTTTGTGTAAGCCGTCGTACCCGACTCTTAACACTTTCTCAATCTCTCCATCGAGTCTATTTTTGAGTGTAGGCAGAGAAGCTACACACTCATCCTTACTTTTTCCGCCCATAAACGAACCAAGAACGCGTAGACCTAACGGAAGATGACCAGCAAGAGTTGTAAATTCAATTGCAAGGTCCTTAAAATCGTCTGATGGAGAGCATTCTTTGAAAGCGTGCTGGCAGAATATAGCAAGAGCTTCTTCTCTTGAAGGAAAAGCCACACTGTAAATATGCTTGATCTCGTGTGAAATCAAAAGTTGTTTGTTTCGCGTGGTCACGATAATTCTGCTCTTGTTACCAAACCATTGAGTTTCCTTTGCTAAAGCTTTGAGTTGCTCAATGTTGTCCACATCATCAAGAACGATTAGAACCTTCTGGTTCTTTAGCCTTTCTTTTATTGCGCCTAAGTCTCATATTCTCAAACCACGATGATCAAGAAGTTTGGATAGAAAATTTTGTTGTAAACGCAGCTTCAAACCATAGTCATCGAGGTTAGTTTCACCACAACTTTCACTAACATTCTCCATAAAGATAGAAAGTTTGAAGTTTTCATGAAATTGGTTATATAAAACTCTAGCTATGGTGGTCTTACCAATGCCTGCAGGACCCCATATCCCTACCATACTCGCTTCTTGAGACCCAAAGCATAACAAATATCTCATCCTTGCAATGTGAGCTTCAATTCCAACTAAGTCACTGAAATCGCTTGATGGTGTCGCATTTAGTTTGTTTAATACATCCTTGGCAATTGTTGTGATCATGTTTGCTTCATTGTCCCTAACAAAAGAAATAATTAATACCATTTAGGTATATGAATTGGTGTAAGAAACTTGATAAGGTCGAATTCCAGTCAAAGATTGTAACACCCGAAAAAACATTTATATCCCGTAAGAAACTAGAGATCAAAACTTTTATATCAAGAAACATATTGAACAACACTTAAAAAATAGGGGTACTTGCAAAAATGACCTAAAATTTGAGGTCAAACACAAAACTAACCCATTTTTTTATACCCTTTCATAATTTACCATTTTCTCTCATTTTTATCCTTCACATCCACAAAGATTTACAAAAATGCCATTAAAATTGACTTCTATATGAAGTCTACTCATAATCAAAAGACAAAACCATCCCCCACCAACTTGTTATTTACAAGAATGTCATATTCTTCAATTCCCCAACCACCATTAACAACCAATTTCAAGCTCTAAATGCTTCTCCAACCAATTTTAGAACTCTAAATGCTCAATGTGTGAGCTCATAACCTCGTAATCTTTCATTTCCTCTCTAATTTAATCTAAAAAACTCTCTCAATCACCTTTTAAAAATTTACAATTTCATAGATCTTGCATTTTCGATGATTTTTGCATAACTACGACTTGGGTTGTTTGCTATCAATGAAATTCAAAGTTATGGGTGCTTTACGAAGTTAAAAACAAACTCAGACCGGATCTAGGTAAACATCCACTTGATTTTCGTTAATTTTTATATCTGTTTCGTGAAAGTAGACTTCAAAATGAAGTCTGCTCTTCATCGTAGACTTCATTTGAAGTCTCCTAGTCAACCATATGTTAGTTTTGCAATTGACTATTTTTTTCGTAGACTTCGTTTTTGTAAGGAGACTTCACGTGAACTCTGTGAGTTATCCTTTGAAAACAAAAAAATCACCCGTAGACTTCATATGAAGTATCCGAAAAAGAGAGGGTACTTTTGTAGTTGACCAAACTTTGACTTTTATAAGGCAGACTTCATCTGAAGTCTTCAAGGGAAGTCTTCTTTTAAGTCAGTTTGGTATTTGACCAAAATTTTGACTTTTTATGAAGGTTAGTTTTGCGTTTGAAAAAAATTTTCAAACTTAAAAAGAAATTTTTTTTTTGAGTAGACGTCTCATAGAAGTCTGTAGAAATGAAAAAAATGGAGTAGACTTCAAACGAAGTCTGCCATAAATATAATTCGAAATTTTGGTCAAACTCAAAACTAACATTATTTTTCATAGACTTCAAACGAAGTCTACTTTTAGTATTTGAATTGCAAAAGTGGCCCATTTTCAGTAGACTTCAGTTTGAAGTCTTCTCTAACGACGTAGACTTCAAATGAAATCTACTTTAAAAGTCAAACACTAATGAGATTCTGGTCAAATGAAAAATTAACCTATTTTTCCGCAGACTTCATGAAGAAGTCTACTTTTATAAAGTCAACAGTTTGGTCAAATGCAAAAATAACATGTTCCACAGTAGACTTCACACGCAGACTTCTAAGAATTTATGTAGACTTCAAATGAAGTCTTCTTTGTCAACTTCTCATAGAAGTCTACTGTGTAACGTTTTAAAAAAAACTCATTTAGAGCATATTTATAACGAATCTTTGAGCTTTTTTTTTGTTATAGTATGTATTTTTACTGGTGTTTTTGTTGTTGTATGAATTTTATGTGTTTTAACTAGACAATTATGGATGAATCAAATTTATTGATTGGTTAGGCATTTAGCTCGTAATAGAAGATTTCATTTGGAAGTCTTCTTCATTTATCTAGGACAGACTTCAGAGTGAAGTTTATTTAGATAATTTTGTTAAAAATGCATTTTTAGCATATTTATAATAAATTTTATAGTTTTTTTGTTTGTTTTGACATGTGTTTTTACTATTTTTTTTGCCGTTGTATGAGTTTGATGTGTTTTAACTAGAAAATTATGGATAAATCAAATTTGTTGATTGGTTATGCATTTAGCTCATAATAGAAGACTTCGTTTGGAAGTCTACTTCGTTTGTGTTATAATTATGGAAAACTCAATTTTCTTGCTTGATTAGGTTATTAACACATAATTCGAAGTCTGCATTTATTTCATTTGCCTCCACAAAGACTTGAGTGTGTCGGCATTGTGGCTTTAGATATAATATGTGTTGCCTTAAGTGATGGAGTTGTATTATAAACACGAGATAAGTTATTTTATTTCTTTTCATTTTTTGAGTTTTAGATATAACTAGTGGTTGATCTGCGCTTCGCGCGGAATTTTGTATTGTGTTTATTGACATAGTTAGAAGAAAACTCGATGAAATCAAATCTTTTCAGTAAATTTTGTATTTCACAAAGTAAAAAAATATTCAAATTTTAATATTTATAGTGTTTAATGGTTTTTATATCTACTTAATGTATATATATGTACAATATTTAGAAAATAATTACATAATATATTAATCAAAACTTTAAAATCAAATTTGGTTTGTAAATATCTGAATATTTCTGTAGGTTTATGATTTCCGAATATCCATAATCACATACCCAATTTCAGATAGTTACATTAGCGTCAAGTCATTTCCACAAAAAATATTATGTAGTTAGTCATTTAATCATTTAAAAGTATCTCAATTCCCTGACGTGTTTCGAAGGTGCACTCATAATCTCACTCATAATCTCTCTCTCTCTCTCTCTGTCTCTCTAACTTAAGCTATGTATATTTGTGCGAGCTTTGATAATTTAATATTTTAATCCTCTTAAAATTTATATATTTTTCTTATATTTTAGTTTTTAACATTTTCGAAATAGATTTGGATATTCGTGGATATTAACGAACTCGAATCCGATAATTTATTTTTTGGATTTGGTAAAACTGGATCCAAATCCAATTATCCTAAAATTTTATAGTTTACTATCCATATCTACCTAATCATCTAAATAAAATACCCCGCTTTTAATAATAATGAAGAAATACATCAATATATATATATATATATATATATATATATATATATATAAGTTATCATTTATAAGAAAATATCTTTTCAAATTCTTGTTAAAATAAATGAATGATAGTTACCATGAGAATTAAATTATAATAACACAAAATATAATAAATCATATTAGCAATTTAAAATTAACAAATGAGTTGATGATGTGTCACAATTTTAGAGTATGAGAAAATGATGTGGCATCATGAGAAGAGAGTACATTCTCCTTTATATATATAGAAAACTCGATGAAATCAAATATTTTCATTAAATTTTGTATTTCACAAAGTAAAAAAATTCAAATTTTAATATTTTAATATTTATAGTGTTTAATGGTTTTTATATATATTTAATGTATTTATATATATACAATATTTAGAAAATAATTACATAATATATTAATCAAAACTTTAAAATCAAATTTGGTTTGTAAATATCTGAATATTTTTGTAGGTTTATGATTTCCAAATATCCATAATCACATACAGAATTCTACCTAGCCAGATTTGTTCACAATTCTCCCTAACCAGATTTCTTTGCACTAAACAGAATTGCTCATCTAAGTCTTTCAAGTTAATTAACCAACTTTCGCTGAGAGAATTAATTAACCTATGATCTTAATTCTAGGTAGCTAATCTAGGAGAAGCTTTAAGAACTACTTAGATGAAGAACTCAATAAGATGAATCTCTAGATAGTTTAACCAATTTAACAATTCATGAAGAGCTCTTTGAAAAACCCTAAACTTAACTAGCAAACTACTCAGACATGATCAATGGAACATAAATCATAGATGAATATAATTGCATAAAAGAAATCAATAAGAAACAAAGGGGTTCAGAATTGTCTCCCCAAAAGCCCTAAAATCAATCTCTCTCAAAATCTGAAGAATAATAATCGCCCTCTTTTAAAACAGGTGGCTGAAAAACCTAATTATAAGCTAAAAACACGTTTTTGGGCCTTTTGTAAATAATAAAGACTTCTGGACAAAAGTGCAATTTCTTCAGATAAGGAAAAATCACGTTTCCTTTCTTTATGCCGTCGGTATCGACTGACACCAGGTGGTATCGCTCGACACAAGGACCTCAAATCGACCCTCACAGCTACATGATCCTTGTTTAGCTCCAAAATGCTCCAGATTGCTTCAATATCTCCAATTTAGCTCCAAACATACCTAAACCTGAAAAGACTCAAAAAGATTCCAAAAAATACTAGAAAGACTCTATAAATAAGACCTATATCATGATTAAAACGGGTAAAAACCATGATATATCAGTGCACGGTTAATCCTTGCTCCTTGGGCGGCCACTTGAGGTTGGCGGCCATTGTCCTCGTGAGCTTGGTGTTGCTCGTTATTCCCAACCGGTTGTTATTCAACGTTCTCCATACTCAACCTCTCAATGTGTTGAGTTAGTTCTCTTGCTCTCCTTGCTCTAATCCCTCAGTCCAAAAGGTGTATATCGTCCCTTGGCTCAACTAAGTCGTAGTGGCCTCTATAACGTGTATGCATGCACCCAATTGGCAACAGTGCCAAATTGATAGTAGGTTTCTTCGGTCTCTAGAATCAATTAACTCTAGATGATTTGTAGCATAAGAGGTATCAATCCAATGGGTTGAGTTCCAAACACTAAGAATACATAAAATTTCTTAATTCAAACATACAAAGTTGTTTTGAGTTTTTATCTATCGACCCAATTTAAATGAAAAGCAAATAAGACAAGACACTAAGCAATGCTAATCGATATTAATGCAATGATAAAAAGCGAATCCAAGGATGATGTTATGGAATTAGAGTGACCTTATAGCTAATTTATGATGTCCAATTACTCACACAATGCTAAACCCTAGGTAATGATCACTAATTATGATTAATCTTTTCTCAATGCACTAATCACTTTGCTAATCACTAAATCAAGAACAAATTCTTATTTGTCATTAAATGATTAACAAGCATTAAAATCAATCTTCTAATCAACCAATAAACATTTTAAACATCCATTTTCATGGGCTAAGTATGTTTATCTCTTAAAAAAGCTCTCCAGGGAATTTCATCAAACACCTTGTGGGTGGGAAATTCCTTAAGATCTAAATTAACTTTCTCAAGCCTAATATAGCATTAAAAACACTTAATAATAAGGGAAACCAAACAATCTAGACCCTAGACATCAAAAATCCACCATTAGATCACTCTTATCTACCTCATCCCATAGATCCTAAAAGACTACTCACTAACCATAAGGAACCCAACAAATCCCATAGAGAAAATGTTAAATCCCATGATTAGATGATTAAAATAGAAGAGAGATTAGAGAGATTAAGGAAATTAAACTTTAGATTGAAATAAAAAAGGGAGATATCTCTTACAAAATACTTAGAACGCTAAAAGTGAGTTTTTTAGCAAGAGAAAAAGATAGATCCTAAAAAATTAGGTCTAAAAGTATTTATAGCAAAAGTGGGCGACCAGGTTAACCCAGAATAAACTGGGTATTGACCCGATCGGGTCTGGGTCGAGTGGTCTCATGCCGACCGGATGTTTGTCGGTGTTGGTGGGTCGGTGTGGCCTTGTATTCATACCGGTCGGGTGATACCGACTGATGGTCGAACGGTATGGAGCGTCCTGAGGTTGAGTACCGGGCGAGAGTTGGTCGGTGTCGGATGAAGCTTGGGTCGGTGTTGCCTCATGGTTTGATACCGACTTGATGATACCGCCCAAATGTTGGCCGGTATAGCTTGGTCTCGAATTGGAAACTGGCTGGCTTTTGGTCGGTGTAGGATGAAGCTCGGGTCGGTGTCATGTTCATGTCTTGATACCGGTCGGTCGGTGTTGAGTGTCCTTAAGGTGAGTATCGGGCAGCCTTCGGTCGGTATGGAGCATGGCTGAGGCTGGGCACTGGCCAGGAGTTGGTCGGTGTGGGACGAGGCTCCTGGTTGGTATTGGTCTCAGGTGTCACACCGACTCATGGTACCGACCGGTGGCCGGTCGGTATTGGTCAATGGTCTCGGGCGCCAGACGGACATGTACTTGGTAAATTCGCCATATCTCTTGAACCACCAATCAGAATGACTTGAAACTACCTCCATACGACATCTAACTAAATTTTCTACGACTGTCATGGACTTTCGAAGCTAAATCCTAATATAAACTCTTCATCTGGCCTGATATTTCATTGAATTCGGATGAACTATGCATTTTCCTTTCTCAATTCGCCTTAAGTCCTTAGCTCCATCACTCCAATCATCAACAAAATATCTCCAAGTACCTAAATAGACTCCAAAACTATGCAAGACTCACTATGACCTAAATGAAACCTAACAAACTCTAAATGAACATGAAACACTAAGTAAACATGCTAAGACATAAAAACTAAGCTAAATGCATGCTTAATAGAGATAAAATATGAGAATATCACATGGAGAGAAAAACAAAAAGCTCTAAGTGTTGTTCGTGGTAGTCCAGAAGACAATTATAAGCATATGTATTCATATTTGTACATGCTAGAGCATGTGAATCCGGGTACAAAAACAAGTGTGGTACTGGATGAACAAAATAGATTCAAGTACTTATTCGTCGCTTTGGGAGCTTGCATTGAAGGGTTTCAAGTAATGAGGAAAGTGATAACTGTTGATGCAACTTTTATAAAGGCCGTATATGGTGGTCAGCTAGTTTTTGCAACAGCTCAGGATCCTAATCATCACCATTATCCCATTGCTTTTGGGGTAATTGATGCTGAAAAGAATGCAAGTTGGACGTGGTTTTTCAATACGCTGAAAACTGTTATACCTGATAGTCCTGAATTGGTTTTTGTTTCTGACAGAAATCCAAGCCTCATCAAGACAGTAGCTGAGGTGTACCCAAAATCTAAACATGGGTATTGCATCTTCCATTTGTCCTAGAATGTGAAATTGCAAGTTAAAAGGGAGAGAGATCTAGTTGGAGAAAAATTCATAGAATGCGCAAGGAAGTATACAGAGGTTGAGTTTCTAGTAGCTTATAGGCAACTGGGAATAAGGTATCATGTTGTAGTCGTGTATCTGCAAAATAGTCTAGATGAGGCAAAATGGGCAAGGTGTTATTTTCCCGGAGAAATGTACAACATAGACACTAGTAATATTGTAGAGTCGATGAACAGTGTGTTTAATAATGCGAGGAAGTATTCATTATTACCTATGATGGATGCGATTGTTGCAAAAGTGACTGAGTGGTTTAACAAACATAGGAACGACTCTGTTTCTGCACCGGAAGCACATAAACTGGTTCCCTTCGTGGAGAATGTATTACACGGTAGATGTGCTACTGCGAAGCACCTAAGGGTGACTGAGCTAAACTTCTTACAGCTTGAATACGGTGTGATTGGACCCGGTGGGATGAATTATTTGGTGGACTTGAGAAGAAAAACTTCTCTTGCAAGTGTTTTGATATAGACAAGTATCCTTGTCTCCATGCAGTAGCCGCACTAACAGCTTATATGAAGCGGCAAGACCGAACATAGGCTATTCACTTAGAGGATTTGTGCTCGAAGTATTATTTGGCGGAGCTGTGGGCATTAGCGTATTATAAGATGGTCTATCCAGTTCCACATAAGTCACAGTGGATTATTTCGGATGGTATACAACAATTGTGTGTCTTACCCCCATATTACGAAAAAGGAAAGAAAACAAGAAAAAGGCATCCATCGGTTGGAGAACGTCGGCCAAAAACGAGTAATAAACGTAGTAAGAACAGCGTCCACGGATTTGATAGATATTTTGAATGCAGTAATAGTTGGGATAGTAGCCAAATTTAACATGTTTAGTTTGTATTTGTATTTGTTTTGGCACTGTTTAGTTTTACTCGGAATAACTTGGTACAACTACGTTCAGCTATGGGTTTGACACTTCGGTTTGTGTTAAAATAGAGAAATTGGTATCCACGAATTCAAACAATTTTTTTTGTAGGGATGCGGCTCGAGAAACGAGAAAGAATGTTTTTTTGAGAAACGAGAATGTTCCTCGGAAAAGGAACATTGTCGAGAGAGAACCTATTTTTGTTTTAAAAACATACTCCCTCTGTTTCAAAAGAATGTCATTCTAAAAAAAAAATTTGTTACATAAAGAATGTCACTTTAGATTTTCAATACAAATTTTGGTATAAAATACATAATTTAACATCAGTTTTAATGAAGAATTCCAAGAGTTCTTATATATTTGAAGGATATAATTGAATTTTCAATATGTTTTATTAATTTGTGTACAAAGTGTCAAAATGACACTTATTATGAAACAGAGGGAGTATTTCTTTAATTATATATTTAAATAAGACAAAATAAATAAATATGCCGATTCATGCTTTTCGATTTGCCTTTAGTCGTTTTTATACTCGCACTCGATCTTACGTGGTTTTTGTCTTCGGTTATCAATATGGTTAACCAATTTCAAACATACTAGGATTTAACCCGCGCTAATTATAGCGCGGAGTAATTTTTTTAAAGATATTGTTTTGAATTTTTTTTAAAATTGCTTTTATCTGAATTTTACAATATAGCTAACTAATGGTTCTATTTAACCCGTTTTACATTGAACTAAAATATTATTCGGACTAACCCGCAAAAACTTATAATATTGAAAACATAACTCAAATATGGACCGTTAAATGAATCTAGTTTTTGTGGTTAGTGTACGAATTCTTAAAAAAAATAGTTTTCTTGTATTTAACTTTTTATAAAATTAGTAAAATATTTTTCAACTTTAGTTTTGATATATATTCAAATAAAATATAATAAATTATAGTGAAAAATATAGCAAGATTTTGAATAGATTTGTTTTTAAAAAATATATGAATTGATTATTATTTTAAAATATATAGTATTAAAAATAATTAAGAAATTAAATATTAAATAACCTCTTTAATGAAAAATATATACTTTCTATATTTTAATTAATAATTTTAAAAGACTATTATTTCATTTCCTATTTCAATTATATTCTTTGTTATTTGTAATGGCATTTCATGTAATAACTTACAAAACAAATTTCATTTTTAAAAATATCTTTTTAAATAATATTATAGAGATTTCCTCGTGTTTCCTTAAAGATTAGAAAATTATAAAAAATACCTTATTTTCCAAGTTTTTTGTTGTTTTAGAAAAAATAATTGATGATGTTTAGTAGTTTATATGTTACAGATACGTGTTATTATTAACATTTAGTAGTAAAAAAAATCACACCATTGGAACATATTCTAAGTTTCTCATTAAAGACTATGTTACTTTGTTAATCTTAACCATATAATGAAGCGAACAATACAAAAAATAGGTCAATGACATCGTTTTGCATGAAAACGTAGGGGCAATGATTTTATTACCATAAATCAAGTGTACAACCAAAAATATTTAATTTAAAATAGGGTATTACTTATTACAAGTTATAATCCAAAAGTACAACTATTTGATTGCGAGTACAACTGAAACACTAGGGACAACTACATGTGAAATTCCTAGTATTTGTTAAACATATAATTGACATATGTCCATTTGTTATGGTTTAAGCGGCGTCACGTGCTAAATGACTGCGACATGTGTCAATTGATAACTAAATTTAGAAATTTATCCAAAATTTTCAAATTCCCCAAATTCCAAATTTTAAATTTTGGATTCCACGTCTGCTCCGAAACAGGAGACAAAGAGAGTATTTGGAGCAGCTTAAGAGTATATTCCGCAATTCTAGAATGACGTATAGTTACAGTCTCAGCGAATCTGAGAGATCAAGCTTGAGCCCGCCTGCTCGACGCACTGAGTATTATGGAATTGTTATTGTCATGCGACACCAACCATTGAAACTTCTACCACCGAGCTAGATCCGGGAAGGAGATTCTACTCTTGTGGCCTGAAAGATATAAGCAAAATAAATTCGGATTTCTATATATTGTTCTAGATATTGGATGACTCAATATTATTAATTTATCGTTAAGGATTATCCGGGAAGAGGATGCCATTTTTTCAAATGGTGTGATGATGCGTTGATGGGAGAACATGCAGACCGGATTCGGTATGACGTTAGGCGTCAGGAGACAGATATAATTGAACTCCAAGAATCGATTAAAGAACTGAATGATTTGGTCCGTGGGTGGTCTCAAGCTTACCAAAACCTTAAGGGGATTGTGGTGGACATGATGGTCCAACAAATTGTTGATATGCTGAAGATGTTCTGCAACGAAATGAGTTCTATAAGGAAGTTAATGTGATGGTTTCTCTCTCTGCTCTAGTCATGGCTATGGTTGGTTCCATTATCTACTTGTTCAAGAAGATAACTCACATAAATATGATGAATTTCTTATGTTTTGTGTTCATATGCCGAATATTGCAATTTCCCAATTTACGAGTAGTTAGACCAAATTATACCGAGTTATACCGAATATTGCAATTTCCTAATTTACGAGTAGTTAGACCAAATTATACCGAGATATACTGAATATTGCAAATTTCCAATTTACGAGTAGTTAGACCAAATTATATCGAGTTATACCGAATATTGCAAATTCCCAATTTAAGAGTGGTCGAACGTAGTTATATTGAATGTTAAGATTTCTCAATTTACGTGTGATCGAATCTAGTTATATCGAGTTATACCAAGTGTTGAGATTTCCCAATTTACGTGTGGTCGAACCTAGTTATACCGAATATTGAGATTTTCAAATTTAAGTAGTCGAACCTAGTTATATCTAGTTATACCGAATGTTGAGATTTCTCAATTTACGCATGGTCGAACCAAGTTATACTGAATTATACCGAATGTTGAGATTTCTAAACTACCGAGTGGTCGAACCTAGTTATACCGAGTTATACTGTGTGTTGAGATTTTTAAATTACCGATATAGAGTAGATAATTATTTTATTTTTATAAAATAAAACATAATAAAATACATAAAAAGAAAAAAAGAGAAAAAACAAAAAAACTAAAGAAACTAAAATTATTAATATTATTTTTCTGCCATGGAGTACTCCGTTGTCCAACTACGTGTTTGCGCATCATAGTTGGCCCTCTCCCCGGCGTACATGAGGACGACATGCTCGACGAACATGTCACCTACGTTCACCAGTGGGTAAACGAGCATGCGCGTCAGCGTCTTCAGCAGCTCCCTTACGGTGGTCCCCGTGGGTCATGTGGATGGCACCAAGATTGGGTGGAAGACATTCCCCTGAGGTGATGTTGGGGTGAAATATATTCGTCTTGAAAGAAACCTTTGGGGGGCTTGAAGGGGTACTCTGATGGGAACCAGAGGGAGAGGAAGAGAGGAAGAGGAAGGATGAAAAGGAGAGAGGAGAGTAACGGTTGAAGAAAAAGGAGAGGAGAGTTTAGGGTTTGATGAAGATGAGATGAGAAAGAGGGGAGAGGTAGTATATAAAGAAAACGAATTGGTGCAATGCACAAAGATATAATTACTGTTACGGGAATCGTGCGGTTTAGAGTAATCCTTGTGACTTTCCAATAACCCTAAATAAATGCATTGATTACTGACGTATGACTAGTACAACTACAACTCACTATCCTTTTTTATTTACCGCATCAACCATTAATTTTTTTTCAGATGTCATGATTTTAAGTTATTATTTGATCGAGATTAATGTGCGTCTTTCAATTATAAATTAACCATTGATTTGATCCAGTATGACTGGTACAACTACCAACACTTCTATTTAATTCACCACGGCCATTTATTTATTGCCGAGAGAGAAAATAAACAGAGAGAGGAAAAACAGGGAGAGAACACGTCGCATCGTAACTACCACCACTATCTAATTAGACAGTTAGACCATCCACAGTGGAGGACATGTGTCTTCCGCAAGACACAATATCTTAGCAAAAGGTGATGACGTGTCGCGAAAATAAAAAACAATTTTTTATTTTTTTTAAACGGAAGACATCAAATTGATGTCTGCAATGTGGATGGTCTTAGAGAACAAAAAACATTAAAGCACAAAATATTGAATGCTCCAATATAAAACACAAAACACAAACAACCGGGTTTGATTAAATATTAAATAAAAGCTTCAATAATTTATATTATTTGGAGCTTAAAATAGAAAAGAGTTAAAGGTTCGTCCGCCTCGTGTTTCAACGATAGTTTAAGATGAAGATGAAATTAAGAGGAGAGAGGGAAAATGAATTTAATGGTTCGTCCGACTCGTGCTTGGCCCTGTCTCCTCGACTGCTCCTCCCGTTTTCGTTTCCCACCCACCACTTCTTCCTCAACTGGAGCGTCAAGTTGTTGTACATGTAATTTAAGTCCTAAAGACTCTAATTTCTCCACTACTTTGTGGATATAGCACCTTGTTCCCAATTTTATTTCATTGTGATACTGATTGGGACTAAAGAACATCCTCTCAGGTTGCAATGGCTGGTTTTCCTCCTCGACTTCCGTTGACTGCCACAACACTATCAGATTATCCGGCACAAAATCGAGTACTCCTCCTACGATGTCCTTTCGCGGCGGTTCTGTAGTCGAGTTTTCATAAATCGCCGGTACAAGATGTTTCTCCAACTCTTCGATAGCAGCCATGACACAAATTCTACGTAGTTACAAACACAATCCATTATAACCCGAATAGAAGACACCTAAATCGAATACACATAAATCGAATTTCATTCTACACAAAATCGAGTCCAGTTCTACAAAATTATCTGAAATAGAAGTCGTTGAATCCATAAAAGGTAGAAATCATAGAAAGAAGAAGAACGAACCTGATTTAGATCAACGAATCCCCAGCAAACGCAAATCAATCATCTCGATCGTAGTTGTACCTTATTGTACCAAATAAGAGGGAAAACAATTTCGAAAATAAGTATTTTCTTTTATTTTTCACAAGTATATCGACAATTTAGGGATTTGAAATTTGACTCGATTAGAAATTTGACTTGATTTTATCTGATTCGACCTGATATGCCTGACTGGGTGTGGATATTGCTGGTTGGGTTCGTAAATAACAAAGTTTTTTAAAGACGACAAGTCTTTTACCGCTTTTCTCGAATTAAAATAAATCAATAACAAATTAATTTTTATAACGGGGAGTATATGAAAATTTTGTGTTGGCGAAAGACCCATATGAGAAATTGATTCTAAAATTAGAAACAAAAACCAACCACAAAAGATCTAAACCCGCTAATGAAACAGGTTAACGACTTAAACTCGAAACTTACTAAACCTATATAAACCTTCATTCCTCCTGGAGATCCTTTGACCAAGACTTACAGTGGAAGACGTGATGACCAAACCAACGATAACATCTTCCTCCTATAGTGAATTAAATATACCTTTCATAACCCGGCAAGACAGAACTTCGTCGAGTTCTTTCTCCCGGATGCGGCGATGTCAGCTGAAAAGCTATTTGATGAGAGTCAAAGTGTGGAAGCTGCTGACGTGGAAGAAAGAAGGCTCTCAGTTCGAATCAGAAAACCAAATCGCAAGTATGATTGAGTCAATACGTAATCTCTGTTTTTACTTTCATTAACTTATCTTTTCATTGTTGCAAATAATGTTGAATTGGTCTTCCTATGTGTAAGGGACCAATCAACCACTTTCTTATTCCCTAAGTTGTAGGATCGTGTGTGATCCCACGACAAATTCAAGTTGTAATTCACTCTATTTATATAAATAAAAAAAAACCAAAAAGAGGTAGTGATTACTACCCAAAAGAAACAGTGTTCTTGAGTTCTTGTCTTCTTAGAGATTCTTAGCTTTGATCGAGTTCAAAACTTGGGACCTTTAACATTTGGTATCAGAGCCTTGCTCTAATTTTTTATTTTTTCCTTTTCATCACCATCACAAACCGTTGTCTATCTACATCCAAAATTCCACCAAAAAAGAGTAAAGAAAAGCAAACCTTGACTCGTACCTCCTCGGGAGAGTCAATGGCGAGCACGAAGGATCGAGTCGATATATTGGAGACTAGCATGGGAATGATGCAGGATGAGATGCAGAAGAAGCGCATGTCGATGGAGGAGTCGCTCGGTCATATGATGGAAGCCATCGCCGGGAATCGCGAGAGTGGACCAAGTGCGCGGAGAGGGAGTCGGAGAACGACAGAGAGCCCACCGCATGCTTCGATCCATCGCGGCGACAACGAAAATCCATTTGCAGCAGCACCGGTGTTCCCAAATCGTTATGTGAAGATCGATTTCCCGAGATTTAGTGGAGGTGATCCGACGGAGTGGCTAAGTAAGGTGAAGCAGTACTTTGAGAACCAAGAGATGCCGAGAGATCAATTGGTCCGCTTCACGTCATTTCATCTTGATGGTGTGGCTAACGAGTGGTGGCAAGCCATTTCAAAGGCTCTTCGCGAGGATCGAATCCATATCACATGGGAGGTGTTCGAGGAGGAGCTTTGGGCAAGGTTTGGGCCAACGGATGGAGAAGATTTTCATGAAGCGTTGTCTCACGTACGCCAAACGGGATCACTGCGTGAATATCAAGAAGAATTCGAACGGCTACAAAACAAGGTCCACGGCTAGTCACAAGCCGCTCTTGTTGGTACGTTCATGGGAGGTCTCAAACCGGCCATTGCGGATGGGATCCGGATGTTCCGACCAAAAACTCTCAAGGAGGTGGTTAACTATGCGAGGCTACAAGACGGTCAACTCCAACGCCAACGGAGGGGATCTATGGTTTCACGATCATTCAACCAAAACTTCACACCAAATCGTCTCAGCCAGAATCGTGAACCACCGGAGCAAGCACCCAAAAAATTGAGTTGGGAGGAGTTGAAGAAGAAGAGGAGTCTCGGCTTATGCTTCAGTTGCGATGAGAAATATACGCCGGGACATCGATGTAGCAAACCACAACTACTACTCATGGAAGGAGGAGACGAAGAGGAGGAGGAGACCGACGAGATCGAACCACAGGCGGAGGAACCTGAAATTACCTTACACGCTCTGCATGGATGGGGATTTTCAAAGACGATGCGGGTAATGACGGTAATCAATCGACAACGTGTGGTGGCTCTCATTGATAGCGGCTCAACGCACAATTTCATCAGCGAGAAAGCTGCGAATCAATTGAATCTGATGATCACCACCGCACAACCATTCAACGTCCGGGTCGCTGACGGTTTCCCTCTCAGCTGCAAGGGTTCTTACCGGAAAGTTGTGCTTGGAATACAATGGCTAGAGATTTTGGGCCCAACTATTTGTGATTGGCGAGCCCAATCCGACCAAGTTCCAGCCCATTTTCCTCGCCGGTGCTGTTGGTGAAGAAGAAAGACGGGTCATGGAGATTCTGCACTGATTATTGAGCTCTCAACGCGGCAACAATCAAGGATCGATTCCCAATTCCTACCGTGGATGATATGTTGGACGAGCTTCACGGAGCAGAGATATTCACAAAGCTCGATCTCACCGCAGGGTACCACCAAGTAAGAGTTCATCCTCCAGACATACACAAGACCGCATTTCGCACCCACAACGGCCACTACGAATACATGGTCATGCCGTTTGGTCTATGCAATGCGCCATCAACATTCCAATCTCTAATGAACTCGGTATTTCGTGAACATTTACGAAAATTTGTTCTCGTGTTTTTTGACGATATATTGGTGTACAGTAAAATACGGGACGAGCATCTGATTCACGTCCGCACCGTCTTCGATATCCTGCAAAAACATCAACTATTTGTTAAGAGCAAGAAGTGCGAGTTTGGGAAACAGGAATTGGAGTATTTGGGACACATAATTTCAGGTGCAGGAGTGAAGGTGGATCAAAGTAAGATTCAAACGATGCTGGTGTGGCCTTCTCCGACAACGATTACGGAACTGCGAGGGTTTTTGGGTCTTACCGGTTATTACCGTAAATTCATCCAGAATTACGGCATAATTGCAAGACCATTAACCAATATGTTGAAGAAGGGTAAATTCGGGTGGACTGACGAGGCACATGCATCTTTCTCTAGCCTGAAAACAGCAATGACAACAACGCCAACACTAGCCTTACCAGATTTCACAATGGATTTTGTTAGACAGACGGATGCATCGGACGATGGGATTGGGGCTGTCTTATCTCAACAAGGCAAACCAATTGCATTTATGAGCAGAACGTTGGGAGTTGCAAAGCGTAGCTGGTCCACATACGCTAGGGAGATGTTAGCAATTGTGGTTGCGATCAGAACGTGGCGGCCATATCTCCTCGGGCGTCGCTTCACCATTCAAACTGATCAGCAAAGTTTGCGTCATCTTCTGGAACAGCGCATTCTTACTCCGGAGCAACAGAAGTGGATGAGTAAGCTGGTGGGATATGACTATGAAATTACGTACAAGCCGGGCACCGCCAACGCCGCGGCTGACACACTTTCGAGACGAGCAGATAGTCCAACATTGAATGCTGTTTTTGTGCAACAAAGTGAGCTATGGAATGAGCTGCGAAAGCTGGCCAAATCCGATGCATACATGCTGTGAGTCGGGAAATTAGCGGAAAAATCACCGGGACAGCCATACGCGTGGAAGAATGGGTTGTTATGTTTCAACAACCGTGTGGTAATTCCTCCCAATTATACACTTATCAATACATTGCTACAGGAATACCATGATACTCCACTAGGTGGTCACTCGGGTACTCTCAGAACGTTTAAGCGCTTGGCAACCCAATTCTATTGGCCGTCAATGCATCGAACCATTCGCGAGTACATTGCTGCGTGCTACACGTGTCAAAAAGCGAAATGAGACGTTAGCACCAGCAGGACTTCTGCAGCCTCTTCCGATCCCAAATCATGTCTGGGAAGACGTTTCGATGGACTTCGTTGATGGATTACCAAAATCAGAGGGTCACACATCGATCATGGTAGTCGTAGATCGTCTCAGCAAATCTGCCCACCTTGTCGCCTTGGCACACCCGTACACGGCTCGTTCAGTGGCCTCAAAGTTTGTTGACAATGTGGTTAAATTACACGGGCTGCCTCGTTCTATTCTCAGCGATCGCGACCCGGTCTTTGTTAGTTCTTTTTGGCGTGAGTTCTGGAAACAGTCTGGCACGCAGCTTCGTATGTCCTCGGCTTATCATCCTCAGACCGACGGTCAAACAGAAGTAGTCAACAGGTGCATTGAACAGTTCTTGCGTTGCTTTGTTCACCATCGACCGAAACAGTGGAGTGCATTGCTTCCATGGGCAGAATATTGGTACAACACAACGTATCACGCATCCACCGGCATGTCACCATTTCAAGCTCTCTATGGCAGACCGCCACCACCTATTCCTGCTTACGAGGTTGGTTCTACTATCATTGACGAACTGGATGAACAACTTTTGTCAAGAGATGAGGTTCTGGGAGAGCTTAAGGGTCACTTGGAGAACGCAAATAACAGAATGAAACAAGTAGCAGATGCAAAACGCAGGGATGTGCAATTCGAAGTAGGAGATTGGGTCTATTTGCGTCTCCAACCTTATCGCCAACATTCAGTCTTTCGTCGCACCTCGCAGAAGCTATCCAACAGGTACTACGGGCCTTTTGAAGTCGCAGCACGAATTGGTCATGTGGCATATCGTCTTTTACTACCTGAGGGAAGCCGAGTCCACCCTATTTTTCATGTCTCGAAGTTGAAGCTGCGATTGGGCAAAGACACACCAGCTACGGGCTCTCTTCCTCCACTTCGCAGAAACGGTGAGCTCCGCCTTCAACCTGAGTGTATCCTGGGTCATTGACACTCATCACAAGGACAAACAACAACCCGGGAAACGTTGGTTCAGTAGAAAGGATTGCCAAGGGAAGAAGCGATTCAGCTTGAGGACAAGGTTCCCTTTTACGGGGGGAGTAATGATGAGAGTCAAAGTGTGGATGCTGACGTGGAAGAAAGAAGGCGCTCAGTTCGAATCAGAAAACCAAATCGCAAGTATGATTGAGTCAATACTTAATCTCTGTTTTTACTTTCATTAACTTATCTTTTCATTGTTGCAAATAATGTTGAATTGGTCTTCCTATGTGTAAGGAACCAATCAACCACTTTCTTATTCCCTAAATTGTAGGATCGTGTGTGATCCCACGACAAATTCAAGTTGTAATTCACTCTATTTATATCAAAGAAAAACCAAAAAGAGAGTGATTACTACCCAAAAGAAACAGAAACAGTGTTCTTGAGTTCTTGTCTTCTTAGAGCATGATTATTGGGGTTTCTTAGGAGAATTTCTTAGCAATAAGTGGGCTTAAAATAAATCAAAAATAGAGAAATAGGTAAGAACCGATCCTTAATTAAGGACTTTAAGGATCGGTTCTTAGGGAGACGTGGCAAGTTTCGATTGGGTTGAGGGTTGTGGGGAAAAAAACATGTCGATCAATAATTTCTTTCCTCGATCGATCAAAAATTTCTCTCCTTCTCCGACTCTCCTCGTTCTTCTTCTCGTAAACCCTTTGTGGTGATGATGTCGAAAAGAGAGGCGGAATTGAAAGATAACAGAGCGAAGATGACGGATGAGCTTAACGAGGAGGTTATTGACCTTAAATTGATCTTAAAGGAGAACTGTTCATGCTCCGTCTCCAGAAATCGGCAAGGAACGAGTTCAAATCAAGCGACTTTCGCCGAATGAAGAAGATGGTAAGCTTGTCTTGTACTGATTCTCCTTCGGTTATGCAAAATTGGTCGCGAATTAAATCAAAATTGCTTGAAATTTACATCGAATCTCCATTGTTAGTTGCTCGATTTTGGCAAATTCTCTATATCTCTGCTTGCTTTCGATTGGGTGTATATAGAATCGATTTCGTAGAGTCCAAGAGGAGAAGCCTTCGACACCATGCCTGGAAAAAGAGTCTTCACTTGCGTCAACTTCAAGGTGCATCTACTCACCACTGCTTCTTCAATATGTTAAAAGGAGTCTGTCATTGCTAAATTGTTGACCGTGTTTGTCCTTTGCAGGATGATGGGCTGCATTACCGCCATCCCTGGGTTATAGGAGTTCAGGAAGAGATTGAAAGGCTCACTTCACGGGTGGAAGAAACTGAGAAGAATTCATGGCAAGTGCAGTCCCTCAACAGACAGATTGAAACTCTTAAGGTGATTATCTTTATCTCTTAGATTAAGTTTCAGCAAATACATAGGAGATGCATAGATGTTTTCTAATAATCACACTGTCAAAATACTATTGTAACTGAGCAGGAGGAGATGGGGGAGTTATTGACGCGTGTCGTTAGACTCGAGAAGCTCTGCTTCAGGGGAGAAGATTCAGCAGATTCAGCAGATGGAACATGATGATTCAGGTGATTCTTGTAAATCATTATGTATTTCTGAGTAGTTGATATATCATGGTTTTTACCCTATTTAGGCCATGATATAAGTCCTTTTATAGAGTCTTTTCTTGTGTTTTGGAGTCTTTTAGAGTCTTTTACAGGTTTAGGTACGTCTGGAGCTTAATTGGAATTATTGGAGCTTTTCTGGAGCATTCTGGAGCGAGACTGAAGTCTGATGACTAAGAGCCCGATCTGAGCACCTAGTATCGATCGATACCCCCTGGTATCGATCGATACCCATCAAAGCAGATTTCAAAGTCGCGACTTAATGAAGTTTGAAGAATTGCAAAAAGTGCCCAGAAGACTTGGATAATTACAAGAAGACCCCAATTCGTGTTTTAGGTTATAAATAGGATTTTACAGCCATTGTTTAGGCTATGCCTTTTCATATCTTTTTATGCTTTATTATTGTTTTAGGTTTAAGAGAGATTTTGGTGAGAGACAAGTCTGGTTTCCCTTCGTCCGAGATCAGATCTCAAAACCTTGTTTCTCTTTCTGATTTAATATAAGAGTATTTATTCAACATGTTTATTAATTTAATATCCATGTCTGAGTAGATCACCTGTTAGGTTTAGGGTTTTCTCATAGGGATTTCTTTGAATGCTAGGTTGATTATCTGTTAGGATTCACTATCTAAATTAGTTCTTCGCCTTAGGTTGTTCTCAAAGCTAATTCTAGGTTGACGAATCTGGAACTTAGATCTTAGGATAATTAATTAGGCACGAGAGTGCGATTAATTACCTGATAGAACCTTAGGTGAGCAAATTGATTATTCGCAAAGAGATTTGGTTTAATTGATTTGTGAACATATCAAACCTGATTTTAAAGCTGATTTAGACTTTAGGATTCGCAAAGAGATTTGGAATTTCTAGGATTTAGATTTAGATAGTTTTCGCAACGAGAGTTGGTTAATTATATTTTAGTGATTTGAGTTCTAGAACAGTGCTTAATCTGGATCCTGTTAGCTAACTTAGCTGCATTCATTGATTTCCTGAGAAATACCCTAAGCCTACATTCCCCAAATTGAATTTACAAACGTTTTACTTGCAACCCTGTTTTTCAATTACATCATCTGGTTTAGCTTGTTTCTGATCTATAGAATCTATTGAGTGATTTTTGAGTTCTTTGTGGTTCGACCCCTACACTTACTACAACAACTGCTTTAGTATCTTAGGGTATTAAATTGAGCATATCAATTTTGGCGCCGTTGCCGGGGACTCAATTCGCCATTAGATTTTAGTTTAGAATTTCGACTAAGTTCGACGGTATCGATCGATACTCTGTAGTATCGGTCGATACTCGTCGTCTTCTTTTGTTGGTATCGGTCGACACCACTTGGTATCGATCGATACTCAACGTATTTTTCTGGTTACTTACGTGCTTTGCCTAGTGTTTTGTTTGCAGGTGTATGCTTGTTCGTGAAACCAGGAGCAACAAGAGCACACAGCTAGTTG
This sequence comes from Eutrema japonicum, assembly GCA_030161315.1. Taxonomy (NCBI): domain Eukaryota; kingdom Viridiplantae; phylum Streptophyta; class Magnoliopsida; order Brassicales; family Brassicaceae; genus Eutrema; species Eutrema japonicum. The sequence continues at coordinate 49,311,978 of BSQW01000007.1, read as the reverse complement.
AACTGTCATTGGAACAGCTAGCGTTTGTGGAACGCACAAACAGAAAGACCAAGCAAACATCAGGGATGAACAACCCAGTGGTTTTAAGAGCTGATGAAGCTGGAATTCTGAGAGACCAAGAGGGTCACGTGTGTAATGAGAGAGGGCAGCGACTTGATGAAGCTGGTAACATCATTGTCCCTGCTGCGGTTGTTGAGATTGTCGCGCCAGCTGGGCGCACCAACACAGGGAATGCTGTGGTTAATCGTGGAAGAACGATTGGTGAGTACAACAGGCCAGAGCAGTTTTTCGCCAATCGTTCAGCGATTCGTCCTCCTGCTTATGAGAGGAATGACTTCGAGCTGAAACCTGCTTACTACACTCTAGTAGGACAACATCTCTTCCATGGTCTTCCTCATGAACATCCAATGGACCATGTAGAGAAGTTCGAGGACTTGGTCACTAGCATCAAGAGCAATGGAGTGTCCTACGACTACCTCTTCTGCAAGCTCTTCCCCTACTCTCTGGGTGGAGAAGCTACTTACTGGCTGAGGCAGCTATCTCCTGGATCGCTAACTAATTGGGAGGACACCAAGAGAGCCTTCCTGATTAACTTCTACGATGATGGAAGATCTGAAGATCTGAGAAATAAAATCTCCCAATTTTCTCAAGGACCTACTGAGGCGTTCAAGGCTGCTTGGACAAGATTCAGATCGTATCAGAGAGATTGTCCACATCATGGATACTCTGATGTGCAACTGCTGGGTATCTTCTTCAGAGGAGTAGATTGGAGATATCAGATGGGTCTGGACTCTTCCAGCAATGGTAATTTCAACACCAGATATCCTGAGGATGCTATTGTGTTGATCGAGAACTTTGCCTCTAGTAGTAGCACCAAGAGCGCAGATTTCGAGCGCAAGAGGCTGGCTGGTAATCAGGATGGGTCGCAGATCGCTGAAGTGAAGGCTCAGCTGGATTCTATGCACAGTCTTCTGCTGGGAAAGACAACAAAGGCCGTCCACTTCGCTGCTGAGAATGAAGTGGAAGATGTTAACTACATTGGTGGTTCTGGTTTTCAGGGTCAGCGATTCGGATACAACTCCAATCGAAACTTCACCAACAATTCTCAGCAAGGAGGGTACCAATCCCCACCACCCAAAGCTCCTGAGAGTAAGATTGAAGCCATGCTTGAAACACTCGTTCAAGGACAGCAGCAGATTACAGTGACCTTCAATGGTAAGATGGACACCATGTACACCGATTTGAGTGGAAGGATCGAGGCACTAAATACGAGTCACAGGATGCTGGAAACTCAAGTAGCTCAGACTGCAGCAAATTCCAAGGGAAAATCGGTTCATGCACACGTCAATGCGATCTCCTCAAGTGCAGAGAATTACGAAGAGGATTCTGAAATCGCCAGAGCATCGATCGATACCCCCAGGTGTCGATCGATGCCGGTTACAATTCTGAAACGGGACACTTCCAAAACCCGTGTATCGATCGATACCCCACTGGTATCGGTCGATACCAAGGCAATTTCTGAGGAGACACATGATATTTCGACCAAGGAGCCTCAAGTAGCAGCAGCACGGTTCAATATCGCCCAATTTTGGGAAGACTATGAAACGAAGTGTCAAGCCGCGATAGCTAAGGAACGAGCTGAGAAAAAAGCTCGCAAGGCCAAGAAGGAGAATCCTGTACCTAAACACCTCAGAGATCCCATCTCTCCAAAGCAGCTGCGTGGCTTTGAGAAGATGGTAAGAAGGATTTCCCCTGATTCAACCTTTGAAGAAGCCCTAGAGTGCCGTCCTCTGCTAAGTCACTTCAAGGATTGCAGAGAAACTGAGGAAGAGATTAAGGCACTCTTCATTAAGGCTAGAGGTCCACCTCCACTGAGACAGTTGACCCCAAGGGAGGACCCAGGGAAATTTGTAGTTCCATGCTCTATCTCTGGAGTTGAGTTCAAAGAGTCTCTTGTCGACTCAGGGGCTAGTGTCAATGTCATCTCAAGGGCAATTGCGGAGCGGTTAGGAGCTGATATTCGATCACCAGAGACATCTATCACATTCGCGAACAACTCCACCTCGTTTCCACACGGTACTATCCATGGTTTGCTGGTCAAAGTAGGAGACTGTCTAGTTCCTACTAATTTTCAGGTTGTAGAGATGGGTGCAATATCTCGTATGCCTATCCTTTTGGGACGACCGTTCATGGCTACTGCAGGCGCGATCATAGACACACCTAATAAGAGACTATCTTTCTCTTACATTGACGGTGATGTCTACTATGATGTCATTCCACCTAGGAGTATTCCCACACGTGCCTCTAGCATCAAGGTTATCACAGGAGAGTCGCTAGCAATTGATCTTCTGGAAGAGCCTCCTGATGAGCCTACTGTCACAGACGTTCCAGCTGAACCGCCCAACATCCCCAAGAAGAAGACTAAGGCAACAAAGAAGAAGAAGGCCAAGAACAAAAAGGTCGAGAATCCCCATGTCACTTTGATTCCTCAGAAGTGTGATGGGAATTCGATTGATTACAAGGTCAAATGCAAGGGAGCCTTGAAGCCATTCTCCAAGGCCAGAGTCCTTCTTACTTCTGAGCTGAAAGAGAAAGGGCAGGAGTTTGTGGACAGCATGCTAAGCAGAACTTTGAAGCTAGTAATGTCAAGTGATGGAGCCTGTTTTGGTGCAAGCTCTCACTCTTATCCAGCCTGAAGGGCGTTACAGTCAAGCTATTGACGTTAAACGAGCGCTTGGTGGGAGGCAACCCACTGGTGAGTCTGTTTTTGATTCGTTTTTCTTTTTATTTTCGTTCGTTTTATATTTGAGTCAGGATAAACAAGGAACAAAATCCAAAATCGCCCAGTGTCGATCGATACCCTATTGGTATCGATCGACACCAATCGCGCAAGAAAGGTTCGTCAAGTCGATTTAAGCCCAGTATCGATCGATACCAGGCTGTGTGTCGATCGATACTTGACGTTCCAGCAAGGTAACTTCTTGTTTTTCCCAATTTTAGTCTGTTATTTTGTTTTATTTCACTGACTCTAGGCTAGATAACACTGGGGACAGTGTTGTTCAAGTCTGGGGGAGGTGTCTGCTGACATTGTTTTTGTTTTTCTTAGAGTCAGTCGTTTTATCGAGTCAAAACTGTTTTATTGAGTCAAAATTTGTTGGAGATGATGATCCTGTGCTTGAACCTATTGATTTGATTTTGTTTTTGAGTGCACAGTGTTACAAGATCAGTCCTAGATCGACTAATGAAAAATCCAAAGGCTGACCAGTTGACTAGAAAACATCCATGTCTCCAGCAGAGTTCTTCTGAAGCCTGAGCCAAATTTTTGCACTTCATCAATGTGGTTAGTAGTTAAAGAGCTTGATTCATCATTCATATCTGATAAAGGAACCCGTGTGTTTAGAATTATGGTATCTCTCTCCCCTGAAATAAGTTGATAGATAAGAGCATAAAAGATTGAAATGATTTTCTTCTGAGTAGAGGGTTAGGAAAATTTCCAGCGATCCCATTATTCTACTTAAGAGGGGATGATCACACAAAGGATTGGAAGCGAGGCTAGGATTTTCCTATGATGCCATTATTCGCCTACATCCTTTGATACATTGAGAGGGAAGAACCGGGGATTTGGTGGCAAACACCATCAGTACTCGCGTCTCATACCTTGATATGTATATGCAAAGCTGAAAAGAAAAAAAAAAATAATAATAATAAGAAGATAATAAGAAATAAGTCTGGGGGAGAGAAATTGATACAAAAAGTGTGAAAAAGGGTGGTTCCTTTGTCAAGATATTGTCTGGTAAAGAGTCTAGAAGGTTCTTAAATATTAGCTGCAGAGATGAAACTGGCGATGAAGGTTTTACTTGAACAATGCTGTGGGATTTTGTGTGGAGTCTGGAAAAGCTGCAAATGTCTACGGAGAAGTACATGGTGGTCAGATCAAAAGCTGATCAGGTAACATTTGGGTGTTTGGAAAGAAGGTCATTTCGATGGTTCAGGAACAGGTGAGTCTCTACGTTTTCAAACCTCTTTTTCTGGTTTAGTCTTCTATTTGCTTGAGGGCAAGCAAAAGGCTAAGTCTGGGGGAGTTGATATATCATGGTTTTTACCCTATTTAGGCCATGATATAAGTCCTTTTATAGAGTCTTTTCTTGTGTTTTGGAGTCTTTTAGAGTCTTTTACAGGTTTAGGTACGTCTGGAGCTTAATTGGAATTATTGGAGCTTTTCTGGAGCATTCTGGAGCGAGACTGAAGTCTGATGACTAAGAGCCCGATCTGAGCACCTAGTATCGATCGATACCCCCTGGTATCGATCGATACCCATCAAAGCAGATTTCAAAGTCGCGACTTAATGAAGTTTGAAGAATTGCAAAAAGTGCCCAGAAGACTTGGATAATTACAAGAAGACCCCAATTCGTGTTTTAGGTTATAAATAGGATTTTACAGCCATTGTTTAGGCTATGCCTTTTCATATCTTTTTATGCTTTATTATTGTTTTAGGTTTAAGAGAGATTTTGGTGAGAGACAAGTCTGGTTTCCCTTCGTCCGAGATCAGATCTCAAAACCTTGTTTCTCTTTCTGATTTAATATAAGAGTATTTATTCAACATGTTTATTAATTTAATATCCATGTCTGAGTAGATCACCTGTTAGGTTTAGGGTTTTCTCATAGGGATTTCTTTGAATGCTAGGTTGATTATCTGTTAGGATTCACTATCTAAATTAGTTCTTCGCCTTAGGTTGTTCTCAAAGCTAATTCTAGGTTGACGAATCTGGAACTTAGATCTTAGGATAATTAATTAGGCACGAGAGTGCGATTAATTACCTGATAGAACCTTAGGTGAGCAAATTGATTATTCGCAAAGAGATTTGGTTTAATTGATTTGTGAACATATCAAACCTGATTTTAAAGCTGATTTAGACTTTAGGATTCGCAAAGAGATTTGGAATTTCTAGGATTTAGATTTAGATAGTTTTCGCAACGAGAGTTGGTTAATTATATTTTAGTGATTTGAGTTCTAGAACAGTGCTTAATCTGGATCCTGTTAGCTAACTTAGCTGCATTCATTGATTTCCTGAGAAATACCCTAAGCCTACATTCCCCAAATTGAATTTACAAACGTTTTACTTGCAACCCTGTTTTTCAATTACATCATCTGGTTTAGCTTGTTTCTGATCTATAGAATCTATTGAGTGATTTTTGAGTTCTTTGTGGTTCGACCCCTACACTTACTACAACAACTGCTTTAGTATCTTAGGGTATTAAATTGAGCATATCAGTAGTTAACCTTATTGAATGCACAAATGAAACCTTAAGCAACCAGTAAACTTTTAAACCTTAAACAACCCTATGAATACAATGTCGTCAAAACTTTGAAATCAGAGTACGTAGTTAGCTCTCTTTGAAACCAGAGTATGTCGTCAAAACTTTGAAACCTTAAGCAACCAGTAAACTTTTAAACCTTAAACAAACCTTTGAAACCATAATACAATATGTAGTTTTTTTTGTTTGGTTTGTTGGTTGGTGAGTACTTACTCAGAGTATGTAGTTAGCATTAATTAAGCTTGCTTTTTGTTTGGTAACTGTGTTCAATGCAGTATCGGATTTGATGTGTTAAAATTTAGTGAGTAAATGTGCAGATCATTCAATCTGATTGATGATCTGCTTGGTGGTTGTGAGCCATAAATCTGATTAAGTATGCTTGCTTTTTCTCTTTGTTTTTCCTGATCTCTTTAAATATCAATAACAAGTTAAACATAAAACACAAATGCCTTAAAAAAAACAGTCTCCCAAATTGTAACCTTCTATCACCTTAAACCACAAATGGATCCCTTTTCTTTAGCCTCTCCGAATGGATTTCTTAACCTTCTATCATCCCAATCAAGCCAAACCATAGACTTAACTGGTGGATGCAGCCAAGTTACTGATGAAGCGACCACTAAAGAGAGGAGGAAGTGGTCTCCTCAGGAGGATATCCTCCTCATCAGTGCTTGGTTGAACACCAGCAAAGACCCGATTGTATCGAATGAGCAAAAAGGCGGCACTTTCTGGAGAAGGATTCAGCGTTACTTCAACTCAAGTCCTCTCATGGTTGGTAATGCTCCTAGAGAACTCGTTCAGTGCAAACAACGGTGGGGCAGGTTGAATGATCTGGTATGCAAATTCGTGGGCTGCTACGATGCTGCCATGAAGGAGCAATCTAGTGGCCAGAATGAAGACGACGTGATGAAAGTAGCGTTAGACATATTCTACAATGATTATGGCAGCAAATTCACTCTTGAGCACGCGTGGAGGGAGTTGCGGCATGACCAGAAATGGAGATTTCTTTTACGGTTCGATTTAGAATAATATATTATTATTATATTGTTATGAACCTTCTAAAGAGGTTCACCATTATAGGCTATTTTAAACCAAAATCCTTAACAACTAACTCTTAACTAAAGTAATAATATTATAATGTTAAGGACCCCTAACCAAAGTCCACCAATATACATGCTCTTAGAGATTCTTAGCTTTGATCGAGTTCAAAGCTTGGGACCTTTAACACTATTTTTAAACACTTGGCTAGATAGAAGCTTTTTGAACAGACCGGATCTTGATCAGATCTACATTGTGGAGACAAGGAGCGAAATCGATCCTAACCGGATAGAACCAAACTCAAACATATCAAGAAGGGCAGAAGATCAAACCGGAAAGGATACAAACTTAGAAATAAAGCACTAAATTTCAAGCCACGATCTGCTAGCGATGGGAACAATCCAAACCGAGGGTGACGAGGGCAGAAGAGATAAGGTGACAACAGAACCGGGGAGAAACAAAATCGACAAAACCTCAGAGAGACGCTCTCGACGACCAAACCACACCGGTGAGACCAGCAAAACTCCCCGGAAACAATCTGGCGAAAGGATGTAGAATTGAATCTACGATTTCAGAAGCTTTTGCGGGCGAGCCGCATCGTCGATCATACAGATCCGACATCTCCATATTCATAGTAAATCACACACTCTAAAATAGACGAAGAAAGACCTAAATATTCACGGTTAATTAATTGATTGATCTAGAGAATGAACTGCTTCAATGAGATCACTCAACATCTATGTAATGGATACTTAAAACTTCATTACCAGCCACTGTTTGGCCTAGAGAGACGAAACTTCATTTTGATCTTCTTTCCATTTATGGTACACATATTTTGTTATAGACTTTTAGATTTATAGATCTTCATTACCAGCCACTCTTTGGCCTAGAGTATACGAAAAGCTATAACGCTGCTTCGACATCTGATCTTCGTTCATGGGAGCTATGTGAAGCTTCAAGACTTTACATCAGTGGCATCTCCATTCATGGAGCTTACTGAATCTGTTATCTGAAATTATCTTTGGGATTAGCTAAATTACTTAATCACTACAGTCTACATGTCAATTGGTAAGGCTCATGTCGATTATATACTAACACAAGAAACCAAAAATAGGGAGACTTAAATAGTTACAAACTCGAATTTATTGCCCACTTACGGTAAAAGAAATGAATATCTTCTCACTTGCAAACGATGCAGAAGACAAAGATCACACAGACTCAACCAACAATATAGTTACAACATTTTAGTAGCTAAAGTGATTTATAATGCAGTACACAGTTTCTTATATCTCATCTTCCTTGGCCGTCCAAGATTGTGTGTGTAACAAACATAGGAATTGATGAATTTCTTGGATTGGAAACAGAAGATGATGCTTCCATTGAAACTGGCATAAAAGCACCAATACCTGGAGTATAGGGTGAGAAATCCGGCAAGGGTATGTCCAGGCTTAGGTATTGCACCACTTGTCCCATAGCAGGCCTGGTTTCTGGCAAAGCATTTGTGCAGATCAACCCAAGTTTCAGAACCATCTTGACTTCATCAAATAAGAATTCTCCTCCCAATCTTGGATCTCTGGTCTCGAGTAAAGAAGCCTTTTTCCAGCATTCGCAAACCCACTTGACCAGATACTACTTTTCTACAGGCACCTCGGGTTCGACAGGTCGTCTTCCACAAGTGACTTCAAGAAGGAAAACACCAAAGGCATACACATCGGTTTTCGTAGAAGTTCCCATTGTTATTAGCTCAGGTGCCATGTAACCTATGGTTCCCACAGCGGCTGTTGCAGATAGGTTGGCTCCATGGTCGTGAAACTTGGCCATACCAAAATCACCTAACCTCCCGTTGAACTCAGAATCTAACATGACGTTAGAAGATTTTATATCTCGGTGCAAAACAACTTGCTCAGCTTCTGTATGCATGTAACTGAGAGCTGAGGCAATGTCCTTAAGAATAGAAATCCTTTGAAACCATAAAGGAGATGGGTTTTCATCAAGAAACAAGTACTGGTCAAGACTACCGTTGGGCATGTACTCAGAGACAATAAGTAACTCACCTTTTCTCCTGCAATACCCGAGAAGAGGAACCAAGTTCCGATGCAGTAAATTTCCCATAGTTACAACTTCTGCCACAAACTGTTTCATTCCTTGCTCTGCATCGTGAGACAATCTTTTTACAGCTATATGCCTGCCTACGGGGAGAGTTCCTTTGTAGACTTTTCCAAACCCACCTTGCCCAACAAGACTATCTTTGCCAAACCCATTTGTTGCTTTGTACAGAGACTTGTAGGAGAATCGGTGTGGCCCATATTCCTTTTCCCACGATTCTCTTATTTCGGCGTACTTGTTTCTCCTGTACCAATAAACTCCTCCGAGAACCATCAGTACTAGGATCACCGATAAGATGACCAAACCAATAAGCAGTGGATTTAATTTATTTTTTTCCTCTCTAGGAAGAGGAACCTGAGGGAGTTTAGAGAGGTCCAAGGTCTGCAATGGTTCTTTGCTTCTACTAAAACTCCACCCGAGTATATAATGGTTACTAGTCGAGGCCCCTGTTGATGCAGAGAACCCAACATACATCTTATCTTGAAAAATTTCTGAATAATTGATGGTTGCTGATATAAGAGGCTGGCTTGGTTTCTCGATTTTTGTAGGGGCCAGTGAAACATTTAGCAACGATCCGTCGTAATCCACCCAGACCTGGATAGGCTCCCCACTCAGGAGATTGATGCTTTTGTTTTCTAGTAAGGCACTGGAAAAGTAAGGAGATACAACAAAGGCAATCCCATGGCCACCACCAGCTCCCAACTTTGGAGGCACCAGCGCGCACACAAAATGTGTATAGAATGACAGTGATGAAGATGGATCAAAATCAAATGGCTGCTTGAAGAAAGCATGACCCATTTGCAACTCTGTAGCATTTGTCAACTGCAAAAGCCCACCAGGAAGGATCCTGGCAATCCCATCATGAAAAAGATCTGCTTGATCGAATTCGAAGTTATTGTAGACAAAACTGGTTTTTTGTCCACATGACACGCAAACCAGATAAATGTAGGAGAAGATCAAAACTAAAATCAGTTTGCAAGCCATTGCTACCGAAAAAAAGAGTCTGGAAATACCTTATATATTAATTGAAAATAACTGGTAAAAACAAACATTGGTTTGACATTTTTTTTTTTTTTTTGTTGAAATGTGAAATCATATTAATCAACAAAAAAAAAAAATATTTACATAGTTTTGGTCTAAATTGGCCAGAGTTTGATTGCGCAAGCTAGTACGTAAAGAAAAAACAATTTTAGAACCGATATGGAGATAGCGAGCAATGATGATGTGTCATTACCATAGACCATCTCATGATATTTTTGAAAAATATTTCATTTACGAGAATAATTACATTCATGTCATTCACTTTAAATTTATGTTTCACTTTATTAATATGCATACTCATATAGTCTCTCAATATATTTTTATAAAAAGATTTAATTTACTAGAATAATTGCATTCATGTCACTACATTAAACTTATGTTTTACTTGATTAATATGCATAATCATATAAGTTTTATTATGAGATTTTATATACATTGTTAAATCAATATTATTTTATAAATTATTTTATTTCTAAAATAAAATTATGTTTTCGATTTTTTTTAATGTGAAAAATATTATTCTTACAAATTTCATATTTACCAAAACTATTTATTTATAATTGAAAAAAATATTTAACTAAAACTACACATTCAATATTTCTATCGATTATTTTGTATTTTTTTTTTACTTTTGGGAAAATCATTGTAGTTTAACTATTTAAAAGAACATTGACGACAACAAACAAAAATTTATATCAATATCGTTTAAATCACGTACCTATTTCATAATGTAAAACCGTATTTCTATTTTTTTCATTTACCAATGAATATAAAATTATGCAAAAATTATTTCATATAATCACTCCAAAGAAACATTGCAATAAAAAATAAACAAAACATAATTATGTGCTTTGAAATTGGAATTTATTTTAAGTTTTGGCACTATAAATATCATCAAATCATAATTTAATTATAATAAAATTAGATGAATTTTACGTCAGAAAAATAAAAATATCAATTACAAAAATTTGCAAATATAATGTAGATGGAATTTGGTTGTTACCTAATATAGTTATCAAACATATTTTGCATTTAATTCTGTTTATTATTGATTATTTAACAATTTTTCAAATTTTTGAAAATCTATATAATATTATATGGAAATCCTACAATTAGACTCTATATAAGATGAAATGTCTTCCATAAACATTTAACTCATCATTTTTTTAAAAGTATCATTTCCGATCTAATTATAATCTTTGTTTCTCATGATTATTTTTTTTTAACTCAATCTCTAATTTGAAACTTTTGAAGAATATGTGAAAAATAAAGGTGAATATCATAAGACTTTACAAAACAATACCATATATTGTTGTTGGTACTAACGATCGAGATGGTTCTAATCGACTCAAAAGTTAGTTATTTGTTTTATTTAGTTTTATCATTTCTATTATTTATGTTAAATCTTATTCACATGTAGTTTTCTTTTCATAACTGTTAGAGTTAAATTATTCTAATAGTGAAATCCACTATATATAACATTATATTTTCAATTTTATCTCTACACTGTTATAAAAAATTGTTTTATTTCTATATAACAATATATTTTACACCAATATAGTATCTTTGTTGTAAGTCTAATTTCGGGATGTTTGATTCACAATTTTTGTAATTAATTTTTTATTATTCTACTTTTTAGTGTGTAAAACACTTTCAGAAACTCTTAAAATAAATCGCATATTAAGATAATATGTTAAATTTTGGAAAAATACTACAAGGACGAAATAAGAAAATGTTTATACTATCATTGTATTTTATGATTTTATTTGATTTTGACACATAAATCCCATCAAATTTAAACAATATCTATTATATCATTGTGGTTTTAATGGTTTACAAAAGACTTATGTATTATATTCACAATTTTAAATTCTTATGGTCTGCAACAGACTGCTCCGAGCTGATGAAGATGGTGTCTACACCCGAGGAGTGGCCGGCTTTCATATTACATTTGGAGGAATTCGTGAAGAGTAAGGAGGTTTTTACGTTTTTATCTATCTCTCTCATCCGACGCGCAAACAACACAAAGGCGGACAAGCTAGCACGAAGTGTTCGTGTCTATCAAGTAGATATTACTTATGTAAACTCGGTACCTCCGATTTGGATCTCTGAACCGTTTTAGATACTTAGGCTGTTGAAAAGAAAAAAAATTCTTATGGTCCATACGTTCATTTCAAACTCAAATATTACAAAAAATCTGTAGATATTTCACTCCGCGGAATGACCTAGTTTAAGGATTAATTTTTCTCAACGGCAAAAATCAATCTCTGGAGCTGCATAACAAGGTCTACTCATATATATTACGATGGCCCTGTTCGTTATCATATATAAAAATAATTTAATTTCATTAAAATTGAAAATTGAAAATGTAACTCAATTAAATAAATTTAAATTCAGTAAAAAAATGTAAGGGAAATAAAATAGAACAAAAATAAATAAATAAAAAGAAATAAACATTAAAAACAAAATAAAATAAATTATTTTTTTAATAAAACTAAAAATGAAACTAAATTTGAACAAATTTAAATTCAGTTCAAATAAAAATTATAAATAAAATTTAAAAACAAAATTTAAATAAAATAAAATAAAACAAATAACTAAATAATAAGTAAAAATAAATAAAGTTAAAAATAAAGTAAAATTAAATTAACTTTAATGAAACAACTAAATTGAATTAATTTTTAAAAATTAATTATGCATATTTATTCATCAATAATATATATTACTTCATCAATAATTTTAAAAAAAAATCATTGATTTTTATTAATTGATAAATATCTACATTTTTGTTTTAAAATTTGATAAATATCTACATTTTTAATCTAAAAATCATAAAATATCATATATTTTAAAATATAAAATTTTGAATTATAAATTAATAAAAATCTTAGTGACCAGTCGCAGTCACTCCAAAACGAACCACACAACGACCAATCACCGCGACTCCAAAACAAACAACTAATCGTGTCGCCTTGTCGCTATCGCTGGTCGCGCCAAACGAACCGGACCGATGCCTTAGGAGAAGAGTCAAAGTCAATTTTCAACATTCCAAGTTTAATATAATAAAAAATGACTGCGACAATTGTGTCGCTTGTCGCGACTCCAAAACAAACAACTAATCGTGTCGCTTTGGCTAGCTGTAATTCCAAGTTAATATAATAAAAAATGACTGTGACAACCAACATAGTTATTCTGTTATTGCATAATCTAACCCATCATGTAAACTAAATAGTGCCTCCAAAACACCATAATCATCATTTTTTTCATTGAATCGAGGGGCGGCTCAATAAATTTAGAGTCTCTAGGCTAATTATAAAATTTTGGCCCTTACTTAATACTAAAAACAAAAACAAAAATTATTATGGGTTCTCAAATTTCTTGAAATTGGCCCTTTAGTCTAATTTTTAACCTGAAATTTAATTTTTTAAAGTTTTTATTTTTTCAAAAAATATGTGGGCTCTGGACATTTACTCCTCTTGCACATGTCAATAGCAGCCCCTGGTTGAATCCAAACCTATCATTATTCATTTTTGTCAAAACTTTGGGCCCTGGGCATTTGCCCCTCATTGAATCCAAACCTGAAATTTAAAATTTTTAAGTTTTTAATTTTTTTTTAAATATGTGGGAACCACCCTTCCCCCCTCTATTGAATCCAAACCTATCATTATTCATTTTTGTCAATACTTTGGGGATTGTAACATAGTGAACACAAACCTATCGTCTTTGAACTGGATTCAAAGCTATCTACGCTGCACCATTTTCGGTGGACGCTACGTCATTCATCAGGGGTGTGCTTTTTTATATGATCGGCTATCTCAGTCAGTCCCAGGTATGAACACACCGAAGTGTTATAGAATAGACTGCAGTGACCCTGTAAAGGATATGTACCACCCCACCTGATCCCAAATTTAATACCAACCAGACTAAGTGCCAGCGGGTGACCCACCCGCCTGCATTATGGGCCACCATGTAAACCAATTGGGCATATGCCCAACTGACAGACTTCCCACAAATCAATGTTTGGATTTTAGCTGAGGAGGAAGATCGAACCCTGGGCAAGGAAATTACTCACAGTGCATGGGCCATGATCGCTGCTTCTCTCTTGTTCTATGCATACTTGAGTGGCGAGATATTCATGTGGCAATCAATTGGATTTGTTGTGTGTTTTACATTTTCTTTGTCGATTTTGTCTTCTGGATGGGTTTTTGTACCAATGTTGAAAAAAAGAAAAATGCCGGGTCAAATTGAGATATAGTTTTTTTTTGTCGGGTTCCGTCATGCGGTACACCGGAACAGTGACAAAAATGATGGTTATGGTGTTGATGAGATAACTTATATTTATTTGTGTATGTCACCATGTAAATTTATTTTTTCGTGTAAGTATTGATACATTAATTTAGTTTAGATGTGTATCATGTGCTATATATTTCGTGTAGCTGAAAATTAGTTTTCATATATTTTAAAATGGCTCGCTCTAATTTCTTAAGAGAAAAGTCAAAGTCAAATTTTAACATTCCATGTCCTCCACATTTTCTAAGATTTTGTCGTAAGGAATTAAATCATGCCATCTGTGGATGCAAGATCTGGTTACACAATACGAAATTGATTTTTGGGAACTTGAGTTTTTCGTGGAGAAATCTTTTTGTTAAGAATGTAAAGAAAAATAGCAAGAACATTTAGAATTGAACAAGGATTTATATAGAAAATGATGTTGAATCTTATTGATAGTTTGTATGATAAGAATACAAGTGTTTAGTGTGTAAAAGTGAATAAGAAATTGGATCCCCTTCCTCGGTGAAGCTCTTCCATATTTATAATCGTCTCAGTCAATCTGTAACACTCGATCCCATTGAATGCCGCATTGATTGGATCGTCATTAAATTAGATTCGTCCGTTTTGATTGAGTTTGAAGTTGAATTTCCGAGCTCCCGGGGTGGTGGTCATGGTGGCGTTTTGTTGGGTCAGTCCAGAGCCCGTAGCCTTCATGTGTCCCGAGGTGGTGTGTACATTAATGACTACTATTTGAACGGACATGTTCGTCATTTCTGGGTCTAACTTGCAGATCTTGACCCGGGGTCTAGATCCGACACCAACAGTTTGCCCCCCAAGTCTTTTAAATCCGGATCCGGTTTTAAGAGACTTAAGATTGCATTATATTCGAAGGAGATTTTAGGGCTTTCATTATACCTGGTTACCATAGTACTAAAATGCGGCGAATTTCAGATTTATTTAAAATCCTAGGATTTCTTACCCACGCCTCTTTTAAGTCTATTCGCAAACGCAGACGTCCCTTCGCCTCCCTTCTGTCACTTGTCGCGACGTTTCGAATTGACGAAGGTAACTTCCCTTTTTCTCTCCTTTAAATATTTTGTTTTCCGAAACTAACTCTGAATTAGAGTTAATTATTTCCTTTCCTCTCGAAAAACCCTTAGGGTATCTTTATTCGCTAAGAACCTTTTTCTGGATCATCACATTCCCCTTTATCCTTCGAGAAAAACCGTGTTCATGATTTAATAATCATGAATCCAGCCCCTATGACCCATGGGCGATTTGGTACTTATCAGAGGTCTGGTATGATCCCTGATTCGCTACAACAATTGAAGAATTATTGCAAGTTTTCAGACAAAATAGACTTCATCACTCTAGAACCTGGAGATTCTCCAAAAACTGTTAAACAAGGTTTCTGCTACGTATATGCTACATTCTGAGTCTTGCGGACTCTTCTTTCCTATGTCGGAGGAACTCATTTTGTTCCTTCACGGCCTAGAGATAACGATGTCGCAAGTGACTCCTAATTTCATCTAATACGTGTTGGCTGCACGGATTCTTGCCCTTGATGGCAGATTTTCATTTGGAGTTCCAGACTTATGACGTCTGTTCGCTGTGAAGAAGACGAAAGAAGGGTGTTTGTTTGACCTTCATCAGCGGGGTGTCTTCGTGCGCAATCTTCCCCGGGGGATAACAATTGGCAAAACGTGTTCTTATTTGGTGGCCTTTCATAATTTGCAGTGACGGAATGAAGTGGCTGTTATGGTAGTTTGATCACATCCTAACTCCCATGTTTAACCTTTTTCGATTTTCTGACCCGTTTATGTGTTATTTCAGTTTCCCTGCCTGGAGGCGATCCGACTGAAGAGTTCGCAAACTTCTTCTCTGCTGCTTCCTCGTACAAACCATCATGGTCTGACTTTCCTCGCAGTAGAATTAGGGAAGCCGACAATAAGGGTTGTAAACTGAGCGTTCCCCACTTGTCCCCACCTCGAGAGCCTCCCAGTATGTCTTTACTAGGATTACTGGATGACTCGCCGAGCTTTCGAGAGAGCAAACGGCCGAGGCTCGAAGAAAGTGCGTAGGTGCGGTCTGAAAGAGAGGTTGGAACCTCGCGAGAGGCTGGAACTGCCCCCCAGGTCGAGGAAGGCTATTTCGGCGTCAAACTAATGGAACCTTAGGAGGAAGGTGTCGCTCCCGTAGGATTCCTGACACTGAAGGGAATTACTTCCTCAGCCCGTGAAGAGACGCGTGCTATCGATCAGAGGAAACTGACCTCCTCAGCTCGGAGTATAGGCCAGGGTTGGCAGAACTCAGATACTTTCGGGATGAATTCTCCTAATTTCGGAGTATACGGTCAATGTAAGGATCAAAATTTCTCTTTTAAGGATGATTCTATTTTCTCCTGCATCCTAACCCTTTGTGGCTTCAGGTTGGCAAAGTATTTGTATCAAGAGGATGCAAATGTTTTACATATGTAATATGACCTTTCCCTTGCCTGCGAAAATGGCACTGCCGGAGCTTGGGAAGCATTACAGAAAAATGGCCGACCATGCTGGACAGGTCAGCCGTGCTCTATAGTTTCCAAGGTGAGACCTATAAGATGACTTACCTCACCTCGTTTGTTGTTTCTTGTAGTTGATGCTCAATTGCAACCGTTTAACGGCTGACTACGAGGCTCATATTCACACTCTTTCTGAGAATTTTGAAAAGAGTTGTGCGGAGAAAGATGCGAAGATCGTCGAGATACTAATCACATCCCCAAGCAGCTCGATGATCATTAGAAACACTGTCCTCTAAAGCGAGGTCGAAGAGCTAAGAATGAAGAATGAAACGATTCTCGTCCATAATAAAGCCCTTGACCGAGAACTTAAAGCTGCATTGATATCCAGGGAGGATCTTCGGAATGATCTTGAGGCAAGCCAAGCACTTCTGGAGAATATCAAGGAGGACATAGCTGCTGCAACCCGGAAAAACATAGAGTTGTGCCAAGGTTATGCTGAAGGTGATGGGGCTAGCCTGAACGTCGACGATTATTTGATTGACGACCCTAGATTCAACGCAGGCGGCGTTCTAGAGGACTTCCTCATCGACGAAGACAATCGGGATGACTAGGATCCTTATTTTTTGTTTAGTAAAACTTCTTTGACCATTCTTTTTGTAAGAATTCTTTTGTAAGGAACTTTTAACTTAACCAAGAATTAATAGCATTCCAAGAGGAGAGATTAAACTTATTGGAAATAAAGTTCAGTTGGAACTGAGTTTTTACCTCTTCTAAATTTTTTTCACAAGATTTTCGTTTTTTAGGGTCCTAGACACACCGACATAGCGGCTAGGACTCTCAAAGATCTAGTTCTTAGGATGGAAGACAATCATAGAAAAATGGATATGTTGATAAGGGAAACCTTTTCAAACCCAGTGGTTTGGGAAGGGTGCAGATTTAATGAGATTGAATCTGTTCCCAAATGCATACGTAACCTCTTCAGGGAGGAAAGAACAGTGGAATTCGATGCTACCGACGATCCAAATATCCCCATTCACAGGACCCTTCGGAGGTTCTACGAAGAGGAGAGGAAGGTGAAGAGTCTCGACCAGTAAAATAGCCGTATTTGTTTTGTTTTGTATTGCGATGTAGCTACCTCGGGGGGCGTTTATCTTTACTTAAAATATTCTTGCTTCTTAAGGAATTGTCGTTTAATCTTAACACATCTTTAACAAACATAATTTAATTAAATGTGGTAGCGGGACCCGGAATGCGGGCTGCCTACGTACCCATTTGATGGGATCAAGCTAAAAACGTAGTTCAAGTTAGGAAATAGAATCTTGGATCTAAAGATACAATTGTTTCAGAATAATAACATTCCAAGCTCTAAGAATATGTTCATTTTCCATAGTTTAGAGACGATAGACTCCGTTTCGTACATGATGAGAAATACGATAAGGGCCTTCCCAATTCACCCCAAGATTTCTAGCCCAGTGCTCCGAGGTGTTCTCGAACACACGGCGTAATACTAAGTCGCCAACTCTAAACCTTCTCGGACGTACTTTAGAATTGTAGTACCAAGCTGTGGCTTGTTGATAGTTTTGGATTCGTATAAACGCTTGGTCGCCTCGTTCGTCAATTGTGTCAAGAGTGTCCTGGAGGAGTTAACTATTGGTGGGTTCATTGGTTGGATTAACTGTCCTCTGGAGGCCAGGAACGGCAGCTTCATCAGGAACTACTGCTGAAACCCCGAAAACTAGAAAGAAAGGAGTTTTGCCGGTCGCCCTCCGGGGTGTTGTTCGGCACGCCCAAAGAACGACTTGGAGTTCATCAAACCATCCCCCTTTGTGGGAATCGAGATGCTTTTTCAGTTTTTTTAGTATTGATTTGTTTGCGGCTTCGGTTTGTTCGTTACCCTGTGGATAGCGAGGTGTTGATTTACTTAGACGAATTTTCCATTTTTTGCAAAAGCTTTCAAAGTCATCTGAAATGAATTGAGAACCATTATCAGTCACGATCTCGTGAGGGATCCCGTGACGACAAATGACTTCTTTCCAAACGAACTTCTTAACAACGCACTCGTGATCCGGGCATAAGCGTCAGCCTCAATCCATTTTGAGAAGTAATAAGTTAGAACAAGTGTTTAGTGTGTAAAAGTGAATAAGAAGGATGTATTCTCCTGATCGTCAAGAAGCATCCTTATTTGATTATAACCAGAGAAGGCATCCATGAAGGATAATAGCTCATGACCGGCTGTTGATTCGACAAACCGATCAAGGTGAGGTAATGGAAAGCTGTCCCTTGGGCATGCTTTGTTGAGCTCGGTAAAATCTACGCAAACCCTACATTTTCCATTATTTTTCTTAACCACAACGGGGTTAGCGAACCAATCGGGGTATTTCACCTCGCGGATAGAACCACGTCTAAGAGGCGATCTACTTCATCGTTGACTGCTTGAACTAGGTCGAGTCCGAGCTTTCTAGGTTTTTGCCTTATAGGTTTATACGTAGGGTCAATATTGAGCTCATGCGAGATGATCTCAATATCAATGCATGGCATGTTCTCGGGTGACCACGCAAAATTTTTCTTATTCTTTCTTTGAAAGACAATAATTTCTTTCTTAACGTCATCCTGGAGGTAAGTGCCAATGCTCACGTATCGATCTGGAAATTCGTCGCCAATTGGTACTTTCTGTATTGAGCCGCCCATTGTCTTGGTAACTTTCAGATCATACGCTGGTGTAGGGGAATCTCCTTTATTGACCTGTAATTGCTATTGAATTTTTGATCTACGATTATTCAAATAGCAAGAGCGGGCGAGCCTCTGGCTTCCCAATATTTTTCTAATTCCAACCGGGGTTGGGAATTTCAAGAATTGATGATATGTTGACGGGACAACTTTCATGTGAAACAACCATGGGGTGCCTAGAATCACATTATATGGTGTTGTTCTACCGAAGACCGTGAACTCCGTCAACAGCAAAACTTCTTCCGCATAGGTATGAAGTTTTATTGTCCCAAGGGACATCGTAGCCTCACCCGTGAAAGCTACGAGAGGTGTCGGAGGTCCTTTAATCTCGTTTCTTTGGATTCCCATACGGGCTAGAGTATCGAGAAAAATAAGATCAATCGAGCTCCTGGTGTCAATTAGAACATGAGAGACTTCAAAGTTCACGATGTCTAACGTGATTACTACAGCATCATCGTGAGGCTTATCAAGATGCCTTCGTTTCCTCGTAATTAAATGAGATGATTTCGTCCGAGAAGACAGAACTCTTTAATTTTTGAGGTTGGGACACCACCTTGCGCTGGTGCATTTTGATTTGATTAATGGAATCACGAAAGAGTTTGGATCCTCCCATGATGACATCAATCCGCTACTTGGGGGTTTGAGCGGAAGGTTGTTCCGCTGCTTTGGCCTTCCTCCCGGGTGGATTTGTCCCATCCTCCTCGGGATGGAATTCAATGATTTCCTTAATGAGTTAATCAATGTCAACTTTGGGAAGTTCGCCTGATGCGAGCTTAGCAGCAAGCATATCCGAAAGTTTCTTACAATCTTTAGTTGCATGACCTTTTATTTTGTGAATGTCAGAATAAGCATTTTCATCTCGGATCCACTTGCTATTAGGATATGCTCCATTTTTCCCTTTCGAGATCGAACCCTTTCCGACGTTGAAAGAACTGGGGTTACTTCCAAACCTTTTGGGCTCTTTTGTGTCAATTGCGTCTAACCTTTTACCAAGTGGAGTTCCTGATGTCTTGGTTGGTTTGTATCGTTTAGCATAAGCTGCACGATCTTCCTCGACCTCTTTCCAATTGGATGCCCGATGAAGGCCATCTTGTATCGTAAAAAGGTTGATTCACTATGATTTCCTTTCGGAACCTTGACTCGTGCCAAATTCCATTCTTGAGGGCAGCAAGGGCAGCTGTATCAGACAGTTCGGGAATTTTAACCATTACTTCCTTGAAAGACGTAATGAACTTTCTCAAAGGCTGAGTAGGGCCTTGAACAAGATTCCATAGATCAACATCTGAAGCACCCTTCTCCATGAACATGGAGTATTACTTAAGGAAGACCATCGAGAACTGATTGAAATTATCAATGGAATTTGCGAGAAGCCAAGTGAACCATAATAGCATGGAGCCAGTGTGGTTCTCGACAAAGAGTTTACAGAAGCCCACGTCCTCTTCATGGGGTTCAAGGGGAATTCACCCGACCGCGATTCGAAAAGCAGCCAGGTGGGACTTTGGATCACCTTTTCTTTTGTAAGAAGAGAGTTTCATTTTATGTGAATCTCGGATACGCAGATTTGCAATCCGAGGAGTGAAATGCGTTTTCATTGTTTCTTCTATTAGAAGATCAATCTCGGGATCTGAACTATGCGCTCGATGAAAGATCGATTTCATAGCTCGGAGGTTCTTCTTCATATTCTGTCTCAGAAAAATAATCGGTGTCGATTGGATTAACGTTTCCAGTGTTTTCTTTATGAGACAGGGACAGATCCGTCCCTGTTGGATTCATTTCCAATTCCCCAGCGGGAAGTGTGGTCGTATGGACATTACTACCCACCGCGGTTTGCTGGTTGTTAGAGGTACCAGCCCCAAAAGTGACATTTCTGCCCAACTGCCCCCGGGTGTTTGAATAAGCGGGGGAGGGGGGTACTCAGTTTGGAAATAGAACGCGTGAATAACCACTACGTCTATGATAACGATGCGGAGTCCCCTGGGTTGGGATTTGAAGCGCACTTATTTGAGATTCCAAAGTACCTTGAAGTGTTCTCTGGCTCTCTTGCTGAGCGACTAGCTGAACCCTTAGGTTTTCGGCTTCCTCTTGGCTTTTCCTAAATTGCTCTTGGAGAGAAGCCAATGTAACAGCCTCATCCACGACAGGATCATGAGAAGGAGTGCCTACCATTGCCAAGGAAAAGAAAGAAGTTTTCTAGGAAGGTAAGAAATACTTTTATCCCCACAGACGGCGCCAAATTGTGGATGCAAGATCCAGTTCCACAATACGAATTTGAGTTTTGGGAACTTGAGCTTTTCGTGGAGAAATCTTCTTGTCAAGAATGTAAAGAAAAATGGCAAGAACACTCAGAATTGAATAAGGATTTGTATAGAAAAAGATGTTGAATCTTATTGATAGTTTGTATGATAAGAATACAAGTGTTTAGTGTGTAAAAGTGAATAAGAAATTGGATCCCCTTCCGCGGTGAAGCTCTTCCATCTTTATACTCGTCTATGTCAATCCGTAACGCTTTATCCCATTGAATGCCACATTGATTGGGTCGTCATTAAGTTAGATTCGTCTGTTTTGATAGAGTTTGAAGTTGAATTTCCGAGCTCCCAAGGTGGTGGTCATGGTGGCGTTTTGTTGGGTCAGCCCGGAGCCGTAGCCTTCTTGTATCCCGAGGTGGTGTGTACATTAATGACTACTATTTGAACGGACGAGTTCGTTATTTCCGGGTCTAACTTGAGGATCTTGACCCGGGGTCTAGTTTTGACACCAATACCATCGTTAATCTGGCCAACGTTTCTCGCAAATTGATGAATTCCTTCATAAGTGATACACAAACTTTGGATTAGATTTTCCAACCCAATTAAGTTTATGTAGTTAATTATGTTACTTTCTCAAGTAAGAGAAACGCAAACTAAGTAGAATCCAATGACATTCAAGTTTGTCATGTATAGATACCTAAATGCTCAATTGTAGCCCAAAAAAGCTCTCACCTCTCTCCTCGAAAACCCTAGCCGCCGAAATAGATATGAGGGGGAAGAGCCTCTCCGGCGTCCGACACTTCTTGCCGGTGACGCGAGAGGTCCTCTCTCTTCTCCGATTCTCGTTATTCGGTCTCCATCGTATGTTTTTGGCTTCAATGGTGGAGTGGAGGCTAGCCTAGGTTTCTTTGGCGGCGCTAAGGCGTGGTAAACTAGAGCGGCGAGGGGTTGCGGAAGCTCCGTAATCTCAGCGAATCTATTCGGAATATTTCTTGTGAGTTCAGATGTTCGCTCGAGGATGGCAGGGACGCTTGAAGGAGATCAGGTGACGACCGTTCGTTGTGTTCTGAGAGGAAACTTGTCTTGCGCCGGGTAGGTGGGTAGCACGGCTTGTCTAGAGAGTTATGGCGATTCGTCTAGCGGACATTGCGGCTTCAGAGGGGATTCTTAGCGTTATGTCACCGTAGAGTAGCTCTTAGATCCGCTTTGTCTATCGGTGTAAGTCGCCTTTCCTGGACCGGCTCGAATCCTAGGCTTACTTAGCCGGTTTTTGGAGGGGTGAGGTGGTGTAGGTGATGAGGTTGCGGAGTTTCGTCGCATAGGGTTATTCAATGGTCGACTCATCCTTTCGCCGGAAGATTAGAAGCGGGGTATAGATAGATCTCCGACGGTTTTGGATTCGAATAGTGGAGTCGGTTCTCTGTTCTTTCTGGTCTGGAATCAAAGGGGTTCCGCTTTGTTTTTTATCTTACAACCGCCAATTGTTTGGTGCTCGGAATCTTGGAATGTGGAAAGAACATGGAGAATTAAGCCAACTCCTTGTTTGCCTGACAGTGGTTCAGAGCGGAGTAGTCCTTGGCTTGCCCTTTCCGGTTCGGAATCTCTCCTCCGATGTCTTTTATGGCTTCGTCGGCGCTTTCATTTTTGGCTATTTTGTACTATTGTTGCCATTATAGTTCCCAGTTCCGATTGCCTATGTTGGGGTCGATTTTCACCCCTTCGAGATCAACTGCTTAAAACGACTAAGTATGGGAAGATGAGCTTAGCCGAGCCCAACTACAAGAGAAAGATAATCCATTATTAGCCGAGCCGAACCAGAGAGGAAGTGACCTCCGCCAAACCGAGTTGAACTGGAGAAGAGAGCACCTCGGCCAAACCAAGCCAAACCGGAGAGGAGATCACCTCGGCCAAACTGAGCCAAACCGGAGAGGAGAGCACCTCGGCCAAACCGAGTCAAACCGGAGAGGAGATCACCTCAGCTAAACCGAGCCAAACCGGAGAGGAGGTTACCTCGGCCAAACCGAGCCAAACCGGAGAGGAGAGCACCTCGGCCAAGACGAACCGACACCAATCCACTTTGTCACGAACCAAACTGAGCCAGAGGTGCGAGGATACAAAGACATGGTGAAATGTCATGGGCCGAGGCAAGATCCAAAGGGTTGAGGTGCAGTCTACGAAGACACGATATGAGCCGAGCCGGGAAGACACGAAGGCCCATTAGACGAACCAAATCACTATTTGCCCTAGGTAGAAGATTCAAGTCGGCGGCCGCTTACAGATAAAAGGAAATCTTCCATAATCTATCTTCGAAGATTCTCGCCTAGACAGTTTATAGAACTTGTATAAATAGTAGACTAGTTTATTAAGAAAGCTATCTTGAAAACCCTAGCATTATACACAGACATTTGTATCGAGAGCTTTTCTAATCATCGATAATAAAAACAATCTTTGGATCTTTGTTCTTAAAAGTTTCGGTTCCCTCTTTGAATTCCTTAAATAAATTTTGGTTGCGCGAGTTTTGGCTCACACAACCTATTTTTAGGTTTAATTAATAAATTAGATTCTAAACCCGCGCGCCCGCACGAGAATTTGTTTTTGTTTTTTTTTTTATCAAATTTTGTAATATAATTTGTGTTTATTTTTGTCTTTAGATATAATTTTTTATATATTTAATTTTTGTCGTATGAGATACATAATTATTTTGGTGTTTAAATATAATTTTTTTTCTAATCCGCCCTATAACGGGAGTTCATTATGTTGATATAATCTTTTTCTAATCCGCCCTAGAACGAAAATAAGTTTTAAATTTTGTTTTCTGATTTTTAGTTTTATTTTTCGACAAAATGTATTTTTGGATGTAAAAGATTGAGATTTGTTAACAATTTTATTTTTGGTATAAAATATATTATATAGTTTTCTAAAATTTTAATCCACAATGAGGGTATGCTACAATTTTTTTTTTGTTTTTGTTTTTATGTTTTCTATTTTGTATGGGAAAATATATTTTTGGTATGACATGTATGATTCAAAATTAGTAATTTTAGCTAACCAATTTTATGACCCGTTTTGTTATATATATTTTCAGTTCATATGAATTTACAAACAATAGTTATACGTTCGTTTAGGTTTTGAATTAAACAATTTTTTATAAAGCACTATGTTCACTAATATTATAGATAGATTTTAACCCGTGCAAATGTATATTTAGTTTGTATATTTATGTGCAAATGTATTTAATTTGTATAATAAGTCATGATGATTTTACGAATCGAATTAATTAATATTTATTTTCTTTTATCGTTGGAATCTTGTGGTAGAATTCTTAATTTTGAATTTGAATAGAATAATCATTTCCGATTTAGATTTTATGATAATATTTTTTTTAATAAATCTTTATTAATTTAAACGAATATTAACATATATAATCTGGACAATCTTACCAAGATTAATTAGATTTTCATTTCGAATTTAATTATAAATTAACAATTTCTAAAATTGTGTGATTCCTAAAATATTAATCATTTTATATATGTAAATAAAAAATATTGAATATGTATTAGTAACTCAATGTTGTCCATATCATATGCATGATCGAATTTATGGTTGTGAAAATCTAATTAATAATATATTCATTTTTCAGTTTGAAAAATATTCAATTATAAATTTGAGTGTATTAATAAGATTTAAATTTAGAAGTAAAAATATTTTGTTATTAATTCCAAATATTTTGTTTGTAACTATTGATGAAATCTTAGAAAATCTATATTAAATTCAAAAATTAATATTATTTTTCAATGCAAATTGTTAATTTTGAATCTGTATCATTAAAAAAAAATTGATTAATAAAATAATTGGTATAATCTAAATTCAAAAATTCAAAATAACTGATATTATTTTTGTAACAAAATAATAATAAAAATTTAAATTATTTTGTAATATGTATATAATAATCGATTTTATTTATAATTTTAAATATTTAATTTAATTGTTGGCGTAATATGAATTTGTTTAATTACAAATTAAAATTAATATATATAATTACGTATTAATTATTTTTTCTAATAATTAATTTTTCAAAATTGGTAAATTGTGAATATATAATTTTTCTAATTACATATTAATTAATTAAACTACTCTTAAATTGAACCAAATATAATTAATTTTTAATTGAACCAGTAATATTTGTTTGGTAACCGGAATAAAATGAAAGAAATAGTAGTTATCCAAGATATGAATAGAATAAAATGAAGGTTTTACTGTTTGGACACAAAAGTGTCTATATTAAAATAGAATAGATATTATATTAAAAAATACAAAAAAATAATAATAATAATAATCGAGCGGCAAATTCTATCGTTTCCAAATTGATTAAGCAAATATAGCTGACCAAGTCACCAAGTCACAATCTCTGATTAAGTCATCTTTTACTAAATCCAATGAAATTAATAGCGCGAAATGACATGTGCAAGTCCCGATCATTTTCTCTTCGACTATTCCATGGCCAAAATCCTAAATTTCTCTTGAAAATGCCATCATTATCCAATAGTAAGAGACGTACATACCGGGAAATTTATAAGACGCGGTATTTATCGACCAGATTGACCTGGGCGATGTTGGTTTCTGTCGCCGGACGAACAAAGTTAGCTCCGTCATTGGCAGCGAGATTCCGGGACGGAGCTCGTGGAAACGCTTCTAGTTTAGGCGCGTGCAACTCACTCGTCGGAATATGTTTTAAATGTTTTTTAATCACTACAATAATCTTCTCTTCTTCTTCTTTATAAATGTGTGGTTCTTATTTGTGGGTGTGGTGATGAGCACACCCCATTTTTTAACCCATTCCAAAGCAAATGGCCCAACACCAAAAGCCCAGCATCTACTATGCAGATACGGTACTGTTCCCGACCTGCACGACACTGTTCACGACGTGCCGGGTACTGTTCACGAACATGACGGGTACTGTTCACGACTTGCTCGGCACTATTTCTGACCTGCTCGGTACTGTTCACGACGTGTCGGTTACTGTTCACGACCTGTCGGTTACTGTTCACGACCTGTCCGGCACTGTTCACGATGTGCCGGGTACTGTTCACGAACCGTCATGTCATCCCCAAAAACCGGAGAGCTGTCTGCTCAACTCCCACTATAAATACCCCATTTGGTATTCATTATCGACAGACACAGAAAAACTCTCATCCTCTCTCTCTAAATAACTTTCCCTCTCTAAAAAGAGCTCTCCCAGCTCTCCCAGCTCGGCAGTTCTCTCAGCTCGGCAGCTCTCCCAGCTCGGCAGCTCTCCCAGCTCTGCAGCTCTCCCAGCTCTCCCCAGCTCTCTGCAGCTCTCCGCTCTCTGCAGCTCTCCGCTCTCTGCAGCTCTCTGTCGCTCTCCGCAGCTCTGATGGGCTCCCAGCTCTCCCGACAACCCGACCTGACAGTCGACCGACGACCCGACCTGACGGTCGACCGTCGACCGACGACCCGACCTGACAGCCCGGCGACCCGACCTGACAGTCGACCGACGACCCGACCTGACGGTCGACCGACGACCGACGACCCGACTTGACGGTCGACCGACGACCGACGACCCGGCCTGACGGTCGACCGACGACCCGACCTGACGATCGACCGGCGACCGACGAGCTCCCATCTCTCCAGCTCTTTCTCTTACCCGCCTCAGCAACGAACTACGAATAGCTTGATCCCCAACCCGGGGTACGTAGGCAGCCCTCCGGGCACAGCTATAAATCACCTCTCCCTCCTCATTTGCCGATCGGAACGCAACCGGCTCTATCTTATCAGAAAATCCCCAAACCTTCTCGATACAAATTGATTTGTAGGAGACGTGCTCAAACACGTTCCAACATTATCGGTAAGTTAATTTGCGACCACGTTATCAATGCCCCCATACGCATTAAATATCTGGCATGGTGATGCGTTAATCAAAAATAACATTTTAAAAAAGCTGTAAATATTAGTAATAAATTCACAAAGAAAATAAAATTCAATTTGGTTCTGGAGTTCATATAAATTCAGGGTCTCAATTCAAAACACACAACCCAAGGAAGAAAACACTTCTGGAGTTCTCTCTGTGAGTGTGTATTTTCTCTGTTTATATGATTTATATATATATATGTGTGTGTGTGTGCATTTTTATATTTGACAAGAGAAACGTATAAGAACGGTTACATAAACACGATCACACATAACAATCCGTTTATTTTATGCATAGCAGAGAGACAAAACAGAAGAGTGATCCTCTATTTTTGAAGACCAATGAGTTACATTACAGAGCCAAGATCGGATACGGCGTCGGAGTCTGATCTTTACGCCGACGATGAAATCAGTATAGTTCCACAAGTGGAATTAACGGTTCCTAAAACCGACGATCCAGATTCACCGACGGTTACATTTAGGATGTGGGTTTTGGGCATAACCGCTTGTGTCCTCTTGTCATTTCTCAACCAGTTCTTTTGGTTCAGAACCAACCCTTTGACCATCTCCTCTGTTTCGGCTCAGATTGCTGTTGTTCCCATTGGTCATCTCATGGCTAGGGTTCTTCCGACAAGGAGATTCTTCCAAGGGACGAGGTGGTCTTTCACGATGAATCCTGGTCCGTTTAGTACCAAAGAACATGTTCTTATAACTGTTTTCGCAAACTCGGGGAGTGGATCTGTTTACGCTAGTCACATTCTAAGTGCTGTTAAGCTTTACTACAAGAGAAGGCTTGATTTCTTGCCTGCTTTGCTCGTTATGATCACAACTCAGGTAACAATTGATAGCCGTTTATTGCAATTGATTTTCTAGGTTTAGGGGTTTTGTAAAACTAAAGAGTTTTTTTCTTGTGCTGCAAGGTATTGGGATTTGGCTGGGCTGGTTTGTATAGGAAACATTTAGTTGAGCCTGGTGAGATGTGGTGGCCAAGCAATCTTGTTCAAGTTTCTCTCTTTAGGTGACGATTCCTTCTAATGATGCTATGTTTTCTCTTTTCATTAATCATCTTATATTAAAGAATCTCTGGTATTGATCATATACAGAGCGTTGCATGAGAAAGAGAAGAAATCGAAATGGGGAGTTAGTCGAAACCAGTTCTTTGTGATCACGCTAATCACCAGCTTCGCCTATTATCTTCTTCCTGGTTATCTCTTCTCTGTCTTAACCACCGTCTCTTGGTTATGTTGGATTAGCCCTAAATCGATTATGGTAAACCAGCTCGGTTCGGGGGCAGCTGGTCTTGGTATCGGTGCCTTCGGTCTAGACTGGTCAACCATCGTGTCGTACCTCGGAAGCCCATTTGCTAGCCCATTCTTTGCCACAGCAAATGTCGCGGTTGGTTTCTTTCTTGTGATGTACGTAATCACACCTCTCTGTTACTATCTTGATTTCTTCAACGCCAAAACCTTCCCAATCTACTCCGGTAAACTCTTTGTAGCCAATGGCCAAGAATACAACGTAACCAGCATCATCAATGCCGATTTCCGCCTGGATCACAAGGCCTACGCAGAGACCGGACCAGTCCACATGAGCACTTTCTTTGCTGTTACTTACGGGCTCGGTTTCGCCACCTTGACTGCTAGTGTTGTCCATGTCCTGCTTTTCAATGGCAAAGATCTTTGGACTCAAACCAAAGGAGCTTTTGGAAAAAACCACAAAATGGATATACATACAAAGATCATGAAAAGGAATTACAAAGAAGTTCCTCTCTGGTGGTTCCTTTCGATTTTCGTGGTGAATCTTGTAGTTATTGTCTTCATATGTATTTACTATAAGACACAGATCCAGCTTCCTTGGTGGGGTGCTTTCTTGGCTTGTTTGATAGCTATCTTCTTCACTCCTCTCGTTGGTGTGATCATGGCCACTACTAATCAGGTTTGAAGAGAGATTCACAGACATAAATAACTTGGGCTACAAAAACCGCTTATGTTGATTAAAACGTTTTTTTTTGTTTTCTGGTAGGCTCCGGGTTTGAACATTATCACGGAATACATAATTGGGTATGCTTATCCAGAGAGACCTGTTGCTAACATATGCTTCAAGACTTACGGATACATCAGCATGTCCCAATCTTTGACTTTCCTCGGTGATTTGAAGCTTGGTACTTACATGAAGATCCCACCAAGAACCATGTTCATGGCCCAGGCTAGTCTTAATATTTCCCACATACTATCTTGTCTTCTTACTAGGATAGGCCCGGTCAGTAAAAGGCTAAACCCGCCACTAGCTAGGCCAATCCGTTTCACTTTTATGTTTTTACGATTTAACCGCGGGTCCATTAATCAACCCGCGCGGTTAATCAAAAGTGATATGCTTGACGGGTTGGGCTTGTCTGTCCTGTGGCGGGTTTAGCCCTATACAGGTCAAGCTAGCCCTGATCGCTTACAAACCGGGCCACGGAATGGCTTTTTTGGGCGCATCACAACATTCCTAATACGTCATATAAATCTCTCTAAAACAGAACATTTGACAAATTTATTCTTCTTGTTGTTGGGCTCAGGTTGTGGGCACTTTAGTAGCTGTCTTCGTTTACGCATTAACAGCTTGGTGGCTAATGGCCGAGATCCCAAACCTCTGCGACACTTCTCTCCTTCCACCAGGAAGTCACTGGACTTGCCCAACCGATCGAGTCTTCTTCGACGCATCAGTAATCTGGGGACTTGTAGGACCAAGAAGAATGTTTGGTGATCTTGGAGGATACTCAAACATAAACTGGTTCTTCCTAGGAGGAGCAATAGCTCCAGTGTTGGTCTACTTAGCCACAAGACTCTTCCCGAACAAGAAATGGATCTCAAGCATTCACATCCCTGTTCTGATTGGAGCCACGGCTATAATGCCACAAGCTTCTGCGAGCTGGCTCGTTATGGCGTTTGTGTTTGGACACTTCGTGTTTAAGTACAAAATAGAATGGTGGCAGAGATATAACTATGTTCTGTCTGGGGGAATGGATGCAGGAACTGGATTTATGTCTGTGCTTTTGTTTATTGCGTTGCAACGTAGTGACATTGTCCTTGAATGGTGGGGAAATGCTGGTGAAGGTTGTCCTGTTGCTAAATGTCCAACTGCTAAAGGTGTGATTGTTCATGGTTGTCCTGTTTTCTAAGTCAAGATTTGTAACTACTCTATTTCTTTATTACATTTTCCATTACTACGTTGGTAATATGTTTTTTTTTGTTTGTGTAAATAAATCTGCTTCTTCAGTATTGCTGCTGCCATACTGTTTTAGACTATTTTGTTTTAAAAAAAAGTTGTATATTTGTACGGGTTCACCAATGCGGTTATAATAAAAAAAAAAAGATATATAGGTTCGGTTTCGTTACATTGACGAAACCCAGTCCCCTCCATCTGCAGTCATCTCTCAAGACGACTCTGAACCAAACAGCATCCTTGTGAATTTATTACTAATATTTAACAGATATTAAGTTAATTTTAAAATAGATATAGATTTTTTTTTTTTTTTGATAAACCCCATCGGCTATCCGGACATGCTCCGGTAGGAACACACCGAAGTGATACAATGTGGACTACACCACCCCGAAGGACTACCACATTGCATATCCCGAGTTTAAATACCCACCCGACTAATGTCAGGGGGTGATCATATAGTCCACTACTCACCACCAAGTAAATTGTATGGACCTTAGACCCAAGCCCGAACTTCCCACAAATTCGTGATTTTTGTTTCGGAGGGTGCTCGAACCCGGGGTGGAGCGCTCTTAACGGATTCCGCCGACTCCCTCAAACCCCTCGGCCACGAGCTTGCGGGCAGAAAACCCTAAAATTATTAAATATGTCATTGAGGTTGAAAATTGAAAATATTATGTCGACATTAGATTAAATACTATAGATTTGGTTAGGCCTGACCAAAAAATCCGGATCCAAAAATCCGAACTGATACCGACCCAAAAATACCCGATCTGAAGGATTTTTGGATCCATCAAAATACCCGACCGGATATGATATTTAAAAATTTCGGATCTCGGGAATTACCCGATCCGACCAGATATTCGGATAAATATCTGAAATACCCAAATTTTTTGTTCTCATTACCTTTTACCCGTGTAGGCCGGTTCCACTTCCGATTTTTTCTCCAATTGTCAGGTCATGTCGTAGTTAATTGGGTAAAATTTGGGTGGTTTGTTACAATTGGGTCGGGTTGGTTTAAAATTGGGTTACTTTGGATCTGAATGCTTTCGGTTTAGAACTTAGTCACTGGGTTTTTCAGGTCAACACGGATCAACGTCGGTGTTAGTCGAATGATATATCAGTGCAGAATTTTGTTTTTCTGATGGTTATTGTGTTAGCTATATTATCTATGTTTGTTCTCTAGGATCAATGAATTTGATAAATCCATAAGAGTCTACACTCGTAAGAAGAAGAAAGGAGAATTGACTGTTGAAGATCAGTTGACTAATGACGTGGAGTGAAGCTGCCGACGTGGACTGCAAAACGAGAGAAGGTTGTTAGAGAAGAAGAAGAATAAGTAGAACTTTAGTTTGTTGTTTTCATTTCATCGAGATTGTAGAATCTGATCATTGGGTTGCTGTAGAGATTGTTCTCAGTAAATTGGCGATACTAGAGAGGATTGTTCTCGAGTATTGATTTGGATCGCTCATCATCTGAGAGTCTCGGAGGTGATCGGTTCTGTCATTCATGATTGATTGGAATAAAACGAGATTCTTGCTTAACAAATTGGTGCGGTGTGACCCATTTGGCCCATTTTGACACCGCTACTCAAACCCCTTAAAACCATAGTTTTCTTAGTAATATTTCAAAATCCTCAACCGATTTAACTAATACCACAATTTTGTTTTTGTTTCAGCAACTAAAACCACTAGATATATACATGAAAAATTGTAGATAAGTGAACAACGTACATTATTCTTAAGAATCATGAATATATCAAACTCGATGATGACCATGACAACAACAAATCAAAGCATCTCACAAAACCCAAACGATTACATTGAAATGAAACTTCACATCGTCTGTATGGAATCGATGTCCGTTAACTATATACCCTTTGTATGTTTGAGCAATGTTTCTTGGTCCAAAAGCAAGTCATCTCAGCCTTTTCGAATGGTCCTTCGAGTTATTTGGTATCTAACATGAAACATAAAACAAGTCCTTATCATTAAACATGGTACTTGAAACATGAAACTAAACAGAAGTCATTATCACAAACTAAACACAAGTCATTATTATGAATCAGAGAAGAAGTCCTTCTAACATTTTCCTTGATCCACTGTGGGAACCTTTATGTATGATATTTCCATAATAGGGTTTCATTTTTTGCGCATCTTACATCTGTAGCTTACAGTTCTTCCAAATGCAACCTGTTTTCCATTAAGTTAGTCTCCGATGCAACAAAATATTTAAATCTATATATCTAATACTCTTTCAGGTTTGTACTTACTCAACATAAGGATCCATGACTGCTGTATTCATGAGAATATACCGATGAGCTATATCTCTCTCCTTATCTGTAAGAGTCACTTCTGTAGCTTTCTGCAATGGTCGGCCTTCAAGGACATTTTGAGTTGCCTGAACATCTTCATTTCTATTAATTGCTTCTTGAACTGGAACATATTTATGAAGGAACTCCAAACAAAATGCAATGCATTCACCAGACAAGTATCCCTCGGCCATACAAGCTTCTGGCCTTGCAAAATTCTTGACATAAGTCTTTAGTGTCTTCATGTACCTACATGTCAATAAGTAAACTTATAATGAATACCATATACATATACTATCAGTTTATTATTGAAGTATATAACAGAAACAAAAAGTTTACCTCTCAAAAGGATACATCCATCTGAAGTGTACAGGGCCACCCAAGTGTGCTTCTCTTGCAAGATGTAGTGGAAGGTGAAACATGATGTCAAACAGTGAAGGCGGAAAGAATCTCTCCAACTGGCACATTGTTTCCACATCCTCTGATTCTAGTGTAAGTAACTTCTCTGGATCAATAACGCGTTGGCACAGTCTGTTGAAGTAATTGCAGATACGATTCACTGCAATCCGAGGTCCTCTTGGTAGTAAACCTCTCAACGCCACATGAAACAAATTCTGCATTAGAACATGATGGTCATGTGACTTCATGCTGCCAATATTGGGAGGATCCAATGAGACACATTTGGATATATTGGCACAATACCCATCAGGACCTCTGAAGTTGGATAACCTTCTGCAGAATTTTCTTTTTTTCTTCCTTATAAAGCCAATATGAAGATAGGGGCAAGTAAGTTCTCTTCCCACGTATCTCTGCATGTAAGTTGCTTCTAATTCTCATGTCTTCTAAATATTTTCTTGCTTTCAATCCATCCTTTGATTTCACACTATGCATCAGAATAGACAATAGTGCATCAGAGACATTCTTTTCCACGTGCATAACATCTATGTTATGCCTCACATGCATATCCTGCCACATAATGTACAAGTACTTATCAGAAACCAAGTTTAAACTGAATCACATAGTCAAATTTGAGTGTAAACAAAACTAACCTTCCAATAAGGTAAGTCAAAGAAGATTGACCCTTTTTTCCACCGCCACAGATCATCGTCTTCTTCATATTCTTCAGCTGAAATGACATCATCATCATCTGCTTCAATCCTTTTTCGCTTACCTTTCTTATGTAAAGGTCTTCCAAATTCATTCATATAGTCTCTAAGGCACTCAAATATTTCTGCTCCACTCTGAATCCTCTTTGCAGTACCATCCTCCACCGTGTTGTCAAACCACCATTTTCTACGTCTATAAGGATGACCAGGCATGAGTCGCTTCCTATTTCCCAAATAGACATGCTTGCGACTAAACTTTAACCACCTATGAGGTGTATCCTTCCCACAGACATTACACGCCTGCTTTCCCTTCACTTTATATCCAACTAATGTCCCTAAACCCGGATAGTCTGTGATACTCCACAACAACATAGCTCTTAGAGTAAAACTCTCCTTCTTAAAGGAATCATAATCTTCCGTACCTTATGTCCACAAATCCTTTAGGTCCTCTATCAATGGTTGTAGATATAAATCAATGTTGTCGCTAGGTGCGGTTAGTCCATGTATAAACATTGTCAACATGATGTTCTCTGCTTTAATACACTTAGTTGGAGCCATATTGTAGTTGACTAAGAGAACATTCCATGTGTTGTACTTGGTGTTCTGGATAGAGAACGGATTCATGCCATCTGTAGAAAGACCTAGTCTAAGGTTTCTTGCTTCAGCAGCAAACTCCAACCATTTATCGTTTACCTGAACCCAAGTCAATGAATCCACTGGATGCCTCATAGTACCATCTACAGTAGCATTAGTGAAGTGCCAAAGCAAATCCTCAGCCAACCGTTTTGATCTAAACATCCTCCTAAATCTGTCTTTTATCGGAAAATACCTAAGCACCTTAGCTGGAATCCCTTTCTTCTCCTCACCGGTGTGCTTATCCCTTTCCCATCTTGATTCATTACATCTTGGGCAGCTCACTAACTCCTCATACTGGTTCCGATAAAGGATACAATCATTTTTTGCAGGCGTGGATGACATCATAACCAAAACCAAACAGTTTCAAAAACTTCTTTATCTCATATGTAGACTTAGGTAGAACATTGTCTCCAGGTAGCATGTCATGAACTAGTGTCAGTAGCTGATCAAAATAGCTCTCTGACATCCCACTCTTGACCATTATCCGGCAAAGACCCATGATTGCAACAACCTTTGTGTATTTCTGACACGTCGAGTACAATGGAGTTTCTGCATCCTCTAACTTCTTCCTAAACTCAGCTTCTTCTCGATGGTCAATGCCCTCAAACCCTTCTGCATTCTGCTTCTTAGATGGTTGATTGCCTTCACTCGCCATAAAAGCTATCCTAATCAACTCATAAGCCTCATATTCAGACGTGTGAACACTAGTTGTCTTATCATCCCTTGTATCCCCATGCTTACTCCAATATTTACACCTCTTGTACTTCTGATCCATCCCTCTAATCACTAGATGCTCGAAAACTATCTCAATTGGTTGATGGCAGACATTGCGGTAATCAAGGCAAGGACAAAATATTTCAACTGGATTACACAACGTCTTACTGAATCAGACACAAACTCAGTTGCTCCTTGCTCATACTCAAGGCTATTCCTGTAAGTTGATAGAAAATGAGAAATAAAAATTCAAAATCACAATTCATGAAATGAAATCAATAAAGATGTGTAAAGACAGTCAAGTTAATACCTTGATAACCAGACCCAAGCTTTATCCATGTTATACAGCTCCGACCAAATGTGCATACAAATAATTACCAGAGACAGTCACTTTAAGCCACAACAACAACACACAACGAGTTCTGATAGAAGAATCAAGTTTGAGTGATTTTACCTGATAAAGTGTCTTCCCTTTCGCTTAAATCGAGCTACAAAATAAAGCAAAGCAATGGTATAATTCTATTGCAAAAGAGTAAACACGACCGAGACGAATCAATTCAACATGCAATAACCCTAAATCACTACAAGTGAAGAGATAAAAACGATTTGTTTATCAGAAACAAAAAAAAACAAAAGATAAAAACTCGAGTTCACCTTCGCTTAGTGATTCAGATAGCTGACAAATTAATGAGTTTAGTGTTTCAGATATTCGGAAAGGAAAAAAGGTAAGATGGATTGCGGCTCAGTTGCGGTGGTTTGGGTTCGAACGAGTTAGCTTTGTCGGAGACAGTGATAAAATCGAGATTGTGAGAAATTGGAGCAAAATCTGGAAGGAGCTTAGGTATTGAAACTGGAATTTTTGTGGGAGAAAGTGGGAAAAGGCGGAGATTGTGAGAATCGAGCAAATTGGAGCCAAAGAGGGAAGGGGGAAGAGGGAAAATTTTGTCTAAGTGTCGCGGGGTCTGAAATTTTTAGTGTTTTTTCTGTTCTATATTACGTTTTTAGTATGAAAAAATTATTTATTAGATTTTCTTTTTTTAATTGAGAAATATAAAAAAATATCTTACAAGTGTGAATCCATATATACTAGATCAAACACTCATTAATACTTAAAATTATATTTCTATTATTAATAGAACAAGAAAAAATATCATAACCCTTATACCCTAAACCTCAAACCCTATGCCATAAACTCTAAGTCAAAGTCTCACTATAACTTTTCTTTTTCTTTTTAATTCTGTAATAGTCGTTTCTATTCTATTTTATGTACTTAGTATGAAACAATAATTTGTTAAGAGAACTAGAAAAAACTTATTTCAAACCCTATATTCTTATACCCTAAACCCCATACCATATGCCCTAAACTCTAAATCAAAGACACACTAACTATTCCTTCTACTTTTCTAAATTTTGTAATAGTTTTTCTATTCTATTTTATGTTCTTAGTATGAGACAATAATTTATGTAGAAATTTAAATCAAAGAAATTTAAGGTGATATAGTATTTTTGATACAATAAACTCTATACTCCAATGCCCTATACCCTAAATCAAACAAATATTTGTTTAATTGAGAAATATAAACAAATATTTTACAAGTGTAAATCCCTATATCCTAAATCAAACATTCATTAATCCATAAAATTATTATATATCTATTGTTAATAAACTAGAAAAACCCTATACCCTATACTATTATACCCTAAATCCCAAACTCTATACCCTAAACTCTAAATGAAAGATTCACTAACCTTTTCTTTTTTTTATCTTGTAATAGTTTTTCTTTTCTATTTTATGTTCTT
Source organism: Eutrema japonicum (assembly GCA_030161315.1). Classification (NCBI taxonomy): domain Eukaryota; kingdom Viridiplantae; phylum Streptophyta; class Magnoliopsida; order Brassicales; family Brassicaceae; genus Eutrema; species Eutrema japonicum. The sequence goes on along the minus strand of BSQW01000007.1, from coordinate 49,275,036 downwards.
AGATTGAAACTATCATTTGTTTTATTTTTATTTTAGTTAAGAAATAGAAAAATTCTCCACATTCTTGAATTAATATAGAGCATATAAGACAATGTTTAGCATATTTTCAAACAACAAAATTAACCCATCCATTCAGATATAATAACATCGACTTTAAGAGTGGGAAGCTCTATCTCGTCAATCTCCCATTCCAAAACCATTATGACTGCAACGATAAAACAAAAAAAAATCTTGTCCTTAATAAGAAACTTGTTTTTGGTAGATTACATTCTGATAAGTCTTTGTAAGAAGTCAACTCCGTTCTCAACTCGCGTCACCACAATTTGCAATCGTCAACACCATTTTTTCTCTTCTTCTTTCTTCTACTTTCTTCTTGTTCTTCAGTTCCAATCGTCTTCATCAACTTGGTTTGTAAAAACGTTCCCTGCATAATGAAGAAACAGAAAGGTACATTACTAATGATTTAGTATCTCAATTTTCAATCAGGAAGGATTTAGCTAATGTCAATCAATGGTCACTATGCTGACGTATGTACTTTAATATATAACGAGGAATAATATAATCTATCAGAATTAACAAACTCTCTCAAAGACAATATTCTATAATGTAAATATAGTGAATATCATCAGCAAGTTTTCAGAATTAATTATTCCCTATGAGACTATAAGGAACATCAAGTAACCAGATCCAAGCTTTATCCATGTTAAAACAGCTCCGACCAAATGTGCATACAAGTAATTACTAGAGACTGTCACTTTAAGCCACAACAACAACACACAACGAGTTCTGATAGAAGAATCAAGTTTGAAAAATTTTACCTGATAAAGTGTCTTCCCTTTCGCTTAAATCGAGCTACAAAATAAAAACAAAGCAATGGTATAATTCGATTGAACTCACAGAAACATTTAAGCAAAGCAATGGTATAAGATATGAATCGAAATAAAAAACCTAGAAAATACTCATTAACGGAAGTGAAAGAAGCAAACCCAGAAAACCCAGAAACCCAGAATAAGCAAACCCAAAGTGAAAGAAAAAACCCAGAAAATCACAACACTAGTACCTTTAACAGAAGCAGTTAAACAAGATATGAATCGAAATCTTCTTGCAAAAGAGTAAACACGACCGAGACGAATCAATTCAACATGCAATAACCCTAAATCACTACAAATGAAGAGATAAAAACGATTTGTTTATCAGAAACAAAAAAACAAACGATAAAAACTCGAGTTCACCTTCGCTTAGTGATTCAGATAGCTGACAAATTACTAGGTTTAGTGTTTCAGATATTCGGAAAGGCAAAAGGGTAAGATGGATTGCGGCTCAGTTGCGGTGGTTTGGGTTCGAACGAGTTAGCTTTGTCGGAGACAGTGATAAAATCGAGATTGTGAGAGATTGGAGCAAAATCTGGAAGGAGCTTAGGTATTGAAACTGGAATTTCTGTGGGAGAGAGTGGGAAAAGACGGAGACTGTGAGAATCGAGCAAATTGGATCCAAAGAGGGAAGAGGGAAGAACGAGAAATTAGGTCTGCAATTTTTTGGGGGGGAAATTTGTCTAAGTGTCGCGGGAGTAATACCACATAATACTTCCATAACGTTTCAATTATGGTTTTGCTATTAAGCATAACCGGTACAATATTAAAACGAGACGCCTAATTTTGTTTTTAACATCTACGACTCTATCATATCGTTTACAAATATACAAACGCTATGTAAAAACCAGAGGTATATCAACATAGCATAATCGAAAAAAACGCTATACTGTCCTGCTATAAAAATCCTGATTTCTTGTAGTGCAAGACCCCGTTTATTATATTGAAAAACACCTTAATAAAATACATCGAGATGGCGATAACGATAATGATGGAGAATGATGATGGTGTGATAATGGTGATTGTGATGATGTGATTATTAAGCTTTGTTGACGTGGTGGTCCATGTCAGCAAGACAGCAACCATGCTCTTGACGAATTTCATGTAGGTGCTTGGTTCGGGGGACTCATCGTTGCGCTTCTCCCATATTATTGTGATTTTGCAGGCCCAGCTATCCTCAGATTTGGGGATAAATTGGTAGATGACATCAAACACCTTGAGCTGCTCCATCAAGTGACCCTCAAGTCTTCTTAATGTCAACGTTGGGTTTTTGGCCAAAACCGACCCAAACTATGTTTATATGTTCGATTTAGACTTAATGTTTGTGACGGGTCCAAAACATACCTAACGTTATAACAATTTAAATTTCATACCTGGAGTTTTTTTTTGTGCCGATTCATACCCTTACCGTCAAATAGGTAACGGTCACTTAACGTCTGTCGACATGGATGCCATGTTGTCTTCAACCAATTTTTTTATTTTTTTTTGTGACGACGTTCGATTGATGACGATGTTAAAACAAAAAAAAAATAACAAAAAAATCAAAATAAAGGTTTGAACTGTTGAACTCCCAGTCAATCATGAACTTATTTACCGAGTGAGCCAAATGGTTTTTATGATTCATTAACTAACTAAACAATTTATATAACGAAGTTCCTCTTCCTTCATCATAATTCCACAATCTTCTCTTTCACCTAGAAATCCTCCACCGATCCGATCATCGTCATCAATGGTGGATCCTCCAAGATCCGACCTGTTTCTTCAACCCGGCTCTCAGCCTCAACAGGAAGTGGCTCTCACCTCGTGACAATTCATCATTTGACAATTCGTCCTCAATTTCATCATTTGACAATTCGTCCTCAATTTCATCATTTGAGTCTGGCAACATGAAATCTTTAAGTACATCCATACTATGCCAAAATTGAATCCAAAGCCCGATCCCCAAACATAAACCTAGATTAGGCTATAAAGTTTTCCCATAATCGTAACCTAAGCCGCAAAACCCAAAAATCCCCAAGAAGCAAACCACGACGGCGGAATCGAGAGAGAGAGCTCAGAAATCGCGAGGGGAGGGAGAGAGAGAGAGAGAGAGAGAGAGAGAGAGAGAGAGCTGGCCGTGAAGAGGATGAATCCGCCGCGATGAGTGAGAGAAACACGGCAGTGGCAGAAGGAAGGAGAGGACTCACGACAGAACAGAGAAGAGTGAGAGCAAAGGCTCGCCGGCGAAGGAAGAGAAGCGGCAGCGGGCGAAGGAGAAGAAAGATCCGGCAAAGAAGAATCTCCGATTCAATGTTGAAGTCGCCGATTTTCTTATAATAACTATATAATATCGGTAATTATGTTGGTCACTCTATCGAATTGAACATTTGGTACAGTTGGTTATGTGGTTATTGTTCCTTGGTAAGGTCACGGATTCGAGTGTTTTTTCGTTATTTTTTTGTTTAAATTTTTCTTAAACGACGTCGTTTGGACTTTCAATAAAAATATTTTTTAAAAAAATTGGTTGAAGACGACATGGCATCCACGTCGACAGACGTTAATTGATCGTTACCTATTTGACGGTAAATGTATGAATCGGCACCAAAAAAAAAACTACAGGTATGAAATTTAAATTATTATAATTTTATGTATGTTTTGGATCCGTCACAAACATTAAATCTAAATCAAACATATAAACATAGCTTGGATCGGTTTTGGCCAAAAGCCCCGTCAACGTTAAATTCTCATCGTCTATCTCTCTCTTCTCCTTGAATATCTCCTCCTTTCCATCTTTACTCACACATATGTGTTCATCAATTAAATAATTCCAACATCCGACTACTCATACTTATCAGAAGAATATATATATGTTACTATATGATCACAAAGAATTTTCAGCGGATTAATGTTCAATTTACATAGCCTGCATAGTTTGTTGAAGTTACCACGTCACGCATAGTGATGAATCAAACCATAGAAAGAGCTGAAGTTAATATGTTCATTAACAAGACCTTGTGGTTAATGTGTATTTTCTTTCGAATGATTCTCATAATATTAAAAAATTTAAACAAAATTCTTGTGGTAATCATATACGTGAATCCTTAAAAACAAAATTATACGCGAATGCTAACATGCATGTGTTTGCGTTTACATTTTTTTCAAAATCTCTATTATTATTTAGATAGTCATTTAGGAAAATGAACTTTATTTTATAAGTTATTACATACTATGGTATTACAAATAAGAAAAGAATAGCATGGGCATTCGGGTATCGGTTTAGGTTATGTTCGGATCTTTCGGGTTTCGGTACTAGAGGTCTAGGATCCATTCAAATATTTCATTTTTCCGGTCGGGTTCGGTTCTGCTGAAAAAATCACTAGGCGTTTGTCGGACGGTTGGATTGGACCTAGCGCCTAGCGAAAAAATCAGGGATTAAATGGAGATTAATCGGAGATTAATTTTTGAACTTTTATTTATTATTTTATTTATAAAATGTGAAAGAAACATATAATGTTAAATAGAGTAAATCATTGAAAGGAAAATCTATAGATTTTTATTATTTTGTCATGATTCATAGATTCTTGTTATACATAGATATTTTAAAGATTAATTTGTGTTATACATATTTATTTAAAAGATTTATATATTCACACCTAATTCAAAATTTGTAATTTTTTATAAAATAGATATTGTTTATATATACATCATAACTATTTATGTTGTAAATATGTCGATGTTGGTGTTTAATCTTCTTAAACTAATTATAAAACTGAAATATATCTAAATCCAACAAAAAATCAATATTTTATTAAAATAAATAATAGAAAAAATAGTTGGCAAAAGCATTTGTGGACCCCAGAAAATGCTGGAAGTGGTTCACAATTGGCGTGCCAGGTGTATTTTTGTAAACGCGATATCTCGGTTTGAATTTCTAAACCGTTTTAGATATTTAGAATGTTGACAAAAAAAAAAAAAAAATGATGGAATGGGTTTTGTCTCACATCGAAAAAATAGAAGGGAAGGGAAGGGAAGGTTTTCTATTCACTTGAATTTAATAAGTGGAAGAGTATGTTCTCTATGAATTTAAAGCCCATTCCGAACAATTTTTGTCCACAAGGTAATATTTTTATTGGTTAAATGTTTGAATATGAGTTATGGGCCTTTCAAATCGGGCCAATTTTTTTCTAAAACTGGGAAGATTTTAAAAAATTAATGGCCGATTTGAATTTGATGCTATATGCATCTAAATGTTGGATACATAGAATTTTGAACAATTAATTTTATTGGTCGATATCAACATTCAAAATTAAGAAAATTTCTAAATTCAAATATTGTTAATAAAAATTTAAAAGATAAGGAAATTATATATAAAATTACCATTAACAAAAAAAAATCAACATGATATTAAATTATATAAATTTCTTAATTTAAAATAGTGGTCTCAATTATTATATAAATATAATAGTAAAATATTTGCATGTGTATACGCACACGTTTAGAGAGAAATTAATATCAACTTCCATTTTTAAAATTGATTGTTTAATATACGCACACATAATTGGTTATTTATAAATTATTGAGACCACTATTTTGAAATAAAAAAAATTCCTAATTTAATATCATGTTGATTTTTTGTTGTTAATGGAAATTATATACATAATTTTCTTATTTTTTTATTAATCATATTAGAATTTAGAAACTTTTTAAATTTTGAATGTTGATGTGAACCAATAAAATTGATTGTTTAAAAGTTGATATGGACACCATTAAAGGCATATATCATCAAATTTTTAATTTCCATTTATCGTTTTATCATCAAGCAATATCAACTTAACAATTTAATGTTCAAATATATTCGAATTCAAAAAGCTTATGTAAACAATTATTAATGGTTGTTTAAAATTCTATGTGAACATTTAATTATTGGTCAAAAACAAATTAATAAGCACAACTCTTGCTATGAGAATTATGACCAATTTAATTTGTAACCAAGACAATAGATGAATATGGAATGAATTTAATAGAATAGTAAACTAAGACATGATTTCCTTATTTTTTTATAACTCATTATTTTGAATCATTTCCATTATTTGTCGTTTTTGACGTTTTTCTTTTTTTATATTTGGAAAATATGAATTTATTTTAAACGCTGATGTGTACCAATAAAATCGATTGTTTAAAATTCTATGTGGACACCTTTAGAGCACTATAGCATCAACTTTTATTAGTAATAGATGTTTGAATATGAGTTATGGGCCTTTCAAATCGGGCCAATTTTTTTTCAAAACTGGGCGGATTTTTAAAAATTAATCGCCGATTTGCTTAAAAATCGGAGCTAGGCGGAAATAAATCAAAAAAATGCCTAGGATGGCCGATTATGCATAATTGTTAAACTCGATCAATCTCTCTCGGGTGATGCTTTGCGTTTTCTGATCCTCTTGAGTTGAAGTGTTGCTCTCCGATGAATAAGTGAGTTGTTGAGCAGTAGGAGAATCTCTAGTGAAGTTGAACATTGAGCTAAAGTCGGATTCTCGAAAGATCAAACTTGGTTCTTCTTCTTCTTCTCCTTCGGAGTATTGTTCTTCTACTTTGATTTCCTCGGGTCGAACCATGTTGTAAGGTGCATAAGTGATTGTATCTAGATCATTTGAAGTGTCGATTGAGATCTCAGTACTGATGGAGCAGATAGCTTTATCGAATAGGCGAGATCGGGCGATAAGGGGTTGAAGTTGGGATGAGCAACGTTCTGTACGGAGTGCAGGTGACGGAGGAGTGGTGGAACAGGGGTTTACCGCAGGTCAAGGTGACGCGACCGCGGTAAAAGGTAGGTCGACCGCGGCTGCAGAGGACGGGGCCGCGGTGGAAGCTGTTCGGGGGACGATGGTCTTCAGTGCTTCTAGCTTGTTCCAGGGGGCATTTGGCTTCTCTTCTAGCTCATGATCATGGGCATCAAGTGTTGTATCATGTTCCTCATGATTTTTGGACATCTTCTCTACCTTCTCTTCCACTTCATCAACTGCATAAACAACTCGATCTAAGGTAGAATCAAGTTCTTCCGCCTTGTCGTGGACTTTTCCTACTCCTTCCCATAGTTCCAGAGTGTAGTCATAGGCCTTGTTACCATTCTCATTGATAGCATCGTCCATGTCTTCAAGTTTGTAGCCTAGAGTGCGTACGCCATTCTTAGCTTGGCGAAGATCATAACTTTGCTTTGCTTTGCTTGTTCTTCTTCAACTGCTTCCATCCTCTCTTTGAGTGTGGCAACGTCTTTAAGGGTATGTTCTTCAAGGGCTTTGACGTGGTCAGCTAGATCATCAAATTTTTTGTTGAATTCGATGGAGATACCATCAATCTTTTTTTGCAAGGCAGCTTCGGAAACAGCTTGAGAGTCGAGATATTGATTGATCATGGCTTCAAGCCGCTCTAATAGAAGACTGACTTGGTATCTCTCATCGTTGTTGTTCAAGATTTGATGAGGAAGAGGGTAAGATCGTGGTCGAGAATTGACCATTGGAGACGCAAAAGGCTCATCTCGGTAATAGGGGACATCACGGCGTCCTCGAGAAAAGTGGTTCGGACACGGGTTCTGATCCATATAGAACGAATCACAGCAGGGGCATGAATCGTGAGAACGGTGAGCAACATATGGGTCGTAGTAACCCTGCTCGTAGTAGCGATCTCGCGCCAGAGGGAGATCCATGTTTCAGAGGCCTGAAACAAAGAAAAACAAAACGAATAACATAAAAGAAAACGGTGTCTTAGAGTCGGTTTATGGCGCATCGTACCAATGTGAAACCTAGCTCAACCGTGAGTTTCAAGTAAGAATCTCACATGAACCGCTTCTTGTTTTAAAACTCACGAGAATTTTAAGAACAAGGCAAGAATAAAAGCTCTTTATTATAACTCAATCAAATCTCTCTCCAAAAGAATGATTACAACGCCTTTATATAGGCAAACCCCTAAGAAGAATCATAAACGAAAAAGGAATATGTCTTAAAACTAAATTCAGTTGAAAATAGGAAAGAACTAAAAAAAAGGAAAAAAAAAAAAAAAAGGAAACACGTTTGCATTAGAAGATCTAAGATTCTGCTGCATCAGGTCCCTCCGGGTTTGAAAGATTCGACCTCGAATCGGGCAAGGGATATGCATGAACAAAATGCGAAAAATATTTCACATTTAAAACATCAGATGTGTTGATGTCGTCGGGAAGTCGAAGACGATATGCGTTATTATTGATGCGCTCAAGAACCTCCAAAGGACCAATTTTCTTTGCTTTGAGTTTATTATAAACACAAGCAGGTATACGATCCTTCGTAAGCACTGCCCAAACATGATCACCAACTTCAAAAACAAGACACACCGATGTGAATCCGCTGCATTCTTATACTTCAAAGCTGAAGCTTCTAAGTGTGCATTCGTATTTGTGTGAACTGCTGCAATGTTGTCGATAAAGGTTGTGGCATCACCATGAAGACGAGTCACATGGCCCGCGAGGAAGCATTCCATAAATAACATGAAAAGGACTAAACCCTTAACTCCGATTTTGTGCATGATTGTGAGCAAATTCAGCTTGATCGAATCCCCAACCAAACAACGAAGTAGATTTCCCAATGAACGGTTAGTGACCGTCTGTTTGAGGATGATAGGCAGAACTCATATCAAGGCTTGTGTCTAATATTTTCCACAATGATCGCCAAAAATGTCCAAGAAAACGAGAATCACGATCAAAGACGATGGAGGATGGAAGTCCATGAAGACGATAAACTTCTCGAAAGAAAAGTGTGGCAACTTGAACCGCATCCATAGTACGCTTACAAGGAATGAAATGCACAATTTTAGAAAAGCGATGAACTACTACGAAGATAGAATCAAAGCCTCGTTGTGTTCTTGGTAACCCCGTAATGAAATCCATACTGATATCTGTCCAAGGTTGAGTAGGAATGGGTAATGGAAGGTATAGGCCGGCATTAGACGCTTGACCCTTGGATTTTGATAGATGACGCATATTTCCACAAAACGCTCAACATCTCTACGAAGAGAGGGCCAGAAGTACACATTTGCGACGAGATGGAGAGTACGATCACGACCTACATGACATTCGTTGTGTAATTCAGAGATCAGCTTCAAATGGAGGCTGCAATCGGGAATGCACAAACGTGTTCCTGGAAAGAGAAAGTTGTCATGAACCGTATAATCAGGAGAACGACCAGTAGTAGCGTCTTGCAAAATAAGCCCATAGAACATATTTGTGGCGTATAAATCAGCAAACGCACTAAATCCTGGAACAGAGACGTGTAACACCGCAAGTACGGCATGACGACGACTTAAAGCATCCACCACATGATTAGAAGATCCCGAAGTGTGCTTAATAACAAAAGTGAATTGTTGTAAATAAGCGATCCAAGAAGCATGACGAGAAGATACCTTGTCTTGACTGTGTAGGTGTTTCAAAGCGACATGGTCAGTGTAAAGAACAAACTCTTTGTGAGACAAATAATGTCTCCAATGTTTTATTGCTTGAATGATTGCATAAAACTCCACGTCATAAGTGATGTATTGTGATCTTGCACCAACCAACTTCTTACTAAAGAAGGTGATGGGTCGATTTCCTTGACTTAAAATCGCACCAATGCCAGATTTTGATGCATCGCAATGTAATTCAAAGACTAAGTTGAAATCCGGAAGATCTAAGATTGGCGCAGAACTAAGTTTGTCTTTGATCAAAGCAAACGCCAAAGCAGCTTCCTTCGTCCAAACAAAAGAACCCTCACGGAGGCAACTAGTAATAGGTGCCATCACACTACTAAATTGAGGAACAAAATGTCGGTAGAAAGATGTTAGACCATGAAAACTCCTTGTTTCAGAAAGCGTTGTAGGTTCTGGCCATGACTGAATTGCGGAGACTTTCTAGGATCAACTTCTAAACCCTCCGCGGATACAATATAGCCCAGTAAGTGTACCTTCGGAGAACCAAATTCACACTTCTTAAGCGTTGCAAGCAATTTGTCTCGTCGTAACACAAGAAGGACTTGACGCAAATGACAAAGATGATCCTCCAATGACAAACTAAAGACCAATATATCGTCAAAGTAGACGACCACAAATTTGCCGATAAATGGACGTAAAGCCTGATTCATTACTCGTATGAATGTACCAGGTGCATTAGACAATCTAAAAGGCATAACAAGCCACTCAAAAAGGCCTTCACGCGTTTTGAATGCTGTTTTCCACTCATCCCCAGGGCGTATCCGAATTTGGTGGTATCCACTCTTTAAATCCAATTTGGAGAATATTGTCGCAGTACCCATTTGATCAAGCAAATCATCAAGACGAGGAATAGGGAATCGATAGCGTACCGTAATCTTGTTGATAGCATGGCTATCGACACACATTCGCCAAGAGCCATCTTTTTTTGGAATCAATAGAGCTGGAACCGCACACGGACTTAAACTCTCTCGCAAGAAACCTTTAGTAACCAAGTCCTCTACTTGTTTCCGAAGTTCTTCATGTTGACGAGGACTCATCCGATAATGTGGTTTGTTGGGAAGGGTTGCGCATGGAACAAAATCAATGCGATGTTGAATATCTCATAATGGAGATAAACCAGCTGGAAGATCATTAGGAAAGACATCTGCAAAATCTTGAAGAAGCTCTATGAACTCGGTAGGTGCACGGTTTTGCACAGATAGTGTTGTTGGATACGCTAAGAGTACTAATACTCTTCCTTCTTCACGCCTTGCAATCTCAAAAGGCGCTCGCTGAAGCAACAATGTTGGAGACGTGGAATGGTCCAACTTTGGTGGTAATGACGGTTGCCACGTAAAATTGCGATTCTGATGTTTAAAACTGTATGTGTTGAGAAATCCATCATGCATAACTTTGCGATCAAACTCCCAAGGACGTCCAAGGAGTAAGTGGCAAGCATCCATTGGAGCTATGTCACACAAAACTTCATCTTTGTAAGCATTTCCAATCGAAAAAGCCACCAACGCCCGGCATGAGATAGAGACCTCATTGTTTGACTATAGCCAAGACAACTTATAAAGTGAAGGATCTGGTTCCTCTTTAAGGTCCAGCTTTTGTACTGCAGTTTCAGCGATAATGTTCTCATAACTGCCAGAATCAATGATTAGTGAACAAACTTTCCCTTGAATTGTGCATCTTGAATGAAATAAATTGTTCCTTTGAGGAAAATCCATCGAGAGACGCGGTGCCAAACAAGACCTTCGTAACATCAGAAGCGGACCAGTTTCTGCTTTAAGACATTCCGGATCCTCTATTTCAGCGTCCTCATAAATGACTTCCACATCACGACATGCTGTATCAAGTAACAAACCGCGACGATTTCTGGTTGGACATGCCGATTGGCGATTGTTAGATAATTCCAAATAAAGAAATGGAAATATCTAAATAAGGGGTAGCTTATTTAGAAATAAGGATTAGGAAAAAAGGAAATCCTATAAAGAATAGGAAATAGGGAGTAGCTTAAGTTCCTATATAAGGTTAATGAGGAGATGTCTCATATAACCAAGATTGAGAGATTTAGTTTTTGTGCAAGTTTTCTAAATCAATAAGAAGAGCAGTTCTTATATTCGATCTTTACTTTAATTGGTATCAGAGCGTTTAGGATTCCATTGTCTTGAGGAGGAGACATCGAACCTTGAAGAAAGGAGAATCACAACCCGGAGGTCGAGTTAGGAATCCGGTTTGATGTCGGAAACTGAGGACGTGCCGCGGACGAGAGGCGGTGATGGTCCGATCAAGAAGGACCTGCAATGTCCGATGCTTTCATCGACCAATTACACGGTTTGGTCAATAAGAATGAAAGTTATCTTACGTGTGTATCAAATCTGGGAAACGGTCGAGCCAGGATCGACGGATTTGAAGAAAAACGATATTGCGACCGCCGTCCTGTTCCAATCCATACCTGAAGCATTAATTTTACAAGTCGGAGAGCTAGATTCGGCTAAGAAACTGTGGGAAGCGATTAAAGCTAGGCACCTTGGAGCTGATTGTGTGCGAGAGGCAAGGTTACAAACTCTCATGGCTGAATTCGATAAGTTGAAGATGGGTGATAACGAAACAATTGATGATTTTGCTGGGAAGATATCAGGCCTTGTGTCAAAATCAGCATCACTAGGAACAATTATCGAAGAGCCAAAGATTGTGAAGAAATTTCTAAGCGGACTCCCTACGGATAAGTATATTCAAATTGTTGCTTCTCTCGAACAAGTGTTGGATTTGAACGCCACAGGCTTTGAAGATATTGTAGGAAGATTGAAGGCATATGAGGAACGAGTCAAGGTAAACACGAGAGAACCCGAGCAAGGGAAACTCATGTATGCAAGCAACAACAAGCCAAATCGAGAAGGATCTGGTTATGGTCAAGAAGGGCGATCGAACGATGGTAGAGATAGCAACTCCAGTGGACAAAGCAGAGGAGGAGGAAGCTATAGAGGCAGAGGTAGAGGCGGTAGAGGAAGGGGACGAGGAAGGTTCAATAGCCAATACCGTGAAAAAGAGAGATCCAATAATCAAGATAGAAACAAAAGGGATCTCTCTCACATACGATGTTGGAGGTGTGATAAATTCGGCCATTATGTGAACCACTGTCCATTGAGACCTCAAGAACAAGAGGCTAATATTGCAGAAACGCAAGAAGCAGATGCGTTATACATGCACGAGGTTGTATTCTTAAATGAAGACAAACTGTTCCCTAAAGAGCTTGAAGATACTGCGATAGAAGATCGTATTTGGTATCTAGATAACGGTGCCAGCAATCACATGACAGGGAACAAAAGTTTTTTCTCAACCCTAGATGAATATGTTAAGGGAAGAGTTAGATTTGGGGATGGTTCGCAGGTGAAGATCGAAGGTAAAGGGCCGATCATCTTTGTGAGTAAGGCAGGAGAACGAAAGATGGTAAAGGATGTCTACTACATACCAAGTTTGAAACACAACATCATCAGTCTTGGACAAGTGACTGAGCATGGATGTGAAGTTAACATGAAAGGAAGTCTCCTTGTGTTAAAAGATCCTCAAGGAAGAGTGCTAGTACAAGTTACACGGTCAGGAAACAGGCTATACAAAACACCGATGGTAACGTACTCTCCCAAGTGTCTTAGAATTGAATGTGAGAATTCGACATGGCCCTGGCATGCATGGCTAGGACATGTAAGTTTCGGTGTAATGAAAACCATGGTGGATAAGGAGATGGTAACAGGTATGCCGAAAACTGTTCAAGACAAACAAACTTGTGGAGTTTGTCAATTAGGGAAACAGGCAAGGATCTCCTTTCCGAGCCAAGCAAAGTTTCGTGCCAAGAAGTCGTTGGAGTTGGTTCATGGTGACTTGTGTGGACCAATCACGCCCCCTACACCGTCTCATAAGAGGTATATCTTTGTTTTGGTTGATGATTTCTCAAGATATATGTGGACAATGTTGCTTAAAGAGAAGAGTGAAGTATTAGAACGGTTCAAGAATTTTAAAGCATATGTTGAGAATCAAGCAAAGACACCCTTGGAAACCTTTCGTACCGATAGAGGAGGAGAGTTTACATCAACAGAATTCAATCGGTACTGTGAAAGCAATGGTATTATGAGACATTTAACAGCTCCATATACACCATAACAAAACGGTGTAGTGGAGAGAAGGAACCGGACCTTGATGGAGATGACGAGAAGTTTACTCAAGGGAATGAAAGTACCAAATCACATGTGGGGAGAGGCAGTGAGACACGCAACCTACATTATAAATCGCGTATCAACAAAGGCCTTAGACGGTAAAACCCCATACGAGTACTTCACTACCAAGAAGCCAAATATCGAGCACCTAAGGATATTTGGGTGTATTGCTTATGCAAAGATCAGTGGTCCAGGTGTGAAAAAGCTAGATGATAGATCAAAGACAGTGATAAATCTTGGAACTGAGCCGGGTTCCAAAGATTACAGATTATATGATCCAAGCGAGAATAAGATAATCATCAGCAGAGATGTTGTTTTTGATGAAAAGAAAGGATGGGATTGGACATCAAACCTAGAAGAAAAAGATGAAGAATCAGGTACGTTTGTAGTTTCACAAAACTTAGACACAAACGAGGCAGAAAACGGGGAAGTTGATCCTGATAGTCAAAATGATGATCCTGATAATCAAGAGGATGACTACGAGGAGGTAGACACAAATCCAGAGGTGGAGACCGCGAATCAGGGACCACCACACGAGACAACTCAGCAAGTTACGACGAGGTCGGGTCGGATCGTTACACAGCCACAACATTTCAGTGACTATGTGATGTTCGCTGAGTACAATGAAGAAAGGTTGCTATTTATGATCAATGGTGAACCAAAAGATTACATTGAAGCAGCAACAACAGAGGAGTGGATCAACGCAATGATAGCTGAGATAGAGTCTATTGTGAAAAATAAAACATGGGAGCTTGTCAAGAAACTGGCTGAAATAAAACCTATAGGGCTGAAGTGGGTTTACAAAATCAAGAGGAAAGCCGATGGTACTGTGGTTAAGCACAAAGCGAGGCTTATAGCAAAGGGCTATGTGCAACAACAATGCATAGATTTTGAAGAGGTATTCGCACCTGTGGCAAGAATAGAAACCATTAGACTTCTCATATCCTTAGCAGCAAGCAATGCCTGGGAGATACACCATCTGGACGTCAAAACGGCGTTTCTCAATGGTGATTTGAGTGAAGAGGCTTAGGTAACTCAGCCTGAAGGTTTCGAGAAAATAGGACAAGAAGACCGAGTATATAAACTCAGCAAAGCTTTGTACGGGTTACGTCAAGCACCCAGAGCGTGGAATTTGAAACTTGATAGCACGCTTAAGGAAATTGGTTTTGTCAAGTGCACTAAAGAGCCATCGGTTTATCAAAAGAAGACTAAGGAAGATCTTTTGATCATTGCAATATATGTTGACGACTTGTTTGTCACAGGGACATCCGTTCAAGTTATCAAGCGTTTTAAGGAGGATATGTCAAGAAAATTCGAAATGTCCGATCTTGGAAAGCTGTCGTATTACCTGGGGATAGAGGTGGTGCAAGGAGCGGATGGGATCAGAATAAAGCAAGAAGGATATGCACAAGGGATCCTAATTGACAACAAGATGGAAACGTGCAATCTAACTCATATACCCATGGAGTCAAATCTGAAAATATCAAAGGCTGAAGCAGAGAAGGAGATAGATGCTACTACCTATAGAAGAACAATCGGCTGTTTGAGGTATTTACTTCATACTCGTCCTGACTTGTCGTATAGTGTTGGAGTGTTAAGCCGATATATGCAGAGTCCGAGAACATCTCACGGACACGCACTCAAGCAAGTTCTAAGATATGTGAAAGGAACCACTAAATATGGACTATTCTTCAAAAGAAACGGAACAAGAAGAGTAGTTGGGTATAGTGACAGCAGCCATAACATTGATGTTGATGATGGAAGAAGTACATCAGGGCATATTTTTTATTATGGTGGATCTCTAATCACGTGGACTTCACGGAAACAGGAAACGGTAGCACTAGCATCCTGTGAAGCAGAATATATGGCCGCAACTGAGGCTGCAAAGCAAGCAATATGGTTGAAAGAATTGTTAAGGGAAATCCTAGGTAAAGAAGACGAGAAGGTCGCACTAAGGATAGACAACAAATCAGCTATTGCTCTCGCAAAGAACCCGGTGTTTCACCGTAGAAGTAAGCACATACTTTCAAGGTATCATTTTATACGAGAGTGTGTGGAGAACCAGCAGATAGAAGTCGAGCACGTTCCAGGAGTAGAACAGAAAGCAGACATTCTAACGAAGCAATTAGGGAAGATCAAGTTTAAGGAAATGAGAAGCTTGATTGGAGTTCAAGAGATTGAAGTGTCTAAGATTCATGTTGGAATTAAGGGGGAAAATGTTAGATAATTCCAAATAAAGAAATGGAAATATCTAAATAAGGGGTAGCTTATTTAGAAATAAGGATTAGGAAAAAAGGAAATCCTATAAAGAATAGGAAATAGGGAGTAGCTTAAGTTCCTATATAAGGTTAATGAGGAGGTGTCTCATATAACCAAGATTGAGAGATTTAGTTTTTGTGCAAGTTTTCTAAATCAATAAGAAGAGCAGTTCTTATATTCGATCTTTACTTTAGCGATGTCCCAATTCTCCACAAGAGAAACAACGGAGATTGCTTTGTCTAGCTGGTCGGGCTGTATCAACAGGCACAATTGCCGTTTCAGTGTTTGGTGTCGTCGCATCACTAGCAGCTGGGGGTTGAGCGATCGAGCGGTTAGGACGAGAAGAGTTCCAACTCGAAAAGTTGCCTTTGATTTGAGCTTCAACGGTAAGAGTGTGCTGATGAGCTTGTGCTAGAGTCACATGATTAAACAAATTGAGGGTATGTTGAATGTTTTGACGTAATCCACCCACAAAACGTGCGATGAGCTGATTCTCAGAATCCCGTAGATCAATTCGGTTGGTCATCAAGAAAAATTCTGTCGCGTATTCATCGACAGAACGACTTCCTTGTTGCAAGTTCTGAAATTATTGAAACAGAATTTGTTCATAATTGAACGGCAAAATTTTGTTCTTCAACTGCTTCTACAAATTAGTCCAGGAGACAATTTTTGTTTTCCTGCACGAGCGCGGGATGACTTAAGCTGCGTCCACCAAGCAGCAGCTCTTCCCCTAAAACGAGTTGCAATTAAAGCAAGACATTGATCCAATGGAACTCGTTTAAATTACAAAATCTCGTCCACGGTAACAATCCAATCAAGCAAATCTTCCGCCACTGCAGAACCAAAAAACTCAGGAATTTCAAGTTTAAAATTCTACTCCCAGTGTGGATCAATTTCTTCATGAACCCCTTGATTATCATCGTGTTTTGCGAAGGGATTATCATCGTCAGAATCATGATCAATGCCTCTACGATTATGAGCAGGGCGTCCGATCTGCTGCACTTTCAACCCTTGAAGAGCTGCAGTTAACACTGCCACCAGTTGTTGAAGATCTTGGATAGACTACCTCATATCGTTGCCGTCGGCAACATGTTGATTACGTCAAGGACAGAGTGCACGAACCATAGCGAGGAGCATAGCAAAGCTCTGATACCAACCTGGCGCAGCATACCAATGTGAAACCTAGATTAACCGTGAGATTCAAGTAAGAATTTCACAGGAACCGCTTCT
Source organism: Eutrema japonicum (assembly GCA_030161315.1). NCBI lineage: Eukaryota > Viridiplantae > Streptophyta > Magnoliopsida > Brassicales > Brassicaceae > Eutrema > Eutrema japonicum. The sequence goes on along the minus strand of BSQW01000007.1, from coordinate 49,258,016 downwards.
TGTTTTAAAACTCACGAGAATTTTAAGAACAAGGCAAGAACAAAAGCTCTTTATTATAACTCAATCAAATTTGTCTCCAAAAGAATGATTACAACGCCTTTATATAGGCAAACCCCTAAGAAGAATCATAAACAAAAAAGGAATATGTCTTAAAACTAAATTCAGTTGAAAATAGGAAAGAACTAAAGAAAAGGAAAACACAAAAAAGGAAACATGCTTGCATTAGAAGATCTAAGATGCTCACAACACTATTGCCCTTCTAAAAATAGTTCCGGTTAATAAATACAGCACCTTCGTGGTTTTATCAATCCTAAAACCAGTTGCTAGTTAATGATGCTAACTTCATGCAGTAAGAATAAATTTATAAGAAAGAGATCTAGAATTTGGCTAAGTTAATCCATGTAATCCTTATCGAACATATTGATCCCCTTTGATAAACCCTTAAACCCAACGATAAAACTACTCAACCATCGCTGAGCTTAACATGATAAAAATATAAATAAAGCAATAGAAAGATGAAGAAAAGCTTCTCGTATTTCAGAACAAAGTCGTGAGACTTCTCTACAAATCTCGAAAAAGAAAGTAAAAGCTTAAAGTAAAGATACAAAAACTAAAGAATGAATAATAAAGTTGAGGATCTTAGAGGGCTACGAATTAGGATTTTTAAAACATGTATTTATAGTGCTTATGGTCTCTTGTCGCGTCACTTAGGGTTTTCCGAAGAATAAATCGAACGGGAAACGAACGGGCTTGAAATTTGGCTTTCGGGACTTTTTAGGTCGGACGCGGGTCGAGCTCTACCAGCCGCGTGTGAGGGTCTGTTCGCCGCGGGTCGACCTACTCCAGCCGTGGTCGGCTGTCTTCTGGCCGCGGGTCCTTGGTTGTTTGGCCTGCTTGATGGGACTTCTTGATATTCGCATAACTTTTGATTGAACCGTTGGATCGTCCTCAAGCCAAGTGTATTGGAAAGGTAGATGGTCCCTCTTTAATGTCTCAAAATTTAGGCTGGATTATACAGTGTCTTCATTTGAGGTTGAACTTCTGACGGTTTGACGCTGAGCCGGAAATCTGGTTTTTCTCCAATTTGCAATGTTTTTTTCTAATTAACCTGAAAAGAGTCTTGACACTACAAATATAGGAAAATCGTAATAAAAACACTTAAAACTAAATAAAACACTTGTAAAAGCATAATAAAACCATAGTGAAAATGGCTAAAAATACGGTGTTATCAAGTTCGCCAAGACGTGTCTGTTGTATCGTCTGTGGGGATTTCAAAAGTTTTCCAAGATGTGTTTGTTGTATCGTCTGCGGGAACCGGTGAAGTTCGCCAAGACGTGTCTGTTGTATCGTCTGTTGGAACCGGTTGGAGTTCGCCAAAACGTGTCGGTGGTATCTTCATATTGATCTATGGGTAGTTAACTTAGAAATTACCAAGAATGTTTGCTAATACTTACTCTTATTTAGTCAAATCATCTTTTTATAGATTTTGTGATGGTTTCTCAAGCGTGAACCGCGTAAAGGTTGCTTTAGCGAAAAGAAACATTGAATGTGAAGGTTGTTTAAGCATTTTTTATATTCTACAGAAAACCCTATATTCAAAGGAAAGCTTGATGTCTAACTACTCTACAACTGTGAAAATGTCAATTATGCGTGAGGAGAACGAGTCTCAACAAGAAATACTGTATCGAGGGACGAATATGTTAACAAAAATATAATAAAACTAGGACTTAACCCGTTCTAAATAGATAAATAGTGCATGGTAATTTTTTTTAAAGATATTATTTTGAAATTTAAAAAAAATTGCTTTTATTTGAATTTTACAATATGATTCACTAATGATTATAGATAAGGCTGTCAATTTGTAATAATTTGTCTATTTAACCCATTTTGCAATGGACTAAAATTTTATTCGGACTAACCCGCAAAAACCTATAATCTTGAAAACATAACTCTAATATGCACCGTTTGATGACTCTGGTTTTTGTGGTTAGTCCACGAACTCTTAAAAAAAAAACTTGTATAATTTTTTTATAAAATTAGTAAAATATTTTTCAACTTTTTTTATATATATTCAAATAAAATAAAATAAATTATAGTGAAAAGTATAACATGATTTTGAATATATTTTTTTTCTTTGAATATATATGGATTGATTATTATTTTAAAATATATATTATTAAAAGTAATTAAGAAATTAAATAATAAATAACCTCTTTAATGACAACAAATACTTTCCATATTCTCTTCTATAATGGTAAAATACAATTATATCATTTCCTATTTCAATTATTTTTTGTTATTTGTAATGACATAATATGTAATAACTTACAAAATAAAGTTCATTTTCCTAAATGACTTCTTAAATAATATTATAGAGATTCGTAGAAAATGGCTTTAATATATACTTTTCATTCTAAAAATAAATATATATTGCTGGTGGTAAGGTCCGCACTCCCAGTTTAAACCGAGATTGACCCAATTGATTCCGGTTGATGAAAGTTTATAACTGCCAAAGATTCAGCCCACGTCGGCTCTATTACCGGCCTCATGGCCCATCAAGTACGACTCAACTAAGTCGGCACTGACCTCCGAAATAAAAAGAAGATTTTCATATCTTCTCCGAGAAAAAAAGAATTCTTTCTGATCTGAACCCTTGAAGGAAAAGGAAATTACCAAGCCTCGACCAACAAAAGATCTTATAAATAGGAAAGACCCTCTTCATTCGAAGGCCATCCCACAGCTCGCAGCGAGACCTAAGAGATTATCAGTTTTGAATTTTCCGGCTTAAGTGTCTTAGTTCTCTCTAGTTTTTCGATTAGATCGTCGATCTCCGACGACCTAATTTTCCTTGTACTTCGCCGAGATACTTAATAAAACGAGATTTCGATCCCCTTTTGTTATCTATTTAACTTGGTTGAAATCCACGTTCAACAAATATATACTGTATACATCATTCCCTGTAAAAGACAAAAGTTAATTGTGAAAAGTTCTCACGCAATACCTTGAGAGTTGAGAAGGCTGATATTGATAGGAACTCAATAGTTATTTTATTTTATTTTGGTTTGACGCATGACCAATTATTGGGATTATGTAGAGATTAATGGGTCATGGGCCTTAATCTTTAGGGAGTGTGTGAAGATTGTCCCACATTGGAAGTGGGAATGGACATTGAGTAATAGGGACTTGGGCCGATACACTCTTTGCCAATTGGTTTTGAGTTGGAAGCCCAGAAAACTTAACAATATTGTATCAGAGCCCGAACACACACTGCCCGTAATCCGGCCCATAAGAAGGCCCGACCGCCCCGACCCGAGGATTGATGGTCTGTCGAGATTAATGGCTAGTAGAGCCATTGTCTCGAGGGGAGGTATTGGGATTAGGTAGAGATTAATGGGCCATGGGCCTTAATATCTAGGGAGTGTGTCATTTAGACAAAAAATTTAATTTTCCCCAAATCTACTTCTCTCTCTCAAATCTGTTACACAAATCTGATTTCCCCTTATAATTTCAACCTTAGTATACTAAATTTTCCTCTGTATTCGGTGTGTAGAAGTAGATCGGAACTGAAAATCAGCTCTCTTCCTGCCTCAGCTTGTGTCGTTTCCTCCGGTGTCGTTTCCTACGGTGTCGATTCCTCCGGTGTCGTTTCCTCCGGTGTTATCGCCATCTGCAAAATTCCAGGTGAAACCCACTTACGATTTCTGTTGTTCCGAACCCTAGATCTAATTCGTCATTCAAAGTGTCTTCGATTTCTCTGATTAATTTCAATTACCTCTCATTGCAGCAAGATTGGAAGCCATAGAGATCTATTTGAGGACACAAAGATAAGCAAGAGAAAAACTAAGGTTATACATTATCGATTTGTGGTTCTTGTTCGTTTGAAATCTGTTAATTTTTTTTTGCATTATAAATGAATAGATTCATGATATGGCTTTGCAGGTTGGAGCTTGTTGCAACATAAGGAGATCTGAAGGCTTCTTTTTTGGGTTGAAGACGTCTTGAACTCTTAAAACCAAGCTGCAAGAGCTTATAGAGGTAATTATTTTCATCCAAATATAATTATTTGTTTCTAGCTTATGGAGCTTATTGGTTTACTTTGTCTTGTTTGGGTATTTGATTGTTTAAACAATGGGATTGATGCTAATGACAATGTGTTAGTTTCTGTTTGATTTAATACTTGACTGTTTACACAAAGATAAGCAAGAGAACACATAGAAATTTCTGGCTTTTAAGTCTCTGCTTGATTTAATTCTTAACTGTTTATTGCTGCTAATGTGAATGACAATGTGTTTGTTTGATGTTTGAAATATTCTTATGGGTTTGTTTTCTGTTGCTTATGGGTTAGAACATAGAAATGATCGAAAATTCATGGGTTCATCTTAACAGGTAAATGAAAAACTATATATATATATACTTAAGGGTTTAATGGGTGATTAAAAGAGAGTTTAAGATTTGCTATGGTTTGATGCTTTCATATGTCTTATAAACCGAAGAGTTGACTCTGGTTATGAGAGAGGTGCTTGGGACTTTGTGAGGTCTGTTGGTGCAGCTTTAGGAGAAACTGAGATGATCATTTGCCCATTCATTGACTGTCGCAACGTAGATCGTCACCCAGCTGCTGTTGTTGTTGATCATCTTGTAAAAAGGGGAATGGATTGGAGTTACAAGATGCGGGAGGATTGGTATCATCATGGAGAAGTGATATCAGGGACTGACTATAGAAGCAATGCAAGTTAGTGGAACCAAGAGATTTTAGGGTTATACCAAGCAGCTGAGTTTGTGGATGAAGAGCTTCTTAGGCAAGGTGAGTTAAGTGAGGTTGCTGAGGGTGAGGATAAGCAAGAAGATGAGTTTCTTGCAAAGCTAGCCGATGCAGAAACACCTCTGTATCCAAGTTGTGCAAACCACAGCAAGCTCTCGGCGATTGTTTCACTCTTTAGGATAAAGACACAGAGTGGTTGGTCTGATAGAAGCTTCGATCTTCTGCTCGAGACTTTGCCACAGATGCTACCCAAGGATAATGTCTTGCACACATCCTTGTACAAGGTGAAGACGTTTATGAGATCATTTGAAATGGGTTATGAGAAGATACACGCTTGTGTGAATGATTGTTGTTTATTCAGAAAGGAGTTTCAGAAGCTAGACAATTATCCGAAATGCAACGCTTCACGATGGAAGATTAACACGCGAACAGGTGATGTGAAGAAAGGTATTCCACAAAAGGTTCTTAGGTATTTTCCATTAATTCCACGTCTCAAGAGGATGTTCAGGTCAGAGGAAATGGCGAAGGACCTAAGGTGGCATTTTAGTAATAAGAGCACTGATGGAAAAAGCCGTCATCCGGTAGACTCTGTTACTTGGGATCAAATGAACGACAAATACCCTTCATTTGCTGCTGAAGAAAGGAACCTTAGGCTTGGACTCTCCACAGATGGGTTTAATCCTTTTAGCATGAAGAATGTTAACTACAGTGCTTGGCCTGTATTGCTAGTGAATTACAACATGTCACCTGAAAAGTGTATGAAGGAGGAGAACATAATGTTGTCATTGCTGATTCCTGGTCCAAGCCAACCTGGAAACAATATAGATGTGTACTTAGAACCACTTATAAAGGATCTTAACCATCTGTGGGACCAAGGATAGTTAACGTATGACGCATTCAGTCACACTACTTTCACATTAAGAGCAATGCTTCTATGGACCATTCAAGATTTTCCTGCATATGGAAATCTTGCAGGCTGTAAAGTAAATGGCAAAATGGCTTGCCTTGTGTGTGGGAAGCACACAGATAGTTTGTGGTTGAGTAATTGCAGGAAGCATGTATATATGGGCCATCGGAAAGGTCTGCCTCCCACACATGCTTATATAGGAAAGAAAGCATGGTTTGATGGTAAAGTTGAGCATGGGAGAAGACGTAGGATTCTCAGTGGTCATAATATATACCAGTTACTCAAAAATTACAAGAATGATTTTGGAAATGTGAAAGTATCTGGAAGGAAGAGGAAGATGAAAGATAAGGTAGGATCAGACTCCAATACGGATGATGAATCCAGTGAGCCAGAGGAAGAGGAAGAACCAGTAGATGAAGAGGAGCTATCTAGATGGAAGAAGCGGTCAATCTTCTTCAACTTGCCTTATTGGGAGGTATGTTTATAATTTATTTTATATCTATCTTCCTTGAATTGATCTATTTTAGCTTTCTTTAACAATCTTTTATTTTACATGTGTTTGTCTTGTATAGGAGCTACCGGTTAGACATAATTTAGACGTGATGCACGTGGAGAGAAATGTTGCTACAATCCTTGTTGCTACAATATTGCACTGTGGAAAATCAAAAGATGGTCTTAACGCTCGAAAAGATCTACAACTACTTGGCATTAGGAAGGATTTACATCCTGAACCCCGTGGAAAAAGAACATATCTACCTCCAGCTCTTTGGTATTTGTCCAACAAAGAGAAGAAAGTATTATGTAAGCGTTTATTGGACTTCAGAGGTCCGGATGGGTACTGCTCTAATATTTCAAGGTGTGTTAAGCTAGAAGAATCTAAGGTTACAGGAATGAAATCACATGACTACCATGTCTTGATGCAACAGCTTCTTCCGGTTGTGATTAGAGGTATCACCTGAGGGGCTTTTAACTTTTTATGTTATAGCATTAGATGTCCTGTCTTTGATCTCCAATGCTTTTCTCCCTGCAGGTTTATTACCTAAAGGTGTTAGGATAGCTATTTGACGCAAATGTGCATTCTTCAATCATCTGTGCCAGCGAGTAATTGATAGAGAGACAATTTCAGTAATGGAAACTGAAATTGTGGAAACTCTCTGCATGTTTGAGAGGTTCTTTCCTCCAAGTTTTTTCGATGCAATGGTGCATTTGATAGTTCATCTAGGCAAGGAAGCTCGGTTATGTGGACCAGTGCATTTCCGTTGGATGTACCCATTTGAGAGGTACAACTTATAACTGATTAGTTGTTATCTTACGCAGTCAATAATCATGCTTTTAATGTTCAATTCACTTTGCCTGCAGATACATGAAAGTTTAGAAGGATTATGTAAGAAACCCTGCAAGACCAGAAAGTTGTATTGCTGAAGCGTATCTCGCCGAGGAATGCATGCAGTTCTGCAGTCAGTTCTTGAAAAACACAACAAGTGTTGAGGATAAACCTGATAGAAATACTGAGTTTGAGAGCAGCTCTATACTAGAGGGTCGTCCAATATCCGCAGCCACTTCCTGTGATCTTACTGAGAAGGATAAGAACATTGCCCATCTTGCTGTGATTCAAAATTTGGCAATGGTGGAACCTTATGTGGAGTAAGTTCTACACAGTTTCTTATCTTATTGTTTAAATTTGTATTTCCTGCTGAATGTTCACACTTTATTTTAATCCAATGTAAGCATGCACCTACAACATCTACAAGACACTAGAGAAAGATGTAGACATGATGCGACAACGTTATGGAGTACGCATATTCAGCAATTTGCATCTTGGTTAAAAGACCAGGCAAGTTTTTAATTTGAGTTATTTTGTGTGGTTGATACAGAATTGTCTTCAGTATATATTGACATTTTACATGTTCTTTTGTAGATACCTCTAACTTCGGAAAAACACGAAGAAACGCTGAAGTGGTTGGCCTACGGTCCTCGTGTTAGCACAAGGTCTTACACAGGTTACATAATAAATGGGATGAGGTTTCACACAAACTCAGTTGACAGGCAAACTCAGAACAGTGGGGTTTTATATGAGGCCACGACAATGTGTAGAGCTAGTGCAAAAGATTCAGCTCAGATGGTTGACTTAATATCATATTATGGCAGAGTGGTGGAGATTTTACTGCTTGATTATAATACCTTCTACATTCCTGTATTCCGCTGTCAATGGGCAAACAGAGGTAACAGAGTCAAGGTAGAAGATGGCTTCACTCTTGTCAACCTCAACCAAAGTCAAGTGTCATTTGCAAGAGATCCATATATACTAGCCTTTCAAGCAAAGCAAATTTTTTACTCAAGGGTAGATGAGACATCAAGCTGGTATGTAGCAATGAGAGGTCCTACAAGAAGATACAGTGAAGAAGATGCTGAAGAAGGAAATGCAGATGTTGGTCCATTGCCAGCATTAGTAGCCATGGATGTTGATGACTTGGCTGATGAATCGTCTAATTCACGGCCTGACTGTGAAGGAATGTATGTCTGAGATGATTTCTATTTTTTGGATTGATGTTGGAAATTATGTGTGATATGAATCCCTTTTTAATGAAAATGGATTCTTTTGAAATGCTTCTGAGTGTTGATTGCTTTGGTTTCATTGTGTGTTTCTATATGTCTGTGTGCGAGTTCATCTTTAAACTGTATTTTGACAACTTATTTTCATGTTTCAGGTGAACTAAGATGGGTAATCGCAAGAACAGACGTGGAAAAATGACAATGGAGCCCAAGGAATTGTTAGCAATGGAGGAAGAAGAGAACCCTGCTGCAGAGCATGAGTTAGCAGAGAACCATTCTGGAGAAACAGACAAAAGGATTCCTCTATGGCCTAACGCAGTGAAGGTGTTAGTAGAAATTGCAATCAAACCAGATACATTTTTATGGAAGCCTGCACATCAGATGTTTACTATTGAAGATGCACTTGGAGAAATGATTGCATGGCAAGCCGATTATTGTATTGTTCCAAATGCAGGTTTCATTCCAGAAGACACTAATCCTAAGGTTAAGTTTCTTAAATTTGCTTATTTAAAGATGATCTTCATCTCTATGAGTCTGAGTTGTTCTTTTTGTAATTGGTGGCTTTTTTCACCTTTGTTCCGCAGAGTCCATCTACAAGTGCAAATAACAAATGCAAACTCATGGATTATATTACAAATGAGGAAGTGGTTGTTGTAGGCCGATGGCAGACTCAAGAACCTAAAGCGTTGGTTAATGGACTTCTTCTTGGTCCAAACGCAATAAAAGTGTATGTGGATGAGGTAGTAAACCCAAAGGCATTTATATGGAGTCCTACGGTTGAGAAGAGAATTGTGGAGGATTATCTGAACTGTTTTGTAGCATGGCCTGCAAATAGAGTTGTAATTGATGGAAGAACTCCAAATTCTCCTGGTGTAGAGCCATCCAGGTCTAAAGCAGTTAGTCCAACTTATCAGACTGAAAAGTCTCCTGTAACTCCATCAGCTCCTACAAAGAAACCTGCTTTGAGTTTGAAAGAGAAGTCTACGAATGAAAAGTCACCAGTAACTCTAGCATCTCCTCTTCGCAGATCAGGGGTAATTTCTGTTATTGATAAAGTTGATTGTTTGTGGTATGCTGCTTGAAGTTTGAACGTTGGTTTTGTTTTTTTGCTTTTTGTTCTTGTAGCGTACCAAATTCAAGGAAAATCAAAAATGTAAGATCCTGGATCTGTCAGGAAAGAAGGTCGTCGTTGCTGAGGGACGTTGGTCATCGAATGATCCTGAGCAATGTGTCCACTTTGTACCATTGGGCCCTGGTGCATGTAGAGTATTTGTGGATGTTGTCAAAGTTAAAGAAGCTGCAGTGTGGAGGACAACTTCTGAGATCGAGTATATGGAAGATGCACTTGGAAGTGCTATTGCTTGGCCAGAGGATAAAGTGATTATGGTGAGATCTTCGGTCATTTGGTTATTATTTGGATTTATATAAGTGGGCAAATTTATGAAACTAAACTAGGATATATTTGTTTTCAGGTCTGAAGTCATACCAGAAAGAACCTTGCATTTTACTTCTTCTAAGACAGAACTTTGTGTTTCAGAACATGGCTTTATGGTTTGCTATGACTTGGTTTTTTTTGGTGCAAACTTTGTTTGGTTTGGATCTTGTTTTCTATGCGCAACATTTGTATGAGACCATGGGTTTGTGGTGTGTTAAAACATTTTCTCTTCTCCAATTCATGTTTTTTGTTTATATTGTCACATAGAGTTTACAAAAACGGCCTCATTGACAAAGTCCAAAAAACTAATGTAAACCAAGCCAAAACATGAACAAGATTTGAAATATAATTTACAGTAGAAAATAACACAGAAGAATTATTGAGTTTGATTTAGTGTATAGGGTTTAGGGTTTGATTTACAGTATATGGTTTAGAGTTTGATTAGTGTATATGTTTAATATTTGAAATATAATTTCCTTGTAATTTTTTAAATGGAATATACAATGAATTTTTGTCTAATACGGATAACATAAGATAAATTAAAATATTAGTTAATTCTTCATTTAGGTTAGGGTATTGTTATATAGCTTAGGTTATGTAGATGTATGATTTCCTTGTAATATTGTAAGAAAAAACTTAAAAAGAATTAAGCGTTATTTTAATTTTAGGGTATTGGCGTTTATAGTTAAGACCGTGTTGATGATTTAGGGTTTAGGGTTTTGGTTATGTTGTCAATTAACAAATGAAAATGATTGTCAATGATTGGAAATGATTGCAAAATCATTGCAAATTAAAATGATTACAAACATATATACAAACCTTACAAACTAATGATAAGTTACTAAGAGCTTAAGGGTTTGATGTTTAGTACATAGGGTTTGAGATTTAGGGTTTAGGGTTATGATATTTTTTCTTGTTCTACTAACAATATAAATATAATTTTAAGTATTAATGAGTTTAGGGTATAAGGTTTGAGATTTAGGGCATAGGGTTTGAGATTTAGGGTTTAGTGTTATGATATTTTTCTTGATCTACTAACAATAAAAAATTAATTTTAAGTATTAATGAGTTTAGGGTATAGGGTTTGAGATTTAGGGTTTAGGGTTATGATATTTTTTCTTGTTCTACTAACAATATAAATGATATTTAAGTATTAATTAGTGTTATATAAAGCCAAATCCATGCCAAAACACATATTTGAATCTATAAAAGCTATTACCAAAAAAAAAAAACAAATCCATGCCAAAACTCATGTTTGCCGGGGAACCCAAAAAAATTCCAAGCTAAAAAATATTTGCCGGGAACCCAAAAAATTTCATGTTTGGAGCCAAACATTTTAGCCAATTTTAATATTTTAAATCCAAAGGTCTTTTAGGTTACAGAGAAAGATAGATCTCTCGTTTTCTCTCAAACCCTCAATCTCTGTCGCCATCACAAATTTATATCCGGTCAAGTCTTTCCATCATTCCCATCGATTCCCCTCCGTAACTCCGTAGACTCGATTTTCATCCGTCGCCTCGATTCCCATCTGTCTCCGTCGCCACGAATTCCCTACGTCTGTGGGTCGCATCGATTTCCCTTCGTCTCTCCGTCCCGTCGAATTACCTCTGCGTCTCCATCGAACTCGTCCATCTACAACTCTGACGAAGAAAACCAGGACAGGTAATCGAGCCCTAAACCCTAGATTTTATTCCTCATTCTAAAAGTCTTAGATTTCTCTAATTACTAGATTGTCTACCTAAAGTCTTAGATTTCTCTAATTAAATAGCTTGTATACCTAAAGTCGTAGGAAGATTCGAAGCCCTAAAGATCTCGGAGGGGACCTAATACGAAGATAAACAAGAGAGTCAATATCCTGTACCATCTTCAGGTTATGCTTTTCGATTTCTTTTTCTCAATCGCTTCAAATCTATGTTATGTTGCATTATAACACGCATTGCATTGCATCAAATCTAACTTGTGTTCTTTTGGCATGTAGAAACTCAAATGGAAGCAACGAAGGGCATCATCTGCGGACTCCCAGCCTTCGGACTGAAACCACAACTCCAACAACAGCCACATCAGTCGCAACTCCAATAACACCCACAACAACATGCACAAGAAGCAGAAGATGATGTGGTAGAGATCAGCAAAACCGAGTTTAGATGCTCTCAAGGCAACTTGATTCGCGTTGAGGTACCTGAAGAATACATTGAGCCAATGTTCCGTATAGGTATCAAAAACATGATGGAGAATGCACGCAAGTCAGCAAAACGCCCAAAACAGGAACAAGGACAGTCCTCACGAGGCAAGGCTGCTCGTGTAGACTAACTGCATGGTACGAACCACTCCATTGTAAAAACCATTCTTTTGCTTTTGACTTGGTTTGATGGTTACATTTGGACCTTCTGTTATGATGTTTTCTTTGTCATTACTTTCTTTGCTATGGATCAATTACCATTGTATGGCATTTGTACTTTGTCTCTCTAAATGTGTTTAATTAGAGTCAATTATTTTTACTATTAATACTATATGAGTATATAATTATTGCAATTCAATGATCCAATTAACAAAATAATAGCACAAAATGACCCAGAAATGTGTCATTTTACAATGTAATAGAGCACAAAAAAGCCATGAAAACGAACATCCTGGCACGAAAAATGTGCTAATTAATATTGTCATATGGCATATGATACATGCTATAATAGGTGCTCAATTCGACAATCAAAAACGTCACGAAAACATAGTGGCACTTAAAATGTGTTATAATAATTTATACTACATCACGGAAATTTCGCCATCGAAAACTGCATGATAGCCCTGAAAATATGTTATTATAATTTATACTACAGCAAGGAAATATCGCCATGGAAAATTGCATGATAGCACGAAAAATGTGTCATAATATCTTATACTAAAGCACGGAAATATCGCCATGAAAAACTGCATGATAGCACGAATCATGTGTTATAAAATAATTTCCGATAGCTTTTATATAACGCTACAATATGTCAATTTATTATAACATTAAATAAAACGCTATGGTAGGGGGGGTCTATTATAGCTGCGGCTGACATAGCGTTCATGGAAACGCTACGAAAACCATATGGTAGCGTTTTCAGTGTGCTATTAATGTCGATATTTCTTGTAGTGATTTGGACTTAAAGTCCTTGCTGACAGATCTCTTATACATGTCTATGATGATGGACATATAATGATGCACTGTTTGCTACAACAAATGGGTAGAGAAATTATACGAGAACAATGTGTCGACGAGCCCGGGAAACGTAAATTTCTAGTTGATGCTAAGGAGATCGCTGAAATACTTGCAGACGAAACAGTAAGTATCTTTGCCTTACTGATCAAAAGGTTAATTTACTTAGCTATATCTTAACTTTTTGAGCCATTTTCAGGGTACATAAACTGTTTTAGGCATATCATTAGATATGTCTGAAATCCACGATGAAGTATATATAAGTGAAAAGGCTTTTGGGAAAATGCCTAATCTACAATTTTTGAGGCTTTACAAGAATTTTCAAGATGATTCATTCAAGATGTACTTACCTCGTGGCTTGGATTATCTACCGCGTAAACTTAGATTACTACACTGGGATTCATATCCGGTAAAATGTATGCCTTCTAAGTTTCATCATGAGTTTCTCGTTGAACTTAGTATGAGAGAGAGCAAGCTTGAGAAGCTTTGGGAAGGTATCCAGGTAAAAATAAGTATGAATGTTCTTATTCTTCCATCTTTATTCATATCGATTTTGCTTAATTGTGTATATATGTTTTCAGCCTCTAACAAGTCTCAAACAGATTAATTTGAGCGCATCTACAAATATTAAATACTTTCCAAATCTCTCAAGAGCAACAAATCTTGAGAATTTTTATCTTAGGTTCTGCAAAAGATTGGTCACATTTCCTTCTTCTTCTCTGCAAAACCTTAATAAACTCAAAGTCTTGCAAATGTCTTCCTGCATAAGACAGACATGGACTTGGAATCCCTAAGTGTCCTCAACATGAAAGGATGATCAAAGTTGAAGAGTTTTCCAGAGATATCAAGTCAAGTCAGGTTCTTGTCTGTTGGGGAAACCGCAATAGAGGAAGTGCCTTCATCGATTAGTCTTTGGTCACATCTTGTTTCATTGGAAATGTCGGGGTGTAACAACCTAAAGACATTCCCACATGCAGGGCCGGCCCTGAATTAACAGGGGCTCCAAGCAAAAAAAATGGAGGCATTCGTTTCACATTGTAAAAACATAATCGATTATATCCTCATCAGAATGACTTATAATACCCCAAAAAACAGCCAATGAAACACAAGTTCTCCCAAAAAAAAAACAATCTGAAATTGATAGTAAATCTACTGATTCTTAAAAATAATTCTTCTTGCATTTTTCCGTGCAAAATCATTCATCAAACCTAGATAATCGAGTTCTCCAACCATATCCCTCTCAATTGACAATATAGCCATACCATTCAATCTTTCCTCTAACATAGTCGACCGTACATAAGATTTGATCAACTTTAACTTGGAAAAACTCCTTTCGGCCGAAGCGAATGAAACTGGAATTGTTAACATCACTCTATATGCAATCCATGTATTTGGATAACAACCTTCAAACTTTTTCAAAAAGTCTAACATCTCATTAGCCTTCGTGATCCCGCTTGGTAAAACTTCTCTTAAAACTTTGATCTCTAGGAATAGATGATTTCCGTCAATGTCTGAATGCTCGCCATATTTAAGAGAAGGTTCAAGGTTGATACATGATGCTTTTAAGCCATCATGAGTTGATATTCTGAGCTTTTTTAGATCGAACAAGAATCCAAATTTTTTTCCATACTCTTCAAATTGTTCAAACCTCACTTAAGAGATGTTGTAGCTTGATCCACGATTATGTAGAAAAAAATCGATTTTAAAACTCTCTTCCTCGCTTAGCATCACACTTTCATAATTTTTCTCCACCTCTTCATCAAAATGCATTTTCCTTTTACTGATGCACTTTCTTTTCACATGAAATACTGGTTCGATATCCATAGATTCTGCAATTATTTTAGCTTCCGCTTTTGCTTCTTCAAAACCAGTTTCTCTGTAATTTTGGAGATACGGGACTAACCCCTTTAGTTGAACAAGAGCAGTATCGATATCAATATTTTCTGACTGCATCACCTTACTTAGCTCATTTACCGCAAATAAAATATTATGCCAAATAACCATACCAAATAAGTACTCAAACCCTCCAATTCCATGTGTTTCATTGGTAGCAAGAGCCTCGGCATCGCTGCGAGCTCCATGATCATCACAATTTTCTGCCAAAAATTATGAAGCATATCTTATTTTTGGAGCCTGAAATCGAATTGCTCGAACACTTTCAACGCGACTTTCCCAACGAGTCTCTGATAATGACTTAAGTGTGAGACCTCCTACCATCTCTTTAAATAGTTCCCACCTAGTTGTAGATGAAAAAAAATAGTAGATGCGCTGGATGATTCCGAAGAATGAAATCGCTTTTGTAGATGATTTGGCCATATCAAAAAGTGCCAAATTAAGATTGTGGCAACCACATGGCTTATAAATGCTCTTGAATTTATATCAAGTAATCTTCTATGTACTCCTTTGTGATTTCCTTTCATATTGGATCCATTGTCATAGCCTTGCCCTCTTACATCATCA
The DNA here is from genome assembly GCA_030161315.1 of Eutrema japonicum. Lineage (NCBI taxonomy): Eukaryota > Viridiplantae > Streptophyta > Magnoliopsida > Brassicales > Brassicaceae > Eutrema > Eutrema japonicum. Next base: position 49,242,703 of record BSQW01000007.1, on the reverse strand, counting down.
ATGCTCAAATTGAGATCAGCCACCGTTTTACAAAGCAACTCAAAAAGTCATTGTCCAGATTTATCATGAACTTCTAAGAATGTCACAAAAAATTCTTCAACTTGTGTCGAAGCCTGGGAGACATCTACACATCTGATAATAAGACTCATTTGTTCTTTGTGTCGAAAAATACTTCGCATCTTGGATTTTCTTGATGATCATAAGTTTGACCTCAGATCCCATCATAGAAATCATCTCATTCTGAATTTGGTGGCTTAAATAATGATAGTGAGTCTCACTATAACGCCCCGACCGCCCCTACCTGTGGGCCCCATGCCCTCTCCCGGCCCGTGGGCCCCACCCTTGTCCCGACGGCCGGTGCGTTAGTCCGGGAGGCTTGTAATACTTGTTTACTGACCCTGCAATCACCACGTGACCTTTCCCCGTGTTTTGTCCTCACTCACACGATACCGCGTATCACTTCCCGGAAGGTCACCCATCCTTAGACTACTCCAGCTCAAGCACGCTTAACTCTGGAGTTCTCTCTGGACAAGTTCCCGAAAAGATAAGTGCACTTTGGTGACATAGGTAGCCAAATCAATTCTTATAAGCCTCTCCGGATATACAAGAAATCGGGATGTTACAATCACCCCCACTCATAGAGCGCAACGTCCTCGTTGCGCACCAGGATCGTCACCCTAGACGGTGTGGGCCCACCTGACTCCACACACGTGTTTGGGTTCGGCTCTGATACCACTTATAACGCCCCGACCGCCCCTACCTGTGGGCCCCATGCCCTCTCCCGGCCCGTGGGCCCCACCCTTGTCCCGACGGCCGGTGCGTTAGTCCGGGAGGCTTGTAATACTTGTTTACTGACCCTGCAATCACCACGTGACCTTTCCCCGTGTTTTGTCCTCACTCACACGATACCGCGTATCACTTCCCGGAAGGTCACCCATCCTTAGACTACTCCAGCTCAAGCACGCTTAACTCTGGAGTTCTCTCTGGACAAGTTCCCGAAAAGATAAGTGCACTTTGGTGACATAGGTAGCCAAATCAATTCTTATAAACCTCTCCGCATATACAAGAAATCGGGATGTTACACTCACCTTCTTTAATTCTTCTGATATGCTCCTGCATGACTGGATCAAACTCTCCAAACGTTTCAATAAAGCTCAAAAAGTTTCCATTGTTTTTTTGACCAATATTGTCATTGCTTCCACAAAATGCCAAATTCTGTTTTGCAAGATTTTTCACCAATGAAAATAGTCTCAACAAAATTTCTCTCCAATGGTTTTTCTCTTTATTGACTTCTTCTTGGAGACACTTATCAATGGTCTGTTTCTTTCGCAGTCTCAAATCTAATTCCATCCACTTACTCATACAAACAATGTGACAATGGCTGGTTTCATGTTGACTAAGTCTTGTCCTAATATTCCTCCAATCATTAAATCATGTGCTTGACAACTGAGAGGCATCTTGTTCCCGACCGAACAACTTACAACAAAAGCATTTTTCGGGAAAATATGACAACTGAGAGGCATTTTGAATAAAGTAGCCAATTCATGTCTTGTTTATCTCCATTTTTCATCTCCCTTTTGTAATGTTTATGAGAAAAATGTCTACCAATAACATTTTTCGGAAAAATATAGTATTCATGTACTCTTGGCATAGGACCTTTCTCTACCATAGAATCTTTTAATCTCTGATCAATTTGTTGCCAATTTGCAGGATCAGTAATATCGATAGCCTCGTCTTCTCTAAAATAAAAACTTTTCTAGGTTTTATTCAAATCCACATCATCCTCTTCAGACATCTTTTCGGTCTATTCTTTATCATCATCATTCATAGTTTCCTCTGCCTTATCATTCTCAAAACCAGCACAATTCTCATCATTAATATCGAGAGTTTTTGATCTTTTAACATACCTCAACATAGAACCCGCCTGAGATCTCACAATTTCTTCATCTCTTTTCTTTTTCTTCTTTTTCGTATCATTGACACTTTGTTTTTCTTGTTGAAATCCCTAAAAAAATAATTAATCTAATCGATTTTCAACTATAACGTAAACATTAACATAAATTGTTTGCAAAATAAATACATGTCATGAGACTCAGGACTGAAAAAGCTTGATGAGATTCGAGAAAACCAGTAGAAAGAGATAGAAGATCGACAAATGCGCTGAGGAGAAAGAGAAAAAGAAGGTTTTATGTGAAAAAAAAAATTTTTAAAAAGAATTTTAAGAGTCCAGCGTGACTCATAAAACAATTTTTTTTTTTGACAAAACCTAAACTTTTTTTGAGTCATAAACTTAATATTATTAGCTAAAAAAAATTTAAAAAATGGCCCAGCTTCAACTCGCTCTGTCCAAAGGCGGCCCTGCCCACATGTTCCAGCAAGTTTGGAGGTCTTGGATTTGAGCAAGACAGGAATAGAAGAGATCCCTTGGTGGATCGAGAATGCTACTCAGCTTCTTATACTGTGCATGGGGGATTGTAAGAAGCTGAGAAGTATATCATCAAGCATATCTAAGCTTAAACATCTTGAACAAGTCAGGAATTCAGGATGTGAACTTCACCAAGAGCTTGCATGCATGGAGATATAACGTGGCATTTAGCATTGATATAACGTGATCAGTTCTTGAGTTTTGAGTGGTTCAAAGTTCCAACCATTCGATTGAACTCAATGACTTCTAGAATTATACACAATACTTTAATTTGGGGTTTCTAAGAAAGTATGTCAACCAAAAAGTAGTTTTATTGTAACAGAACTTGAAAATATGTCGTTGCGTCGAGTAGTCGAATGGGTTTGCCATCTGATATGATTTCTTCCTGTTTCTGTGATGAATAATAAAACGAGGGGTGTATTTGTAAGAAAAAAACATTTCTCAGATTTTTATGTTAATCATGAGGATGGTTTTGTCATCTGAATTTTGTTTTCTTCCCGTTTCTATAATGAATAATAAAACGAGGGTGTATTTGTAAGAAATTTAATTCCCAAAATTTTCTGGCTCTTTCCAAAGCAAATCAAAAACATCATCAAACAGCTGAAAAACGCCTCTGGATCTCGCGAGATTCATTTCAAATCGAAGAAGAAAGCGAAAGACAGCATTCTAGGGTTTACTTGTCTTGTCTTAACTCAATTCGTTCACTTTTGGTCTGAAGCTTCTTCGGTGTTTTTTTGTCTTAACAATGGCGGCCTTTATCAATCTTGAGGATTCCCCAATGTTTCAAAAACAGGTACACTATTTTCTCCTCATTAGGGATGTAATCAGATTTTTTTCCAATAAAGTTTTGGGATTTGATCGTTTTTCTTTGTTCTCTGGTGGTTATCTTGGGTTGATTGTATCAGGTTTTCTCCTTAGAAGGAACAACTGATGAGCTTAAAGATCGTTGTCAGAAGCTATACAAAGGTGTTAAGAAGTTCATGTAAGTATAAATCTACCTACTTTTTTGGTTTCCGTTTTTGTCGTAATGTCTTAACCATCTTTCCCTGCTATAAAGATTTTGTCGTATTGATTAGTTAAATCTCATGAACTGTTTGACAATTGAAGGCTGAAACCTTTTTTAACTTTTGTACCATTTTTCTGGTAAACGGTAAGATTTCTGTGCTGGATGATCTTCTCTTACAATTTCAATTAGAGACGAAAAACTTACTGTTTGGCTCTCAATGGAAAGGAATTGATCATTGACTAGCATTCTTGTTCTCACTATTTCCCACCTTCATTGTCTGTCTCTTTGTTGTTTCATTCTCTCTAGTTTTAAATTGAAGGCTGAAGCTTTTTAACTTTTGTACCACTTTTTTTTTTTTTTTTGACATCACTTTTGTACCACTTTTACGGTAAACGTAAGGTTTCCGTGCTGGATGATCTTTTCATACAATTTCAAATAGAGACGAAAAACTTACTATCTAAGACTCAATGGAAAAGAATTGATCAATGACTAACATTCTTGTTCTCACTCTTTCCCACCTTCATTGTCTGTCTCTTTGTTGTTTCCTTCTCTCTAGTTTTCTTTTTCGCTCACGCGTTGATTTACTCTATGCCGAGGTTTGATATGTAAGTTTATTTTGTTACAATTCCGATTTTCGCTGATGATTCTAGGAAGATAATCGAAACTTGATAGGAGTTGCATTGTTTTTCGTTATAGGGGAGCTTTGGGAGAGGCATCAACTGGAGTCAGTGCCTTTGCAGATTCTCTTGAAGAGTTTGGTGCTGGACATGATGACCCCGTTAGTATTTCAATTGGAGGTTGTAATTTCACTTTCAATTGATTTGGCCTCTCTAATTAATTGATTACTTAGTTTAGGTGCTATGAACTATGATACAGTCTCTGCCAAGGAGATTGTGGGCTCTTTGGTTAGTACAAAAAACTATGATGCATTCCTGTAGCTCACCAGCTATAAAACTAGTCTATGCAAATAGTGGCGGTTTTGCGGTTGTTTTGGGTGCTCTTCTCTTGGGAATTTTATTCACTAATTTGCAGAACCTTTGAAGCTAGTCATTTTAGCCAATCGTGCTTTTTGGTTAAGTTGACTGTGTTGGAAGTCTGGGTTACACTTGAAATAGATAGTGGTATCAGGAAAGAACTTGGGAAAACCCCACTTAGGTACGTTAGAATGTTGGCTGAGAAGTTAGGAAACATAGCTTTTATAGAGTTTCACATGCTCAAAGCCATTGATTGAAGGTAATTGTAACACAGGTACGAATGAGAAGGATTTCTTGTTTATCGTGACTGGTTTACTGAAGTTACTTTCTATCTGCTTATAAGATCTCTTCTTGCCTCGAAGCATTAATTCATTACGTTGGTCTCTTCGTTCCTTTAATTTCATATTCTTTCTGTATAACTCATGTAAGAACTCTAAGTTTACGGGTTCTAGTTTCCCACTTTTTTCTTATGAGATGATTGGCTAAACATGGAAGAATTCCAAGGAAATCTAGAAGTTCTTGTTTCTGATCTATTTCGTTGTTATACTTTTGGGTGGCATCAGGTCCAGTAATATCTAAATTTATAAATACACTTCGGGAGCTCTCCTCTTATAAGGAGTTTCTTCGCTCACAGGTAATTTTCATCGTATCTTGTGAATAGTTCCACATAAGTACCTGACAAAACCGAACAATTTCTCATTATTGGAAGACTATTTAATTGTTTGGTAGCTAAAAGTTATTTGGGGCATTGTCTTGTTTATTCGTACTTTCCTTTATTGCAAATGTTTTGTAGAGACTTCTTTTCGAGTTAACTAGTCAACTATACATGTGTCGAGAAAGAGGAGAGATGCAAAAACTTAATGAAAAGAAATCTAAAATGTAGTGTGAGTTTGAAAAACCTAAATTTAAATGTTCGCTTTAAAGCTGTAGTTGCGTTTTTGTAGGTGGAGCACGTATTACTTGAGAGGCTGACGAACTTTATGACTGTTGATTTACAAGAAGCAAAGGTTACTATTTTTGCGAAGCAAAATTTGATTGTTTTCTTTTTTTTATGTACTGTAAAGTGTCAAATGTAACCGTAAAATATTATAGACTTGAGATTGATCAATAAACAGAAGATTAGGTTGTTGGTCTTTTGTATACACCTGTTGTCAAGTTCTATTAAACCATTGCCTTTAGCTAGGTCGGATTTAAAACTGTTTTGTCATTTTCCTATTTATATATCTTCCTTTTCTTGGCGTGAACCATTTTCAGAAGAAAAGTAGTTTCCCCCCTGCATTGATCTATGATATCTGTTATCGAAATCTCAAGCTATCGTTTGCCAATGAACCACTTTACTGTTTTCTACCTTTTCAGGAGTCTCGGCGTCGTTTCGATAAAGCCGTCCATTCTTATGATCAGGTAATCGATTACAGTCTATTGCTTAACTTACTTATTGTACATGGAGAGGTACACCTTATTGATCTCTTAATAAAATATGTTATTGGTGTCACTACAATATGAACTTGGCTTTTCGTGAAACTCACAACATATTGAAATGGCCGGTGCATGGTCATTTTAAAGAAAAGTACCTTCCTGCATAAATTTTGCACTATGCATGGTGCTATAATAATGCTATGTGTTTTCTTCAATTAATGCATATATTTAATAAATCATGAGACTGGAAGGACGTTTTCTTTTCAACTTCTGCATAGTACCAAGAGTTTTCAAACACGGGAGACTGACATGTAGTGTAGTTGATGCTTAATCTACTTCAAGATACAATGTTGTGCATTGTATTCTTGATCTGAAGCTATGCAATAAATTTTCTTATCCCTTTTGAAGGCACGCGAAAAGTTTGTGTCACTAAAGAAGAATACCAGAGGAGACATTGTTGCTGAGTTGGAAGAGGTATTAGCACTGTATTTCTATTATATAATATTTTCTTTCCTTCTCGTTTTGGCTAGTGAGGAAAATTCAAGCATAATCTCACGCTGTGATGTGTGTATATGTCCTTATCTGTATACATGCATTCGTAAACTGTATATGTGCAATATATATCATATATTATATAGATATAAAGGTGCTTAAAATATAGATTTTTGTTTTGCATATATATCATGTAGGGTGCAACCCTCCTTCAAGAAAACTGGATGTGAAAGGATGGGTTGTGTGGATGTGAAAACTGGTTCCAAAAGTTATAAAATCTTCAAATAATGTCAAAAATGATATAGTTTTCCCTGATTATGTGAAGAAGATGTTCTAGGCAATTTTCCAACAAGTCAAATGTTTAAGTGAAATAAATTCAATTTGACACTCAAGCAGATAAATGCTGCTCCACATATCTTTATGGTAACACAGTTGTAGTGTTGTATTTACAGGATCTGGAGAATTCGAAGTCAGCATTTGAGAAAAGTCGTTTCAATCTAGTATGCTAAGTCTATGAACAGAAGCCACTAGTACGATTGTCTTTTGATCTTTCTGCGTCTAAATGGTTTTCTCTTTGGTTTAAGGAATGCAGGTTAATTCATTGATGACTATTGAAGCAAAAAAGAAGTACGAGTTCTTGGAATCTATAAGTGCAATTATGGATTCTCATTTGAGATATTTTAAGCTTGTAGGTTTCTTCTTATTTTGCATTTTGAGACGTCACCAAGTGTGACCAGCTAAGGGCAACATCTGTGCCAATGCCATGTTGTAGTCCTTAATGTGGTCTCTTTGTGCTTCAGGGGTATGAGCTATTGAGTCAATTGGAGCCTTATATCCATCAGGTACAACGTTAATGTCTAACCCTTTTCAGTAGCCCAAATAAACAGAAAACAAATGCATATGAAACGGGTGCCAGCTAATGCCATTTAAATCAGAAATCTCTTAAACCCTTTTGTTCCGTGCTTCCACGACAAAGACAAACTTGAAAGGAAACAAAGACGAATTTTTTTCTTCTGAAAATCTAACAATTTGTCTTTAAGTTAAAATTTGGCTATAGTAATTTGGTGTATAGTTGTTGGTGATGGACAAGTTTGGTTGTTAAAGGAACAATAATTTTAACTCAGCTAACATGTGAAGTAAGATGAGTAGAAATTTATAATCTTAAACGAAGCCAGAGATAGTGATGGACACACTAAGAGGGTTAACAGTTACAATACTTTTAAACTTGAGATCATTAAAAAGTTCTCCCTGTTTTCTAATAAAATTGATAAGCACTGCTTCTTGTTACTTTTCTTCTTACAGGTATTGACATATGCACAACAATCAAAAGAACAGTCTAAGATTGAACAAGATCGATTTGCAAGACGCATTCAAGAATTCAGGACTCAATCTGAATTAGACAGCCAACAGGTCTCTGCTAAAGCAGAGCCATCTACCGTCGATGGAAACCATGTTTATAGAACTATCCCGTATAAAAACGTAGAAGCAACTTCGATATCTACAGCGGACAAGGAAGTAAGGATCTCCAACTCACTCATGTAGTATTCAAGCGCAAAGCCATAGTTTACACAAATTGTTCCAATGGCTCTCTGGTAAAGAAAATTGTTAAGTTTTGTCTTTCCGCAAGAAAATGGGTAAAAGTGGCATAGTCCGTCCAAAGATATAATAGACAGGATCTTGCTTGCCAACTCCCATAAGTATACTTATAAAGTTGAAGCAATATTGTCAATTTCTGAGTTGTGCCTGCAAATAATTCATGACTTGGATATTCTGTTCAAAGATATAATAATGCAACTATGCAGACACTGAGATTTATGACGACTCATTTGGTGATGAGTCTTATGCTTCACTGCTTCAGTTCTCATGCAGGCTAGCGTCTTACTTATGTTTTCTTCTGTACTAATGCAGGTAATTAAACAGGGGTATCTATTAAAGCGATCAGCTAGTCTGAGAGCTGATTGGAAAAGGAGGTTCTTTGTACTTGACAATCATGGATCCCTATACTATTACAGAAACACCGGTAATAAATCAGCGGTATGTGTGCCAAGCTCTTTTTTACTGCCCCATTTCCATGAGATAGATCCATAAGTTCTTTCAAACTTGCTTATAGTTCTAGATGCCAAAGGTCCAATATCTTAATATTTCGTTGATCTCTTTCCTGAGTCTCCTTCTCCCCTGAAACGGAAAATCTCTTCATGATGGAATAACAGTAAAAAAAGGTCGATTGGAATTAAGATGGGAGATATCTACCCAGATTATTTAGTTTGTTAACAGCCTCATTCCATGAGATAGATCCATAACTTCCTCAAATTTGGTTACAGTTCTAGATGCCAAAGGTCGATTATAATTAAGATAGCCACCCAGATTATCAATTTGGGTTAAAGAGAGAATAGAATAAGAGAACAAAGCTGTGCCTTCACAATTACTCTTCTTTTGATATAAAATTGCTATATCAGTGGTAAAAGGTCTCCAAACATAACAGTGAACTTAAAACGAAGGTTGTACGTTTTCATAAGGGCAGACCTTTCAGTATCCGTGGACTTGCAGTTGCTATCGTTTTGTAGGAAGCTTCTCAGTTATCATCTTTTGAAATCCATCCAATATGTAATATTTCCCTATTTTGACACAGCTAGGAACATTTGTCAGAAATTAATTGTACATATACATATCATTCCCTCATGTTTTGGCTATCTCACCTGTGTTTTCTACTTTTCTTCATTTTAAGTTTCACATTTTCAGTTTCTATCCTTCTAATCATCCTTTTCTCTTCATAGGGATCTCAACATTACTATAGTGGTTTAGGTGAGCATAACAGCGGCGTCTTTGGGAGATTTTGTGCTAGACACATTAGATCAGCTTCACAGGGAAGCCTAGATTGCAATATGATCGATCTCCGTACTTCACTGATAAAATTGGATGCAGAGGACACAGATCTCCGACTCTGTTTTAGAATTATTTCTCCTCAAAAGACTTACACATTACAGGTACCCAATTTATTGGACGCGAAGGAGCAAATACAGCTTCAGGAGGCTAACTCAGCTTATTTCTCTATGCTACTAGGCTGAAAATGGAGCTGATCGGATGGATTGGGTAAATAAGATCACAGCAGCTATAGCAACACGCCTGAATTCTCATTTCCTGCAACAGGTTGACACAAGACGAGCCCCAGGCTTCTCTTTTAACTTCAACTCAAGTCGAGTATTAAGCTTTTGTGTTAATACATATTGTATTATCTTCTGCAGTCACCAAATCGATACTTGGATCAAAAACTATGCTAGTTCTGGTCCTGCTAGTGATGACCTCACCCTGGATCAAAAACAAAATTATAATCAAAGACTAAATATGGGGGATGATGTCCTTACAATACTCAGAGAAATCCCTGGAAATAATGCATGTGCAGAATGCAATGCACCTGGCCCCGATTGGGCATCATTGAATCTTGGAGTTTTGATGTGCATCGAATGCTCTGGCGTTCACAGGAATCTCGGCGTTCATATATCCAAGGTATTTGTTTCTTTTGGTACAATATCCATTCAGTTTGAGGTTGTATGAGCTAGTTTGTTGTAAAGGGAACCATGTGCTATCAATCTCTGCATCATCCAGAATTTGCAGTACTCAATCTGATCATCTGAAATTTCCAGCTAAGTTTGGTCCGCGGTGTTTATATTTCTTGCTGAAGTAAACATTGTTGTAGTCATAGCTTTTGGACAGATGTTTTCTGTTTTGTGGGTTAATTTATTAGGTCCAAAGAAAAATGTGTATTTTGGCTGTCATAGGAGAAGATTGTTTTTGTTTCCGTAGGATTATTCTACAGGGCATGCTTTTACATAATTATAAGCATTTTGAGTCATTTGACGGGATTTCGAGGCAGAAAAAAATTCTAAGAACTCGTGTATGAGTCATAGCCTATGTTCTCGTGTGTTAGATATTCAAGCTAATGCCATAAATTTTCGGCAGGTGAGATCACTCACATTGGATGTGAAAGTATGGGAGCCCACAATCTTGGACTTATTTCGAAACTTAGGCAATGCATATTGTAATGGAGTGTGGGAGGCGCTACTTCAGCTTGACGATGACTGGTATGATTTCTCAAGGAAAATTAGATTCTTTGTATTTTTGAAAGCAAAGACTGTCTCCAAAACACAATCAAGAAGTCAAATGTGTCCAACATGGGAATTGGGATTGATGTACTTTTTTTGCTTTCCTACCTCATGTTGGATTTTTGCAGTGAAAAAGGATCAACTAACACGCTTGCATTGATTCCGAAACCATCTTCACAAGATTCCTTTACTCTAAAGGAGAAATACATTCAAGTAAAGGTATCGTATTTAGCTCTCAAAGTTTCCGCATATACTTTCGATGATTGACTACTAATGTCAAATTGGTGGATCGTCCAATTAGCTCATTCCTGTGAATAGAAGAAGGGTAATAATACTAAACCTGCTAATGTTTTATGCCTAGACAGTACCTGGAGAAAGCGCTAGTTGTCAAAGATGAAAGAGAATCAAACCCTACTGCCTCAAGTAGAATATGGGAAGCTGTTCAAAATAAAAACATAAGAGAAATCTACCGACTCATTGTAACAGCGGATGCGAATATCATCAATACCAAGTTCAATGATATTACTGCCGTTGATGCATATCACCACCATGTTGATGATACACCAGATGAAGTAAAGAAAAGGCACGATCCAAATGCGTGTCAGAGAATCAAGGATTCGAACGAAGCAAGAAACTGTCTTCAAGGCTGTTCGTTGTTGCACGTGGCGTGTCAAAGCGGTGACCCGATCTTGCTTGAGCTGTTGTTGCAGTTTGGTGCTGACATAAACATGAGAGATTATCATGGAAGAACTCCGTTACACCATTGCATAGCATCAGGGAACAACGCGTTTGCAAAGGTTTTACTGAGAAGGTAAACTAATGATCCCAAGAACTCTTTTCTTTTTCACCTCATCAGGAACATTTTGCATTTAATAACTGTCTCCCTTTCTTTGGATAATATGCAGAGGTGCTCGTCCATCAATAGAGGATGGTGGAGGATTAAGTGTATTGGAAAGAGCAATGGAGATGGGAGCCATAACAGATGAAGAGCTCTTCCTTCTCTTAGCAGAGTGTCAGTAATATACCATTTCCCTTTTGTTCAGACAAGAAATCTGATTGATTGATTGATTGCTAAGCAGAAGACGTATATGAGACAGATGCTCTTTGGTCATGTTCCTGTAACTGTTGTAGTATTTGGTCATGAATGTTACAGAGTTGCAAGGGATTATAAGTTGATAGAGAGATAATTTATTCTTTTGTCCGATGAGTGAAATCATGAAACTACGTAATTTTTTACTCTAAATCGTGTATATTTTCGTTTTTGTTTTTTCTTTCAAATTGAGTAACCAACCCGAACCAAAACCAAATTTTTTTTTGTTATAGTTCCGGTTGGGACATCAAATATCTAGGGCTGGGCACTAATACCCGTTACCCGTTTTCGATCCGTTATCTGATTTGTACCGTCTTAAAAAAAAAGTATTCGTGACCTAAAAGTCGGGTTAAAGGTATTATAATTCTATTATCCGTGGGTAAGAGTCGGATATCGGGTATCAATTTTTTTTTCATACCCATCTTTTTACCCAACCCGTTACGCGACCCGTAAATACCCGCTTTAATTGTATTTTATAACATCACCAATAACATTATATATATAACTAGTGGGTTATCCGCGCTTCGCGCAGTATGTTATATTTTTGTTTATTGATGTAGTTAGAAAAGTATACAATAATAGCAAAACTTTTATTAAATTTAGTATTTCACAAAAAAAAATTAATAATAATTTAGTATATTTAGTATTTAACAGGTTTATATATATTCAATTCAATAAAATAAAATTTATTTTAAAATATATAATAAATACCATTCAAATTGACACATATACTTTTTTTACTTGAAATATGGGTCAAAATTTTATTCATCTACATCAACCTCATTCTGAAATCATCTTACATGCTTTCAAGATGCACTCATAATCTCTCTCACTTTATCTCTCTTTTTTATAAGAAACTCACTATTTATCTTTCACTCATCAACGCGATAAACTACATACCACATTTTGATATGATTTACACAACATTCACTATCTTCTTACTATTTTCCATTGTTCTTGCCAGTTTCGGTGTTTACTTTCTGATTTGAGCATTAGAGAGCTTTCGGGAGGACTTCACCCATTTGTCTTCTCAATGATTGGATTGAACATGTTATCATTTTGGGATATTACAATTTGTCTCTCATATCATGCATTCTTGCATACCCATCAAAAGATTAGAGTTGCAATTCGAGCTTGTAAAAGCTCTTGCGAGTATTCATTTGGTTTATTTTTTTCCCCTATAATCCACTTGAAATTAAATGACAAATTCTGAAAATTTGTAACGATTTTTCAGTAATTCTGGTTTTTTTATATAACTGGTTTTTGGAAATAATCTTGTACGAAAATAATACATAAATTCTAAAATTATAGTCTTGTCCAATCAGACTAAAAAACTACCAAGTGTTGTCAGCTCGACTGGTAAAGGTACCCCGGGCGAAGCCTTGAGGTCACATGATCGAGTGACACTTGGGAAGGAACCATTTAAAGTGCTCTGGTCCCGGGCCTGGGGATGTACGGACCTCGGCCCAGAACCTCCTGGTAATTCAAAAAAAAACTCAGACTAAAAAGCCATGAAAAACCAGTTAAATGTTCTTTATATCCAAATAAAATTATAAAATAAGACTAATAAGTATATATAATATTTATGTCTAGTTTTATTTTATGATTTAACATTTTAATATTTTTAGAAGTTATATTTAGAGTCAATCGGGTAAAAAACCAGAATTGACTTCAAAATTGGCAAACTAACCAAAAGGTTGCTGAAAATAGGTGGTATTGTTTCTGTTGTCATCAACAATTACTGAAATAACCTTCGCTGTCTTTGTCACGTCGACCAGCGCTTACACTAATAGGACAAAATGATGATTACTTAGGGTGGCTTTAGGTTAGCGTAGAGGATAAAAATATCTTACCCAAATCAAAAAGGGCTCAATATCAGCCACAAGTTAATTTTCCTCCACAAGTTAATGCTCATATATGTTAAAGATTGCGTCCACACAAAAATTATACCATTACTAGATTATGATACCATCATAATTATACTAAATTGACACAAAATTATACTATTACACATGTTACCCGTTACACATCACTGGTAAATAATTTATTACTTTGATAACGTTGATGTTATCTATCCAACCTATTTGTTATCTGTATAATGAATCTGTTAGCAAATATGTAATCGTTTTAAATGTTGATCGGTTACTAAAACTTGATCTATTACACTCCAATACAAAATCGGTAACCTCATTGTTATCAATCAAAATCGATATCGTTAGCGATAAAAATAATAATGTTATCGGGTAACAATCGTGTTACTTTGTTAACATTGTGGTTATCTATCCAACCTATTGTTATCAGTGTAATGAACATTAGTAATCGTAAATCAATATTGTTAACTAGTAAGCTGAAACTTATCTACATAATCATAAACTCCACTCTTTGGATATTCCGATACTTTTCGGGTATCAACCATCCACATGGGAAGCCAGTCACTATTGCGAATTCCAGTTAGACATCACTGGTAAATAATTTGTTACTTTGATAACTCTAATGTTATCTATCCAACCTATTTGTTATCTGTATAATGAATCTATTAGAAAATATGTAATCACTTTAAATGTTGGTCATTACTAACATAACTTCTATATGAGATTTGCTATTCATATTGAATGTGTGGACGATAAATAAATATCTAACATTAGCCATTACCGATAAATAAATTATTTTTAGCTATTAGATATGTTAGCGGTCTAATAATGGTAGATTAGCCATTACCAAAGATATATCTCCAAAAGCATGTTTAGGCCATTCATAAGCAAAATTTTCAATTTTCCACTCAAACAAAATTTTCGATGAAGCCATTAACATATAGAGATTCACATAACCTCTATCGAAGAAGCTATGCAACTCTCTCTTTCACGAAATACACCATGAACAGTACCAAACCAATTACAAAGAGGATATGTAATATATTACACTCTAACATCTATATTAACTGTATATATATTTTATCATCCGACTAACATCAAAACAAACTGTTTTTGAACCAATAACAATAATAATAACACAACATTTATTACTCGTGTACATATTTTATTAACCGGATAAATTAAATATTAGAGACTCTACCATAATAATTACTCGGATACATATGTTATTATCCGACAAACATAACCCATAGTATCTCACAAATGACACACAAACTTTAACACGCGGAATATACAACGAATATATTAATTGTTAGAGAGTCTAACACTATAATTACTTATATACATATTTTATTATCCAAGTGATGCTCCGTTCTCCCACCGCTCTCTCTCTTCGCCGTAATCTCATATTCTAGAGAACTCATTTTGTATTGAGAAATTACATGCAACTCCAGCGAGATTACAGAATCTCAAATAAGTCCCTACAGCGGCTAGATATTCTCCGAGATTACAGAATCTCAACCTCTAGATATTCTCTGAGATTACAGAATCTCAACCTCTAGATATTCTCTAATCCTGAAAATCCTCCAAATTGGGAGAGGCACATACCATAAATCTTGGGATCTTAGTAAAAAGCTTCTTATCGGATCTTAATAAACTCCATAAATCTGAAAGAAAAATCCACATATGCATAGGTTCTTAGGATCTTAATAAAAAGCACTGAAGAAAAGAGCAAGAAAGGAGACACATTTAAGTTGGGAGAGGCACATACCAATAATTTCTCGGACTAATGTCGGATCATCATCTTGTGAAATAAGATTATGTACCTAATTATGGGGTTTCTCTTGGCTATGTAGTGCAATTTCTCTTATATTTTTGTAATATTTGTTTTTTAACTCTTTTGGAACAGATTTGAATATTCGAGAATATTAGAAAACCCAAATTCGGAAAGTTTTTTCTCGGCTTTAGAAAAACCAGATATGGATCCGGTTATTCTACACGTTTCTATCTAATCTTATATCTTATTTTAATTATACAT
Source organism: Eutrema japonicum (assembly GCA_030161315.1). Classification (NCBI taxonomy): domain Eukaryota; kingdom Viridiplantae; phylum Streptophyta; class Magnoliopsida; order Brassicales; family Brassicaceae; genus Eutrema; species Eutrema japonicum. The sequence continues at coordinate 49,227,291 of BSQW01000007.1, read as the reverse complement.
TACTTTATCATTTAAATAAATATATAATCTATTTATATAGAATCATAGCACTTTGCATTTACATAGATAAAAAATAAGTACAACATTTTCAATAGTTATATGAAGCTAAGTTTACAAATTAGTGAAATTATTATTAATATCAAGTAATCATCTAAAAAATGTTTTCTAAATTGTATAAATAAATCTCATAAAAAATAAAATTATTAAATTGAAGTTTCTTTAGATCAATAGTATATAATCTATCTTTTACAACAAAATATCTTTTTAAATTTTAAAAAAAAATATTATATTAATGGATGACAATTATTATGAGAATTATGAAATTAAGTGATTCTATGGGATTAGAGAATATAATGGAGAATAAGTGAGTGATAATGTGTCACAAATTTAGAGTTTGAGAAGATGATGTGGCATCATAAGAATATAGAAAATTCAACTTTATATATATAGATTGATAATACTATAAACCTAATTATTATGCTCAATTAACAATAAAACATCTAATTATGTTTTTAGTGAACGTTAAAACCCAAACCCAACCTAGTCCAATACAAAATAATTATGCGGATAAGGGCGACAATCTATAAATATGCGGGTAAGGGTAAAGGGTCGGGTATTTAGCGAGTCAACTATATTTTTAGTGTACCCGTTTTTTTGGGTACCCGTTATTTATGGGTCGGGTAAGGGTAATTTATTTATTTTACCCGTAAGAGTCGGATCGGGTCGGGTAAAGGGTACTCCGATATTTGAAATATCCATATCGAACCAAACCTGAAGGTATCTAAACCGATTTTTTCTCGGTTCCTAAATGGTTACTAAATGTCTATATCTGAACTATCCGATATCCGAAAGAACCGATCCGAACCCGATCCGAGTATCCGAATGTCCATGTCTAGTTATAATCATACGAGCTAAGCTGAACCTTCAATTTTTTTTTCTCCAACATTTACAAGTATAAAATCACTAGATTAGTCTCCGCGTATACGCGAGATTTATAATTTAATACTATTTTATAACCTGTAAAAAACTATAAAAAGTAGAAAAAATATTAGATCACATGCGAAATTAAATTAAATAAGATTGAAAACATCGATACGAAATCATACACAATTAGAGAAGCATAACAGAGTAACAAATTATTTATTTATTTCGATTATCTATTTTTTGTATTATTTAGTTTCTAATTAAATTTTGTCACATGCTTACATATATTATTCTCATAGTTTTATTTGAATTATGTTTACTATTTTTTGTTCTTTAATAATATTTGATTTTATTTTTACATGTGTCAAAATCTTATTGATTAACTTGACAAATGTCACGATCATGTGAGTTAGCAACTTTAAAACATTCATCTTTATATAATAAGATATTATGCGGCAAAATCTAATTAAAATTTTTTTTACACATGTCAAAATCTGATCGATTGTCTTGACACATGTCGCGATCATGTTGGTTAGAAACTTTGAAACATTCAGCTTTATATAATAAGACTAGGATTTAACCCGCGTTAATTATAGCACGTAGTAATTTTTTTTAAAGAAATTGTTTTTAAATTTAAGAAAATTAATTTTATCTAAAATTTATAATATAGCTAACTAATTATTATAGATAAAACTGTCAATTTGTAATAATTTGTCTATTTAACCCGTTTTGCAGTGAACTAAAATATTATTCGAGCTAACCCGTAAATACTTATAAGCTTGAAAACATAACTCTAATATGCATTGTTAAATGATTATATTTTTTTGTGGTTACTCTTAAAAAAATAGTTTTCTTGTGTCTAACTTTTTATAAAATTAGTAAAATATTTTTCAATTTTTGTTTTGATATATATTCAAATAAAATATAATAAATTATAGTGAAAAATATAGCCAGATTTTGAATAGATTTTTTTTCTTTGAATATATATGAGTTGATTATTATTTTAAAATATATAGTATTAAAAATAATTAAGAAATTAAATATTAAATAACCTCTTTAATGCAAAATATATAATTTCCATATTCTAATCAATAGTTTTAAAATACTATTATATCATTTCCTATTTCAATTATTCTTTGTTATTTGTAATGTCATTTCATGTAATAACTTACAAAACAAAGTTCATTTTTTAAAATGTCTTCTTAAATAATATTATAGAGATGTGCCTCAATGTACAAGTACAAAAATAATGTGCCCTATTTTTTTTTGGTCAATCATGTGCCGTTTTAGGTTTTTTAAAAAGGGTTCTTGCATGTACGGATACTTGTGAAAACATTGTTTGTGTACTAGCATTTTTAAAAAATTGGAAAAATAAGTAACACTTTGTGTACTGTTTATGCGATGACTTTCCAGTCGTACACCTATACAGTACTGTGCGAATCAACGATGTACAATACACAAACCAATAATAAGCATGGTCAAAATCGTCTTTTCAACCAAAAAAGTATTACTTAACACACATTATGTTTTGATTAAGTGACACTAGATGCAAATCTCTATAATATTATTTAAGAAGACATTTTTAAAAATGAACTTTGTTTTGTAAGTTATTACATGAAATGCAATTACAAATAACAAAGAATAATTAGAATAGAAAATGATATAATTATCTTTTATAATTAGTGATAAAAATATGGAAATTATTTATTTTGCATTAAAGATGTAATCTACTATATATTTTTAAATAATAATCAATTCATATATATTCAAAAAATAAAAATCTGTTCAAAATTTTTGATTTCTTTTTACTATAGTTTATTATATTTTATTTGAATTTATATCAAAATAAAAGTTATAAAATATTTTACTAATTTTATAAAAAGTTAAATACAAGAAAATTGATTTTTTTAAAGATTTCGTGAACTAACCACAAAACTAGAGTCATTAAACGATGCATAATAGAATTATGTTTTTAAGATTATATGTTTTACGGGTTAGTCCGAATAATATTTTAGTCCACTGTAAAATGGGTTAAATAGATAAATTATTCTATTTGACAACTCTATCTATAATCATGAGTTAGACATATTATAAAATTCAAATAAAATCAATTTTTCTTAAATTTCAAAGAAATGATCCCGCGCTAATTATAGCGCGGATTAAATCCTAGTACTCCATTAATAAACGACACTAATGTTTGAGGTTTGTTTTGGGCACTTTTTAATTAGTTGAAAGGTTTGTTTTCATTTTTTTGCAGGGTGAGGGTCGGTTTGCAATAAATGGTTATTTTGAGGGTTTCTTTGTAAAGTTTCCTTAATACTAAATTGTTAAAGACGACGGCCTTTTTCAAACCATTCGCCGCCGTTTGTTGTTCATCCTCCTCGCCGCTGCATCCTAATAGTTCTCAAGTAAGCTTCTTTGTTTTTCCTCTTAGAGCATAGTATTCATTGTGGTTTCCTTTCTAAAGGTTAATCCTTTTTTGTTTGCCTTTTCTAAGGTTTCTATCGATACTTGATAAACCCTAGCTACCCTAAGATTAGTCACTATTTGATCGTAATTATTCGCAAAGTTTTCACAAACCGAACTTTGCTGCAGAGAAGGATGGTGACCGAGGAAGAAAAGACATTCGCGAAGAATTTCAACATCGAGAATCTCCCCGACGTCCCTGCCGGACTTCCTCCGCATCTGAAACTCAAGCAAACTCGTGCCGTCTCTAAAAATGGTGCTCCTATTGATGTATGATTTTTTTCCTGGGTTTACTTTTAAAATTACAGTGTATTGGTTACTTAAAGGTTCAGCTAGTTAGAAATTTATTGGCTTTTCTCAGTTTTCCTATATGGGTTAGAGATTTATCTTTTCTGTGTTCATGGATTTATAGAGAGAGTTAAGATTCATGAAAAAGCTGTGGATTTGTGAGTTTGTTCTTTTAGATTTGTACAATATTACACAGTGGCTTTGGTCTTTTGTTTCAAACGTGAAGACCTTAATCTTGTTCTGCTCTTGTTTCTGTAGACTCAGGGTATCATTTACATGGGTGGCGATGTCTCTGTGGGAGTGGACGACAGTGTGAAACTAGAAAACTTCTATGAGGATTTCAAAGACAGTGTGAAAGTTGATGTGATTAGTTGCACAGAGACAGATATGGAATTTGATATGATCGGTATCGATGCAGCATTTGCCAATGCATTCCGTAGGATCCTTATAGCTGAGGTCTGTCCACTGTCTCACAATCTCTGATTCCTGATTATTAGAATCTTTGGTTAATAATGTGTTCCTTTATTGCAGCTTCCTTCAATGGCTATTGAAAAAGTGCTTATAGCATACAACACATCGGTTATTATAGACGAAGTTCTTGCTCACAGGATAGGTCTTATTCCGATTGCCGTAGATCCGAGGCTCTTTGAATATTTATCCGGTAAGAAAATATTCAGTGGCATGTGATCCATCTCCACAAGCAAATATCTTTTTCGTGTCAGCTTAATTCCTTATCTCTGTGTTGTAGAAAATGATCAGCCGAATGAAAAGAACACCATTGTTTTCAAACTCCATGTGAAATGTCCAAAAGGTGCAACACGTCTTAATGGTAATATCTGTTCTTCAGTTAGCATCAGAAGATTCATTGCTTTATTGTCAGCTTGATCTCTCATGAAAGGTTTCATTTGTAGTTTTGACAAACGAATTGAAATGGTTACCAAATGGAAGTGAGTTTCTCAAAGAATCAGGAGGTTCATCCTCAAAGCCAAAAACTTACACTTCATTCAGCTGTAGCCAAGATTCCTTCCCTGAATTTGCGAATAATCCTATTACTCCGAGCCACCTCGATATCTTGATAGCAAAACTCAGCCCTGGTCAGGTACTGTTTCTATGTATTTTCTTCTTCTTAATTCTAACACTTAAAATAGGACTTTACTTGCGATGAGAGATGAACCAAACACTTGCCTCTTAATTTTATCTACTTTTTGCAGGAAATCGAGCTTGAAGCTCATGCGATTAAAGGCATTGGTAAAACACATGCAAAATGGTCCCCAGTAGGGACGGCTTGGTATCGAATGCTTCCTGAGGTGAGAAGTTTATACCTCAATGGCTCAATCTATTGTGCTTTCTGGGAAAAAGGGGTTTCTTTTTTTTGCTAGGCTAAAATGCTTTTGTTGATACTATCATAGGTGGTTCTACTAGGGGAAGTTGAGGATGAGCATGCTGAACGACTTGTAAATGCCTGCCCACAGAAAGTTTTTGACATTGAAGACATGGGAAATGGTAAAGTAAAAGCCTTTCCAAATTTCCTTCCAATCTTTGAATCTTCTTATTTGCTTTTTTGAGGTAGCAAGATGAGATTCTGATGAAACTTGGCTGCACAGCTTTCTGAAATTTGATTTCATACTGAATTTTGGTAAACTAACAGGTAGGAAAAGGGCAACGGTAGCGCAGCCTCGTGAATGCACAATGTGTAAGGAATGCATAAGAGACCATGATTTGGTAGACCTGGTGGATCTGCGCAGTGTCAAGAACCATTTTATATGTAAGAAGCGGAAAAAAAACAACATTCTTTTTACTCAGCCAAATCATGATCGGACTTTTTGCTCATAATTGAGTTTGTTAAATGTCTTTTCTCAGTTAAAATTGAGTCCACTGGATCACTGCCTCCGGATGTTCTCTTCACTGAAGCTGTGAAGATATTGGAAGATAAATGTGAACGTGTAATCGGTGATCTCTCCTGAAAAGAGCCTGATTGGTTTAGCTCTCCGGTTTAGTTCAATTTTGTGGTTTGTACCAAAGTTTCTCCTTATTATTTATTAATACGAAGAACGTTGAAATTATTAAATTAACTTATAGTTTTGGTTCAATTTGGGTTTTAATTATCTCGAGCTGAAACAAAATTAGTAATTAACGGAGACCCGGTCTGGTTATGTCAAATGGAGACTCCTCTCTCCGTCTTCATCCATTAAAAGAGCCCTAATCAGTTCCAAAAGAAATGGGGATTTTTCTGAAATCGATTGAAGAAGAAAGGAAAAAGATTGTAGCTTTGGATCATCAACCACGCCATTTGGCAACGCACACGATGTTCTCCGTCCTCTGCTCGTTTTGTTTGGAAGGAGTAGGTGCTGAGCTTTAATCAGTTTAAATAAAAACTAAAATGGAACAGCATAATACCAAAAACACCAGTGGTCTAGTGGTAGAATAGTACCCTGTCATGGTACAGACCCGGGTTAGATTCCCGGTTGGTGCAATGAGCTATGAGGATTTAGGCTTCAGCGATGGTTGGGTCCTACGCACTCTTCTGATTTCTCAGATGTGATACAGCCATTTAACTGAGCTCTGTATTTTTTTTTTAATTACAAGACGAATAGATAAATCAACGAAATAGGAAAACAAAAAAGGTGATTTTGAAAAAAAAAAATTCTAATGCAAGGAGTCTTTTTGTTGTAAAAGTTAAAAAAACTCTTTTGATTTCTCAGATGTGATACAACCATTTAACTGAACTCTGTATTTTTTTTTAATTACAAGACGAATAGATAAATCAACGAAATAGGAAAACAAAAAAGGTGATTTTGAAAAAAATATATTCTAATGCAAGGAGTCTTTTTGTTGTAAAAGTTAATGTCACCTCTCCAATATTTTTCCCTTTCCCTCACATTATCAAGTGTTTCGTCTTTCCGATTCTTCACTTAAAAACCCTAATTGATGTAGTGTCCGTAGTCGCATAGTTTGGTGATAAACGGAAATGAGGAAAGTTGAAATTAGGGTTTGCAATTAGAATATTTGGGAGAAGATTGATGATGTGCACGTGAGTTGGGCATGAGTTTACTTAAAATTGGACATATTTCTAAGATGCTCTCTTTCGTCTGATTGCAATCTCAAATACTCCACCTCTAATAATCAATTTTTTGTAATACTTTTTTTTTAATTTGAAAAAGTGGTAAAACCCCCAAAATATCAACCAAAGTCTCCATAATTACAGATCCAACCACGATTCTCCTCCACTTCTTCTTCTCCACTTCAGCAATGCTGCCCCGTACGAAGACAACGAAAAAAGCAGAAAAACTGGAAAACCCGTTCACGGCGGTTCTCCTTTGGTTTTAGCGAAACTGTGTAAAGCAGTGTTGAGTCGCGAAGATGATTTAAGCGTTTTCATTCAGTCAATTAAAACTAAAGTTCACACTACCACAATCATAACGGTTGTCAATGCACAGACACCAAGGTTACATTACTATTCTCACAATTATGAAATTAAGCTAAGACAGAATGAAAAAGGGTGGTTCCTTGTCATGATATTGTATGAGAAAGAATCTAGAAGGTTCTTGATGCTAATTCACGGAGATGAAACTGGCGAGGATGGCTTGATTGAACGATGCTGTGAGATAATGTGTGTAGTCTGGGGAACTGCAAATGTCTACGGAGAAGTACATGGTGGTTAGATCAAAAGCTGGTTATGTGACATTTGGGTACTTGGGAAATTGGTCATTTCCACGTTTCAAGAACAGGTGAGTCTCTACGTTTTCAAACCTCTTTATCTCGTTTAGTCTTCTATTTGCTTGAGGGCAAGCAAATGCTAAGTCTGGGGGAGTTGATATGTCATGGTTTTTACCCTTTTAAGCCATGATATAAGTCCGTTTTATCGAGTCTTTATTCTATTATAGAGTCTTTTATAGGTTTTAGCATGTTTGGAGCATAATTGGAGATATTGGAGCTTTTAAGAGCATTCTGGAGAAAAATGGAATTGAAGCGACTAAATACCCGATTTGAAGTCAAGAGCATCGATCGATACCCCCCTGGTATCGATCGACACCCATCGAAGCAGATACGAGTCGCGACTTTCACAAGTCTTGAAGAATTGCATAATTGCCCCAGAAGACATTAATATTTACAAGAAAGCCCCAAAACGTGCTTTAGCTTTATAATTAGGTTTTTCAGCCACTTTGATGGCTATGCTTTATTTTACTTTGGTTTTGGAAGAGACAACTCTGAACTCTTGTTTTCTATTGTTTTCTTTGATGATCTATTCAATCATGTTGTTTTCAATCTCCATGTCTGAGTAGATCCACTTTAGGTTCAGGTTTCTCATTAGGGTTTTCTCTGAATGCTAGATTGATTAGTTGATTAGGATTCACCATCTGAATTAGTTATTCGCCTTAGGTTGTGTTCAAAGCTAATTCTAGGTTGACGAATCTGGAGCTTAGATCTTAGGATAATTGATTAGGCACGAGAGTGCGATTAATTACCTGATAGAACCTTATGTGAGCAAAATAACTATTCGCAAAGAGATTTGGTTTAGTTGTTTTGTGAACAAATCAAACCTGATTAAAAAGCTGATTTAGACTTTAGGATTCGCAAAGAGATTTGGAATTCCTAGGATTTAGATTTAGATAGTTTTCGCAACGAGAGTTGGTAATTATATATCAGTGATTTGAGTTCAAGAACCGCGCTAAATCTGAATCCTGCTAGTTAGTTTATCTGCATTCATTGAATTCCTGAGAAATACCCTGAGCCTATCTTTCTCCTAATCGAATTACAACTTGTTTAATTTACGCATTGCTTTTAATTACATCTTTTGGGTTAGCTTAATTCGAATCTATCTGATCTATTGTGTGATTTCTGGAGTCCTTGTGTTCAACCCCTACATATACTGCAAATACTGCTTAGTACCTTTATGGTATTAATTTGAGCATATCAAATTTGGCGCCGTTGCCGGGGACTCAATTTCGCCATTAGATTTTAGCTTAGAATTTCGTCTAAATCGTTGAGTATCGATCGACACCCTTGTGGTATAGATCGATACCCGTCGTGTATTTCAGTTACTTACATTTTTGATTTTTGTGTTTCAGGTGCATGCCTCTTCGTGAAACCAGAAGAAACAAGAACACTCCGCTAGTTGATCTGTCAAACGAGCAGCTAGCAAATTTGGAACGTGCAAATAGGAAAGCAAAGAAACCAGCAGAGATGAACGATCCAATGATTTTGATTCAGGCTGCTGCTGGAGCTTTGAGAGATCAAGAGGGTCAGTTGTGCAACGCGAGAGGGCAACATCTGTATGGAGAGGGGAACATCATTCCACCTGCTCATGTTGTCGCTGGGAACGCGAATGCTGAGAATGCTGTGGTTAATCGTGACAGAACGATTGGTGAGTGCAACAGACCTGACCAGTTTTATGCAAATCGATCAGCGATTCGTCCTCCACCTTATCAGAGGAATGACTTTGAGCTGAAGCCTGCATACTACACTCTTGTGGGATAGCACCCTTTTCATGGTTTTTCCAGCGAACATCCCATGGATCACATTGAGAGGTTCGAGGACTTGGTCACTAGCATCAAGAGCAATGGAGTGTCCTATGACTACCTTTTCTGCAAGCTTTTCCCATACTCACTTGGTGGAGAAGCGACTTACTGGCTGAAGCAGTTGACTCCTGGATCGCTGACTACTTGGGATCAAACTAAGACTGCTTTCCTGAATAACTTCTATGATGATGCACGATCCGAGGATCTCAAGAACAAGATCTCTCAGTTTTCTCAGGGCCCGACTGAGGCACTCAAGGCTGCTTGGATTCGTTTCAGGTCATACCAGAGAGATTGTCCACACCATGTGTTCACTCAGGTTCAGCTGCTGGGTATTTTCTACAGAGGGATTGATTGGAGGTATCAGATGTCCTTAGATGCTGCGAGCAATGGAAATTTATACACGAGGTATCCTGATGATGCCTATGTGCTTATTGAGAACTTGGTTTCTAGCAATAGTTCCAAGAATGCAGACATGGAGCGCTGGAAGCAAGCTGGTAACTTGGAGTGCAGACAGATTGCTGAGGTGAATGCTAAGTTAGATTCAATGCACAATTTGTTGATGGGCAAACAGCAGAAAGCTGCTCATCTTGCTGAAAAGGATGAAGTAGAATATGTTAACTACATTGATGGAGTTGGATCTCAGGACCAAATGTATCAACGACCACCCACACCACCCAGAACTTCTGAGAGCAAGATTGAATCTATGTTTGAACAGCTTATTCAAGGACAGCATAAGCTAACGGTGGAATTCAATGGGAAGATTGATGTCCTGTACAATGATCTGAGTGAAAGGATCGACGCTATTAATATTCAGCAGAAGATGCTGAAAACTCAGGTAGCTCAGATTGCAGCAACTGTCAAAGGACTGGTGGATCATTCACAGAACGAAGAGATTTCGGGAATCACATCAGTGTCGACCGATACCCTCTTGTATCGATCGATACCCGTTCAAGAATCTGTCAAGGACGTCTCGAAGGAGCAAGCATCGATCGACACAATCCCTGTATTGATCATACCCTCCCATATACTGCAAAGGAGCCGCGTATGAGTGTTGACAGACTTCACAAGCCCAAGAAGCTGAATCCTATTCCTCAACACCTCCGAGCCCCCATTTCTCCAAAACAGCTGCTTGGCTTTGAGAAGATGGTACGAAGAATTCCACTCACACATACTTTTGAAGAAGCCCTAGAATGCCGCCCTCTGCTGAGTCACTTTCGAGACTGCAGAGAAACTGAGGAAGAAGTTAAGGCACTCTTCCTCAAAGCCAGGAGCAAGTCACTACCGCTGAGGCAGTTGACCAAGAGGGAAGACCCAAGGATATTCTCGGTTCCATGCCATATCTCTGGCGTTGAATTCAAAGAATCTCTCGTTGACTCATGTGCTAGCGTCAATTTCATGTCAAGGGAAAATGCAGAAAGATTGGGAGCTGATATTCGACCTCCAAAGGCATCTATCACATAAGCAGACTGTTCCACCTCACTTCCCTATGGTACAATCCTTGATTTGCTGGTTAACATAGGAGATTGCTTAGTTCCCACTGATTTTCAGGTTGTGGAGATGAGCACACAATCTCGTACGCAGTTGATTCTTGGAAGATCGTTCATGGCTACGGCTGGTGCCATTATGGACACACCCAGCAAGCACATCTCATTCTCATACATTGACAAGGAGGTGTACTACAAAGCCATACCTAGAGGAACTCCCACACATATCTCTTGCATCACCATTGTTCTAGGAGAAACGTTGGTAGTTGATCTTTTGGAAGAGCCTCCTGACGGACCTAATACCATCGACGTTCTAGATAGTCCTTCTGTCATCACCAAGAAAGACTTCAAATCAGCTAAGGCAGAGAGGACGGTGAAGAGCAAAGGAGTAAAAAATTTTCCCCATGTGACTTTAACCCCTCAGACGTGCGATGGAGATTCAATTGAATACAAGGTGAAGTGCAAGGGAACTTCGAAACCGTTCTCTAAGGCTAGAATTATTCTCATTTCGGAGCTGAGAGAGAAAGGACAGGAGTTTGTGGAGAGCATGATGAGCAGAACTATGAAGTTGGCGATGTCAAATTGTGGAGCTTGTTTCAGCGCAAGTTCTCACTCTTCTCCTGACTGATCGTCCGTAAAGTCAAGCTATTGACTTTAAACGAGCGCTTCGTGGGAGGCAACCCACTGGTAAATCTGTACATACGTTTTTCTTTTCATTTTGTTTTTGATTTTTGGTTTTTTGTCTTGTGTCAAACTTGAAGCAGATTTGACGAGGAGTATCGATCGACAACAGTCAGTGTCGATCGATACCAAGTGTCGTAAAAAGGAGAATAATTCTTCATAAGTATCGATCGACACCATCCAGTGTCGACCAAAAACGACAAGTGTCGACCGATACCTCTGGGTATCGATCAATACTCCACGGGCAGGTAAGTCTTCTTTCAAAACCCTCGGGTTTCTCTTTCTCTTGTTTCTTCTTCATCGATCGATACCGCCTCCATCTCCCTCTCAAATCGCATCTATCTCATTTCTTCACCGATTTTGGTGATTCAAGTGCCTAGATTCATTGGATTTTCATCCTCTATCTCTTTCTAGCATTTGTTTCTTCAATCAGCAAAGGTATGCACACAAAATTCCATCTTTTCAATCCGATTTCTAGGTTTAAGGTTTGTAAGATTTTACTCTTTAGCGCTTGTTTTTCTTGACAATGGTCATTTGCTGAGATGCTCTAGAGTGGTTTCGAACCTTACCTTGCACTCAATTGCCTGTAATTTGGACTCCTGGATGATTTGGAATTTGAAATCGGATGAACTGTAAATTGGCAAAGGTGTCGATCGATACTGCTAGTATCGATCGACATCATTCATGTCTGACAATGAGAATTTGCTTTGATTGCTGAGAAGTGTTGGATTTATGTTGTATTTTTTTGTCTTGTTTGCAGATGACATCTAGGTCAAAGCGAGCAAGAACCGCAGATGCATCGTGCTCTGATCCACCTGCCCCTAATGTTCCTGTGGCCCCACGCAGAGGTCCTTGGCCTAAGCTGAACGAGAGGGCCAGGATCCCTTGTCATCGAGATTGGAACGGACGGAGAAAGCGGTTGCGCTGAGTGACGATTGCATTTACAGACCCATCTTGGAGGAGTGGGATGATTATGACACGCTGCACTATAACGCGTGGTTGAGAGTAGTTATAGAGCCTACTCGGTTTGTTGACGGAGTCTCCATGCGTTGCTTGGGCCTTGACACATAGCTGGCCCGTTTGCTTGGGAAGATTGGTCTGGGCCGAATGGCCACTCAGTAGTACGATCTTTACCCGGACTTGGTTCGTCAGTTCATGGCGACAGTCTGCGTCTGCTACCAGGACGAGGTTCTCCGGGATGCACATGAGGGCACTTTGACTTTCATGACTTGTGGAGTGAGGTACAGGTTACCACTCCCTGATCTCTGTGACATCTACGGTTTTCCACGGGATTGCAGGAGAGTTGCTCTTCCTGCACAGCATCCCGACATGCAGACATTATGGGAGCACCTCGGGAACGGAGCCTACGACTCCAAGACATCCACTCAGATGGATATACGGCACCCAGTGCTGCGCTGTTTGGTTCGAATCCTGAGCACCACTCTTTTGTGCAAGATGGAACCGAACAAGATGAGGGTGACCGAGCTTCTACTCCTGTGTCTGGCTATCAGAGACGTTCTTCCTAAGGAGGATTTCCCATGGCCTGAGCTTACAGAGGTAAACCTTGGCGCTGTTTTTGCGCATCATCTGGTCTCCCTAAAGATCAAACCATTCACAGGCACGGGCACGAAGAAGGAGTCAGTTGGTAGTCTTTTGACACCTATCTTCCAGGACCTCGGGATCAGTACTACGAGCTGCTTGATAGTCACTGCGCGTCGGTATATCACTACAAGAAAATAGGCAATTTGCAACGATTTTTTGCGACGATTCTATTTCGTTGCAAATTGCCATCGTTTTTGCGACGAATTTACGACGATTCTAACAGACGTCGTAAAATCGTCGCAAACTTGGGACGAAAAGTTTCGTTGTAAAATCGTCGCGAATTAGCGACGATTAGACAACGATTACCGACGACATTACGGCGATAATCAAAATCGTCGTAAAATCGTTGTAACTTAGCGACGATTTAACGAGGTTTGTATAAAGCGTTGCAATATCGTCGTAAAATTACCCACGAATTACCAATGATTATTATAAGTTGAACTTTACATCGATTTCTCAACGATTAATAAGTTAGGTGAGCACGTTTTAAGCTCACGGTGTTCGGTTAGGTAAACATGTTTAATATCGATGTAAAGTCGATGTAAACATTTTTAGAGTCATTGTAAAATCGATGTGAAATCGATGTAAAATCGTAGGTAATTCGAAGGTAATGAAAATAAAAATCTATATATAGTGGCCAACTTCATAATAAAAATTTCATATTCAAAAACAATATTTAGTTCTTTCTCACCAACAAAAAATGTCAATATACGAAATTAGAAGATGGATGTATAATCGTCTTGATTCAGAGGGATCGCTAACAAAGGAGTTCAGTGATGGGGTGGAGGGATTCATGCATCAGGCAGGAAGTATACATAATACGATTATCAGTGGTAAGATGTACTGTCCTTGTGCCAGATGCTTGAATAGGAAATTTATCATTATCTCGAAGGTGTGGTCGCATATATTAAATAGAGGGTTTATGCCGCATTACTATATATGGTATTATCATGGAGAGGGTCATGGGGGAAATGAAGCTAGTAGTAGTAGCAATTATCAAGCATCGAATATTGATGAGTCAAATAATTTTAATCAATTTGATGATCATACGGAGCAGCATGGTGAAGATAATGATAGGATTCATGACATGGTTACGGATGCATTTCATGAAACCGTAAGTACATTTACACATGATCATCATGATGAGGAACCCAATCTAGATGCAAATTTTTTTTATGATATGCTAGATGCTGCAAATCAGCCACTCTACGATGGATGTAGAGAAGGACATTCTAAATTGTCGTTGGCGGCTAGGATGATGACTATTAAAACTGATCATAACTTAGCTGAGGTTTGCATGGATGATTGGGCTGATTTGATTAAAGAGTATTTGCCAGAGGACAATTTAGCTGCTGAAACTTACTATGAGATACAGAAGCTGGTTTATAGTCTTGGGTTGCCTTCTGAGATGATAGATGTCTGTGTTGACAATTGCATGCTTTTTTGGAAAGATGATGATAAGTTGCTGGAATGTCGATTTTGCCATAAGCCAAGATATAAGCCGCAAGGTACTGTCGGAGTAAGGTACCGTTCCAGCGGATGTGGTACCTTCCTATAAATGATAGATTAAAAAGAATGTATCAGTCTGAGAGGACAGCTGCATCGATGAGATGGCATGCAGATCATTTGCAAACAGATGAGGAGGTTACTCATCCTTCAGATGCAAAAGCGTGGAAACACTTTAAGACGGTACATCCAGACTTTGCTAGAGAGAAACGTAATGTGTATCTTGGTCTTTGCACAGATGGATTTAGTCCGTTTGGTATGTCTGGTAGGCAATATTCTTTATGGCCAATAATCCTAACGCCTTACAACCTACCCCCAGATATGTGCATGCAAAGGGAATTTTTATTCATGAGTATTTTAATACCAGGTCCGAAGCATCCGAAGCGTTCCCTTGATGTGTTTTTGCAGCCTCTGATACAGGAATTGGAGCAGTTGTGGTATACCGGGGTTCGGACATATGATTTTGCAAGGAAAAAAATTTTACAATGCGTGCGGTGCTTATGTGGATAATAAGCGACTTCCCTGCGTACGGGATGTTATCAGGTTGGACTACGCATGGGCGATTGTCTTGTCCATATTGTCTCAATCGGACAGATGCGTTTCAATTGAAACATGGTCGGAAAACAAGTTGGTTTGATTGTCACCGCCGATTTCTACCGATTCATCATACATATCGAAGAAATAAGCGGTTGTTTAGAAAGAACAAAACTGTTCGTGTTCCTCCTCCTGTTTATATTTCCGGGGAAGATCTAGAAGCAGAAATTGATCATTATGGTGCATTGGAAACAGTCAATCGTGGTGGAAATTGGCACACTCCAGCTAATATGCCGGATGGATATGGGGAGCATCACAATTGGCATAAGAAAAGCATATTCTGGAAGCTTCCGTATTGGAAGGATCATTTGCTTAGACACAATTTGGATGTCATGCACATTGAGAAAAACGTTTTTGATAACATCATGCACACATTGTTAAACGTGCGTGGAAGGACTAAAGACAGCGGTAAGTCAAGGTTAGACTTGCCTGATCTTTGTTGTCGGAATGAGTTACATATTACAAGCAATGGGAAAGCACCTATCCCCATATTTCGAGTGGGTGCGGAAGAAAAGTCAGCTTTGTTCAAATGGGCGACATCTGATGTGAAGTTCCCGGACGGGTACGTATCTAATTTAGCTAAATGTGTTGAGAATGGCCAAAAGTTTTCCGGGATGAAGAGTCATGACTGTCACGTCTTTATGCAACGACTACTTCCTTTTGCATTTGCTGAACTTCTACCAGGAAATGTAGACGAAGCAATTGCAGGCATTGGAGGGTTTTTTCGGGATCTTTTTACCCGTACTTTGTCAGAAGATGTTATTGCACAACTTGATGCTAGTATTCCTATTTTGTTGTGCAACATGGAGAAAATATTTCCCCCAGCCTTTTTTGATGTTATGGAACATCTACCTATTTATCTACCTCACGAAGCAGAACTTGGGGGACCTGTGCAGTATCGATGGATGTACCCATTCGAGCGATTCATGGGACATTTGAAGTGGAAGGCTAAAAATCTTGCCAAAGTTGAAGGCTCAATAGTAGCAGGAAGTTTAACAGAAGAAACTTCTCACTTCACGGGGTACTATTTTGGCTCGAAGGTTCGCACACGGAAAAGGGCAGCACGGCGATATGATGATGGAGGTGTAGGCCGAACATATGCTAATGAAGGTGTCCCAGATATCTTTTCTTCAATCGGTCGATTTTGTGGAAGAGTGAAGTCAGTTTGGTTTGCCAATGAAAAAGACCATCATAGTGCACAAACGTATATCCTCTTAAATTGCGAAGAAGTTAGTCAATTTGAGACGTAAATGTATAAACATACGTCTTATATATATGGCTAAATTATATATATGCTAGCTTTATACCAATTACAAATACTTTTGTATGCAGTGAATTTGTTAGACAAGTCCGAGAAGTCATTGAAGGAATCTCAGACGATTAAATCAACAAGCGTAAAGATCAACATTTTGCCCCGTGGTTGAAGACGCAAGTACGTAAAATTTTAAGTGATCTGATTAATTACTAACTTGGACAATTAACCTAATACATATTTTGATTACTTTTTTAATTAAATTAATTAATGAAATATAGGTCGAGTATGGGGATACCGCATATCCACTCTGGTTCCATGAGTTAATAAAAGGCCCCATATCGAAGATAACGAGTGCACCCATGTATTGCACACGCGGATATATATTTCATACATTCAAATACGGAAATCAAAGAGCTACTGCCAACTACGGGGTATGTGTGCGGGGCGAAATAGATTTTTATGGAGTGTTGCAAGACATAATTGAAGTTGAGTACCCTGGTTGCTTAGGTTTGAAATGCGTTATGTTCAAATGCGACTGGTTCGATCCAACAGTTGATCGAGGCGTCCGTAAAAACAATTTTGGGGCAGTAGATGTCAACCAATCACGACGTTACAATAAGTATGAGTCATTTATCCTAGCATCACAAGCAGAACAAGTCAGCTTTGTTCCATATCCGCGAGTTCGCACCACCCGTATCTCATGGTTATCAGTTATAAAAGTTTCTCTGAGGGGTCGAATTGTGGGGGTTGATGAGGAACTACCAATGCAGCAAGATCATTGCTCTGATATGCCAGAACTAAATGAGAGCAATGAAGACATCCTTTTGATAGATCCTCAAAACAGGCAAGTTGAATATCTCCCAGACGATACAGAGGAAGAAGATGAGGAAGATGAGTTCGAAGAAAGTGATGAACCAGATGATCAAGAAACGGATGTGTACTACTCTTCGTCCGAAAATGAATCAGAGTGACCGCGCTAGCTAGTAATTATTGTGAATTTAATGTATTAATATAATATTGTGATCGAGTAGTTATTGTAAAATTTAAGTGATATGATTTCTATGAAATCCCTTAAACCCCAAACTAAATTCCATCTCCGATCTCCACTCATTTTCCGCCGTAGGTGCGGCGATTAATAAATTACGAGACATATATATGTGTCTATGTGTCATGTAATTTATTAATTGCTCCAACAACGGTGGGAAATGAGTGGTGATCGGAAATGGGATTTAGTTTGGGGTTTAAGGGATTTCAAAGAAATCGTCGCTAAATCGTCGCTAATTGTGATAGTCACAAAATCGATGCAAATTGGCGACGATTTGGCAACGACTTGAACTAATCGTGGCTAAATCATCGCAAGCACTGAATGTCGCAAAATCGATGCACAGTTGCGACGATTTGGCAACGATTTGTCATAAACCCTAAACCCTAAACCCTTTGCCCTAAACCCTAAACCCTAACGTATTACCATCTCATTGTATTATGCATCTTTCAATGAAATTGATCGTGACTTTAGAGAATTGTCCGAAAATGAAAACTCGGTCAATCACAGTAATATCCACAAACTGAATCATTGTATTAATAATCTCTAACATATACGAAAACTATATGATTTACTTATTTTTCAATATCGATGAACTTATTGATAATTTCATGAATTTGGATTTACAGTAAACATGTCAAGTTGTTTCTGGAATGTTGCAATCGACGTTACAATTTTGTACCTAAACCCTAAACCCTAAAACCGATTTTACAAATATCCTCACAAAATCGATGCAAATTAGCGACGATTTGGCAACGACTTGAACTAATCGTGGCTAGATCGTCGCAAACACTGAATGTCGCAAAATCGATGCACAGTTGCGACGATTTGGCAACGATTTGTCATAAACTCTAAACCCTAAACCCTTTGCCCTAAACCCTAAACCCTAACGTATTACCATCTCATTGTATTATGCATCTTTCAATGAAATTGATCGTGACTTTAGAATATTGTCCGAAAATGAAAACTCGGTCAATCACAGTAATATCCACAAACTGAATCATTGTATTAATAATCTCTAACATATACGAAAACTATATGATTTACTTATTTTTCAATATCGATGAACTTATTGATAATTTCATGAATTTAGATTTACAGTAAACATGTCAAGTTGTTTATGGAATGTTGCAATCGACGTTACAATTTTGTACCTAAACCCTAAACTCTAAACCCTAAAACTGATTTTAATAATATCCTCACAAAATCGATGCAAATTGGCGACGATTTGGCAACGACTTGAACTAATCGTGGCTAAATCGTCGCAAACACTGAATGTCGCAAAATCGATGCACAGTTGCGACGATTTGGCAACGATTTGTCATTAAATATACCGCGTGTTGGTCAATTAAACTCCCGCGTGTATAAATGTCACAAAATATGCTAAGAATATATCGAGATCTAGAAGGAGTCGTTTTTCATGTGGAAAAGTCAACACGTCTTGATATCATCTTTGCTAGACAATTGGTTTTGTCGATTGCTATGTCATTGGTCTTCCCACTCCAAATTCAAGACACTCGCCGATCACAACCCTTAACTTAGCAAATCTCTCGTCTTCCCACCAAAACCCTAAACGGTTCCTTGCGTCCCGACTCCAAGGAAAAGCATATGTTCTATTTCCTCGTTTGGTCAATGAGCTATGCATATGTTCTATTGTTTTACCACGACATAGACATTTTAGTGATCATGAATTTAAGATATAGAAATCAGGGTTTTCAATTACACAATTTGTGGAAGATCGTGATGATGAAGAGCACGTGCTTTGGGCATGCTTTTACTTAATTTTAAATATGTGTGTGAAATCACAAACTAATCCCACATCAAATTCTTACAATGTGGAACATGAGTATATATAGAGTTGTTGATTATGGCGATGGCATTAGTAACTAGTTTGTGGGATTTGGTGGCTTGGATCAAAAATTAAGTAAATGAGTTAGTTAAATGCCAACCAACTAATTCAGAAATTTTCTGATTCTAAAAACCAAATGTGAAAATACAGACGAAAAGATTTATTTTATTTTCTTATAAGACCAATAAAGACAACCACTTACAAATTTTTTAAGTAATGCATAACAAAACATATGTTTATAGTTATATAAATAAAAATTACATTTTCAAGTCGACAACAAAAAAAATGTAAAGAATTAATCATATGATTGTGGAACTAAACATGAGGTGGCGTATGACGACAGTGTTCAAAATCCTCACAACCAGCATGGTAATGGTTAACCGGAGATTTGACACATGAATTTGGGTTTTTATAGCCGCATGCTGGAATGTTGTCTTTTCCTACAGCTCCATAGCTCAATGATTTCCTAGCTTCTCCGTTTCCACAAAACACTGATAATATAATCATTATTGTAACAAATAAGAAAACAGCAAAACTCTTCTAGTATGCAGCCATTTTCCTTTTCAAATTTTTTTTGAATTTCTTTTGCTTTCTATATATTGTTATATTTTGTATATTGAATAAGTGAGTAAAGATTGATTTGTGTTTTCTAATTTATAACTAGAAATTTGTTTCTAAATAAAGAAGGTCAGTGCATCGTGAATGTGGATACTGGTTTTCGTGGCTATTAATATATCACTTTGTGGTTTTTCAGTTTTGCTAGCATGCAATTTCCAAATAGAAAGATATTCAATGATTTTATACAATGGCAGCAAATTTAAACAGTTTAACAAATTCTGAGCGATGTATAGTTGTCGCATATTTAAATTTAAGTTTATAATTTTATTCATCAAATTTTGGCGTTATTGTTATGTGGCTTCGAGTTCGATCCATTGGTTTCTAGTGTATTTAGCATATATATATATATAGAACTGTGTGTATTGGTAGATATTAAATATAACATGATGTCAGATATTATAGAATATAATTATATTGTGTAGTTGTGTTTAGTATGAAACCATAAGATACATATATAGTGTGGCAATATTAACATAATGTTAACACCTATATAATGTAAACTTTCCTAACACACATAAATGAAATATGCTAAGAATATATCGAGATCTAGAAGGAGACGTTTTCCATGTGAAAAAGTCAACACATCTTGATATCATCTTTGCTAGACAATTGGTTTTGTCGATTGCTATGTCATTGGTCTTCCCACTCCGAATTCAAGACACTCGCCGATCACAACCCTTAACTTAGCAAATCTCTCGTCTTCCCACCAAAACCCTAAAAGGTTCCTTGCGTCCCGACTCCAAGGAAAAGCATATGTTCTATTTCCTCGTTTGGTCAATGAGGTATGCATATGTTCTATTGTTTTACCACGACATAGACATTTTAGGGATCATGAATTTAAGATATAGAAATCAGGGTTTTCAATTACACAATTTGTGGAAGATCGTGATGATGAAGAGCACGTGCTTTGGGCATGCTTTTACTTAATTTTAAATATGTGTTTGAAATCACAAACAAATCCCACATCAAATTCTTACAATGTGGAACATGAGTATATATAGAGTTTTTGATTATGGCGATGGCATTAGTAACTAGTTTGTGGGACTTGGTGGCTTGGATCAAAAATTAAGCAAAGGAGTTAGTTAAATGCCAACCAACTAATTCAGAAATTTTCAGATTCTAAAAACCAAATGTGAAAATACAGATGAAAAGATTTCTTTTATTTTCTTAAAAGACCAATAAAGACAACAACTTACAAAATTTTTAAGTAATGCATAACAAAACATATGTTTATAGTTAAATAAATAAAAATTACATTTTCAAGTTGACAACAAAAAAATTGTAAAGAATTAATCATATGATTGTGGAGCTAAACATGAGGTGGCGTATGACGACAGTGTTCAAAATCCTCACAACCAGCATGGTAATGGTTAACCGGAGTTTTGACACATGAATTTGGGTTTTTATAGCCGCATACAGGAATGTTGTCTTTTCCTACAGCTCCATAGCTCAATGATTTCCTTGCTTCTCCGTTTCCACAAAACACTGCTAATATAATCACTACTGTAACAAATAAGAAAACATCAAAACTCTTCTTGTATGCAGCCATTTTCCTTTTCAATTTTGTTTTGAATTTCTTTTGCTTTTTATATATTGTTATATTTTGTAAATTGAATAAGTGAGTAAAGATTGATTTTTGTTTTCTAATTAATAACCTGAAATTTGCTTCTAAATAAAGAAGGTCAGTGCATCGTGCATGTGGATACTGGTTTTCGTGGCTATTAATATATCACTTTGTGGTTTGCAGTTTTGCTTGCATGCAATTTCCAAATTGAAATATATTCAATGATTTTATATAATGGTAGCAAATTTAAACCGTTTAACAAATTCTGAGCGATGTATAGTTGTCGCATAGTTAAATTTAAGTTTATAATTTTATTCATCAAATTTTGGCGTTAATGTTATGTGGATTCGAGTTTGATCCATTGGTTTCTAGTGTATTTAGCATATATATATATATATATATATATAACTGTGTGTATTGGTAGATATTAAATATAACACGATGTCAAATATTATAGAATATAATTATATTGTGTAGTTGTGTTTAACATTAAACCATAAGATACATATATAGTGTGGTAATATTAACATAATGTTAACACCTATATAATGTAAACTTTCCTAACACACATAAATGAAATATGCTAAGAATATATCGAGATCTAGAAGGAGACGTTTTTCATGTGGAAAATTCAACACGTCTTGATATCATCTTTGCTAGACAATTGGTTTTGTCGATTGCTATGTCATTGGTCTTCCCACTCCGAATTCAAGACACTCGCCGATCACAACCCTTAACTTAGCAAATCTCTCGTCTTCCCACCAAAACCCTAAACGGTTTCTTGCGTCCCGACTCCAAAGAAAAGTATATGTTCTATTTCCTCGTTTGGTCAATGAGGTATGCATATGTTATATTTTTTTACCATGACATAGACATTTTAGGGATCACGAATTTAAGATATGGAAATCAGGGATTTCAATTACACAATTTGTGGAAGATCGTGATGATGAAAAGCACGTGCTTTGGGCATGCTTTTACTTAATTTTAAATATGTGTGTGAAATCACAAACAAATCCCACATCAAATTCTTACATTGTGGAAAATGAGTATATATAGAGTTGTTGATTATGGCGATGGCATTAGTAACTAGTTTGTGGGACTTGGTGGCTTAGATCAAAAATTAAGTAAAGTAGTTAGTTAAATGCCAACCAACTAATTCAGAAATTTTCGGATTCTAAAAACCAAATGTGAAAATACAGACGAAAAGATTTCTTTTATCTTCTTAAAAGACCAATAAAGACAACAACTTACAAATTTTTTAAGTAATGCATAACAAAACATATGTTTATAGTTATATAAATAAAAATTATATTTTCAAGTCGACAACAAAAAAAATGTAAAGAATTAATTATATGATTGTGGAACTAAACATGAGGTGGTGTATGAAGAAAGTGTTCAAAATCCTCACAACCATCATGGTAATGGTTAACCGGAGTTTTGACACATGAATTTGGGTTTTTATAGCCGCATGCTGGAATGTTGTCTTTTCCTACAGCTCCATAGCTCAATGATTTCCTTGTTTCTCCGTTTTCACAAAACACTGATAATATAATCATTACTGTAACAAATATGAAAACAGCAAAACTCTTCTTGTATGCAGCCATTTTTTTTTTCAAATTTTTTTTGATTTTTTATTTATTTTTATGTATTGTTATATTTTGTAAATTGAATATGTGAGTAAAGATTGATTTGTGTTTTCTAATTTATAACTAAAAATTTGCTTCTATTTAAGAAGGTCAGTTCATCGTGCATGTGGATACTAGTTTTCATGGCTATTAATATATCACTTTGTGGTTTTCAGTTTTGCTAGCATGCAATTTTCAAATAGAAGGATATTCAATGATTTTATATAATGGCAGCAGATTTAAACCGTTTAACAAATTCTGAGTGATGTATAGTTGTCGCATAGTTAAATTTAAGTTTATAATAGTATTCATCAAATTTTTGCGTTAATGTTATGTGGTTTCGAGTTCGATCCATTGGTTTCAAGTGTATTTAGCTTATATATATAACTGTGTGTATTGGTATATATTAAATATAACACGATGTCAAATATTATAGAATATAATTATATTGTGTAGTTGTGTTTAACATGAATCCATAAGATACATATATATTGTTGTAATATTAACATAATGTTAACACCTACATAATGTAAACTTTCCTAACACATATCAATTAAATATGCTATGAATCTCATCTGAATAGCTAACGCGAGCTGTCGCCATAAACTGACGAACCAAGTCTGGGTAGAGGTCATGCTGCTGTGTAGTCATGTGACCAAAACTAATATGATCAAGCAGACGAGCCAAATCCGTGTCGAGACCCAGCTGATGCAAAGAAAGCCCATCCACAAACCTGGTAGGCTCGATGGTAACACCCAACCACGCGTTATAAAACAGCATGTCGAAATCGTCCCACTCCTCAGAAATGGGTCTAAACGCTGTGTCATCACTCAAGGCATACGCCTTCTCCTGACCATCCCAATCTCTTTCGCATATTATCTTGGTACCCTCTCGTCTAGGCCAAGGGTTCGGTCGGTGTGCTGGAGGGGCAGAAGGAGAACCAGCAGACCGAGGAGTAGGGTTCATAGGTGGAGGTGGTGGTGCAGACTGTGTGGCTGAAGTTGGAGAAGCTCTGCAAAACGCACTACCCGGAAGCTCATCTTCCTCTGTCTCTCCATCAAATCTAACCCCGTAATTGTCACGACCCCGGACAGTGCTCACGAAACCTCGACGCCAATACGCACCATCCCAATACTTAACCCTCTCATCCAGCTTGTACGTTGTCGATGATTGGCTAGAGCTCGACGTACGAAGAGCGCGGATAGAATGCTCGTTGACTAACAGGCTCATGGTGGGTTGATTAACCGGCACGACTCTGTAGCGGTTGTCGCCAAGACAAGCTTTAACCACTACCTCAACCCATCTCGATGAGATTCTTGCTTCGACTCGCTCATTCACATTGAATATCCTCGGCTCACCTGAAGTCCTTGCTCTCTTTGATGCATACATCTGAAATCAGAGACAAACAAACAATAGCACATAAATCAAACATCTCCCACATCAACACAAGCAAAATCGCATAAGCAGGTATGAGGGTATCGATCGACACCTTGTGGTATCGATCGATACCCTGAAGCAATTTCAGTTTCATCGACAAAATCTCAAATCATCAACAATGAAAATCAAGGCAATGTAAAGGCAAAGATCGGTTCGAAACTACCCTAGGATAACTCAGCAAACGACATGCATCGATAAAAACAAGTTGTAAAGAGTAGAATTTCTCAAACCCATAACCTAAAAATCGGATTGAAAAAATGGAATTTCGAGATCATACCTTTGTTAGATTAAGAAACAAGTGCTAGAAACGGATAGAGGATGAAATTCTAATGAATCCAGACACTTAAATTGCTCAATTCGGTGAAGATTTGAAAAAGTTGGGATTTGAGAGAGAGGTAGGCGGCGGTATCGAACGATGAGGGATTGTGAGGAAAAAGACAAAACCGTAGGATTTTAAGGAAAATTACATGGCCGTAGAGTATTAATCGATCGTGGAGTATCGATCGATACCCAGAGGTATCGGTCGATACTTGTCGTTTATGGTCGACACTGGATGGTGTTGATCGACACTTATGAAAGTTTATGCTCCCTTTTTACGGCACTTGGTATCGATCGACACTGACTGGTATCGATCGATACTCCTCGTCAAGTCTGCTTCACGTTTGACACAAGACACAAAACCAAAAATCAAAAACAAAATGAAAATAAAAACGTATGTACAGACTTACCAGTGGGTTGCCTCCCACTCAGCGCTTGTTTAACGTCACGAGCTTGACTTTACGGACGATCAGTCGGAAGGAGGTAGGGAATTCACTCCCATGCAAGTCCCACAACTAGACACTTCCAAATGCAGAGTTTTGTGCAGCATACGCTCAATAACTTCTTGCCCTTTCTCTTTTAGCTCTGGAGTTAGGATGATTCTGGCCCTAGAGAACAGTTTCGAGCGTCCCTTGCACTTCACCTTGTACTCGATCGAATCTCCATCGCACTTCTGAGGAGTTAAGGTGACTCGTGTAGCACTCTCGACGCTTTTGTCCTTCACCTTCTTTTTTGCCTTAGTCTTTTTGATGACTTTCTTGGAAATGATAGGTGGATGATCCAGAGCTTCTATGACAGTTGGCACAGCATCAGGCTCGTCCAGAAGATCAACCATCAATGTTTCTCCTGCACCAACGGGGATGCAAGATATCTGTGTGGGAGTTCTTTTAGAGGGGATGGCTTCGTAGGAGATCTGTTCGTCAATGTATGAGAATGAAATCTTCCTACTGGGTGTGTCCATAACTGCACCAGTAGTAGCCATGAACGGTCTTCCAAGAATCAAAGGCGTGCTTGACCTTGCATGCATCTCCACAACCTGAAAATCAGTAGGAACCAAACAGTCACCTTAACCATCAAGTCATGGATTGTACTGTACGGAACAGATGTGGAAGAGTTCGCGAATGTGAGAGGCATCTGAGTATATCGTATGTCATCGATCTCAAGTTTCTCTGCAAGTGCCTTTGAAATGACATTCACGCTATACCCTGACTCAACTAGTGATTCCTTGATTTCAACTCCAGAGATGGAGCATGGAACTGAAAATTTCCATGGGTCTTCCCTCTTACTCAACTGCTTCAGTGGAGGCGGTGGACTTCTGACTTTGGCGAAAAGTGCCTTAATCTCTTCCTCAGTTTCTCTGTAGCCTCGGAAGTGACTCAGCAGAGGGCGGCATTCTAGGGCTTCTTCAAAAGTATGTGTGAGTGGAATTCTTCGTACCATCTTCTCAAAGCCACGCAACTGCTTTGGAGAAATAGGATCTCTGAGGTGTTTAGGTGGTCGAGGATCTGGTTTCTTAGGTTTGTAGACACGTCCCTCAACCATCTCTGGTTTCTTCACGATCTCTGGTTCAGCCTCCGAGGGGTATCGATCGATACAACGTGGGTGTCGATCGACACAAAGCTCATGCGTTGATTTTTCAGGTTGGTATCGATCGATACCAGAATTAGTATCGATTGATACTGACGAGTCAGGTTCGGAATCACCTTCTTCAAGGTTTTCAATATCCCTTGCACCTCTCAAAGTAATGGCATTGACGTACTCCTTTTGTGCCTGAGTCGCCTTTCCTTTGACAGCTACTGCAGTCTGATCTACTTGCGTTTCCAACATCTTCTTATGAGTATCAAGCGCGTCGATCCTTCCACTCAGATCCTTGTACACATCATCTATTTTTCCGTTGAGATTCACTGTGAGCTGCTGCTGCCCTTGAATCAGTTGTTCAAACATAACATTGATCTTGCTATCTGGGAGCTTAGCAGATACAAGCTGATAAAATGAATTCTCATAGTTTCGGACATACCCACTGTTCTGAGATGGTTTCTGGCCAAACTGATTCAACCCTCCTTGCTGTGAGTTGTTGTTGAAGTTTCGGTTGTTGCTGAATTGATTTCTCTGACCCTGAAAACCAGAACCACCAATGTAGTTAACATCCTCTACTTCATCCTCGTTGAATACCTCGACATCTTCAGCGAAGTGAACAGCTTTCTGTGTCTTGCCCATCAGAAGACTATGCATAGAATCCAACTTAGCTTGAAAGTCAGCCATTTGTGAACCATCCACGTTACCAGCTAGCCTTTTCCGCTCAAAATCAGCATTCTTGGTGCTATTGCTAGACGCCAAGTTCTCAATCAGGACATAGGCTTCATCAGGATACCTGGTGTTGAAGTTTCCATTGCTCGAAGCATCCAAAGTCATTTGGTACCTCCAATCAAGTCCTCTAAAGAAGAAACCCATCAGCTGAACATCAGAGTATCCATGATGTGGACAGTCTCTCTGTTATGATTTGAACCTCGTCCAAGCAGCCTTGAACGCCTCAGTCGGTCCTTGAGAAAATTGAGAGATTTTGTTCCTCAGATCCTCTGATCTTGCATCATCATAGAAGTTGGTCAGGAAAGCGGTCTTAGTTTCCTCCCAGTTAGTTAGCGATCCAGGAGGTAGCTACTTCAGCCAGTAGATTGCTTCCCCACCAAGAGAGTATGGGAAAAGCTTGCAGAAGAGGTAGTCGTAAGACACTCCATTGCTCTTGATGCTAGTGACCAAATCCTCGAATCTCTCAACATGATCCATGGGATGCTCGCTGGAAAGACCATGAAAAGGGTGCTGTCCCACCAGAGTGTAGTATGCAGGTTTCAGCTCAAAGTCATTCCTTGGAAAAGCAGGAGGACGGATCGCAGAGCGATTTTGCGTAAAATTGGTTAGGCCTGTTGCAGTCACCAATCGTCCTACCACGATTAACCACAGCGTTCCCAGCATTCACTGCGTTCGCGTTCCCAGCGGCATTCCCAGCGACAACAGGAGCAGGTGGAATGATATTCCCCTCTCCATCCAGACGTTATCCTCTCTCATTGCACAAACGACCCTCTAGGTCCCTGTAGGCACAAGCCTCATCTCGAACCAACTCTACTTGATTGTTGTTCATCTCTGCTGGTTTCTTTGCCTTTCTGTTTGTGTGTTCCACAAGTGTTAGTTGCTCCAATGATAGTTGAACTAGCTGAGTGTTCTTGTTTCCTTTGGTTTTGTGACTAGGCATACACCTGAAAACAGAAGTCAAGAACGCAATTAACAAAAAACGTGTTGAGTATCGACCGATGCCAAATGGTGTCGATCGATATCAAAAATAGAACGGCGAGTATCAACTGATACTAGACAGTATCGATCGATACCGACGAGTTTAGTCGAAATTCTCAGACTAAAATCTAATGGTGAATTGAGTCCCCGGCAACGGCGCCAAATTTGATGCTCAAATTAATATCCTAAAAGTACTAAGCAGTAGTTGCAGTAAAGTAGGGGTCGAACACAAGGACTCACAGAAACACACAATAGATTATATAGGTGAAAATCAAGCTAAACGATCAGTGGTATTGAAAACAGAACGTAAATTAAAACGGTTGTAAATTCAATTAGCAGAAAGGCTAGGTTCAGGGTATTTCTCAGGAAATCAATGAATGTAGATAAACTAACTAATATGATTCTGATTTAGCACGGTTCTTGAACTCAAATCACTAAGATATAGTTAACCAACTTCCGCTGCGAAAACTATCTAAATCTAAACCCTAGAAATTCCAAATTCCTTTGTGAATCCTAAAGTCTAAATCAGCTTTTTAAATCAGGTTTGATATGTTCACAAAATAACTAAACCAAATTCCTTTGCGAATAGTTATTTTGCTCTCCTTAGGTTCTATCAGGTAATTAATCGCACTTCCGCGTCTAATCAATTATCTTAAGATCTAAGTTCTAGGTGATCAATCTAGAATTAGCTTTGCAAACAACCTATGGCGAAGAACTACTTCAGATGGTGAATCCTAATAACAAATAATTCTAGCATTCAGAGATAACCCTTATGAAAACCCTGAACCTAACAAGAAATATACTTAGACATGGAGAATGAAACAATCAACATAACTGAATAAATCATCAATAGAATAAATAAGAGTAGAATAAAACAGGGGTTCGAAATCTTCCCTCAGACGAATGGAGTTCTGACTTGTCTCCTCTCTCAAAGCTCTCTCAGAAATCCTCAAGTAAACGTAATAAAAAGCACACAACCAAAGTGGCTGTAAAACCTAATTAAATAGTCTAAACACGAGTTGGGGTCTTCTTGTAAATATTAAAGTCTTCGGGGAAAGTTCTGCAATTCTTCAAACTTCATTAAAAGTCGCGACTTGTGATTCCCTCGATGGGTGTCGATCGATACCAGGGGGTATCGATCGATGCTTGACGCTTCGATCAGGCACTTAGTCACCAGACTTCAGTTTTGCGCCAGAATGCGCCATAAAACTCTAATATCTCCAATAATGCTCCAAATGTCTAAAACCTGTAAAAAAACTCTAAAAGACTCTATAATAGAATAAAGACTCGATAAAACGGACTTATATCATGGCTTAAACAAGGTAAAAACCATGATATATCAGTAATGGTTAACCGGAGTTTTGACACATGAATTTGGGTTTTTATAGCCGCATGCTGGAATGTTGTCTTTTCCTACAGCTCCATAGCTCAATGATTTCCTTGCTTCTCCGTTTTCACAAAACACTGATAATATAATCATTACTGTAACAAATAAGAAAACAACAAAACTCTTCTTGTATGCAGCCATTTTCCTTTTCAAATTTTTTTTGAATCTTCTTTTGCTTTTTATGTATTGTTATATTTTGTAAATTGAATAAGTGAGTAAAGATTGATTTGTGTTTTCTAATTTGTAACTAGAAATTTGCTTCTAAATAAAGAAGATCAGTGCATCGTGCATGTGGATATTGGTTTTCGTGGCTATTAATATATCATTTTGTGGTTTTCAGTTTTTCTAGCATGCAATTTCCAAATAGAATTATATTCAATGATTTTATATAATGGCAGCAAATTTAAACCGTTTAACAAATTCTGAGCGATGTATAGTTGTCGCATAGTTAAATTTAAGTTTATAATATTATTCATCAAATTTTGGCGTTAATGTTATGTGGCTTCGATTTCGATCCATTGGTTTCAAGTGTATTTAGCATATATATATAACTGTGTGTATTGGTAGATATTAAATATAACACGATGTCAAATATTATAGAATATAATTATATTGTGTAGTTGTGTTTAACATGAAACCATAAGATACATATATATTGTGGAAATATTAACATAATGTTAACACCTACATAATGTAAACTTTCCTAACACACATAAATGAAATATGCTATGAATATATCGAGATCTAGACGAATACGTTTTTCATGTGGAAAAGTCAACACATCTTGATATCATCTTTGCTAGACAATTGGTTTTGTCGATTGCTATGTCATTGGTCTTCCCACTCCCAATTCACGACACTCGCCGATCAGAACCCTTAACTTAGCAAATCTCTCGTCTTCCCACCAAAACTCTAAACGGTTCCTTCCGTCACGACTCCAAGGAAAAGCATATGTTCTATTTCCTCGTCTGGTCATTGAGGTATGCATATGTTCTATTGTTTTACCACGACATAAATATTTTAGGGATCATGAATTTAAGATATAGAAATCAGGGTTTTCAATTACACAATTTGTGGAAGATCGTGATGATGAAGAGCACGTGCTTTGTGCATACTTTTACTTAATTTTAAATATGTGTGTAAAATCACAAACTAATCCAACATCAAATTCTTACAATGTGGAAAATGAGTATATATAGAGTTGTTGGCTATGGCGATGGCATTAGTAACTAGTTTGTGGGACTTGATGGCCTGGGTCAAAAATTAAGTAAAAGAGTTAGTTTAATGCCAACCAACTAATTCAGAAATTTTCGGATTCTAAAAACCAAATGTGAAAATACAGACGAAAAGATTTCTTTTATTTTCTTAAAAGACCAATAAACACAACGACTAACAAAATGTTTAAGTAATACATAACAAAACATAAGTTTATACTTATATAAATAAAAATAACATTTTCAAGTCGACAACAAAAATAATATAAAGAATTAATCATATGATTGTGGTACTAAACATGAGGTGGCTTATGACGACAATGTTCAAAATCCTCACAACCAGCATGGTAATGGTTAACCGGAGTTTTGACACATGAATTCGGGTTTTTATAGCCGCATGCTGGAATGTTGTCTTTTCCTACAGCTCCATAGCTCAATGATTTCCTTGCTTCTCCGTTTCCACAAAACACTGATAATATAATCATTACTGTAACAAATAAGAAAACAGCAAAACTCTTCTTGTATGCAGCCATATTCCTTTTCAATTTTTTTTGAATTTCTTTTGCTTTTTATGTATTGTTATATTTTGTAAATTGAATAAGTGAGTAAAGATTGATTTGTGTTTTCTAATTTATAACTAGAAATTTGCTTCTAAATAAAGAAGGTCAGTACATCGTGCATGTGGATACTGGTTTTCATGGCTATTAATATATCATTTTGTGGTTTTCATTTTTGCTAGTCTGCAATTTCTAAATAGAAATATATTCAATGATTTTATATAATGGCAGCAAATTTAAACCGTTTAACAAATTCTGAGCGATGTATAGTTGTCGCATAGTTAAATTTAAGTTTATAATATTATTCATCAAATTTTGGGGTTAATGTTATGTGGCTTCGAGTTCGATCCATTGGTTTCAAGTGTATTTAGCATATATATATAATTGTGTGTATTGGTAGATATTAAATATAACACGATGTCAAATATTATAGAATATAATTATATTGTGTAGTTGTGTTTAACATGAAAGCATAAGATATATATATATATATATATCTTAACACCTACATAATGTAAACTTTCCTAACACACATAAATGAAATATGCTATGAATATATCGAGATCTAGACGAAGACGTTTTTCATATGGAAAAGTCAATACGTCTAGATATCATCTTTGCTAGACAATTGGTTTTGTCGATTGCTATGTCATTGGTCTTCCCGCTCCGAATTCAAGACACTCGCCGATCACAACCCTTAACTTAGCAAATCTCTCGTCTTCCCACCAAAACCCTAAACGGTTCCTTCCGTCCCGACTCCAAGGAAAAGCATATGTTCTATTTCCTCGTCTGGTCAATGAGGTGTGCATATGTTATATTGTTTTACCACGACATAAACATTTTAGGGATCATGAATTTAAGGTATAGAAATCAGGGTTTTCAATTACACAATTTGTGAAAGATCGTGATGATGAAGAGCACGTGCTTTAGGCATGTTTTTACTTAATTTTAAATATGTGTGTAAAATCACAAACTAATGCCACATAAAATTCTTTCAATGTGGAACATGAGTATATATAGAGTTGTTGATTATGGCGATGGCATTAGTAACTAGTTTGTGGGACTTGGTGGCTTGGGTCAAAAATTAAGTAAATGAGTTAGTTAAATGCCAACCAACTAATTCAAAAAAAAATTGATTCTAAATACCAAATGTGAAAATACAGACGAAAAGATTTCTTTTATTTTCTTAACAGACCAATAAAGACAACCACTAACAAAATGTTTAAGTAATGCATAACAAAACATAAGTTTATAGTTATATAAATAAAAATAACATTTTCAAGTCGACAACAAAAAAAATGTAAAGAATTAATCATACGATTGTGGAACTAAACATGAAGTGGCGTATGACGACAGTGTTCAAAATCCTCACAACTAGCATGGTAATGGTTAACCGGAGTTTTGGCACATGAATTTGGGTTTTTATAGCCGCATGCTGGAATGTTGTTTTTTCCTACAGCTCCATAGCTCAATGATTTCCTTGCTTCTCCGTTTCCACAAAACACTGATAATATAATCATTATTGTTACTATAACGCCCCGACCGCCCCTACCTGGGCCCCATGCCCTCTCTCGGCACGTGGGCCCCACCCTGGTCCGATGGCCGGTGCGTTAGTCCGGGAGGCTTGTATGACTTGTTTACTGACCCTGCAATCACCACGTGACCTTTCCCCGTGTTTTGTCCTCACTCACACGCTACCGCGAATCACTTCCCGGAAGGTCACCCATCCTTAGACTACTCCAGCCCAAGCACCCTTAACTCTGGAGTTCTTTCGGGCAAGTGATCGGAAAAGGTAAGTGCACTTTGGTGACATAGGTAGCCAAATCAATTCTTATAAGCCTCTCCGCATATACAAGAACTCGGGATGTTACAATCACCCCCACTCATAGAGCGCAACGTCCTCGTTGCGCACCCGGATCGTCACCCTAGACGGTGTGAGCCCACCTGACTCCACACACGCGTTTGGGTTCGGCTCTGATACCAAATTGAAACAACCGCACCCATTTTTTTTTTTTTTTTTTTGCAAATAATCATTAAAATCCCATAAACAATAACTGAATCTCACCAATTAATTCCCGGTTCAAGACTAAAAATCCGAACAATGCAGATCATAAATTATTAAATTAAATAATCAAATAAACGACAAGTCTAGATCACCCCCTCTTCCTCGCCCTGATTCCACGGTCACACTTTCTCATTTCCTGCATCAATTAAAATATAAGAGATGCATAAGTATTTCGATAAATACTTAGTGAGACAATCCTCCCATCTACAGGCTAACAAATAATTAAGATAATTAATATAGACTATCACGAAAATACCGAATAAATCAAACATTTCATGAAACACTCGATCTAGACCCTCCGAGATCGTAAACGGCCTATAATCACGAAATCACACCAATTATCAAAATTATTTAATTACGCCTATGGTCCTGCACTCACCTTATTCCCGCACAGAAAGTTTCACGAGAAAATTCAGCAATTTTCTAGAACTCCCCGGGATGAATAACCTTCTATTAATCCACCTAAAATAAAAGAATAATAAAATAATCAAAACAAATCGAATACACTCGATATGATTATTGAACCGGTCTAAACCGGTAGTCGACTTCATCGACTTCACCATCGCCGGTGCAGCGACGCCACCGCCGGAGTTCACCACCGGAGCTCGCCACAGCCCAACCCGATCCACAATCCCGACTCCAACCCACGCACCGTCGCTCACCACCGGAGCTCACCACCGCCCAAACCCGATCCACAATCCCGACTCGAGTCCTCTTCACCGTCAAGGCGTGACGACACCACCCTCCTTCTCCACCCTCCGTCGATCTTCTCCACCCTCCGTCGACCTTCTCCACCCTCCGTCGACTCAGCCGCACGACCCCTGAGCAACCCGGCATCGCACGAACAACTAAGGAGGGAGAGAGAAGTTTTCTTACCGTGGAGAAGACGAGATCGCGTCACGACCCGGTTCACGACGATCCACCCACTCGAGCTTTCTCTTGATCCCTCACCACGCGGCAGCACGACTTGACGGCTAGGTTAATCGCACAAGCTCGGAGAGGGAGATACATACGCGCGTATACATATGTGTGACCAATCTTTTTCGAATTCACAAATGGCCCCAAACTTCCAAACTTATCAATTAAACCCATCCGGAAAAATTGATTTTACGCGAAATTAACCCCCAACTTCTAATTATTCAATTTCAACCTCAAAATTGAATTAAGGATGTTACAATTCTCCCCCACTAACATAGATTCGTCCTCGAATCTAACATCCAGCTGACATCCACCACATAGCACAACCGCTATTCCAACTCAGCGTCGCACGACCGCTCTTCCAACTCCACCAACAACGGTATCACGGCTCAACACCATAGTGCCATAGTTCCCTACTTGGTTTGGCCAACCACTCCAACGCCCGGAAGTATAACGACTTCACGACCCAACACCATGGATCGATCCGTCTAACGCATAGAGAGCCAGACAACGGCAGTCTCTCTAGTGACCTGTCTCACCAATCAGGAATCACGTCGAAACCCAACCGGCCAGGTACACTCGGCAGTGACTCACCAGTGCACTCCGATGCCGCTATATGGGTCACCACCCTGTGCCAAACCAATCCGGATCTATCAGCCCTATGCAGCTACAAAACACCTAGTATCCGCACCTCCGCTGTCGGTCCACTACCACTAGTAGCCCGCCAACCTGTCTACTAATCCTCTAGTAAACCCACCACTCAACATATTCAGTGAAAACACCTTTTTATTGAATAATCAAAAGCTCCAAAGTACATCGATTAATTATAACACCATAAAATAGACGAGTACAACAACGCAATAACTTCCAAAATCCCAACACCATGGTTACAACGATATGGAAACACCCGGCTAACCCTCCAGTTTGCCGAACCACTTGGGAAATTTGCGCTTCAACTTCGCTTCCGGCTCCCAAGTCACCTCCTCGGCTCCATTGCAGTCCCACAGCACCTGCATCTCAGGAACCTTCTTCCTCCTGATCACTCTCACCCGACGATCTAGGACTCTCAGAGGCCTCGCTTCCACCACCATGCTCGGTGTTAAATCTGATGGCACCCCCGTGACCACCTGATCATCCTTGTGCAAACATTTCTTCAGCATCGACACGTGGAACACCTTGTGAAATGCCTGCATAGACTCCGGCAACTCTAACCGATAAGCCACCGGTCCGACCCGTTCCAGCACCCTGACGGGACCCATATACCGTGGACTCAACTTCGTCTCGGAAATGGACCTGTTCGGACCCCTCAACATGGCCATTTTCAGGTAGACCAAATCGCCAACTGCGAACTCCAGCTCCTTCCTACGCCGATCTGCGTAGCTTTTCTGACGATCTTGAGCTTCCTTCATGTTCAACTTCACAATCCGGACCTTCTCAGTCGTCTCCTGCACAAAGTCAGCTCCCAACAGGCTCCTCTCCCCCACTTGTGTCCAACATAACGGGGTCCTGCAAGGCCTACCATACAACGCCTCAAATGGTGCCATGCCGATACTTGCCTGGTAGCTGTTATTGTACGCAAACTCCACTAGATTCAGATGATCCGCCCAATGTCCACCCCAATCCAACACACACATCCTCAACAGATCCTCCAACGTCTGGATAGTCCTCTCCGACTGCCCATCGGTCTGGGGATGATAAGCTGTACTCATGTGTACCTTAGTGCCCATCTCCTTCTGGAAAGCGCCCCAGAACAGCGAGGAGAACTTCGGATCTCGATCTGACACTATACTCACCGGTACCCCATGCAGCTTCACAATCTCCCTGACGTACCTCTTGGCCAACACTTCCGCACCGTCGGTCTTTTTTATGGCCAAGAAGTGCGCAGACTTGGTCAACCTATCGACGATGACCCAAATAGCGTCCTTGGTTCGCGAAACCGGCAGACCCACCACGAAATCCATGGTGATCATGTCCCACTTCCACTCCGGAATGGGTAAACTCCTCAACAACCCGCTCGGAACCTGATGCTCAGCCTTCACCAACTGACAGGTATCACACCCCGCAACCCAGTTGGCAACATCCTTCTTCATCCCTACCCACTGGTAATACCGTTTGAGGTCACGGTACATCTTGGTAGCTCCTGGATGAATAGAGAAACGGCTCTGATGTGCTTCCCTCAGGATTTCCTGCCTCAGCACTTCGTCCTTCGGTACACACACCCTGCCCCTCAAAAGGATAGTTCCATTGCTGGATAACTCATACTCAGACCGCTCTGCCCTGCCAGCCTGCATTAATTCCGCATCCAACTGCTGTGCTACCCGCACCCTAGTCAGAATGTCCGCCTGATCCACCGCCTCTAAACCCAACGGCTCAGGTTCCTCAGACACAGCACACAGTCTCAGGGCACTCACCATGCTTACCAACGCTTCTGTATCTCGCTCAGTGTCTAAAATAACCCGCTTCCTGCTCAAAGCATCGGCTACAAGATTCGCTTTACCGGGATGGTAAGCTATCTCCAGGTCATAATCCGCAACAAGCTCCATCCATCGCCTCTGTCGCAGATTCAGCTCCGGCTGGGTAAAGATGTACTTCAGACTTTTGTGGTCTGCGAACACCTGAACCTTACCGCCATACAGATAAGACCTCCAGATCTTTAATGCAAACACCACTGCAGCCATCTCAAGATCGTGAGTAGGATAATTGCATTCATGTTTCCTCAGCTGCCTGGAAGCATATGCGATTACCTTACCCTGCTGCATCAATACACAACCGAGCCCCAGCCTGGACGCGTCTGTGAACACAACATATGGCTCATCCTGCTTAGGCAAGGCTAACACCGGAGTACTCACCAGCATCTCCTTGAGCTTCACAAAGCTCTCCTCACACTGGTCCGACCACACGAAAGGAACGTCCTTCCCGGTCAACTTGGTCATGGCCTGCGCCATACTAGCAAACCCCTTGACGAACCTCCTGTAATAACCCGCCATACCCAGAAAACTACGAATCTCCGAGGCATTCTTCGGTCTCGGCCACTCCTCAATCGAGCGAATCTTCTCCGGATCCACTGAAACACCACGATCAGATACGACGTGCCCCAGAAATCCGATCTCCCGCTGCCAGAAACTACACTTGCTCAGCTTAGCGAACAACTTCTGCTCCCGTAGCTTCTCCAGAACTTTCCTCAGGTGAACCATGTGCTCCTCAGGACTCTTCGAATACACTAGAATGTCGTCGATAAAAATGATGACGAACTCATCCAGATACTCCTGGAACACGCCGTTCATCAACCTCATAAACGCAGCCGGTGCATTCGTCAACCCAAACGGCATCACCACAAACTCGTAATGCCCGTATCTCGTCCTGAAAGCCGTCTTCCTGATGTCCGACTCCGCTATCGGGATCTGATGATACCCCGATGCCAAATCAATCTTAGAGAACCACGAAGCACCCTGCAACTGATCTAACAACTCGTCGATCCTCGGTAATGGGTACTTGTTCTTCACAGTAACCCGGTTCAGCCCCCGATAATCAATGCACAACCGGAAGCTCCCATCCTTCTTCTTGACGAACAGTACCGGTGCACCCCACGGAGAACTGCTCGGTCTAATGAAACCCTTTTCCAACAACTCCTCGAGCTGCTTCTTAAGCTCAGCCATCTCCGCTGGAGCCATCCTGTAAGGAGCCTTAGACAACGGGGTCGTCCCCGGCTCTAACTCAATGGTAAAAGGATCCGACCTGGATGGTGGTAACCCGCTCAATTGCTGGAACACATCCTCGAACTCCCAGACCACCTCAATATCCCGCACCGCTGACTCCCCAACCTCCTCAGGTATCGAAATGGTAGCCAAATAGGCCTCACAACCCTGCTCGATCAAACGCTCCGCCTGAACCGCGGAAACGACGATGCCTCCCGGCACCGGTCTCACTCCCTGATAAACCAGTCTCCTGTTAGCATGCTCGAAAACCACACGACCCCGGTGACAATCCAAATGAGCCTTGAACTTTCCCAGCCAGTCCATACCCAAAATGATGTCATAGAGTTCCACTGGGCACACTATCAAATCCGCTGGCATTAGCTCTCCGGCGATAAGAATATCGACATTCTCCACACAGCCCTGAGTCCTCAACAAACGACCCCCAGCAACTCTCACCACACCCGAGTGGTCCCCACACAACTCTTGGATACCGCTCCCCGACACCCAATCCGGTGTGGCAAAACTGTGGGACGCTCCGGAGTCAAACAACACATGTGACTCTACCCCAGCCACATTAAGGGTCCCTAAGCACGAAAAGGATTCACGGCAAATAGCAAACACCAATTACAGAGCGAGTAACTGAAATTACACTCAAACAAGAACATAGTTAAGGTAACTAACCAGTAATCGGTCTGCTGCCGCTCGCCTCGCCTGACTCCGCGCCTATGGTGAACACCCTCGGTGCCACTGCGGCCCGTTTCGGAGGCGGTGCCTCGATCCTCACAAATGGCTGAGCCAACTTTGGACAATCCTTCCTGAGGTGACCGGGTTCCTTGCAATGGAAGCACACCGGGCCCCCTCGAGAACAATCCGCCACGCGATGTCCATGGGCTCCGCACCCGAAACAACGTGGCCCAGAACCCGCTTCCCTGGAAGTACCCTCCCACTTCCTCTTCTGTCCCTGCTGCTGACCAGACCTACCGCCCTTGCTCGGAGCAACACTCTGACTTTGAGGCCGTCGCGGAACCTCTGATACTGCAGCCTTTAAACTAGCCTCCTGCCTCATCCCCTCCTCAAGCTGCGCTGCACACTCCACCAGTTCGGATACCGACTCGAACTTGCGGACTATGCACCGATTCCTGAGATCGATACGCATACCTCGCATGAAAGCACCAATCAACTCATACTCGGTATCTGCACCCCGACCAGCAAACCGCTTCAGCCGGTTAAACTCGGCCTCGTACTCTCGGACCGAACGAATCCCCTGTGACAAGTACAGAAACTCCGCCTGTAACCTGTCGCGAGCCTCCCGCGGAAAATACTTGAGATCGAACTCCCTCCGGAACTCGTCCCAAGACAACACTACTCCCGCCCTCCTCGCAGCAACACCCTGCCACCACTCATGTGCATCTCCCTCCAGATAATGCACCGCCAAGTCAACCCTATACTCCTCAGGGCATCTGATCGACTGGAAGTTCCTCTCCAACCTGGACCTCCACTCATCAGACTCAATCGGTCGAGCACCACCACTGAAAAACTTGGTGCCCAACTTCTGCATATGCTCCATCACCCTCAGGTACGACGGAACCACTGGCTCGGCCTCAGCAACCACTCCCGGAACTCCCGGAGCAACAACACCCGGCATCGCGGCAACCCCCTGTGGCGCCACTGGAGCTGGAGCCGGTACCACACCAGGTAACCTCTCCAAGAGCTGGGCCAACATGCCCAAAACAGCCGCCATCGGGTTCGGGCCCGCACCCGCCTGAGCACCACCCGGCGCCGGCATCGCACCATACACGGCCGCTGGCTCCGACTGACCTTCCCCCTCGGCGTGATCATACGCCCCCTGCTCCACCGTGACACTCTGCGTCACATTCGCAGCTGCTCTGCCACCTCTACCACCTCTACCACCTCTGCCGCCACGGCCTGTTCTGCCGCCCCGACCACGGCCGCCGCGACCACCCCGACCTCTGAGACCTTGCCCAACGCTATCAGAATCAACCATCTGCAATAACCACTTGTTACTAATTGACAACAGCAATAGTAAAACAAACACGAGTCTTACCGTGGAATCTCATTGAAGGCTCGAAGAGGATGATCTAGAACTTCAAGCTCAACAATTGACTAACTCACATAGACAGTTCTAATAGCGAAATTTTATTTTTTTAAAACCGTCCTAGAACCGTAAATGCTCTTATACCACTTATAACGCCCCGACCGCCCCTACCTGTGGGCCCCAACGACATCTCCCGGCCCGTGGGCCCACCCTCGTCCGACGGCCGGTGCGTTAGTCCGGGAGGCTCGTAAGACTTGTTTACTGACCCTGCAATCACCACGTGACCTTTCCCCGTGTTTTGTCCTCACTCACACGCTACCGCGAATCACTTCCCGGAAGGTCACCCATCCTTAGATTGCTCCAGCTCAAGCACCCTTAACTCTGGAGTTCTCTCTGGACAAGTTCCCGAAAAGATAAGTGCACTTTGGTGACATAGGTAGCCAAATCAATTCTTATAAGCCTCTCCGCATATACAAGAAATCGGGATGTTACAATCACCCCCACTCACAGAGCGCAACGTCCTCGTTGCGCACCAGGATCGTCACCCTAGACGGTGTGAGCCCACCTGACTTCACACACGTGTTTGGGTTCGGCTCTGATACCACTTATAACGCCCCGACCGCCCCTACCTGGGCCCCATGCCCTCTCTCGGCACGTGGGCCCCACCCTGGTCCGATGGCCGGTGCGTTAGTCCGGGAGGCTTGTATGACTTGTTTACTGACCCTGCAATCACCACGTGACCTTTCCCCGTGTTTTGTCCTCACTCACACGCTACCGCGAATCACTTCCCGGAAGGTCACCCATCCTTAGACTACTCCAGCCCAAGCACCCTTAACTCTGGAGTTCTTTCGGGCAAGTGATCGGAAAAGGTAAGTGCACTTTGGTGACATAGGTAGCCAAATCAATTCTTATAAGCCTCTCCGCATATACAAGAACTCGGGATGTTACAATCACCCCCACTCATAGAGCGCAACGTCCTCGTTGCGCACCCGGATCGTCACCCTAGACGGTGTGAGCCCACCTGACTCCACACACGCGTTTGGGTTCGGCTCTGATACCAAATTGAAACAACCGCACCCATTTTTTTTTTTTTTTTTTTTTGCAAATAATCATTAAAATCCCATAAACAATAACTGAATCTCACCAATTAATTCCCGGTTCAAGACTAAAAATCCGAACAATGCAGATCATAAATTATTAAATTAAATAATCAAATAAACGACAAGTCTAGATCACCCCCTCTTCCTCGCCCTGATTCCACGGTCACACTTTCTCATTTCCTGCATCAATTAAAATATAAGAGATGCATAAGTATTTCGATAAATACTTAGTGAGACAATCCTCCCATCTACAGGCTAACAAATAATTAAGATAATTAATATAGACTATCACGAAAATACCGAATAAATCAAACATTTCATGAAACACTCGATCTAGACCCTCCGAGATCGTAAACGGCCTATAATCACGAAATCACACCAATTATCAAAATTATTTAATTACGCCTATGGTCTTGCACTCACCTTATTCCCGCACAGAAAGTTTCACGAGAAAATTCAGCAATTTTCTAGAACTCCCCGGGATGAATAACCTTCTATTAATCCACCTAAAATAAAAGAATAATAAAATAATCAAAACAAATCGAATACACTCGATATGATTATTGAACCGGTCTAAACCGGTAGTCGACTTCATCGACTTCACCATCGCCGGTGCAGCGACGCCACCGCCGGAGTTCACCACCGGAGCTCGCCACAGCCCAACCCGATCCACAATCCCGACTCCAACCCACGCACCGTCGCTCACCACCGGAGCTCACCACCGCCCAAACCCGATCCACAATCCCGACTCGAGTCCTCTTCACCGTCAAGGCGTGACGACACCACCCTCCTTCTCCACCCTCCGTCGATCTTCTCCACCCTCCGTCGACCTTCTCCACCCTCCGTCGACTCAGCCGCACGACCCCTGAGCAACCCGGCATCGCACGAACAACTAAGGAGGGAGAGAGAAGTTTTCTTACCGTGGAGAAGACGAGATCGCGTCACGACCCGGTTCACGACGATCCACCCACTCGAGCTTTCTCTTGATCCCTCACCACGCGGCAGCACGACTTGACGGCTAGGTTAATCGCACAAGCTCGGAGAGGGAGATACATACGCGCGTATACATATGTGTGACCAATCTTTTTCGAATTCACAAATGGCCCCAAACTTCCAAACTTATCAATTAAACCCATCCGGAAAAATTGATTTTACGCGAAATTAACCCCCAACTTCTAATTATTCAATTTCAACCTCAAAATTGAATTAAGGATGTTACAGTAACAAATAAGAAAACGTCAAAACTCTTCTTGTATGCAGCCATTTTTCTTTTCATATTATTTTTGAATTTCTTTTTCTTTTTATGTATTGTTATATTTTGTAAATTGAATAAGTGAGTAAAGATTGATTTGTGTTTTCTAATTTATAACTAGAAATTTGATTCTAAATAAGGAAGGTCAGTGCATCGTGCATGTGGATACTGGTTTTCGTGGCTATTAATATATCATTTTGTGGTTTTCAGTTTTTCTAACATGCAATTTCCAAATAGAAATATATTCAATGAATTAATATAATGGAAGCAAATTTAAAAGGTTTAACAAATTCTGAGCGATGTATAGTTGTCGCATAGTTAAATTTAAGTTTATAATATTATTCATCAAATTTTGGCGTTACTGTTATGTGGCTTCGAGTTCTATCCATTGGTTTCAAGTGTATTTAGCATATATATATATAACTGTGTGTATTGGTAGATATAAAATATAACACGATGCCTAATATTATAGAATATAATTATATTGTGTAGTTGTTTTTAACATGAAACCATAAGATACATATATATTGTGGTAATATTAACATAATGTTAACACCTACATAATGTAAACTTTCCTAACACACATAAATGAAATATGCTATGAATATATCGAGATCTAGAAGAAGACGTTTTTCATGTGAAAAAGTCAACACGTCTTGATATCATCTTTGCTAGACAATTGGTTTTATCGATTGCTATGTCATTGGTCTTCCCGCTCCGAATTCAAGACACTCGCCGATCACAACCCTTAAACTTAGCAAATCTCTCGTCTTCCCACCAAAACCCTAAACGGTTCCTTCCGTCCCGACTCCAAGGAAAAGTATATGTTCTATTTCCTCGTCTGGTCATTGAGGTATGCATATGTTCTATTGTGTTAGCACGACATAAACATTTTTAGGGATCATGAATTTAAGATATAGAAAGCAGGGTTTTCAATTACACAATTTGTGGAAGATCGTGAAGATGAAGAGCACGTGCTTTGGGCATGCTTTTACTTAATTTTAAATATGTGTGTAAAATCACAAACTATTCCCACATCAAATTCTTACAATGTGTAACATGAGTATATATAGAGTTGTTGATTATGGCGATGGCATTAGTAACTAGTTTGTGGGACTTGGTGGCTTGGGTCACAAATTAAGTAAAGGAGTTAGTTAAATGGCAACCAACTAATTCAGAAATTTTCGGATTCTAAAAACCAAATGTGAAAATACAGACGAAAAGATTTCTTTTATTTTCTTAAAAGACCAATAGAGATAACCACTAACAAAATGTTTAAGTAATGCATAACAAAACATAAGTTTATAGTTATATAAATAAAAATAACATTTTCAAGTCGATAACAAAAAAAATGTAAAGAATTAATCATATGATTGTGGAACTAAACATGAGGTGGTGTATGACGACAGTGTTCAAAATCCTCACAACCAGCATGGTAATGGTTAACCGGAGTTTTGACACATGAATTTGAGTTTTTATAGTCGCATGCTGGAATGTTGTCTTTTCCTACAGCTCCATAGCTCAATGATTTCCTTGCTTCTCCGTTTCCACAAAACACTAATAATATAATCATTATTGTAACAAATAAGAAAACGTCAAAACTCTTCTTGTATGCAGCCATTATTCTTTTCATATTATTTTTGAATTTCTTTTGCTTTTTATGTATTGTTATATTTTGTAAATTGAATAAGTGAGTAAAGATTGATTTGTGTTTTATAATTTATAACTAGAAATTTGCTTCTAAATAAAGAAGGTCAGTGCATCGTGCATGTGGATACTGGTTTTCGTGGCTATTAATATATCATTTTGTGGTTTTCAATTTTGCTAGCATGCAATTTCCAAATAGAAATATATTCAATGATTTAATATAATGGCAACAAATTTAAACCGTTTAACAAATTCTGAGCGATGTATAGTTGTCGCATAGTTAAATTTAAGTTTATAATATTATTCATCAAATTTTGGCGTTAATGTTATGTGGCGTCGAGTTCGATCCATTGGTTTCAAGTGTATTTAGCATATATATATATA
Source organism: Eutrema japonicum (assembly GCA_030161315.1). Lineage (NCBI taxonomy): Eukaryota > Viridiplantae > Streptophyta > Magnoliopsida > Brassicales > Brassicaceae > Eutrema > Eutrema japonicum. The sequence continues at coordinate 49,182,959 of BSQW01000007.1, read as the reverse complement.
TAACTGTGTGTATTGGTAGATATTAAATATAACACGATGTCAAATATTATAGAATATAATTATATTGTGTAGTTGTGTTTAACATGAAACCATAAGATACATATATATATTGTGGTAATATTAAGATAATGTTAATACCTACATAAAGTAAACTTTCCTAAGACACATAAATGAAATATGCTATGAATATATCGAGATCTAGACGAATACGTTTTTCATGTGGAAAAGTCAACACATCTTGATATTATCTTTTCTAGACAATTGGTTTTGTCGATTGCTATGTCATTGGTCTTCCCACTCCGAATTCAAGACACTCGCCAATCACAACCCTTAAATTAGAAAATCTCTCGTCTTCCCACCAAAACTCTAAACGGTTTCTTCCGTCACAACTCCAAGGAAAAGCATATGTTCTATTTCCTCGTCTGGTCATTGAGGTATGCATATGTTCTATTGTTTTACCACGACATAAACATTTTAGGGATCATGAATTTAAGATATAGAAATAAGGGTTTTCAATTACACAATTTGTGGAAGATCGTGATGATGAAGAGCACGTGCTTTGGGCATGCTTTTACTTAATTTTAAATATGTGTGTAAAATCACAAACTAATCCAACATCAAATTCTTACAATGTGTAACATGAGTATATATAGAGTTGTTGATTATGGCGATGGCATTAGTAACTAGTTTGTGGGACTTGGTGGCTTGGGTCACAAATTAAGTAAAGGAGTTAGTTAAATGGCAACCAACTAATTCAGAAATTTTCGGATTCTAAAAACCAAATGTGAAAATACAGACGAAAAGATTTCTTTTATTTTCTTAAAAGACCAATAGAGATAACCACTAACAAAATGTTTAAGTAATGCATAACAAAACATAAGTTTATAGTTATATAAATAAAAATAACATTTTCAAGTCGATAACAAAAAAAATGTAAAGAATTAATCATATGATTGTGGAACTAAACATGAGGTGGTGTATGACGACAGTGTTCAAAATCCTCACAACCAGCATGGTAATGGTTAACCGGAGTTTTGACACATGAATTTGAGTTTTTATAGCCGCATGCTGGAATGTTGTCTTTTCCTACAGCTCCATAGCTCAATGATTTCCTTGCTTCTCCGTTTCCACAAAACACTAATAATATAATCATTATTGTAACAAATAAGAAAACGTCAAAACTCTTCTTGTATGCAGCCATTTTTCTTTTCATATTATTTTTGAATTTCTTTTGCTTTTTATGTATTGTTATATTTTGTAAATTGAATAAGTGAGTAAAGATTGATTTGTGTTTTATAATTTATAACTAGAAATTTGCTTCTAAATAAAGAAGGTCAGTGCATCGTGCATGTGGATACTGGTTTTCGTGGCTATTAATATATCATTTTGTGGTTTTCAATTTTGCTAGCATGCAATTTCCAAATAGAAATATATTCAATGATTTAATATAATGGCAACAAATTTAAACCGTTTAACAAATTCTGAGCGATGTATAGTTGTCGCATAGTTAAATTTAAGTTTATAATATTATTCATCAAATTTTGGCGTTAATGTTATGTGGCGCCGAGTTCGATCCATTGGTTTCAAGTGTATTTAGCATATATATATATATAACTGTGTGTATTGGTAGATATTAAATATAACACGATGTCAAATATTATAGAATATAATTATATTGTGTAGTTGTGTTTAACATGAAACCATAAGATACATATATATATTGTGGTAATATTAAGATAATGTTAATACCTACATAAAGTAAACTTTCCTAAGACACATAAATGAAATATACTATGAATATATCGAGATCTAGACGAATACGTTTTTCATGTGGAAAAGTCAACACATCTTGATATTATCTTTTCTAGACAATTGGTTTTGTCGATTGCTATGTCATTGGTCTTCCCACTCCGAATTCAAGACACTCGCCAATCACAACCCTTAACTTAGAAAATCTCTCGTCTTCCCACCAAAACTCTAAACGGTTTCTTCCGTCACAACTCCAAGGAAAAGCATATGTTCTATTTCCTCGTCTGGTCATTGAGGTATGCATATGTTCTATTGTTTTACCACGACATAAACATTTTAGGGATCATGAATTTAAGATATAGAAATAAGGGTTTTCAATTACACAATTTGTGGAAGATCGTGATGATGAAGAGCACGTGCTTTGGGCATGCTTTTACTTAATTTTAAATATGTGTGTAAAATCACAAACTAATCCAACATCAAATTCTTACAATGTGGAACATGAGTATATATAGAGTTGTTGATTATGGCAATGGCATTAGTAACTAGTTTGTGGGACTTGGTGGCTTGGGTCAAAAATTAAGTAAAGGAGTTAGTTAAATGGCAACCAACTAATTCAGAAATTTTCGGATTCTAAAAAACAAATTTGAAAATACAGACGAAAAGATATCTTTTATTTTCTTAAAAGACCAATAAACACAACCACTAACAAAATGTTTAAGTAATACATAACAAAACATAAGTTTATACTTATATAAATAAAAATAACATTTTCAAGTCGACAAAAAAAATGTAAAGAATTAATCATATGATTGTGGAACTAAAATGAGGTGGCGTATGATGACAGTGTTCAAAATCCTCACAACCAGCATGGTAATGGTTAACCGGAGTTTTGACACATGAATTTGGGTTTTTATAGCTGCATGCTGGAATGTTTTCTTTTCCTACAGCTTCATAGCTCAATGATTTCCTTGCGTCTCCGTTTCCACAAAACACTGATAATATAATCATTACTGTAACAAATAAGAAAACAGCAAAACTCTTTTTTTATGCAGCCATTTTCCTTTTCAAATTTTGTTTGAATTTTTTTGCTTTTTATGTATTGTTATATTTTGTAAATTGAATAAGTGAGTAAAGATTGATTTGTGTTTTCTAATTTATAACTAGAAATTTGCTTCCAAATAAAGAAGGTCAGTGCATCGTGCATGTGGATACTGGTTTTCGTAGCTATTAATATATCATTTTGTGGTTTTCAGTTTTGCTAGCCTGCAATTTCGAAATTGAATTATATTCAATGATTTTATATAATGGAATCAAATTTAAACCGTTTAACAAATTCTGAGCGATGTATAGCTGTCGCATAGTTAAATTTAAGTTTATAATATTATTCATCAAATTTTGGCGTTAATGTTATGTGGCTTCGAGTTCGATCCATTGGTTTCAAGTGTATTTAGCATAGATATATAATTGTGTGTATTGGTAGATATTAAATATAACACGATGTCAAATATTATAGAATATAATTATATTGTGTAATTGTGTTTAACATGAAACCAAAAGATACATATATATTGTGGTAATATTAACATAATGTTAACACCTACATAATGTAAACTTTCCTAACACACATAAATGAAATATGCAATGAATATATCGAGATCTAGACGAAGACGGTTTTCATGTGGAAAAGTCAACTCGTCTTGATATCATCTTTGCTAGACAATTGGTTTTGTCGATTGCTATGTCATTGGTCTTCCCGCTCCGAATTCAAGACGCTCGCCGATCACAACCCTTAACTTAGAAAATCTCTCGTCTTCCCACCAAAACTCTAAACGGTTTCTTCCGTCACAACTCCAAGGAAAAGCATATGTTCTATTTCCTCGTCTGGTCATTGAGGTATGCATATGTTCTATTGTTTTACCACGACATAAACATTTTAGGGATCATGAATTTAAGATATAGAAATCAGGGTTTTCAATTACACAATTTGTGGAAGATCGTGATGATGAAGAGCACGTGCTTTGGGCATGCTTTTACTTAATTTTAAATATGTGTGTAAAATCACAAACTAATCCAACATCAAATTCTTACAATGTGGAACATGAGTATATATTGAGTTGTTGATTATGGCGCTGGCATTAGTAACTAGTTTGTGGGACTTGGTGGCTTGGGTCACAAATTAAGTAAAGGAGTTAGTTTAATGCCAACCAACTAATTCAGAAATTTTCGGATTCTAAAAACCAAATGTGAAAATACAGACGAAAAAGTTTCTTTTATTTTCTTAAAAGACCAATAAACACAACCACTAACAAAATGTTTAAGTAATACATAACAAAACATAAGTTTATACTTATATAAATAAAAATAACATTTTCAAGTCGACAAAAAAAAATGTAAAGAATTAATCATATGATTGTGGAACTAAAATGTGGTGGCATATGATAACAGTGTTCAAAATCCTCACAACCAGCATGGTAATGGTTAACCGGAGTTTTGACACATGAATTTGGGTTTTTATAGCTGCATGCTGTAATGTTTTCTTTTCCTACAGCTTCATAGCTCAATGATTTCCTTGCTTTTCCATTTCCACAAAACACTGATAATATAACCATTACTGTAACAAATAAGAAAACAGCAAAACTCTTTTTGTATGCAGCCATTTTCCTTTTCAAATTTTGTTTGAATTTTTTTGCTTTTTATGTATTGTTATATTTTGTAAATTGAATAAGTGAGTAAAGATTGATTTGTGTTTTCTAATTTATAACTAGAAATTTGCTTCCAAATAAAGAAAGTCAGTGCATCGTGCATGTGGATACTGGTTTTCGTAGCTATTAATATATCATTTTGTGGTTTTCAGTTTTGCTATCCTGCAATTTCGAAATTGAATTATATTCAATGATTTTATATAATGGCAGCAAATTTAAACCGTTTAACAAATTCTGAGCGATGTATAGCTGTCGCATAGTTAAATTTAAGTTTATAATATTATTCATCAAATTTTGGCGTTAATGTTATGTGGCTTCGAGTTCGATCCATTGGTTTCAAGTGTATTTAGCATAGATATATAATTGTGTGTATTGGTAGATATTAAATATAACACGATGTCAAATATTATAGAATATAATTATATTGTGTAATTGTGTTTAGCATGAAACCAAAAGATACATATATATTGTGGTAATATTAACATAATGTTAACACCTACATAATGTAAACTTTCCTAACACACATAAATGAAATATGCAATGAATATATCGAGGTCTAGACGAAGACGTTTTTCATGTGGAAAAGTCAACATGTCTTGATATCATCTTTGCTAGACAATTGGTTTTGTCGACTGCTATGTCATTGGTCTTCCCGCTCCGAATTCAAGACGCTCGCCGATCACAGCCCTTAACTTAGCAAATCTCTCGTCTTTCCACCAAAACCCTAAACGGTTCCTTCCGTCCCGACTCTAAGGAAAAAGCATATGTTCTATTTCCTCGTCTGTCATTGAGGTATGCATATGTTCTATTGTTTTACCATGACATAAATATTTTAGGGATCATGAATTTAAGATATAGAAATCAGGGTTTTCAATTACACAATTTGTGGAAGATCGTGATGATGAAGAGCACGTGCTTTGGGCATGCTTTTACTTAATTTTAAATATGTGTGTAAAATCACAAACTATTCCCACATCAAATTCTTACAATGTGTAACATGAGTATATATAGAGTTGTTGATTATGGCGATGGCATTAGTAACTAGTTTGTGGGACTTGGTGGCTTGGGTCACAAATTAAGTAAAGGAGTTAGTTAAATGGCAACCAACTAATTCAGAAATTTTCGGATTCTAAAAACCAAATGTGAAAATATAGACGAAAAGATTTCTTTTATTTTCTTAAAAGACCAATAAAGATAACCACTAACAAAATGTTTAAGTAATGCATAACAAAACATAAGTTTATAGTTATATAAATAAAAATAACATTTTCAAGTCTATAACAAAAAAAATGTAATGAATTAATCATATGATTGTGGAACTAAACATGAGGTGGCGTATGACGACAGTGTTCAAAATCCTCACAACCAGCATGGTAATGGTTAACCGGAGTTTTGACAAATGAATTTGGGTTTTTATAGCCGCATGCTGGAATGTTGTCTTTTCCTACAGCTCCATAGCTCAATGATTTCCTTGCTTCTCCGTTTCCACAAAACACTAATAATATAATCATTATTGTAACAAATAAGAAAACGTCAAAACTCTTCTTGTATGCAGCCATTTTTCTTTTCATATTATTTTTGAATTTCTTTTGCTTTTTATGTATTGTTATATTTTGTAAATTGAATAAGTGAGTAAAGATTGATTTGTGTTTTCTAATTTATAACTAGAAATTTGCTTCTAAATAAAGAAGGTCAGTGCATCGTGCATGTGGATACTGGTTTTCGTGGCTATTAATATATCATTTTGTGGTTTTCAGTTTTGCTAGCATGCAATTTCCAAATATAAATATATTCAATGATTTTATATAATGGCAGCAAATTTAAACCGTTTAACAAATTCTGAGCTATGTATAGTTGTCGCATAGTTAAATTTAAGTTTATAATATTATTCATCAAATCTTGGCGTTAATATTATGTGGCTTCGAGTTCGATCCATTGGTTTCAAGTGTATTTAGCATATATATATATATATATAACTGTGTGTATTGGTAGATATTAAGTATAACACGATGTCAAATATTATAGAATATAATTATATTGTGTAGTTGTGTTTAACATGAAACCATAAGATACATATATATATTGTGGTAATATTAAGATAATGTTAATACCTACATAAAGTAAACTTTCCTAAGACACATAAATGAAATATGCTATGAATATATCAAGATCTAGACGAATACGTTTTTCATGTGGAAAAGTCAACACATCTTGATATCATCTTTTCTAGACAATTGGTTTTGTCGATTGCTATGTCATTGGTCTTCCCACTCCGAATTCAAGACACTCGCCAATCACAACCCTTAACTTAGCAAATCTCTCGTCTTCCCACCAAAACTCTAAACGGTTTCTTCCGTCACGACTTAAGGAAAAGCATATGTTCTATTTCCTCGTCTGGTCATTGAGGTATGCATATGTTCTATTGTTTTACCATGACATAAATATTTTAGGGATCATGAATTTAAGATATAGAAATCAGGGTTTTCAATTACACAATTTGTGGAAGATCGTGATGATGAAGAGCACGTGCTTTGGGCATGCTTTTACTTAATTTTAAATATGTGTGTAAAATCACAAACTAATCCAACATCAAATTCTTACAATGTGGAACATGAGTATATATAGAGTTGTTGATTATGGCGCTGGCATTAGTAACTAGTTTGTGGGACTTGGTGGCTTGGGTCTAAAATTAAGTAAAGGAGTTAGTTTAATACCAACCAACTAATTCAGAAATTTTTGGATTCTAAAAACCAAATGTGAAAATACAGACGAAAAGATTTCTTTTATTTTCTTAAAAGACCAATAAAGACAACCACTAACAAAATGTTTAAGTAATGCATAGCAAAACATAAGTTTATAGTTATATAAATAAAAATAACATTTTCAAGTCGACAACAAAATTTTTTTTAAAAATTAATCATATGATTGTGGAACTAAACATGAGGTGGCGTATGACAACAGTGTTCAAAGTCCTCACAACCAGCATGGTATTGGTTAACCGGAGTTTTGACACATGAATTTGGGGTTTTATAGCCGCATGCTGGAATGTTGTCTTTTCCTACAGCTCCATAGCTCAATGATTTTCTTGCTTCTCCGTTTCCACAAAACACTGATAATATAATCATTATTGTAACAAATAAGAAAACAGCAAAACACTTCTTGTATGCAGCCATTTTTCTTTTCAGTTTTTTTTTGAATTTCTTTTGCTTTTTATGTATTGTTATATTTTTTAAATTGAATAAGTGAGTAAAGATTGATTTGTGTTTTCTAATTTATAACTAGAAATTTGCTTCTAAATAAAGAAGGTTAGTGCATGTGGATACTGGTTTTCTTGGCTATTAATATTTCATTTTGTGGTTTTCAGTTTTGCTAGCATGCAATTTCCAAATAGAAATATATTCAATGATTTTATATAATGGCTGCATATTTAAACCGTTTAACAAATTCTGAGCGATGTATAGTTTTCGCATAGTTAAATTTAAGTTTATAATATTTTTCATCAAATTTTGGAGTTAATGTTATGTGGCTTCGAGTTCGATCCATTGGTTTCAAGTGTATTTAGCATATATATAAAACTGTGTGTATTGGTAGATATTAAATATAACACGATGTCAAATATTATAGAATATAATTATATTGTGTAGTTGTTTTTAACATGAAACCATAAGATACATATATATTGTGGTAATATTAACATAATGTTAACACCTACATAATGTAAACTTTCCTAACACACATAAATGAAATATGCTATGAATATATCGAGATCTAGAAGAAGATGTTTTTCATGTGGAAACGTCAACACGTCTTGATATCATCCTTGCTAGACAATTAGTTTTGTCGATTGCTATGTCATTGGTCTTCCCGCTCCGAATTCAAGACACTCGCCGATCACAACCCTTAACTTAGCAAATCTCTCGTCTTCCCACTAAAACCCTAAATGGTTCCTTCCGTCCCGATTCCAAGGAAAAGCATATGTTCTATTTCCTCATCTGGTCATTGAGGTATGCATATGTTCTATTGTTTTACCACGACATAAATATTTTAGGGATCATGAATTTAAGATATAGAAATCAGGGTTTTCAATTACACAATTTGTGAAAGATCGTGATGATGAAGAGCACGTGCTTTGGGCATGCTTTTACTTAATTTTAAATATGTGTGTAAAATCACAAACTATTCCCACATCAAATTCTTACAATGTGTAACATGAGTATATATAGAGTTGTTGATTATGGCGATGGCATTAGTAACTAGTTTGTGGGACTTGGTGGCTTGGGTCACAAATTAAGTAAAGGAGTTAGTTAAATGGCAACCAACTAATTCAGAAATTTTCGGATTCTAAAAACCAAATGTGAAAATATAGACGAAAAGATTTCTTTTATTTTCTTAAAAGACCAATAAAGATAACCACTAACAAATTGTTTAAGTAATGCATAACAAAACATAAGTTTATAGTTATATAAATAAAAATAACATTTTCAAGTCTATAACCAAAAAAATGTAATGAATTAATCATATGATTGTGGAACTAAACATGAGGTGGCGTATGACGACAGTTATAACGCCCCGACCGCCCCTACCTGTGGGCCCCATGCCTTCTCTCGGCCCGTGGGCCCCACCCTTGTCCGACGGCCGGTGCGTTAGTCCGGGAGGCTTGTAATACTTGTTTACTGACCCTGCAATCACCACGTGATCTTTCCCCGTGTTTTGTCCTCACTCGCACAGTACCGCGAATCACTTCCCGGTAGGTCACCCATCCTTAAATTGCTCCAGCTCAAGCACCCTTAACTCTGGAGTTCTCTCTGGACAAGTTCCCGAAAAGATAAGTGCACTTTGGTGACATAGGTAGCCAAATCAATTCTTATAAGCCTCTCCGCATATACAACAAATCGGGATGTTACAATCACCCCCACTCATAGAGCGCAACGTCCTCGTTGCGCACCAGGATCGTCACCCTAGACGGTGTGGGCCCACCTGACTCCACACACGTGTTTGGGTTCGGCTCTGATACCACTTATAACGCCCCGACCGCCCCTACCTGTGGGCCCCATGCCTTCTCTCGGCCCGTGGGCCCCACCCTTGTCCGACGGCCGGTGCGTTAGTCCGGGAGGCTTGTAATACTTGTTTACTGACCCTGCAATCACCACGTGATCTTTCCCCGTGTTTTGTCCTCACTCGCACAGTACCGCGAATCACTTCCCGGTAGGTCACCCATCCTTAAATTGCTCCAGCTCAAGCACCCTTAACTCTGGAGTTCTCTCTGGACAAGTTCCCGAAAAGATAAGTGCACTTTGGTGACATAGGTAGCCAAATCAATTCTTATAAGCCTCTCCGCATATACAACAAATCGGGATGTTACAACAGTGTTCAAAATCCTCACAACCAGCATGGTAATGGTTAACCGGAGTTTTGACAAATGAATTTGGGTTTTTATAGCCGCATGCTGGAATGTTGTCTTTTCCTACAGCTCCATAGCTCAATGATTTCCTTGCTTCTCCGTTTCCACAAAACACTAATAATATAATCATTATTGTAACAAATAAGAAAACGTCAAAACTCTTCTTGTATGCAGCCATTTTTCTTTTCATATTATTTTTGAATTTCTTTTGCTTTTTATGTATTGTTATATTTTGTAAATTGAATAAGTGAGTAAAGATTGATTTGTGTTTTCTAATTTATAACTAGAAATTTGCTTCTAAATAAAGAAGGTCAGTGCATCGTGCATGTGGATACTGGTTTTCGTGGCTATTAATATATCATTTTGTGGTTTTCAGTTTTGCTAGCATGCAATTTCCAAATATAAATATATTCAATGATTTTATATAATGGCAGCAAATTTAAACCGTTTAACAAATTCTGAGCTATGTATAGTTGTCGCATAGTTAAATTTAAGTTTATAATATTATTCATCAAATCTTGGCGTTAATATTATGTGGCTTCGAGTTCGATCCATTGGTTTCAAGTGTATTTAGCATATATATATATATATATATATATATATATATATATATATATATATATATATATATAACTGTGTGTATTGGTAGATATTAAGTATAACACGATGTCAAATATTATAGAATATAATTATATTGTGTAGTTGTGTTTAACATGAAACCATAAGATACATATATATATTGTGGTAATATTAAGATAATGTTAATACCTACATAAAGTAAACTTTCCTAAGACACATAAATGAAATATGCTATGAATATATCAAGATCTAGACGAATACGTTTTTCATGTGGAAAAGTCAACACATCTTGATATCATCTTTTCTAGACAATTGGTTTTGTCGATTGCTATGTCATTGGTCTTCCCGCTCCGAATTCAAGATGCTCGCCGATCACAACCCTTAACTTAGCAAATCTCTTGTCTTCCCACCAAAACCCTAAACGGTTCCTTCCGTCCCGACTCCAAGCAAAAGCATATGTTCTATTTCCTCGTCTGGTCATTGAGGTATGCATATGTTCTATTGTTTTACCACGACATAAACATTTTAGGGATCATGAATTTAAGATATAAAAATCAGGATTTTCAATTACACAATTTGTGGAAGATCGTGATGATGAAGAGCACGTGCTTTGGGCATGCTTTTACTTAATTTTAAATATGTGTGTAAAATCACAAACTAATACAACATCAAATTCTTACAATGTGGAACATGAGTATATATAGAGTTGTTGATTATGGCAATGGCATTAGTAACTAGTTTGTGGGACTTGGTGGCTTGGGTCAAAAATTAAGTAAATGAGTTAGTTAAATGGCAACCAACTAATTCAGAAATTTTCGGATTCTAAAAACCAAATGTGAAAATACAGACGAAAAGATATATTTTATTTTCTTAAAAGACCAATATAGACAACCACTAACAAAATGTTTAAGTAATGCATAACAAAACATAAGTTTATAGTTATATAAATAAAAATAACATTTTCAAGTCGACAACAAAAAAATGTAAAGAATTAATCATATGATTGTGGAACTAAACATGAGGTGGCGTATGACGACAGTGTTCAAAATCCTCACAACCAGCATGGTAATGTTTAACTGGAGTTTTGACACATGAATTTGGGTTTTTATAGCCGCATGCTGGAATATTGTCTTTCCCTACAGCTCCATAGCTCAATGATTTCCTTGCTTCTCCGTTTCCACAATACACTGATAATATAATCATTACTGTAACAAATAAGAAAACAGCAAAACTCTTCTTGTATGCAGCCATTTTCCTTTTCAAATTTTTTTTGAATTTCTTTTGCTTTTTATGTATTGTTATATTTTATAAATTGAATAAGTGAGTAAAGATTGATTTGTGTTTTCTAATTTATAACTAGAAATTTGTTTCTAAATAAAGAAGGTCAGTGCATCGTGCATTTGGATACTGGTTTTCGTGACTATTAATATATCATTTTGTGGTTTTCAGTTTTTCTAGCATGCAATTTCCAAATAGAAATATATTCAATGAATTCATATAATGGCAGCAAATTTAAACGGTTTAACAAATTCTGAGCGATGTATAGTTGTCGCATAGTTAAATTTAAGGTAATAATATTATTCATCAAAATTTGGCGTTAATGTTATGTGGCTTCGAGTTCGATCCATTGGTTTCAAGTGTATTTAGCATATATATATATAATTGTGTGTATTGGTAGATATTAAATATAACATGATGTCAAATATTGTAGAATATAATTATATTGTGTAGTTGTGTTTAACATGAAACCATAAGATATATATAGATATATATTGTGGTAATATTAAGCTAATGTTAACACCTACATAATGTAAACTTTCCTAACACACATAAATGAAATATGCTATGAATATATCGAGATCTAGACGAAGACGTTTTTCATGTGGAAAAGTCAACACGTCTTGATATCATCTTTGCTAGACAATTGGTTTTGTCGATTGCTATGTCATTGGTCTTCCCGCTCCGAATTCAAGACGCTCGCCGATCACAACCCTTAACTTAGCAAATCTCTCGTCTTCCCACCAAAACCCTAAACGGTTCCTTCCGTCCCGACTCCAAGCAAAAGCATATGTTCTATTTCCTCGCCTGGTCATTGAGGTATGCATATGTTCTATTGTTTTACCACGACATAAACATTTTAGGGATCATGAATTTAAGATATAAAAATCAGGGTTTTCAATTACACAATTTGTGGAAGATCGTGATGATGAAGAGCACGTGCTTTGGGCATGCTTTTACTTAATTTTAAATATGTGTGTAAAATCACAAACTAATACAACATCAAATTCTTACAATGTGGAACATGAGTATATATAGAGTTGTTGATTATGGCAATGGCATTAGTAACTAGTTTGTGGGACTTGGTGGCTTGGGTCAAAAATTAAGTAAAGGAGTTAGTTAAATGGCAACCAACTAATTCAGAAATTTTCGGATTCTGAAAAACAAATGTGAAAATACAGACGAAAAGATATATTTTATTTTCTTAAAAGACCAATATAGACAACCACTAACAAAATGTTTAAGTAATGCATAACAAAACATACGTTTATAGTTATATAAATAAAAATAACATTTTCAAGTCGACAACAAAAAAAATGTAAAGAATTAATCATATGATTGTGGAACTAAACATGAGGTGGCGTATGACGACAGTGTTCAAAATCCTCACAACCAGCATGGTAATGGTTAACCGGAATTTTGACACATGAATTTGGGTTTTTATAGCCGCATGCTGGAATGTTGTCTTTTCCTACAGCTCCATAGCTCAATGATTTCCTTGCTTCTCCGTTTCCACAAAACACTAATAATATAATCATTATTGTAACAAATAAGAAAACGTCAAAACTCTTCTTGTATGCAGCCATTTTTCTTTTCATATTATTTTTGAATTTCTTTTGCTTTTTATGTATTGTTATATTTTGTAAATTGAATAAGTGAGTAAAGATTTATTTGTGTTTTCTAATTTATAACTAGAAATTTGTTTCTAAATAAATAAGGTCAGTGCATCGTGCATTTGGATACTGGTTTTCGTGACTATTAATATATCATTATGTGGTTTTCAGTTTTTCTAGCATGCAATTTCCAAATAGAAATATATTTAATGAATTAATATAATGGCAGCATATTTAAACGGTTTAACAAATTCTGAGCGATGTATTGTTGTCGCATAGTTAAATTTAAGGTAATAATATTATTCATCAAAATTTGGCGTTAATGTTATGTGGCTTCGAGTTCGATCCATTGGTTTCAAGTGTATTTAGCATATATATATAATTGTGTATATTGGTAGATATTAAATATAACACGATGTCAAATATTATAGAATATAATTATATTGTGTAGTTGTGTTTAACATGAAACCATAAGATATATACATATATATATTGTGGTAATATTAAGCTAATGTTAACACCTACATAATGTAAACTTTCCTAACACACATAAATGAAATATGCTATGAATATATCGAGATCTAGACGAAGACGTTTTTCATGTGGAAAAGTCAACACGTCTTGATATCATCTTTGCTAGACAATTGGTTTTGTCGATTGCTATGTCATTGGTCTTCCCGCTCCGAATTCAAGACACTCGCTGATCACAACCCTTAACTTAGCAAATCTCTCATCCTCCCACCAAAACCCTAAACGGTTCTTTCCGTCCCGACTCCAAGGAAAAGCATATGTTCTATTTCCTCGTCTGGTCATTGAGGTATGCATATGTTCTATTGTTTTACCATGACATAAACATTTTAGGAATCATGAATTTAAGATATAGAAATCAGGGTTTTCAATTACACAATTTGTGGAAGATCGTGATGATGAAGAGCACGTGCTTTGGGCATGCTTTTACTTAATTTTAAATATGTGTGTAAAATCACAAACTAATCCCACATCAAATTCTTACAATGTGGAACATGAGTATATATAGAGTTGTTGATTATGGCGATGGCATTAGTAACTAGTTTGTGGGACTTGGTGGCTTGGGTCAAAAATTAAGTAAAGGAGTTAGTTAAATGGCAACCAACTAATTCAGAAATTTTCGGATTCTAAAAACCAAATGTGAAAATACAGACGAAAAGATATCTTTTATTTTCTTAAAAGACCAATATAGACAACCACTAACAAAATGTTTAAGTAATGCATAACAAAACATAAGTTTATAGTTATATAAATAAAAATAACATTTTCAAGTCGACAACAAAAAAAATGTAAAGAATTAATCATATGATTGTGGAACTAAATATGAGGTGGCGTATGACGACAGTGTTCAAAATCCTCACAACCAGCATGGTAATGGTTAACCGGAGTTTTGACACATGAATTTGGGTTTTTATAGCCGCAAGCTGGAATGTTTGTTTTCCTACAGCTCCATAGCTCAATGATTTCCTTGCTTCTCCGTTTCCACAATACACTGATAATATAATCATTACTGTAACAAATAAGAAAACAGCAAAACTCTTCTTGTATGCAGCCATTTTCCTTTTCAAATTTTTTTTGAATTTCTTTTGCTTTTTATGTATTGTTATATTTTATAAATTGAATAAGTGAGTAAAGATTGATTTGTGTTTTCTAATTTATAACTAGAAATTTGTTTCTAAATAAAGAAGGTCAGTGCATCGTGCATTTGGATACTGGTTTTCGTGACTATTAATATATCATTTTGTGGTTTTCAGTTTTTCTAGCATGCAATTTCCAAATAGAAATATATTCAATGAATTCATATAATGGCAGCAAATTTAAACGGTTTAAAAATTCTGAGCGATGTATAGTTGTCGCATAGTTAAATTTAAGGTAATAATATTATTCATCAAAATTTGGCGTTAATGTTATGTGGCTTCGAGTTCGATCCATTGGTTTCAAGTGTATTTAGCATATATATATATAATTGTGTGTATTGGTAGATATTAAATATAACATGATGTCAAATATTGTAGAATATAATTATATTGTGTAGTTGTGTTTAACATGAAACCATAAGATATATATATATATATATATATATATATATTGTGGTAATATTAAGCTAATGTTAACACCTACATAATGTAAACTTTCCTAACACACATAAATGAAATATGCTATGAATATATCGAGATCTAGACGAAGACGTTTTTCATGTGGAAAAGTCAACACGTCTTGATATCATCTTTGCTAGACAATTGGTTTTGTCGATTGCTATGTCATTGGTCTTCCCGCTCCGAATTCAAGACGCTCGCCGATCACAACCCTTAACTTAGCAAATCTCTCGTCTTCCCACCAAAACCCTAAACGGTTCCTTCCGTCCCGACTCCAAGCAAAAGCATATGTTCTATTTCCTCGCCTGGTCATTGAGGTATGCATATGTTCTATTGTTTTACCACGACATAAACATTTTAGGGATCATGAATTTAAGATATAAAAATCAGGGTTTTCAATTACATAATTTGTGGAAGATCGTGATTGTAACGCCCGCGTTCCGGAAGAATTGATTATTGGGGAAAATAATTAATTCTGTTTTGTTCCGGGATGGGGTATCGATCGATACCAGGGCAGTATCGATCGATACCAGCCGGGATTTCTCTTTATATTCTTCTTCCTCTTCTCTTCTTGCGCGTGGAGACCATTTCTTTTGTGAGAGTAAAGTCTTGGTCGCGAGAGAGAGAGAGAGAGAGAGAGAAGGAGAGCGTGAGAGAAGGTGAAGCTTGGTGAAGCTTGGATCTTGCGAGATCGAGAGAGATTCGAGCTTGGGAGAAGCTTGAAGAAGAGATCGGAAGAGTTTGGTCTTGGTTTTGGGCGTGAGCTTGTGGGAAGCAAGGGAGGTCGATTTTGAGCTCGATCCAGCCGATTTAAGGTGAGTTGGGACCAAAGGTTAGCAAGTAAGCTTGTGTGGTGCTTAGTTAAGCGTGATTGTTGAGTTTGGGGCTTTGCCTTGGTGATTGTGGCGATTTCTGGGTTTAGATCTCGCGGAAGGTTGTGATTTGCAGGTGGGTATCGATCGATACCATGTGTGTGTCGATCGATACTAGACTCTTGTCGGTGGACTCGAGTCGTGCAGGCATCGATCGATACCAGGGGTGTATCGATCGATACCAGTTGTTGCCTGTGGGCATGTGTTGCTTGGCATCGATCGATACCAGGGGTGTATCGATCGATACCGGTTGTTTGCCTGAGGGCATGTGGTTGGGGTATCGATCGATACCAAGGGGGTATCGATCGATACTGGTTGTGGTTTGTGCTCTGAAGGCGTGTTGTGTGTTGCCTTTCAGGCTGTGTGTCTAGCAGTTCTTGGGATGGAATTGTTAGGCGTTGGTATAGTTTTTCTTGGTGACGAATTGCTATTTGTGCTTGAAGTTTTAATTGGTGTTAATTAATTCTGCGTATTGATAATTGTTGTTGATTGTGCTTATTGTTTAGCCTGTTGTTGGGATGATCTCTCACTCAGCGTTTGGTTAGCCAAATGTTGATGCATCACTTTTGTCGATGCAGGTAAAGATAAGGTGTGATCGTGGAATCGAGGCAGTGAAGAGGGGATGATTAGGACCTGGGGTTTTATTTATTGTTGTTGCTTTTGCTGTAAGAACTGCTGGCTTGTGTAAGCTGTAGAACTTGGATTGTTCTGGTGTTTGTATTATTTCCGCGTTGTTAATTTATGACTGTTTATTTATTTATGTTTTAAAAAAAAAAAAAAAAAAAAAGGTGCGGTCGTTTCAATTTGGTATCAGAGCCCATACGGTTCTAGGAGCCTAGGTGGTTCTAGAATAGATTGGGTGTTGTGTGGGGTCTTAGAATCATCCTCTTCGAGCCTTGTGAGATTCCACGGTGAGTATCTTTATTGTGAGGATTGTTGTTGGTTTCTTAGCTTGTGCTTCTGCACGTGTGCAGATGGCTAGAGGGCGTGGTAGGGGTCGTGGCCGTGGTAGAGGTCGTGGCCGTGTGCCGGCGGAGCAGGTCGAGGATTCGCGTGCGAGTCAGGTTGGGTCTGAGGGTACCGGCTCAGGTTCCTGTGGCTCCGGTAGTGGTGGAGGCTCAGCCTCAGGTGGCAGCTGCGGTTGCTGAGGAGCTCCCATCCTACCTGAGGATGATGGAGCAGATGCTGAGGATTGGCACGGGGTTCTTTTCTGGAGGTGCTAATCCTGAGGACGCTGATGCGTGGTTGAGGAGGATAGAGAGGAATTTCCTCTCGAGTAGGTGTCCCGCAGGATACCAGGTGGACATTGCGGTCCATTTTCTGGAGGGTGATGCGCATCTCTGGTGGAGGGGTGTGGCAGCGCGGAGAGTACAGGCCGCGATGGCTTGGGCGGATTTTGTGGAGGAGTTTAACTCCAAGTACTTTCCTCAGGAGGCGTTCAACCGGTTAGGGTCGAGGCTTGCGAGTTTGACTCAGGGGGATCGGTCGGTACGCGAGTATGAGGTGGAGTTTGTCCGGCTCGGGTCTTATGTTCGACGAGCGGGTGAGAGTGAGTCGGCCCGTGTGCAGAGATTCTTGATGGGTCTTCGGGTTGACTTGAGGAACCGTTGCATGGTGAGGCCTTTTTGCACGGTTGATGAGTTGGTTGAGACTGCGGCTTTGCTTGAGGAGGGTCTGAAGGACGAGGTGGTAGTGGCTACACCGCGTTTTCAGGCGAGTTATGTGTAGCAGCAGTCCGGTCCGAGCAGAGGCAGTAGTAAGCCGATGCAAGGACAGAAACGGAAGCGGGAGAGCGCTTCGAGTGGTAGTCGGGGTGGTCCGGGTTGCTTTGGTTGTGGGAGCATGGATCACCGAGTGGCGAGCTGTCCTCAGAAGGGCGGAGCGCGAATGGATTCTCGAGTGTGCTATCACTGCAAGGAGGCGGGGCACATCAGGCCTCAGTGTCCCCAGTTGCGGCAGAGTGAGTCCGCGGTAGTGCAGCCTCTCAGGCAGGTGGCATCAGCGCCTCGAGTGTACTCCATCACCGAGACCGGCGAGCCGAGTTCCAGGCCGATCACAGGGACCTTGTGTGTTGGAGGTGTAGAGTGTCATGTGTTGTTTGACACGGGAGCATCGCATTGCTTCGTTTCCCCGGAGTTGGCCGAGAAGGCTAATTTACGGAGCGAGCCCGGTGTGAGTTTGGGTTTCGTGGAGGTTGCCGGAGGGAAGCTCCTGAGGATTCACGGTCGGGTGCGAGACGTGGATGTTCAGGTGGCAGGAGAGTCCATGGCTGCCGATTTGATTATCTGCTCAGTGGAGCTGTACGATGTCATCTTGGGCATGGATTGGCTCGGGAAGTTCAGGGCGCATCTGGACTGTCACCGAGGGCGAGTCGAGTTCGACCAGGGGGAAGGGAAGTTGGTGTATCAGGGTGTGAGACCGACTTCCGGAAGTCTCGTGATCTCGGTTGTGCACGCGGAGCGTCTGATCGAGGGAGGTTGCGAGGCGTACTTGGCTACCATTTCCTTGCCGGAGGCCGTCGGAGAGGCTAGGGTTCAGGATATTCGCGTGGTTCGTGAGTTCCAAGATGTGTTTCAGTCGTTGCAGGGGTTGCCACCATCTAGGTCGGATCCTTTCACGATCGAGTTGGAACCGGGGACGGCACCGATATCCAGGGCTCCTTATAGGATGGCTCCTGCAGAGATGGCAGAGCTGAAGAAGCAGCTGGAGGAGTTGTTGGGTAAGGGATTTATTCGTCCGAGTTCTTCACCGTGGGGAGCGCCAGTGTTGTTCGTGAAGAAGAAGGACGGGAGTTTTCGGTTGTGTATTGATTATCGGGGACTTAACCGAGTCACAGTGAAGAACAGGTATCCTCTTCCGCGGATTGATGAGTTGTTGGATCAGTTGAGAGGGGCTACTTGGTTCTCCAAGATTGACTTGGCGTCGGGATATCATCAGATTCCCATCGATGAGGTAGATATCCGGAAGACGGCTTTCAGATCTCGTTATGGTCACTACGAGTTTGTGGTGATGCCATTTGGGTTGACTAATGCACCGGCTGCATTTATGAGATTGATGAACAGCGTTTTCCAAGAGTATCTAGATGAGTTCGTGATCATCTTTATCGATGACATCTTGGTGTATTCGAGGAGCCGGGAGGAGCATGAGGTGCATCTGCGTGTGGTTCTTTCGAGGCTGCGGGAACAGAAGTTGTTTGCTAAGTTGAGCAAGTGTAGCTTCTGGCAGCGGGAGATCGGTTTTCTGGGTCACATTGTCTCTGCGGAGGGAGTGTCGGTGGATCCGGAGAAGATCCAGGCCATTAGTACTTGGCCGAGGCCGAGGAATGCCACTGAGATTCGGAGTTTTCTTGGGTTGGCAGGGTATTATCGGCGGTTCGTCAAGGGTTTCGCGAGTATGGCTAAGTCTATGACGAAGCTGACAGGGAAGGATGTTCCTTTCGTGTGGTCCTCGGAGTGTGATGAGAGTTTCGCGCAGCTGAAGGCCATGTTGTCTAGTACTCCAGTATTGGCGTTACCTGAGTCGGGTGAGCCTTACGTGGTGTATACCGATGCGTTGGGAGTGGGCCTTGGTTGTGTGTTGATGCAGCGGGGGAAGGTTATTGCCTATGCTTCGCGGCAGCTGCGGAAGCATGAGGGCAACTACCCTACCCATGATCTAGAGATGGCTGCAGTAGTTTTCGCTTTAAAGATTTGGAGATCTTATCTTTATGGCGGAAAGGTGCAGGTGTTCACAGATCATAAGAGCTTGAAGTACATTTTCACTCAGCCTGAGTTGAATTTGAGACAGAGGCGCTGGATGGAGCTAGTGGCCGATTATGATCTGGAGATAGCTTACCATCCTGGTAAGGCTAATCTGGTTGCGGATGCGTTGAGTCGGAAGCGGGTGGCTTTGGCTCGGGAGCTCGAGGTAGAGTCCTTGGTGAGCGAGATTAGCACATTGCGCTTATGTGTTGTGTCTCAGGAACCTTTGGGCTTAGAGGCGGCTAACCAGGCGGATCTTTTGAGCAGGGTTCGGGTGGCTCAGGGAAAAGATGAGGGTTTGGTTAAGGCTTCGAGAGCAGAGGGTTCTGAGTATCAGGTATCTGCGAACGGCACTATCCTTGTTAGTGGGAGGGTATGCGTACCTTTGGATGAGGATTTGCGGCGAGAGATCCTGAGTGAGGCTCATTCGAGTATGATTGCGATTCATCCCGGAGCGACTAAGATGTACCGCGATCTCAAGCGCTATTATCATTGGGTCGGGATGAAGAAGGATGTGGCTAACTGGGTTGCTTCGTGCAACGTGTGCCAGTTAGTGAAGGCGGAGCACCAGGTCCCGAGTGGTTTGTTGCGGAGTTTACCCATTCCAGAGTGGAAGTGGGATATGATCACGATGGATTTCGTGGTGGGGTTACCAGTCTCTCGGACCAAGGATGCTGTTTGGGTCATCGTCGATCGATTGACCAAGTGTGCGCGTTTTCTGGCCATTAAGAAGACCGATGGGGCGGCAGTTTTGGCTAGGAAGTACGTGCAGGAGATTGTGAGACTGTATGGAGTACCGGTGAGTATTGTTTCGGACCGGGATCCTAAGTTCACATCGGAGTTCTGGAATGCGTTTCAGGCGGAGATGGGCACGAAGGTGCACTTGAGCACGGCGTATCATCCTCAGACAGATGGGCAGTCCGAGCGGACCATCCAGACCTTGGAGGATCTGTTGAGGATGTGCGTGCTGGATTGGGGTGGTCATTGGGTGGATCACTTGAGCTTGGTTGAGTTTGCGTATAACAATAGTTACCAGGCGAGTATTGGGATGGCTCCATATGAGGCTCTGTATGGGAGGCCATGTCGTACCCCGTTGTGTTGGACACAAGTGGGGGAGAGGAGCACTTTGGGTGCGAGTTTTGTTCAGGAAACTACGGAGAAGATCCGGGTTTTGAAGCTGAACATGAAAGAGGCCCAAGATCGGCAAAAGAGTTATGCTGATCAGAGGCGGAAAGAGCTTGTGTTTGAGGTGTGAGATAGTGTGTATCTCAAGATGGCTTTACTGAGAGGTCCGAACAGGTCCATTGTTGCGACTAAGTTGAGTCCGAGGTATATGGGACCGTTCCGGATTGTGGAGCGTGTTGGACCGGTAGCGTATCGGTTGGAGTTACCCGCGGTTATGCAAGCATTTCATAAGGTCTTCCATGTGTCGATGCTGAAGAAGTGTTTGCATAGGGGTGACGAGGTATTGGCTGAGATTCCGTCAGATCTCCAGCCCAATATGACCGTTGAGGCGAGACCTTTGAGAGTTCTCGAGCGGAGGGTCAAGGAGCTTCGTCGGAAGAGGATTCCGATGATGCGAGTTCTGTGGGACTGTGACGGGGTGCAGGAGGAAACTTGGGAGCCAGAGGCTAGGATGGAAGCGAGGTTCCAGAAGTGGTTCCAGAAGCAAGCTGCGGCTTGAGTTCCATCGAGAGGTTCCAGTTTCGGTTATAGCTGTGTGCTATGTGTGTTTCATTTTGTATTGCCGTTGTGTAGAACGATGTTACATTATGATGTGTAATAAGATGAGTATTTCTTATTGGTGACTTGCGAGTCACGGTTTCGCATTTCGTTTGGGGTAAGAAACGTTAATGCGAGAGAGTGATAAGATGGATGTTCTTATGGCTGTTGTGAGCGTTGCGTGTTTCAGTTAAGCTTGTTCAGGAAAATGAGTCGAGTGACAAGACCGGGTTATTTCACTTAGCGGTTCTATGTGGTGGGTCGGATTGCAGGCGTATGGTACTTGTTTGTTTTATTACGTTTGTATTGAGGACCTACTGCAGAGAGTTGTTGGGTGTTAAAGGTAGCCTAGTCATAGTTGTCTTGACAAGTTTTTCTAAAGCAAGCCGACACTGGAAGGTGCGCAAGGGAGGTGCGATGGCCGGGTTATTGGTCATGCACGACAGATATTCCAGGTATGGAATATTGGTGATGCCGGTGTTGCCTTGCGAGGATTTACACGGATCACGAGAGGTAGTTCAGTCGAGATGCTTAGAGATATGTGATTTATTGCTCGTTGAGAGGACTGGTTCCTCTGGTGCCGATAGCTCGCAGGACTGTGTGTCTTGGGAGTGTGAGTGGCGATGTACCCAGACTCGGGAGGTTTATAGCCTAGAGTGATACGTGATACCGTGGATTCGTAAGGAGTATGTCCCAGACGTGGGATATATTGCCTAGAATTGAGTGGTATGGGGTATTGAGACTCTTGTAGGTTATATTACTGAGTGGAGTGGTACGGCATATACCTAGAACTCGGAGATGCTGCGGTGTCTTGGGTGATGTGGTATGGTGGATATCCTGCGGGATATGGCTGATGCTCGGAACTCGGAGATGCTGCGGTGTCTTGAGTGATGGGGTTGGCTTGTGTTGAGCAATAAGTACATATGATGCCGCGGTGTCATAAGCATAGGGGCTGCGTGGGAAACCTCGGAGGTTGGTTTTGGACCTCGTATGAGTGTTGAGATGGCTGGGTTGGCCAAAGTTTGTGTAATCGTTGCGACGATTGATGTTCATTGGAGATGAACGGTTCATGGGAGATGAACGGTAACGAAGATTCGAGGTCGAATCTAAGTTAGTGGGGGAGAATTGTAACGCCCGCGTTCCGGAAGAATTGATTATTGGGGAAAATAATTAATTCTGTTTTGTTCCGGGATGGGGTATCGATCGATACCAGGGCAGTATCGATCGATACCAGCCGGGATTTCTCTTTATATTCTTCTTCCTCTTCTCTTCTTGCGCGTGGAGACCATTTCTTTTGTGAGAGTAAAGTCTTGGTCGCGAGAGAGAGAGAGAGAGAGAGAAGGAGAGCGTGAGAGAAGGTGAAGCTTGGTGAAGCTTGGATCTTGCGAGATCGAGAGAGATTCGAGCTTGGGAGAAGCTTGAAGAAGAGATCGGAAGAGTTTGGTCTTGGTTTTGGGCGTGAGCTTGTGGGAAGCAAGGGAGGTCGATTTTGAGCTCGATCCAGCCGATTTAAGGTGAGTTGGGACCAAAGGTTAGCAAGTAAGCTTGTGTGGTGCTTAGTTAAGCTTGATTGTTGAGTTTGGGGCTTTGCCTTGGTGATTGTGGCGATTTCTGGGTTTAGATCTCGCGGAAGGTTGTGATTTGCAGGTGGGTATCGATCGATACCATGTGTGTGTCGATCGATACTAGACTCTTGTCGGTGGACTCGAGTCGTGCAGGCATCGATCGATACCAGGGGTGTATCGATCGATACCAGTTGTTGCCTGTGGGCATGTGTTGCTTGGCATCGATCGATACCAGGGGTGTATCGATCGATACCGGTTGTTTGCCTGAGGGCATGTGGTTGGGGTATCGATCGATACCAAGGGGGTATCGATCGATACTGGTTGTGGTTTGTGCTCTGAAGGCGTGTTGTGTGTTGCCTTTCAGGCTGTGTGTCTAGCAGTTCTTGGGATGGAAGTGTTAGGCGTTGGTATAGTTTTTCTTGGTGACGAATTGCTATTTGTGCTTGAAGTTTTAATTGGTGTTAATTAATTCTGCGTATTGATAATTGTTGTTGATTGTGCTTATTGTTTAGCCTGTTGTTGGGATGATCTCTCACTCAGCGTTTGGTTAGCCAAATGTTGATGCATCACTTTTGTCGATGCAGGTAAAGATAAGATGTGATCGTGGAATCGAGGCAGTGAAGAGGGGATGATTAGGACCTGGGGTTTTATTTATTGTTGTTGCTTTTGCTGTAAGAATTGCTGGCTTGTGTAAGCTGTAGAACTTGGATTGTTCTGGTGTTTGTATTATTTCCGCGTTGTTAATTTATGACTGTTTATTTATTTATGTTTAAAAAAAAAAAAAAAAAAAAAAGGTGCGGTCGTTTCAGTGATGATGAAGAGCACGTGCTTTGGGCATGCTTTTACTTAATTTTAAATATGTGTGTAAAATCACAAACTAATACAACATCAAATTCTTACAATGTGGAACATGAGTATATATAGAGTTGTTGATTATGGCAATGGCATTAGTAACTAGTTTGTGGGACTTGGTGGCTTGGGTCAAAAATTAAGTAAAGGAGTTAGTTAAATGGCAACCAACTAATTCAGAAATTTTCGGATTCTAAAAAACAAATGTGAAAATACAGACGAAAAGATATCTTTTATTTTCTTAAAAGACCAATATAGACAACCACTAACAAAATGTTTAAGTAATGCATAACAAAACATAAGTTTATAGTTATATAAATAAAAATAACATTTTCAAGTCGACAACAAAAAAAATGTAAAGAATTAATCATATGATTGTGGAACTAAACATGAGGTGGCGTCGACAGTGTTCAAAATCCTCACAACAAGCATGGTAATGGTTAACCGGAATTTTGACACATGAATTTGGGTTTTTATAGCCGCATGCTGGAATGTTGTCTTTTCCTATAGCTCCATAGCTCAATGATTTCCATGCTTCTCCGTTTCCACAAAACACTAATAATATAATCATTATTGTAACAAATAAGAAAATGTCAAAACTCTTCTTGTATGCAGCCATTTTCGTTTTCAAAATTTTTTTGAATTTCTTTTGCTTTTTATGTATTGTTATATTTTATAAATTGAATAAGTGAGTAAAGATTTATTTGTGTTTTCTAATTTATAACTAGAAATTTGTTTCTAAATAAAGAAGGTCAGTGCATCGTGCATTTGGATACTGGTTTTCGTGACTATTAATATATCATTTTGTGGTTTTCAGTTTTTCAAGCATGCAATTTCCAAATAGAAATATATTCAATGAATTCATATAATGGCAGCAAATTTAAACGGTTTAACAAATTCTGAGCGATGTATAGTTGTCGCATAGTTAAATTTAAGGTAATAATATTATTCATCAAAATTTGGCGTTAATGTTATGTGGCTTCGAGTTCGATCCATTGGTTTCAAGTGTATTTAGCATATATATATATAATTGTGTGTATTGGTAGATATTAAATATAACATGATGTCAAATATTGTAGAATATAATTATATTGTGTAGTTGTGTTTAACATGAAACCATAAGATATATATAGATATATATTGTGGTAATATTAAGCTAATGTTAACACCTACATAATGTAAACTTTCCTAACACACATAAATGAAATATGCTATGAATATATCGAGATCTAGACGAAGACGTTTTTCATGTGGAAAAGTCAACACGTCTTGATATCATCTTTGCTAGACAATTGGTTTTGTCGATTGCTATGTCATTGGTCTTCCCGCTCCGAATTCAAGACGCTCGCCGATCACAACCCTTAACTTAGCAAATCTCTCGTCTTCCCACCAAAACCCTAAACGGTTCCTTCCGTCCCGACTCCAAGCAAAAGCATATGTTCTATTTCCTCGCCTGGTCATTGAGGTATGCATATGTTCTATTGTTTTACCACGACATAAACATTTTAGGGATCATGAATTTAAGATATAAAAATCAGGGTTTTCAATTACACAATTTGTGGAAGATCGTGATGATGAAGAGCACGTGCTTTGGGCATGCTTTTACTTAATTTTAAATATGTGTGTAAAATCACAAACTAATACAACATCAAATTCTTACAATGTGGAACATGAGTATATATAGAGTTGTTGATTATGGCAATGGCATTAGTAACTAGTTTGTGGGACTTGGTGGCTTGGGTCAAAAATTAAGTAAAGGAGTTAGTTAAATGGCAACCAACTAATTCAGAAATTTTCGGATTCTAAAAAACAAATGTGAAAATACAGACGAAAAGATATCTTTTATTTTCTTAAAAGACCAATATAGACAACCACTAACAAAATGTTTAAGTAATGCATAACAAAACATACGTTTATAGTTATATAAATAAAAATAACATTTTCAAGTCGACAACAAAAAAAATGTAAAGAATTAATCATATGATTGTGGAACTAAACATGAGGTGGCGTATGACGACAGTGTTCAAAATCCTCACAACCAGCATGGTAATGGTTAACCGGAATTTTGACACATGAATTTGGGTTTTTATAGCCGCATGCTGGAATGTTGTCTTTTCCTACAGCTCCATAGCTCAATGATTTCCTTGCTTCTCCGTTTCCACAAAACACTAATAATATAATCATTATTGTAACAAATAAGAAAACGTCAAAACTCTTCTTGTATGCAGCCATTTTTCTTTTCATATTATTTTTGAATTTCTTTTGCTTTTTATGTATTGTTATATTTTGTAAATTGAATAAGTGAGTAAAGATTTATTTGTGTTTTCTAATTTATAACTAGAAATTTGTTTCTAAATAAATAAGGTCAGTGCATCGTGCATTTGGATACTGGTTTTCGTGACTATTAATATATCATTTTGTGGTTTTCAGTTTTTCTAGCATGCAATTTCCAAATAGAAATATATTTAATGAATTAATATAATGGCAGCATATTTAAACGATTTAACAAATTCTGAGCGATGTATAGTTGTCGCATAGTTAAATTTAAGGTAATAATATTATTCATCAAAATTTGGCGTTAATGTTATGTGGCTTCGAGTTCGATCCATTGGTTTCAAGTGTATTTAGCATATATATATATAATTGTGTATATTGGTAGATATTAAATATAACACGATGTCAAATATTATAGAATATAATTATATTGTGTAGTTGTGTTTAACATGAAACCATAAGATATATACATATATATATTGTGGTAATATTAAGCTAATGTTAACACCTACATAATGTAAACTTTCCTAACACACATAAATGAAATATGCTATGAATATATCGAGATCTAGACGAAGACGTTTTTCATGTGGAAAAGTCAACACGTCTTGATATCATCTTTGCTAGACAATTGGTTTTGTCGATTGCTATGTCATTGGTCTTCCCGCTCCGAATTCAAGACACTCGCTGATCACAACCCTTAACTTAGCAAATCTCTCATCTTCCCACCAAAACCCTAAACGGTTCTTTCCGTCCCGACTCCAAGGAAAAGCATATGTTCTATTTCCTCGTCTGGTCATTGAGGTATGCATATGTTCTATTGTTTTACCATGACATAAACATTTTAGGAATCATGAATTTAAGATATAGAAATCAGGGTTTTCAATTACACAATTTGTGGAAGATCGTGATGATGAAGAGCACGTGCTTTGGGCATGCTTTTACTTAATTTTAAATATGTGTGTAAAATCACAAACTAATCCCACATCAAATTCTTACAATGTGGAACATGAGTATATATAGAGTTGTTGATTATGGCGATGGCATTAGTAACTAGTTTGTGGGACTTGGTGGCTTGGGTCAAAAATTAAGTAAAGGAGTTAGTTAAATGGCAACCAACTAATTCAGAAATTTTCGGATTCTAAAAACCAAATGTGAAAATACAGACGAAAAGATATCTTTTATTTTCTTAAAAGACCAATATAGACAACCACTAACAAAATGTTTAAGTAATGCATAACAAAACATAAGTTTATAGTTATATAAATAAAAATAACATTTTCAAGTCGACAACAAAACAAATGTAAAGAATTAATCATATGATTGTGGAACTAAACATGAGGTGGCGTATGACGACAGTGTTCAAAATCCTCACAACCAGCATGGTAATGGTTAACCGGAGTTTTGACACATGAATTTGGGATTTTATAGATGCCTGCTGGAATGTTGTCTTTCCCTACAGCTCCATCGCTCAATGATTTCCTTGCTTCTCCGTTTCCACAATACACTGATAATATAATCATTACTGTAACAAATAAGAAAACAGCAAAACTCTTTTTGTATACAGCCATTTTCCTTTTCAAATTTTTTTTGAATTTCTTTTGATTTTTATTTATTGTTATATTTTGTAAATTGAATAAGTGAGTAAAGATTGATTTGTGTTTTCTAATTTATAACTAGAAATTTGTTTCTAAATAAAGAAGGTCAGTGCATCGTGCATGTGGATACTGGTTTTCGTAGCTATTAATATATCCTTTTGTGGTTTACAGTTTTTCTAGCATGCAATTTCCAAATAGAAATATATTCAATGAATTAATATAATGGCAGCAAATTTAAACCGTTTAACAAATTCTGAGCGATGTATAGTTGTCGCATAGTTAAATTTAAGTTTATAATATTATTCATCAAATTTTGGCGTTAATGTTATATGGCTTTGAGTTCGATCCATTGGTTTCAAGTGTATTTAGCATATATATATAATTGTGTGTATTGGTAGATATTAAATATAACACGATGTCAAATATTATAGAATATAATTATATTGTGTAGTTGTGTTTAACATGAAACCATAAGATACATATATATTGTGATAATATTAACATAATGTTACCACCTACATAAAGTGAACTTTCCTAACACACATAAATGAAATATGTTATGAATATATCGAGATCTAGACGAAGACGTTTTTCATGTGGAAAAGTCAACACGTCTTGATATCATCTTTGCTAGACAATTTGTTTTGTCGATTGCTATGTCATTGGTCTTCCCGCTCCGAATTCAAGACACTCGCCGATCACAACCCTTAACTTGGCAAATCTCTCGTCTTCCCACCAAAACCCTAAACGGTTCCTTCCGTCCCGACTCCAAGGAAAAGCATATGTTCCATTTCCTCGTCTGGTCATTGTGGTATGCATATGTTCTATTGTTTTACCCGACATAAACATTTTAGGGATCATGAATTTAAGATATAGAAATCAGGGTTTTCAATTACACAATTTGTGGAAGATCGTGATGATGAAGAGCACGTGCTTTGGGCATGCTTTTACTTAATTTTAAATATGTGTGTAAATTCACAAACTAATCCCACATCAAATTCTTACAATGTGGAACATGAGTATATATAGAGTTGTTGATTATGGTGATGGCATTAGTAACTAGTTTGTGGAACTTGGTGGCTTGGGTCACAAATTAAGTAAAGAAGTTAGTTTATTGCCAACCAACTAATTCAGAAATTTTCGGATTCTAAAAACCAAATGTGAAAATACAGACGAAAAAATATCTTTTATTTTCTTAAAAGACCAATAAACACAACCACTAACAAAATGTTTAAGTAATACATAACAAAACATAATTTTATAGTTATATAAATAAAAATAACATTTTCAAGTCGACAACAAAAAAAATGTAAAGAATTAATCATATGATTGTGGAACTAAACATTAGGTGGCGTATGACGACAGTGTTCTAAATCCTCACAACCAGCATGGTAATGGTTAACCGGAGTTTTGACACATGAATTTGGGTTTTTATAGCCGCATGCTGGAATGTTGTCTTTTCCTACAGCTCCATAGCTCAATGATTTCCTTGCTTCTCCGTTTCCACAATACACTGATAATATAATCATTACTATAACAAATAGGAAAAGAGCAAAACTCTTCTTGAATGCAGCCATTTTCGTTTTCAAATTTTTTTTGAATTTCTTTTGCTTTTTATGTATTGTTATATTTTGTAAATTGAATAAGTGAGTAAAGATTGATTTGTGTTTTCTAATTTATAACTAGAAATTTGTTTCTAAATAAATAAGGTCAGTGCATCGTGCATGTGGATACTGGTTTTCGTGGCTATTAATATATCATTTTGTGGTTTTCAGTATTTCTAGCATGCAATTTCCAAATAAAAATATATTCAATGAATTAATATAATGGCAGCAAATTTAAACCGTTTAACAAATTCTGAGCGATGTATAGTTGTCGCATAGTTAAATTTAAGTTTATAATATTATTCATCAAATTTTGGCGTTAATGTTATGTGGCTTCGAGTTCGATCCATTGGTTTCAAGTGTATTTAGCATATATATATAATTCTTTGTATTGGTAGATATTAAATATAACACGATGTCAAATATTATAGAATATAATTATATTGTGTAGTTTTGTTTAACATGAAACCATAAGATACATATATATTGTGGTAATATTAACATAATGTTAACACCTACATAAAGTGAACTTTCCTAACACACATAAATGAAATATGCTATGAATATATCGAGATCTAGATGAAGATGTTTTTCA
Organism: Eutrema japonicum; assembly: GCA_030161315.1. Taxonomy (NCBI): domain Eukaryota; kingdom Viridiplantae; phylum Streptophyta; class Magnoliopsida; order Brassicales; family Brassicaceae; genus Eutrema; species Eutrema japonicum. The sequence continues at coordinate 49,152,692 of BSQW01000007.1, read as the reverse complement.
TGTGGAAAAGTCAACACGTCTTGATATCATCTTTTCTAGACAATTGGTTTTGTCGATTGCTATGTCATTGGTCTTCCCGCTCTGAATTCAAGAAACTCGCCGATCAGTACCCTTAACCGGAGTTTTGACACATGAATTTGGGTTTTTATACCCGCATGTTGTAATGTTATCTTTTCCTACAGCTCCATAGCTCAATGATTTCCTTGCTTCTCCGTTTCCACAAAACACTGATAATATAATCATTACTGTAACAAATAAGAAAACAGCAAAACTCTTCTTGTATGCAGCCATTTTCCTTTTCAAATTTTTTTTGAATTTCTTTTGCTTTTTATGTATTGTTATATTTTGTAAATTGAATAAGTGAGTAAAGATTAACCGGAGTTTTGACACATGAATTTGGGTTTTTATACCCGCATGATGTAATGTTATCTTTTCCTACAGCTCCATAGCTCAATGATTTCCTTGCTTCTCCGTTTCCACAAAACACTGATAATATAATCATTACTGTAACAAATAAGAAAACAGCAAAACTCTTCTTGTATGCAGCCATTTTCCTTTTCAAATTTTTTTTGAATTTCTTTTGCTTTTTATGTATTGTTATATTTTGTAAATTGAATAAGTGAGTAAAGATTGATTTGTGTTTTCTAATTTATAACTAGAAATTTGCTTCTAAATAAAGAAGGTCAGTGCATCCTGCATGTGGATATTGGTTTTTGTGGCTATTAATATATCATTTTGTGGTTTACAGTTTTGCTCTTATGCAATTTCTAAATAGAAATATATTCAATGATTTTATATAATGGCAGCAAATTTAAACCGTTTAACAAATTCTGAGCGCTGTATAGTTGTCGCATATTTAAATTTAAGTTTATAATATTATTCATCAAATTTTGGCGTTAATGTTATGTGGCTTCGGGTTCGATCCATTGGTTTCAAGTGTATTTAGCATATATATATATATATAACTGTGTTTATTGGTAGATATTAAATATAACACGATGTCAAATATTATAGAATATAATTATATTGTGTAGTTGCGTTTAACATGAAACCATAAGATACATAGATATTGTGGTAATATTAACATAATGTTAACACCTACATAATGTAAACTTTCCTAACACACATAAATGAAATATGCTATGAATATATCGAGATCTAGAAGGAGACGCTTTTCATGTGGAAAAGTCAACACGTCTTGACATCATCGTTGCTATACAATTGGTTTTGTCGATTGCTATGTCATTGGTATTCCCGCTCCGAATTCAAGACACTCGCCGATCACAACCCTTAATGTAACATCCCGATTTCTTGTATATGCGGAGAGGCTTATAAGAATTGATTTGGCTACCTATGTCACCAAAGTGCACTTATCTTTTCGGGAACTTGTCCAGAGAGAACTCCAGAGTTAAGGGTGCTTGAGCTGGAGCAATTTAAGGATGGGTGACCTACCGGGAAGTGATTCGCGGTATCGTGTGAGTGAGGACAAAACACGGGGAAAGATCACGTGGTGATTGCAGGGTCAGTAAACAAGTATTACAAGCCTCCCGGACTAACGCACCGGCCGTCGGACAAGGGTGGGGCCCACGGGCCGAGAGAGGGCATGGGGCCCACAGGTAGGGGCGGTCGGGGCGTTATAAGTGGTATCAGAGCCGAACCCAAACACGTGTGTGGAGTCAGGTGGGCCCACACCGTCTAGGGTGACGATCCTGGTGCGCAACGAGGACGTTGCGCTCTATGAGTGGGGGTGATTGTAACATCCCGATTTCTTGTATATGCGGAGAGGCTTATAAGAATTGATTTGGCTACCTATGTCACCAAAGTGCACTTATCTTTTCGGGAACTTGTCCAGAGAGAACTCCAGAGTTAAGCGTGCTTGAGCTGGAGCAATTTAAGGATGGGTGACCTACCGGGAAGTGATTCGCGGTATCGTGTGAGTGAGGACAAAACACGGGGAAATATCACGTGGTGATTGCAGGGTCAGTAAACAAGTATTACAAACCTCCCGGACTAACGCACCGGCCGTCGGACAAGGGTGGGGCCCACGAGCCGAGAGAGGGCATGGGGCCCACAGGTAGGGGCGGTCGGGGCGTTATACTTAACTTAGCAAATCTCTCGTCTTCCCACCAACACCTTAAACGGTTCCTTCCGTCCCGACTCCAAGGAAAAGCATATGTTCTATTTCCTCGTCTGGTCATTGAGGTATGCATATGTTCTATTGTTTTACTACGACATAAACATTTTAGGGATCATGAATTTAAGATATAGAAATCAATGTTTTCAATTACACAATTTGTGGAAGATCGTGATGATGAAGAGCACGTGCTTTGGGCATGCTTTTACTTCATTTTAAATATGTGTGCAAAATCACAAACTAATCCCACATCAAATTCTTAAAATGTGGAACATGAGTATATATAGAGTTGTTGATTATGGCGATGGCATTAGTAACTAGTTTGTGGGACTTGGTGGCTTGGGTCAAAAATTAAGTAAAGGAGTTAGTTAAATGCCAACCAACTAATTCAGAAATTTTCGGATCCTAAAAACTATATATGAAAATACAGACGAAAAGATTTCTTATATTTTCTTAAAATACCAATAAACACAACCACTAACAAAATGTTTAAGTAATGCATAGCAAAACATAAATTTATAGTTATATAAATAAAAATAATATTTTCAAGTCGACAACAAAAAAAATGTAAAGAATTAATCATATGATTGTGGAACTAAATATGAGGTGGCGTATGACGACAGTGTTCAAAATCCTCACAACAAGCATGGTAATGGTTAACTGGAGTTTTGACACATGAATTTGGGTTTTTATAGCCGCAAGCTGGAATGTTTGTTTTCCTACAGCTCCATAGCTCAATGATTTCCTTGCTTCTCCGTTTCCACAAAACACTGATAATATAATCATTACTGTAACAAATAAGAAAACAGCAAAACTCTTCTTGTATTCAGCCATTTTCCTTTTCAAATTTTTTTTGAATTTCTTTTGCTTTTTATGTATTGTTATATTTTGTAAATTTAATAAGTGAGTAAAGATTGATTTGTGTTTTCTAATTTATAACTAGAAATTTGCTTCTAAATAAATAAGGTCAGTGCATCGTGCATGTGGAAACTGGTTTTCGTGGCTATTAATATATCATTTTGTGGTTTTCAGTTTTGCTAGCATGCAATTTCCAAATAGAAATATATTCAATGATTTAACATAATGGCAGCAAATTTAAACCGTTTAACAAATTCTTAGCGATGTATAGTTGTCGCATAATTAAATTTAAGTTTATAATATTATTCATCAAATTTTGGCGTTAATGTTATGTGGCTTCGAGTTCGATCCATTGGTTTCAAGTGTATTTAGCATATATATATTACTGTGTGTATTGGTAGATATTAAATATAACACGATGTCAAATATTATCGAATATAATTATATCGTGTAGTTATGTTTAACATGAAACCATAAGATATATATATATATATATATATATATATATATATATATATTGTGGTAATATTAACATAATGTTAACACCTACATAATGTAAACTATCCTAACACACATAAATGAAATATGCTATGAATATTTCGAGATCTAAAAGTAGACGTTTTTCATGTGGAAAAGTCAACACGTCTTGATATCATCTTTGATAGACAATTGGTTTTGTCGATTGCTATGTCATTGGTCTTCCCGCTCCGAATTCAAGACACTCGCCGATCACAACCCTTAACTTAGCAAATCTCTCGTCTTCCCACCAAAACCCTAAACGGTTCCTTCCGTCCCGACTCCAAGGAAAAGCATATGTTCTATTTCCTCGTCTGGTCGTTGAGGCATGCATATGTTCTATTGTTTTACCATGACATAGACATTTTAGGGATCATAAATTTAAGGTATAGAAATCAGGATTTTTAATTACACAATTTGTGGAAGATCGTGATGATGAAGAGCACGTGCTTTGGGCTTGCTTTTACTTAATTTTAAATATGTGTGCAAAATCACAAACTAATCCCACATCAAATTCTTACAATGTGGAACATGAGTATATATAGAGTTGTTGATTATGGCGATTGCATTAGTGACTAGTTTGTGGGACTTGGTGGATTTGGTCCAAAATTAAGTAAAGGAGTTAGTTAAATGCCAAACAACTAATTCAGAAATTTTCGGATTTTAAAAACCATATGTGAAATACAAACGAAAAGATTTCTTTTATTTACTTAAAAGACCAATAAAGACAACCACTAACAAAATATTTAAGTAACGCATAGCAAAACATAAGTTTATAGTTATATAAATAAAAATAACATTTTCAAGTCGACAACAAAAAAAATGTAAAGAATTAATCATATGATTGTGGAACTAAATATGAGGTGGCGTATGACGACAGTGTTCAAAATCCTCACAACCAGCATGGTAATGGTTAACCGGAGTTTTGACACATGAATTTGGGTTTTTATAGCCGCAAGCTGGAATGTTTGTTTTCCTACAGCCCCATAGCTCAATGATTTCCTTGCTTCTCCGTTTCCACAAAACACTGATAATATAATCATTACTGTAACAAATAAGAAAACAGCAAAACTCTTCTTGTATTCAGCCATTTTCCTTTTCAAATTTTTTTTGAATTTCTTTTGCTTTTTATGTATTGTTATATTTTGTAAATTGAATAAGTGAGTAAAGATTGATTTGTGTTTTCTAATTTATAACTCGAAATTTGCTTCTAAATAAAGAAGGTCAGTGCATCGTGCATGTGGATACTGGTTTTCATGGCTATTAATATATCATTTTGTGGTTTTCATTTTTGCTAGTCTGCAATTTCTAAATAGAAATATATTCAATGATTTTATATAATGGCAGCAAATTTAAACCATTTAACAAATTTTGAGCGATGTATAGTTGTCGCATAGTTAAATTTAAGTTTATAATATTATTCATCAAATTTTGGCGTTAATGTTATGTGGCTTCGAGTTCGATCCATTGGTTTCAAGTGTATTTAGCATATATATATAATTGTGTGTATTGGTAGATATTAAATATAACACGATGTCAAATATTATAGAATATAATTATATTGTGTAGTTGTGTTTAACATGAAACCATAAGATATATATATATATATATTGTGGTAATATTAAGATAATGTTAACACCTACATAATGTAAACTTTCCTAACACAAATAAATGAAATATGCTATGAATATATCGAGATCTAGACGAAGACGTTTTTCATGTGGAAAAGTCAACACGTCTTGATATCATCTTTGCTAGACAATTGGTTTTGTCGATTGCTATGTCATTGGTCTTCCCGCTCCGAATTCAAGACACTCGCCGATCACAACCCTTAACTTAGCAAATCTCTCGTCTTCCCACCAAAACCCTAAACGGTTCCTTCCGTCCCGACTCCAAGGAAAAGCATATGTTCTATTTCCTCGTCTGGTCATTGAGGTGTGCATATGTTATATTGTTTTACCATGACATAAACATTTTAGGGATCATGAATTTAAGATATAGAAATCAGGGTTTTCAATTACACAATTTGTGAAAGATCGTGATGATGAAGAGCACGTGCTTTGGGCATGCTTTTACTAACAAAATGTTTAATTAATGCATAAGAAAACATAAGTTTATAGTTATATAAATAAAAATAACATTTTCAAGTCGACAACAAAAAAAATTTAAAGAATTAATCATATGATTGTGGAACTAAACATGACGTGACGTATGACGACAGTGTTCAAAATCCTCACAACCAGCATGGTAATGGTTAACCGGAGTTTTGACACATGAATTTGGGTTTTTATAGCCGCATGCTGGAATGTTGTCTTTTCATACAGCTCCATAGCTCAATGATTTCCTTGCTTCTCCGTTTCCACAAAACACTGATAATAAAATCATTACTGTAACAAATAAAAAAACAGCAAAACTCTTCTTGTATGCAGCCATTTTCCTTTTCAAAATTTTTTAAAAATTTCTTTTGATTTTTATTTATTGTTATATTTTGTAAATGGAATAAGTGAGTAATGATTTATTTGTGTTTTCTAATTTATAACTACAAATTTGCTTCTAAATAAAGAAGGTTAGTGCATCGTGCATGTGGATACAGGTTTCCGTGGCTATTAATATATCATTTTGTGGTTTTCAGTTTTGCTAACATGCAATTTCCAAATAGAAAGATATTCAATGATTTTGTATAATGGCAGAAAATTTAAACCGTTTAACAAATTCTGAGCGATGTATAGTTGTCGCATAGTTAAATTTAAGATAATAATATTATTCATCAAATTTTGGTGTTAATGTTATGTGGCTTCGAGTTCGATCCATTGGTGTCAAGTATATATATATATATATATATATATATATAAACTGTGTGTATTGGTAGATATTAAATATAACACAATGTCAAATATTATAGAATATAATTAAATTATGTAGTTGTGTTTAACATGAAACCATAAGATTCATATATATTGTGGTAATATTAACATAAAGTTAACACCTACATACATAATGTAAACTTTCCTAACACACATAAATGAAATATGCTATGAATATATCAAGATCTAGAAGGAGACGTTTGTCATGGGGAAAAGTCAACACGTCTTGATATCATCTTTGCTTGACAATTGGTTTTGTCTATTTCTATGTCATTGGTCTTTCCGCTCCGAATTCAAGACACTCGCCGATCACAACCCTTAACTTAGCAAATCTCTCGTCTTCCCACCAAAACCCTAAACGGTTCCTTGCATCCCGACTCCAAGGAAAAGCATATGTTCTATTTTCTCGTCTTGTCATTGAGACATGCATATGTTCTATTGTTTTACCACGACATAGACATTTTAGGGATCATGAATTAAAGAGATAGAAATCAGGGTTTTCAATTAAACAATTTGTGGAAGATCGTGATAATGAAGAGCGCGTGCTTTGGGCATGCATTTACTTAATTTTAAATCTGTGTGTGAAATCACAAACTAATCCCTCATCAAATTCTTACAACGTGAAACATGAGTATATATAGAGTTGTTGATTATGGCAATGGCATTAGTAACTAGTTTGTGGGACTTGGTGGCTTGGGTCAAAAATTAAGTAAATGAGTTAGTTAAATGCCAGCAACCTAATTCAGAAATATTTTGATTCTAAAAACCAAATGTGAAAATACAGACGAACATCTTTCTTTTAGTTTCTTAAAAGACCAATAAAGACAACCACTTACAAAATGTTTAAGTAATGCATAACAAAACATAAGTTTATAGTTATATAAATAAAAATAACCTTTTCAAGTCGACAACAAAAAAAATATAAAGAAATAATATTATGATTGTGGAACTAAACATGAGGTGGCGTATGACGACAGTGTTCAAAATCCTGACAACCAGCATGGTAATGGTTAACCGGATTTTTGACACATGAATTTGGATTTTTATAGCCGCATGGTGGAATGTTGCATTTTGCTACTGCTACATAGCTCAAAGATTTTCTTGCTTCTCCGTTTCCACAAAACACTAATAATATAATCATTACTGTAACAAATAAGAAATCAGCAAAATTCTTTTTGTATGCAGCCATTTTCCTTTTCAAATTTTCTTTGAATTTCTTTTTCTTTTTATGTATTGTTATATTTTGTAAATTGAATAAGTGAGTAATGACTGATTTGTGTTTTCTAATTTATAACTAGAAATTTGCTTCTAAATAAAGAAGGTCAGTGCATCGTGCATGTGGATACAGGTTTTCGTGGCTATTAATATATCATTTTGTGGTTTTCAGTTTTGCTAGCATGCAATTTCCAAATAGAAAGATATTCAATGATTTTATATAATGGCAGCAAATTTAAACCGTTTAACAAATCCTAAGCAATGTATAGTTGTCGCATAGTTAAATTTACATTTATAATATTATTCATCAAATTTTAGCGTTAATGTTATGTGGCTTCGAGTTCGATCTACTGGCTTCAAGTGTATTTAGCATATATATATGTAACTGTGTGTATTGGTAGATATTAAATATAACACGGTGTCATATATTATAGAATATTATTATATTATGTAGTTGTGTTTAACATGAAACCATAAGATACATATATATTGTGGTAATATTAACATAATGCTAACACCTACATAATGTAAACTTTCCTAAACACATATATGAAATATGTTATGAATATATCGAGATCTAGATAATTCTTCCTTCGGGCTTCACTTTATTTTCGGGCTTTGATAGCCTAAGATACTCGATCCGCAAGATACATATTTTGCTCCTCTAAGTTATCTCCAATATTCTCGCGCACGACAAAGGTGGTACGCGAAACGCAAAATCTGCAATCACAAAGCAGAACACCTATGTCGTGGACATCATGTCGAGGACAGACAAAACAAGTCAACAAACTCCTCCGGGTATAAGCTTCAATCTTGAAAGTAGGGATGAAACTTTAGCTCGTCTTCGGTCTTGAAAAAGGGAATATTAACATCATGTGGGCGTAAACTTCTGCAACTCCACAAATAATCATCCTTGTCTCGGACAGTCCATAAATCGGACTAAGATTGACCTAAAAACATGAGCATTCCAATAAAAATCCCCCGTAGTAGTACGGAAACAAAATAAAATCCATACTTGTCTCCGACAGTCCATAAATTTGTGTTATATTTTGACTAGTGAACTACTCACCATTTCTCGCAGAGCTTGATAGGATCGGACAATACTTGTAAATCCCGTGACTGAATTCTTCCCCCATAAAAGTTTTCTACAAACTTCGTATCTACTGCTTTGGTGAGAAGAATTTCTAACTTCACACCTTTGGAGAAGATTTATGAACCTCAATTCATTTATTTTATTGGATTGTGATTTTTTCTTTATCTCTTTTCTTGTTGATGTGCGGTAAACCTTCTAACAAGTTTTATCCCTAAAAACAAATGTAAGTGCACAACAATCAAAATATTATATTAAGAAATCGAATCCACAGAGACTGTGTACTTAGGACTTCGCTTTAGTCTAAATTTGCGTCTAGACTGATCAAAATTTAGAGGGTGTGTCATGATTTGTAGTAAGGAAAATAAATAAGCATAACAGAATATAAACGATGTAAATTCAAGGATTAAAAACGTTGGGCATCAGGAAATTACATGGGGTTCATGTATCGAATCAAACAAGCATTATTTAGGATTCAAAGCGACTTTGTCATCTAGGTTCTAGAATTGGAACACGGAATTGTATCTAACCTACTCGCGTAGATCTAAACAACTAGAACTATTCTAAGTATAAAGTGATTATTGAAGTGTTTTTCTTTGGTGACGCCCTAAACATGGGTTATAAAGGGTCTTCATCATTTGTTGAGGCGACTAGTATTGTTTTATGCATTCGTCAGAAGAAGACGTTTATCATGTGGAAAAGTCAACACGTCTTGATATCATCTTTGCTAGACAATTGGTTTTGTTGATTGCTATGTCATTGGTCATCCCGCTCCGAATTCAAGACACTTGCCGATCACAACCCTTAACTTAGCAAATCTCTCGTCTTCCCACCAAAACCCTAAACGGTTCATTGCGTCCCAACTCCAAGAAAAAGCATATGTTTATTTCCTCGTCTGGTCATTGAGGCATGCATATGTTCTATTGTTTTACCATGACATAGACATTTTAGGGATCGTGAATTAAAGAGATAGAAATCATGGTTTTCAATTACACTATTTGTGGAAGATCGTGATGATGAAGAGAACGTGCTTTGGGCATGCTTTTACTTAATTTTAAATCTGTGTGGGAAATCACAAACTAATCCCACATCAAATTCTTACAACGTGAAACATGAGTATATATAGAGTTGTTGATTATGGCAATGGCATTAGTAACTAGTTTGTGGGACTTGGTGGCTTGGGTCAAAAATTAAGTAAAGAAGTTAGTTAAATGTCAACCAACTAATTCAGAAATTTTTGGATTCCAAAAACCAAATGTGGAAATACAGACGAAAAGTTTTCTTTTATTTTCTTAAAAGATCAATAAAGACAACCACTTACAAAATGTTTAAGTAATGCATAACAAAACATAAGTTTATAGTTATATAAATAAAAATAACATTTTCAAGTCGATAACAACAAAAATGTAAAGAATTAACCATATGATTGTGGAACTAAACATGAGGTGGCATATGACGACAGTGTTCAAAATCCTCACAACCAGCATGGTAATGGTTAACCGGAGTTTTGACACATGAATTTAGGTTTTTATAGCTGCATGCTGGAATTTTGTCTTTTGCTACAGCTCCATAGCTCAAAGATTTCCTTGCTTCTCCATTTCCAAAAAACACTGATAATATAATCATTATTGTAACAAATAAGAAAACAGCAAAACTCTTCTTGTATGCAGCCATTTTCCTTTTCAAATTTTCTTTGAATTTCTTTTGCTTTTTCTCTATTGTTATATTTTGTAAATTTAATAAGTGAGTAATGATTGATTTGTGTTTTCTAATTTATAGCTAGAGATTTGCTTCTAAATAAAGAAGGTCAGTGCATGTGTGATATTTGCATAATTTACATGTTTTTAGCATGCATATTAGTTAACATTTTAAATCATTCACATGCTAGTTCATATCTTTCTTTAGCATTTTAGTGTTTGTTAGAGTTTAGGGTCTTGCATTTAGGTCATAGTGAGTCTTGCATGTTTTGGAATGATTTCTAGGGACTTGAAGGCATTTTGATGGAGATTGGAAACCTTGGAACTGAGCACATCCAACCTGGGGAGCAAGAAGAAGAAGGCTAGAAGAATTTCCAGAAGGCACACCGACCCATGATGGGTCGGTGCTGTGGGTCGGTTTCACCACAGGAGGAAGCTGAGCCAAAGAGACGAAGTGCCGGACGAGCATACCGATCCATCATGGATCGGTGTTGAGGCAGGAAGAATGCCGACCCAAGGAGTTTTAGCACACCGATCGATCATGGGTCGGTGTGCTGGGTCAGTGTTGACACAGGGAGAAAAGCCGAAGCAAGAAGAAGATTTTGCACCGAACCGTCCTGGCTCGGTGCCACGGATCGGTGCTAATCCAGTCATTCCCAATCACCTTCAAACCAGCCGAAGCCCGCATCATGCACACGACCCAGCTCGCATCCGAACGGTCGTGTGGAAGAAGAGATTTAGCACCGATCACCAGCACCGATCCAGAGTCGATCGGTGCAAACTCCCAGAACCAGATTTACCCAGATCCGGTTTGTTCCGGGTTGATCTGGTCCGCACAGCAACAATATTTATACTCTAAACCTATTTTTTTAGGATCTAAGTCTTTTCTTAAGCAAAAACTTCTCTAAGTGTGTTTTAAAGTAATTTGTAAGAGATTGAACCTTTTGATTTATGCAATTTGAGCTTTGAATCTTTTAATTCTATCTCCCATCTCTTCTTTCTTAATCATCTAATCATGGGATCTAACATGTTCTTCATAGGATTTGTTGGGTTCTTCATGATTAGTGAGTATATCCCTTTTGGATCATTGGGTTTGGTAGATTTGGGGATTTCTCTCTTTGATGTCGAGGACTTAATTATTCTATCTCCTTTCTTATTTAGAGGTTTTAATGCTAGATTAGGCTTGAGAAAGCTAATTTAGAACTAAGGGCATTTCATGCACACAAGGTGTTTGATGAAATGACAACTAAGCTAAATAAGAGATTTTCATACTTAGCTCATGAGAGTCAATGTCTAGGGTGGATTTTGGCTATTAGAATTTGTGTTTAATGCTTGCTAATTATATTTTCACAAATGAGAGTTTGTTCTTGAATATGTAATTAGTGAAGTGATTAGTGCTAAGAGATTAGACTAATCTTGATTAGTGTTCTAGGCTTAAGGAAATGTTATTTTGTGGTTGGTTAGACATCATTGCTTAGCTTGAGATTCCCCCAATTCCATTTTCTTGTCCACGGATCCTCTTTTAATCATTGTTAATCTCGTTTAGTATTGTTTAGCGCTTGTTACTTGTTGCTTTTGAATTGAATTAGGTTCCTAGAATTGAAACCAACTCAAAACACTTTGTTTGCTTAACTTAAAGAGTTTCTTGCATTCTTATTGCATTGAACAAACCCCAATTGGATTGACACCTAAAATATTGCAATGACATGAGCATATTTAGGATTGATTCTTAAGGAGGATAAAATCCTACTTATCAATGTGCAAACAGGTTTTCGTGGCTATTAATATATCATTTTGTGGTTTTCAGTTTTGCTAGCATGCAATTTCCAAATAGAAAGATATTCAATGATTTTATATAATGGCAGCAAATTTAAACCGTTTAACAAATCCTAAGCAATGTATAGTTGTCGCATAGTTAAATTTACATTTATAATATTATTCATCAAATTTTAGCGTTAATGTTATGTGGCTTCGAGTTCGATCTACTGGCTTCAAGTGTATTTAGCATATATATATGTAAATGTGTGTATTGGTAGATATTAAATATAACACGGTGTCATATATTATAGAATATTATTATATTATGTAGTTGTGTTTAACATGAAACCATAAGATACATATATATTGTGGTAATATTAACATAATGCTAACACCTACATAATGTAAACTTTCCTAAACACATATATGAAATATGCTATGAATATATCGAGATCTAGATAATTCTTCCTTCGGGCTTCACTTTATTTTCGGGCTTTGATAGCCTAAGATACTCGATCCGCAAGATACATATTTTGCTCCTCTAAGTTATCTCCAATATTCTCGCGCACGACAAAGGTGGTACGCGAAACGCAAAATCTGCAATCACAAAGCGGAACACCTATGTCGTGGACATCATGTCGAGGACGGACAAAACAAGTCAACAAACTCCTCCGGGTATAAGCTTCAATCTTGAAAGTAGGGATGAAACTTTAGCTCGTCTTCGGTCTTGAAAAAGGGAATATTAACATCATGTGGGCGTAAACTTCTACAACTCCACAAATAATCGTCTTTGTCTCGGACAGTCCATAAATCAGACTAAGATTGACCTAAAAACTTTGAGTGTTCCAATAAAAATCTCTCGTAGTAGTACGAAAAAAAATAAAATCCGTCCTTGTCTCGGACAGTTCATAAATTTGTGTTATATTTTGACTAGTGAACTACTCACAATTTCTCGCAGAGCTTGATAGGATCGGACAATACTTGGAAATCCCGTGACCGAATTCTTCCCCCATGAAAGTTTTCTACAAACTTTGTATCTACTGCTTTGGTGAGAAGAATTTCTAACTCCGCACCTTTGGAGAAGATTTATGAACCTCAATTCATTTATTTTATTGGATTATGATTTTTTCTTTATCTCTTTTCTTGTTGATGTGCGGTAAACTTTCTAACAAGTTTTATCCCTAAAAAAAAATGTAAGTGCACAACAATCACAATATTATATTAAGGGATCGAATCCACATAAACTTGTGTACTTAGGATTTCGCTATAATCTAAATTTGTGTCTAGACTTATCAAAATTCAGAGGGTGTGTCACGATTTGTAACAAGAAAAATAAATAAGCAAAATAGAAAATAAACGATGTAATTTCAAGGATTAAAAACATTGGGCAGCAAGAAATTCTCCGGGATTCAGGGATCGAATCAAACAAGCATTAGTTAGGATTCCAAGCGACTTTGTTGTCTAGGTTCTAGAACTGGAACACGGAATTGTATCTAATCTACTCGTGTAGAGCTAAACACCTATATTTAAACAACTTAGCTACTCTACTTTCGTTGGTAATTAATTCGTTGGTAACTAATGACGGTCTGAATTTGTCCAAAAACAGATTTTTGCTTCACTTTATGCTTTTTTGTCCAAATTACCTGAAAAGACTTTTAGAACTCCAAAACATTGAAATCATTGAAAACCATTAGAAATCGAGTTAAAACACCTACATAAGATCTTAAAATCATGTCCAAAAATATGTGAAAATGAGTTATATCACTTGTATACTTTTATTATGTCTGAGTAGATCCATAGTTAGGTTTTAGGGTTTCAAAAGAATTTCATGAATCGCTGAATAAGATCTGTTAGAATAGGGATCTATCTTTTAATTGTTATATTGTTGATCTAATTAGTATTGAAACTTGATTAGCTACCGAACGTGTTTAATGATTTCCCTGTTTGATTCTTTGATTTGTAATTCTTGATTTTCTGCGAATTATCTTAAGACCTAGTGTTTCCATCCATCGAACTTACATCGTCTTACTTGCATTCTTAGTTTTAGTTAATCATTAAACCACGAACAACTCTCATTAGTCTTAGATTTACTTTACTCTTGCATTCTCGTTGTGTTTCAATTGGTTTTTGTGGATTCGATCCCTAGAGTACTCTTTCGTTTTGTTGTACACTTGCAGTAGTTACTTCTAGAATTAAAAACTAAGTGTATCAAGTTTTTATAACACGCATGCACAAAAATGATGCCTTAATCTATCGGAATCCACATGCTCCTACAACCAGACACAATTGAGATGTTTATTTCTGAAAGCACCATCACACCATATTAAAAATAAAAATAAAAATAAAAACTAATTGTATTGGTAGATAATAGATATAACACGGAATAATCTCGATATAATGTTATAAAAGTCCATGTGTCGTCGTGAATTTCCTTAGCAACAAGCTCCTACAAAGGTGATTGCATCGATAAGTCATAACAAAATATTGTTCATATCATATTTAATAAGAATAAGAGCATATTTGGAGATATCTCGAGAGCCTCATTTTCAAGTAGATGGGTTTTTGCATACGGATGAAACTGTTAACGGCTCGGGTAAGGCTTTCCTTGATGCTCACGGCATTCATTTTCTTGTAGTTTAACAAACGAATTGAAATGGTTACCAAATGGAAGTGATTTTGTCAAAGAATCTAGAAGTTCAACCTCAAGGCCAAAAACTCACACTCATCCACTCACTGAATTTACCAAGAATTATGTCACTCCGAGGCACCTCGTCATCTTCATCACATAACTCTCTTCTTATCTCTCCTCTTCGTCTTCATTGTTTCTTTCTTTTTTTCTGCAATCAAAGATGAGTTGGTGAAAAAAAATACAAAGGCATCAGATGAGTTTCTTTCCTTGATCATAGAGGGATGCTCGGTTGATGAAAGTTTATCAATTTTTGAAGTATGAGATGTTTCCAGGTACCCATTCACTGGTCCCACCTAAAACGTATGAGAATAAACCCCCCCCAAAGGCCCAAACAATCAAGAGCTTGTAGAGATCAAGGTGAAATCAATACATGTTAATCACTTCAAGTGGAGATTTACTCTAGTCACATTCTACTTTCTCGATCTTGAAAATCTGATATTGAGATTAGTTTAGGGCTCTGATATTGCTTGCAGTATGCTTCTTGGTTATGAATTTTTGGATCTTTCTGATATGTTGACAGTGTGAAAGTTAGAATCTTCTTTCTTGTTAAGAGGCTTTTCCCAAGAAAACAAAATGTAAAGAATCAATAATGCATAGATCTGTATTTATTTGGAATCTAACCGTTCGTTAATACTTTTTAAATGTAAGATTAAGATAGATTATTTTTTTGGGAATTTTAATGAAGTAGCAAAAATTTAATCTGTTATAGTGTGGAAGTGTCTTTTTCGCATTAACTAACAAAGAAAAATGGATAGAAAAATAAGAAAGAAAAAAAAAAATCAAATGGTTGAGAGTTGAAACGTTGGCTTACAAGTTAGGTAGCTTTTATGGACGAACGTTCACCAGCTTCTTGATGGAAGAGTAACTCCAAAGGTTTTACAACTATTTATTTTTACCTATAAAAAAAAATACAATTATTTATATCATTTGTTTAGTTGCCACAAATAGAAAAAAAAACTATAACATGTAGTGCCAATGAACAATACTTTAAAAGAGTAAAAAAAAAAAATCATTTTATGAATATTTATTTTGGAATAGATTGTAAAGTGGGAAGTTGTAAATAGTCTCAAAACAACTTTTTAAATGTTTCAAAAAGACTGATTAGTATTTAGTAATTATTAGAAATAGGTATACGTAGCTTTTAAAACTAGAAAGAAAAGTTTCATTACATGTTTCTCATTCCAATGAAAAAAACCTCAAATTTACCATAAAAATGACAAAATAAAGAATTTAACCTAGTAAAAGTTTTACTTAGAAACCATTATCTAGATTCTGGACTCATAGTACTTGTTCTCTAGCCTCTTCAGGTTAATTACATAATTCTTGAAATAAATCACAAAAATCCAGTTGATAATCTAGTTTTTTTTTAAATATGAGATCTCAACAATTTTATTTCAAATAACTTCATATAAAACACAGATTTGATGTAGTAAAAAAATATCAAAAAATTAGATGTCGCAAATATATTTATGTTATAATTGGACACATTTGTTTTTTCTTATTGAAAGATGTAATTGGACAGATTATTTAGTGATGTATTTTAAAGTTTTTTTTATCACTAATGAAAATTTATTGAAACAATCACGATAGAAAAGTATAATAGCCGGCGTAGAAAAAAAATCTCTCATGAGACAAAAACCGACGGATAACAGATATATATATCTCTAGAGCCAAAAGTTCGATAAACGATAAACTATTGTCCAAAAAATATAGAAACACATAAATAAATGATGGAGACAAAAGCCAATAGTTAAACTTTCAAGAACACCGGTTAAATCAGAGAAGTGATGCCGAGAGGATCGACATCCATAGACAAAGGAGAGTCGATGATAGAGGCGTGATAAATTAATTTTAGAAAGTTAAAAACAAAAAAAAAAGAGGAAAAAGAAAAAGAAAAAAAAATATATATACGGTCCTTAGCGATAGAAACGAAAGAGGTCTCGATTTTGTTCGCCAACTACCAAAGCTGTAGCTACCTCCTTCCTTCACTCTCTCTCTCTCTCTCAACGGTAAGATCCGCCATTTTTCATCGATTTCTCCTTTGATCTCTGTCATTTGAATCCAGAGGTCTGGTAATGTCGAATCATATCTTCGTAGCGTAAATTTGTGGAAACTCTCTCTCTCTTTCTCTCTGTCTCTGTCTCTCTCTCTCTCTCTCTCTGTCTCTGTCTCTCTTGCGTGCTATTATGGTCGATATGATGTTCCACATTGCCTCTCAAGTTTAATCTGTTTGATCCAGTGGAATTCACGACTGTTTTGCTGTTTGATTGCGAGACCCCCGAGTCGATTGTTGGCGATCTGTTCGCGAAACGAGTGGTTTTTTTTTATGTTCGATTTTGTGTGTTTTACTGGGCTGGATCGGTGAGATTTGTCGCTTTCTCATCTTGTTTCTCTAGTTTCGTTCTGAAAAAAATGGCTCGCAAGAAGATCAGAGAGTACGACTCTAAGAGACTCGTGAAGGAACACTTCAAAAGGCTTTCCGGCAAAGAATTGCCCATCAGATCCGTCCAGGTAAACGATCGATTTTCTTTGCTAAGACTTCTGTTTACTGCATTGGTTTCTCCGTCATGAATTTGATGTTTAAAACCCAGAAGATGCTTTTTTTTTTCTTCTTTGTTAGATTAAGAAAGTGTCGCTTAGTAATGCTAAAAAGCTGCAGCATTTTGTCAAAAATACTGTTCCAAGTGAAAAACTTGCAACATTGGTTCGATAAGTTTCACTAATCTCAATGGATATTTGCTTTTGCTTGATCTAGCATGTATATATATCTTAATCCAAATCATTGTCTATGATGAATGCAAAAGCACATTGGCCATGACTCTTTCCGGCTAGATAATTTGATGTTGTTTTGTTTACAGTTCTGAAACTGAATAATGCTCTTACCTGTTCTGTTCTGTTGACGCTTTTTTTTTGTATGTGACATGTTCATTGATATATGTGTAGATTAGCCAAGAGACCGATCTGAATGAGCTAGTAGAGAAGGAACCTTGGCTCTCATCCGAGAAGCTGGTGGTGAAACCTGACATGTTGTTTGGAAAGCGTGGCAAAAGTGGTTTGGTTGCCTTGAACTTAGATTTCGCTGACGTTGCAACTTTTGTGAAAGAGCGCTTGGGCAAAGAGGTAACTTGTTTAAAATGAGCTTCAGCTAATGATCTGAGACCATCTTTTCCTTACCTTGATTCCTTCCTTGTACTTCTAGTTTAGCTTTGTCTATCTATCATCCACAGGTAGAGATGAGTGGATGCAAAGGACCCATAACAACATTCATCGTCGAACCGTTTGTCCCACACAATGAGGAGTTCTATCTTAATATTGTCTCAGATAGACTTGGCTGCAGCATAAGCTTTTCAGAGTGCGGAGGAATTGACATCGAGGAGAACTGGGACAAGGTACTTTGGATGCTTTTTCATTTACTTCCTAGTGTCTGTTTCACTATTTTCTCACCGTAAAAGTTGAAAATTGAGTCGAGACTCCACTTTCTATAGGTCAAGACCATCTCTGTACCTACGGGTTCCTCCTTGACACCTGAGATATGTGCACCTCTTGTTGCAACCCTTCCTCTAGAGGTATATTGAAGCTGAAATTTTGCATTGAACATACTACCGAATTTGGACTTGCAATTTCGACTTATAAATTTTCCACGTACAGATCAAAGGGGAACTTGAAGATTTCATTCAAGTTATTTTTACCCTATTCCAAGGTATGCCAAATGTCACTGATTCTACACACAAATCAAAGCAGATTCACAATGACGAAATCGTAACCCACAACTGAAGCTTTTATTATACTCTTCTTTTTTCATGGGCACTAGATCTTGATTTCACTTTCTTGGAGATGAATCCTTTTGCATTGGTTGATGGAAAGCCTTATCCTCTGGATATGAGGGGTGAGCTTGATGACACCGCTGCTTTCAAAAACTTTAAGAAGTAAGTTTGGCTCTCGACTTTTTTTCAACTGTTCGAAGTCAAGAGCTTCAGGAATGCATGATAAGCCACCCTGCTGCTGTGTTCAAGCGATATGCTTAACCTCTCACATTTTTCAGGTGGGGCGACATTGAATTCCCTATGCCATTTGGAAGAGTGATGAGCCCCACAGAGAGCTTCATCCACGGTTTAGATGAGAAGGTATCGCTACCAATCTGTGTAGAATTTGGCGCATGCGGTTCGGGAAACAGAAGTTTCTGTTGGCTCTTATGAACCTTTTGTATGTGCAGACAAGTGCTTCTTTGAAGTTCACCGTTCTGAATCCCAAGGGAAGGATTTGGACTATGGTAGCTGGAGGAGGAGCAAGTGTTATCTACGCAGATACGGTATGTTTCTATATGAAAAACCCATACCTGCTTAATCAACTGCATTTTTTTCTCCTTACAAGCCTTAGCCTCTGATGTGTCTTCTAAAATGTTACCCAGGTGGGAGATCTCGGGTATGCATCTGAGCTTGGAAATTATGCTGAATACAGTGGAGCACCCAAAGAAGACGAGGTTTTGCAGTACGCTAGAGTCGTCATCGATGTAAGATGCTTTTTTTTGTTTTCTCCTTCCACATAAAAACATCTGAACCCAACCAAACATAAAAGACACTCTGACTATAAAATACTGACCAATTCTGCAGTGTGCTACAGCGAATCCAGATGGAAAAAGCAGAGCTCTGGTAATCGGAGGAGGAATTGCTAACTTCACCGATGTTGCTGCTACCTTCAATGGCATAATCCGAGCTCTCAAGGAAAAGGTAAAGCAAGAAAAGAGTATAAATAACTAAGTATAAATGAGCGTTCTTCAACTTTTTATTGTTTTTGTTTTTTGAACAGGAGGCAAAGCTGAAAGCAGCAAGGATGCATATATTTGTGAGGAGAGGAGGACCAAACTACCAAAAGGGACTTGCTAAAATGAGATCACTTGGAGATGAAATCGGTGTCCCCATCGAGGTATATATATACACAATAAATCAACTCAACACATTTTCTGCATACTCGATTCTAACTGGTTTTTACCTGGCTGTTTGGTTCAAGGTGTATGGTCCTGAAGCAACAATGACAGGTATCTGCAAGGAGGCAATCGAGTACATCACAGCGGCTGCATAAGCTTTTACTCTTATCGGTAACTTCAAATGCTCCTTCTGGTTTGTGTTGAGACTTATGGTTGGATTATGTTTCACTTCTCAAGTTTCTCACTGTATTCATACTAATAAACAAGTATCTTCGTACTCTTTTCTTTTTACTTAGTATTTCTCTTTTGATTCTCGTCATCTTCTCGACTTATATTCCCAATCACGTAGATCACTATCTACATTTGTGGTAAAGGTGCATCTATTTCATATTTTTAAACTAAGTATAGTATGTATCATACGATTTCTAAAAAAAAGTTTGAAGGTATTGGTGGTGAAGCTGGGAAATTTCATTTTGGTCGGTATATCACAAATTCATATTTTATCTTATAATTCAAAAGTGTATTCCCAAAACGCACAAAAGGACGTTATTAATATTCAGAACTAATTATGATTTAACTCGCGCTATCTATATAGCACGGAATATTTTTTTAAAAAAATATTATTTTGAAATTTAAAAAAAGATCAATTTATCTGAATTTTATAATATGTCTAACTAATAATTATATATAACTGTCAATTCGGACTAACATATCTATTTAATCCGTTTTGCAATGAACTAAAATATTATTCGAGCTAACCCGTAAAAATCTATAATCTTAAAAACATAACTCTAATATGCACTGCGTAATAACTATGGCTTTTGTGGGCAGTCCACAAACTCTTAAAAAATCAATTTTTTCGTGTCTAACTCTTTAAAAAAATATATTTTTTCAAACTTTTGTTTTGATATATATTCAAATAAAATATAATAATCATAGTGAAAAATATTGGTAGATCTCGAATATATTTTTTTGAATATGTATGGATTATTATTATTTAATAATATCATAATAATTAAGAAACTAAATAATAACTAATCTTTTTAATGAAAAATAAATATTTTTCATATTCTCATCAATAATTTTAAAAAACAATTATATCATTTCCTATTTCAATTATTATTTTTTAATTGTGATGTCATTTCATGTAATAATAACTTACAAAACCAAAATTATTTTCAAAAATATATTATTAAATAATATTATAGAGATATTGGATTCGTAAGAAATTAGAAAACCAAAATCTTTGATAAGACTTCGTAGTCGGTCGATTAGGTGTGTGGGTGTGAAGGTCTAAAAAGAACGACAAATCAGAAGGTATAACTCGGGTCCACTAGGCCCACTAGGCCTTAAGTCTTTTCTTATAACCTTTCTAGTATTCATTTTTCAGCGACCTTAAACAAAAATAGCTCAATGCCTCAATCTATAGAAACCGAATTTACAAAAATAGTATTCTCAAATATAGTTTTTAGCTGGACAGACTAGATCGTATGCCAAATCCTTTTTCCCCCCCCCCCCAAGTATGTCCTACAATTCAATCGGCGCAAAATAAAAATAAAAGTAAATTGTTTTGTATATCTTGATCATCTCTATGTAATTGGTCATGAATCTTTTTTGGACAACTCTCTAATTTTTTTTCTTAAAAATGGTTTTGAAAATTAATTTCAATATTCGGCTTGAGTTAAAATTGGTTGGCATGTATATAAGTACGTATATATTAACATCACACAACCAAATTTTACATCCATCGAATATGAATTTGAATTAGTTTCGCTGTCTGAATTAATATATAAGTTAATTTGGGGTATGATAATTGTTAGAGGGGGGATTAGCACCCCCTGGTTTAACTCGGTTCGAACCGAGATCGGTTCAATCAATACCGGTTTACGATGGTTCGAGCTCGGGATCTCGCTGAAAGCCCACCTCGGCTACTGATCTAGGCCCATCACAAGCCCAGTCCGTTACAACAGATGAAACCGGAATATTTCCTCTTTCCCGCCGATCTCGGAAATGGAAATATTCCTTGCGAATAGACCGCCAAAGAATAAGGAATATATCCTTATCTCGGAGGGGAATCCGGAATATTTCCATTCCCTAATCGAGCAAGGAAAAGAGAATATTCACATTTAGAGCCGCCTCAAGACAATATAAATAGAGGAGAAGGTTCATTCATCAACATATACACAACTTCCGCAGAGACAGAGAATACAAGAGAGAGCTCATTACCGATCTCAAGTCTTTTGTCTTTGCTTTCTTACTTAAACTCTGTTGTAACCGCCGACTTAGATCAATAAACGAGATTCCGATTAAAAGTACTGTTTTACCCTTTTTGTGTGATTTACGGATCAACAATTGGCGCCGTCTGTGGGGACAGATTAGAGCAGTACTTTCGGATATCGTTCGATTGAGTTCGGTGATGGCCCTTCGAGCCAACACCTCCGTAGTCGACATCAACGGCACAGAAAACGATGATCAAAACCCTCGGGCTGACGAACTCAATCCAACCGACACTGAGTTACCGACAACCGGAGGAGGACCCCCTCCTTCTAGCGCCATCGCACCCACCTTGTTCGCAGTCAGGCATCGCGCCGACCTTGCTCGTAGTCAGGCATCACGCCGATCTTGCTCGCAGTCAGGCATCACGCCGACCTTGCTCGCAGTCAGGCAATGCGCCGAACTTGTTCGCAGTCAGGCATCGCGCCGACCTTGTTCGCAGTCAGGCATCGCGCCGACCTTGTTCGCAGTCAGGCATCACGCCGACCTTGCTCGCAGTCAGGCAATGCGCCGAACTTGTTCGCAGTCAGGCATCGCGCCGACCTTGCTCGCAGTCAGGCATCACGCCGACCTTGCTCGCAGTCAGGCAATGCGCCGAACTTGTTCGCAGTCAGGCATCACGCCTTGCTCGCAGTCAGGCAATTCGCCGACCTTGTTCGCAGTCAGGCATCTCGCCGACCTTGCTCGCGGTCAGGCATCGCGCCGACCTTGCTCGCGGTCAGGCATCGCGCCGACCTTGCTCGCAGTCAGGCATCGCGCCGACCTTGCTCGCAGTCAGGCATCGCGCCGATCTTGCTCGCAGTCAGGCATCACGCCGATCTTGTTCGCAGTCAGGCATCTCGCCGACCTTGCTCGCGGTCAAGCATCGCGCCGACTTTGCTCGCAGTCAGGCATCGCGCCGACCTTGCTCGCAGTCAGGCATCGCGCCCACCCCGCTCGCAGTCAGGCATCGCGCCGACTTTGCTCGCAGTCAGGCATCGCGCCGACCTTGCTCGCAGTCAGGCATCGCGCCGACCTTGCTCGCAGTCAGGCATCACGCCGACCTTGCTCGCAGTCAGGCAATGCGCCGAACTTGTTCGCAGTCAGGCATCGCGCCGACCTTGTTCGCAGTCAGGCATCGCGCCGACCTTGCTCGCAGTCAGGCATCACGCCGACCTTGCTCGCAGTCAGGCAATGCGCCGAACTTGTTCGCAGTCAGGCATCACGCCAACCTTGCTCGCAGTCAGGCAACGCGCCGACCTTGTTCGCAGTCAGGCATCTCGCCGACCTTGCTCGCGGTCAAGCATCGCGCCGACTTTACTCGCAGTCAGGCATCGCGCCGACCTTTCTCGTAGTCAGGCATCGCGCCCACCCCGCTCGCAGTCAGGCATCGCGCCGACTTTGCTCGCAGTCAGGCATCGCGCCGACCTTGCTCGCAGTCAGGCATACCGCCGACCTTGCTCGCAGTCAGGCAATGCGCCGACCTTGTTCGCAGTCAGGCATCTCGCCGACCTTGCTCGCGGTCAAGCATCGCGCCGACTTTTCTCGCAGTCAGGCATCGCGCCGACCTTGCTCGCAGTCAGGCATCGCGCCCACCCCGCTCGCAGTCAGGCATCGCGCCGACTTTGCTCGCAGTCAGGCATCGCGCCGACCTTGCTCGCAGTCAGGCATCGCGCCCACCTTGTTCGCAGTCAGGCATCGCGCCGACCTTGCTCGCAGTCAGGCATCACGCCGACCTTGCTCGCAGTCAGGCAACGCGCCGAACTTGTTCGCAGTCAGGCATCGCGCCGACCTTGCTCGCAGTCAGGCATCGCGCCGACCTTGCTCGCAGTCAGGCATCACGCCGACCTTGCTCGCAGTCAGGCAATGCGCCGAACTTGTTCGCAGTCAGGCATCACGCCGACCTTGCTCGCAGTCAGGCAATGCGCCGACCTTGTTCGCAGTCAGGCATCTCGCCGACCTTGCTCGCGGTCAGGCATCGCGCCGAATTTGCTCGCAGTCAGGCATCGCGCCGACCTTGCTCGCAGTCAGGCATCGCGCCCACCCCGCTCGCAGTCAGGCATCGCGCCGACTTTGCTCGCAGTCAGGCATCGCGCCGACCTTGCTCGCAGTCAGGCATCACGCCGACCTTGCTCGCAGTCAGGCAATGCGCCGACCTTGTTCGCAGTCAGGCATCTCGCCGACCTTGCTCGCGGTCAAGCATCGCGCCGACTTTGCTCGCAGTCAGGCATCGCGCCGACCTTGCTCGCAGTCAGGCATCACGCCCACCCCGCTCGCAGTCAGGCATCGCGCCGACTTTGCTCGCAGTCAGGCATCGCGCCGACCTTGCTCGCAGTCAGGCATCACGCCCACCCCGCTCGCAGTCAGGCATCGCGCCGACCTTGCTCGCAGTCAGGCATCGCGCCCACCTTGCTCGCAGTCAGGCATCGCGCCGACCTTGTTCGCAGTCAGGCATCGCGCCGACCTTGTTCGTCGAACTCAAAAGCCGAACTCCAACAGTTCGCCGACCTTGTTCGTCGAACTCAAAAGCCGAACTCCAACAGTTCGCCGAACTCGAAAGTTCACCGAATTTGAAAGATCGCCGAACTCAAAAAGTTTGCATCTTCAAAAAAAAAAAAAAAAAAAAAAAAAAAAAAAAAAAGAAAAGAAAATACGGACTTCAGCAGTTCGCCGAACTCAAAAAATTCGCCGAACTCCAGCAGCTCGCCGAAATCATAAAATGAGCCGAACCCCAACAGTTCGCCGAATTCTAAAAATTCGTCGAACTCCAGCAGTTCGCCGAACTCAAAAAGCCGAACGCGCACAGTTCGCAAAAAAAAAAAAAAAAAAAAAAAAGAAGACTCTCTTCTACCTAGCTACGCTCTCGCTATCAAGCTTTCTCCTCTATCAAGTGACAATACACTCTCCAACAGAGCTACATCTTCTACCGAGCTACAACACGCTCATTATGACATGATTTGTCCAATTAACGGTTTATCAGTTTCAGTTCAGAATGGTTTATCAGTTTCAACTCGTCTCGGTTCAGATTGGTTTTCACAGCTTCAGTTCTTCAGATTCAGAACTTCACTGCTTCAGTTCTTCAGATTCAGAACTTCACAGCTTCAGTTCTTCAGATTTAGAACTTCACAGTTTCAGTTCTTCATTCAGAACTTCAGAATTTCAGAGTAGTTTCAGTTCAGATGAGTTTTTCGTACATAATTCAAGGTCATCAGATTCAGAATTTCAGCTCGTCAACCTCATATTGAAGCCGTACTCTAGAGCTACAGTCTAAAACGACTCCCAAATCATCCGAGCCAAGTAAGCCGGGTCCGTCTCGCACACTCGGATTCGATTTGCAAAATAGTAAGCCGAATTCTCAACATTCGCAAATTATAAGCCGGATGACGCAATTCCCAGATTGTCTGAGCCAAATAAGTCGAGTCTGTCTCGCACACTCAGATCCAATATGGGAACTAAGCCGATCAATCGACGATCGCCGACCTAGAAGCAGGTCGTAAGATCGAGTTCATTCTCTACACCCCGGCTAAGACCGTATTATGTACAGCACCAATTGTGTGCACAATGAACTCGAGAGGATGTGTAACACGACCTCGGAATTAACAGTCAAGAAACGACTAAGTAAGATGAAGCTTCCACAGCTCGCAAAGCCATCTTATGATGAACTACGAATGGCTTGATCCTTCTTTCGAAGGTACGTAGGCAGCCCTCACAAGGCGCAGCTATAACATTAATAAATTTTTACCAAGGCATTCTACCGAACTCCAATAGTTCGAACCTTCAAAGCCAAACTTTATGTTTGCCGAACTCCAACAGTTCGTATTTTCTAAGCCAAACTTTATGTTTGCCGAACTCCAACAGTTCGTATTTTCCAAGTCAAACTTTTAGTTTGCCGAACTCCAACAGTTCGTATTTTCTAAGTCAAACTTTTAGTTTGCCGAACTCCAACAGTTCGTATTTTCTAAGTCAAACTTTTTCGTTTGCCGAACTCCAACAGTTCGTATTTTCCAAGTCAAACTTTTAGTTTGCCGAACTCCAACAGTTCGTATTATCTAAGTCAAACTTTTAGTTTGCCGAACTCCAACAGTTCGTATTTTCTAAGTCAAACTTTTTCGTTTGCCGAACTCCAACAGTTCGTATCTTCTAAGCCAAACTTTTAGTTTGCCGAACTCCAACAGTTCGTATTTTCTAAGTCAAACTTTTCGTTTGCCGAACTCCAACTGTTCGTATTCTCTAAGTCAAACTTTACGTTTGCCGAACTTCAACAGTTCGCATTTTCAACCACCAACGGTTACACATCAACGTCCTGGCCAGACGATCTGATAAAGCCGAGCTTAGCTCGCACGCATCCTCATGGTGCAATGGATAATACACTTTCCACATTCAAAGCCGAGATCAGTCTCGCACCAACTTCTCAGATTATCCGAGCCAAATAAGCCGAGCCCGTCTCGCACACTCGGATTCAATGTGAGAAACCTAGAGCATATTAAGATGAGCTGTTCACGTACTCTTAAACTAAACTCTAGGGTCAAGCCGAACGTCCTTCCTCGCAAATCTAAGCCGACTTCTCAACAGTCGCAAAACTAGTAAGCCGATTTCTCAACAGTCGCAAAAACAAGTAAGCCGATTTCTCAACAATCGCAAAAGCAGTAAGCCGATCTACGATAGGGATTGCCGACCTCGAGCAGGTTCAGTCGAATTTATCCTCTTCACCCGGCTAAGACCGTACAGTTTACGGCACCACTGTATACGATAAATTCGAGAGGTTCGTATTATGTACGACTTCAAATATATCAGAGCTCAACAACCCGAGAAAAATCAGCCGAATTCAAAATTCAATAGACTAGTCAAACCGCGAGAATTCCGATCTTCACTTTCGAAAGAAGTTCGCCGGACTCAAAATTCGCCGAACCTAAAAATCCGCCGCACTCGAAATAGAATCTGATCAGATCGTACCGATCTCAGTTTTAACCGAGCTAAAGAATACTCCCCAAAAATTCACCGAACTCATAAACTCCCTCGCCGAACTGAGGGGGGGACCAATTGTTAGAGGGGGGATTAGCACCCCCTGGTTTAACTCGGT
This sequence comes from Eutrema japonicum, assembly GCA_030161315.1. Lineage (NCBI taxonomy): Eukaryota > Viridiplantae > Streptophyta > Magnoliopsida > Brassicales > Brassicaceae > Eutrema > Eutrema japonicum. The sequence goes on along the minus strand of BSQW01000007.1, from coordinate 49,125,614 downwards.
TCGAACCGAGATCGGTTCAATCAATACCGGTTTACGATGGTTCGGATCGAGGATAAGTCGGCCCGAAAACATTGGGCCGAGCTCGGGATCTCGCTGAAAGCCCACCTCGGCTACTGATCTAGGCCCATCACAAGCCCAGTCCGTTACAACAGATGAAACCGGAATATTTCCTCTTTCCCGCCGATCTCGGAAATGGAAATATTCCTTGCGAATAGACCGCCAAAGAATAAGGAATATATCCTTATCTCGGAGGGGAATCCGGAATATTTTCATTCCCTAATCGAGCAAGGAAAAGGGAATATTCACATTTAGAGCCGCCTCAAGACAATATAAATAGAGGAGAAGGTTCATTCATCAACATATACACAACTTCCGCAGAGACAGAGAATACAAGAGAGAGCTCATTACCGATCTCAAGTCTTTTGTCTTTGCTTTCTTACTTAAACTCTGTTGTAACCGCCGACTTAGATCAATAAACGAGATTCCGATTAAAAGTACTGTTTTACCCTTTTTGTGTGATTTACGGATCAACAATAATGATGTGATTACTTTTGACTAATAAATTTTATAATATGTCTAACTAATGATTATAGATAGGGCTGTCAAAACGGACTAACCTGACTGCTTAACCCATTTTTGCAATAGACTAAAATATTATTCGGCCTAACCTGCAAAAAAATATAATATTGAAAAATTCATGAACTATTAAAAAATCAATTTTTGTGTATGTACTTTATAAAAGTAGTAAAATATTTTTCAAATTTAGGTTTGATATATACTCAAATAAAAAAATAACAAATTATAGTTAATTTTCAAAGAAAAAATCATATTATTAAATAAATTGAGTATATCATCTATCTTTAAAACTAAAACATTATATTTTTTACTTGAGAGATCCGCTTTTGTGGGTATTTAAAAATTAGATTCATAACCCGTCTTGTGCCGGGGTAACCCGCTTACTTAAGCCGTTTTGCACTGGACTAAAATATTATTTTTCATTTGGGATGACCCGCAAATAACTACAATCTTGAAAGCACCAACTCTAATATGCAAAACCTTTTCTCAACAAAAAAAAATTATTATGCACCGCTTAATCACTCTGGGTTTTGTGGTTAATCCGCGAACTCTTTAAAAAATAATTTTCTCGTGTCTAACTTATAATAAAAATAAAAAAAATTCAAATTTTTTTTTGATATATACTCAAATAAAATATAACAAATTATAGTGAAAAATATTGGAAGATCTCGGATAAATTTTTTCTTTATATATATAGATTGATTATTATTTTAAAAGATATAATATTTTTTAGTATCGTAATAATTAAGAAACTAAATAGTAAATACTCTCTTGAATGAAAAACAAAATATTTTTCATATTCTCTTCAATAGTTTTGAAAGACAATTACAGAGGCGGACTCATTAAGAGCTAAGAGGGTAATATATATATTTGTCTACAAAACTTGTAGCAAAAGTGGTAAGTTTTAAGGGGATGACACCCTTAAACAAAGGTTCAAAACTTCAAATCCCCATTTTGACTGTGTTTGTTCTAAATTTATGTCTTTTTTACTTTTTTCTCTTGAGATTCACCATGTTTCGTTGACATCAAAATATAAACGGTTAGTATTTCTATTTATTTTATACTTGCTAATGTTTGTGTAATATTATGATCCCGATAAAAAAAAATTATAGGTCCGCTAGTGGACAGTTAATCTTAGGCTTTTCTGCAAATAAACCTTCTAAGTAGATTTTTTTTTTGCAACGTTACCTTCCACTTGCGAAAAATGCAAGTCAAACATATGAAGTCTGAATCAACCCGCTATATAACCCTCGGATGTACCAATGATGTGGCAAAGATGGACGTCGTCCAAAAATCAGACGGAACGTGAAATGTTCCGTTTAAGTTAGATAGAAAATGGCAACAACTTTTAAAATGTGTCATTTTGAAACTAAAAAACGACATGAGAGATCAACTTCTCTAACCTTAAATCGATTTGGGGAAAAATCAGAACTTAGGTTTATGTGGGAAAATATTGTGTGCAATTCGTGAGGGTAAATTGATTCGTGAAGGAAAATGTAGTGAGAGATTTGATGGTTTTGTGAGTGTATATCGATTCATGTATTGGATTTAGGGATTTGGGTTCAAAGAATCAAGATTTGGGTGTGACAATTCTAGAGGGTTCGATATTTTGATTTAAAAGTGTTCGATTGTAACAGAGGGGATCGATTTGGTTAGAAACGAAGATGGCCTCTCATCTCAATTTTGATTTTTTCTTGTATGTTGGTGGCTATTGGTTGATAGATGATATATATCATGGTGAATAGGCACATAAAGCCCAATTGGTAGTGGTTTTTTGAACATTTTTCTTCAGACTTGGATCTTGGAGCTGGAAATGGCTTGCCTTTGGCTAGTTACCAATGTAAAAGGTTGATTGGAGCGGTGAAAGCAATGCTCCCATATGCAGAACATAGGTTATGTGCAAGACATGTTCATGCCAATTGAAAAAAAAAACATTCTAGAGCAGATTTCGAGGACTTATTATGGAGTGCTGCTGATTTTTACTACCCTGCAGCCTTTAACAAGAAGATGGAAGCACTGAAGAAGCCTTTGGCGGCTGCTTATGAAGATTTGAAGCTATATATTTTATGTCCATGGTCAAGGTAATCATTCGTAATAAATATGTTATGTCAACAATTTCAGCTCATAATATTAGTTTACATCTCTTGTACAAGGCATTTTCAGTGAGTTTTCTAAGAGTGGTTCTGTTGAAAATAATTCTTCATTACCCGTTGGAATAGAAGAATAAAGGGGTGTTTGAGATGAATATGGCATCATCGATCTATAATATGGACGATAGTTTGGAACAACTGACGGCATGAAGAAATTTGGTGAAAATCCATAATTTGGTATATTTTGGGGTTGGTTGGAATATTGGTTTTGAAATTGATAATTATTAGGATTTGAGTAGTTAAAAGGATAATTAGTATAATTTTTGATGTTAAAAGTGTTATTGTTGGGATTCGTTTCACTAAAAAGACGGGTAAATATATAAACAATAGTTTATTGGAGGCTAATAGAAAAATTATAGTAAAAAGGATAGTTTTTTATGTGTCCAAATCAAATGAAAGAAATCTTTATTTATAAAGTATGAAAATGATGAATTTTGGTATAAAAAAAAAATAATTTACTATGAAATAATTAATCTCAAATAATTCAGATAAAAAAAAAATATCAAGAATCTCAACAGCCAATAAGAATACAACACTTATTTCAATCTCTATTTTATTTTACAACCAATTTCTTTGTCCAATCAATAGACACCACATTGCCTAATTAACTCGTTCCCACTAAGATGGCAAGATACAATATGTTAAAAACATTCAACATGTTTTAATCTACATCATTTTCAACAAGTAATTCAACACCCCATTACACTAATTCAACTGTTGAATAAAAAAATTCAACATACAATTATAAATAGTCTTCGGAAGAATAACTACAACTGCTATGAAAAATCCAATTAGAACATATTGCATGTGTGATACAATGGAATATGCAAGTATCTAATGTTTTGTAAAAACAAATTATTAAAAATTATATGCAATAATAAGAGAAAATATATTTTGGTTTCTGTTTTATCCTCAAATCCCTCTTTAAAACTATGCAAAAAAAAAAAAGAATATTGAATAATCACAAAACAGTGTACAAACCTTTACGATAAACCTAGTTCTCTCCTAGGCATTTTTCCCAAGACAGCCGCTTATGTCAAACCTTCGACCAGATCTCATCGCCGGCAGACGTCTCCTGCCCTCCGATCTCCTTCCACCGCTCGCCTCCGCTCGATCTTGAGTCGAGCCTTCTCTCTGACCTCTGGCCGTGAGACAAGTGCCGACGAAATCTCTGTTAAATAGCCGTTCTTGCCGATTTTCTTTGTGTTTTCGAAATTTCCTGTCTCTCGTTCTCGATACGTTCTATGTCTCCTCTTTCTGCCTTGTTCAGCCGATGTCTAGAAGATCTTCCTCCCGCCTCTCCTCTGTCCCTCGACGCTCTATGTTTTATGTCGTCTCACCGACCCTTCTCGCCGTCTCTCACGCCGTCTCAGCTTCTCTCTGTCTCGCCGCCTCTCTGGTTGTCTTTCGCCATACTTGTTTATGCTGCCTTGACAGTTCTTCATCCTCCACATCTTTGCAAATATTATTCCGATTGCACTTCGTCTCTTGATGCGCTTATTCTAGGGGAATGCGAGCCTCCATTGTTCTTTATATCGCTTATGTGGCTCAAGGTTTTGGTGAATCGTTTGGTTAGTGTGCATTTGGGATCATTGCCACGATTACTCATGTATGGAGATTTGTGTTCAGTCAAAATTCCCTTCGTTTCGCTCGTGTTTGGTGATATCGAAGGTGGCAGTCTTCGTTTTGGGTTTGTCGAAGTTGTTGTTCAGTTGGATTCGTCGCTGCCTCTCTTGCCTCTCCCTTCGTCTGATACTGGAGGACGGTGTCTCTCGTTGGGCTTGGAAAGGAGTTTTCGTCAAACCTTTGTGAGTGGTTCGCCGTCGCCGCCGGTTTCCCTGGTTTTGTCACTGGTTCCTGGAAAGTTTCCTGTTCGGGTTGCGAGTTTGTGGTTATGGAAGTGTTGCTGGTTTTGGCTTTGTTTCTGCTCAGCTCGGGGATGAAAATATAATTTAATATATAAATTAAAAATAATTTAACTAATTTTAACAAAAACTGCAGAATATTATTGGCCACACCATATTCGATAAAAGTATAAAATAATTGAAGCTAGGAGACAGGCCATGAACGTGATCTGCCCAACAAAAAGGACTTCTTTTTTTTTGCTGTGTAACTTTTCTAAAAAGCAAAAAAGATCATAAAAATCAAAAATAAAAATTTATGTTTTTCTTTTTACCTTTCTCTCTGACCCATCCTTTCAGTCCAATCACATTTTTGTATATTAAAGTGTTTCCTTGAAAAATCTGTCCGAAAGCAAAAAAAAAAGAAAAAGAATTCAAACTGAAATCATGAAACATAGATTACACTATTTTTTTCCTCCTGCTAATTTAATTTTTTTTTAAAAACTTAAAAGGGGAGAAAAACAGAGTGTCACTTCTTTTCTTGTTATTCTGTCAGTATCTTTCTGTGTGTGTTTGTGGATTTTTTTGGCATTTTCATTTGGGATTTTGCTTGTTTGGTCCCATCTTTGATGATTTTTTTAATTTTATTTTCTGGTCGTTTGAATAACAAGGCAAAAGAGATGAGATGAGATTTGGTAATAGTGGTGTGGAATTAGAGGGAAACCATTTGAAAATTATACTAATATTTTGTAGAGATTAGTCAATAATTATCCAAGTTAAAAAAAAACGATTAAAATAATAAAACCAAGAGGCAGTATCACTCAATAGCTTTTGTGCATTCTTTTTCTCAGATCTCTAGGAAAATTTCTCAGACTTTCAGAGCATTTTGGTGGTTTTGTTTGCTTGGTTTCTCGGGAAAATTCTTTTCATACCTTTTTTTTTTAAGACTCTCTCGCTCGCTCTCTTCCTTCTTCTTGTTTATCACTGCTCTTTTAGCACTTCATGCTTCATCCAAAAATTCTCTTTCTAAGCTGGGTATTATCTTACAAAGGCGTCATTTTTCTATTTGGGGTCTTCTCCTTTTACTCCATTCGATTTCAATTAGAAACCAAAAGAGGTCCATTGCTGGAAACTCAAGGTAGTTTCTCTGTCTGAAAAAGACAGGGGAAGAAGAAAATAGAAAAGGGGAGAAACAAAGGCAAAGGCTTTCACATTTGGGAGAGAGAGAGAGAGAGAGAATATGAGTTGGTGGGTTATCTGAAAACTTGTCTTCCTTACAAAAAGTTGATTGCTTTAAGAGGGAATATTGCCATGGAAGGTGTAAGATTGGTGCTCTGGACATTAGGGTTTCTGGTTCTGGTATGGTTCCTTGATCTCTCTACTGCTACACTTTCTCCTAATGGTGTGAACTATGAAGGTCAGTCTTCTTCTTCTTGTTCTTGGAGCCATCTCAATTTTCTGATTTTTTTTTGTTTTTTATAAAAAAGATGCATTCTTTTTTCTTTTGCCCAAACACAGGATTCCAGATTGGAGTTTCTGTGAGCTAATCATATCTTTGTTTGTCTATGTTTCTTAAAATTCTGGTGAATGTTTTTTGTGTGGATTGTGTTTCTTTTGTATATTTATTGGATAATAAATATCAGCTTTAAATGCTCACCAGAGCCATATCTAAAGTATCCAATCCCAGCTCAAGTTTTTGCTTCTTTCTCTCTGTAATTTTCCTGCAGATACTTTAAGGTTACTGGGTTTTTCTTTTTTTTTGCAATTTTTCATTGGGGTTTGAGGCTAGAATTGTTCACTCAATCTGATTTTTCTTCCTTTTTGTTTGTCTGAAATGAGCAGTGACGGCTTTGGTGGCTATAAAGAATGAGTTGAATGATCCTTACAATGTCCTTGAGAATTGGGATGTGAATTCAGTTGATCCTTGTAGCTGGAGAATGGTCACTTGCACTGATGGTTATGTCTCTGCATTGTGAGTCTTCTCTTCTCTCTCTATTACACAAGACAAAGAAACCAAATAGATCTCTGAGACTTGTCTTTGTCTGCTTAATGAAACAGGGGACTTCCTAGCCAAAGCTTGTCTGGTACATTGTCTCCTAGAATCGGAAACCTCACTTATCTACAATCTGTGTAAGTTGTTATAGTCTTTGCTATGTTTGATTCTTGTTCTCTAGTATTTCCGATTGTGCTTATTAAGCTTAAGGTTTGTGGTTTAGGTTGTTGCAAAACAATGCAATCTCTGGTCCAATTCCTGATACGGTCGGGAGGTTGGAGAAGCTTCAGACACTCGATCTTTCGAACAATTCATTCACCGGGGAGATACCGGCCTCACTTGGAGAACTCAAGAATTTGAATTACTTGTGAGTGTTCCTTTAAGGATTCACACTGGTTCTTTTGTTGCATGTTTATGAAATTCCAAGTCAATTCTCAGTGTTGTGTTCCGTTCTTGTTCATTTGGGTTTTCAGACGGTTAAACAATAACAGTCTTTTAGGAACTTGCCCCGAGTCTCTATCCAAGATCGAGGGACTCACTCTAGTGTACATCTCTAACCTCTGCTTTCTATTTTTCCATGGTCGAAAAAACCCATTTGGAGAAGATTTGCCAACTTATTTGTTATTGATTCTTAATGTGCAGCGACATTTCATATAACAATCTTAGCGGTTCGCTGCCAAAAGTGTCTGCCAGAACTTTCAAGTAAGCTTAACTAGACTTATCCAAGAACTTATCTTTCCATTGAAGCGAAACTAAGATTCACCATTGTATTTGTTTTGTTTCTTGGACACAAGGGTGATCGGAAACGCGTTACTCTGCGGCCCAAAATCTGTTGCTAACTGTTCTGCTGTCTTCCCGGAGCCTCTCACACTTCCACAAGATGGTCCATCATGTATAGCCTTCTGCTTCTCATATGTCCCTATTCTACTTCTGATCAATGGACTTTATCGCTTACTTCTTTGGTTACTTTTTGTTTTAGATGAATCAGGGACTCATACCAATGGCCATCACGTAGCTCTTGCATTCGCAGCAAGCTTCAGTGCAGCATTTTTTGTTATCTTTACAAGCGGAATGTTTCTTTGGTGGAGATATCGGCGTAACAAGCAAATATTTTTCGACGTTAATGGTTAGTATCTTGACAATTGCTCGGCTTTTCATCATCTTGTGCCCCGGAAAAACTAACAGTTCCATCTTGATGATGGATATTCTGCAGAACAATATGATCCAGAGGTGAGTTTAGGACACTTGAAGAGGTATACATTCAAAGAGCTTAGATCCGCGACCAATCATTTCAACTCAAAGAACATTCTCGGACAAGGCGGATACGGGATTGTGTACAAAGGGCACTTAGGCGACGGATCCTTGGTGGCTGTAAAACGTCTCAAAGACTGTAACATTGCGGGCGGGGAAGTCCAGTTTCAGACAGAAGTAGAGACTATAAGTTTGGCTCTACATCGCAATCTCCTCAGGCTTCGCGGTTTCTGTAGTAGCAACAACGAGAGAATCTTAGTCTACCCTTACATGCCAAATGGGAGCGTCGCTTCACGCTTAAAAGGTATTGCAGTTTCCAGAACCAAAATCCTTTTTTGATATCGCAAAAATTTTAATGGTTCAATCTTGCTGCAATTTCTGTTAGATCATATCCGAGGAGAAGCAGCATTAGACTGGTCGAGAAGGAAGAAGATAGCGGTTGGTACAGCGAGGGGGTTAGTGTATCTCCATGAGCAATGTGACCCGAAGATCATACACCGAGATGTGAAAGCGGCTAACATTCTATTGGATGAGGACTTTGAGGCAGTTGTTGGGGATTTCGGGTTAGCCAAGCTTCTAGACCATAGAGATTCACACGTCACAACCGCGGTCCGTGGAACCGTAGGTCACATTGCACCTGAGTACTTATCCACTGGTCAGTCCTCAGAGAAGACCGATGTCTTTGGGTTTGGTATACTACTCCTTGAGCTCATTACTGGTCAGAAAGCCCTTGATTTTGGCCGATCCTCACACCAGAAAGGCGTAATGCTTGACTGGGTAAGTCTCTTTTCTCTGTTTCTTGCTTCACTTCCTAGAATCTTGGAGGTATTGGTCGCAATTCTTGTGTTCATTCTTGTTTGAGAGAAAACTAAACCAAAATGGCAGGTGAAGAAGCTGCATCAAGAAGGGAAACTAAAGCAATTAATAGACAAAGATCTGAATGACAAGTTCGATAGATTGGAGCTCGAAGAAATCGTTCAAGTTGCGCTTCTCTGCACTCAATTCAATCCATCTTATCGACCTAAAATGTCCGAAGTTATGAAGATGCTTGAAGGCGACGGCTTGGCTGAGAGATGGGAAGCGTCGCAGAACGGTGCGGCGGAGTCGCTGCCACCGCCATTGCCGTCGGGAATGGTGAGTTCTTCGCCGCGTTTGAGGTATTACTCCGATTATATCCAAGAATCGTCTCTTGTCGTCGAAGCCATTGAGCTCTCTGGTCCTCGATGATGACTCACTTTTTTTTGCTTTCTTGGGTTTGTTTTTGTTTTTGTTTTTGTTTCTTATAATGTTTATATAGGTGTGGAGTTGATTGTAATTTTTATGTAAAAAAAAAAATATTAAATGCAAAAGAAAATGTTGATTAGCCACGTTACTCCATAATCAATAGTTGAATTTGAAGTAAGATAAAGCCAATTGAAATTGTGGACATTCATATGGTCATGCAAATCAAACCGGATCGAACCGAAAATGTTAATTCTTTTATTATTTTTTAATCGGAAGAATCGTGGACCGAAATCAAGCTACTAATTCGTGGAAACGGATAGAGTGCTAAACTGAATCGAATTTAGTTTCTTCCTAATTAAAAATGGAACCGAATTACATTTTAACTTAAAACGGAACCGAATTACATGTATTAACTTAAAACGGTTACAAACTTTATATACCCAAACAACCAAATCGAATTAATTGCTTGAATATATTATATTAGTGGACGATCCGCGATTCGTACATAATTTTGTGTTATGTTTATTGACATTATTAGAAGAAAATCCGATGATATCATTTTTTTTCTTTAAATTTTATATTTCACAAAGTAAAAAAATAACAATCAATTTCAATATTTATAGTGTTTAATGGTTTTTATACATATTTGATGTAATTATATATATACAATATTTAGAAAACAATTACATAATATATTAATCAAAATTTTGAAATCAAATATTGTTTGTAAATATCTGAATTTTTTATGTAGGTTTATTATTTCAGAATATCCATAATGACATACCCAATTCTCGATAGTTAAATTAGCGTCAAGTAATTTTCACAAAAAGTATCATGCATTAGTCATTTAATCATAATCATTTAGGAGTATCTCAATTATCTGACGTGTTTCGAAATCATTTCCACAAAAAACATCATGCAGTTAGCCATTTAATCGGAGGACTTCGCCCATTCTCTGTTTCGAAAATTAGGTTGAACATATTAATATTTTTGGATACCACAATTTGCTTCGCATAATATATGCATTCTCACATACCCATTAAAAATCAGAGTTGTCATTCTAGCTTCTAGAAGCTCATGCGAATATTACTTTCCCTTTAAGATACATTTACTTTTATAATTTAATATTTTAATATTCTTAAAATTTGTATCTTTTTCTTATATTTTAGGTTTTTAACTATTTTTAATGGATATGGATATTAACGAACTCGGATCCGAAAATTTGTTTCTTGGATTTGGTAAATCCGAATCAAAATCCAATTATCTTAGGATTTTAAAAGTTACCATCTTTTATTTATTTACCGTCAATATTACACTGGATAGCTAAGCTGCCACATATTTTATCTGTTAAATATGGTTGATTCTGTTACAATAAAATTGCCATTAATATTATGATTATTATATAAGGATGCTTGGCCGATCAGCGCTCCGATAATAATTACACAAGTTTTAAATCGATCTACAAATTTAAAATTTTCGTCGGTAGAAACACTTGTACGAATGGTTGAATTTTCAATCTAACCGATACACAGCCTAAAATTACACAAGATTTTTTATCACATCTCTTTTGCACCTTACTCAAGATCATACCCTTTCTCTTGAAGTTCAGTCATAACCTCATTCCTCATTCTCAGCCACAGTTTCTGAGCCCACCTGGATAAGGAAACTCACGCCGCTCATACAAATGAGTCAATTCTCTCTCCTCCTTTGGTCTCGGCTTCAACGTCCACCACCCTAAAGGAGACGTTTCATTGTATATCCATGGCATGCCAAAGATTGTGTAGGTGCATAGCAATGCTTTTCCCACTTGTTTCCAAAAAAACATATCGTCACGCCCTAAGCCAACCTTCTTCAGATACTTGTTAACATCCATTGACTTCAAGGCCTCTATTCCTGTCACGGGGAAAATTACCAACCAGAGTCAAAATGAGCTTAAAATGATTTCGTTCAGGCATTTCATCGAACACCTTACGGTACGCCACTAACTTTGATCACACCAACAAGTAAAAGCCGAAACCTTTGACAAAACCCCACAATATCCGGTGATATAGGACAGCAATTTCAGGGATCTAGCCCCATGAATTTCATCGACGTAATATAATACCGGAAAAAAGACAGGAGATTAGATCGGGAAACAAGTCAAGGATGGTAGAAAAGTCTCACCCGTTTTAGCCTGTTGAAGCTGTTTCCTCACCATCTTCTTCTCGGAGAGTTAAGAGCTATGACCAAAAGCTTCGGCCCATGCATGTCTCTAATGCGATCACAAAGACCAGATCTAAGAAACATAACAGACCCATTACAACAACAAACATCAGTAGCTTAGACAACAAGAATCAAGGGATAATAATGAAAGACGATAAACATAGATCAACAACAAAACTTAACGATATAGGTTATATCTAAACATCAAAAGGAGGAAAAAAAAGAGCAAAGCCTATGCAAAATCGAATACAAATAAACATCAACAATCGGAGAATAAGTCTATGAACTAACCTTAGAGGAGAACGAAAGGAAGATTGAGCGAGAGAAAAAAAGAGGTGACAGGAGGCGTTAGAGCAAACGGAAGCTGACTTTTCGTGACTTTTCATTTAGGGTTTTCGCTGTATTTTCGTGGCCCAATAAGTTGAAAGGGATAATAGTTACAAGGAAGTGACTGCTAGCGATCAGTAATTAGACAGTGGTTTCAACTCATGTTCAGATTTTGTGGAGTATAAAAAATTCCAATTTCTTGACATCGAAACTTTTCTTTCAATATTCATTATACAAACTTTATATGCATCTCACATATTGAGCACCACCATATTATTTCGGAAGAATTCATCAACATAGTTGTGGCTTAAGACAACTTAGAGGAAACTCATTAAGCTTATTCAGGGAATAAATGTAAAGTTAAACGTGGAGTTTATTGACGTTTAGTATGATCGTAAACCGATAAAACCGACATATGTGGGGAAATAGGATTCGAACTTTCAAATGATGGGGAAATCAAACTAGGCTCAAACTCTAGGGGGATCTGTTATTATATGAAACTTTTCATGGGGAAATAGATCGTTTTCCCTATAATAACAGATCCCCCAAAGTTTGAGCATAGATCTATTTCCCCATCATTTGAAAGTTCGAATCCTATTTCCCCACATATGTCGGTTTTATCGGTTTACGATCTAAACCCGACCTAAACCTAATCTAACCAAATAAACAATCCAAACCAAATTAAACCCAGCCCCGACCCAAAAAAAAATGAGTCTGACCCGACCCAATCTTCTTCTTCTTCGTCTCATCCTCACCAATTTTTTTTTTTTTAATTGAATACTAGTGGGTTATCCGCGCTTCGCGCGGTATGTTATATATTTTTTTTTGATGTAGTTAAAAAAATACAATAATAGCAAAACTTTTATTTTTTTTGATAAAGACAAAACTTTTATTAAATTTAGTATTTTGCAATTTTTTTAAATAATAATTTAGTATATCTAGTATTGAAAGGGCTTATATATATTCATTAAAATAAAATTTATTTTAAAACATATAATAAATACTATTCAAAACCTACGTTAAAGAATAATTTATACATATACATTTTTCTTGAAATACGGGTCGAATTTCCATTCATCTACATCAACCTCATTCTAAAATCATCAGGCATGCTTTCAAGATGCACTTTAATCGCTCTCTCACTTTATCTCTTTTTATGAGAATCTCACAATCTATCTCTCACTCATCAACGCGATAAATTAAACTGCATACCACATTTTGATATGATATACACAACATTCACTATCTTTTTACTATTTTCCATTTTTCTGGCCAATTTCGGTGTTTACTTTCTTACTTGAGCGTTGGAGAGCTTTCAGGGGGACTTCATTCATTCGTCTTCTCAATGATTGGCTTGAACATATTATCATTTTGGGATACTATAATTTGTCTCTCATAACATGCATTCTTGCATACCCATCAAAAGATTGGAGTTGAAATTCGAGCTTGTAAAAGCTCTTGCGAGTATTCATTTGTTTTAATTTTTTTTCCCTATAACCTACTTGAAATCAACTGACAAATTCTAAAAATTTGTCCTAAAAAATGACTACTCAGTAATTATGGTTTTTTTATATAACTGGTTTTTGGAACTAATCTTTTTTAAAAATAAAACGTAAATTATAAACACTAAACTCTATAGTTATATTCTAGTCCAATTAGACTAAAAATCCATGAAAAACCAGTTATATATTCTTTATATCCAAATAAAATTATAAAATAAGACTAATAAGTGTATATAATATTTATGTCTAATTTTATTTTATGATTTAACATTTTAATATTTTAAGAATTTATATTTTTTTAATATTTTGTTTTTTTTTAATTCTTTTGTAACGGATTTGGATATTCAAAAATATTAGAAAATTCATATTCAGAAAGTTTTCTCTCGGACTTAGAAAAATCAGATATGGATCCGGTTATCCCACCCGTTTCTATCTAATCTTATATCTTATTTTAATTATAAATTACTTTTATCATTTGAATAAATATATATAATCTATTTATCATAGAATCATAACACTTTGCATTTACATAGATAAAAAATACGTACAACATTTTCAATAGTTATATGAAGCTAAGTTTACAAATTAGTGAAATTATTATTAATATCACGTAATCATCTCAAAGTAAATGTTTTTCTAAACGCTATAAATAAATCTCATAAAAAATATTATTAAATTGAAGTTTCTTTAGATCAATAATATATCATCTATCTTTTACAACAAAATATATGTTCAAATTCTATGGAAAATTGTTATATTAATGGATGACAAATATTATGAGAATTAAGATATATTAACATAATTATAAGGCATGGGCAAAATACCCGGAACCGAAAAACTGAATCGGAACCGAACCAAATTAGAAGGTACCGAACCGAACCGAATAGTTACAAATACCCGAATGGTTCCTCTTATAAAATATTTTGGGTATCCGAACTGAACCGGAATCGAACCGAAACCCGAACGGATACCCAAAATATACTAAATACAATTATATATCTAAAAGATTATGTATCTTTAGTTTTTAAATAACCAAAATACTTAAAATTATTATTACTAACCGAATATATTAGTTATGTTTAGACCGAAATAACCAAAATACTCGAAACATTCAAAAGTCTTTAATTTTAATTATATTTGTCAAAATTAAATATTTTTGCAAAATTTAACCATCATTTAAATTTAAAGGAGAAGAAGCCATTAATGATCAAAATTTAACATTATTTAAATTAAATAATTTTTTTTTGTTTTTCGAGAATTGGGAAAATTCCGGGTACCCGAACCCGGGTGGAACCGAACCGAATCCGATCCGAAAAAGAAATACCCTAATGGGTCCTAGACTTCTAAAATTTGGGTATCTAAAACCCAAAAGAACCGAACCAAATCCGAATGCCCAAGCCTAATAATTATTATGAGAATTATGGGATTAAGTGATTCTATGGGATTAGAGAATGTAATAGAGAATAAGTGAGTGATGATGTGTCACAAATTTAAAATATGAAAAGATGAGGTGGCATTTTAAAATGAGAGAAAATTCAACTTTATATATATAGATTCTTCTTCTTCGTTGTGATAAAATGCAATTGAAGATCTCTTAAAATAAAGTTAAGTTGTGATAAAATCCAATTGAAGATCGCGAGAGGAACCAGCTTCTCTCCTTGCGGCGGCGAAGAAGATGATTGAGGGCTGTTCGGTTTCTCCGGCGAGTAGGCGGCGGCGTGCAGCGAAACTCCACGCTCGATTTTGGTTCTGCCGCCGTGACTCCGCCGCCTTGGGCAAAGGCTTGAGCCATCGTCCTCCTCCTCAACGACGCGAATTGAAGTCTCTCGAAGTTAACGAATATTTATGGAATCGGCGGCTATCTATGGAATCGACTCAGTGAGTCACTGATCATGTCGTATTCTCATCCAAGAATCTCAAGATTTTGTGGCAACGAGGCGAGTTGTTCTTCTTCTTCGTCTCGTAACCGAGAGCATAATTGTCAAAAACGTGGTACGAAGAACTTTTGGGTTGTTCTATCCACCTTGTTTGACCACTATAAGGGTCCCAAACCACAAGCCTAGAGACTAGAGTTGATGTCTTTGGTGATGCATAGCAATAAACCATCGCAGTGAAAGACTCTAGATATATCGACTTGGTGGTTTGCATCGTTTAGGCTAACGAGTTTAGCTTGTCGCCATAAACTCTTGTAACTTCATATAATTTCTCACCATTAAGTGGGGTTTTTACAAACAAAAAAAGACATTATATGTTCTCAACTAAAGATATCAACTCAAAAGTCAAAACTGCAGTTGTATGTTACGATTGTTCGCCATTCTCTGTTTCCTCTTCGTCATTATCTTTGTCTTTATGAGTTTTCAGTGGAGATTTCTTCTCGTATGTCTCTAAATCTAAAACACAAGTAAAACTCCCCCTTCTAAAATGAATTTTCTTTTGATTTATTTTTAATTCCAAAAACCAGTGTTTTACTTTCTTATCCTAGCAAAAATTAAGAAATTACATCTCATACCAGAATTTTATCTACCTATCGGATCTAACCCGATTGCAAAAAAAAAAATTGAAATCAAAAACACACAACTCCATCACGATCACTCCTCGCGCAATCTCACTCTCACTCTCCACTCCTCTCTCCCTCACTCAAACCTTTCTAACGGATCTTCGTAAAACTAGGGATAACTCCAGTTTTCGAATTCGATCGAAGAGGACAAAGACGGGACCAACGACAAGGGGGGGGGGGGAAAGACGATTGCTCTGTTAGAAGATATTAGGGGTTCGGATCCGGTTGTCTCAGAAGTGGTGGTTCCTCCTCCGATCGTCGAGGGAACCGCCGAGGCGAATCTTGCAAAAGAAACTGAAGGAACTCAGACGGAAGGAGAAGAAGAGTCAAATGAAGGAGAAGAATCAAATGAAGAAGAAGAGATGGAGGAAGATACAAATGTTTCCTCTGAGCCAAACAAGGATTGGGCTCGAGAAGGAGACGATTCCCATGACAGCTCCGATTCCCATTCGGTAAGTATTCCCCTTTTGTTAGGTAAAACGAGAAGGTAAAACTAGGGAATTTGAGTTTTGTGTATGCTCCTCTTGATGTCAATTTGTTGGGTTTAAAGTAAAACTGGAAAACTTGGTAAAACTAGACTGTCGTAAAACTGGAAAACTTGGAAAAACTATATTGATGTATAACTGGATCCGTTCTTGATAAAACTGATTGTTGCAGAAATCCGGTGATGAAACAATGGCACTGCAACCTCTCAGAATGTACTTCCCAGCAACAGAGTACATGAAATAAATAAAGATTTCGACGAGGTGCTACGTCAAAGAATTTCTGTCAACTCTTGAGAAGTTGGAGCCTCCGCTTACGCGTCACGAGAGGAATTGGTTTCAAACGCATCCGCAGTTCAGACACATCTTCCACTTGCCGAAGGACAACAAACACAAGGTCCAGGGCATGTGGATGATATTATTTCGAACCGCCTGCATAGAGAAGAAAAAGGAAGCATGGTTCGTGGTGAATGGCGTTCCGGTCCGATACGGTTTGAGGGAGCACGCGTTGATCTCCGGATTAAACTGCAAAAACTTACTGATGAATTATAATGAGTTGGGTGGCAATACTTTTGTGAGGAGGCTGTTCGGGCAAAAAAGAGTCAGATATGAAGATGTGAAAGGGAAGCTAGAGGAGGGGATGCGACCTTCTCAAGATAGGCTGAGGATGATTGTACTGTACTTCCTTTGCAGCATTATCATTGCTCAGACGAAGTGAGGAAACGATGCTACTCCGATCGTGGATTTCTTCCAGAGAGTTGTTAACGATCTTGACTTGTGCAAGAATT
Organism: Eutrema japonicum; assembly: GCA_030161315.1. Lineage (NCBI taxonomy): Eukaryota > Viridiplantae > Streptophyta > Magnoliopsida > Brassicales > Brassicaceae > Eutrema > Eutrema japonicum. The sequence continues at coordinate 49,108,721 of BSQW01000007.1, read as the reverse complement.
TTCCTTGGGGGAGAATGTCTTTTGAGTACATGCTCAGTCAGATCTCTCACTGAGAACATATTATGGCCGATTCCCGGTTTAATGAGAACAAATTATGGCCGATTCCCGATTTCTGTATCCCTTTGGAGGTATGTACAATTAAGTTGTGGTATTAGTAATTGTTGCAAGTTTTTCTAATCTCTTACTAATCTCAACTATATGTGTGTTGTTTTGCAGCTGCTAGCGTTTGAGGCAATTCCAGAGTTGGGGAGTATTTTCCGCGAGCCAATTCCAGAGGCAGATGATGAGTGTCCAAGGATGTGCAAGTATCAGTTCAAGAAGAGCAGCATGAGAGGGTTTTCTCTTTCAAAAATCAATGAAGAACTTGGTAAAACTCAGGTCAGTTATCCTATGCATTTGAATTTTTTGGAGTTGTTTTTTGTTTCTAATCTTTAACATCATTGTTCACATCATTGCTGACATTCTTCGCAGGACATTGATAGCATCCTGCCACCTCGTGGAGAAGCATCTCTTCTTGATGAAATCTTCGAAGAAGACGACGTCGATGATCGCGACGATCCGGTTGTTCGCAGTTGGATGAAGCATCTCAAGGAAGGACGTATAGTCTTCTTTGAGGATATGTACAACGATGACGTGGCTGCCCGAGTGGAAGAGGAAAAGAAGCTAAGAAAGAGGAAGTTGAGAATGAGGGACCTGCTGCCACTGAAACATCTGGATAAGTGAGTGGTGCAAACGGGTTGTTAGAGCTTGTGCTAGGGATGAAGAAATAAATGGATGAAGGGTTTAAGATGATTAATAAGAAGATGGATGGGTTTGAGAACAGAATGAAGACGATGGAAACTTACATGTCGAAGAAGATATATGAGGAGGCTGAAGCACTAGGAGAAAGAGAGACGGAGAAGGTAACACTTGAATGATTGATTGAAAATGTATTACTTGGAAAAATTGGTAAAACTATACTCTAATTATTTTCGATTTCAGGTTAATGAAGAAACACCACACGTCTTACCACAACAAGTCTTACCACAAGGGAGAGCGAACAAGAAGAATGATGGTAAACGCAAAGCGGATACTGCAGTCGATATACCGATTAGGCGATGCACAAAGTCGATGAAGAACTAGTTGTATCAGGATATTGGAACTAGTTGTATCAGGATATTGGAACTAGTTGTTTCGGTTTGATATTGTTAACAATAACTAGTTCTTTCGGATTGATATTGGAACTAGTTGTTTGATATCATGGAGTTATCGTGCTATAGAATGATGTTAACAAACTCTCGAGTCTCCAAACAACTAAAATAAGTCTTACAAACCGTACATAAATAAGTCTGACAAACCGAAACAACAACAAAAATTCTTAAAAGTCAAATACTTAGATTAAAGACTAGTTAACCAACGATACGACCCACCACCTCCTTCAGCTTTCCAATCTCCTTTTCCAGCTGCTCAATACAATATACATGGCGACGGAGCTCCTCGGCCTGATAGTCAGCCATCTTTCTTAAGTTAGTGGCTTCTTCTTCGACACATCGAACCCAAAGTTTTTTAATGTGGAGGTCATTATCCTACACAAGAAGACATAACAGTTTCACGACAGTATAGTTTTACCAAGATTAACAGTTTTACGACAGTATAGTTTTACCAAGTTTTCCAGTTTCACGACAGTAAAGTTTTACCAAGTTTTCCAGTTTCACTACAGTATAGTTTTACTTCAAATTCATTGCAAACAAGGTACCTCCTTCCCACATCAGATCCGGGGGAGTGTGAAGGCTCCACAACGATTCGACCACCGCAGGGACACCTTGTTGGTATACCATCCATCGAACCGATTAAGAACATCATGTTGTATTCCTTCTTTGCCCTATTCATGTCAATGTAATACGGATCAGATTCGAACTTGCACTACAAGAAAACAGGGGTATTTCCGACGGATTTAAGCTGTCGGTTACAGTTCGTCGGAAATATGGTTTCCGTCGGAATCCTTCAGAATTTTCCGACGGATCATGGCCGTCGGAAATCCGTCGGAATTTTCCGACGGATCATGGCCGTCGAAAATCCGTCGGTATTTTCCGACGGATCATGGCCGTCGAAAAGCCGTCGGTATTTTCAGACGGATTTCCGACCGCGTACTTTCCGACAGATACTCCGACGGATATTCGGTCGGAAATGCCGTCGGAAGTCCGTCGGTTGGCCGTCGGGAATTTCCGACGGATGGTGATCGGATGAATTTGTCGGAATTCCGTCGGTTCTTCGTCGGAAATAGGTTCCGACGGATTTACGACGGTAACTTATTCCGACGGTTTTCCGACGGAATTGCAATCGAATTTTATTTTGAATTTTATTTAATTATTTTTTTTTTTGAAATTTATAAATTAAATTATATAAATTAGAAATATAAATTAAAAATAGAAATAATAAATATATAAATTCATTAAACAAAATTAAAAAAATTCATTACACATTAAAAAAAATTGTTCAAAAAAAAAGCATTAAAAGAAAATATTTAAGCGGTTGGAGAATCCCCGTCGTCGTCGTCGGGATTATTATCCCGAAACATATGCGGGAAACATTTCTCCATCATCTTCTCCAAGTAGGAGAGCTTCTTGTTGGTAGTCTTTTTCTCCGTCCGTAGCTCTTCGACCTGCTGGTCACGGTCTTTCACCGTTTGGGTGAGCCTCTCGATTTCAACCCGGTACTCTGAAGGATAACGAGGAAGCGAGGAAGAAGATTCCTGGGTCGGAAGGGTGCCTAACCCAGCGAATCGACCTTTCACTTGCCGGGTTTGCTGCGAATAATTATAACCGTTAATAATTAAATAACAAAAATAAAAAAAAAACGAAATGAAATTAAAACTTACCTCAAGTACAATCTGGTTTATCTCTTCCCGGGATAAAGAGTTCGAAGCGTCGATCCGTCGATAGTGAGCTGCGATATTGATAGTTCACGGTTCATCTTCGTCTTCTTGCTCTTCTCGACAACATCCCGCATCCCCAAGTCTTGTATCTGACCGGTTTTCTTGTTGGTGTGTCTCTGCTCGATGAGTTTAAGATAACCGGGTTCGGAACCAGATTCTCTCGCCTGCGAAAATTTGTTAAGTTAAATAAATATAAAAACAGAATTAGCAATAAAAAATTAAATTAAACTTACCATTTCCATCGCTTCCCGTTCGATGGTCTTTGCGCCCGCGTTGTGGATGTAGACCCATTTCCCGCCTCGTTGGCTATTTCGGTTCTTCGACTGTTGGTCGGAAGTCTTTTTCGTCGCAGGCCTACTCCAGTACTCACAGAAGCCCTTCCAGACGTCGTCGTCAAGGTCCTTCGGCTTGTCTTTGTTGTGTTTACACTTCTGCTTCCACTCGTACATGTGCTTCGAGTACGAGTTTGCGGCATACTTGTCGAATGTGTCAAGGACTTTGCGCGTATGATGAGAGTCCCACGTGAACTCTTGCTACAATTTTTAAAAAATATATGTTACATGTCAAAAAGAAAAATTGACAAAATGAAATTCAAAATAAATAATACATCAATAAATAACATACCGCGAAAGTCCGGTGCCACACGTCTTTCTCCTCGGTAGGCATGTCCGAATACTTCTCGTACGGTTTGTCCAACATGTTGTGGAGCATCCGTAATATCGTCTTGGTGATCTGAGTCGACAACTTAAACCTGAAAACATTATGAAAAGATATAAATATGTTAAGTTTAAAAATCTAAATAAATTGAAATAATGTACAAAAATTATCTTACCAAGTGCCGTCCTCAAACTTCGGGTCGAGTCGAATGCAATGGCCCCGGTTAGGCTGCCGGACTAGCTCCTCGATCTCAATGTGGCTCCGAGCAGCGGATTCCTGGGAATCTGGGATGTGAGTTCCCGAGTTCGTTGGTCCCGGAGGCGTACACCGAGAACCCCGAGAACGGCGTCCTTGGTTGCCGCCTCCCAACTGAAGAACTTCGTCGTGATCCCTGCGGAAAATGGTAAAATTGTTGGTAAATTAACAAAAAATTCAAAAGTTACCAAAATTTTTGAAATTTCCGGAAAAAATTTAGAAAAAATTAAAATTTTCCAAAAAATTCAAATTTTCCAAAAAATTCAAATTTTCCGAAAAATTCAAAGTTTACTAAAAATTCAAATTTTTCAAAAAATTTCAAAATTTGGGAAAATATTTTAAAATCAGTTTTAATATATAAAAATATTTAGAAAAAATTTTATTACTATAAAAAATATTAAAAACGATTTTATTACTAAAATAATATTTGAAAAACGTTTTTATTATTAAAAAATATTTTAACATCAACTTAAATATATAGAAATATTTTAAAAACGTTTTTATTAGTTAAAAAATATTATAAACGATTTTAATATATAAAAATATAATAAAAACGTTTTTATTACTTAACAAATATATTAAAAGCGTTTTTATTACTATAAAAAAAAATTTAAAAACAATTTTAATATATACAAATATTATGAAAACGTTTTTATTACTTAACAAATATATTAAAAAGGTTTTAAATATATACAAATATTGTCTAAACGTATTTATTACTTAAACAATATTTTAAAAACGATTTTAATATATACAAATATTTTTAAAAATTCAAACAATATCTAGAAACGTTTTTAAAATATTTTTAGAAAATCAAACAATATCTAAAAACGATTTTAATATAAAGAAACGTTTTTAAAAAATCAAAAATTTGTTTTCTAGATCTAACAATTCTAAATCAACAATCTAAACACATAAACCCTAACACTAATATTATTCTAAATAACAAATTCTATTATAACCACTTAACAATTCTCATAAATAGAATTCTAACAACCTAACTAATATATTCCCTAAAACTAACAAGATCTAAAAACAAATTAAAGGAATTGATTAAACTTACATGGTTTTGTTGAAGAAGAATTGAGGAATTGATGAAGAGGAGTTGAGGAATTGAAGAGTAAAACTGAAATTGTGAAGAAGAAGAAGAGAAGAGGGAGAAGAAGAGATTTTCGGTAAGGAAGAAGAAGAGAGAAGAGGGAGAAGAAGCGACGGAAGAGAGAGAGGAAGAAGAGAGAAATAAGGAAAAAACTTACGCTTTGTCGATATATTTCTATGTCCGTCGGAAATCCGTCGGATTTCGAAAATAATTTCATTTACGCGGTTGATATTCCCGCGGTCTCGAAAATATCAAAGTCCGTCAAAAATCCGTCGGAAATTTCCGACGGATTGGAGAAGATAAGGTATATTCCTTGCATGTTTGTCGATTGGTCAGTCAACAGGCACGTGTCAAATTTTCCAGATCCGTCGGAAATCCGTCAGAAATTTCCGACGGATTTCCGACGGAATTAGGGTATATTTGGGGTTTAGGGTTTAGGGTTTCTTTATATGATTTAGGGACATGTAATTTACATGTTTCATTCAATATATATATTAAGTTCATCAATATTAAAGGCTTTGCATTAGTTTAAAAATTATACAACATCAAAACATATCATTTCACATAAATCAACTATATCTTATACTATAACTTATACAAACACTTCCATCAAAATTTATAAATTCTATATAACACATTTTCTTGATGTATATACAAGGTTAACCTATTTTATATACATCATACAAGTGTTTGTAAACTTTTGCCACAAAAAAAACCGATACCCTATACCCTAAACAAGATTTTTGAATATCTCCGACGGATTTCCGACGGATGAATATACCTCGGCTAAAACCTGGGTTATATCCGAGGGATTGATTTTTTAGCCGAGGCAACTGAATCCGTCGGAAAGCCGTCGGAAATCCGTCTGCCTGAATCGAAAGTTTACAAACACTTGTATGTGGCAAAAGTTTACAAACACTTGTATGATGTTAACCTTGTATATACATCAAGAAAATGTGTTATATAGAATTTATATAGAAGTTATATAGGTTAACCTTGTAACCAAATTTTTTTTTTTAATTTCCGATTTTGTTACACTTAATCAAATGTCTAACTTTATAAAACTTCGACATAACTGATATATTACACATTACAATTCTAGTTCAAATATATGTACATATTTTACGGTGCAAATTTTATAATTAAAACTACTGTCAATCCGATGATGAGTAATCTGATTCTCCTGAATCGGAAGGTTCCCCAAATTCGTCAAATTCTTCTTCTGGATCCTCAAATACTCGATCGTCTGCCTGTATGGTGAAATCAACGACAAGGTCGGCCTCAAGGGAATGCTCGATTGAACCCAAACCTACGGAGCTTTGTTGGAGGGGTTCATGATCAGACATCCCATGAACTCTACCTCTCGGGTTTATCGATGTGACTGTAACCCACGGGTCTTGCTTGTTTGTCACCCGCGGATAGGGAATGTAGCATACCTACACCATGTACAAATTTAACCACGGGAATGCAACAAAACTAAATTAAAAATTAACGTAAAAGAAATACAAACCTGGTCTGCTTGTGATGCAAGTACAAATGGCTCGTATCTCTGGAGTTTTCTTCTGCTATGTACTGATGTAACACCAAATTGGTCGTGTCGCACACCGCTTCCTACTAATGGGTCGTTCCAGTCGCATAAAAATGCAACACATCTTAGACCGAGCATTCCCGGGTACTGAACATCGAAAATCTCACGTACGACACCATAGTATACAAGATGACAATACAAGTGTGACCATACTTCATCTATCACGATAAATCTACGATTCCCACAATTGGTACAAGGGCAATAGATTTTACCGGTTTTTTTTGCTTTCTTCTGCATACCCGCAAATGCCATGAATTCCTGTAGACCTTCTTTGAATTCCTCCGTAACTAGGCCCGTGTCCGGAATTTGATGAGGCTTGTCTATCCATGATCGAAAATAATTATAAGGATTTGAAGAAGACATTTTCGCAAGGAATTAGATAAGAGAGATTTTTTTTTTTGTGATATGAAGCGTGGAAACGTTTTTATAAGGAAAATTTTGTGCATTTTCCGACGGATTTCCGACGGATATAAAGTAGATATTATCGATGTCGGCAAACATGTCGGCAACCATGTTGGCAAAGTCACCATCTGTCGGAAATCCGTCGGAAAATTCCGACGGATGAACGTCGTCGGAAATCCGTCGGCAGTATGTCGGCAACATCAAAATTCGTCAAAAAGTCGTCGGAAATCTGTCGAAAAGTGTCCGACGGATTATGGTCGTCGGAAATCCGTCGGAATTTCCAACGGATTTCCGACGGAATTCCGACGGATTTCCGACGAATTTCCGACGGATGAGAAGTTAGTCGGAAATCCGTCGGAAAATCGTCGGATATTTCCGACAGAATTATTGCCGTCAGAATTTCCGTCGGAAATACCCCTGTTTTCTTGTAGTGTTGTCCATAGTCAATAGAGAGACGAAGGCTGAAATGAGGCCGAAAGAGAACGAAAGAGAAAAGGAGAGAGAGAACGAAAGAGAAAAGGAGAGAGAGAAATGGAGAGAGAGAAATGAAGAGAGAGGTTCGAAATAGAGAGAAAAGAAATCGGATCTGAAAAAGAGAGGAAAAGCTTGAGTTATTGATTTTGGGCGCCAAAAATTTGGTGAAATTTTTCGTTTTGGCGCCAAAAAAATTGCACGTAGTTTTACCCAAGATATTAGTTTTACGAAAGTTCCAAATAGTTTTACTTTGGCTGTTTTCAATTTATTTAGTTTTACCCACTCTTAAACTTTTATTTTGTAGTTTTACAGTTGATTTTCCTCCATTAATATATCATTCTAATTGTTGTGTGCATTAATATGTTTTAATTCTACATTTTTGCAACTTTACCCTACTAACCTGGCTATTTTTGTTAAAGTGATCTTAAAAGTATAAAACCTTTGTTGGTGGGATTACTTCATATGAACCCAAAATTATCAATGTCGTAATTTCCCTGTTGGTTCATGTGAAAACGTCATATTTGTGACGTTTACAACGTAAATTATTCTGTCGAGTAACTTTGAATTAGGTATTGTTTCACATTATCATCTTTAATCAGTTTTACCAAATTTTACCAGAACCCACAGATCCAATATATAGTTTTACAGAACAAAACACCAGTTTTACAGAACAAAACACCAGTTTTACAGAACAAAACACCAGTTTGACCAGTTCGACCAGATACCTGTATTACAATACAAAAGCTAAAGATAAAATCAAACACTACTAGAATTTCCAAATAACATCCATTGGAGTCCTTGTCTCGGCCGCCTTTTATTTTGCGTCCTTGGACGCCGTTCCCCATCCGATGGAAACTTTTGACTTTCTTTCTTCCCTTTTTTTGACGAGATCCGGAGGTATGATCTGCAACTCTTTGATGTAATTTGGGACAGTCCATTCTGACCTATTTGGCACTAAATATATTGTCTTGTAATACGCCATTGCCCAAAGCTCCGTCCAATAATATTTTGAACACAAATCATGTAATTGGATATCACGGCCTATATCTGTATGCCTTTGGAATTGAATGAAAGTGGATAGTGCGTGCACACAAGGATACCTTTCAACATCGAACACCCTGCAACTGCAAGTTTTCAAGAGCAAGTTCACCAAATAAGGCTTTCCATCACTATCGATGACATTGTATTCAATCTCGAAAGTGTTTAGCTCCATCACAATTAATTTCTCAGCAACAGCCCATAAATCATGCATGTAATTCTCCACCACAGGCACCAGTTTACATCCAATCACTCCAGACACTGCCTCCTTCCGATGTTCATTGAACCAATCAGAATTTTTTTTAATGATCGTATCTAGCATGGGTATTAAGGAGCACTTCCTTGCATTACGAAAAACAATGTTCAAAGATTCCACACAGTTGCTTGTGTCTATGTTGTATCTTTCTCCTGGAAACCAACACCTTGCCCATTTTTCTTTCTCGGTACTGTCCTCTAGATACTTGGCCGCAAAAGGATATCTCGTCTTAAAAGAACAATAAGCAATGTTGAAATCAACCGCTGTGTAAAGCCTACTGCACTCTATGAATCTCCATGCGACTACGTCTTTGTTGCCGTTACTGACATGACCTTTCACATTTTGGGACAAATGCCATATACAATACCCATGATGAGCCTGGGGATACACATTAGCTATGGCGCTGATGAGACTTGCATTTATGTCACTCATAAATACCAATTCGGAAGAGTCCGCTACAACGGTTTTCAGCATCTCGAAAAACCAGGTCCAGCTTGCATTATTCTCACCATCGAGTACACCAAACGCTATGGGATAATGGTGACAATTAGGATCTTGAGCTGAGGCAAAAACTAGTACACCACCATATCCGTTCTTGAGAAATGTTGCATCCACAATTATTACTTTCCTCATGACTTGAAACCCTTCAATGCTAGCTCCCAAAGCTATGAATAGGTACTTGAATTTTTCCTTCTCATCCAATTTCACATTTGTTATTGTACCAGGATTGACCTTCTCTAACATGTACAAATAACAATACATCATCTTGTACATTTCTTCTGGGCTACCACGCAAAGCACAAACTACTTGCTTTTTCTCTCTCGCCGCTGTGGAGTATGATATCTTCACACCATATTTTGTCTGAACAAGAGCCATGATACTTGTAGGAGTTGGAGTTTCCATTTGACCTGGATAAAGCTCATGCAAAAGAGATGCAACTAATTGTGGTGTGCCTTTCCTCTTCATGTTGGTTTTACTATGGCTAGCCCGGGAGCATGTATGTATCTTGGTGTACCTTCTAATCGAGAAGGTATCTGTCTTTGGAATCCTTGCAGCTCGTAAATACCATTTACAACTTTCTTGACGATATTTTAGCACTAAACGCACCTTATCCGACTTTGTTATAGCAAAACCAAAATAGTTAACAAATGCGGCTCTATCCACCACCTCTTGTAATGCCTGCTTATTTGGAAATTCTTGATGTACACTCACACCCAAACCGTCTTCCCATGCCTCTATAAACTGACTAGATTCTACAACAGGTGGAAGCTCAACATATTCATCACGCATATCCGAATCATCCTCTTTAGTATCATCATCATCCTCTTTAGTATCATCATCATCCTTTTTAGTATTATCTTCATCATCATCCTTTTTAGTATTATCTTCATCATCATCTTTAGTATCATCATCATCATTTGAATGCAACTCTTCATAGTTCATACCAAAAGAACTTTTGTCTGCTATCGACAGTTGCAAGGGAAATTCCGCTATAGTGATGACCTCCACAAACAAAATACATATACGATTCTCTTTAACAATGGAAGTTAGATAAACACACATATCCTCATCATCAGAAATAGTAAACTGTTCCTCACATCCCACCAGCAGTGGAATGTAACTCAATTGCAATTTAACATTACTTTCATCTAACGCAACTTTCTTGTATATCCTAGCTTCTATCATCGAAAAATTTATCTCCTCCACTAATGTCTTCAACAATAAACTATACATGTGACATCGGCATTTAAAATGTATGCTGACGTTGTTGCTCATTGTATACTGCCAAAACACTACAAAAAAACTCAATTAGTAATACTAGTTTCAGCTTTACCCAGTTCTCTTATATCAAAAACTCAAAATGGATTGTTTCGGGTTCCAATCTACCTACGATTCAACCACATTAATCCATTTCATACCAATTTAAAGTCTTACTCGACCCAGAAACCATGATCACCCAATGCGCATATCAAATCTAATTCAATCCCTCAAACTATTTGAAGAACAAACCTGATTTGAAGGAGCTCGATGCAGCTACAGTGAGGCGAAGAAACGGCGGCGATGGAGAGCTCGGCGGCGGAGGAAACGGCGAGAGGGATCACTCCGGCGGTGATGGAGATCGAGCTCGGTGGAGGAGGAGATGTGAGTCGAGCGCGAGTCCGACGAGTGAGATCGTTTTTTGTTTTTTTCTTTTTGAGTAAAAACACCAAACCAGAAGCCATGGTGTTCATCGATCGAGTGAAGGATCTCCAGAATACGATGGATCTGCTGGTGAGTGAGGATCCGAATTCGGAGAGGCTCATGAGGTCCCATAAGCTGATGTAGATCGCGATGAATCCGTTTATACTCGATCTTCTCTTACCTCGGCGAGATCCAACTACTCTGATCTACCCGCCGCCGGTGTGATTCAATCGTCGAAGTGGAGGAAATTTGGTTTCAGGTGTGGATTAGTTGGTTTCAGGTGGGGATTAGACTAGGAACTGGGTTGTAATCGGTTTAGTTCATTGATTTGCTTTGTAATTGGGTTAAGTTTGATTTTATTTGGTTTTCTTTCGGCTTATATTTAATTGTTATACAGTAAACCAAATTAAATCGTGGTCAATGGGAAAATAAGTTCCGAACTTTGATTTGGGGAAATAGGTTTCGAATTTTGATTTCGTGGGGAAATAGGATTCGAAGTTTCAAATGATGAGGAAATATAACTAGGCTCAAACTCTGGGGGATCTGTTATTATATGAAACTTCTCAGGAAAAATAGATCGTTTTCCCTTTTCTTCTTCTTAATAGCGATTTTGCTTTAAAACTATGGTGGTTTCTCAGGGATTTTCTTCACTTCACAACTTGAGAATAATTAATACATATGCTTTACTTTTCTTAAATATGAGCCTAATGTCCATTCATATGATATTAATCTCATTTCAAAAACATCTGACGTGTTTGACATATTTTAAATCTAATATTCACTATATTTTCCCCATTTTCCCTTTTCTTGCGAGTTTCGATGTCGCCATTATGACTTGGGCATTGGAGAATTTGGTGAAGATTTTAACCATTCGTCGTCTCAGTGATTGGTTTAAAAATGTTATTATTTTGGGATACCCCAATTTGCCTATCATGACATGCATTTTTGCCATTCGAGCTTCTGGAAACTCTTGCGAGTATTCCTTTGTTGGATGAATCCTCGTCCTCATGCCCGAACACTAACTTATAACCATCAAATAATTTGCTTTATTTATCCTTTATAACTCACTTAAAATCAACTATCTACCTAATCATTTATATAAAATATGTCATTTTAAATAATAATGAAAAATGCATATATATATACATATATATATATATATATATATAAGCTATCATTTATAACGAAATATCTTTTCAATTTCTTGTTAAAATTAATTAATGATAGTTACCATGAGAATTAAAATATAATAACACAAAATATAAAAAATAAATTATATTACCAATTTAAAATTAACAAATGGTTGATGATGTGTCACACTTTTAGAGTATGAAAAAATGATGTGGCATCGTGAGAAAAAAGCATATTCAACTTTTATATATACACTACAAGAAAACTGCCATGTTACAACTAACAGATTCATCGTAAATTCGATGTAAAACAAATTTTACGACGGATTAGCAACGATTAACAATTCGTCGTAAAATGATCGTCGTTAATCGGATATCGTTGTAAAATTAAGGACGACTACAAATCGTCGTAAAATCGACGTAACTCGAATTTGTATAATTCGTCATAAAATCGTCATAAACGTTACATCGATTGTACGACGAAAACATTACATCGAATTTACATCGATATCACGATGAAACGTTAAGACGATTTTACGACGAATTATACAAAAACATTTTCGACAATCCGTCGTAAATTCGTCGTAAAAGGTAGCTGTAATTGCGTTGGTAAATCAATGAAAAATAATCAATGTAAATTCGTCGTAAATTTTGAGTCGATTTAAAATGGATGTAAATTCTGTGTCGATGTAAAATCGATGTAATACATATATATATATATATATATATATATATATATATATATATATTTTAGAATAAATATATATATATATATTATTTATTTTTCAATTAAGATTAAAAAAATAATTAATAAAATTATATTTATAAATTAAAATTTTATAAATAAATTCAAAATAGAAAATAAAATCAGAATACAAAATAAAATTCATAATACAAACTATTTTCTAGGTGGAAAACGTAAATTATCAAAAAGCTCGTCGTCCGATCCATGTTGCTCCATATTCGCTCGTTCTTGCGCGAGCGGATCACTCGGCTGGCCCGATGTCGATCCTTGCTGCCTCAGTGCAGCCGCCAAAGTCGGGTTAGTCAGGAAAATAATATCGAAGATAGTAGTGTACCCTTCGATCGTCTTATCGTATTTTTCGATCTTCTCATCGTATACCACGTGCTTCGCCCGCAAAGTGTTGATTTCGTTGTTGGCGGTGTTTAACTCGGCCCGCAAATGAACCGGATCGTCGAAAAGTTGACGACGGGACGAGGCTGCGGCACTATCTGTGATCGATCCCATCTCTAAAACTCTGCCATTTTTCTTCGGGGCAACCTTTAAAAAAGAAACGTAAAATTTAATAAATTGTATTAAAAAACGTTAACTGTAGAAGAAAAAAACGTTAAATTGCCTCTGCGTATATCTCGTCCATCTGGGCTACCGTCAAAATTCTGAGAAAGCTGAGTTTGACACTCGTCGATCCTTACCTGTGCGTAATTGTAGATCGCCTCTGCTCGAGGATCTACAAAAGAGCCGTATTTCTTCTTGTGAGTTTCCGCAAAAACTCTGGTCATTGGAGGAAGTTCGCCTCCATTTGCCTAACAAAAAGACATTCAAAAAGAAATTAAACGGTTGATGGGTAATATAAATTAATTAAGAACAAAATGACATAAATACAATATTAGCCAAAAAAATTATTACAATTTTAAGGCGTCTTCCAGCAAAAGACGTTTGACCCGACGTATGTGGCATAACCGCTGGAAGACCGTCTGGACCCATAGTGTTCCGAGCAGCCGAACACTTAGCGGCCACTTCCAGCGAATGCGGATCTCTCCAATATGCCGTCAAGCCGTTCCAAACATCGGAAGACATGTATGGCGGCTTCGCATGATCGCCATGAACCTCCCACTTCCTCTTCCAATCGGAGACGGTATTGTTGAGCCGCAATTTTTATTTCTTTTTGAATTCCGTATTCACCATCTCGTTGATCGCAACGTCCCAATCCCATTTTTCCTATACAAATAAAATGAAAATAAAATTAGAAACGATTAAAGATAAAGAATTCTCCAAATTAATAATGAATTTAAAAAATAAAAAAATTACCGCGAAATATTTAAACCATGTCTCGACAACATCATTCGGGACCGCAGTCCAATTGCGGTGAGGCTCCATAAAATAGGCTTTTATGTTGTCAGCCACACTCCGTCCAACTTTGTTATCTTCCTTAAACCTTAAAAGTAAAACAAAAATTATTAGTAAAAAAAACAAATAATGTTTTTAAAAAACAAATTGTAGTAACGTACCAAAATGTATTCGGGAGCCGTCGCGGATCTAACCGGTCTAAAGAAGCATGCCCCGGCGACTGCAAAATATCTTCGACCATCAATCCCGCATACAACAACGGCGGTCGAGGTCCTGCTGCTGGTCGCGGCGGCGGCGCTGGTCCGGAAAAACAATCCGGAATAGCGGACGGTGTCGCAGAAGATGACGGGAGTTCCGAATTATTACTCGGTCCCGTTTCGAGAAACTGCTGATAGTGTGTCCTACGTGGCACCATATCTATATAAAAATTTAAAAATAATTCAATTCCAGTATCATATAATTCCAATCCTAACTATTAATAATTACAATCCTAACTAACAATTCAAACTCCTAACTAGCAATCAGAATATAATTTAGAAAACCAAAAAAAAAAATTTACCTTTTTCGTAGGTAAAGAGAGGTGAGAGCTTTTTTTTTAGAGAGAGACAGAGATTGTGAGTTGTGAGGAAAAAATCTGGTTTCGTATATATAGATTTTGTGGCCGTCGTAACATTAATTCAACCAATCGGAAATTTTCTCCCACGCGGTAACATAAATATTATGATTTACCAACGATTCGTCGTAAAATCGTCATAAATTACCAACGATTTTACGACCACACCGTCATAATATCGACGTAATGAATTAAATCTATACCATAGACCCTAAATTACAATGTACATATCATAGAAGTAAGAGTGAAGTATATTTGTGCATCTAATATTTCTCATAGTTAACAACAAATTCAATAACGACGATTGAATCTATATCGTCGTAAATTTCCTTATCTTACATAATAATGTATAGCATTCGTTCTTATAAGTATATTCGTAACATGCATGACTTAAATAATGTAAATGATTTCGTGAAAACTTAAATTTGTTTATACTATGATTAGAACTTACGTAAAACAATATATACTTAAAACAAGATAAAATCAAACATGTAATTAAATCCAACCCTAAATTTTATGGTTTAGGGATTACGATGATTTTACGACAAATTAAGCAAAAATTGTCGTAAAATCGTCGTAATTTTATGACGATTTTACGACGTAATGAATTAAATCTATACCCTAAATCCTAAATTACAATGTACATATCATGGAAGTAAGAAAGAAGTATATTTGTGCATCGAATACTTCTCATAGTTAACAACATATTCAATAACGACGATATAATCTATATCGTCGTAAATTTCCATATCTTACATAATAATGTGTAGCATTCGTTCTTATAAGTATATTCGTAACATGCATGACTTAAATAATGTAAATGATTTTGTGAAAACTTAAATTTGTATATACTACGATTAGAACTTAC
The DNA here is from genome assembly GCA_030161315.1 of Eutrema japonicum. Lineage (NCBI taxonomy): Eukaryota > Viridiplantae > Streptophyta > Magnoliopsida > Brassicales > Brassicaceae > Eutrema > Eutrema japonicum. The sequence continues at coordinate 49,093,157 of BSQW01000007.1, read as the reverse complement.
GTAAAACAAGATATACGATGAAAAACCAAACATGTAATTAAATCCAACCCTAAACACTTAATCCTTAATTTTATGGTTTAGGGATTACAACGATTTTACGACGAATATCATCATTCTTGTATTTTCGTTGTAAAGGCGATGTAAAGTAACATCGAATTTACGACGATAAATAGTTACATTTGTATCACGACGATTTCACGTCGATTCTGAGAGTTTGGTAGAACACATTTTCTTATAGTTCACCTAATTATTTACATCGAATATTGTCGATGTAAATCCGTCGTATGTTCGATGTAAAATCGTTGTAATGTCATTCGATGGTAAACCGTTGTAAATTTTCGTTGCAAATACGTTGGTAATTTCTAAAAACAATTCTATAAATACATTCCACCTTCAATCGTAACTCAAAAAAAAAACACATTAAATACTTTCCTTGGGTTTTGACGCTGATCATTGTGTTCCTACTTCTTGGTGATCTTGCCAACAAAGAAGTCTTGGGGGTCTTGTTTTCAAGTAAAGACAGTCAAAGGTGAATGATTCATAGAATTAGACATCGATGTAAATCCGTCATAATATAAGGATGTCCAATTCTATGTATCGTTCACTTATGGTGGTTGGTATTTATGAATATAGAAAACTAGACCCCCAGAGTTTTTTTTTGCCAGATCATTAGAAGTGGGAAGACAATGGTCTGCGACAAAACCCAAGGACGACATTATGACGAAATTATGACGATTAGGACCACAATCGTAATGTCGTCGTAAATTACCATCGAATTTACGACGATTAACTGTATATTTGGGGTTTAGGGCTATGTAATAAAGTTTAACTAACCCGAATCTACGTGTTTCATTCGCAAAAACTGTTAATTCATCAATGTTTCGTCGATTTTTTATTAGTTTAATAATTTTACAGCAAAAACTAAAACATTTTCACATAACATATAGTATAAGGTATATGATCGAAAATTATGTTTATTATAGAAATTAATAAATTACATATATATAAAGCTTTCAATCAGAATCATCATCTTCGTTGGGTTCATCATCTTGATTGGGTTCATCACCTTCAGGTTCATCATTATCGACACTTTCTTCAAACTCGTCGGAATCGCCTTCTTCTTCTGTGTCGTCAGGTAGATATTCAAGTTGCATGTTTCGTGGATCAATTAAAAGAATGTTCTCCGTAATCTCTGGTTCTGTAATGTCAAGGCAAGAATCTTGTTGCAATGGAAGATCATCAACACCAATAATTTTACCCCTTGGAGCTATTTTAATAACCGATAACCATGAAATCCCAGTGTTTCGAACTCGCGGATATGGAACAAACGTTACTTTTTCTGCTTGTGATGCTTGGATGAATGGCTCAAACTTGTTATAACGTCGTGATTTGTTGACGTCAACCAAACCAAATTTGTTAATTCGCACCCCTCGACCGACTGTTGGATCGAACCAATCACCTTTGAAGAGAACACATTTCAACCTAACCAGTCCGGGGTACTCCACTTCAATTATTTCCTGAAAAACCCCATAAAAATCTATTTCACCCCTAACATATACTCCGTAGTTGGTAGTTGCCCGACGAACGCCGTACCTGTATGTATGAAACACGTAACCATGGGTAAAATACATGGGTGTTGTCGTTATCTTCCCGATGGGGCCTAGGAGTAACTCATAAAATCAAAATGGATATGCGGGATCGCCATGATCAACCTATGATAAATGTACATGTTAGATTGAAAGCCGATCTAATTATTTGAAATATTTATAACTATATTAACTTACTTGCGTCTTCAACCACTCAACAAAGTGACGATCTTTATCGTCGTTTATTTCATCATCTGAAACCCCTTCAATGCATTCTCGTACCTGAGTAACAAATAAGCTGCAAAATACATATATACATGGAAATTAACACATTTGATTATATTAGTTATTTTTTGTCTTCTGTCAAACTTCCCGCAACAATTGATCCTTCAACCCTTGCTAGATTTTTTGTCTTTCCTTTTAAATGTTTCATGAAGCGCTCGAATGGGTACATCCACCTAAACTGAATAGGGCCTCCTAGTTCTGCTTCGTGAGGGAGATGAATGGGAAGATGTTCCATAACAACAAAAAACGCAGGGGGAATATCTTCTCCAAATTGCACAACAAGATTGGAATATTAGCAGCCAGCTGTTCAATTACATCTTCTGACAACGTCCGTGTACTAAGATCCCGGAAAAACGCTCTGATGCCTGCAGAGACAAAATTATATATATTGTAACATATATATATATAATTAATCTCAACAATTTTATATGTGATGAAGTATCTTACCTCCAATTGCTTCATGAACATTTTCTGGAAGGAGTTCGGCAAATGCGAAAGAAAGTAAACGTTGCATAAACACGTGGCAGTCATGACTCTTCATCACTGAAAACTTTGTCCTTTCTCAACAGATTTAGCAAGATTGGATACATACCCATCAGGAAACTTCACGTCAGATAAAACTCAATTGAACAACGATACCTTTTCTTCTGCACCCAACCGAAATATAGGAACTAGTAATTTTCCATTGCTCAATATATGCAATTCATTTCTGTTGCAAATATCTGTCAAGTCCAAACTTGACTTTCCGCTGTCTTTGGTTCTTCCTTTCACGTTTAACATTGTATGCATGATGTTATGAAAAACGTTTTTCTCAATGTGCATGACATCAAGATTGTGTCGCAGCATATGATTTTTCCAATACGTAAGATCACAAAAAATGCTTTTCTTGTGCCAATTGTGATTCACCCCGTATCCATCAGGCATATTAGCTGGAGTGTGCCAATTTCCCCCACGATTCAAAATTTATAGTCCCCCAAAATGATTCATTTGCGCTTCTAGATCTTCCCCAGATAGATACACTGGTGGGGGGACACACACGAATTTGTTCTTCCTAAACAACCGCATGTTTCTCCTATATGGATGGTTGATTGGTAGAAACCGGCAGTGACAATCAAACCAACATGTTTTTCGACCATGTTTCGGTTGAAACGCATCTGTCCGATCGAGGCAATAAGGACAAGATAACCTCCCATGCGTCGTCCACCCTGAAAGAATTCCGTATGAAGGAAAGTCGCTTATTGTCCACATAAGCACCGCACGCATCGTAAAGTTTTTTTTCCTCGAACAGTCATATGTCCGAACTCCTGTATACCACAACTGTTTCAACTCATGTATGAGAGGTTGCAAAAACACATCAAGGGACCGCTTCAGATGATTGGGACCAGGGACAAAAATATTCAGGAAAATAAATTCCCTTTGCATGCACATATTTGGGGGAAGGTTATAAGGAATTACGATAACTGGCCACAAAGAATATTGCCTACCAAACATACCGAATGGACTAAATCCATCAATGCAAAGACTAAGATACACATTTCGCTTAGAGTTCGCAAAGTCGAGGTGTACCGTGTTAAAGTGTTTCCAAGCTTTTGCATCTGACGGGTGAGTCACTTCTCCTTCTCTCTGTGAATGTTCTGCATGCCACCTCATCGATGCAGCTGTCCTTTCAGATTGATACTATCGTTTCAACCTATCAATTATAGGAAGATACCACATCCGTTGGTACGGTATCTTAGTACGCCCAGTTGTTTGCGGCCTAAATCTCGATTTTTGGCAAAATTGACATTCCTGCAGCTTATCATCATTTTTCCAAAAAAGCATACAATTGTCAACACATACATCTATCATCTCCGAAGGCAACCCAAGACTAAACACCAACTTCTGTATCTCATAGTATGTTTCGACGGCCAAATTATCCTCTGGCAAATACTATTTAATAAGATCAGCCCAATCATCCATGCAAACCTCAGCTAAGTTATGGTCAGTTTTAATTGTCATCATCCTAGCAGATAACGACAATTTAGGCTGACCTTCTCTACATCCATCGTAGAGTGACTGATTTACAGCGTCTAGCATATCATAGAATCGCTTCGCATCTACGTTGGATTCCTCAACAGTACTATTATCATCATTTGTTTCATGAAATGCATCATTAACCATGGCATGCATTCTATCATGATATGTACCCTGATCAAATTGATGTTGACCAAGATGATAACTACCCTGATAATTTGATTCTACTTGACCTTGATAATTACTACTACTATCCGTTGCTTGAGTTCTTTCAAAACCCTCTCCATGTTGATACCAAACATGATATTGCGGCATAAACCCTCTATTTAGTAAATGCTTCAACACCGTCTCAATAAACATATATCTCGTATTCTTGCATTTACGACAAGGACAGAACATCTTACTACTTTCCAGGGTTGTTTGCATATTTCCGGCCTGATAAATGAATATTTCAAGTCTCTCTTTGAATTCTTCCGTCATCGCTCCCTCCGAATCCTTTTGCGTATACATCTATTTGCGTAGTTCGTATATAAAATTTTATTTAAAAAAAAAATTGTAGTGGTTTTTTTTTTTAATTTAAGTGTTTGTTTTTTTTTTTGAATATTTCGTTTGAAGTGAGGCTGTATTTATAGAAATTTCAGATTTAACAACGAATTTACAACGGATTTGCATATAAAAATACGATGTAAATTTGATGTAAATTTAGTAGGTGGACTATTAAAAACGTGGTCTACCTAACTGGAAACTTGCGACGTGAAATCGTCGTAATATCAACGTAATTTGCAAAATTCATATTCGTCGTAATATCGATGTAAAGTTACATCGATATTACGACGATTTATGTTGTCGTCGTATAATCATCGTAACATTACGACGACAAATTTTTACGAAGACAAATTTTTACGAAGATTGTACATCGAACACATATTACGTCTTAAATTCGTTGTAATGTCGATGTTAAGTTACATCGATTTAAAACGGTAGTAAATTTTCATTGGAAATAGGCAGTTTTCTTGTAGTGATATATATATATATATATATATATATTTATAAGAGAATAACTAGAATAGCCTTCAAAAGTGGTGGTTTTACTAGAATAACTATGTTCATACTTCCCAAAACTAAACTAACCTTCAAAAGTTGCTAAAAGACATTCAAATCCACTTTTTTGTCTTAATAACCAAAATGCCATTTTGATATTTTTTGCTTACATAAAAACTAATTAAAATAAGGGGATCTTGCACGTGGAGTCACTTTGCATAAACAACTATTGGCGTTAAGTACTTTCGAAAATCCACAAAATTATGTAACACTTTTGGGACTGTACATCACATGATCGGACGATTATGCCCCTAAAAAAATTTGATCTCACGACGTAGGAAGCACTACCGCCGATAGACTCTTCGTGATCTCGCCGAGCCAATTGATTACACGAGATCGATCAGGAAATGTCGGATGCTCCAGTTTCTTTCGAGCCGGAATCGGAAACGGGTTTTATCCGGGAGTGAAGAGGTTCGAGGCTGAGACACATCTCGCTTAAAAGCCTCGAGCGCCTCTCTGAGATAGAAGCGAGTTCGGAGATCCAAACGTCGAACCTTGAGGAACCCATTGGAAACAGTGGGACGGGGAATGGGTATCGGCGGCGGCGAGCACTGTTGGGTTCTTCCGAGTTATGGGAAGCGGCGGAGGAGATCCAAGGAGAAGATTCCGAATTGGCGAGGTCGGAATCGTAATCGGAGTTTGAAGTCTGGATTTGGGGATTGTGCGTGTTTTACATAATTCGAAGAATCAAATTGTGGGCTTTCGGGAGGAAATCAGATCCGTTGAAAGGCAAAGAGAGAGAGATTGAGATATATGAGTTTGGAGATGCCTATGTGTAGAAATCAATGGAGAGGGATCGGGAGAGAGAGAGAACAAAAACACAGGAGGGTAAAATGGATATTTCACAAAAAAGTGACAGCTTGTTTTTCAACATTTCTAAAGTGTTACAATACAAACGAAGCCAAAATGAAGTGACAAGGGGTGCAAATACTTCTTAAAATTAAACAAAAAAATCTTGATTTCTCTCTCTCTCTCACTCAGGACTTCTTCTTCCTATTCTCTCTCGCTCTTCTCTTCTTCTTCCTTTTCTCTCTCTCTCTCTATTCACGACTTCTTCATCTCTCTCTCTCTCTCTTCTTCTTCTTCCTCTTCTCTCTCTCACTCACGACTTATTCCTCTTCTTTCTCTCTTTTCTTCTTCCTTTTCTCTCTCTCTATCTCTCTATCTCTCTCTCTCTCTCTCTCTCTCTCTCTCTCTCTCTCTCTCTCTCTCTCTCTCTCTCTCTCTCTCTCTCTCTCTCTCTCTCTCTCTCTCTCTCTCTCTCTCTCTCTTCTTCATCTTATTCTTCCTCTTCCATAAATCCATCACCGATGTTAGTCCATAGTCGCCGCCGCCGGTCAACTCTCCTCTAAAGTCAATGCCGGTGAACCTCCCTCTCACCCTTACATCCTCCTCCAAAGTCGCCGCCCTAAAATTGCCACTAAAAACCCCTTTTTCCCTGCCTTCGACCATATCTGCTCCGTCGTCGCCTTCCACCAGATCTGCTCCACCGCCATTCCACCAGATTTGCTTCGCTGCCGAACAATATAATCGTTTTTTGGTTGATATGCTGCTTCATGAGGTATGCCCACCACTTGTTCAACAAAATTCCGGTAATACTAGTAGACTTGTTTAATACGTAATTGTAAACTTGTTTAATACGTAATGGTATACTTTTTTAAAACGTTATGGTATACTTATTTAATACGGCTTGGTAGACTTGTTTAATCCATTATAGTAGACTTGTTTAATCTGTTATGGTAGACTTGTTTAATCTGTTATCGTAGACTTGTTTAATTCGTTATGGTAGACTTGTTTAATCCGTTCTGTTGGATTTAATTTTAGGGATTGGTACATTAATTTGAATTGTGGTAGATTTGCTTGTAAGGTTTGGTAAATTTAAGGTTTCATCTCTGACATGTATTTGGGCGTCGCGAACTCGGACCAGTCTCTGACCATATTTATGGCATATGGAATTTTTGGTGACGCTTCTGAAATGTCAGGTCAGTATTCTCTTTGATATTGCATGACGGAAGAGTTATTTTCAATTGATGGTAGATTTAGTTTCATTTGGTATATTTTCAATTGATGGTATCTTCGACATGTTCATGGGCTTCGCGACGGCGGCCGAGTCTCCGGCGACATTTCTGTCTTCGATTCAACGTATTCTTCTACGAGTATAAGATTTGTTGATTAAAAATGCGTGTGTAGTTTTTTTTTTTTTTGAACGGTGGCATATTTGTTTACTTGGTGGTAGATTTAATTTTAGGATTTAGTAGATTTATTTGGATGGTGGCAGATTTGCTTGTAAGGTTTGGTAAAATTGTTTTTGAAATGATGGTAGACTTGCTTTAGAATTGATGGTAGATTTGTTTTTGAATTTTTAGAAATGATAATTGGATTTTAAATGATGGTATATTTATTTTTGAATTGATTATTGTAAGACAGTCCATGACGATATTCAAAAGGGGCTTGACGAAATCAATCACTTTATTTACTTTCATGTTTGTTTAGTATGTATAACCAAAATGAATGAGATTTTAACCAAAAACACATGAACCAACTCAATAATATGAAAGAAATTAAAATATGTATTCATTATATATCAAAGAAAGAAAACAAACAAGCAGAAACTCAAAATCTAATTATCACAATACTTGAAAGTCACAATACTTGAAAGTCAAACATACTCCTTTCATACTTAACATTAGCAATACCAATAGTTTGGAAAAAATATAAACAATACATCACCAAAAACACGAAGTCTAGCAAAACGTAAACAAGTCTTCATGTACCTTCACCAAAAACACAATAAGTGTAGCAAAACCAAACACATAATCATGAAGTTTACATCACCAAACACATAAACATAACCAAAGTTGATAACTTCTTAGTACTCCTGCCACGATACTGTAAACTTGTTTCATTATGATTTGGCAGACTTGTTGCATACGATATGGTAGACTTGTTTCATACGATATGATAGACTTGTTTCATACGATGTGTGTTTGGATATTGATGCCTCTAATAACATTTTAATGTAGACTATCACAGTCGTGAATGTTAGAGGTACATGAAACGTCTGAGTCAGAGTTTCCCATAACATGAAATTGTTGCAAAAAACCACTCATTGTTGAAGATGATGAAGAGATGATGAAGAAGAAAGAAATTTGTAAGGTAGAAACTATGAGAAGTTGTGGAAATCTCCTTTGAACAAGAAAGTGTAAGAGAACATATAGAGATTTCACCAAGAAAGAGGAGATTGAATATCTTGGAAAATCTATGAAAACATTATGGGTCGGCGGCAACCCTAGATGAAGGTAGATGGGTGCATGATATTTTTTTTGCAAATGTGAAGTTCTTTGGTGGGAAAAATCGTCATTTGATAATCTTCACTTTTAATAAGTCTACCGTCAATAACAACGATCAATGTCAGATAAATTTACCAAATTCAGATAAATCTATCAACTTCATATAAATCTACCAACTTAAAATAAGTCTAGCAATTTTGTGTATCCCAAAAGTTTATATAAACCTACCGCCATTACCGATTTTATATAAATATGTTGTGTCGTAACATAAATCTACCGTTATTACAAATCTAAGAACCCGAGTTTTGACCTATATTAAATCTACTGCCATTAAAAATCTAAGAATCCGAGTTTTGACCTATATTAAATCTACTGCCATTACAAATCTAAGAACCCGAGTTTTGACCTATATTAAATCTACCATCATTAAAAACAAATCTACCGTGTTAATAATAAGTCTACAACGACAATATTAGTCTACTGTCATTACAATTAATCTATTGTCACCAAAAAATGAACCATCCGATATAAGTCTGTCGCCATTACAAAAAAAGTCAACCGCAGAGAAAATAAATCTACCATCAAAGGAAATAAATCTACCAATTTGGTCAAATGTCTACAAAAAAATCAACCAATCACTCGTTAAATCTACAAACCCTTAACAAATCTGCTATCATTAAAAATAAATCTATCAAAAAATTAATAAATCTACCGCTCAAAAGCATATATGACACCTCGTAAAAATACGTCTACCGAAATAAGTCTACCGTCTATCAAACAAATCTATTGGCCCAAAATAAGTCTACCGGGAGAAAAATAAGTTTACCAACAATAATTAAATCTACCGTCAAAGAACGGTAGACATTTTTATCTGAGCGCGCTGACGTGGATTAAAAATAGTAACGACAATATCGTAATTATATTTTTGTCAATAAAGGCCAAAATGGCAAAATCGGTACCATATGTTATTCTAGTAATTTAGAAATATTTACGTTATTCTAATAATTAAGACATTTTTGAAGGTTAATTTAGTTATCCTCCTTTTATAAAATTGAATTTTATTCAGAATTATAGTTTTGATTACATCGCATTTCAATACACAGAAAGTCTCTATAGTGTTATTAAAACTGGATGAGTCCCCGCGCTAACGCGCGGTTATTTTTATGTAAATTATTTTTGGTGCTTTTTTAATAAAAAAATTTTGTAACAAATGCAGATCTAGAGAGACATCATGCTAGCTTAATAGCTGATATTTCGATTACTACTACGAAGTTTTAACCCATTATATATATACATTAAGACATAAACATACGCTCCAACTATAAATCATGCAACATATGCTTATCCAAAGATATTTAAACCACGATATGAGCACATGCGTTGCAATAAAACACAAGATGTTACAGCGAGAGTGTGCCATGAATAGTTTGAGTAGCCATGAAACGAGCCACCATCATCTGAATCTTTACCATTCCCAGAAATGATACCATCACCAACGCTTGGCTCACCAACACCACCCATCTGGCTCGACTGCAACAAATCGTGGTTCAACCCACCATGGGTTAGAGCACTCGCCAACATCAGATAGGTGTAACCTCCTCCGGCTGCTGCTGCTAAAGCTGGATTCCCCAACATTCCGGTTACATAAACCGGATGGTATTGGTTCCCTAGCATGAACGGCGATGCATCCATTCCACCACCGGTAAATACATGTTGCCCTTGCACTTGATGTTGCTGGGACTGACCCTGATTAGCAATCGAACCTAATTAAACTCATCTTCACCGGACCCACTTGGTAATGCCCCTTTCCCGAGGACGCATGCCCTATTGAAGCAAGCTGGCATGTCGCTGTTCGATTAAGAATCCTCTTCTTCGGTTCCTTAGCGCCTCTCTTGCTCCTTTCCTCGTCCAAAACCTTTAATCTTGGCCTTTGTAATTCAGGAGATTGAATCCGCGATCATTACTATTCCAAAACGAATCATCGCTGGAAGAGCCTTGTTTATATGTTATATATATATTTTCTAATTTGTGTTTAGTAAAATATGATTTAAAAAAAATTAGTTTAACGAATACAACCTAATTCGAGATAGAGGTCATTTGATGAATTTGTTTTATACTGTATAATTAATTTGTGTTCTCCAATTTTCTTTTTTATTAAACTAAAATAAATATATAAAATAAAACAATGAGTTTATAATATTGTGATGAGCCCATGTGTGTTTACAAATAAAACAGTTTGACTTTCATATTCTTATAATCTATTTGCCTTCTTTTCTAGTGTTTGCATATGTCTCCCCCAAACTTCGAAACCATTCAATATGTGTTACCACAATGTTCTGATGCGGCCATTGATTCATATCATTCTTTATCACCATCAAAGAGTCTTATGGCATAACAATTTTATTTGAAAATTTTATGTGTAACGCTTTTAACGGTTCGAATAACTTCATAGCTCATATTATTTCTTTGATTTATCATCATTCGTAGATAATATAGCTCACATGCTGATGAATGAATGTTAAATGTCTTATCGGTGCTCTTTCCTCTTAGTCGTGTTTTTTATCCTAAATAAATATTTCATATGTTAGACTGTTTGCATGCCAAAAAGTAGCCAAATATCCGTCTTGTGCAGCCATAAGATAAAATCTATAAATAACATAATTAAAATAATCTGCACTTATTGAAAATGAAAATTTAACATAATTTTTGTAGATAAAATTTGTTATATGAATAGAATAGCAGCCATTGAGTGAGTATTTTTATTTTTTTTCTTTATATATATTAAATGTTTTAAGTTAATTTTGTTTTCTCGTTTTTCGTAGATACATTTTAGATATATGAATAGCATGAATTTAGACTTGTTTTAGTTATTTATTTTTACTTTAAAATACAATGAATTTAGAAATGATTGTGTAAAAACGTAATTATTGTAAATAAGTTTTATATATTTTTGAATTAAATAAACGTTGGAAGGTTTATAAAGTTATTATAAATTTTTTAATCTTGAATTTATTGAGAAATAAAAAATAAAATAAAAATTAACTAATGAAAAGGGGACAAGTATCAAAGCTGGAGAGCACACCTTCTACCTTTATAAGATAGATTTTACTTTTATCTTTATTAAACTTTTTGAATTCAAAACCAAACCGAAAACAAAAAAAAATCAAATTGAACCGAACCGAACCAAAATTATCAGACACGACTTTGTAGTTTCAAATTCAAAAGTATCCGGTCAAAGCGTAATTCGTAATTTCAACTTTGCCTTCCCACTTTGTAGTTTGTACTTTGTAGCGACACGACAAAGCCACCGAACATAGGATGGTCTGTAATGTATATAGTAAACGCCAAGTAGAGCCGTACAAGTCGAGAGTAATCCAGTGTGATGATAGAAGCGTGCACCTGCAACTGGAGACCACATAATAACCGTCAGATCACGCGGCAATTAACGAGAATGCTGTCGTCCAAATTCTCGTGACTCCTTGTTAAGACACGTGGCTTTGATGCAGTCGGTGGCACTCTGCCTCAGTACCACGATCCATTAACTTCCTAATCATCTTCATTAACTAAAAAAGTCATTAAGGAAAAATACTAAAAATTTGCATAATTCTTTTCAAGTTTTGACTGTTAGCTGATTATCGAATTTTAGTACCTCCATTGAAATTAAATTATTTTTATTGTACCTTCAGTAAACAGTATTACGTAGGTTTTAATAAGGAAGATTGAGGTAAATATTAACAATTGACCAAATTATTAGTAATATAGTAATGGATAAATGAAAATTAAGTCACTAGCAAAGAGAAAAACAAATCAACCCAGAAATATTATTTTTACTTTAAATAATTACGAAATTGCTATTGATTTGAACATTCCTTTTCCGGTGAGATGAATCGGCCACACTGTTCACCGACAACACTGATATCACGATAATTTTATGTTTATCGTGTTATCATAATTAACATGATAACAATTATAATAACAAGTTATATAAAATGTTAACATGCTAACAATAATATTGGATACTTGTAACTTTAATAACGAGATAACTATTTAGTTAGCGAGTTAAAATACTGAGTATATCAAATAACATTTAAATTAACTGTTAACTTATCAACTATCATGATATAATACATGATACATATGCTGGAATGACATATTAGTTATATCGATAACTTGAATAACGAGATAACTGACAGATTAGTTATATCGATAACTTGAATAACGATATAACTGTTGGAACCAATTTTTTATCAAAGCTTGTGGGCTTGATAAAATTGTGTTTGTGTGAAAAGAAATGAGTTAAGCCCATTCAAATGAAATATTTTCATTGGCTATAACTATTTGTGGGAAGAGCAAAAGTCTCACACTGCTAGTTGAGAAATGTTTTCCCTTGTATATATATATATAGAGTGGCTGTGTGCTCTTGTAGGTATCGATGGTATCGATCGATACCCTTTGGTATCGATCGATGCTTGACGGTCATTGGGCTTTAGATCGAGCAATTGAATTTTTGGGCCGATTTTAAGTCGCAGGTTTCTAGAATATTCTGCGGAATATTCTGTACTTGTTAATCAAGTCTGCGAAAAACCCTAGCCTCTCTCCTATATATACTGGCCGGTTTTTACCAGAAAAATCATCCTCAGAAACACTAAAAAACACATCCAAAAAGTTCTAGCAAAAGTTCCTTCAATTGCCTACTGCTTAGAGTAAGTCGTTATTCGAGAGTATCGTAGTATAATGTTCGACAGATCTGTTATCGAGTGTTTGCGATAACAGATTCATTTGGTTGTATCATGGGACTCATGGATCTATTATAAACCGTCGCACTACGGAAGATTCTTTGAGTTAAGGAAAGAGATTCATCTCGCTTCCATTAATTTATTTATGTTTCATCGTTTTATCAATCTCATGTTTCCTTAACGTTTATTTATGTATTCGTGATTAAATCTAAATCCTGTCTTTTGTGCGAATTTTTGGTCCTACAATCTTAACTCAAAGAAGATCCGATTTTCGTTTTATTACTTCAATCGGATATTTAATCGCGAGTAAATAAACGTGTTTTCAAACGATTTATAAAACGATTCTTCTACTGCTGATGATACTCAAACGTTATTAAACGCTAATTTAGCAATCTGAAACGTGTAGTAGAAGCAATTTTTTGTTTATTGAATTATTTTATAAAAGACGTTCTACTGCTAGTGATACTCAAACGTTATCAAAACGCTTCTTTAACAACTTAAAACGTGTATTAGAAGCAGTATTGCTTCAAACGTCTTTCACAACCGTTATTAATTGCGATTAATAAACGGTATAAACAACGAACGCACGATGTGGTTCTTGTTTGGTTCGATTGCAATCGACACCATGTGAGTATCGATTGACACCTACTGTGGCATCGATCGATACTATGCAAAAATTTCACTGACATCGATTGACACCGAGCGTGGATCAATCGATTTAAGTCTCTGAAAATTTTGTATCGGTCGACACTGCGTGTGCATCGATCGATACTGTGCATCGACCGATTTGGGTCTATATCGATCGATACTGTGTAAAATTCACAAGTATCGATCGACACAATGGTGCATCGATCGATCATGTGCATAATTCACTTGCATCGATCGACACCTAGGGTGTATCGATCGACACTGCGTGCATCGATCGACACCAGTTGTGTATCGATCGACACTGTGGTGCATCGATCGGTCCTGTGCAAAATTCACTTGCATCGATCGACATCTAGGGTGTATCAGTCGACACTGTGTATGCATCGATCGACACTGTGTGTGCATCGATCGACACCAGTTGTGCATCGATCGACACCAGTTGTGCATCGATCGATACATGCTGTTTGGTTCGATATTAGCATTAGAATTGCGTTTCTTAACTATATATATCGGTACTAATTGGAAGTTGTGTTTCTTTTGTCTTCACAGAATGACAACCGACGTTGAAAACAACTCTGGAATGGTGGAGAAAACCAATGACAAAGTGGAAGAAACGACTGCGAGTCTGATCGAGACGGTCAAATTTCCATCTGGGAATCATGTTGCTCCTCCAAACAAGTTTGATGGGACAACATTTAAGATGTGGAAGAAGAATATGTTCTTCTACCTGACAACGCTGAATCTGCAGAAATACACTAACGAAGTGAAACCTGTTCTTCCAGAAGATAACACTGATCCGCGTGCGCTTGCGAGTGTTCATGCATGGGAACATGCCGACTTCTTGTGCAAGGGCTACATTCAGAATAACATTTCGGACTCTCTGTTCGGGGTGTACGAAAACGCTGAAACTTCTAAAGAACTGTGGGATTCCTTAGACAAGAAGTATCGCATTGAAGATTCTGGTACTCAGAAATTCACTGTGGCAAAATTTATGCAGTACAAGATGGTGGATTCAAGACCATTGATGGAACAAGTCGATGAGGTGCAGAGGCTCCTGAGGAAATGCGGCTGTGTGAAACCTATCAGGGATGATGCATAATTGAGAAGCTTCCTCCTGGTTGGACAGACTTCAAAAATTACCTCAGGCTGAAGAAAAAGAAGATGAGCCTTGAAGACTTGGTTGTTAAACTTTGCGTAGAGTCTACGAATCGAGAACAACAGATTGGTGTAGGTGTAAAGATTCGCGAACACAATGCGAATATGGTTGAACACCAAAACAACAATCAAGGCAAGTGGCAGAACAAATGACGCCAAAACAAAGGCAAAGGGAAGATGCCACCAAAGAACTTCCAGAAGTTCAAGAACAAGAATGGTCAGAATGGTCAGACTTCTCAAAGGTTCTTGGGAACATGTAACTTCTGTGGAAAGCAAGGACACAAATCTTTCGAGTGTCGCAGCAAGAAGGCTCAAGCGAACTTGACAGAAGCTGACATGTGTGATGTGGTCACTGAGGCCAATGTTGCTGAAAGCCATCCGAAGACTTGGTGGTTCGATACTGGTGCAACCAGGCACATCTGCGTGGATCGAGAGATGTTCTCGATACACAAAGAACAAGAGTGGTGACAAGCTCTTGATGGGTAATTCCGCCTCGTCAACAATTGATGGTCACAGAAAGGTTATTCTGAAGCTCACCTCTGGACAGGAGCTGGTTCTCACGAACGTTGTCCATGTACCAGAGATGCGTAAGAATCTGATCTCTGGATTTCTCATAAGCAAGCATGGATTCACTGTGAAGCTGGAAGGTGATAAGCTGATCCTAACGAAGAATGAGATGTATTTGGGAAAGGGTTTTGTTTGTGATAATTTGTAAAAGATGTCTGTTGAGGCAGTAATCCGTAAGGATAATGTAACCGAGGCATCCACCTCGAAGAACCCTAAGATGAATGATAAGAAACCATTTGCTTATCTCGCAGAGTCTTTCAATATTTGGCATGAACGTTTAGGACATGTTAATTTCAAGTCTATGAGTAGATTGATGAACATGAACTTGATTCCTAAATTCAAATTAAGCAAAGACAAATGTGAAGTTTGGGTCCAAGCCAAACTCACTAAAACGCCATCACCCAGCGTTCAAAGAACAACCGAACCTCATGTTTAATTCACACATACTTATGTGATTTAAAATACATTCAAAATAGAGGTGGTAAGAAATATTTTGTGACCTTCATATATGATTGCACGAGATATTGCGACATCTATCTACTGCGTAGTAAAGATGAAGCCTTGGAGAAATTTAAAGATTACAAGCTGGAAGTTGAAAACCAACTTGGTAAGACCATAAAAATGGTTAGAAGTGATAGAGGAGGAGAATATAATGAACCATTTGATGCATTCTGTAGAGCACATGGCATTATTCATCAAACGACTGCTCCCTACTCACCGGAATCCAACGGAGTTGCTGAAAGAAAGAACATAACTCTCAAGGAAATGATGAATGCAATGTTGCAGGAATCTGGGTTAGCCCAGAACATGTGGGGGGAAGCTCTGCTTACCTCAAATTATATCCTGAACAAAATCCCACACAAACTCACAGGGAAAACTCCTTATGAACTTTGGAAATGTAATGTACCTTCGTATAAATACCTGAAAGTGTGGGGGTGCCTGGCAAAAGTTGCAGTTCCACTTCCGAAAAAAGTCACCATCGGACCTAAGACGGTAGACTCCATCTTTATCGGATATGCGCATAAAAGTAGTGCATATCGGTTTCTGGTACATAAATTAGATATACCAGACATTCATGTAAACACGATAATGGAGTCAAGGAATGCGTCCTTCTTCGAAAATGTGTTTTCGTGTAAGGATAGAGAAAATCCTAAACGAACTCGTGATGAACGAGATGCTAGAAATGAGGCAAGCACTTCAGGCACTTCTACAAACGAAGATAAAGAAGAAGAAGTTGAACCTAGACGAAACAAGAGAGCTCGTAAGGAAAAGACATTCGGCTCTGAGTTCATAATGGCATTCCTCGCGGAAAGTGGTCCAAGAACTTTCATGGAAGCAATGTCTACACCCGATGCACCTTTCTGGAAGGAGGCATCTAACAGTGAAATCAACTCATTTATGCAAAATCATACTTATGAGTTGGTAGATCTACCTCAAGGTTGCAAACCTCTTGGGTGTAAATGGGTCTTCACCACAAAGCTAAAAATAGATGGCTTTATAGACAAGTATAAGGCCAGACTTATGTTACAAGGATTTCGTCAAAAGGAAGGACTGGATTTCTTTGACACTTATTCTCCGGTGACGAGAATAACTTCGATTCGTATGCTGATTGGAATCGCAGCTTTAAGAAACATTGAAATACATCAGATGGATGTCAAGACTGCTTTCCTAAATGGAGATTTAGAGGAATAGATTTATATGAATCAACCTGAGGGTTATGTTGCTCCCGGACAAGAAAAGAAAGTATGTAGACTTGTGAAATCGTTATACGGACTCAAGCAAGCTCCGAAGCAATGGCATGAAAAGTTTGACTGTGTAATGATGTCAAATGGCTTTCACATCAATGAATGTGATAAGTGCATATATATCAAAAGTACTCCACATGGATATGTGTTGTTGTGTTTGTAAGTAGATGATATGCTCATCATGGGAAACAACAAATACATAATCAATCAAACGAAAAATATGCTTAGTAGAAAGTTTGATATGAAAGACATGGGATTAGCAGATGTAATTCTAGGGATTAAGATTATTCGAAATTCAAAAGGAATAATTTTGTCTCAAAACCATTACGCTATGAAAATTCTAAAGCGGTTTAAGACCTACTTAAATGGGACTGCAAAAACTCCGCTTGATCCTCAACTTCATTTGACAAAGAATTCAGGTGAAGCTGTGTCATAAGTGGAGTATGCAAGAGTCATCAGAAGTCTTATGTACTTGACGAATTGTACTAGACCAGATTTAGCACACTCAGTAAACGTACTAAGTCGTTATACGAGTAATCCAGGTCATACTCATTGGAGGGTCATAACTAGGGTATTAAATTATCTACGATACACTAAAAGTTATGGGCTGCACTTCGGTAAAGAACCAGCAGTTCTTGAAGGGTATAGTGATGCCAATTGGATTTCAGATTTCAGAAACTCCAAATCCACGAGTGGATATGTCTTTACTCTTGCTGGTGCAGCAATATCCTGGAAATTTTCCAAACAAACACTTTTGGCCAGATCAACCATGGAGTCAGAGTTTATAGCTTTAGACAAAGCTGCAGAGGAAGCATAATGGCTTCGAAACTTTCTGGAAGATATCCCGATGTAGGAAAAACCAGTGCCAACATTACGTGTACACTGTGATAGTCAGTCGGCTATCTCTCGGGCACTGAGTAACCTATATAATGGTAAATCTCGTCACATAAGAAGACGACATAAGACCATTAGACAATTGATCTCAACTGGAGTACTTACGATAGATTACATCAAGTCGGCTGATAACTTAGCAGATCCGTCCACCAAAAGTTTGTCGCGAGATCAAATTGTAAAATCATCAAAAGGAATGGGTTTAAAGACTATAGACAAAGATGACGTTTGACAGATACCCCACCTATGTGACTGGAGATCCCAAGATCTAGGTTCAAAGGGAAAACAAAGTTGAACTGATTTGAAATTGAGCACTGTGAGACTATGTCTCTGCCCAGTTCCTAGGATGATAAAACAGTGCTACCTGTGAATATTGAGGATAAGCGTTGGCTTTTAATGATTGCATAGCTTTGTAATAGTGGAGTATGACAGGATACTTCTGAAAACAAGTTGATAACAGATCACCTAGTGAGTGTGAAATGAGGGCCGTTTCTAGGAGAATGAAAGAGAAGGCTATATTCTCCAAGTTCACTCACGAAAAACCAGGAATGTTCAAGGCCAAAATGAACACAATAGAGAACAAAGTTCTACGAGAAAATGTCGTTGTGCAATACATGTTGTCTAGGTTTACATCAAAATCTGGGTGGTTCAAGACATCATGTTCACCTCCCGGCCGAGTAAACCCGACATATATTAAAAATGATTGGTTCAAAGCTGAAAAACGCTACCTCTCAGATACAGTTACATTTTCATATACTCTCGAAAGTCTGTCTACGTCTAGTCGAGTCTAGTCAAGTATGTCTAGTGAAGGCTAGTATATTCAATTTCATATGTTTAGAGTCATTTCTATTCATGTGGGGGATTGTTGGAACCAATTTTTTATCAAAGCTTGTGGGTTTGATAAAATTGTGTTTGTGTGAAAAGAAATGAGTTAAGCCCATTCAAATGAAATGTTTTCATTGGCTATAACTATTTGTGGGAATAGCAAAAGTCCCACATTGCTAGTTGAGAAATGTTTTCTCTTGTATATATATGGAGTGGATGTGTGCTCTTGTATGTATCGATCGATACCCCTTGGTATCGATCGATGCTTGACGGTCATTGGGCTTTAGATCGAGCAATTGAATTTTTAGGCCGATTTTAAGTCGCATGCTTCTAGAATATCCGCAGAATATTCTATACTTGTTAATCAAGTCTGCGAAAAACCCTAGCCTCTCTCCTATATATACTGGCCGATTTTTACCAGAAAAATCATCCTCAGAAACACTAAAAAACACATCCGAAAAGTTCTAGCAAAAGTTCCTTCAATTTCCTACTACTTAGAGTAAGTCGTTATTCGAGAGTATCGTAGTATAATGTTCGACATATCTGTTATCGGGTGTTTGCAATAACAGATTCCCTTGGTTGTATCGTGGGACTCATGGATCTATTATAAACCATCGCACTACGGAAGATTCTTTGAGTTAAGGAAATAGATTCATCTCGCCTCCATTAATTTATTTATGTTTCATCGTTTTATCAATCTCATGTTTTCTTAACGTTTATTTATGTATTCGTGATTAAATCTAAATCCTGTCTATTGTACGAATTTTTGGTCCTACAATAACTTACGTGTTAACGCATTAAAATACTAAATATATTATATAACATTTACATTAACATGATAACTTATCACTTATCATGATAATAATACATGATACATTTGTTGGTATGACATATTATTCAAGACAAGAAATGTGATAACTTATACATTAAACCTAAAAACGAGATAACTTAATGAGTAACGCGTTAAAATTGTATAGCATTTACGTTAACCTGATAACTTCTTCTTCTTCTTCTTCTCCTCCTTTTTCTTTTTCTTCTTCTCCTTCTTTTTTCTTTTTCTTCGTCCTGTTTTTTGTCGGAGAGAGTTTAATAAGAGAAAAATAGAAATATGTAATTAGTTTAAAAACATAAGGGTAAAATGGATTTTTTATTTGTGAATAGTGATAATGAATAGTAAGATATGTGAGAGAATTAATTTCTATATTATCTCTTACCATCTATTGGTAATACTCTTTTTAATAATGTGATAATAATTTGATTTTAAAAGTTGTAAACCCACATAATTTCCCAATTATTGACATACTTTAAACAGAATTAAAAACATTAACTTGTGGCAAACATCAATGGTGAAAAAACAAAATTTTTATCTTCGAGAGAAACCGCTTTTCCCCCAAAACTCAAGTTTCATCTTAAATCAAAATCGAATAGTCAGTCTCCCTCTCTTTTACGAAAGGGACTTCTTCAAAAACCAGAATTTACCAATTCTCTGATTTTATTTTCAGTTTCTTCTCCAAGTTTCCATGTTTTGTTCACTGTAACTGCATTTGAACCAAGAAGATGGATTCGTCCAAGAAACTCCCGTTTCCAGACCAGATTGTGTCTTCTAGAAGAAGAAACATCTTGACCAGATTCGGTCTAGGAATCGCTGCTTCTCTTCTTCTCCTCACACTTCTCTCTCTCTCTAACTCCTCCTTCAATGTCCCCTTTGTCTCTCCTCTGCTTCAAGGTCTCAAAAGCTCCAATCTGGGCATCCCTTCTTCTGTCAAGCAAGTCGACGAGAAGCCTGAAGTAGTAAATCTCACCGACAAAGTTCCAAGCTTTGATGTCGAACAAAGATCTGGAGAAACAGGAGATACTGGTTCGAAGAACACAAGTTTGTCTGGAGAAGGTGAAGTTGCAAGCTTCGATTCCGAACAAAGATCTGGAGAAACAGTGAAGAATTCGAGCTTAGCCGAAGATGATAAAGTCACTGTCGCAAATGACAAAAACACCCTCGAAGCAAATGCTACGATAAGTGTGGCCAATAGCTCGAGCTCGAGAAAAGAGAATGGCTCTGTGGTGGTAGTAGATCGAAGCAGAGGTTCGTACGAGGATTGTGATATCTACGATGGAAATTGGGTGAGAGCTGATGATGAGACAATGCCGTATTACCCATCTGGTTCGTGTCCGTACATAGACAGAGATTTCAACTGTCACGCCAATGGAAGACCAGATGATGCTTATGTTAAATGGAAATGGCAGCCAAATGGGTGTGACATTCCCAGGTAAAATCACAAAAGAGAGAAAAAAACTTTCCGAATCTGTTCTTTGTTAGATAGATTCTGTTTGGGTTTTAGCTTTGATTCTTGATGTTCTTGTTGAAGTTAGGTTTTTGAGTATGTGACAAAATTTTGATTGGGGTTTTAGAGAATTGAGTTTTGAAATTAGATTGTTAGTTTTTGTCTGATGAGTAGTACAATGTGATCTCTGTGTTGGAATCTAAAGGTTGAATGGGACTGATTTTCTGGAGAAGCTAAGAGGGAAGAAGCTGGTTTTCGTTGGGGATTCGATAAACCGGAACATGTGGGAATCTCTTGTTTGCATTCTTCGACATAGCCTCAAGGACAAGAAACGAGTGTATGAGATCTCAGGGAGAAGAGAGTTCAAGAAAAGAGGGTTTTACGCTTTCAGATTCGAGGTGAGATATCGGTTTTCTGTGGAATGCTTAGTACCATTCTAAAAGCCGCAACAATGTCTGTTTGTTTGATGTTTATCAATCTTTTTCCCATTCTTGCAGGACTATAATTGCACGGTGGATTTTGTTGCCTCGCCCTTTTTTGTACGGGAATCAAGTTTCAAAGGCGTGAACGGGACGACATTGGAGACTTTACGGTTGGATTTGATGGACAAGACGACATCCATGTATCAAGATGCTGATATACTGATTTTCAACACTGGTCATTGGTGGACTCATGATAAAACAAAGCTAGGGTATGAGTCTGAAACAGAGAACCTGATCAAGAAGACCTCGTCATGATTTAACAATGATTTTGATGTTCTTTTGCAGAGAAAACTATTACCAAGAAGGTAACGTTGTGTACCCGAGGCTCAAGGTTCTCGAAGCTTATAAACGAGCTCTCACCACTTGGGCTCAATGGGTTGATAAGAACATCGACCGCAATCAAACCCATGTCATATTTAGAGGGTATTCCGTTACACATTTCAGGTAATCCCCAGTCGAAAATATACCTTTTACTTACTGCAACTCGTGTTCTTGGCCGTATTGAACCTGTGTTCTTTTACAGAGGAGGACAATGCCATAAAGAAACAGAACCGTTCTATAACACGAGTTACTTAAAAAAGTATTCTTCGAAGATGAGAGCTCTCGAGTACATTCTCCGTGATACAATGAAAACTCCGGTGATATACATGAACATAAGCCGACTAACGGATTTCAGAAAAGATGGTCACCCGGCTATATACAGGATGGCTTACAGGACGGATAAGGAGAAAAGAGAGGCCGTGAGCCACCAAGATTGTAGCCATTGGTGCTTGCCGGGTGTACCGGACACATGGAACCAGCTCTTGTACGTATCACTGTTAAAGGCCGGGCTCGCGTCTAAGTGGTAGTCGAAAGTCCTTTAGCTTTGTATTATTGTTTGTATTGTATGCGGTTATAAAGTATAAACGTAGCAAATCAAAACTCCCTTATAGAAAAAAGGATGATTCTCTTTTTTCCTGACAATCTTTGTGTAATGCACCAAAAATTCACATTTTTACTCGTTGCTACGGATCTGTAAACAGAATCCGCACACTCCCCTTTGGTTGTCTAGAATGCCAATTTTATCTTCACATGAGGTGTGCTGATTCTTTGTCGCGAGGTCTATCTAACGCATAAGTCTCATTATCATGACTAGGGATGTTGTGAAGGGTTCAAAATTTCAGGGTTAGTCTTGGTCCTGTTAATATATTTAAGCCATGGCCTTGTTTTTTTGTATTTAAAATTCAAGGACTCATAAAGGGCCGGGTTAGTAAATTCCAGGGTTATAACAATTGGCCATGATATTATTCAAGTTTTGTTTTCCTTCTCATTAAATAAGACGATGTCGTTTTCTGTCAAAAATATATAAAAACAATTTCCCGCCAAAAACGTAAAATCCGTTTTTCTGCCAAAACGTAAAATTCCGTTTTCCCGCCAAAACGTAAAATTTCGTTTTTCCACCAAAAACGTAAAATTCCGTTTTCCCGCCAAAAAGTAAAATCCTGTTTTCCCGCCAAATACGTAAAATCTCGTTTTCCTACCAAAAATTTAAAATCTCGTTTTCTCGCCAAAAACGTAAAATTCCGTTTTCCCGTCAAAAAATTAAAATTCTATTTTCCCGTCAAAAAATTAAAATCATGTTTTCCCGCCAAAAACGTAAAATCTCGTTTTCCCGCCAAAAACGTAAAATCATGTTTTCCTGCCAAATAAGTAAAATCCCGTTTTCCCGCAAAAAACGTAAAATCTTGTTTTCCCGCCAAATACGTAAAATTCGGTTTTCCCGCCAAAAAGTTAAAATCTTGTTTCCCGCCAAAAACATAAAATCATGTTTTTCCCCCAAAAACGTAAAATTCGTTTTCTAAAAATAATCAAGATTTTTTCTAAAAATAATCATAATTGTATAAACCAAATTTATTTGTATTGAACAATGAAAAAAATATATTTTGTTTTACTTTTTAAATAATAACTTGAATGATGCAAAGATGAAAATGATATTAAAAACAAATGTAATTTTTTGTTTTAATTATAAAGAAAAAGACTAATTTTACCCAAAAAGAAAAAGAAAAAAAAGACTTATACAGTTTACAGGGCTAATGCAGGGTTCGGGGCTAACTCTTTTTTTCTACATTTTACAGGGTTAACGCAGGACCGGGTTAGCACAGAGCCGAGTTTGCGCAGGGCTGGGCTAACGCAGGGCTCAAACCCTGTTGACAACATCCCTAATCATGACCAAAAAATGTTCTATGTAGCTATTGATGCTAAAATCGTCTTTAGAAAACATCCATGTCAAATATGCAAGATAAGTCATGTTATCTCTCTTGATTCGTATTATCATTGCGTCGAATGTGGTTTTAAGTTTCATTTTGAGTGTCTTAATATAACCTCAGTCTTTGGTAAAGAAAAAAATTCCACATCCATCCACTTGTTTGCAGGATTTTCCTTGCTAATGATGCATGATTCTTTAGAATATTGTGGCCTTTGCGAGACAATAGTACATGTAGGATGGAAAGGTTAACAAGAGAAGGAATGCATGAATGTTATTTTATGAAATCGATAAAGAATGATAAGAATGTGTGTATGGCCAATCAAGCCAATCTTTGTCGCCAGGGTCATAGTCACAAGTAGTCCTGGGCATAATAACCGTACCGAATGAAACCGAACCAAATTGAACCGAACCGAAATTAATGGTTCGGTTAGGTTATGGTTACTTTACAATAACCGAATGATTTTTATTTTTGATATTCATTGGTTATGATAACTGAATGGTTATTAACCGATAACCAATGGGTATCCATGGATATCAAAAAAAAAAGAAATTATGTTTATTTTTCCTAATTAACCGAAATAACCGAACCGAAATAACCGAAACTAACCGAAATTTAACCGAAACAACCGAAACATTTCGAAATATAACCGAAATAACCAAAATATTTTGAAATTTAACCGAAACTTAACCGAAATAACCGAAACTAACCGAAAATATTTGAAATTTAACTGAAAATAACCGAAAATAACCAAAAGATTTCGGTTACCAAACAGTTATTAATTTTGATAACCATACTGAACCGAACCGAATGGTAACCGAACCGAAACCGAACCGAAAACTGTTACTAACCGAATGGATAGTAAAAGACATAACCAAACATAACCGAAAACCGAAATAACCGAACCGAACCAAATAACCATATGCCCATCCCTTGTCACAAGCTATGAAGAAGCATTTTTTTAATGGGCCACAACAAAAGAATGAGAATGATATAGAACATATGAGGTTGCAGACCCATGGAAGAATGCGGCTGACGAGCCCATAATATTAAAGAGATTGAGTACCATTGGGTTGCGACCCTTGGAAATGTGAAATAGTCATGATAGGTCTGATGGATGTCTAGCATGAATGTTATTAGCTGTATGTGATAATTTGGCTTTATAAGAACGATTATAGGCTGAGCATTTTATGTTTATTAATAGATTAAATATTGTATGGTGAATTTTGGGGTACTCGTGCCCACCTCTGCTGAGTGATGTTGTTGTTCACCCATTTTCTTTTTTCCAAATAGGGTTTAAGGGGCGTTTTGGTGTGGATGACAAGTCAAGCTATTCAATAGGATGTTTTGCGGGGATAGGGTATCTCAATACTCATGTGATGCAATCGGAAATATATGGTTTATTATGAATTGTGATACCTAAAGAGAAAAAAAAAAGGTTTCAATCTATTCTGTCGCATATGCAATATAATCACTTGTATAAAGTGTGTCTGTGAGTGGCAAGATTTACAGCTTCTTGGAGTGTTACATAAGGTTCAGAAAGTCATAGGAACCACGGAAGAAAAATGTTCTACATATAAGCATGATTATAATTTGTTTCAAGTTATGGTTGTAATCTTAAAAATTTCCAACCATTAAGATAAATGAGAATATTGTAATCTTAAAAGTTTCCAACCATCCAATTATTATTTAATCATATATATAGTTCATTTTGAAATTGTTACATGACATAAATGCTGATTTTAGCGATTTTACCTGTTTTTGATATTCGGACAAGGCTATATAAATCGGGTTCTAGGCTAAAACTCAACATATAAAATATACGTATTATTTTGGACAAGAATTCTTTTGTTTTTGTTTATTTTGTTATTTTGGACAAGAATTCCTATATTATCAATGGTTGAGTTGGCAAGAATTAATGGTGTTATATATTCTTTCAAAGGTTTAGTTAATTAGAGTTCGATCTACACTACTTTCTTGCTGTGAGATTTCATAAAAAAATTTGTTTCCGTTGACATACGATCTTTATTAAGCTTCGAAAACCTCTCTTCTATTGAAAGACAAACAAGAATAACACCAAAGACAAAAACTTGCAAATTGCAATGAAACACCAAACTTTTTTGTCAAATATTATAGAATAGGAATATATTATTATAATTGAGCTGTTCTCATATGAAATCATAAGTTACAAATATATAGTGGTAACATTAACATAATGTTAACATCCATTAAATGTAAACTTTCCTAAACACACAAAAGAAATATGCTAAGAATATATCGAGATCTAGAGAATTCTTCCTTCGGGCTTCACGGGCTTCACATGCTTCACTTTATAATCGGGCTTTGATGGCCCATAGCATTTGGTCCGCAAGATACACATCTTGCTTCCCAAGTTATCTCTAATACTCCCCCGCACGACAAAAGTGGGACGCGAAACAGGAATTCGCAATCACAAAGCAAAACACATTTGTCGTGGACACTTGTCGAGGACGGACAAAACATGTCAACTGACTCCTCTGGATTAAACTTCAATCTTAAAAAAAATAGGGATGAAACTTCAACTCATCTTTGGTCTTGAAAAATGGAATAATAACATCACGTGGGTGCCTCCTGCAACTCCACAAATAATTGTCCTAGTCTCGGACAGTCCATAAATCGGATTATAAAAAAATGACCTAAAGCACATGAGCGTTCCAAATAGAAATCCCTAAAACCATAACCAACTCCCCCGTAATAGAAGAAGCCAAAACATATAAACCCTGAGACATTCTAAACTTAAGAATAAATCTCAAAAAAAAAAAACGAAAAAAAGGAAGAAGAGAGACGTGATCATCCTTTCGATGTATTACGTTGTTTGATTCGGTCAATAATTGGCCACGTTTGATTTCTAGCAAACTTGCTAGCTTCTTGAAGACCAAGGCACTAGATTATGAACACGAATTTTTGATGGGTTCGTTCATATTTGGTGGTGATGACGATGATGTTTTTCTCGCCCTCGCGAATTTGACATCTTCTTTTGATTTGACTTCTCTCCCTCGTGATTTGTTTTTCGATCTCGCAATCGCGAGTTGCTACGGTGTTCATGATGGATTTTCCATCGAACCAATTTGACCCTACGATCGGGTATAAACGTCGTTGATGACCCGACAACTGGGTATATATGTTGTTGAAGAACCCAACGATCAGTTATAAACGTCGATTACCCGACGGCCGGGTGTTGCAGCCGATTTGACCTTACGACTGGGTATAAACGTCGTTGCCCAACGGCTGAGTGTTGTAGCCGATTTGACCCAACAGCCGGGTATAACGCCGATATTTTGAAGACTTGTCCAATCTCATACGTGTTACCACGTATGAGCTTGCGGGAGGGTATTGGGAGATCAATGAGATCAACCATACCGAGATTATAGAAATCATGAAGATCCAGAAATATCTAGAAGATTATGGATACTTACCAATATCTTAGTTTAGGAAATTTACATTTATTTCTAAATATATTATTTAAATTTATGTTTATCTTAATTTAGAAAATATAGATTACTTCTACCGCTATATAAGTTTATGCATCTTGTAACTTTATTTTTACGAGAGTCTAATAATAATTCTTCTTAAATACATTTGTGTTCTTACTCTCATCAATTTA
This sequence comes from Eutrema japonicum, assembly GCA_030161315.1. Taxonomy (NCBI): domain Eukaryota; kingdom Viridiplantae; phylum Streptophyta; class Magnoliopsida; order Brassicales; family Brassicaceae; genus Eutrema; species Eutrema japonicum. The sequence continues at coordinate 49,065,668 of BSQW01000007.1, read as the reverse complement.
TCAAATTTTATTTTTTTTGTAACTGGATATAAGAAACACCAAACTTCGAAAGAGAATCATCACATAAATTCACTTCACGAGGAGTGTGAGTATCCTTTCACCTGAAGAAGAAGATTTTGAAAAATGTCGGATCTCATGCAGTAAAAGTCCAAGAAATGGGCACTCCTCTGAATCCATTAATGCCGCCACAACTTTAGCCAAGTCGATTTTGAAAGTGCAGTCAACAAATTAAAACCCTTTATCTGCCCAAACCGACAACTTTTGCTTCCAAAACCATAAAAGGCACGTGAAACTTTTTCTAACCCTAACCTATAATTTTATTGTAGCAACGAAAACGTTTAGAAAATCTTCAAAAATACAAAATTTTAGTTTATTCTTAAACAATGTCACACTTTCTTATATAGAAATTCTTCTAATATTTGGTAAGCCTTCCTAAATCCTTTCAATGTTTTTCTTAAAAGTTTACTGACAAAATATTAATAATGACATTTGAGGGTATCTTTCAAAAAAAAATTTAAAGTTTTCCAAATGGGGTTATTTGTTGAAATAACCTAAATTTGGACAAAATCTATACAATACATGCGGTAGCATTTTCTTAAATAATACTATGTACTTTATTGAGCGTGTTTTTCAACAAAGTTTTAATTAATGATTTTTTGTTTTGCTGTTTAAATAGGGCACAAAATTTGTGGTACGATTTAATTTCTGTAATTGTGTTCAAAGTACGTCTTGAATCTAATGCTTTTTGGATGTTGAGATGCATTGTACTATCATTTGCTACGCATGAATATGCAACAGTGAGGATCGTACTGATTGGATTCTACCATAATAAATAGTGGTCACTTTTTGTATTATACGATATTCAATAGTTTTGATAAATTAGGGATTTGCCATATCATTTCAAATATTTGGAAAGCCTTAAATATATAGGCTATATGTCAAAACTTAAGAATTTTTATTTCAATATTAATTGGTAATTATTAAATTATTTTATTTTATTTCTAAATTAGATTCCAACTTATAGTCGATATGAAATTATTAAATCGTTCATTAATTTGAGATGATCGAAAGAATCCTACTATACATAATCAATTTTGGTTCGGCTCGATTTCAGTTTCAACTTACAGTGAATGTAACAATTGCTTCAGAATTAAATATGATTCACAAATATCCAAAATTAAGAAACGAGAAGACTTATATTCTTGTAACTTTCTAATTAATTAGTGCTTGACTTCTCACAAGTTGATGGGAAGACAATGCTAAATTTCTATTTAAAAAAAAAGAATTTCCAAAACTCCCATATTTTTAATATATTTAGAGTTTAAATAACAATCTCACTATCTCTATATCGGTGGATTCGCAAAGCTCTAGCCGATACCATCATTAAGATTGAAAATTTTAATCTACGATATAGTCAAGCTATTTAAAACTACTCCATTTTCACCTATGGTGCAATGATTTATTCATGATGATTAGCTACATGTAAACTCTTTATCGTTGAGTTCTCTACTATCAAGATTTCCTGATTGGGAAAAATATTCTGATAAAAAGAAGAGAATCTTGTAGCTCATAGAAATAGAAAGTTGTACTCTTTTTAATCTGTGAACAACATATATAACATCATCAAATTCCCAATTATTTTATAAGTATAATTGTAACACTCAACAGAGTTTCCTAAAATGTAACTGCAGAAAAGGTAACTGGAACAGATCAGGAAAATTCAGCAAATACTACAAAAAGATAACAAAAAGTGAAATATTTTTTTTATTTTAACAGAAAAAAAATTGTACATGAATACGAAGCTCACTAACCTTAATTAGTATCCTAACTCCTAACAATCTTTTTTATGTGTAACGTAACACTGTAATATGAAAAACAAAGGAAGAAAGCACTTAAGAGTAAAAGGTTAGAGAGGAGTCGTAGAGATTATAATCAGAGAATTAAGTAGCTATCACTGAGACCCTCTCAGTATGAAGACGGTCTCGAGATCCGGTGGAGAGAAGAACTCTCTAGCGCCGCCGTAGTTAAACTTCAAGGACGGTTTTCGTTTCTTCGGTGCCGGAGGACACGCCAGTACCGTCGGTATTCTAACGGAAGCCGCAGTTGGAGTTGTCGGATACTGATCTTGATGAACTTCGTCTCCCGTGTCGGCTACGGCAGAGGAGGATATGCTGATCGGCACTATCGGCGTTCGTAAGGAGCCCGAGATGACCCATTTCTTTCCTTCGTAATCGCCGTCGAACTGGTGGTGGGTCTTACCGGAAAATCCCATAAGTTGTGTCGTAAGAGGTTAGAGCTAGAGAAACAGGGGAATTGTGATTGGTTATGTTTTTGGAAAAACCAGGGAAAGTGATGGAGTATGGTTTATGAAGAGGAAAGGTTTGGTTTTTAGGGTTTTGATTAGTTTGTAACGAGAGAGAATGTGAAGGGAATGTGACATTTGTTTCAGAGAAGAAGGTCTTATAGTCAACAACGACTTGAAGACAACCGATCAGTCTCGATTCAGATCGGCTATTTTTTTTCGATTAAAATAATTTTTTTTTGTCAACTATTTTTTATTATATATAATATCCAAGATTACATAAAAAATACACAAATAATAAAATACAACTTTTTAAGAAATAAAAAAACAAAAAAATACATATGTCGCTGCTTTTCGAAGAAAAGTTTTACTCGTTATCATATTCACAATCTATTGCGAATTTAATCTTTGGTTATCAATATAACCAATTCAAACACTTTTTTTCTCAAAAAATAATGTTATATGATAATTTTGTTTTTTTCACAACTCGTATAATGGTATTTCTTTTTCTGGTAAAAAGGAAAAAAAACATTCAATGAACGGAGAGAAAGTGAGATTGAGTGTACATTGTATCTTTATTAAATGTGAGAGTGATGTTTTAAAAGGACGTCAAAGAATCCATTTTTTTTGTTGTAACTGATTTTAGGGTGCTTAAAGGTTTTGTGCAAAAGATGTCATAAGTCAACTAAAAAGTGTTCTACCTAATGATTAATTATATGTTAGTCGATGTTATGTGATTTTAGATGCTAGATCTATTATATATGGTTGCATGGGTAATCTCTTTTTCTAAAGTGAAACTTATTAGGAGATACGATCTTATATACACAAATAACAAAATATTTATATACATGATAAAATCGTATCGTAATAAAACTCTCCATATAAATTCTAAAGCAAACTTTTTTTTGTGAATCAAAGAGATTCAAATCTTATAAATACCAATCATGGTAGATTATATATGTCAATGGATAACGTTTAGATAACTTTATACAAGTTTGATATTTTCACATTTGATGTGATAACAAAAAAATTGAGTATATCGGCATGATAATTAAACCAAATACAATTGAGACATCATCTCACACAAGAGGAAGCTAAGGATATTAGAAGTTATAAATAGATTATGCATGCCTGAAACCGATTTGTGGGAAGAATGTGTGTGTGATCCTTGAAAAATGAAGAATGTGTGTGAGAGTGAGTGAACACATCACAAATGGAGCAAAATATAGAAAATATTCAAATAGGTTTTAAATGATAATAGGGAACCCGAGGAAACGCGTGACTCTAAGCCATATGAATTTAATTTACACTTATTACTTTAAAAAAAAATTATATTTAAGCTTTGTATATATCATTTTCCGTGGAAGTAATTAATGAAGTAACGAGATGGAGAGTCTCTCGTTTCAAAGTTTTGAATATTTGGTCAATGCTCGTTCTATTTGTTGACCGGCTCAACGTTTGACTTGGAAAACAATTTTGTTTTCTTTGAGTCAGGGACTACAAAGTCAACCCTCTTTTCCATTTTGGTGCGATAATGGAAATTAGAAAACAATTTTATATGAACTTTATCAGGGCCGATCCTACCATTTAAGCAGGGCCGGGTCAATAAATACCGAGGTTTATGGATAAAAAAAAAATTTTGGGGAAATTTTTTTTTTTTGAGACTTTTATGGTAGAAATTTTTTTTTTCTTGGATCCAAAAAAAAAAAATTTAATTGTAAAAAAAAAAATTGATAAGCCCTGGGGTGTGGATCCCTTTGCCCCTACCCTTAAGCCGGCACTACATTTAAGCCTAGAGCAAATTAATGATATAACAAATTTTTTTTTTTCATTAACTATGTTTTTAAGTATAAAATTATATAGATGCTTTGTAAAGAAACATAAACTAATGTGTGTGTTTGATTAAACATAAATCAACACAAAAAATCATAAGATAATTATTATTCACACAATCTTAATAGATAATATTTTATATTGAATGTTTATTTTGTCTTCAAACGAAAAATTTATATCTAATTTATTTTTCCAAACACTACATACACTTTTCCAATAAAAAAACATTTTACGTTAAGACATTTTTCCAAACATTTTTCCAAACACTACGTACATTATACGTTTTGTAAAAAATTATTTCTCATTTATTTTAAAACATTTTTTATTATAATTTAATGTAATAGTTTTTAATAAAATAAATAAAGAGCTACATTTTTAAAATTCACCTTAAGACGACGAAATACACAGATTTATAGAGGCAATTAGGTATGTAAATTTCATTTTACCAATTATTCTATTTGTTTTTCATATGTAGTGGTAATTCCTACACTATATACAACATTACGTATTAAATTTGTAAAGGTTGTAATTTTGTGCAAGTAGTTTTGTAGATTGCTAATTAAATTAACTATATTTGTGCAAAATTTTAGTTATCGGAACAAGGAGTCTGGTCTCCAGGATTGTTAAGGGCCAGTCGTAGGGGAGCAGATGAACCTGCATTACTAGAGAGACAATCAAAATTACTTGAGATACTCGCTAGTGTAGTGCATTCCGAAACCCATGGACACCCAAATCATAAAGAACTCGAGAAGCAGTAAATCAAATTGTGTGTAAGTAATCTTATTTTTAAACTATTTATAGACGCAAAGGTATGGAATGATGTTCAACCAACCAAATTGTCGTGTCATCATCTTCACCGGTTCTTCAACTCAGAACACGCCTCGAGGGTGTTGTTCTTCTTTGCAGAACAGATGCAGTTTGGAGGGCTGATATCGCAACAGTGGGACTTGGATGAACCTTCTCATGATCTTCGAACAAAGCACCATCAAAACACTCAAAGTCGATCCCTTTGTGAATTCCCCATTGGTAGCAAAAACCTTGGACATTCGTGAAGCCATCAACAACGCAATTTCCTTCGGTGTAAGGTCTATTGCCACTGATTCAGACTATTTCCTTGGATTCACCGCTTAGTGAGCTACATGGAATTCTTGCGGACATCTCATCATGCTCTCAAAATTTTGACTCTATCTCCTTTATTTATATTATACGTAAAGCCGATATTGTGGCCGATTCTCCAGCAAAACACGTATTTTGGGGATGAATTATTGTTCACGGTTGATTTATGAATCAAATCGGGTTGCACAACAAAAAGGATCCAAATATGTCATGTTATGATTGATGAATACATGATAACAAGAAATTAGTCCAACAATTCTATATGTAATGTAAATAGTAAGAAGTTTCTTATGAATGTTATGGAGTTGTTTCTATGTTGTTTCTCAAATTTTATTTTATTTGATAAATAATGGAGTAATAGACAAGTAGATAACATATCAATTTTTTTTTAAAAAATAAGCTGAGGCTACTTCTCCCTTGGATGCTTCTGATCTTTGTTCATTGTCATTCAAATCAACTAATTTTTCACTTCGTTTTTAGCTATATTTCCTTTCACTGATGCGATCTAGAATTGTGATTCCACAACATAACCATTTATCTCTACTCTTTTGACCCTAATACTCATATTCTTCTTTGTAAGCTCTTGTTAATTCTCTTTTCGGATCACATACTTGCTGATATCTCGGAAAGCCAGAAGATTGTTCCTTCTCAAGAGCCCTCTCTATTCTCTGAATCTTGTCTTGAGCATTCAAGTTGTTATTCATTTTCCAGCTACTTAAAGACTTTCTACAACCTCTCAATTTTTCAGCCACAAAGAAATTAAAATCCACACCATTTGCATTCCAAGCCACATAGATCGCTTCTTTCATATTGGATTTAAAAAGAAATCTCTTATCAAACCTGAATTGTCCTCTGTAAGAATCTTGGGAAGCCAACAATTTAACCAAAACAGGCATGTTATATGAACCTCTAAACCCCAAGAAATTTTGATTCGATACCAGGAAATGTTTAAGCCACTCCTTGTTTCCAAAACATCTATCCAATCTGCTTTGAATCCACAAATCATACATTCTCTTTGCCCATGAGAATCTTTTACCATGACTTGGTAACTTTTCCATTTAACAAGCTTTAATCATTTCAATGAAGGGTTTGAAGTATGAGTCTCATCTTCTAGGACCACATGTCTTCTCTTCATTGTGTAAAATGTCATTAAAGTCTCCTATAATACACCAAATGTCTCTTATACCAATCCCAATGCGACTGATCCTCTCCAAAATAATATGTATTTTTTGTATCTCAAGATCCCCATAAATGATATATAAAAATTCACAGCTCCAAACTGAACTTGCATATCCAACATATTCTTATCTACAAATTTGAAATCAATATTTACACTACTTTTTCAGAAGAGAGCCAATCCTCCACACTTTCCAATTGGCTCTACTGTGTAAACCCTGTCATACCCTAACCATTCTTGTAAATCCACTAAAACGTCTCTACCATGCATCGTTTCCATCAAGAACTTCATCTCAGAAAAATGTTTCTTACGCATTTCCTTGAGACGAGGAATTACCAAGTTTTGAGACTGTCCCAACCCTTGGCAATTCCAATTGATAAAGCTCATTAAACATTGGGCGATCCCTCATTTGGGATCACCTTTTTGTTTTGACTCTTAGCGATTTTTGATGCTTCTTTAGCCTCATCCACAACTTTTCTTTTAGTTACCACTCCAACTTCCAAACCAGTCTTTAAACTCTGAGAACCATCACTTAATTCTGGATTCAAACGCTTTGGCTTTCTTCTTCTTTTAGACGACCTTTTTCTTGGTTTACCTTTCTTTGAGACAATCCCGGAAGGACCAACTTCATTGAAGCCAATCCTAAAAACCGTTGGACCATCTTGAAATGGTTGAGATAACCCCAAAAAATTAGCATTTTCACATGCTTCTTGAAAATCTGATATTTCAAAATTTCACAAACTGTTTAAACCCACTTTAATAGCCGCTCCCATAAGCTTTGAAGAGCTGTTCTCATTGACAGACATATTTTGTGATAAAACTGCACCTTCATAGTTGAAAACCAATCCTTTACCTTGGTTCAGATCCTTATAAACAACTGGATCACGTTCAAATCTCAAAATTATTTTCCGAGCCATTGGATCCTTTTCAACATTTCCTACTGACTTTTAGACTCTCTCTTCTCGGATCTTTCTCTCATATCCATTTCCATCATCAAATACTGTCTCATTCTTTCCAACACTTCATGATCTATTCTCAGTCTACCCGTTAAAGAGTTCATTCCAACTTGTTCTTCTACTAACACACCAAACAAGGGATATGTTTCTTTCAAAATAGGAATCTTCGAAATTTTTTCAATTACCGACACTTGTCTTCTTGTTGCTGCTATGTCTTGTCGATTTCTTATGAAAATCGGACAAACATCCCTTTCATGAGTAAGTCTTTGACATTCATAGCACATTTTTTTAATTTTCTCATACTCAAACTCCACTGTTGTCGAGCCTCCTTTTGGTAAGTTAACCACTTTGGATCTTCTAAGACTAGTTACAATGGGCTAGTTGAATAAAGAATTAAACTGTTGAATACTTTCAATGATGGTGTTGGAAAAAAAACATGACATGGATTAAATCTTGTTGAAAGAATTCAACATGTTGAAAAAATAAAATTTGAGACCACAATGGCGACGTGGCACGTTCTGCACGCAACACGCAGAGCAAGTGTTGTACACGCGTGAGGCACGCGCATGAGCGCGCACATAAAACTGTCCAAAATATAATAAGATAGATTGGGACACGTGTTTTTTTATTGGCGGTTGAGATTCTTAAGATTTTAATCTCATCCTCATTATTTAAATCAATTATTTTATAGTAAACTAGTTTTTTTTAATATCAAAATTCATCATTTTTTGTTCTCTATAAATAGATACTTGTTTCATTTGATTTGGACACAGAAAAAACCATCTATTTTCTCAAATGGATCCCAACAATAACTCTTTTAACACCCAAAACTCTTCCAATTACCATTTCAACTACCCAAAAACCATGTATTGTATTGCATTTTAAGTTTTTTTTTTTGTAATTTTGTTTGTTTTTATAATGTCTCTCTCTATTTCTCGTCTTTAGTACTTGCAGTTTTTTTAATTAAGAATACAAAATAAAAAGAAAAAAAATTATTGAAAAAATTATTTAACTCTTAATTATTTTAATTTAATTTCAATCGATAATTTTTATTAATATGTAATCACAAAAACTAAAACATAAAATAAAACAAATATGTAAAATAAAAATAGTGGGGGTAAGGTGTTGAATTTTATTAAACAAAACCATTGTAGGGTGTGAAAAGTTAGTGGGTGTTGAACAATTAGGTGGAAGTGAGAGAAGATGATGTGGAGCGTTAAAAAGTGAAAATAAGGTGTTGAATTTTTTTTTTTCATTGTACATAGCCTAAGAGGTCTTGATACATCTAGAAGAATTCTAACTCTGCTAAATTTTTGAAGTTGAGCTTTAGCAGGATCAAAGACAACTTCAATAACCTGACCAATGAGATCTCCTAAGGATGTTATTGCAACGACCGTCATGTAGTTGAGAGGCAGCTTCCATAATTCAATCAAAATGGATATGAACTGAAGATAGTCATATGGAGGATGTTCAACCCATCTCTCCATAGCAAGAGCCCATTCATTGTAAGTTTGAATACTTTTCTCAAATATCTCTAGTAAGTCATGTTCAGAGTTGAATATGAATTGAAACTTTTCCTTTGAGAGAGGAACACCTCTGACCTTATCATACTTCTGCCATTTTCGAGGCATATCCAAGAGAAAACCTTTCATTTTTTGACAATCTAGATTGAGAAGCCTACCAACCAAACTGAGCTCATTCCATTGATTCATCACTTGTTGTTTGCAGATGACAACATTTTTCTTTTCAAGGAAAATCAGGATCAAACTTTGGCGCTGCATCACATTCTAAACATGTATGGAGCATCCACATGTCAGATCATTAATTTGGATAAATCCTCATTGACTTTTGGATCCAATGTGAACAATCAAGAGAAAATTGACATCAAACAAAGGTTATGAATTTTTTTACTGAGGGTGGAGTTGGTTCTTGCATAGGTTTGCATGAGTGCTTTAGTGGATCAAAAGTGGAGATGTTAAACTTTCTAAAAGACAGGGAGAAGATAAAGCGGTCATGTTGGTATTCTAGATCTTTATCTCAAGGTGGGAAAGAGATTATGATCAAATATGTTGCTTTAACCATGCCGATTTTTTCTATGTCGTTTTTCAAACTTCCAAAAACAACTTGTCCTAATATGTCAATTGCGTTAGCTGATTGTTGGTGGAGTTTTTGTGAGCATTCGACGAAAATTCATTGGAAAAATTGGGAAAAGTTATGCTTACCAAAAAGTCTTGGAGGTATGAGCCGGGTTCAAAGATGTGGAGATTTTCAACCAGACTCTCCTTGAAAAGCAGGCATGAAGATTACTTCAATCGCCTAATTGTTTGCTCTCAAAATTAATGAAGAGTAGATACTTCTCATGCATTGATTTTATGAGCTATTCTTTGGGAAACATGCCTTATTTTGCATGGAGAAGCATTCTTTATGGGAGAGATTTGCTTTGCAAAAGGTTAGTTAAGAAAGTTGAGAATGGAGCAACAATAAGTGTTTGGATTAATTTATGGTTAGATGATGTTGATGGAAGGAGAGCTCCATGGAGAAAGAATACTTTGTTTGATGTCAGCTTAATGGTCAATGACTTAATTGACATAGGAAAAAGGTGATGGGACAATCAGAAGCTGGAAGATAATTTATTCCTTAGGGATATTGAAAGAATAATGGCCATTAAACCAGTGGTGTCTCAAGAAGACTTTATGATATGGAAACATAACAAAAGTGGAATTTTTTCTGTGAAATCAGCCTATTGGTTAACATGCCAATCTAATAGATCAGTCTTGATGTGAGAAGCGTTAGTTCAACCATCTCTCAATGGTCTTAAAGAGCAAGTTTGGTCATTAAAAACAGACCCAAAAATTAAATTTTTCATCTAGAAAGTTTTGAGTGGTGCTTTTCCTGTGACTGTTTTATTAGCTTATAGAGGGATGAAGATTGATGATAGATGCCAAATATGTGGTTTGGAGGGTGAATCGATTAACCATGTTATGTTTTCTTGTACTGTTCCTAGACATATTTGGGCATTATCAGAGTTTCCTCTTTCGGAAAATGGTTTTAATTCTGCCTTTATTTTCTCTAATGTGCATCATTTACTAGAAAACAGAGACAACTTGGAGTGGCCTGTTCAGATCAGGAAAAACTTTTCCCGGATCCTCTGGAGGATATGGAAGAACATAAACTTATTCTTTTTTGAAGGAAAATGAGCCTTAGACATGGTGGAAAAAATCAGAAGTGATGTTGTGGAATGGTGTGATGCTCAAGTGGTGGAGTCAAGAGAAGATTTAAGAGTGGATACAAGTCATAGCTTCTCAGCTTTTATAAAAGTTAATGGTGAAATAAATTCATGGAAGGAGCCAACGTTTGGAGGGTTGAAATGCAATATTAGAGTATCGTGGACAAAGATAAACAGGTTAGCGGGAACCGCATGGGTTTTGAGGGATGAGAAAGGAATGGTACTGTTACATAGTAGAAAAGCTTTGACAAACATTAGGGATCGTGATGAAGCAAATATAATCAGTACAATCTGGGCGATAGAGAACATGATGGTGTCTTTGTAAGTGAGAGACTTTTATCCCTTGTTTGATTGTTTTTTGTGGTCATCTTCTTACTTGTTTTAGAAACAATATTCTTTTGTAAAATCCCCATAGATTATAAGAAGTGGCTTAGTGTAGGAAAAAATGGATGTGTTATTTTGATTGGTTTTGCTTGAAATGGTGTAAGAACAGCTTTTTAGTACATATAAGTTCAGATGACCAAAAAAAATAAGACAAGTAGATAACAGATGATTCAATTCGCTTTCTCTGCCTTCTCTCTAGGAAAAAAAGTTTCTCAGATCTGCTGCTCCGACGGCTTCCACAGCGCCGGAGTTGTGCCATTTTGTTTGCTTTCTAGTTGTAATCGGTTTTCTTTACCTTTAGGTTTTGGATCTGGTTGTTTTGCGTCTCTTGATTTCTGAGATATGCTGATTTTTGTCCGAAGATCGTTCGATCCTCTTAGGGCTGCGTTTTGCAGCTCGATTGGGTGTCTCTTCTCCAGTCCTTGCTTCTGATATGGTCGATTTAAATCACGGCAGAATCGGTCTTAAAATGGTTACTTTTTCGTCTCGGATGTGGAGGTCTTCACTATCGTTGTCAACTTTTCCTTGCGTTTATCTCTTAAGAAGAATAAATTGCGTCTCAGGTTATGTTTGTTTTCGTCCTTTCCGCTTCGATGGCTCTGCTTTGTCGGAGCAGTATAAAGAGGTTCCAATGGCATCCATCCGTTTTATTTTTGCGGTAAGGAGGGTTCGGAATCTGAATCCGCTTGGGTGTTTTTCTAGTCTCAAATCTGTGTTCTTATTATATGATCTTTGTTTTTTGGATTGTATTCTCGTGGGTCTTTAAATGTTTAGTTTTTTCTATGATTTATTTTAGTTTTTCGGAAATTGGATTTGTCTCTCGAAAATCAGACATTGTTTTTTGGATATCGTGTTTTTGTTAATCGAACAACATGTTCCTGTCGATTAAACAACGTATTCCATATATGTATCCTACCTTTGTATTTCATATTGGTTTCTATCCATGTTTAATAAAATTATCAGATGACAAAAAAAAAAAATAATAATAACAGATGATTATGATATGATAGACGAAAAAGCTAAAAAAAAATCCATATTTAATTTTGGACAGAGAAAAAAGCAGTAGAGCGAGAAAACGACGTCGTGTTGGTATCAACGTAGAGGCGAAAACGGGAACCTCAAAATCAAGAGTAGCTCTTTTCCGAATATTTCACCCTTTCATATGATGAACACGAAAGAACAATAACCAAATCATCAATCAGATCGTGAAACATTTTTGGAAGAAGAAGAAGAAAAATTCAATTGCGAAAATGGGAAATTATCAGGATCTACCTCAATCTCCCTCTACATGTGTCTTCTCCATAGAAGCTTAGATTCATCAGATCTCGTTGATTAATCCGCCGCATTTGGATCTGATTCGACAATCCTATAGAAAAAACATGGCAGGAGCGGCCTCCGCACTGTTTCTGCTTGATATCAAGGGTCGCGTTCTCGTCTGGCGTGACTATCGCGGCGATGTCTCCGCCGCTCAAGCCGAGCGGTTCTTCACTAAGCTCATCGAGAAAGAGGTTTTTTTTTCTTTTTCTAAATCTTCTCGTTGATCTCCTTCTTTCTGCTTATTGATCGGTGTTTGTTGCTGGGTTTTTGTGTCTGTTCCGAGTGGTTGGTTACTGTAGAATTGGCAGAGAACCTGGAATTAGTGAACCAACTTGTGGATTCGTGTTTGAGAGATTCGGAAATTGAAACCTTTCCAATCAATGAACATATTCAAGCTATTTCGCAAACGATATTTGAATCTGATGGAAGTTATGAACAAGTTTGATCATTGGGTTAAATGGGTTGGATTAGAATTTGATCTGAATCAGCATTTTTGAAGCTTTCTGATTAAAACCTGAGTATTCATTCTCGACATTGTTTTGCATATGTTGTTTAACTGTTCAGGGTGATTCACAGTCGAATGATCCAGTTGCTTACGATAATGGGGTGACTTACATGTTTGTACAACATAGTAACGTTTACCTGATGATAGCATCCAGACAGAATTGTAATGCTGCCAGTCTTATCTTCTTCCTTCACCGTGTAGTTGATGTAAGTAATGGCTAGTAAATTCTCCATCTTTTAAGGCTCCATCTTTTTCCAAATGATGGAAATGGTGATCTGTATAGGTCTTCAAGCATTACTTCGAGGAGCTAGAGGAGGAATCACTGAGGGATAACTTTGTTGTAGTGGTATGTTAAGATTCTGCCATCGCTCTTATAGTACTATTTGACAATATATTTTTCTGTTACTTGCCCAACCTAGGAGATCCTCCAATTTTTTTTTTAAAAAAGAAAGCATTTGTCATTGTTAGAGGCTGAAATTGATTTCTGGTGCTGGCAGTATGAGTTACTTGACGAGATGATGGACTTTGGGTACCCTCAGTATACTGAAGCAAGAATCCTCAGTGAATTCATCAAGACTGATGCATATAGGATGGAAGTTACACAGAGACCTCCGATGGCGGTGACAAATGCTGTCTCCTGGAGAAGTGAGGGAATACAGTACAAGAAGAACGAAGTGAGTGCTTTTGTGTTTCAAGATAGGAACATTTTCCTTCTGTGTTTGGTTTTTCGCAAAAATGATGACAGCCTGCTCTTGTTTCTCCAGGTTTTCTTGGATGTAATTGAGAATGTAAATATTCTTGTCAACAGTAATGGGCAAATTGTCAGGTCTGATGTTGTTGGAGCACTGAAGATGCGAACTTACTTAACGTATGTCAACACGTCACATTTTTGATATTTTTCCAAACCAACTAAAGCATGTTAAATTTCAAGTTCCTTTTGCTTGATCTTTTTCTTGGCGTTATATTTGACTCTTGCGTTCTTTGATCCATTCTATGACAGTGGAATGCCAGAGTGTAAGTTAGGACTGAATGATAGAGTATTGCTGGAAGCGCAGGGACGAGCAACAAAGGGAAAAGCCATTGATTTAGAGGACATCAAATTTCATCAGTATGTTTTTTAAGCTTCTATTACATTGAAACTTGGAAAGTTCTCCATTGATCCCAACCCTTCTACTTTCCTTTTTTCCAAAAGATTATATACTTGAATTTTATGCATTCTCTTCTTCAACGCAGGTGTGTTCGATTGGCCCGTTTTGAAAACGATAGGACTATATCTTTCATACCACCTGATGGGGCTTTTGATCTGATGACATATAGACTCAGTACTCAGGTTTGACTTGTCGAATATTAGCATAGATGGGAATCTTGCTCGTCTTCAACAAGTTATTTTTCATGATGTGTTTCTTTTATATACTTTCTGTTCAGGTAAAGCCTCTTATATGGGTGGAAGCGCAAATAGAAAGGCATTCCAGAAGCCGTGTTGAGATGCTCGTAAAAGCTAGAAGTCAGTTCAAGGAACGAAGGTAAATATATTTTATTGCACTATGCCACTTTTCCTTTTCTCTTTCACTGTAATGCACATATCTTGATGCTCAGATTCTTTGAACATTTGATTGAGAACTTTCTATCTGCAGCACTGCAACGAATGTTGAGATTGAGTTGCCTGTCCCAACCGATGCATCTAACCCCACCGTTAGAACATCTCTAGGGTCTGCCTCTTATGCTCCTGAAAAAGATGCATTGGTCTGGAAAATCAAATCCTTCCCTGGGAACAAGGTAGAAGCTTTTTCCTTAATCCAGTTGAAACAATCAGCCATATAGTATCAGTTCTGACCTCTAAAGAAAATATAGGAGTACATGTTGAGGGCAGAGTTTCATCTTCCGAGTATAACTGCAGAAGAAGCAACACCTGAGCGAAAAGCTCCTATCCGTGTCAAATTCGAGATCCCTTATTTCACAGTTTCAGGGATTCAGGTAAAGCTTTCTCTTGATAATATATGGTTTCTATATCTTCTGCAGTTTAAAGTCATCCCAATGCATAAAATGTCTATTTCATAAGTGACTAAACTTTCACGTACTATATCTATTGTGGTGTGGTACAGGTTCGGTACCTGAAGATAATCGAGAAGAGTGGGTACCAAGCACTTCCATGGGTGAGATACATAACAATGGCTGGTGAGTACGAACTAAGACTCGTGTAAGGCTCCTTCGGTTTTATCGTTTATGCCAATTGTGGTTCCCACATTCCTGGGGGATTTTGCCTGAATCAATGAAACAAAACAAAACAGGACAACAGTAGATTAAAAAGAACACGTTTTGAAACTTTCTTTAGCTGATCACATTTGCCTTTTATTTGTTTAGTAGCCATATTCTTGTGATTTGTGTTTATGATGTTTTTTATTCAAATTTTTTTATATTTTACATGAGGCCCTTTGTAACCAATTACGACATTCGATCAAAATTTGTTAAATCACGAGGTTTTGGTTTCTGGTTTTGGCGCATCTGTTAACATTGACAAAGGTTTCTCTAGAAACAAAAAACAGCATTTACTTTTGGCGGCTTTAAACGAGTGATCTGCGTATTCACCGGAAACCTTCTATAGCATTTTTATAGATTACTAGATTAGGATCTACGATTACATGGCTATTTTAGACATGTTGGCATGAAAGTAAGAAGCGGGTTTTGGTAGCTTCGTCTTCCCATTCCACACCTTCAATCCATCCTTTCACCGTGTATCTTATGATGAGTCCATTTCCACCATGCGTGCCACTTTGGGAATCGAGTGGCAGCTTTTTCAGATTTGGACATCCGATTACATCGATTCTCTTTAGACATGGAAAAGGTAGAGGACTCCAATAGATATTCTTCAGCATCGGTAGATCATCACCCAACACAAGAGTAACCAGCTTTCGAAAAGGAACATTCCCTGATTTTTCACCTTGGGAATATTTCTCTCTGTTTATAATATCTTCTAGTTCATTTGCTGATCCAACAGAGAGAATTCTAAGATTTGGAGCGAACATCAGCAACGTCAGTTCCTTCAGGCATTTGCAATCCAGTATAAACACTTTGGAGAGGCTTAAGAAGCATGTGTTCCTCGGATTATGTAAAGGAGAAGCCGTCTTGCTTTTGATATTTATCTCAGAGATACTGCACCACAGAATGTTGAAATCACGAAGCTTGTTCATAGCTACTGGAAGTGAAATTCCAGATGATTCCATATGCATACCCCTGATTGTTAGGTCTCGTGTACAACACGTCAACGTATGAGAGCTTAAATATTGCTCCAAACCTGGAAGAAGATCGATGTCTATGGTTAAAATTTCTAAATGCTCCAAAGTTTCCAAATCCTCCAGTACGTCGCAATCCAATGAAAAACCAGCACGAGATAAATTCAATGTTTTCAAGTTATGCAGACTTGATAATATCCCAGCGATACTCGAAAGCTTATCTGTTTCCTCCAAGTCCAAGTGAGTTAGTTTTTTCAACTTTTGCACACCCATAGGCAAACGACGTATACTTGTATATGACAAGTTGAGATATTGCAAAGAAACTAGTTGTGATATTCCATCTGGCAATACAAAGAGATTTCCATTATACGATAGATCCAAAACAACTAGCCTTGGCATGGACTTGAAGAACTCACTCGAGATATTTGCCAAATTCGCTTTTTGTAGTAGCAAAGTTGTGAGTTCGAGACATTCATGACTGCCATTGAGATTGTGAATCTTATTCTTTATCAATGACATCCTTCTTACAACGTTCCAATTCTCAACCTTTGGCATTTCATTTAATCCAGCACATGCACGTACAATGAAAGCCTCTTTTTGTTTTCCCAAATCAGATGCGATCCATAAGGCCATTTCACGAACGACATCATGCATACACACATTCTTTGTTCCATACCATTCAACCTCCATTAACAATGATGCACGAACAAGACTGCCGATTATCTCATAACCCTTGTTCTCAGCTCTTTCTATACCTTCATTTCCATCTATAACCCCTTCGCATATCCATAAACCTATCAATTTTTCTTTAGGAATGCTATCATCCTCGGGAAATAAAGCGCAATATAGCAAACACGATTTGAGCTCCTCCCTTTTAAGATTATCGTAGCTATACTTCAAAAGCGGAAAGATCTTATCTTTCATGCCGGAAAACTCTATCGCATATGAAGGCAAAACATCTATCGCGTGACGCCATTCTTGTACCGTCCTCTTGCATGACATGGTCTCGCCTACGACATTTAGCGCCAATGGCAGGCCAGAACATTTTTGAGCAACTTTTCTTGCAAGTTCGGGGATCTCCGGATCGATTCCTAGTGTTATTTGTCCAACCTTCTTTTGGAACAAATCAAATGCTTCATTTTCCGACAAGCATTTGACTTCCATTGGGTTTTCGACTCCCATGTGCGCACAAACACCCTGGGAACGAGTGGTGAACACCACTTTACATCGGTTTTGTGTTGTTGGAAACGGGATTCCAGTCTCAACTAAATCCACCTTCTCCCATATGTCATCTAAAAACAAGACGAATCTCTTTTTTCTCAAGAAATTGTATATAACCTCAGCCTTTTGGCTTTTGGCTTTTTGTTTCCACTCCTCTCCAACAAGATAGACTTTCCGAGCGATTTCATTTTGAATCTTCTCTACCTGTAACTCTTTAGATACCACAACCCAAATCACAAAATGGAATCCGCACCTTAGGTCACTAAACTTATTGTTGAGTTGTGCGAGAAGTGTTGTTTTCCCTACTCCGCCCATACCGTGCAAACCCATGATTCCCACTCCATCTTCCATGAGATGTTTCCATGCTTTTTCCAGCATTCCCTTTTGACCAACGATTATCGGTTGAATCTGTCTTTCTTCCACCTCATATGTTTGAGCTTCCTCAGTAACCACTTGGAAAACCCTACTTTTGAGTTTCTCAACTTCCTTCAACGTCAAGAAAACACTTTTCCCATAACGATAGCTCGATATTAAACTCTTAGAGCAAAGCCCACAAAGACAAAGCCTTTGAAGTTGAACATCCCTAGCGCTAAGAAGATCGTTGACTTCGTTTTCGAAAGTCTCAACTCTAGTAAGCCATACCTGGAATTCGGAAAGCCTTTGTAGACCTCTATCTTCCTCTCTTGTGACCTTTCTTGATAAATCATCCCGCTTGGCCTTGAGCTCTTCCATGGCTGTCTCGAGAGCCGCAAGATTCTTCTCAAGATTGTGAACATAACCCCCTTTGACGTCTAGCCATTGACAGACTTTATTCATCGATTGATCAGACGATATCGAGAGAGAGACGCAATTCCCCATTGACAGTAAGGGAGAGAGATCTGAAATTTGAAATCTACTGATATGAGCAAACCAGAGAGGATGCAGAGAATAATTGAAGATAGACTTTCTTATTGGTCCACAAGAAACAAAGAAACAAGATAGACTTTTGATATTTTGCTTGTTTTGAGTGTATGAAACTTCTTTTTATTAATTCTTCGTACTAATCACAGAGTCTTCTTCATAATTTCTTCTTTTTTGTTTGTAAAGAAAATTGTGGTGTTGACTTTGGTGGGCCATATTAATCATAGAGTCTCTCTCCTTGACTGACCAAAGAAGACTTACAAATCACGTAAAAGGTTTACGGTAAAACCCAAGTCACAGAGTCTCTCCTTGGGTGAAACAAAACAAAACAACACAAACGTAGAGAAAAAGATAACGTTTTGAAATTTTTTTTAGCTGATCAAATTTGCCTTTAATTTGTTTTAGTAAACCGTATTCTTTGAGAGTTTGTCTTTATGGTGATTTTATTTTATTTTACATGCGGCCCTTTTTAACCTTTCACGACATGGTCTGTTATTCACCCTCTACAAATAGCATTTCTCTTTACAGATTTTATACTTTAAGCATAAGTAGTATAGAACAACACTCTCAACAAAAATTTACGAAAAATAGCAAAAAAAATTTCAATATTTTAGACTCCCAAAAAGTTCAATGACTGTTCTTATCAATTGCAAGTCTCTTGAAATTAATCCAAGAGCCATTGATTATTCATTGAGCTAGTTTTACTTTTATTTTTATTTTTGTCAACAACTAGCTAGTTTTACTTTTGTATAGAAATATTGTTGTTAGATGAAATCATAATTTGATATTGTATATATTAAATAAATAATTTACTATTGTTAATGCAACCATTTGGACTGTTTATGGTCTCATCCCGTTTGACTAGTACTTGGTGATACCCAATGTGATCGGATGTGCATTATGGCTGGCCCAGTTGATTTTATACGACGTTTACTACAAATCAACCAAAAAGAAAATGGTGAAAAATAATGGCATTTGATTTGGCTCTAATATGTTGATTGGTTTATATAAAGTTAACCGTAATGAATAATAATGTAGAGGTTATTCCGAGTTAAAATACATCTTTAAATACTATGTTTTAGTTCCTTTTTCTTTCAAAATAGTTTTTTACTAAATAAAAATAATTATAAAAAAGAATAAATATAGATTTAACTCACTTCTACCAAGCTACGCTTCCTCTACAAATATTTAGTCTGTATATGCTACAAAATATCCAAGCATGTAATTGTAGTTTGATCCCAAAGCTCATACATTAATTTCTGATAGTTTTTACTGTGATTTCATTAGTTCATGCAACAATTAAATGTAAGTTTCTCCTATAAATATATAATTGTATTGAGAACCCAATAATTTTGTGAGCCACAAATCGAATAACCCTAAAACCAAAAACAACGTTAATATCGGAGCTAGTCTTAGTTTTCATAATACGGAAAATTTGATATACATAAATCTAGTTAATGTGATTCTATTAGTTCAAACATGTGTATGTATTTAGGTTATAGATTTGAATATATCATATTTTGTTTTTTCGTATTTCTTGGAAAATTTTGCGCACTTTTTGGGTATATCTTAAGCAAAATTTAAGCATTTGTTTTACATTTTGTAAAGCAGTTTTGGATATTTTGTGTTTAAATTCAATCCAAATGTGTTGATGATTAAATGTTGAATGTCTCCGGTACCAACGGGAAAACGGTCAAAATCAATCCGAACTAAATTCAATGTGCCAAAAAACCCAAACTAAAATACGGTGTCTTTTACTACCTATCATACAAGAAAATTCAAATTTGCGACCTAAACTCTAACATACGTGCCAAAATCTACATTGATTAACTTTGACGTTAGTCAACTTATTACATGGATTCGAACCCAAGATACTGTAAACCGTAGACAAGCGTGTGGACCAATTGAATCATGAGACATTTTTGATTTTTCTTATAAACATATCAATATATAAGCAAAACTCTTTAGATTTAGTCGATACTTCCCAATCAACCACCATGGCTACCGATTCAATCTTCTCCACTGTCAACACATATGTGACATCTCTGCTTAATTCCTCTTCTCTGATCATCGGAAAACCATCTCCGTCAAAGTCCAGCTCCGTCAGATACTCAGTTTCATTTTCTCACAAAACCCTAACTCCAATCCGATACTCGTCCTCTCCCGCCGACCACTCCCCCTCCGTCGCCGTTTCTTCTCATTCTGTGGAGGGATCGCAAATCAATCCAAAATCTCCTTGAAATCCCGTCTCCGGGGCGGCGAAACTCTCTACGGCCTGTTTTTACTCTCCTCGCCGACTCTAGCTGAGATTGCATCCGAGCTCTTAACGCCGCCGGCGCAGCCGCTATTCTCCGGTTACCGGAAAACTGCCCTGCATGGACTAAAAAGAGCTTATTGATTTCACTAACTTAAGTACAAGAAGAGCTTTTAACCCGACATTGATGTACGAACACAAACACTAATCAAGATTGAATTTTGATTGTTGTTGTTGTTTCTAGGGTTTTGTCAAATTCTATAATTATTGTTGTTTCTGGGTATTTGTCTTCAATTACTCATGACCCCGATAAAGATTGAATTTTGGAACAATAACCCAAAAGATTGAATTTCGGGTAAAATTCGAAATTAAAATCTTCTAGAAGGTCTTCTAGAAGATTGCCGACGGAAAAAGACTGATTCTCCTAACTAGATTTCTCTCATCGATGTTGATCCGGAAGGTCACCGAACATATTAGAGTATGTAATGTAATGTAAAGGGGGAGAGATTTTCGTAATTAGAAGGGACACAACTTTGTAAAGAGTAGATCGGGATTTGTAAAGGAGAAGGTCGGATGTATGTGGTGAACAGGTCGGGGACCGTATTCGTTTTATTGATGAATGAAACAAGACATATTATTTAGATTTTCGAACTAGTTCCGAAGGGAATCCAGTTCGGTGTTTTAAATAATGTCGTTACAATAGTGCCGAGAGAGAGATAGAGTTATAAATGATAAGAGAGCAATAAATTCCAGATCCTCCTCATAAATGCATGCTAAGGGGTACTTATAGCAGGGGCTGAGCAGGCAGCTCTCCGCGATTCTGGAGTGTCGTGGCGCTTTGAGCGCCTTTCGCGGGTAAGGTACCTTGAGACGTGTGCTCCAGAGCTTCTGCGGCGGGTAGATCATGATGAGTTCGGCGCCGAACTCCTACGCATGTAGTGCACTGTTAGCGAGTTACCCTCCACGTGTCATCTTTTCCTTCGATCCCTTCGCGCATGATCGGTGGAGTGTCAGCGCGAGCTCGGTGGGCCCTCCTTGACCAAGTGTATTGACTTTTGGCTGGGCTTGTACTGGATGGGCTTTATTTGCTGAGATGGGCCTAGCTACTTGGGGGTGCTAAGCCCACCTCCAACAATCGAGATCTCTGTTTCTGGCCAGACGTATGCGATGTCGAAAGCTCGTGTTTACACCGACAATGAAAGAGGCAAAGAAAATAATAGGGGAAGAAGAAGAAGAAAAAGAAAACAATACTATATAGATATGTTTGTAAGAATTAACAAAAATGTCTCACAGTTCAATTGGTCCACACGCTTGTCTATGATTTACAGTATCCCAGGTTCGAGTCGAGGGAAGAAGAAAAAATATAGATTTTTCAAACAATGAAAACGACGTCATTTTAGTAAGGTGACAACATGTCATGCCACGTCATACTCTGTCATGCCTTGTCAGCATTTTTTAACAGTTGACTAACGTAAAAGTCAGTCAAGGTAGATTATAGAGTTCATGTTGCAAATTTGAATTTTCTTGTATAATAGGTAGTAAAAGACACCGTATTTTAGTTTGGTTTTTTTTGGCACACTAAATTTAGTTCGGGTTGATTTTGACAATTTTCCCCCGGTACCAACCTCGTACTGAGATGCTATTTTTATCATCTGGTAGCAAAATCCCACTCACGAGAACATCACATTTTAAATCTGGTGACTCGTCAGCCACAATCTCACAGGCCCGTCGGCCCCTGTACAGGCCACACTTCCCCTGTGTGTAGTCCAACCATGGTCTCACTTCGCGAAACGTCCTTCGTGAAGATCAGCAAGCAATTCGTCCATGGTTCGCAATGTCCATGGGTCGGGATCAATCATGCGCTCTAACGCGCCTAGACTAACACCAACCAATAATACATACATCCGTTCTCATTCAATCATTCATGTTCATTTTAATTATCAATCAATCTCTAACTTTAGGTTCAGCACACACATACACAACTATACCTAAGATAATTTATAAACCCACAAGTCCCGCCTCACCTTGCCTTTTATGTTGAAGTTGTAATTTGTCTGAAGAAGCGGTTGGAATGGACGTTCCGAAGTCTACGCTTGAAATTAGGGTTTATGGTTTTCAGATTTGGACATATTCCATACCCAACAGAAAACAGCGATAGCATTCTGGTCAAACCTCTAAATCGGAATGGAAAAGATGTTCTGGAAGGCTAACACCGAGATCTTTCTAACGGTATGAAGATAACTTCCTGGTTCCTCCTGGTTCGCCGGAAAATATCCTTGCAAGATGGTTGTTCGAAGATTCTTACTACACATATTAATCTCAGAAAAACGACAAAAACTTTAGATCCATAACTCCAAATGGAGATCCCCTTTCGTCTATGGCTAGATCTGGGAGTGTAGAATATTCTTACCAAGTTTCAGCTTGATCCGATCTAATTTGCCTGTCTGATTATCTTCTATTCCAAAATAGCTCAGATCTGCTTCTTAGGCGGCTACTGTGGCTTCTCCTTCGAGGTGGCTCGACGGTGGTGGCTCCGGCGGAATTCCGGCAGGGCTCCGCCTCTCTGAACTCTCTGCCACGAGATCTCTCTATATATAGAGCAAGGGGTGAGGCTTCCTACGTTTAGGGGTTCTGGAGAAAATGTCTCTTTTGCCCTTAATAACTATTCCGGGCTTCACTCATTAGGCTTCACTTCTCTTTACTAATGTGCCACGAAATTAAGATAATAAAACTTTGGGATCCATTTGAGAATGAGCTTAATCACTTCCTTTCGCTTGTGGGATTTTCTTAACCCGAAACAGGCCTGACTCCTCGCCTAATGATTCTTTTGGTCCAACTTTTTCTTTCGCTTGATGTTTGCCCCAACTATCCTCAAGCCAAACTTAGCATGCATGATCAACGTCCAAAAAGGATTCCGGTCGTAGATTAAGAGTCCGAAGCATTTTCCTTTGCAAGTTAGGGTTTTCTTTTTCGGGAAGTTAGGGTTAGGGTTTCTTTGGTCGCAAGATTTAGGGTTCTCGCCTTAGGGTTTTAATCGGAAAGAATAGACCCTAAAACTCATTCTTGGAATATCACACATATAGTGACGATGTTGAAACTAGCTCCGATCTCTCACTTTGACGAGACAAAGTATGCATATACGCTAGTCCTCTAGCCACATCCAAAATCGTCTAGTGCGCTAAAGAGGTTCAACCCTTCGTCCTTCCAATGAGAAATATATATACTTAAGGCACCAAGTTTAGTCTTGGTTGACAAACTTAGCCATGAATCCAATGGCCCATTTCAATTCACACTTACATGTTTTTTATAAAGTCCACAAACTTTTTAAATAATTGTTATAACATTGGTAAACCAATAGCAGTCTCTCGTTTTCTTCGAGGCAATACCTATGGAGAACTACAAGTTTGCCTTGCTCCACTTCTGCATCATATTTGTGTCGTTCTCCAACTTAATTATTTCCTTCCCTCTGAACTTCACTTCTCTGCAAAGACTGCAATTTGTGTCTTTCTCCAACTTATTTCCTTCCCTCTGAACTTCACTTCTCTGCAAAGACTGCAATTAGCTTAGTCATTTGTGTATCGCCGCTACATCCATATATATATACTTAAGAATTATCTCATCATCCCACTTAATTGGTCTTTGTTTTTTTTGTTTTTTAATAGAAATTTTGGTTATGAAGACCAGATGAAAGGATGTTTGTAGTATACAAGTATCACTTTCACTAATTGGATGTGTTTTACCTTTAATATTAAATTACAAATTTTATAGCAAAAAAATGCTATGAAAACTAACCGACTTACTATTTCGAATAAAATGTGGTCCTAGCAGTTTTCATGTGCATTATTTACCCACATAATCTCTTTTCTCTTTAGACTACTCCTTCTGTTTTTTTTATATGGGGTTTTTCCTAAAAACACATGAACTAAGAAAATCTTTTTTTTTGCTTGAAACATTAAACACTACCGTAACAGCATTTAGTTATTTAATTAGGAAGATCAATATTAATATTTTATGATAGTACCGAAACTACTAATGAGTATAATTAATTAATTTTTGCATGGGAATGTGAGAAACTCTTATAAAAAAGAACAAAACAAAATGTCTAAAATCCCTTATAAAAAAAACGGAGGGAATATAAAATTAGAACGCTAACCTCAGATTTGAATTCATCCGTACCTTTTCCACCTATAATCGATTGTTCCATCCTCTTACTGCAACCTCTATTCCTTTATGCAGTTTATTTTTATGCACAACTCCAAAACCCACCTCTCCCAACGAATCTCTCCTCCAATAAGCAACAAACCCACCATAATCCCAATGAAAAGTCCCACATGCAATACATCTTTTCTTTCCCGAGTTTCAAGGAACAAGAATGCGGTTAGTCTCAATATTTGGATTCTCTTCAGTGTTTGCAACTATTCTAATAGAATGGGGCAGTTTTCCATGAAGTTGATTATAGGAAATAGGGAAAACGACGTATTTCCATCTCAGAAATACGATATAGTTGTAGATCCACCCGTAGTTTTGACCTCCACACATATCCCCCCAAATAAAAGTTTAATACGTATTTTCCCCCGTTTGAAACTTCGAAACCTATTTACACCCAAGATAGAAGTTCGAAACGTTAAACCACATAGACCATGATTTCCGTCGGTTTACTGTTTACCAAATGATACTTAACCACTTAAAACGGAAGTAAACCGGTCTATTGATCCGATTAAAGAAATTAACCGCATTTGACCCGATTAACGAAAGATCCTAACCCAACTCGCGAAACCCAGAAACAAAAAACTCCCCCCCCCCCCCCCAATTCAAAAAACGAAGAACCCTAAATCGCAAAGTACATAAATCGAACCTTCGTCTCTCACTCGACAAAGGTATGTTCCACCTTGATTTCGATTCAGTTTGTGTTGAGGTTTTTTTATTTTGGAATTTCGAAATCAGTCTAGGGTTTTGGATTTTGGGATTTGAATTTCGATGTTTACATTGTATCTTTTGATTTGTTCATGTAGGTTGTAATGTCGGTTGTTGAGTGGCATAATGTGCCTCCATATGTGGAAGATATTCCACCTGATGTCGACTTTGACGGTGAATATCGATGTGAGCGTGAGGAGTTCAACTTCGAGTCAGCCTTAGCTCAGTTTGAAGAGGAACCTCCCATCAGGCACGATGTGTATCCAGATAGTGACGATGAAGAAGGAAATGACGGGATAGCTAATAGGCGGGACATCATCAGAAGAGGAAATGGGAACTTGTACTTATGACAACTCTTCATCAACGGTATCGCGTTTAAGGAAGCTGTCGTGGACTATGCTTTGTGTACTGGTCGGAATGTATGGCAGTATATGTATGACAAGAAGAAGATTGCGTTTAACTGCGAAGACAAAGGTTGTTCATGGCGTATATATGCCTCTAAACCTGGAAAGTCTACTAGGTGGCAGGTGGTAGTCTTAAAGTCGGATCATACATGTGTTCCGAATGGGAGTTGTGAGATCATAAAAGTCCCACAAATTGCTCGTTTATTTCTTGACAAGATACGTGAAGAGCCAGAGTATTATATGTCAAAGAAGATTGAAGAAATGATTATGGAGACATGGAAGATATCTGTGACACGAAATCAATGCCAACATGCTAGAAATAAATCACCGAGATGGATTGAAAGAGAGTATGCTGAGCAGTTTGCAAGACTCCATGATTATGCAGCAGAAATAGAGGAATCAAACCTTGGATCTTCCGTGGAGGTTGACTGCGAGAAAAATTAGGAAGGATTACATGTCTTCTAGAGGTTCTATGTATGTTTTGACAACATCAGAAGGTCATGGAAAGATCATTGTAGGCCTTTTATAGGAGTAGATGGGTGCTTCTTGAAATCTGTTCAGAAAGGTGAGTTGTTTGTTGCTAATGGTCGAGATGCGGATAACCGTATATATCCAATCGTGTGGGCTGTAGTACAAAAGGAGAACACATGTAACTGGTCATGGTTCTTTAAGAAGATCAAGCATGATTTAGGACTACAAGATGGTGATGGATACATTTTGATATCTGATCGTCAAAAGGTAAATATTTTGGTATGTTTTATGTAGGGTTTGATCAATGCTTTGAAGGCTGAACTCCCTAAGATTGAGCATAGAATGTGTGTGAGACACATCTACATGAACCTGAAAAAATGGCATGGAAAGAAGCATGAGCTTAAGCCCTTGATTTGGCGTCTAGCTTGGAGCTATAATGAGGCGGATTACAAAGAAAACTTGTGGAAGATAAGGCTCTACGATGACTCTCTTTACACTGATTTGATGAAGACAAAGCCAGAGACTTGGTACAGGGCATTCTTCAAGCTTGGACCGTGTTGTGAGGATGTGCAAAATAATTCCACAGAATCATTCAACAACTCAATATGTATGATTCAGTTTGTTCTTATGATTCATTCGTTGTTTTCACTATTAAATGATGTATGGTTCACTGTTTTTTAGGTAAAGCCAGGGACAAGGCTTTAGTCCTGATGCTGGAGACCGTTGCAAGTCTTGCTATGGTTCATATAGCCACGAGAGATTACAAATCCAATAACCACGAAGGCATATGCACTCCGTATGTGAGTAATTATCTCGCTGTGTTGCATGAGGATGCTGATGTATGCACTGTCAAACCCTCCACCAACAAGCAGTGGGTATCTAAGCTTCATGGTTGTACTTATCGAGTCAACTTGGGGAACATGACTTGTACCTGCAGAAGATGGGAAATCAGTGGAATTCCGTGTGAGCATGCATACGGAGTAATGCTGAAGAAGGGACTTGAAACTCAAGATTATGTTAGCCACTGGTTTAGAACCCTTAAATGGAGGATGATTTATGCAAATGGTCTTGTTCCAGTTAGAGGATCTAGGTTTTGGCCAGTTGGAGACGAGCCACCAATTGTTCAACCTACGGTTCCAGACATGTCGAGCCGAAAAAGGTGACTAAGGCCGATAAGAAAAGGAAGAAAGGAACCAATGAATCTCCATCGAATAAGAAAGATAAATTGTTGAAGAGGACAATGCATTGCGGTATTTGTGGAACCACAAATCACAACTCACATTACCATTCCAAGAAGAAATCATCCCATGTTTGTATATTCTTCTTCTTTCTTTCGTATGTCTCTTGTTCTCTAATCTTTCATATTGTAACATCTCTTGTTCTCTAATCTTTCATATTGTAACATCTCTTGTTCTTTAATCTTTCATGTTGTAATGTCTCTTGTTCTTTGATTTTTGCAGGGTGCTTTAGCTTTAGGTGAACCATCATCTCAAGTTGAGTCTTCACAAGGAATTCTCACTCAGTTTGGGAATTGAGAACCTGTTTTAGTATGCTTTAGTGTACTTTTTTTGTTGTGGTTATGGACCTGTTTTAGTATGCTTTAGTGTACTTCTTTTGTTCTGGTTATGGACATGTTTTAGTATGCTTTTGTTGTAGTTATGGACCAATTTCAGTATGCTTTAATCATCAATGTAATGATCATACTGTTTTTAATGACCATTTTCAGATTGTTTTACATCATTATATACTTGTAAGGAATGAACAAAGAACAAGAGAACACATGTTTGATTCCATAAATTAACATAAAGAACAAGAGAACATAGGTTTCATTAGACAACAAAGACACACATGATCACACATCCTAAACACATGTGGCCAGAACAGATACATTGACAGAACATACACATTGTAAGGTGTAGATCTTACAATGACAGAACATAACATCACCAGTTGCTAACTGATATTCGCATATTTTAACTCTTTTTATCATGCATCTCATCTAGTTTTTGTACATTAATGTGTAGTTTCATGGAGTTTTTCTATAGTTTTGCATTCTTAAGTAGGAGTTAATGAATTTTAGATAGGTCCTAGAGAGTTTTGGTACAATTGGAGTGTTTCAGGTGCTTATTGGAGTCTTGGGGAAGATCATGGACTAGGAGGAACGTACCCGCAGCAAACAGAGATGATCAAGTGATGAAGGAGAAAACCAGGAAGCGCAGCGGTCAGATCGCAGCGGTATAGGGAGACCGCTGCACTTTCAAGTCTCGCAGCGGTCAGATTGCAGCGGTATGAGCAGACCGCTGCGGATCCATCCGGAGCAAAAAACCAGGCAGCTCACAGCGGTCATGCAGCGGTATAGGGAGACCGCTGCACTTTCAAGTCTCGCAGCGGTCAGATTGCAGCGGTATGAGCAGACCGCTGCGGATCCATCCGGAGTAAAAACCAGGCGTTTCACAGCGGTCATGCAGCGGTATGAGCTGACCGCTGTGAACCTTCTCGGACACAAAAATTGTCGGGTCAAACCCGGTTTGTCCCGGGTTGACCCGACCCGATCTGTATTGACTTAAGCAAATTAAGCCTAATTAGAAAAGATACTTTTTTTTTTCTTTGAGATTTTAAGCAAAAACCCTTTTGAGAGCTTTGAAGGAGATTGTAAGAGATTCTTGAGTGATTTATGCAAGTTCTTATTGGATTACTTCTTCCACCTATTTTCCCATCATCTTTTATGATTCTCAACACTTCCTTTATGGGATTTGTGGAGAAAACCATGTGTTGTGAGTAGTTTTCTAGGGTTCTTGGGTGAAGTAGATTTAGGTAATTTTAGAGTGAATCAATGATGTTAGGGCTTTGATTATTAGTGATCCTTCCTTGTTTAGTGAGTTTAATGCTAAATCATCCATATCAAGTTGATTTAGATCATAGGGAATTTCTCGCCCGGAAGGTGTTCGATGAAATTCCCCAATGAACTAATCAAGGGATATTTCATTCTTAACCTATGGAAATAGTTGTCTAAGGTGTTTATTGATTAAATGATCTTG
The DNA here is from genome assembly GCA_030161315.1 of Eutrema japonicum. NCBI lineage: Eukaryota > Viridiplantae > Streptophyta > Magnoliopsida > Brassicales > Brassicaceae > Eutrema > Eutrema japonicum. The sequence continues at coordinate 49,036,420 of BSQW01000007.1, read as the reverse complement.
TTTCTAATGCTTGAAAGTTATTAAATCACAAATGGGAATTTGTTCTTGATTTAGTAAATTCCAAAGGGACTAATTCCAAGGGATTGGATTAGTCTTGTTAAATGATCATAGTCTAAGGATTAGCATTGCTTGAGTTTATTGGCATCATTGTGAACCTCTAAAGTTACCAACAATCGTATACTTCACCCTTGGATTCGTTTGTTTTAGAACTTTCTTTAAACCGTAATTTACATTCTCGTTTAAGTTTCTATCTTTGCTTTAGTTGGAAGTAGTTTGCTTTTAAAATCCTTTAGGTTGCTACAAAACCAATTCTTGAACCGCTTAGATTAAGAAGTTTTATGTATTCTTAGTTTTTAATCCCAACCCATTATGGATTGACATCTCAAGTACTACAATGACATGAGTATACTTGGTATAATTGACACGAAAATATCGTGTATCAATTTGGCGCCGTTGCCATTTGGGTTTTGCATTAATCATTAGGATTTTAAATCTTCTTGAGACTAAGATTTATTTTTAATTTGTTACTAATCTCTTTCACTTGGTTTTTCCCCTTCTCATAGGTGTATGAACACGAGATCACAAGGCACATCAAATCTTATACACCGTGTTGACAACATCCGTGCTCTAGAACGAGCAAACACAAGGGCAAGACAAGAAAGCGAGAGACACCTTCAACGGTTAGGAATGGAGGGTGAACAAGTTCCTCCGGTTGCGCACCAAAATGCACCCGTGCAAGGTGCTGGTCACCAAGGTGTTGGTCACCAAGGTGTTGGTGTGAACCGAATCCCAATTCATCCACCACGACCTGCACGACTAATTGGAGCCGGTGATGCACCAAACACACATGCTAACCGTCAAGGAATTGCACCACCACCAGTTGCAGACAACAACTTTGAGATCAAATCCGGTATTATCTCTATGGTGCAAAACAACAAGTTCCATGGGCTGGCCATGGAGGACCCATTGGATCACCTGGATCAATTCGACCAAGTGTGTGGTTTGGTGAAGATCAATGGCATCTCTGAAGATGCATTTAAGCTGCGGTTATTCCCTTTCTCTCTGGGGGATAAAGCTCGGCAATGGGCAAAGAACTTATCTCAAGGTTCCATTACTTCATGGGACCAATGCAAGCAGGCATTCCTGTCAAAATTCTTCTCTACAACAAGGACAGCTCGACTAAGGAATGACATCTCAAGCTTCACACAAAAGAATAATGAAGGCTTTAGTGAGGCATGGGAGAGGTTCAAAAGCTACACCATGCAATGCCCACACCATGGGTTTTCGGATGAGTCCCTTTTAAGCACTTTGTATCGTGGTGTTCTGCCCAAGTACCGAATGCTTCTCGATACCGCGAGCAACGGGAACTTTCTGGGTAAGGAAGTTAATGATGGGATGGCGCTTGTAGAGAACTTAGCTCAAAGCGACGGCAACTATGGTGAAGACTATGACAGATTTTCACGAGGAGGTGGAGACTTTGATAACCAAAAGACGAGACAGGATATTAAAGCTCTTAATGACAAGCTTGACAAGCTTATCCAAGTCTCACAATCAACCGTGAACTTTGTTGGTGAGTTCGATGAACACCAAGGCCATCAAGAGGGAATTGCGCATGAAGATAAGCACGAAGAAGTCAATTATGTGGGTGGTCAAGGTGGCTACCAAGGTGGCTTCAACGCAAACTATAGGAATCATCCAAATTTTTCCTATAGAAGCAACAATGTCGCAAACCCTCAAGACCAAGTGTATCCCCAACAAAACACTCAAGGTCAAGGATTTCAACAAAAAAACTTCATCTCTACAAACCAACAAAGACCATTTGTTCCAAGGAACAATTTTCAAGGAAACCAAGGTGGGTTTCAACCAAAGCAACAATCTAACCCACCCGGTTTTGCACAGCAAGGACAACCAAGCAACACAACGCCTCAAGACACCGAGATGAAGAACATGCTTCAACAAATATTACAAGGCCAAGCTCAAGGAACCATGGAATTGAGTAAGAAAATGGCGGAAATCCACAACAAGGTGGACTGTTCTTACAATGATCTCAACTCCAAATTTGAGTCATTGTCGTCTAGAGTCAAACAATTCGAAGGACGAGGAGTTGCTTCATCGTCACGCCCTCAAGGTACCTTCCCGGGAAAACCCGAGGCTAATCCGAAGGAGTTTTGCAACGCTATCACATTGCGTAGCGGAAAAGAGCTTCCCCCACGGGAGATTCCATCTAATCTCAACGAGGACATTGAGAACCAAAGCGGGGAGGTGATCATTGAGAATGAAGCAAATATGGGTGAAGAAGATGATGTTTCGGGGAAAGCTAAAGGACCAAGGACAATCGAAGACGAAACCGTGGTAGCACCTACAAAGAAGAAGTCTTTTGTCCCACCGCCTTATGAACCCAAGCTTCCTTTCCCGGGCCGCTTTAAGAAGCAACTCATGGAAAAATACAGAGCGATCTTCGATGAGCAAATCAACAAAGTCCAAGTGACTATGCCCTTGGTTGATGCTTTCTTGTTAGTCCCACAATACACTAAGTTCCTTAAAGATGCAATCAAGGATAGAACCAAGGACTTAGAAGGAATGGTTGTGCTTTCCCATGAGTGTAGTGCAATAATTCAACGGAAAGCCATACCAAAGAAGTTGGGAGATCCAGGAAGCTTTACTCTTCCATGTGCTCTTGGACCACTTGGTTTTGATCATTGCTTGTGCGACCTTGGAGCAAGTGTAAGCTTGATGCCTTTCTCAGTGGCAAAACGTCTAGGCTTCACTACCTACAAAGCTTGCAAAATTTCTCTCGTGCTAGCGGACAGGTCGGTGAGACACCCAATTGGAATGCTTGAAGATCTACCGGTGAAAATTGGAGATTTTGAGGTACCCACCGATTTTGTTGTTCTTGAGATGGATGAAGAACCCAAAGATCCTCTCATCTTTGGAAGACCATTTTTAGCCACCGCCGGGGCTATCATAGATGTGCGAAAAGGGAAGATTGATCTTCATTTGGGCAAAGACGATGTGCTTAACTTTGACATCAATGCAATGATGAAGAAGCCCACAATAGATGGTCAAGCCTTCTACATTGAAACTATGGAGGAACTAGCGGATGAGCTTCTAGAAGAGTTGAACTTGGAGGATCATCTTCAAATTGCTTTGACTAAAGAGCATGGAGAGAATGGGTATCTTCATGAAGAAAGTGTTGGTTACATGAAGTTGCTAAACTCGCACAAAGCGCTAGTTGGAGAAAATCCGTTTTTGGAACTAGAGCACAAAGAAACTGTTGAAGACGGATTGGAAAACAATGTAAGCTCTTTGGAAATTGACTACGTGAGTGCTTTAGATGTCGACTTGGAGGACGAGCAAGGAACTAGCAATGGTGAGACTAGTTTCGATGAAGATTGGAGCGAACTCAAAGCCCCAAAAGTCGACCTCAAACCACTCCCAAGTGGACTAAGGTATGCGTTCTTAGGTCCAAATGAGTCTTATCCGGTCATAGTAAATGAGAGTTTAGATAAAAATGAGTTGACCGCTGATATGCTCAATTTAATACCCTAAGATACTAAAGCAGTTGTTGTAGTAAGTGTAGGGGTCGAACCACAAAGAACTCAAAAATCACTCAATAGATTCTATAGATCAGAAACAAGCTAAACCAGATGATGTAATTGAAAAACAGGGTTGCAAGTAAAACGTTTGTAAATTCAATTTGGGGAATGTAGGCTTAGGGTATTTCTCAGGAAATCAATGAATGCAGCTAAGTTAGCTAACAGGATCCAGATTAAGCACTGTTCTAGAACTCAAATCACTAAAATATAATTAACCAACTCTCGTTGCGAAAACTATCTAAATCTAAATCCTAGAAATTCCAAATCTCTTTGCGAATCCTAAAGTCTAAATCAGCTTTAAAATCAGGTTTGATATGTTCACAAATCAATTAAACCAAATCTCTTTGCGAATAATCAATTTGCTCACCTAAGGTTCTATCAGGTAATTAATCGCACTCTCGTGCCTAATTAATTATCCTAAGATCTAAGTTCCAGATTCGTCAACCTAGAATTAGCCTTGAGAACAACCTAAGGCGAAGAACTAATTTAGATAGTGAATCCTAACAGATAATCAACCTAGCATTCAAAGAAATCCCTATGAGAAAACCCTAAACCTAACAGGTGATCTACTCAGACATGGATATTAAATTAATAAACATGTTGAATAAATACTCTTATATTAAATCAGAAAGAGAAACAAGGTTTTGAGATCTGATCTCGGACGAAGGGAAACCAGACTTGTCTCTCACCAAAATCTCTCTTAAACCTAAACAAAAATAAAGCATAGCCTAAACAATGGCTGTAAAATCCTATTTATAACCTAAATCACGATTTGGGGCCTTCTTGTAATTATCAAAGTCTTCTGGGTGCTTTTGCAATTCTCCAAGGCTTCATAATTAGTCGCGGCCCATGAAATCTCGATGAGTGTCGATCGATACCAGGGGGTATCGATCGATGCTCGGTGCTCAGATCGGGCTCTTAGTCATCAGACTTCAGTCTCGCTCCAGAATGCTCCAGAAAAGCTCCAATAATTCCAATTAAGCTCCAAATGTGCTATAACCTGTGAAAGACTCTAAAAGACTCCAAAACACAAGAAAAGACTCTATAAAAGGACTTATATCATGGCCTAAACAGGGTAAAAACCATGATATATCAACTCCCCCAGACTTAGCCTTTTGCTTGTCCTCAAGCAAATAGAAGACTAAATCAGAAAAAGAGGTTTGAAAACGTAGAGACTCACCTGTTCCTGAACCATCGAAATGACCTTCTTTCCAAGCACCCAAATGTTACCTGATCAGCTTTTGATCTGACCACCATGTACTTCTCCGTAGACATTTGCAGCTTTTCCAGACTCCACACAAAATCCCACAGCATTGTTCAAGTAAAACCTTCATCGCCAGTTTCATCGCTGCAGTTAATGTTCAAGAACCTTCTAGATTCTTTACCAGACAATATCATGACAAAGGAACCACCCTTTTTAACACTTTTTGTATCAATTTCTCTCCCCCAGACTTATTTCTTATTATGTTCTATTTATATATTTTTTATTTTCAGCTTAGCATATACACATCAAGGTATGAGACGCGAGTATTGATGGTGTTTGCCACCGAATCCCCGGTTCTTCCCTCTCTATGTATCAAAGGATGTCGGCGAATAATGGCATCATAGGAAAATCCTAGCCTCGCTTCCAATCCTTTGTGTGATCATCCCTTCTCAAGTAGAATAATGGGATCGCTGGAAATTTTCCTAACCCTCTACTCAGAAGAAAATCATTTCAATCTTTTATGCTCTTAATCTATCAACTTATTTCAGGGGAGAGAGATACCATAATTCTAAACACACGGGTTCCTTTATCAGATATGAATGATGAATCAAGCTCTAAAAACACTAACCATATTGATGAAGTGCAAAAATTTGGCTCAGGTTTCAGAAGAACTCTGCTGGAGACATGAATGTTTTCTAGTCAACTGGTCAGTCTTTGGATTTTTCATTAGTCGATCTAGAACTGATCCTGTAACACTGTGCACTCAAAAACAAAATCACATCAATAGGTTCAAGCACAGGATCATCATCTCCAACAAATTTTGACTCAATAAAACAGTTTTGACTCGATAAAACGACTGACTCTAAGAAAAACGAAAACAATGTCAGCAGACACCTCCCCCAGACTTGAACAACACTGTCCTCAGTGTTATCTAGCCTAGAGTCAGTGAAAGAAACAAAGAAAAAGGATAGAACGAAGAGAAACAAGAAATTACCGTTCTGGAACAGTCGGTGTCGATCGACACACGGCATGGTATCGATCGATACCATGCTTAGATCGACTTTGTGAATTTTCATCCGCGATTGGTGTCGATCGATACCATAGGGGTATCGATCGATGCTTAGGCGATTTCGAGTTGCTCCTTGTTCATCCTGACACAGACTCAAAACAAACGAAAATAAAAATAAAAACGAATCAAAAACAGACTCACAAGTGGGTTGCCTCCCACCAAGCGCTCGTTTAACGTCAATAGCTTGACTGTAACGCCCTTCAGGCTGGATAAGAGTGAGAGCTTGCACCAAAACAGGCTCCATCACTTGACATTACTAGCTTCAAAGTTCTGCTTAGCATGCTGTCCACAAACTCCTGCCCTTTTTCTTTCAGCTCAGAAGTAAGAAGGACTCTTGCCTTAGAGAATGGCTTCAAGGCTCCTTTGCATTTGACCTTGTACTCAATCGAATCTCCATTACATTTCTGAGGTATCAAAGTGACATGGGGATTCTCAACTTTGTTGCTCTTGGCCTTCTTCTTTGTTGCCTTAGTTTTCTTGGCAACTTCTTTGGGGGTGCTGGGCGGTTCACCTGGAACATCTGCGACAGTAGGCTCATCAGGAGGCTCTTCCAAAATATCAATCGCTAGCGACTCTCCTGTGACAACCTCGATGCTAGACACATGTGTGGGAGCACTCCTAGGGGGAATGACACCATAATAGACCCCTCTGTCAATGTAAGAGAAAGAGATTCTCTTATTAGGTGTGTCTATGATCGCGCCTGCAGTAGCCATGAACGGTCGTCCCAAAAGGATAGGCATACGAGATATTGCACCCATCTCTACAACCTGAAAATTAGTAGGAACTAGACAGTCTCCTACTTTGACCAGCAAACCATGGATAGTACCGTGTGGAAGCGAGGTGGAGTTGTTCGCGAATGTGATAGATGTCTCTGGTGATCGAATATCAGCTCCTAACCGCTCCGCAATTGCCCTTGAGATGACATTGACACTAGCCCCTGAGTCGACAAGAGACTCTTTGAACTCAACTCCAGAGATAGAGCATGGAACTACAAATTTCCCTGGGTCCTCCCTTGGGGTCAACTGTCTCAGTGGAGGTGGACCTCTAGCCTTAATGAAGAGTGCCTTAATCTCTTCCTCAGTTTCTCTGCAATCCTTGAAGTGACTTAGCAGAGGACGGCACTCTAGGGCTTCTTCAAAGGTTGAATCAGGGGAAATCCTTCTTACCATCTTCTCAAAGCCACGCAGCTGTTTTGGAGAGATGGGATCTCTGAGGTGTTTAGGTACAGGATTCTCCTTCTTGGGCTTGCGAGCTTTTTTCTCAGCTCGTTCCTTAGCTATCGCTGCCTGACACTTCGTTTCATAGTCTTCCCAAAATTGGGCGATACTGAACCGTGCTGCTGCTACTTGAGGCTCCTTGGTCGAAATATCATGTGTCTCCTCAGAAATTGCCTTGGTATCGACCGATACCAGTGGGGTGTCGATCGATACACGGGTTTTGGAAGTGTCCCGTTTCAGAATTGTAACCGGCATCGATCGACACCTGGGGGTATCGATCGATGCTCTGGCGATTTCAGAATCTTCTTCGTAATCCTCTGCACTTGAGGAAATCGCATTGACGTGTGTATGAACCGATTTTCCCTTGGAATTTGCTGCAGTCTGAGCTACTTGAGTTTCCAGCTTCTTCTGACCAATACCCAGAGAATCGATCCTTCCACTCAGATCTTTGTACATGGCGTCCATCTTACCATTGAAGGTTACTGTAATCCGCTGCTGTCCTTGAACGAGTGTTTCAAGCATGGTTTCAATCTTGTTTTCGGATGTCTTAGCAGTCATAGGCTCGTAGGAAGGACCTCCGTAGTTCCTAGTGTAACCACTGGTCTGGGCAGGTTTTTGGTTAAATCCTCCTTGCTGGAAGTTGTTGTTGAAGCCCCGATTGTTGTTGTACTGATTCCTCTGTCCCTGAAAGCCAGAACCACCAATGTAGTTCACGTCTCCTGCTTCATTCTCATTGAAAACCTCAACATCCTCAGCAAAATGGACAGCTTTTGTTGTCTTTCCCAGCAGAAGACTGTGCATAGAATCTAGTTGAGCCTTAAACTCAGCGATCTGCGATCCATCTTTATTACCAGCCAGCTTCTTGCGCTCGAAATCTGCACTCTTTGTGCTGCTGCTAGATGCAAAATTCTCAATCAACACATAGGCGTCCTCAGGATAGTTGGTGTTGAAGTTCCCATTGCTTGAAGAGTCCAGAGCCATCTGATACCTCCAATCTATTCCTCTGAAGAAGATACCTAGCAGCTGCACATCAGAGTATCCATGGTGTGGACAGTCTCTTTGGTATGATCTGAATCTTGTCCAAGCAGCCTTGAACGCCTCAGTAGGTTCTTGAGAAAAAGTGGAGATTTTATTCCTCAGATCGTCAGATCGTCCATCATCATAGAAGTTAATTAGGAAGGCTCTCTTGGTGTCTTCCCAATTAGTCAGTGATCCAGGAGGTAGCTGCCTCAGCCAGTAAGTAGCCTCTCCACCTAGAGAGTAGGGGAAAAGCTTGCAGAAGAGATAATCGTAGGACACTCCATTGCTCTTGATGCTAGTGACCAAGTCCTCGAATTTCTCTACATGATCCATTGGATGCTCATGAGGCAAACCATGGAAGAGATGCTGTCCTACTAGAGTGTAGTAAGCAGGCTTCAGCTCAAAGTCATTTCGCTCATACGCAGGGGGACGAATCGCAGAGCGATTGGCGAAAAATTGCTCTGGCCTGTTGTGTTCACCAATCGTTCTACCACGATTAACCACAGCATCCCTTGCGTTCCTAGCGGCATTCTCAGCGACAACCGGAGCAGGTTGAATGACAATCCCCTCTCCATCCAGACGTTGTCCTTGCTCATTGCACAACCGACCCTGTTGGTCCCTGTAAGCTCCAGCAGCATCACGAACCAACCCAACTTGATTGTTGTTCATCTTAGCTGACTTCTTTGCTTTCCTGTTTGTGCGTTCCACTTGTGCTAGCTGTTCCAGTGATAGATCAACTAGCGGAGTACTCTTTTTGCTTCTGGTTTCAAGATTATGCATGCACCTGAAATCACAAGTAAAGAGCGTAAGTAACTGAAATTTACGACGGGTATCGACCGATACTCAAGGGTATCGATCGATACTCGGGCGATTTAGACGAATTTCCTAGCTAAAATCTAACGGCGAATTGAGTCCCCGGCAACGGCGCCAAAATTGATATGCTCAATTTAATACCCTAAGATACTAAAGCAGTTGTTGTAGTAAGTGTAGGGGTCGAACCACAAAGAACTCAAAAATCACTCAATAGATTCTATAGATCAGAAACAAGCTAAACCAGATGATGTAATTGAAAAACAGGGTTGCAAGTAAAACGTTTGTAAATTCAATTTGGGGAATGTAGGCTTAGGGTATTTCTCAGGAAATCAATGAATGCAGCTAAGTTAGCTAACAGGATCCAGATTAAGCACTGTTCTAGAACTCAAATCACTAAAATATAATTAACCAACTCTCGTTGCGAAAACTATCTAAATCTAAATCCTAGAAATTCCAAATCTCTTTGCGAATCCTAAAGTCTAAATCAGCTTTAAAATCAGGTTTGATATGTTCACAAATCAATTAAACCAAATCTCTTTGCGAATAATCAATTTGCTCACCTAAGGTTCTATCAGGTAATTAATCGCACTCTCGTGCCTAATTAATTATCCTAAGATCTAAGTTCCAGATTCGTCAACCTAGAATTAGCCTTGAGAACAACCTAAGGCGAAGAACTAATTTAGATAGTGAATCCTAACAGATAATCAACCTAGCATTCAAAGAAATCCCTATGAGAAAACCCTAAACCTAACAGGTGATCTACTCAGACATGGATATTAAATTAATAAACATGTTGAATAAATACTCTTATATTAAATCAGAAAGAGAAACAAGGTTTTGAGATCTGATCTCGGACGAAGGGAAACCAGACTTGTCTCTCACCAAAATCTCTCTTAAACCTAAACAAAAATAAAGCATAGCCTAAACAATGGCTGTAAAATCCTATTTATAACCTAAATCACGATTTGGGGCCTTCTTGTAATTATCAAAGTCTTCTGGGTGCTTTTGCAATTCTCCAAGGCTTCATAATTAGTCGCGGCCCATGAAATCTCGATGAGTGTCGATCGATACCAGGGGGTATCGATCGATGCTCGGTGCTCAGATCGGGCTCTTAGTCATCAGACTTCAGTCTCGCTCCAGAATGCTCCAGAAAAGCTCCAATAATTCCAATTAAGCTCCAAATGTGCTATAACCTGTGAAAGACTCTAAAAGACTCCAAAACACAAGAAAAGACTCTATAAAAGGACTTATATCATGGCCTAAACAGGGTAAAAACCATGATATATCAACCGCCCTTTTGAGAGAGTTGAGGAAATTTAGAAGAGCAATAGGCTACTCTTTAGATGATATAAAAGGAATTTCCTCTTCTCTATGTGCACACCGAATCCATCTAGAAGATGAGTCTATGAGCTCTATTGAACATCAAAGACGGTTAAACCCGAATTTGAAAGAAGTGGTTAAGAAGGAGATTCTTAAACTTCTAGATGCGGGGATAATATATCCCATTTCGGATAGTACATGGGTCTCACCAGTTCATGTGGTTCCCAAAAAAGGTGGGATAACGGTTATACGGAATGATAAAGATGAGTTGATTCCCACTAGAACTATAACCGGACATAGGATGTGCATAGATTATAGAAAGCTAAACTCGTCTACTCGAAAAGATCATTTCCCTTTGCCTTTTATTGACCAAATGTTAGAAAGATTGGCAAATCACCCTTATTATTGCTTCCTTGATGGATATTCGGGATTCTTTCAAATCCCAATCCACCCCAATGATCAAGAGAAAACGACCTTTACATGTCCCTATGGTACCTTCGCATATCGAAGAATGCCATTTGGACTTTGTAATGCACCCGCGACTTTTCAACGGTGTGTAATGTCTATTTTCTCGGACTTAATTGAGGACATGGTAGAGGTGTTTATGGATGATTTTTCTGTATATGGTGCCTCGTTTGCTTCTTGTTTGTCAAATCTTTGCAAGGTACTCACTAGGTGCGAAGAAGCAAATCTCGTCTTGAATTGGGAGAAATGTCATTTCATGGTGCGAGAAGGCATTGTCTTGGGGCATAAGATCTCGGAAAAGGGCATTGAGGTTGACAGGGCTAAGATCGAAGTGATGATGGGTTTGGAACCGCCAACAACGGTGAAGGGCATTCGAAGTTTTTTGGGCCATGCCGGGTTTTATAGACGGTTCATCAAGGATTTCTCGAGGATAGCGAGACCTCTAACAAGACTTCTTTGCAAAGAGGTAGAGTTCAATTTCGATGGAGAATGCCTTGAGGCATTTTTGGAAATCAAGAAAGCTCTTGTGAGTGCTCCAATTGTGCAAGCACCGGATTGGGATCTTCCGTTCGAAATCATGTGTGATGCTAGTGACTTTGCGGTTGGCGCGGTTTTGGGTCAAAAGAAAGACAAGAAGATTCATGTCATCTACTATGCTAGTAGAACCTTGGATGATGCTCAGACGAGATATGCAACCACGGAAAAGGAGCTCTTAGCGGTGGTTTATGCTTTCGAAAAATTTCGCTCCTATTTGGTGGGATCCAAGATCGTGGTATACACGGATCATGCCGCTTTGAGACACTTGATAGCAAAGAAAGATGCCAAACCGAGGCTTCTACGGTGGATCCTTCTTCTCCAAGAGTTCGATATGGAGATTAAAGACAAGAAAGGCATTGAAAACGGCGTTGCGGACCACTTGTCTAGATTGAGAGTCGAAGAGACAATTCCCATAGATGATTCTCTTCCCGAAGAACATCTTATGATTGTTGGGATGTTGAAGAAAAGTTATCATGCGGGGTTGAGACTAGACGAGGTCATGAGTTTGAGTGATCTCGGTTTGCCGTGGTATGCTGATTTCGTGAACTATTTAGCTTGCGGGAAGGAACCACCAAACTTGGACAGTTACAACAAGAAGAAGTTCTTTAGAGATGTAAACCATTTCTATTGGGACGAACCTTATCTATACAAGAGATGCTCGGATAGTCTGTACCGGAGATGCATCCCGGAGGAAGAAGTGAATGGAGTGCTGTATCATTGTCATGGTTCGGTATATGGAGGGCACTTCGCATCCTTCAAAACCGCAACAAAAGTGCTTAATTCCGGGTTATGGTGGCCAAGCTTGTTCAAAGACGCTCACACCTACGTTTCGTCATGTGATGCTTGCCAAAGAAAAGGCAACATAAGTAGAAGGGATGAGATGCCTCAAAATCCCATCTTGGAAGTCGAAGTGTTTGATGTGTGGGGAATAGATTTCATGGGGCCATTTCCCTCGTCTTACGGAAACCAATACATATTAGTGGCGGTGGACTATGTTTCTAAGTGGGTGGAAGCCGTTGCAAGTCCAACTAATGACGCCAAGGTGGTCATTAAGCTTTTCAAGACGATCATTTTCCCGAGGTTTGGAATACCTAGAGTGGTGATTAGTGATGGTGGAAGTCATTTCATTAACAAGGTGTTTGAGAGCTTGCTCAAGAAGCATGGAGTCAAACACAAGGTTGCCACACCCTATCACCCTCAAACGAGCGGGCAAGTGGAAGTCTCTAACCGCCAAATCAAGGCAATATTGGAAAAAACGGTGAGTAACTCGAGGAAAGATTGGGCCAAGAAGCTAGACGATGCTTTGTGGGCATACCGAACCGCGTTCAAGACTCCCATTGGTACTACACCGTTCAACTTACTTTATGGGAAGTCATGTCATTTGCCCGTTGAGTTGGAGTACAAAGCATTGTGGGCAGTTAAGTTGCTGAACTTTGACATTAAGACAGCTTCGGAAAGACGTCTAATCCAATTACATGAGCTAGATGAGATCCGTCTCGACGCCTATGACAGCTCAAAGATTTACAAGGAACGGACTAAGGCGTTCCATGACAAGAAGATTGTCAAGAAAGGCTTCAAAGCTGGGGACCAAGTGCTGCTTTTCAATTCCCGGTTGAAGCTGTTTCCCGGAAAATTGAAATCGAGGTGGTCGGGACCGTTCAAGATCAAAGAAGTACATCCTTATGGAGCGGTGACGCTGTGGAACAACAGTGGTGGGGAATTTACGGTTAACGGGCACAGACTCAAACCGTACTCGGCATCAGCATTCATCGAGGAAGGGATCTCGGTTCCGCTCTCGAACCCGTCTCCCGCCTAAAAGGGTTTGCAAAGTCAAGCTTAGTGACTTTAAACAAGCGCTCTTGGGAGGCATTCCCATGACTATCCTTGTATATATTTCAATCTTTCTAGTTCCTTTTTATGTTTTTGTCTCTTATTTTCAGGTTTATTTGCTCGGGTCTGCACAAAGGGGAAGACGCACTTCGAAAAGGAAATCCAGAAATTTTCAAGACCCGCAGCGGTCAACATGCAGCGGTGCTGATAGGCCGCTGTGAAATCCTCCGTCGAAAACCAGGACATCCGCAGCGGTCTCGCAGCGGTCAAACCAGACCGCTGCATCAAAAAAAAAAAAAAAAAAAAAAATGGAGAGGATATGCAGCGGTCAAGTGCGGCGGTCAACAGAGACCGCTGCACAATCGTCCGTCGAAAATCCGAGGTTCCACAGCGGTCATGCAGCGGTATGGGGGGACCGCTGTGGAACTCTTCCAGGTAAGTCAACTTTGATCTTTGGAGCGTTGACCCGGTTTTAAAACGGTTTGATTCGGTTTTGCTTCAATTTTAACCACTAAACCGGATTGGATTTGATTAATCAAAGGTTTTCTCTTCTTTTCTCCTTCTCTCACGATTTCTTTCACTCTATCCCTCCTTCTCTGTCGCGATTTCTTCTTCTCCTTTACTCAAAATTTTTCAAACTCCTTCAAGCTCGAATTTGTATGTTTCTTGTGATTCCAACAGCAATTTCGACACACTCTCCATTGACACGTCCCCTTCCGTCGAATTCTAAAGGTAACACTCCAATTTTGTAAATATTTTTCGAATTTTCAGTTTTTTTTTAGGTACTTTCTCCAAATTTTCTTATACACCGAGACGGTGTTAAGTAAGTTGGGGGGAGGTACCCGTTGCTAATAGCGTGTTTTGTTTTGTTTTATTTTCCTTGAGTCTCATGCATTCATGTATTGCATTGATAAAAAAAAAAAAACGAAAAAACGAAAATTCCAAAAAATGATCATATAGTTTTGCATTGCATTCTTTTCTTTTTAGGATTGAGTCTAGAAGCATTTAGGAATGCATTGCATATGCATAGGGAGCAATGATAGTAACTAAAGCTTAGCATTTCATTCAATGTGATGCCCTTGTTAATCATACCATGTTGCTTGAACATCTCTTGAAAAAACTCGCAAACTTCGTGCTTTGATCTCTCCACTTGAAACTTGTCGTCTTGTTGATGTTTGCTTGAATTGAAACCAACTCCTTAACTATTGGACTTAATTGAATTTAATTTTCTCACTTATGGGCTTGTGTATGCTTAACCATGGTCACCTAAAAACATCCAAGTCATCTTTGCATTAATTTTTACCACTCTTGTTGACTTGGGTGGCCATTTCCATTTATAAATGGTTTCCCCACCTTTAAACCCAACCATTTCCTTCCACCCTTGATGATTTTGTGAGTGAGGCCTCTTTTCTTGATAGTACTACACTTGTAAAATCTTGTAAGTATCGAGGACGACAAAGGATAGCTTCCATTAGCTAGGTTTGTTGTTCTTGGGAAATTGGCTAGTGATTAGAAAGGAGATTGAGAATGGTGTTAAGAGTTGTCAATGCTTGGGGATTAAAAAAAAAAAAAAAAAAAAAAAAAAAAAAAGAAACAAAAAAAAGAGACTCCCCCTTAGAGATGAAAGAAAAGAAAAGATAAGTGAAAAAGAAAGGGAAAGGAGTAGTGATGAAAAGATAAGAAAAGGAATCGAAAGAGTAAATAGAAATTTTCAAGGAACGATTTGAAAAGAGAAATGATCAAAAGGGTAGAGATTTAGTTTGGCAAAGAGCAAAAAGAAAAACACTTGGGTAGAAATAGTTAATTGGATACTCAAAGCTTAGGGAAGGGTAGAACAATGGAAGTGAATACTTTGTATGCGTAAATTGTTCCGATCTTCCTTGCTTTTGCGAAGTGTTTGTACTCCGGTTTTCATAGAGTTAACCACTAAATTGATCTCTTGTTTATATTGGTAAACCTTTCTCTTGTTCAAACCGATTGGTCTATAGATCACTTGCCCATTTGTGAGACCGCACCTTGAAACGATTAATTGAATGTGAGAGTTGGTTGATATGACGGTAGTCGGATGCTTGACATTGAGTGTAGAGAAAAATATTTGGAGTTGCGATAAGCCTAGAGAAGTTAGAGTGGATTAAGAAGTTTGTTCTTGCAACATATTATCATTTCCTAAGGACATCATGGTGAATGCTTTGCTAGCTTCTTTTGATTTGAGCTCCCGCTTTCAATCATTTTCTCCAACTTGTTTATGTTTGTTTGCTTGAGGACAAGCAAAAGGCAAGTCCGGGGGAATTGATATTCGCATATTTTAACTCTTTTTATCATGCATCTCATCTAGTTTTTGTACATTAATGTGTAGTTTCATGGAGTTTTTCTATAGTTTTGCATTCTTAAGTAGGAGTTAATGAATTTTAGATAGGTCCTAGAGAGTTTTGGTACAATTGGAGTGTTTCAGGTGCTTATTGGAGTCTTGGGGAAGATCATGGACTAGGAGGAACGTACCCGCAGCAAACAGAGATGATCAAGTGATGAAGGAGAAAACCAGGAAGCGCAGCGGTCAGATCGCAGCGGTATAGGGAGACCGCTGCACTTTCAAGTCTCGCAGCGGTCAGATTGCAGCGGTATGAGCAGACCGCTGCGGATCCATCCGGAGCAAAAAACCAGGCAGCTCACAGCGGTCATGCAGCGGTATAGGGAGACCGCTGCACTTTCAAGTCTTGCAGCGGTCAGATTGCAGCGGTATGAGCAGACCGCTGCGGATCCATCCGGAGTAAAAACCAGGCGTTTCACAGCGGTCATGCAGCGGTATGAGCTGACCGCTGTGAACCTTCTCGGACACAAAAATTGTCGGGTCAAACCCGGTTTGTCCCGGGTTGACCCGACCCGATCTGTATTGACTTAAGCAAATTAAGCCTAATTAGAAAAGATACTTTTTTTTTTTCTTTGAGATTTTAAGCAAAAACCCTTTTGAGAGCTTTGAAGGAGATTGTAAGAGATTCTTGAGTGATTTATGCAAGTTCTTATTGGATTACTTCTTCCACCTATTTTCCCATCATCTTTTATGATTCTCAACACTTCCTTTATGGGATTTGTGGAGAAAACCATGTGTTGTGAGTAGTTTTCTAGGGTTCTTGGGTGAAGTAGATTTAGGTAATTTTAGAGTGAATCAATGATGTTAGGGCTTTGATTATTAGTGATCCTTCCTTGTTTAGTGAGTTTAATGCTAAATCATCCATGATCAAGTTGATTTAGATCATAGGGAATTTCTCGCCCGGAAGGTGTTCGATGAAATTCCCCAATGAACTAATCAAGGGATATTTCATTCTTAACCTATGGAAATAGTTGTCTAAGGTGTTTATTGATTAAATGATCTTGTTTCTAATGCTTGAAAGTTATTAAATCACAAATGGGAATTTGTTCTTGATTTAGTAAATTCCAAAGGGACTAATTCCAAGGGATTGGATTAGTCTTGTTAAATGATCATAGTCTAAGGATTAGCATTGCTTGAGTTTATTGGCATCATTGTGAACCTCTAAAGTTACCAACAATCGTATACTTCACCCTTGGATTCGTTTGTTTTAGAACTTTCTTTAAACCGTAATTTACATTCTCGTTTAAGTTTCTATCTTTGCTTTAGTTGGAAGTAGTTTGCTTTTAAAATCCTTTAGGTTGCTACAAAACCAATTCTTGAACCGCTTAGATTAAGAAGTTTTATGTATTCTTAGTTTTTAATCCCAACCCATTATGGATTGACATCTCAAGTACTACAATGACATGAGTATACTTGGTATAATTGACACGAAAATATCATGTATCACTAACCGATACTCAACCTATAACCTTACTGCAAACCACAATGATCACACATCATAAACATATCAGAAACATCATTTTCTTCATCTCGGATTTGCCTTCAACTAGCACTTCTTCCACTCTTTCGTAAATCTCTTTCTCTATCTTCATTTGTTTCAGCTCTTGTTCAACTCTTTCGGTTCGAAATGCTAACGCCTCAATCTCATTCCCTAAAGCTTCATCAACTTACTTGAAAATGTGGTTATCATTGCTTAGCTACATGGACAATCAAAAGTTGTATCGAAAATCAGACCACTCGTGGCTCAACAACTCAACCCATCTTCACCATCGAATTTAATAATGGCAAACAAAGAAATTGAAGTTTACCTTTTGCTCTACAGCAAGCGCACACCGGTAGTATCTCCGGTAAGGATTAGCATCGGACTTCGAAATTCTGACCACAATTGCTTCACCACACCATCAACTTCTCGGCACACCCACAAATCGTCCTCTTCCTCGACCCCCTGATGTTCCACTCGAAGCTCCCAATGCGTTACTCATAATCAAAATCAAAGGTATTGGGAAATTTGCAAACAAAAATTTTAGGGTTCATCAACGAGGTTTTTGGAGATTTTATGATTTTGAATCGCCTCGGGTCGGGTTTCGGGTCGGGGTTAGGGGTCGAATTCAGCTCCACTCGGGTTTTAAATTCCATATACGAGACCGGTCTACGTGGTTTTGTCTCTGGTTTAAGTCGTAAACCATTAAATCCGAGACTTGGGTGTAAATAGGTTTCAAAATTTCAAACGGGGAGGGAATACATATTAAACTTTTGTTTGGAGAGGATCTGTGTCGAGGTCAAAACTACAAATGAATCTACACCTATACCGTATTTCTGAGGTGGATATACGTCGTTTTCCTTAGAAAATATCCACACTTCTCAGTTTCAATTTGATGAGCTCAAAAGTCGAAAGGAAAAGTGTCAATTTTTTTTCTTTTCAGATACATTATATTTCCTTTACTTTAACTTTATTATTCCATTAAAGAACATTGAAAAAGTTAACTTTAAAATTTTTGTAAACATTCAACATTGAAAAAGTCATATATTATATTTTAAAACCGTTATGTCTAAAAAATTTCAGAAAATCACTCAACTTTAAGCTTTTAGTATAAACCATACTTCGAGTACATAAATGTTCGTATAAGTTATAGTGTTTTATTTAGGAAAAACGTTCTATTTCCCTCCTGAGAACTTTCATATAATAACAGATCCCCCTCCCCCCTGAAGTTTAACCCTAGTTCTATTTTTCCACCATTTTAAAGTTTGAATCCTATTTTCCCACGAAATTAAAGTTCGAAACCTATTTCCCCACGGATTAGGGATGTCAATCGGGTTAGCCCGGCCCAAAACCCGTAAATCCCGCATATATTTGAGCCCGACTGGACCCGAAAAATCGGGCCTATATTCCAAAGCCCGGTCCGGCCCGGACAAGGCTTTAAGGCTTTTCGGGCTTTTTTGGGTCTTTCTTTACAAATACAAAAATTCACAATTCTCAAATGAATAATTAAAACAAAATATTTATCAAAATAAATCTAAATTGAAATGTATTATATTAAATCCAATTAAATTTAAAAGCAAAAGTTTGACAAAAAAAAAACAAAAAAAATCATATAAATTTTATTACCAAATAAAACATAAAATCAAAACACTTTAAATCTAGGTAGTATAGTTTAGATTAGAATATCCTTTATCGTTTTCTAAATCTTTATCACCATCAAGAGGTACATATAAAAAAGTAAAATAATATTAAGTTTTGACATGTATAAATCATATAAAAATATCATTGAAAGTCTGTAGATAATAATTATAAAAATATGAAGTAAATATGGATGAATATGGATGAATGATAATGGTACATGGATCACGAAATATATAGAAAATATGTCAAATTAATATTTTTAGAAAGATAAATATTTAAATAAAATCTCTAACTAATTAAAATGTAAAGTTTCGGGCTTTCGGGTTAAGCTTGAAAAATACACTAGCCCGAAAGACCCGATTTTTTCCGGGATTATATTTCTAGGCCCGAGCCCACTATTTTTCAGGACCGGACCGGCCCTCGGGCTTTGGCCCTAATTAACACCCCTACCACGGATATCAGTTTTAAATTGGTTTTGAGCGGTTTGTAACCTAAACCTTAAACCACTCTTGATTCCAACATAACCCGAACACAAAAAACAAACCCAACCCGCCTTCTTTTTCTTCTTCACCCAAAAGTTTTTGATCCCCATTCATAAGAAAAATAATCTGGCAATATTGAAATTGGAGAAATTGAAACTTACGGAATTGAAATTGAAATAATCTAAGAAGCTTTTTGTTGAGTATTACGCTTGCGGAAACTTTGCTAAAGAAAAACACGCGGATTGATCACTGAGTTCCCGGCCTCAAACCGGTACGTCTCGGGGGAGTACCCTCACTCCCAACCTTCACTATCTCAAAAGCAAAGGTTACAACACACACTCTCCTTACTTATGTATGGTTTTTTCCCTCTTGTTGTTACAGGTTTTTTCTCACTCACTTAAGAAGAAGGAATTGAAGCAAGTAACAACCAACATACAAAAGACACAAAGAAAACATTAAGCAGACATGTTTTTCTCTTATTTCTATGTTTTGTATTCTCAAGAATTCTCCCACTTCTTGTCTGTTTGTCTTCACTTCCTCTGCCTTGTATCTTGTGCAAAGACAACTCCCGTAATATGAGTGTCGAATGTTTCTGCTTCTGGGCCATAATGTTTTCTTGATTAAAAACGTCTGGGCTTTGAAAGGCCCATCTTCATTCTGATTTTGGTCAAACCAATAAGAGCCCAGATCCACACTTTTAAACGGGATTTGTAAGTTCTAAATCAAACATTTTTGTTTCCGAAAATTGTCGGGATTGTAACTGGCACCCTCTGCAAAAATTATTTTTCTGGGTTCTTCTCCACGGGTTCTGTGTAGAAATTATTGTGTTTCTCACATCTCCTCCTTTTAACAAACGTGATAACATCAGGTCTAGCATTAGCACGCTGCATTTGCTCGAAATACCTCAAACCATTAGAATATTTCGAATGAGCAGATAAAACCATTCCACTGTGAATTTCTTCTCTGATCTGAATAGACACAATTCCTCCACAAGCCTTAAGGACGCGAGGGAAAGTGAACCGGTCTGGTTTTACGCCTTCTTCAGCCATCTGAAAGTAGAGAGCCATGGCGTCTTCGTACTGGCACGATCCCACGTAGCCAGAGATAAGAGAGTTCCAAGCAAAAGCCGATAATTTTCTCTTAGACATTCGATCGAATAACTCGTGCACAACCTCCGTGTAGCCGCAAGACGCGTAGAGCCTAACAAGCTTCGACGAAATCCCAGGTTATTGCGCAAGAGGTACACATGTATAAGACGGTGAACTCTAACGCCATGGTCAATGGCTCTTAAGCTGTAACATGTCTCGAGAAGAGAAGCGAAGATCTCTGGTTCACTGATGGTGATGCCTTTTCGAGCTGAGGTTTCGAGGTCTGTAATGACGGAGTCTAAGGCATCGAGTTGGGTCTGGTGAATCGACTGTTTTCCGATCAAGATGGGATTGGGAGATTTTTTTTTTATCAAGAAATTTTTGGTTTCGGGTGGGGATTATAATCGGGTTTTGGGGTTGAATCAGATTTTAATTAGGTTAATTTTGGTTTTTTTTTGGTTTACATTTAATTGGTATACACTAAATCGAGTCAAATCGTGGTCCACGGAGAAATAAGTTTTTTTTTTGTTCAACATTTTCTTCATTAGATTAAATTTCAGAAATACAAAATGAGAGAATTAAACATCCTCTTAGATCATTACAGCACAAATTCAAAATAAAATAACAAGAAGCAGATAAATCATCATCATGAAAGATAGACAGCGGATTTAAGACAATGCTCAAATGCATCAATAACATCACGGTAAAGCCGGAGTATTTGAAATTTTATCACAAGCGGATGCTCAAATGACTTTGAAGGTGAACCTCAACCTCTAAAGAGAAGCCAAAACTGATGCAGGCTCGGACGAGATAGCCTAAGGTTTCTTTGACCAGAGAAACGCCGGAGGGGACCGTCCTAAAAACTACTGCTGGAATATCACTCCCACTAAAGGAGGAAGATGAGCAGAAAAGACCCTTAAGGTCGAATTTTTCCAATAATGCTCGAGTAAAGATACACGCTTTGTTGATCCAACAAAATCTTTGAGATGGGCCTTCAACAAACCAACCCAGACACCTATCCACATGGGTCATTTGATTTGCCGGAGTCGGCAAAATGATGAATATTGGAAAAGTCTCAAGCTTCATGGAAGAGAGGAGGGGAAGCAGCAAAGTCGAAGGCCTAGACCTGAACAACCATCCTCGAACTAAGCAGAAACAAGGCCAAGACCAGCAACGCTTCCATACCCAAGGACTCGCGACCCGAACAAGAATCATACCATGAACCGGTGACAAAATCATAGAAACCGGCGGCGAAACACTCACAGAGACTTGACGAAACCTCCTATCCAATCCCAACGAGAGACACCGTCCTCTAGCATCAGACGAAGAGAGAGTAGAAAGAGGCAGCTGCGAACCCAAACGAGCAATAACTCCGCCGAACACAAATCGAAGAATGACACCGACGACACCACCAAAGGAGCCATCAAAGGCGAACGAATCGAAGAACATAAAACTAAACCCAGGGCCTTTGAATCTCGAAGAACTAGCAGCCGAGGAAAAAACAGAGCTCGCACGACTGTATGAGATCTGCGACAAATGTAAACCATGAAGAGGTAAGGATCACATGTACGATGGGTATGTTGAACATGTTAGTTCCGGCGGCAGCTCTACGAGAAAAGTCGTCGGATCCGGCGGATCCGGCGGATCCGGTAGAAGTGCAGAGTTCAGCAGTGCCAGAGAAATTCTCTTTCGAGATTGTGTGAGCGACTGCGAGGCGGAGAGACGATGAGACATCGAAGTAGCGAGACGGCAAGACGGTGAGCTGGCAAGAGAGGAGAAAGGCGTGATGGCGTATCGGAGAGAGTGTGAGGCGGTGAGAACGCTGAGGCAGAGATGGCGAGGATGTGCCGGTGATGACGTGACGACGAGAGCGAGTAGAACAGCGAGAGACATAGAGAAGCTAGAGTAACGACAAATAAAAGAAGATTTTGTTGGTGCTTGTCTCACGGCCAAGGCCGGAGCAAGGCTCGACCCAAACCCGAGCTGAAGAGAGGAGGAAACGACGAGAGGAGGGTTGGCCGGATGGGACGAGGTTAGATCGGAAACTTGAACTGTGCGGTTGCCTGGGAGAATGTGCCTGGGAGAGAAAGAGTTAGGGCACGGAGAAATAAGTTTCGAACTTTCATTTCGTGGAGAAATAAGTGTCGAACTTTTATTTCGTGGGGAAACATGATTCAAACTTTAAAATTGTGGAGAAATAGAACCAGGGTTAAATTTCGGGAGAATATGTTATTATATGGAAGTTCTCATGGGAAAATAGAACGTTTTTTATTTTATTTTTATGATGAATTAATCTCGTTGTTAAGTTTACAGATAAACTATTGAGACTTTTTTTGTTTTTTTGGTAAAATATTGAGACTTATATTGTATATATGTAGTTTTTTTTTTGATAACCTTATTTTGTATATATGTAGTTTAGTCTTTGTATATATGTTAATTAGAGTTAATCCTCTTGTATAAATTATATGGCATTTCTCTGCAGATCAATATGTATAAATTATATGGCATTTTTCTACATATATACCTTATATTGTATATATGTAGTTTAGTTTAGTTTAGTTTAGTTTTTTTTTTTTTTGATAACTTATATTGTATATATGTAGTTTAGTCTTTGTATATATGTTAATTAGGGTTAATCCTCTTGTATAAATTATATGGCATTTCTCTGCAGATCAATAAGAGAAACCTATTTTATATCTGTGCGGATCGATTTCAGAAACTTTTTGTTTGTGTGATCGTGCATGCATGGTTTCGTGTTTTTATGTATATATATATACAAATACAAATACAAAAAACAATATGGAATTATTCTAATTTGTATACCAATAATGAGTTCTTTGCATAATATCCTAGTATATTTACAATCAATTCACTGCAAGAAAATAGGCATTTTGCAACAAATTTTTGCGACGATTTTATTTCGTTGTAAATTGCAATTGTTTTTACGACGACTTTACGATGATTCTTAAAGACGTCGTAAAATCGTCGCAAAATTGGGACGAAACTTTTCGTTGTAAAATCGTCGCTAATTAGCGACGATTTTACAACGATTACCGACGACGTTACGACGATTATCAAAATCGTCGTAAAATCGTTGTAACTTAGCGACGATTTACCGAGGTTTATATAAAACGTTGTAATATCGTCGTAAAATTACCCACAAATTAGCAATGATTATTATAAGTTGAACTTTACATCGATTTCCCAACGATTAATCAGTTAGGTGAGCACGTTTTAAGTTCACGGTGTTCGGTTAGGTAAACATGTTTAATGTCGTTGTAAAGTCGATGTAAACATTTTTAGATTTGTTGTAAAATCGATGTGAGATCGATGTAAAATCGTAGGTAATTCGATGGTAATGAAAATAAAAATCTATATATAGTGGCCAACTTCATAATAAAAATTTCATATTCAAAAACATTTACTTCTTTCTGACCAACAAAAAATGTCAATATACGAAATTAGAAGATGGATGTATAATCGTCTTGATTCAGAGGGATCGCTAACAAAGGAGTTCAGTGATGGGGTGGAGGGATTCATGCATCAGGCATGAAGTATACATAATACGATTATCAGTGGTAAGATGTAATGTCCTTGTGCCAGATGCTTGAATAGGAAATTTATCATTATCTCGAAGGTGTGGTCGCATATATTAAATAGAGGGTTTATGCCGCATTACTATATATGGTATTATCATGGAGAGGGTCATGGGGGAAATGCAGCTAGTAGTAGTAGCAATTATCAAGCATCGAATTTTGATGAGTCAAATAATTTTAATCAATTTGATGATCATGCGGAGCAGCATGGTGAAGATAATGATAGGATTCATGACATGGTTACGGATGCATTTCATGAAACCGTAAGTACATTTGCACATAATCATCATGATGAGGAACCCAATCTAGATGCAAATTTTTTTTATGATATGCTAGATGCTGCAAATCAGCCACTCTACGATGGATGTAGAGAAGGACATTCTAAATTGTCGTTGGCGGCTAGGATGATGACTATTAAAACTGATCATAACTTAGCTGAGGTTTGCATGGATGATTGGGCTGATTTGATTAAAGAGTATTTGCCAGAGGACAATTTAGCTGCTGAAACTTACTATGAGATACAGAAGCTGGTTTATAGTCTTGGGTTGCCTTCTGAGATGATAGATGTCTGTGTTGACAATTGCATGCTTTTTTGGAAAGATGATGATAAGTTGCAGGAATGTCGATTTTGCCATAAGCCAAGATATAAGCCGCAAGGTACTGGTCGGAGTAAGGTACCGTTCCAGCGGATGTGGTACCTTCCTATAACTGATAGATTAAAAAGAATGTATCAGTTTGAGAGGACAGCTGCATCGATGAGATGGCATGCATATCATTTGCAAACAGATGAGGAGGTTACTCATCTTTCAGATGCAAAAGCGTGGAAACATTTTAAGACGGTACATCCAGACTTTGCTAGAGAGAAACGTAATGTGTATCTTGGTCTTTTCACAGATGGATTTAGTCCATTTGGTATGTCTGGTAGGCAATATTCTTTATGGCCAGTAATCCTAACGCCTTACAACCTTCCCCCAGATATGTGCATGCAAAGGGAATTTTTATTCTTGAGTATTTTAGTACCAGGTCCGAAGCATCCGAAGCGTTCCCTTGATGTGTTTTTGCAGCCTCTGATAGAGGAATTGGAGCAGTTGTGGTATACCGGGGTTCGGACATATGATTTTGCAAGGAAATTTTTTTTTACAATGCGTGCGGTGCTTATGTGGACAATAAGCGACTTCCCTGCTTACGGGATGTTATCAGGTTGGACTACGCATGGGCGATTGTCTTGTCCATATTGTCTCAATCGGACAGATGCGTTTCAATTGAAACATGGTCGGAAAACAAGTTGGTTTGATTGTCACCGCCGATTTCTACCGATTCATCATGCATATCGAAGAAATAAGCGGTTGTTTAGAAAGAACAAAACTGTTCGTGTTCCTCCTCCTGTTTATATTTCCGGGGAAGATCTAGAAGCAGAAATTTATCATTATGGTGCATTGGAAACAGTCAATCGTGGTGGAAATTGGCACACTCCAGCTAATATGCCGGATGGATATGGGGAGCATCACAATTGGCATAAGAAAAGCATATTGTGGAAGCTTCCGTATTGGAAGGATCATTTGCTTAGACACAATTTGGATGTCATGCACATTGAGAAAAACTTTTTTGATAACATCATGCATACATTGTTAAACGTGCGTGGAAGGACTAAAGACAGCGGTAAGTCAATGTTAGACTTGCCTGATCTTTGTTGTCGGAATGAGTTACATATTACAAGCAATGGGAAAGCACCTGTCCCCATATTTCGAGTGGGTGCGGAAGAAAAGTCAGCTTTGTTCAAATGGGCGACATCTGATGTGAAGTTCCTGGACGGGTACGTATCTAATTTAGATAAATGTGTTGAGAATGGCCAAAAGTTTTCCGGGATGAAGAGTCATGACTGTCACGTCTTTATGCAACGACTACTTCCTTTTGCATTTGCTGAACTTCTACCAGGAAATGTACACGAATCAATTGCAGGTATATAAATTTAAACTAATCACATATTAATTACGAATTTAAGATTTTATATAATTAATATATATATATATATATATATATGAAATGGAAAATTAACATTATTACCTTATATATCATGTGATTGTTATTGTAGGCATTGGAGCGTTTTTTCGGGATCTTTGTACCCGTACTTTGTCAGAAGATGTTATTGCACAACTTGATGCTAGTATTCCTATTTTGTTGTGCAACATGGAGAAAATATTTCCCCCAGCCTTTTTGATGTTATGGAACATCTACCTATTCATCTACCTCACGAACCAGAACTTGGGGGAACTGTGCAGTATCGATGGATGTACCCATTCGAGCGATTCATGGGACATTTGAAGCGGAAGGCTAAAAATCTAGCCAAAGTTGAAGGCTCAATAGTAGCAGGAAGTTTAACAGAAGAAACTTCTCAATTCACGGGGTACTATTTTGGCTCGAAGGTTCGCACACAGAAAAGGGCAGCACGGCGATATGATGATGGAGGTGTAGGCCGAACATATGCTAATGAAGGTGTCCCAGATATCTTTTCTTCAATCGGTCGATTATGTGGAAGAGTGAAGTCAGTTTGGTTTGCCAATGAAAAAGACCATCATAGTGCACAAACATATATCCTCTTAAATTGCGAAGAAGTTAGTCAATTTGAGACGTAAGTGTATAAACATACGTCTTATATATATGGCTAAATTATATATATGCTAGCTTTATACCAATTACAAATACTTTTGTATGCAGTGAATTTGTTAGACAAGTCCGAGAAGTCATTGAAGGAATCTCAGACGATGAAATCAATAAGCGTAAAGATCAACATTTTGCCCCGTGGTTGAAGACGCAAGTACGTAAAATTTTAAGTGATCTGATTAATTACTAACTTGGACAATTAACCTAATACATATTTTGATTACTTTTTTAATTAAATTAATTAATGATATAGGTCGAGTGTGGGGATACCGCATATCCACTCTGGTTCCATGAGTTAATAAAAGGCCCCATATCGAAGATAACGAGTGCACCCATGTATTGCACACGCGGATATATATTTCATACATTCAAATACGGAAATCAAAGAGCTACTGCCAACTACGGGGTATGTGTGCGGGGCTAAATAGATTTTTATGGAGTGTTGCAAGACATAATTGAAGTTGAGTACCCTGGTTGCTTAGGTTTGAAATGCGTTCTGTTCAAATGCGATTGGTTCGATCCAACAGTTGATCGAGGCGTCCGTAAAAACAAATTTGGGGCAGTAGATGTCAACCAATCACGACGTTACAATAAGTATGAGCCATTTATCCTAGCATCACAAGCAGAACAAGTCAGCTTTGTTCCATATCCGCGAGTTCGCACCACCCATATCTCATGGTTATCAGTTATAAAAGTTTCTCCGAGGGGTCGAATTGTGGGGGTTGATGAGGAACTACCAATGCAGCAAGATCATTGCTCTGATATGCCAGAACTAAATGAGTGCAATGAAGACATCCTTTTGATAGATCCTCAAAATAGGCAAGTTGAATATCTACCAGACGATACAGAGGAAGAAGATGAGGAAGATGAGTTCGAAGAAAGTGATGAACCAGATGATCAAGAAACGGATGTGTACTACTCTTCGTCCGAAAATGAATCAGAGTGACCGCGCTAGCTAGTAATTATTGTGAATTTAATGTATTAATATAATATTGTGATCGAGTAATTATTGTGAAATTTAAGTGATATGATTTCTATGAAATCCCCTAAACCCCAAACTAAATTCCATCTCCGATCTCCACTCATTTTCCGCCGTAGGTGCGGCGATTAATAAATTACGAGACATATGTGTCTATGTGTCTTGTAATTTATTAATTGCCTCAACAACGGCGGGAAATGAGTGGTGATCGGAAATGAGATTTAGTTTGGGGTTTAGGGGATTTCAAAGGAATCGTCGCTAAATCGTCGTTAATTGTGATTGTAACAAATTCGTTGCAAAATTTGCGACGATTTAGCAACGAATTATGACTAATCGTGGCTAAATCGTCGCAAAATATGAATGTTACAAAATCAATGTAGCCACGATTCGTCCATAAACCCTAAACCTTTTGCCCTAAACCCTAAACCTTAATTAACCTATTACCATCTCATTGTATTATGCAACTTTCAATGAATTTGATCGTGACTTTAGAGAATTGTTCGAAAATGAAAACTCGGTCAATCACAGTAATATCCACAAACTGGATCATTGTATTAATAATCTAACATGTACGCAAACTCTCTGTTTTAATTATTTTTCAATCTCGATGAATTTATTGATAATTTCATGATTTTGGATTTACGGTAAACATGTAAAGTTGTTTTTGGAATGTTGCAATCGACGTTACAGTTTTGTACCTATACCCTAAACCCTAAAACAGATTTTACAAATTTCCTCACTAATTCGTTGCAACATTTGCGACGATTTAGCAACGAATTATGACTAATCGTGGCTAAATCGTCGCAAAATATGAATGTTACAAAATCGATGCAAATTTGCGACGATTTAGCCACGATTCGTCCATAAACCCTAAACCCTAAACCCTTTGCCCTAAACCCTAAACCCTAATTAACCTATTACCATCTCATTGTATTATGCATCTTTCAATGAAATTGATCGTGACTTTAGAGAATTGTTCGAAAATGAAAACTCGGTCAATCACAGTAATATCCACAAACTGAATCATTGTATTAATAATCTAACATGTACGCAAACTCTATGTTTTAATTATTTTTCAATCTCGATGAATTTATTGATAATTTCATGATTTTGGATTTACGGTAAACATGTAAAGTTGTTTCTGGAATGTCGCAATCGACGTTACAGTTTTGTACCTATACCCTAAACCCTAAAACAGATTTTACAAATTTCCTCACTAATTCGTTGCAATATTTGCGACGATTTGGCGACGAATCGTCATAAATTATGAATTTAATTTACCGCGTGTCGGTCAATTAAACTCCCGCGTGTGGATCAAAGAATCGTCACAAAATCGTTGCAAAGTTAGCGACGAATTAGCCACGGTCTGCTTGCCTCGATTTAGCGACGACAACTAATCCTATATAATTACACTCTCATAATTTCTTCATTCACTTTCAAATTTCTATCTTGCTCTTGCTCGATCATTCCTCCGGAATTCCTTGCGAAAAAAGGTAATTTTTTTTTAAATGTTTTTAATTTTAGTTAGTATAGATAGGAATGGAACAATTTAGGTCGGTAGAAACAGAAACAAATTAGGAAAAATAGCAGACTGCCCGGATGTTTATAGATAGTAATTTTTTTTCATTTTTATGCAGATGGGCCAGCGTCGTTCACATTACGCTCAGTTTTTGAGAGAGATTGGTGATGCTTCGGGTACCGGGTTGCCCGTGTCTTCTGAGGCTACAGAGACGGATATCGTCCCGGCGACGCAAACACAGAGTGTTCCGCCGCCACAACCACCTCAGATTCCGCAACCTGGAGGCCGTGCCCCGGCCCCATATGCACACATGACGGTTCTTGATTTGCTTGCACAGCCGGGCCGTCATAGGCTTACGAGATTAGATCCGGCTCATATTGACCAGTCGGAATGGTAATATATATATTTATTTTTTTTACATTTATTATTACATATTTATATTTATTTCTAACAATTCATAATTTTACAATTTTTTGTTTCAGGTTTGGAGTTGAATCCAAAGTTGGACGCACCGTTTCTGAAATCATCAAGTCCTATTTTATCGAGCCTCATACCAATTTTACCCAGCTCCCGCCACACGTCAAGGAGACATGGTTCAAGATGTTTGCGGTACGTATGAAAAAATATTTTTTTCTCGCATAATTATTTTAATTATATTTAAATATATATTTAATTTAATTTTATAAAATATGTAATTATTTTTGTTTCTCATGCAGCAAAAATATCACTGGGATCTTTCGATTCATGGCGATGTTGAAACTTTGTTTCTCGAGAGGGTGAAGTTTCGTATCCAAGGCGTGGTTGGTGAGTGGAAGAAAGCATGGAAGATTTCTGGCGATTTAGCAAAGCCCCTGCACATGGATAAAGCCGTTTGGGACGGATTGGTGGGGTATTGGCTGGATCCGAAGTCCATCATAACTGCTGAGAAGTGTTCGGCTTCCCGCAATACCGTTGGCTCGGACGGGAAACTGAAGGCTTTGCCTCATACAGCTGGGCAAACACCTTTTGCGGGTGTTCGTCTACAGATGGTAATTAAATTTATTTAAATTAATTTATTTATTTAATTTACTTCGTCAATAACATAGTTTTTTTCCTTAGGCCGCCGAAGACGGAGGTGTACTCCCTCCGATGACCAAGGTTTTTGAGCGGACGCACCGGAAGAAAGATGGTTCCTTTGTTTCCGAGACGGCCGAGCACATCTTCAATGAGGTGACTTCCAAGGTCACCGAACGAGAGACACAGCTCTCTCAACAACTATCTCCAGGTAGTTCGTCGGTCATGTCTGGAGGGTTGACCACACCCGATATTGACCGGATCTTCGAGCAGGTATATAGAATAGTTAGTACTTATTAATTTTTAGTTTTTTATTTTTTAAAAATTTCTAATTGTAAATTTAAATATAGATTGCCCCTAAGAGAAAGGGGAAGGTTGTCGGGATGGGATCTATTCGAGATGTCTCGGCTGCTTCTTCATATGCTCCGCGACGACGATCGCCAGAAGATGATCCAGTCGTGTTATGTGTCACGATTACGAGTCTTCAGGAGCGGGTTGAGGCCGAGGCTACTTGGTCTACGGAATATCAGGCGAAGATTGCGAGTCTTCATCAGCGGGTTGAACTGGATGCTACGCAGAATGACGAACTCTTCGACATCTTGGCAACAGGGAACCCGACAATGCAGGCCATGCTACGGGAAAAGCGAAGACTCCGAGCAGAGGCAGAGGCAGCGGCAGAGGCAGCGGCAGCGGCAGAGGCAGCGGCAGAGGCAGCGGCAGGCGCATCCGGTTCGTCGAGACATCCCCAAGACGATGTGAATCTCGACGATTACGATATAGTTATTTAGATTTAGGATTTCGAATTCTAAATTTTGTTTTTTTGTAACAGATTATAATATTTTTTTTTCTAATAAAATATTATTATATATTATTTTTTAAATTTTCATTTTATAATTTTGAAATTAATAAAATTTCAAAATAATAATAAAAATCATATATAGAATCGTCGTTAATTCGATGGTAAACAATAGTCCTTGTTGATTCGTTGCTAAATTAATCGTCATAAAATCGTGGCTAATTTACAACGATTGTACGACGATTTATTAGCGACGATGTTGCGACGATTATTTAGCAACGATTTTATGACGATTTATTAGCAACGAATTAACGACAACAATTGTTTGCCATCGAATTAACAATGAAATATTTCCCTTCGAATTTCCATCGTTTTTACGACGTATTTATATTCGTCGTAATTTCAATGTAATATTTACGACGATTTTACTACGAAAATTTACCGATGATTTAGCGACGAATTTTTATCCCTCGTACTTTTCCGACGAATTTACGACGATTTGTGGTTTGCGACGATCAGTTAACGACGATCTCTATTTCGTCGCAAATTCGATTCAAACCCTCTTTTGCAACTATTTAACAACGATATCGTTCGTTGCAAAAAGGGTATTTTCTTGTAGTGATTGTACTACCTTATCATTGATGTTACTTTAAAATGTCAAAAATATATTTGAATATTTGATTAAGTCATAGATTTCTAATTACTGTTAAATGTCATATTGGGATTTATATATTCACTTAATTAGATTTACACTTATACACTGCAAATTATATATACACTGCAAATTATATTTTAAGAACTATAAATTTAAAATATTTAATTGATATGAAATAAAATCTAAATAATTTAGCAAACGCAAATGCGCTGTGTTATAAACGTGCCCCACATTATAGATTATACTATACAAGCACGTTTAAAGGCCCAAACTGAAATGAATAATCTAGCCCATTAAAAGGCCCAATGTCTATTTTCTTCTCCTCCATTTCTCTCAAGCTTGAGAACATGACAGTGAATTAGGGTTTTACCAGAAAACCTCAGAGAGATAGTCACTCCTCTTGCCTACTGATCCGACGCGGGAAAATGGCGTTGCGACATCTGAGCCGACCGAGAGACATCGTAAAGAGATCGACGAAGAAGTACCTCGAAGAACCGCTTTACCATCGGCTCTTCAAGGATGGCGGCTCGGAGGTCAGTGTTCGGCAGCAGCTGAATCAGTTCCTCAAAGGCACTAAGCACGTCTTCAAATGGGAGGTTGGAGATACGATCAAGAAGCTCCGAAGTCGCGGCCTTTATTACCCGGCACTCAAGGTTTCATCTTATTTCTGGAAGTCGCATCTTCGAATCACACGCGGATTTTTTCACAATGATTCTCAGATTATACAACCATTTGATTCAATCTGTTGAATATATGTAGAAATGTAGATTCTTAAAGTGGTCGTGTTTGATGCTCATGACGAACAATTTAGTAATTGTTGGATCTCTTCTTTTGAAATTGGTGTAGAAGCAGATAGAGATTCTCTTGAAATTGGTGTGATCTTGAAACTGTAAAGTAGATGTTCACTGTGTGATGCTTGTTTCTTTAGTTAGGCTCCTGCTTGCGAATTCTTATTGTAGAGTTATTTTCGGCTTTCAGCTATCTGAAGTAATGGAAGAGAGAGGTATGAACAAGACGGTGAGTGATCAAGCAATCCATCTTGATCTTGTTGCGAAAGCTCGGGGAATTGCTGCTGGGGAGAGTTATTTTGTTGATCTTCCGGAAACATCTAAAACCGAGCTCACTTATGGGTCTCTTTTGAACTGCTATTGCAAGGAGTTGATGACAGAAAAGGCGGAAGGTCTAATGAACAAGATGAAAGAGCTCAACATTACTGTTAGCTCGATGTCGTATAACAGCCTCATGACCCTTTACACAAAGACAGGACAGCCTGAGAAGGTTCCGGCGATGATTCAAGAAATGAAGGCCGAGAATGTGATGCCGGATTCATACACATACAATGTTTGGATGAGGGCATTGGCTGCTACTAAGGATGTTTCTGGTGTCGAGAGAGTCATCGAAGAGATGTATAGAGATGGTAGAGTTGCTCCAGATTGGACTACATACAGCAACATGGCATCAATATATGTTGATGCGAGACTATCTGAGAAAGCAGAGAAGGCCCTTCAGGAACTGGAGATGAAAAGCACGCAACGGGATTTTAAGGCATATCAGTTTCTTATTACATTGTATGGACGACTGGGAAAACTGACTGAAGTTTATAGGATTTGGCGTTCATTGAGGCTGGCTATTCCGAAAACCACGAATGTAGCCTATCTGAACATGATACAAGTGCTGGTGAAGTTGAAAGATTTACCGGGTGCAGAGACGCTGTTCAAGGAATGGCAAGCTAACTGCTCTACTTATGACATCCGGGTTGTAAATGTGTTGATTGGCGCTTATGCAAAAGAAGGTCTCATTGAAAAAGCAAAAGAGCTCAAGGAGAAAGCTCCAAGAAGAGGAGGAAAGCCCAATGCTAAAACGTGGGAGATCTTCATGGATTACTATGTAAAGAGCGGTGATACAGCTCAAGCACTCAAATGTATATCTGAGGCAGTTTCTATCGGCAAAGGAGATGGTGGCAAGTGGCTACCGTCACAGGAAACAATCAGAACTTTGATGAGCCAATTCGAGGAAAAGAAAGATGTTGATGGAGCTGAGAATCTGCTAGAGATATTAAAGAAGGGAACAGATGATGTAGGCGCAGAAATCTTTGAATCATTGATAAGAACATATGCAGCAGCAGGAAAGAATCCTCCTGCTATGCGTCGGCGCCTGAAGATGGAAAACGTGGAGGTTAATGAAACAACACAGAAGCTGCTCGATGAAATATGTCAGGAAGAATGAGGACTGTTCCATCTCTTTCTCCTTCATATTTTTTTTTACCTTCAGGCAAGACATTATTATCAGTCGTGTAGGGGCACTTGCATTCTCACAGCTCTGTTTCTTATTGGTAATAAAAATAGGCTCTATTTACTCTCACCTTAAGACTGTTTGTTCATGTTTCTGTGAATTGTTTCGAGATTAGCTTTGATTTACAGCTGAGAGAACGAAACTCTCACACAATGTAATCTCCTCTTTGGAGATCTTATTTTGGTAATTGCAATTTTTTTTTGTTAATTCTGTCATCAAATTTTTGGAAAAAGAAACCACAAAAAATCCATCAAAAATTGTCGGACTCTCAGTCCCTCATCAATCTTCTCAATTCTCAGGATGGACATCCATGCCATTGTTAACGATATATGCCTCGGCGTTATCTTTCTCTTCGATTTCATTTCGATTTATTCCTCGTTTGGCCAATGTTAAGACTGATTTGATCGCAAAAAAAGCTCTCAGAGCCCTCTTGAACTCTTTGAATTAGTTTCAATAAATTTAAGCTTTTGACGCCAAAAAAAGGAAGATTTTTGAAATGGCTAAATGTTCTATTATAATTGCATTACACCCTCTGGAGAAAAATAAAAATTTACGTAATTGAGAATCAGTTATTTTCTATCAGTTTTTTAGGGATTTTGTGGTTGGACGATCATCGAATCAATGTAGCAAGAAACAAGCAGTTAGTTCCCATCTTCCTCAACGCATCCGCAGCGTTCTGAACGGCGTTAACTTGATGCGATTCTATGAACCCGTTGACACAAACGCCGTAATCCGACACAGCCGCGGTCAAAAACATTTTCAGCGACAGAACATTTCGTTTCTTGATGCTCGTCTTCGCTTTCTTAAGATTGAAGGCTGCGTCCATAAGAGTCGCGTAGCAAATGGAGACTTGTTGGTTTCCGTTTTTGAACCTCGCAGCGTCTTTAATGGCCAATCTCGTCTTAGCCTCGAGGGCACAAATCGTGCTGTGCACGGCTCGTCTCGGGCTCGACCCTTTAACCAGCGGTTGACACAATGTTGGGTATGCGGTTTGGGAGCAGAGTCTGTTGAAACGTGCTTCCGTGGCTTGGTTCGCCGTCAAGAGGATCACGGTAACGGCGATGGTCGAGAGGTAGAGCTGGGTTTTGTTGCAGCCTGCCATATTTTGTTCTTTTTTAAAATTGGAAAGAAATAATCATATGGGCAAACTTTCTAATTAAAATTCCTCTCGCTATGAATAGAAATATATTTTTGGTTTCAGAATTGTTGGTAATGGGAGTTTTCTGATAATTTTTTTTCTTGGTAACTATACATTTGACATGTTTGAGGTTCAACTTCTTTTTAGGGGAAAACGACTATAGAGACTTATACATTTATATCAACACAAACTAAGATTTTAGATCGCAACGTCTCTTTTCAAGTATAAATGATATATGTATATCTATAACATTCAATCTTATTTGTATTTTTCATTGACGTCTCTTTACAAGTAAATGTCATTACATTAGTTTTTCAAAGCAAATTATAAGATGATTATTAACCATGATCATCACCTTTTCTGCTTACTCAGAATCTATCGATCTCTTAAGCCTCCGATTGCCCGTTCAGGCTACCGTGCCGTCGGTTGCAAGCTGGTATGTTTGGTAGTATCGGAGATCGTGTCAGTCTTCAGAGAAACTGTAGGTTTTTCTTTTCTCGAGGTTTGAGGACCGACTGATATATCATGGTTTTTACCTGTTTTATGCCATTATATAAGTCCTTTTTATAGAGTATTTTTAATATTTTGGAGTCTTTTAGAGTCTTTTCAGGTTATAGGTACGTTTGGAGCAATATTGGAGATATTGAAGCATTTTGGAGCTTTTTGGAGCAAAGCAGAGATCCTGTAGCCGAGACACCGATTTGATGCCTGAGTATTGATCGATACACTTATGGTATCGATCGATACTCGTCGATGAAACAGAAGGATCGCGACTTTTCTGAAGATTTGAGAAACTGCAAATTGCCCCAGAAGACTTTATTATTTACAAGAAGCCCCAAAACGTGTTTTAGAGTATTTATTTAGGTTTTTCAGCCACTTTGGCGATTACGCTTGATACACGCTTTATTCTACTTTGGTTTTTGAGAGAGAGCTTTTTGAGGGAGACAAGTCTGAAACTCTGTTCGTCCGAGAGAAGATTTCGAACTCTTGTTTTAACTCTCTTCTTTATTATTTATT
Organism: Eutrema japonicum; assembly: GCA_030161315.1. Classification (NCBI taxonomy): domain Eukaryota; kingdom Viridiplantae; phylum Streptophyta; class Magnoliopsida; order Brassicales; family Brassicaceae; genus Eutrema; species Eutrema japonicum. The sequence goes on along the minus strand of BSQW01000007.1, from coordinate 49,000,584 downwards.
TAAGGATTTATTTAGTCATGTTTATTGTTTCAATCTCCATGTCTGAGTAGATCTCATGTTAGGTTTAGGGTTCTCGTAAGGGATTTCTTTGAATGCTAGGTTGATTAGTTGTTTAGGGTTCATAATCTGAATTAGTTCTTCGCCTTAGGTTGTTCTCAAAGCTAATTTTGGATTGATCACCTAGAACTTAGATCTTAGGTTAATCGATTAGGCACGACAGTGCAATTGAGAAACCTGATAGAATTTAGGGTGAGCAAAATAACTATTCGCAAAGAGATTTGGTTTAGTTGTTTTGTGAACAAAACAAACTTGAACTAAAAGATGGTTTAGACTTTAGGATTCGCAAAGAGATTTGGAATTCTAGGATTTAGACTTAGATAATTCTCGCAATGACAATTGGTTAATTATACTTTAGTGATTTGAGTTCAAGAACCGTGCGTAACTTGAACCCTGATTTGTTAGTTTATCTGCATTCATTGATTTCCTGAAAAATACCTTGAATCTATCTTTCTCCAATCTAACTTACAAATTGTTTAATTTACCTACGTATTTGCTTTCAATTACCCTTAAAATTGATATGCTCAAATTAATACCCTAAAAGTACTAAAGCAGTTGTTGTAGTAAGTGTAGGGGTCGAACACAAGGACTCACATAAATCGCACAATAGACAAAATAGTATCGAATCAAGCTAAGCAAATCAGATGAAACAAAAACAATAAACAGTAAAAGTGATGTAAATTCGATGGAGAGAATATAGGCATAGGGTATTTCTCAGGAAATCAATGAATACAGACTAACTGATCAGGGTTCATGTTACGCACGGTTCTCGAACTCAAATTACTAAAGTATAATTGACCAAATGTCGTTGCGAGAATTATCTAAATCTAAACTTCAGAATCCCAATTCTCTTTGCAAATTCCTAAGAATAAATCAGCTTTAAAGTTCAGGTTTGATATGTTCACAAATCAATTAAACCAAATCTCTTTGCGAAAAATCAATTTGCTCACCTTAAATTCTATCAGATTACTCAATTGCACTGTCGTGCCTAATCGATTAACCCAAGATTTAAGTTCTAGGTGATCAATCTAGAATTAGCTTTGAGAACAACCTAAGGCGAAGAAGTAATTCAGATTATGAACCCTAACAATAAATCAACATAGCATTCAAAGAAATCCTTGTGAGAAAACCCTAAACCTAAAGTGGATCTACTCAGACATGGAAATTGAAGCAATAAACATGTTTGAATAAATCATCAAATAAAATAGAAAGAGTAATAAGAGGGTTCGAAATCTTCTCTCGGACGAACAGAGTTTCAGACTTGTCTCCCTTCAAAAGCTCTCTCACAAAACCAAAGTAAAATAAACCGTAGCTATAAAAGTGGTTGTAAAATCCTATTAAATAACCTAAATCACGTTTTGGGACTTCTTGTAAATAATAAAGTCTTCTGGGGCAATTATGCAATTCTTCAACTCTTAGAAAAGTCGCGGGTCGTGTCTGCTTCGATGGGTGTCGATCGATACTAGGCAGTATCGATCGATACTGATGCTTCAAATCGGGTACTCAGCAACACGAACTTCTGCTTTTCTCCAGAATGCTCCAGAAAACTCCAATATCTCCAATTATACTCCAAACGTGCTAAAACTTGTAAAAGACTCTAAAAGACTTCAAAATACTAGAAAGACTCTATAAAACAGACTTATATCATGGTCTAAAAGGGGTAAAAACCATGATATATCAACTCCCCCAGACTTAGCATTTGCTTGCCCTCAAGCAAATAGAAGACTAAACCAGAGAAAGAGGTTTGAAAACACGGAGACTCACCTATTCAGGAACCATCACAAAGATCCTTTTCCCAAGCACCCAAATGTCACCTAACCAGCTTTTGATCTAACCACCACCACCATGTACTTCTCCGTAGACATTCGCAGCTTTTCCAGTCTCCACACATTATCTCGCAGCATTGTTCAAATAAAGCCCTCATCGCCAGTTTCATCGCTGCAGCCAATGTTCAAAAACCTTCTAGATTCTTTACCATACAATATCATGACAAGGAACCATCTAATTTCACACTTTTTGTATCACTTTCTCTCCCCCAGACTTATTTCTTATTATATTCTCTTTTTTTTAGATCTGCATATACACATCAAGGTCTGAAACGCGAGTATTGATGGTGTTTGCCACCGAATCCCCGGTTCTTCCCTCTCTATGTATCAAAGGTTTTGGCGAATAGTGGTATCACGGGAAATTTTTCTAACCTCGCTTTCAACCTTTGTGTGATCATTCCTTCTTAAGTAGAATAATGGGATCGCTGAAAATTTTCCTAACCCTCTACTAAGAAGAAAATTATTTCATCTTTTATGCTCTTATTTATCAACTTATAACAGGGGAGAGAGATACCATTACGTTAAACATATGAGTTCCTTTGTCAGATATGAATGATGAATCATGTAAACACTAACCACATCGATGAAGTGCAAAAATTTGGCTCAGGCTTCAGAAGAACTCTGGTGGAGACATGGATGTTTTCTAGTCAACTGGTCAGTCCTTGGATTTTTCATTAGTCGATCTAGAGCTGATCCTGCAACACTGGTCACTCAAAAACAAAATCAAAACAACAATTCAAGCACATGATCATCATCTCCAACAAGTTTTGACTCAATAAAACGTTTTTGACTCGATAAAACAACTGACTCTAAGAAAAACAAACACAATGTCAGCAGACACCTCCCCCAGACTTGAACAACACTGTCCCCAGTGTTATCTAGCCTAAGGTTGGTGAAAGAAAACAAAATAACAGAATAAAATTGTGAAAAACAAGAAGTTACCGTGCTGGAACATCGAGTATCAACCGACACACGGCCTGGTATCGATCGATACCAGGCTTAAGTCGACATGATGAACCGTCTCATTCGCGATTGGTGTCGACCGATACCAATATGGTATCGATCGATACTCAGGCGATTTCGAGTTTTGCTCCTTGTTTATCCTGACACAAACACATAACGAAAAATAAAAAGAAAAATACTCAAAAACAAACTTACCAGTGGGTTGCCTCCCACCAAGCGCTCGTTTAATGTCATTAGCTTGAATGTAACGCCATTCAAGCAGGATAAGAATGAGAGCTTGCACCTAAACAGGCTCCACAACTTGACATCGCTAGCTTCAGAGTTCTGCTCAACATGCTCTCCACAAAGTCCTTTCCTTTCTCTTTCAGCTCTGAAGTAAGAAGAACTCTAGCCTTAGAGAATGGTGTCGAGGCTCCTTTTCACTTCACCTTATACTCAATCGAATCTCCATCATACTTCTGAGGGGTTAGAGTCACATGGGTAGCACTCTCGACTCTTTTACTCTTCGCCTTCTTCTTTGTTGCCCTAGCCTTTCTGACAACTTTCTTGGGGATGCTGGGCGGTTCAACCAAAACGTCTATGACGGTTGGGTCGTCAAGAGGCTTTTCCAAAAGATCAACTACCAATGTCTCTCTTGTGACAACAGTGAAGCACGAGACATGTGTGTGAGCCCCTCTAGAGGGAATGGCATCATAGTAGACCTCTCCGTCAATGTAAGAGAAAGAGAGTCTCTTATTAGGTGTGTCTATGATCACGCCAGCAGTAGCCATAAACGGTCGTCCCAGGAGCAAAGAAACCTCAGATCCTTCGCTTATCTCCACAACCTGAAAATTAGTGGGCACCAGAAAATCTCCTACTTTAACAAGTAAAGCATGGATAGTACCGTATGGAGGTGAGGTGGAGGAGTTCGCAAACGTGAGAAGCATCGTAGGGGGTCTTATATCAGCCTTCAATCGTTCAGCAATTTCCCTTGATATTACATTGACGCTAGACCCTGAGTTAACGAGAGACTCATCGAATTCAACTCCAGAGATGGAGCATGGAACTGCGAATTTCCCTAGGTCTTCCCTCTGGGTCAACTGCCTCAGCTGCAGTGACTTGCGTCTTGCCTCGATAAAGAGTACTTCGACCTCTTCCAGAGTTTCTCTGCAATCTTTGAAGTGACTTAGCAGAGGGCGCTCTTCTAAAGCTTCTTCAAAAATCAGTGTGTGGGGAATCCTTCGTACCATCTTCTCAAAGCCACGCAGCTGCTTTGGAGTGATGAGAGCTCGGAGGTGTTGAGGAATATGATTCAGCTTCTTGGGCTTGCAAAGTCTGTCAACACTCATACGATCTAGGTGGGTATCGATCGATACAGGTAGGGTATCGATCGATGCAGGGGTGGTGTTCGAATTCTCAACGTCAGATATATCATCAACCACAGGAAACTCCACAACCAACTTATCCAACATAGCTTTGCATCTGGCGTCCTCTCATTCATTCTTTGTCATAATACGAGGCATAAGATAAGGTATTATGGGTTTGTACACAATCTCCTTGACAATTTCAGCCTTCTTCTCTACCTGCGTCTCAGCATCGACCGAAACTAGAGGAGTATCGATCGATACACGTGATTTTCTATCCACTCGTGCAGGTGTTTGGACCGGTATCGATCAACACTGGCTAGTATCGATCGATACTCGGGCGATTTCAGAATCACAGTCGTCATCTTCAACAGCATCGTCAAAAATTCCTGCATCAAAACCCTTTTCTACCACTGTAGTGGCTTCTTTAGCACTTCCTATTGTGATTGCATTGACGTATGCTCTTGGATTCTCAGTTTTTCCTGAAAGAAAACCTTCCTGCCTTTTCACAGCTGCTGCTGTCTGAGCGACCTGAGTTTCCAGCTTCCTCTGGATCTGATTGATAGCTTCAATTTTCCCATTCAGATCAATGTACAGAGAGCCAAACTTCCCATTGAAATCCACTTGCAACTTCTGCTGTCCCTGAAGAAGTTATTCAAGCATGGATTCCATCTTATTCTCTGCGGACTTTGGAGAGATGGGCTGGTACGAAGAGTTCCCGTAATTGCGAGTGTTGTTGTACCCAAATTGATGACCCTGAAATCCAGAACCACCAACGTATTTAACATCCTCCACTTCATCTACACCGATATTATCGACTCCATCAGCAAAGTGTACAGCCTTCTTCGACTTCCCAATCAGAATATCTAGCTTGGCTTGAACTTCAGCAATCTGCGAACCATCAATTCCTCCAGCCTGCTTTTTTCGCTCGAAGTCAGCATTCTTTGTGCTATTACTAGACGCCAAGTTCTCAATCAACACAACCGCATCATCTGGATACATGGTGTTGAAGTTCCCATTACTCGCAGCATCCATACCCATCTGGTACCTCCAATCAACCCCTCTGTAGAAAGTGCCCAGCAGTTGAACCTGAGTGAACCCATGGTGCGAACAATCTCTCTGATAAGACTTGAAACGAATCCAAGCAGCTTTGAGTGCCTCTGTCGGACCCTGAGAAAATTGAGAGATCTTGTTCCTGAGCTCCTCGGATCTCGCATCATCATAGAAATTGTTCAGAAATCGTCTTATCCCATGTAGTTAGTGAACCAGGAGGCAACTGTTTCAGCCAATAAGCACCATCCCCACTAAGAGAGTATGGGAAAAGTTTGCAGAAGAGGAACTCATTGGGCACTCCATTGTACTTCATACCAGTGACCAAATCTTCGAACCTCTCGATATGATCCATGGGGTGTTCATGAGATAGGCCATGGAAAGGATTCTAACTCACAAGAGCGTATTACGCAGGTTTCAGCTCAAAATCATTCCTCTAAAAAGTTGGGATGCGAATCGCGGATCGATTGGCATAGAACTGATTCGGTCTGTTGTGCTCACCAAGTGTCCTACCTCGATCAACTGCAACATTCCCAACGTTGGCGCGCGCAGCTGGCGCGACAATCTCAACAACAGTAGCTGGAGGGACAATGACGTTTCCAGCTTCATCAAGTTGCTGCCCTCTCTCATTTTACACATGACCCTCTTGGTCTCTCAGAACTCCAGCTTGATCAGATCTTAATACCACTGTGTTGTTCATCCCTGATGTTTGCTTTGCCTTTCTGTTTGTGCATTCCACAAGTTCTAGCTGCTCCAATGATAGTTCAACCAGCTGAGTGCTCTTGTTCCTTCTGGTTTCACGAATAAGCATACACCTGAAAAACACTAGGCAAGGCACGTAAGTGACAAAAAACACGTTGAGTATCGACCGACTCTGGGTGGTATCGATCGATATCAACAAAAGAAATCACCTTAGTATCAACCGACACTGAGTAGTATCGATCGATACCGACGAACTTAGTCGAAACTCAACAGCTAAAATCTAATGGCGAAATTGAGTTCCCGACAACGACGCCAAATTTGATATGCTCAAATTAATACCCTAAAAGTACTAAAGCAGTTGTTGTAGTAAGTGTAGGGCTCGAACACAAGGACTCACAGAAATCGCACAATAGACAAAATAATATCGAATCAAGCTAAGCAAATCAGATGAAACAAAAATAATAAACAGTAAAAGTGTTGTAAATTCGATGGAGAGAATATATGCATAAGGTATTTCTCAGGAAATCAATGAATGCAGACTAACTAATCAGGGTTCAGGTTACGCACGGTTCTCGAACTCAAATCACTAAAGTATAATTGACCAACTGTCATTGCGAGAATTATCTAAATCTAAACTTCAGAATCCCAATCTCTTTGCAAATTCCTAAGAATAAATCAGCTTTAAAGTTCAGGTTTGATATGTTCACAAATCAATTAAACCAAATCTCTTTGCGAATAATCAATTTGCTCACCTTAAATTCTATCAGATTACTCAATTGCACTGTCGTGCCTAATCGATTAACCTAAGATCTAAGTTCTAGGTGATCAATCTAGAATTAGCTTTGAGAAAACCCTAAGGCGAAGAACTAATTCAGATTATGAACCCTAACAATAAATCAACCTAGCATTCAAAGAAATCCCTGTGAGAAAACCCTAAACGTAAAGTGGATCTACTCAGACATGGAAATTGAAGCAATAAACATGTTTGAATAAATCATCAAATAAAATAGAAAGAGTAATAAGAGGGTTCGAAATCTTCTCTCGGACGAACAGAGTTTCAGACTTGTCTCCCTTCAAAAGCTCTCTCACAAAACCAAAGTAAAATAAAGCGTAGCTATAAAAGTGGCTGTAAAATCCTAATAAATAACCTAAATCACATTTTGGGGCTTCTTGTAAATAATAAAGTCTTCTGGGGCAATTCTGCAGTTCTTCAACTCTTGGAAAAGTCGCGGGTCGTGTCTGCTGCGATGGGTATCGATCGATACTAGGCAGTATCGATTGATACTGATGCTTCAAATCAGGTACTCAGCAACACGAACTTCTGCTTTTCTCCAGAATGCTCCAGAAAGCTCCAATATCTCAAATTATGCTCCAAACGTGCTAAAACCTGTAAAAGACTCTAAAAGACTCCAAAATACTAGAAATACTCTATAAAATGGACTTATATCATGACCTTAAAAGGGTAAAAACCATGATATATCAAAAATATATTGTGTGTTTTCTTGAGTCTCTGTGGATTCGACCCCTAAGTAATACAATCAACAAAACTTTAGTACTTTTAGGGTATTAATTTGAACTAATCAAATTTGGCGTTGTTGTCGGGGACAGTGTTGTTAAGCTGTCCAATGACTCTTCAGTGGTTCTTAATCTGTTTAAGACCATCATTTTTCCTCGATTTGGAGTACCTCGGATAGTTATAAGTGATGGTGGCTCTCACTTTATTAACAAGGTATTCGAGAAGATGTTGAAGAAGCATGATGTGAATCATCGTGTAGCCACTCCTTATCATCCTTAGACTAGTGGACAAGTTGAGGTTTCCAACAGGCATATCAAGGAGATTCTGGAAAAGATTGTGGGTACTACTAGGAAAGATTGGTCTGCAAGGCTGGATGATGCACTGTGGGCTTACAGGACCACTTTCAAGACACCGCTTGGGACTACACCGTTTCACTTGCTATATGGGAAAGCATGTCACATTCCGGTGGAAATCGAGCATAAGGCAGCCTGGACAACAAAGATGATGAATTTCGACATCAAGTCTGCTGCTGAGAGGCGCGATTGATTCAGCTGAATGAGCTAGATGAGATTAGGCATCATTCCTATGAAAACTCGAAGTTGTACAAGGAGAGAACCAAGGCATATCACGACAAAAAGATCCTCTCCAGACATTTTGAACCCAATGACCAGGTACTTCTGTACAACTGCGTTCTCGTTGGTCAGGTCCTTTCACAGTTAAGGAAGTTAGACCACATGGTGTACTTGTCCTGACGAATCCTTCAGGCGAAGAGTTCACTGTCAATGGACAAAGGGTGAAACACTATTGGAGGAGCACCAAGATTCCAGAAGGACACATAATGCCTCTGGATGATGCACCCGCTACTTGAACGGGGGTACAGTCAAGCTAATGACGTTAAATGAGCGCTTGGTGGGAGGCAACCCATTGGTAAGTCTGTAAATATGAGTCTTTTATTTTTCCAGTTTTTGTTTTGTGTTTTGCAGTGTCACGTGAATCAGTTTCGGAGGCTCAGTATCGATCGAAACCACTTGGTATCGATCGATACCAGTTTTAAACGCACATGACCGATTCCCGTGTATCGATCGATACCACTTATGGTATCGGTAGATACTACCACCCAGGTAATTTTCCTTACAAAACCCTACGGTTTTTCTCCTTCTTCCTCATTAGCCTCCATCGACCGACACGAGCATACACATCCCAAAATCACCAAATCTTTGTTTCTTCACGGATTTGAGTGATTCAAAGGTCTATCCTTGTTGGATTTTCGTGCTCATTCTCATTTTCTCACCCTTTCACTCGATCTACAAGGTATGAAACACAAATCTCCTCTTTTTCAATCCGTGACCAAACGGTTGGTTTTTTTTTTTGGCTCTTAGAACTCGTTTTGTTGGACGAACAACACTTGATTCAGTTGTTCTAGGACTAGTCGGAACCCGCCTTACGCTTAATTGCCATTAGTTTGGACTTTTGGAAATTTTGGATTGTGGATCTTCGTACGGTTCAGAACTGTTTGAGTATCGATCGATACCACCTGGTATCGGTCGATGCTCTGTGTATTCCTTGATCGTTTTTGCTGTTGAGAGAGATGTTGGATTTATGATGTTTATCTTTTGTTGTTGATGCAGATGCAGCCTCAGAAGAGGACACGAACAGAGGCCACAAGCTCGAATCTACCTACGGATCCTCTGCATGAGTTCCGTTTACTCGAAAACGTTAAGATCTTTGACGGTCTCACTTGGCGCAGAGGGATTGTAACATCCCTAATTCAATTTTGGGGATGAAATTGAATAATTAGAAGTTGGGGGGTTAAATTCGTGTAAATCAATTTTTCGGTTGGGTTTAATCGATAATTTTGGAAGTTTGGGGCCATTTGTGAATTCGAAAAATTAAGGGTTAAATTGATCAAATTGGAAGTTGTTTGGAAGGGTGATTTGGATCAATTAAGGAGTTATGGGGCCAATTCTGAAAACGGCAAGGACCGATTGGTGTAATAAGGAAACTTGAACACACATATGTATATATGTGCGTAAGCATCGCCGCCTCCGAGCTCCCATTACCCTAGCCGTCAAGTTGTGTTAGTTTTTGGTGTGGAAGCAAGGAGAGAAGGAAGAGAGAGTCGGGCGGTGGTGTTCGTTGGCGTGAGAAAGGATCGGTGGAGGTTCCGCGGTGCCGTGAGCGATTCACCATCGGGCTGTCGTTGTCGAGTCGTAGAGGTAAGGGTTCTCCTCTTAGCTTGGTTTTCACGTTGGAATCAAAGTAGCCTTGTGGTGGTGGTCGGAGACGGATGATGATGGCGGTGACGTGAGGGTCAAGCGTCGGTGTTGTCGCGAATGTCGATCCATGTTGGAGTGATCGGTGGTGCTGTTGGTGGAGTTTGTCGATGATCGACGATGTCGTGACGTGTTGGTGTCTACGGCGGGGTTCGTGTTCGGTGGTTGGATCGTGGTGGTCCCGGAAGTGGAGTTTGTCGATGATCGACGATGTCGTGACGTGTTGGTGTCTGCGGCGGGGTTCGTGTTCGGTGGTTGGATCGTAGTGGTCCCGATGGTGAGCTCCGGTGGTGGTGTAGTTGCACCGGCGGTGCTGATCGGCTGTTGTTGCAGAGTCGCACGAAGACGATGACTTAAGTCATGTAGTTTAGGATAATTGAACTTTGTTTTGATTATTTTATTATTTTTATTTTTAGGTGGATTAATAGAAGGTTATTCATCCCGGGGAGTTCTAGAAAATTGCTGAATTTTTCGTGAAACTTTCTGTGCGGGAATAAGGTGAGTGCAGGACCATAGGCGTAATTAATTAATTTTGATAATTGATGTGATTTCGTGATTATAGGCCGTTTACGATTTCGGAGGGTCTAGATCGAGTGTTTCATGAGATGTTTGATTTATTCGGTATTTTCGTGATATTCTATATTAATTATCTTAATTATTTGTTAGCCTGTAGATGGGAGGATTGTCTCACTAAGTATTTTTCGAAATACTTATGCATCTCGTATGTTTTAATTGATGCAGGAAAAGAGAAAGTGTGACCGTGGGATCAGGGCGAGGAAGAGGGGGTGATCTAGACTTGTCGTTTATTTGGCGATTTTATTTAATAATTTATGATCTTGATTTTTCGGATTTTTAATCTTGAACCGGAAATTAATTTGTGAGGTTCAATTATTATTATTTATGGGATTTTAGTAATTGTTTGCAAAAAAAAAAAAAAAAAAAAATGGGTGAAGTTGTTTCAATTTGGTATCAGAGCATTTACGGTTCTAGGACGGTTTAAAAAAACAAATTTCCGCTATTAGAACTATCTATGTGAGTTAGTCAATTGTTGAGCTTGAAGTTCTAGATCATCCTCTTCGAGCCTTCAATGAGATTCCACGGTAAGACTCGTGTTTGTTTTACTATTGCTGTTGTCAATTAGTAACAAGTTGTTATTGCAGATGGTTGATTCTGATATCGTCGGGCAAGGTCTCAGAGGTCGTGGTGGTCGTGGCGGCCGTGGTCGGGGCGGTAGAGCAGGCCGTGGCGGCAGAGGTGGTAGAGGTGGCAGAGCAGCTGCGAATGTGACGCAGAGTGTCACGGTGGAGCAGGGGGCGTACGAGCACGCCGAGGGGGAAGGTCAGTCGGAGCCAGCGGCCGTGTATGGTGCGATGCCGGCGCCGGGTGGTGCTCAGGCGGGTGCGGGCCCGAACCCGATGGGGGCTGTTTTGGGCATGTTGGCCCAGCTCTTGGAGAGGTTACCTGGTGTGGTACCGGCTCCAGCTCCAGTGGCGCCACAGGGGGTTGCCGGGATGCCGGGTGTTGTTACTCCGGGAGTTCCGGGAGTGGTTGCTGAGGCCGAGCCAGTGGTTCCGTCATACCTGAGGGTGGTGGAGCATATGCAGAGGTTGGGCACCAAGTTTTTCAGTGGTGGTGCTCGACCGATTGAGTATGATGAGTGGAGGTCCAGGTTGGAGAGGAACTTCCAGTCGATCAGATGCCCTGAGGAGTATAGGGTTGACTTGGCGGTGCATTATCTGGAGGGAGATGCACATGAGTGGTGGCAGGGTGTTGCTGCGAGGAGGGCGGGAGTAGTGTGTTCTTGGGACGAGTTCCGGAGGGAGTTTGATCTCAAGTATTTTCCGCGGGAGGCTCGCGACAGGTTACAGGGGGAGTTTCTGTACTTGTCACAGGGGATTCGTTCGGTTCGGGAGTACGAAGCCGAGTTTAACCGGCTGAAGCGGTTTGCTGGTCGGGGTGCAGATACCGAGTATGAGTTGATTTGTGCTTTCATGCGAGGTATGCGTATCGATCTAAGGAACCGATGCATAGTCCGCAAGTTCGAGTCGGTATCCGAATTGGTGGAGTGTGCAGCGCAGCTTGAGGAAGGGATGAGGCAGGAGGCTAGTTTAAAGGCTGCAGTACCAGAGGTTCCGCGACGGCCTCAAAGTCAGAGTGTTGCTCCGAGCAAGGGCGGTAAGTCTGGTCAGCAGCAGGGACAGAAGAGGAAGTGGGAGGATACATCCAAGACAGCGGGTTCTGGACCACGTTGTTTCGGGTGCGGAGCCTATGGACATCGCGTGGCGGATTGTTCTCGAGGGGGACAGGTGTGCTTCCATTGCAAGGAACCCGGTCACATCAAGAAGGATTGTCCGAAGTTGGCTCAGCCATTTGTGAGGATCGAGGCACCGCCTCTGAAACGGGCCGCAGTGGCACCGAGGGTGTTCACCATAAGCGCGGAGTCAGGCGAGGCGAGCGGCAGCAGACCGATTACTGGTTAGCTACCTTAATTATGTTCTTGTTTGATTGTTAATTTCAGTTACTCGCTTTATAATTGGTGCTTGCTGTTTGCCTTAAATCCTTTTTGTGCTTAGGGACCCTTAGTGTGACTGGGGTAGAGTCACATGTGTTGTTTGACTCCGGAGCGTCCCACAGTTTTGCCACACCGGGTTGGGTGTCGGGGAGCGGTATCCAAGAGGGGTTTGGGGACCACTCGGGTGTGGTGAGAGTTGCTGGGGGTCGTTTGTTGAGGACTCAGGGCTGTGTGGAGGGTGTCGACATTCTGATTGCCGGAGAGCTGATGCCAGCGGATTTGATAGTGTGTCCAGTGGAACTCTATGACATCATTTTGGGTATGGACTGGCTGGGAAAGTTCAAGGCTCATTTGGATTGTCACCGGGGTCGTGTGGTTTTCGAGCATGCTAACAGAAGACTGGTTTATCAGGGGGTGAGACCGCTGCCGGGAGGTATCGTCGTTTCCGCGGTTCACGCGGAGCGTTTGATCGAGCAGGGTTGTGAGGCCTATTTGGCTACCATTTCGATACCTAGTGAGGTTGGGGAGTCAGCGGTGCGGGATATTGAGGTGGTCTGGGAGTTCGAGGATGTGTTCCAGCAGTTGAGCGGGTTACCACCATCCAGGTCGGATCCTTTTACCATTGAGTTAGAGCCGGGGACGACGCCGTTGTCTAAGGCTCCTTACAGGATGGCTCCTGCGGAGATGGCTGAGCTTAAGAAGCAGCTTGAGGAGTTGTTGGAAAAGGGTTTCATTAGACCGAGCAGTTCTCCGTGGGGTGCACCGGTACTGTTCGTCAAGAAGAAGGATGGGAGCTTCCGGTTGTGCATTGATTATCGGGGGCTGAACCGGGTTACTGTGAAGAATAAGTATCCATTACCGAGGATCGATGAGTTGCTAGATCAGTTGCAGGGTGCTTCGTGGTTCTCTAAGATTGATTTGGCATCGGGTTATCATCAGATCCCGATAGCGGAGTCGGACATCAGGAAGACGGCTTTCAGGACGAGATACGGGCACTACGAGTTTGTGGTGATGCCGTTTGGGTTGACGAATGCACCGGCTGCGTTTATGAGGTTGATGAACGGCGTTTTCCAGGAGTATCTGGATGAGTTCGTCATCATTTTCATCGACGACATTCTAGTGTATTCGAAGAGTCCTGAGGAGCACATGGTTCACCTGAGGAAAGTTCTGGAGAAGCTACGGGAGCAACAGTTGTTCGCTAAGCTGAGCAAGTGTAGTTTCTGGCAGCGGGAGGTCGGATTTCTGGGGCACGTCGTATCTGATCGTGGTGTTTCAGTGGATCTGGAGAAGATTCGCTCGATTGAGGAGTGGCCGAGACCGAAGAATGCCTCGTAGATTCGCAGTTTTCTGGGTCTGGCGGGTTATTACAGAAGGTTCGTCAAGGGGTTTGCTAGTATGGCGCAGGCCATGACCAAGTTGACCGGGAATGACGTTCCTTTCGTGTGGTCGGACCAGTGTGAGGAGAGCTTTGCGAAGCTCAAGGAGATGTTGGTGAGTACTCCGGTGTTGGCCTTGCCGAAGCCGGATGAGCCATACGTCGTGTTCACAGACGCGTCCAGGGTGGGGCTCGGTTGTGTATTGATGCAGCAGGGTAAGGTGATTGCATATGCTTCCAGGCAGTTGAGGAAACATGAATGCAATTATCCTACTCACGATCTTGAGATGGCTGACGTGGTGTTTGCATTGAAGATCTGGAGGTCTTATCTGTATGGCGGTAAGGTTCAGGTGTTCATAGACCACAAAAGTCTGAAGTACATCTTTACCCAGCCCGAGCTGAATCTGCGACAGAGGCGATGGATGGAGCTTGTTGCGGATTATGACCTGGAGATAGCTTAGCATCCCGGTAAAGCGAATCTTGTAGCCGATGCTTTGAGCAGGAAGCGGGTTATTTTAGACACTGAGCGAGATACAGAGGCGTTGGTAGGCATGGTGAGTGCCCTGAGACTGTGTGCTGTGTCTGAGGAGTCTGAGCCGTTGGGTTTAGAGGCGGTGGATCAGGCGGATATTCTGACTAGGGTGCGGGTAGCACAGCAGTTGGACGCAGAATTAATGCAGGCTGGCAGGGCAGAGCGGTCTGAGTATGAGTTCTCCAGCAATGGAACTATCCTTTTGAGGGGCAGGGTGTGTGTACCGAAGGACGAAGTGCTGAGGCAGGAAATCCTGAGGGAAGCACATCAGAGCCGTTTCTCTATTCATCCAGGAGCTACCAAGATGTACCGTGACCTCAAACGGTATTACCAGTGGGTAGGGATGAAGAAGGATGTTGCCAGCTGGGTTGCGGGGTGTGATACATGTCAGTTGGTGAAGGCTGAGCATCAGGTTCCGAGCGGGTTGTTGAGGAGTTTACCCATTCCGGAGTGGAAGTGGGACATGATCACCATGGATTTCGTGGTGGGTCTGCCGGTTTCGCGAACCAAGGACGCTATTTGGGTCATCGTCGATAGGTTGACCAAGTCTGCGCACTTCTTGGCCATAAAGAAGACCGACGGTGCGGAAGTGTTGGCCAAGAGGTACGTCAGGGAGATTGTGAAGCTGCATGGGGTACCGGTGAGTATAGTGTCGGATCGAGATCCGAAGTTCTCCTCGTTGTTCTGGGGCGCTTTCCAGAAGGAGATGGGTACTAAGGTACACATGAGTACAGCTTATCATCCCCAGACCGATGGGCAGTCGGAGAGGACTATCTAGACGTTGGAGGATTTGTTGAGGATGTGTGTGTTGGATTGGGGTGGACATTGGGCGGATCATCTGAATCTAGTGGAGTTTGCGTACAATAACAGCTACCAGGCTAGTATCGGCATGGCACCATTTGAGGCGTTGTATGGTAGGCCTTGCAGGACCCCGTTGTGTTGGACACAAGTGGGGGAGAGGAGCCTGTTGGGGGCTGACTTTGTGCAGGAGACGACTGAGAAGGTCTGGATTGTGAAGTTGAACATGAAGGAAGGTCAAGATCGTCAGAAAAGCTACGCAGATCGGCGTAGGAAGGAGCTGGAGTTCGCAGTTGGCAATTTGGTCTATCTGAAGATGGCCATGTTGAGGGGTCCGAACAGGTCCATTTCCGAGACTAAGTTGAGTCCGCGATATATGGGTCCCGTCAGGGTGCTGGAGCGGGTCGGACCGGTGGCTTATCGGCTAGAGTTGCCGGAGTCTATGCATGCATTTCACAAGGTGTTTCATGTGTCGATGCTGAAGAAATGTCTGCACAAGGATGATCAGGTGGTCACGGGGGTGCCATCAGATTTGACACCGAGCATGGTGGTGGAGGCGAGGCCTCTGAGAGTCCTAGATCGCCGGGTGAGAGTGATCAGGAGGAAGAAGGTTCCTGAGATGCAGGTGCTGTGGGACTGCAATGGAGCCGAGGAGGTGACTTGGGAGCCGGAAGCGACGTTGAAGCGCAAGTTTCCCAAGTGGTTCGGCAAACTTGAGGGTTAGCCGGGTATTTCCATATCGTGGTAACCATGGTGTTGGGGTTTTGGGAGTTATTGCATTGTT
Organism: Eutrema japonicum; assembly: GCA_030161315.1. Lineage (NCBI taxonomy): Eukaryota > Viridiplantae > Streptophyta > Magnoliopsida > Brassicales > Brassicaceae > Eutrema > Eutrema japonicum. The sequence continues at coordinate 48,984,853 of BSQW01000007.1, read as the reverse complement.
GTACTCGTCTATTTTATGGTGTTATAATTAATCGATGTACTTTGGAGCTTTTGATTATTCAATAAAAAGGTGTTTTCCTTGAATATGTTGAGTGGTGGGTTTACTAGGGAATTAGTAGACAGGTTGGCGGGCTACTAGTGGTAGTGGTCAGATAGCGGGGGTGCGGATACTAGGTGTTTAGTAGCTGCATAGGGCTGATAGTTCTGGACTGGTTTGGCACGGGGTGGTGGCCCATATAGCAGCATCGGAGTGTACTGGTGAGTCTCTGCCGAGTGTACCTGGCCGGTTGGGTTTCGACGTGATTCCTGATTGGTGAGACAGGTCACTAGAGAGATTGCCGTTGTCTGGTTCTCTATGCGTTAGACGGATCGATCCATGGTGTTGGGTCGTGAAGCCGTTATACTCCCGGGTGTTGGAGTGGTTGGCCAAACGAAGTAGGAAACTAGGGCGCTATGGTGTTGAGCCGTGATACTGTTGTTAGTGGAGTTGGAATAGCGGTCGTGCTACGCTGAGTTGGAATAGCGGTTGTGCTATGTCGTGGATGTTCGCTGAATGTTAGATTCGAGGACGAATCTATGTTATTGGGGGAGAATTGTAACATCCCTAATTCAATTTTGGGGATGAAATTGAATAATTAGAAGTTGGGGGGTTAAATTCGTGTAAATCAATTTTTTAGTTGGGTTTAATCGATAATTTTGGAAGTTTGGGGCCATTTGTGAATTCAAAAAATGAAGGGTTAAATTGATCAAATTGGAAGTTGTTTGGAAGTGTGATTTGGATCAATTAAGGAGTTATGGGGCCAATTCTGAAAACGGCAAGGACCGATTGGTGTAATAAGGAAACTTGAACACACATATGTATATATGTGCGTAAGTTTCGCCGCCTCCGAGCTCCCATTACCCTAGCCGTCAAGTTGTGTTAGTTTTTGGTGTGGAAGCAAGGAGAGAAGGAAGAGAGAGTCGGGCGGTGGTGTTCGTTGGCGTGAGAAAGGATCGGTGGAGGTTCCGCGGTGCCGTGAGCGATTCACCATCGGGCTGTTGTTGTCGAGTCGTAGAGGTAAGGGTTCTCCTCTTAGCTTGGTTTTCACATTGGAATCAAAGTAGCCTTGTGGCGGTGGTCGGAGACGGATGATGATGGCGGTGACGTGAGGGTCAAGCGTCGGTGTTGTCGCGAATGTCGATCCATGTTGCGGTGATCGGTGGTGCTGTTGGTGGAGTTTGTCGATGATCGACGATGTCGTGACGTGTTGGTGTCTACGGCGGGGTTCGTGTTCGGTGGTTGGATCGTGGTGGTCCCGGAGGTGGAGTTTGTCGATGATCGACGATGTCGTTACGTGTTGGTGTCTGCGGCGGGGTTCGTGTTCGGTGGTTGGATCGTAATGGTCCCGGTGGTGAGCTCCGGTGGTGGTGTAGTTGCACCGGCGGTGGTGATCGGTTGTTGTTGCAGAGTCGCACGAAGACGATGACTTAAGTCATGTAGTTTAGGATAATTGAACTTTGTTTTGATTATTTTATTATTTTTATTTTTAGGTGGATTAATAGAAGGTTATTCATCCCGGGGAGTTTTAGAAAATTGCTGAATTTTCTCGTGAAACTTTCTGTGCGGGAATAAGGTGAGTGCAGGACCATAGGCGTAATTAATTAATTTTGATAATAGATGTGATTTCATGATTATAGGCCGTTTACGATCTCGGAGGGTCTAGATCGAGTGTTTCATGAGATGTTTTATTTTTTCGGTATTTTCGTGATATTCTATATTAATTATCTTAATTATTTGTTGGCCTGTAGATGGGAGGATTGTCTCACTAAGTATTTTTCGAAATACTTATGCATCTCGTATGTTTTAATTGATGCAGGAAAAGAGAAAGTGTGACCGTGGGATCAGGGCGAGGAAGAGGGGGTGATCTAGACTTGTCGTTTATTTGGTGATTTTATTTAATAATTTATGATCTTGATTTTTTGGATTTTTAATCTTGAACCGGAAATGAATTTGTGAGGTTCAATTATTATTATTTATGGGATTATAGTAATTGTTTGCAAAAAAAAAAAAAAAAAAAAAAAAAATGGGTGCGGTTGTTTCAGGGATGGTGAAAGCCTGTTTGGCAGGAAACCGATACATGGTGCGATATGATGGTTCATACAAGGATACATATCTTCCATACGCGTGTCTACGCGCAATGCCTGATACTCCTGCAGCTTCACCCTCGCCACCTCGCTCTGTTCCCACTTCTCACGCGCCTCCGGGCACAGCATGTAGGCCTCCTTGGCCTAAAAGGAATGAGAGGGCGAGGATACCTTTGACGCGAGAATTTGAGGGTACATATAAGGAGGTCTCTGAGAGCAGGGCTTGCATCTCCAGGCCTATTTCTGAGGAGTGGGACGATTATGATTCGTTGTTTACAACGCATGGTTGGATGTTGATGTGCGTCCCACCCGGTTTGTCGACACGCTCACTATGAAGGATCTGGGTTTCGACAGGGAACTCCACTGATTGATCCGCAAGATCGGTTTAGGGATGATGCATACGCGACAGTTCGATCTGTATCCCGATCTAGTGCGCCAGCTCCTTGCTACAGTCCGTGTCTATTATACTGGTGCACCTCCCACGACTGCACAACAGGGTATTCTGACTTTCATGATTCGGGGTGTGCGATACCTGTTGATCCGTAAATCACACAAAATGGGTAAAACAATACTTTTATTGGAATCTCGTTTATTGATCAAGAATCGGCGTTACAACAGAGTTTTGGTAAGAAGGCAAAGACAGAAAACTCGAGATCGGTAAAGTAGCTCTCTCGTATTCTCTGGTCTCTGCGAAAGTTGTGGATCCCTTCATGAATGTGTCTTCTCCTCTATTTATATTGTCTTGAGGTGGTTTGAAGGGAGAATATTTCCTTTTCCGAGTTTGATTAGGAGAAGGAAATATTCCGGTTTTCTCTCCGAGATAAGGATATTTTCCTGATATCTCGAAGACTCAGTCGAGGGGAATATTTCCATTTCCGAGATCGGCGGAAAAAGGGAAATATTCCGGTTATTATCTGTTGTAACGGACTGGGCTCGCGCTGGGCCTTGATCGGTGACCGAGATGGGCTTAGCGAGATTCCGAGCTTGGTCCAATGTTTTTGGGCTGATTTGTCCTCGATCTAAACCATCGTAAACCGGCCTTGATCGAACCGGTCTCGATTCGAATCGAGTTAAACCAGGGGTGCTAATCCTCCCTCTAACAATCGGGATGGTCCACGCCTTGACGAGTGATTGCTGTTTTTTTGGCTGGCTTCGTTCGATGCAAAAATTCCGTGTCTCTCTTCCTATTTTCCTTAAATGTTTGATGGTTTCAGTTGTACATTTTGTTACTGAAAAAAAAAAAAAATACAAACTGTTATTTTCTCAAGGGAACCATATTAATGGTTTAAATTAGATAATGAAATTGCCCTTATCCTTGTGGTGAAAGAAGTTAAAACAACTTAATCCATTCATAAGAGTAATTTTGATTATTTCTAACCACACTATTATTCTTTCATTGCACTTAAATATCCGATTAATGATGATTACTAATCAGTGTGAAAAACATATTAGGGAATATTATTCCCCATCGAAAGTTAAAAATGATCTAAGTAATATATAATGGACATGGACCAATCTATTCATTGTCAACTGATTTTGAGTTAGAAGCCCATGTAACTTCACAAAGCAGATCATTTTATGATTGGAATCACCTTATCTAGTTTTCTTAGATATACTTTTTATTAAACAACATTATTTATATTGTCAATGATTATTGAGATAATTGCGTTCACCGTCACTTTTTCAAAATTTTCTAATTTTTTTGTGTTTTTCTGTATCAAATGACGACTTTAACCCTGCTTCCTATTGGTTCATGTACTGTTCACAGTTGATTCGTGCAGTATTATACATGATTACGACTAGAAAATTAATTCGTGTACAACATAAAAAATGTTAGTTTCTCAATTAAATTAAAAAGTGTTAAAAACTTTATAAAATTTTTTAAAAATAACTAAACAGCCAAGTTTAGAATTTTCTTTAAGAGGTCCATCTCATTTTGAAAATTCCAAAAGTATAATATGACAATGGAATATATTTAAAGGAAGAGTGCTGATATGAAATCATCAATGACGTCAAAAAGATAAAAATTAGATATCTTTTAATCATGACAACTTTAAATAATACAATAAAATGTACAATTTCATAACAAGACTACAATTTTGTTTTTCTCCTCTTTGCTTTCTTTGACTGAACCGACACAGCACTGGCACACCCCCACAGTCTCCACTCCTATAAATCCCACTCGAATCTGCTTCTGAATCCACCAAAACCCATTTTCGTTGAATCTTTTTTTTTGTTTTTGTTGGATTAATCAATGGCGGAAGCTTGCGGAGTACGGAGGATGAAGCTTGGGAGGCAAGGCTTTGAGGTTTCGGCTCAGGGACTTGGTTGTATGGGTCTCTCCGCCTTCTACGGCGCTCCGACACCTGAGACTAACGCCGTCGCTCTCCTACGCCACGCCATTAACGCCGGAATCACATTCCTCGACACCTCCGACATATACGGCTCCGAGACAAACGAGCTGCTCCTGGGCAAGGTAAACAAATCTATGATTTAGGGTTTAGGCTGTGATTTAGGGTTCATACCAATCGTTGAGGTTTTACATTCGCTGGCAGGCTCTGAAAGATGGGTTGAGGGAGAAAGTGGAATTAGCGACAAAATTTGGGATCACTGCTTCTGAAGATGGAAAATTTGGTTTCAGGGGAGATCCAGAGTATGTGAGGTCTGCTTGTGAGGCCAGCTTAAGGCGTCTTGGTGTTGCCTCCATTGATCTTTATTACCAGCATCGGATTGATACCACTGTGCCCATCGAAGTCACGGTATGGCTTCTTGGTTTGAGTTTTACTCCAACTTGAGTTCAAAGTTACTGATAAATCTCATAGATAAGTACTAAATAGGTCTTTAAGGGAACAACTTGGAGTTTGAGATATGCTTGTGATGATTATAGCTTATACATGAGAAAACTAATGCTCTGTTTCTTGTCTTGATTTTGGTTGCTATATATTTTGTTTTGCTCCTTTTTTTTTTTTTTTGAACTTATGGTTTGGGTGAATCTGTTTTCAAAGATGGGAGAATTGAAGAAGCTAGTTGAAGAAGGTAAAATAAAGCATATCGGTTTGTCTGAAGCATCAGCTTCAACAATCAGAAGAGCACATGCTGTTCACCCGATAACCGCTGTGCAGATAGAATGGTCCTTGTGGTCTAGAGACGTGGAAGAAGATATCATTCCTACTTGCAGGTGTGAGGAATCAGAATCAGCCATAACTTTCCTCTTCGTTAACATGTTTACTTCATATCTCATCTCTTGTAATATCTCTAGGGAGCTTGGGATTGGAATTGTAGCTTATAGTCCTTTAGGAAGAGGCTTCTTGGCATCAGGACCCAAGCTTGTTGAGAATCTGGACCAAGATGACTATCGAAAGGCAAGTATATATGATTAGATCTTTAGAGCACATTTCAAGACTTGGAAGCTTCGGATGATCATCTTAGTATGTTATGCTTATTGCTATTGCTCTGTCACAGGATCTACCGAGATTCCAGCAGGAGAATCTAGACCACAACAAGATTCTCTACGAGAAAGTTCAGGCGATGGCGTCAAAGAAAAGCTGCACTCCTGCACAACTAGCTTTGGCATGGGTTCACCACCAAGGAGATGATGTGTGTCCCATTCCAGGAACCTCCAAGATCGAAAACCTAAACCAGAACATTGGAGCTCTATCCGTGAAGCTCACTCCTGAAGAGATGGCTGAGCTTGAAGCCATGGCCCGACCGGATTTCGTGAAGGGGGAACGATATGACAACAACATGGCTACTTACAAGGACTCGGAGACTCCACCATTGTCTTCTTGGAAAGCAACTTAAAAGAAATCTTTGGATTGCAATGCTGATCGCGGTCATATTGTGCTTAAGGTTTGTGTGTGTGTGTGTGAATAAGTTTAGGTAAATGGGTCTGCGAGTTTGCAATAAGAAAGAGCCATTGCCTAAGAAAGAAATGTATGTACAAAATGTAATGTTTTCTTTTGTAGTTTACTTGTGTTGCAATGTATAATACCTAAAATAACACACAATTTTTTTTTTCCAAAATTAGCACTTTAAATTTAAAATTATGAAAATAGCACAAATAATTATGTAAAAATATTTGTTTACTTAAAATAAATCTAAAATTAAATTAAATATTATGGTTAGGTTCATTATTTCCAATTTATGATTAGTTTTTCCCCATTAGAAGAAAATTTTAGATCATTTAAATAATAAATCTATACTATTATTGTCAAAATTTGTGCTTTTTTTTTCGACGAAATTGAACTTTATTACTTTGAATTTGAAAAATCTGAATACAAGGTATTTGTTAACCATAAAGGTGGATAAATACAATTTGAAAAGTAAATATTATTAGGAGGTCATTTTGTGCTAATAAATGAGCAGCTTCATTTGATTGTCTATTAATATGAGAAATAGAGTGACTATTGAATTTTGATCGCCAAAAATTAATATCATCGATCAAATTCATAATTGATATATCTTGATGAGATTCTTGAAGTATATCTACTAGGTTTTTGCAGTCTCCTTCAAAACAAATCGATTTGAATCCAAGAATCCATACACATTGTAACGCATGTAGAAGAGCCTTTCCTTCAGCTTCTAGACTAGAAATAGCCGTCGTTAAGTTGGTCGAACCCCAGAATTTTGCGAACCCATGATGATCACGGACAATCCACCCTCCAATTACTCGTCTTGTATTTGGATTGTATGCTGCATCGTAATTACATTTTAGTGACCCTATAATCGGTCGATTCCAAGAAGATGTTGGTTGATGTTGACGAACTGGTCCATTTTGAAAGTTATTCTCCACAACCGATGTCAAATTCTCAATCCACTCATTCACATCTGCCATTAGCATATGAAACATTTTTTCTCGGGTTAATACGAGTTTTTTTGGAATATTAAGCTGTTTCTGGACTTCCAAATTCGCCACATTAACCAAAATGGCAAGAGTTTTTGTTGTTTTGTTAATTCCGAATTATTTTGTATATCCAAAATATTTTTTATATTCTCCTCAAGATTTTGTGATGGATATTTTAAACATATTATTGGCAAATTTGAAACTCGCCAAGTTGATGTTGATAGGGGACATGTAAATAACATGTGATTTATTGTTTCCGGGTGAGTACAACATCTTTGACAAGTACTGTCTATACACACACCACGAGAAATCAATATTGAAGCAGTTCCAAGGGCCCCAGAAAGGACTCTCCAAAGAAAATGTTTTAATTTTGGCATAATTTGAAGATCCAAATTCTTGTTTTTACTCTTGGATCGCCATTGGGGATTGGCGGTAAATTATTCTGAAGTTGGTTAATATGTCTAGCTAAACAGTAACCCGATTTAACAGTATAAGACCCAGATTTTGTGTAAAACCATTTAATCATGTCTTGTCCTTTTTGTTGTTTCAGATAAAGAGATCTGGCAAGTTCCTGGTCGGCTGTCGTCAAGTTATTTTGTAAAGAGATTTCATTCCAAGAATGCGTATGGCTTGAAACGTTAATTAGGTCCGAGACTCGTAAATCCGAATTGGGATTATCTGAGATGGCTAGTCGGGGGGGGGGGGGGGGGATGTGTCGGAAGCCAATTATCTTTATAGATTCTTGTATCACGACCATCACCAATTATAGTGCGTGTACCTTGTTTTAAGAGGTTAATACCTTCTAAAAGTGAGGACCATCCAAAGGAGTGATAAGGCCGAGCTTTAGCGTCGAATAAATGTATATCTTTGAAATAGCGAGCTTTATATAGACGTGAAAACAGACATGAAGGGTTTGTAAGAAGTCTCCAAGCTTGTTTAGCTAGTAGAGAATCATTTAATTTAGATAAATCCCTAAATCCTAATCCACCATCTTTTTTGAGTATTGTAGTCTTTTCCATGCCACCCATGGAATACATCTGTCTTGTGAACTTTTTCCCACCAAAATCGCATTAGTGTACTTTCAATTTCTGAGACTACTTGTTGAGGTAATTTGAAACACGACATGGAATAAACCGGCATAGAAATGGCTACGGATTTTAATAACACTTCTTTACCCGCCGGAGATAAAAACTTTGCTTTCCATGATGAAGTTCGCTCCTTTACTCGATTGATTACATTATCAAATATTTCTTTTTTATTTCTTCCAAATTGTTCAGGTAATCCCAGATATTTACCACCCCCTCCATGATTAATAATTCCAAGCTCTCTCTTCAATTTTTCTTGTTTATCACCCGGTATGCGAGATCCAAATGTTATCATCGATTTCTCTTGGTTAATCTTTTGTCCAGAGCATTGTTCATAAATTTTGAAAACTTCCTTTATAGCCCGACAATTTTTCTGATTAGCAATACAGAAAAATAAGGAATCGTCAGCAAAAAGAATATGTGTAATCGACGGGACGCCGTTACCAACCTTTATGCCATTGATTTATTTTTTTCGAACCTTAACATCTAGTAGGTGACTCATTACATCCGCACACAAAATAAATAAGTATGGTGATAAGGGGTCTCCTTGTCTAAGTCCTCGTTCTGGAGAAATGAATCCTTGTGGATTTCCGTTGATTAATACTGAATAGCTGACAGACCTAACCATTGTCATTATCCAACCGATCCACAATTCAGAAAATCCAAAAACGCGCATGGTTCTTTCCAAAAAATGCCATTCTACCCTATCATATGCTTTGCTCATATCTGTTTTGATGGCCATATATGTTTGTGAAACGCGTTTTCTTGATTTCAAGGAATGCATTAATTCATGTGCGATTAAAACATTATCCGTAATCAATCGACCAGGTATAAATGCTGCTTGAGATTCAGACACGATCTGATTCAGATACAATTTTAATCTCCTCACTAAAAGTTTTGAAATGATTTTGTAGAGCACATTACATAAGGCAATTGGTCTGTAGTTATATAGAGTAGTTGGCTTTTTAATTTTTGGAATCATACATATGTTTGTGTGATTCACTCCAGGCTGCAGCGTTGATGTTTTAAAAAAATGTTGAACTTCGGTTATTACATCTTTCCCAACAATATTCCAGCATTGTTGATAAAATCTTGCTGTTAAACCATCTGGTCCCGGCGCTTTGTCTGCTCCAATACTGCATACTACTTCATAAATTTCTTCTGCTGTGAAGTCTTTTGTTATTTGCTGATTTATATCATCCGTAACTGATGGTTTAAATTCCGAAAAAATTGATGGCAAGAACGTTTGATTATCAGACTTATAAATATTTTTGAAAAACTCTTGAGCGTGTTCTCCAACCTCTCGGTTTCCCCTATATATTTGTCCAAAAGAATCACTTATTGAGTGGATACAATTTCGTGAATATCGTTCTTTTGTGCACGCGTGATAGAATTTAGTGTTTTTATCTCCAGCACACAGCCATGAATTACGGCTTTTTAGTTTCCAGTAGGTTTCTTCGTCCCGATAAGCTTGAGAGAGTTGCTGTTGTAATCGAGGAATAGATCGGCGATGAGATCCTGAAGATAGTAATGCGACCTCGAGTTCGAATTGCAAGTTGTCAATGCGTTTTGCAGAATTTAGTTTTGAAAACCTCCGACAATGAGCCATGGATATTCGACATTCTCTGATACGATCTAGAATTGTACAGTTGTTTGTAAGTCGATAAGAGTTCCATCCATGATCAACATACTCTTTAAATTCCTTTATTTGTAATAGACGTTTATCAAAATGAAATTATTTTTTCGGATTTTCGTCAACAAATGCTACTGTAGTTATAACCGGCCGGTGATCGGAACCAAATAAACGGAGAAATTCTGCTTCTGAAGCTGGGAACTTCGCCAACCACTCTGCATTTGTTATTACTCGGTCCAGGCAGCACTTAACGAGATGTTTGCCTCGCTGTCCAACCCAGGAAAATTTATTTCCTTTATATCTGAGATCTGCAAGATCACACGAACTATACATATTCCTAAAATCTTGGAAGCTTCGTTCATCACGTTGTGGTCCTCCATCCTTTTCATCATTCGATAATATTTCATTGAAATCACCTATAAGTAACCATGGTCCTTGTCGTGTTCGATTTATTCTCTCAATCCTTTCCCATAATTCATGTCTTTTAGATTGGTTTGGATTCCCATAAACACATGACAAATAGAAATCCATACCATTGTATTCAACATAGACATCAATTATTCTTACAGATTGGAAAAGTTGTTTAACACATACAGTTTTTTCCATAATAGAGCTAGTCCTCCACTTCTGCCACAAGGGGAAACTGAAATTACAAAGTCAAATCCTAAAGATACACACACATCCCTTACAATATCACACTTATTAAGAGTCTCCACTAAAAATAATAAGTCTGGAGAAAATGTTTTGCAAAGTTCCTTCAGTCTGTCATTGGTAAATGGAGCTTGTAGACCCCTACAGTTCCAGGAGCAGATCTACAGCCCCCCCGCGCCTCCGTCGATTAGCTTGATTTCAGAACACGAACCCGTAGATTCGCACATAACCTCTTGGAACGAAAACAGGTCCTTCCGTTCCGGTAGCATGGCTAGTGGTGCATCAAGCATATCATTCACTGCCATTCTTTTCTTTTTACGCAAACCAGATACACTTTCCTGATTTACATACGCATCAAATACATCCAAGAATTCATCCTCTCTAAACTTTCCTTTGGCCAACCTACGTTTCTGATATTCTTCATTCTCTACTTGTTTTCTGTAACTATCCATACCAGGTGACATTTCAGAGTATTCTAAACCATTTGGAGCATCAGCAGTTGAGCGATGAATACCTGGTATAATGATTGGATTCAGATCACCATACAGTTCCGAAGTGTGAACATCCGAATGATTGTCGTAGCAACGCAACATTTCTTCTATCTCATTCCTCTTTCTTTTTCCAAACCCTGATGAAGCCGCTTGCGTTATCTTAGACTGAACATACCGCCAATTTTCAACCGTCATATCAGTATCAATCTCTACCGAGAGGCTCCTTGCATCATCATCCGTTTGTGCAGAAGGCGATCCAGCAATCGTCTTTGGTTGTTTTGGGTTTGCGATATCAGCAGAACAAAACTCTCCCACATTCCCCTGAACGGAATCATCTTCATCACCATCGTCTCTATCATCTTGATCATCATCTTCACCATCGAATTGCAGGGGACAGTCTTTCGATTCATGAGACAGAAGACCACACTTCACGCAGAAGTTTCTCAAACGTTCATAGCGAAAACTGTCAAAATTTGTGCTATTATTGTTATTTTCAACTAATGATACTAAGTTTGGAACAAAATTTTTAAAGTGTGCTATTTTGGTAATTGCCATTTTGTCTTATAAATCTAACTTAAATTGATGATTAAAACAAAAGGACTCATCCATCACCATAATTCGATTATGTAACTGTAACATAAAGAACTCAACTTCAAACCATTTCTCAAAATACATAAAGAACTCAACTATTCCAATAAGAAAAAAAAACTGGTAACAAAAAGTCAAAATCAAAGACCGGACCGACGAAAAGGTGGGGCAAATAGAATACAAAACCGGAAAGTAAAAAAAAAAAGATTACTAATTCCCAAACCAATCGATTCAGTTACTGAATTATAAGGATTTGAGTAGTCGTAGCCGGATCGGTTTTAAAGTAATCTATCGAATTCGATACTAAACCAATTTGTAAACCGTTCACTAGGGTTAAAATGGTCAATTTTTATATTCGGCTATCTTCTTCTTCATTTCAGATACCATTCACACACAAAACTACGAGTGTCCAACAACAGCAACCCAATTCAAGAGTCGAGACTCGATCGAGAGAGAATCCATGGCGACTTGTGGAGTGAGGAAGATGAAGCTCGGAAGCCAAGGCCTTGAGGTGTCGGCGCAAGGCCTTGGTTGCATGGGCATTTCCGCTTTCTACGGTCCTTCCAAGCCGGAAACTGACGCCATCGCTCTTCTTCACCACGCAATCCTCTCCGGAATCACTTTCCTCGACACCTCCGATGTCTACGGTCCCGAAACCAATGAGTTGCTCCTCGGCAAGGTATCGAATTTCGAAATTCCCGATCTGCGATTTGTTCATGTTTTGTTTGATTTCCACTTCTCGAAATGATTGATTTTGGAGTGATCGTCAAATGTACATTTGAAAAAATCGAAGAACAACACAAAATTTCCTTGGTTCTTCGAGCTTCACGTTTGTCGAAATGATTTTTCATTGTTGAGATTTTGAATTTTGCTAGGCTCTCAAGGATGATGCGGTGAGGGAGAAAGTGGAACTTGCGACCAAATTTGGAGCCACTTATGCAGAGGGAAAGAGAGAGGTAAGGGGAGATCCTGCTTATGTGAGGGCTGCGTGTGAAGCAAGCTTAAAGCGGCTAGATGTTGCTTGCATTGATCTCTATTATCAGCATCGGGTCGATACTCGTGTCCCTATCGAAATCACTGTAAGCCCTCCTCCTTCATGCCATGGTTTCAAAGTTTTCATAAATTTTGTTCTTTGGATTTGATTGAACTAATAGGTTCCTGAGCTCTAATTGGGTTGCCACTTTTCCTGACCTTTATCAAAAGGCAGCCACTTTTGCTGAGCTAAACAATTTATTTTGTCTGTTGATTCCAAGATGGGGGAACTCAAGAAGCTAGTTGAAGAGGGTAAAATCAAGTACATCGGTTTGTCTGAAGCCTCTGCCTCGACTATCAGAAGAGCGCATGCTGTTCACCCAATTACTGCCGTGCAGCTAGAGTGGTCCATGTGGACGAGAGACGTGGAAGAAGAAATCGTCCCGACCTGCAGGTATCTAGATTTCATCCTCCTTTCTTGGTGCATTATCCATTGATCATGTTGTCTTTCCTTCTTCAGGGAGCTTGGGATTGGGATTGTTGCTTACAGTCCTCTAGGACGAGGTTTCTTCGCATCTGGACCCAAGCTTGTTGAGAAGCTAGACAATAATGACTTCAGAAAGGCAAGTACAAAGGTTTTGTATGACTTGTTTGATCGATGAACCTTATGAAGGTAAGCTGAGGATGTGACTGTATATTTATTTGCTCAATTCTGTTTCTGATTGTAGACTCTACCAAGATTCCAACAAGAAAACTTAGACCACAACAAGATTCTCTACGACAAGGTTTTTGCAATGTCGGAGAAGAAAGGATGCACTCCTGCACAACTAGCCCTCGCGTGGGTTCACCACCAGGGAGATGATGTTTGCCCCATCCCAGGAACCACCAGGATCGAAAATCTCAATCAGAATATTGGAGCTTTATCAGTGAAACTCACTCTAGAAGAGATGACTGAGCTCGAGACCATTGGCCAACCAGAGTCTGTGAAAGGAGAAAGATACACGGCCATGGTGCCCACCTTCAAGAACTCCGACACGCCACCGTTGTCTTCCTGGAAAGCCGCATAAAACCGCACCGGTTGAGAGTTTCTCTGGTTATGATCATGGCATTGAAGTGGTGTAGCTTATGTCTGCCAGCCCAATACGAGATAATAATATGTTGAGGTTGTTTGTGTTGCAGCTTCGAGAGTTCTGCATAGGGGCTTCAACAATCTCACAGCCAGGGTCTAAATGCCTTCAAGAACATATGATTCGAGTGTTAACAAAAATACATTTACATTTTTACAACACTTTCGTGAAATTGTATGATTTAATAAAATAGCATGGCATTTTTTATAGAATCGCATGGCATCTTGTGAAATAACGATCGTATACCATGAATAAATTTGCAAGAAACGTAATTTTTGACTAATAAATTGCGTGCTATTCGAAAAAAAAAATAACGTATTTTTCAAAAAATAACATAACTTGGGAAACTGCACAAATTAGTTAACCGGACATAATTTCTCAACAAATCGGTCATAATACGGCGATGGCTCAATATGATGAACACGATGGACTGAAATGCTATATTGATGGCTCGTAGAATGAAACAGATAACTATTCTGGCTTAGGATGACACTGTTTTCAGGAAGGAGTCGAAGGAGCCATAATGGGATCACGAAATTTGCGAAGAAGTCTCTCCCCGCTACACGTAGAATTGGAAGCGCTCATATGGGCGATACATTGCATGATTGCAAATCAGAAAACGACGATAATTTTTGCAACAGACTGCTCAGAGCTGGTGAAGATGGTGTCTACACCCAAGGAGTGGCCGGCTTTTACACTACATTTGGAGGAGTTCGCGAGGAGAAAGGAGGAATTCACCTTCTTCTCTATCACACATATCCCACGCGCAACTAACGAAGTGGCAGACAAGTTAGCACGAGGTGCTCGAGTCTACCCATCAGATTTCATTTATGTAAATTCGATACCCCCGATTTGGTTTACTGAATCAGTATAGGTATTTAGGCTGTTGACAAAAAAAAAGAAATAATGTGTCCCTTTTTTTTGTGCAACTTGAAATAATGTGTCTATCTTTCTATTTTTTAGTTAATAGTTTAGGATATCCATTCAAGTTCGGGTGGGGTACCCTGGGCCCATGATCTTGCAATCAGAAACCAAAGTTTATTTGAATTTTTTTTGGGTTGGTTCGGTTTCAATCGGGTTCGGATTGGATCGGTTATAATGTACCCGAACATAATCGAATCTGTCAAAATACCTGAAAATCAATCCGATTTATCCGAAACCAATCCGATTTACCCGGAAATTAGACACTTTATATAGCAAAACTATCAATAAACCTGATCCGATTTTAATCCATCTTGTCAAACATTCATACAAACAAAAACAATCATCAAAAAATGAGTTTCAAACATCCATAACAAAGTTCAAAGTTCAAATAAAAAATAAAATAACTAAATGAAAAGAGTAACATGGAGAAGAATTAAACATGTATTTCTTAACTTCAAAGTCCAAGCTTCCAAACTCCAAATCACCTCCACTATGTTTCTATGCAATTAAAATCAATATGAAAATGTAAATAGTAAAATACATAACCGAACCAGAATCCGAACCGAACCCAAAGTTACTTAAATTACATACTCATTCAAATATTTTTATAGATCTGAATTTGAACCGAATCGATTTTTTTAGATCGGTTTTAGTTCGGTTTTTCGGGTATGGATATTATGCCCACAACTAGTTTAGGATGAGCTTTTAATTCAAACGAAATCTGTATCTACAATTACATTCAAGAACTCTAAAAGAGAAAGATAGACAAGTTAAATCGCACACCTTTTTGGTTAATAAAATTTCAATTATTGATGTTGAAACGGCTTTATTTTGTTTTCTTCATCATTACCCTTCACCAACCCAACTCCAACTCCAACAACCTCTCCACTCAATTCAAAAACTCTACAAGAGACAGAAAGAAAGAGGTGTGAGCAAAATCAATGGCGGAAGCTTGCGGAGTGAAGAGGATGAAGCTTGGAAGCCAAGGCCTTGAGGTATCGGCGCAGGGTCTTGGTTGCATGGGCATCTCCTCCTCCTACGGTGCTCCGAAGCCGGAAACTGAAGCCATCGCTCTTCTCCACCATGCAATTGACTCCGGCGTTACTTTCCTTGACACCTCCGACATCTATGGTCCTGAGACCAACGAGTTGCTCCTCGGAAAGGTTCGGATTTCGAAATTCTCGATCTGCTATTGATCATTTTTGCCTTGATTTTAGCTGAATGGAGATGATTTAGATGGTTGGTTTTCGAGAGATATTTGGTTTCTGTTGTCTTTTGGGAAACAAAGATTCGACTCTAGAGATTGGAACTGGCCTCAGGTTCTTTAGAAATGGTTAATTTTTTGAAAGTTCAAATTTTGTCAGGCTCTCAAGGATGATGGGTTGAGGGAGAAAGTAGAGCTTGCGACCAAATTCGGAATCTTTTTTGCAGAGGGAAAGAGAGAGATAAAGGGAGATCCTGTGTATGTGAGGGCTGCTTGTGAAGCTAGTTTAAAGCGGCTAGATGTGGAATGCATTGATCTTTATTATCAGCATCGGATCGATACTCGTGTCCCTATCGAAATCACTGTAAGAGCATTCTTACTCTCAAAATTAAATGGAAGTTATATAGCTCACTACTTCAAGGGTGCTGGAGTTCATCTCAATGAGCTTCACATCTTTGGCTCAGGATATGTTCGGACTTATAGAGTCAAAGAAAATAGATTTTAGGACGATGTTTTCGATCGCTCTTCAGTTTCTTGATAGAAAGACGGCACCTTTTGCTGTTCTTAACAATTCTTTTACTGTTTGTCAATTTGCCAAGATGGGAGAACTGAAGAAGCTGGTTGAAGAAGGCAAAATAAAGTACTTTGGTTTATCTGAAGCCTCTGCCTCAACTATCAGAAGAGCGCATGCTGTTCACCCAATAACCGCGGTGCAGTTAGAATGGTCCTTGTGGACGAGAGACGTGGAAGAGGATATCATCCCAACCTGCAGGTAAGGGAGTCAAATGCAGATTTGCTCCTCTTTCCTTGGTTCACTATACCATCAATCATGTTAACATCATCTTCTCTTTTCTTTATTCAGGGAACTTGGGATTGGAATTGTTGCTTACAGTCCTCTAGGACGAGGTTTCCTCGCATCTGGACCCAAGCTTGTTGAGAAGCTAGACAATGATGACTTCAGAAAGGCAAGTACAAAGGTTTTGTATGACTTGTTTGATCGATGAACCTTATGAAGGTAAGCTGAGGATGTGACTGTATAGTTGCTCAATTCTGTTTCTTATTGCAGACTCTACCAAGATTCCAACAAGAAAACTTAGACCACAACAAGATTCTCTACGACAAGGTATGTGCAATGTCGGAGAAGAAAGGATGCACTCCCGCACAACTAGCCCTCGCGTGGGTTCACCACCAGGGAGATGATGTTTGCCCCATCCCAGGAACCACCAAGATCGAGAACCTTAATCAGAACATTGGAGCTTTATCAGTTAAACTCACTTCAGACGAGATGGCTGAGCTCGATATCATTGGCCAATTAGAGTCTGTGAAAGGAGAAAGACACGGTAACATCATGACCACTTTCAAGAACTCAGACACTCCACCATTGTCTTCTTGGAAAACCGGATAGACCGGCTGAGTTTCTATGGTTGTTGTGATGCATGACAGTGATGCAGTCTTACTTCTGTCAGCGAGATCAAGATAACTGAAGTGGTGCGTCTCCGAGAGTAAGATTATCATTGCCAGGGAAACCCAAATTTTCAGTGTTAATGTCTTGAAGAATAAATTATGCATAGAGTTCAAGAATAAATTTCAAGTGAAAACTTCAATTTACATTTCCATACATTGTTGTGACCAAACTCTATAAAAAAGAAAGTTTACAAACATAAATCAACTAGATAAGTACCCGCATATATGCGGGTTTGTAATTAAATATTTTATAACCCGTAAAAAAAAACTAAAAATAAAAAATAGAAAACAAACTTAGATCAACCATGAAAATATATAATATATAAATTTAGAAACGATGGAAAAACTAAATGGAAATTAGAGGTTTCTATAGAGGTGAGAAATTAGAATTTTTTTTTCTTTTTAGGATTAATTTCTTTAATCTAAATGGAAAAACTAAGATTTTTTTTTCTATTTTTATATTAATTTGGCCTCTTAAGATCATTTTTAAGTTATTTTTTTTTTATAAAATTATCAATTATGAATCGGTTATTAAATTTTCTAAATTTTCAAGTTTTTTTATTAATCGATTTTATTTTTTTTACAACTTTGACTTGACATGTGTCGCGATCAGGTAAGTTAACAACATTGAAACATTGAGCTTTATATAATACTAGATAAGTACCCGCATATATGCGGGTTTGTAATTTAATATTTTATAACCCGTTAAAAAAAATTAAAGACGAAAAATAAAAATCAAAATTAGATCACCAGTGAAAATATATAATACATAAATTTAGCAACACAGTTTACGATGAAATAAATATATACATTGAAAGAAAAATTTGGTGAAAAGATGCAGTAAATATTTTTGGATAAGATTATTGGACTTTTTTTTTTTTTTTTGTAATTAACACACTACCAAATTGTGGTTTATATAAAGTTGAGAAATTATAATTATTTTCCTTTTAAAATTAATTTCTTTAATCTAAATGAAAAAACTAAGAAATGTTTTTTTCTTTTTTTATATTAATTTTAAATTAATTTTAAATTAAGATGCCGACAAACAAAAAGAGTTAATTATATTAAATTATAATAGTATTTTCCTGTATTCAAAAATAATTTAGATTAAAGTTAGATAATAAGTTTATAAAATTAGGATAATATATTTGTTAAAACAATTACAAATATACTGACTTTCTCATCAAGTAAAAGTAAATTCATTCCTATGAGCTCATTGTTTTTTTTTCAAATTTCTTGCCTTCCACTTTCTGATTAGACGAACTACGGTACGACGATAAGAGCGCTTTCTGTTTAAGCTATCTAATGTTAAATAGTCTCTATTGTTATTTAGAATTTCAGCATTCATTGTTTCTCTCTTGATATTCCTGTAAAAAAAATAAAACATTTGCATTAACGTACAACATAATTGTTTTTTTTATATACACCAATAACGTACCCGAATTATTTTTGTTTTATACACCACCTCTATATGTAGGTATGTTAAGATATAGACTACAAAAGATTGAGAAACTATAACGTACATCATATTTTTCAGCATAGTAATCTAAAAAAAAAACTAATATTATACAACATCTCTAAGATATTTGTCTTTACTTTTAATATAATCCTAAATATTTTTTTTTTGTAACTATACTTTTAGGATTAAGTCTATTTTTTTTTTCTTAAATTAAACTCTAACTTTTAATTTTAAGATAAATTTCCTTATAGATAAATTTCTGTAATCTAAAATCAATTTTTATTTTTCCTTTTTTCTGGTAACTTTACATTTATGATTAAGTCTATCTTCTATTTTTGTTTTTTGCTAACTTTACTTTTAGGATTAAGTCTTTTTTCATTATTCTTAAATTAAACTCTAACTTTTAATTTTAAGTTAAATTTCCTTAATAAATAAATTTCCTTAATATAAAAATAATTTTTATTTTCCTTTTTTCTGCTAACTTTACATTTAGGATTAAGTTTATGTACTATTTTTTTTTGTTAACTTTACTTTTATAATTAAGTCTCTTTTTCCATTTTTCTTAAATTAAACTCTACCTTTTAATTTTAAGTTAAATTTTTTTAATCTAAAAAAACTTTTATATTAACTCCACACGTGTCAAGATCTAATTGATTAACTCGACACGTGTCACGATCTTGTGAGTTACTAACATTGAATCATTCTCTTTTATATATTTTTAAGTTAAATTTCTTTAATCTAAAAAAAACTTTTATATTAACTCGACACGTGTCAAAATCTAATTGATTAACTCGACAAGTGTCGCGATCTTGTGAGTTACTAACTTTGAACTTGCTCTTCTCTTGCGACTACAGCTCTGAAATCTGGATTTTGATCCACCAGAGACTCTGCCTAATTCCCCGTATTTTCCTTTCGTGGGATGAGCTCCTCTCTTGGATGAAACATTCAACGAGAAGAGCACCGAGAGTGCTCAGGAGATTGACGGCACACGCTGTAGTGTTTAGCATATATGCGGGTTTGTAATTTAATATTTTATAACCCGTTAAAAAAAATTAAAGACGAAAAATAAAAATCAAAATTAGATCACCCGTGAAAATATATAATACATAAATTTAGCAACACAGTTTACGATGAAATAAATATATACATTGAAAGAAAAATTTGGTGAAAAGATGCAGTAAATAGTTTTGGATAAGATTATTGGACTTTTAATTTTTTGGTGTGTAATTGACACACTACCAAATTGTGGTTTATATAAAGTTGAGAAATTATAATTCTTTTCCTTTTAAAATTAATTTCTTTAATCTATATGAAAAAACTAAGAAATGTTTTTTCTTTTTTTTTATATTAATTTTACCTTTTAAGATAAATTTAAATTTTAACTTTTTAATTTTATTTTTTAGTAACTATATCTTTTAAGATAAAATTTTCAACTTTGACTTGAATTTTTAAGTTTTTTTTATTAATCGATTTTAATTTTTTTAGTGAATTAGTAAATTTGAAACCAATAAAAGCTAAGAAAATACCTTTCTCAAAACGCAGTAACATAATCAAAATCACGATTCATATAGAATTTAGTTCCAGAAGATGCCGACAAACAAAAAGAGTTAATTATATTGAATTATAATAGTATTTTCCTGTATTCAAAAATAATTTAGATTAAAGTTAGATAATAAGTTTATAAAATTAGGATAATATATTTGTTAAAAAAATTACAAATATACTGACATTCTCATCAAGCAAGATTAAATTCATTCCTATGAGCTTATTTTTTTTTTTCAAATTTCTTGCCTTCCACTTTCTGATTAGACGAACTACGGTACGACGATAAGAGCGCTTTCTGTTCAAACTATCTAATGTTAAATAGTCTCTATTGTTATTTAGAATTTCAGCATTCATTGTTTCTCTCTTGATATTCCTGTAAAAAAATAAAACATTTGCATTAACGTACAACGTAATTGTTTTTTTTATATACACCAATAACGTACCCGGATTATTTTTGTTTTATACACCACCTCTATATGTAGGTATGTTAAGATATAGATTACAAAAGATTGAGAAACTATAACGTACATCATATTTTTCAGCATAGTAATCTAAAAAAAAACTAATATTATACGCATCTTTAAGATATTTGCCTTTACTTTTTAATATAATCCTAAAATTTTTTTTTTTTTTGTAACTTTACTTTTAGGATTAAGTGTATTTTGTTTTTCTTTTTCTTAAATTAAACTATAGCTTTTAATTTTAAGATAAATTTCCTTATAGATAAATTTCTGTAATCTAAAATCAATTTTTATTTTCCCTTTTTCTGGTAACTTTACATTTATGATTAAGTCTGTAACATCCCGGTTTCTTGTATATGCGGAGAGGCTTATAAGAATTGATTTGGCTACCTATGTCACCAAAGTGCACTTACCTTTTCCGATCACTTGCCCGAAAGAACTCCAGAGTTAAGGGTGCTTGGGCTGGAGTAGTCTAAGGATGGGTGACCTTCCGGGAAGTGATTCGCGGTAGCGTGTGAGTGAGGACAAAACACGGGGAAAGGTCACGTGGTGATTGCAGGGTCAGTAAACAAGTCATACAAGCCTCCCGGACTAACGCACCGGCCGTCGGACCAGGGTGGGGCCCACGTGTCGAGAGAGGGCATGGGGCCCAGGTAGGGGCGGTCGGGGCGTTATAAGTGGTATCAGAGCCGAACCCAAACACGTGTGTGGAGTCAGGTGGGCCCACACCGTCTAGGGTGACGATCCTGGTGCGCAACGAGGACGTTGCGCTCTATGAGTGGGGGTGATTGTAACATCCCGGTTTCTTGTATATGCGGAGAGGCTTATAAGAATTGATTTGGCTACCTATGTCACCAAAGTGCACTTACCTTTTCCGATCACTTGCCCGAAAGAACTCCAGAGTTAAGGGTGATTGGGCTGGAGTAGTCTAAGGATGGGTGACCTTCCGGGAAGTGATTCGCGGTAGCGTGTGAGTGAGGACAAAACACGGGGAAAGGTCACGTGGTGATTGCAGGGTCAGTAAACAAGTCATACAAGCCTCCCGGACTAACGCACCGGCCGTCGGACCAGGGTGGGGCCCACGTGCCGAGAGAGGGCATGGGGCCCAGGTAGGGGCGGTCGGGGCGTTATAAAGTCTATCTTCTATTTTTGTTTTTTGCTAACTTTACTTTTAGGATTAAGTCTTTTTTTCATTATTCTTAAATTAAACTCTAGCTTTTAATTTTAAGTTAAATTTTCTTAATAAATAAATTTCCTTAATCTAAAAATAATTTTTATTTTCCTTTTTTCTGCTAACTTTATATTTAGGATTGAGTTTATGTTCTAATTTTTTTTGTTAACTTTACTTTTATAATTAAGTCTCTTTTTCATTTTTCTTAAATTAAACTCTACCTTTTAATTTTAAGTTAAATTTACTTAATCTAAAAAAAACTTTTATATTAACTCCACACGTATCAAAATCTAATTGATTAACTCGACACGTGTCGCGATCTTGTGAGTTACTAACTTTGAATCATTCTCTTTTATATATTTTTAAGTTAAATTTCCTTAATCTAAAAAAAACTTTTATATTAACTCGACACGTGTCAAAATCTAATTGATTAACTCGATACGTGTCGCGATCTTGTGAGTTACTATCTTTGAATCATTCTCTTTTATATATATAGACTAGATAAGTACCCGCATATATGCGGGTTTTTAATTAAATATTTTATAACCCGTGAAAAAAAACTAAAAACGAAAAATAGAAAACAAACTTAGATCACCCATGAAAATATATAATATATAAATTTAGAAACGATGGAAAAACTAAATGGAAATTAGAGGTTTATATAGAGGTGAGAAATTATAATTTTTTTTTCCATTTAGGATTAATTTCTTTAATCTAAATGGAAAAACTAAGATTTGTTTTCATTTTTATATTAATTTTTCCTCTTAAGATAATTTTTTAAATTATTTTTTTTTGTAAAATTACCAATTATGAATCGGTTATTAAATTTTTTGAATTTTTAAGTTTTTTATTAATCGATTTTATTTTTTTACAACTTTGACTTGACATGTGTCGCGATCAGGTAAGTTAACAACATTGAAACATTGGGCTTTATATAATAATATTTTTTTTTATTATAAACTGAAATATAGTTTTTCCTTTTTTAATTTTTTGGATTTTATTCATTTTCTTTTTAGGATTGTTATATATTGTTTAATTTCCTTATTCTAATCTGAAATATGGTTTTTTCTTTATTTAAAAAAATTTGGCTTTTATTTATAATTTTTGTTTAATTTTCTTAATCTAAACATAACTACTAATTTTTCTTTTACCTTTTATGATTATGAATTGATTGTAAATATTATTTTTATTGTTAATATTATGTGTTAAAATATAATTAGAAAATTATTAAAAATCTATCAAAATATAATTGAAAATTTATTAGACATGTTTCAAAATCTGATCAATTCACTTGACATGTCTCTCTAACATAATTTCGATAACGTACAACATAATTTAGTTTTTAGTTTAGATAACGTACAACATAATGTCGGGTGTAGATAACGAAGATATATGAAGCGAGTGTATATAAAGAAGATATTTCAAAACATACATCATAATTTTGATTACACGAAAGATTACCTCTAGTTTAGATAACGAAGATGATGTAGCTTATGGAAGAAATATGTGAGTGAAAGTTTTTTTGGTTGTAAAATTGAAAAGAAAATATTAAATTGGTTATATAGAGGTGAGGAATTAGAATTCCTTTTCCTTATAGGATTGTATTCCTTTTTAAAATTTCCTTAATTAAAATAGAAAATTTTTATCTTTATTTTTTAACTTTAACTTTTATTCTTTTTTTAAATTTAGCTTTTAGGATAATTTTTGGTTTAATTTTCCTTTGTTTACTTTCCTTTTTATGATGTCAATCTATTGTTTTATTGCTTTATTACAAACAAAATTTTTTTTTCATTTTTAAAAAAATCTATAAGATAAATTTTATTAATATAAAAACAACTTTTATTTTCTTTTTTTTGCTAATTTTAGTTTTAGGATTAAGTCTAAATTATATTTTTTCCTTTATTGTTAATATTATGTGTCAAAACTTTAAGATAAATTTATTTAATCTAAAAACAACTTTTATTTTCCTTTATTTTCTACCTTTAATTTTATAATTAAGTCTAGATTACATTTTTCATTTATTGTTAATATTATGTATCAAAATATAATTGGTAATTTTTGTACACGTGTTAAAATCTAATAGATTAACTCGACACGTATCGCGATCTTGCGAATTTCTAACTTTGAATCATTCTCCTTTCTAATGGATTAACTCGATTGATGTCGTAATCTTGCGAGTTACTAACTTTGAATCATTCTCTTTTATATATATAGATAGATATTATGTGTCAAAATCTAATTGATAATTTTTTACACATGTCAAAATCTAATGGATTAACTCGACACGTGTCGCGATCTTGCAAGTTACTAACTTTGAATAATTCTCCTTTATATATATATAGATATTAATAATTTTGATTTTTTAAGTTTTATTTTGTCATAATGGAAATGATTATAAAATTTTAAGTTTAGTCGTATATTAATAATTTTCCTTTTAAGTTTAGAGTATATTTATAATTTTCCCTTTTTAATTTTGATTGTGGCTGTAGATTATAACTTTTTAAGTTTTCTTTTGTCACTTTCCTTTATTATAAGTTTTCTTTAGTTATTCTTTTTTCATTTTTTAAATAAGTTTTCTTTACTTATTCTTGTTTTCTCTTTTTGCAATATTGCATTTTTTTAGTTTAACTTTTTGGTTTTGGTTGTAGATTATAACCTTTTAAGTTTTCTTTTGTCACTTTCCTTTATTATAAGTTTTCCATATTTATTCTTGTTTTATTTTTAAATAAATTTTCCTTACTTATTCTTGTTTTCTCTTTTTGTAATATTGCCTTTTTTAATTTAACTTTTTTTAATATTTACTTTAATTTATTTTTACTTTTTTAATTAAATTGACATATGTCAAGATCTAAATTAATAACCGTGACAAATGTCACAATCTCGTGATTGATAATTATCCTACGTGTCAAGCTCACGTTGATGGATCCATCTTTATTATATTAAAGACATCATATGGGTTAAATAACTTACTTCTCCAGTAAAAGAGTTAAGACCACCTTCCTAGGCGTAGGATTTTTTGCACTACGAACATCACTTTTGTCCACTTTAACAATATAACCAATTGTATCTATATAAAATATAAAGAAAACGTAAATTAGACTTACGTAAAGATATCTTCGTTGTTATATATCTATATATATATATATATATATATATATGAAAATTAAAAATAAATACCATATAAGTCGTCTGTTTTATCTTGTAGTTTGACCAAATCTTGATAAGATTGAAGACGAAACTTCTCTAAAGGGATTTTGGAGAATTCTTGTCCAATATTAATAACCTTTGTTTTTTCTGTTAATCTTATAAAAGATTGATGGCTAGAAACTTTATATTTCTTGTTGTTAGCAGATTGAACATTAAAGTTGCAAATTTCGATGATGCTTCCTACGCAGAGTTGATCTCCAAATTTTTGAAGAAGAAAATGATGCACAAAATCTTGAATTGTAGTATCCTGTTTAAAACAACACAAATTTAAACATCAATATTTGTAAAGAGTATGTATATATTTAATCTAAATGATACAGACCTTTTCATCAAGGAATAGAAGTTCTACTCTCATAAACACATTATTTGCTTTTAGATTTCTATCTTCCCACTTTAGAATTATGCGCACTATAGTACGATGATAGACCCTATTTTTATCTAATTGATTCAAAGTCAAATAGCTTTGATCGATTTTTTGTGTTTTAGAAGTCATGATTTGCTTGTTTAGAATTTGAATTAGAGAGCTAAAATATGGAAGTATTTAGAAATTAGAAAGGTGTAAAATCTATTCAAAATAAAGTTATTATTATGTTTGGTCGTGATTATTAATGTGGCAGATTAGTCTATTGGTTGTATATAACACCGTATTGCTCTTTGAAATTAGTTAAACATTGCCTCTTTTGGTCGTGTTTTTTTTATTATAACACCGTATTGCTATATTCTTTTGGTTTTTTGTTTTTTGTTTTTTTTTAAGATTGTCTTTTTTAAGTTAAACATTTTTAATATTTACTTTAATTCTAAGTTTTCTTTTTATTATAAATTTTCTTTATTTATTCTTGTTTTTCTTTTTTTAAGATTGCCTTTTTTTAAGTTAAACATTTTTAAATTTTTACTTTATTATTTTTTTTACTTTGTTAATTAAATTGACACATGTCAAGATCTAAACTAACAACCGTGACAAATGTCACGATCTCGTGAGTTAAAATTATCCTACGTGTCGCGCTCACGTCGAAGGATCCTGCTTTATATAAAAATACTAGGGTGTGACCCGCGTTACGCGCGGACGTTGTAAATAATTTTTCTAAACAGTTTTTATTGTCTATTATTTTATTTTTTGAATCTGGTAGTTAATTGAATTCTTTATATCAGCTTAAAATATGTGTATTTTTTATTTTTTGGTTTATTTTCTTAATTTTTTAAATTTATGATTTTATATGTATTTGTTTATTGGATAGTACACATTTTTACTTATTTTTTTTCTTTTGTTGGTCAATTTCATGCAACTAGTTGGTTTTTCTGAGGGAAGATCTTAACAATTTAAAGTTTTCTTTGCATAAATTTTGTTTTTTTTTGTTTCATCTAAAATCTATTTGTTGAAGTTCTTGTAGAATACGTTTCCCTTTCATATTAAGGAATGAAGGAATTTAGGCTGCTTTTAAAATTTTAGTTTTAAGATAATTTTCTGTTTTTTTTTAAAATATATTGGATGTATAGATACTATGTGCGGACGTGGTCCACATTTTTAAAAATTTTTTATTGTGTAATAGTATTTTATTTTCTTGGTTTTGGAGTTAATGAAACTGTTTCTAACAATTTAATATTGGATGACTCCTTATTTTATTTTATTTTCTATTTTTATATTATTTTTAATCGTGTTTTTTTTAACATCATTATTTTTCATCGTGTTTCATGTTGGATTCTAATTAGGCTTGTCAAGCGGGTCAAACTTGCCCCGCTAGATCCGTCCCATGCTGGTTTTGTTAGACCCGCCCCCGCTCCGCTTGAATTTGCGGGTACCCGCGGGTAACCCGCAAATATTTAAATATATATATATATATAGTTAGTTTTGCTCTCTTCTCATAATAAAAAACTTAAAATTTCTCGACCCGCACCCGACTGGCGGCAAGTTAAACGGGACGGGACCCGCGGATAATAACTCAAATTGACAGCACCGATTTATGTATATTTTGGAATTTTTGTTTTATGTTTTGGTTTTTTTTTTTGATCTTTGTTTTATGTGTGTGTGTGTTTTTGTTTTAATGTTTGTTGATTAGGTGGAGGGTGAGGTGGCATCATGAGAAAAGAGCAAAGCTAACTTTATATATATAGAAGATTTATTTATTCTAAACTGGAATATAGTTTTTATTTTTTTAATTTTTTTGCTTTTATTCATTTTCTTTTTAGGATTGTTATATACGGTTTAATTTCCTTATTCTAATCTGAAATATATTTTTTCTTTATTTTTAAAAAAGTAGCTTTTATTTATATTTTTTGTTTAATTTTCTCAATCTAAACATAACTAATAAATGTTTTTTACCTTTTAAGATTATGAATTGATTATACATATTATTTTTATTGTTAATATTATGTGTTAAAATATAATTAGAAAATTATTAAAAATCTATCAAAATATAATTGAAAAT
The DNA here is from genome assembly GCA_030161315.1 of Eutrema japonicum. NCBI lineage: Eukaryota > Viridiplantae > Streptophyta > Magnoliopsida > Brassicales > Brassicaceae > Eutrema > Eutrema japonicum. Next base: position 48,957,482 of record BSQW01000007.1, on the reverse strand, counting down.
TTATTAAACATGTTTCAAAATGTGATCAATTCACTTGAAATGTCTCTCTAACATAATTTCGATAACGTACAACATAATTTAGCTTTTAGTTTAGATAACGTACAACATAATGTCGGGTGTAGATAACGAAGATATATAAAGCGGGTGTATATAAAGAAGATATATTTCTTTAATCTAAATGGAAAAACTAAAGAATAAATTTTCCTTTTTTATATTAATTTTACCTTTTAGGATAAATTTAATTTTTATTTTTTATTTTTTTAGTAACTTTACGTTTTAAAATTTTAAATCGGTTATTAGATTTTCAGAATTTTTGAATTTTTTTATTAGTCGATTTTAAAACTTTCCAACTTTTACTTGACATGTGTCGCGATTAGGTGAATTAGGTACTTTAAAACATTCAGTTTTATATAATAAGATTTCTTATTATAAAGTGAAATATTATTTTTTAAAAATTGGGTTTTGTTCATTTTCTTTTTATGATTGTTATCTATCGTTTAATGTCCTTATTCTAATCTAAAATATGGCTTTTCGTTATTTAAAAAAACTTTGGTTTTCATTTGTAATTTTTGTTTAAATTCCTCAATCTAAACATAATTACTATTTTTGTTTTCTTAATACCTTTTATGATTATTGTTTTTGACTATTTTGTTTCCTAATATCTTTTAAATTTCCTAAAATTTTACTTTTATTGTTAATATTATGTGTTAAAATATAATTAGGATTTTATTAAACACGTGTCAAAATATAATTGGAAATTTATTAAACATATGCCAAAATCTAATCGATTAGTTTAACACGTTTAAAATATAATTGGAAGTTTATTAAATACGTGTCAAAATATAATTAGAAATTTATTAAACACTTGTCAAAATCTAGTCGATTACACGTGTTGCGATTATGCGATTTACTATTGAAATTTTTTTCTTCATATAATAAATAAAATTTTATATGTTTAGATTTTTATATGAAATATAAACAAATAAGAAATCAGGTACTTTTAAAAAATTTATGATTAATTTCAAAAACTTATGAAATAAATATATATTTTGAAAGAAAAATTTGGTGAAACATATGCAGTAAATACCCTTGTATACGATTATTGGATTTTTAAGTTTAATGTGTCAAAGTATATATTTATCTTTTGTAAATATATAATAACACATATTCAACTTTAATAAAATATTATGCGGTTTATCTTTTAGCTAAACAACATAATATAATTTCTTTTTGCAATTTATAAGATAGTTTTGATCAATTTTTTGAGTTTTAAAAGTTATGATTTGCTTGTTTTGTTTAGAATTTGAATAAGAGAACTAAGAGATGGAAGTATACATTTTAACATTGGAAAAATGTAGATTATTATATAGAGTTTTGTCATTGTTGTATATTTATAATTTTCCTATTTAATTCATTTTGTCATTTTCCTTTATTATAAGTTTTCCTTACTTATTCTTGTTTTCTATTTTTTTTAAGATTGCCTTTTTTAGTTTAATGTTTTTAATATTTACTTTAATTCATTTTTACATTTTTAATTAAATTAACAGATGTCAAGATTTAAATGAATCGTGACAAATGTAACAATCTCGTGAATAATAATTATCCTACGTGTCACGCTCACGTTTAGGGATCCATTTTTATATAATAAGATTTGTTACTCACCAGCTCACCGAAAACTTATGAGAAAGACAATAAATAAAATTTTTTTTTGTGTTTAAACTTTATCACCTAAAGAAGAGGATGAAGACAAGATCCTCAATTATTGTAAGATAAAAGTCATTAAATTAAGGGTTTTCTGAAAAAAATCCATGATTTTTATTGTTTTTTTGTAAGAAAACCTTTTATCTGCGAAAAATGTAAGTCAATCCTTTATTATTTTGCGTAGGGCTGGGCATTCGGTTAATTAGTTAGGTTCGGGTTGGGGTTTTCGGTTTTAAAATTTTAGGTTCCATTCGGGATTCAATTATATTTCGGTTCGGTTCGGTTTTCGAGTTTTTTGGTTTTTACAATTAATAACCAAACTAAAATCATTTTAGGGTAATTTTGATTATTTTGGAAAATATGGGTATTTTTAGATAAGATGAAGAGTTTGACAATTGTGAGAAAAATATTTATCCAACAAAAATGAACAAAGAAAGAAAAATAAATATTGTCCAAATTACTATGGTTGTGAAAATCGTCTCCAAAATCGTAGCTTTGTCTTTCACTTCCAACCTGACAACAAAAAAACAAGCGACTTAGTAATTCAACTCACATTCGAGGTTAAGAGTTATCCACCATAATATAAACAATACAAAATAACTTGGTTTCATAACAACAAACTATATGGTTTATAAATATACCTTATAAATTTACTAAAGACTTAGTCCAAAACCCTATATAGTATTATATGAGTTTGGTTTTAATTCGGTTACCCAATCGGTTAATTCGATATTCGGTTAATAAACCGAACCGAACCAAAAACCGAATAAATTTAGAAATGTGTCCGTTTGGGTTATTCAGACTATCCGTCCCCAAACCAAATAACGTTATTCGGTTTGGTTCGGTTCGGTAAATATGCCCAGCTCTAATTTTGCGGATGACTTTGGAAGTGAAGAGATTGACTTATATTTTTCACAGTTAAGGGGTAATTTTACAAAAACAATAAAGTACATATTTTTTGTTGTTGTAGAAAACCCTTAAATCAAGGGTGAATTGCATGAATATTACTTTTGTGAGAGCTAATTAGGTAACTACCTTTTTAATGCAGTCAATTAAGTTTCTAACAATAGTCAACTGTCCAGAATAAGGTGAATTGTCAAAAAAGCCCTTGCTCCTTTATTCTGGACATTGCTTTTTCTCTGACTGAAAGCGACATGTCTGTGTAAAAGGTGTAGATACTAGTGTCTATTTTCGTTCAATAGCAGGGAAAACTTTTAGAATATGTCTTTCTCTTTCCTCTTCCTCTTTCTCTTTCCTCTTTTCCTTCTTTTTCTCTTCTCTTTGTGTGAAAGAGAAACGTAGTTGGCTATTTAATTATTAACTGATGCCATCACTCGTACCAGTCATAACTCATGCCATCAATAAGTTTTATATACGTGAAAATAGTCGTCTATTTGTGTGAGTAATTAATGTTTACTACTTTTACATGTAGTTCAATCGTTTATTTTTGCTAAATAGTTGGTTATTTAATTATTTATGTATGAATCCTTATTTTTAGTTTGCTGCGTTGGGGGTATAATTGTATGGAGTAGTCACCTATTTATTTAATTGATTATATTGAAAATATTCATCTATAACAAAAAAATTAGGGGGGGAGGGGGTTAATAGTGAAAACAGTTGAGTATATTGACTTCTCACATGTTTTGTATAATTAACTATTAAGTGCGGATAGACAACTCTTTATATTTGAATATGTATATTGTATTTGTAGTATTGGGTTTTGTCCACGTGAAAATAGTCATCTATTTGTGTGAGTAATTAATTTTGACTACTCTTATTTGTAGTTGAATCGTTTATTTATGCTAAATAGTTGGTTATTTAATTGTTTATGTATGAGTTCTTATCTTTAGTTTGATGCCTTGGAGGTATGAGAATAAGATAGTTAATTATATCATCATAGCCATTTTTGAATAAAATCAAAACATAGACGACTATAATGATCCCATAAAATAGTTAAACCAACTGCAAAACAATAGTTGATACAAAATAGTCTACTATAAGATAAAACATTACATTCAATTAAAGTCAAATACAATTCAGGGTAGCGATCCATTAAGTTGGTGTCTTCAACGAAGTCAGAATGGTTGAGCTCCCTCATGACATATGGTTCCTTCAATGTTTCGTTTAAAAGCTTACATGCACATCATAAACGACAAGCGTCTTTTGCATATTCTCTTGCGACCCTCATCAATGAGTACATCGCGTATTTGGTGAAACGTATTCTCTGGCTGTGGTGTGGCATTACATTGATGATTCTCCATTTTGCTACAAAATGAGGTAGTCATTAAGTTTAACTATGAAAAAAAGATAGTTAATTAGTCTAACGTGACTACACATAGAAAGTAATCACATACTCTAAACAAACCGAATTTGTAACTATGAGAATAAGATAGTACATTACGCAAAGACAACTATGTACACAGAGTAATCATATATAATAAGATGGTACTCAAACTACTAGTCTATCGAAAGTAATCAACTACTATGATCAAAGCGATATTAATTAGTCTAACGTGACTTCGCATAGAAAGAAAATCACCTACTTTAAACAAATTGATTTTTAAACTATGAGAATAAGATAGTACGTTACGCAAATACAACTATGTAAACATAGTAATCAAATATAATAACATGGTAGTCAAACAACTAGTATATCGAAAGTAATAAACTACTATAATCGAACCGATATTGAAACTATGGGAATAAGGTAATCACCTACTAAAAACAAAACGAGTTTGGAACTATGAGAATAAGATAGTCTGTTACGCAAAGACAGCTATGTACACACAGTGATCAAATATAATAACATGGTAGTCAGAAACTAGTGTATCGAAAGTAATCAACTACTATAATCAAACCGATAATGAAACTATGAGAATGAGGTAGTTTGTTACGCAATAACAACTATATAAACATAGTAGTCAACTAAGTACTTATATTTGTGGCAATCTAATATATGAATATGGTAGTCAATAACTTGTGGGGTGACAAATATCGAAAGTATTAACTATTGTAGACAAAAAGAGAACAAAACTATGAGAATAAGATAGACAATTACAGAAAAACAAATTGATAGCTAATCTATGCGAATAATATAGTTTGTAACTCAAACATTACTACATAACACACAATAGTCAACTGTTAGATATATAAGACAGTAACTAACTATTATACATTAACACAGAAACGAAAATCCGGGAAAGGCATTTAATTTGGGTCGTAGATGTAGGTTGGGTTATAGATCTAGTGTACATTTATAACTATGATAATAAAATAGTCCATTGCGCAGAGCCAATTATCGTAGTCAACTATATGCATAAATGTGTAGAAAGCAAATAGACAACTATTCTAAATAACACCAGATTGAACCTATGGTGCCTAATTTGAGAATAATCTGGTCCGAAGATGGAATCTGAGATACATATCTATTGAATATGCATACAAATTTGAGATGAATCGAACGATTGAACAAGAGATTGAACGATTCTCAATGTCATAAAAGAGATTCAAAATTCATGCGAAAAAACCTGTTAGATGGAGGAGAAACGGTGAGGAGACAGATGGATTATGGGATGAAGACGACAGTGAGGAACACACCGGTGAGGAAGATGCCCGTGAAGAAGACCCAAGTGAGAAAGATGGCGGTGGGAAGAGGTCGGTGAGAAAGAAGACGGTGAAGAAGAAGACGGTGAAGAATACGCCGGTGAGGAAATCGACGGTGAAGAAGCGTTTGAGAGGTGAGGAAGCGTTTAAATTTTTTGTTCGTAGATTAGGGGTTGCTGTATATGAAAAAAGATTTTTTTAAAAAAAGAATAGTATGGGCCTGTTCTTTTGTTCATCCAGCAACTGCGTCTAGATGCAGATATGAGATGCAGTTCGTTTTTATCAAAATAAGAAGTGCATCTGGATGTAAAAACTGGATGCAAAATGAAATGCATCCAAAATAATTGGATATTTTGGATGCACTTAAAACTAGAGTTTGGATGCACCAAAGCGCATCCAAAATTACAAAAGTCTAAAATACCCTCATTTATAATCAAAACTTAAAATATTTATATTTTATTATTTTTTAAGAAAAAAAAATTAGGTCAAAACCGCAAAAATCATTTTCCCACAAAATTGGCAAAATAGCGGTTTTCCTAAAACCGCAAAATAGCGTTTTCTTGCCAAAACCGCAAAATAATGATTTCGTGTCAAAACTGCAAAATAGCGGTTTTCCGCCAAAATCGCAAAATAGCGGTTTCCCGCCAAAACCGTAAAATAGCGGTTTCCCGCCAAAATCGTAAAATAACGGTTTCCCGCCAAAACCGCAAAATAGCGGTTTCCCGCCAAAACCTAAAATAGCGATTTCCTGCCAAAACCGTAAAATAGTGGTTTTCCGCCAAAACCGCAAAAAGTTATTTCCCCCAAAACCGCAAAATAACGGTTTTTAGCCAAAACCATAAAATAACAGTTTCCTCCCAAAATCGCAAAATAGCGATTTTCCGCCAAAACCGTAAAATAGCGGTTTCTCGCCAAAACCGCAAAAAACGATTTTTTTGAAAAAAATATTTATTTATTTATTGTTATTTAAATTTTTAATTTTTTTAAAAAATATATAATTATTTCATTAAAACGACTTTTATAAGTTATTTAAATATTAATTTGATAATTATTTAGTTGTAAATATATTTTAGATTAAACAATTTGTTATAAAGATAGAACATGTCTTTTTTGGTCATTTGGTTTAAAAATGCATCCAAATAAAATATGCAAACCCACAAACAAACAAAAACTGCATCTAGATGCAGTTTTTAGATGCAACAGCTAAATACATAAACGAACTGCGTGTGGCTGCTGCGTCCAAATACTGCGTCTAGATGCAATTTCTAGACGCGACACCCAGATTCACAAACGAACAGGACCTATGTGTATATGAAAAAGAAAAAGATAATTATTGTTAGAAGAGAATAAAAAGTAGATGTTAGTGTTGTGGATTGTGAATATAGTATAAAGTATATGAGGGGTTGCTGAGTCTTTTTCAATGGATTACTTTGGAATATTGATTTTGTTAATTTTGATATCAAAACATGTCACCGCAGCTAGTTACCTTAAATCAATTAAGTCAAAAGAAGTACACAAGATCATCGATTGCGTCAAAGACTATTCAACGAATGATGAATCCTTACAAGCTCCGAAGAAGACATGACATCTATCAAGTCAAGACACGCTTCTAAATGCTATTCAAGACACGTAGAATGTTCTCAACAAATTCTAATCATCTCTTCTACTATATATAAAAGATGGTCACTTAAATACCATTTTAACGAAAGAGAGAGTGCCATACAAATAAAAAAATCAATAGTAACTATATTTCTTGCGGAGTGAGCGAAATTAATGGCGGAAGCTTGCGGAGTGAAGAGGATGAAGCTTGGAAGCCAAGGCCTTGAGGTATCGGCGCAAGGTCTTGGTTGCATGGGTCTCTCCTCCTTCTACGGTGCTTCGAAGCCGGAAACTGAAGCCATCGCTCTCATCCACCATGCTATTCACTCCGGCGTTACTTTCCTTGAAACCTCCGACATGTACGGTCCTCACACCAACGAGTTGCTCCTCGGCAAGGTTCTGTTTACTTGGAAGGATAGTCATAAATAACCCTAAATTTTCTAAACTAAGATATTAGTAAATATCCATAATTCATGATTTCCATAATCTCGATATGGTCGATCTCATGTTTTATTTGATTTCCGCTATTAGATGGTTGTTTGTTTCATATAAGTAGAAAAAAAAGATTGGTTGTTGAAGTTTTTGTTGGAACAAAATTTATAAGAGCTTGAGGGCTTTATAAATATGTGTATGTGTGAATTGAAATGAGACATTTGAGCTATGTAAAAAAGCCTTGTAAATGTAAAAAGGAAAAACCTTAAAAAAAGGAAAAGCCTTAAAAAAGAAAAAACCTACAAAAAAAGGAAAAGCCTTAAAAAAGGAAAAGCCTTAAAAAAGGAAAAGCCTACAAAAAAGGAAAAGCCTTAAAAAAAGGAAAAACCTAAAAAAAGGAAAAGTGAGGAACATGTAAAAAGTCCCACATCGCTAGTTGGAAATAATTTCCTCTATGATCTTCTCCTATATATAGGATCGCCTCTCTTGAGAGAAAGGTATCCAATCACACACAGAAAACACACTTACAACAGAAAAAGTTCTTTCAATCCTCTACAGCTTAGAGTAAGTCTTTATTCGAGAGTATCGTAGTATAATGTTCGATAGATTTGATATCAAGTGTAGATGATACAGATTACTTTGGTTGTATCCTGGGACTCATGGATCTATTAAAACATGTCGCACTACGGGAGATTCTTAGAGTTAAGGAAAGAGATTCATCTCGCCTCCTTAGATTTATTTTATTGCTTTATCGTTTTATGAATCGTCTGTTCCTTACTGTTTATTTATATAAATCGTGATTAAATCTCTCCTGTCTATTGTGCGATAATTTTGGTCCTACAATCTTAACTCTAAGAAGATCTAATTTTTGTTATTACTTCAATTGGATCTTTAATCACGAGTAAATAAACGTTTTCAAACGGTTTTCTAAAACGATTCTTCTAATGCTGATGATACTCAAACGTTATCAAAAAGCTTCTTAGCAACTTGAAACGTGTAGTAGAGGCAATCTCCATCTATTCTATTTTTAAGAAGATGTTAATCTGCTAGTGATACTCAAACGTTATCAAAAAGCTGTTTAGCAACTTGAAACGTGTAGTAGAAGCAGTACTGCTTTAAACATCTTCTAAATACCGTCTTTAATTGCGATTAATGAACAGTAGAATCAACGAACACAAATCATGTTCTTGATAGGTTCGATTGCGATCGAAACCTTGTGAGTATCGATCGACACCTTGTGGTATCGATCGATACTAGACAAAATTGTATCGGTCGACACTGAGGTGCATCGATCGATACCATGCAAACTGTTGTATCATATGACACTAAGGTACATCTATTGATACTTTGCATCGAGTTGTATCGATCGACACTGAGGTGTATCGATCAATACTGTGCATCGACCTAGTTGGGTCTATGTTGATCGATACTGTGTAATATTAACATGTATCGATCGACATTGTGGTTTATCGATCGATCCTGTGTAAAAATTCACTTGCATCGATCGACACACAGGGTGCATCGATCGACACTATATGTGTATCGATCGACACAAGCTGAGCATCGATCGATACAAGCTGATCATCGATCGACACCATATGGGTGTATCGATAGACATTGTGTGTGTATCGATCGATACCAAGGAGTATCGTTCGACACCAATGCGATTTAATTCGATATTATAATTGCGATTTTTAAAGTTTATATATCGATACTAATTGAAAGTTGTTTCTTTTGTCTTAACAGAATGACAATTGATGTGGAAAACAACTCTGGATTGGTGGAGAAAACCAGTGAGAAGGTTGAAATGACTGCGAGTCAGATCGAGACGGTCAAAGTTCCCTATGGGAACCATGTCGCTCCTCTAACCAAGTTTGATGGGACAGTATTCAAGATGTGGAAAAGGAAGATGTTCTTCTATCTGACAACATTAAATCTGCAGAAATACACCAGTGAGGTGAAACCTGTTCTCCCAGAAGATAACACTGATCCACGTGCGCTTGCAAGTGTCCACGCCTGGGAACATGCTGACTTCTTGTGCAAGGGCTATATTCAGAATAGCCTTTCGGACTCTCTGTTTGGGGTGTACGAAAATGCTGAGACATCTAAGGATCTGTGGGATTCCTTAGACAAGAAGTACCGCATTGAAGATTCTGGTACTCAGAAATTCACTGTGGCAAAGTTCGAGCAGTACAAGATGGTGGATTCAAGACCACTAATGGAACAAGTCGATGAGGTGCAGAGGCTCCTACACAATATCTTTGCTGAGGGAATGCGGCTGTGTGAAACCTATCAAGGTTGCTGCATCATTGAGAAGGTACCTCCTGGTTGGACGGACTTCAAGAACTACCTCAGGCTGAAGAAAAAGAAGATGAGCCTTGAAGATCTGATTGTTAAGCTCCGTGTAGAGTCTACGAATCGGGAACAACAGATCAATGTAGGTGTGAAAATTCGCGAACACAATGCAAACATGGTTGAACACCAAAACCCCAATCAAGGCAAGTGGCAGAACAAAGGTCGCCTTAACAAAGGCAAAGGGAATATACCACCAAAGAACTTCCAAAAGTTCAAGAACAAGAGTGGTCAGAATGGTCAGACTTCTCAAAGGTTCTTAGGATTGTGTAACTTCTGTGGGAAGCAAGGACACAAATCCGTCGATTGTCGTAGCAAGAAGGCTCAAGCCAAGTTGACAGAAGCTGACATGTGTGCTGTGGTCACTGAGGCCAATGTTGCTGAAAGCCATCCAAAGACTTGGTGGTTCGATACTGGTGCAACTAGACACATCTGTATGGATCGAGAGATGTTCTCCACATACACAAAGACCAAGAATGGTGAAAAACTCTTAATGGGTAATTCAGCCTCGTCGACAATTGATGGTCACGGAAAGGTTGTTATGAAGCTCACCTCTGGACAGGAACTGGTTCTCACGAACGTCGTCCATGTACCAGATATGCGCAAGAATCTGATTTCTGGATCTCTCATAAGTAAGCATGGATTCTCTGTGAAGCTGGAAGGTGATAAGCTGATCCTAACGAAGAATGTGATGTATTTGGGTAAGGGTTTTGTTTGTGATAATCTGTTTAAGATGTCTGTTGAGGCAGTAATCCGAAAGGATAATGTAACCGAGGCTTCCACCTCGAAGAACCCTAAGATTAATGATAAGAAACCAATTGCTTATCTCGCTGAGTCTTTTAATATTTGGCATGAATGATTAGGACATGTTAATTTCAAGTCTATGAGTAGATTAATGAACATGAACATGATTCCTAAATGCAAATTAAGCAAAGACAAATGTGAGGTGTGTGTCCAAGCCAAACTCACTAAAACGCCATCACCCAGCGTTCAAAGAACAACAGAACCTCTAGGTTTAATTCACACAGATTTATGTGATTTGAAATATATTCAAACCAAAGGAGGCAAGAAATATTTCGTGACTTTCATAGATGATTGCACGAGATATTGTTACATCTTTCTACTGCGAAGTAAAGATGAAGCCTTGGACAAATTTAAAGAATACAAGCTGGAAGTTGAAAACTAACTCGGCAAGACCATAAAAAGGTCAGAAGTGATAGGGGTGGTGAATATAGTGAACCATTTGATGCATTCTGTAGAGCACATGGCATTATTCATCAAACAACTGCTCCCTACTCACCGGAATCCAATGGAGTTGCTGAAAGAAAAAACAGAACTCTCAAGGAAATGATGAATGCAATGTTGCAGGAATCTGGGTTAGCCCATAACATGTGGGAGGAAGCTCTGCTTACCGCTAATTATATTCTGAACAAAATTCCACACAAAGTCACAGGAAAAACTCCTTATGAACTTTGGAAAGGTAATGTACCTTCGTATGTATACCTGAAAGTGTGGGGGTGCCTGGCAAAAGTTGCAGTACCACTTCCAAAAAAGGTCACCATCGGACCTATAACGGTAGATTGCATTTTCATCGGATACGCGCACAATAGTAGTGCCTATCGATTTTTGGTACATAAATCAGATATACCAGACATTCATGTAAACACAATAATGGAGTCAAGGAATGCATACTTTTTCAATGTAAGGATAGAGGAAATCCTAAACGAACTCGTGACGAACGAGATGCTAGCAATGAGGCAAGCACTTCAGGCACTTCTACAGAAGTAGAAGAAGCTGAACCGAGACGAAGCAAGAGAGCTCGTAAGGAGAAGACATTTGGCTCTGAGTTCATAATGGCATTCCTAGCGGAAAGTGGTCCAAGAACTTTCATGGAAGCGATGTCTACACCTGATGCACCTTTCTGGAGGGAGGCATCTAACAGTGAAATCAACTCAATTATGCAAAATCATACTTATGAGTTGGTAGACCTACCTCAAGGTTGTAAACCTCTGGGCTGTAAATGGGTCTTCACCACTAAGCTAAAAATCGATGGCTCTATAGACAAATATAAGGCCAGGCTTGTGGTACAAGGATTTCGTCAAAAGGAAGGATTGGACTTCTTTGACACTTATTATCCAGTGACGAGAATTACTTCGATTCGCATGTTGATTGGAATCGCAGCTTTAAGAAACCTTGAAATACATCAGATGGATGTTAAGACAGCTTTTCTAAACGGAGATTTAGAGGAAGAGATCTATATGAATCAACCTGAGGGTTATGTTGCTCTAGGACAAGAGAAGAAAGTCTGTAGACTTGTCAAATCGCTATATGGACTCAAGCAAGCTCCGAAGCAATGGCATGAAAAATTTGACAGTGTAATGATGTCAAATGGCTTTCACATCAATGAATGTGATAAGTGCATCTATATCAAAAGTACTTCACAAGGTTATGTGTTGTTGTGTTTGTACGTAGATGACATGCTAATCATGGGAAGCAACAAATATATAATCATTCAAACAAAGAACATGCTAAGTGGAAAGTTTGATATGAAAGACATGGGATTAACTGATGTAATTATAGGGATTAAGATTATTCGAAATTCAAAAGTAATAATTATGTCTCAAGATCATTACGCCACAAAAATCCTAGAGAGGTTTAAGACCTACTCCAATGGGACATCAAAAACTCCACTTGATCCTCATCTTCACTTGACAAAGAATTCAGGTGAAGCAGTGTTACAAGTGGAGTATGTAAGAGTCATCGGGAGTCTAATGTACTTAACGAATTGTACTAGACCCGATTTAGCACACTCGGTAAACGTACTAAGTCGTTACACGAGCAATCCAGGTCATACCCATTGGAGAGCCATAACTAGGGTATTAAATTATCTAAGATACACCAAAAGTTATGGGTTGCACTTCGGTAAAGAACCAGCAGTGCTGGAAGGGTACAGTGATGCCAATTGGATTTCAGATTCAAGAAACTCCAAATCCACGAGTGGATATGTCTTTACTCTTGCTGGTGCAGCAATATCCTGGAAATCTTCCAAACAAACACTCCTGGCCAGATCAACCATGGAGTCAGAGTTTGTAGCTTTAGACAAAGCTGCTGAGGAAGCAGAATGGCTTCGAAACTTTTTGGAAGATATCCCGATGTGGGAGAAACCAGTGCCAGCATTACGTGTACACTGTGATAGTCAGTCGGCTATCTCTCGGGCACTGAGTAATCTATATAATGGCAAGTCTCGTCATATAAGAAGACGACATAAGACCATTAGACAATTGATCTCAACTGGTGTAATAACGATAGATTACATCAAGTCGGCTGATAACCTAGCGGATCCGTTTACCAAATGTTTGCCGCGAGAAATTGTAAAATCATCAAAAGGAATGGGTTTAAAGCCTATAGAAAAAGATGATTTTTGACAGATACCCCACCTATGTGACTGGAGATCCCAAGATCTAGGTTCAAAGGGAAACAAAATTAAACTGATTCGAATTGAGCACTGTGAGACTATGTCGCTGCCCAGTTCCTAGGATGATATAACAGTGCTACCTGTGGATAGTAAGGATAAGCGTTGGCTTTTAATGATTGCATAGCTATGTAGATAGTGGAGTGTGACAGGACACTTCTGAAAAACAAGCTAATAAAAGATCACCTAGTGAAGTGTGAAATGTGGCCGTTTCTAGGAGAATGAAAGAGAAGGCTATATTCTCCAAATTCACTCACGAATACCAGGAATGTTCAAGGCCAAAATGAACACAATAGAGAACAAAATTCTACGAGAAGATGTCTCTGTGCGATACCTATTGTCTAAGTTTACATAAAAATCCGGGCGGTTCAAGACATCATGTTCACCTCCTGGCCGAGTAAACTCGACAGATATTAAAAATGTTTGGTTCAAAGCTGGAAAATGCTACCTCTCAGATACAGTTACATTTTCGTATACTCTCGAAAGTCTGTCTACGTCTAGATGAGTCTAGTAAAGTATGTCTAGTAAATTCTAGTCTGTTCAATTTTCATATGTTTAGAGTCATTTCTATTCATGTGGGGGATTGTTGGAACAAAATTTATAAGAGCTTGAGGGCTTTATAAATATGTGTATGTGTGAATTGAAATGAGACATTTGGGCTATGTAAAAAAGCCTTGTGAATGTAAAAAGGAAAAATCTTAAAAAAAAAGAAAAACCTTAAAAAAAGAAAAGCCTTAAAAAAAGAAAAGCCTACAAAAAAAAGAAAAGCCTTAAAAAAGGAAAAGCCTTAAAAAAGGAAAAGCCTACAAAAAAGGAAAAGCCTTAAAAAAAGGAAAAACCTACAAAAAAGGAAAAACCTAAAAAAAAGGAAAAGTGAGGGACATGTAAAAAGTCCCACATCGCTAGTTGGAAATAATTTCCTCTATGATCTTCTCCTATATATAGGATCGCCTCTCTTGAGAGAAAGGTATCCAATCACACACAGAAAACACACTTACAAAAGAAAAAGTTCATTCAATCCTCTACAGCTTAGAGTAAGTTTTTATTCGAGAGTATCGTAGTATAATGTTCGATAGATCAGATATCAAGTGTAGATGATACAGATTATTTTGGTTGTATCTGGGACTCATGGATCTATTAAAACCCGTCGCACTACGGGAGATTCTTAGAGTTAAGGAAAGAGATTAATCTCGCCTCCTTAGATTTATTTTATTGTTTTATCGTTTTATGAATCGTGTTCCTTACTGTTTATTTATATAAATCGTGATTAAATCTCTCCTGTTTATTGTGCGATAATTTTGGTCCTGCAGTTTTGAAATCTGCCAGGCTCTCAAGGATGGGGTGAGGGAGAAGGTGGAACTTGGGACCAAATTCGCAGCCATCTTTGTTGCGGAGGGAAAAATGGAGATAAAGGGAGATCCTGTGTATGTGAGAGCTGCTTGTGAAGCTAGTATAAAGCGGCTAGATGTGGAATGCATTGATCTTTATTATCAGCATCGGATCGATACTTGTGTCCCTATCGAAATCACTGTAAGAGCATTCTTACTATCAAATGAAATGGAAGTTATATAGTGTTCATCTCATGAGCTTCACATCTTTGGCTTGGGACACTCTTTCTGGTGAAGTGTTCTTTGACTTAGTGAATTTGATTGAGTCTTTCCTTACCTATCAATTAGGGTTGGTTTTGAGCTCTAATAGGTTTGCCACACTTGCTGACTTTTATAGCAATTTATGTCTTTCCTTACCTTTTGCTGAACTTTTTTTTTTTAATTCCAAGATGGGAGAACTCAAGAAGCTAATTGAAGAGGGTAAAATCAAGTACATCGGTTTGTCTGAAGCCTCTGCCTCAACTATCAGAAGAGCGCATGCTGTTCACCCAATAACCGCGGTGCAGTTAGAGTGGTCCTTGTGGTCGAGAGACGTGGAAGAAGAAATTGTCCCAACCTGCAGGTATCTGAGATTTCATCCTCCTTCTTTCTTTGTACAGTATCCATCAATCATGTAACTCCATGTTCACTCTTTCCTCTCTTCAGGGAACTTGGGATTGGGATTGTTGCTTACAGTCCTCTAGGACGAGGTTTCTTGGCATCTGGACCCAAACTTGTTGAGAATCTAGACAATGCTGGCTACAGAAAGGCAAGTACAAAGGTTTTGTAGGACTTTTTTGATTGATGAACCTTATAGGTAAGTTGGCGGATGTGACTGTATATTTGCTCAATTCTGTTTCTTATTGCAGACTCTACCAAGATTCCAACTAGAAAACTTAGACCAAAACAAGATTCTCTACGAGCAGGTTTGTGCAATGTCGGAGAAGAAAGGGTGCACTCCCGCACAAGTAGCCCTCGCGTGGGTTCACCACCAGGGAGATGATGTTTGCCCCATCCCAGGAACCACAAAGATCGAAAACCTCAGTAAAAACATTGCAGTTTTATCAGTGAAATTAACTGCAGAAGAGATGGCTGAGCTCGAGGCCATTGCACAACCAGAGTCTGTGAAAGGAGAAAGATACAGTGACGCCGTGCCCACCTTCAAAAACTCTGAGACTCCACCATTGTCTTCTTGGAAAGCCGCTTAAAACCGGCTTAGTTTCTCTGGTTGTGGTGGTGCCTGATATTGAAGGTGATGCTTGCATCTTCAAGAATAAATTATGTATATCAGTAATGATTGCCTTAAAGAAT
Source organism: Eutrema japonicum (assembly GCA_030161315.1). Taxonomy (NCBI): domain Eukaryota; kingdom Viridiplantae; phylum Streptophyta; class Magnoliopsida; order Brassicales; family Brassicaceae; genus Eutrema; species Eutrema japonicum. Next base: position 48,941,645 of record BSQW01000007.1, on the reverse strand, counting down.
AAACTATGTAAAATGTCTTAATTGACAATCGTCTTTAATATGATGTTCTCAGATCTTATATTTTTTTACCAACCTCTATGAATTAAAAACAATACATCACCTTTAAAACCATTAAGGAAAAGAATGGTTCGTGAATGACAAATTTGTTGGAATTGGGACATGGTCACAACACACGCAAAAAGAGAAGCAGCTAATCTGAGCATAAGTATGAAATGCCTATGAAGACCAAACGTTACAAAGATGTGTTCTTGATACAAACTTAAATAACTTTCATCTAAAGACCTTACAGAAACAGCTAATCTATACAACCAAGTCTACCACGGATCTGTGCAACAAACTCGTATCTTGGATTGACCACCAAAGCATTTTTGCACCGGAAAAATAATCAGTTTTCGAGACATGAAAGGGTTTGAAAAGGGTTTTTGGCTAGCCTGCGGTTAAGTGTTAAACCCTTCCACACCATATTAGCCGACAGCACAAAGTGTTCCACAAGATCCCCATCTTGTTCAATCTTGTGTGTTTGGCTGTTTGCAGTGGATAAACCATCTTCTTTCAGTCCGGGTCACATCGAACAACTGCCATTACCGGTTTCTTGTGCTATTTCCTTCAGCATTGGTCAAATTCCAGTTTCCTCCCCATCAGTTTTTTGGCTCCTGCTTCAGATGGATGCTCGAAGGAATGATATAAGATCTCGGCTGAGAGACAGATAAAAACATTCTATTTTAACATCAAATGTGAAGTGAACCAAACGATACAGTAAGGTTCCAATGTTCTTGTACAAGATCACAGTCCCATAAAATGTTAGAATTCTGATTATTTAATGCGATGAAATTTTTTAATGCAGCAAAGGCAGATTTGGTAGGGGAAACATCTGAGGTTTTTAAATCCCTTTAATAATCAGGAACGTCATACCTATTTAAGGTTGTTATCCAAACCACGTTCAGAGAAAATACAAGATTGCTTACCTGTGGTGTACTCGTCATTAACCTGCTTGCAAGATCATTGTTAATTGAAACGGGCAGAGGTGGCATCCGGCTGATGATACCAGGCATCTCCTTCATGCTGCAGCAATGATAAGTAAGAGTTTAGCAAATCAATCTTTTATAAAAGAGAAGGAGAAAGACAACAGAGGAAATGTATCATTAGTGATTCAACGTGCTAATGGATCCACTTACTCATTCAAGATGGAACTGATGTTATTTCTTGCCAGATAAAACAGACTGATGTTATCCTGTGGCTGTATGCAGAAAATAGTATGTCAGGATGGGAATTCCACTGTGAAAGAACAACGAGATGTAACCCAACCAAACAGTAAGTTGCATTCACTAAACACTGTGCATGTGAAAAATATGAACTATTATATTTTTAGTCAATTTTTGGCTCATGCCATCTTTTTCTATTACCAACTAGCACTTGGCTCAGATTTACGATTGCAGAAACAAAAATACAAATCAAATACCTTGCACGTAGAAAGGTTTGAAGAAATTTGACTGAATGCTTGAGCATTCTGTCGTAGAAGCTCTATAACCGCATCACTTAAACCTAAGAAAACAAGAGTTTGGAAAATATATGAAACCTGAAAAATGTAACAGCTGAGGAAAAGGTATCTAGCTAACAAGATTGATTTTTCTTTCTAAGATAGCACAACTAAGGAGATGAGACAGTAATTAAGATAGTCCAGGAACTCTCCAACATCGATAATGCCTAGATCCAGGTATCAGCAAGATGAACCACAAATTTCCTAGTACATCTAATTGAGATTCCAGACAAGACCTTATCTTCTGAAATAATCCTTCTTTACAGTTATGTTCTTCGCAGGAGAGAGAAGAAGAAGATGATGCCGACAAATAGTGCGACCAAAATAGTACTAACCTTCAATAGGCATGCGTGCACTCTGGCACATATGGTTCATGACATATGTAGCATTTTGTTGTGGCACAGTGGAGAACATGTTCAGTTTTGGGGGTAAATCAACCACCTTAATTAATCAAGAAGAAATCAGTTAGTTGTATGTTGGGTTTCTCAAGGAGAACAAGTTTGTAGCCGGTTGAACAAAAATCCATTTGCAGCCGATAACATCTTTCAAAGCAAAATATAACCTAGGCCATCTACCCTCATATGTTTATTCAAATTACACAAGAAGATATACCCTATGATTCAGTTAAGCAAACATACCTTTCTATAGCTAACCTTTGTGCCGGCACTATGTTCCTCCCCTTTTCTTCGTTTTTGCTGTAAAAATAGATGCCATTCTTAGCCAAGACAAGTTTAAAGATCATGGATTTAAGTAGTTACAAGATAAAATAATAGCAAAGTAGGTGATGTTGAAACTTTTATGTTTGAACGAGTCATATGTCAGGTTGTACAACTCAAGTCATAAAATATCTATCCATTTCTACAGCCCAACTCCGTAGAAGAAATATAAAAGGGTAGAGACAGTAAGGATAATACGATAAGGTAATTTTCAGTACTATAATTTGTTAACTTATTTTTCCCACGTGAATCTAACAATACACTGTAAGCCATACTGCAGACAATACAAACAATGTTTAATCATTTCTTCAAAACTCCAGAGTCGGCCATATGAAATACTATCCTCCATTAAAGGTTACATGTCAAAATCAATTTCAGAAAGTTCAGAAAGACCAGGGATTATCTGACACCACCCATAAAGCGAAATTAGTTTTAGGGTAACTACAGAAATCAAATCAAGCTTATCGGCTTAGGGTCAAATCAAGTTCCAACATGACTCCGGAGCTAACAGAAAGCCAGATCTATCGTCAGCAATACTTGTTATTCTCTCCTTGCACACCCTTAACCATACTTTAGACAACCTTTATATGGTAAGGTGTCTTTTGATCAATAGAACTTTAAGGTTACCTTATAGCCAAAAAAACTATAAAATAACTTCTCCTATACGACTTTATCTTTAACAAAGTATACACACAAAGTAGCATCAACATGTTGGTGCCCTAATACTTTGCATATGCTTTAATAGTTATAGAAATATCTCTTGCACCACTATTTGATGACAGCTACATACCATATTACTGTGAATTGTATATCTTTTTTTCGTTCAACTCAAAGCAAAAGGACATTACGATTTACGAAGAACTCATGAATAACAAGAAGTATGCATGACGCTCGGTAAAAGTCAATGACAAGGCATTAGAAGCTTACCGTCATCCATTTACACCTCATTGCTACATCCCGTACACTTTTATCTGGTAGAGTTGATGCGATCTTTACATATTTGGTGACCTGTGGTTCATCTTTAAATCTACAAAAAGGCAAGAAAAAGGTTTCATGCAAGGAAAAACAAAAGAACGAACTAGAAACAACATAAGACAATTGAAGTGTGAAAGAAAGAAAATCTCAGCCAGCCTTCCTAGAAAACTAAAGGTACAAAACTGATATATCTATAAGAACATGACTCGGCTTATGATTCGAGATAAAAATACAAATATCTAACGTGTCATGTGAGACGCAAAGGCACATCCTTTTCCTTTACATATACATCCTTAAACCGTCCAACATAAAGTAAGATATCTAACGTGTTCACTAGTTCTCAAAAGATATAATACTTCTCTGCTTTAACATTGTATAACAGCTAACGAAGTAACAAAACTCGCAGAGAACAAAAAAAACACTTACTTTGCAAGGCCTTTCTCCAATATATACTGTTCTTCAACAGACCAGTCAACAGCCAAAGCAGCTTCATGTTTGAGTCCAGCCGGAGAATTTACAGTAAGGTGGAATCCCGAAGAAGCAGTCATGGACGAATTCGCCGGGAATACTAAACCGGTCGTGCTAGTGCTCGGTACACAGTAATTATCCATCGGAATCATCTCCGGTGAGCTGTATACGGCGAGTAATTTTGAGCTGTATACGGCGAATAATTTTGAGCTGTATACGGCCAGAAAAACATGTTCGATTTAGGGTTTTAGCAATTCAGATTTACACGGGAAGCAAGCCAAAAAAGAAGAAGAATTGATTAGACCCAAAAGAAACCCACCTCGGATTAAGCCAAAGGAAAGATGATTATGCCTCTAAGGAGCTAGAAATGGACTCGATACAAAACCCTAAAACCCAACGATTGGTGCTGCAAATAGAGATGAAATCGTGAAGAAACACGCCGCGAACTCCGAGAGATCGCAAATAGAAATAGAGCTGAAGACTAAGAGGCGTGATTCGCGGAGAGTGTCAGCGAGATGCGAACTTGGAATTGCAGAAGCCGGCGAGGAGAGAGAGAGAGAGTAAATAAATGGTGGTTTTTTTTTTTTGGTTATTCGGTTTTTTTTTTGTGTTTTTGGAGCAGAACCACTTTTTATTCCATTGTGGTTTTGCTTTTGTTTTGTCCACTCTATGAAGAAAGAAAGTTTGTTCGTGATTAATTTTTTAATCTTACGCAATTTGTGAATAACACAGTCACATACACTTTGGAAATTTTTAATCTTATATATATTACAACAAGGTATTAGAAATCATATAAAGATGGAGTGTCCATTTTCTTTTTTTGACCCACAATATGAGTATACATTTCAATAAAAACAAGACATGTGTTATTTTTCATTTTTTTCATGTGTTATATGATAATATGACTTATTATGAGTATCCATTTATTGTTGTTTTTCATTTTTTTACATTTGTTATTAATTAGTATCAGCGGATGATAAATCTCTAGTTTATTTATAAATAGCTAAATAATCATTATATTAACTAACAAAACTAAAATTTAGAACAAACATTTGAAAAAACTAAAATTTAGAACAAACATTTGAAAAATTAAAATATATAAGATGTGATTACTAGAGATAAACTAAGTATTTAATTAAATTTTAACTAATTGATTATAGACTTATAGTGTTCTTTTATGGCGATGAGTCATATACGACTAAGGGGTGTATTCAATTTAGCATTTGGAGTGATTTGTATTAAAATCATAAATTATATGTTATTCAAACATGAATTTCCAAAAAAAAATTTCAAATCCCATTATGAGTATCCATTTATTGTTGTTTTTCATTTTTTACATTTGTTATTATTTATTATCAGCGGATAATAAATCTCTAGTTTATTCATAAATAGCTAAATAATCATTATATTAACCAGTGTTCTAAAAAGCGATATAGGTGGTGCCTAGGCGCTAGGCGTTCATAGACCGTAGCGATTACTTCCTAGATATTGATATTAAACGTTATTATTATTAGGCGGCCGCCTAGGCGTCCTAGACGGCTCTAGGCGTCCTAGACGGCTCTAAGCGGTCCTAGGCGGCTCTAGGCGGTCCTAGACGGTTCAACAAAATTGTTAATTAGTTAACATTTTTTTTTGTTCGGTGTAATTGTTGAATTTTTAACTACATATAATTAGATTTATAAAATTTGATTTCATAAATACATGGTTATAAAAATTTATATGGTATTTTATGAATAGAATGAATGTGTTTGTCTAATTCTCAGTTATGATTTAACAAATGAATGTGTTTGTCTAATTCAAATATATGATATTTTTAATGTTTTAGTTTTTCTTGTTTATAAGATTTCTTTTTATTTTTTATGTGTAATTTAATTTTGAATCTATTTAAAGATTTATAATATTTAAATTTTATTATTTATGAGTTAAATATGGTACTTATATGTTGTTGTTTATAAAAATATGTCTAATATATTGATTTATCTTGTATACGGCTAAACCGCTTAAGAATCGCCTAGACACCGACTAAACGTTCTAGACGCTAAGCATTGTATCACCGCCCGATTAGCACCTAGCGCTTTCTTGAACACTGCTATTAACTAACAAACCTAAAATTTAGAACAAACATTTGAAAAACTAAAATATATAAGATGTGATTACTAGGGATAAACTAAGTATTTTATTAAATTTTAACTAATTGATTATAGACTTATAGTGTTCTTTTACGGCGATGAGACATAAAAGACTAAAACTTTTAGCTCAATAATAGAACCATAGAACACTTTAGTAAAATAAAGTTGTGGATTCTGGGGGACAAAGTTTTATCTGCTGCTGCGTCTACGCGTCCAACTTCAGACGTGACCGTACAATTCTTTGGGAAGAACTTCAGCAGATTCGGTGTCAATTTATAGATGGAAACACGCCTTGGATTGTCTTGGGTGATTTCAACGATACTTTAGCATCTTCGGAGCACTCGAGGACTTGGAATACAGAGGTCCTCAATTTACTTGGTGGAATCAAAGGAGAGCAGATCCTATTGGGAAGAAACTGGATAGAGCTCTAGTCAACATGGCTTGGAACATGGCTTTCCCTCAATCTTCCGCTCGATTTGAGACGAACGGTATATCGGACCACACAAGATGTCTGGTCAGTTTTCAGGAACATATCTCGGCCAAGAGAAGACATTTCCCTTCAATTTCTTGGTGGACAGCCCAGAATTTTTAGAAATCGTGAGCTCAGTATGGGAAGAGGAGACGACTCTGTTTCACTCTAGATCAGCCCTGCACAAGTTTCACAGAAGGCTAAAATCTCTCAAGCCACACCTACGCGCCCTAAACAAAAACAAGTATGGGGACATCACTTCGAAAACAAAAGAGGCATTTGATCTGCTGTGTGAGAAACAAAATGTTGCACTATCCTCTCCTACTTCAGAAAATGTGGCTGCTGCTTCAGAAGCATCAGAAGTTTGGAATTGATTTGCTGGAATAGAGGAAAAGTTTTTTGGGCAGAAATCACATATTACATGGTTGCGGTTTGGTAATCAAAATACGAAATTTTACCACTGTATTACGCAATGCAGAAAAGGAAAAAACAATATCAAGGAGTTGGTAAATGCAGCGGGAATTATTATAACTGACCTTAGCGATATTAAAGAAGAAGCGGTAAATCACTTCAAGAACTTCCTCCAAGACGATAGCTCCCAAGAGACACCCAATACAGTGGATTATCTTGAAGACCTTATCTCCTACAGATGCCCCGTGGAAATGACTGATGCTCTGGTAAGCGTAGTAACGGCGGATGAAATAAAAAAGGTACTTCTGTCTTTGCCATTAAATAAAACTCCAGACCCTGATGGTTTCACGGCGGAATTCTTCGTGGCGGCTTGGCCAATTATTGGATATGATTTTGTGGTTGCTGTCCAATCTTTCTTCTTTTATGGTTTCATGCCAAAAGGAATCATCAATGCGACAATGCTTTGTCTAGAGCCAAAAAATACTGAAGCTAAAGAGATAAGAGACTACCGCCCAATAGCATGTTGTAACATCATTTACAAGGTCATTTCTAAACTTCTTGCTAATCGCATCAAAGCTGTCCTCCCTGAGGGGATGGTTCCAAACCAAAGTGCGTTTATCAAAGGTCGCGTTCTACTGGAAAATGTTCTCCTTGCAACTGAGCTAGTAAAAGACTACCACAAAGCTTCTTCTCCACCCCGTTGTGCTTTGAAGTTGGATATAGCTAAGGCATTTGATTCGGTCCGTTGGGACTTCATTCTTAATACCCTCCAAGCAATGGGTTTCCCTCAAATTTTCATAATGTGGATTAGAGGTTGTATATCGACAGCATCCTTCTCGGTTTTGGTTAATGGTGACCTTGAAGGATTCTTCACAAGCAACCGAGGTTTGAGACAAGGATGCCCTCTATCTCCTTATCTTTTTGTGATTGCGATAAATGTCCTATCTCTCAAGTTGAACAAGGCGGCTATGGAGGGAAGGATTGGTCATCACATCATGTGTAAGGAATTAAACATAACGCATTTGAGTTTTGCCGATGACATGTTGGTCTTCATGGATGGCTCTTGTGAGTCTCTAAGTGGTGTGATGACGGTTTTGCAAGATTTTGAGCGAGATTCTGGGCTTGCCATTAACGTGGCCAAATCATCCTTATTCATAGTTGGTCGAACACTGAATATACTGCCACAACACGCCCAAGACTTGGGTTTCAGGTTGGAGAATCTCCCCATTCGCTATCTTGGCCTCCCTCTCACGACTAAGAGCATGACTAAAGTGGATTACGAACCCCTTGTCGATAAAATTCGAAGCAGGTTTACTTCTTGGTCAAGTAAGTCTTTGTCTTTTGCTGGACGTCTCCAACTTATAAAGTCGGTAATTGCAAGCATAACAAACTTTTGGTGCGCTGCTTTCCGACTGCTAAATCGCTGTTTTGAAACGATAGAAAGCATGTGTTCGGCGTTCTTGTGGTCTGGATCACCACATATCACATCTAGAGCAAAGGTAGCATGGAAAGATGTTTGTAGGCCAAAGGCAGAAGGAGGGTTGGGAATTCGGAAACTGCTGAACTCTTCTCGGGTTTTCTCTCTTAAGCTCATATGGAAGCTTTTTGAAAAGAACCGTTCATTGTGGGTAGCCTGGACGAAACACTATCTCCTCAGGTACTCTTCTTTTTGGGACACCAATGTCAATTCCAGAGGGTCTTGGATCTGGAAAAAACTGCTAAAACTGCGTCCTCTAGCGTCTCAGTTCATTCGTCATGAGATTAGAAACGGACAATACATTTTTCTGGTTTGACAACTGGCTTCAAAATGGTAGACTATTTGACATAACAGGGGAGGCGGGCACTAGATATCTTGGGATTCCCCGACTAGCGGTAGTTGCGGATGCGGTTCGTAATCAAAGTTGGTCGCTGCGTCAGTTCCGTAGTAGTATCTACTACCGAGATTTGAGGAGCTGTATTACATCCACGGCTACTCCTTCAGATTTGGCGGGCACGGATGTAGTCCTCTGGCGTCACAAGCAGCAAGTCTATAAAGATTATTTCTCATCCAAAGCTACATGGGAACAACTCCGTGAAGGAGGAACGACTATGTGGTGGAGCTCTATGGTTTGGTTCCCCCAATCGATCCCTAGGTATGGCTTCATCACTTGGTTAGCAATGAGGGACAGGCTTTCGACAGGTGATAAGATGAGACTTTGGGGACTTGATCAACCTTGTCTTCTTTGCGGAGAAAGAAACGAGACAAGAGATCATTTGTTTTTCGCTTGTCCATTCACGTTCACAATATGGAATTGGCTATGTTGGGATCTTCTACAAGGGCGACCAAACCCAGATTGGGAGATTACCACCAAAGCTGTGTCGAAAATTAGGAGAAATAAGACGGACTCGGTACTAGCTAGACTCGTATTTCAAACTTCGATCTATAAAATCTGGCAAGAAAGAAATGGTAGGCGACACCAAAGACAAGCCCGAACTGCTCTATTTCTAGCCCATTCGATAGACAAGGAATTTAGCCTCCGGCTTCAATCCTTATTCCCAGCTCAGAATGACGAGAACAACACCATCCTCAACAAATGGCGTCGAGTCAAATCCATACCAACCTCTTCAACGTAGTTTCTCATGCTTTAAATTTTCGTTAAAGACTGATATGATGTATGTTTGCTTTAGGCTTTGTTGTGGTTTTATTATGAGTTTGGTTTTTATTTGTATATGTGTAAACTTCTAAGTTGTACACTCACATTTTGTTGATTAATAAATATAACATTTCAGCAAAAAAAAAAAAAAAAAAAAAGTAAAATACAGTTTTAAGTTTGTGTTCAGTAATCGTAAAACACTAAAAATTGGTTTTGTTTGATAAAGTTTTATTATTACTAGTTATTTTTTTGACACTTGTATAATATATATATTTTTCAACAAAACAATTCCATTGATATCAAATTGGGATTACAAAGTCAATATACATAACTTTCAGAAAATAAATTAATACATAAACGGATATATGCGTCATATTATGAGGGACGATATATACAACCAATTTTTTTTTTGACAATGCTTTATATAATAAAGCCTTACTCACTAACGGAGTATAAAACTCGTTAATTTTTTTTCTTCGTATTCGATTTTCCTCTAATGCAAAGTGTGTGTGTCTAGTATCTCTTGGCTAAAACTTTTAGTTACACCTTGCATGAGAAAACTCATTGCTTTTGACATAGGTTTTGAAACTTCGACAAACCGATACTAACACTTATGTATCGGGGTCATTCGATAAGAAAATGACTTTGATTTTCTCCATTTTGAAACCAACATGTGAAATCATTTCCGACTAATGACTTTAGTTTCTTTTTGCGTTCGATTAATTCTGCAAATCCATACACTGAAGGTTCTAAAAAGTATTCTCCTCTATGGTTGTTGTCATAATGAACGTTTCCAGAGCAAACCAAAACTAGTGGAATGTGATTCCAACGGAAAATGACCTCGGAAAAATGCTGTCGAAAGATCATATTTTAAAGTGAAACACCACAATTCATGGGAATTCATTGTCTTCTCTGCACAGATTTTTAACCGCTCCCCAACATTGAAGTCATCCCAACTGAGAATATGCAATTTCTTCATATACAAAAAGCTCCAATAACAACGAGAAGGCTATGATCTGTCGCATAAACACATACTTCCGTTTGTGAAATTATTGATGTGTCATCAACACCGATGATGATGTCTTGCAGTCGGTATCGGAAATTGTTAGTCACAATTAACGATAATTGGGAAAAACAAACGAGGAAAATCAAAAGAGCTTTGAAAGAGATGAAATTACATGGCGGTTTAGGAATTCTGAATTCATTTGAGATGAATAGTTTTTGCCAACCATCAGAGATTTAACTCAACAGACTAAAACCAACTGATTGGACCCAAAGAAATTAGAAATCCATCGCCGGACCAACGCTCTTCCAAAAAAAGAGAAAACATAATCGTGAAATTCACATAAAACCATTGCTCGAAAGAGAAATAGAAGCCATGAATCTTATTCTAAAACCTAAATAACCATAATCATAAAATGAAAGAGTACGGCCGACGCCGGAAAAATCACAAAGAAACGAGAGTTGAAAAGATCGCTTTGACAATCGCATGGGAAAGAACGGTTATAGTGTTATTTTAACATGATCCCAACTTAAAAATATATATATATATATATATATATATATATATTATTATATAGTGTAACAACTTCTTAAATATTGAAAGTGTGAAAGTTTGGTAAGTTGTGGATTTGTAAACACATCGACGACTCTTGCATTGAAATGAATATTCACTTTTAATCTCCAAAACTCCCAGTGATTTTACTTGCTTGTTGGGCACAAATTCCACACTCGAAACCCAACCTGATTAAATAGGCCTAAAATCAAACTCAGCTCTCGGTAAGGCCTCATAGAGCAAGCCCGCGAACTGGGAAGGAGCAAGCACGTCGTTAGGAGAACTAGCAAGCACGTCGTTAGGAGAAGGAGTTTGCAACTAGCAAGTCAAACACATTAATCCGAAACCCCAGGATCAAGCTCGATAATAAAGTCCTAGATTATAAAATTAAGTCTAAATTGAATGTGTATATTTTAGAACTAAGCGGTTACATTCTGGAGAGAGCGTGTATAAGTTGAAAAGATAGACTACAATGTAAGACGATCGAATTCTTGGCTAATAATAACAATACATTTTTTCTCTCATTTTGAATTCCCTAAAGTTCTTACGACCTGAAAAGCCAATGATTGAGGTTGTGAGATTCTGGTCTCACAATTTGGCGCTGTCTGTGGGGGAGAGCAAAACAACTTCCTCTTTTTAACCTACAAAACTAACCATTCAAAAGAAGATAATGGCGGACACAACAAATGCGATAGTCACTACATCATCCGGAGTCATAAACACCTCCATTCCTTTAACCCAGTCTGATGACATCACTCCGACAGACCTGGACGGAAAAACAAACGTTCCCATTACCACCTCGGGAGCAAGTGTCTCGACTGGGATCGACGATATTGATGATCCCTCGGGACCTGTAGCAGTAAACCAGCCAGCTCCGGATCAAATAGCTGAGATCCAGAACCTGATATCGTTCCTCATAGAGTAGAATCGCTCAATGGCAGCATGCCAGGATGACCTCGAAAGAACGGCTCGGGCAGGCGCCATCGGGCGGCTCGCCCTCCCACCTGGGACACAATCCCTTTTTGCCCCTGGGCAGGGAGGATTGCCATTCCCACCTCCACCAGTAATGAGGCTAAACTTCTCCGATATCAATGCTTCGACCAACAGGATGGTTGGCTCAGCCACCGCCTCACGGTTCAACTCGATGATATCAAACCCCATATTCACTCCTTCCACGATCCAGATCGCGGAAGGAGGAATTACGCCAATTGCGACCTTACCGGGAGTAGACCCGACCTCAAATCTACTAATCGATCAGGATCGCTCTGGGAACGTAAATGAAGTCGAACCTCGGGATAATGCTGGTGGCAACAATCATTCACAGCCTGCCGGAGAATCCTTGCTCCGCTTCCCGAGCAATAATGAAAACAACTTGGGATCCGGTAGCTCACATGGGTTTGAATCAATCAAGAAATATTGCGAAGAAACGAACGCCGAACTACATCGGATGAGATTGCAGGTCCACGCTGCTCTAAGCTCAGCACCTGAGATAGACAGAGTGATTGATGAAGTCAATCATACCCCATTCACCTCGCGAATCGCAAGCCCTCAGCTCAGCGATGTCAGGAATATATGATTTCTTCGGTATAACGGAGAAACCGACCCAAGGCATTTATGAGAAGTTTTAAATTTGCTTTTTCGAGGGTGCGACTACTCGGAGGCGACCTCGAGTCAGCACGCTGCCGTTTCTTCGCCAAAAATCTTACGGATTCGGCCTTAGAATGGTTCACCTCCTTGAAACCAAACTCGATTGACAACTTCACTCAACTTAAAGCGGCGTTCTTGAAGCAGTATTCGGTATTTATCCAGATCGAGACCTCAGAGGCCGATCTGTGGGTACTCACTCAAAAACTAGGCGACTCATTGCGAAAGTATATTGACAGTTTTAAAGCAGTTAAAGCAAAAATCGCTGATCTACATAACCCAACGGCCCTGGAAGCCCTCCAAAACGGACTGCTAAAAACCTCTAAATTCTTTGAGGAGCTCACAGTTCGGGAGCCCGTATCACTAGATGATGCATTACACCGCGCTACGCACTGGATTATTCTTGAAGAAGCGAGTGCAGCTCAACCAAAACAGCATGCACCCGTAACCTCGACTAAACAAGCTCAGATAACCAACTCCCAATGACCTAAAAAGTCCGGGAAAAAAGAGTCCCAAGATCAGAGACAAAGTCAGGGGATGTAAGAGCAGAATCTCACAACCTCAATTCTCAACTTGTTTAGGTTGATTTTACTAAGAAAATTTAAGAAGAACTTGAGAGAAAAATATGTATCTTATTATTATGTCGAGAATTCGGTTGCCTTTACAATGAGGTTCACCTTCGAACTTATACATGTTCAAAAAATATAAACATCTAAATCTAAATTAAAACTTGGAATTGAATTCGTGATCTTTGATTAAATGCTCAGCTTGATTCTAGGAAATCACATTTAATGTGTTTGACTTGGTTTGAACTTTGGCCGAGCTCGTACTATTGTCTTTCTGCGAGCTCGCTCCTTTCCTGTGAACTCGGTGCTTTCAGCATGCTCGGTGTTTTCAGCATGCTCGCTGCTTTCAGCATGCTCGCTGCTTTCAGCATGTTCGCTGCTTTCAGCATGCTCGCTGCTTCCAGCATGCTCGCTGCTTCAAGCACGCTTGTTTTTAACTTGTGCCTTTCTTATTTCAGCTTGTAAACAGTCTCATGAGACCTCGTCGTGGGTCGAGCCTTCATTGTTGAGCATGCTTATTGATATATCATGGTTTTTACCCTGTTTAGGCCATGATATAAGTCCTTTTATAGAGTCTTTTCTTGTGTTTTGGAGTCTTTTAGAGTCTTTCACAGGTTATAGCACGTCTGGAGCTTAATTGGAATTATTGGAGCTTTTCTGGAGCATTCTGGAGCGAGACTGAAGTCTGATGACTAAGAGCCCGATCTGAGCACCGAGCATCGATCGATACCCCCTGGTATCGATCGACACTCATCGAGATTTCATGGGCCGCGACTAATTATGAAGTCTTGGAGAATTGCAAAAGCACCCAGAAGACTTTGATAATTACAAGAAGGCCCCAAATCGTGATTTAGGTTATAAATAGGATTTTACAGCCATTGTTTAGGCGATGCTTTATTTTTGCTTTAGTTTAAGAGAGATTTTGGTGAGAGACAAGTCTGGTTTCCCTTCGTCCGAGATCAGATCTCAAGAACCTTTTGTTACTCTTATTTTCTATTGATGATTTATTCAGATATATTGATTGTTTCATTCTCTATGTCTGAGTAGATCCACCTTAGGTTTAGGGTTTTCTCATAAGGGTTTTCTCTGAATGCTAGGTTAATTATCTGTTTAGGATTCACCATCTGAATTAGTTCTTCGCTTAGGTTGTGTTCAAAGCTTGTTCTAGATTAGCTACCTGGAATATAGATCTTAGGATAATTGATTAGGCACGAGAGTGCGATTAATTACCTGATAGAACCTAGGTGAGCAAATTGATTATTCGCAAAGAGATTTGGTTTAATTAATTTGTGAACATATCAAACCTGTTATTAAAGCTGATTTAGACTTTAGGATTCGCAAAGAGATTTGGAATTCCTAGGATTTAGATTTAGATAGTTTTCGCAACGAGAGTTGGTTAATTATATTTTAGTGATTTGAGTTCAAGAACAGTGCTTAATCTGAATCATGTTAGTTAGTTAGTCTGCATTCATTGATTTCCTGAGAAAAACCCTGGACCTATATTCTTCCAATTGATTTACAACCCTTTTAATTTCTTCATTGTTTTTAATTACATTCGTTTGGCTTAGCGTAATTCGACACTTCATAATCTATTGTGTGATCTCTGTGAGTCTTTGTGGTTCGACCCCTACACTTACTACAACAACTGCTTTAGTATCTTAGGGTATTAAATTGAGCATATCACTTATTCGGGCTGGATTTAGGGTGCTAAATTTGGGCCCAACCGTAGCCCCCCAGCATCCTTAGTGATGTGTCACTGAGGATGCGGTCTTGCAATCTCGAGATCCAATTGATCTTTAAATCATGTTTGAATTTGAACTTGTTATGCCCTAGTGGGCCTTTTGGTTGAACTTATGCTCCTGCGAGGAGACTCAATTTTATTTACTTTGATCTTTAAAAATCTTTCATTTTTCCTTAGAATCAATTTCGCCATTTAGAGGCTGACACTTTTCAATGGATCAAAGACAGTCTTTCAGCCAAAGATTCGGGCCGTTTAGAGACCTTTCTCCCTGGCCGTTTAGAGACCTTGCTCCCAGGTCTTTTAGAGACCTCGGAAGCTGACCAGGCGATTTTAAGACGCAAGGTCGAAGCTGAAAGTGGGCATGCAACCTAAACAGTTTAGACGTAGAGGTTGTTGTCATTTAGAGACTAAAAAGTTTGTGACCTTGCAATTTAGACGCAAAGTCGAGTCATGCTAGCTGGTAGCATGCTCTAGCTCGTGAGGTTGTTCATTTAAGTAATTAAGCTTTTAGCTTGGAGATGGAAGTTTGAATAACTTCATGCTGCTTTTAGCAGGCTCAATTTATGCTCCCAGGTCATTTAGAGACCCTGCTCCCAGGTCGTTTAGAGACCTAGGGAGCTGACCATGCGATTTTAAGACGCAAGGTCGAAGCCGTTTCAGAAACCATGCTCCCAGGTCGTTTAGAGACCTTGGGAGCTGACCATGCGATTTTAATACGCAAGGTCGAAGACGTTTCAGAAACCTTGCTCCCATATCGTTTAGAGACCTCTTGAGCTAACCAGGCGATTTTAAGACGCAAGGTCGAAGGCAAACCAAGCTATGCGATTTGCCTTAAGAAGTATTATGCGATTTTAAGACGCAAGATCAAGCCTTTCGCCATTTAGAAGCTGACACTTTTCAATGGGTCAAAGGCATTTTTTTTCTTAGCCAGGGACCCAGGCCGTTTAGAGACCCTGCTCCCAGGTCGTTTAGAGACCTAGGGAGCTGACCAGGCGATTTTAAGACGCAAGGTCGAAACCGTTTAGAGGCAGGCATGCAACCTAAACAGTTTAGATGTAAAAGTTGTTGTCGTTTAGAGAATAAAAATGTTGTGACCTTGCAATTTAGACGCAAAGTCGAGTCATGCTAGCTGGTAGCATGCTCTAGCTCGTAAGGCTGTTCATTTATGGAGTAAGCTTTTAGCTTGTAGATAGAAGCTGAAAAGATCTCAGGCTGCGTTTAACAGGTTTAAGAGAAGAAGATTTTTTATTTATTTTAATAGCTGCACCCTTATGAGGTTGCCTACGTACCCTGAGGAGGGATCAAGCCTTTTCGTAGTTCGATTTTTACAAATATCTTTCATTGTAATGGTAATATTTCTTCAAATTCATCGCATTCCATGGGTTCCTCCCATGTATGTGTCACTGCCTCCTCGAGAATTATCCAGCGAGAGGCGCGGTGTAGTGCATCATCTAGTGATACGGGCTCCCGAACCGTGAGCTCCTCAAAGAATTTTGAGGTTTTTAACAGTCTGTTTTGGAGGGCTTTCAGGGCCGTTGGGTTATGTAGATCGGCGATTTTTGCCTTGACGGCTTTAAAACTGTCAATGTACTTTCGCAACGAGTCACCTGGCTTTTGAGTAAGTACCCACATATCGGCCTCCGAGATCTCGATATGGATAAATACCGAATATTGCTTCAAGAATGCAGCTTGAAGTTGGGTGAAGTTGTCAATTGAGTTCGGTTTCAGGGAGGTAAACCATTCCAAGGCCGAATCTGTTAGATTTTCGGGGAAGAAACGGCAGCGTGCTGACTTGAGGTCGCTCCCTAGTAGTCGCACTGATACGATCCTAGACGACACAACGGAGGTTAATCACTTAGCCGAGGAGACACTTGCCTAGAAGGAGCTTGAACCGGAGGAAACTTTGCACATTCCGGAAGGACCTATGATGAGAGCTAAGGCGAAGAAGCTCAAGGAGGCACTCGGAGGACTTGTTCAACACGTTCATGAAGCCGTGGGTTTGAAGGAAGAAGTGCTTCGAACCACATTGGTTTTGATCCAAGTCCAAGTGCACTCTTTTCCTTAGTCATGGTTTTTCCCAAAGGGGTTTACATGACAATGTTTTTAATGAGGCCTTGGAACACTTCTCCCTTAAAGCCCACAAGGAAAATTCGACCCAAGTAGACCAAGAGACATGCGATTTTCCTTAGTCAAATTTCTGCATTTATTTTCACAATTTCCTAGACTTTTTCTTCTCTCATTTTCGAGAATTCTTCTCTCATTTTCGAGAAGGGATTAGTCCCTTGAACTCCCTTTGCTTATTTAAACTTGTAATCTCTTTTGAGATGAATAACAATCTTTTTAATAAAAATCCTTCTTTCACTTCGATTTCTAGAGAGTGATTCTCGAGAGTCTTGTGAGAAACTTCGATCCGTCTTAGAGTGATTCCGAGATAGATCGTCAGGTTTTGTCAAAGCATTTTCCGCCATCCTTTGAGTCACCATTCAACCGATCCCCGTGAAGAAGCGTCAATAGTGAGTGTGTTTTCGAAAGGATTTTCGGGAGTGATTCCCACGCCTTTCTAGCTACTCCACGTTTCCGTGCCGAGATCACCATCGCCTTATTCTTAATTCTTTCGGGAATTATTTTCAAGGATTATCCCAAATCCGAATCTACCCAGCACTTGAGAGATCTTGCGGTCAAGGGCATATTAAGTGGTATCAGAGACACTCAAGTAATCCGGTAAATTCGTTCCATCTCTAGTTTCATCTCTTTCGATTTATTTAAATAAAACCGTTCATCTTCCTTTGTGTTCATCGATTTTTCTGGGTTAATTCCAGTCTGGTTTTAATTTAAATTTTTGCATTTAGATCATTGTTAGGTTGTTTAGTTTCCTCCTAATTCAAAAAAAAAAAATCGTCATCTTCATTCAAAAAAAAAAATATATATATATAGTGGTTTGATTGTGTTCGATTCTTAGAACAACCTAAGTTCGTGTTTGTGTGGTGATTTTTTTTACGAGGAAATCAAGAGCAGCAATTTTTCAAAATTCTAAACTGAGAGATCCGAGAAGCCGAGGAGTTTCCCGGGGGTGGGGGGGAATCAATCTGAGGAGCTTCCGGGGAAGTTTCCAAACCGTGGGATTTCCCGGGGAAAGACCACACATCGAGGGATTTATCCGGGGAAATTAAAATCTGAGAGATTTTTTCGGGGAAAATTCAAAACCGAAGGGTTTAGCCGAGAGATCCAAAATTCCGAGAAACATCAAAAACCGACTAAGCGATTTCTCCTTTTCTTTCAATCACCGTTTGAATTTTACTATACTAACTTGCTGTTGTTTCATTTCAGGTCACCATGGCACACGACAATAATCAAGGAAATAATCCACAAGATCCAAACTATCCGCTTAACCAAGCCGGTTTAAATGCCGCTCAAATACAAGCGATCATGGATAGTATGAGGCGTATGATGGTTACGAAAATGCAAGAGATGAATGAGAAATTTAATCGTGCGCTAGGGGCACAAAAGCAACCTCAAAACGTGCACTTCGGGGAAGAACAAAACCGACCCCGAAGAGAGGACAACGATAACTACTACGATGATCATTCGCCTAATGAGGATAGGGGACGACGTCGACGTGCTAGGAAAGTTAGGAGACGGCATGACTCGGATGGACACTCATCCAACAGTAGCCATAGGAGACCTAGGCACGGACGAGAGGCCGATAATCTCGGAGGTCTTAAGCTTAAGATCCCGTCCTTTCATGGGAAAAATGATCCGGATGCCTACTTAGAGTAGGAAAAGAAAGTGGAGCTCGTGTTCGATTGTAACGAATACACGGAAGCTCAACGGTTACGTGTTGCGGCTACGGAATTCTACGACTATGCACTTAGTTG
This sequence comes from Eutrema japonicum, assembly GCA_030161315.1. Classification (NCBI taxonomy): domain Eukaryota; kingdom Viridiplantae; phylum Streptophyta; class Magnoliopsida; order Brassicales; family Brassicaceae; genus Eutrema; species Eutrema japonicum. Next base: position 48,922,926 of record BSQW01000007.1, on the reverse strand, counting down.
GTGGGATCAACTAGTCACATCGCGACGACGTAATGGCGAGTACCCGGTGGAAACTTGGAACGAGTTGAAAACAATCATGCGGAAACGGTTTGTTCCTAGTCATCATCACCGTGAACTACATAGTAAGTTTAGGAAGTTATCTCAAGGAAGTCGGAGCGTAGACGACTATTTTCAAGAAATGGAAATCCTCTTGATACGAGCTAATGTCACCGAGGATAGAGAAGCAACAATTTCTCGGTTTCTAAGTGGGTTGAACCGCGAAATTCAAGACTGGTTGGAAATGGAGCACTATGTGGAGATAGAAGAAATGCTCCACAAGGCCGTCTTGATCGAGCAGCAACTCAAGAGAAAAGGTATCAACCGAACTTTTAGAACCGGTGTAAAACCAAGCTATTCTCGAGATGAGAAAACAAGTTTTAGGCCGAGAGTTGAGGTAAAACCGGGAACGGATTCTAAACCGTTCACTCCAACATTTCCGAGGAACATTAATGAGAAAGGTGAGAGTTCCCACAAGAATCAAGATCTCCGATGCTACAAGTGCCAAGGAAAGGGGCACTATGCCAACGCTTGTCCAAACAAACGGACCATGGTATTGCAGGAAAATGGGGAGATCGAAACTGATGAAGACGGCGATGGGGAACAACCGTCTATTGTGGAGGAAACCGCGGAAATAGCCGAACAAGGTGAGTTGTTAGTTACTAGACGTTCTTTGCTTATTCATGACAGGTCCAAGGAGGAAGAGCAACGTGAGAACCTATTTCACACGAGGTGCCGCGTGAAGGAGAAAGTATGTAGCCTCATCGTGGATGGTGGGAGCTGTACTAACGTGGCAAGTACGACTCTTGTGGAGAAATTGAACTTGGAGGAACAGAAACATCCTAGACCGTATCACCTCCAATGGCTAAACAACGTCGGCCATATGAAGGTAACAAAACAAGTTCTTGTTCCCTTATCAATAGGGAGTTATGAAGACGAAGTCCTTTGCGATGTGCTCCCTATGGAAGCTGGGCACATCCTCTTAGGACGACCGTGGCAATTCGATAGAAAGGTAACTCATGACGGTCTCACGAACAAACACTCTTTCGTGTTCAAAGGAAAGAACATTATTTTAGTTCCTATGACTCCGCAAGAAATTTATCACGACCAAAAACTCCGAGAGAAACTAAAGGAGGTAGGTAACGTGAGTGTTACAGATACTAAGGTCCGCCAAGAAAGAGGTAAGGACGTAAGTAAGATTCCGCCAAAGGTCTCGGAAAACAAAACCGTAAAGAAATCTAGCCTATTTGCGAAAGCTAGCGAGGTAAAACAAGCTTTATTTTCCGAACAACCTTTCATTATGCTTATGTATAAGGAAACTCTTATGAGTTTGTCTAACCTTGAGCCGGACATCCCGAGAAATGTTATCTCTGTTTTGCAGGACTTCGACGACGTCTTTCCCGAAGACAGACCTAGCGGATTACCACCAATCCGGGGAATTGAGCATCAAATAGATTTTGTTCCGGGAGCGTCTCTTCCGAACCGACCAGCATACCGAACTAATCCGGTGGAGACTAAGGAGCTACAGCGACAAGTCACCGAGCTTATGGACAAAGGCCATATCCGAGAGAGTATGAGCCCGTGTACTGTTCCCGTTCTACTTGTTCCAAAGAAAGACGGAACGTGGCGAATGTGTGTTGATTGTCGCGCCATCAACAACATTACGGTAAAGTATCGTCATCCTATCCCTCGCTTAGATGACATGTTAGATGAATTGCATGGGTCTTGCGTATTTTCTAAGATAGATCTTAAAAGCGGATACCATCAAATTAGGATGAAAGAGGGGGATGAATGGAAAACGGCCTTTAAAACGAAACATGGATTGTACGAATGGTTAGTAATGCCTTTTGGATTAACTAACGCACCTAGTACTTTTATGAGGCTGATGAATCATGTGTTGAGATCGTTCATTGGGGTTTTTGTGGTAGTTTATTTCGACGATCATGTCGAGCATTTGAAATCTGTTTTGAGTGTTCTTAGAAAGGAGCGAATTTTTGCCAACTTAAAGAAGTGTATTTTTTGCACGGATAATCTTGTTTTCCTAGGCTTTGTTGTAAGTGCACATGGCATTAAAGTTGACGAGGAAAAAGTAAAGGTTATCCGCGAATGGCCTAGCCCGAAGACGGTGGGAGAAGTGCGGAGTTTTCACGGACTCGCGGGATTCTATATATGCTTTGTGAAGGACTTTAGTACTCTTGCCGCACCGCTTACGGAAGTAATCAAGAAAGATGTGGGGTTCAAATGGGAGGAAGCACAAGAAACCGCATTTCAAGTCTTGAAAGAGAAGCTCACAAACGCACCTATTTTGTCTTTACCTAATTTTTCGAAGACTTTTGAAATTGATTGTGATGCCTCAGGTATAAGTATTGGAGCTGTGCTTATGCAGGAAAAGAAACCCATTGCCTACTTCAGCGAAAAACTTGGAGGAGAAACATTGAACTACCCAACGTACGATAAGGAGCTATACGCCTTGGTTCGAACTTTGCAAACGTGGCAACACTACCTATGGCCCAAACAATTCGTGATACATACTGATCATGAGTCCCTCAAACACTTGAAGGGACAACAAAAGCTGAACAAGCGCCACGCTCGATGGGTAGAATTCATAGAAACGTTTCCTTATGTCATTCGGTATAAACAAGGTAAGGATAATGTTGTAGCCGATGCTCTATCCCGAAGGTACGTACTACTTTCTACTCTTGAAGCTAAATTACTTGGTTTTGAACAAATCAAAGAGTTATATGCAACCGATCCCGATTTTAAAGAATCTTTTCAATCTTGCGAAAAATTTGCCTTTGGAAAATATTTTCGAAACGACGGATTTTTGTTTTATGAAAACCGCCTTTGTGTGCCTCACTGTTCTTTGCGAGAGTTATTTGTTAGGGAATCACATGGAGGAGGTCTAATGGGACATTTCGGGGTGGCTAAAACGCTAAGTGCTTTGCAAGCACACTTCTATTGGCCGCATATGAAACGAGACTTTGAGAGGATTTGCGGACGTTGTGCCACTTGTAAACATGCTATGTCTAAGGTACAGTCGCAAGGTTTGTATACTCCCTTGCCTATTCCTACTTCTCCATGGACTGATATTTCGATGGAGTCCTAGGATTGCCTAAAACTAGGAAAGGTAGAGATTCCGTTTTTGTGGTTGTTGATAGATTTTCGAAAATGGCTCACTTCATTCCTTGTCATAAAACGGATGATGCATCTTTAGTTGCTGAATTATTCTTTAGGGAAGTGGTTCGCTTGCATGGCATGCCGAAAACGATTGTTTCGGATAGGGACACTAAGTTCTTAAGTTACTTTTGGAAAACGTTGTGGAATAAATTAGGAACTAAATTATTGTTTTCCACCACTTGTCACCCGCAAACTGATGGGCAAACGGAAGTAGTAAACCGAACTTTATCTACTCTCTTACGTGCGATCATTAAGAAAAATATTATATCATGGGAGGATTGCTTGCCTCATGTTGAGTTTGCATATAATCATGCCGTTCATTATGCTACTAAGTATTCACCGTTTCAAATGGTTTATGGTTTTAATCCTATTACACCATTGGATCTAACCCCTTTACTTATGAGTGAGCATGTGAATTTTGATGGAAACAAACGAGCATAATTTGTTAAGCATATTCACGAGCAGGCCCGGGAAAACATTGAGAAAAGGACCGAGCAATATCGTAAGCAAGCCAACAAAGGAAGGCGTGAGAGGATATTCGAACCGGGTGATCTTGTTTGGATTCACCTAAGGAAAGAACGATTTCGGAACGAGAGGAAGTCTAAGTTGTTGCCAAGGACCGATGGACCATTCAAAGTCCTTGAACGGATCAACAACAATGCTTATAAGATCGATTTGCAAGGTAAGTACACCGTTAGTTCAAGCTTCAATGTTGCTGACTTAATCCCTTTTGTTGCAGATAGTCCAGATTTGAGGACAAATCCTTTTCAAGAGGAAGGGGATGATACGATCCTAGACGACACAACGGAGGTTAATCACTTAGCCGAGGAGACACTTGCCGAGAAGGAGCTTGAACCCGAGGAAGCTTTGCACATTCCGGAAGGACCTATGACGAGAGCTAAGGCGAAGAAGCTCAAGGAGGCACTCGGAGGACTTGTTCAACACGTTCATGAAGCCGTGGGTTTGAAGGAAGAAGTGCTTCGAACCACATTGGTTTCGATCCAAGTCCAAGTGCACTCTTTTCCTTAGTCATGGTTTTTCCCAATGGGTTTACATGACAAGGTTTTTAATGAGGCCTTGGAACACTTCTCCCTTAAAGTCCACAAGGAAAATTCGACCCAAGAAGACCAAGAGACATGCGATTTTCCTTAGTCAAATTTCTGCATTTATTTTCACAATTTCCTAGACTTTTTCTTCTCTCATTTTCGAGAATTCTTCTCTCATTTTCAAGAAGGGATTAGTCCCTTGAACTCCCTTTGCTTATTTAAACTTGTAATCTCTTTTGAGATGAATAACAATCTTTTTAATAAAAATCCTTCTTTCACTTCGATTTCTAGAGAGTGATTCTCGAGAGTCTTGTGAGAAACTTCGATCCGTCTTAGAGTGATTCCGAGATAGATCGTCGGGTTTTGTCAAAGGATTTTCCGCCATCCTTTGAGTCACCATTCAACTGATCCCCGTGAAGAAGCGTCAATAGTGAGTGTGTTTTCGAAAGGATTTTCGGGAGTGATTCCCATGCCTTTCTAGCTACTCCACGTTTCCAAGCCGAGATCACCATCGCCTTGTTCTTAATTCTTTCGGGAATTATTTCCAAGGATTATCCAAATCCGAATCTACCCAGCACTTGAGAGATCTTGCGGTCAAGGGCATATTACGCACCCTTGAAAAGGCGAATTTGAAACTTCTCATAAATGCCTTGGGGTCGGTTTCTCCGTTATACCGGGGAAATCGGATGTTCCTGACATCGCCAAGCTGGGGGCTCGCGATCCGTGAGGTGAATGGGGTCTGGCTGACTTCATCAATCACCCGATCTATTTCAGGTGCCGAGCTCAGAGTGGTGTGGATCTGCGATCTCATCCGTTGCAGCTCGACGTTGGTGTCTTCATAGTACTTCTTGATTGACTGAAATTCAGGCATGCTGCCTGAACCATTCTCGTAATTGTATTGAGGTTGAAGCAAGAATCCTTGGCCCAGCTGGGCAGGATTTTCGACCACGTTCTCAGGTCGGGGAACATGTCGCCCAATCGTGCCTGCCTGAACCTCTCTTTCTAGGTCGTCTTGGCGAGCTGCGATTAGGCAATTTTGTTCTATGAGAACCGATATCAGGTTCCGGATCTTAGCTATTTGATCCGGAGCCGGCTGGTTTACGATTGCATGTCCCAAAGGAACGACAATTTCGTTGATCCCAGATGTGATGTTCGCTTCCGAGGTGGTAATGGAAAGGTTTGTTGTGCTCGACATTATCCTTTTTCGAATGATAAAATTCGTGGGTTAGAAGAAGGAAATTGTTTTGTTTCTCCCCACAGACGGCGCCAAATTGTGAGAGCAGAATCTCACAACCTCAATTCTCAACTTGTTTAGGTTGATTTTACTAAGAAAATTTAAGAATAACTTGAGAGAAAAAAATGTATCTTATTATTATGTCGAGAATTTGGTTCCCTTTACAATGAGGTTCACCTTCGAGCTTATATATGCTCAAAAAATATAAACGTCTAAATCTAAATTAAAACTTGGAATTGAATTCGTGATCTTTGATTAAATGCTCAGCTTGATTCTAGGAAATCACATTTAATGTGTTTGACTTGGTTTGAACTTTGGCCGAGCTCGTACTATTGTCTTTCTGCGAGCTCGCTTCTTTCCTGCGAACTCGGTGCTTTCAGCATGCTCGGTGCTTTCAGCATGCTCGCTGCTTTCAGCATGCTCCTTGCTTCCAGCATGCTCCTTGCTTCCAGCATGCTCGCTGCTTCCGGCACGCTTGTTTATAACTTGTGCCTTTCTTATTTCAGCCTGTAAACAGTCTCATGAGACCTCGTCGTGGGCCGAGCCTTCATTGTTGAGCATGCTTATTCAGGCTGGATTTAGGGTGCTAAATTCGGGCCCAACAGGGGATACACTCATACTCAGTGGGAAGCCCACCTCGTAATAGATTCAAGCCTTACGATCCCTGCAAGTGGTGTGATTTTCATAAAATCAAGGGCCACTCGACCGAGGAGTGCTATGAGGTGAAGAAGCAGCTCGCCGCCAAATTTGCAGCATGAGAGCTGGGTAAAATTGAACTGGAGAAACTTCCTCCGAGGAAGAACTATTATCCAGCTCGAGACGATGATAGGCGGGACCACCCATCCGAGGACGATCGTAAGCGAGAACGTTCAGCCGATGACACGACAAGGCGAGATCCCCCCAAAGACAGGGAAACAGATCTGCCTCCTCCCAGCACGAAGAAAAGAATTAATTATTCATGGAGGATCCTAGCTATGTCGCAACTCAGTAAACTCAATTAAGAAACATCAACGAAGGGTAAATACCGACGCACGCGATAAGACCCTGTTCAAGGGACCTGACACGCAAATCTCGTTATGGGAAAGCGAGGCCGTTGAGATAGATTCCCCACATGATGATGCTCTCTTAATCATGCTAGAGGTGGGAGAATATGAGCTCACTAAGATGCTCGTGGACACGGGGAGCTCTGTAGAACTCAACCGGATCATGAAATCGAAGAGAATACGATGGTGTTAACCGGCTTTTCCGGAGAAACCACGCTATCTCTCGGAACGATAAAACTCCCTGTAATAGCAGCCGGAGTAAGAAGGATGGTCGAATTCACGGTGATAGATAGGCCAGCCCCATTCAATGCCATCCTAGGAAGAACTTGTATACATTCAATGAGGGTTGTATCCTCAACCTACCATCAATGCATAAAATTCCCTACCCAGCATGGAATCACAACAGTTAAGGGGAGTCAAAAGGAATCCAGAATGTGCTACATGGCAGGTTTCCAACTACAACGAAAAGATGAGCTCGCATATCGCATAGCCAAAAAGAAAAGTGGTACAGGCTTCATCGGACCTCGCAAAGACTTTATCGAGAAAATTGTGGTCAACGAGTCTCATCCTGACCAGAAAGTAGGAATTCGGTCCGAACTCTCCAAGGCTCAAAAGGACCAATTAATAACATTCCTCAAAGAAAACTCCGACTCATTCTCATGGACAACAGCTGATATGCCCGGAATCGATCTAAACATTATTTCACATGAGCTCAATGTGGATCCAAATCACAAACCAGTACGTCAAAAGCGTCGGAAATTTGGACCTGGCAAGACCGAGGCTGTTAACAGTGAGGTCACCAAGTTGCTAAACGTTGGACTCATCAAGGAGGTAAAATATCCTGACTGGCTAGCAAATCCGGTCGTAGTAAAGAAGAAAAATGGCACATGGCGAGTATGCGTGGATTTTATAGATCTAAACAAAGCATGTCCTAAGGATAGCTTCCCACTACCTCACATCGACCAGCTGGTGGAAGCTACCGCAGGGCACCAGCTGGTGGAAGCTACCGCAGGGCACCAGCTTCTCAGCTTTATGGATGCGTTCTCCGGATATAATCAAATACAAATGAACCCTGAGGACCAAGATAAAACATCCTTCATAACGGAACGGGGAACGTACTGCTATAAAGTGATGTCATTTGGTCTTAAAAACGCGGGAGCAACCTACCAAAGACTTATGAACAGGATGTTTGCTAGCCTCATTGGTAAGTCAATGGAAGTCTACATTGACGACATGATGGTTAAATCTCTGAAAGAAGAAGATCACATAAGCCAGCTGGGGGAATGTTTCACCTTACTAAACAAGTATGAGATGAAACTTAATCCTTCAAAGTGCACCTTCGGGGTCGCTTCAGGCGAATTCCTAGGTTACATAGTGACTCAAAGAGGAATAGAAGCAAACCCCAAACAAATCAGTGCGTTCTTGGAAATGCAACCTCCGAGCTCGGTAAAGGAGGTGCAAAGGCTGACAGGCCGCATTGCTGCACTAAATCGATTTATTTCCAGGTCGACTGATAAATGTCTTCCGTTTTACCAATTACTAAAGGGAAACAAAAAGTTCATATGGGATGACAAGTGCGGGGAGGCCTTTAAGCAACTAAAGGCGTACCTTTCCGAGCCTCCCATTTTGTCAAAACCAATCGAGGGAGAGCTGCTTTACCTATACGTAGCGATCTCCAAAGCCGCATTGAGTGGCGTTCTCATAAGAGAAGAACGAGCTGAGCAGAAACTAATCTACTATGTGAGCAAATCCCTAGTAGACGCTGAAACCAGGTACACGCAAATGGAAAAACTAGCTCTGGCAGTATCAACCTCAGCTCGCAAGCTCAAGCCGTACTTTCAATCACACCTTATCATAGTAATGACAACACATCCATTACGCACATTATTGCACAACCCTAGCCAATCTGGCAGGCTAGCCAAATGGGCCATCGAGCTGAGTGAGTACGATATCGAATATCGACCTCGGACTAACGCCAAAGCACAAGTACTAGCTGATTTCATCATCGAGCTCGCAGCTAACAGCCAGGTGACCGAAACAAGTGCCGAGACCTGGCAGCTTTATGTCGATGGAGCCTCCTCAAAACAGGGGGCAGGTGTTAGAATCCATCTAGTGTCCCCGACTAACGAGGTCGTGGAACAGTCCTTTAGACTCGGATTCTCAGCATCGAACAATGAAGCCGAGTACGAGGCCTTAATAGCAGGTCTCTGACTCGAAGCTGGAATAGGAATACGCAACTTGAATGTGTTCAGCGATTCCCAGCTCATTAAAAGCCAGTTTCATGGATAATACGAAGCCAGAGATAGCAGGATGGAATCCTATATAGCCATAGTCCACGAGCTAGTTAAACAGTTCGAAGTCTTCAGCCTGACGTGAATACCGCGGGGTGAGAACACGATCGCAGACGCGCTGGTAGCTCTGGCATCAACCTCGAATCCGGTTGTAAAAAGAGTGATTCCAGTGAAAGAAATTGAAAAACCAAGTATTAAAATCGATAAGGAAATCGAGGATTTAATGGAAATAGACAATGACGACATGGAGTTGGACATAATAGTACCCCCAATAACGGGCGACCTCCCTCCCTAAGAAGGAGAGGCTGAAGACCCAGAGCTAACCCCGCTTGACGCCAGGCATGTAACCCTCTGCGAAAAAATGATTGCAAGAGCTGACTGGCGAGTAGCAATTATACAATACATTGAGGGGGGGGAGAGGCTCCCCCCAGCAAGGGGGAAGCTCGCAAGCTCAAAACCATAGCTTCAAGATATTGTATAATCAACTCCCGCCTTTACAAGCGAAGTGTAAACGGCCCCTACCTAGTATGCGTCCACGGGCTTGAAGCTCTTACAATATTATCAGAAATACACGGAGGCTCATGTGGCAGCTACTCAGGAAGAAGGGCATTAGCCATCAGGATCAAAAGGTAAGGATACTTTTGGCCCACCTTGGTCGCTGACTGCGAAGAACATTCCAAAGCATGCGACAAATACCAACGGCGTGCTCCCACATTGCATCAACCTACTGAAAACTTATCTTCCATCTCATCTTCATACCCCTTTATGAGGTGGTCAATGGATATAGTAGGGCCCATGGTAACCTGGGAAAAAGAAGGTGTCGCTTCCTACTCGTCCTCACTGACTACTTCACCAAATGGGTGGAGGCAGGAGCTTTCCAGTAAATTAAAGCAAACCACGTACATGAATTCGTATGACAAAACGTAGTCTACCTGCACGGAGTCCCATACGAGATTGTAACCGACAACGGTTCACAGTTCATCTCAAATAAGTTCCTCGAGTTCTGCGGAGATCACAGAATCCGATTAACAACCTCGACCCCACGTTACCCTCAAGGCAATGGGCAGGCCGAGGCAGCAAATAAGCTAATACTAAGCAATCTCAAAAAACGACTGGATGCTAAAAAAAAAAATGGTCTGACGAGCTCCCTGGAGTACTATGGGCCAGTCGGACCTCACCTCGCAAATCAACCTCAGAAACACTATTCTCCTTGGCTTATGGGATCGAGGCCGTGGTTCCCGCTGAGGTCGCAGTCCCCAGCCTAAGGGTAGACATGTGCCCCGTAAACGAGGAAATAAAAAACGAAATGCTCCTCGACCAGCTCGACGTTATCGATGAACATCGAGATCGAGCACTCGTTAATCTTCAAAACTATCAACACGCAGCAGCACGCTACTATAATTCAAAGGTCAAGCACCGAATATTTCGAGTTGGCGAGCTCGTCCTACGAAAAACCTACGAAAACACAAGGGAAAGAAACACTGGAAAATTGGGCACCAACTGGGAAAGCCCATACCGAATCTCCGAGGTAGTAAAGAACGGCGTATACAAGCTCGCCAGGGTGCACGACAATACACCCGAAAGGAACTCATGGAATGCCATGAATCTAAAGAAGTACTATCATTAAAAAGACACTTGTAAAAATCGAACTCCGAAAAGGCTTGATCCCTCCGTAGGGTACGTAGGCAACCTCATAAGGGTGCAACTATTAAAATAAAAAAAATCTTCTTCTCTTAAGCCTGTTAAACGCAGCCTGAGACTTTTCAATTACTATTTATAAGCTAAAAGCTTTACTCCATAAATAAACAGCCCTACGAGCTAGAGCATGCTACCAGCTAGCATGACTCGACTTTGCGTCTAAATTGCAGAGTCACAACCTTCCTAGTCTCTAAATGACAACAACCTCTACGTCTAAACTGTTTAGGTTACATGCATGCCTTTAAACGGCTTCGACCTTGCGACTTTAAATCGTCTGGTCAGCTCCTGAGGTCTTTAAATGACCTGGGAGCAAGAACTCTGAACGCATCATCTCCCTGTAAGAAAGGCGCTGCGGTTTCTTAGGAGGAACCATTTTGCTAGACTCGGTGGAACTTTCGCTGTGAGTAAGATCGATCTGGGAGGTAGCAAGAGAAATATCTGGCACATGGGAACCAGCCGGGGGATCAACCTCAACACGGGCTAGATCTTTAGTAACAACCTCAAGTCTCGGGATAATGGATGGAACAGGAGTCGAAGCTTGAATTTGAAGTAAGGGAGACGGAGTCGGATAATCTACAGAATCAAACAAAGTAGATCCAAATAAAGAAACAATTCTTAATCTAAAAAGATAAGATATAAATTCACACAAACCTATGAACCGGAAAGCAGACGCAACAGATAGTCCGGGATCTCGATGTTCACGAGCTTGCTGAATTCTATCGAGGGAGAAACCCTTCCAGTCGGAACTCTCACCCTTGACAAGGTCGACAAGATGTTGGACCTCGGCCGTCACCACCTTTGAAGTAGGCGTGGGCATTCGGGTACCCGTTCGGGTTCGGGTCGGTTCTTTCGGGTATCAGGTCTTTCGGGTATCAGGTCTTTCGGGTATAGGGTTGAAGGACCCATTCAGGTATTTATAAAATTTGGTTCGGATTCGGTTCGGGTCTTTTCGGGTTCGGGTCGGTTCCGGGTACCCGAAATATAGGAAAAAACTAAAAAAAATGCTAAATTTGAATAAAACTTGGTTAAATTTTGACAAATAAAACTAAGAATTTTCAGATTTTTTTATTATTTTAGATATTTCGGTTATTTCGGTCTAACAATAATTGATATATTCGGGTTTTATAATTATAATTTTAGGTAATTAGGTTATATCAAGTCTAAATATAATTAATATTTTTGGTATATAATTATATTTTGGGTATTTCGGGTACCCATTCGGTTCTCGGTTCGGGTTCGGTTTCGGTTCTTCGGGTATATGAGTCTAGGATCCGTTCGGGTATTTTGTCGGTTCCGGGTTCGGTTCGGTTCTCTTTTTTTGGGTCGGGTTCGGTTCTCTTTTTTTGGGTCGGGTTCGGTTCGGTTCTTCGGTTTCAGGTATTTTGCCCAGCCCTACTTTGAAGAATCAATTGACTCTGCACAAAAGAAAAGGGGTCATCATATTAGAACATAAGAAAACAGCAATTAAGAAATCCCATAAGAGATGCTCGAATCAGCATCCGAGGGATCGCGTTGACCAGTAATCTGAGCCCAGGAATATCGAAGTACCGACTCGCCCTCTATGGAGTTGCTGGAGATTCTGAAATAGAACCATTGCTCCCACCATTTATCATCCCTCACATTGAATCTAAATACGGACCGATTGACCTTCGCCGGAAAATAATAGGTCCCGCGAAGATGAGAGTTCCCCTTGACATTAAAGAGTTGGAGAAAGACCTCAGTGTCAAACACAATCCCAGATTCCTTAGAACGCACCCAGAGTGCGACAAGGGACCTCATCGCATTGGGCATAAGCTGTGGAAGGGCGAGTCCAAGGTCGCTGATGATATTAGAGATATCTGCCGGGATGGGAAAAGTGAGGCCGCATCTCAAGAAGAACGCGGCATAACCACATGCATAACCCTCTGGAGGATTCTCTTGAGAGCTATCAGCCGGCGAGATGACCAGATCGCCGATATCAAGTCCACACAAGGACGAGATATTCGCGAGCTCGGCAGCCAAAATCGTGCTCTTCGAGTGAGAATCAAACCGCTCGGCAAGGGGGAGAGGAGCATCTAGCTGAGAAGTAGAGGCCATTGCAGAAAAAACAAAAAATCGAGGTTGAAGAAAGAAGAAATCCGACCGGAAACAATGGAGGATGAACTTTCACAGAGTAAAATATTTCGGGTAAAAGTAAGAATGAGGTGAAGACAATTCAATTAATGGAGTAGAAATAATAATAAAAAAAGAAGGGGAAAAAGCGAAAATACATCATTACCTCGGTAAGTGGTAGCTGAGGCGGCGTGGGAAGTTGAAGCAACGAGAACCACTCATTTATACCCACTCGCCCACTCGTCCTGTCATATCCCTTAAAAGTCACGCAGACGTTACAGGATCCGTACGAACTCGCCCTGCGAGCAAGCAAAAAATCAATCAGAAGCCCGAGATTGCGAGATCGCATCAACTATAGGATCAATTAAATCCCAAGATCGCAGTGCCGCATCCTCAACGATAAATCATTAAAGATACTGGGGGCAACTGTTGGGCCCAAATTCCACACTCGAAACCCAGCCTGATTAAATAGGCCTATAATCAAGCCCAGCTCTCGGTAAGGCCTCATAGAGCAAGCCCGCGAACTTGGAAGGAGCCGAGTGCGCAGAGAAAGGGTAGGTCGTTAGGAGAAGGAGTTCGCAGCTAGCAAGTCAAACACATTAATCTGAAACCCCATGATCAAGCTCGATAATAAAGTCCTAGCTTGTAAATTTAAGTCTAAATTGAATGCGTATATTTTAGAACTAAGCGGTTACATTCTGGAGAGAGTGTGTATAAGTTGAAAAGATAGACTACAATGTAAGACGATCGAATTCTTGGCTAATAATGACAATATAATTTTTCTCTCATTTTGAATTCCCTAAAGTTCTTACGACCTGAAAAGCCAAGGATTGAGGTTGTGAGATTCTGCTATCACATTGCTCCTCTTTTTTTTTTTTTTGACAAAACTTGCTCCTCTTTGTCTCACTCATTTTCCAGATACGTCTTTACATCTTTTGTGACATATGATCCCGCGTTCTCAGTCGAGATTGAATATCACGAGTTTGTAACCGTTTTTAAGTCATAACTGCTTTAGAGCATATATAAAAATACTTTATAATTTCAAATTTGAAGTTTTATGTACTCCAAAAAAACCTCAAAAACTTCAATTTTTTGAATTTTTGAATAATGAAACCTCAAATTTGAGGTATAAAAATCGAAACTATTTTTATTAAAAAACCAACGGTAAAATAAACAGTCGTAAAAACACTTAAAAAAACAAATTACGTTGACAAAAAAAGAATAAGCAAATTACGAAGTTGATAGTTTTATAATTTAAAAGATAATTAAATTAAAGGCGATCCACGGTTCTCGAAAACTAGTTGACTCAAAAAACGGTTCGTGAATTCTTGGAGCGATGTAAGGCCTTAGGTTACTATGTCGTTGGCTTGTTTTTTTTTTGTGTGGATAAAATGTGAATGTATTACCAAATAAGAACAAGAGTTATACAAGCTTAATAACAAGCAGCTTCAAAGGCCCAAAAAAAAAAAGCCAGAATGAAACTATACAAGTGAGAGGAAACTTAGAGTTATACACTATAGGTGTGGGTGAACCATTGGGATAACAGGTGTTGACATTGTTTCCGAGAAAGACGAGCTAAAAGAGAGTCATGAATCGATCTATCAATTTGCTTGAAGACAGTTTCTAGCGGAAGAGATGTTGCATTGTGCAATCTGCTATTCCTCTCCTTCCTGAGGATATAAATTGTTGCTTGGGCAGCTATGCATTTAAGAATCCTTGAGACCCGGCGAGAGCGAGAAATCATCCAATCCATTAGGACCTTCCAATTTAGAAAAAGCAAGTTTGGAGAGCCTAACTTGATGAGAACCAATTGCCAAACCTGGACCGAGAAGCTACAGTGAAGTAGTAAATGATCTCTCGTTTCCGAATGGGAGTTGCAACGACATCATGAATCTGGTGTATTAATTCCCCAAGACTGAAGCTGAGCTCTAGTTGGGAACCTGTCAAGCTGGGAAGTCCATAAATTAAACGCGTGCCTAGGGACATCATGCTTCGACCACACTGCCTTAAGCCATCCAACCAATTGCCCTTGAGGCCTTAAAAACTCTCATGTTTTCTTTATAGAAAAGTTGGTTCCCTTTGCTCCTTCCATTCCCCACGAGTAGATATCAGATTCTCGAAAGGGATGAGGCGGAGTTGTTAAGAGAAGTGTGGTTCTTAGGGTCCTTATAGCTGGATTTCTGGACCTCAAGGATGGAAGTCTTCAGCCCCATTCTTCATTTACCGCGTCGCAGACTTTAGAGTCTAAAAGAAGATCTAGTTTCGAGGCCCATCAGAGCCAATAAAATCAATAAGAGGCCCGTGAACGAACCAATTATCCATCCAAAAACTCGCTAAAGCTCCATCTCCTATGTAACAGCCGATGAGATGCTTGGCAAGAAGTCTCAAAGAGAGGAGAGATTTCGAAATCCAAGAGTGATTAGATCTCTCTTCCGCCAACCAAAAGTTGGTTTGTTGAAGTTCTTACAACAATGCATCCCTGAACACAACAAAACCACATCAAAATAGTAGAAAGCTTATCCCAAATTCAGAAAAATATCTTTAGCGGCTTTTTTTTGGATTTAGCTTTTGAACAAATTGGTTCAAATTCAATCCAAACTTAAGTGACAAGAGTTTAACCCAAAAAAACAAAAAACAAAAAATAAAAAACCTTAGGAGGGTGTATTGAACCTTGGATTTTAATTTTATTAAAATCCCTTGTTATTCAACTAAGGATTTTAAAATATCTTCCCAAATCCAGTGTTACTGAACATGAAATTTATGTAAAGTCACTCAAAATCATCTACAATCATCTGTTATTCAAACACAAATTTGTTAAAATCATATCAAATCCACTGATATTGAAAATGTTTTAAGTATTGTAATTTTAATGACTGCATGAGATTTTAGATGATTTTAGGAGACTTTCTTAGTTAAAAATACAAAGATCCAAATATCATGGTTTTATGTGGGATTGTAGGGGATTTTAATACAAAATCATAACAACTTCTTTAAAATCAGGCAAACCATCAAAATCATCTGAAATCTTATTAAAATTCAAATAACTCTAAATATTCAGTTCAATACACTCCTTAGTGACATGCTCAAACTGACCTTGTTTTTTGACGTTTATGCCCCTGATATAAAGCGTCGTTAATAGAAGAAACCCTAAATTCAATCATTTGGGTCAGCAAAGCTGGATCTAATCCAAAAAAAAAACTCAAATTCCATCCTCTGTGGAAACCCAATTTACTTATTCAAGTAGAGAAGAAGAAGATGATAGCTGTGTTTGGATTGCTTCTGGGTTTTCTAGTTTCAGCATTGTTCTTAATCCAAGGTAAGCGAACAAGATCAAACGGTGATCAGGAGAAGAAGCGATCTAGTAATGAGCCTGTAGATGAACAAAAGCCTAAAAGTTACAGCAAGAGTGAAGTCGCATCACATAACAAAAGAAACGATTGTTGGATCATAATCAAAGATATGGTCTATGATGTTACTTCTTATGTTGAAGAGCATCCTGGTGGTGACGCCATTCTAGCTCATGCTGGTGATGATTCTACTGATGGGTTTTTCGGACCACAACACGCCACTCGTGTTTTCGACATGATCGAGGATTTCTACATCGGACAACTTCGTCAGTAAGAAACAAAAAAATTGGGGTTTTTTTTTCGATTTGAGATTGTGGAATCTTTTGTGTCGTGTTTCTGTCTTTACTAGTTTAACTCTTTTTCTCCCATTGTAATGCTCGAGTTTCAACTTCAGGGTTTTTGCTTCTTTTATTCGGAATCTGCAAAAGATGATATTGAGAGCTTGATATAAACTCTGTTTCAAGAATTTTAGTACACTTAAGAATAAGAGACTCTGTTCTCTATAGAATCACAATATTCGACAAAAGTATAATGGAGATATAGAATTCGAGTTCCATCTGATAGAAAACAATTCTGATATATATAGCCCTAAATCCAAAAACAGAAGCCATTAACCAAACAAACTACCAACGTTCATATGAAGAAGGTCGGCCACCAGCTCGGCTAGGACGGTCATAAGGACCTGGTCTGCTTCTATAGGCTCTTCCCTCGTCACGTAACTGTCCCATAGCTCCTCCATACCTATCACTTGCACCCCTTGCGTATCTGTCCCTGTCATAGCCTCTCTCTCTCCTGCCATAATCATCCTCAAGATGATGGTGTTCAGGGATCCCATACCTATCACTCACCAAACGGTCTCCAGGTGGACCATATCTACACTGTTGTTAATGCATTAAAAGATCCGGACTTTCCTAAACCAATACATGTGGAAACAAAAGTTAAGAGCTAAAACCTCTCCATTGGATAGAGATCACGAGTTTCATACTTGTCTCCACCCTCAAAGCGGTCCCTATAGCTATACCGTCCCCCATCACGGCGTCCATCCATGTAGCGATCACGAACACGCTCACGCTCCAGCTCACGATCTCCATAGCGATCTCGGTGTCCATCAAATTCTCCAATTCTAGATCGCATTGCAGGCGGATCTCTGAACCGTCCTCTATCACCACCAGTTGATGGGCATTCTCGAGCCCAATGACCAGGGCCTCCGCACTTAAAGCATTCATCTTTAGAAGCTCCTTGGCTTCCCTTCCCTCGGGATGAATAGCCTCCACCCTTATGAAAATGGTCTACATCTTCTCCCCCAACCTTGGGCTCAGCCTTGTTCACCGAGATGACCCTATCACCCAAGTCCCTCCCGTGCATGTGCTTAATTGCATCATCAGCTCCTCGGCGATCAGTGAATGTAATAAAACCAAAACCACGTGGACGGCCAGTATCTTTCCCCACCATGATCTGCAATCACACAACAAAGGCTACTAATGTTATGAGATAGCAAAAGTACAGCCAACAAATAAACCTGAGATTTGGGACTACCACACAAGAGCAATCATATGGAAAAAAAAGGAAAGCATTGATCCTTCACTATAATGCACAATAGCCTCTGTGAGAAGCATCTAACCAAGTGATGACAAAAAAGTTACAGCACTAAGAAATCATATCATGTCAGTGCCGATATCTAACAGCACATTCATTTCATTACACATTTCCAATGGAAGAGTAAGGGGAATGAACCTTGACGCATTCCTATCTCTTATATAGCATGTCCCAGAAGTGGCAATGGAAAAATTTCAAGCAAACAGAAGACAGTATTTGCTCAGAACATTCCGTCCACAATAAGACGCAGAAGACATTACTTGGATATGTTTTTTAAGGCTCTGAACCCATATGCCAAAAAATTTCTTTCATTGGAAGTCCTTAGAATCACACAACACAATGTCAAATTACATCTGTGTACTTGTAGAAATACAACTCCACAAGGAGTATCTCCCACATCAATCATCCTAGCAAAAAGATGTTGGAGATTAGCCTCTAACCAACCATACTCTTAACTTGCAACTGAATGTTACCCATTATCTTCTAATTCAAAATGGAGAGTCCATTAGCGTCCGGACTACTTGTCACAGAACAAAGCAGCTGACAAAACAAATTTCTTCACAAGCAGAGATCTGCTTCTGGGAAAGGTGTCCACTAAGACAAGTAAATAAGGGCCAAACAGAAATTTATACCCAGAGAATTAGAAAAAGTCAGCTTAGGACACTGAGTTCAGACATAACATCAGAAGCCACGAACACAAACTGATATGGATTCCACCACCGCATACTCAAAGTCGAAGGAAACACAGAGAAGCTACTTAGTCGATTCCAGGGAAGTTGATCTGCATCAAAACTCTTGCATTTCTAAGCATAGTGCTCTCAAACATATGATCAAATCAAGTGAGAGAGCAGAGATGCGTTTTTTTCTTACTAAGAAAGAAATCTCTACTAATTCCTCCACTGCATCCTTCAACAAGTCAAGAAACCTCACTAGATGCGTGTGTTATTCCTCAAGGCAAAAATATCTGTGCATAAAACCAATTCTTCTACAGAATAGATAATGGACTTCTAGGTTCATCTAAAGGAAACCATCATAAAAGCTTAGAGATATCATTCACTAAACACAAGTCCTCTGGAATTTCTGATCGTCTGTTTGTATCAATCACTCAATGTATGCAGCACAAGCAAAGATGGAGATTCGATAGTAGACCTGACACTCGATGATTTTTCCGTAGCGGTCAAAAGTATCCTGAAGCTGCCTCTCTGTGACATCCCAAGACAATCCTCCCACGAAGATTCTGTTGTCAAGATTCCCATCGTTTTCTCTGTCTTTCATCTTTGCAACTCTCACTGAACCCAAAGAAGCAAAAAATGCATAAACATTGTTAGCTCACAGTATCGAACTCGAAAAACTCATCTTTTTCCAAAAAAATCACTCCCGAACTCTAACTCTTACTTAAACAAGTGAAGAAATTTCTATCAGAACCACGAATCGGGTCGAGAAACTTGCTGAAATCGGAAGTAAAAGAACGAAACCCTAGAGATTTTGCATTGATAAACCCTAATTACTCACCGCTAATCCAAAGGTAACGACTTTTCTGCGTTTCGTTGTGATGCACTGGAGCTTTGTTTTGACACAAACACAATCTCGAGAAAATTACTAAAACACCCTTAGAAAAGTTATTCAATTACAAAAATAACCTATAAACCCTAAAACCCTAAAACCCTCTCTCCTTATTCTATCAAAATCTCTCTCTCCCCTTTCAGTCTCCAAGCTCTCTGCGAAACTCACGGTAACAAAGTCTCCTTCTTTTCTGTTCAAGCTAATCCAAAGTTTGGTCCTTTGCGATTAATTTTCTAGGAGAAATTTCGATTTCTAATAATGGGTTTTTGCAGGTTTAATCTTTGCAGAATTGAAACAAAATGATAAAGAGAAGATTTTACAAGCTTGAGCATGGTGATAAAGACAGTGGATCCGACTCATCTTGCTTCTCTTCTGATTCTGATTCTGATCCTGAGTCTGAAGAATCGGAGGAATCAGAATCCGAAGACGCTGTTGAAGAAGTTTCCGAGGACGATGATGATTCCGTCTCTGAGCGTGAAGGAGAAGATGAATCCCCAGGTTTGCTTTTCTCTCTTTGTTACTGTACTCGATGAGAATGTTTAGAGAAGTTAGAAAAGTAAGTGACAATCTTAGCTTAATTTTCTGTTATAGCTGCTGATGTTGATGAGGATGAGGATGATGATGACTCTGATGCTTATGACTATGGAGGGAGATTGGAGGAGACATTGATTAATCGTAAATTTGAGTTAGAAGAACCACCGGAAGAGGAAGAAGAGAACTATATTCTAGGTTGTATGATTAAACGCAAATCGGTTTACAAATGCAGATATTGTCCAAAGACTATTTGTTTGAATGAGAAATCAATGCAAGAACATGTTTTATCAAAGGTAAAGTAGCTAGCTTTATCATTATAAGCATTGGATTTAGGACTGAGTAATTTAGTCTGTTGGGATTTGAAAAGAGTTTAGATAATAAGCATGAGGTTTGCTTGAGCTTTTTTCTCTTCAATCTTGTAGTTATCAAAAAGTTTATTTTTTGATTTGGCTCATTTCAGAAGCACGCTCGTTCTGAGAAATTATTGAAAGGAGAAAAGCTCAGAACCGATGATGAAGAAGTCGACGATCCAGAGACGCCATTTCAGGTTTTCTTTTTGACATTTGGAATAATGCCCAACAGGTTCTTTGAGTTATTCTGATGAGTCCTAATCAAGTTCTTGCAAAAAACTTAAATGTAGGAGAAGCAGAACAAAGGAAACAGAGGATCACGGAGACAGGGTAAGAGAGCGCTGAAAGAAGGAAAGCTCAGGACCGATGACAAAGTTGATGATCCATCTCAGGTTTTCTTTTTGACATTTGAGCAAATGCCAACAAGTGATTTGACTTCTTCTGATGAGTCCTAACCAAATTCTTGCAAAAATCTTAAATGTAGGAGAAGCAGATAAAAGGGAACAGGAGATCACAAAGACAGGGTAAGAGATCACTGAAAGAAGGAAAGCTCAGAACCGATGACGGAGAAATGGATAACTCAGAGACACCATCTCAGGTTTTCTTTTTGACATTTGAGCAAATGCCAACAAGTGCTTTAACTTCTTCCGATGAGTCCTAACCAAATTCTTGCAAAAATCTTAAATGTAGGAGAAGCAGATAAAAGGGAACAGGAGATCACAAAGACAGGGTAAGAGATCACTGAAAGAAGGAAAGCTCAGAACCGATGACGGAGAAATGGATAACTCAGAGACGGCATCTCAGGTTTTGCTTTTTAACAATTGAGAAAATGGCAACAAGTGCTTTGACTTCTTCCGATGAGTCCTAACCAAATTCTTGCAAAACTCTTAAATGTAGGAGAAGCAGGTTAAGGGAAACCGAAGATCACGAAGACAGGGTAAACAAAAACAGGAAAAGGTAAAAGTAGTCCGCTCATTTCTGTAACCTTGTGACCATGCTTGGCCTATCAAAAACCTTACCTCTTCATTTTTTTATATAAACATCCAGGGTTCATCGACCACAGACGGAGAAAAGGCAGATGCAACACAAAAATATAGAAAGAAAATGCGTCAAACTAAGGATTGAAACCAGTGTATTTCCAGCTATATGAGAGACCCGAAAGATTCATCTTTTTCACTTGGAAATCGATGGACAGATGAAGAAAACATAGGAGGAGAGTGGAGCGGTTTTGAGTCAGATGCTTTTGTCTACAAAATATGGTGCTTGTAACTGATATATGATTTTGATTAATTGAGATTTGAGTTATACAATTCTTGTGTTTCTGTTTTGTGCAATTTTGATATGTCTACTACGACTTGTTATTTTTGATCTTTCGAACCTCTTCCTCTCACAAGGTTAGGTCGTCTACCGCCATTTCGAGCAATCATGCAGGATTACATTCTGCTTCATCTCGCGTGTCCATGAACTTCTGATTGAAACCTTCTATTCCAGAACCAGTAATTGCTGCTTTTTTACTGATTTTGCAGATACAATGCTCTGTTTTGGGCATTCTACCATGAATATGGTTAAGGGTACGATCTCAAAGACCTATCTCAAGTGAAATCGACCATTAAGAAGTCTTATATCCATTCAAACTACCTGTGGTTCTAGAACCGTTACATCAAATTAGATTAGATGTCCATAACAAACTAGTGACATCTACAATTTATAACCATAAAAAATGTAAAAGAACCGAGTTTGTAGCCTAGTAGTTTGTACTAATGTTGCCGCCAAAAATCATAATTGCTTGAAGCCAAAAATCAGATTATTTAAATTGAACGTACAACAAGTCTATGTTTACTTCAAATTATTGAGATTATTTTGCTCAATATCACCATTGGTCTAATGCATTTCCTCTCCCTTAGTCAGCACTCAGCATTTGTCCCAAACCTGCCTGAATCTTGAGAAAGTTTAAACATTGGAGAGACAACAAAAACTTCACTGTTTTCTTCCATTTTTTTACTTCTTGGTCTCCACTATAATCCATTATTGAATGATGTACATATGTGTGTGTGTAGGTATCATATATAGAAATATAATAATGAATGCATTGAAAAAAGGCACAGTGAGATTTGATTTAAAATCTCTACTGCTCTTCTTCTATAAAAAAGTTTGAAGAAGCATTGTCTTCACGTGACATCTTAGCTGTTATGTCCGTGACCAAGAACTTCGATAATAGATGCCACTAAAAATCATGAGTTGCTAAATTTCTTGTTCTTCGATTTGATTCTATCATGGACTCTTCTTCTTCTTCTTTCTCCTGTATGTTCTTCTTAGTGATGATAGCTTTCTACTTGATTTCTCTTGTGAGATCAAGCGACGTTGAAGCTCTAATGAGTTTGAAATCATCCATTGATCCGTCCAACTCGATTCCATGGCAAGGAACAGATCTCTGCAACTGGGAAGGAGTTAAGGGATGCATTAATGGAAGAAGAGTCTCCAAGCTTGTTCTTGAGAATTTGAACCTTACTGGCTCACTCGACAAGAAGAGCTTAAACCAATTAGACCAACTTCGTGTTCTTAGTTTCAAAGGCAACTCTCTCTCAGCCTCAGTCCCTAATCTCTCAGGTTTGGTCAATCTCAAATCGCTTTTTCTCAATGAAAACAACTTCTCCGGCGAGTTCCCTGAATCACTGACGTCTCTCCACCGATTAAAAACCCTTGTACTTGCTGGAAATCGGTTTTCTGGCCGGATCCCCAGCTCGTTGCACCGTCTCTCTCGCCTTTACACGCTCTACCTTCAGGACAATCTCTTCTCCGGCTCCATTCCTCCTCTCAACCAAGCAACTCTCAGATTCTTCAATGTCTCGAATAATCAGCTCTCTGGCCAAATCCCACCAGCACGAGCACTGAATCGGTTCAATAAGTCGTCGTTTGCTGGCAACATTGCTCTCTGCGGCAATCAGATTCAAAACTCATGCAGAAAAAAGAATGATACCGTCGGGATCTCTTCGAAGCCATCGGCATTTCCAATAGCCAAAACGCGGAACAAAACGAAGCTCATTGGAATCATTGCCGGGAGCATCGGTGGCGGAATTGTGATACTTCTGCTGACATTGCTTCTCATATGTCTGAAATGGAAACAGCGGCGAATCAAATCTACGAGACGAGCGAGGAGAAGCAAAGCTGTGGCAGAGTCAGAAGGAGCAATGGCGGGGGAAACAGGAGGAGGCACCAGTGACCAGAAAAACAAAAGGTTCTCATGGGAGAGAGGAAGCGAAGAAGGATCGGTAGGGACTCTTGTTTTTCTGGGAAGAGGTGAACCAGACATCACGGTGGTGAGATACACCATGGATGATCTACTCAAAGCTTCAGCGGAAACGCTGGGAAGAGGAACATTAGGGAGTACTTACAAGGCGGTGATGGAGTCTGGGTTCATCGTCACTGTTAAGAGGCTCAAGGATGCATGGTTTTCTCAAATGGAGGAATTCAGGAGACACATGGAGATCCTTGGCAGGCTCAAGCACCCTAATCTGGTGCCTCTCAGAGCCTATTTCCAAGCCAAAGAAGAATGCTTGCTCGTTTACGATTACTTCCCCAATGGAAGTCTCTTCTCTCTTATCCATGGTATGTATTGCACACACACCCATGGATTTTGGTTCTCTCTGATTCAGCCAAGCTTCATGTGTTTTTATCTGTCTCTTGTTTTTAGGAAGTAAGGTTTCTGGGAGTGGGAAGCCACTTCACTGGACATCATGTCTGAAAATAGCTGAGGATTTGGCCGTGGGTCTGGTCTACATTCATCAGAATCCAAGCTTAACGCACGGGAACTTGAAATCATCCAATGTTTTGTTAGGTCCTGATTTTGAGTCCTGCCTCACGGATTATGGTCTCAGAGATCTCCATGATCCTGACTCAGTTGAAGACACAAGTGCAGCATCTCTCTTTTACAAAGCTCCCGAGTGCAGAGACTTAGGCAAGTCCTCGACACAACCCGCTGATGTCTATAGCTTTGGGGTCCTCCTTCTAGAGCTTCTAACAGGTAGAAGCTCATTCCAGGACCTTGTTCATGAATACGGGTCTGATATCTCCAGATGGGTGCGTGCGGTGAGAGAGGCAGAGACTGAATCAGGAGAGGAGCTGAATTCTTCTGAGGAGAAACTTCAAGCTCTTTTGAGCATCGCCACGACTTGCGTAGCTATTCAGCCTGAAAACCGGCCTGTGATGAGAGAGGTATTGAAGATGGTGAAGGAAGCAAGGGCGGAAGCAGCAGTGTTCTCATCTTTCAGCAGCGATCACTCACCTGGGAGATGGTCAGATACAGTTCAGAGCTTGCCGAGGGAGGATCATATGAGCATATGAGGACAGTGTTGTGCATTCTCCATTGATTGATTGTTGAAGTAGCTAAGGGTTCATAGTGTAAAGTTTTTATATTGACGCAATTCTGTTTCACTCGAGGGATTAATCTGTGACTTGGAGATGAAATGCAAATCTGGTTCAGTCTTTCAAGTTCCTGCCATACCAAAATGTAGCCAAATCAATGATTGTTGCAACCAAATCTATCCGAAGAAACGAAGTATATAATCTATTGCATCTAAAATGAATGTCTTATTAGTTTATTACACTCTAAAGCAGAAAAAGTATAGCTTGATATAGTTATATACTTATATGCTCAGAATTCTAGCATTAAGACTCTTCTAACAAAAACCATTATGATTGTCTTACGAGGAACCCCTCAATCTCCTAGACACAATATCAGTCCACAAAAAGTGGCGCTCATGGGTAACATACCCGCTCTCGATGTGTCCACAAGAATAGACCGAGACCATCAACTGAGAGATAGACCTGCCCCTAGACCCTTTGCACAATATACAATGGCATAATCAAGAATTTTAAATATACAAAGCTACCGTGACTTAATTGCACAATATACAATTATAAAAACCTATTAGAGATCCGGCAATAAGTATATCCGGCAATAATCTGCATAGGGTGTCTCTGTGGATAATTTATAGCGGTTCTTTGTACAAAAATATAGCCGCTCCTTCAAAACAAGGAGTTAGCAAGTATTGGCCTTATTCAATTAGCAATAAATATCTGGCTAAAAAAACACTTGAGCCCGAGAATCCGTCATACATTGCATGCCCACGAATGGATACAACTAGGAAGGTGTAACCTGTTGAAGCTTCATAGCCGTAGGCATACAAAGACAAGCAATGTACGACGGATTCATTGGCTCAAGAGTTATTCCAAATATTTTTTGCTAATTGAACAAAGCTATTACTACCAAATTGCTAACTCTACGACCTGTGCAGATTCTACCACATTCCATGAAATCTCTACAAAAAGAAGAGCTCCGCCGAGAAAAATCATCTATCTCTCTCTGCATAATATCAAACCAAAGTGAGATTAGGCCACTATTTCAAATCATCATGTTAAAAGAGGGTAACACGCTTAGGGTTTATTGATATATATAGCCTCACTTATATACATACCTCATCTTCTTCATTCCTCTTTGAAACCCTAATTTAATCGACTCAGGAGGAAGGAGATCGTCGACTGTGTTGCCAAATTGTGGGGTTGGTCTAAAGCTACAATCTATAGTTTTTTTCTGTCGATTCCTAGGGTTTTTGGATGAAGAAGAAGACGGTGTGTATTCTTTTCAGAATTTACCAAACCAGACCTAGTAAATTTATTGGGTAAAGACCAGTACCAACCCGGTTTACTTTTTGGTGTGTTACATAAATCAGACGTTGAGCATCCGCATTGGTAGCGATATTAAAATGTTCCAGAATTTCGTGGGCCTAAACGGCCAGGTTTATAAAAATAAATCCGTTTAAATCTATTTATTATATAAGTTTAAACAGATTTAAACAGATCAATCCGTTTAGGCCCGTTTGATAAACAGGTTTTGACATAGTTAAACGGGCAGCCCGTTACAAATATTATATAAATTGGTTATTAAAAAAAATAATTTGTACATTAATTTTTTTTCAAAACGGATATTCATATCATAGAAAAGTATATGCAAGGATTTTCTAATTAGTTATTAAAAAAACTTATGTGTAATTCGGTTTAACTTGAATAAAAATTTGGATCATATGATCTCTATCCAAAAATTAACTTGCATTGACATAAAATATTTTTAAAATATTATTTTAATCCACAAAATCCAAAAGTTGTGGTATATACATATATTTTTGTTTCATTTATATATTTTTATGCAAATATATATTTTATGCAAGTATATACATTTTTATGCAAGTATATATATATATTTTTTAGATTTTGATTTTGAACTTTAACAAAAAACTGGGTTTTTTTTATTATATTTAGTTATTTTTCGATTTTTAAATTTAGTTATATTATAGTAAAAATATACTTAAATTGTAAAAACCATATATAA
Source organism: Eutrema japonicum (assembly GCA_030161315.1). Lineage (NCBI taxonomy): Eukaryota > Viridiplantae > Streptophyta > Magnoliopsida > Brassicales > Brassicaceae > Eutrema > Eutrema japonicum. The sequence goes on along the minus strand of BSQW01000007.1, from coordinate 48,896,535 downwards.
AGTATATATTATTTATAACATAATAATTAGATTTAAATAATTATTTTTAAAAAATATCTCAAAATTTAAACGGGCCTAAACGGACAACACTAATTTTAACAGGTCTAAACGGACGGACCTAAACGAACCAAAAAATAAACAGATTTAAACGGGCCGAGCCTCAACGAATCGGACCATAACGGGCCGAGCCCGCCCGTTTTAACATCCCTACGCATCGTTCTAATTTTTCATGGTGTCTCATCATTAAAAAATTAAAAACAATTGAAAAAGTAAGGGAATGAGAGAAAAAAAATTGAAAAAACAAAAGACTGTCTCTCGTTAGAGACCCTCACCAAAAAATTGTGAGACACCTTCTCAAACATATCATTTTTTTATTGGTCCAATTATATATTTTAATTAAATTATATTAAAAATTAATATTTTATTCTTAAGACACGTTGATCGTTGGCAATGTAAGACTTAATTTTTTCTTCCTATTTAATAAGTTGGAATAATAAAAATAAATGTGAAATTTTGATTAAAAGTTCGTATTAAAAATACAAAACAAGACTCTTTAAGTGCAAATGCTTATATATTTAAAAGAAGTATAATTCCTATTAAACTGGAGAGTAACGAGTAGAACAACACTTATTATAAAACTAAAATTTAACCCGCGCTATTGTTTTTAAATAAATTATTTTAAAATTTAAGAAAATTATTTTTATTTGAATTTTACAATATGACTAACTAATGATTATAGATAAAGTTATCAATTTGTAATAATTTGTCTATTTAACCCGTTTTGCAGTGAACTACAATATTATTCGGGTTAATCCGCAAAGACTTATAATCTTGAAAATATAACTTTAATATACACCGTTAAATGATTATAGTTTTGTGGTTAGTCTACGAACTCTTAGAAAAATAGTTTTGTTGTGTCTAACTTTTTATAAAATTAGTAAAATATTTTTCAACTTTTGTTTTGATATATATTCAAATAAAATATAATAAATTATAGTGAAAAATATAGCAAGATTTTGAATGAATTTTTTGTTTGAATATATATGAATAGATTATTATTTTAAAATATATAGTATTAAAAATAATTAATAAATTAAATAATAAATAACCTCTTTAATTCAAAATATATATTTTCTATATTCTAATCAATAATTTTAAAAGACTATTATATCATTTTCTATTTCAATTATTCTTTGTTATTTGTAATGGCATTTCATGTAATAACTTACAAAACAAAGTTCATTTTTTAAAATGTCTTTTTTTTTTGTCAACAGCCTAAATACCTAGAACGGTTCAGAGATCCAAACCGGGGGTACCAAGTTTACATAAGTAATATTCACTGGGTAGACGCGAGCACTCCTTGCTAACTTGTCTGCCGTTGTGTTCTTTGTCCGTGGAATGAGTGAGATTGAGAAAAAACACATCTTTGCTCTTCACGAATTCCTCCAAATGTAATGCAAAAGCCGGTGATATGCTCAAATTAATACTCTAACAGTACTAAAGCAGTAGTCGTAGTATAGCTAGGGATCGAATCCACAAAGACTCAAGGAAACACACAATAGATTTTAAGTGCTGAATTACGCTAAGCAAATCAGAGGTAATTGAAAGCAGTGCAGAAATTAAAAGAGTTGTAATTCAATGGAGGAAATATAGGCCCAGAGTATTTCTCAGGAAATCAATGAATGCAGATAAACTAACTAGCAGGATTCAGATTAAGCGCAGTTATTGAACTCAAATCACTAAGGTATAATTAACCAACTATCGTTGCGAGAATTATCTAAATCTAAATCCTATGAATTCCAAATCTCTTTGCGAATCCTAAAGTCTAAATCAGCTTTAATATCAGGTTTGATATGTTCACAAATCAATTAAACCAAATCTCTTTGCGAATAATCAATTTGCTCACCTAAGGTTCTATCAGGTAATTAATCGCACTGTCGTGCCTAATCAATTATCATAAGATCTAAGTTCCAGATTCATCAACCTAGAATTAGCTTTGAACACAACCTAAGGCGAATAACTAATTCATATGGTGAATCCTAAACAGATAATCAACCTAGCATTCAAAGAAATCCTTATGAGAAAACCCTAAACCTAAAGTGGATCTACTCAGACATGGAGAATGAAACAATCAACATAACTGAATAAATCATTAATAAAATAGAAAGAGTAACAAAAGGTTTTGAGATCTGATCTCGGACGAAGGGAGATTCAGACTTGTCTCTCTCAAACCAAAGTAAAATAAAGCATAGCCTAAAAAGTGGCTGTAAAATCCCTATAAATAACCTAAAACACGAATTGGGGTTTCTTGTAATTATTAAAGACTTCTGGACCAAGTTGCAATTCTTCAACTCTTCATTAAAGTCGCGGGTCGTGTCTGCTGTGATGAGTGTCGATCGATACCAAGGGGGTATCGATCGATGCTCGACGTGAAATCGGGTACTCGGCAACACGAACTTCTGCTTTGCTCCAAATGCTCCAGAAAGCTCCAATAATTCCAATTATGCTCCAAACGTGCTAAGACCTGTAAAAGACTCTAAAAGACTACAAAACACTAGAAAGACTCTATAAAAAGGACTTATATCATGGCCTAAACAGGGTAAAAACCATGATATATCAACTCCCCCAGACTTAACCTTTGCTTGCCCTCAAGCAAATATCAACTCCCCCAGACTTAGCCTTTGCTTGCCCTCAAGCAAATAGAAGACTAAACCAGAGAAAGAAGTTTGAAAACGTAGAGACTCACCTGTTCACGAACCATCGAAATGACCCTCTTTCCAAGTACCCAAATGTCACCTAATCAGCTTTTGATCTAACCACCATGTACTTCTCCGTAGACATTCGCAGCTTTCCCAGACTCCACACATTATCCCGCAGCTTTGTTCAAGTAAAACCCTCATCGCCAGTTTCATCGCTGCAGCCAATGTTCAAGAACCTTCTAGATTCTTTACCATACAATATCATGACAAGGAACCACCTTTTTCTCACTTTTTTGTATCACTTTCTCTCCCCTAGACTTATTTCTTATCATGTTCTTTTTTTTTTTTTTTTTCAGCTTTGCATATACACATCAAGGTATGAGACGCGAGTATTGATGGTGTTTGCCACCAAATCCCCGGTTCTTCCCTCTCAATGTATCAAAGGATGTAGGCGAATAATGGCATCATAGGAAAATCTTAGCCTCGCTTCCAATCCTTTGTGTGATCATTCCCTCTTAAGTAGAATAATGGGATCGCTGGAAATTTTCCTAGCCCTCAACTCAGAAGAAAATCATTTCATCTTTTATTCTCTTATTTATCAACTTATAACAGGGGAAAGAGATACCATAACTCTAAACACATGGGTTCCTTTATCAGATATGAATGATGAATCAAGGTCTTTAAAAACTAACCACATTGATGAAGTGCAAAAATTTGGCTCATGCTTCAGAAGAACTCTGCTGGAGACATGGATGTTTTCTAGTCAACTGGCCAGTCCTTAGATTTTTCATTAGTCGATTTAGAGCTGATCCTATAACACTGTGCACTCAAAAACAAAATCAAATCAATAGGTTCAAGCACATGATCATTATCTTCAACAAGTTTTGACTCAATAAAAACAATTTTGACTCAATAAAATGACTGACTCTAAGAAAAACAAACACAACGTCAGCAGACACCTCCCCAAGACTTGAACAACATTGTCCCCAGTGTTATTTAGCCTAGAGTCAGTGAAAGAAAACAAAAGAATAGAATAAAATTGGGAAAAACAAGAAGTTACCTTGCTGGAACATTGAGTATCGATTGACACACAGCCTGATATCGATCGATACCAAGCTTAAGTCGACACAAAATTTCATCATTGCCCGCAGGGTATCGACCGATACCAACATGGTATCGATCGATACCCTGGCGATTTCGTCAAGGCCAGTTCAGCTTCTCCTCGTTTGCTCCAATCTGATTCACTCAAGACACAAAAACGAAAAATAAAAGAAATAAAAAGACTCACAGTGGGTTGCCTCCCACCAAGCGCTCGTTTAACGTTAGTAGCTTGACTGTAACTGCCGCTTAGGCAGGATGGGAATGAGAGCTTGCACCAAAATAGGCTCCACAACTTGACATTGCTAGCTTCAGAGTTTTGCTCAACATGCCTTCCACGAACTCTTTTCCCTTCTCTTTCAGCTCCGAAGTAAGAAGAACTCTAACCTTAGAGAATGGATTCGAAGCTCCTCTGCACTTCACCTTGTACTCAATCGAATCCCCATCATACTTCTGAGGGGTTAAAGTGACATGGGGATTCTCGACTCTGTTGCTCTTGGCCTTCTTCTTTGTTGCCTTAGCCTTCTTGACAACTTTCTTGGGTATGATGGGCGGTTCAGCTGAAATGTCTGCGACAGTAGGCACTTCAGGAGGTTCTTCCAAAAGATCAACTGCTAATGTCTCTCTTGTGACATCTTCAATGCAAGAGACACGTCCGGGAGTTCCTCTAGGGATGGTTTTGTAGTACACCTCCTTGTCAATGTATGAGAATGAGATGTGCTTGCTGGGTGTGTCCATAATCGCACCAACTGTAGCCATGAACGGTCTTCCGAGAATCAACTGCGTACGAGATTTTGCATTCATCTCCACAACCTGAAAATCAGTAGGAACCAGGTAATCTCCTATTGTGATCATCAAATCAGTGATTTCCCCATATGGAAGAGAGGTGGAATCGTTCACGAACGTGATAGATGTCTTTGGAGGTTGAATATCAGCTCCCAATCTCTCTGCAATTGCCCTGGACATGACATTGACGCAGGCTCCTGAGTCAATGAGAGACTCTTTGAATTCAACTCTAGAGATAAAGCATGGAACTGAGAAGATCCCTGGGTCTTCCCTCTTAGTCAACTGTCTCAGTGGAGGTGTACCTCTGGTCTTAATGAAGAGTGCCTTGATCTCTTCCTCAGTTTCTCTGCAATCTTTGAAATGACTTAGCAGAGGACGCTGTTCTATAGCTTCTCCAAAAGTTGATTCATTGGAGATCCTTCGTACCATCTTCTCAAAGCCACGCAACTGCTTTGGAGTGATAGGATCTCTGAGGTGTTTAGGAATAGGATTCAGCTTCTTGGGCTTGTGAACTCTTTCTGCAATCAACTCAGGTGTTTTCACAGTTTCTGGCTCGTTCTGCGAGGGGTATCGATCGACACCAGGTAGTGTATTGATCGATACTCTCGCTGTTGAATCGTCCCTGGCAGATACATCATCATCAAAAAGAAACTCCACAACTGATTTATCCAACAAAGCCTTGCATCTGGCGTCATCCCATTCCTTCCTTGTCATAATACGAGGCATAGGATAAGGTATCTTGGGTATATACACTCGTTCTGCAACTACCTTAGGCACCAAAATCGAAATCTCAGGTGTCTCCTCAGAAATCGCCTCAGTATCGACCGACACCAATGGGGTATCGATCGATACACGGGATTTTAGATCCATTCGAGCAAGTGTCTGGGCTGGTATCGATAGATACAGGCTGGTATCGATCGATGCTTGTGCGATTTCAGGATCCTTATCGAAATTTTCTTCACTTGAGGAGATCGCATTGACGTGTGCTCTTGGATTTTCAGTTCTCCCTGGAAGAAAAACTTCCTGCCTCTTTACAGCTGCTGCTGTTTGAGCAACCTGAGTTTCCAGCTTCCTTTGGGAGAGACTGATGGCTTCGATTTTCCCATTTAGATCCATGTACAGCGAGTCAAACTTCCCATTGAAATCTCCCTGCAACTTCTCTTGTCCTCGAAGAAGCTGTTCCATCATGAATTCCATCTTATTTTCTGTGGACTTTGGAGAGATGGGCTGATACGAAGAGTTCCCGTAATTGCGAGTGTTGTTACTGAACTTTCGGTTGTTGTTGTACCCAAATTGCTGACCCTGAAATCCAGAACCACCAACGTAGTTACAATCTTCCATTTCATCTCCACCGATATTATTGACTCCATCAGCAAAGTGCACAGTCTTCTTCGACTTCCCAAGCAAAATATCCAGCTTCGCTTGAACTTCAGCAATATGAGATCCATCAATTCCTCCAACTTGCTTCTTCCGCTCGAAATCAGCATTCTTAGTGCTATTGCTAGATGCCAAGTTCTCAATCAGCACGACTGCATCATCTGGATACCTGGTGTTGAAGTTCCCATTACTCGCAGTATCCAAAGCCATCTGGTACCTCCAATCGATCCCTCTGTAGAATTTGCCCATCAGCTGAACCTGATTGAACCCATGGTGCAGATAATCTCTCTGATATGATTTGAAGTGAATCCAAGCAGCATTGAGTCCCTCTGTTGGACCTTGAGAAAATTGAGAAATTTTGTTCCTGAGCTCTTCGGATCTCGCATCATCATAGAAATTGCACAGAAATGCATTCTTCGTCTCATCCCATGTAGTTAGCGAATCAGGAGCTAACTGCTTCAGCCAATAAGCAGCATCACCACTAAGAGAGTACGTGAAGAGTTTACAGAAAAGGAACTCATTGGGCACTCCATTGTACTTCATACCAGTGACCAAATCCTCGAACCTTTCGATATGATCCATGGGATGCTCATGAGGTAGGCCATGGAAAGCACTCTGACTCACGAGAGTATAGTACGCAGGCTCCAGCCCGAAGTCGTTCCTCTGAAAAGTTAGGATGCGAATCGCAGATCGATTGGCATAGAATTGATCAGGTCTGTTGTGCTCGCCAAGTGTCCTAGCTCGAACACCTGCAGCATTCCCAACGTTGGCGCGCCTAGCTGGCGCGACAATATCAATAACAACAGCAGGGACAACGACGTTTCCAGCTTCATCAAGTCACTGCCCTCTCTCATTGCACACTTGACCCTCTTGGTCTCTCAAGACTCCAGCTTCATCAGTTCTTAATACCACTGGGTTGTTCATCCCTGATGTTTGCTTTGTCTTTCTGTTTGTGCGTTCCACAAGTCCTAGCTGTTCCAGTGACAATTCAACTAGCTGAGTGCTCTTGTTGCTTATGGTTTCACGAACATGCATACACGTGAAAACAAAACACTAGACAAGGCACGTAAGTAACCAAAAAAAAATACGTTGAGTATCGATCGATACCAAGTGGTGTCGATCGATATCAACAAAAGAAGACGACGAGTATCGATCGATACCGACGAACTTAGTCAAAATTCTCAAACTAAAATCTAATGGCGAATTGAGTCCCCGGCAACGGCGCCAACTTTGATATGCTCAAATTAATACCCTAACAGTACTAAAGCATTAGTTGTAGTATAGTTAGGGAACGAATCCACAAAGACTCAAGGAAAAACACAATAGATTTTAAGTGCTGAATTACGCTAAGCAAATCAGAGGTAATTGAAAGCAGTGCAGAAATTAAAAGAGTTGTAATTCAATGGAGGAAATATAGGCCCAGGGTATTTCTCAGGAAATCAATTAATGCAGATAAACTAACTAGCAAGATTCAGATTAAGCGCAGTTCTTGAACTCAAATCACTAAGGTATAATTAACCAACTGTCGTTGCGAGAATTATCTAAATCTAAATCCTAGGAATTTCAAATCTCTTTGCGAATCCTAAAGTTTAAATCAGCTTTAATATCAGGTTTGATATATTCACAAATCAATTAAACCAAATTTCTTTGCGAATAATCAATTTGCTCACCTAAGATTCTATCAAGTAATTAATCGCACTGTCGTGCCTAATCAATTATCCTAAGATCTAAGTTTCAGATTCGTCAACCTAGAATTAGCTTTGAACATAACCTAAGGCGAAGAACTAATTCAGATGGTGAATCCTAAATAGATAATAAACCTAACATTCAAAGAAATCCTTATGAGAAAACCCTAAACCTAAAGTGGATCTACTCAGACATGGAGAATGAAACAATCAACATAACTGAATAAATCATCAATAAAATAGAAAGAGTAACAAGAGGTTTTGAGATCTGATCTCGGACGAAGGGAGATTCAGACTTGTCTCTCTCAAACCAAAGTAAAATAAAGCATAGCCTAAAAAGTGGCTGTAAAATCCCTATAAATAACCTAAAACACGAATTGGGGCTTCTTGTAATTATTAAAGACTTCTGGACCAAGTTGCAATTCTTCAACTCTTCATTAAAGTCGCGGGTCATGTCTGCTGTGATGAGTGTCGATCGATACCAAGGGGGTATCGATCGATGCTCGACGTGAAATCGGGTACTCGGCAACACGAACTTCTGCTTTGCTCCAAATACTCCAGAAAGCTCCAATAATTCCAATTATGCTCTAAACGTGCTAAAACCTGTAAAAGACTCTAAAAGACTACAAAACACTAGAAAAACTCTATAAAAAAGACTTATATCATGGCCTAAACAGGGTAAAAACCATGATATATCAGCCGGCCAGTCCTCGGGTGTAGACACCATCTTCACCAACTCGGAGCAATCTGTTGCAAAGGCTATTGCCGTCTTCTGGTTTGCAATCAAACAGTGCATGGCCCAGATGAGTGCCTCCAATTCTGCATGTAGGGGGGAGAGATTTCTTTTGAGATTTCTTGCTCCCATTATGTTCCGGTCGACGCCTTCCTGAAAGTAGTGCCAACCTAGTCCGGAGAAAATATCGGTCTCCTTCCAAGAACTATCAATGTAACACTGCCAGCCTTCGAAAAGCGGAATCACCTCGGTAGTGGCAAAATTGTGTAATATCTCACATGGATCACTAATATGTGTCGATTCCCAGGCTAGTGCCTCCATTTCCGCAATTTTCAAAATTTCACGTGGATCTCTGTCCACATTTGAGAATGTCTTGTCATTTCTCGCTTTCCAAATATACCACGCAATCCATGGAAAACTATTATCCTGATGTTCTGGAGGAAGTATCCAAAAATGATGATCAAAATTTGAAAAAACCGATTCCATTGGGAAATCACGTAGAGGCGTTGGTATCTTAGAAAGAGCCCATGTTTGTGAAGTCAGAGGACATTCAAAAAGAGCATGATTGATAGTTTCATTTTCTGATCCGCACCGTGCACATTGTGAATCACACTCAATTCCTCTACTTCGCAAATTTGTTGAGACCGCGAGGCATCCCAAAATAGCTTGCCAAATAAAATGTCGTAGTTTTGGGGTACACTTCAGCTTCCATGTGTGAGCCTGTAAGCTCATCACATCCGGCCCATATAATCTATTGTAACCGATATTTGTGTTTGCTTGTTCAATTTGATAACCCGACTTAACCGTATATGTTTCCGATGATGTGTAGTGCCATCCAAGAGAGTCTGGTTTGTAGGTGATACTTATAGGCATCCCCCGAATAATCATTGCATCTATTGGGTCAATGATGGGGTTTAATAACCCCATATTCCATGATCGTGTCACTGGGTCAATCAGATGATTTACCATTAGGTTCGGGTAATAGTTATACCACTTACAGGTTGCTGGCCTCGGATTAGAAGATGGTATCCACGGGTCATTCCATACAGAGATAGAACAACCTGATCCAACTCTTTTGATTAGCCATTTTTTAACCAAAGGTCTAGCTGAGTTGATGCTCCTCCATCCGTAAGATGGGGAGTAAGATTGTATAGGGTCTAAAGGATCCGTGTTTCGAAAATATCGACCCTTAAAGACCCGTGCGAATAAAGTATCCGGTCTATCCATTAATCTCCATAATTGTTTGCTAATAATGCTGTGTTAAAATCCTCAACCGCCCGGAAACCCAGGCCCCCTTCCAATTTACTTCGACATAATTTTTTCCATCGAACACTAGAGTCTCTCTCTTCTATTTTTTTTTTCTATTGGTGTTGTCGTGAAATGTATGATTGTGATTATATTATTAATAGACTTCAACTATGAATGTCTTAACTCTTAAGAGTACCAATAAGATATTTTGCAGTATTTGTTATTCAAATCATTTGTTCTTATTATCTTGTATGCACTAGATGAGTATATATTGGTTTCTTTGGATGATTAATTGCCAACTTATTCTTGTATTAGATTTATAGGTAATTGATAAAAGTAAAGCTAATGTGGTAATTTTATATGAGAAAAATTATTCCCATTTTCAAAATATTAAATTTTACTTCTTAAATGAATTTTGTCTACCAAATTTACCGCAATGCTATAGTTAAAAAAAAAAGATTACTGCAATGCATCACAAAAAAATCATTTTTTTGGATTAACAACCTAAATACTTAGAACAGTTCGGAGATCCAAACCGGAGATACTGAATTTACATAAATAATATATAATAGGTAGATACGAGCACTCCGTGCTAACATGTCTGCCTTTGTGTTATTTGCGCATGGGATGAGTGAGATAGAGAAAAAAAAGTAAACACCTCCTTACTCCTCACGAATTCCTTCAAGTGTAATGTGAAAGCTGGCCACTCCTCGGGTGTAGACACCATATTCACCAGCTCGTAGCAGTCTGTTACAAAAACTATTGTCGTCTTCTGATTTGCAATCATACAATGCATGGCCCAAAGTGTCTATAACTCCGTGTTTAGGGGAGAGAGACTTCTTCGTAAATTCCTTGCTCCTACGATAGTTTCTTCAACGCCTTCCTGAAAGCAATGCTATCCTAGTCCAGAAAAATTATGTGTCCTTCAAAAAGCCATCAATATAGCACCACCATCCGTCGTAAGGTGAAATCACAGGAGAAGGGCCAATAGTTTGGGATACCATTGTTTGATCACTACTTTGTGCCGATTCCCAGCTTGTTGCCTTAGTTTCTGCAATCTTCAGAATTTATTGTGGATTTCTATCTATATTTGAAAAAACTTTATCATTCCTCGCTTTCCAAATATACCGCACAATCCAAGGAAAGTTTCCAATATGATTTTCTTCCAAAAGAGATAATCAATATTTGAAAAGACCGATGACATTGGGAAAACAACCGGGGGTGATGGTATATGAGAAAGTGCCCACGTTTATAAAGCTGGAGGACATTCAAAAAGTACGTGATTGATCGTTTCCTCTTCTGATCCATACCGTACACATTGTGTATCACAATTGATCCCTCTAGATCGTAAATTTGCTAAAACCGAGAGACATCCCGATATGGCTTTGCCAAAGAAAATGTTGTAATTTCGGTGAGCATCACAGCTTCCATGTATGGGCCTGTAATTTCTTAAAATTCGGGCCATAGAAAATATTTGTACTGTTATATGAATTTTGTTGTTCGACTTGATATCCCGACTTAACCATATATCTTCCCGATTTCGTATAGTACCATCCAAGAGTATTTGGTATGTAAGTACTGCTTATAGGCATACTTCGAATAATTGTCACATCCGCCGGGTCAATAACTGCATTTATCAACCCCATATTCCACGTTTTTGTCACTGGTCAATCAGGTAATAGTTATACCCCTTACATAGTGCTGACCTCGAGCGAGAAGATAGTATCCAAGGATCGTTTCATACTGAAATAGAACATCCTGAACCAAGTCTTTTATTTAGCCATTTTTTTAACCAGAGGTCTAGCCGATATAATGCTCCTCCATCCATACGACGGGGAGTAGCAACGTATATTGTCTAAAGGGTATGTTTTCCGAAAATATCGACCCTGAAAAATTCGCGCAAACAATGAATCCGGTTTATCCATCAGCCGCCATAACTGTTTTGCCAATAACGTTGTGTTAAATTCCTCTACTGTTTGAAAACCAATTCTCCTGTCTGATTTGCTTTGACACATTTTTTTCACGCTAACATATGCATTCCTTTTTCTTGTCCATTAATTTGAACTCCACCAGAACCGTGCCCGCCGCACTAGTTAATTTTGTGGTTATAGATTTGGGTAATCCAAAACACGACATACCGTAAGTTGGCATTGCTGATGCCACTGATTTAAGTAGAACCTCTTTACCTCATTTAGATAATAACTTTGATGTCTATTTGTTAACTCGGTCCTATTGTCTCTCTGCGACAAAATTAAAAAATTTACTTTTTGCTCCTATGAGACTTCCCGGAATGCTTAAATATGATCTCATGCCTCCAATGGTAGAGATTCTTAACAATTGCTTGACCTCATTTTGTACTGATCATTTAATGAGTGTCCAAATTGTAAAGAAGATTTAGCAAAATTGATTTGTTGCCCAGACATTAACTCATACTTTGAAGTATTATTTTCGTTAGCAAAATTGCTATCATTTACAAAAATCACATAATCATGAATTTTTTTATTAAAGTTAAACTATTTTCGTTAGTGTTTGGTCCGCACACAGCACCTATTAAAAATATATATAACTGAAATATATTTAATAGGTGCTGTGTACGGGGCAATATATTTTTTATGCATTGTTTTTTTTGTATAAAACATCCGAATGGATAATTTATGTATTAAAAATACATTTAAAATAAAATATATAACTGAAAATATATATAACAAAACTGGTCGGAAAATTTGGGTAGCCAAAATCACTAATTTTGAATCATACATGTCATACCAAAAAATATATTTTTCCACACAAAAATAGAAAACATAAAAAAAAACAAATAAAAAATAAAAAATTGTCGCATGCCCTTATTATGGATTACAATTTTAGAAGACTACATAATATATTATATACCAAAAATAAAATTGTTAACAAATTATATCTAAACACAAAATAAATATGTGTCTCATATTACAAAAATTAAATTTACAAAAATAAATTATATCTAAACGCAAAATAAATATGTGTCTCATATTACAAAAATTAAATCTACAAAATAAATTATATCTAAGCACAAAATAAATATGTGTCTCATATTACAAAAATTAAATCTGCAAAAACAAATTATATCTAAACACAAAATAAATATGTGTCTCATATTACAAAAATGAAATCTACAAAAATAAATTATATATAAACACAAAAATAAACACAAATTATATTACAAAATTTCATAAACAAAAACAAAACAAAAATTCTCGTACAGACGCAGGAGTTAAAGTCTAGTACTATGTGTAGAAGAATCTAAAATATTGTACAATTATTATATATAATAAAAAAATTATTTCACTATATAAACCTATGTAACATAAAACTTATTTTTATGAGAGTGACTATATTTTTTCCAATCCTAAGCTCTCATCCATCGTCGAGCGCCTCGTAGTGCAGCAGTGGTACTCTTGTCATGAGTCTTGGCCATCCTTGTGAGGGTTATGGGCTAGTAGAGCGGTCTACTGTGGTCTATTGACTATAAAAAAACTCTTGTTAATATATGCCATTTGTTAACATAAACTTATAATTTTTTGTTAAACATAAACTTATCTAAGACAAAAAAATAATGAACAAAAAAACTCTTGTTTTTTTTTTTGATTGAATGTGAAATTTATTGATATGTGAAAAGAATTATTTACAAGGTATTTAATAAAAAAAATGGTACTAAACCAACAAGAACCAAAACGAACCAAGCAAACCCCAACTGCGAAAACCGTTTGTAAAAATTGGAACGCAATTAATCATGTGCTGCTGGGCGGAGGTTAGTCGAGTGTGCGAACCACCTCTGCATCAAGTCGTGGAGTCTTGGCTTCGCATAGTAATCTAGAGAAGTGATACGAGTCCGAATAAGCCTGTCAATGGATCACACAAGTCGTGGTACATATTGGTATCCAGATTGGTGTATTCGTGGGTTTCGCTCTATCCAAATCGTGTAGATAGTCACTTGGAACACCAGACGGATCAAAATTGTGTTGAGTCGATCCCCAGTATACATGATGATTCTTTGCAGGGTCAATTCCCAATATGGATCTTGGGTCTGGTTGAGATGATTACCTGTAATTTCAGACCATGTTGTGAAGGAGACAGGGCAAGCAAAAAATAAGTGGTCTCGGGTTTCGTTTGGTTCACCGCACAACACACATGTTTGGTGAGCACCCCAACGTCGCATACGATCACCCGTTGTTAATCTGTTTCGCATTGCAAGCCACGTTATAAAGCCACGGCGGGGGACCCCATAGTTAAACCATACGGTACGACTCCACGGGACTTCGGTATGATGCTCTCGAATCTGATTCCACGTGTGGAAGGAAGAAAAATTTGCGGTGAAATCATCACTATTTCGTCTCCATAAGTAACGATCGGGTCCCCTTTCTGCCTGGGGGAGGGGCTGTGCTCGGATCTGCTCTAGCAAAGGATAGAGATGCCTAATTCGCGTGCGGCGGATCCTCCACCCAGTAGGCCCATCTGCCTCAGAGAAGGTTGAATTTATCAGAATCCCGAGAATGTGTGGTCCATCCATCCCCGTGATGTCGATAATCCTCCCCATCGAAAGCCAGTGATCGTGTCAAAAGGATATTGCTGTACCATTACCCACCTCCGCCCTGCAAAACGGAGCCACAAGAGTTCGAAGTTTCAGAAGCTTTCTCCATATCCATGACCCCACATATTTTTCCCGCGTCGTCCAGAAGTTTGAGTTTTTCATTAGGTTATGCTTTGTCCATGCCACCCAAAGTGAACCCGACATGGTAAATAATCGCCATATGAGACTCATCACAAACACTTTTGAGACATCTCAGAGTCTTCTCAAACCAAGTCCCTCCTTCGATTTTGGTTTACAAACCTCCTCCCATGATACTTTGGCCCCTGTAGGTGTGTTTGGGTTCCCCGACCATAGGAAAGCCCCACACATACGTTCAATCTCATCAAAGCAACGAGAAGGTAGCCAGAACACCGAACACCAAAAATTTGAGATGCTCGATATTACTGAGACAATAAGTTGAAGACGACATGCGTATGAGAGCTTCTTACTTGTCCAGGAGAGCATTCGAGTGCGGATATTATCGATGAGAGGAGCATAGTCGTGTGAGGTCATGGTCTTTGTAGTGAGAGGGAGTCCAAGGTAGCGTATGTGCAGGGTGTCTATAGGGATACCAAGATCTGGAGCTGCAATTAGGAGATCATGTCGGTCTCTTCCTCCTACGATGAGAGCTGATTTGGCAGAATTAATGTGAAGGCCATATATTCGTGAGAGCTCTTCAAAGACCACAAAAGTTTCCCTAAGAGAAGATGCAGAGCCATCCGTAAAAACCAAGATATCATCGGCAAAGCACAAGTGCGAAACTAGAACTTGTGTACAGCGTAGATGGCTGGCCGGTTTAACAATATTGAGCAAACGTTTTGAACCATTACAAACAGGTATGAGGAAAGAGAGCACCCTTGACGAATACCTCGGCAGCTCGTGAAAAACCCTTCCAATTCACCGTTAACTGCCACAGAGAAGGAAGCTGTCGACATACATAGATAGATCCAGTTGGTGAAGATATCCGGATATCCAAGAGCGCGGAAAATTCCCACAATAAAGGACCATTCCACCGTATCGAATGCTTTCGAAATGTCAAATTTGATAGTACTACGGGGAGCAATAGTTTCCTTGTGATAATCTTTCACCAGCTCGGTGGCCAACAAGACATTTTCAAGGAGGAGACGACCTTCGACGAACGCACTTTGGTTAGGCTCTATGAATCCCGGGAGAGTGTGCTTAAGGCGGTTTGAGAGAATCTTCGAAATTACCTTATACAACATGTTACAGCAAGCGATCGGGCGGTAGTCTTTCATGGAGAGGGTTGTACCGTCCAGCCGTTTCGGTATGAGAGCAAGGAGAGTAGCATTTACGGACTTTGGCATAAACCCGTAGAGAAAAAAAGATTGGACTACCACAATGAAATGAGGTCCAATAATGCTCCAAGTTCCAATATAGAATTCCTTAGTAAACCCATCGGGCCCCGGGGCTTTGTCAGATGGAATAGAAAATAGAGCCTTACAGATTTCCGCACCTATGACTGGAGAGACCAGAAGAGCGCAGCTTTTCTCAGGGCAGCGATAATCAAGGAGATCAGATAGATATTCTGGTGAGATAGCCTGGAGATATGCGGGTCTGTGCTGGAGAAATTATCGGAAGTGATTTGCCGCTTCGGCCTTGATTTCCTCAGGTTGTGTTAGCACCTCACCAGAATCCGTTAATAACCGTCGGATGGAGTTTCGCGATGCTCGAGCTTGAGCCACCTGGTGGTAAAAAGAAGTGTGTTGATCCCCACAACGTAACCATTGAACTCAAGACTTTTGCATAAAAAACTGCTCCTCTATAGCAGCCAATTTTTTCCAATGATCATACGCTACAGAAATGGCAGCCAGATTTTCAGTAGATGGGTCAAAGAGAGCTCTGTTTTGGAGTGAGCAGAGCAGAGCATAAGCTTCAGATGTTTTGCGAGGAATATCCCCAAACATGGTGCGATTCAACTCTCTTAAAGGGTACTTTAGTGATTTGAGCTTTTTGTGGAAGAGAGATAGCGCAACGCGAGAGTGGTAAAGAGGAGCGGATTCTGACCAAGTATTTGCCACAGTAGGTAAGAACAGAGGATGACTTGCTAAAAAATTGAAGAACTGGAATGGTTTGCGGTGATTAGCATTGATGCTAGACAGGTGTACTAGACACCGCGAGTGGTCGGAGATGCCGCCGACTTCGGAAGTGGCGTGGAAATAGGGAAAAGTACTTAACTAGTCTGAGTTTATTAGGGCCCGATCAAGCTTCTTTCCAATAGGATTTGAGTCTTGATTGTTGATCCAAGTGAACCCGGCACCTGATGATGCAATATCTGTAATGCTGCAGTATGAAACAACATTTTGAAAATCCCTCATTCCCGCCATGTTAGGTCTATAATCTGTTGCCCGTGAGTGCTATGTTAGTGATAAGATTTCATTGAAGTCACCAAGTATTTTCCACGGTTCTGAATTCTGTAGCAAGGAGGCACGAGTATAACATAGTTCGGACCATAGAGCTTGACGGTCAGCAACAAAGTTAAAGGCATAAACAAACGAGCATAAGAACCGCACCCCTGAGCTTGTATTGGTGACCAAACAAGTGATATGTTGGGAACTTTTTAGTAGAAGAGTTACTGTTACGTCGTTTGACCAGACAACCCAAATACGCCTTAAACGGTGATGGTCATAGTTTGTGAGAGTCTACCAACCAGGGAAAATGCGAGCCAAAATGGCGCTTGAGTTTGCACCTGAGTTTCAAGTAAACAACCAAAGGATGGTTTCACCACTTGTAGCCAATTACGAACCACATTGTGTTTGCGAGGTGTATTGAATCCCCGCGTATTCCATGCAAAAAATAACGGCATAACTTCCGAAAGGAAGCTTTTTTGTTGTGTTGAAGACCAAGCTCTTTACGACTAACAATCGGTTTCGGGATAGTCTTTGACTTGTTTCGATGACCTCCTCCCTTTTGTTTGTTTTGTATGTCCTTATTTGTGCCCGCCTGAGTAATGTGATCATAGTCCAAATCAGCAGAATCCTCAGTATCCGACTCCTCTACTTCTCCTTCCTCTCTGTCTTCTGATTTCCAGTTCATATTTTGGTTTGCACCTTGCTTATCCGCCTTCCTCTGTACTGCATCTCGGACATCGGTATTCCTTTCTTCTTGTATGCTATCTAGTATCTGGAAGCCATTTGGAGATATAGAGCCATTTCTCTTGTCCAACTGTTTGCTGTTCCGAACAGGAGATGTGTTCCGACTCTGTTTCGTAATAAGAGTCCAAGCATTTACCCTCTCCGTCTCCTCTACTGTCTGCTCAGTTGGTTTGGTTTTTGGAGGTCCACTCTCATTGTCCATACCCGACTTCGCGTTTGATAGTTGAAAGGTGGGGGAATGCTCAAGATCTTGTAACAATTTATGTGCTATTTTCTGAACCGAACCTGTCTCCGTCATTGTCTCCAACTCTGCTTGATTATTTACGATCCCAACAGGGATTTCTTAACCTTGTTCCTTTGAGAGAATGGTGACTGATTTTCTCACCATGCACTATTTGTCCATGTGACCCCACTTGAGGCATGAGTTACAGTGAGGTGGGAGCCACAGATAAGTAACATTCACCGTTACGGTGTGCCCCTGCCTATCTTTGAAGCAAATCTTCTCCACTAATGGTTTCTGCAAATTGACTTCAACCAATACTCTCGCAACATCCAATCGCAAACATCTTTCTGTGTTGGGGTGTAGTTTTACAAAAGTACCCGCCGTGCTGAAGATGAAACTCAAGCCCGCATTCGAGTAGAGATAACCCGGCACATCTCGAAAATTGACCCATAGAGGCATCGCCGACAGATCCGGTGGATTGCTTGCAATGTCTGGGCTCCATTCATTTACCACCAGAGGGATGTCTGCTATGTGCCAGTAGCGACGGTTAAGAACCCGTTCGCGAATGCGAGGATTTTTTTTTATGAATTGAACATCGATCTTCCTGTCTTTTTCCACGGATGTCCAAATGCGATTCACAGTGGCATGGATAGAACCGACATGTGGAGCATATCCCATGAATTAACCCACGACAAAATTCTTCCAGAGGGTGGGTCGCGTCCACGAAAATTTCGTCAGGGATTGCGATTTCCGCAAATCCATTGGTAAGAACAAAATCTGGTTGAATATGGGCAATTGTGGGAGAAGTTTCCTTGACAACAGAGGACCATGAATCTTTCTGAGGCGGTAGAGCTGTTGCTAGAGGAACCTGGGAAGCGGGATCCGCCGGAGGCAGGGGCTCCATACCGATGGCGACTTTTCGACTTGCAGAGAGCGGCTAGGGTGACTTTTCAAAAACTGGTTACTTTTTTTTGTTTGTAAAAAAAAAAAATCTCTTGTTAACATAAACTTATAATTTTTTTAGTATGTGGCATTTGTCCCATCAACTCAGTCATAACGTGAATCACGGGTCTTGTCTATGAAGATGGTAACTCTTTTTTTTTCATAAGTTCTGACAAATGGTGGAATATAAACTATCTAAAACCAATATTCTAAATTGCGCTAGGTGCTAGTCGGGCGGTCGGGTTGGGCCTAGCGCCTAGCCCAAAAATCGGAGATTGATCGGAGATTAATCGGGGATTAGTTTTTTTACTTTTATTGACTTTTTAACATATTAATTCATAAATTTATAAATTTATGATTTTTTAATGAATTTTTAACATATTAATTTATAAATTTATGACTTTTTAAGGACTTTTAATGATTTTAAATGACTTTTATTGATTTTGTTGGAATTTTAATAATTTTTAATGACTTTCTAACAATATAGTAAAACCAAATTAGAACATTTCAAGATTTTTGTTAAGCAATAATTTAAAAAAAAAAAAAACTAGGCGGCCGCCTAGGCCAGTTAGGCGGATGGGGTAGATCTGGCGACTAGTCGGAGAGTAATCGGAGCTAGGTGGGGATTTTTAGAACATGGTCTAAAACAAATAAATTATTTGAAATAAAATTTTCCTATATTTTATATAATTTAAATATTATTAGAAATTTTTATTTTTCATTGTAATTATTTGTTCATTATTTTTTTTAATACATTCATAATACATAAAATCTAATAATGATTTAAAACCTAATCTTATTCAATAAATATTTATAACGAACAAAATAATTAAAAATATTATTAGTTATTTAAAAAGTAAAAAAATATTAAGAAAATTGCAATGAATATTATCTTTGGAGAACTATATTAGGAATTTAACAAAATATTATTTTATTAAATTTATTTTATTATATATTCCCAAAAACCTCATCACGCAAACTTTTAATTGACTATATTTCTTTCTCTCACTTTTCAGTTTATTCTATTTTACATTTACCACTAAATTTTTATTTTCTTTTATTGAATCACTAAAATAATACAATGGTAGTGAACTATCTTTATGTTTATGAAATATGTCATTTTAGTTGGTTGTCTATTTTATGAATTATGTTATCGTAGGTGTTAAAAATTCTTCTAGGGTTGGTGATGATCTAGATCTGTATATCTTATTCGATTATTTAATTTCATGTACCATATTTTTGGTTGGTATACAAGATGGTTAATTTCAATAGTCACTTACTCAGTTACCTAACGTAGACTATAGTACTGAATGCTTAAGATTTTTCTGATAAAATAATCATCTACGTTTCAAGGATTATCTTTGTTTGTATTCACCTACTCACTTACCTAACATAAACCATGGTTCTTCAATGCTTAAAATTCTCTTGATCTGTTTATCGTTTGTCGTACATAATTCATATATTTTTCTGTCGACTATATTTATCTATATCCACATACTCGAGTTGTTTATGCCAAAAGTTAATGTTAGTGATTTGATGATGAAATAGCCATCTACATTTAGACAACTATTTCATCAGTAGTCACCTACTCGAGTACCTACATAACTATGGTGCTTTCTGTGTTAGAAAGAAATTTCTTTCTTTATAGTGCTTTTTTGTTATTGGGTTTTTATAGTGCTTTTTTGTTATTGGGTTTTTACACAAAAATTTCTTTCTGTGTTAATCGTACATAATTCATCTATTTTTTGGTGACCATCTTTATATGTAGTCACATACTCAAGTTATTTGTTCTTGGACTTAATGTTAGTTATTTGGTGATGAAACAGTCATCTATATTTAGAAGACTATCTTCGTCAGTAGCCACCTACTCGAGTACCTACATAACTATGGTGTTTTAATGCTTCAAAATTTTCTCTTTCTGTATTTATCGTTTGTCATACATAATTCATCTATTTTTTATCGAATATTTTTATTTGTAGTCACATACTCGAGTTATTTGTTCCAGAATTTAATGTTAATGATCTGGTGATGAAATAGTCATCTACATTTAGACAACTATCTTCGTCAGTAGTCACTTACACGAGTACTCATATAAACTATGCTGATTTAATGTTTTAATTTTCCCTTTACGTATTTATCATATGTCTTACATAATTCATCTATTTTTTGTCGATTATTTTTATATGTAATCACATACTCGAGTCCCTTGTTCCAAAACTTAGTGTTAGTGATTTGATGATGAAATAGTCATCTAAATTTAGATAACTATCTTCGTCAGTAGTCACCTACTGACAACTATCTTCGTCAGTAGTCACTAAATTAGTCATTTGGTTTGACAAGAGAAAGAAAAAATAGTCATATGTTTGTCATAAATTAGTCATTTGTTCTATGTTTATAGTTTATCATAAATTTGTCAAAATAGAGAAAAAACAGCCTTCTATTTTATTTTTAGGGACATATGAGAAAGAAAAAGTATAAACATTTGAAGACCCATATGCAAGGATATTTTTGACATTTCTCCACCCACTGGACAGTTGACTACTGCTAGTTCCCTAATTGATCATTTATGAGTGGTAGTTATCTAATTTGGTTTTCAAAATGTAATATTGATGCAAATCACCCAAAATATTATTAGTTATTTAATTAAATAATGTGGAAATTTAATTTAATTTACTAATTCTACAAATAATCTACTTGAAAGTTGAAACTCACTTTTTTGTTTAATGGCTGTTTCTTTGTATTTTTTAAACAAAAATGCATATTGTATTTTTGTGTTTTACTTTTTATTCCACAAATTTTTTATAATTGGTAAAATACTTATGGAATCGTGTTTAAAAACGCAATTCCGCCATTTCGTGATTTACCATTCAAGGCCTTTTTCTAAAATTGAGACGTTTCAGAATTAAAAAAGAAAAGAAAATGTTTAAGTGAAAAGAAAATGTTTCATACTTAAAATAACTTCTTGCTTTTGCATCTAATGCTAATGCTTTCCGCCCTTTCACCATTTTACAACCCAAGATGTCGTTATGACATTATTAAATGTTTGTTTTACAACCGAGTTCTTGTATGACCACTGCAGAGTTTTGTGGCAATAGTTATTTCTAAATATAATGAATTTTTGTTTCTAGTGTAAGAAGTTGGATATTTTAAGGTTAAAAAAAAGTTGGATATTTTAAGAACTAAAAATGAAAAATCTATTTTACAAGTTATGCGTAAGATAATACCAAAAAATAATCCAATATCTATAACGTTTAAATATAATATTAATATACAACATAACAATATATGTATATATATATATATAAAATTTATAAAACAAAAAATATGCGTAGGCGCATGTATTTATCTATTTACCACCAAAATTAGTTCATTATATGGTGAACATACTTAAATTGCCAATAAAGTTAATTTCAGCATTACTATACATTAATCACATTTGCCAAAATTTGAATGGCTCAACATTATAAAATAAAATTTATTTATGCGACATTTATGTATCGTTCTGAATTTGTTAAACAGTTTAAATTTGCTGATATGGTCGGAAACCACTAAATATCTTTCTATTTTGAAAATTTTTGGTTAATAAAACAAAACTAAAAACCATAAATGACATATTAGCCGCTAAACTCTTTAAGCACATTCACTATGCACTGGCCTTCTTTATTTAGAAACAACTCTTTAGTTATAAATCAAAGAAACACAAAACTATTAATTACTCACTTATTCAAATTATAAAATATAATAACACTAAGAAAGAAAGAAAATTAAAATAAATTTTGAAGAAGAACAATGGTTGCATCAAAAAACACCCTTACAACCTTTTTCGTTGTTACAATAGTGATTATACTATCACTCTTTTGTGGAATCGGAGAAGCAAGAAATTTTTTAGGTTATGGAGCTATAGCAAATGACAGAATTCCGGGATGCAGTTCTGAAAATCCAAATTCATGTGTCAAAGTTTCGGTTAACCATTACCATGCTGGTTGTGAAAAGTCTAAACGATGTCGTACTAATGTTTAGTTCCAATTTTCCGTATTAAATATGAAGTAGTATTATTTAAAGAAGTTTTTTTGTTGTGGATGTGAAGTCACATTAATTGTTACCATCAATTTTTAGTCATCGTACTCCTAATATTCTTTACATCTGTTTTTGTCGATTAGACAATGTTATTATTAACTTTTTAATAAAACTATAAAATTATGTGCTACTACGCATTACTTACATTTCTTGTAAATGGTTGTCTTTACTGTTTTTTTGTTTTCAAAAATATTTTAATCAAACATGTATTTTGACATTTGGTTCTTGAAATCCGAATTTTTATTTATTTTTTTGGTTGACACGTAACTCTCAACATACGTCTAAATTCATTTGGAAACTCGTTCCCTACATATTATTTGCGTTGTAGAGATTCACGTTATCAAATATAACGTGTGACCTTTGTTAGTAACACATGCGAGTTTCGTTACAAGATTTCCGACAAATATTGTCAAACTTACCATTGTCGATGTAACGATGTTAATAAGTCCTGAAAAGCTAAATACAAACGAGTTTGTTAAAGAAAGGCTTGTATGATAAACGTCATCGATTTTAGAAGAAGGTAACAGTCAGGCACGTACGTCATCGATTTCTGAAGATATTTTTTTTTGGAACGAGTCCCCTTCGGAGTCCGTGGCCGTTTAAGACCTCCCGAAGGGTTAAACGAGTGCTGTGACCGAATCCAGTATGGCAATCTAAAAAAGTCACCTGAAATTGAAAAGGAAGACATTTGTTTGTTCTACTTCGAATTTCGCGGAAGGGAAAGTCAAGATTCAAAGAAAGGCGAGAGACTGAACAAAAGCTTAAAAGAGCGCCATCGCTAAAAAGCTAAGCCCCCAGGCGAATGTTGATGTGTACGGAATTTTATATTGGGCCTATCTGATTTCCTTTTAGGCTCAATTTTATATATTGGCCAAACGTATTGATATAAAAACCCAATACCCAACTCTGAGATATGGAAAAGAACCTATTGTGTTATGTGGTGGTAAAACCAATGTTTTCAGACCGAAACAAAAAGATCCATATCTGCAACAGAAGAAGAAAGTCATAGCAAGAAAGACGATGTCTAGGGAAGCAATGGACAAAGGAAGTCGTAAAAATTTCACTTATCGAAGGAAAATAAATCTGGAGTTGTGGAATATCCACAACGAGAGAAGAAGGAAGGCGGAGCAATTGACGGAGAAAATCTTGAAAAAGGCATAACGAGGTCAAATGTGCAGACGAGGTGACATGCCGAGCTGAAAGGCCCACCGGGGTGAAGTTCACGATCAAAGGGGATTAAATGCAGAACCATTAGTCAACTCCGACGAGACAAAAGACTCATATCCAAACCGGTGAATTAAGGAACCTAGACGTAATGGTCAGATCCTCCGTATTAAAAACCATTTATGGCGAATCAGACATAGTAAACGATATCGTTAAATACTATTTCGGAGTATAAAGTAAGGACGAGGACAAAAAGCAAATGAACTTCTTCTTACCGTAACAAGCACTACACACTTAAACACTTAGCAATTATTTGTTCTTATTCTTGTAAAACCATTCTTGAGATCGAAATACAAAATCCAGTGTACCCCGAAAAAACCTTGTTCAAATCGCTTCTAGATATGTTTTGGTTTTCTCGAGCTACAAACTTTATGTTTGTTGTTCGATAGTCCCTCAATTCTTTTGTTATCAAAGATATTTTGTTATCAAAGATAAGCCAAAATCCTATGTTTGTTCTTATTTACAAATTTTGATAGTTGTAATTCATGCTAATACAACCATCGATCGCAAATTCTCTTAAAAAAATACAATAAAATTTCTCTTTTTGGTCAACAAAAATAATAGAATTGATAAAAATAGAAAAATGAAGGATCAAAATTTGTAAGCCTTGTCACGTGCATACCGTCAATTTATTTTATTATTAATTAAGTAAGCCCCATGGGCCATGGTCTTGTCACATGCATATTGTCATCTCATTATATTCCCCATGTTTGTCGTGAGAACCCTAAATTTCGGTCGACAAGTTTGTGAGAAATTAAAGTAGTTTTTGCCTAAGAAAGAAAATCGTTTTTGGAGAGATATGGAGGATCAAAAGCAGACGAGTTTCACGTTTGAGATAGATAACTTCTCCGAGAAGGAAGCTGTGATATCATCACCAAACTTCTCAAGCGGCGGCTGCGAATGATAAAGGAAAATATTATATGCGTTTCTGAAGAATTATGGTCTAACATTCAACAAAATAACTTGTCTCTGTTATTTAATCTGTTTCCCTTTTTTTCCAGGTTTGTTAAGGTTCATCCCATAGGAAATCGTATTGTTGAAGATCACTTGTCTCTGTACCTCAACGTTGCGAATCCGGAATCATTGCGACTTGGATGGAAAAGACGAGTTATTTATTCATTCGTTCTGTTGAATCAATCAGGCAAACAGATTCACAGAACAATTGGTAATTAACTTATCTTCCATGAATATATATGACTGATGAAGAAGATAATTTTAATGAATATTTCTGTGTTTGTCTTACAGAAGGGTCGTGCCGATTGTTTTGCGCTCAGGCCTCAGGATGGGGTCGGGCAAAGGCCGTGCCTATTAAAAAGCTTCAAGAAAATGGGTTTTTGGAGGAGAACAAATCGATAGTTAAAGTCGAAGTAAAAGTAATTGAAGTTGTTGATGTAGCAGAAGTAACTAGGAAGGAGATGTTAGATGTTGGTGGTTTCCAAGTTCTTTATTCTTAGGTATGACTAACTATAATGATTCTTCTTGTTGTTGTTGTTTTTTTTATTATTAATTATAAGAAGATTCTTGTTGACATGCTGCTCCGGTAAGTTGGATTTTCTTGGAACACCCTGACATTGCAGTGAATTTCAGACCAAAGAACCAATTGGTGAGGACAACATACATGAATATCTTACTCGGCCTCTTAGAGGTATTGAACAAGCCTCCGCATAGCTTATCCAAGACTGAGCTAAGCAATGCTCAGAGTGAGTTGATCGATCTAACTGAAGCAGGCTTCAAGCTAGACTGGTTGAAGGAAAAGCTTGATGAGGTTTCCTTGGAGAGTAAGAAAACAAATGCGGATGGTTCTCATGTCAAAGAACTCGAGGAACAAGTCAAGAATCTCAAATCTGAACTAGACAAGGAGAAGGTCAAATCTGCTGATAAATTTGTGTCGCTGGAGCAGACGGTGTTAAATCTCAGAGCCGAGCTGAACAAGAAGCAGAACAAGAAGCGGAACAAGAAGTGAAAACTAACCCCTCGTTAAGAAAAGGTAGGTCGTCTCGTGGATGTCAAAACTCAGATTAATTCGGGATTTATTGTCGTGTGGTAGGTGATAATGTGATGAGACATAGATTGGAAGAATTGTATTGGCTCTCATATATTATTCGATATACATAAGACATATATATATATAAGATGGACATCATCTAAGTAATTACAAGAAGATATTATGGTAGTAATGGTATGAGAAATTATAGGGATTGATAGAAGTGATCATAGGGATTGATAGGAGAAATCATAAATATATTCTTTCCTTAATATGCCCCCTCAAGATGGAGGGGTTTTAGATACTCCAATCTTGAATGGTGGTGACGGTGAACTTGTGGAGTGGAACAAAGGCGAGATGGCTCGGCGTTGAGAGAGAAAAGAGTGGCGGCGACACCAACAGAGGAAGGCGCGACATATATGATATATCTCGATGATGGGAGTGAAACACAACATATGCGGTGGTGACGATCATATGGAGACCGGCGTGGTGGAAGCTATTGAAGTTCATTAACTTTGTTTTCGGGAAGGAGAAATATGGTGTTTCCTTTTTCTTATTATTATTTATTTTTTGAATGAGAGAAAATTTTGAAAAAACATCGATGGCTTGAAAATTTAGAAAGTGAATTTTTTTTTTTTTGTGTAATCGAAAAAAAATTCATAAAAACAAAAAGCACAATAGCTTGTAACATTGTAACTTAGTAAAAGATTTTTTTTTTTTGGCGAATAAAGATTAAAGAAGCAGCGAAGTTTTGAAAACGATTAAGAAGCTTGATGGTTTGGATTCCGAGGCTCATGATGAACTTAAATGGAGAAGCATTTGGCTTAAAAGAAAAATGAAACAAAAACGGAGCCGATTATTAGATCATTGTGACTCGGATTCAGAGGTCCATGATATACTTGAATAATGGAAGCATTTTGGCTTAATTAAGAAAAAATAAAAAAAATGAGGAACGGAGCCGATCGTTAGATCGTTGTGGCTCGGATTCAGAGGTCCATGATAGACTTGAATAATGGAAGCATTTTGTCTTAAAAAATAATAAAAACGAGGAATATAGTCGATCGTTAGATCATTGTGGCTCTGATACCATGATAATGTGATGAGACATAGATTGGAAGAATTGTATTGGCTCTCATATATTCTTCGATATACATAAGACATATATATAAGATGGACACAATCTAAGTAATTACAAGAAGATATTATGGTAGTAATGGTAGGAGAAATTATAGGGATTGATAGAAGTTATCATAGGGATTGATAGGAGAAATCATAAATATATTATTTCCTTAATAGTAGGTCTCTATATTTTGATATAACTCGTTTTTCAAATAGTTTTCTTGATCGTTTAATTAGACCCTTTTGCACCCGCATATTCTGCATTGCGATCAAAAGTGCTGAGAATTTCGCTTCAATCGCCTATGAAACAGTTGATGATTGGTCTTGATTCTTATACCGATATTCATCTTTTAAATATCAGAGCTTTTCTTTAGATTGTCAATATTTACATTCATCTTTTACAACCCGTCCAACAGTTGATGGTTGGCCTTGATTCTTATACCAATTATTGTATCTTACTCCTAAATTAAATTTATAGATAAATAACACGCTAAAATACAACTTTTCTTACTGGTTCCTTTCTCCTGGTTCAGCAGTGTACTGGAAATTAGAAAAGCGTCAGTATATTTCTCGAAAGAACAAAAATTTCAATAAGTTGAAAGATGAGGATCACCTTAGGAAACTCAAACTTGACCGTGCGACTGCGGACGACAATGACTTACTACACTTAGATGTTGATTGGTTCACGCGTTACCACCCACAAACTCTATGTTTGCGGGTGGTAGCGGTTGGTGGCGTTTGATAACAATCATAGAAATGGTTTTGTATCGCCAAAAATGAAAAGCTTCTTCCCACAAGCAGCTAAGAAAATATTTTCTTCTTCGGTGGAGGAGCAATGCTTTCTTATAAAAAAAAATTCCTAATTATCGAGAAAGTATATAGATGTTTATGATTTTATTTCTTGTTCTTATTAAATTTACAAAGAAGAGGGGATAAACACCTGCGAGAACTTTTCAATTCAAGAAGATGAATGTCGTGAGCATGAAAGAAAACCCAACCCGAGCCGCCGACAGTTTCAGCCCTATGCAAAAACCCATCTACTTGACAATGCGGCTCTCGAGATATCTCCAAATAGGTTGCTGGAAAATTACTCATGAGGACGTCTTGCTCTTATTAAATTTATGTTAAAGATAGATTTATTTCCTTAACATCGAGAATTTGTTTTATTGAAAACAGTCTGCTCTTGTTCTTATTAAATTTGTATGATAGGGACTGGCATCGTTAGCAATATTTTGTTATGATTTATTCTACGCAACCATTTTAGTAGGAGCTTGTTGCTAAGGATATCCACGATAACACATGGATATCTCTACCAATACAATTAGTTTTTTTTATATGGTGAATACACTTGAAGCCATTGGCTTGTAAAAAAAGTACTTGGTATCCAAAAATTGATGAATAATATTGTAAAATTAAATTTAACTATGCGATAACTATACATCGCTCAGAATTCGTTAAAACGGTTTAAATTTGCTGCCATTCTAAAAATCATTGAATATCTTTCTGTTTTGAAATTTCCTGCTAGCAAAACTGAAAACAACGAAATGAGATAATAATAGCCACTAAAAAGTTGTATGCACTTGCTCTATGCACTAGCCTTCTTTTTTTAGAAGCAAGCTCCCTAGCTATAAATGAAAAAACACAAATTAATCATTACTCACTTATTCAATTTACAAAATATAACAATACATAGAAAGCAGAAGAAAATCAAAAAAAAAATTGAAAAAAAACAATGGCTGCATACAAGAAGAGCCTTACTGTTTATTTATTTGTTACAATAATGATTATATTATCAATATTTTGTGGAAACAGAGAAGCAAGGAAATATTTAGGCTATGGAGCTATATCGAAAGACAAAATTCCAGCATGCAGCTTTAAAAACCCAAGTTCATGTGTCAAAACTCCGGTTAACCATTACCATCCTGGTTGTGATGATTTTGAACACTGTCGTCATACACCGCCTCATGTTTAGCTCTACAATGATATGACTAATTCCTTACATGTTTTTTGTTCTCGACTCAAAAATGTTATTATATATTTATAAAACTATAAACTTATGTGTTATTATGCATTACTTATTTTTTTTTGTAAGTGGTTGTTTTTACTGATTTCAAAAGAAAATAAAATAAAAGAAAATTTTTAGTCTGTATTCTGACATTTGGTCTTTGGAATCCAAAAATTTATGAATAAGACTGATTTTTCATATGTTTTAATCCAAAATACATATGAGTTTGTTAAACACAGATTTTATAAGACTGATAATAAACGCAATCGACTCGAAAAAAAGAAGGTAATAGCCAGTAAATATGTTTTTTCCCAACCATGATGATCACACAAAATATGGAATTGTGGAGGTAAAATATGGAACTGTGGAGGTAAAAGCTTATCAAGTTTCGACGTGTACAAATCAGATAAAAGATATCATTGAAAATTTTGAAAATCAAGGTGAAATTGAAGTCGGATGAGCATATTTGAAGGAAAAATCACAGAAAGCTTTCTCTTCTGATACCATGTTAGAGGGAAAAAGGAAAAAAGCTTTGTGTTATTCAACAAATTATATACATCAACGTTTGTTTTATATACATTGAACCAAAGAATGCAAAACCACTCGGTTTAACTTAGCCATAACCAATTCCATCAATACAATTATCTAAACCATTACTAATATGGACCATTCAATCATATGTTGTGATGCCATAGCAATTGTTTTTTGTTGATTTCATGATTGAAGTAAAGACAACATAACACGGTAATTTCTAACTGTGCCCACGATTTCCTTTTGAACAATAAGTAAACCATGTTGGATTATTGCAGACCAAAGGTAAAAAGAGATGAATGAACGAAACACACTTTATTAGTAATAGAAAAATCTGTGTTTACAAAACAACGACAACATCTTTATATAGACTTGGAACAACATGACGAAACAATACGAAAGGTAAGAGTCGTAACTCTTCTCTTATGACTCTTAATAAAAATAACTAACTTATATAAATGTAACTTTATATTATACAAGATATGATTATACTTCAACAAACCAAAGCCCAAGTGACGTGCATCTCATCTCATTCAATTGTCTTGGTAAACTTTTATTTCAATCTACGCTTCCTAAATGTCTTGTGAATGTGTTTCTCTCGAGTGTTGCTTGGCCCTAAAGGAGCCATATAGGGCAAGAATGAAACCAAAAGTTCTTGCATATTGACACTATTTGTAGTCTGATTCAGAAAATAAAAACTTCAGTAATAAAGGAACCGAAGCATGACAAAGATCAATACTTTTTTTTTTGATGCCTTTCGGCCCCCGTGAGTAATCCTAAGCCCAAAGGCACATACTAATCTCCCGGGTGAGAGTGACACAGCCCACTTATAATGCCCCACTTGGCCAAGTGTTTATCCTGGTAATTCCGCTCCCGCGGGAATACTTGTTGCGATAAGATTCGCAAAGTACATAAATTTGAGAAGACGATATACAGACTGGCGCATCGTAAATGTAATAATTCATTGATACACAAAGGATAGCTGATCGACGAACAAGACATGAGGTTCGAAATGATGCTCAAATGATAGAAGAACTTGAATGTTCTATTTTATTTAATAATCAAAAGCTGTTGAACCCTACAACTCACGTCAACTTAAAATACCAAAAGGAAGACTCTAAGTCTCTAATAAACCCTAACTTGGAAGAAGAAGATAAGATCAAACATAAAGCATTTGAAACCCAATTGAAATAAGCTCATAGAGAACAAAGGCTAATAATGAAACGTGACCTAATATCCAGACGAACTGTATCACAAACCTTCATAATCGTCTTTTTTTTTTTTTGAATTTAATGTGAATATCATATAAATGATTGCGAGTTGTTACAATAACAAAGTTTGCCCGAAAGCCTTAAGAAAACCTTGCCCAAAAAAGAATAAAAAATCAAGGATGATCTACAATTAATTCGAAGCGTATTAAGCTTAAGAGTTTCTTAGCCACACCTGCATTAGATCCTTAAATCCATTTCGCAATTTTTTGGATAGAATCGCATCTCTGATTGACCTGTCAATGAGTGCTAATATCGCCTCCGTCGAGGAAGTGATTGTATTATGCAGACGTTGATTTCTCTCGCGCCATAAGTTGTAGATCACTGAATGGACCACTAGCCTCCATAGCCGTCTAGGTTTGAGAGGAGAAGACTGGCTTGATAGCCACATTGACAAGGCTGTCCAAGTGTGAAACCTGAAAGACTCATTCTCAAGCCTTTGAATTGCCAGATCCCAGACCGCACCACTCACATTACATGTAAGGAAGAGATGGTCCCTTGTTTCAGAATAAGAGTTGCACAGACAGCAAGTGGAGGGGATATTAAGTCCCCATCTGGAGAGCCTTGATCTAGTTGGGAGACGGTCTAGATAAGCAGTCCACAATGTGAAAGCTTGAGAAGGAATAGCTCCTTTAAACCAGACGTTTGAAGTCCATTCTTTTGCATCGATCTTTGCTCTTAATTCTTCCCAAGTGAACGCAGTTGAAAAGGAGTTTGAAACTCTGTTTTCAATGTGCCAACGATATTGGTCTTCTACCTCAGATAGAGCTGGTAGTCTGACCGTTGTTAGCTGAATTTGGATCAATTCTGCCCCAGGAGATCTAGCAGGACGAAGGAGCCAACCGTTTTGATCTCCTGCTTCAGCTACTGTTGCATTACGATGAACTCCTAATAGATTTGGTCCGAGTTGACCACAAGTTTTAATCAAAGGACCAAGTGGTGTCCAATGATCAAACCAGAAGCTAGATCTTTCACCATTTCCAACCTCACATCTTAAGAAACGCTCTGCGTATTTCCTCATTGATAGCAAGGCATTCCAAGTTGCGGAGACATTTTTATTTTCATCATTAGCCCAGAAACTCTGATCTTTTAGCCTATTTGTTTTGGTCTAAGCGACCCATAGAGAGCTCTTATCCGCAAAGAGAAGCCAAACCAGCCTCATCGCCAAGGTAACATTCCATAAAGTCAAGTTTCTTAGCCCTAAGCCACCTTCTCTTTTTGGACGGCACACCTCTGTCCAGGACACTTTTACTAGACCTTTATTCTCAATATTTCCCGTCCATAAGAAGCGAGAGCATAAAGATTGAATTTTCTTTATACAACCATTCGGCAATAAAAACGCTGACATCCAGAAGTTTAAAGTTCCGTAGATTACCGATTTGAGGAGTTGTAGTCTTCCTGCATATGATAGCATCCGAGATGTCCATGAAGTGAACTTATCTTGAATCTTGTCAAGTAGCGGGTTGTACTCTGAGATACGGAGCTTCCGGTGCATAAGAGGAAGACCGAGATATCTGATTGGCAGGGTTCCAAAAGAGAAACTAAAACTACTTAGCTGTAGCACATCATGTGGTGAATGACCCGCAAAGAAAAGCTCTGTCTTGTTGGAGTTCATAGAAAGACCCGACCATTGAGAAAACTCCGTCATTGTTGTATTAATCTCCCGCAGAGATTGAGAAGTACCATCGAAAAAGATCATGATGTCATCAGCAAAGGCAAGGTGAGACACCTATGGCTGTGTTGCATTTGGATGGTACCCGATAAGACCCGTTGAATATTTCATCTCCAGTTGTTGTGAGAAGACTTCCATAACCAAGACAAACAGATATGGAGATAGTGCATCACCTTGTCTCAGGCCTTGTGTGCCCTTAAAGTATCATGTGAGCTGGCCATTGATGGCGATTGAGAAGCTTGTGTTAGTCATGCATTCTCTAACCAAATTGGTGAAATGGTTGGGAAAATTCATGGCTTCCAAAGATAAGATGACAAAATCCCACTTGACTGAGTCGAAAGCCTTCCTTAGATCCACCTTAAGCATAGCTCTCTTTGAAGTAGATTTCCAATTGTAACCATGAATTAACTCGGTTGCAAGTAGGACGTTCTCCACTAATAGCCTGCCATGTACGAAAGCTTATTGGTTTGATGAGATTAGATCAGGTAACACCGCTTTCAATCTGGTACGTAGCTAGAAGTCTCGAGATGATTTTGTACAGAGTGTTGCAACATGAGATTGGTCTAAAATCTGAGACGCACGTGGCATTTGTTTTTTTGGGATCAAAACTAGAGTAGTTGAATTCCATTGTTTCAAGAGGGAGCCTGATTCAAAAAATTCCAGAATAGCATCTGTGACATCATCTCTCAAAGTGCTCCAGTTTGCGCAAAAGAATTCAGCATTAAATCCATCGGGTCCTGGGGATTTATTCTTTGGTAAGGAAAAAAGAGCCTTCTTAACATCTGACCTCGAGTAAGGGGCTGATAGTTGCCGTATGTTAGCTTCCGAGCACCTATGCTTAATCAAGGGAGAAAGTACGGGATGAGAAGCTGTAGAGTTACAGGTTTGACTCCCTTGAATGCCTTTGTAGTATCCCACGATATGAGCCTGAATGTTCTCATGGCCGTCAATTACCACACCAGCTTCATCAACTAAGAAATGAATGTAGTTTCCAGAAGATCTTGTGATGATTGTTATGTGGAAGAAAGCAGAGTTGGTATCTCCTTCAGCCAGCCATTTGATTCTAGATTTTTGTCTTAGAAAAGATTCCTCTGCCTTAGCCAAAATCATCCATTTCCTGTGAGCTTCCCTTTCAGCCACTGCCTTAGTTGGAGTAGGGGAAGCAAGAAGACTGCGCTGTAAATGCAACATTGTCTCATGAGCTTCCGATACTCTCAGCTCCAGGTTTGAGTAGTGTTGTCTGCTGAAGTTTCGGATAATTCCTTTAAGTTCCTTGAGTTTCCGTGAGATTGAAAACATTTTTGTCCCTGCAAAATTTAAAGAATTCCAGCAGACCTCCATCAGAGAAAGAAAATCATAATCACTCAATAAGTTATTCATGACCATGAAAGGCTTCTTCCTTCTTGCTTTCATCGAGTCTAGGTAGACACAGCAGGGGCTGTGGTCGGAGATATCAACTTCTCCAAATATTCCAATAGAGTTTGGAAAAGTTTCAAGCCAATTATCGTTCACGAGAATCCTATCCAACTTCTTCGTGATTGGCTGAGTTGTGCTCATATTAGTCCAAGTAAAGGAACAACCTCTATACGATAAATCCTGCACCTTAGCTTTGAGTAGACAACTCTTAAAATCTCTCATTTGTCTCGTGGAAGTATTATGATCCAATGTAGAGTGTTCCCTGGCTTCAAGAATTTGATTGAAGTCTCCTGCGATAATCCAAGGGAGAGACCCAATAGAGGATAGCGTGGAGAGCAATTCTATTTCTTTCCAAAGCTCCTTTCTTCCATCCTCCAGATTAGAGGCGTAGACAAAAGAAACTATCATGTCTGTACATATTCCTGGCATCTTAGCTTTGCATGTGATCATCTGGAGAGATTTAGATATCACAGAGACAATGACGCTCAGGTGCCAGAGAATCCAGATTTTGCCGAGATCTGAAAACTCGTAGTTGGAATCAAAAGACCATCCCGGAAAAGACTTGTTGATAATCGCCTTAGCCTTTTCAGGCTTGACATGGGTTTCGATAAGACTACCAAAGACAGGCTTACTATGCCTTTTCCACTTATTGAAACTATTTCGCTTTATTTTTTCATTAAAACCTCTAATATTCCAGCAGAATATATCCATAAAGGGTTGGGTTAGAGGTTTGAAGGGCCTCCTGCCCTAGCTTTACGAGTTGAACGGCGCAGTTGTCTTTTATTAACAACTTTAATGAAAGGATCAGTATTTGGATCATCCGATTCATGATCACTGGCAGTTGAAACATTATTTGCTGCTGATTCTGAATCTGATTCTGACTCTCTTGATTCAGAGCCTGTGTGCCTTCCAATCAAATCAAGTCCAATGTCAACACACACAAAACTGATGTCGATGATTTTCTCAGGATTAGGGTATCCGGTTTTACCTTCCCCTGTCTCTGCAATCTACAGAAAGTTGGTACCGTTTCCTTCCCCTGTTGCAGCAAGCTGCTCAGTGTTGGAGTGAGATAACTTCGAGACTTCGTTAATCCTGCCAGAGAGTGGCACATCGGTGATTTTATTTTTTAAAGCCTCAACCAAAGAGCTCTTGTCCGCTTCTTTATGAACTGGGGCAGATTCCTGGTCATCTAGGATAACGGTCCCATTTTTCTCCTGACCTTCACGTATAATAGAAGGAGAATTATAAACTGCCTTCCATTTGCCTTTTTGTGCAACCGTGAACTTCTGCTTGGCAAAAGCCCTTTCTTTTTCAACTCTGAGCTTATGGCAGCTCTCTGGGAGGTGCTTAACCGAATTACAGACGTTGCACGTCACAGGGGCCGTTGGGCATTTGCTGATGGTATGTCCAACTTTCTTGCAGTAACCGCATAGGGATGGAAGCCAAGGGCTGGAAACACTTACCCGAAACGTTTCACCTGATTCGAAACGGGCATTGACTGCTTCCGGCAATGGTACTCTAAGGTCAATGATCGTGTAGACCTTTGCAACTTCAATGTTGGTCATGTTGATAGTTGACGGGTGGCAGTAGACAGGGTGTCCTACTAAGCCTGCGATGTGTTCTAGGCCTTCCTCTGAGAAGAACTGAAAAGGAACGTTTCTTAGCTCAATCCAAACTGGCACCGTTGTTAGCTCAGGTTTTGCCGGTTTGATCCCTGGAGACCACTTCGCAACGAACATGGTTTGGCCCTCTATTTGCCAAAGGCCTTGACCGAGAATCCTCTTCCTCGCAAAAGGACATGGAACACGAAACAAGAAAGCATGTCCATCCATCTTGGACACCGAGATATCGCGTCTTTGCCTGCTCCAAATACCATTCACAATGGCGTGGAGAGCTCCTCTAGACGGCGGTTCCTCGTAGAATTGACCTAGGATGAAGAAATCCCAAACTTTCTTGTTGTTCTCAATAACACGATTGGGAATGGTAACACACTTTTCACCAGACTCCAGCGTAAAAGGAGAGCCCTTAGGCTTTAGTTTTACTTT
The DNA here is from genome assembly GCA_030161315.1 of Eutrema japonicum. Classification (NCBI taxonomy): domain Eukaryota; kingdom Viridiplantae; phylum Streptophyta; class Magnoliopsida; order Brassicales; family Brassicaceae; genus Eutrema; species Eutrema japonicum. The sequence goes on along the minus strand of BSQW01000007.1, from coordinate 48,860,684 downwards.
TCCTTTGAGTAGATCTGCCCAGAGCCTTACGGAGCTTTCTTGGTTTGGCGAGAGATCTACTAATCCAGCGCGCTTCTTGGAATCGATAGCTTGCTCTGGTCCCATGGGCAAAGCGGAGGCTTGATCTTTGCATGATGACGCGAACGGAGGAGTTGGAGCTGATTCCAACTCTGTGTTGGGCTCAAGAGCCATCTCCGATCTGATGGAAGCAGGTAGCTGAGACGAGACTTCCTTTACAGCAAGCTGCTGAAGAGCAGATGGGGAATTGGGCTTAACCGATCCCGGAGAGACAGCTGAGTCGAGGTCAGGGGCTTTAGGCAAAAAGGGTGAGCTAACAGATCCAGAGGGGAAACTGCGAAGGGGAGTTTTGCGGTTCTTTTTCTTGCTCATGAGGAGCTGATCGGAACCGACGCCGAGATCGACGCCGGTAGGGGAAAAGAAAAGGTTTTCAAAGTTGCCAAAAAATCGCACTCTCACCTGCTCTCACCTACTAGACGACTTTTCATCTATGAAAAATCGCATTGATTTACATTATATCATGCTATATGAAAAATCGCACAAATGTTTCGAAGACGGTCCTAAATATGTCCATAATCGTCTTGCACAACCCACCACTTGGTTTCCTAAAAATATTCTTCCAGTTATCTGGAAACAATAATGAACAATATCAAAAGTGTCGACATATATTAAACATGAGTGTTAATGGCAGGAAAAAAAAAACGAAGTCGAATGTTTTATTGAATTTGTCCATTAATAACCTCACTGAATATACAAAAAGTGGCGATGTGTCCGCGAGAATGGATAGAACCACTCGATGTATCCACGAGAATGGACCACCTGTCGAGAAACAAGCTTGCCCCTAGGACCCTTTGCCAAAAGGAGTACGGACCGGGATGTGTCACTACAAGAAAACAGGGGTATTTCCGACGACCAAATCCGTCGGAAAGGGCCTTTTCCGACGGATTTCCGACGGATTTAAGCTGTCGGTTACAGTTCGTCGGAAATATGGTTTCCGTCGGAATCCGTCGGAAAGCCGTCAGACATTTCCGACGGATTTCCGACCGCATACTTTCCGACGGATACTCCGACGGATATTCGGTCGGAAATGCCGTCGGAAATCCGTCGGTTATCCATCGGTAATTTCCGACGGACTTCCGACGGATATATTACCGACAGAATTTCCGACGGATGGTGATCGGATGAATTTGTCGGAAGTCCGTCGTAAGTCCGTCGGAAGATATTTCCGACGGACTTCCGACGGAGATATTACCGACAGAATTTCCGACGGATGGTGATCGGATGAATTTGTCGGAAGTCCGTCGTAAATCCGTCGGAAGATATTTCCGACGGATTTCCGACGGTAACTATTTTCGACGGAGTTACGACGGATAATTTGATCGGAAGTTGTCTCGGAAGTCCGTCGGTTCTTCGTCGGAAATAGGTTCCGACGGATTTACGACGGTAACTTATTCCGACGGTTTTCAGACGGAATTGGTATTTTGAATTTTATTTTGAATTTTATTTAATTATTTATTTTTTTGAAATTTATATATTAAAATTATATAAATTAGAAATATAAATTAAAAATATAAATAATAAATATATAAATTCATTAAACAAAATTAAAAAATTCATTACACATTAAAATAAATTGTTCAAAAAAAGCATTAAAAGAAAATATTTAAACGGTTGGAGAATCTCCGTCGTCGTCGGGATTATTATCCCGAAACATATGCGGGAAACATTTCTCCATCATCTTCTCCAAGCAGGAGAGCTTCTTGTTGGTAGTCTGTTGCTCCGTCCGTAGCTCTTCGACCTGCTGGTCACGGTCTTTCACCGTTTGGGTGAGCCTCTCGATTTCTACCCGGTACTCCGAAGGATAACGAGGAAGCGAGGAAGAAGATTCCTGGGTCGGAAGGGTGCCTAACCCAGCGAATCGACCTTTCACTTGCCGGGTTTGCTGCGAATAATTATAACCGATAATAATTAAATAACGAAAATAAAAAAAAACGAAATGAAATTAAAACTTACCGGGATAAAGAGTTCGAGGACGTTGATCCGTCCATAGTGAGCTGCGATATTGATAGTTCACGGTCCAGCTTCGTCTTCTTGCTCTTCTCGACAACATCCCGCATCCCCAAGTCCTGTATCTGACCGGTTTTCTTGTTGGTGTGTCTATGCTCGATGAGTTGAAGATAATCGGGTTCGGAACCAGATTCTCTCGCCTGCGAAAATTTGTTAAGTTAAATAAATATAAAAAACAGAATTAGCAATAAAAAAATTAAATTAAACTTACCATTTCCATCGCTTCCCGTTCGATGGTCTTTGCGCCCGCGTTGTGGATGTAGACCCCTTTCCCGCCTCGTTGGCTATTTCGGTTCTTCGACTGTTGCTCGGAGGTCTATTTCGTCGCAGGCCTACTCCAGTACTCACAGAAGCCCTTCCAGACGTCGTCGTCAAGGTCCTTCGGCTTGTCTTTGTTGTGCTTCCACTTCTGCTTCCACTCGTACATGTGCTTCGAGTACGAGTTTGCGGCATACTTGTCGAATGTGTCAAGGACTTTGCGCGTATGATGAGAGTCCCACGTGAACTCTTGCTACAATTTTAAAAAAATATATGTTACATGTCAAAAAGAAAAATTGACAAAATGAAATTCAAAATAAATAATATATCAATAAATAACTTACCGCGAAAGTCCGGTGCCACACGTCTTTCTCCTCGGTAGGCATGTCCGAATACTTCTCGTACGGTTTGTCCAACATGTTGTGGAGCATCCGTAATATCGCCTTGGTGATCTGAGTCGACAACTTAAACCTGAAAACATTATGAAAAGATATAAATATGTTAAGTTTAAAAATCTAAATAAATTGAAATAATGTACAAAAATTTTCTTACCAAGTGCCGTCCTCAAACTTCGGGTCGAGTCGAATGCAATGGCCCCGGTTAGGCTGCCGGACTAGCTCCTCGATCTCAATGTGGCTCCGAGCAGCGGATTGCTGGGAATCTGGGATGTGAGTTCCCGAGTTCGTTGGTCCCGGAGGAGGCGTACACCGAGAACCCCGAGAACGGCGTCCTTGGTTGCCGCCTCCTAACTGAAGAACTTCGTCGTGATCCCTGCGGAAAACGGTAAAATTATTAGTAAATTAACAAAAAATTCAAAAGTTACCAAAATTTTTGAAATTTCCGGAAAAAAATTTAGGAAAAATTCAAATTTTCCGAAAAATTCAAATTTTCCAAAAAATTCAAATTTTCCGAAAAATTCAAAGTTTACTAAAAATTCAAATTTTTCAAAAATTTTCAAAATTTGCTAAAATATTTTAAAATCAGTTTTAATATATAATAATATTTAGAAAACGTTTTATTACTTTAAAAAATATTAAAAACGATTTTATTTCTAAAATAATATTTGAAAAACGTTTTTATTATTAAACAAATATTTTAACATCAACTTAAATATATAGAAATATTTTAAAAATGTTTTTATTAGTTAAAAATATTATAAACGATTTTAATATATACACATATTATAAAAACGTTTTTATTATTAAAAAAATATTTTAACATTAACTTAAATATATAGAAATATTTTAAAAACGTTTTTATTAGTTAAAAAATATTATAAACGATTTTAATATATACACATATTATAAAAACGTTTTTATTACTATAAAAAATTTTAAAAACAATTTTAATATATACAAATATTATGAAAACGTTTTTATTACTTAACAAATATATTAAAACGGTTTTAATATATACAAATATTGTCTAAACGTTTTTATTACTTAAACAATATTTTAAAAACGATTTTAATATATACAAATATTTTTAAAAATTCAAACAATATCTAGAAACGTTTTTAAAATATTTTTAGAAAATAAAACAAGATCTAAAAACGATTTTAATATAAAGAAACGTTTTTAAAAAATCAAAAATTTGTTTTCTAGAGCTAACAATTCTAAATCAACAATCTAAACACATAAATCCTAACACTAATATTATTCTAAATAACAAATTATATTATAACCACTTAACAATTCACATAAATAGAATTCTAACAACCTAACTAATATATTCCCTAAAACTAACAAGATCTAAAAAAAAATTAAAAGAATTGATTAAACTTACATGGTTTTGTTGATGAAGAATTGAGGAATTGATGAAGAGGAGTTGAGGAATTGAAGATTAAAACTGAAATTGTGAAGAAGAAGAAGAGAAGAGGGAGAAGAAGAGATTTTCGGTAAGGAAGAAGAAGAGAGAAGAGGGAGAAGAAGCGACGGAAGAGAGAGAGGAAGAAGAGAGAAATAAGGAAAAAAACTTACGCTTTGTCGATATAATTCGATGTCCGTCGGAAATCCGTCGGATTTCGAAAAATAATTTCATTTATGCGGTTGATATTCCCGCGGTCTCGAAAATATCAAAGTCCGTCGGAAATCCGACGGATTGGAGCAGATAAGGTATATTCCTTGCATGTTTGTCGATTAGTCAGTCAACAAGCACGTGTCTAATTTTTCATATCCGTCGGAAATCCGTCGGAAATTTCCGACGGATTTCCGACGGATTGGAGAAGATAAGGTATATTCCTTGCCTGTTTGTCGATTGATCAGTCAACAAGCACGTGTCTAATTTTTCAGATCCGTCGGAAATCCGTCGGAAATTTCCGACGGATTTTCGACGGAATTAGGGTATATTTGGGGTTTAGGGTTTATGGTTTCTTTATATGATTTAGGGACATGTTATTTACATGTTTCATTCAATATATATATTAAGTTCATCAATATTAAAGGCTTTGCATTAGTTTAAAAATTATAAAACATCAAAACATATCATTTCACATAAATCAACTCTATCTTATACTATAACTTATACAAACACTTCCATCAAAATTTATAAATTCTATATAACACATTTTCTTGATGTATATACAAGGTTAACCTATTTTATATACATCATACAAGTGTTTGTAAACTTTTGCCACAAAAAAACCTATACCCTATACCCTAAACAAGATTTTTGAATATATCCGTCGGAAATTTCCGATGGATTTCCGACGGATGAATATACCTCGGCTAAAACTTGGGTTATATCCGAGGGATTGAATTTTTAGCCAAGGCAGCTGAATCCATCGGAAATCCGTCGGAATTTTCCGATGGATTTCCGACGGATTCAGCTGCCTCGGCTAAAAAATCAATCCTCGTTTGGGTTATATCCGAGGGATTGATTTTTTAGCCGAGGCAACTGAATCCATCGGAAATCCGTCGGAAATTTCCGACGGATTTCCGACGGATTCAGTTGCCTCGTCTAAAAAATCAATCCCTCGGATATAACCCAGGTTTTAGCCGAGGTATATTCATCCGTCGGAAATTTCCGACGGATTTCCGACGGATATATTCAAAAATCTTGTTTAGGGTATAGGGTATAGGTTTTTTTTTTGTGGCAAAAGTTTACAAACACTTGTATGATGTATATAAAATAGGTTAACCTTGTATATACATCAAGAAAATGTGTTATATAGAATTTATATAGAAGTTATAATATAGGTTAACCTTGTAACCAAATTTTTTTTTTTTAATTTCCGATTTTGTTACACTTAATCAAATATCTAACTTTATAAAACTTCGACATAACTGATATATTACACATATCAATTATAGTTCAAATATATGTACATATTTTACGGTGCAAATTTTATAATTAAAACTACTGTCAATCCGATGATGAGTAATCTGATTCTCCTGAATCGGAAGGTTCCCCAAATTCGTCAAATTCTTCTTCTGAATCCTCAAATACTCGATCGTCTGCCTGTATGGTGAAATCAACGACAAGGTCGACCTCAAGGGAATGCTCGATTGAACCCAAACCTACGGAGCTTTGTTATAGGGGTTCATGATCAGACATCCCATGAACTCTACCTCTCGGGTTTATCGATGTGAATGTAACCCACGGGTCTTGCTTGTTTGTCACCCGCGGATAGGGAATGTAGCATACCTACACCATGTACAAATTTAACCACGGGAATGCAACAAAACTAAATTAAAAATTAACGTAAAAGAAATACAAACCTGGTCTGCTTGTGATGCAAGTACAAATGGCTCGTATCTCTGGAGTTTTCTTCTGCTATGTAATGATGTAACACCAAATTGGTCGTGTCGCACACCGCTTCCTACTAATGGGTCGTTCCAGTCGCATAAAAATGCAACACATCTTAGACCGAGAATTCCCGGGTACTGAACATCGAAAATCTCACGTACGACACCATAGTATACAAGATCACCTGACTGAGTTGATACACCGTAATCTGAAGTTGTCGCACTCCTATCATCCCGAAGAATCTTAAAAGCGTACCCCGTGTGCTATACATCACATGTGACTGCACGGTTGCTAGTGGAAATCTCACAATTTCTTCTAACCACGTGGGAAATGTTTGTCCGTTAGCCTTCTATGTCGTCACCTGCACAATTAAAATAAAAATACATCAAATAATTAAATCTTTCATTACATATGATGATTGCTAAAAACAAGGCAATTAAAAGACTTACATAATCTCTTAACCAACGTCCGAACTCTTCCTGTTTGAGCTCGATTAGCTCGTCCTCTGTTTTGTCAAGAAATTCAAAACGTTGATAAGCCATATACATCCTGTGAGATTGAAACAATTATCACGTTAGTACATATATATATAATCAAGAACCCAATAAGTAATTAAAAATTAAGTTCAATATAATACCTCTCATATTCATCAACTCCGTCGCAGTTTGTGAGAATATACATATGCAAATGCTCTCGCTCTTGTGGTGAAAGTCTCCTCTTCTTGCCTTTTCCACTAAGTCGTCCAATCTCTAAAAATATATGAGGTACATCGACCGGATAGAAAGGTAGGACGCCTCCGTCATCATGTCGAGCTGCTCTACGACTCTTTGTTTTGACTTGTGATGGAAAGTAGGACTCGGCAAAATGTGAGGTTTCTTCATTGATGGTCTGTGCGACGATAGAACCCTCCACTCTACTCAAAATTTTCACCTTCTTCTTTAGATGTAACATATACCGTTCGAAAGGATACATCCAACGGTACTGAACCGGGCCCCCAAGCTCTGTTTCTCGAGGGAGATTAATTGTTAAATGTTCCATAACATCAAAGAATGAAGGAGGAAATATCTTCTCCAAATTGCAAAGGATTACATGTATATTAGCCCCAAGATTGCGGATACCGTCTGATGTAAGAGAGCGAGAACATATATCTCGGAAAAAGGCACCAATCCCTGCAAAATATGGATAACAAATGAATAATTAAATAATGAAGTATATATTGTATAAAGTAGTAAATAAATAATTTCATGATTGTACCTGCAATTGCTTCGTGGACATTACGTAGTAAAAGACATGCAAAGGTAAATGGAAGGAGGCGCTGCATCACCACATGACAATCATGACTCTTCATCCTAGTAAACTTCCCTTCTCCATGATCAACGCAGTTCCGAAGGTTAGATGCGTATCCGTCCGGGAATCTAACACTTTCGGTAATCCAGTCAAAAAACTCGGCCTTTGAAGGTTCATCGAAACGAAAAGCCGGGACCGGAGGCTTCCCGTTCCCTGTCACATGTAGTGCTCTACGAGAACAAATGTCTGGCAAGTCCAATCTAGACTTCAGATTGTCCTTCGTCTTCCCTTTGACATTGAGAACGGTGTTCATAATGTTGTAGAAAAAATTCTTCTCAATGTGCATGACATCCAGATTATGCCTCAAAAGATGGTTCTTCCAATAAGGCAAATCCCAGAAAATGCTGCTCTTGTGCCAATTATGAACGTTGCCACAACCATCAACAATATGATGTCCGTTACCACCACAATCAACGGTCCTCTCTGCACCAAAATCTCTAAACTGAGTCAACAAATACTTACCATCTAACTCAGGAGGAGGACAGTCAAATACTTTCCGGTTCTTCCTAAACAATGTGGTGCTCCGACGATAAGGATGATCGCTAGGTAGGTATCGCCTATGACAATCAAACCAAGACGTTTTCCGTCCGTGCTTCAATTGGAACGCATCAGTGTTATCTTGACAGTACGGGCACGATAACCTTCCGTGCGTTGTCCATCCTGATAACATGCCATATGCTGGAAAATCGCTAATAGTCCACAAAAGTACCGACCGCATGATGAAATTTTGGTGACAAGAAACATCAAACGCTTCAATACCTTGGCCCCATAACATTCGCAGCTCATAAATCAATGGTTGCAAAAATACATCAAGTGATCTCTTCGGATGCTCTGGTCCAGGAACGAGAATGCTAAGGAACAAGAACTCCCTTCGCATGCACAAAGATGGCGGCAAATTGTAAGGTGTTACAATTACTGGCCACAAAGAATATTTTCTGCCGTGCTTCCCAAAAGGGCTGAAACCATCGGTACATAATCCAAGGTATACGTTCCTTGCCTCAAACGCAAAGCTGGGATAAATGGATTGAAAAATTTTCCATGCTCCTGCATCTGACGGATGGGCGATTTGTCCATCTGTTGTATGCTCTGCATGCCATCTCATTGCTCCTGCTGTGCGCTCTGACTGATATAATCTCTTCAATCTCTCTATTAACGGTAAATACCACATCCGTTTATATGGCACTGGCACTCTTCCACCTGTTTCCTTATACCGAGGTTTGCGACAAAAACGACATGTCGTACGATCTGCGTCCTCTCTCCAGTAGAGCATACAGTTGTATATGCATACATCTATCATCTGATACGGCAATCCTAGACCTTAAACAAGTTTATGTATCTCATAGTATGATGCCGGTGCAAGATTATCTTCTGGCAAAATTTCTTTCACAAAATCAGCGATTGCATCCACGCACTCCTCACTCAAATTGAAATCCGTCTTTATACCCATCATCCTTGTTGCAGTTGATAAAGGGGAATGTTCACCTCTACACCCATCATATAACGGATGTTTAGCAGCGTCTAACATATCAAAGAATCTCCGAGCTTCTAAATTAGGTTCTTCTCCCCTATCTCCATACTCAGCAACCGATGGTATACTTTCAGGAAATGAATCGTTCACCATCTGAACATGACCTACAGTAATTTGTACTTCCATTGCGGGTTCTTCTAAGCTAGTGTTATCCCCAATATAATGTTCACTAGTACTAGCATAATTATCCACCATTGTATCATTTTCTCCATGATAATACCAAATCTTGTAACCCGGCATAAACCCATGACAATACAAGTGTGACCATACTTCATATATCACGATAAATCTACGATTCCCACAATTGGTACAAGGGCAATAGATTTTACCGGTTTTTTTGCTTTCTTCTGCATACCCGCAAATGCCATGAATTCCTGTAGAACTTTTTTGAATTCCTCCGTAACTAGGCCCGTGTCCGGAATTTGATGAGGCTTTTCCATCCATGATCAAAAATAATTATAAGGATTCGAAGAAGACATTTTCGTAAGGAATTAGATAACAGAGATTTTTTTTTGTTGTGATTATAAATGAAGCGTGGAAACGTTTTTATAAGGAAAATTTTGTGCATTTTCCGACGGATTTCCGACGGATATAAAGTAGATATTATCGATGTCGGCAACCATGTCGGCAACCATGTCGGCATCTGTCGGTAATCCGTCGGAAGTCCGTCGGAAAATTCCGACGGATGAACGTCGTCGGAAATCCGTCGGCAGTATGTCGACAACATCAGAATTCGTCAAAAAGTCGTCGGAAATCTGTCGAAATGTGTCCGACGGATTATGGTCGTCGGAAATCCGTCGGAATTTCCGACAGATTTCCGACGGGTTAATATTTCCGACGGAATTCCGACGGATTTCCGACGGATTTCCGACGGATGAGAAGTTAGTCGGAAATCCGTCGGAAAGTCGTCAGAAATTTCCGACGGAATTTTTGCCGTTGGAAATACACCTGTTTTCTTGTAGTGTGTTGGAACTCGTTTTTGGATTAACATATGGTTTTAGACTATATCCCGGTGGCGTTTCCGGACAACTCAATTGTCGGAATGACCGGATCTTAGAATTGTTTGATTCTTTGTTGTGGACATTATGAGATAGTGTATTCATATATCAAAAACGGAGTTAGTACATACCAAAAATAATTTGGTAGTTACCAAAAATATAATGTCTCACTTGTATATTAATAATTTGGTATATACCAAAAATTAAAAGTCCAATAATCGTTTTCAAAACTATTTATTGCATTTGTTCCACCAAATTTTTCCTTCAAGATATATATATTTATTCCATCCGATATTTTGTTTTTAATTTTGTATGTTATTTATTTTCATGAGTGATTTTATTTTGTTTTTCATTTTTAGTTTTGTTTACGGATTATAAAATATTAAATTATAAATCCACATATATGCTAGTCCTAATCTAGTTATATATAATAAGAAATTCTTTCACTATATAAACTTATGTAACCTAAAACTTATTTTTATGAGAGTCAATATTCTATTCCAATCCTAAACTCTAATCAATCGTCGAGCGCCTCCCAGTGCAACAGTGTACTCTTGCCGGTTGCCATGCGTCTCGCCCATCTCGGGTTTCATCCCCACCTTCCTCCTTGTGAGGGTTATGGCCTTATGGGCTAGTAGACCGGTCTAGTACTGTGGTCCATTGACTACGAAAAAAACTCTTGTTAATCTATGCCTATACATAAACTTATAATTTTTTAGTATGTGGCATTTGTCTATGAAGATGCTAACTCTTTTTTAATAAGTTATGTCGGATGACGGAATATAAACTATCTAAAAAAAAATTATTTGAAATAAAAATTCCATATATTTTATATAATTTAAATATCATTAGAAAAACTTTATTTTTCATTGTAATGATTTCTTCCTTATTATTCAATATATTCATAATACATAAAAATATAATAATGATGTAAAACCCAATCTTATTCAATAAATATTTATAGCGAACAAAATAATAAAAAAATAATATTAGTTATTTAAAAAGTCAAAAATATTATTAGTTATGTAATTAAATAATGTGGAAATTTAATTTAATTTAACTAATTCTACCAATAATCTACTTGAAACTTATTTTTTAGCTTAATGATTGTTTCTTTTATTTTTAAGCAAAAATGCATGTGTATTTTTGTGTTTTACTTTTTATTCCGTAGATTTTTTATAATTGGTAAAATACTTACGGAATCGCGTTTAAACACACAATTCCACCATTCCACAACTTACCATTCAGAGTCTTGTTCTCAAATTGAGACGTTTCATGATAAAAAAAAAATAGAAAATGTTTAAGTGAAAAGAAAATATTTTCTCGGAAATAACATATCGGAGTTCTTGCTTGCATCTAATGCTAATGCTTTCAGCCCTTTCACCATTTTACAACCCAAGATGTCGTTATGATATTATTAAATGTTTGTTTTACAACGGTGTTCTTGTATGACCACTGCTGAGTTTTGTGGCAATAGTTATTTGTAAACATAATGAATTTTTGTTTATAGTGTAAGAAGTTGGATATTTTAAGGTTAAAAAAAAAGTTGGATATTTTGTTTGTTAAAGAAAAAAAGTTGGATTTTAAAAACTAAAAATGGAAAATCTATTTTATTTTTCTTTGTATTTTTTAAACAAAAATGCATATTGTATTTTTGTGTTTTACTTTTCATTCCATAACTTTTTTATAATTGGTAAAATACTTATGGAATCGTGTTTAAAAACGCAATTCCGCCATTTCGTGATTTACCATTCAAGGTCTTTTTCTCAAATTGAGACGTTTCATAATTGAAAAAGAAAAGAAAATGTTTAAGTGAAAATAAAATGTTTTATAATTAAAATAACTTCTTTTTTTTGCATCTAATGCTAATGCTTTCAGCCCTTTCACCATTTTACAACCCAAGATGTCGTTATGACATTATTAAATGTTTGTTTTACAACCGAGTTCTTGTATGACCACTGCTGAGTTTTGTGGCAATAGTTATTTCTAAATATAATGAATTTTTGTTTCTAATGTAAGAAGTTGGATATTTTAAGGTTAAAAAAAAAAGTTGGATATTTTAAGAACTAAAAATGGAAAATCTATTTTACAAGTTATGCGTAAGATAATACCCAAAAATAATCCAATATCTATAACGTTTAAATATAATATTAATATACAACATAACAATATATATATATATATATATATATATATATAATTTATAAAACAAAAAATATGCGTATGCGCATGTATTTATCTATTTACCAACAAAATTAGTTCATTATATGGTGAACACACTTAAATTGCCAATAAAGTTAATTTCAGCATTACTATACATTAATCACATTTGCCAAAATTTGAATGGCTCAACATTATAAAATTAAATTTATTTATGCGATATTTATGTATCGTTCTGAATTTGTTAAACAGTTTAAATTTGTTGATATGGTCGGAAACCACTAAATATCTTTCTATTTTGAAATTTTCCGTTTAATATAACAAAACTAAAAACCATAAATGACATATTAGCCGCTAAACTCTTTAAGCACATTCACTATGCACTGGCCTTCTTTATTTAGAAACAACTCTTTAGTTATAAATCAAAGAAACACAAAACTATTAATTACTTACTTATTCAAATTATAAAATATAATAACACTAAGAAAAACGAAACAAAAACGGAGCCGATTGTTAGATCATTGTGACTCGGATTCAGAGGTCCATGATATACTTGAATAATGGAAGCATTTTGGCTTAATTAAGAAAAAATAAAAAAAATGAGGAACGGAGCCGATCGTTGGATCATTGTGGCTCGGATTCAGAGGTCCATGATAGACTTGAATAATGGAAGCATTTTGTCTTAAAAGAAAATAAAAACGAGGAATATAGTCGATCGTTAGATCATTGTGGCTCTGATACCATGATAATGTGATAAGACATAGATTGGAAGAATTGTATTGGCTCTCATATATTCTTCGATATACATAAGACATATATATAAGAAGGACAACATCTAAGTAATTACAAGAAGATATTATGGTAGTAATGGTAGGGGAAATTATAGTGATTGATAGAAGTGATCATAGGGATTGATAGGAGAAATCATAAATATATTCTTTCCTTAATAGTAGGTCTCTATATTTTGATATAACTCGGTTTTGCAAATGGTTTTCTTGATCGTTTAATTAGACCCTTTTGCACCCACATATTCTGCATTGCGATCAAAAGTGCTGAGAATTTCGCTTCAATCGCCTATGAAACAGTTGATGATTGGTCTTGATTCTTATACCGATATTCATCTTTTAAATATCTGAGCTTTTCTTTAGATTGTCAATACTCACATTCATCTTTTACAACCCGTCCAACAGTTGATGGTTGGCCTTGATTCTTATACCAATTATTGTATCTTACTCCTAAATTAAATTTATAGATAAATAACACGCTAAAATACAACTTTTCTTACTGGTTACTTTCTCTTGGTTCAGCAGTGTACTGGAAATTAGAAAAACGTCAGTATTTTTCTAGAAAGAACAAAATTTTCAATAAGTTGAAAGATGAGGATCACCTTAGGAAACTCAAACTTGACCGTGCGACTGCGGACGACAATGACTTACTACACTTAGATGTTGATTGGTTCACTCGTTACCACCCACAAACTCTATCTTTGCGGGTGGTAGCGGTTGGTGGCGTTTGATAACAATAATAGAAATGGTTTTGTATCGCCAAAAATGAAAAGCTTCTTCCCGCAAGCAGCTGAGAAAATATTTTCTTCTTTGGTGGAGGTGCAATGCTTTCTTATAAACAAAAATTCCTAATTATCGAGAAAGTATATAGATGTTTATGATTTTATTTCTTGTTCTTATTAAATTTACAAAGAAGAGGGGATGAACACCTGCGAGAACTTTTCAATTCAAGAAGATGAGTGTCGTGAGCATCAAAGAAAACCCAACCCGAGCCGCCGACAGTTTCAGCCCTATGCAAAAACCCAACTACTTGACAATGCGGCTCTCGAGATATCTCCAAATAGGTTGCTGGAAAATTACTCATGAGGACGTCTTGCTCTTATTAAATTTATGTTAGAGATAAATTTATTTCCTTAACATCGAGAATTTTGTTTATTGAAAACAGTCTGCTCTTGTTCTTATTAAATTTGTATGATAGGGACTGGCATTGTTAGCAATATTTTGTTATGATTTATTCTACGCAACCATTTTAGTAGGAGCTTGTTGCTAAGGATATCCACGATAACACATGGATATCTCTACCAATACAATTAGTTTTTTTTTTATATATGGTGAATACACTTGAAGCCATTGGCTTGTAAAGAAAGTACTTGGTATCAAAAAATTGATAAATAATATTGTAAAATTAAATTTAACTATGCGATAACTATACATCGCTCAGAATTTGTTAAAACGGTTTAAATTTGCTGCCATTCTAAAAATAATTGAATATCTTTCTGTTTTGAAATTTCCAGCTAGCAAAACTGAAAACAACGGAATGAGATAATAATAGCCACTAAAAAGTTGTATGCACTTGCTCTATGCACTAGCCTTCTTTTTTTAGAAGCAAGATCTCTAGCTATAAATGAGAAAACACAAATTAATCATTACTCACTTATTCAATTTACAAAATATAACAATACATAGAAAGCAGAAGAAAATCAAAAAAAAAAAAATTGAAAAAAACAATGGCTGCATACAAGAAGAGCCTTACTGTTTATTTATTTGTTACAATAATGATTATATTATCAATATTTTGTGGAAACGGAGAAGCAACGAAATATTTAGGCTATGGAGCTATATCGAAAGACAAAATTCCAGCATGCAGCTTTAAAAACCCAAGTTCATGTGTCAAAACACCGGTTAACCATTACCATCGTGGTTGTGAGGATTTTGAACACTGTCGTCATACGCCGCCTCATGTTTAGCTCTACAATGATATGACTAATTCTTTACATGTCTTTTGTTCTCGACTCAAAAATGTTATTATTTATTTATAAAACTATAAACTTATGTGTTATTATGCATTACTTATTTTTTTTGTAAGTGGTTGTTTTTACTGATTTAAAAAGAAAATAAAATAAAAGAAAACTTTTAGTCTGTATTATGACATTTGGTCTTTGGAATCCAAAAATTTATGAATAAGACTGATTTTTCATATGTTTTAATCCAAAATACATATGAGTTTGTTAAACACAGATTTTATAAGACTGATAATAAACGCAATCAACTCGAAAATATGTTTTTTTCCCAACCATGATGATCACACAAAATATGGAATTGTGGAGGTAAAATATGGAACTGTGGAGGTAAAAGCTTACCAAGTTTCGACGTGTACAAATCAGATAAAAGATATCATTGAAAAATTTGAAAATCAATTGAAGTCGGATGAGCATATCTGAAGGAAAAATCTCAGAAAGCTTTCTCTTCTGATACCATGTTAGAGGGAAAAAGGAAAAAAGCTTTGTGTTATTCAACAAATTATATACATCAACGTTTGTTTTATATACATTGAACCAAAGAATGCAAAACCACTCGGTTTAACTTAGCCATAACCAATTCCATCAATACAATTATCTAAACCATTTATAATATGGACCATTAAATCATATGTACTGATGCCATAGCAATTTTTTTTTTGCTGATTTCATGATTGAAGTAAAGATAACATAACACGGTAATTTCTAATTGTGCCCACGATTTCCTTTTGAACAATAAGTAAACCATGTTGGATCATTGCAGACCAAAGGTAAAAAGAGATGAATGAACGAAACACACTTTATTAGTAATAGAAAAATCTGTGTTTACAAAACAACGACAACATCTTTATATAGACTTAGAACAACATGACGAATCAATACGAAAGGTAAGAGTCGTAACTCTTCTCTTATGACTCTTAATAAAAATAACTAACTTATATAAATGTAACTTTATATTATACGAGATATGATTATACTTCAACAAACCAAAGCCCAAGTGACGTGCATCTCATCTCATTCAATTGTCTTGGTAAACTTTTATTTCAATCTACGCTTCCTAAATGTCTTGTGTATGTGTTTCTCTCGAGTGTTGCTTGGCCCTAAAGGAGCCATATAGGGCAAGAATGAAACCAAAAGTTCTTGCATATTGACACTATTTGTAGTCTGATTCAGAAAATAAAAACTTCAGTAATAAAGGAACCGAAGCATGACAAAGATCAATACTTTTTTTTTTGATGCATTTCGGCCCCCGGGAGTAATCCTAAGCCCAAAGGCCCAGACTAATCTCCCGGGTGGGAGTGACACATCTCACTTATAATGCCCCACTTGGCCAAGTGCTTGTCCTGGTAATTTCGCTCCCGCGGAAAATACTTGTTGCGATAAGATTCGCAAAGTACATAAATTTGAGAAGACGATACACAGACTGGCGCATCGTAAATGTAATAATTCGTTGATACACAAAGGATAGCTGATCGACGAACAAGACATGAGGATCGAAACGATGCTCAAATGATAGAAGAACTTGAATGTTCTATTTTATTTAATAATCAAAAGCTGTTGAACCCTACAACTCACGTCAACTTGAAATACCAAAAGGAAGACTCTAAGTCTCTAATAAACCCTAACTTGGAAGAAGAAGATAAGATCAAACATAAAGCATTTGAAACCCAATTGAAATAAGCTCATAGAGAACAAAGGCTAATAATGAAACGTGACCTAATATCCAGACGAACTGTATCACAAACCTTCATAATCGTCTTGCACAACCCACCACTTGGTTTCCTAAAAATATTCTTCCAGTTATCTGGAAACAATAATGAACAATATCAAAAGTGTCGACATATATTAAACATGAGTGTTAATGGCAGGAAAAAAAAAAACGAAGTCGAATGTTTTATTGAATTTGTCCATTAATAACCTCACTGAATATACAAAAAGTAGCGATGTGTCCGCGAGAATGGATAGAACCACTCGATGTATCCACGAGAATGGACCACCTGTCGAGAAACAGGCTTGCCCCTAGGACCCTTTGCCAAAAGCAGTACGGACTGGGATGTGTTGGAACTCGTTTTTGGATTAACATATGGTTTTAGACTATATCCCGGTGGCGTTTCCGGACAACTCAAATTGAAATCCGTCTTTATACCCATCATCCTTGTTGCAGTTGATAAAGGGGAATGTTCACCTCTACACCCATCATATAACGGATGTTTAGCAGCGTCTAACATATCAAAGAATCTCCGAGCTTCTAAATTAGGTTCTTCTCCCCTATCTCCATACTCAGCAACCGATGGTATACTTTCATGAAATGCATCGTTCACCATCTGAACATGACCTACAGTACTTTGTACTTCCATTGCGGGTTCTTCTAAGCTAGTGTTATCCCCAATATAATGTTCACTAGTACTAGCATAATTATCCACCATTGTATCATTTTCTCCATGATAATACCAAATCTTGTAACCCGGCATAAACCCATGACAATACAAGTGTGACCATACTTCATCTATCACGATAAATCTACGATTCCCACAATTTGTACAAGGGCAATAGATTTTACCGGTTTTTTTTGCTTTCTTCTGCATACCCGCAAATGCCATGAATTCCTGTAGACCTTTTTTTAATTCCTCCGTAACTAGGCCCGTGTCCGGAATTTGATGAGGCTTTTCCATCCATGATCAAAAATAATTATAAGGATTCGAAGAAGACATTTTCGTAAGGAATTAGATAATAGAGTTTTTTTTTTTTTGTGATTATAAATGAAGCGTGGAAACATTTTTATAAGGAAAATTTTGTGCATTTTCCGACGGATTTCCGACGGATATAAAGTAGATATTATCGATGTCGGCAACCATGTCGGCAACCATGTCGGCATCTGTCGGTAATCCGTCGGAAATCCGTCGGAAGTCCGTCGGAAAATTCCGACGGATGAACGTCGTCGGAAATCCGTTGGCAGTATGTCGGCAACATCAGAATTCGTCAAAAAGTCGTCGAAAATCTGTCGAAATGTGTCCGACGGATTATGGTCGTCGGAAATCCGTTGGAATTTCCGACAGATTTCCGACGGGTTAATATTTCCGACGGATTTCCGACGGATGAGAAGTTAGTCGGAAATTTCCGACGGAATTTTTGCCGTCGGAATTTCCGTCGGAAATACACCTGTTTTCTTGTAGTGTGTTGGAACTCGTTTTTGGATTAACATATGGTTTTAGACTATATCCCGGTGGCGTTTCCGGACAACTCAATTGTCGGAATGACCGGATCTTAGAATTGTTGGATTCTTTGTTGTGGACATTATGAGATAGTGTATTCATATATCAAAAACGGAGTTAGTACATACCAAAAATAATTTGGTAGATACCAAAAATATAATGTCTCACTTGTATATTAATAATTTGGTATATACCAAAAATCAAAAGTCCAATAATCGTTTTCAAAACTATTTATTGCATTTGTTCCACCAAATTTTTCCTTCAAGATAAATATATTTATTCCATCGAATATTTTGTTTTTAATTTTGTATGTTATTTATTTTCATGAGTGATTTTATTTTGTTTTTCATTTTTAGTTTTGTTTACGGATTATAAAATATTAAATTATAAATCCACATATATTCTAGTCCTAATCTAGTTATATATAATAAGAAATTCTTTCACTATATAAACTTATGTAACCTAAAACTTATTTTTATGAGAGTCAATATTCTATTCCAATCCTAAACTCTAATCAATCGTCGAGCGCCTCCCAGTGCAACAGTGTACTCTTGCCGGTTGCCATGCGTCTCGCCCATCTCGGGTTTCATCCTCACCTTCCTCCTTGTGAGGGTTATGGCCTTATGGGCTAGTAGACCGGTCTAGTACTGTGGTCCATTGACTACGAAAAAAACTCTTGTTAATCTATGCCTATACATAAACTTATAATTTTTTAGTATGTGGCATTTGTCTATGAAGATGCTAACTCTTTTTTAATAAGTTATGTCGGATGACGGAATATAAACTATCTAAAAAAATTTATTTGAAATAAAAATTCCATATATTTTATATAATTTAAATATCATTAGAAAAACTTTATTTTTCATTGTAATGATTTCTTCCTTATTTTTCAATATATTCATAATACATAAAAATATAATAATGATGTAAAACCCAATCTTATTCAATAAATATTTATAGCGAACAAAATAATAAAAAATAATATTAGTTATTTGAAAAGTCAAAAATATTATTTGTTATGTAATTAAATAATGTGGAAATTTAATTTAATTTAACTAATTCTACCAATAATCTACTTGAAACTTATTTTTTAGCTTAATGATTGTTTCTTTTATTTTTTAAGCAAAAATGCATGTGTATTTTTGTGTTTTACTTTTTATTCCGTAGATTTTTTATAATTGGTAAAATACTTACGGAATCGCGTTTAAACACACAATTCCACCATTCCACAACTTACCATTCAGAGTCTTGTTCTCAAATTGAGACGTTTCATGATAAAAAAAAATAGAAAATGTTTAAGTGAAAAGAAAATATTTTCTCGGAAATAACATATCGGAGTTCTTGCTTGCATCTAATGCTAATGCTTTCAGCCCTTTCACCATTTTACAACCCAAGATGTCGTTATGACATTATTAAATGTTTGTTTTACAACGGTGTTCTTGTATGACCACTGCTGAGTTTTGTGGCAATAGTTATTTGTAAATATAATGAATTGTTGTTTCTAGTGTAAGAAGTTGGATATTTTAAGGTTAAAAAAAAAGTTGGATATTTTGTTTGTTAAAGAAAAAAAGTTAGATTTTAAAAACTAAAAATGGAAAATCTATTTTACAAGTTATGCGTAAAGATAATACCCAAAAATAATACAATATCTATAACGTTTAAATATAATATTAATATACAACATAACAGTATATATATATATATTTAAAAAAAAAGAGTATGCGCATGTATTTATGTATTTACCAACAAAATTAGTTCATTATATGGTGAACACACTTAAATTGCCAATAAAGTTAGTTTCAACATTACTATACATTAACCACACATTTGCCAAAATTTGAATGGCTCAAATTTTGATAAAATAGTCATCTACGTTTCAAGGATTATTTTTGTCAGTAGGCATCTACTCAATTACCTAACATAAATCATAGTGCTTCAATGCTTAGATTTCCCTTTATTTATTTATTGTTTGTCGAACATAACTCATCTATTTTTTTGGTCGGCTATATATATCTATAGCTACATACTCGAGTTGTTTGTGGCAAAACTTAATGTTAGTGATTTGGTGATGAAATAGTCGTCTACATTTAGATGACTATTTAGTGAGTAGTTATCTACTCGACTACCTACATAACTATGGTGCTTTAATGCTTCAAAAAAATTTCTTTATGTGCTTATCGTACATAATTCATCTAATTTTTGGTGACCATCTTTATATGTAGTCACATACTCAACTTATTTGTTCCTGAACTTAATGTTAGTTATTTGGTGGTGAAATAGTCATCTACATTTAGAAGACTATCTTCGTCAGTAGTCATCTACTCGAGTACCTACATAACTATGGTGTTTTAATGCTTCAAAATTTTCTCTTTCTGTATTTATCTTTTGTCATACATAATTCATCTATTTTTTATCGAATATTTTTATTTGTAGTCACATACTCGAGTTATTTGTTCCAGAATTTAATGTTAATGATCTGGTGATGAAATAGCCATCTACATTTAGACAACTATCTTCGTCAGTAGTCACTTACACGAGTACTCATATAAACTATGGTGATTTAATGTTTTAAATTTTCCCTTTACGTATTTATCAGTCTCACATAATTCATCTATTTTTTGTCGATTACTTTTATATGTAATCACATACTCGAGTCCCTTGTTCCAAAACTTAGTGTTAGCGATTTGATGATGAAATAGGCATCTAAATTTAGATAACTATCTTCGTCAGTAGTCACCTACTGACAACTATCTTCGTCAGTAGTCACCTACTGACAACTATCTTCGTCAATAGTCACTAAATTAGTCATCTGGTTTGACAAGAGAAATAAAAAATAGTCTTATGTTTGTCATAAATTAGTCATTTGTTCTATGTTTATAGTTTGTCATAAATTTGTCAAAAAAGAGAAAAAACAGCCTTCTATTTTATTTTTAGGGACATATGAGAAAGAAAAAGTAGAAACATTTGCAGACCCATATGCAAAGATATTTTCGACATTTCTCCACCCACTGGACAGTTGACTACTGCTAGTTTCCTAATTGATGATATAACGCCCCAACCGCCCCTACCTGTGGGCTCCATGCCCTCTCTCGGCTCGTGGGCCCCACCCTTTTCCGACGGCCGGTGCGTTAGTCCGGGAGGCTTGTAATACTTGTTTACTGACCCTGCAATCACCACGTGATCTTTCCCCGTGTTTTGTCCTCACTCACACGATACCGTGAATCACTTCCCGGTAGGTCACCCATCCTTAAATTTCTCCAGCTCAAGCACGCTTAACTCTGGAGTTCTCTCTGGACAAGTTCCCGAAAAGATAAGTGCACTTTGGTGACATAGGTAGCCAAATAAATTCTTATAAGTCTCTCCGCATATACAAGAAATCGGGATGTTACAATCACCCCCACTCACAGAGCGCAACGTCCTCGTTGCGCACCAGGATCGTCACCCTAGACGGTGTGAGCCCACCTGACTCCACACACGTGTTTGGGTTCGGCTCTGATACAACTTATAACGCCCCGACCGCCCCTACCTGTGGGCCCCATGCCCTCTCTCGGCCCGTGGGCCCCACCCTTGTCCGACGGTCGGTGCGTTAGTCCGGGAGGCTTGTAATACTTGTTTACTGACCCTGCAATCACCACGTGATCTTTCCCCGTGTTTTGTCCTCACTCACACGATACCGCGAATCACTTCCCGGTAGGTCACCCATCCTTAAATTGCTCCAGCTCAAGCACGCTTAACTCTGGAGTTCTCTCTGGACAAGTTCCCGAAAAGATAAGTGCACTTTGGTGACATAGGTAGCCAAATCAATTCTTATAAGCCTCTCCGCATATACAAGAAATCGGGATGTTACAATCACCCCCACTCACAGAGCGCAACGTCCTCGTTGCGCACCAGGATCGTCACCCTAGACGGTGTGAGCCCACCTGACTCCACACACGTGTTTGGGTTCGGCTCTGATACCACTTATAACGCCCCGACCGCCCCTACCTGTGGGCCCCACCCTTGTCCGACTCGTGGGCCCCACCCTTGTCCGACGGCCGGTGCGTTAGTCCGGGAGGCTTGTAATACTTGTTTACTGACCCTGCAATCACCACGTGATCTTTCCCCGTATTTTGTCCTCACTCACACGATACCGCGAATCACTTTCCGGTAGGTCACCCATCCTTAAATTGCTCCAGCTCAAGCACGCTTAACTCTGGAGTTCTCTCTGGACAAGTTCCCGAAAAGATAAGTGCACTTTGGTGACATAGGTAGCCAAATCAATTCTTATAAGTCTCTCCGCATATACAAGAAATCGGGATGTTACAGATGATCTATGGGTGGTAGTTATCTATATTGGTTTCCAAAATGTAATATTGATGCAAATCACCCAAAATATTATTAGTTATTTAATTAAATAATGTGGAAATTTAATTTAATTTAACTAATTCTACAAATAATCTACTTGAAAGTTGAAACTCACTTTTTTGTTTATTGGCTGTTTCTTTGTATTTTTTAAACAAAAATGCATATTGTATTTTTGTGTTTTACTTTTCATTCCATAAATTTTTTATAATTGGTAAAATACTTATGGAATCGTGTTTAAAAACGCAATTCCGCCATTTCGTGATTTACCATTCAAGGTCTTTTTCTCAAATTGAGACGTTTCATAATTAAAAAAGAAAAGAAAATGTTTAAGTGAAAAGAAAATGTTTTATAATTAAAATAACTTCTTTCTTTTGCATCTAATGCTAATGCTTTCAGCCCTTTCACCATTTTACAACCCAAGATGTCGTTATGACATTATTAAATGTTTGTTTTACAACCGAGTTCTTGTATGACCACTGCTGAGTTTTGTGGCAATAGTTATTTCTAAATATAATGAATTTTTGTTTCTAGTGTAAGAAGTTGGATATTTTAAGGTTAAAAAAAAAAGTTGGATATTTTAGGAATTAAAAATGGAAAATCTATTTTACAAGTTATGCGTAAGATAATACCCAAAAATAATCCAATATCTATAACGTTTAAATATAATATTAATATACAACATAACAATATATATATATATATATATATATATATATATATATAAAATTTATAAAACAAAAAATATGCGTATGTGCATGTATTTATCTATTTACCAACAAAATTAGTTCATTATATGGTGAACACACTTAAATTGCCAATAAAGTTAATTTCAGCATTACTATACATTAATCACATTTGCCAAAATTTGAATGGCTCAACATTATAAAATTAAATTTATTTATGCGATATTTATGTATCGTTCTGAATTTGTTAAACAGTTTAAATTTGTTGATATGGTCGGAAACCACTAAATATCTTTCTATTTTGAAATTTTCCGTTTAATAAAACAAAACTAAAAACCATAAATGACATATTAGCCGCTAAACTCTTTAAGCACATTCACTATGTACTGGCCTTCTTTATTTAGAAACAACTCTTTAGTTATAAATCAAAGAAACACAAAACTATTAATTACTCACTTATTCAAATTATAAAATATACTAACACTAAGAAAGCAAGAAAATTAAAATAAATTTTGAAGAACAACAATGGTTGCATCCAAAAACACCCTTACAACCTTTTTCGTTGTTACAATAGTGATTATACTATCACTGTTTTGTGGAATCGGAGAAGCAATAATTTTTTTAGGTTATGGAGCTATAGCAAATGACAGAATTCCAGGATGCAGTTCTGAAAATCTAAATTCATGTGTCAAAGTTCCGGTTAACCATTACCATGCTGGTTGTGAAAAGTCTAAACGATGTCGTACTAATATTTACTTCCAATTTTTCGTATTAAATATGAAGTAGTATTATTCAAAGAAGTTTTTTTGTTGTGGATGTGAAGTCACATTAATTGTTACCATCAATTTTTAGTCATCGTACTCCTAATATTCTTTACATCTGTTTTTGTCGATTAGACAATATTATTATTAACATTTTAATAAAACTATAAAATTATGTGCTACTACGCATTACTTACATTTCTTGTAAATGGTTGTCTTTACTGTTTTTTTTTTCTTTTTCAAAAATCTTTTAATCAAACATGTATTTTGACATTTGGTTCTTGAAATCCGAATTTTTATTTATTTTTTTGGTTGACACGTAACTCTCAACATACGTCTAAATTCATTTGGAAACTCGTTCCCTACATATTAGTTGCGTTGTAGAGATTCACGTTATCAAATATAACGTGTGACATTTGTTAGTAAAACATGCGAGTTTCGTTACAAGATTTCCGACAAATATTGTCAAACTTACCATTGTCGATGTAACGATGTTAATAAGTCCTGAAAAGCTAAATACAAACGAGTTTGTTAAAGAAAGGCTTGTATGATAAACGTCATCGATTTTAGAAGAAGGTAACAGTCAGGCACGTACGTCATCGATTTCTGATGATATTGTTTTTCTGGAACGAGTCCCCTTCGGAGTCCATGGCCGTTTAAGAGCTTCCGAAGGGTTAAACGAGTGCTGTGACCGAATCCAGTATGGCAATCCAAAAAAGTCACATGAAATTGAAAAGGAAGACATTTGTTTGTTCTACTTCGAATTTCGCGGAAGGGAAAGTCAAGATTCAAAGAAAGGCGAGAGACTGAACAAAAGCTAAAAAGAGCGCCATCGCTAAAAAGCTAAGCCCCCAGGCGAATGTTGATGTGTACAGAATTTTATATTGGGCCTATCTGATTTCTTTTTAGGCTCAATTTTATATATGGGCCAAACGTATTGATATAAAAACCCAATACCCAACTCTGAGATATGGAAAAGAACCTATTGTGTTATGTGGTGGTAAAACCAATGTTTTCAGACCCGAAACAAAAAGATCCATATCTGCAACAGAAGAAGAAAGTCTTAGCAAGAAAGACGATGTCTAAGGAAGCAATGGAGAAAGGAAGTCGTAAAAATTTCACTTATCGAAGGAAAATAAATCTGGAGTTGTGGAATATCCACAACGAGAGAAGAAGGAAGGCGGAGTAATTGACGGAGAAAATCTTGAAAAAGGCATAACGAGGTCAAAGGTGCAGACGAGGTGACATGCCGAGCTGAAAAGCCCACCAGGGTGAAGTTCACGATCAAAGGGGATTAAATGCATAACCATTAGTCAACCCCGACGAGACAAAAGACTCATATCCAAACCAGTGAATTAAGGCACCTAGACGTAACGGTCGGATCCTCCGTATTAAAAACCATTTATGGCGAATTAGACATAGTAAACGATATCGTTAAATACGATTTCGGAGTATAAAGTAAGGACGAGGACAAAAAGCAAATGAACTTCTTCTTACCATAACAAGCATTACACACTTAAACACTTAGCAATTATTTGTTCTTATTCTTGTAAAAACATTCTTGAGATCGAAATATAAAATCCAGTGTACCCCGAAAAAACCTTGTTCAAATCGCTTCTAGATATGTTTTGGTCTTCTCGAGCTACAAACTTTATGTTTGTTGTTCGATAGTCCCTCAATTCTTTTGTTATCAAAGATAAGCCAAAATCCTATGTTTGTTCTTATTTACAAATTTTGATAGTTGTAATTCATGCTAATACAACCATCGATCGCAAATTCTCTTAAAAAAATACAATAAAAATTTTCTTTTTGGTCAACAAAAATAATAGAATTGATAAAAATAGAAAAATGAAGGATCAAAATTTGTAAGCCTTGTCACGTGCATACCGTCAATTTATTTTATTATTAATTAAGTAAGCCCCATGGGCCATGGTCTTGTCACATGCATATTGTCATCTCATTATATTCCCCATGTTTGTCGTGAGAACCCTAAATTTCGGTCCACAAGTTTGTGAGAAATTAAAGTAGTTTTTGCCTAAGAAAGAAAATCGTTTTTGGAGAGATATGGAGGATCAAAAGCAGACGAGTTTCACGTTTGAGATAGATAACTTCTCCGAGAAGGAAGCTGTGATATCATCACCAAACTTCTCAAGCGGCGGCTGCGAATAGTAAAGGAAAATATTATATGCGTTTCTGAAGAATTATGGTCTAACATTCAACAAAATAACTTGTCTCTGTTATTTAATCCGTTTCCCTTTTTCCAGGTTTGTTAAGGTTCATCCCAAAGGAAATCGTATTGTTGAAGATCACTTGTCTCTGTACCTCAACGTTGCAAATCCGGAATCATTGCGACTTGGATGGAAAAGACGAGCTATTTATTCATTCGTTCTTTTGAATCAATCAGGCAAACAGATTCACAGAACAATTGGTAATTAACTTATCTTCCATGAATATATATGACTGATGAAGAAGATAATTTTAATGAATATTTCTATGTTTGTCTTACAGAAGGGTCGTGCCTATTGTTCTGCGCTCAGGCCTCAGGATGGGGTCGGACAAAGGCCGTGCCTCTTAAAAAGCTTCAAGAAAAAGGGTTTTTGCAGAAGAACAAAATGATAGTTAAATTCGAAGTAAAAGTAATTGAAGTTGTTGATGAAGCAGAAGTAACTGGGAAGGAGATGTTAGATGTTGGTGGTTTCCAAGTTCTTTATTCTTAGGTATGACTAACTATAATGATTCTTCTTGTTGTTGTTGTTTTTTATTATTAATTATAAGAAGATTCTTGTTGACAGGCTGCTCCGGTAAGTTGGATTTTCTTGGAACACCCTGGCATTGCAGTGAATTTCAGACCAAAGAACCAATTGGTGAGGACAACATACATGAATATCTTACTCGGCCTCGTAGAGGTATTGAACAAGCCTCCGCATAGCTTATCCGAGACTGAGCTAAGCAATTCTCAGAGTGAGTTGATCGATCTAACTGAAGCAGGCTTCAAGCTAGACTGGTTGAAGGAAAAGCTTGATGAGGTTTCCTTGGAGAGGAAGAAAACAAATGCGGATGGTTCTCGTGTCAAAGAACTCGAGGAACAAGTCAAGAATCTCATATCTGAACTAGACAAGGAGAAGGTCAAATCTGCTGCTAAATTTGTGTCGCTGGAGCAGACGGTGTTAAATCTAAGAGCCGAGCTGAACAAGAAGCAAAACAAGAAGCGGAACAAGAAGTGAAAACTAACCCCTCGTTAAGAAAAGGTAGGTCGTCTTGTGGATGTCAAAACTCAGATTATTTCATTCGGGATTTATTGTCGTGTGGTAGGTGATAATGTGATGAGACATAGATTGGAAGAATTGTATTGGTTCTCATATATTCTTCGATATACATAAGACATATATATAAGATGGACATCATCTAAGTAATTACAAGAAGATATTATGGTAGTAATGGTAGGAGAAATTATAGGGATTGATAGAAAATGATCATAGGGATTGATAGGAGAAATCATAAATATATTCTTTCCTTAATATTGCCCCTCAAGATGGAGGGGTTTTAGATACTCCAATCTTGAATGGTGGTGACGGTGAACTTGTGGAGTGGAACAAAGGCGAGATGGCTCGGCGTTGAGAGAGAAAAGAGTGGTGGCGACACCAACAGAGGAAGGCGCGACATATATGATATATCTCTATGATGCGAGTGGAACACAACATATGCGGTGACGATCATATGGAGACCGGCGTGGTGGAAGCTATTGAAGTTCATTAACTTTGTTTTCGGGAAGGAGAAATATGGTGTTTCCTTTTTATTATTATTATTTATTTTTTGAATGAGAGAAAATTTTGAAAAAACATCGATAGCTTGGAAATTTAGAAAGTGAATTATTTTTTTTTTTTATGTAATCGAAAAAAAATTCATAAAAACAAAAAGCACAATAGCTTGAAACATTGTAACTTAGTAAATTTTTTTTTTTTGGCGAATAAAGATTAAAGAAGCAGCGAAGTTTTGAAAACGATTAAGAAGCTTGATGGTTTGGATTCCGAGGCTCATGATGAACTTAAATTGAGAAGCATTTGGCTTAAAAGAAAAACGAAACAAAAACGGAGCCGATTGTTAGATCATTGTGACTCGGATTCAGAAGTCCATGATATACTTGAATAATGGAAGCATTTTGGCTTAATTAAGAAAAAATAAAAAAATGAGGAACGGAGCCGATCGTTAGATCATTGTGGCTCGGATTTAGAGGTCCATGATAGACTTGAATAATGGAAGCATTTTGTCTTAAAAGAAAATAAAAACGAGGAATATAGTCGATCGTTAGATCATTGTGGCTCTGATACCATGATAATGTGATGAGACATATATTGGAAGAATTGTATTGGCTCTCATATATTCTTCGATATACATAAGACATATATATAAGATGGACATCATCTAAGTAATTACAAGAATATATTATGGTAGTAATGGTAGGAGAAATTATAGGGATTGATAGAAGTTATCATAGGGATTGAGAGGAGAAATCATAAATATATTCTTTCCTTAAAAGTAGGTCTCTATATTTTGATATAACTCGGTTTTGCAAATGGTTTTCTTGATCGTTCAATTAGACCCTTTTTCACCCACATATTCTGCATTGCGATCAATAGTGCTGAGAATTTCGCTTCAATCGCCTATGAAACAGTTGATGATTGGTCTTGATTCTTATACCGATATTCATCTTTTAAATATCAGAGCTTTTCTTTAGATTGTCAATACTCACATTCATCTTTTACAACCCGTCCAACA
The DNA here is from genome assembly GCA_030161315.1 of Eutrema japonicum. Lineage (NCBI taxonomy): Eukaryota > Viridiplantae > Streptophyta > Magnoliopsida > Brassicales > Brassicaceae > Eutrema > Eutrema japonicum. The sequence goes on along the minus strand of BSQW01000007.1, from coordinate 48,831,982 downwards.
GTTGATGGTTGGCCTTGATTCTTATACCAATTATTGTATCTTACTCCTAAATTAAATTTATAGATAAATAACACTCTAAAATACAACTTTTCTTACTGGTTACTTTCTCCTGGTTCAGTAGTGTACTGGAAATTAGAAAAGCGTCAGTATTTTTTCGAAAGAACAAAAATTTCAATAAGTTGAAAGATGAGGATCACCTTAGGAAACTCAAACTTGACCGTGCGACTGCGGACGACAATGACTTACTACACTTCGATGTTGATTGGTTCACTCGTTACCACCCACAAACTCTATGTTTGCGGGTGGTAGCGGTTGGTGGCGTTTGATAACAATCATAGAAATGGTTTTGTATCGCCAAAAATGAAAAGCTTCTTCCCGCAAGCAGCTGAGAAAATATTTTCTTCTTTGGTGCAGGTGCAATACTTTCTTATAAACAAAAATTCCTAATTATCGAGAAAGTATATAGATGTTTATGATTTTATTTCTTGTTCTTATTAAATTTACAAAGAAGATGGATAAACACCTGCGAGAACTTTTCAATTCAAGAAGATGAATGTCGTGAGCATCAAAGAAAACCCAACCTGAGCCGCCGACAATGTTAGCCCTATGCAAAAACCCATCTACTTGACAATGTGGCTCTCGAGATATCTCCAAATAGGTTGCTGGAAAATTACACATGAGGACTTCTTGCTCTTATTAAATTTATGTTAAAGATAGATTTATTTCCTTAACATCGAGAATTTTTTGTATAGAAAACAGTCTGCTCTTGTACTTATTAAATTTGTATGATAGGGACCGGCATCGTTAGCAATATTTTGTTATGATTTATTCTACGCAACCATTTTAGTAGGAGTTTGTTGCTAAGGATATCCACGATAACACATGGATATCTCTATCAATACAATTAGTTTTTTTTATATGGTGAATACACTTGAAGCCATTGGCTTGTAAAGAAAGTACTTGGTATCCAAAAATTGATAAATAATATTGTAAAATTAAATTTAACTATGCGATAACTATACATCGCTCAGAATTTGTTAAAACGGTTTAAATTTGCTGCCATTCTAAAAATCATTGAATATCTTTCTGTTTTGAAATTTCCAGCTAGCAAAACTGAAAACAACGGAATGAGATAATAATAGCCACTAAAAAGTTGTATGCACTTGCTCTATGCACTAGCCTTCTTTTTTTAGAAGCAAGATCTCTAGCTATAAATGAGAAAACACAAATTAATCATTACTCACTTATTCAATTTACAAAATATAACAATACATAGAAAGCAGAAGAAAATCAAAAAAAAAAATTGAAAAAAACAATGGCTGCATACAAGAAGAGCCTTACTGTTTATTTATTTGTTACAATAATGATTATATTATCAATATTTTGTGGAAACGGAGAAGCAACTAAATATTTAGGCTATGGAGCTATATCGAAAGACAAAATTCCAGCATGCAGCTTTAAAAACCCAAGTTCATGTGTCAAAACACCGGTTAACCATTACCATCGTGGTTGTGAGGATTTTGAACACTGTCGTCATACGCCGCCTCATGTTTAGCTCTACAATGATATGACTAATTCTTTACATGTCTTTTGTTCTCAACTCAAAAATGTTATTATTTATTTATAAAACTATAAACTTATGTGTTATTATGCATTACTTATTTTTTTTGTAAGTGGTTGTTTTTACTGATTTCAAAAGAAAATAAAATAAAAGAAAACTTTTAGTCTGTATTCTGACATTTGGTCTTTGGAATCCAAAAATTTATGAATAAGACTGATTTTTCATATGTTTTAATCCAAAATACATATGAGTTTGTTAAACACAGATTTTATAAGACTGATAATAAACGCAATCGACTCGAAAAAGAAGGTAATAGCCAGTAAATATGTTTTTTTCCCAACCATGATGATCACACAAAATATGGAATTGTGGAGGTAAAATATGGAACTGTGGAGGTAAAAGCTTACCAAGTTTCGACGTGTACAAATCAGATAAAAGATATCATTGAAAAATTTGAAAATCAATTGAAGTCGGATGAGCATATCTGAAGGAAAAATCTCAGAAAGCTTTCTCTTCTGATACCATGTTAGAGGGAAAAAGGAAAAAAGCTTTGTGTTATTCAACAAATTATATACATCAACGTTTGTTTTATATACATTGAACCAAAGAATGCAAAACCACTCGGTTTAACTTAGCCATAACCAATTCCATCAATACAATTATCTAAACCATTTCTAATATGGACAATTAAATCATATGTACTGATGCCATAGCAATTTTTTTTTGCTGATTTCAAGATTGAAGTAAAGATAACATAACACGGTAATTTCTAATTGTGCCCACGATTTCCTTTTGAACAATAATTAAACCATGTTGGATCATTGCAGACCAAAGGTAAAAAGAGATGAATGAACGAAACACACTTTATTAGTAATATAAAAATCTGTGTTTACAAAACAACGACAACATCTTTATATAGACTTAGAACAACATGACGAATCAATACGAATGGTAAGAGTCGTAACTCTTCTCTTATGACTCTTAATAAAAATAACTAACTTATATAAATGTAACTTTATATTATACGAGATATGATTATACTTCAACAAACCAAAGCCCAAGTGACATGCATCTCATCTCATTCAATTGTCTTGGTAAACTTTTATTTCAATCTATGCTTCCTAAATGTCTTGTGTATGTGTTTCTCTCGAGTGTTGCTTGGCCCTAAAGGAGCCATATAGGGCAAGAATGAATCCAAAAGTTCTTGCAAATTGACACTATTTGTAGTCTGATTCAGAAAATAAAAACTCCAGTAATAAAGGAACCGAAGCATGACAAAGATCAATACTTCTTTTTTTGATGCCTTTCGGCCCCCGGGAGTAATCCTAAGCCCAAAGGCCCAGACTAATCTCCCGGGTGGGAGTGACACAGCCCACTTATAATGCCCCACTTGGCCAAGTGTTTGTCCTCGTAATTCTGCTCCTGCGGGGAATACTTGTTGCGATAAGATTCGCAAAGTACATAAATTTGAGAAGACGATACACAGACTGGCGCATCGTAAATGTAATAATTCGTTGATACACAAAGGATAGCTGATCGACGAACAAGACATGAGGATCGAAACGATGCTCAAATGATAGAAGAACTGGAATGTTCTATTTTATTTAATAATCAAAAGCTGTTGAACCCTACAACTCACATCAACTTAAAATACCAAAAGGAAGACTCTAAGTCTCTAATAAACCCTAACTTGGAAGAAGAAGATAAGATCAAACATAAAGCATTTGAAACCCAATTGAAATAAGCTCATAGAGAACAAAGGCTAATAATGAAACGTCACCTAATATCCAGACGAACTGTATCACAAACCTTCATAATCGTCTTGCACAACCCACCACTTGGTTTCCTAAAAATATTCTTCCAGTTATCTGGAAACAATAATGAACAATATCAAAAGTGTCGACATATTTAAACATGAGTGTTAATGGCAGGAAAAAAAAAATGAAGTCGAATGTTTTATTGAATTTGTCCATTAATAGTCTCACTGAATATACAAAAAGTGGCGATGTGTCCGCGAGAATGGATAGAACCACTCGAGAAACAGGCTTGCCCCTAGGACCCTCTGCCAAAAGGAGTACGGACCGGGATGTGTTGGAACTCGTTTTTGGATTAACATATGGTTTTAGACTATATCCCGGTACCGTTTTCGGACAACTCAATTGTCGGAATGACCGGATCTTAGAATTGTTGGATTCTTTGTTGTGGACATTATGAGATAGTGTATTCATATATCAAAAACGGAGTTAGTACATACCAAAAATAATTTGGTAGATACCAAAAATATAATATCTCACTTGTATATTAATAATTTGGTATATACTAAAAATCAAAAGTCCAATAATCGTTTTCAAAACTATTGATTGAATCACGTTTAAACACACAATTCCACCATTCCACAACATACCATTCAGAGTCTTGTTCTCAAATTGAGACGTTTCATGATAAAAAAAAATTAGAAAATGTTTAAGTGAAAAGAAAATATTTTCTCGGAAATAACATATCGGAGTTCTTGCTTGCATCTAATGCTAATGCTTTCAGCCCTTTCACCATTTTACAACCCAAGATGTCGTTATGACATTATTAAATGTTTGTTTTACATCGGAGTTCTTGTATGACCACTGCTGAGTTTTGTGGCAATAGTTATTTCTAAATATAATGAATTGTTGTTTCTAGTATAAGAAGTTGGATATTTTAAGGTTAAAAAAAAAGTTGGATATTTTGTTTGTTAAAGAAAAAAAGTTGGATTTTAAAAACTAAAAATGGAAAATCTATTTTACAAGTTATGCGTAAAGATAATACCCAAAACTAATCCAATATCTATAACGTTTAAATATAATATTAATATAAAACATAACAGTATATATATATATAGATATATATATATAAATATATATATATATAGATATATATATATAAATATATATATATATATATTTTAAAAAAATGAGTATGCGCATGTATTTAACTATTTACCAACAAAATTAGTTCATTATATGGTGAACACACTTAAATTGCCAATAAAGTTAGTTTCAACATTATTATACATTAACCACACATTTGCCAAAATTTGAATGGCTCAAATTTTGATAAAATAGTCATCTACGTTTCAAGGATTATTTTTGTCAGTTGGCATCTACTCAATTACCTAACATAAATCATAGTGCTTCAATGCTTAGATTTCCCTTTATTTATTTATTGTTTGTCGAACATAACTCATCTATTTTTTTGGTCGGCTATACATATATCTATAGCTACATACTCGAGTTTTTTGTGGCAAAACTTAATGTTAGTGATTTGGTGATGAAATAGTCGTCTACATTTAGATGACTATTTAGTGAGTAGTTATCTGCTCGACTACCTACATAACTATGGTGCTTTAATGCTTCAAAAAAATTTCTTTCTGTGCTTATCGTACATAATTCATCTAATTTTTGGTGACCATCTTTATATGTAGTCACATACTCAAGTTATTTGTTCCTGAACTTAATGTTAGTTATTTATTTGGTGATGAAATAGTCATCTACATTTAGAAAACTATCTTCGTCAGTAGTTATCTACTCGAGTACCTACATAACTATGGTGTTTTAATGCTTCAAATTTTTCACTTTCTGTATTTATCGTTTTTCATACATAATTCATCTATTTTTTATCGAATATTTATATTTGTAGTCACATACTCGAGTTATTTGTTCCAGAATTTAATGTTAATGATTAGGTGATGAAATAGCCATCTACATTTAGACAACTATCTTCGTCAGTAGTCACTTACACGAGTACTCATATAAACTATGGTGATTTAATGTTTTAAATTTTCCCTTTACGTATTTATCAGTCTTACATAATTCATCTATTTTTTGTCGATTATTTTTATATGTAATCACATACTCGAGTCCCTTGTTCCAAAACTTAGTGTTAGAGATTTGATGATGAAATAGTCATCTAAATTTAGATAACTATCTTCGTCATTAGTCACCTACTGACAACTATCTTCGTTAGTAGTCACTAAATTAGTCATCTGGTTTGACAAGAGAAATAAAAAATAGTCTTATGTTTGTCATAAATTTGTCATTTTTTCTATGTTTATAGTTTATCATAAATTTGTCAAAAAAGAGAAAAAACAGCCTTATATTTTATTTTTAGGGACATATGAGAAAGAAAAAGTAGAAACATTTGCAGAGTCATATGCAAGGATATTTTCGACATTTCTCCACCCACTGGTCAGTTGACTACTGCTAGTTTCCTAAATTGATGATCTATGGGTGGTAGTTATCTAATTTGGTTTCCAAAATGTATTATTGATGCAAATCACCCAAAATATTATTAGTTATTTAATTAAATAATGTGGAAATTTAATTTAATTTAACTAATTCTACAAATAATCTACTTGAAAGTTGAAACTCGCTTTTTTGTTTATTGGCTGTTTCTTTGTATTTTTTAAACAAAAATGCAGATTGTATTTTTGTGTTTTACTTTTCATTCCATAATTTTTTATAATTGGTAAAATACTTATGGAATCGTGTTTAAAAACGCAATTCGGCCATTTCATGATTTACCATTCAAGGCCTTTTTATCAAATTGAGACGTTTCATAATTAAAAAAGAAAAGAAAATGTTTAAGTGAAAAGAAAATGTTTCATAATTAAAATAACTTCTTTCTTTTGCATCTAATGCTAATGCTTTAAGCCCTTTCACCATTTTACAACCCAAGATGTCGTTATGACATTATTAAATGTTTGTTTTACAACCGAGTTCTTGTATGACCACTGCTGAGTTTTGTGGCAATAGTTATTTCTAAATATAATGAATTTTTGTTTCTAGTGTAAGAAGTTGGATATTTTAAGGTTAAAAAAAAGTTGGATATTTTAAGAACTAGAAATGGAAAATCTATTTTACAAGTTATGGGTAAGATAATACCCAAAAATAATCCAATATCTATAACGTTTAAATATAATATTAATATACAACATAATAATATATAAAATTTATAAAACAAAAAATATGCGTATGCGCATGTATTTATCTATTTACCAACAAAAATAGTTCATTATATGTGAACACACTTAAATTGCCAATAAAGTTAATTTCAGCATTACTATACATTAATCACATGTGCCAAAATTTGAATGGCTCAACATTATAAAATTAAATTTATTTATGCGATATTTATGTATCGTTCTGAATTTGTTAAACATTTTAAATTTGCTGATATGGTCGGAAACCACTAAATATATTTCTATTTTGAAATTTTCCGTTTAATAAAACAAAACTAAAAACCATAAATGAAATATTAGCCGCTAAACTCTTTAAGCACATTCACTATGCACTGGCCTTCTTTATTTAGAAACAACTCTTTAGTTATAAATCAAAGAAACACAAAACTATTAATTACTCACTTATTCAAATTATAAAATATAATAACACTAAGAAAGCAAGAAAATTAAAATAAATTTTGAAGAAGAACAATGGTTGCATCCAAAAACACCCTTACAACCTTTTTCGTTGTTACAATAGTGATTATAATATCACTATTTTGTGGAATCGGAGAAGCAAGAAATTTTTTAGGTTATGGAGCTATAGCAAATGACAGAATTCCGGGATGCAGTTCTGAAAATCCAAATTCATGTGTCAAAGTTCCGGTTAACCATTACCATGCTGGTTGTGAAAAGTCTAAACGATGTCGTACTAATGTTTAGTTCTAATTTTCCGTATTAAATATGAAGTAGTATTATTCAAAGAAGTTTTTTTGTTGTGGATGTGAAGTCACATTAATTGTTACCATCAAATTTTTAGTCATCGTACTCCTAATATTCTTTACATCTGTTTTTGTCGATTAGACAATTTTATTATTAACTTTTTAATAAAACTATAAAATTATGTGCTACTACACATTACTTACATTTCTTGTAAATGGTTGTCTTTACTGTTTTTTTTTTCTTTTTCAAAAATCTTTTAATCAAACATGTATTTTGACATTTGGTTCTTGAAATCCAAATTTTTATTATTTTTTTTGGTTGACACGTAACTCTCAACATACGTCTAAATTCATTTGGAAACTCGTTCCCTACATATTAGTTGCGTTGTAGAGATTCACGTTATCAAATATAACGTGTGACCTTTGTTAGTAAAACATGCGAGTTTCGTTACAAGATTTCCGACAAATATTGTCAAACTTACCATTGTCGATGTAACGATGTTAATAAGTCTTGAAAAGCTAAATACAAACGAGTTTGTTAAAGAAAGGCTTGTATGATAAACGTCATCGATTTTAGAAGAAGGTAACAGTCAGGCAAGTACGTCATCGATTTCTGATGATATTTTTTTTCTGGAACGAGTCCCCTTCGGAGTCCGTGGCCGTTTAAGAGCTCCCGAAGGGTTAAACGAGTGCTGTGACCGAATCCAGTATGGCAATCCAAAAAAGTCACATGAAATTGAAAAGGAAGACATTTGTTTGTTCTACTTCGAATTTCGCGGAAGGGAAAGTCAAGATTCAAAGAAAGGCGAGAGACTGAACCAAAGCTAAAAAGAGCGCCATCGCTAAAAAGCTAAGCCCCCAGGCGAATGTTGATGTGTACGGAATTGGAAAAGAACCTATTGTGTTATGTGGTGGTAAAACCAATGTTTTCAGACCCGAAACAAAAATATCCATATCTGCAACAGAAGAAGAAAGTCTTAGCAAGAAAGACGATGTCTAGGGAAGCAATGGACAAAGGAAGTCGTAAAAATTTCACTTATCGAAGGAAAAGAAATCTGGAGTTGTGGAATATCCACAACGAGAGAAGAAGGAAGGCGGGGCAATTGACGGAGAAAATGATGAAAAAGGCATAACGAGGTCAAAGGTGCAGACGAGGTGACATGCTGAGCTGAAAGGCCCACCAGGGTGAAGTTCACGATCAAAGGGGATTAAATGCATAACCATTAGTCAACGCCGACGAGACAAAATACTCATATCCAAACCGGTGAATTACGGCACCTAGACGTAACGGTCGGATCCTCCGTATTAAAAACTATTTATGGCGAATCAGACATAGTAAACGATATCGTTAAATACGATTTCGTAGTATAAAGTAAGGACGAGGACAAAAAGCAAATGAACTTCTTCTTACCATAACAAGCACTACACACTTAAACACTTAGCAATTATTTGTTCTTATTCTTGTAAAACCATTCTTGAGATCGAAATACAAAATCCAGTGTACCCCGAAAAAACCTTGTTCAAACCGCTTCTAGATATGTTTTGGTCTTTTCGAGCTACAAACTTTATGTTTGTTGTTCGATAGTCCCTCAATTCTTTTGTTATCAAAGATAATCCAAAATCCTATGTTTGTTCTTATTTACAAATTTTGATAGTTGTAATTCTCTTAAAAAATACAATAAAATCTCTCTTTTTGGTAATAGAATTGATAAAAATAGAAAAATGAAGGATCAAAATTTGTAAGCCTTGTCACGTGCATACCGTCAATTTATTTTATTATTAATTAAGTAAGCCCCATGGGCCATGGTCTTGTCACATGCATATTGTCATCTTATTATATTCCCCATGTTTGTCGTGAGAACCCTAAATTTCGGTCGACAAGTTTGTGAGAAATTAAAGTAGTTTTTGCCTAAGAAAGAAAATAGTTTTTGGAGAGATATGGAGGATCAAAAGCAGACGAGTTTCACGTTTGAGATAGATAACTTCTCCGAGAAGGAAGCTGTGATATCATCACCAAACTTCTCAAGCGGCGGCTGCGAATGGTAAAGGAAAATATTATATGCGTTTCTGAAGAATTATGGTCTAACATTCAACAAAATAACTTGTCTCTGTTATTTAATCCGTTTCCCTTTTTTTCCAGGTTTGTTAAGGTTCATCCCAAAGGAAATCGTATTGTTGAAGATCACTTGTCTCTGTACCTCAACGTTGCGAATCCGGAATCAATTCGACTTGGATGGAAAATACGAGCTATTTATTCATTCGTTCTGTTGAATCAATCAGGCAAACAGATTCACATAACAATTGGTAATTAACTTATCTTCCATGAATATATATGACTGATGAAGAAGATAATTTTAATGAATATTTCTGTGTTTGTCTTACAGAAGGGTCGTGCCGATTGTTCTGCGCTCATGCCTCAGGATGGGTCTGGCAAAGGCCGTGCCTCTTAAAAAGCTTCAAGAAAAAGGGTTTTTGGAGAAGAACAAACTGATAGTTAAAGTCGAAGTAAAAGTAATTGAAGTTGTTGATGAAGCAGAAGTAATTGGGAAGGAGATGTTAGATGTTGGTGGTTTCCAAGTTTTTTATTCTCATGTATGACTAACTATAATGATTCTTCTTGTTGTTGTTGTTTTTTTTATTATTAATTATAAGAAGATTCTTGTTGACAGGCTGCTCCGGTAAGTTGGATTTTCTTGGAATACCCTGACATTGCAGTGAATTTCAGACCAAAGAACCAATTGGTGAGGACAACATACATGAATATCTTACTCGGCCTCATAGAGGTATTGAACAAGCCTCCGCATAGCTTATCCGAGACTGAGCTAAGCAATGCTCAGAGTGAGTTGATCGATCTAACTGAAGCAGGCTTCAAGCTAGACTGGTTGAAGGGAAAGCTTGATGAGGTTTCCTTGGAGAGGAAGAAAACAAATGCGGATGGTTCTCGTGTCAAAGAACTCGAGGAACAAGTAAAGAATCTCAAATCTGAACTAGACAAGGAGAAGGTCAAATCTGCTGCTAAATTTGTGTCGCTGGAGCAGACGGTGTTAAATCTCAGAGCCGAGCTGAATAAGAAGCAGAACAAGAGGCGGAACAAGAAGTGAAAACTAACCCCTCGTTAAGAAAAGGTAGGTCGTCTCGTGGATGTCAAAACTCAGATTATTTAATTCGGGATTTATTGTCGTGTGGTAGGTGATAATGTGATGAGACATAGATTGGAAGAATTGTATTGGCTCTCATATATTCTTCGATATACATAAGACATATATATAAGATGGACATCATCTAAGTAATTACAAGAAGATATTATGGTAGTAATGGTAGGAGAAATTATAGGGATTGATAGAAGTGATCATAGGGATTGATAGGAGAAATCATAAATATATTATTTCCTTAATATGCCCTCTCAAGATGGACGGATTTTAGATACTCCAATCTTGAATGGTGGTGACGGTGAACTTGTGGAGTGGAACAAAGGCGAGATGGATCGGCGTTGAGAGAGAAAAGAGTGGCGGCGACACCAACAGAGGAAGGCGCGACATATATGATATATCTCGATGATGGGAGTGGAACACAACATATGCGGTGGTGACGATCATATGGAGACCGGCGTGGTGGTAGCTATTGAAGTTCATTAACTTTGTTTTCGGGAAGGAGAAATATGGTGTTTCCTTTTTATTATTATTATTTATTTTTTGAATGAGAGAAAATTTTGAAAAAACATCGATAGCTTGGAAATTTAGAAAGTGAATTATTTTATTTTTTTGTGTAATCGAAAAAAAATTCATAAAAACAAAAAGTACAATAGCTTGAAACATTGTAACTTAGTAAACGATTTTGTTTTTTTTTTTGGCGAATATAGATTAAAGAAGCAGCGAAGTTTTGAAAACGATTAAGAAGATTGATGGTTTGGATTCCGAGGCTCATGATGAACTTAAATGGAGAAGCATTGGGCTTAAAATAAAAACAAAACAAAAACTGAGCCGATTGTTAGATCATTGTGACTCGGATTCAGAGGTCCATGATATACTTGAATAATGGAAGCATTTTATCTTAAAAGAAAATAAAAACGAGGAATATAGTCGATCGTTAGATCATTGTGGCTCTGATACCATGATAATGTGATGAGACATAGATTGGAAGAATTGTATTGGCTCTTATATATTCTTCGATATACATAAGACATATATATAAGATGGACATCATCTAAGTAATTACAAGAAGATATTATGGTAGTAATGGTAGGAGAAATTATAGGGATTGATAGAAGTGATCATAGGGATTGATAGGAGAAATCATAAATATATTCTTTCCTTAATAGTAGGTCTCTATATTTTGATATAACTCGGTTTTACAAATGGTTTTCTTGATCGTTTAATTAGACCCTTTTGCACCCACATATTCTGCATTGCGATCAAAAGGGTTGAGAATTTCGCTTCAATCGCCTATGAAACAGTTGATGATTGGTCTTGATTCTTATACCGATATTCATCTTTCAAATATCAGAGCTATTCTTTAGATTGTCAATACTCACATTCATCTTTTACAACCCGTCCAACAGTTGATGGTTGGCCTTGATTCTTATACCAATTATTGTATCTTACTCCTAAATTAAATTTATAGATAAATAACACGCTAAAATACAACTTTTCTTACTGGTTACTTTCTCCTGGTTCAGCAGTGTACTGGAAATTAGAAAAGCGTCAGTATTTTTCTCGAAAGAACAAAAATTTCAATAAGTTGATAGATGAGGATCACCTTAGGAAACTCAAACTTGACCGTGCGACTGCGGACGACAATGACTTACTACATTTAGATGTTGATTGGTTCACTCGTTACCACCCACAAACTCTTTGTTTGCGGGTGGTAGCGGTTGGTGGCGTTTGATAACAATCATAGAAATGTTTTTGTATCGCCAAAAATGAAAAGCTTCTTCCCGCAAGCAGCTGAGAAAATATTTTCTTCTTTGGTGGAGGTGCAATGCTTTCTTATAAACAAAAATTCCTAATTATCGAGAAAGTATATAGATGTTTATGATTTTATTTCTTGTTCTTATTAAATTTACAAAGAAGAGGGGATAAACACCTGCAAGAACTTTTCAATTCAAGAAGATGAATGTCGTGAGCATCAAAGAAAACCCAACCCGAGCCGCCGACAGTTTCAGCCCTATGCAAAAACCCATCTACTTGACAATGCGGCTCTCGAGATATCTCCAAATAGGTTGCTGGAAAGTTACTCATGAGGACGTCTTGCTTTTATTAAATTTATGTTAAAGATAGATTTATTTCCTTAACATCGGGAATTTTTTTTATTGAAAACAGTCTGCTCTTGTTCTTATTAAATTTGTATGATAGGGACTGGCATCGTTAGCAATATTTTGTTATGATTTATTCTACGCAACCATTTTAGTAGGAGCTTGTTGCTAAGGATATCCACGATAACACATGGATATCTCTACCAATACAATTAGTTTTTTTTTATATGTTGAATACACTTGAAGCCATTGGCTTGTAAAGAAAGTACTTGTATCCAAAAATTGATGAATAATATTGTAAAATTAAATTTAACTATGCGATAACTATACATCGCTCAGAATTTGTTAAAACGGTTTAAATTTGCTGCCATTCTAAAAATCATTGAATATCTTTCTGTTTTGAAATGTCTTGCTAGCAAAACTGAAAACAACGGAATGAGATAATAATAGCCACTAAAAAGTTGTATGCACTTGCTCTATGCACTAGCCTTCTTTTTTTAGAAGCAAGCTCTCTAGCTATAAATGAGAAAACACAAATTAATCATTACTCACTTATTCAATTTACAAAATATAACAATACATAGAAAGCAGAAGAAAATCAAAAAACAATTGGAAAAAAACAATGGCTGCATACAAGTAGAGCCTTACTGTTTATTTATTTGTTACAATAATGATTATATTATCAATATTTTGTGGAAACGGAGAAGCAAGGAAATCTTTAGGCTATGGAGCTATATCGAAAGACAAAATTCCAGCATGCAGCTTTAAAAACCCAAGTTCATGTGTCAAAACTCCGATTAGCCATTACCATCCTGGTTGTGAGGATTTTGAACAGTGTCGTCATACACCGCCTCATGTTTAGCTCTACAATGATATGACTAATTCTTTACATGTCTTTTGTTCTCGACTCAAAAATGTTATTATTTATTTATAAAACTATAAACTTATGTGTTATTATGCATTAATTATTTTGTTTGTAAGTGGTTGTTTTTACTGATTTCAAAAGAAAATAAAATAAAAGAAAACTTTTAGTCTGTATTCTGACATTTGGTCTTTGGAATCTAAAAATTTATGAATAAGACTGATTTTTCATATGTTTTAATCCAAAATGCATATGAGTTTGTTAAACACATATTTTATAAGACTGATAATAAACGCAATCGACTCGAAAAAAAGAAGGTAATAGCCAGTAAATATGTTTTTTTCCCAACCATGATGATCACACAAAATATGGAATTGTGGAGGTAAAATATGGAACTGTGGAGGTAAAAGCTTATCAAGTTTTGACGTGTACAAATCAGATAAAAGATATCATTGAAAATTTTTAAAATCAAGGTGAAATTGAAGTCGGATGAGCATATCTGAAGGAAAAATCACAGAAAGCTTTCTCTTTTGATACCATGTTAGAGGGAAAAAGGAAAAAAGCTTTGTGTTATTCAACAAATTATATACATCAACGTTTGTTTTATATACATTGAACCAAAGAATGCAAAACCACTCGGTTTAACTTAGCCATAACCAATTCCATCAATACAATTATCTAAACCATTTATAATATGGACCATTCAATCATATGTTGTGATGCCATAGCAATTTTTTTTTTGCTGATTTCATGATTGAAGTAAAGACAACATAACACGGTAATTTCTAACTGTGCCCACGATTTCTTTTTGAACAATAAGTAAACCATGTTGGATTAGTGCAGACCAAAGGTAAAAATAGATGAATGAACGAAACACACTTTATTAGTAATAGAAAAATCTGTGTTTACAAAACAACGTCTTTATATAGACTTGAAACAACATGACGAAACAATACGAAAGGTAAGAGTCGTAACTCTTCTCTTATGACTCTTATTAAAAATAACTAACTTATATAAATGTAACTTTATATTATACGAGATATGATTATACTTCAACACTCCGCCTTAATCATATCTCGGTTTTACACCAAGCTTCCTCCTTAGTTTTTCAAACCTTGATCTTGTTGACTTCTTCTTCACTTGCAAATAAGGCACTTGCGTCCGACTTACTCCATCTAATTTGAAAACTTTTATGCTTCATCTTAATGTTCAATATCCTTCTTCCTTGAGAATCATTGATGAGGCATCTATTGTCTTCAAATAAGACTCCATATCCATTTGATATCATTTTAGAAACACTCAATAGATTTCTTGCTAAACCCGGCACTAGAAACACCTCTTTGATGATCTTCTCTCCTTGGCTTGTCATCACTTGGATATTTCTTTTTCATGCCGTCATTGCACGTTGACCATTCCCCACTTTGATCGGAATCTTTATACTTTGATCAAGAGTGATGAAGTATTTAACTTCCTTGGTCATATGGTTAGTGCACCCACTGTCAACTAACCACATTTCATCATCTACTTTTGATGATATTTCTTCTTCGACCACATTGAACAGCATGTGACCCTCATCATCTGTTTCTTCAAGACTTAGATCCGCTCCTTCGGTATTTCTAAGTTTGCAGTTCTTTGCTAGATGTCCCGGTTTGTCACACACGAAAAATCTTCTCTCATTGTTCGCCACTTGTTGCGAAAGAACACATTTGTTCTTCTTCTTCCAACAATCACTCTCATTGTGATTGGTATGTTTGCAAACGCCACACCATTTCTCGGCCTTCTTTTGACGCTTGTCTTCACGTTTGTTTTCTCCATAGAACGCTCCTTCCGTTGATCTTTCTTCTCGAAGTGATACACGCTTCTCGTGCGCTTTCAACGTGCCCATCAATTCTGTAACTGATAGCACGGTTAAATCTTTAGTTTGTTCCAGCACCGCTACGATGCTATCAAACCTTTCGGGAAGTGAAATCAGAATCTTTTGCACTATTTGATAGTCTGATTTCTCTTCTCCATGAACTCTAAGTTGATATCCCATCTCAATCAACTTTGTGGTGAAAGTATTGATATTGTCACTTTCATTCATCTTCAAATTCTCATACTCCCTTCTAAGAGATTGAAGTTTTATCATCCTGACTTGTGGTGATCCTTGGAATTCCAATTCCAAAGCGTTCCAAGCTTCTCTTGCGCTTGATGCAGGGGCGATTCTCGGAAATATTGAATCCGAGACTGCAGTTTGAAGAATTTGCAATGCGGTCAGATCCTTTAAATCTGCTTCATCACACCGTGTCTTTTGTTTTACGGCTTTAGGGCTATGATCTCCTTGTGCGGGTGGATTTGGAACTCCTCCTTCAACAATTTCCCACAGTTTCTTTGTCTGGAAAATTGTTTTCATCTTGATGCACCAAAACCCAAAATTCTCACAATTGAAGATCGGAGTCACAATATGTGACATCGTCTCCAAAACTCTCTGTTTTTGCTTGAATTTTTTTTTTTTTTTTTTACTTGAATTGGCCCTTGAATCAGTAGGGATCTGATACCATGTTGGATTATTGCAGACCAAAGGTAAAAAGAGATGAATGAACGAAACACACTTTATTAGTAATAGAAAAATCTGTGTTTACAAAACAACGACAACGTCTTTATATAGACTTGGAACAACATGACGAAACAATACGAAAGGTAAGAGTCGTAACTCTTCTCTTATGACTCTTAATAAAAATAAATAACTTATATAAATGTAACTTTATATTATACGAGATATAATTATACTTCAACAAACCAAAGCCCAAGTGTCGTGCATCTCATCTCATTCAATTGTCATGGTAAACTTTTATTTCAATCTACGCTTCCTAAATGTCTTGTGTATGTGTTTCTCTCGAGTGTTGCTTGGCCCTAAAGGAGCCATATAGGGCAAGAATGAAACCAAAAGTTCTTGCATATTGACACTATTTGTAGTCTGATTCAGAAAATAAAAACTTCAGTAATAAAGGAACCGAAGCATGACAAATATCAATACATTTTTTTTTTTGATGTCTCTCGGTCTCCGGGAGTAATCCTAAGCCCAAAGGCCCAGACTAATCTCCCGGGTGGGAGTGACACAGCCCACTTATAATGTCCCACTTGGCCAAGTGCTTGTCCTGGTAATTCCGCTCCCGCGGGGAATACTTGTTGCAATAAGATTCGCAAAGTACATAAATTTGAGAAGACGATACACAGACTGGCGCATCGTAAATGTAATAATTCGTTGATACACAAAGGATAGCTGATCGACGAACAAGACATGAGGATCGAAACGATTCTCAAATAATAGAAGAACTTGAATGTTCTATTTTATTTAATAATCAAAAGCTGTTGAACCCTACAACTCACGTCAACTTAAAATACCAAAAGGAAGACTCTAAGTCTCTAATAAACCCTAACTTGGAAGAAGAAGATAAGATCAAACATAAAGCATTTGAAACCCAATTGAAATAAGCTCATAGAGAACAAAGGCTAATAATGAAACGTGACCTAATATCCAAACGAACTGTATCACAAACCTTCATAATCGTCTTGCACAACCCACCACTTGGTTTCCTAAAAATATTCTTCCAGTTATCTGGAAACAATAATGAACAATATCAAAAGTGTCGACATATATTAAACATGAGTGTTAATGGCAGGAAAAAAAAACGAAGTCGAATGTTTTATTGAATTTGTCCATTAATAACCTCACTGAATATACAAAAAGTGGCGATGTGTCCGCGAGAATGGATAGAACCACTCGATGTATCCACGAGAATGGACCACCTGTCGAGAAACAGGCTTGCCCCTAGGACCCTTTTCCAAAAGGAGTACGAACAGGGATGTGTTGGAACTCGTTTTTGGATTAACATATTGTTTTAGACTATATCCCGGTGGCGTTTCCGGACAACTCAATTGTCGGAATGACCGGATCTTAGAATTGTTGGATTCTTTGTTGTGGACATTATGAGATAGTGTATTCATATATCAAAAACGGAGTTAGTACATACCAAAAATAATTTGGTAGATACCAAAAATATAATATATCACTTGTATACTAATAATTTGGTATATACCAAAAATCAAAAGTCCAATAATCGTTTTCAAAACTATTTATTGCATTTGTTCCACCAAATTCTTCCTTCAAGATATATATATTTATTCCATCGGAAATTTTGTTTTTAATTTTGTATGTTATTTATTTTCATGAGTGATTTTATTTTGTTTTTCATTTTTAGTTTTGTTTATGAATTATAAAATATTAAATTATAAATCCACATATATTCTAGTCCTAGTTATATATAATAAGAAATTCTTTCACTATATAAACTTATGTAACCTAAAACTTATTTTTATGAGAGTCAATATTCTATTCCAATCCTAAACTCTAATCAATCGTCGAGCGCCTCCTAGTGCAACAGTGTACTCTTGCCGGTTGCCATGCATCTCGCCCATCTCGGGTTTCATCCCCACCTTCCTCCTTGTGAGGGTTATGGCCTTATGGGCTAGTAGACCGGTCTAGTACTGTGGTCCATTGACTACGAAAAAAACTCTTGTTAATCTATGCCTATACATAAACTTATAATTTTTTAGTATGTGGCATTTGTCTATGAAGATGCTAACTCTTTTTTAATAAGTTATGTCGGATGACGGAATATAAACTATCTAAAAAAACATTATTTGAAATAAAAATTCCATATATTTTATATAATTTAAATATCATTAGAAAAACTTTATTTTTCATTGTAATGATTTCTTCCTTATTTTTCAATATATTCATAATACATAAAAATCTAATAATGATGTAAAACCCAATCTTATTCAATAAATATTTATAGCGAACAAAATAATTAAAAAATATTATTAGTTATTTAAAAAGTCAAAAATATTATTAGTTATGTAATTAAATAATGTGGAAATTTAATTTAATTTAACTAATTCTACAAATAATCTACTTGAAACTTATTTTTTAGCTTAATGATTGTTTCTTTGTATTTTTTAAGCAAAAACGCATGTGTATTTTTGTGTTTTACTTTTTATTCCGCACATTTTTTATAATTGGTAAAATACTTACAGAATCGCGTTTAAACACACAATTCCACCATTCCACAACTTACCATTCAGAGTCTTGTTCTCAAATTGAGATGTTTCATGATAAAAAAAAAATAGAAAATGTTTAAGTGAAAATAAAATATTTTCTCGGAAATAACATATCGGAGTTCTTGTTTGCATCTAATGCTAATGCTTTCATCCCTTTCACCATTTTACAACCCAAGATGTCGTTATGACATTATTAAATGTTTGTTTTACAACGGAGTTCTTGTATGACCACTGCTGAGTTTTGTGGCAATAGTTATTTCTAAATATAATGAATTGTTGTTTCTAGTGTAAGAAGTTGGATATTTTAAGGTTAAAAAAAAGTTGGATATTTTGTTTGTTAAAGAAAAAAAGTTGGATTTTAAATACTAAAAATGGAAAATCTATTTTACAAGTTATGCGTAAAGATAATTCCCAAAAATAATCAAATATCTATAACATTTAAATATAATATTAATATACAACATAACAGTATATATATATAGATATATATATATATATATATATATTTTAATATATTTTAATATATTTTAAAAAAATGAGTATGCGCATGTATTTATCTATTTACCAACAAAATTAGTTCATTATATGGTAAACACACTTAAATTGCCAATAAAGTTAGTTTCAACATTACTATACATTAACCACACATTTGCCAAAATTTGAATGGCTCAAATTTTGATAAAATAGTCATCTACGTTTCAAGTATTATTTTTGTCAGTAGGCATCTACTCAATTACCAAACATAAATCATAGTGATTCAATGCTTAGATTTCCCTTTATTTATTTATTGTTTGTCGAACATAACTCATCTATTTTTTTGGTCGGCTATATATATCTATAGCTACATACTCGAGTTGTTTGTGGCAAAACTTAATGTTAGTGATTTGGTGATGAAATAGTCGTCTACATTTAGATGACTATTTAGTGAGTAGTTATCTACTCGACTACCTACATAACTATGGTGCTTTAATGCTTCAAAAAAATTTCTTTCTGTGCTTATCGTACATAATTCATCTAATTTTTGGTGACCATCTTTATATGTAGCCACATACTCAAGTTATTTGTTCATGAACTTAATGTTAGTTATTTGGTGATGAAATAGTCATCTACATTTAGAAGACTATCTTCGTCAGTAGTCATCTACTCGAGTACCTACATAACTATGGTGTTTTAATGTTTCAAAATTTTCTCTTTCTGTATTTATCGTTTGTCATACATAATTCATCTATTTTTTATCGAATATTTTTATTTGTAGTCACATACTCGAGTTACTTGTTCCATAATTTAATGTTAATGATCTGGTGATGAAATAGCCATCTACATTTAGACAACTATCTTCGTCAGTAGTCACTTACACGAGTACTCATATAAACTATGGTGATTTAATGTTTTAAATTTTCCCTTTACGTATTTATCTGTCTTACATAATTCATCTATTTTTGTCGATTATTTTTATATGTAATCATATACTCGAGTCCCTTGTTCCAAAACTTAGTGTTAGTGATTTGATGATGAAATAGTCATCTAAATTTAGATAACTATTTTCGTCAGTAGTCACCTACTGACAACTATCTTCGTCAGTAGTCACTAAATTAGTCATCTGGTTTGACAAGAGAAATAAAAAATAGTCTTATGTTTGTCATAAATTAGTCATTTTTTCTATGTTTATAGTTTGTCATAAATTTGTCAAAAAAGAGAAAAAACAGCCTTCTATTTTATTTTTAGGGACATATGAGAAAGAAAAAGTAGAAACATTTGCAGACCCATATGCAAGGATATTTTCGACATTTCTCCACCCACTGGACAGTTGACTACTGCTAGTTTCTAATTGATGATCTATGGGTGGTAGTTATCTAATTTGGTTTCCAAAATGTAATATTGATGCAAATCACCCAAAATATTATTAGTTATTTAATTAAATAATGTGGAAATTTAATTTCATTTAACTAATTCTACAAATAATCTACTTGAAAGTTGAAACTCATTTTTTGTTTATTGGCTGTTTCTTTGTATTTTTTTAAAAAAAATGCAGATTGTATTTTTGTGTTTTACTTTTCATTCCATAAATTTTTTATAATTGGTAAAATACTTATGGAATCGTTTTTAAAAACGCAATTCCACCATTTCGTGATTTACCATTCAAGGTCTTTTTCTCAAATTGAGACGTTTCATAATTAAAAAAGAAAAGAAAATGTTTAAGTGAAAAGAAAATGTTTCATAATTAAAATAACTTCTTTCTTTTGCATATAATGCTAATGCTTTCAGCCCTTTCACCATTTTACAATCTCAGATTTCGTTATGATATTATTAAATGTTTGTTTTACAACCGAGTTCTTGTATGACCACTGCTGAGTTTTGTGGCAATAGTTATTTTTAAATATAATGAATTTTTGTTTCTAGTGTAAGAAGTTGGATATTTTAAGGTTAAAAAAAAAGTTGGATATTTTAAGAACTAAAAATGGAAAATCTATTTTACAAGTTATGCGTAAGATAATACCCAAAAATAATCCAATATCTATAACGTTTAAATATAATATTAATATACAACATAACAATATATATATATATATATATATCTATATATATATATATAATTTATAAAACAAAAAATATGCGTATGCGCATGTATTTTTCTATTTACCAACAAAATTAGTTCATATATGGTGAACACACTTAAATTGCCAATAAAGTTAATTTCAGCATTACTATACATTAATCACATTTGCCCAAATTTGAATGGCTCAACATTATAAAATTAAATTTATTTATGCGATATTTTTGTATCGTTCTCAATTTGTTAAACAGTTTAAATTTGCTGATATGGTCGGAAACCACTAAATATATTTCTATTTTGAAATTTTCCGTTTAATAAAACAAAACTAAAAACCATAAATGACATATTAGCCGCTAAACTCTTTAAGCGCATTCACTATGCACTGGCCTTCTTTATTTAGAAACAACTCTTTAGTTATAAATCAAAGAAACACAAAACTATTAATTACTCACTTATTCAAATTATAAAATATAATAACACTAAGAAAGCAAGAAAATTAAAATAAATTTTAAAGAAGAACAATGGTTGCATCCAAAAACACCCTTACAAACTTTTTCGTTGTTACAATAGTGATTATACTATCACTGTTTTGTGGAATCGGAGAAGCAAGAATATTTTTAGGTTATGGAGCTATAGCAAATGACAGAATTCCGGGATGCAGTTCTGAAAATCCAAATTCATGTGTCAAAGTTCCGGTTAACCATTACCATGCTGGTTGTGAAAAGTCTAAACGATGTCGTACTAATGTTTAGTTCCAATTTTCCGTATTAAATATGAAGTAGTATTATTCAAAGAAGTGTTTTTGTTGTGGATGTGAAGTCACATTAATTGTTACCATCAATTTTTAGTCATCGTACTCCTAATATTCTTTACATCTGTTTTTGTCGATTAGACAATGTTATTATTAACTTTTTAATAAAACTATAAAGATCCATATCTGCAACAGAAGAAGAAAGTCTTAGCAAGAAAGACGATGTCTAGGGAAGCAATGGACAAAGGAAGTCGTAAAAATTTCACTTATCGAAGGAAAAGAAATCTGGAGTTGTGGAATATCCACAACGAGAGAAGAAGGAAGGCGGAGCAATTGACGGAGAAAATCTTGTAAAAGGCATAACGAGGTCGAAGGTGCAGACGAGGTGACATGCCGAGCTGAAAGGCCCACCAGGGTGAAGTTCACGATCAAAGGGGATTAAATGCAGAACCATTAGTCAACTCCGACGAGACAAAAGACTCATATCCAAACCGGTGAATTAAGGCACCTAGACGTAACGGTCGGATCCTCCGTATTAAAAACCATTTATGGCGAATCAGACATAGTAAACGATATCGTTAAATACGATTTCGGAGTATAAAGTAAGGACGAGGACAAAAAGCAAATGAACTTCTTCTTACCATAACAAGCACTACACACTTAAACACTTAGCAATTATTTGTTCTTATTCTTGTAAAACCATTCTTGAGATCGAAATACAAAATCCATTGTACCCCGAAAAAACCTTGTTCAAATCGCTTCTAGATATGTTTTGGTCTTCTCGAGCTACAAACTTTATGTTTGTTGTTCGATAGTCCCTCAATTCTTTTATTATCAAAGATAAGCCAAAATCCTATGTTTGTTCTTATTTACAAATTTTGATAGTTGTAATTCATGCTAATACAACCATCGATCGCAAATTCTCTTAAAAAAATACAACGAAATTTCTCTTTTTGGTCAACAAAAATAATAGAATTGATAAAAATAGAAAAATGAAGGATCAAAATTTGTAAGCCTTCTCACGTGCATACCGTCAATTTATTTTATTATTAATTAAGTAAGCCCCATGGGCCATGGTCTTGTCACATGCATATTGTCATCTTATTATATTCCCCATGTTTGTCGTGAGAACCCTAAATTTCGGTCGACAAGTTTGTGAGAAATTAAAGTAGTTTTTGCCTAAGAAAGCAAATCGTTTTTGGAGAGATATGGAGGATCAAAAGCAGACGAGTTTCACGTTTGAGATAGATAACTTCTCCGAAAAGGAAGCTGTGATATCATCACCAAACTTCTCAAGCGGCGGCTGCGAATGGTAAAGGAAAATATTATATGCGTTTCTGAAGAATTATGGTCTAACATTCAACAAAATAACTTGTCTCTGTTATTTAATCCGTTTCCCTTTTTTTCCAGGTTTTTAAGGTTCATCCCAAAGGAAATCGTATTGTTGAAGATCACTTGACTCTGTACCTCAACGTTGCGAATCCGGAATCATTGCGACTTGGATGGAAAAGACGAGCTATTTATTCATTCGTTCTGTTGAATCAATCAGGCAAACAGATTCACAGAACAATTGGTAATTAACTTATCTTCCATGAATATATATGACTGATGAAGAAGATAATTTTAATAAATATTTATGTGTTTGTCTTACAGAAGGGTCGTACCGATTGTTCTGCGCTCAGGCCTCAGGATGGGGTCGGGCAAAGGCCGTGCCTCTTAAAAAGCTTCAAGAAAAAGGGTTTTTGGAGAAGAACAAACTGATAGTTAAAGTCGAAGTAAAAGTAATTGAAGTTGTTGATGAAGCAGAAGTAACTGGGAAGGAGATGTTAGATGTTGGTGGTTTCCAAGTTCTTTATTCTCAGGTATGACTAACTATAATGATTCTTCTTGTTGTTGTTGTTTTTTTATTATTAATTATAAGAAGATTCTTGTTGACAGGCTGCTCCGGTAAGTTGGATTTTCTTGGAACACCCTGACATTGCAGTGAATTTCAGACCAAAGAACCAATTGGTGAGGACAACATACATGAATATCTTACTCGTCCTCATAGAGGTATTGAACAAGCCTCCGCATAGCTTATCCGAGACTGAGCTAAGCAATCCTCAGAGTGAGTTGATCGATCTAACTGAAGCAGGCTTCAAGCTAGACTGGTTGAAGGAAAAGCTTGATGAGGTTTCCTTGGAGAGGAAGAAAACAAATGCGGATGGTTCTCGTGTCAAAGAACTCGAGGAACAAGTCAAGAATCTCAAATCTTAACTAGACAAGGAGAAGGTAAAATCTGCTGCTAAATTTGTGTCGCTGGAGCAGACGGTGTTAAATCTCAGAGCCGAGCTGAACAAGAAGCAGAACAAGAAGCGGAACAAGAAGTGAAAACTAACCCCTCGTTAAGAAAAGGTAGGTCGTCTCGTGGATGTCAAAACTCAGATTATTTAATTCGGGATTTATTGTCGTGTGGTAGGTGATAATGTGATGAGACATAGATTGAAAGAATTGTATTGGCTCTCATATATTCTTCGATATACATAAGACATATATATATAAGATGGACATCATCTAAGTAATTACAAGAAGATATTATGGTAGTAATGGTAGGAGAAATTATAGGGATTGATAGAAGTGATCATAGGGATTGATAGGAGAAATCATAAATATATTCTTTCCTTAATATGCCCCCTCAAGATGGAGGGGTTTTAGATACTCCAATCTTGAATGGTGGTGACGGTGAACTTGTGGAATGGAACAAAGGCGAGATGGCTCGACGTTGAGAGAGAAAAGAGTGGCGGCGACACCAACAGAAGAAGGCGCGACATATATGATATATCTCGATGATGGGAGTGGAGCACAACATATGCGGTGGTGACGATCATATGGACACCGGCGTGGTGGAAGCTATTGAAGTTCATTAACTTTGTTTTCGGGAAGGAGAAATATGGTGTTTCCTTTTTATTATTATTATTTATTTTTTGAATGAGAGAAAATTTTGAAAAAACATCGATGGCTTGGAAATTTAGAAAGTGAATTATTTTTTATTTTTTTGTGTAATCGAAAAAAAATTCATAAAAACAAAAAGCACAATAGCTTGAAACATTGTAACTTAGTAAAAGATTTTTTTTTTTGGCGAATAAAGATTAAAGAAGGAGCGAAGTTTTGAAAACGATTAAGAAGCTTGATGGTTTGGATTCCGAGGCTCATGATGAACTTAAATGGAGAAGCATTTGGCTTAAAAGAAAAACGAAACAAAAACGGAGCCGATTGTTAGATCATTGTGACTCGGATTCAGAGGTCTATGATATACTTGAATAATGAAAGCATTTTGGCTTAATAAAGAAAAAATAAAAAAATGAGGAACGGAGCCGATCGTTAGATCATTGTGGCTCGGATTCAGAGGCCCATGATAGACATGAATAATGGAAGCATTTTGTCTTAAAAGAAAATAAAAACGAGGAATATAGTCGATCGTTAGATCATTGTGGCTCTGATACCATGATAATGTAATGAGACATAGATTGGAAGAATTGTATTGGCTCTCATATATTCTTCGATATACATAAGACATATATATAAGAAGGACATCATCTAAGTAATTACAAGAAGATATTATGGTAGTAATGGTAGGAAAAATTATAGGGATTGATAGAACTGATCA
The DNA here is from genome assembly GCA_030161315.1 of Eutrema japonicum. NCBI lineage: Eukaryota > Viridiplantae > Streptophyta > Magnoliopsida > Brassicales > Brassicaceae > Eutrema > Eutrema japonicum. The sequence continues at coordinate 48,806,563 of BSQW01000007.1, read as the reverse complement.
TAGCGATTGATAGGAGAAATCATAAATATATTCTTTCCTTAATAGTAGGTCTCTATATTTTGATATAACTCGGTTTTGCAAATGGTTTTCTTGATCGTTTAATTATACCCTTTTGCACCCACATATTCTGCATTGCGATCAAAAGTGTTGAGAATTTCGCTTCAATCGCCTATGAAACAGTTGATGATTGGTCTTGATTCTTATACCGATATTCATCTTTTAAATATCAGAGCTTTTCTTTAGATTGTCAATACTCACATTCATCTTTTACAACCCGTCCAATAGTTGATGGTTGGCCTTGATTCTTATACCAATTATTGTATCTTACTCCTAAATTAAATTTATAGATAAATAACACGCTAAAATACAACTTTTCTTACTGGTTACTTTCTCCTGGTTCAGCAGTGTACTGGAAATTAGAAAAGCGTCAGTATTTTTCTCGAAAGAACAAAAATTTCAATAAGTTGATAGATGAAGATCACCTTAGGAAACTCAAACTTGATCGTGCGACTGCGGACGACAATTACGTACTACACTTAGATGTTGATTGGTTCACTCGTTACCACCCACAAACTCTATGTTTGCGGGTGGTAGCGGTTGGTGGCGTTTGATAAAAATCATAGAAATGGTTTTGTATCGCCAAAAATGAAAAGCTTCTTCCCGCAAGCAGCTGAGAAAATATTTTCTTCTTTGGTGGAGGTGCAATGCTTTCTTATAAACAAAAATTCCTAATTATCGAGAAAGTATATAGATGTTTATGATTTTATTTCTTGTTCTTATTAAATTTACAAAGAAGAGGGGATAAACACCTGCGAGAACTTTTAAATTCAAGAAGATGAATGTCGTGAGCATCAAAGAAAACCCAACCCGAGCCGCCGACAGTTTCAGCCCTATGCAAAAACCCATCTACTTGACAATGCGGCTCTCGAGATATCTCCAAATAGGTTGCTGGAAAATTACTCATGAGGACGTCTTGCTCTTATTAAATTTATGTTAAAGATAGATTTATTTCCTTAACATCGAGAATTTTTTTTATTGAAAACAGTCTGCTCTTGTTCTCATTAAATTTGTATGATAGGGACTGGCATCGCTAGCAATATTTTGTTATGATTTATTCTACGCAACCATTTTAGTAGGAGCTTGTTGCTAAGGATATCCACGATAACACATGGATATCTCTACCAATACAATTAGTTTTTTTTTATATGGTGAATACACTTGAAGCCATTGGCTTGTAAAGAAAGTACTTGGTATCCAAAAATTGATGAATAATATTGTAAAATTAAATTTAACTATGCGATAACTATACATCGCTCAGAATTTGTTAAAACGGTTTAAATTTGCTGCCATTCTAAAAATCATTGAATATCTTTCTGTTTTGAAATTTCCTGCTAGCAAAACTGAAAACAACAGAATGAGATAATAATAGCCACTAAAAAGTTGTATGCACTTGCTCTATGCACTAGCCTTCTTTTTTTAGAAGCAAGCTCTCTAGCTATAAATGAGAAAACACAAATTAATCATTACTCACTTATTCAATTTACAAAATATAACAATACATAGAAAGCAGAAGAAAATCAAAAAAAAATTGAAAAAAAACATTGGCTGCATACAAGAAGAGCCTTACTGTTTATTTATTTGTTACAATAATGATTATATTATCAATATTTTGTGGAAACGGAGAAGCAAGGAAATCTTTAGGCTATGGAGCTATATCGAAAGACAAAATTCTAGCATGCAGCTTTAAAAACTCAAGTTCATATGTCTAAACTCCGGATAACCATTACCATCCTGGTTGTGAGGATTTTGAACACTGTCGTCATACGCCGCCTCATGTTTAGCTCTACAATGATATGACTAATTCTTTACATGTCTTTTGTTCTCGACTCAAAAATGTTATTATTTATTTATAAAACTATAAACTTATGTGCTATTATGCATTACTTATTTTTTTTTGTAAGTGGTTGTTTTTACTGATTTCAAAAGAAAATAAAATAAAAGAAAACTTTTAGTCTATATTCTGACATTTGGTCTTTGGAATCCAAAAATCTATGAATAAAACTGATTTTTCATATGTTTTAATCCAAAATACATATGAGTTTGTTAAACACAGATTTTATAAGACTGATAATAAACACAATCGACTGGAAAAAAAGAAGGTAATAGCCAGTAAATATGTTTTTTTTTTCCAACCATGATGATCACACAAAATATGGAATTGTGGAGGTTAATATGGAACTGTGGAGGTAAAAGCTTATCAAGTTTCGACGTGTACAAATCAGATAAAATATATTATTGAAAATTTTTAAAATCAAGGTGAAATTGAAGTCGGATGAGCATATCTGAAGGAAAAATCACATAAAGCTTTCTCTTCTGATACCATGTTAGAGGGAAAAAGGAAAAAAGCTTTGTGTTATTCAACAAATTATATACATCAACGTTTGTTTTATATACATTGAACCAAAGAATGCAAAACCACTCGGTTTAACTTAGCCATAACCAATTCCATCAATACAATTATCTAAACCATTTCTAATATGGACCATTCAATCATATGTTGTGATGCCATAGCAATTTGTTTTTGCTGATTTCATGATTGAAGTAAAGACAACATAACACGGTAATTTATAACTGTGCCCACGATTTCCTTTTGAACAATAAGTAAACCAAAGCCCAAGTGACGTGCATCTCATCTCATTCAATTGTCTTGGTAAACTTTTATTTCAATCTACGCTTCCTAAATGTCTTGTGTATGTGTTTCTCTCGAGTGTTGCTTGGCCCTGAAGGAGCCATATAGGGCAAGAATGAAACCAAAAGTTCTTGCATATTGACACTATTTGTAGTCTGATTCAGAAAATAAAAACTTCAGTAATAAAGGAACCGAAGCATGACAAAGATCAATACTTGTTGCGATAAGATTCGCAAAGTACATAAATTTGAGAAGACGATACACAGACTGGCGCATCGTAAATGTAATAATTCGTTGATACACAAAGGATAGCTGATCGACGAACAAGACATGAGGATCGAAACGATGCTCAAATGATAGAAGAACTTGAATGTTCTATTTTATTTAATAATCAAAAGCTGTTGAACCCTACAACTCACGTCAACTTAAAATACCCAAAGGAAGACTCTAAGTCTCTAATAAACCCTAACTTGGAAGAAGAAGATAAGATCAAACATAAAGCATTTGAAACCCAATTGAAATAAGCTCATAGAGAACAAAGGCTAATAATGAAACGTGTCCTAATATCCAGACGAACTGTATCACAAACCTTCATAATCGTCTTGCACAACCCACCACTTGGTTTCCTAAAAATATTCTTCCAGTTATCTGGAAACAATAATGAACAATATCAAAAGTGTCGACATATATTAAATATGAGTGTTAATGGCAGGAAAAAAAAACGAAGTCGAATGTTTTATTGAATTTGTCCATTAATAACCTCACTGAATATACAAAAAGTGGCGATGTGTCCGTGAGAATGGATAGAACCACTCGATGTATCCACGAGAATGGACCACCTGTCGAGAAACAGGCTTGCCCCTAGGACCCTTTGCCAAAAGGAGTACGGACCAGGATGTGTTGGAACTCGTTTTTGGATTACCATATGGTTTTAGACTATATCCCGGTGGCGTTTCCGGATAACTCAATTGTCGGAATGACTGGATCTTAGAATTGTTGGATTCTTTGTTGTGGACATTATGAGATAGTGTATTCATATATCAAAAACAGATTTAGTACATACCAAAAATAATTTGGTAGATACCAAAAATATAATATCTCACTTGTATATTAATAATTTGGTATATACCAAAAATCAAAAGTCCAATAATCGTTTTCAAAACTATTTATTGCATTTGTTTCACCAAATTCTTTCTTCAAGATATATATATTTATTCCATCGGAAATTTTGTTTTTAATTTTGTATGTTATTTATTTTCATGAGTAATTTTATTTTGTTTTTCATTTTTAGTTTTGTTTACGGATTATAAAAATAAATTCTAGTCATAATCTAGTTATATATAATAAGAAATTCTTTCACTATATAAACTTATGTAACCTAAAACTTATCTTTATGAGAGTCAATATTCTATTCCAATCCTAAACTCGAATCAATCGTCGAGCGCCTCCTAGTGCAACAGTGTACTCTTGCCGGTTGCCATGCGTCTCGCCCATCTCGGGTTTCATCCCCACCTTCCTCCTTGTGAGGGTTATGGCCTTATGGGCTAGTAGACCGGTCTAGTACTGTGGTCCATTGACTACGAAAAAAACTCTTGTTAATCTATGCCTATACATAAACTTATAATTTTTTAGTATGTGGCATTTGTCTATGAAGATGCTAACTCTTTTTTAATAAGTTATGTCGGAATATAAACTATCTAAAAAAAATTATTTGAAATAAAAAATTCCATATATTTTATATAATTTAAATATCATTAGAAAAACTTTATTTTTCATTGTAATGATTTCTTCCTTATTTTTCAATATATTCATAATACATAAAAATCTAATAATGATGTAAAACCCAATCTTATTCAATAAATATTTATAGCGAACAAAATAATTAAAAAATATTATTAGTTATTTAAAAAGTCAAAAATATTATTAGTTATGTAATTAAATAATGTGGAAATTTAATTTAATTTAACTAATTCTACCAATAATCTACTTGAAACTTATTTTTAGCTTAATGATTGTTTCTTTGTATTTTTTAAGCAAAAACGCATGTGTATTTTTGTGTTTTACTTTTTATTCCGCAGATTTTTTATAATTGGTAAAATACTTACGGAATCGCGTTTAAACACACAATTCCACCATTCCACAACTTACCATTCAGAGTCTTGTTCTCAAATTGAGACGTTTCATGATAAAAAAAAAATAGAAAATGTTTAAGTGAAAATAAAATATTTTCTCGGAAATAACATATCGGAGTTCTTTCTTGCATCTAATGCTAATGCTTTCAGCCCTTTCACCATTTTACAACCCAAGATGTCGTTATGACATTATTAAATGTTTGTTTTACAACGGAGTTCTTGTATGACCACAGCTGAGTTTTGTGGCAATAGTTATTTCTAAATATAATGAATTGTTGTTGTTTTTTTTTTTTTTTTTCTAGTGTAAGAAGTTGGATATTTTAAGGTTAAAAAAAAAGTTGGATATTTTGTTTGTTAAAGAAAAAAAGTTGGATTTTAAAAACTAAAAATGGAAAATCTATTTTACAAGTTATGGGTAAAGATAATACCCAAAAATAATCCAATATCTATAACGTTTAAATATAATATTAATATACAACATAACAGTATATATAGATATATATATATATATCATTTTAAAAAAAATGAGTATGCACATGTATTTATATATTTACCAACAAAATTAGTTCATTATATGGTGAACACACTTAAATTGCCAATAAAGTTAGTTTCAACATTACTATACATTAACCACACATTTGCCAAAATTTGAATGTCTCAAATTTTGATAAAATAGTCATCTACGTTTCAAGGATTATTTTTGTCAGTAGGCATCTACTCAATTACCTAACATAAATCATAGTGCTTCAATGCTTAGATTTCCCTTTATTTATTTATTGTTTGTCGAACATAACTCATCTATTTTTTTGGTCGGCTATATATATCTATAGCTACATACTCGAGTTGTTTGTGGCAAAACTTAATGTTAGTGATTTGGTGATGAAATAGTCGTCTACATTTAGATGACTATTTAGTGAGTAGTTATCTACTCGACTACCTACATAACTATGGTGCTTTAATACTTCAAAAAAAATTCTTTATGTGCTTATCGTACATAATTCATCTAATTTTTGGTGACCATCTTTATATGTAGTCACATACTCAAGTTATTTGTTCCTGAACTTAATGTTAGTTATTTGGTGATGAAATAGTCATCTACATTTAGAAGACTATCTTCGTCAGTAGTCATCTACTCGAGTACCTACATAACTATGGTGTTTTAATGTTTCAAAATTTTCTCTTTCTGTATTTATCGTTTGTCATACATAATTCATCTATTTTTTATCGAATATTTTTATATGTAGTCACATACTCGAGTTATTTGTTCCAGAATTTAATGTTAATGATCTGGTGATGAAATAGCCATCTACATTTAGACAACTATCTTCGTCAGTAGTCACTTACACGAGTACTCATATAAACTATGGTGATTTAATGTTTTAAATATTCCCTTTACGTATTTATCAGTCTTACATAATTCATCTATTTTTGTCGATTATTTTTATATGTAATCACATACTCGAGTCCCTTGTTCCAAAACTTAGTGTTAGAGATTTGATGATGAAAAAGTCATCTAAATTTAGATAACTATCTTCGTCATTAGTCACCTACTGACAACTATCTTCGTTAGTAGTCACTAAATTAGTCATCTGGTTTGACAAGAGAAATAAAAAATAGTCTTATGTTTGTCATAAATTAGTCATTTGTTCTATGTTTATAGTTTGTCATAAATTTGTCAAAAAAGAGAAAAAACAGCCTTCTATTTTATTTTTAGGGACATATGAGAAAGAAAAAGTAGAAACATTTGCAGACCCATATGCAAGGATATTTTTGACATTTCTCCACCCACTGGAGAGTTGACTACTGCTAGTTTCCTAATTGATGATCTATGGGTGGTAGTTATCTAATTTGGTTTCCAAAATGTAATATTGATGCAAATCACCCAAAATATTATTAGTTATTTAATTAAATAATGTGGAAATTTAATTTAATTTAACTAATTGTACAAATAATCTACTTGAAAGTTGAAACTCACTTTTTTGTTTATTGGTTGTTTCTTTGTATTTTTTAAACAAAAATGCAGATTGTATTTTTGTGTTTTACTTTTCATTCCATAAATTTTTTGTAATTGGTAAAATACTTATGGAATCGTGTTTAAAAACGCAATTCCGCCATTTCGTGATTTACCATTCAAGGCATTTTTCTCAAATTGAGACGTTTCATAATTAAAAAAGAAAAGAAAATGTTTAAGTGAACAGAAAATGTTTCATAATTAAAATAACTTCTTTCTTTTGCATCTAGTGCTAATGCTTTCAGCCCTTTCACCATTTTACAACCCAAGATGTCGTTATGACATTATTAAATGTTTGTTTTACAACCGAGTTCTTGTATGACCACTGCTGAGTTTTGTGGCAATAGTTATTTCTAAATATAATGAATTTTTGTTTCTAGTGTAAGAAGTTGGATATATTAAGGTTAAAAAAAATTTGGATATTTTAAGAACTAAAAATGGAAAATCTATTTTACAAGTTATGCGTAAGATAATACCCAAAAATAATCCAATATCTATAACATTTAAATATAATATTAACATACAACATAACAATATATATATATATATATATATTGATTTTATAAAACAAAAAATATGCGTATGCGCATGTATTTATCTATTTACCAACAAAATTAGTTCATTATATGGTGAACACACTTAAATTGCCAATAAAGTTAATTTCAGCATTACTATACATTAATCACATTTGCCAAAATTTGAATGGCTCAACATTATATAATTAAATTTATTTATGCGATATTTATGTATCGTTCTGAATTTGTTAAACAGTTTAAATTTGCGGATATGGTCGGAAACCGCTAAATATCTTTTTATTTTGAAATTTTCCGTTTAATAAAACAAAACTAAAAACCATAAATGACATATTAGCCGCTAAACTCTTTAAGCACATTCACTATGCACTGGCCTTCTTTATTTAGAAACAACTCTTTAGTTATAAATCAAAGAAACACAAAACTATTAATTACTCACTTATTCAAATTATAAAATATAATAACACTAAGAAAGCAAGAAAATTAAAATAAATTTTGAAGAAGAACAATGGTTGCATCCAAAAACACTCTTACAACCTTTTTCGTTGTTACAATAGTGATTATACTATCATTGTTTTGTGGAATCGGAGAAGCAAGAAAATTTTTAGGTTATGGAGCTATAGCAAATGACAGAATTCCGGGATGCAGTTCTGAAAATCCAAATTCATGTGTCAAAGTTCCGGTTAACCATTACCATGCTGGTTGTGAAAAGTCTAAACGATGTCCTACTAATGTTTAGTTCCAATTTTCCGTATTAAATATGAAGTAGTATTATTCAAAGAAGTTTTTTTGTTGTGGATGTGAAGTCACATTAATTGTTACCATCAATTTTTAGTCATCGTACTCCTAATATTCTTTACATCTGTTTTTGTCGATTAGACAATGTTATTATTAACTTTTTAATAAAACTATAAAATTATGTGCTACTACGCATTACTTACATTTCTTGTACATGGTTGTCATTACTGTTTTTTTTTTCTTTTTCAAAAATCTTTTAATCAAACATGTATTTTGACATTTGGTTCTTGAAATCCGAATTTTTATTTATTTTTTTTGGTTGACACGTAACTCTCAACATACGTCTAAATTCATTTGGAAACTCGTTCCCTACATATTAGTTGCGTTGTAGAGATTCAAGTTATCAAATATAACGTGTGACCTTTGTTAGTAAAACATGCGAGTTTCGTTACAAGATTTCCGACAAATATTGTCAAACTTACCATTGTCGATGTAACGATGTTAATAAGTCTTGAAAAGCTAAATACAAACGAGTTTGTTAAAGAAAGGCTTGTATGATAAACGTCATCGATTTTAGAAGAAGGTAACAGTCAGGCACGTACGTCATCGATTTCTGATGATATTTTTTTTCTGGAACGAGTCCCCTTCGGAGTCTGTGGCCGTTTAAGAGCTCCCGAAGGGTTAAACGAGTGCTGTGACCGAATCCAGTATGGCAATCCAAAAAAGTCACATGAAATTGAAAAGGAAGACATTTGTTTGTTCTACTTCGAATTTCGCGGAAGGGAAAGTCAAGATTCAAAGAAAGGCGAGAGACTGAACAAAAGCTAAAAAGAGCGCCATCGCTAAAAAGCTAAGCCCCCAGGCGAATGTTGATGTGTACGGAATTTTATATTGGGCCTATCTGATTTCCTTTTAGGCTCAATTTTATATATGGGCCAAACGTATTGATATAAAAACCCAATACCCAACTCTGAGATATGGAAAATAACCTATTGTGTTATGTGGTGGTAAAACCAATGTTTTCAGACCCGAAACAAAAAGATCCATATCTGCAACAGAAGAAGAAAGTCTTAGCAAGAAAGACGATGTCTAGGGAAGCAATGGACAAAGGAAGTCGTAAAAATTTCACTTATCGAAGGAAAAGAAATCTGGAGTTGTGGAATATCCACAATGAGAGAAGAAGGAAGGCGGAGCAATTGACGGAGAAAATCTTGAAAAAGGCATAACGAGGTCAAAGGTGCAGACCAGGTGACATGCCGAGCTAAAAGGCCCACCAGGGTGAAATTCACGATAAAAGGGGATTAAATGCAGAACCATTAGTCAACCCCGACGAGACAAAAGACTCATATCCAAACCGGTGAATAAAGGCACCTAGACGTAACGGTCGGATCCTCCGTAATAAAAACCATTTATGGCGAATCAGACATAGTAAATGATATCGTTAAATACGATTTCGGAGTATAAAGTAAGGACGAGGACAAAAAGCAAATGAACTTCTTCTTACCATAACAAGCACTACACACTTAAACACTTAGCAATTATTTGTTCTTATTCTTGTAAAAGCATTCTTGAGATCGAAATACAAAATCCAGTGTACCCCGAAAAAACCTTTTCAAATCGCTTCTAGATATGTTTTGGTCTTCTCGAGCTACAAACTTTATGTTTGTTATTCGATAGTCCCTCAATTCTTTTGTTATCAAAGATAAGACAAAATCCTATGTTTGTTCTTATTTACAAATTTTGATAGTTGTAATTCATTCTAATACAACCATCGATCGCAAATTTTCTTAAAAAAATACAATAAAATTTCTCTTTTTGGTCAAAAAAATAATAGAATTGATAAAAATAGAAAAATGAAGGATCAAAATTTGTAAGCCTTGTCACGTGCATACCGTCAATTTATTTTATTATTAATTAAGTAAGCCCCACGGGCCATGGTCTTGTCACATGCATATTGTCATCTTATTATATTCCCCATGTTTGTCGTGAGAACCCTAAATTTCGGTCGACAAGTTGGTGAGAAATTAAAGTAGTTTTTGCCTAAGAAAGAAAATCGTTTTTGGATCAAAAGCAGACGAGTTTCACGTTTGAGATAGATAACTTCTCCGAAAAGGAAGCTGTGATATCATCACCAAACTTCTCAAGCGGCGGCTGCGAATGGTAAAGGAAAATATTATATGCGTTTCTGAAGAATTACGGTCTAACATTCAACAAAATAACTTGTCTCTGTTATTTAATCCGTTTCCCTTTTTTTCCAGGTTTGTTAAGGTTCATCCCAAAGGAAATCGTATTGTTGAAGATCACTTGTCTCTGTACCTCAACGTTGCGAATCCGGAATCATTGCGACTTGGATGGAAAAGACTACCAAAACAATTGGTAATTAACTTATCTTCCATGAATATATATGACTGATGAAGAAGATAATTTTAATGAATATTTCTGTGTTTGTCTTACAGAAGGGTTGTGCCGATTGTTCTGCGCTCAGGCCTCAGGATGGGGTCAGGCAAAGGCCGTGCCTCTTAAAAAGCTTCAAGAAAAAGGGTTTTTGGAGAAGAACAAACTGATAGTTAAAGTCGAAGTAAAAGTAATTGAAGTTGTTGATGAAGCAGAAGTAACTGGGAAGGAGATGTTAGATGTTGGTGGTTTCCAAGTTCTTTATTCTCAGATATGACTAACTATAATGATTCTTGTTGTTGTTGTTTTTTTTATTATTAATTATTAGAAGATTCTTGTTGACAGGCTGCTCCGGTAAGTTGGATTTTCTTGGAACACCCTGACATTGCAGTGAATTTCAGACCAAAGAACCAATTGGTGAGGACAACATACATGAATATCTTACTCAGCCTCATAGAAGTATTGAACAAGCCTCCGCATAGCTTATCCGATACTGAGATAAGCAATGCTCAGAGTGAGTTGATCGATCTAACTGAAGCAGGCTTCAAGCTAGACTGGTTGAAGGAAAAGCTTGATGAGGTTTCCTTAGAGAGGGAGAAAACAAATGCGGATGGTTCTCGTGTCAAAGAACTCAAGGAACAAGTCAAGAATCTCAAATCTGAACTAGACAAGGAGAAGGTCAAATCTGCTGCTAAATTTGTGTCGCTGGAGCAGACGGTGTTAAATCTCAGAGCCGAGCTGAACAAGAAGCAGAACAAGAAGCGGAACAAGAAGTGAAAACTAACCCCTCGTTAAGAAGGTAGGTCGTCTCGTGGATGTCAAAACTCAGATTATTTAATTCGGGATTTATTGTCGTGTGGTAGGTGATAATGTGATGAGACATAGATTGGAAGAATTGTATGGCTCTCATATATTCTTCGATATACATAAGACATATATAAGATGGACATCATCTAAGTAATTACAAGAAGATATTATGGTAGTAATGGTAGGAGAAATTATAGGGATTGATAGAAGGGATAATAGGGATTGATAGGAGAAATAATAAATATATGCTTTCCTTAATATTCCCCCTCAAGATGGAGGGGTTTTAGATACTCCAATCTTGAATGGTGGTGACGGTGAACTTGTGGAGTGGAACAAAGGCGAGATGGCTCGGCGTTGAGAGAGAAAAGAGTGGCGGCGACACCAACAGAGGAAGGCGCGACATATATGATATGGGAGTGGAACACAACATATGCGGTGGTGACGATCATATGGAGACCGGCGTGGTGGAAGCTATTGAAGTTCATGAACTTTGTTTTCGGGAAGGAGAAATATGGTGTTTCCTTTTTATTATTATTATTTATTTTTCGAATGAGAGAAAATTTTGAAAAAACATCGATGGCTTGGAAATTTAGAAAGTGAATTTTTTTTTTTTTTGTGTAATCGAAAAAAAATTCATAAAAACAAAAAGCACAATAGCTTGAAACATTGTAACTTAGTAAAAGATTTTTTTTTTTTGGCGAATAAAGATTAAAGAAGCAGCGAAGTTTTGAAAACGATTAAGAAGCTTGATGGTTTGGATTCCGAGGCCCATGATGAACTTAAATGGAGAAGCATTTGGCTTAAAAGAAAAACGAAACAAAAACGGAGCCGATTGTTAGATCATTGTGACTCGGATTCAGAGGTCCATGATATACTTGAATAATAGAAGCATTTTGGCTTAATTAAGAAAAAATAAAAAAATGAGGAACGGAGCCGATCGTTAGATCATTGTGGCTCGGATTCAGAGGTCCATGATATACTTGAATAATGGAAGCATTTTGTCTTAAAAGAAAATAAAAACGAGGAATATAGTCGATCGTTAGATCATTGTGGCTCTGGTACCATGATAATGTGATGAGACATAGATTGGAAGAATTGTATTGGCTCTCATATATTCTTCGATATACATAAGACATATATATAAGATGGACATCATCTAAGTAATTACAAGAAGATATTATGGTAGTAATGGTAGGAGAAATTATAGGGATTGATAGAAGTGATCATAGGGATTGATAGGAGAAATCATAAATATATTCTTTTCTTAATAGTAGGTCTCTATATTTTGATATAACTCGGTTTTTCAAATAGTTTTCTTGATCGTTTAATTAGACCATTTTGCACCCACATATTATGCATTGCGATCAAAAGTGCTGAGAATTTCGCTTCAATCGCCTATGAAACAGTTGATGATTCGTCTTGATTCTTATACCAATATTCATCTTTAAATATCAGAGCTTTTCTTTAGATTGTCAATACTCACATTCATCTTTTACAACCCGTCCAACAGTTGATGGTTGGCCTTGATTCTTATACCAATTATTGTATCTTACTCCTAAATTAAATTTATAGATAATTAACACGCTAAAATACAACTTTTCTTACTGGTTACTTTCTCCTGGTTCAGCAGTGTACTGGAAATTAGAAAAGCGTCAGTATTTTTCTCGAAAGAACAAAAATTTCAATAAGTTGAAAGATGAGGATCACCTTAGGAAACTCAAACTTGACCGTGCGACTGCGGACGACAATGACTTACTACACTTACATGTTGATTGGTTCACTCGTTACCACCCACAAACTCTATGTTTGCGGGTGGTAGCGGTTGGTGGCGTTTGATAACAATCATAGAAATGGTTTTGTATCGCCAAAAATGAAAAGCTTCTTCCCGCAAGCAGCTGAGAAAATATTTTCTTCTTTGGTGGAGGTGCAATGCTTTCTTATAAACAAAAATTCCTAATTATCGAGAAAGTATATAGATGTTTATGATTTTATTTCTTGTTCTTATTAAATTTACAAAGAAGAGGGGATAAACACCTGCGAGAACTTTTCAATTCAAGAAGATGAATGTCGTGAGCATCAAAGAAAACCCAACCCGAGCCGCCGACAGTTTCAGCCCTATGCAAAAACCCATCTACTTGACAATGCGGCTCTCGAGATATCTCCAAATAAGGTTGCTGGAAAATTACTCATGAGGACGTCTTGCTCTTATTAAATTTATGTTAAAGATAGATTTATTTCCTTAACATCGAGAATTTTTTTTATTGAAAACAGTATGCTCTTGTTCTTATTAAATTTGTATGATAGGGACTGGCATCGTTTGTGAAAGTATCAAAGAGGAAGAAGGCAATAGAAGAGAATTTTCTGTACTGCTATTCCTCACAATGTCAATGGGTTTTATATTACAAAGGAGCATTAAATAATTGCCTAAACTGAGAAGATTACAATATATACATTACTGATATTATGGAGTGATTGAGTGATTGCAGGTGATTGAGTGATTGCAGATGATTTGTTTTGACCAAAATCTCCAATACCCCCCCCCCCCCCCCCCTCAAGTTGGAGCATGCAAGTTTTGTATGCCTAACTTGTCTCTGAAGTAGTCGAACGCTTGGCGGCCTAGAGGTTTGGTGAATATGTCAGCCAACTGTGCTTCACTCGAGACATGATTGAGACTGATGGTTTTGAGTAAGTATTCATCCCTGACGAAATGACAGTCATTCTCGATATGTTTCGTTCTTTCGTGGAAGACGGGATTATTCGCTATGTGGATAGCTGATTTGCTGTCACACATTACTTGCATTGGGTTGTCATGAGGTACACCGAGTGAGCGGAGAACGCGAATAAGCCAGAGAAGTTCAGACGTAAGATCCGCAAGTGCGCGATATTCTGCTTCAGCAGAGGATCGACTCACTGTTTTCTGTTTGCGGGTTTTCCAAGACACCGGAGAGTGTCCAATTTGAACAAAATAGCCTGTGACAGAACGACGACTCAACGGACAACCCGCCCAATCTGAGTCTGACCATCCTGTGATCTGAAAATCTGTGTCTGAGCGTAACAAGATTCCTTGACCTGGAGAGCCCTTAAGATAACGAACAGTTCGTAATGCTGCATGCCAATGGTTTTCACGAGGTTCTTGCATGAACTGAGCAAGAACATGAACGCAGAAAGCTAAATCTGGTCTTGTCACAGCAAGATAGATAAGACGGCCAATGAGACGACAATATCATTCAGGTGCGGTTAGCTTTGGTGATTCAGACAAAGCGAGTTTATGATTCTGTTCTAGCGGAAATGCCACTGGTTTTGATCCCAGCATTCCTGTTTCAACAATGATGTCCATGGCGTACTTCCTTTGACTCATGTAGATACCTGTTTTATTTCTAGCCACTTAGATGCCCAAAAAATATTTCAGCTCACCGAGATCTTTCATGTGAAAGCATGAAGATAGATAAGTCTTGAAAGCCTTAATAACTTCAAGAAAACTTCCAGAAATAATCATGTCGTCAACATAGACTAAAACGTTGAGATGCACATCAGACTTCGCAAAGATAAAAAGAGAGTAATCTGAAAGAGACTGTTCAAACCCGTAATCTTTTAGCGATGTCTGAAGTTTCGCGAACCAGCATCTTGGTGCTTGTTTCAAACCGTAGAGAGATTTATTCAGACGGCAAACTTTGGAACTAGTTGAGGTGCTGAATCCCGGTGGTAACTTCATATAGACCTCTTCGTCGAGGTCGTCGTGGAGAAATGCATTGTACACATCCATCTGATGAACATGCCAACCCTTGCCTGCAGCAACATTTAAAAACAATCGAATTGTGCCCATCTTAGCCACTGGTGCGAATGTTTCCTCATAGTCTTCCCCTTCGATCTGTTTGTTACCGAGTGCCACTAACCGAGCCCAAGAATTGGTTTATTTTTAGGCAAAAACAAATCCTCTTCCAGCAGTGGGCTTTGTGTAACTGTGGCCCATTGACAATCATCTCTTTCTTCTTCACGTTGTAAAGACAACGACTGCTTTTCATACAGAAACTCCGTTTCTGAAAAATACGGGAAAAAACCTTAAAAATACACAAACTCTACATAATTTGGACGTTTAATATACGAACTATTTTGAGACCCAGAAAAATACACAGACTAACGTTGACATCCATTTTAATACTTAAACTATCAATCATTCTTTTTTTAATACATAAACTATTAAATTTTGTATATTTTACAACATTTATATTTTGAAAATCCGATTTTACCTTTTTATTTACTAAATTCGATTTATTTTATCAGAAAAACAAAATTAATAATTTATAAAAATAAATTTAAAAAATGAAAAAGAAATTAAAAACAAAAACAAAAGATGTTTCTTCTTCCTCCTTCGACCAATGTCACCCTTCTCTTCTCCTCTCATTAACCAAATCTACAACTCCATCTCCTCTCCTCTCCTGGTAATATTACCAGGCCCAAAGTTTTCTTGTCTTCGTTTACTCGGCGGCTCGGCCGGATTTAACGCCGGAAGAGCATCAAACTCTGACGGTGACGGAAACTGAAACGGCGTCGACGGAGAAAAAAGAGCTCGATCTCTAAATTGTAATGCATTTTTAATTGGTTTGGTCGAGGACTTTTGCCTCTTTTGTTCAGCAGCATTAAGCTTTGATTCAAGTCTCTGACTAAGCTCCTCCGTAGTTGCCGATCTCGGGCTTCTAATATTAGGTCGTGCCTTGCTCGATAGAGACCCATAAAAAGTAAGAAACTTTCCGTAAAGACGGAGATTAGCTTCTCTGAGTTTGGAATCGATCTCTTCGGCGGAGACTGTGCTTTTCGGTTCGAGAAGACGACGACGGAGCCTCCAGGGAAGACTCTTTGTATCCTCATCGTTCGCCGGAAAACTCAGGGAGATTCATCCATATTTTTCCGGTTCCGTTATTGACTTTTACGATTGCAAATCACAAAAATAACATGAGTTAACTCATCCGATTAAAAAATTGGTTTAGGTAATTAATCAGATCTAAGAGTGTAAAAGGATTAGAAATTCAAAACATTATCAAAATCTGAGAGTGTAAAAGGTATTTAATTTTGAGGAGGAGGAGGAAGAGGAATGCGTCGTGGAAGATGAGCTTTTTTCCCATTGTTTTCCAATTTTTTATTTTATTTTATTTTATATATTATCAAATTTGTTATTTAAAATAAAAATAAAGAGATAAATCGAATTTAGTAAATAAGAGAGAACAAAATCGGGTTTTCAAATTATAAATGTTGTAAAATACACGAAATTTAATAGTTTAGGTATTAAAAAAAGAATGATTGATAGTTTGAGTATTAAAATAGATGCCAACATTAGTCCGTGTATTTTTCTGGATGTCAAAATAGTTCGTGTATTAAACGTCTAAATTATGTAGAGTTTGTGTATTTTTAAAGTTTTTTCTCCGAGTGGGCTTTGTGTAACTGTGGCCCATTGACAATCATCTCTTTCTTCTTCACGTTGTAAAGACAACGACTGCTTTTCATACAGAAACTCCGTTTCTGAAAAATACACGTCTCGTAAAACGAATACTACAAGAAAACACAGTTTTTGCGACTACTAAAATAGTCTCAAAATAGTCATTTGTCATTTGCCACTATTTTGAGACTAAAAAAATTAGTCGCAAATATTTGGTCGTTAAATTGAATTGTCGCAAAACAGTTATTTTTTGCGACTAATATGTGACTATCATATTAGTCTTAATTTAAAGACTGATTTTGCGACTATTTATTAAAAAAAAGTTTTAAAAAAAAAACAAAAACAAAAACAAAATTATTTTATTTATTAAATTAATTAATTACAGAAAAAATTTTAAAAAAAAGAAAAACGACGGTAAGCTTCTCGACGAGAAACTTCAGTAAGCTTCCGATCTCGACGGGAAACGACGGTAGCTTCCGATCTCGGCTCCAAATCCCTCCAATCTCGGCTCCAATTCCTTCCACACCACCTTCCATGTGGTTCTCTTCACCGTCCGTCGTCCTTAGCTGCGGTAAGCTTCTCGATGCCTCTCCTCCTTCTTCTTCTTATCTTATCGCCAATTAACGATCTGGTGAGAAGGAAGAAAAAAGATCCGGCCAGCCTCTCCTATCGCCACCGTCAGACTTCTCCAGAGCCGCTTGGTCGCTTCGACGACCTCCGCGAATCCTCTTCAGATCTACAATTCCTCTCCGCTCACTGCCTCATCCTACTCCTCCGTGATGAAGCTTCTCGTTGATAGCATCGGTGATCATCTGAAAAAAAAAAAGATAGTTAGATCGAAGGAAGAAAAAAAAAAGAGACTTAATTAGATGTCGAAGAGATGGAAGAAAAAAGAAGAGAAGGAAGAAGAAAGAAAATAGTGGGAGGAGAGAGAAATAAATTCAATTAAAAAAAATTAGATCTTTCACCGTTGGATTAAACCAATGAACGATGGAGGATCTCAATACTAGAAAAATTTCAATCCTCGTCACAATGAACTAACCAATGAGAAACTTTCATTATTTTTCTCATTTTTCTCAAATTAGTCGCAAAAATGGAACTATTTTGTGACTACAAATGAAAAAAATCGACTGAAGTTGCTAAACAGTCCCAAATTTGGGACCATTTTGTAACAAAAAAAAAAAATTTACCCTAAACCCTAAACTTTAAGGACCTAGAATATTTGAATATGATTTTACAATGATTTTGTGTATCTAGCATTTCAAAAATATATTAAAACTTAAAAATAAGTAAATTTTGAGAGAGTTTTTATCTTTCAAAATCATTCCTTATAAAACACATGTAACACTTAGTAGATGTTATGATTATATTGAAATTTTTGTAAGTGTTATATATTTTTGTTTATTATTTGATGTTTATGTGTAAGATCTAGATTACAATTTAAGATTTATAGTTTATAATTAAGGGTTATAGGTTTAGGGTTTAGAATTTAGGATTTATAAAAGGGATTATAAATGATCATATTTATAAAAAATTGTAAGTTTTGAATTTTTGTATATTATTCGATGTTTATGTGTAAGATTTAGTTTAAAATTTAAAATTTAGATCAAGTTTATGATTGAGGGTTAGAGGTTTAGGGTTTAGGGTTAAGGGTTTGTGGTTTGAGTTTAGAATTTATTGATTTTTATTAAAAAAAATCAAGTGGAGTTGCAAAATATTCCTAAATTTGGGACTATTTTGTGACTACTATTAAAAATTTGTCGCAAATTAGTCACAAAAACTGGGTTTGCATATTAGTGTACATGTTACCTTAAACCCTAAACTTTAAGAACATATAAGGTTTGAATATCAATTTACAATGATTTTGGGTATATAGTTGTTCAAAAATATACTTTACAATTTAAAATTTAGATTTTATGATTAAGGGTTAGAGGTTTAGAGTTTAGAATTTAGGATTTATAAAATGATAATATTTTAAAAAATTGTAAGTGTTGAATTTTTTTGTATATTATTTGATGTTGTTTACAATTTAAGATTTAAATCAAGTTTATGATTAAGTGTTAGAGGTTTAGGGTTTGGGGTTAAAGGTTTGTGGTTTGAGTTTAGAATTTATTGATTTCTAAAAAAAATCAAGTGGAGTTGCAAATTACTCCCAAATTTGATACTATTTTGTGACTACTATTAAAAATTAGTCGCACATTAGTCCCAAATTTGATACTATTTTGTGACTACTATTAAGGGTTAGAGGTTTATGATTTAAGATTTAGAGTTTATGAATAATGGTTAGAGGTTTATGATTAAAGGTTATAGGTTTATGATTTAAGATTTATAATTTACAATTGAAGATTTAGAGTTTATGATTAAGGGTTAGAGGTTTATGATTTATAATTAAGGATTTATAAAATTATAATATTTAAAAAAATTGTAAGTGTTGAATTTTTTTGTATATTATTTGATGTTTATTTAAAAAAAATCGAGTGAAGTTGCTAAACCGAAGCAAACCAGTCACAAATTTGAGACTATTTTTGCAAGTCCTTAAACAGTCGCAAATAAGCGACTCTTGTCTGACTAATTTTTTTAGTCGGTAATTTGAGACTATTATGCATCTGCTTCATGGGTAGCCGCTTATTAGTCGCAAATCAGTCACAATACTGTCCCTCTTTTTTGCGACTAAAAAAGTAGTCGCAAATGGTAGTCACAAAAACTGTTTTTTCTTGTAGTGGAAGAAGACTCGTTCTTCCATATCAAACAACCTCCAGCCTTTCTTCCCGTAGGGATAACCCACAAACACACACTTGCGACTTCGCGACGCAAATTTATCGCCTTTGTGCCCTTGATTATGCGCATAACACAACGCACCAAATATCCGGAGATGATCATACTCTGGAATTTTACCATAGAGCTTCTCGTATGGCGTAAGGCCGTGTAATACTTTACTTGGCGTCCGGTTGATAAGATATGCAGCTGTCAAGATTAATTCTCCCCATAAGTCAATTGGAAGCTCAGCTTGAAACCGCAAAGCTCGAGCGACATTCAATATATGTCGGTGTTTCCTTTCTGCTCTTCCGTTTTGTTGCGGTGTGCCTACACACGACGTCTCATGAACAATTCCTTTATTCAGGAAAAATTTAGTAAGACATACAAATTCGTAGCCATTATCACTTCTCACGGTTTTGATGTGCGTTTGAAACTGATTCTCAACCATGGTAATAAAATTCTTGATCTGATTTGACGTCTAAGTTTTGTCATTCAACAGATACAGCCAAACGCTTCGTGTGTAGTCATCAACAATTGTGATAAAATATCTTGCACCCGAGAAAGATGGTGTTCTATACGGACCCCATATATCGAAATGAATCAACTCAAAAATATTTGAAGTTTTATTTTCACTAATCGGAAAAGACAATCTTGTTTGCTTGGCGCGGAGACAAACATCACACGCTTTATTCAAAATTTCAGAAGAAACAGAAACATTAACTTGCGGGAGTGAACAAACTACTTTTGAAGACGGGTGGCCCATCCGATTATGCCACAGCTCATACGATTTCTCGTCATGTGTTGTGACTGAAGCTACCATCTCCGTGCTCATAAAATAGAATGTTCCTGCCTCTCTCCTACCCGCTCCAATCACAATCCTCGAAATGCGGTCCTGGACAACAATGAAATGATCAGCTAACTGAACAACACAGTGATTTTCATCCATTAAATGCCGCACTGATATCAAATCCGATTTCAATTCCTCGACATAAAAAACTGATTTCAGCACTAAATCAGATCCCAATCTAACTGATCCTTCAATTATCGAAATTCTTTCACGACCATCAGCAAGAATTATCAATACCGGAGCCATTTTTCGAACATCAGAAAGAGTTCCATAGTTCCTGGTCAAATGGTGTGTGGCTCCTGTATCCATTATCCAGTAAGGACAAGATGACTTACCCGAGAGTGTTTCTGGTGCACTGCGCTGGCCAGCATTAAGAAGAGCAACAAGCGATTTCCATTGGGCATCAGTCAATCCGTTCACTCTGTCACGGTCCTTATCTGTGAGAACATAGTTAGCGTGTTCCAAAGTCTGACCTATGTTTGGCGCATGAACTGCGTTTGCATAGGCAAGACCACCACGACCACGCCCAGTAGGTGCTCCACGACCTCTTCCATGCATCGTTCTGCCTCTCGGTCTATCACCCCACCACTCTGGGAAGCCAATGACAGCGTAACAGCTCTCCGAGGCGTGCCCAGATCGGTTACAATGCTTGCACAACATCTGGATTGCCTTGTTTCTGGTTTGCACAGCGAAAGCAGCTACTTCTGGTTGTTCATCTTCTTCCTGACGAACAATGTTGTAGATTTCTTCCAAAGGCTGAAACGGTTGTCGAGAGACGAGACTTGATCAAACTGTTCTAAACAGAGTGTCATCAAGTCCAAAAAGAAATTGATGCACTTTGTCTTCTTCACGGTCCTTTTCCAGAGCAGAACCTAAATCACATTCGCATTTGCCGCACTTGCAGATGCGTTGAGGACGATGAGTTGCCATACTATCCCAGATCATGGTCAATTTCCCATAGTATGTCTCAATTGCAAGACCTCTCTGCTTGCAGCACGCGAGCTCGGCCTTGATTTGCTGGATTCTGGATCCGCTGGGTACTGAAAACCGTTTTTGTAGGTGATCCCAGAGATCCTTTGCCACATCTCGATGAGAGATGGTCGATCGGAGGACAGGATCCATTGTCATCTTCATACAGGATACGAGCAACGCCTGGATTGTCCACCAGTTTTCCATATCTAGTGAATCTTCAGTCGGACGCGCAATGGATCCATCGAGAAACCCAAACTTCTTTCGAGAAGTAAGAGCCATTTTCAATCCGCAAGCCCACTCGTCGTAGTTGGCTCCGGTCAGAAGAGGATGAGAAATCACCGCTCCAGAGTTGTCAGCTGCGGTCATATCGTAGGGAGAGATTTTTCGATGAACAATCTCCACTTGAGCAGTCGGGTTTGGGTTCGTTGTCGTGTCCATCGTTGATTGTCAAATTTTCTGGAAAAAGAAAAAGGATCGACCGGGTCAGAGAAGAAAATTTCTTGTTCAAAGCTCTGATACTATGTGAAAGTATCAAAGAGGAAGAAGGCAATAGAAGAGAATTTTTTGTCTGTTATTCCTCACAATGTTGATGGGTTTTATATTACAAAGTGTTGGAACTAATTTTTTATCAAAACTTGAGGGTTTGATAAAATTGTGTTAGTGTGAAAAAAATGAGTTAAGCTCATTCGAATGAAATGTTTTCATTGGCTGAGAAATGTTTTCTCGTGTATATATTTTGGAATAGTTGTGTCATTGATTTAAATGACTAACAACAAGAGAGAAAAAAAAGACCACACGCGCGTTGATCGCATCTTGGGCCTGATGTGCACGTGAACTTTTAGAGGTATCGATCGATACCCCTTGGTATCGATCGATACTCGACGGGCCGACTTAAAAAAATCGCAGCCCCTAGAATATTCTGAGGAATATTCCATATCTGTCTGTAAAAACCCATAGCCTCTCTCTTATATATACATGCTGATTTTCACCTTAAAAATCATCCTCTGAAACACTAAAAACACATCCTAAAAGTTTTAGCAAAAGTTCATTCAATTTCCTACTGCTTAGAGTAAGTCTTTATTCGAGAGTATCGTAGTTATAAGGTTCGACAGATCTGATATCAAGTGTAGATGATACAAATAAACTTTGGTTGTATCCTGGGACTCATGGATCTATTATAATCCGTCGCACTATGGAAGATTCTTTGAGTTAAGAAAAGAGATTCATTTCGCCTCCTTAGATTTATTTATGATTTATCGTTTTATGAATCTTCTGTTCTTTACTGTTTATTTATACAATCGTGATTAAATCTTATCCTGTCTATTGTGCGAATTTATTGGTCCTACAATCTTAACTCAAAGAAGATCCGATTTTGTTTTATTACTTCAATCAGATCTTTAATCACGAGTAAATAAACGTTTTCAAACGGTTTATAAAACGATTTTTCAACTGCTGATGATACTCAAACGTTATCAAAAAGCTTTTTAGCAACTTGAAACGTGTAGTAGAAGCAATTTCTGTTTATTTTTTAAGAAGATGTTCAACTGCTAGTGATACTCAAACTTTATCAAAAAGCTGTTTAGCAACTTGAAACGTGTAGTAGAAGCAGTATTGCTTTAAACATCTTTTACAACTGTCATCAATTGCGGTTAATGAATGGTGTAATCAACAAACGCACCATGTGGTTCTTGATAGGTTCGATTACGATCGAAACCGTGCAAGTATCGATCGACACCCTGTGGTATCGATCGATACTATGCAAAATCTGTATCGGTCGACACTGAGGTGTATCGATCGATACTATGCAAAAGTTTGTATCGGTCGACACTGAGGTGCATCGATCGATACTCTGCATCGACCAAGATGGGTCATGTCGATATATACTGTGTAAAATTCACATGTATCGATCGGCACAACGGTGCATCGATTGATCCTGTGAAAGATTCACTTGCATCGATCGACACCAAGGGTGCATCGATCGACACTAAGTGCATCGATCGACACAAGTTGAGCATCGATCGACACAAGTTGAGCATCGATCGACACTGTGGTGCATCGATCGATCATGTGCAAAATTTACTTGCATCGATCGACACCTAGGGTGTATCGATCGACACCGAGGGTGTGTATCGATCGATACCAAGGAGTATCGATCGACACCAATGATATTTGGTTCGATATTAGTATTAGAATTGCGATTCTTAACTATATATATCGGTACTAATGAAAGTTGTGTTTCTTTTGTTTTTACAAAATGACAAACGACGTTGAAAACAACTCTGGAGTGGTGGAAGAAACGGCTGCGAGCTTGATTGAGACGGTCAAAGTTCCATCTGAGAATCATGTCGCTCCTCTAAGCAAGTTTGATGGGACAACATTTAAGATGTGGAAGAAGAAGATGTTCTTCTATCTGACTACGCTGAATCTGCAGAAATACACCAGCGAGGTGAAACATGTTCTCCCAGAAGATAACACTGATCCACGTGCACTTGCGAGTGTCCACGCCTGGGAACATGCTAACTTCTTGTGCAAGGGCTATATTCAGAATAGCCTTTCAGACTCTCTGTTTGGGGTGTACAAAAACGCTGAAACTTCTAAGGATCTGTGGGATTCCTTAGACAAGAAGTATCGCATTGAAGATTTTGGTACTCGGAAATTCATTGTGGCAAAATTCATGCAGTACCAGATGGTGGATTCAAGACCACTGATGGATCAAGTCGAAGAGATGCAGAGGCTCCTTCACGACATTCATGCTGAGGGAATGCGGCTGTGTGATACCTATCAAGGTTGCTGCATCATTGAGAAGCTTCCTCCTAGTTGGACGGACTTCAAAAACTACCTCAGGCTGAAGAAAAAGAAGATGAGCCTTGAAGATTTGATTGTTAAGCTCCGCGTAGAGTCTACGAATCGGGAACAACAAATTGGCGTAGGTGTAAAGATTTGCGAACACAATGCGAATATGGTTGAACACCAAAACACCAATCAAGGCAAGTGGCAAAACAAAGGACGCCTAAAAAAGGCAAAGGGAAGATGCCACCAAAGAACTTCCAGAAGTTCAAGAACAAGAGTGGTCATAATGGTCAGACTTCTAAAAGGTTCTTGGGATCATGTAACTTCTGTGGAAAGCAAGGACACAAATCCTTCGAGTGTCGCAACAAGAAAGCTCAAGCAAACTTGACAGAAGCTGACATGTGTGCTATTGTCATTGAGGCTAATGTTGCTGAGAGCCATCCGAATACTTGGTTGTTCGATACTGGTGCAACCAGACACATCTGTATGGATCGAGAGATGTTCTCCACATACACAAAGAACAAGAGTGGTGACAAGCTCTTGATGGGTAATTCCGCCTCGTCGAAAATTGATGGTCACGGAAAGGTTATTCTGAAGCTCACCTCTAGACAGGAACTGTTTCTCACGAACGTCGTCCATGTACCAGACATGCGTAAGAATATGATCTCTGGATCGCTCATAAGCAAGCATGGATTCACTGTGAAGCTGTAAGGTGATAAGCTAATCCTAACGAAGAATGGGATGTATTTGGGAAAGGGTTTTGTTTGTGAAAACTTGTTTAAGATGTCTGTTGAGCCAGTAATACGTAAGGATAATGTAACCGAGGCATCCACCTCGAAGAACCCTAAGATGAATGATAAGAAACCATTTGCTTATCTCGCTGAGTCTTTTAATATTTGGCATGAACGCTTAGGACATGTTAATTTCAAGTCTATGAGTAGATTGATGAACATGAATATGATTCCTAAATGCAAAATAAGCAAAGACAAATGTGAAGTTTGTGTCCAAGCAAAACTAGCTAAAACGTCATCTCCCAGCGTTCAAAGAACAACCGAACCTCTAGGTTTAATTCACACAGATTTATGTGATTTAAAATACATACAAACTAGAGGTGGTAAGAAATATTTCGTGACCTTCATAGATGATTGCACGAGATATTGCTACATCTATCTACTGCGGAGTAAAGATGAAGCCTTGGACAAATTTAAAGAGTACAAGCTGGAAGTTGAAAACCAACTTGGTAAAACCATAAAAATGGTTAGAAGTGATAGAGGAGGTGAATATAATGAATCATTCGTTGCATTCTGTAGAGCACATGACATTATTCATCAAACCATTGCTCCCTATTCACCGAAATCCAATGGAGTTGCTGAAAGAAATAACAGAACTCTCAAGGAAATGATGAATGCAATGTTGCAGGAACATGTGGGGGGAAGTTCTGCTTAACTCTAATTATATCCTGAACAAAATCTCACACAAAGTCACAGGAAAAACTCCTTATGAACTTTGGAAAGGTAATGTATCTTCGTATAAATACCTGAAAGTGTGGGGGTGCCTGGCGAAAGTTGCAGTACCACTTCCGAAAAAGGTCACCATCGGACCTAAAACGGTAGATTGCATTTTCATCGGATATGCGCACAACAGTAGTGCCTATCGTTTTCTGGTACATAAATCAGATATACCAGACATTCATGTAAACACGATAATGGAGTCAAGGAATGCGTCCTTCTTCGAAAATGTGTTTCCGTGTAAGGATAAAGGAAATCCTAAACGAACTCGTGATGAACGAGACGCTAGCAATGAGGCAAGCACTTCAGGCACTTCTACAAACGAAGAAGCAGAAGAAGAAGAAGTTGAACCTAGACGAAGCAAGATAGCTCGTAAAGGAAAAGACATTTGGCTCTGAGTTCATAATGGCATTCCTCGCGGAAAGTGGTCCACGAACTTTCATGGAAGCAATGTCTACACCCGATGCACCTTTCTGGAAGGAAGCATCTAACAGTGAAATCAACTCAATTATGCAAAATCATACTTATGAGTTGCAAAATCAACTCAACTCAATCTACCTCAAGGTTGCAAACCTCTTGGGTGTAAATGGGTCTTTACCACAAAGCTAAAAATCGATGGCTATATATACAAGTATAAGGCCAGACTTGTGGTACAAGGTTTTCGTCAAAAGGAAAGACTGGATTTCTTTGACACTTATTCTCCAGTGACGAGAATAACTTCGATTCGTATGTTGATTGGAATCGCAGCTTTAAGAAACCTTGAAATACATCAGATGGATGTCAAGACTGCTTTCCTAAACGTAGATTTAGAGGAAGAGATCTATATGAATCAACCTGAGGGTTATGTTGCTCCCGGACAAGAGAAGAAAGTCTGTAGACTTGTGAAATCGCTATACGGACTTAAGAAAGCTCCGAAGCAATGGCATGAAAAGTTTGACAGTGTAATGATGTCAAATAGCTTTCACATCAATGAATGTGATAAGTGCATCTATATCAAAAGTAATTCACAAGGATATGTGTTGTTGTGTTTGTACGTAGATGACATGCTCATCATGGGAAGCAATAAAGATATAATCAACCAAACGAAGAACATGCTAAGTGGAAAGTTTGATATGAAAGACATGGGATTATCGGATGTAATTCTAGGAATTAGAATTATTCGAAATTCAAAAGGAATAATCTTATCTCAAGATCATTACGCTACAAAAATCTTAGAGAGGTTTAAGACCTACTCAAATGGGACTTTAAAAACTCCGCTTGATCCTCAACTTCATTTGACAAAGAATTCATGTGAAGCAGTGTCACAAGTGGAGTATGAAAGAGTCATCGGAAGTCTTATGTACTTGACGAATGGTACTAGACCCGATTTAGCGCACTCAGTAAACGTACTAAGTCGTTATACGAGTAATCCAGGACATACTCATTGGAGGGCCATAACTAGGGTATTAAATTATCTACGATATACCAAAAGTTATGGGCTGCACTTCGATAAAGAACCAGCACTGCTGGAAGTGTATAGTGATGCCAATTGGATTTGAGATTCAAGAAACTCCAAATCCACGAGTGGATATGTCTTTAGTCTTGCTGGTGCAGCAATATCCTGGAAATCTTCCAAACAGATACTCCTGCCCAGATCAACCATGGAGTCAGAGTTTATAGCTTTAGACAAAGCTGCTGAGGAAGCAGAATGGCTTCGAAACTTTCTGGAAGATATCCCGATGTGGGAAAAACCAGTGACAGCATTACGTGTACATTGTGATAGTCAGTCGGCTATCTCTCAGGCACTGAATAATCTATATAATGGCAAATCGCGTCACATAAGAAGATGACATAAGACCATTAGACAATTGATCTCAACTGGTGTACTTATGATAGATTACATCAAGTCGTCTGGTAACCTAGCGGATCCGTTCACCAAAGGTTTGCCGCGAGATCAAATTGTAAAATCATCAAAAGGAATGGGTTTAAAGCCTATAGACAAAGATGACGTTTGACGGACACCCCACCTATGTGACTGGAGATCCCAAGATCTAGGTTCAAAGGGAAAACAAAGTTGAACTGATTCGAAATTGAGCACTGTGATACCATGTCTCTGCCCAGTTCCTAGGATGATAAACAGTGCTACCTGTGAATAGTAAGGATAAGCGTTGACTTTTAATGATTGCATAGTTGTGTAATAGTGGAGTGTGACAGGACACTTCTGAAAACAAGCTGATAAAAGATCACCTAGTGAAGTGTGAAATGAGGGCCGTTTCTAGGAGAATGAAAGTGAAGGCTATATTCTCCAAGTTCACTCACGAAAACCAGGAATGTTCAAGGCCAAAATGAACACAATAGAGAACAAAGTTCTACGAGAAAATGTCGCTGTGCGATACCTGTTGTCTAGGTTTACATCAAAATCTTGGTGGTTCAAGACATCATGTTCACCTCCTAGAAGAGTAAATCCGACATATGTTAAATATGATTGGTTCAAAGCTGGAAAACGCTACCTCTCAGATACAGTTACATTTTTTTATACTCTCGAAAGTCTGTCTACGTCTAGATGAGTCTAGTCAAGTATGTCTAGTAAAGTCTAGTCTGTTCAATTTTCATATGTTTAGAGTCATTTCTATTCATGTGGGGGATTGTTGGAACTAATTTTTTATCAAAGCTTGAGGGCTTGATAAAATTGTGTTAGTGTGAAAAGAAATGAGTTAAGCTCATTCGAATGAAATGTTTTCATTGGCTGAGAAATGTTTTCTCGTGTATATATTTTGGAATAGTTGTGTCATTGATTTAAATGACTAACAACAAGAGAGAAGAATATACCACACGCGGGTTGATCGCATCTTGGGCCTGATGGGCTCGTGGACTTATAGAGGTATCGATCGATACTCGACGGGCCGGCTTAAAAAAATTGCAGCCCCTAGAATATTCTGAGGAGTATTCCATATCTGTCTGGGAAAAACCCTAGCCTCTCTCCTATATATATTGGCCGATTTTCACCTTAAAAATCATCCTCTGAAACACTAAAAACACATCCTAAAAGTTCTAGCAAAAGTTCCTTCAATTCCCTACTGCTTAGAGTAAGTCTTTATTCGAGAGTATCGCAGTTATAAGGTTCAACAGATCTGATATCAAGTGTAGATGATACAAATAAACTTTGGTTGTATCCTGGGACTCATGGATCTATTATAATCCGTCGCACTACGGAAGATTCTTTGAGTTAAGGAAAGAGATTCATCTCGCCTCCTTAGATTTATTTATGATTTATCGTTTTATAAATCTTCTGTTCCTTACTGTTTATTTATACAATCATGATTAAATCTTAACTTGTCTATTGTGCGAATTTATTGGTCCTACACAAAGGAGCAGAAAATAATTGCACTGAGAAGATTACAATATATACATTACTGATATTATGGAGTGATTGCATGTGATTGAGTGATTGCTGATGATTTGCTTTGACCAAAATCTCCAATATCGTTAGCAATATTTTGTTATGATTTATTCTACGCAACCATCTTCGTACGAGCTTGTTGCTAAGGATATCCACGATAACACATGGATATCTCTACCAATACAATTAGTTTTTTTTATATGGTGAATACACTTGAAGCCATTAGCTTGTAAAGAAAGTACTTGGTAGCCAAAAATTGATGAATAATATTGTATAATTAAATTTAACTATGCGATAATTATACATCGCTCAGAATTTGTTAAACCTCTTTAAATTTGCTGTCATTCTAAAAATCATTGAATATCTTTCTGTTTTGAAATTTCCTGCTAGCAAAACTGAAAACAATGGAATGAGATAATAATAGCCACTAAAAAGTTGTATGCACTTGCTCTATGCACTGGCCTTCTTTTTTTAGAAGCAATCTCTCTAGCTATAAATGAGAAAACAAAATTTAATCATTACTCACTTATTCAATTTACAAAATATAACAATACATAGAAAGCAGAAGAAAATCAAAAAAAAAATTGAAAAAAAACAATGGTTGCATACAAGAAGAGCCTTACTGTTTTTTTATTTGTTACAATAATGATTATATTATCAATGTTTTGTGGAAACGGAGAAGCAAAGAATCTTTAGGCTATGGAACTATATCGAAAGACAAAATTCTAGCATGCAGCTTTAAAAACCCAAGTTCATGTGTCAAAACTCCGGTTAACCATTACCATCCTGGTTGTGAGGATTTTGAACACTGTCGTCATACGCCGCCTCATGTTTAGCTCTACAATGATATAACTAATGCTTTACATGTCTTTTGTTCTCGACTCAAAGATGTTATTATTTATTTATAAAACTATAAACTTATGTGTTATTATGCATTACTTATTTTTATTTGTAAGTGGTTGTTTTTACTGTTTTCAAAAGAAAATGAAATAAAAGAAAAATTTTAGTCTATATTCTGACATTTGCTCTTTGGAATCCAAAAATTTATGAGTAAGACTGATTTTTCATATGTTTTAATCCAAAATACATATGAGTTTGTTAAACACAGATTTTATAAGATTGATAATAAACGCAATCGACTCGAAAAAAAGAAGGTAATAGCCAGTAAATATGTTTTTTTCCCAACCATGATTATCACACAAAATATGGAATTGTGGAGGTAAAATATGGAACTGTGGAGGTAAAAGCTTATCAAGTTTCGACGTGTACAAATCAGATAAAAGATATCATTGAAAATTTTGAAAATCAAGGTGAAATTGAAGTCGGATGAGCATATCTGAAGGAAAAATCACAGAAAGCTTTCTCTTCTGATACCATGTTATAGGGAAAAAGGAAAAAACTTTGTGTTATTCAACAAATTATATACATCAACGTTTGTTTTATATACATTGAACCAAAGAATGCAAAACCACTCGGTTTAACTTAACCATAACCAATTCCATCAATACAATTATCTAAACCATTTCTAATATGGACCATTCAATCATATGTTGTGATGCCATAGCAATTTTTTTTTGCTGATTTCATGATTGAAGTAAAGACAACATAACACGGTAATTTCTAAATTTGTCCACAATATCCTTTTGAACAATAAGTAAAGGAACCGAAGCATGACAAATATCAAGTACTTGTTGCGATAAGATACGGAAAGTACATAAATTTGAGAAGACGATACACAGACTGGCGCATCATAATTGTAATAATTCGTTGATACACAAAGGATAGCTGATCGACGAACAAGACATGAGGATCGAAACGATGCTTAATATGTCGAAACTTTTGAACAAGACATTGTTGATCCGTAAATCACACAAAAGGGGCTAAAACAATACTTTAATCGGAATCTCGTTTATTGATCAAGAGTCGGCGTTACAACAGAGTTTTAGTAAGATGGCGAGGACAAAAGAACTTGAGATCGGTAAAGGAGCTCTCTCGTATTCTCTGGTCTCTGCGGAAGTTGTGGATGCCTGGATGAAAGAGCCTTCTCCTCTATTTATATTGTCTTGAGGCGGTTTGAAGGGAGAATATTTCCTTTTCCGAGTTCGATTAGGAGAAGGAAATATTCCGGTTTTCTCTCCGAGATAAAGATATCTTCCTGATATCTCGAAGACTAGATCGAGGGGAATATTTCCTTTTTCGAGATCGGCAGGAAATGGGAAATACTCCGGTTATCTGTTGTAACGGACTGGGCTCGCGCTGGGCCTAGATCGGTAGCCCAGATGGGCTTTAGCGAGATTCCAAGCTCGGCCCAATGTTTTTGGGCTGATTTGTCCTTGATCCGAACCATCGTAAACCGGTCTTGATTGAACCGGTCTCGGTTCGAACCAAGTTAAACCAGGGGGTGCTAATCCCCCCTCTAACAATTGGTCACCCCCTCAGTTCGGCGAGGGAGTTTATGAGTTCGGTGAATTTACAAGGAGTATTCTTTAGCTCGGTTAGAATTGAGATCGGTACGATCTGATCAGATTCTATTTTAAGTTCGGCGAGTTCCTTTCGAAGGTTAAGATTGGAATTCTCACGGTCGAATCGATTTACGAACTTTCGAGTTCGGTGAATCTTCGAGTCGATTCGTAATCATTCTTCTCTTTCTCGAGAAGAGGTGTGTTGATTCATAATCATTATTCTCCTCGGAAAAAGGTGAGTCGATTCGTTTTCCCAAACTTTCGCGGAATTCGAGGAGTCGTCATGATTGCGATTTCTTTTATAAATATCGGGCGAACCTCGCTCTTTTCTCACTTCTGCCTTGCTTCCGAAAAAGGTACTCTTTCTCTCTCTAAACGCTCTCCCTTCTCTCTAGATTTTTTGTGTTTTTTCGATTTTCGGTCGTTATTTCGCCGCGATTTCTCCGATCTGTTTGAAGATCTTCAGACTTCCCGGTTGATCTTCAACTGTTCTTCATCAATCTTCAAACTGTTCTTCATCAATTCCTTCTCCCGATCGAGATGAATTCTGAAGGTGTCTCCATTTCTGTTGATGACCGATCTCCGAATCAAGACTTTTCGGACGTTAGGCGTTTCATGGATGATTCCGTTTCGAGCTCGGATATGCCAGAATTGTTCAGGCATAACTCGCGTCATGGTGAAGCGAGTAGTTCTAGGGTTGCTGTCGAGGTTCCTCATCTGAGGGATGAGTTCGGAGATCGGGCCGAGGATGTAGCGGGACAGATAGCCAAGCTCGCATGGATCGAGAATTTGCAGCTCGGCTCGAGGCGGAAGATGTTGTGGAAACATATAGCCAAGTTCGAGCCGATCGCGAATTTGCTATTCGGCTACAGGAAGCCGAAGATGCGGCTCGGCAAGACGATCATGGTGCTTTGCCAAAAGTCTGCCCTGATGAAGGAGAGGATGAAGAACCAGTCTCTCCGGTAGTTCGGAGAAAGATAGAGGAGCCTTCGATCATTAGACCAACGCAGTCCAAAAGGAGTACGGTTCAAGTCACTTTGGAAAAGTGCGGGACTCCGGACAATCTTGTTTACAATATCCCGAAGACGACCGATCGACCGTGGGATGCCCCTGAGGGTTATATATGTGTTTATGAAGATTATTTCCAGGAGTGCGGCCTCCAACTTTCGATACCCGAGCTCTTCTACAAGTATTGCAAGAGAAGACATGTCGCAATATCTCAACTTTTGCCGGCCACGGTGATCAACTTGATGGGTCTCCTAACTCTCGGTGATGACTGTGACGTTCCTATCACGGTTGAGATATTCGAGATGTTATTCCGAGTAGTACGTTCGGAGGTCAGACCTTGGTTTTTGTGTGCGCAAGCGAAGCCGGAGTATGATCTTATTACTGGTGTTAAACCGAGCAAGATTAATCACTGGAATACTCGATACTTCTTTGTGAAAGTCGACGAATACTTCGTTGAACGTCCTGACGGGACTTACCGAACTCGATGGAGGATCCCCATTGGTAGATATCGGTTCTTTGGTTTTTTCTCTTTCGCCTTTTTTTTACCTAAGTGTCGTTTGTTGCTTTGTTTTTCAGAGCGTCATCTTCCGAGCTTCTTGATTACCACTCTCGGATTTACTCATCTTCACGCGAAGGAGTTGAGTGCAGCAGGAAAAGTTCGGTGGCCCGAGGCATACCAGGACAAACTTGACCAAAAAGCTAAGTGAGCTTCGAAAGGTACATATCGGTTCTTCTTTCTTGTTTTAGATCTGTAATTGGCTCTAACCCTTGGTCTTTTTCCTTCTTCAGCCAATCCGTCTTGTCGAAAGAGGAAGATGAAACTGGACGACATCCCGAACTTGATGGATGACATGGACGGTGATGAGGTGGATGTGGATATCCCTTCCGTAGCCGAACAGGTGAATCCTGAAGTTCCTTCCTCGATTGAGGTTGGACAAACGGCTAACGATGAAGAGATCGTCGGAGGTGATGTTCCCGCTGGGGAACAGGTTCTTGCTGAAGAACAAATTTCTCTTCCGGCTGAAAAGAAGAGAAAAAGGAAAACAAAAAAGGGAACTCGGCAAGCGACCGGCCAAACCGCTGGGGTCGGTACTGAAAATGCCGAGCGTACTGAAGGTGATGAGGTGAATACCGAGCCTCAACGTGCCGAAGAAGAAACGAAGGTCTTGTCGGATGATTCTCCCGTTCCGAAGAGGCATCGGAAGTCAGATCCAGCGACTGATGCGTGGGATTATGCCGAAAAATATCGGCGAGTAAGCTTTGGCCCAGACTTTCTTCCTCCGGTTGATCACCTTCATAAGTCCGATGCTTTCGAGAAGCTGGCTCGGACCACTGCTGAGGTAAGAATCCCTTTCCGAGTTTGTCGCTCCTTCTTTTATTCTTTTCGATCCTTGTTCCTGACGTTTGTTATTTCGACAGATGGTTGCCTAAACAAACGAGATCGTCAGGTCTTACGACCATGAACTCGGTGCCTCCCGTCTCAAGGCTTTCGAGGCGAGTGTTCAAGTCGTGGAATTTCGCAAGAAGCTGCACGTGTCTGAGGACATGGTGGAGGCCGGTGATCGCGCGGTATCCGAGCTGACTAGAGAGTTGGCCGCACTGAAGATGCGCTTTCGTTGAAGTTAGAAAAGGATGCGCTTTCGTTGAAGTTGTTTGCAGAAACTTCGCGACTGCGGGCTGGCCGCACTCAGCAAATTTCAAAGAGGAAGGTGGTCACCGAAAAGTGCCAAGTTCGGCTTAAAAAGGTCAGGGATCATCTGTCGGCGATCAATCAGGCAAAGAAGCCATTTCTTGCTATCGACCAAATCCAAGGAATTCTAGGTTTCTGTGAGAGCCTTAAGAAGAAGCACGGCATTATTGTTCCGCCATCTCGTATCGAGAATCTCTAGAAGCTTAAGGCCGAGAAGTCGATGGAATATGCTGCGATCGACCTCCGCGAGCTGGTTGATGCGGACCTCGTTGTCTCACCGTTCACCGATCCAGTGCACCCGGAGGTTTCGACATCGATGGGTAATGAAGTTCCACCGGGCCTCGACGAGTTCGGATCCAACCGGGCTTCGATGTCGGCAGATCGCGCTGATGCGATGCGGAGGCAACACGTTTAAGTTGCTTTTTCTATCTTTTTGTAATTTGTTTTAGTTTTCTTCTGCCCGAAAGGGCTTATAACTTGACCTCTTGGACCGGAGGGTTTTTATAGTCCGGTATCCATTTTGTTATTTTGCCCAAGGGGGCCTTTTAAATGAATCCCGGTGTTTATTGATTGTGCCTTTGAAGATTATACTTAGTCGCTTTCTAAGTTATTTATATGCTGAGTCTTGGTATATTTGAAGTCGTACATTATACGAACTCCTCAAGCTCGTCGTACACAATGGTGCCGTAAACAGTACGGTCTTAGCCGGGTGAAGAGGACGGGTTTGACTGAACCTGTTCGAGGTCGGCAATCCGTATCGTAGATTGGCTTACTGATTTTGCGACTGTTAAGAAATCGGCTTACTGGTTTCGCGATTGTTGAGAAACCGGCTTACTAATTTTTTGCGACTGTTGAGAAATCGGCTTAAATTCGCAAGGAAAGACGTTCGGCTTGACCTTAGAGTTTGGTTTAAGAGTACGTGAACAGCTCATCTTAATATGCTCTAGGTTTTTCTCATATTGAATCCGAGTGTACGAGACGGACTCGGCTTATTTGGCTTGGATAATATGAGAAGTTGATGCGAGACTGGTCTCGGCTTTGAATGTGGAAAGTGTGTTATCCATTGCACCATGAGGATGCGTGCGAGCTAAGCTCGGCTTATTCGATCGTCTGGCCAGGACGTCGATATGGAAACCGTCGTGGTTGAAAATAAAACTGTTGGAGTTCGGCAAACATAAATTTTGATTTGAAGATACGAACTGTTGGAGTTCGGCAAACATAAAGTTTGACTTGAAAATACGAACTGTTTGGAGTTCGGTAAACATAAAGTTTGACTTGAAAATACGAACTGTTGGAGTTCGGCAAACATAAAGTTTGGCTTGAAAATACGAACTGTTGGAGTTCGGCAAACATAAAGTTTGACTTGAAAATACGAACTGCTGGAGTTCGGCAAACGTAAAGTTTGACTTAGGAATACGAACTTTTGGAGTTCGGCAAACGTAAATTTTGACTTAGGAATACGAACTGTTGAAGTCCGGTAAAATGCCTTCGCATAATAAAATTTTATTAATGTTATAGTTGCGCCTGTGAAGGCTGCCTACGTACCTTCGAAAGAAGGATCAAGCCATTCGTAGTTCATATTACATAGTGAAATTGAGCCTAAGTGTAGTAGCTCGATGATCTCTTTTTTTTTTTTTTGGCTCTTGAGAGCTGGCCTAGATGTAATAGCGTTTGAGGTTGATTGAATTCCATGAACGGGGAATAGGGGTTCCGTCCAGCTTCATGAGCTCGTAGACGCCTGGTTTTACTACCCTCATGACTTGATAAGGTCCTTCCCAGTTTGTGTCGATCTTGCCGGCATTCTTTTCTTCAGTGCCTTCGAAGATTTTTCTCAGAACAAGGTCGCCGTCAGTGAAATGACGTCCGCGGACCTTCTTGTTGTAGTAGCGTGCTATCAAGTTCTGATAATTCTGAATCCGAAGTAAGGCTTGATCGCGTTGTTCTTCGAGATTATCGAGGTTGTCGAGCATGATCTCATCGTTAAGATCGGGGTTTTGCACGAGCATCGTTCGACGGATAGTCGGGATGGTGAGTTTGGCGGGGCATAGGGCTTCCACACCATAAGCCAAGTAGAAAGGGGATTGTCCCGTTGACGACCTTGGAGTCGTGCGATATGACCATAAGACTCCGTCGAGTTTATCAGACCATGTCCCTTTATGAGTATCCAATCGTTTCTCTAGGCCAGCGATAATCATTTTGTTTGTTGCTTCGGCTTGACCGTTGCTCGGCGGGTATCTCGGTGTAGAGAAACTTAGCCAAAATTTCCACTTGACGCAGAAATCGTTGAATAGCGTTGATATAAACTGGGGACCGTTATCGGTGATAATCTCGTATGGAACTCTGTGTCGGCAGATGATGAATTTCCAGACGAACTTCTGAACGTCAGAGGCGAGGATGACGGGATATTCCCCGGCTTCTACCCACTTGGTAAAGTAATCCGTCATGATGAGGATGAACTTTTCCTGCGTGGTGGATCGTCTGAAAGGGCCGATGATGTCCATGCCCCAACGCATGAATGGATATGGAGCTGTCGAGGTGGTTAGTAGCTCGGTAGGAAGATGTATCATTAGGCCGTGTCGTTGACATTTATCGCACTTTGCGACGAACTTCTCGTAGTCTGCTTGCATACTTGGCCAATAATAGCTTGCTCGTCTAATTTTCAGGGCTAGAGATCGGCCACCTGAGTGATTACCGCCATCGCCTTCGTGTATTTTCTTCATGACTTCCTGGACTTCATCGCCTGAGATGCATTTGAGGAGGATTCCATACGCACTCCAACGAAACAGTCCATCTTTGATAAGTATGTAGCGAGCAGCCCGCATTTTGAGTTGCCGAGAAGCCCATCTGTCCGCTGGGACGTCACCATCGATGATGTACATTTTTATCTCTAGCGTCCAATCGGCGGGCGTCTACTCGTCAGACTGTTCGAGGTTTACCGGCTCGTGAAGGCCGTCTGTTTGTTCTTCCGCTTCGTTATCTGATTGGGTTGACTCATTGATTTGCGGCGGGTTATCATTATCTTCGATGATAGTAGCATGTTCGAGCTTGGTGTCTTGATTAGGCTCGACAATCGGAATCCGTCTTTCTCGACGTAAGACGGGTTCGGTCGCAGGATTTTCCTCGTAATCTCGTCTACAAGTCGTGATAATACATTGCTCCGTGCTTCCAATACCTGGCTCTGATATACTTTTGATCGTAATCGTTTGTCTGAGATGAGGGTTCGAGCTTGAAGCTTGAGCAGCGAGTGCATCGGCAGGAGCGTTTTCTCCCCGCGGTATCTTGGTTAGTTCGAACGAATCGAATTCTGCGGTGAGTTGCTTGACGAGCTTGAGATATGCATCCATTCGATCTTTCTTGGCATCATACTCCCCGCTAAATTGACTTGCGACGAGTTATGAGTCGCAGTAGGCATGTATGCGTGTTCCGCCGATGGCTTTGGCCAAACGTAGTCCGGCAATTAACGCTTCGTATTATGCCTCGTTGTTTGATGCGTTGAACGCTAGGCGGAAAGATTGCTCTAAGATTTCTCTCGTCGGAGATTTGAGGCGAATGCCTATTCCCGAGCCGCGATGAGATGGAGACCCGTCGACGTGAAGGATCCATTGTTCGGCGGTTACGGCATCAGTATTGACGTATTCTGGAGATAACTCGATGAGGAAATAGGCGAGGACTTGCAACTTAATACTCGTTCGGCTCTTGTAATCGATGTCGTACTTGCTGAGTTCAATGGCTCGGACTATGTAGAATCGTCCGGAGTGGTTGATTGGTTAAGACGGTGACTGAGTGTGACTGGAAATAGGGGCGTAGCTTCCGAGCCGAGATAACAACGGCAAGAGCCAGCTTTTCGAGAGTCAGATATCGTACTTCAACACCATCGAGTGATTTGCTGATATAGAATATTGGCTTTTGTTCGCCCCGTTCTTCCCGGACAAGGACCCCGCTGACCGCCGAGGTTGATATTGCGATGTAGAGGTAGAGGGTTTCGCCATCTTTGGGTTTTGCTTGAACTGGTGGAGTTGACAAGTATTCCTTGAGCTGCTTGAATGTTTTTTCGCACTTGTCATCCCACTCGAGATCTTTGTTACCGCGCAACAGTTGGTAGAAGGGGAGACACTTGTCGGTAGATCGAGAGATGAACCGGTTGAGTGCAGCAATACGTCCCGTTAGCCTTTGCACTTCCCTTCTCGTCGTCGGAGATGGTAGGTCGAGGATTGCCGAGATCTGTTTAGGATTGGCTTCGATTCCCCTTTGAGTTACGATATACCCGAGGAACTCTCCCGAAGTCACGCCGAATGTGCATTTGGTCGGGTTAAGCTTCATGCCGTATTCGTTTAGGATGTCGAAGCAGGTGTTTAGGTTCCCGATATGATCCTTGGCAATTAGCGATTTGATGAGCATATCGTCGATGTAGACCTCCATCGTCTTGCCGAGCTGGCTGGCGAACATCTGATTAACGAGTCGTTGATAAGTTGCACCGGCATTCTTCAGGCCGAAGGGCATAACCTTGTAGCAATAGATACCACGGTCGGTAATGAAGGAAGTCTTCTCACGATCGTCCGGATGCATGAGTATCTGATTGTAGCCTGAGAAGGCATCCATGAACGAGAGGAGTTCGTTCCCAGCAGTGGCTTCGACGTGTCTGTCGATGTGTGGGAGCGGGAAACTATCCTTTGGGCAAGCTTTGTTCAGGTCGGTAAAATCGACGCAGATTATCCATTTGTCGTTCTTCTTTTTTACAACGACTGGGTTTGCCAACCAGTCCGGATACCGTACTTCTGTGATCGATCCGGCGCTGAGTAACTTCTCGACTTCATTGTTAAC
Source organism: Eutrema japonicum (assembly GCA_030161315.1). NCBI lineage: Eukaryota > Viridiplantae > Streptophyta > Magnoliopsida > Brassicales > Brassicaceae > Eutrema > Eutrema japonicum. The sequence goes on along the minus strand of BSQW01000007.1, from coordinate 48,767,594 downwards.
GGCCCGGGCCTTCTCGGGACCAAGCTTGCGTCGTTTCTGCTTGATCGGTTTGAAGGTGGAATCAATATTGAGCTCGTGACTTGTTATCTTTGGGTTGATCTCTGGCATGTCTGTGATTGACCAGGCGAAGATCGAAACGTTTCTTCTGAGGAATCGGACCAAGTCTGTTTTGATGTCTTCATCGAGCTCGGCTCCGATCCCCATGCATCTCTCTGGATTGAAGTCATTAATGTTGATTTGGACGATCGTTTCGAATCGCGGCAGATCGGGATCGTTCGAAATTTTCTTTTTATTGATGATGTAAGTGCGGGGTGTGGTCCTTAGTTTGCATTCGTTGATGAAACACGTTCGGGACATCACCTGGTCGCCTTTGAGAGTGAAGACTCCGGAAGATGTTGGGAACTTGACGCACTGGTGATATGTTGACACGACGACTTTCATCGAAAATATCCACGGTGTGCCGAGTATCACATTATAGATTGCGGGTTTGTTCAATACCAGGAACTTGACCATCCGACAAACCCCTCCGGTATACATGGGGAGCTTGACCGTCCCGGCATTCATGGTTTGCTCACTTGAGAAACCGGTGAGTGGTTCGATGTTCGGTCTAATCTGATTGTCCGGATATTCCATGTTCTTCAGGGTATCTTTGAAAATTACGTTGACCAAGCTCCCGGTGTCGACCAAGATTCGTCCAACTACAACATCACTGATGAGTGCTTCGACGACTAGCGGATCGTTATGCGGCATATGGAGTCCCTCGGTGTCGGCCTCGGAAAAGGTGATCGGCATTCCGCAAGATGTAATTTGGTTTGTATGTTTTGCGGCCGCTGCTTCCTTACTGTACGTCTCTAGAGCTCGGACAGAATAGTTGCATGATTCCAATGCGCCCATGATCATGTTTACACGTTTCCGAACTTGTGGAGGTTGCTGATCCTCCACTTTTTCCTCTCGATCTCGTTTCGGTTGTTCATCGTCAGCTTTATCTTTAGGTTGCTCGGTAGTCTTGCTTGGTTTGTAGTTACGTCTTCTTCTGTTATCATTGCGGCGAGGTTTATTCGAAGGTTGGAAGGCTCCTTCGACTGGAACTTCCCCCTTTTTGTACTTCATCAGGAGGAATTCCTGTAGGTGTCGGCACTCTTCAGTTGAATGATTTCCAACTCGGTCATGGAAGTTGCAGTATAGTCCGGGCTCGGTATCAGGCTCTTTTGGTTCGTCCGACCGAACCCAAGTGTTCGACCAGGATTGCTGAGTTTGAACCGTGTTGACGGGCTGCTTTGGAAGGACAAACTGTTTATCCTTACCAGCAGGCTGTTTTTTAAGCGCGTACCGCCTATCTTTCTCGGATTTTTCCTCTTCCTCCATTATGAAGATGTGCGCCCTGTGTAAGATGTCTTCCAACGTCTTTGGATTGTTGCGTTTGATCTCCTTGTGGAAGTCTGATTCGTACCAGGTCGCTTTATAAAGAGCCTCGATCGCAGCTTCGTCGTCAATCGTACAGTGGGATACGACCGCTTTGAAACATTCCATGAAATTGCGTAGGGGCTCGTCCTGCTTCTGTTCGAGGGCCCAGAGTTCGGCGTTTTTCGTTTTCTGCTTGATAAACATGGTGAAGCGTTTGAGGAACTTGGTAGTGAGCTCGTTGTAGCTGTTGACTGAATTCGGTTCGAGCGTTGAAAACCAATCGAGCGCGGCTCCGGATAGGTTCTCTAGAAATAATTGGCACATCGCTGCGTCCTTTTCGTTTTCCGAGCCGAAACGAAATCGATTCATCATGATAACAAAAAAGGTCAGGAAATACTTGGGATCGGTAAACCCATCATATGGCGTGATCTTGACCCTTTCCAATCGCCGGACTGGAGTGTTGATGACTCGGTCCGTAAATGGTGTCCTCTGCGACTCCTGAATCACCCGGTCGATTTCTGGCGCTGAGCTCGTCGCCTGGTGGACTTTAGATCGCATGTCTTGTAACTGGGCATGGACCCTTGCGAATTCCAGGTTCATGGCGGCTTGATCCGCGATGTGGATTTCTGAATCGGCTGCGGATCTCCTAGTCGGTAGGTCGGTCACACCCGGGAGTTGAGCGTCGGTCAGGTCGGGCAAGAGGTTACGGCGTAATGCGCTTTCGTTGGCGGGGGTGATCAGTTTTGGATCGAGGGTACCGATCTGGCCTCGGCGCTCAAAGTGGGATGCTATTAGAGACGCGATCCGCTCTTCGTTCTTTTTGTTGATTTCAGCGAACTGTGCCGCCATGGCTTCCATAAAGATGGTCGGGTCCATGACTGCTGGGGTAGCGGGAGGCGGTGGAAGAGTCCTCGGGGGATTGGTCTGACTATCCCTTCCAGTAGGTAAGGTCGGAGGGAGTCCTCCTCCGGTTGTCGATAATTCAGTGTCGGTTGGATTGAGTTCGTCAGCCCGAGGGTTTTGATCATTGTTTTCTGAGCCGTTGATGTCGACTACGGAGGTGTCGATTGGAAGAACCATCGCCGAACTCAATCAAACGATATCCGAAAGTACTGTTCTATCTGTCCCCACAGTCGGTGCCAATTGTTGATCCGTAAATCACACAAAAGGGAGGGGGTAAAACAATACTTCAATCGGAATCTCGTTTATTGATCAAGAGTCGGCGTTACAACATAGTTTTAGTAAGATGGCGAGGACAAAAGAAATTGAGATCGGTAAAGAAGCTCTCTCGTATTCTCTGGTCTCTGCGGAAGTTGTGGATGCCTGGATGAATGAGCCTTCTCCTCTATTTATATTGTCTTGAGGCGGTTTGAAGGGAGAATATTTCCTTTTCCGAGTTCGATTAGGAGAAGGAAATATTCCGGTTTTCTCTCCGAGATAAGGATATCTTCCTGATATCTCGAAGACTCGATCGAGGGGAATATTTCCTTTTCCGAGATCGGCGGGAAAAGGGAAATACTCCGGTTATCATCTGATGTAACGGACTGGGCTCGCGCTGGGCCTAGATCGGTAGCCGAGATGGGATTTAGCGAGATTCCGAGCTCGGCCCATTGTTTTTGGGCTGATTTGTCCTTGATCTGAACCATCGTAAACCGGTTTTGATTGAACCGGTCTCGGTTCGAACCGAGTTAAACCAGGGGGTGCTAATCCCCCCCCCTCTAACAGACATGAGGATAGCCATTAACACTCATGTTTAATATGTCGAATGGTTTATTGAATCTGTCCATTAATAACCTCACTGAATATACAAAAAAAAAAGTGGTGATGTGTCCACGAGAATGGACCTCCTGTCGAGAAACAGGCTTGCCCCAAGGACCAGTGGCGGATCCAGGTGAGCCAAGGGGGTGGCAGCTACCACCACTCAAACTTTGATTTTTATAAAATATCTAAGGAAATTTTTATTATTTTAAAATTATACCCTCAAAACCCTAGGTAAAATATTGGTTTTGCCCCCACTGAATATAATCTTTAGATCCGCCACTGCTAGGACCCTTTGCCAGAAGGAGTACGGGCCGGGATGTGACCACTCGGGACACTTGTTTAAACAAACCTGATTGTCCCAAACCACCATGTCCCATGAGATGTTATTATTAGCATAATCAACAGTTGTATACTTATGATTATGGTAGTAATTAGCCGATGTGGGAAAAAAAATTAGCCGATGTGGGATAAAAGCAAAATTCGAAAAGGCGCTAGGCGTTAAGCGGACTGTCGGGCACCGATTTGCGCATAAGCCGAAAAGCGGTGATTAATCAGCGATTAATTTTGAACATTTTTTTTAAATTTTAAAGTTTATATGTTTATAAGTTATGAATATATGAATCAAAATAAATATGAAATAAGTTTTTTTGATTATCAAAGTAACAAAACATTAGGAAATTAAGTTCAAATTCACATCTAAATTCTAAAAACTAAAAAGAAGTACAAACATATGATGCAAAAAATAGATTTGTCTTGATATTGAGAGACAAAAAAAGTACAAGGAGAGAAAAATCTTCATCATCTTCTTCAATGATCAAATTATCATGTGTGTTGTACTTTTAGATGTATTTCCAAAACTTTATAACAGACCATATGTCCGTCACAATAAAAAAAAAAAATGTTGACATTTTGAAAAAAAATATTGCTTTTTTGAAAAAATATCGTTGACTTTTTGAAAAAATCGTTTGACCGCCTAATTCACAGCCTATACACTAATCGCGGTGGTCCACCGCCGACTAGCGCATAGGCGGTCTAGGCGGTCTAGGCGCCGCTTTTTAGAACATGGGATAAAAGTTAAGTAAACGCATGCAGCGCCGGCTCATGATTTTACGGGGGCCCTGTGCTAAAAAAACAATTTCGGGCCCTTAAACAAAAATTGTTTTTTTCTATTTTTGAATTGTTTTTAAACATAACATTTTTTATTCTCTTTTATATTATATTTTATTAGAAATTTGGTTATGTAAATAAAAAATATATATCTAATTTTTTTTGTTTGTTAAAGTTAATCTTATTTTGTATATACTTCACGTGCAAATGGTTGATGAAAACTATTCTTTTCGATTCCCCTAAAAATAAACTATTTAGGTTAAATTTATATTCTTCTAAATTATATTGGGCCACATTAAAAAAGTGGAAAATAATTCTAATTCCACTAAAATTTATTCCTCTACAATAGGAAGACGTACCTAATTCCACTAATTAGGTATAGAAGATTTCCACTACTTCTAAATTAAGAAAACATGCTTAATTTTGTTATAGAAGATTCGAGAAAAGATGGAATAGGAAGACGTACCTAATTCCACTAATTTTTTTTGTCCATTAGCATTATTTTTGTAATTCCTCTTATTATTCTCACTCACAACCATTTCCACCCTTAAAAAAAAAAAATCTAAATCAAAACTTTTAAAAACAAAAAACATTGGGTTTCAAGTATTATGGACCCCGGAGCGGTCGCACCGTTCGCTCTCATGGTTGAGCCGGCACTGAACGCATGCCCAACTCACATGCACATTATCGTGTTTTTCCCAAATACTTCAATTTTTCTTTTTGGAACATAAAATACTCTAATTTTAAGTAAACTCATGCCCAACTCACGTGCATATCATCATCTTCTCCCAAATACTTTAATTGCAAACCCTAATTTCAACTCTCCTCCTTTTTGTTTATCACCAAACTATGCGACTACGAAGACCATATCAATTAAGTTTTTTTAAGAGAAGAATAGAAAAGACGAAACACTTGATAATGTGAGGAAAACAAAAGAATATTGGAGAGGAGATATTAACTTTTACAACAAAAAGACTTATGACATGTACATTATAATATATTTTTTTCCAAAATCACCCCTTTTGTTTTCCTATTTTGTTGATTTACTTATTCGTCTAGTAATTTTGTAAAATAGCCTATTAGCCTTAGCATCGACTCATAGATTTATTTTTATTTTAGTTAATCCGTAAGATTGTCAAGATATAAATGATGTGGAGGAGACATATAAACATTATCTTATACAATGTTGTTAAGTAAATGAAAAGAACAGAAAAAAAAAGATATAATTCAATCCAACTAACTAACAAAATAGGATGACTCCACAACAAGGTTCTTGTCCTGTAAAAAAAAAACAGAGCTCAGTTACAAGGCTGTATCACATCTGAGGAATCAGAAAGTGCAAAGGACCCAACCATCGCTAAAACCTAAATCTTCATAGCTCGTTGTACCAGTCGGGAATTGAACCCGGGTCTGTACCGTGGCAGAGTATTATTCTACCACTAGACCACTGCTACTATTTGTTAAAACAGTTTCCCCTTTTACTTATATACACACTGATATGGGGAACGGACAATTTGGGCTCAGCCCATTGATATGGACTCGACTCGTGATTAATACATTTGTTTTGATTAAAAAAGAAACCCTAATCTCCATTAATAGTATCTGAGACCATCTATCTAGAGATGATAGACTTGCCCCTAGGAACTTTTGTCAGAAGGAGTATGGACGGGAATGTGACTACTACGGACACTTAGTTAAGCAAACCTTATTGTGGGATAAATTAAGTAAACGCATGCCACTCTCACGTGCTCCTTTCATCGTCTTCTCCCAAATTCACTAATTCGAAACCCTAATTTCAATATTCTCTCCTCCCATTTGAGTTTTTTCTTCAAACCCTAATATCAATCTTCTCTCCCCCCATTCTCCAAACCAAACGTCTCCCTCGGATGAGTTTCCTCTGTCCATTATCATCAAGTCGCAGTCACTTAACGAGCATAAAATGAAAGAGAACATCACCAATTGGTGTGGTTGACCCAAAGCTACAATCTTCTATTTTCTGCTACCGTTTCCAGAAAATCCCCATTTCTTTAGAAAAGGATAAGGGCCGCGATACACAGATGCTCTTGCTATGTGGTTCCGAGACTCCAACCGGTAAATTTTTTTTGTTCATTTGCTTCTTGGGTATATCAAATCGGGCGATCGTTGTTGTTTTAGGCACCTTTTATATTTTCTTTTGTATCCGTTAACTTTGTTGAAATAAGATCAGAAATTTTAGCAAAAAAGAAAAAAAAAAAAGGGCTGTTACTGGAAGAAGGCGGTGTATTCTTTTCAGAATAACCAAACCGGCTCTCCAAAATTATTGGGTTAAAAACCGTACAAGCCCGGTTAACCAATGTGGGATTATTAGCCCACAATCAAACTTCACAAGGAACCAAATTGGAGCAAAGTCTTGATTTCGTTTTTATTTTTTATTGGTTCGATTCTACAGACTACAGAGTCGTAAGAGAAGAGAGAGAAAAAACGGTTTAGTGTCACATAACATTTGATTAATTAAATTTTAGGAATCGGTTGGAAACCAAATCAACCAAAACAAACTGTGGGCTACGGTTTTTGGGTCAATAAAGTTTGGGCCTAAAGAAATCAAGACGAAGCCCAAAACATAAGAAGTCCAAACTACGATATATTAAGTCGATCATCGTCTTCTACAAAGAAGCAAGAGAGAGAAAGTAACAGAAAGGTTGTTACAGAGGTCAAAACTATCGTTTTACAGAGAGTAGAGAGAGAAGAGAGATCTTGCAGTGGAGCGATCTCGGTTATCTTCTCCGGGAGCTGCTCTCGGCGGATTTGGTGGTGGTTGAAGGCACCGATCTGGTTTCCGAAGCAGACGCTAGCTAATACTCTGTTTGTCTTTTCATCTTCGTTACCTAAAAGTGAAAGAAAGGCACATTAGCTTGCGAACTCTGTAAACAGGAAGTGATAGTGAAGTTTTAGGGATCACAGATCCTAACCGGATGTAGAGGATTGTTAATGCCTCGAACCGGGTGAACAATTTGAGTGTCTTGTTCTTGATTTCATTTCTTTAGTATCTCTTGATCAAATCTCGGAAAGAACACAACAGGAAGGTGAATTAGCAATCAGAATATGGGCAACAATCTTAACAAAGTGGTATCAGAGCGCCAGGTTAAAGGTGCAGGAGGGATTACGGTCCAGTAATCAAGTGCATTGTGATCTGATTTCAAGATTCAAGGTTAATTGAAGTCGTGTGTTGTTTTTGAGGTTTAACTGTTGAAAGTTCAAGAAAAATCTCTGGAGTGTGTGTGTTACAGATCGTATCTACAATGGAAGCTGTTCACAGATTCGAGATGGAAATATTTGATGGGAAAGGGGATTTCAGTATGTGGAAGTTCAAGATGCTTATGCAATTGGAACTACAAGGTTTCGGGAAACTCATTAAGGAAATCACAGGAGAAGCCTCATCATCAACAGGAAAAGGGAAAGAACATCAAGTCACTGATGCTGAAACGAAACCAGAATTGGTGATGACTGAGGAGCAAAATAGAGAAAGGGATGTGAGGGCTAGGAACTTAATCTGTTCTAGTCTTACAAACATTGTATTGCGAATGGTTATGAAGCAGTCCACAGCTGCAGGAGTGTGGAAAGCATTGGAAGAGGATTATCAAACCAAGGTTCTACCTAACAGAATCTATCTTAAGCATAAATTTGCTAGTTTTAAGATGGATGAGCATAAAAGTATTGAAGCAAATGTTGATATGTTTCTTAAACTAGTAGATGACTTGGCCAGCCTGGGAATTGAAACCTCAGTTGAAGATCAGGCAATTCAAGTACTGTCAAGCCTGCCGAAACAATTTGCTGCCCTTGCTCACACCTTGAAGTATGGCAGGAAAAAGGATGAAATCCTTGAGCTAGATGAGGTAATTACACTAGCTTATGCTAAAGAGGTGGAGCTACGTGAAGCTGGTCTTTTGAGCAAAGGAAAATCAGATGCAGAAGGGTTATACGTGTACAAAGGCAAGACAGAAAAGAAATCAGATGGTAAATGGAAGGGAAAAGGAAAAAGTAATTAGAAGGATAAGTCTTCAACCAGTAAGAAGAATCAGCCAAAAGCAAGAGAGTGCTGGATTTGCGGTAAAGAAGGTCATTTCAAAAGGGACTGTCCAGAGAAAAAGGAAAACAAATTAGCAAGCTCGGCTAATTTGGCTCAGGAACAGGAACTCCCAATGATTTTAACAGCAAGTCCTCATTATGCAAAGGATGAATGGGTCCTTGACTCTGGATGCACGTTTCACATTACACCAAACAAGAGTTTACTGTTTGACTTTGAGGAAATAAATGGTGGAAAGGTGATGATGGGAAACAACACACATAGTGAGATTAAAGGGATGGGAAAAATAAAGATTGTTAATCCTGATAACTCAGTGGTGATATTAACAGAAGTTAGATACATGCCATCTATGGGAAAAAATCTCATATCCTATGGTCAACTAGAAAAGAATGGGTGTACTTATGAAGGTGGAGATTTTACCATAACCTTTTACAAGAAGAGTGACAGGAACCGGAAGGTAATCACAGGAAAGTACAAAGAAGGTTTGTATTATCTTCAAGACACCGTGGTAGAAGTAGAAGCTTCGGTTGCAAGAACAGAGGTAAATCTGACTAACAGATGGCATTCCAGGCTAGGGCACATGAGCTTAAAGAACATGACTATTCTGGTAAAAGAAGGTTATCTAAGCCCTAAGGAGGTTCACACGTTAGATTTCTGTGAAGATTGTGTTCTTGGAAAGTCACATAAGCAACCATTTCCAGAGGCTAAGCATACATCAACAGAGGTTCTAGAGTACATTCACAGTGATTTGTGGGGATCAGTTGCAAATTCAGAAAGTATGTCAGGCTGCAAATACTTCTTAACATTCATCGATGACTTTTCTAAGAAGGTCTGGATCAAATTCTTGAGGAGCAAGGATGAAGTTTTTGAGAATTTTGCAGAATGGAAACAGTTAGTCAAAAATCAGACTGGAAAAAAGATCAAATGTCTAAGGACAGACAATGGTTTAGAATTTTGCAATCTACAGATGGATAAGTTGTGTAAGGACTCAGGAATCAAGAGACATAGGACTTGTACCTACACTCCACAACAAAATGGAGTATCAGAAAGGATGAACAGGACTATTGCGGACAAGATACGATGTATGTTAACAGAGGCTGGATTGGAAAAGAAGTTTTGGGCTGAAGCAGCAGCCACTGCAGTTTACTTGATTAACAGAACTCCAAATGCTTCACTCAAGTTCAAGATACCAGAGGAAGTTTGGTCAGGGCACAAGATAGAGTATAATCACCTCAGAAGATTTGGATGTATTGCCTACGTTCACACTATTCAGGATAAGATAAGTCCTAGAGCTATTAAGGGAATCTTTATGGGATACCCCCAAGGCACTAAGGGCTATAGAATCTGGTTACCTGAAGAAGGAAAAACTACTATAAGCAGGAATGTAATTTTTGATGAGGAGACAGTATACATGAAGTCTGGGTTGAAGGCAGATTCAAAAAAGGCAAAGCCTAAGAAAGTTATCTTCAGCTCAGATGTGACCTTACAGAAAGACAGGAATACTGTGGGACATTTTAGAAATGATTTTGAGAGAGGAGGGACGTCTGGGGCTACAGGGTCTTCTGGTCAAGGTGGAGCTGAGTCAGAGACGTCAGAATCCTCATCAGAGTCAGACAGTGAGTCTGAAGAAGTAACTGGTACAGAACAGGATAGTGAGGAAGCAGAGGCATCCCTGGATAACTATCTACTAGCTAGAGACAGAACTAGAAGGATTTCTAAACCACCAGCTATATTTGAGAGCGGTGACTACGTGGCTTATGCATTGTCTAGTGCAACAGACATTGAGTTGGATGAGCATAAGTCAGTCTCAGAAGCCAAGAAGAGCAAAGATTGTAAGAGATGGAATCAGGCTATGGTTGAGGAAAAACAGTCACTGGATAAGAATAATACATTCATCATTGTACCGAGACCTCCCAAGAAGAAGATAGTTGGTTGTAAATGGATCTTCAAGCTGAAAGAAGGAATTCCAGGAGTGGAAGAACCTAGATACAAGGCAAGGCTTGTGGCAAAAGGTTTTACTCAAGTGGAAGGAGTGGACTATAATGAAATATTCTCACCAGTCGTCAAACATGTTTCAATTCGTATCATGCTGTCAATGGTGGTAAATTTAGATATGGAATTGGAACAGCTAGACGTTAAAACTGCATTTCTTCATGGGACATTAGATGAGGAAATCTACATGGAACAGCCTGAAGGATTCATTGAAAAAGGTCAAGAGAAGAAGGTGTGTTTGTTGAAAAAGTCACTCTATGGATTGAAACAATCCCCAAGGCAGTGGAATCAAAGGTTTGATGAGTTTATTAAGTCTAAAAGTTTTCACAGGAATGCTTAGGATATGTGTGTGTATCACAAGGGAGAGACTATTCACGACAGCATATATCTACTTCTCTACGTGGATGATATGCTGGTTGCCTCTAAATACATGAAGAAGGTAACCGATTTAAAAGAAAGTCTGAAAGCAGAGTTTGAAATGAAGGATCTTGGACCAGCAAGTAGAATTCTTGGAATGGATATTACTAGAGACAGATAAAAGGGGATATTAAAGCTGTCACAAGAAAGGTATTTGAAATAAGTTTTAAGGACATTCAATATGGATGGCTGCAAACCAGTGATTACTCCAGTAAATTCACAGTTTAAATTGAGAAGCTTGACCAGTGAAGAACTAATTTCAGAATCAAGACTGATGGATGACATTCCCTATGCAAGTGCAATAGGGAGTTTAATGTATGCAATGATTGGGTCAAGACCATATTTGGGGTATGATGTGGGTTTGGTTAGCAGGTTTATGTCAAAACCAGGGAGAGATCATTGGGCTGCTGTTAAGTAGATTTTCAAGTATCTACAGGGTGCGTCAGAAGTATGTCTCACCTTCACAAAGTCAGAACACTTTGATAACGAAGGTTTCAGTGACTAAGACTATGCTACAGATTTAGATAGGAGAAGGTCTATTACCGGATATGTTTTTCAAGTGGGAGGTAACACTGTTAGTTGGAGATCAGTATTACAGCATGTGGTAGCTCTTTCAACCACAGAGGCTGAATACATGGCGTTGTCAGAAGCAACGAAAGAAGGGTTGTGGTTAAGGGAATTTTGTGATGAATTAGGTATCAAGACAGAGTTTTTTAAGTTGAATTGCGACTCACAGAGTGCTATTTGTCTAGCTAAAAATGTAGTGCATCACGACAGGACAAAACATGTTGCAACCAAGATTCATTTCATAAGAGACATTGTGGATTTCGGGTTGGTTAAAATTCAGAAGATCCATACTACCCTAAACCCAGCGGATATGCTAACGAAGAGTGTACCTGGCCAGGCGTTTGAGAGATGTCTCTCAACGCTGAAGGTCCAAGCCTAAGCAGCGGAAGCAGTGCTCGCGGGTGGTCTTTGTCATTTCGGGTCACCTCGCACAAAGAGCACAAACAAGATCAGAGGGTTAATATCTGTTCTGAGAAAGTAATAAGAATCGACGTCATTATGAAAGGGAAGATGTGATGTCTACTGGTAAAAGTTGGAATCAGGTTTTTCAAGATCTGAGTTTTAAAGGGAGCTACCTTTACAGACGAAAAAAAAAAGGTGTTGATGGGGAGTCTACGTGGTCCCGTGAAGCTGGTAAAAGCATAAATCAGATACGGGTTAGTGGATTCATGAAGTTCATAAGCAGATCAGGAAAAGGAAGATAAAGAGTCATCTGGTAAAAAGTGGTTCAAGAGGGTCTTACCGGTTTTGTTTTTGGTTTGCGTTGAAGAGTTGACTGCGGTGTAGCAGTCAGGCAGATCTCACGGCGGTGGAACGTGAAAGTGAACAGAGAGCTAGGTCAGAGAGACGAAGCTTGTTCAGAGAAAGATTTCTCGCTTTGAGGGTAAAGACGAAGAAAAAGGAAGTGACGAGGGTCATTTTGATCGGTTTATTTTCCCGATCCGATGAGCCAAAGCGGCTGCATGTCGGATTCGCCGCAGAGCTTCGCGGAGATAAGGAGGCGGAGAGTTTGGAGTTTTGTCTGAAAAAGGCATTAGGATTGTGACCTAAACCGAGGTGGAGTTTGTGGGCTACGGTTTTTGGGTCAACAAAGTTTGGGCCTAAAGAAATCAAGACGAAGCCCAAAACATAAGAAGTCCAAACTACGATATATTAAGTCGATCATCGTCTTCTACAAAGAAGCAAGAGAGAGAAAGTAACAGAAAGGTTGTTACAGAGGTCAAAACTATCATTTTACAGAGAGTAGAGAGAGAAGAGAGATCTTGCGGTGGAGCGATCTCGGTTATCTTCTCCGGGAGCTGCTCTCGGCGGATTTGGTGGTGGTTGAAGGCACCGATCTGGTTTCCGAAGCAGACGCTAGCTAATACTCTGTTTGTCTTTTCATCTTCGTTACCTAAAAGTGAAAGAAAGGCACATTAGCTTGCGAACTCTGTAAACAGGAAGTGATAGTGAAGTTTTAGGGATCACAGATCCTAACCGGATGTAGAGGATTGTTAATGCCTCGAACCGGGTGAACAATTTGAGTGTCTTGTTCTTGATTTCATTTCTTTAGTATCTCTTAATCAAATCTCGGAAAGAACACAACAGGAAGGTGAATTAGCAATCAGAATATGGGCAACAATCTTAACACAAACTTCCAATCTGGTTAGAATCAAGATGTTTGGATTTCAATTCGAACCGAAACAAACCAAAACTAAAAGTACATTTCAATGTTCTTCGTATCACACAATTAAGGAGAAACATATACAAAACCCAAAATTGAACTAAACCGAAACCATGCCAGTAGAGAGCTAAACCAATCAGGCTCTTTTCAGGAGAGATCACCGATTACACGTTCACATTTATCTTCCAATATCTTCACAGTTACAGTGAAGAGAACATCCGGAGGCAGTGATCCAGTGGACTCAATTTTAACTGAGAAAAGACATTTAACAAACTCAATTATGAGCAAAAAGTCCGATCATGATTTGGCTGAGTAAAAAGAATGTTGTTTTTTTTCCGCTTCTTACATATAAAATGGTTCTTGACACTGCGCAGATCCACCAGGTCTACCAAATCATGGTCGCTTATGCATTCCTTACACATGGTGCCAGGCCCGGGGGCCTCTTGGACAAAAAAAAAAATTTGGACCATAGAACCAAAAAAAAAAAAATTTTGGGCTCTTAAACATAATTTTTGTTTTTTTTTTAAGTTTTGAAATATATATGGGCTTCTTAAAAATATATTTTTTTTTTGGGTTAAAGTTGATATTATATATATATATATATATATAAATTATATATATATATAAACTAAAAAAAACAAAACAAAACATGCAGCGTAAGCGTAACAAATCGATCTCTAAATTTTTTTTTTTTTTACAAATTTTTTTTATGAACCCCTTATGCCCGTGGGCCCTGGGGCGATCGCCCTGCTCGCCCTTGTGGTTAAGCCGGCTCACGACTGTTGGAGGCCCTTGGGCAAAAAAAAAAAATTTAGACCCTAAAACCAAAAAAAACAAAAATTTGGGCTCTTAACCATTATTTTTGTTTTTTTAAGTTTTGAAATATATCTGGACCTCTTAAAAATATTTTTTTTTTTTGGTTAAAGTTGATATTATATATATATATATATATATATATATATCAAAACTATAAAAAAAAAACAAAACATGCAGCGTAAGCGTAACAAATCGATTTCTAATTTTTTTTTTTTTTAACAAATTTTTTTTTATGAACCCTTTATGCCCGTGGGCCCTGGGACGGTCGTCCTGCTCGCCCTTGTAGTTAAGCCGGCTGCGCTACCGTTGCCCTTTTCCTACCTGTTAGTTTACCAAAAGTCAGTATGAAATCAAGTCTCAGAAAGCTGTGCACCCAAGTTTCAGAAAGCTGTGCACCCAAGTTTGATCAGAATCTCCTCTTGTTACCTCAAAAAGCAAATAAGAAGATTCAAAGATTGGAAGGAAATTTGGAAAGGCTTTTACTTTACCATTGCCCATGTCTTCAATGTCAAAAACATTCTGTGGGTAGGCCTTTACGAGTCGTTCAGTATGCTCATCCTCAACTTCCCCTAGTAGAACCACCTATGATAGTATCAACAAAAGCATTTTGAGAAAGATAAGGACGAGCCTAGCAAAAAAAAGAAACCCCTTTTTCTCTCTCTTGGATCTATCTGTTTGTGTCGCGATTCACTCACAAGAAGATTAAAGAAGAAAGAAGTAAAGACACACGAGATTATAGAGTTCCCCAAAACTCTGGGTATATCTCTCTTCCGGATTTTTCCTGGAATTCACTATAGCCTTGTTGACATAAGCTTCAAGATCTCGTCAATGGTGATTGATCGAGAGTTACAACAAAGAAGAAAGAAAAGTTAGTTACTCTTGGACGATATAAATGTGACTTTTATCACTCTTGGACCTTAGCATTCACCTGGCCCAACTTCTGTAAACCTGTTGACGTTGGGCTGTTCTCCCTCAGCCCATTTGAGTCCACGAATTACTCAGCCCAGTCAGCTGAGATCGAACTATCTTCCACATGGACAGTACACGATGTAACAATAAGTAGTACTGTTCTAAAAAGCGGTCTAGGCGGTGCCTAGGCGCTAGGCATCCATAGACCGTGGCGATTACTTCATAGGCGTTGATATTAAGCGTTATTATTATTAGGCGGTCTAGGCGGCCGCCTAGGCGTCCTAGACTGCTTTAGGCAGCCGCCTAGGAGTCCTAAACTGCTCTAGGCGGTCCTAGGTGGCTCTAGGCGGTTCAAAAAAAATTTTAATCAGTTAACATTTTTTTTTGCTCGGTGTAATTTTTTAATTTTTAACTACATATAATTATATTTATAAATTTTGATTTCATAAATACATGGTTATAAAAGTTTTTATGGTATTTTTATGAATAGAATGAATGTGTTTGTCTAATTCCGAATTCTCATTTATGATTTAACATTTTGATTTTTCAAATGAATGTTTTTGTCTAATTCGAATATATGATATTTTAAAAATGTTTTAGTTTTTTCTTATTTATAAGATTTTTTTTTATTTTTGTGTGTAATTTGAATTTTGAATCTATTTTAAAATTTATAATATTTAAATATTATTATTTATGAGTTAAATATGGTACTTCATATATTGTTGTTTATATAAATATCTCTAATATATTGATTTATCTTGTAAACGCCTAAACCGCTTAAGAATCGTCTAGGCTCCGACTAGGCGTTTTAGGCGCTAGGCGTTGTATCACCGCCCGATTAGCGCCTAGCGCTTTCTTGAACACTGACAATAATAGGTGTGTACGATAATGGACATTACACGATTTTCTAAAAAGTGCTATTTTGTACTACATTTTTAAAAAGTGCTAAAGTGCTAAAATGCTTTCGAAAGTTAGAATAAATGATCATATAACCAATTAAGTCTAATAACAATTATGGTACTACCTGATAAAATTTTGAGAGAAAAAATTCTCAAGAGGATACCAGAACCGCTGGATATGTTGCAAATTCCAATTCTCAACATTGGAATTTTCTTTTTAAATCCATGAGTAACCCTTTCTCTGGATTGAAGTTGTGCATCAAATGTAATGGTGAATCAATCAAGATAACAAAATTTTGTTTTCAACTTTAAAAATAATCAAATAGTGTTAATTTTATTATAACTTAGATGGATGGTTTAGTTTTTACGAATTAATAATATTAAGTTCTTGCATGAATCCATGCATTATCAAAACGTTCCTCGTCGAAACCATTAATGGTCTATCCTCGATTGACACGCGAGCATATTTATTTTCCTCCAAAACCAGTTTTAGCTTTTTGTTCTGTTCTGATCCATTGATGAAAAAAAAATCAGAGCTCAGTCACGAGGCCGTATCTCATCACATGGATTACAGCTCAGTCAAGAGTGCGTAGGACCCAACCTACGCTAAGGCCAAATTCATCACAGCTCAGTTAACTTACACCAGCTGGGAATCAAACCCGGGTCTATACCGTGGCAGGATACTATTCTAGCACTAGACAACTGGTGCTTTTTGTATTATGTTGTTCCATTTTCTTTTTTATTTATACTTATTAAAGCTCAGCACCTACTCCTTCCAAACTAAACGAGCAGAGGAGAACGAAGAACATCGTGTGTTTTGCCAAATGGTGTGGTTGATGATCCAAAGCTACAATCTTTTTTCTTTCTTCTTCAATTTATTTCAGAAAAATCCCCATTTCTTTTGGAAATGATTAGGGCTCTTTTAATGGATGAAGACGGAGAGAGGAGTCTCCGTTAATTACTAATTTTGTTTCAGCTCGAGATAATTAAAACCGAAATTGAACCAAAACTATAAGTTAATTTAATAAGGGAAAACGACGTATTTCTACCTCAAATTTACGATATAGTTGTAAATCCACCCGAAATTTGGACCTCGACACAGATCTCCATAATTCGAAAGTTACAAACATATTTCTCCTCAATTGGAAAGTTCACATCATATTTACCCATATTCATTGGTTTGAATGGTTTGCAAGCTAAGCCAATTATATCGGATACCAAACCGAATTAAAAACCCCATCCAACTTAAATCCAATCCGTAAACCTGACCCGATAATCATCTGGTTTTTTTTATTATTATTTAAAAAAGAATTTTGGATTTTTCACTTTGGTTCTGAGATGGATCACACTTCGTCTTCGTGGGGTTTACTATCGGGTCACCGAAACCCAGAAACAAAGTCTTTAAGATTCAAACTCAATTCTTATCTTGATTTGGCAATTAGAAAAGCCGATTCATCACCTAAAGTTTTATTTATTAAAAAAAGAAGAAGCCGGCTTTACGAGAAATACTTAAACATAAACTAAAAAAGAAGCAAGCCTCCACCGCCGGATTCCTCGCCTCAAAACAATTGATCTCTTTAACCCAATTGTCATCAATCTCGCCTTCCCAGTCGATCTCAGTCCCGTCTTCTCCGACCACGTTTTTGATTGGATGTGTATCGAAGTACTCCGAGGCTTTGATTCCCCATCCAACATCCGTATCTAGTGGCCAATCTGGGTCTTCCTCTTCCACCAACATCTCTTCTTCCTCACCTTCGCTTTCATCGTCGTCGTCGTTTTCCCCGGCTCTGTCTTTGATGAAATTCGCCTTCTCCTTGTTCTCCAAAACCTCCGGATTCTGCTCCCGTATGGTGGAGAAAGTGCGCTCGAGGGAGCTTCTCACGAAATCCTCCACAGCGTCGGCCTCCAGAGGTCTACTGAGAAGGATTGCGACGGAGGAATCGTCGGACGGCGG
The DNA here is from genome assembly GCA_030161315.1 of Eutrema japonicum. Lineage (NCBI taxonomy): Eukaryota > Viridiplantae > Streptophyta > Magnoliopsida > Brassicales > Brassicaceae > Eutrema > Eutrema japonicum. The sequence goes on along the minus strand of BSQW01000007.1, from coordinate 48,750,042 downwards.
AGATATTACGCCGGAATTTTCAGAGGCGACGGTGAGATTTTGCATCGGTGGCCGTCATCACTGAAGGAGAAGAAGAAGCTTCTCGAGTTGGGGTTTTTTGAGCAGCGGAATCCAGAGACGGAGGTGGATGCGCGTCAAGTCGCCGGTTGAAACTGCCGTGGTATGCGCGCCGTCGGGGAAAGACGCCGTCGAGATTAGGGTTCCACGAGAGAGACGCTCACGCGTGGAGGAAGAAGAGTTGGGCCAAATCTGGGACGCTCATCGCTCCGGCGGCGGTGGGCGATGGATAGTCGAGAGATCGGCAAAGAGAGAAGGAGAAGAAGATAGAAGAAGAAGAAGAAGAAGAAGAAGAAGAAGAAGGAGGATAAGAAGAAGAAGAAGAAGGAGGATAAGAAGAAGAGAGAAAGGAAGAAGAATCGGCGGCGAGAGATGGGGAAAGAGAAGAAATATTTTTTTAAGGTTTAAACCCGAATCGGGTGAGGTTAAGTTGGATCGGGTTTTTTAAATTGGGTCGGTTTGGTTGTAATCAGGTTTAATTTGGTTTAATATCGAATTTATCTGGTTAATGATAAACAGTAAACCGAATAAAATCGGGTTTATGTGTTTTGAGGTTTAGAACTTTCATTTGGTGTGGATATATGTTTTAAACTTTTAAACTAGGGGGAAATATGTTTGTAACTTTCAAATTATGTGGATCTGTGTCGAGATTCAAATTTCAGGTAGATTTACAACTATATCGTAAACTTGAGGTGGAAATAAATCGTTTTTCCATTTAATAATTTCAAAGTTCTTCGTATTAATAAGGAGAAACTTTGGAACAAACCACAAAATTGAACTAAACCGGAGAGCTAAACCAATCAGGCTCTTTTCAGGAGAGATCAGCGATTACACGTTCACATTTGTCTTCTAATATCTTCACAGCTTCAGTGAAGAGAATCTTGACACGGCGCAGAGCCACGTTGTCTACCCATTCTCTCTTACTTTTGTCTTCTCCTTTTGATTTTGGTTTCACTATTGGTTCTCCAAATTCTTCACTTAAGCATTCCCTACACAACGTGCACTGACGCGGCTGAGCTACCATTGCCCTTTGCAAGTCAAATATGAAATCAAATTGCAGAAAGAGAGTTGCAGCCAAAGTTCTCAGGTTTCATCAGAATCTCCTATTATTACTCAAAAGCAAGTAACAAGATTTGAAGATTTTTCAAGGAATCTTGGGAAGGCTTTTACTTTACCATTGCCAGGGCCGGCTTAGGGGTAGGCAACATGGGTAAATACCCAGGGCCCATTTTTTTGGGATTTTTTACACTAAAAAAAAACCCAATTTTTTTTTTTTTTGTAGACAAAGACCCAAAAAAAACAATTTCTCCAAATTTTTTATTTTTGGCCATGGGCCCTCGGAAGTTTAGAGCCGGACTTGACCATTGCCCATGTCTTCAATGTCGAAAACTTTCATTGGGCAGGCTTTTACGAGTTTTTCGGCATGTTCATCCTCGAATTCCTTTAGTAACCTAAGATATTAGAAACAAAAGCACTACGAGAAAATTAGGATGAGGCAACACAAAACAAAACAAAAAACTCTTTTTGATAGGAAGCAGAATAGATTGAGGTAAAGTTCTCACCTCAGGAAGCATTCGATACCAAGCAGTAGCTACTGGGGACCATTTTGCATGTGTTTTACCGATCCCCTTAACGGCATGAGCTTCAAGCTCGATTTCCTGCAAAAAGTAGATAAAATTAAGAGGCAAGTGTTGGGTTCATCTCTCATCGCAAGTAAATTCCTCTGAAGTGTAACAACTAAGAAATAGAAACAGTACCTGACCAGGGCCGAGTATAGCAATCAATATATCAGGGTAGCTCGGAGTGATAGGATTATCAGCAAACTCGGGGAAGAAATCTTGGCTGCGGCTGAACCAAGTGTAAGTTTTCGGCTTTGAGGTTGGACCTCCCGATTCTTTAATCAACTCACTTCCGTTTGGTAACCAAAACAAGCCCTTCGTTAAAACTACCAGAAAAGAAAAGAAAAAAACAACACCTTTCATGAGAGATCGAGCTAACAATAAGGAATCTTCCCAATGCTAACCAAAGAACGTATATTACCTTTAAGACGTGGTTCACCTTTTGCACATTTCGCATGGAGTTTGAAAACAATGGTGTTCTTTTCACCTGGCTGATCATTTTCTATGACGCAGGGATAAAGAATTAAACTGAGACACATCTATATTTGCTTACAGAGATGGATCAAATGCCACAGAATGTTATCTTACCGGACAAATATTCAAAGAGCCTCGGATCTGCGGCAATCGGAATAAGACCCATCCTCTGAGCAAGAACTTCATCTTGAATAATCGATGTGTTGTTTGCTACAAACACTTTTTCAATAGCCATTGTAGGAAGCTGCAACAAAAGAAGCACCTTGAAGCAAAGATTCTAAGAATCAGGATTCAGAGGTTGTGAGATGGCGGAGTACAGACCTCAGCTAGAAGGATCCTTCAAATTTCTAGCAATTATCATTTTGGATTTTGACAAGAAAAAGACCAAATCGACTATGTAATCTTGTAAAACGCTAAGACCAAACACACAAAAATATAGCTTTTTACATGAAACTTACTCTGTATTCGACATGAAAGCCATGAACACAACAACGATCAAACTCTATGTAAGAGCTAAAATTAGCACTACGGTAAATGTGATTGAAAATACGAGAAAAATATAAACAACGTTACGGAAAAGTAAACGAGTGGAGGCGAGATAATGAATCTCTTTCCGTAACTCAAAGAATCACCTGCAGTGTGACGGTACTATGTGATTCAAGAGCCGCATGATACAACCACTAATCCGGTTTCGCAAACACTCGAAACGCAGATCTTAATGAACCTTATGAACTACGATACTCTCGAAAACATACATTAAAGACGAGTGAAAGATTGCTGGAATTTTCGCGAAGCGAGTGAGAGTTTTTCTGCTATGTTTTTTTCGTCTGTAAAATGTGAGGAGTAGCTCGCGAAATTTAAAGAGGACGGTCCGCAAAATCCGAAGATCTCGCAAGATCATGGATTAAGTCAGCTGCGGAGATCGTGGGAATGTTGGGAACGTTGGGCGGAAGACTCGGTCTTCGTTTCGTAGAGATAAGAAATGGATAAGGAATAAAATCCGAATATCCATTTGACTTGATCAAAACGCAAAGTCAAAGTTTGACTTGTTAAGTCAACGAAAAACATTGACAAAACACTCATGGCCCAAAAAGAACTCTTTAATGGGCCGCTGGCCGGCGGCGCTCGCGTGGATCCCCCTTCCTTCTCTATCACACACACTTTGAATAAGGTTATAACTTTGTCTTTATTTATACTACTCCAAAGTTTTCCAAACTTCCAATATGGGACAAATGACATGTCCCTCATTTAACTCACACTAGGCCAATCACTTGGACTTGGCCCATTTCTTTTCACACTTCAAATTTTAATAAGCCCCATTGGACTTGATTAAAAAATTATGGTCCAACAATCCCTCACATGAATAGAAATGACTCTAAACATACGAAGATTTGACTGGCTCGATAAACTAGACTTGACTAGACTAGACTAGACGCGACTTGACTAGACTAGACATACGTTCGAGAGTATGCGAAAATGTAACTGTATCTGAGAGGTAGCATTTTTCAGCTTTGAACCAATCATTTTTAATATATGTCGGGTTTACTTGGCCAGGAGGTGAACATGATGTTTTGAACCACCCAGGCTTTTATGTAAACCGAGACAACAGGTATCGCACAACGACATTTTCAAGTAGAACTATAGTTCTTTTTTGTGTTCATTTTGGCCTTGAACATTCCTGTTTTCATGAGTGAACTTGGAGAATATAGCCTTACTTTCATCCTCCTAGAAACGGCCCCATTTCACACTCATTAGGTGATCTGCCATTAGCTTTGTTTTTAGAAGTAACATGTAGTACTCCACTAATATCTCAAAGCGATGTAATCATTAAAATTCAACGCTTAACCTTAACACTAACAGGTATCACTGTTTTTATCATCTTAGGAACTGGGTAGAGACATAGTCTTACAGTGCTCGCTTTTGAATCAGCTTGATTTTGTTTTCCGTTTGAACCTAGATCTTGGGATCTCCAGTCACGTAAGTAGGGTTTCCATCAGGCGTCATCTTTACTTATAGGCTTTAAACCCATTCCTCTTGATGATTTAACAACTTGATCTCGTGCCAGACTTTTCGTAAAAGGATCGGCTAAGTTTTCTGCCGACTTGATGTAATCTATCGTGAGTACACCTGTCGAGATCAATTGTCTAATGGTCTTGTGTCGTATTCTAATATGACGAGATTTACCATTGTATAAATTATTCAGTGCCCGAGATATAGCCGATTGACTATCACAGTGTACATGTAATGCTGGCACTGGTTTTTCCCACATCGGGATATCTTCCAAGAAGTTCCAAAGCCACTCTACTTCTTCTGCAGCTTTATCTAAAGCTATGAACTCTGACTCCATGGTTGATCTGGCCAGGAGAGTTTGTTTGGAAGATTTCCAGGATACTGCTGCACCACCAAGCGTAAAGATATATCCACTTGTTGATTTCGAGTTCTTAGAATCTGTAATCCAGTTGGCATCACTATAGCCTTCTAAGACTGCTGGTTCTTTACCATAGTGCAACCCATAACTTTTGGTGTATCGAAGGTAGTTCAATACTCTAGTTATGGCCTTCCAATGATTGTGTCCTGGATTACTCGTATAACGACTTAGTACGTTTACTGAGTGCGCTAAATCGGGTCTAGTACTGTTTGTTAAGTACATCAGACTCCCGATTACTCTGGCATATTCCACATGTGACGCTGGTTCACCTGAATTTTTCGTCAAGTGAAGATGAGGGTCAGCATGAGTTTTTGCAGTCCCATTTGAGTAGTTCTTAAACCGCTAAAGGATCTTTTCAGCATAATGGTCTTGGGTTAGGATTATTCCATCAAAATGTCAGATGATTTTTATTCCTAAAATTACGTCGGCTAATCCCATGTCTTTCATGTCGAACTTGCTATTTAGTAAGTTCTTTGTTTGACTAATCACATCTTTATTGCTACCAATAATGAGCATGTCATCCACGTACAAATAGAGCAAAACGTATCCGCGCGGAGTACTTTTGATGTATATGCACCTGTCACATTCATTTATGCTGAAACCATTTGACATCATTACATTGTCAAATTTTTTATGCCATTATTTCGGAGCTTGTTTAAGTCCGTACAATGATTTCACAAGTCTACATACTTTGTGTTCTTGTCTTGGGACAACAAACCCTTCAAGTTGTTTCATATAAATTTCCTCTTCTAAATCACCATTTAGAAATGCAGTTTTCACATCCATTTGATGGATTTCTAAATCTCTTAATGCTGCGATTCCTATCAGCATTTTGATTGAAGTTATTCTCGTTACTGGAGAATATGTGTCAAAGAAATCCAAGCCTTCTTTTTGCCGGAAACTTAGCACCACAAGCCTAGCCTTGTACTTGTCGATGGAGCCATCGGTTTTAAATTTTGTTTTGAAAATCTATTTACATCCTAGGGCTTTAAATCCTTGAGGTAAATCAGTTATCTCGTAAGTATGGTTTTGCCTGATTGAGTCCATCTCACTATTAACGGCTTCCTTCCAAAGAGGGTCGTCTGGGGTAGACATTGCTTCTGTAAATGTTCTACGCTCATTTTCAGCGAGAAAGACTACTAAAAACTCAGAACCATATATTTTTTCCTTACGAGATCTTTTACTCCGTCTAGGTTCTTCTTCTTCTTCATCGTCATTAATAGTCGTGCCTGAACTGCTTGCTTCGTTTCCTGAAGTGCATGCATCTCGTTGATCACGAGTTTGTTTATTAATTTCTCTATCTTTGCATAGAAACACGTTTTCAAAGAATGAAGCATTTCTTGACTCCATTATGGTGTTCACATGAATATTTGGAATATCTGACTTATGTACCAGAAATCGATAAGCACTACTATTATGAGCATATCCGATGAAAATACAATCTACCGTCTTCGGTCCAATTGTGACCTTTTTCGGAGGTGGAACTGCAACTTTTGCCATGCACCCCCACACTTTCAGGTATTTATATGAAGGTACATTACCTTTCCAAAGTTCATATGGAGTTTTTCCAGTTACTTTATTCGGTATTTTGTTCAGGATATAATTTGTGGTAAGCAGCGCTTCCCCCCACATGTTCTGGGGTAACCCAGATTCCTGTAACATTGCATTCATTATTTCCTTAAGAGTTCGGTAGTTCGGTTCTTTCGTTCCGCAACTCCGTTGGATTCTGGTGAGTAAGGAGCGGTAGTTTAATGAATAATTCCGTGTTGCCTACAGAATGCATTAAAAGGTTCATCATATTCTCCTCCTCTATCCCTTCGAACTATTTTAATAGTTATACCAAGTTGGTTTTCTACTTCCAACTTGTATTCTTTAAACTTCTCCAAAGTTTTGTCTTTACTGCGTAGTAAATATATATAGCAGTATCTTGTGCAATCATCTATGAAGGTCACGAAGTACTTTTTTCCTCCTCTAGATTGCACATATTTTAAGTCGCACAAATCAGTGTGTATTAAACCCAGAGGTTCGGTGGTTCGTTCGACACGAGGTGATGGAGTTTTCGTGAGTTTTGCTTGTACGCATGTCTCACATTTATTTTTACTTGTTTTGCATTTCATGATTAGATTAGAATTCATTAATCTTTGGATAGATTTATAATTCATATGCCCTAACCGTTCATGCCACATATCGAAAGACTCAACCAAGTAACAAGATGCATTCTTATTAATTGAATTGGAAGCGGTTAAATCATTTTTGACAACTGTCATTACACATATTTTGATCAGATCGTCCTTAACAAAATCCTTCCCAATAAAAACCCCATTTTCCCTTAAAATCAGCTGGTCAGACTTCATGTTGACTTCGAATCCATACTTGAGGATCTTAGTCACAAAGATCAGGTTCTTCCTCATGTCTAGCACGTGTTTCACGTTGGTCAGCGTGACTTCCTTGCCTGAAGTCATCTTCAACACCACATTGTTCTTTTTGTAGGTGGAGAACTGGCTTCTGTCAATGCAGATGTGCGTGGTTGCCCAAGTGTCATACCACCACGTGTTAGGATTCTCCTTAGCCATGTTGACTTATGTGACCACCGCACACAGATCATCTTGAGTCAGGTTGGCCTCATTTTTCTTTGGGGCTTTTTTGTTGCGACACTCAAAGGATTTATGGCCAGTTTTACCACAGTTGTGACATGTTCCAGTGAACTTATGCGAGCTCTCACCACCAAATTTCTTCTTATTGAACTTATGAGAGTTTTTTGGTGGAACTTTGCATTTTCTTTTGTCTTGGCGTCCTTTGTTTTTCCATTTTTCCTGCCTATGGCTTTGATGCTCCACCATATTCGCGTTGGATTCGCGAATTTCCACACCTATACCAATGTTTCTCCAATTCGTTGATTCCATACAGAGCTTCATGGTTAAGTCTTCGAGACTCATCCATTTCTTCTTCAACTTGAGGTAGTTTTTGAAGTCCGTCCAGCTAGGTGGGAGTTTCTCAATGACACATGCGACCTGAAAAGTCTCGTATAGTCTCATACCCTCAGCGTGTATCTCGTGAAGAATTGTTTGCAACTCTCCGACTTGCTCCATTAATGGCCGCGAGTACACCATCTTGTAGTCTAAGAATTTCGCCACAACGTATTTCTGAGATCCAGCATCTTCTGTGCGGTACTTCTTGTCTAAAGAATCCCACAGGTTTTTAGACGTTTCGGCATTGCTGTACACGTTGAACAGTGTATCAGCAAGGCGATTCTGGATGTACCATTTGCACAGAAAATCTATGTGTTCCCATGCGAGCTTGCTTGCAAGCGCGCGAGTATCAGTATTATCCGCTGGGAGAATGGGCTTCTCTTCACGGGTATACTTTTCCAGCTTCAGCGTGGCCAGATAGAAGAACATCTTCTTCTGCCACATCTTAAAGGCGGTCCCATCAAACTTGTCGGGTAGGACGCCTGCTGGATTCACAGATTGCATTTGCACCGCCTGAAACTGTTCAGTGACCGCAATTTGAACAGTAGCAGCAATCGGAGCAGGGATGGAGACTGTCACCGTTGGGAAATTCCCAAACTGGATCTGCTCAATACTGGCCGTAACAATGTTAGCGAATGTCACTCCAGTAACTCCAAAGGTGGTAGTCTCGACGACCGAAGCATTCACGTTGGAGACTTTGGCGTTTTCGTTTTCCATTATGAAAAAATAGACACAAATACGAATCATATACTTTTTCGATTTATAAACGAAAACAGTAGATATCGATATATAGTTTGAGAATCGCAATTCATACACTAATATCGATATATAGTTTTAATCGTTCGCAAACGTAAAACATATTAAAACCTTGCGATCGCAATCGCATAGGCGTTTATATATTTACTCGTATTCAATCTGTTCAATGTTTATATAACATGAACGGATTCTTTGAGTTACGATTGTAAGAGCTAAAATTAGCACTACGGTAAATGTGATTGAAAATACGAGAAAAATATAAACAACGTTACGGAAAAGTAAACGAGTGGAGGCGGGATAATGAATCTCTTTCTGTAGCTCAAAGAATCACCTGCAGTGTGACGGTACTGTGTGATTCAAGAGCCGCAGGATACAACCACTAATCCGGTTTCGCAAACACTCGAAACGCAGATCTTAACGAACCTTATGAACTACGATACTCTCGAAAACTTACGTTAAAGACGAGTGAAAGATTGTTGGAATTTTCGCGAAGCGAGTGAGAGTTTTTCTGCTATGTTTTTTTCGTCTGTAAAATGTGAGGAGTAGCTCGCGATATTTAAAGAGAGAGGACGGTCCGCAAAATCCGAGAAGATCTCGCAAGATCATGGATTGAGTCAGCTGCGGAGATCGTGGGAACGTTGGGCGGAAGACTCGGTCTTCGTTTCGTAGAGATAAGAAATGGATAATGAATAAAATCTGAATATCCATTTGACTTGATCAAAACGCAAAGTCAAAATTTGACTTGTTAAGTCAACGAAAAACGTTGACAAAACACTCATACAAATTTGGCCCAAAAATAACTCTTTAATGGGCCACGACCCAAGACCCACGGCCATGCCCGGCTTGGCGGCAGCGGCGCGCGTGGATCCTCTTTCCTTCTCTATCACACACACTTTGAATAAGGTTATAACTTTGTCCTTAGTTATACTACTCAAAAGTTTTCCAAACTTCCAATGTGAGACAAATGACATGTCCCTCATTTAACTCACACTAGGTCAATCACTTGGACTTGCCCCATTTTTTTTTACACTTCAAATTTTAATAAACCCCATTAGACTTGATTAAAAAATTATGGTCCAATACTATAAACCACATTGGGCTATTAAGAGAAGCTAATCATCCCAATTTAGCCGAAGTTATAAGCAGTAATACAAAGCATTGTAAATTTGAAAATAAAGTTCATACATGAATAGGACTATAGGAGCGTCACTTTTACAGAAGACACGAGTTCGCTGGAGTTCCAGATGCGGAGGAAGTTCGATAGGAACGTCAGGGAGATCCATTATGTTGAAATTCTTCGCGAATGCCTTTTCTTCTTCTTGGGTCGCCATCCTTCTGTAAGCCAAAGTTCGGTTCTCTGAGTCTGTGCAAACCGATATTAGGGTGTATAAGAGAAAAGATGAGGATGAGTTATCCATACATAGACCAATGGTACCGATTAGTATCCGAACAATTGATACGTGCTAAATCATATCCATATTTTAAAAAAATTTGAATATCCATACACATACTTTTTTTTTTTTCCTTGACCTGAATTCGTCAGTCAACTCGTTAACAAAGATGAGTCAGCTGCCACGATGGAATCTATATTGGAACGGTAGAACAATACGACGTCGTTTTGAGTAAAAATGGCACACTTCTCATTTTCTAAATTACAAAACCACTAGACCAGATGCATTTTTTGGGATAAGTCACACTAACAAATCTTAAGTAGAGTTAAAAATATTTAAAAAAATAAAAAAACTGAGCTCTCCTTCAATGGTTTTTCTCTCTTTCTCTCTCCATCGATGGTTTTGAGCGCCTCCCTCTTTCTCCATCTAACCGAATAAAATTAATCAAACTAACCGAGCTTACATAAATATTAAAAGTATATTTAAATATACAAAATCTAAAATATTATTTAAAATCTGTTAGTTATTTATTTTTAAATAATTGGAATCGAATCTGAACATAATCAATCTGAACATAATCAAATTACTAAAAACCGAATCGAACTAAACCATATAAAATTTAATTTTGAATGGTATCTATTTTGTAAAACTACAAAAACCTGAGAACCAAATAACCCAGTCCACCTCCGAATCTACGTGTAAGGGATTTCAAAGAAACATGTCAAAAACAAATTAGGTTGTTAGGATGTTGACAAAAAAAAAAAAAAATAGTATGTTGAAAATTTCTTGTTTTGTTAATATCAATCAAATTAATGGAATTGGTCAAAAATATTTTAAAAAGAAAAATGAGAGAAGAAAATTGCAGAAAAGTGGAGTTGAATGGCGTCACCAGAGAGGCACAACTCACGGGGAAATGAGCAGAACCAATAATATTATTTTTTAGATATTTTATTTTGTTTTTTTATAAGAATTTTTTACATTCCCATGTAAAAATTAATTAATTATACTCATTAATAGTTTCGGTACTATCATGAAACATTAATATTCTTTTTTCTAATTGGATAACTAAATGCTGTTATAGTAGTGTTTAATGTTTCAAGCTAAAAAAAAGATTTTCTTAAATCTTGTGCTTTTAAAGAAAACTCTTTATAAAAAAAAAGAGAGAGTATACTTTTAAGGACAATTGATGACACTAATAACACAAATTTTGATAATAATAACATAAATTTAATATTAAAATATTTTTTAATGGAAAAACTAAATTTTAAATTAGAAATAACGAACCCAAACATAATGTTTAATATTTTTTTAGATAAACAAATATTTTTACATAATTATTTATGTTATTTTAAAAAATTTAAATTAAAAATGCTAGTTTTGAAAAAAAAAATTGTGATATTTTAGTGTATTTTTTTTTATTTTAATATATTTGGAATTTATTTTTTCGATTTTCTAAATTTTTCATTTGTTTATATTTAATTTAATTTCTGATTTCGCCACCCAACTTCTCCCACTCCTTCACCACTGTGTCCCGCTTTCTCACCTCCATCATTCATTTCATTCGTTTTTTGTCCCCATCCGTTTCTTTTCTTCTTCTTCCCTTACATTAATTTCTTACCATCTTTGGATGTTGTGTTTCCGTGCGTTTCAACAAACCCATCTTTTTCTTTTCTTTTTATTCGTCTCTTAAGATTCTGAATCTTCATCGATTGCCTCCTTTCGACTCCTTGTTTTTGCAGGTTTTTTTCGTTTTCTGGATTTAATTGATTGAAAAGAATCAAACTTTTTTTCTCTGGGTCGCTTTGATGATGATGAAGATTTTTGTTTTTCTTCTTGTGTGTGTATTCAGGATCTGAAGGAAGCTAGGGTTTATTTTTTTTCTGTAATTCGGTTGAATCTTTGATGGGCAATCTCTAAGAGGTAACACATGTTCTCTTACAAGACCTTTGAGTATGCCAAGTTGTTTTCATGTTCGAAAGATTTACCTTAATTGATATATTTCTTTTGCCTATATTTTTGTTATTAATTTATCTGAATCTTTGACTATGATCAATCAATCTGGTTCGTGTATCCAATTAATAGGCGAGATCATAGAAACTTTATTTAATATTCAAACTTGATTCTCCAGATATCTCTTTATATTTTGCTTTACAAGTATTTTTATGAAGAATCAATCAACTCCGACTTGTTAGTTTTTGTAATATATACAGGCCTTGATTGAAAGCATAGTTTCCTCAATTTCTCAACTTTGTTTCTAGTTGGATTGTAATCTGTATAGCTTAGTACAGTACGTCTTGGCTCTTTTATGTTAGAAGTGGAAGAAATATGAGTTTCATAGAGTTTGATTTGTCTGCAGGTTTCTTACTGTAATTCTTTTGAAAGCTGAATACTTTGCGGCTACATACACAAGACGGTTAAGCTCTAGAGAAGATGTTGGGAGGCAACAATGAGAACCCTTTGCCGCAGGTTCTAATGAACGATAGCCAGTTTCAATACCAAACAAACACATCGTTGAATCAGCTCGGAACCAGTTAAGTTTCTGATTTTTGTTCTCATTTGCTTTGAATGTTGTTAGAACTTAATAGAGCTAAAGCTTTTTTTTGCTTTGTATGTGGTTACAGTGAGAGCTGGTTGCGCTATTGATCCTGTAAACTACTTTGCTAATGATAACCTTGCTCCAATGATTCGGCATAATAGCAAACGCGGAAGAGAAGCCGAAATCAACAATAATAACCAGAGACAGCAGAAGCTGCAGATCTCTTTGAATTATAACTACAATAACAGTAGTGTCGTTCAAGATGAAGTCCCAAAGCAGAACTTAGTGTCAACTGGTCTGAGACTATCTTATGATGACGATGAGCGAAACTCTTCCGTAACTTCTGCAAATGGAAGCATCACGACTCCAATCTTTCAGTCACTCGGTGACAATATTAGATTGGACCTCGATAGACAGAAAGAAGAGCTTGATCAGTTTATCAAATTCCGGGTACTGATCCTATCTGCAAAGCTTATGTTTTTTTGCTTAAATATCCCACGCTCTTGAGATTGTACTCTCTTTGGAACAGGCAGATCAACTGGCGAAAGGTGTGAGAGACATAAAACAGAGACATGTCACGGCTTTTGTCATGGCCTTAGAGAAGGATGTGAGTAAGAAGATTCAAGAGAAAGACCAGGAGATTGAAAGAATGAACAAGAAGAACCGGGAACTAGTGGATAAGATAAAACAAGCGGCAGCGGAAGCTCAGAACTGGCATTACAGGGCAAAGTACAATGAATCTGTGGTTAATGCCTTGAAGGTTAATCTGCAACAAGTGATGTCACATGGAAACAACAACAATGCAGCGGGAGTAGTAGCTGATCATCATCAAGTAAACGAAGGGTTTGGGGATAGCGAGATTGATGACGAGGCTGCCTCATACAACTACCGGACCATCCCGGGGATGCCAAGTACTGGGATGAGATGTAAGTCGTGCAATGCAAAGGAGATTTCGGTCTTGCTTGTGCCGTGTAGGCACTTGAGTTTATGTAAAGACTGTGATGTGTTTACCGGTGTTTGTCCTGTTTGTCAGTCTTTGAAAACTTCTAGTGTTCAGGTTTTCTTCTCCTGAGAAGAATCCATGAAATAGAGTCTGTCTTCATACTCTTGAAAAGTTAATTATGGAGAAAGATGAACATATTTGTATGTTATGATGATGAAAAACTTGCTCGAGTCTTTGCTTTTGCCATTGAAACCATAGACATGTTTCTGCAGTTTAGTTGTTATTAAGCAGCGGTTCTTTGATGTAACAAATTTGCATAGTGTGGAAGTGATAGCAAACCGTGCAATTAGTGGAACCTATCTATCTATCTAATTATATAAAGCATAATATTTCAAAGTTGTTAACATATATGATCGTCACATGTATCAAATTAAAAGACAAAATTTAAAATTTTGACGTATTAACAATAAAAAAAAAATGTAATTGTTTTTTAATCTTAAAAAATAAAGTTAATAAAATAAGAAAAATATAGAAAAATTAAATCTATAATCGATTTATAATCCTAAAAGGCAAAGTTACTAAAAAAATAAAAAATAAAAATTTGTAATTGTTTCCTAATCCTAAGAGTAAGGGTTGGACGGATCGGATATCCGATAAATTTTGGGATATCTGGATTCGTATCCGGGGCTTCCGGATATCCGAACTTTGGATATCCGCCTAGATATTAAGATATCTGTAGATATCCGGATCTGGATATTTAAAAAATAAAAAAAATATATTAAAATATTAAAAATAATGATAAAATTAAACTTGTATATAATATTTTGTAAGAAAAATCTGTTATTATAAAAATATTTAAATTTTATTTAAATTATATATATATATCTCAATAAAATATAAATTTTTAATATATTTAAAAGATCCGGATATCCGGACCTTATAATTTAACTATCCGGATCCTGATCCTATGATGTGATCATCATGAGTAACAAGGAGGATCAAGAAGATACATTGCTTGTACCCGTTGGGCCAGTGACAAAAGCTTGAGCTAAACAACTTAAGGATGCACTTAACGGGCTAATTCAAGAGGTTTTGGAGAATGTGAATATTCAAAAGTCCATTGGGGATGATATATATATCAAGTCCAGCCCATTTTGAGCCTAATAGAATTCTAAAAAAGCCCAAAATAATTCACTTTATTTGCTGCCCAAATAAAGTGACGAAAATGAAACTCAATGGTCACTTTTGAAGACCAAGAGGCACTTTTGAAATCCAAGGGTTCAATTCTCGTTCAACTATATTTATTACCTTTGATTTTCAAGACAATTAGTTATCTAGTTTTGTTTACAAGTTTCGTTTCCTTTAAATACTCATGTAATCTCATTTGAGAAAATACGGTTTAATAATTATTTTTGGAAAATCTTTGAGAGTGATTCTCATTTCGATCATGTAATATCCATTGATCACAACTTGGCTCGTCTTGGTGTGTCATATCCAAAGAGTCATTTAGGTAAATCAGAAGTCTTCCGCAACTTTTGTGCGACCATTCGTTTCACCGATCCGTCTTGCTGCGTCATATCCAAGGGATCAAAACGGTATATCAAGAGCCTTCTGCAACTCTTGTGCGACCAATTGATCCACATCTTTGTTCATTGAGACTTCACAGTTTCTTTGAGACAAGCTTATCCCTTCTACCGCCTTCGAATGCCGATTCCTTGGGAATATCACATTATTTAGTATCAGAGCACACTCTAAAGTTTGGTATTCTATCATTCTATCATCTTCTCATCTTTTTTATCTTTTCATCTTCTTTTCTTCCATATATATTTTTTTTGTTTTGTTTATTTAATTTTCGTAATACCAAAAAAAAAATCAAAAAAAAAATAAAAAAAAGAAAGTAAATGATTCCTTTTGATGTTGTAAACAAGATTTGAGGACAAATCTTTTTCAAGAAGAGGGGTATGATGTGATCATCATGAGCATCATAGAGAATCAAGAGGATGCATTGCGTGTACCCGTTGTGCCAGTGACAAGAGCTTGAGCTAAACAACTTAAGGATACACTTAACGGGCTAATTCAAGAAGTTTTGGAGAATGAAAATATTCAGAAGTCCATTGGAGATGACAAATATCAAGTCCAGCCCACTTTGAGCCTAATTGAAGTCCAACAAAGCCCAAAATAATACACTTTCTGCCCAAATAAAGTGACGAAAATGAAGCGCAAGAGTCACCTTTGAAGACCAAAAGACACCTTTGAAGTCCAAGGGTTGAATTCTCATTGAACTATATATATTGCCTTTGATTTTCAAGACAATTAATTATCTAGTTTTGTTTACAATTTTTTTTATTTAAGTACTCATGTAATCTCATTTGAGAAAATAAGTTTTAATAATTATTTTTGGAAAACCTTTGAGAGTGATTTTCATTTGGGTTGACTGCCTAAAACCTCCCTCACTCATAGAACCCTAACTATTCTCCCCCAAATTATTTACCTCTTTATTAATCTCCCCAAACTTATAATTTCCAACTCTAAACCACGTAATCTATTTTATTCTGTTTAATTCCACTTCTCTAATCAAAATCATAAAATTGAGTTTAAGTAAACGAAAGCGCGTTTAATAAACAGTGATTGCCCATAATAAAAAAATTCGATCCAACTTTACAAAAACCCGACCCGTTTTTGAAAAAAAAAAACAGATCCGCTTTAGCTATGTTTCAGTTTCACGATAAATAATTGGGGAAAACTTAATTTTGAATTTGGAGTAGAAATTCGGTATCGATAAGATAGAAGACATGATATTGGAATTTGGAAAAAATTGAAATTTGAATTTCACGACAGTAAGAATATTCATGTGGTTTCTCTTGCTATATTCTTTTGGATTTTGGGTGTGATTGTCTAATTTCATGAATCTGTGTATGGAATCTTGGATTTTATGAATAAAATATATTTTATCTCATCGATACCGAATTTGTGCTTCTCTGATTTAGATCAGACCGAATTGAAAAAGAGGTAGAAGACGAAGTTGTCGTGAAACTCAAAATCATGTTTTCCCCAATTATTTGTCGTGAAACATAACTTAAGCCATGTCTGTTTTTTTTTTCAAAAACGAGTCTGTTTTTTTCAAGTCGGATCGGGTTTTTTTATTATGGGTAATCACTGTTTATTAAACGTACTTTCGTTTACTTAAACTCGATTTTATGATTTTTATTGGAGAGGTGAAATTAAGCAGAATAAAATAGATTATGGGGTTTAGAGTTGAAAATTATAAGTTTGGGTGTGTTAATAAAGAGGTAAATAGTTTGGGGGGAAGTAGTTAGGGTTCAATGAGTGAGGGGGGGGGGGGGGGGGTTAGGCAGTCAACCCTTCTCATTTCGATCATGGTGTTTAATATCCATTGATCACAACTTGGCTCGTCTTGGTGTGTCATATCCAAGGAGTCATTTAGGTAAATCAGAAGTCTTCCGCAACTTATGTGCGACCATTCGTTCCACCGATCCGTCTTGGTGCATCATATCCAAAGGATCAAAACGATATATCAAGAGCCTTCCGCAACTCTTGTGCAACCAATCGATCCACATCCTTTTTCATTGAGACTTCACAGTTTCTTTGAGACAAGTTTATCCCTTCTACCACATTCGAGTGCCGATTCATTGGGAGAATTATATTATTTGGTATCAGATCACACTCTAAAGTTCGGTATTCTATCATCTTCTATCTTTTTTATTTGGTATATTTCACTATTCTATCATTTGTATTGGTATCAGATCAATAATGTGATTCTCCCAAGGAATCGGCACTCATAAGTTGGTAGGTTGGATAGGGTTGTCTCAAAGAAACCGTGAAGTCTCAATGAACAAGGATGTGGATCGATTGGTCGCACAAGAGTTGCGGAAGAGTTGCAGAAGGCTCTTGATATACCGTTTTGAATCCTTGGATATGACGCACCAAGACGGATCGGTGGAACGAATGGTCACACAAAAGTTGCGGAAGACTTCTGATTTACCGGTTGATCCCTTGGATATGACGCACCAAGACGGATCGATTGTGATCAATGGATATTACACACCATGATTGAAATGAGAATCACTCTCAAAGATTTTTAAAAATAATGATTAAAACTTATTTTTCTCAAATGAGATTACATGAATATATAGGAAAAGAAACTTGTAAACAAAGTTAAGTAATAAATTGTCCTGAAAATCAAAGACAATAAAGATAGTTGAATGGGAATTCAAAGGTGCCTCTTGATCTTCCAAGGTGACTCTTGATCTTCATTTTCGTCACTTTATTTGGCAAGGAAATAAAGTGATTATTTTGAGCTCTTCTTGGACTTGTAACATGTTTAAAATGGGCTGGACTTGATAGCTTACATCTTTGATAGATTTTTGAACGTTCTCTTTGTCCAAAATCTCTTGAAATAGCCCGTTAAGTGCTTCTTTGATCCTCTTAACCTTCACTCTCATGACGCTAGTTCAACGGGTATAAAAAATGCATCCTCTTGATCCTCCTTTCTGCCCATGATGATCACATCATACCCCCTCGGATATCCGGATTTTCGGAGCTGATCGGAGAGGATCTCGGATCCCGGTTAATAGTTCCACCTCTACCTAAAATGAAAAGTTACTAAAACAAATTTTAATTGTTTCCTAATCCTAAATGGTGAAATTACTAAACAAAAAGGAAAAGAAAAAATGCCAATTTATCATAGAATTTAAAGTTAATAGAATAAATGAAAAACTAAAAATTGAGAAAAAATTATAACTGATTCATAATCTTAAAAAGTAAAGTTAATAAACAAAAATAAAATAATTTTTTTTAACTTATTTAAAAAGCATAATTAATAATCCCTTAATAATAATAAAATAATAATAAACATCATTTAAATAGAAATAAAAAACCTAAATATTTGGAAATATGACGAAATTTAATTGGAAATCATATAATTGAAAAAATAAAAATTCAAAATAAATAAATAATTATTCATCTCTTAGACTTCGATATCGGTGGGTGATTTTGTGTCGTTGTTCTCAATTTTATTTTATTTATTTTCACGTGTGATTTTAATTGTTTTTGTTTTAGGGTTTTTTCACGAGTTATAAATTCAAATTATAAATCCACGTATACGCGGGGTCTATTACTAATAAAAATTAATGCATCTAAGGGTGTCCACACATAATTTTAAACAATCAATTTTATTGATCCACATTAACATTCAAAATTAAGAAAGTTTCCAAATTCTAATATTATTGTTAGTAAAAATATAAAAGATAAGGAAATTATGTATAAAAATTCATTAACAACACAAAAATCAACATGATATTAAATTAAGAAAATTTATTAATTTAAAATATTGGTTTCAATTATATAAATAATTAAAAATAAATATAATAGTAAAATCTTTTTTTATTATGATGTAATAATTTACCACCATTATTGTTATAAAATGATTAATTATCTATAAAAATATATCAATGTCAAAAAAATCTATAAAAATATATATGTTACTTATAAAAGTTAAAGTTATTTGATTCTAAAACTTCCACATATGATTTAAACTAACCAATAATAATAATCTACATTAGCATCTAAATTTTGCACATGTCCAGAAAAATTTTCCACACGATCGCATGGAATAGACAGTGCGAAAATGATAGAAAAAAAATTACATTTTTATATTAATATTGGGATTGCCATAGAGGCATAGATCAATGTAGGATTACTTTGTTTTGAGTTGTTCGATTTGTTATTCATTTTTCTAAATTTTCATGTAAGTTATATTGATATTGCCAACTTAATTGTCTTCTTGATCAAAGTTACGCTATGATGGAATATAAAAATAATAAAAAACGACATGAGAAAGAATCCATTAATGGATTGAGAAAAACAACTACAATGAAGGAAAAATGATCATGTGTAAACCAATTTTCTCAGATAAAAAATAATGTTTGTTACCTGAATAATTTTTGCAATGATCCCTACGTATGAGAATTAAATCATCATCGCTTAGGTTTATGATATCATCGAATAACCATTAAAAGTTATCACAACCAATTCGCCACCAGAAAAAATCTGGCTTCTATCTGTTCAAGATAAAACTTACAAAAGTATATTTATTTTGTCGATCGGTTTTTTGTTATTACAAAATTGTTTCAAAGTTCATTCCATATTTATAAATTATCTTGGTTTCAAACTTAAGTTTTTTATAGGTACGAAAACAAAATTTGTGCTTATTAGTTTGCTTTTGATTTGAAAATTAAATTGAAAATTTGAATTGATTAAAGTAGGTAAGGAAAGAAAATAGCATTGAACTGAAGTGATGAAAAAAAATATTTTCTTGATTTGAAAAAATGATGTATAATATTTTATTTTCGTGTCAATACTATGTTTATTAAATATCATTTGATTAATTTGTTAAACTTTTAGTTAGTTTTGGTATATTAACTTATAAGTATTCTACCAAATAATTCATTTTTCAAACGAGACATACATAGATTCAAAACAAAACCGATGAAATCTTACAAACTATATATAATTTTTGAGACTAAAACTGTAATATTTTTATATCTATTATTACAAATACCAACAAACATAAAGTAATATCTCAGTATATATAATTGGTTACATATAATTTTTAACAAAATAATATTAAAAGAATACTTACGCGTAGCGTGTGTGCAAAAATTAGTAATAGAATAAAAATAGGATTTCTAAAGGTAGTTTTGCGTTTGCGGTCTCAACCTTATATTATTATTTATTTTACGGAAAGTCTAATTTTATTTTCCATATTTTTTTTATATTTTTTCCATAAATTATAAAATATTAAAATATAAACATGCATATATCAATATGTCTATATATGAGGGGTCCAAATCAAAATTACTAATTCCAAGATATCGGATGCTTCATAAAATAGAAACTAATCACCCCACAATAGTCTATAATCAATGACTAGTTAACCAAACTAGTACTACAAAGACGAAAATAGTACTTGATGCGTTGAACCGTGCAGTGTTTTTACTTACGGACACAATCTTTGATTAATCCAAGGCCAAGATACGGCCTGATGATACTTAAATTATGTTCAAGTTCACTATTACATATATATAATCAATAATTATTGTGCAACAAAATCATCAATAAGTAATTAAATCACATCGATATTAGTCAGGAGACAAGATAAACAAGGTTGTCTGGATTATGCCAAACAGTAAGCATGCAGTCACGCGAATGTCACGTGTGGCTGCCTCCACATCTTCGTTTGCTACTTCTTTTTTCTTTTTACATTTCGAATTGATTTTTTTTTGTCAACAGCGTAAATAACTATATCGGTTCAGTAAACCAAACCGGAGATACCGAGTTTACATAAACAAAATTTAATGGATAGACACGAGCATCTCATGCTAATTTGTCTGCTTCTATGTTGTTTGCGCGTGGGATATGTGAGATTAAGAAAAAATGAACTATTCCTTACTCTTCAAAAACTCCTCCAAGTGTAACGTAAAAGCCGGCCACTCCTCGGGTGTAGACACTATCTTCACCAACTCGAAGCAATCTGTTGCAAATGTTATCGTCGTCTTCTGGTTTGCAATCATGCAATGCATTGTCCAAATGAGAGCTTCAAGTTCTACGTGCAGGGGAAGATATTTCGTCTCAGATTTTTTGATCCCATTATGACTCCTTCAACGTCCTCCTGAAAATAGTACCATCTTAATCCAGAAAAATTATTAGTGTCCTTCCAAGAGCCATCAATAAAACATCTCCCTCTACCGTGCCATAAATAAAACATCTCCCGAATTGATTCTTCTCCCTTTGTTTTATAACTACAAGTATTTGGAAATCAGTTATCACAAGAGAATTGACAAAAAGAAAAGGAAAACAAAAGGATTTCAAGTGGATTTTGGAAAACGAGGGAACATGAGCTTTGGAGAAAACACAATTTCAAGACTTCTCTCTGTTCAAGTACTTTTTTTCTTCTTCAAAAACATTGCCCTTTTCTTTTGTCGGCCAAAAACATTGCATTCTTGATAATTTCTAGTAACTTGTTAGGGTTAAAAATATGTTTGCATTTTTTTCTCTTCTTCTTCAATTTCGAATGGAGTCTTGAATATATACTTCTTCGGGTCTTTGAATGTAAACCAGATTAATCCATCGAATAAAAAATCTATGGGATATTTTCAACAAAAAAATCTCAAAAAGGAAACGAACCCGCGACGTAACAACTAGTTGACATATGTCCACATAATTTTGACTTGTATATTAAAAGAAAAATACAACCGGCAATTCGTACAAATAAAAAGAAAATCTAATAATATATTGTTTCATCCGTAAATCATAAAGTTTTGTCTTGAAACATGACATAGTGAAGATAGAGCTAGTGTGGTGACCATTGATTAAACAGTTCCCCGTATTCTATGCTTTGGTATTTGAAATGTGATTAATTAAATCGGTTAACAAAGAAATATGTCTACTAGATTAAAATGATTAAGTTGTATGGTTTAGTGGAGACTTTAAAGAAAGGCCAGGTTCAAGTTATGTTTGATTGCATAGTGGAACACGAGAAAAGACATGTGGGATTGTGTTTTACATGCACTTAATTAATTAGTTTGATAATTGTAATAGTTTTTTTTAATAATTGTATTAGTTTGGCTTGATTGAAAAGACTTATAAGTAATACTTTTCTGTTCTGAATTAAATGATGTTTTAGTAATATGCACACAAATTAAGGAAACAATTAATTATTGTTTTTTTCTATACTAAAACCTCATTTATTATTCATCTGAACCAATGAACAAATAGTCTATAAAATGTAATTGGTCAAAAATAATTAAAATCATTTAATTTTGCATTGGTAAGTGAAAACATCACTAAATTATCGAAAAAAAAAATTCTCTAAAATATCAGTTAATTCAGAACGGAGGGCGTACTATTCACTAATCAGCCCAAGTTCCAATTTTGTTGGGTTTAATGAAGTCATTTTCTATCTGTTTTATTATAAGTGTTTTTATAATATTTTACGATTTTTTTTATTTATTAACACACTATACACTATAGAATTATCCCTTTATCTTATATGGTGAATGCAAATACACACTTTTCTAATTATGGTGAGTGCAAATACACACATTTTCTAATTAGAATTTTGTATTGTATCTTAGGTGATGGAGATATAATAAAAAATAATAGAAAATGTAACCATGCGTGCATGCATATGTACCACAAGCTCTCTCTATATATAACACCTCCACAAGTGAATTCACTTTCAAATCAGCTGTTCTCTTCTATCCAAAGCTTCTTTCACTTCTATCAGTCTAAAACTACCAAAACAATTCTGCTTTTTGGCTTTACTATTAAGAAGAAGGAAACAAGTCTCATTTTTTCACATAAAATCGAACCTTTCGCACCGTCAAACTTTGTTCAACCATTAATTGTTACATCAAATTTTTCATTTGGAAGCTTGAAAATGGAAATGGAGAGGATCATGATGAGCTCGGAGAAGGAGAAGAAGAGATCATTAAGTAGAAGATTGGGGAAGTATATGAAAGAACAAAAGGGAAGGTTTCACATCATCAGAAGATGTGTGGTCATGCTCCTTTGTTGGCATGATTGATCGCCAAAAATGTTTCAAACAATGCCAAGTTCAAATGTTTGTGTACACGTGCCACGCGTGTGTGTATATGTGTGCATGTGGGTAAGGAATTAAGTAAGTGAGGAAGAGTAGTGTTAAGTAGGGGTAAAAACCGGGTAGCTTGGTTTAATTTTGCCATCTTGTACCGAATTGTATATATACTTCAAACCCACCGTTGGTTTTTTAAGACTTATATTACGCTATGCAATGATTTACATATTGTTTCATCCGTGATTAAGAATCATACGGTTTTACAAACGGAGTTACAACTCTATAGATTTACAACCAATTACATATTTACAACTCTAGAGATGTAAAATAACAATAGAGATTTGGATTCGTGTGTCATTGATCATTACAACCATCTCGGTGAGTTAGAAAACACGCACTGATTACGAGAAATGAGAACATACGTGTGTCAAAAAAAAAAAAAGGAGAACATACAGTTTTACAAACGGAGTTAAATTTTTCTACCATAATTGGTTGTTTGTTTGCCAAGTCAAATTCTCCTTAATGTATTTCACTAAGCCACTTGAATATGTAATGGAAATCGAAAGAGCTTTTGTTTGATCAAGTTCTTGAAAGTTCAAATCTGGATTTGTCAATAAGTAGGGTTTTTTTCTTAAAAAAAAATTTGCATTGAAATCCCTTAAAGATATAACTACACCATACACAACACAAAATTTCAATCCCTTAATTAGTCCCTATAAACAGATTAAGAAATAACTATAACAGTTTTTTTGTTAAAAATGTAACTACAAATATATACAATACAATTTTTCAATCTCTACAAATAGATTAAGAATTTAAGATATATATAACTACAAATAAAATCTAGAAGATATATAACAAACAATACATGGAGCGGCGGCGGCGACCTAGGGCTTTCGAAAGGCAATTCTCAGTACCTTCTTCCTAATCGCTAATCTCGATCTCTCGCCTAGCTCGTGTCTATCTTCTTACAAATCTACTCCTTGAGTGCCTCTCACTCCTCCTATGCTCGTGTAGCGTTCCGTCTTTTACAGCAATTATGTTCCTGTTTTGTTGCCCTAAGCCAGATCCTTGCAGTTTCCGTGACCAACACGCTCAACGATGTCACGCCGCTACACTCGCGAGGAAAAAGGCAAAGGCGTAGCAGGATTTCACCGGTGGACTCGGGACCCTCCAATCCGCCTGCCTGATGAAGCAAATCCAGATCTGATCGAAGCTAATAAGCTTACCCTCATTGGTAGGGTTTTAAACGTCGCTGCACAACGCACAAAACACCTCATCGGCTTTATGCCACAGGTATGGCGTATGGAGAACATAGTCATAGGCAAGGATTTGGGACCCGAAAAGTTTCAATTCCGCTTTAAATCGGAAGCTGACTTACAAACAGTCTTAAAGGAGGCTCCTTTTCACTTCAAACGCTGGATGTTTGTTCTTCAAAGGTGGGAACCTGTGATATTGGATGCGTTTCCATCCAGCATACCCTTCTGGATCAGGATCCATGGTATGCCACTCCATTTCTGCACAGATAATAACTTGCGTGCCATCGGCAAGGTTTTGGGTACCTATATGAATCACGATATCAACGAGGGCATGGTTCAAGTCCGGGTGGACTCGCTAAAGCCACTAATCAAGCGTAAATCAATCCAATTCCCTTCAGGCGACGAAGTCTCCGTGGACTTTGAGTACATCAGATTGGAGAAACACTGCTTCAACTGTATGTCCTTGTCTCACGAGAAGGAAAACTGTCCGCTTTCGGTAAGCTTTCCCCAACAACAACAGCCTCCTGGCATAAATCAACAGAGGACAATGGCAAGACTAGAAACTGACCGACAACGGAATGATGAGAAGAAAGCAATGGCAAACCCCCCCCCCCCCCCCCCCCCCCCCCCTCAGACCACCGCGAAGTGGTACATCACCCAAGGTCCATACAAGCCCAACATCGAGGGGATACCCGATACACCGGGGAGGAGAAAAGTCACCATCGTGTAAGTGAACATAAAAATCTCGACATCAATGAGAGAAATGACCCTCGCCGCTATGGAACTTCGAAAAAACGATCATACTCTGAGTCCAAATCCAACTATACCCAGTTCTGCTCTCGCTCTGCTCGGGGTGAAAGCTACTCGAGAGACCACTCTCTGGTGGGTCATCGATCTGATTCCAGGTCTCACCAACCTCCACAACCTCCACATCGATATTACGAAAGGAAAAGTTATCGAGAGTTTGATAAAGAAAGAGATTCACTTGCTGACTATCGCAATAGAAACAGAGGTCATCCTCATCGAGGAAATGAAGGCCCCAACGCCCGAATCTCCTCCTCGAGTAACTATTATGAAGCAGACCGACGCCACTCTTCGCCTGCTATGAACCCTTTATCCAGAGATGAGGAGAGAAGCCGCCACTCCCCAACTAATGATCACTCTCAGCGGCTTCCTCACTTTCGAGACCAAGAGGGAAGCGCAGGAAAAAGCTCCAGAAGAAAATCAGCGCTTGAACGAATAGTGGAACCCCTGTTCAACCAGGAGAAAAGATTGTATCTACCTGGTGCGCTAGATAACGTCAACAGTGGAGAGGACAACGTCGAGGAAAATAATGACGAAGTTATTCCTGAAACTTTGGAGGAAAACCAGGATCAGGACTCCCATCAGTTGGTCCGCGATAGGTTCAACATGCGAACCTCCAGTTTGGACCTATCATCTGAAGCAACAATACCTGATCTCCCACCTCTTAAGGGAGACAAAATGCATATTGAGTGTAGGCTGGATCCTAAATCGGTTTCAGGGCAAGTAAACATGGGAGTACTGAAAAGTGTTGCACCAAAAAGAAGAACTACAAAGACTTCTCCACGAGTTATAGCAAAGTCTTTCATCAGATCGTCAACTAAAAGAAAGCCTCCTCGGAGCCCACTCCAAGGCGCAAGCTCTAAGAAACGTTTAGCCACGAGGACTATGTCGTCAAGGAAGAAAGCTTGCACGGAACTTCACCATCCTAGAGCCATCTCGGAACCTGCTCTGAAGGCTTTATCCTCTTCTCATGTACCCCGTTCTGGGGATTCTGTTAATGATGCACTTATCGCATCCATCTCTAAGGTCTTAGTGCCTTCCTCTTGTAAGGGTTCGATGGTTTTCCAGAAACCATCCAGTCATAATCAATGACTACAACCAGTTGGAACTGTCAGGGGCTTAGAAACCCCTCTACAGTTCGACGCCTTAGGGATTTAAGACTAGATCTTTTCCCGGATGTGACGTTTCTCATGGAGACAAAAAACCACGACAAATTTGTCTTCAGCGTATTTCAATGGATGGGTTATGACAACAAGTTTACGGTTCCACCTTCAGGACTTAGTGGCGGGTTAGCACTCTTTTGGAAAAAGGATACACATCTAGAGATTCTATCCTCTTCACCGAATTTCATTGATACCCGCATAAAATTTAAGAACAAATCTTTCTATCTAACATATGTTTATGGACATCCTTCGATTCCTAAACGCCAAGAGGTATGGAACCAGATTTCGGAGATAGGAGCAAATCGTACGGATGCATGGCTCCTATCGGGTGATTTTAACGATATCCTGGACAACTCGGAAAAGAAAAGAGGACCCAGACGTCATGAGGGTTCCTTCATCAATTTCCGTAGTTTTGTTACTCAAAATGGTTTATGGGACGTTAATCACTCTGGCAACCCTCTCTCATGGCGAGGAATGAGGTATGATCACTTTGTTCGAGCCCGTCTCGATCGATGCATCTCTAATGATGCTTGGCTAGAATCCTTTCCTTCTAGACGCTGCGAGTACTTACGATTCGAAGGTTCGGATCACATACCTCTTATCCCTTACCTGGACGACTCTTGTGCCAAACGCAAGGGTATTTTTCGCTTTGACAATCGGCTGAGGGAGAAAGACGAAATCAGGGCACTAATAGACCAAATATGGCATAGCCACGAGGATCTCTCAGTCCACGAAAAGGCAACGGCTTGTAGGAAGGAAATCATACGCTGGAGCAAGGAGCAAAATCAGAACAGCGCGAAACTCATAGCCGAAACTCGTGAACTCCTCGATGCAGCGCTCTCGGCTGATACCCCGAACCCAGAATCCATAACTAGGTACACCGCGATTCTAGAGAGAGCATACAAAGACGAGGAAGAATTTTGGAAGCAACGTAGCCGTGTTCTATGGCTACAAGAGGGAGACAGAAACACCGACTATTTTCACGCAATTGCAAGAAACTGCCGCACGTGCAATAGGTTCACGGTGCTTGAATATGATAATGGAGCTTCCGTTCATGAGGAACATGATTTCTCCCGAATCATTTCCTCCTACTTCCAAGACATCTTCACGTCACAATCATCAGGCGATTTCCGACTGGTTCATGAAGTCTTATCACCGGCCGTTTCTCAAGAAGAAAACCAATGGCTCACGAGGATTCCGAATGCCGAGGAAGTCCATGTAGCTGTGAAAGCAATCCATCCAAGTAAAGCCCCGGGACCTAACGGGTTCTCCGCGGGCTTCTTCCACACTTACTGGCCTATCATTGGTCGAGACATTGTGAAAGAAATCCAACTTTTCTTCACCTCAGGATCGTTTCCGGCGCGATAAAATGAAACTCATATCAGGCTAATTCCTAAAATTCCAGGCATGAGGAAAGTCGCTGATTATCGCCCCATTGCCTTATGCAAAGTCTACTACAAGATCGTTGCAAAGATTTTGACGAAGCGCCTCCACTCAATTTTACCGTCCTTGATATCCGAATCGCAGTCTGCTTTTGTCGCTGGACGAGCAATTTCTGATAACGTCTTAATTACACATGAGACTCTCCACTATCTTCGTACTTCTGCTGCTAAAAAACGCTGTTTCATGGCAGTAAAGACAGACATGAGTAAAGCGTACGATAGGATCGAGTGGGGTTTCCTCCGTGCGGTCTTAGAGAGATTGGGCTTTAATGGCATGTGGATCTATTGGATCATGGAATGCGTAACCTCTGTCTCATACTCTTTCCTGATTAACGGAGGCCCTCAAGGAAAAGTTATCCCGACCCGGGGTTTACGACAAGGAGACCCATTATCCCCGTACCTCTTCATCTTGTGCACAGAAGTATTATCTGGGCTATGCCGTAAAGCACAAGAGAACGGCTCCTTAGTAGGCATCCGCGTAGCTCGCAATAGCCCCCAAGTGAACCACCTCTTGTTCGCGGAAGACACTATGTTCTTTTGCAAATCGAAAAATTGTAAGACTTTGGCCTCTATCCTCCTCCAATACGAGTCAGCATCGGGACAACGTATCAATCTCAACAAATCATCAATAACCTTCTCGGCAAAAACACCCATCTCCATTCGAGCATCGACAAAGCGAATTTAAAAATCAGTAACGAAGGTGGCGCGTGCAAGTACTTGGGTTTACCTGAGGAGTTTGGACGAAAAAGAAAGATATCTTTGCAGGCTTAGTTGATAAAATCAGACAAAAATCTCACAGTTGATCCTCGAGATTCCTCTCACCTACTGGCAAACAGACCCCGCTTAAATCGGTCTTATATTCTATGCCGTCTTACTCCATGTCGTGCTTTAAGTTACCACACTCCCTCTGTAAGCAAATCCAGTCGGTGCTCACGAGGTTTTGGTGGGACGACAAACCGGATAAGAGAAAGATGTGTTGGGTCTCGTGGAACAAACTTACGACGCCAAAGAATGCCGGAGGTCTTGGCTTCCGCGATATCGAAGCGTTCAACGATGCCCTTCTAGCGAAGCTTGGAGCTCGTCTCATCTCCCATCCAAACTCGCTTATGGCTTGTGTACTACTGGGCAAGTATTGCTCCTCCTACTCCTTTATGGAGTCCAAAATCCCATCGAATCCATCCCACGGTTGGAGAAGTGTCATCTCTAGAAGGGACGTTCTTAGGAAAGGAATGAGATGGTTTATTGGTACTGGAGAAAATGTCAAAGTCTGGGATGACCCATGGCTAAATGCGAAATCTCCTACCTATGTAATGGGATCAGCTCCACTCCACTCGAAAGACATGAGAGTTTCTGAGCTTATAAATCAAACCACCAATGACTGGGACTGGCCAAAGATCAAATTGTTGATCCCAGATTTTGAGCAAGTAGTGAAGCTTATCCCCATCAGCTCTTCCCGCCCGAGAGACAGATTGGTGTGGTTGCCAATCAAAAACGGTAAGTATTCAGTCCGCTCTGGGTATGGTATCTCAACCACTACTGAACTACCTGAGATCCAACACGCTTTCGACTGGCAGGGGAATATCTGGAGACTCCAAACAGCACCAAAAATCAAACAATTCCTCTGGAGAGCTGCGGTAGGTTTGCTTCCGGTAGGCGTTTAACTCGTTCAAAGGAGTATCCAAACTGATTTCAGCTGTAAAAAATGTGATAACCCGGAAACGATAACCCACGTGCTGCGCAACTGTCCTTTTGCGCGACGAATCTGGAATTTGGCCCCGCTGCAAGGCACGAGTCACCTCAACTCCGTGATTCTCTTGGACTTCTTGAGACTCATCAAATCACTGGTCTGTCTTCCTCCCTTAGGTATCCACCCTTCCTCCCTCCCAGCTTGGATTTGCTGGAACCTATGGACAGCAAGAAACAAGCTCATGTTCGAGAGCAGAGACTTCTCAGAGCACGACGTAATCTCCAAAACAATCATCGAAGCCAAGGAATGGCAACTTGCCCAGCTCCTCCGAGCAAAAACGTTGGCCCCGGCGGTACCAGCACCACCGTCTCAAGCCCCCCAAGTGCTGATGTCTTGTCTTGTTGATGCAGCTTGGCAAGCTACCTCGCTAACCTGTGGCATAGGTTACCTCTTCCGAGCCAATTCGGATGGATCTGAAATTGATTTTCGAACTCATCGCCAATATGTCTCTTCGGCACTTGCAGGAGAAGCATGGGCAGTGCGATAAACTATGGCTCAAGCCCTTAGTCGAGGGATAACAGAGCTTGAAGTGCTTTCGAACTCACTCTCACTCGTCAATCTCCTTAACTCCCAAGAAATACATACAGAATTCCAAGCGATTGTTTCCGATATTCGTCGTATGACGTTATCTTTTTCGTTGATCTTTTTTCGACACATTCCTCGATCCGCTAATGTAAAGGCGGACTCGCTCGCAAAACAGACCCTTCAAGCCTTGTTAAACTCCTTGCTTTAGTTGAATAAAATTCAGTTTTCGACCAAAAAAATAAAAAATATATATATATATAACTACAAGTATATTTTTGTTAGAATATAACTACGAATATAGACAATACAAATTTTCAATCCCTTAATTAGTCAAAGATAATGACCTCTTCTTCAAATATATGCTTCTTCTACTGCTTGCAATACCGCATGATCATCACTGTTGGGCTTTGGTGATGAAAATCATGAGTATTAATTAGGCCCGCGACTTGGGTTAGTCAATTAGGAATGTGTTTTTTCTATTGGGCTTTGGTTTAGGTTTAAACCGTCTTAACTTTGTAATTGCCCTAGTCTATATAAAGATAGGCATGTGTGAGGGTTTTTAGTATCCTGGAAAATCTAGAGAGAAACTAGAGAGATCTTTCTTGTTCTTAGAGAGATTGTGAGGAACCCTAACTCTTTGTAATCCGTGGTGATATTGGATTACTAGAAAGCTCCAGGCCGAGACGTAGGATCACACACCGTGATCTGAACTCGTTAATTCTCTGTGTCTTTTATTTATTGCTCAAATTCCACGATTATCGAGACATGATCAAATCTCATCAAATTGGTATCAAAGCCAAGGTTTTAGGCTAGGGAGCAATTGGACAGAGAAGTTCTGCAGGGATCTAGGTTTTAGATCCAGGTTGATAGCTGGGATCAAAGCATCAACAGGTTTAAGGGTTTCAGCAACGCGAAGAAGAACGCGCATATCGCTTAAGTATCGATCGACACCACCTCTTGGTATCGATCGATACGACTGTTACATATTCGCAGAAAGTCGAAGAAAAGTTTGGTATCGATCGATACTCCATCTTGTATCGATCGACACGGTAGCAGAAGCACATTAAGAAGTTCGTTTGATCGAGATGTCTTCAGAAAAGAAACCGAAGGTGAAGATAGCCATATTCGAAGGACAAGGTGATATCTCTATGTGAAAGAGAAGGATGTTAGCTCACATGAATCTTCAGGGATTCAAAGGCGAGCTAATAACACCAACCACTGAGCCGGATACGCTGGTTATCAAGAAGGATGAATCAGCGGAGGATTTCAAACAGAGACTTAAAGCAGAACAAGTAAAGAAAGAGAAGCGAGTAGAGAATGCTATGGATATTTTGACACTCCATCTAGGAGATCATGTCCTCAGGAAAACAGTGGAGTGCACAACAGTACATGATCTTTGGGCAGCACTAGAGAGGTTATATAATACTAAGACTCTACCGAGTCGGATTCATCTTTTGTATAAATTCTATACATTTAAGATGGATTGGTCTAAGTCAATCGATCAAAACGTCGATGACTACTTGAATACTGTTTCGGAGTTGGCTAGTGTAAATGTTACAGTTGCGGATGAAGTGCAGACAATTTTAATACTCAGTTCCTTGCCACCACAATATGACTCCATGAAGGAGACATTGAAGTATGGTAGAGAGTCCATCTCTATTGAAGATGTGGTGAATGCGGCGAAATCGAAGGAAACTGAGCTTAAAGCTAAGGGAATATCGACTTCACAAATCATTGGTGAAGCGTATGTGGCTCGTGGGAGACAGCAAAATAGAGATAAACGAAATTCAGGGATTCGAAGCAGAAGCAGGTCGAAATCAGAAACAAAAGTCACATGCTGGTTCTGCAAGAATGAATGACATGTGAAGGCTAATTGGTATGCTTGGAAGAAGCGGAAGGGCGGCGATGATGAAGATGCCACGACAGCGGTTGTCATCGAAAAATCAGCAGGAGTTTATGCGTTATCAGTCTCGGAAAATTGGCATCTAGAGAGGTGGGTGATTGATTCGGGTTGTTCATATCACATGACCTCAATGAGAGATTGGGTTGATACATTTAATGAGCTCAACTCTGGACAAGTGCTACTGGGGGACGACTATTCTGTGGAGGTTAAAGGAATATGTTCCATCAATATAAAAACATGTGGTGGCACGGTATAGACATTGACGAATGTCAGGTATATTCGCTGAAGAGAAATTTAATATCTACAAGTATATTGGATAAGTTTGGGTTTGATCATGCTAGAGGCAAAAGAAAAAACAAAGTTCTATAAGAATGGGAATATGGGTCTTCAAGGCACTATGCGGTTCTTTGTATTTGCTTGATGGAGAGACTGTGGTAGGATAGTCAAACATAAGTGTTACCAGGAAATCAGCCAATGACGAGACGGCTTTGTGGCATAGAAGGTTGGGACACATGAGCATGAAGAATCTGATGAACTTGGTAAAAAGAGGCATCATTGACAAGAGAAGGATTGGGGAGATGGATTTCTGTGAGAGTTATGTAATGGGGAAGACCAAGAGACTGAGCTTCAACATTGGGAAACACAATTCAGGAGAACCGCTGAGATATGTTCACTCAGATCTTTGGGGATCTCCATCGGTCACTCCAAGTATATCTGGTAAGCAGTATTTCCTACTATCATTGATGATTACACTAGAAAGGTGTGGGTGTTCTTATTGTCTGTTAAGAGTTAAGCTTTCACAAAGTTCTGTGAATGGAAGAAACTGGTTGAGAATCAGATAAACAAGAAATTGAAATGTCTGGGAACATATAATGGGTTGGAGTTTGTGAACAAAGACTTCGACGGGTTTTGCAAGCAGCATGGGATTGAGAGGCACATGACATGTGCATATACTCCACAACAAAATAGAGTTGTGGAACGCATGAACCGAACAATAATGGAGAAGGTGCGTTGTATACTAGATGAAAGTGGCTTAGGTGAAGAATTTTGGGCTGAAGCGGTTAGCACAGCTGTGTACCAAATTAATAGAAGCCCATCATCGGCCTTAGATGGCAGTATTCCTGAGGAACTTTGGCTGGGAAGAAAGCCGGGTTATGGACATATGAGAAGATTTTGGTCATTGGTCTATGTTCATGTAGATTAAGTGAAGTTAAGACCAAGAGCTATGAAGAGAATTTTCATAAGCTATCTGGAGGGAGTCAAAGGGTACAAGGTATGGCTCCTGGATGAATCAAAATGTGTGATTAGCAGGAATGTGGTCTTTGTGGAAGATACAATATTTAAATACTTGAGGAATAAAGTTCATGCATAAGAAACTGCGCAGAGGAGCCCGACTTCTGAGAGTGTATCGATCGATACCACCCCAAGTATCGATCGACACAGACACGAAAAAGAAAAGTTTCGTGAGCCTTCTGAGGTGGTGTTGATTGATGCCTTTCCGAGTATTGATCGACACCGAGGAGGACCAGATACGACAACTTCTGTTACTGAAGATAATGGGCAAGTTGGATCTTCAGGTGGAGCTGTTGGAGATCAGGAAACATATGATGTACCTCTAGAAGATTGGGAGTTAGCTCGAAATAGGTCTAAACGAGTAACAAGGCGACCTGAATATCTTGGTGATTATGATTTAGCGAGTTTCGCCTTAATCGCTGCTGTCAAGATAAGTTCTGAATAACCTAGGGACTATCAGGAAGCTGTTGAAAGCAAGGATAAAGTTTTCTGGAATGGAGGTATGGTTGAAGAGAAGAGTTCTCTAGATAAGAACAAGACTTGGAGGTTAGTTAAAAGACCAAAAGATAGAAAAGTGATTGGTTGCAAATGGGTTTACAGGTTGAAGCCGGGTATCCCAGGGGTAGAAGAACCGAGATATAAAGCTAGATTGGTAACCAAGGGTTATTCTCAGAAAGAAGGTATTGACTATCAAGAAGTGTTTGCTCTGGTTGTGAAGCATGTTTCTATCAGGTTTCTTCTATCGGTTACAGCAAATATGGATCTGGAATTAGAACAGCTTGATGTCAAGACTGCGTTTCTTCATTGTTTACTTGAAGAAGAGATCTATATGGAGCAGCCTGAAGGTTTTGTGGTTAAAGGAAAAGAGGACCACGTTTGCTTGTTGGAAAAGACATTGTATGGACTTAAGCAAGCTCAAAGGCAATGGAACAAGTGCTTTGATCAATTTGTGGTAAGCCATGGATTCAAAAGGAGTGAGTTCGACCACTGTGTTTACATAAAGGAGAGCAAAAGTAATTGTTTCATTTACCTACTCATGTATGTTGATGACATGATAATTGCTTCAAAGGATATGAATGAGATACAGATTGTGAAACATTTGTTGAGCAGTAGATTTGAGATGAAAAATCTAGGAGCTTCAAGAAGGATTCTTGGGATGGATATAGCGAGGGATCGTGAAGGTGAAGTTCTCACCTTGTCTAAATCTTGTTACATCAAGAAGATTCTGCAGGTATTCAATATGGATGAAGTTAGATCAGTTTCTACACCTATCGGTTCGCACTTCAAGTTGTCTGTTGTGGAAGATGATGAAGCATAGACAATTTTGGATGATATTCCATACTCAAATGCTATTGGAAGTATCATGTATGCGATGTTAGGAACTAGGTGTGATCTCGCGTATGCGGTTGGTTTGGTCAGTAGGTTCATGAGTAAACTAAGCATGATACATTGGACTGCTATGAAGTGGGTGCTAAGGTACTTGAAAGGTGCCCAGGATCGAAAGATTGTGTTCAGGAAGACAAAGGATTTTAAGGTTGAAGGTTTCTGTGATTCTGACTTTGCATCGGATCTGGACAGAAGTAGATCGATTTCAGGTTATGTTTTTACACTCGGTAGGACGGCTATAAGCTGGAAATCGAGTCTTCAACATGTCGTCGCGCTGTCTACAACTGAGGCAGAGTATATGGCGTTGGTGGAAGCTGTGAAAGAAGCTATTTGGCTAAAAGGTTTGACTGAGGAGTTCGGATTCAAACAAGACACGGTAGAGATCTGGTGTGATTCTCAGAGTGCCTTGAGTCTAGCCAAGAACAACGTTCATCATGAGAGGACAAAGCATATTAACAGGAGGATGCATTTCATCAAGGATATTGTTGTTTCTGGTGAAGTGAAGCTGTCGAAGATCCCGACTGAGAGGAATCCGGCTGATATGTTGACAAAGGTACTTCATGTGGATAAGTTTGAGAAGGCTTTGAGTTTTTTCAACTTAGAACAGCACTAAGGTGCTGGACTGTCTGGAGCAGAACATGAATGCAAAGATAAAGGAGTTATACTCGGAAATGATTGTCATCAAGGTGGAGTTCGTTGGGCTTTGGTGATGAAAATCATGAGTATTAACTAGGCCCGCGACTTGGGTTAGTCAATTATGAATGTGTTTTTCCTATTGTGCTTTGGTTTAGGTTTAAACCGTCTTAACTTTGTAATTGCCCTATGATATGCTCAAATTAATACCCTAACAGTACTAAAGCAGCAGTGTAATATAGTTAGGGGTCGAACACAATGACTCACAGAAATCACACAATAGATTGTATAGTGTCAAATAAAGCTAAGCAATTTAGATGAAACAAAAACAGTAAAGAGTAAACGAGTTGTAAATTCAATATGAGAAATATAGGCCCAGGGTATTTCTCAGAAAATCAATGAAAGCAGATAAACTAACTAATCAGGATTCAGATTTAGCGCGGTTCTTGAAATAAAGTATAATTAACCAACTGTCGTTGCGAGAATTATCTAAATCTAAATCCTAGGAACTCCAAATCTCTTTGCGAATCCTAAAGTCTAAATCAGCTTTAAAGTTCAGGTTTGATATGTTCACAAATCAATTAAACCAAATCTCTTTGCGAATAATCAATTTGCTCACCTAGGTTCTATCAGGTAATTAAGCGCACTGTCGTGCCTAATCAATTATCCTAAGATCTAAGTTCCAGATTCGTCAACCTAGAATTAGCTTTGAACACAACCTAAGGCGAAGAACTAATTCAGATGATGAATCCTAATAAACTAATCAACCAAGCATTCAGAGAAACCCTTATGTGAAAACCCTAAACCTAAATTGAATTTACTCAGACATGGAGAATGAAACAATCAACATAACTGAATAAATCATCAAATAAATAATCAGAAAGAGTAAACAAGGGTTCGAAATCTTCTCTCGGATCAACAGAGTTTCAGACTTGTCTCCCTCTAAATCTCTCCCAAAAACCAAAGTAAAATAAAGCATAGCATAAAAGTGGCTGTAAAATCTCTATAAATAACCTAAAACACGAATTGGGGCTTCTTGTAATTATTAGAGACTTCTGGACCAAGTTGCAATTCTACAACTCTTCATTAAAGTCGCGGGTTGTGTCTGCTGTGATGAGTGTCGATCGATACCAAGGGGGTATCGATCGATGCTCGACGTGAAATCGGGTATTCAGCAACACGAACTTCAGCTTTGCTCCAAAATGCTCCAAAAAGCTCCAATAGTTCCAATTATGCTCCAAACGTGCTAAAACCTGTAAAAAACTCTAAAGGACTACACAATACTAGAAAGATTCTATAAAACGAACCTATATTATGGCCTAAAAGGGATAAAAACCATGATATATCACCCTAGTCTATATAAAGATAGGCATGTGTGAGGGTTTTTAGTATCCTGGAAAATCTAGAGAGATCTTTCTTGTTCTTAGAGAGATTGTGAGGAACCCTAACTCTTTGTAATCCGTGGTGATAGTGGAATACTGGAAAGCTTCAGGCCGAGACGTAGGATCACACACCGTGATCTGAACTCGTTAATTCTCTGTGTCTTTTATTTATTGCTCAAATTCCGCGATTATCGAGACAAGATCAAATCCCATCAATCATCATCATTAGAAGAACCCTCTGCATGAGCAAGGAACTTTCCCTTCTGCTTACGATTCAAGTTAGCTTCATCATGTTCATCATCAGCAGCAGCAGCATCATCATCATCATCGTATTGTTGGTCCCTATAGCTCTCTTCTTAGAATAACTCATCGCGTGGTGTTTGAAAAATCGTGATATTTTCGTTCTCCCTATTTCTGAAAGAGAAGCTTCTGGAACCTCCTCCGTACAAGGGAAGAACATAATCTTTTGACTTTGATACATCTATGTCCCTTCCAAGACTATAGGTCGAAGAGAGTTTTCTCTTCACGTTTTCCCTTTCTTGAACCAAATCACCGATTTTATCAACCGCGAATTCTTCGGCCGTTGATTCACTTTGAAGTCTCATAATCGTTCTATCGATTTCCCTCCTCTTCATGTGCAGCAAACGCTGGAAACAAAAAAATTGACTATAAATACTGAAAAAGAGGATTCTTGGGATGCAAGTAACAAAATAAAGTTTAAGGTACTTGTTACACAAGCTAGGCTAGGGCTTCTTACTAGCTTGTCCAAGAAAGCACTGAAGGGGCGACCTTGAAGCATTTTTTTCTTCCAGAATATAAAACAGAACCTCACAAGAGCCGCAAAGAGGACCATGATCACAAACTCGAACAGTAAAAACCAAATTATCGCTCTTTCGTTACCTAAATAAAAAAATATATAGTTTCTTGAGGTATCGATATCCATATCCAAGAAAAAGATTTGAAAGACATTGAAATTTTAGGGTTTACCAATGTAGATATCAAGATGCTCTGGTTCTGCAAACGAACAACTAGATGATAGCTTGTCGTGTTTGAAACGACATCGAAATGGATTTCCAGAATTAGAGGCGGGAAGGAACGCAAGAACAATCCTCTCGTCCAACACAAAATGTTGTAGATCTTCGTCTAATAGCAAATTTGTAATTTGAGCAGACGAAAAAGTCATCATTTTTAAAAATCACACAAATCTAAATAGTTTCAATTAAAGAGACTGAAAATAATCTTAAGATTAGAGTTTTACCATAATAGCTCTCAGACCAGTAGATAGATTTCGTCTCTGGAGCTACAAGTGAAAAAACCGTGGTTTCTTGTTTCTTGGCCGACACATAATTATTATCTCCAATGACTCGATTGATCTTTCCTTCTAGCTAGTTTTGTCTGAGAAAAATAGATTGCATTCCTCGAACAATCGAGTAATGGCTCTACTTGGATCACATAATCCGTTTATGTGTTTTTCGGTATCTTATGAAGCTGTCCTGTTCGTGAAAACGAGTACAATGTCCCATCTAGTGAACCAATCGATACCCAACTTGTGAAAAAAAAAACGCCGTTGGTAAGATAAAGATCGATCTTACATGTGAAAATATCGTAATAAATTCGTTAATAAAACCGACTATTTATGTCTATGACAAGGTTTGAACCAAAAGTTTTTTCTAATGGACCAAACGGTTTTTGGCCACAGAATGTCGCCGGAAAACGAATCTAATGCGAAAATGAGCGATTTTGTCGGGAAAGCAACGTAGACTAGACCATCATTCAGTGATCGCCTCACATAGTTCAAGCGGATGCCCCTCCAACCTAGTGAAGAAACGCTCGCCGAGCTCCGTTGAACCCTCTTCTCGACTCCCGTATCAACTGGCAATCAGGAAATTCGCACCACCGATCAGATGTCCATGGATCACGAACTCGACATCGTCAAAGCTCAACTTCAAGAGATGAGGTCCAAATTCCATCAAGCCACCAGCTCGGCACCCGAGATTGACCGCGTGATTCAAGAGACTCAGAAAACTCCATTCACGCCATAGGTCCTCAACACACCAGTCCAGCGTTTGGAGAAGATCAAGATCACACCATACGTAGGCAACCCAACTCGGGTCCAGCTATGATTATAAGACGAACTGTCGCAGTTCGACGAACTCAAACAGTTCGTATTTTCCCAAGCCGAATTATCGCAGTTCGCCGAACTTTTCCGTTCGCATGACAGTCAACAACGACTAAGTAATAAAAGCCGAACTATCGCAGTTCGCCGAACTCATCAGTTCGCATGACAGTCTGAAATGACTAAGCAAAAGCCAAGCTATCACAGTTCGCCGAACTCAAAACAATTCGTATTTTTCTAAGCCGAACTACCGCAGTTCGCACTTAAAACCATTGCGGTTTCACACATCGACGTCCTGGCCAGGCGATCGATAGCACTCCTCAGGGATGCAAACGTTAAAAAAGCTGAGATCCGTCTCACATAAGCCAGAAATAAAACCCGCACTAAAATTTGTTTTTAGATCATCCGAGCTACATAAGCTGAACCGACCTCGCACACTCCGATTCGATCTGGGGACCCGAAGTATCTTGAGATGAGCACACCTTCGTAGTCTAATGCTAAGCTCTCGGGGTGAAGCCGAACGACACATTCTCGCAAATTAAGCCGATTTCTCAACAATCGTAATTTATTAAGCTGATTTCCCAACAATTGCAATTTTATAAGCCGATTTTTCAACAATCGCAAATCTGTAAGCCGATCCTCATCGATCGCCGATCACGAATTGATCAAAAACCGAGTTCACCTGACGTACCCCGGCTAAGACCGTATTATGTACGGCACTAATTTGGTACGTAGATGACTCGAAAGGATCGTATCATTTTACGACATTACGCGGATTAATAAACAATCTCGATTCCAAAAATCCTTAAGCCGAACTCTTCAGTTCGCACTACGATCGAACTCGACAAAGTACAAAAAGCTGAGCTTTCATCATTCACAAACGGATCAAGCCTCGCAGAAGCTGCTGAACTCCGCCGAGGTCAAGATTTTCAAGACATCAAGACAAGATGTTGATCATAATTTAAACCGAGCTAAAGAATTCTCCATGAACTTCGCCGAACTCAAAGAACTCCTTCGCCAAATTGAGGGGGGGACTTATTGTTGGTGGTGAGTTTAGCACTCCCCGGTTTAACCCGGTTTGAATTAAGATAAGCTCAACTACCGACTTCTCAAGCCCATCAATGCCTGAGCTCGTCAACAGCGTTCGCGGTCCCGATCTCGGAGGAATTTTAGGAAATCTTTATTTTTCTAATGGAACGAGGAAAATGAAGTTATCTTTTTCCTAATGGAACTAGGAAAAAGGAAGTTATATTTTTCCCAATGGAATTAGGAAAAAGGAAGTTATCATTTTTCTGACGGAACTAGGAAAAGAAAATCATCATGTGTTTAGCTAGCTCAAAACCTTATAAATAGGAGGGCTCCTCTTTGTAATCCGTGGTGATAGTGGAATACTGGAAAGCTCCAGGCCGAGACGTAGGATCACACACCGTGATATGAACTTGTTAATTCTCTGTGTCTTTTATTTATTGCTCAAATTCTACGATTATCGAGACAGGATCAAATCTCATCAATCATCATCATTAGAAGAACCCTCTGCATGAACAAGGAACTTTCCCTTCTGCTTACGATTCAAGTCAGCTTCATCATGTTCATCATCAGCAGCAGCATCATCATCATCATCATCGTATTGTTGGTCCCTATAGCTCTCTTCTTAGAATGACTCATCGCGTGGTGTTTGAAAAATCGTGATATTTTCGTTCTCCCTATTTCTGAAAGAGAAGCTTCTGGAACCTCCTCCGTACAAGGGAAGAACATAATCTTTTGACTTTGATACATCTATGTCCCTTCCAAGACTATAGGTCGAAGAGAGTTTTCTCTTCACGTTTTCCCTTTCTTGAACCAAATCACCGATTTTATTAACCGCGAATTCTTCGGCCGTTGATTCACTTTGAAGTCTCATAATCGTTCTATCGATTTCCCTCCTCTTCATGTGCAGCAAACGCTGGAAACAAAAAATTGACTATAAATACTGAAAAAGAGGATTCTTGGGATGCAAGTAACAAAATAAAGTTTAAGGTACTTGTTACACAAGCTAGGCTAGGGCTTCTTACTAGCTTGTCCAAGAAAGCACTGAAAGGGCGACCTTGAAGCATTTTTTTCTTCCAGAATATAAAACAGAACCTCACAAGAGCCGCAAAGAGGACCATGATCACAAAATCGAACAGTAAAAACCAAATTATCGCTCTTTCGTTACCTAAATAAAAAAATATATAGTTTCTTGAGGTATCGATATCCATATCCAAGAAAAAGATTTGAAAGACATTGAAATTTTAGGGTTTACCAATGTAGATATCAAGATGCTCTGGTTCTGCAAACGAACAACTAGATGATAGCTTGTCGTGTTTGAAACGACATCGAAATGGATTTCCAGAATTAGAGGCGGGAAGGAACGCAAGAACAATCCTCTCGTCCAACACAAAATGTTGTAGATCTTCGTCTAATAGCAAATTTGTAATTTGAACTGACGAAAAAGTCATCATTTTTAAAAATCACACAAATCTAAATAGTTTCAATTAAAGAGACTGAAAATAATCTTAAGATTAGACTTTTACCATAATAGCTCTCAGACCAGTAGATAGATTTCGTCTCTGGAGCTACAAGTGAAAAAACCGTGGTTTCTTGTTTCTGGGCCAACACATAATTATTATCTCCAATGACTCGATTGATCTTTCCTTCTAGCTAGTTTTGTTTGAGAAAAATAGATTGCATTCCTCGAACAATCGAGTAATGGCTCTACTTGGATCACATAATCCGTTTATGTGTTTTTCGGTATCTTATGAAGCTCTCCTGTTCGTGAAAACGAGTACAATGTCCCATCTAGTGAACCAATCGATATCCAACTTGTGAAAAAAAAACGCCGTTGGTAAGATAAAGATCGATCTTACATGTGAAAATAGCGTAATAAATTCGTTAATAAAACTGACTATTTATGTCTATGACAAGGTTTGAACCAAAAGTTTTTTCTAATGGACCAAACGGTTTCTGGCCACAGAATGTCGCCGGAAAACGAATCTAATGCGAAAATGAGCGATTTTGTCGGGAAAGCAACGTAGACTAGACCATCATTCAGTGATCGCCTCACATAGTTCAGGCGGATGCCCCTCCAACCTAGTGAAGAAAC
The DNA here is from genome assembly GCA_030161315.1 of Eutrema japonicum. NCBI lineage: Eukaryota > Viridiplantae > Streptophyta > Magnoliopsida > Brassicales > Brassicaceae > Eutrema > Eutrema japonicum. Next base: position 48,708,479 of record BSQW01000007.1, on the reverse strand, counting down.
GCTCGCCGAGCTCCGTTGAACCCTCTTCTCGACTCCTGTATCAACTGGCAATCAGGAAATTCGCACCACCGATCAGATGTCCATGGATCACGAACTCGACATCGTCAAAGCTCAACTTCAAGAGATGAGGTCCAAATTCCATCAAGCTGCACCAGCTCGGCACCCGAGATTGACCGCGTGATTCAAGAGACTCAGAAAACTCCATTCACGCCATAGGTCCTCAACACACCAGTCCAGCGTCTGGAGAAGATCAAGATCACACCATACGTAGGCAACCCACCTCGGGTCCAGCTATGACTATAAGCCGAACTGTCGCAGTTTGCCGAACTCAAACAGTTCGTATTTTCCCAAGCCGAACTATCGAAGTTCGCCGAACTCTTCAGTTCGCATGACAGTTTGCAACGACTAAGTAATAAAAGCCGAACTATCGCAGTTCGCCGAACTTTTCCGTTCGCATGACAGTCAGCAACGACTAAGTAATAAAAGCCGAACTATCGCAGTTCGCCGAACTCATCAGTTCGCATGACAATCTGAAATGACTAAGCAAAAGCCGAGCTATCACAGTTCGCCGAACTCAAAACAATTCGTATTTTTCTAAGCCGAACTATCGCAGTTCGCACTTAAAACCATTGCGGTTTCACACATCGACGTCCTGGCCAGGCGATCGATAGCACTCCTCAGGGATGCAAACGTTAAAAAAGCTGAGATCCGTCTCACATAAGCCAGAAATAAAACCCGCACTAAAATTCATTTTTAGATCATCCGAGCTACATAAGCTGAACCGACCTCGCACACTCCGATTCGATCTGGGGACCCGAAGTATCTTGAGATGAGCACACCTTCGTAGTCTCATGCTAGGCTCTCGGGGTGAAGCTGAACGACACATTCTCGCAAATTAAGCTGATTTCTCAACAATCGTAATTTATTAAGCTGATTTCCCAACAATTGCAATTTTATAAGCCGATTTCTCAACAATCGCAAATCTGTAAGCCGATCCTCATCGATCGCCGATAACGAATTGATCAAAAACCGAGTTCACCTGACGTACCCCGGCTAAGACCGTATTATGTACGGCACTAATTTGGTACGTAGAGGACTCGAAAGGATCGTATCATTTTACGACCTTAAGCGGATTAATAAACAATCTCGATTCAAAAAATCCTTAAGTCGAACTCTTCAGTTCGCACTACGATCGAACTCGACAAAGTACAAAAAGCCGAGCTTTCATCATTCACAAACGGATCAAGCCTCGCAGAAGCTGCTGAACTCCGCTGAGGTCAAGATTTTCAAGACATCAAGACAAGATGTTGATCATAATTTAAACTGAGCTAAAGAATTCTCCATGAACTTCGCCGAACTCAAAGAACTCCTTCGCCAAACTGAGGGGGGGACTTATTGTTGGTGGTGAGTTTAGCACTCCCCGGTTTAACCCGGTTTGAATTAAGATCAGCTCAACTACCGACTTCTCAAGCCCATCAATGCCCGAGCTCGTCAACAGCGTTCGCGGTCCCGATCTCGGAGGAATTTTAGGAAATCTTTATTTTTCTAATGGAACGAGGAAAAGGAAGTTATCTTTTTCCAATGGAACTAAGAAAAAGGAAGTTATCTTTTTTCCAATGGAACTAGGAAAAAGGAAGTTATCCTTTTTCTGACGGAACTAGGAAAAGAAAATCATCATGTTTTTAGCTAGCTCAGAACCTTATAAATAGGAGGGCTCCTCATTCATAATATTCATCGCATAACTCATTCACGAGACCTAAGAGCTCCAACTTCATAGCTTTTATTCTTCTAGTTCTCCTTTACCGATTAAAGTCTCTCGACTTAATCCGTTTTTTACTTTGCCGAGTTTGATCTAATAAACGAGATTCGATCCATTGAGTTTACTGTTTTGCCCCCTTGTGTGATTTTCCCCTTGTGTGATTTTCAAAATCAACAGATACGTAAACAGCCTTTCACAAGGCACAACTATAAAATAAATAAAATCCGGAGTGTATTCTTCTCAAGCTAGCTTATCAAACCGACAAAAACCGGATCGCCGAATGAGCTCCCGCTTCGTTAATAAAAAATTCTCCTAAACCCAAACTGATTTTGACTATCTATGATATATGTGAAATCCGTAATCAACAATCATAACAATAAGTGATTTCGACTATCTATGAGATATAGAGCTGACAAGCGGGTCCAACCCGCCCCGCGTTGGTTACATGTTTTTTCCATTATTGTGTAATTTTTTCAATTATTGAGATAGCACATTAATCAAATTTGATTGTGGTCATTGGGAATCTTTACATTATTGTCCCGCTTAGATTGGGATCGCCTTTGAGTACAAGGAAACTTCAGTTGCCTGATTCTTGCATACACCATTACACCAAGTTCACATAGGTAACAAGACCCAACATCTGATATTTTTTTTTGTCACACACAAGTTCACATAGGTAACAGAACACAACCACTGCTTTTCTTTTTTTTTTTGTCACACTCAAGTTTTTTTGTTTTTTTTTTGAACAGCTCACACTCAAGTTCAATCCTTAACAATTCAAAACAAACCAAAACATTACTAAAAACAGCAGAGTAAAAGAGAAACCCAATAGTACTAGCAACATCATATAGTTCTTTATTACGTAAGATAGGCATCGCAGTGCAAGAAATCCCATAAGGTTCCAAGAGCATCTCGAAGCATCTCCAAACAACAACCCATCTCAATGTTCTGCTCCTGCAGACCACAAGTGTAATCACTTTAATTACTTCGATTTAAAGTTTCAAAGCTGCAAAAGCACAATAATTTACCTGTAGCTTAGTGTTGATGTCTTTAAGCATCAGAGTCACCTCCCTCATGACTTCTCCGGTTCCAACCCTCTCATTATATCTATCCGCTTCTCTAACCCTAAGCCTTAGAGTACGGTTTTTGTAGACTGTAACTCTAGCATGACAAGCTTCAAATATTCTGTATCCATCCCCTGATGAAGATTTACCAAGTGGCCACCTTAAACCGCCTTTCACATTTGGATCAACAGTCACTGAATCCAGAAGCCCTTTAATGTTACTTATCTCTTTCTCCTGCCCATCATAGAAAGATCACCCAACTTAAGTCCAAGAGAGGCATGGTTTATACAGAAAATGAATATCAAATATAACTCACTGTGAGAGCCGTCATTTTCCTTTTGACAAAGAGCATCAGTCTCATGTCGAGATTCTTATCAATGCATGACACATCAACAACCAACTGCCTTAGAGGATTAAGTTCGGCCTGTGAAAAAAGAAAAAAATCAAGCTTCAATGTAAGATGTTAGAAGACAAACCAAGAAAAATGTGGCATGGATCGAGATGATATCAATGATGAGATGAATCATATGTTTTCCAAACAACATTTCTCAATGAATTTATTGGTCGTTAGGTTTATGTTTCTTATGTTAGACCTAAAGATAGGACATAATTAACTCTTGTATCTAGTCTGGTTTTTATCACATTATACACACAGAACTCAAACTTGCCTTGTACATACTGAGCCGTCCATCTTCCATAAGGGTACACTTACAGTTGATGGTTTCATTGGGACGAGAATCATGTGATACCTGAGAATAGAAGCCAGACACAACAAAGCATATTTAAATGACATCCGAACGATAGGTCTAAGAAAACAAAACAAGTACCTTCACAGTGTATCTCTCCTTTTCCAAGTCAATACAGAACCCATGGCTTGGTACAACCGTAGACTTGATGTGTTGTAAGTAAGAAGTTGGGACATCTGCAGAGAACCTCTTATTCGAGGGTTTTCGCGAACATTCAGCCACAGGACCAGCTTGACGCCTGTTATTATAATGTTGTATGTGTTAGAAAAAGAAGAGAACTGCAACAAAATGTAACAGCAGACGCTGAATCGCTTACCCATAGAATAGAATTTTACCAAACCTAGCAACCAATCTCAATACATGATGATTCTCCTCCATTGCAGTCTTAGCTTGCTCATATGCCAGTACAAGATCCTCCCCAACCTTCTCTGCTACCAACAGCCACCGAGTTCTCTCTTCTTCTTCGCTCTCTGCAGTATTCATATTCACTGAATAAAAACATATAAAAAATCACACTACAATAGACACAATGCATCTTCTATTGGCAAGAACGATCATATAGCTCTAACAAAACAGTCACTAGTGTAGTTCGTTTTGTCAAAACAAATAGCCAAAGTCCAGATTCTGCGTTAGGAAACTAACAAACAAAGTTTTTTACCATTTTGGACATGGTTGTTCATCAGTATTGACGGTATTTCTCCATTTCTGCATTCGACAGAATTCGAGGACACGGGCACAAGCTTAACAGATGGAGGAATCTCATCCTCAATTCCATTAGAACCAATAAGAAACCATTTGGAAATGGCATCTCTTGAATACATACTGCTCATGCTGAAGTGAAGGTTTTCATTGAAATTTGTAACAAGAGAATCTGGAACAGGGGAAGGTCTGTCCGGATCATTCGTGTGTCGTTTATGTGGAGGAATATAAGACATGTCTGAAACCTGAAAGTCAACCAAAAAAAAAAAAAATTTCCAAGAACAATTATTCATCGGCTCTATTTCAGGCTTGAACTTGGAGCTCAGAGAGGAAATTAAGATGCAGAGACAATCCTCAAACCAAAAGTCCATTGCTCTGAATCATCTTAGTCAAATCAATTCTCACCTTAAGAGCAATAACAAGCCCCGCTCGATCCTCCTCGTTAAGAGCTACAAAAGCAAAACACAAAAGAGTTTCAATAAATCTAGAAAAAAACAAAAGAACCGTTCATGTTCAAGTTGTCATTGTCAATACGATTACTGAGAAATCACATCTTTTTTTGTTTTTAATTGTTTTTTTATAATTACATCACATCTTTAAAAATTGTTTTGAGGGACACAACAGAAAACAACGACAGATTTTTTCAGTGTATAATACAAAGGAGATACGTGCTAACAAGTGTAAGAAATAAAATTTTCAACGTCTTCCGAAATTCCCGTCTACATTCAAAACATATTGAGTTCAAAACTTGTTAGCACCAATATAAAATAACATTATAATAATAATAGAAATTTATTATCAAAATAATGTGAAATTTTTTATTAATTTTTTAGTTTTCAAAGTTTTATCAAAGTAGAAAATAATATTATTAATCCTCTTTCAACCAAGATAGCTTATATGGTCGTGGATGATCTTTCCGTCGTAAACCCAACTTGCGACAAACGTTTTTGGAGACCACATTTTGACAACTCTCTGAGTTAATCATAAATTGGCAAATCTTACTCTTAATTGTACACGTCGATTGAAAGATATTGGTGCACAACCACTATTCTTCGCGAGCAACCGGAGCAAGACAAGCACGCACCACTAACATCGTCCCACGATCACCACAAGTGCGATTCTCCGGCAAGTCATTTTCATCAGCCTCCTGAACACAATCACCATCCCACTTCACGTCCTCCAAGAACAATCCTCGCTTGCTCTGTTTAGGACAAGCCGTCTGAATATGGCCGTATTCTTCACAAGAAAAATATGTGAAAAGTAGAAAGTTAATGTCTAGTTATGAAAGATGCCTACTAAAATAATGTGAAAAGTTGATTATCAAAAAAATATTAAACAAAATTGTGGTTTCAAAATCTAGTTATGATCAAAACTTGAACAAGTGGTATGCCATTACTGTTATGTAGTTGCTATTTTAGAAGTTGCTCAAAACTTAAACTTAATCACCAATATAGCCATCATACAAATTAATGTCTCTCAAAATTGAAAATGGTATCATTTAATATTTGGTATTAATAGCTATTTCAAATAAAAATAGCAACTTCTAAAATGCTTAGATTTGATTATTTCAACTGAGAAAATAAGTGATTCAATCTTATATATAAGATTTTTATCAATGTGTAAATGGTAACATTCATTTTGGTTTTTATGGCCCAGGCCCATCTTCCCTTTCCATATTGAAAAAATAATGTCAAAGACACGTGAATCTCACGTGATTTTATCCTCCGACAACAAACAAGCTTGTGTTCATCATTCATTCAAATTCTTCTCATTTTTTTTCTCAGGTTTCTTTGAGATTCTCGCGAGTTGCGACTTCTTCTTCTGAGTGTCTTCTCTGAAAATTCGACCCGTTTTTCTCCGGCCATCGATTTCCAGGTCGCCGGTTACTTTTTTAGTTGGTACTTTATCACTTAACATAATAACTTAGTGGTCCTGTGTGCGTTTAGTAGTTTCATCTTCTCTCAATTGAACCAAACGTGTTATGATTATGTTGTGATATCATATGCTGGAAATTAGAACTATATATATATTCTTGCGACAATTTTTATAATTCTCCATTTGATAGGTCGACATTTATGTTTTGTAATAATATTTTTGTCATCTTTTATTGGGACAAGTCAAGTTTTTGCCTTCTCTATAACTTACATTCCAAATTTTTCAATATGTTTAGATGTCAGTAATGGAAACTGTTCTGAACACTAGAAGAAATCATACGTTTGTGACCAAGTTTTGAAGGAAATCTATGCAGAGATTGAAGGATTCGTGTTAGAACAACGGTAAAGTTCACAGCTTCAGATTTCTGTTTTTCTTCATCTTACTCGATTTATGTCAGAACAAAGGTTTTAGTTATAGGGTTTCTAGAATCTCGGGTTCTAGTTGTTCTTGCTCTGTTGCAGTTAACTGATAATCTTTCTTCTTGTTTTACAGAGAATCGAAATGATGAGATTGGTTTCTCTCTGTGATATAAATTATGGGTTTGTGTCCAAAAAGTCAGCTGATTTGTTTGTAAAACCGAGGTTCAGAAGGTAGGCTTAGTGCTTCATCCAATCTGCATCCTATTTGATTGTAATCGAGAATTGGAAATATATCTAAAAGCTTTGTTCTTTGAAGAAAATGGTTCATCTACTGTGTCTGTCACTAAAATTACTTAGCTTAGTTTCCCAGAGGAGATATAATCACAAGATTAACGGTGTTTGATTCAAATGCACGGGAGGATCTGAATGCTAAAAGGAGAAGAAACCTTAGAGTTGGGCCAATCTTTTGTAAGAGCTATGGAGATACAGCAAAAGTGTATCAAGAAGAGGAAATTCCAAAAGCAAAATTGATATGGAGAGCAGTCAAACTACCCATTTACTCTGTTGCTTTGATTCCTCTTACCGTATGTTTCCTCGAGAAACCTTCTATTTCCTCAGTTGCCTTCACATGCTATGGAATATTCACTGTTCAAATGCCACAGGTTGGCGCTTCAGCGGCCTATCTAGAGACGGGGTTATTCCTAGTTAGACGTTATGCGGCTCTAATGCTCTCATCAGTTCTTATCATTACTTGGCTCAACCTAAGGTGATTGATTGATTCCCTTAACATTCTCCTTTTAATCTGTTATCTAACTCTTTCATGTATTTACATTATCCAGACATTGTTTTATGGCAGCAATGATGTTTATGATTTTGATACCGGAGCTGATAAGAATAAAAAGGAATCCGTAGTAAATATGGTTGGAAGGTAAGTATCAAAGGATAGTGTTTGCAACTTTGAAAATTATGTTTTTCGATTGCCTTCCTTATAATTTCTTTCCTTGGAAAAGCCGCACAGGAACCTTAACCGCTGCAATCACATCGCTTGTTCTCGGTGTTTCTGGTCTAGTTTGGACATCTTTGATAGCAAGTAATATCCGTGCAATACTATTGCTGGCCTCAGCAATATTATGCGGCTATGTATACCAGGTGAATGTAACTGCATAGGTGACAATTTGATACTAGTATAGGAGATTCTAACTTGAGTGATACTTTGAAATTGGTTCTAGTGTCCGCCATTTCGGTTAAGTTACCAAGGATTAGGAGAGCCTCTATGCTTTGCAGCATTTGGTCCATTTGCTACTACTGCTTTCTATCTACTACTTGGTAGCTCAAGGTAATATCAAAATTTTGGTTCTAACCCTAATCAATTTCTGTTTCCATGAGCTTTTAATAACCAAAACTGGTAAATCGGATTTGGCAGCGAGATGAGGCATCTTCCGTTGAGCAGTAGGGTCATTTCATCATCTCTCCTTGTTGGTTTGACCACATCTCTAATCCTTTTCTGCAGCCACTTTCATCAGGTTAGTTAAAGAAAACGCAGTCTAATAAGTCCCAAAAATGATCCACGCAATGCTGATTACATTTACATTCGACAGGTTGAAGGAGATTTAGCTGTGGGGAAATTTTCACCTCTGGTACAAAATGTGAAAAATTTAACCGGGTTTAAAATGAATATGATGATGTGTTTTGATGATTTGAGTGTTTTTCTTGGTTTACACAGGTTCGGGTAGGGACTGAAAGAGGAGCTTTTGTAGTAAGATGGGCTATTCGTTTGCTCTATTCGATGCTTCTTGTTCTTGGTTTAACCAATATTTTGCCAGTAACTTGCACAGTAAGTTAACAACAGATTTGAGAACATGACTGAAAAAGAAAACATCTAAAAACCTACCTTCTTTTTTTTATTTTTATATGTTGGGTGTTTCAGTTGATGTGTTTCCTGACTTTACCCGTTGGGAACTTCGTTTCAAGCTATGTCGAAAAGCACCACAAGGTAAAAAAAAAAAAAAAAAAGTGGAAGTTTTTATATTTGAAGATTGAAAAACTTTGTTTTAATTATGTAATCTTTGAATGCAGGAGAATGAGAAGATATTCATGGCCAAGTATTATTGTGTGAGACTCCACGCATTGTTTGGAGCCGCCTTATCTTTGGGACTCGTCATCGCTCGCTAGATTTCACTTTCCAAACATTTTTTCTTTGGCCTTTTGTTGTATCTAAAATAAAATCAAACTGTTTTTAAAATTGAAATGATATTCCATAAACACGAACGCCTCATTTGTTTATTTTGTCTGTCCTTTGTGTGTGTGTGTGTTTTTTGTTTTATCTTTTCTAAGGAACATTCGTTCATTAGAATTCTTTATTTATTTTTACTTTGTTGATTTGTTCGGTATGTTCTGTGTGTTGTAGAGCTGCAATATATTTAGGATTCTTTTCGGAGAAATTGGGCATCAGTAACCAACAAAAAATTTCTAATGCACCACAAGTTGTCCACAACCATATGGATAGCTATGATGTTGTCTGTATTTTAAATACTTTTACCCTCAGTAACAGTACACACTTACTTTCCTCTTTCAGCACACGGAAAACGGCCAATTCCAATTCCCCCATAAAGTATTCGGCTGCTGATTATTCATACACGATATATCAAACAATGCTAAAATCATCATCAACTACCGTAGATCTGATTATTCATACACGAAGTATCAAACAATGCTAAAACCATTATCAACTACCGTGTGTTTGATTTCCGTTAACGGAATCTGACGTGGATGACACGTGGCTTAATGATTTGGTATGGTTTGCGATTAAGCCAATTTTTTTTTTAATTGCTGAGACCTAAAATGATGTAGTTTTGATCTCAATGTCGTGAAATTATTTATGCACGAACCCGGGTTCGTACCTATGGGAAGACAATATTCTACCACTAGAACACTGAAGCTTCACTGTTCAAACACATAACTATATATATATATATACGAAATCAAAATTCCTCAAACACATAACTATATATATATACGAAATAATAACTATATATTTTATTTATAAAATTTACAATTTAATCACACTTATTTTATTTTTTTGCAAAACTTTAATAAATTATTATATTATTTAAATTAAAAAAATTCTATAATTTAATTTTTAATTTTTTGAGTCTTCAAAAGAAATTGTCAAATTGTGATATAGGAGAAAAAAAAGACTTTGCAAATTATCCCAAATAATATAAACACATCACAAGAGGTGGTTTGGTGTGATGTAACTTTAAAAAATACTATAATATACTAATTTTAATGAAAATTTTATTTTCTTACAATAAAATGTTATTAATATTATTTGTTTCAGTTATAAATAAAACAATTTAAAAGTTAAAGGATCATTCTATAAATAAAACTTTTCAATAAGAAATTAGTTTACTCCAAATATAGAGTAAGAAATAGGTTTACTCTATTTTAGAGTGGGGTTGGAGATGCTCTTAAACAAAACATATTTAAATAAAACAAATCAACAACAAAAACCGCATAAATAAATCTTCTAATTATTATAATATATACAAATTTCACGACAAAACGAAAAGATAGATATATATCTCTCTTAACCCATAAGTTTGTATCTATCTTTGTTGATTTAGTTTAGATTCTCTATATAAATACATTGTGCAACATCTGTTATAAAAAAGAAAGAAAGATATATATATATATATATATATATATTCCAAATTCTGATATATATATATATATATATATATACATTGTGCATCACCTTTATTAAAAAAAAAACTATTCATAATAAAATTTTGTTACAATAGATATTTGTTTGTTCATTTAAACTTTATATATAGAACATGTATGTTTTTCATATAATCGTCAATTATGATTTTTATTGAATTGCTAATTCGTATTTTAATTTAATTGCTAATTCCTTTAAAAAAAAACTATTCATAATACCAAATATATATATATATAGTTATGATTTCGTACATAGAACCAAAAATTATGTGTTTGAGGAATTTTGATTTGAAGAATTTTGATTTCGTATATATATATATATTATGTGTTTAAACAACGAAGCATCAATGGTCTAATCGTAGAATATTATCTTACCACAGGTATATGCCCAAGTTCGATTCCCAGCAGGTGCATAAATTAATCTAAGACCAAAACGATGCCGTTTTTGGTCTCAACAATTAAAAAAAAAATTGGTTTAATCGTAAACCAGACCAAACCATTAAGCCACGTGTAAGCCACGTCAGATTCCGTTAACGGAAATCAAACACCGTTTACGGTTTTTGTGAAATTGACCAATTTTCAAAATTTCATGTAGGAAATTCAAAAGTATGGGTAGTTGATGATGTTTTAGCATTGTTTGATACTTCGTGTATGAATAACCAGCAGCCGAATACTTCATGAATGAATTAGCCGTTTTCCCTTAAGCACACACACTCACACAAAAGTTCTCTTTTGTTTTTCCCATTTTTTTTCCCGCTTTCAATTTCTTAATTTCTTAATTTCTTTTTAAGAAAAATTAATTCAAACTCGTAATTTCACTGCATTCACATTGGTTTGATCTTTTTCAAGTGTTGTCTCATAAATGGGCAAGTGATCTAGTCTATTCGATTTGGAAGAAGAAGGCTTTTAACATGTAAATGCAAGGAAGCTTATTTGTTTGGGTGGCTTACTCTCAAAGAAAAAGAATGCTAGATGTTATGCAAAATCAAGGAAGACTAAAAATAATTTATGCATACAAAGTTTAGTTCATTTTGTTCTACCCTTTCTTAACAAAACATTCTACCCGAATGGTGATCCCATTTTTATTTTCTTTCATTTCAAAGCAAATTAAACTCCCAAAACTCTTTCGGCTTAAAACACAAACCTCTTATTGAACCATTTTCTTTTCACAAACTTCAAACTCTAGAGAACATTTTCATTTTACCCCTTATTTTCTTTTCTTTTTACTTTCCCTAACATTTTATTTTTGGTTCTTTTTTTTCTTCAAAATATGAAGTGTTTTATCTTTTTGTTTTCTAGGGTATATCTATTAAGTTTCTTCTTTAGAGTTTGTCTTTTTAAACCAAGAGTTCTTTTCCTTCTTTCATTCTCATCTCACTTTCTCTTGTGAGCTCACTTTCAAATTATAATTACAATTATTTTTCTCACTTAAACTCTTTTATTTTTAAGAAAAAAAAACAAAACTTTATCCACGCATAGCACGGAATATAGGGGTGTCAATTAGGGCCAAAGTCCGAGGGCCGGCCCTGAAAAACAGCGAGCTCGGGCCTATAAATAAAAGCCCGAAAAAATCGGGCCTTTCGGGCTAAGCCCGATCGGGCTATTGTGTTTTTCGGGCTTAGTCCGAAACTATTTGATTACGTATATCTTATTAAATTTGGGTTCACTTATCATATGATTTCAAAACGTATGAAAAACGTACCAGAAGAAGGAAAGTCTAAATTGACTCTATACTTAGAAGACGATATGTTGGAACTGACTTTTTATGAAGACATGGATGTTTTATAATGGTAGAAGTGTCAGTCACAACATTATGGTGAGTTAGCTCGTATGGCATGTGATGTTCTAAGCATTCTGATAACTACAGTGGCATCATTGATGTTGCACTACAAGAAAACACCCTTTTTGCAACGAACGATATCGTTGTAAAATCGTTGCAAAAGAGGCTTTGCATCGAATTTGCGCGAAAACTAGATCGTCGTTAACTGATCGTCGCAAACCACAAATCGTCGTAAATTCGTCGGAAAAGTACGAGGGAAAAAAAATCGTCGCTAAATCGTTGCTAAATTTCCGTCGTTAACTCGTCGTAAATATTACATCGAAATTACGACGAATATAAATACGTCGTAAAAACGATGGGAATTCGAAGGAAAATATTTCATTGGTAATTCGATGGCAAAAAATTGCCGTCGTTAATTCGTTGCTAATCAATCGTCATAAAATCGTTGCTAAATAATGGTCGCAACATCGTTGCTAATAAATCGTCGCAAAATCGTTTCTAAATAATCGTCGCAACATCGTTGCTAATAAATCGTCCTAAAATCGTTGCTAAATAATCGTCGCAACATCGTTGCTAATAAATCGTCGTATAATCGTTGCTAAATAATCGTCGCAACATCGTTGCTAATAAATCGTCGTATAATCGTTGTAAATTAGCCACGATTTTATGACGATTAATTTAGCAACGAATCAACGAGGATTAGTGTTTACCATCGAATTAACGACGATTCTATAAATGATTTTAATTATTATTTTTAAAATTTTATTAATTTCGAAATTATAAAATAAAAATTTTAAAAATAATATATAATAATATTTTATTAAAAAAAAATATTATAATCTGTTACAAAAAAAAAGCAAAATTAGAATTCGAAATCCTAAATCTAAATAACTATATCGTAATCGTCGAGATTCACATCGTCTTCGGGACGTCTTGACGAACCGGATGTGCCTGCCGCTGCCTCTGCCGCTGCATCTGCCTCTGCTCGGAGTCTTCGCTTTTCCCGTAGCATGGCCTGCATTGTCGGGTTCCCTGTTGCCAAGATGTAGAAGAGTTCGTCATTCTGCGTAGCATCCTGTTCAACCCGCTGCTGAAGACTCGCAATCTTCGCCTGATATGCGTGAGACTCGGTCTCAACCCGATCCTGAAGACTCGTAATCGTGGCACGTAACACGACTGGATCATCTTCTGGCGATCGTCGTCGCGGAGCATATGAAGAAGCAGCCGAGACATCTCGAATAGATCCCATCCCGACAACCTTCCCCTTTCTCTTAGGGGCAACCTATATTTAAATTTACAATTAGAAATTTTTAAAAAATCAAAAACTAAAAATTAATAAGTACTAACTATTCTATATACCTGCTCGAAGATCCGGTCAATATCGGGTGTGGTCAACCCTCCAGACATGACCGACGAACCACCGGGAGATAGCTGTTGAGAGAGCTGTGTCTCTCGTTCGGTGACTTTGGAAGTCACCTCATTGAAGATGTGCTCGGCAGTCTCGGAAACAAAGGAACCATCCTTTTTCCGGTGCGTCCGCTCAAAAACCCTGGTCATCGGAGGGAGTACACCTCCGTCTTCGGCGGCCTAAAGAAAAAAACTATGTTATTGACGAAGTAAATTAAATAAATAAATTAATTTAAATAAATTTAATTACCATCTGTAGACGAACACCCGCAAAAGGTGTTTGCCCAGCTGTATGAGGCAGAGCCTTGAGTCTCCCGTCCGAATCAACGGTGTTGCGGGAAGCCGAACACTTCTCAGCAGTGATGATGGATTTCGGATCCATCCAATACCGCACCAAGCCGTCCCAAACGGTTGTATCCATGTGCAGGGGCTTTGCTGCAACGCCATCCTTCTTCCATGCTTTCTTCCACTCACCAACCACGCCTTGGATACGAAACTTCACCCTCTCGAGAAATAAAGTTTCAACCTCGCCATGAAGCGAAAGATCCCAGTGATATTTTTGCTGCATGAGAAACAAAAATAATTACATATTTTATAAAATTAAATTAAATATATATTTAAATATAATTAAAATAATTATGGGAGAAAAAAATATGTTTTCCATACGTACCGCAAACATCTTGAACCATGTCTCCTTGACGTGTAGAGGAAGCTGGGTAAAATTGGTATGCGGCTCGATAAAATAAGACTTGATGATGTCGGAAACGGTGCGTCCAACTTTGGATTCAACTCCAAACCTGAAATAAAAAATTGTAAAATTTTTGAATTGTTAGAAATAAATATAAATATGTAATAATAAATGTAAAAAATATATATTTATATATATTACCATTCCGACCCGTCAGTATGATCCGGGTCTAATCTTTTAAGCCTATGACGGCCCGGCTGCGCAAGCAAATCATGAACCGTCATGTGTGCATATGGGGCCGGGGCATGGCCTCCAGGTTGCGGAATCTGAGGTGGTAGTGGAGGCGGCGGAGCACTCTGTGGTTGCGTCACCGGGACGAAATCCGTCTCTGTAGCCTCAGAAGACACGGGCACCCCGGTACCCGAAGCATCACCAATCTCTCTCAAAAATTGAGCGTAATGTGCACGACGTTGGCCCATCTGCATAATAATGAAACAAAATTACTATCTATAAACATCAAGGCATTTATATATAAAAAATTACTATATAAAAAAAATTATCTATACTAATTAATTAAAAACATTTAAAAAAAAAATTTACCTTTTTTCGCAAAAATTTCGATAGGAAGGTATGAGTAGTATTTTTTTGAGGAGTTTGTAAGTGAAATCGCAAGGAACTCGCGTGTATATATAAGATTACTTGTCGTCGCTAAATCGTCGCTACTTAGCGACGATTTCGCGACGAATCGTCGCTATATCGAGGCAATCGAACCGTAGCGAATTCGTCGCTAACTTTGCAACGATTTTGTGACATTCATACACGCGGGAGTTTAATTGACCGACACACGGTATATTTAATGACAAATCGTCGCTAAACCGTCGCAACCTTGCATCGATTTTGCGACATTCAGTGTTTGCGACGATTTAGCCACGATTAGTTCAATTCGTTGCTAAATCGTCGCCAATTTGCATCGATTTAGTGAGGATATTTGTAAAATCGGGTTTAGGGTTTAGGGTATAGGTACAAAATTGTACCGTCGAATACAACGTTCCATAAACAACTTGACATGTTTCCTGTAAATCCAAATTCATGAAATTATCAATAAGTTCATCGATATTGAAAAATAAATAAAACATATAGTTTGCGTATACGTTAGAGATTATTAATACAATGATTCAGTTTGTGGATATTACTGTGATTGACCGAGTTTTCATTTTCGGACAATTCTCTAAAGTCACGATCAATTTCATTGAAAGATGCATAATACAATGAGATGGTAATACGTTAGGGTTTAGGACAAAGGGTTTAGGGTTTAGGGTTTATGACAAATCGTGGCTAAATCGTCGCAACCTTGCATCAATTTTGTGACATTCATTGTTTGCGACGATTTAGCCAAGATTATTATCAATTCGTTGCTAAATCGTCGCCAATTTGCATCGAATTAGTGAGGATATTTGTAAAATCGGTTTTAGGGTTTAGGGCATAGGTACAAAATTGTAACGTCGATTGCAACATTCCATAAGTAACTTGACATGTTTACCGTAAATCCAAATTCATGAAATTATCAATAAGTTCATCGATATTGAAAAATAAATAAAACATATAGTTTGCGTATACGTTAAAGATTATTAATACAATGATTCAGTTTGTGGATATTACTGTGATTGACCGAGTTTTCATTTTCGGACAATTCTCTAAAATCACGATCAATTTCATTGAAAGATGCATAATACAATGAGATGGTAATATGTTAGGGTTTAGGGTTTAGGGCAAAGGGTTTAGGGTTTAGGGCAAAGGGTTTAGGGTTTATGAACGAATCGTGGCTAAATCGTCGCAAATTAATGAATTGTGGCTAAATCGTCGCAACCTTGCATCGATTTTGTGACATTCAGTGTTTGCGACGATTTAGCCACGAATAGTAATAATGCGTTTCTAAATCGTCGCAAATTAGCATCGATTTTGCGACGATTTCTTTGAAATCCCCTAAACCCCAAACTAAATCATATTTCCGATCACCACTCATTTCCCACCGTTGTTGGGGCAATTAATAAATTACATGACACATAGACACATATGTCTCGTAATTTATTAATCGCCGCACCTACGGCGGAAAATGAGTGGAGATCGGAGATGGAATTTAGTTTGGGGTTTAAGGGATTTCATAGAAATCATATCATTTAAATTTCACAATAATTACTCGATCACAATATTATATTAATACATTAAATTCACAATAATTACTAGCTAGCGCGGTCACTCTGATTCATTTTCGGACGAAGAGTAGTACCCATCCGTTTCTTGATCATCTGGTTCATCACTTTCTTCGAACTCATCTTCCTCATCTTCTTCCTCTGTATCGTCTGGGAGATATTCAACTTGCCTGTTTTGAGGATCTATCAAAAGGATGTCTTCATTGCTCTCATTTAGTTCTGGCATATCAGAGCAATGATCTTGCTGCATTGGTAGTTCCTCATCAACCCCCACAATTCGACCCCTCGGAGAAACTTTTATAACTGATAACCATGAGATACGGGTGGTGCGAACTCGCGGATATGGAACAAAGCTGACTTGTTCTGCTTGTGATGCTAGGATAAATGGCTCATACTTATTGTAACGTCGTGATTGGTTGACATCTACTGCCCCAAATTTGTTCTTACGGACGCCTCGATCAACTGTTGGATCGAACCAGTCGCATTTGAACAGAACGCATTTCAAACCTAAGAAACCAGGGTACTCAACTTCAATTATGTCTTGCAACACTCCACAAAAATCTATTTCGCCCCGCACACATACCCCGTAGTTGGCAGTAGCTCTTTGATTTCCGTATTTGAATGTATGAAATATATATCCGCGTGTGCAATACATGGGTGCACTCGTTATCTTCGATATGGGGCCTTTTATTAACTCATGGAACCAGAGTGGATATGCGGTATCCCCATACTCGACCTATATCATTAATTAATTTAATTAAAAAGTATTCAAAATATGTATTAGGTTAATTGTCCAAGTTAGTACTTAAAATTCTACGTACTTGTGTCTTCAACCACGGGGCAAAATGTTGATCTTTACGCTTGTTGATTTCATCGTCTGAGATTCCTTCAATGACTTCTCGGACTTGTCTAACAAATTCACTGCATACAAAAGTATTTGTAATTGGTATAAAGCTAGCATATATATAATTTAGCCATATATATAAGACGTATGTTTATACACTTACGTCTCAAATTGACTAACTTCTTCGCAATTTAAGAGGATATACGTTTGTGCACTATGATGGTCTTTTTCATTGGCAAACCAAACTGACTTCACTCTTCCACATAATCGACCGATTGAAGAAAAGATATATGGGACACCTTCATTAGCATATGTTCGGCCTACACCTCCATCATCATATCGCCGTGCTGCCCTTTTCCGTGTGCGAACCTTCGAGCCAAAATAGTACCCCGTGAAGTGAGAAGTTTCTTCTGTTAAACTTCCTGCTACTATTGACCCTTCAACTTTGGCTAGATTTTTAGCCTTCCGCTTCAAATGTCCCATGAATCGCTCGAATGGGTACGTCCATCGATACTGCACAGGTCCCCCAAGTTCTGCTTCGTGAGGTAGATGAATAGGTAGATGTTCCATAACATCAAAAAAGGCTGGGGGAAATATTTTCTCCATGTTGCACAACAAAATAGGAATACTAGCATCAAGTTGTGCAATAACATCTTCTGACAGAGTACGGATACAAAGATCCCGAAAAAACCCTCCAATGCCTGCAATTGCTTCGTGTACACTTCCTGGTAGAAGTTCAGCAAATGCAAAAGGAAGTAGACGTTGCATAAAGACGTGACAGTCATGACTCTTCATCCCGGAAAACTTTTGGCCGTTCTCAACACATTTAGCTAAATTAGATACGTACCCGTCCGGGAACTTCACATCAGATGTCGCCCATTTGAACAAAGCTGATTTTTCTTCCGCACCCACTCGAAATATGGGGACAGGTGCTTTCCCATTGCTTGTAATATGTAACTCATTCCGACAACAAAGATCAGGCTAGTCTAACCTTGACTTACCGCTGTCTTTAGTCCTTCCACGCACGTTTAACAATGTATGCATGATGTTAGCAAAAAAGTTTTTCTCAATGTGCATGACATCCAAATTGTGTATAAGCAAATGATCCTTCCAATACGGAAGCTTCCAGAATATGCTTTTCTTATGCCAATTGTGATGCTCCCCATATCCATCCGGCATATTAGCTGGAGTGTGCCAATTTCCACCACGATTGACTGTTTCCAATGCACCATAATGATCAATTTCTGCTTCTAGATCTTCCCCGGAAATATAAACAACCGCTTATTTCTTCGATATGCATGATGAATCGGTAGAAATCGGCGGTGACAATCAAACCAACTTGTTTTCCGTCCATGTTTCAATTGAAACGCATCTCTCCGATTGAGACAATATGGACAAGACAATCGCCCATGCGTAGTCCAACCTGATAACATCTCGTACGCAGGGAAGTCGCTTATTGTCCACATAAGCACCGCACGCATTGTAAAAATTTGTTTCCTTCCAAAATCATATGTCCGAACCCCGGTATACCACAACTGCTCCAATTCCTGTATCAGAGGCTGCAAAAACACATCAAGGGAACGCTTCGGATGCTTCGGACCTGGTACTAAAATACTCAAGAATAAAAATTCCCTTTGCATGCACATATCTGGGGGTAGGTTGTAAGGCGTTAGGATTACTGGCCATAAAGAATATTGCCTACCAGACATACCAAATGGACTAAATCCATCTGTGCAAAGACCAAGATACACATTACGTTTCTCTCTAGCAAAGTCTGGATGTACCGTCTTAAAGTGTTTCCACGCTTTTGCATCTGAAGGATGAGTAACCTCCTCATCGTTTGCAAATGATCTGCATGCCATCTCATCGATGCAGCTGTCCTCTCAGACTGATACATTCTTTTTAATCTATCAGTTATAGGAAGGTACCACATCCGCTGGAACGGTACCTTACTCCGACCAGTACCTTGCGGCTTATATCTTGGCTTATGGCAAAATCGACATTCCAGCAACTTATCATCATCTTTCCAAAAAAACATGCAATTGTCAACACAGACATCTATCATCTAAGAAGGCAAGCCAAGACTATAAACCAGCTTATGTATCTCATAGTAAGTTTCAGCAGCTAAATTGTCCTCTGGCAAATACTCTTTAATCAAATCAGCCCAATCATCCATGCAAACCTCAGCTAAGTTATGATCAGTTTTAATAGTCATCATCCTAGCCGCCAACGACAATTTAGAATGTCCTTCTCTACATCCATCGTAGAGTGGCTGATTTGCAGCATCTAGCATATCATAAAATGTTTTTGCATCTAGATTGGGTTCCTCGTCATGATGATCATGTGCAAATGTACTTACGGTTTCATGAAATGCATCCGTAACCATGTCATGAATCCTATCAATATCTTCACCATGCTGCTCCGCATGATCATCAAATTGATTAAAATTATTTGACTCATCAAAATTCGATGCTTGATAATTGCTACTACTACTAGCTGCATTTCCCCCATGACACTCTCCATGATAATACCATATATAGTAATGCGGCATAAACCCTCTATTTAATATATGCGACCACACCTTCGAGATAATGATAAATTTCCTATTCAAGCATCTGGCACAAGGACAATACATCTTACCACTGATAATCGTATTATGTATACTTCCTGCCTGATGCATGAATCCCTCCACCCCATCACTGAACTCCTTTGTTAGCAATCCCTCTGAATCAAGACGATTATACATCCATCTTCTAATTTCGTATATTGACATTTTTTGTTGGTCAGAAAGAAGTAAATGTTTTTGAATATGAAATTTTTATTATGAAGTTGGCCACTATATATATATTTTTATTTTCATTACCATCGAATTACCTACGATTTTACATCGATTTCACATCTATTTTACAACGAATCTAAAAATGTTTACATCGACTTTACAACGATATTAAACATGTTTACCTAACCGAACACCGTGAGCTTAAAACGTGCTCACCTAACTTATTAATCGTTGGGAAATCGATGTAAAGTTCAACTTATAATAATCATTGCTAATTCGTGGGTAATTTTACGACGATATTGCAACGTTTTATACAAACCTCGGTAAATCGTCGCTAAGTTACAACGATTTTACGACGATTTTGATTATCGTCGTAATGTCGTCGGTAATCGTTGTATAATCGTCGCTAATTCGCGACGATTTTACAACGAAACTTTTCGTCCCAAGTTTGCGACGATTTTACGACGTCTTTTAGAATCGTCGTAAATTCGTCGCAAAACCGATGGCAATTTGCAACGAAATAAAATCGTCGCAAAAAATCGTTGCAAATTGCCTGTTTTCTTGTAGTTGGTGCGCATGTCTTGGATAAATATAGAAATCGTCTTTTACCAAGAAACGTTGAAGCACTGATTTGTACATGCACTTGGTTGGATGAGTTTACATTTCATGATCCATGTACAATTATCATTCATCTATATTTACTTCATATTTTTAAAATTTTTATCTATAGACTTTCAATGACATTTCTATATGATTTATACCTCTAAGAACTTAATATTATTTTACTCTTTTTTGTTATCTATAGCTCTTGATGGTGATGAAGATTTAGAAGACGATGAAAGAGATTCTAATCTGAATTTTACTACCTAGATTTAAAGTGTTTTGATTTTATGTTTTATTTAGTAATACAATTTATTTGAATTTTATTTGTTTTTAGTCAAACTTTTGCTTTTAAATTTAATTGGATTTGATATAATACATTTAAATTTAGATTTATTTTGATAAATATTTTGTTTTTATTATTTTTCAATTGAGGATTGCGATTTTTTGTGTTTGTAAAAAAAAGCCCGAAAAGCCCGAAAAAGCCCTAGAACCTTGTCCGGGCCGGGCCGGACTTTAGAATATAGGCCCGATTTTTTTTTGGGCCAGACCGGGCCGGACTCAAATATATGCGGGTTTTACGGGTTTCGGACAAGACCGAGCCTGGCCAGCTCGATTGACATCCCTAACGGAATATCCCCACAGAAAAATACTCAAAATTATAGCTTTGAAACCAACCGAGAGCATACTCAAAATTATAACTTTGAGACCAACCGAGAGCATACTTAAAAACTAACAGAGCAAACTCAAAATTATGACTTTGTTACCAAAAGTAAGGTCCAAACCCTTATGATAAACAAACGGACTATGTCTGATTGTTTTTTTCTTTTAACGGACCTACTTTTATCACTTTTAAATTAAAGGAGAAATAATTGATTTTCACATTTAGTTTTTAATTATTTTTTTAGTTGAAAAAAAATGGACACATGGCGCTCTCTCCAGCGCTGAAGTGGCGTTCAACTTGAGAGAGCTAGCTCTCTTTTATATATTAGATTAAATAATACGGGATACAGAACCAAATATGAACCAAGAAAAAAGAAAAGGAGACAGAGCAAGAAATAGCAAAACATGAAACTCGATTTAAGGGGAGAGAATCATATTTACCAAAGAGCCTGAAGAGAAAGTCCAAATTTAGACCCAGCAAGAGCCATTGCTGAACACTTTTCCTTGAGGTAAGAAAGGATGATAGCCGAGATTCTAGATGAAGCAAACGAGAATCCTTGATGGAGACGTCTATTTCACACTCGCCAAATTTCATAGAGACATGCATTCCACCCCTGAAGTAAGGCGAAAGAAATAGCAGCATCCGTGGAAACTGAGGGAAGCCAAAGGAGAACAGTCTCCCAAGTAAAAAGAGGATTTGGATAACCAATCTTGGAGCAGACACACTTCCAAGTGTCCAAAGAGAAGACGCAATCGAAAAAGAGGTGATTCCTTGATTCCGATTTCAAACCACAAAGCAAACAAGTTTTTTCAATATCGATACCCCATGATGAAACTCTCACAAGCGTAGGATTACAGTTAAGGATGAAAAGCCATGCATTAGTTGTGTGACGAGGAGAAGCTGCTTTATGCCATACCAAGGAGAATCACATGACAAGAGGTTTTGATCCTCTCACACAGTTCCAGACAGTTTTCGAAGAGAAAGCTGGCTGGACTTTACCCTCCACCGACCAGACCGGGTGATAAGGAGAAGTAGATTCCATACTGTTACTGAGGGTAAAAGTATTTAAAATAATCTCCACTAACCCAGGTAGCGGATCGGCAGGGTCGTAGGATCTAAATGAAATCGCTGTTTAATTCTCTCGATCCGATTATCATCCAAACCTGAGCAGAACATAGAAGTTTTGCTGATGTTTACTCCCAATCCAAAATTTTTCTCAAACAACTCAAGCACCGATAAGGCACCAGCAAGGGATTCCTCAGTCCCTTCTAGGAAGATCAAAAGGTCATCCACAAAGGAGATGTGGGTAAGTTTCTGATCCACACAACTAGGATGATATTTAAACAGTCTATTTTCAGCCGCTTTATTGAGCATAAGGGAGAGCACATTCATCATCATTACGAACAGAGAAAGGGATAGAGGGTCCCCTTGCCTCAAACCCGTTTTCTCTTTAAAAAAGCCAGAAGTAACACCATTAATACTGGCTGAGAAAGAGGGGGAACAAACGCAAGCTTTGACCCAGCTGATAAGCTGATCTGGCATATTGTAAGCTTTAAGGGTAAGCTGAAGGAAATCCCACCTCACATAATCAAAGGCTTTCGAGATGTCTACCTTTAATGTGATACAAGCAGAGGATGAATCCTTGTGATAGCCTTGCATAACCTCTGAAGCCAAGAGAACATTTTTAAGGAGAAGCCTGTCTTTGATGAAAGCTGTTTGGTTTGGTAGAATGATTACCGGTAGAAGTCTCTTCAGCCTGTCAGCAACAATACGAGTGATGAGCTTATACACTATGTTGAGACAAGAAGTAGGCCTAAAATCCTTTAGATCCTCATCAGGTCCTGGCCTCTTGCGAATCAAAACCAAAGATGTTGCATTTAAAGCTGAATGCATGAAAGCAGAGGCAAAGAAATCCTTTATTGAAGCGACTAGTTCCTCCCCCAAAACTGCCCAGCCTGCCCTGAAATATTTGGCTGTGTAGCCATCAGGACCCGAAGTTTTGCTTGCCGGCATGAAAGAGAGGGAAGCCTGGATTATCTCGGCAGTAACCGGCGCCAAAAGCAAATTCGTGTCTAGGTGTCAGAGCAAGAGAAGACAATACGAAGTCCAAGGAAGACCGGGAGACCAGGGCAAGAAGACCCTCTGATCGTGCCATAAAGGTTACCAAAATACTCCGAAGCCCTTTCATGAACTTCTTCTAAAGAGCCGGTTCGCGACCCATCCTGGAAATTTGATGGCGTTTGCAGCGTTTCTCGCAGTAGCGACATTATGATAGAAGGTAGTGTTCTGATCTCCCAATTGAAGCCAATTAATCCGTGATTTTAGTCTGAAAAAGCTTTCTTCCGCGAGCAATAAGGCTAACCAAGATTCTCTAGCATCTCGCTCAATATGCAAATTTGACGAAGAATGATCATCAAGAGCAATGACCTGATGAGCCTTTAGCAAAGAGAAAGCAATATCCACTCTCCTTTCAATATCACTGAAATTTTCCTTGCAAAGAGATTTCAGAGGCTTTTTGAGACCCTTTAGCTTGTAACAAAGGTGCTTAAGTGTGGTAGTCGGGTCGCCTTCCTCTAACCATGCTTTCCGAAGGCATGCCATGAAAAGATTATGCTTGAGCAAAAAATTGAACACTTTGAGGCTCCAGAATTCTTCGTCGTTGGCGGCATAAACCGCAGTGTACACAAAATTAACTCCATCCTCCATCGTAACCTCACAAGTGATAGACTGTAGGTCAGACGCGAGGAGGGTAATGACAGTTGGAGCTTTATAGATAATCCAGATTTTCCCCAAATTTGAAAACTGGTAGTTAGAAAATGCAGTCCACTCAGGACCTATAGAAGACAAAACTTGGTTCATATTTGTTTCCTCAACATGCGTTTCCACAAGCGCTCCAAAAGATATTGATCGTGAGCTAAGCCAGTTTGAAAGTGGCTTATGCTTGGTAGACTCATTTAAACCCCGCACGTTCCAAAAAAATGTACCCGACATAAAAAGATTTATTGGGGGTGACACTCCCCTCTAAAGAGAGGACTAACGCCGCCAATGGTGGGGGATTAACGCAAGGTTCTCTTCCTCTTCTTTTTCTTGCTTTTGTTTGAAGATGAGGATGGAGAAGGGTGATTTAACTTTTCCTGAAGAGGGGTATCGGGCTCAACCGCAGAATCTGAAGACTTATCATTTGATTCAAGGGACCCAAACTTATTGAGGGAAACATCCCGAGCTTGACTCTGAGGAACGAAATTTCGAGGGGCGACGGTTTTTTTGGCAGGGATAAAAGGAGATTCCTCCACTGGCATTTGTGTTTTCTCAGGAGCAGGAATCACGATGGAGGGAGGGTTTGACTGAGCATTCTCTGTTAAAGGGACAAGCGGCTGAGCAAGAACAATAGGAGTAACAATGTTAAACGAAGAGGAGACATGGAGGGAATCCTGAGGAGACTGCGGAGGAGTCTTAGAAGAACAGTCATGAGCAGAAGAGGAACCAGGATCAGAGACAACATGAGACTTTCCTTTTACCGAAGGACTCGTCTTAGCAATGCCCTCAAGGGACTTCCCTTTTGTTGAACCTGAATCCTTAACTGACAGAGGGCAGAGTGCCGGACCAAGGCCAAACTCATTGCACGAGGCACAAAAAGAAGGCAGCCAAGGATAAACCACACTAAAAATATCAATCCCTCCATCTTCCCTCTCAAGCTCCAATTCTTTGAGAGGGGTTTCGTGAGATCAACAATAACTTTTACTTCAGCAGAGTTAATGCAGGTGAATGGTTTTAAGTCAACCACCCTACCAAGAGGACGACAAATGAAACTGAGACCTTCATTTGTTACCAAGTCAAAAGGGATTCCCTTTATCGAAGCCCAAACCGTGGGCTCTCTCTAAAGATGGAGGGTTAAAGCTAAACTCCGCTTTCCACTCTGTAACAAAGAACGGAGCATTACCAATCCGCCACAGTACGTGTTGAAGAACCCGACGCCTCAAAGCAGGAGACATTATGTAGAAAAGGAAAACATTCTTTGTAAGGTTGTTGATATTCACCCTACGATCCTTTCCCCAGAGGAAATTTAACACATCGTGAATTTGCCATAGGAAGGAGGATTCCGTAGAAGATTCCAACTATATAGTCGGCATAGAGATTTGCACCCCTCGCGAAAAGTGCATTCAGGATTTTGACACGTGGACGACCATATTCAGAGATGGTGACAGGGACATTCGAATTCACAATTTTGCAGGAATTCGAAAGATTTGAAGCCCAGTTGAAACCCTCATCCGAAACCAGAGGGGTATGAAGCGGCGGTTCCGTTGCCGGAGGGCAAAACCAGAGCAGGCGACGCCGCACCTTGAGAGACCTTAGGAGGGACCGAAGGTAATGGGGCTTGCGGGGTAACACAGTCTGAGATGACTGGCGGGGAAACTGGATCTGAGGACGAAGGGGGGAGATACGGGGAGTCGGAAAGAGGGGGAAGAGGACGAGGGTCAGGGGGAAGCGGGGGAGGAGGGGAATCAGAGGGAAGGGAAAGAGGGCGAGGGTCAGGGGGAAGCGGGAGATGACATTCTCACCGGCAGCGAGTGGCTCACCCGGCGGTGGCGGCAAGGGTTTGAGAAACCTAATTGCCAAAGATGTCGCACTCAAGAGAGAGAGAGAAACTCCAACTTTATTTTTCCTAAATAGAAAATCTCCTATCTCTGAATGTTTATGGGTGTTATTCACGAGCCTTAGAGACATAGATATTTACGATTATAAGACTTTGAGAGCAAGCTCTATGATATGCTCTCTCTTAAATGCCTAATTGCTGGATACGTTTGAAAAAAAAATGGTTATGAAAAATATTTAAACAAAAATCGTATATGTGACCATCTATATCTTGAAATCTTAGAATCATGTCTAAAATTTTCTCTCATCTAGCTCCATGGATCCAGGCCCGGCCCAACAAAAATAGTGGTCCGAGACTAGGAAAAAAATGTGACCCTTTGTAAAGTGTATAAAATAAAAGTTGAGTCATAATTCCAATTTAATTTGAAAATGATTGGAAAAAAAGAAACAAAATAACTTGATATAAAAAAGAGAAATATAAAAAAAATTTGGGGGCCTTTTAAAAAATGAAAACATCAATTTTGTGGCCCATCAAAAAATAAAAAGGTGGTCCAAGGCCATGGCCTAGCCTGCCTAACCTCTGGGCCGAGCCTGCATGGATCCACCATAATATAGTTTTTGATGCAGCGCATCTATACCTATCTTATGATTTACTTATCTATCTATTATTATCGTAAGGACTTTCTTTTAGTTTTCGGATCTTATGTTATTTTGTGGGCTTTAAGTTTCCATAATGTATTTCTTTTTCCCTCAAGTATTAGGGTTTTCTCTTCTTATACTTTGTATTTAAAGGCATCCTTACGTTAAAGGAGAGCTATTTTTATTTCATTGAATAAGAATAAGAGCTATTAAGCTTATTTCCCTTGAATTTCGGCTATTCATTGGAATCAACAATCTTCGAGTTTGTTCTTCGTTTGGCTATTCATTCGAATCAACGAACTTTGAAATTTGTTACGATTCATCGACGTTCTTATCTTGCTTTTTGATTTCCAAGGACCATGGCTACTAAACGCAACACCCAACAAGTCCATGAAAGGGGTACCAACAAGCAGTTCTCCGAGTGGGCTGAATTGCGGAAAACTCTTTTGGCGATGCAAGAGAATATCCATGAGACGATCGCTAATTCAATTTATGAATTGGCTAAAACTGTTCTTAACCGTCAACACCACCAAGCTGAGTCAGAGGAAGAAGGTTCGGAGGAGATTTGTGGTAATCCTTTTGCGCGAGATCATCATCGTCGTTATCAAAATCGGGATGGTTCCCGTGAGCGAGAATGGGATGACAGGAGGTGGGAATCAAGATTTTGATTTGACATACCCGAGTTCCATGGTAGTGTTCGTGGAGACGAGTTGTTGGATTGGCTTGTGGTAGTGGAGGAACTGATGGAGTTTAAACAAGTGCCGGTGGAGCACCAAGTAGCGTTGGTGGCAACTAAGTTTTGTGGCCGTGCATCGTCGTGGTGGATGCAATTAAAGGCGGCACGAGCTCGTACCAGCCAAGACAAGATCGCGACTTGGGCAAAATTGTAAGTATATTTATCCTTATATGTGACCTATGTGTCTCGATTTAATATTAAAGATCAAGTTCATATTAAACTTAGGGAAATTCTAATATAAAAGACGAACACCGTGATGGATCGGTTTCGATAACAGTATTAGAATTTGGGTGTATTGATAAACCTATTCCTTACCTTATGATATTAAAGTCTTTCATTAATGATCATCTGAAGTAACGAATGGATAGCTATGAAGTTACTTAACTATTAAGTAACGAATAGATAGCTATTAAGTAACGAATGGATAGCTATGAAGTTACTTAGCTATGAAGTAACGAATGGATAGCTATGAAGTTACTTAGCTATGAAGTTATTTAGCTATGAAATAACGAATGGATAGCTATGAAGTGAATTACTTAGCTATGAAGTAATGGATGGACGGTTAAGATTAAGTCTTAGCTATGAAGTAAATTACTTAGCTATGAAGTAATCTCCTACTATATATAGATGCTTTAGCATCATTATTGAAAAACATTAGAAACGAAAAGTTTACTTCAGAGAGAAACGAAAGTCAGAAAGATTCAGATCTCTTCTCCCTTAAAAGAGATCATAAAAGTGAAAGGTTAATGCAAGAAGAAATCAATTCATAACAAGCCTAATCAAAGCATGGATCAAGGTTAGTGTTTCTTCTTTTATAGCAAAAAGATTGTGGTAGGATTAAATCAAATCTAGTTCATCTTGGGATTGATTTCATGAACTGAAATCAGAAAAGTAATTTACATTTGGTATCATAGCATACTAGATTTATTTAATTCACCATGTAATTGTTATAATTTAAGAGAGCACCATTAAAGACGAAACTAGAACCGCCGGTTTGGTTTTGTATGGTTGGTGTCTCGTATGGTTTAAGAGCACGCTTAAATTTGTTTTGGTAATATAATATAATAAATTGCTTACGCTGTGCATTTTAATAAAAGAAATTTTGTGTTATGAAATATTAGCACAATATAAGGTTATTTGCCCATTAAAGTTTCAATGTTTATATTGTAATATAACATGTTAGTCACCAAATTGGCCTTGTTATATTACACATATATACATTGAGAGAATAATATAATTTATCAATTGATCATGATTAAAGAGATGCTATAAATGACATAAAAGTTTTGATTGATCAATTGTTTTACTATCTATGTTCTAGGAGATCACCCAAAGGTGGATCATTGAATATAGTTAGTAATATGAAAAGGATTAATCATTTCTTACTATAATCAATAGTATGCATACCCAAAGGTAGCATGCTTATTTGATTTGTGTATGATTTGATTTGTTATAAAAGTATAAATTTAGCATCGATGAAAGTGCATGTATTTAAGTATTACCCAAAGGTTGCTTAAATTCATGCTTTGAAGTTTATATTACAGTCTCTGAATCTGTATTAAGGTCTCAAAGCAGTAATAGGTAAGCATGTATAAATGTTGCAGCTTCATCAAATGTGTTTGCATCTGCTAACTCTGTCGTAAAGTTTACTAGGCTCAATTATGGAGAGTGGCCCGAACAGATCCGGTTTACACTGGGTGTTATGGCATTGGACTCATCCATACTAACTGAAGAGGTACCCTCAACGATTACAGAAGAGAGCTCCGAATCTGAAAAGTCTCGGTATGAGAGATGGGAGCGATCTAACAGGTTGAGCTTAAACCTTATGAGAATGATGATGGCGGAAAGTATTAAGCCATATATGCCTAAGACAGAGAAAGCGAGGGAATTCTTGCAGAAAATTAAGGAGTGTTCACAGTCGGATTTGGCTGATAAGTCAATTGTAGGAAGCTTAATGAATGATCTTGCTACAAGAAAGTTTGACTGGTCTCAGCCAATCCATGATCATGTGACGCACATGTCTAACTTGGCAGCAAAGTTAACAACCTTGGGAATGGAGGTTCGTGAACAGTTCTTGGTCCATTTTATCATGAACTCTCTTCCTTTTGAGTTTAGTCAGTTCCAGGTGAATTACAACACCATTAAAAAAAAGTGGAACTTTAAGGAATTAAAGGCTATGCTAGTACAAGAGGAAGGGAGATTAAAGCAGATGAGGGATCAAGTTGCGAATCTCGTAGGTTTTGGAAGTGCCAGCAGCAGTAAAGGAAAGTCAATTCGAAAGGACAAAGTGAAGGATAAAACGTTCGTTAAAGAACCTGAAAGTAAAATCCGTAAGGAAATGAAGTGTTTCTTTTCCATGCAAAAGGGACACTTCAAGAAATATTGTCCAAAAAGAAAGGCATGGTTCGAAAAGAAAGGTAAACATCATATTTTTGTTTGCTCAGAATTGAACCATATAGAAGTGCCTAATAATACTTGGTGGTTAGATTATGATGATACTACTCTTGTGTCTCATACTTGAAAGTCGAGGTGATAAGCGTAGTGCATCTGATGAAAGTTCTGCTTTCTTGTGCCATTAAAGATTAGGTCACATTTCCAAAGAAAGGATTACGAGGTTGGTAAAGAATGAGATTCTTCCTCCATTGGATTTTAGTGACCTAAATGTATGGGTAGACTGCATTAAAGGAAAGCAGACTAAACATATTGTAAAGAAACCAACCACTAGAAGCACTCAGCTATTGGAGTTAATACATACCGATGTATGTGGCCCTTTTGATGCTCCTTCTTGGAGCAGTGAAAAGTACTTTATCACATTTATCGATGATTACTCACGTTATGGATATACATATCTACTGCATGAAAAGACTAAATCAGTGAATGTCCTAAAGGTGTTCATTGATGAAGTGGAAAGGCAGTTAGATAGAAAAGTAAAGGTTGTGAGGTTTGATAGAGGTGGTGAGTTTTATGGAAAATTTAATGAAAGTGGACAATATCCAGGTCCATTTGTAAAGTTACTTGAAAGTAAAGGCATTTGTGCACAGTATACAATGCCGGGTACACCTCAGCAGAATGGTGTAGCTGAGAGGCGGAATCGTACTTTAATGGATATGGTTAGGAGCATGTTAAGTAATTGTTCATTACCTCTTTCGTTGTGGGTATATGCATTAAGGACTGCAACGTATGTGCTGAATAAGGTTCCGAGTAAGGCAGTTCCTAAGACCCCTTATGAACTGTGGACGGGAAGGAATCCTAGCTTGAGGCATTTATGTGTCTGGGGTTGTCCAGCAGAAGTAAGGCTATATAACCCACATGAAAAGAAACTTGATGCTAGGACTGTCAGTGAATTTTTCATTGGCTATCCTGAAAAGTCAAAGGGGTATACCTTTTACTGTCCTAACCATAGTACGAGAATAGTTGAGACGGGAAATGCTCGGTTCATTGAGAATGGTGAAACTAGTGGGAGTGAACCACAGAAAGTTGACATTAAAGAAATAAAAGTTGGACTTTCTTCAGCTGGTATTGCACCTAAGGTAGTTGTTCCTTTTGTTGCATCACAGTCCAATGACGCAATAGAACAACATAATGGTGTGGAAAACCCACTAGTTGAAAGTACAGTTGATGAACATGTCACAATTCAGGAAGGGAATAGTGTACCACAAGAACCATTAAGGCGATCTGAAAGGGAAAGAAGATCTGCCATTTCAAATGACTATGTGGTTTACACTATTGAAAATGGATGTGACTTAAGCATTGATGAAGACCCGAACTCATTCCAAAAAGGCCATGGAAAGTGACAATTCTGAAAAGTGGTTGATTGCTTCGAAAGAAGAAATAAAGTCCATGGATGATAATAAAGTATGTGACTTAGTAGAGTTGCCTAACGGTTTCAAGACCGTTGGTTCTAAATGGGTCTTTAAGACTAAACGCGACTCGAAAGGTAACATTGAAAGGTACAAGGCTCGCCTTGTTGCTTAAGGTTTCACCCAAAAGGACGGTATCGACTACAAAGAGACCTTCTCTCCAGTTTCGAAGAAGGATTCTCTAAGACTTGTTTTGGCTTTGGTGGCTCAGTATGATCTTGAGCTTCACCAAATGGATGTGAAAACCTCCTTTCTGAATGGTGAGCTTGAGAAAGAAGTGTATATGGACCAACCTTAGGGATGTCAATCGGGCTGGCCCGGTCCGGCCCGAAACCCGTAAAGCCCGCATATATTTGAGCCCGGCCCGAAAAAAAACCGGGCTTATATTCTAAAGCCCGGCCCGGCCCGGACCGGGCTCTAGGGCTTTTCGAGCTTTTTCGGGCTTTTCTTTACAAACACAAAAAATCACAATTCTTAAATGAAAAATAATTAAAACAAAATATTTATCAAAATAAATCTAAATTTAAATGTATTATATCAAATCCAATTAAATTTAAAAGCAAAAGTTTGACTAAAAAACAAATAAAATTCAAATAAATTGTATTACCAAATAAAACATAAAATCAAAACACTTCAAATCTAGGTAGTAAAGTTCATATTAGAAACTCATTCATCGTCTTCTAAATCTTCATCACCATCAAGAGCTACAGATAAAAAAAAAGAGTAAAATAATATTAAGTTTTTAGAGGTATAAATCATATAGAAATGTCATTGAAAGTCTATAGATAAATATTTTAAAAATATGAAGTAAATATAGATAAATGATAATGGTACATGGATCATGAAATGTAAACCCATCCAACCAAGTGCATGTACAAATCAGTGCTTCAACGTTTCTTGGTAAAAGACGATTTCTATATTTATCCAAGACATGCGCACCAACATCAGTGATGCCACTGTAGTTATCGGAATGCTTAGAACATCACATGCCATACGAGCTAAATCAAAATAATGTTGTGACTGACACTTCTACCATTATAAAACATCCATGTCTTCATAAAAAGTCAGTTCCAACATATCGTCTTCTAAGTATATAGTCAATTTAGACTTTTCTTCTTCTTGTACGTTTTTCATACGTTTTAAAATCATATGATAAACGAACACAAATTTAATAAGACATACGTAATCAAATAGTTCCGGGCTTTTTGGGCTAAGCCCAAAAAACACACTAGCCCGATCGGACTTAGTCCGAAAGGCCCGATTTGTTCGGGCTTTTATTTCTAGGCCCGAGCCCGCTGTTTTTCAGGGCCGGGCCGGGCCGGCCCTCGGGCTTTGGCCCTAATTGACACCCCTAACCAACCTGAAGGATTTGTGGCCACAGAAAAAGAACATCTGGTATGTAAGCTGAGAAAGTCAATATATGGACTAAAACAAGCTTCTAGACAATGGTATCTTAAATTTAATGATACCATCATGTCATATGGTTTTGTAGAGATCATCGTTGATCGGTGTATCTACATTAAGGTTAGTGGGAGCAAATTTGTGATTTTAGTCGTATATGTCGATGATATTTTCCTTGCTGCAAATGACATGGGCATGCTACATGATATAAAGAGGTATCTCTCTAAGTTTTTTTGAAATGAAAGATATGGGTGAGGCATCTTATGTGATCGGAATAGAAATACTTAGAGATAGATCACAAGGATTGTTGAGTTTGTCTCAGAAAGGATATATCAATAAGATCTTAGAGAGATATAAAATGGAAAAATGCTCTGCAGAGATAGCTCCAATTCAAAAAGGGGACAAGTTCAGTAAAATGCATTGTCCTAAAAATGAATTGGAGCGTAAAGAAATGGAAAGAATTCTGTACGCATCGGTGGTTGGGAGTTTGAACTATGTTCAGACATGTACTCGATCAGATATCAACTTTGTTGTTGGTATGTTGGGTCGATATCATAGTAATCCCAGAATGAACCACTGGAAAGCTGCAAAGAAAGTCCTCAGGTACTTGCAAGGCACCAAAGAGTACATGCTTACATATAGGAGATGCGATCATCTAGAGATCATTGGATATTCAGATTATGCCGGATGCGTCGATTGCAGAAAATCGACGTTTGGCTATTTGTTCCTATTAGTTGGAGGAGAAGTATCATGGAAAAGTGGAAAGCAGTCTGTCATTGCTACTTTCACTATGGAGACTGAATTCGTGGCATGCTTTGATGCCACAATTCACGCATTGTGGTTGCAGAACTTTATCTCAGGGCTTCAGATTGTCGATAGTATAGAGAAGCCGCTGAGAATTTATTATGATAATTCCGCAGCTGTCTTCTTTTCAAAGAATGACAAGTACTCAAAGGGTGCTAAGCACATGGAGTTAACGTACTTGTCTGTCAAAGAAGAAGTGCATAAACGTAAAGTGTCCTTTGAGCATATAAAAACGGATATGGTGGTAGCGGATCCGTTAACTAAAGGATCACCACCCAAAGTGTTTATTGGCCATGCAGAAGGTATGGGTATTATAGATAAAGCCTTGCTATTTTAGTTATGGTTTGCTCATTATGGGTGTGACACTTTGAATTCACTTAAGGTTATGTTTCTGGTTCATAAAGTATGTTATCATTAAAGTGTGTACACATAAGATTCGTAGATAACATACGGTTGGTTTGAGAATAAAAGTTCTTCTCAACGTAAGGTTGGTTTGAGAATAAAGGTTCTTCTCAACGTAATGTTAGTTTGAGAATAAATGTTCTTCTCAACGTAAGGCTAGCTTGAGAATTAAAGTTTTTCCCAACATAAAAGATGCTATATATATAATTAAGATTGGTTGTGATACATGGAAGGAATCATGTCGATTAAATGACTTGTGAACGCCATGATTCGATATATTCTGATTTTATTGTTATAGTTAAAAGTTAAGTGGACTTGATATAAAAGTGCGCATTACAGTTAATTAAATCATCAAGTCGACACAAAGGTCAAGTGGGAGAATGTAAGAATATTTATTCTTATATATGACATATGTGTCTCGATTTAATATTAAAGATCAAGTTCATATTAAACTTAGAGAAATTCTAATATAAAAGACGAACACCGTGATGGAACGGTTTCGATAATAATATTAGAATTTGGGTGTATTGATAACCCTCTTCCTTACCTTATGATATTAAAGTCTTTCATTAATGATCATCTGAAGTAACGAATGAATAGCTATGAAGTAACGAATGGATAGCTATGAAGTTACTTAACTATGAAGTAACGAATGGATAGCTATGAAATTACTTAGCTATGAAGTTACTTAGCTATGAAGTTACTTAGCTATGAAGTAACGAATGGATAGCTATGAAGTGAATTACTTAGCTATGAAGTAATGGATGGACGGTTAAGATTAAGTTTTAGCTATGAAGTAAATTACTTAGCTATGAAGTAATCTCCTACTATATATTGATGCTTTAGCATCATTATTGAAAAACATTAGAAACGAAAAGTTTACTTCAGAGAGAAACGAAAGTCAGAAAGATTCAGATCTCTTCTCCATCAAAAGAGATCATAAAAGTGAAAAGTTAAGGCAAGAAGAAATCAATTCATAACAAGCCTAATCAAAGCATGGATCAAGGTTAGTGTTTCTTCTTTTATAGCAAAAAGATTGTGGTAGGATTAAATCAAATCTAGTTCATTTTGAGATTGATTTCATGAACTGAAATTAGAAAAGTAATTTAAAAAAATTGCAGAAGCACTTGAAGCAGTAGTTTCTTCCGCAGAATTATGATCGTACGATGTATACGAAGTTGCAGAATTTACGTCAAGGATGTCGAACATTTGATGAATATGCGGATACATTTTTTCTGCTGATCACGAGGATTGATATTTTTGACAGTGAGATTCAGTTGGTGTCTCGCTTCATAGATGGTTTGTGACCTCAAATTTAGAACGCGTTGGTACAATTTGACCCAACGACGATCGCGGAGGCTCATCAGCGAGTTATGGCTTCCGAGCAACATTTAAAATCCGGTACTTCTTGGGGTGCATCAACACGAAACAGAGCAGCGAGTGGAGTGAAATCGGAGGTGGGGCTGTTTACTTCGAATACTCGTGACGGTGAGGATGGTGTTTCACAACGACAACAAGCAAAATGTGTGTCGGGTGAACCACAAGCTTTGCGTTGTTCGACAAGACAAAATGCCTTGCGGTGTTTTCCTTGTGGAGAGTCGGGCCATATTCAGACGACTTGTCCTAAACAGAGCAAGCTAGGATTGTTCTTGGAGCACGTGAAGTGGGGTGGTGATGAGGATGTTGGTTATGATCATGAGGGTGATGAGAATGACTTGCCGGAGTATCGCACTTGTGGTGATCGTGGGACGATGTTAGTGGCGCGTGCTTGTCTTGCTCCGGCTGCTCGTGAAGAACCGTGGCTGCGCACTAATATCTTTCAATCGACATGTACAATCAAGAGTAAGATTTGCCAATTTGTGATTAACTCAGGGAGTTGTCAAAATGTGGTATTCGAAGACGCTTGTCGCAAGTTGGGTTTTTGACGGGAAGATCATCCATGACCATATAAGCTAACTTGGTTGAAAGAGGGAGTGGAGATACGAATCACTCAACGTGCATTGGTATCATTTTCGATTGATCCTAATTACAAGGAAAAAAATCTCTTGCGATATTTCACCTATGGATGTCGGCCACTTGTTATTGGGACGTCCATGGCAATATGATCGGGATGTCACACATAATGGGAAGAGTAACACCCATAGCTTTGTGTTTGACAATCGGCGTATTGTCCTTATACCCAATGCAGAGTCGTCTTTGGTACATGCACTGAGGCTTGACACTTCGGCTGCTGTTCTTTATGCACCCGGAGTTAAAGGAACGAGTGTATATTGTTGTGTTCTATGACAACGTTTGCGACCGAGTTTCAGGATACGGGTTTTGCTATCGTGCTCTTGACTGCCAACACATCGTCTCCTACAGAGCCGCCTTTGGCTATTTGGGTTAAGTGTCGTTTGGAAGAATTCGCAGATGTGTTTCCAGCTGAGCTGCCTCTGGGCATTCCGCCTTTTCCAGACATTCAACATTATATCGACTTGGATCCTGGTGCCGCCCTCCATAGTCGACCACACTACAAAATGAGTCCAAAAGAGCATGAGGAGCTTAGACGCCAGGTTGAAAAAATTAATTTCTAAGGGACATGATCGTGAGAGTTTGAACTCTTGTGACGTTCCAGCTCTCCTCATTCCCAAGAAATGCATGACGATATCTTGATTTTTAGCTCGTCATTAGCGGCTCATCAAAACCATCTTCGTCAGATTTTACTGGTTTTACAGCAAGAAACTTTCTTTGTGGTTCAACATAAGTGTGAGTTAGGAGTGGATCGAGTTCTCTTTCTCGACTACGTGGTGTCTTTGGCTGGTTTATCGATGAATGAGAGTAAGGTTGGAGCAGTTTTGAGTCAACATTCTCTTCATGTTGCGTACTTTAGTGAGAAACTTGATGGAGCTCGCAGTCGCTATAATACATATGATGTTGAATTTTACGCACTACGCAGTGTGCAAGCGGTGAAGCACTGGCGTCACTACTTGGT
The DNA here is from genome assembly GCA_030161315.1 of Eutrema japonicum. Classification (NCBI taxonomy): domain Eukaryota; kingdom Viridiplantae; phylum Streptophyta; class Magnoliopsida; order Brassicales; family Brassicaceae; genus Eutrema; species Eutrema japonicum. The sequence continues at coordinate 48,671,816 of BSQW01000007.1, read as the reverse complement.
TCATCGAGATTTTGTATTGTTCACCGATCACGATGCCCTGAAGCATCTTGATAGTCAAGTTAAGGTTTCGGCTTGGCACTCCTCGTGGATAGCGTATCTACAACAATTCACGTTTTCCATACGTCACAAGTCGGGAAAGCTGAATCGTGTAGCTGATGCGCTGACTCGAAGACATGTGTTGCTAACTACCATGCACATTGATGTGCTGGGATTTGCTTCCTTTTCGGCGTTGTACGAGTCAGATCCATTTTTTAGTGGCGTTTTGACAGCGGTGCAGAATGGTACTCGAGAAGATTTCACACTTACGGAAGGGTTCCTCTTTTATGGTATGTGGCTATGTGTACTAAAGTGTAGTTTGAGATTGCGTATGATTGAAGAGCTTCACACTTACGGATGGGTTCCTCTTTTATGGAGGGTCATGTGGGAAGAGATAGAACTCTTCAGCTAGTTTCAGCCTCTTATTATTGGCCTACGCTTCGCCGTGATGTCGAAAGGTTTGTTGAACGGTGTCGTGCTTGTCAAAGAGTAAGCATCTAATGCTGGTTTGTACCTTTCATTGCATGTTCCTACTCAGCCATGGACAAATTTTAGTATGGATTTTGTCTTGGGCCCTCCTCGATCTCAACGTGGTAATGACTCTATTTTCGTGGTGGTTGATCGCTTTTCTAAGATGACACATTTTGTCCCATGTAAGCGAACGACGGATGCGGTGAAAGCTGCTCAGGTATTCTTCCAAGAGATTTATCGGCTCCATGGTCTACCAACATCTATCGTTTCAGATCGGGATACGAGGTTTCTCAGTCACTTTTGGCGTTCCTTGTGGAAGATGCTTCACATAAGTCTTGATATGAGTATGACCTATCTTCCCTAGATATATGGTCAAACCGAGGTCACTAATCGAGCATTAGTAAATATGTTACGTTGCTTGGTCGGTGAGAACATTCGTTCGTGGGAAATACGCTTGTGTCAAGCGGAGTTCGCACACAATCATGCTATGTGTTGGAACTGATTTTTTATCAAAGCTTGAGGGCTTGATAAAATTGTGTTAGTGTGAAAAGAAATGAGTTAAGCTCATTCGAATGAAATGTTTTCATTGGCTGAGAAATGTTTTCTCGTGTATATATTTTGGAATAGTTGTGTCATTGATTTAAATGACTAACAACAAGAGAGAAGAAAGACCACACGCGCGTCGATCGCATCTTGGGCTTGATGGGCTCGTGGACTTTTAGAGTTATCGATCGATACCCCTTGGTATCGATCGATACTCTTTGGGCCGACTTAAAAAATCGCAGCCTCCTAGAATATTATGAGGAATATTCTGTTTATGTCTGGGAAAAACCCTAACCTCTCTCCTATATATACTGGCCGATTTTCACAGGGAAAATAATCCTAATAATCCGATCACACACAGAAAATACACTTGCAAAATAAAAATTCCTTCAATTCTCTCATGCTAAGAGTAAGTCTTTTATTTCGAGAGTATCGTAGTATAATGTTCGACAGATCTGTTATCGAGTGTTTGCGATAACAGATTCCTTTGGTTGTATCCTGGGACTCATGGATATATTATAAACCGTCGCACTACAGAAGATTCTTTGAGTTAAGGAAAGAGATTCATCTCGCCTCCTTAGATTTATTTATGCTTTATCGTTTTATGAATCTCCTGTTTCCTTACCGTTTATTTATGTAATCGTGATTAAATCAAATCCTCTTATTGTGCGAATTTTTGGTCCTACAATCTTAACTCAAAGAAGATCCGATTTTGTTTTATTACTTCAATCGGATCTTTAATCACGAGTAAATAAACGTTTTCAAACGGTTTTTAAAACGATTCTTCTACTGCTGATGATACTCAAACGTTATCAAAAAGATTTTTAGCAACTTGAAACGTGTAGTAGAAGCAAATTCTGTCTATTTTATAAGAAGATGTTCAACTTCTAGTGATACTTAAACGTTATCAAAAAGCTGTTTAGCAAATTGAAACGTGTAGTAGAAGCAGTATTGCTTTAAACATCTTCTACAACCGTCTTTAATTGCGATTAATGAATGGTATAATCTACGAACGCACCTTGTGGTTCTTGATAGGTTCGATTGCGATCGAAACCTTGTGAGTATCGATCGACACTGAGGTGCATCGATCGATACTATGCAAAAAGTTGTATCGATCGACACTGAGGTGCATCGATCGATACTATGCAAAAAGTTGTATCGGTCGACACTGAGGTGAATCGATCGATACTATGCAAAAAGTTGTATCGGTCGACACTGAGGTGCATCGATCGATACTATGCAAAAATTCATTGACATCGATTGACACCGAGCGTGGATACATTGATTTAAGTCTCTGAAGATTGTGTATCCGTCGACACTGCAGTGCATCGATCGACACTGTGCATCGACCAAGTTAGGGTCTATGTCGATCAATACTGTGAAAAATTCACATGTATTGATCGACACAGTGGTGCATCGATCGATCCTGTGAAAGATTCACTTGCATCGATCGACACCTAGGGTGCATCGATCGACACCTAGCGTGCATCGATCGATACTGAGGGTATCAATCGACACCAGCTGAGCATCGATCGACACCGTGGTGCATCGATCGATCCTATACAAAAGTTAAGTGCATCGATCGACACCAAGTGTGTATCGATCGACACTGAGTGCATCGATCGACACTAAGTGTGCAACGATCGATACCAAGCAAAAATTACTTTGCATCGACAAGTTCGAGTCTGTATCGATCGACACTTAAGGTGTATCGATCGACACTATGTGCATCGATCGATACCAAGGGGTATCGATCGACACCAATGCTGTTTGGTTCGATATTAGCATTAGAATTGCGATTCTTAACTATATATCGGTACAAATGTGAAGCTTGTGTACAAGCAAGTGGTTACCTTGGAACGTTTTTAAAACGCTTCCCGGGTTAGGGTTTGCGAACGCCTAACATCAAACACATTGGAAAACGGTTTGAAGAACACTCTGCGGAGGTTATTGTTAAAACACTTTATCGCGTCTCTCATAAACGCCTTCAAAAGGTTTAAAATTGTGTCTAAAATGCTAATCAAACGCGTTTCGAGAAACCGTTTGACGAACGCTCTGAGGAGGTTCGAACTTGAACGCGCGTTTGCGGTTCAAACTTTAGAACGCGCACATGCGGTTCTAGTCGTTTTGATAAGCGGATTTTAAATTGGAATTTAATTCCGTATCGATATACATCATCTATGAAAAGGTGATTGTTTATTAGTCAAAGTCATAGATAATAATCGTCTCATTATTATTATGAGTTTGCGGACATGTATAAACGGTTCGACAAGTGACAACTTTGCGGTACTAATCCCGCGTCGTTTAGCGTTTGTGAACGTCTCGTAGCGTTTCTCGTAAAACCGGCTAAAACATTTATCCAAAGCGATTCAAGAAACGAATCGGCGAACGCTCTACGGAGGTTCAGATTAGAACGCGCGATAGCGATTCTAAAACGATTTCATAATCCGTTATAATCTGTTTTAAACTGTGGTTTAAAAAAAAAAAGGTTTCAGATTCTCATCGAATACTCTTAATGTTTAATTATTAAATTGATACAACGTTGAATCGTTAAACCGTCTTTGGTTTTACAGACGGGTTAAGTTGCAATATGTTGCAAATTGCTCAATACTATGTTTCCAAAAATTTGCTATTTTAGAATAATTAATTGATGTTCAATTAAGTATTAGAGGCTGATTTAATCGGTTAATTAAATCATTGGGCTAAATTAGCAGGCCTCTTGCGATTCTTGATATGTTTTCAAAAAAACTAATACAATTCGATATTGTATTAAGTTTATTAAATTGCGAATTTTCTGAATTAATTCTAGAAATCGAATTTAATTTTGCCCTTTAACTTGAGAGTTGGGTATTGGTTAGTATATTAATTTGGTTTGTTTCTCTTGAACAAAATCAAATTTTAATATGACTAACAACACCAATGTGATCTTTGTTAGATTCGGTGGTGTAAAAGACAATGGAATGGCTCAAGCCAATGTAGTCGAGATAGACATGTGTAATTTCATCCTCGGAGTCAATATGGTTGAGCATAACCCACATGAGTGGTGGTATTATACCAATGTAACAGTTCATATATGGGTTGATATGGGAATGATTCCCTCGTACCATAAATAATGACAAGAATTTTGGTGCTGAAGTTGACTTCTCAAAGAAGCTCACTCTCACTAATGTAAAGCATGTGCTAGAGATGCATAAAAATCTTATTTAGGGCAAAATGCTAATTAGGCACAAATTCATCGTCCATTGTCAAAGCTGATTAGCAAAGAATGTTGTCTAAGAATGTTGTTTATATTAAGGACGGACTGGTCCAAATTAACGTTGAGACAGTCGGACTTAAAATTAATGTAACCAATGTTGTTGACATTAATGAGAAAGAATCATTTGCTTATGGTACAGAATCTCTTAGTATTTGATCTGAATGTTTCGGTCACATTATATTCGAATCTATGCGTAGATTGAATGAGATCCCGAAATACAAAATAAGCAAAGATGAGTGTGAGGTTTGCGTTCAAACCAAACTCACTAAAACACCACAATCGAGCGAACCTCTTGGTTTGACTCATATAAAAGGTGGTGAGAAATATTTCGTGACTTTCGTTGAGGATTGTATGAAATATAGTTATGTCTATTTGCTAAGAAGCAAATACGAGACCTTGGAAAACTCAAGGAGTTTAAACTCGAGGTTGAAAACCAACTCGAAAGAACTATCAACATAGTTTGAAGTGATAGAGGACATGAACATGGTATTATCCATCAAACGATTAATCCCTATTCACTGGAATCCAATGGAGTTGCTGAAAGAAAGAACATAACTCTCAAGAAAATGATGAATGCAATGTTGCAGGAATCTGGGTTAGTCCATAAATGTGGGGGGGAAGCATTGTTTACCACAAGTTATATCCTGAACTAAATACCACACAAAGTCACTGAAAATGTTTTATGTGAACTTTGGAAAAGTAATGTGTTTTTATACAAATACATGAAAGTGTGGGGGTGCCTAGCAACCACCTAAGAAGGTGACAATCGGACCAAAAATGGTGGATTGTATCTTCATTGCATATGCACACAATGTAGTGCTGATTGCTTTGTGGTGTATAAATTTGATATACCAGACATCCAAGTAATCACGGTAAACAAGGAATGTGTCTTCCTTTGAACATGAGTTTCCGTGTAAAGGATAAGTTCTAGTACCTCACGAATTGAGGCGAGCAATTGATCTCTTGGGCTCTTACGCTTTTAGAGGTATCGATCGATACACCTCGGTATCGATCGATGCTTGACGGACATTGGACCTTAGATCGAGAAATGCTGGTACTTCTGTAAAGAAGCAGAAGAGGCTAAAGTTGAAATTAGTCGTATGCTGATTGGAATCAAAGCAATATGAGATCTTGTAATCCATTAAATGGATGTAAAATCTGCCTTTCTAAACGACCATTTAGAAGAGGAGATTTACATGAAACAACACGAGGGTTATGTCACTCCTGAACAAGGAAAGAAAATAATTAGACTTGCAAAGTCCTTATACGAGCTTAAGTTAGCTCCTAAGCAATAGCTTGGAAAGTTTGACAACAAAGTGATGTCAAATAGCTTCCAAATCACTTAAGGTGATATACATCAAAAGTACTCCACATGGATACGTTTTGTTATGTTTATATGATGATACGGTCATCATGGAAGCAAGAAGGACATAATCCAACATACTAATAATGTGCTTAGTGGAAAGTTTGATAGACATAAGATTAGTGGATAATCTTGTCTCAATATCCTAGAATGTTTTGAGAACTACTCAAACAAGATTGCAATAACTCCAATTGTGATAAAGTTGTATCACAAGTGATGTATGCAAGAATTATCGGAAGTCTAACGTACTTGATGAATCGTACTACATCCGATTTAGCGCATTCAGTCGCTACAAGAGTAATCCAGGTCATACTCTGTGGCAAGCCATAACTAGAATTTTGAATTATCCAGCGTTATATGTCGTCTTGGTTTACATCAAAGTTTGGGGGGTTCAAGACATTATGTTCACCTCTTGGCCTAGTACACCTGACAGATATTATAAGTGGATAATATTTTTTCTTGGTGGTGCAGTAGTATCCTGGAAATCTTCCAAACAAGCACTCTTGGCCTAATTAACCAAGGAGTCAAAGTTTATAACTTTAGATAAAGCTGCAGAGGAAGCAGAATGGCTTCGAAACTCTCTGGAAGATATCCCGATGTGGGAAAAATCAGTGCCAGCATTATGTGTACACTGTGAGAGTTAGTGAGCTATCTCTCGGGCACTGAGTAAGTTATAAAATGGCAAATCTCGAGAATGACATAAGACCATTTAGACAATTGATCTCAAAACGGCTGATAACTTAGCGGATCTGTTTCCCAAAAAATTAGCCTCGGGATCAAGTTTGTTAAATCATCAAAAGGAATGGGTTTAGAGCCTATGGTTAAAGATGACGCATGGATGGATACCCAACCTATATGACTGGAAATCCCAAGAAATAGGTTCAACGGGAAAACTAAATCAGGCTGATTCTGTGATTAAAAATGTGTAAATACCCAGTTCCTAGGATGATAAAACAGTGTTATATGTGAATAATGAGGTTAAGCATTGGCTTTTGATGATTCCTTAGCTTCTGAAGTACAGAGGATACTTCCTAAAGAAGGCTAATGGCAGATCACCTAGTGAAGTGTGAAATGAGGGCCGTTTCTAGGAGAATGAAAGAGAAGGGTATATTCTCCAAGTTCACTCACGAAAAACCAGGAATGTTCAAGGCCAAAATGAACCCAATAGAGAACAAAGTTCTACGAGAAAATGTCACTGTGCGATATCTGTTGTCTCAGTTTACATCAAAATCCGGGTGGTTCAAGACATCATGTTCACCTACTGGCCGAGTAAACTCGACAGATATCAAAAATGATTGGTTCAAAGCTGGAAAATGCTACCTCTCATATGCAGTTACATTTTCGTATACTCTCGAAAGCCTGTCTACGTCTAGATGAGTCTAGTCAAGTATGTCTAGTAAAGTCTAGTCTGTATAATTTACATATGTTTAGAGTCATTTCTATTCATGTGGAGTATTGTTGGAACTAATTTTTTATCAAAGCTTGAGGGCTTGATAAAATTGTGTTAGTGTGAAAAGAAATGAGTTAAGCTCATTCGAATGAAATGTTTTCATTGGCTGAGAAATGTTTTCTCGTGTATATATTTTGAAATAGTTGTGTCATTGATTTAAATGACTAACAACAAGAGAGAAGAAAAGACCACACGCGCGTCGATCGCATCTTGGGCCTGATGGGCTCGTGGACTTTTAGAGGTATCGATCGATACTCTTCGAGCCGACTTAAAAAATCGCAGCCTCCTAAAATATTCTGAGGAATATTCTGTTTCTGTCTAGGAAAAACCCTAGCCTCTCTCCTATATATACTGGCCGATTTTCACAGGGAAAATAATCCTAATAATCCGATCACACACAGAAAATACACTTGCAAAATAAAAATTCTTTCAATTCTCTCATGCTAAGAGTACGTCTTTTATTTTGAGAGTATTGATATATCATGGTTTTTACCCTATTTAAGCCATGATATAAGTCCTTTTTATAGAGTCTTTATAGTATTTTGGAGTCTCTTAGAGTCTTTTGCAGGTCATAGCACGTTGAGAGCATTATTGGAGATATTGGAGCTTTATGGAGCATTTGGAGCAAAGCAGAAGTTCGTGTTGCTGAGAACCCGATATGAAGCCTTGGTATCGATCGATACTGGCTAGTTTCGATCGATAACCATCGCAGCAAGACACGATCTGCGAGTTTTCCAAGACTTGAAGAATTGCAAAAGTGCCCAGAAGTCTTTAATATTTACAAGAAGACCCCAATTCGTGTTTTAGGTTATTTAATAGAATTTTCAGCCACTTTGTTGGCTACGCTTATTTTTATTCTGGATTTGAGAGAGAGCTTTTGAGGGAGACAAGTCTGATACTTTGTTCGTCTGAGAGAAGATTTCGAACCCTTTGTTACTGTTTCTTATTATTTATTTGAGTATTTATTCAGTCATGTTTATTGTTTCAATCTCCATGTCTGAGAAGATCACCTAGAATTTAGATCTTAGGATAATTGATTAAGCACGAGAGTGCGATTAATTACCTGATAGAACTAGGGTGAGCAAATTGATTATTCAAAAAGAGATTTGGTTTAATTGATCTGTAAACATATCAACCTGAACTTTAAAGCTGATTTAGATTTTAGGATTCACAAAGAGATTTGGAATTCATAGGATTTAGATTTAGATAGCTTTCGCAACGAGAGTTGGTTAGCTATACCTTAGTGATTTGAGTTCAAGAACAGCGCATAATCTGAACCCTGATTAGCTAGTTTAATTGCATTCATTGATTTCTTGAGAAATACCCTGAACCTATCTTTCTCCAACTGAATTTACAACACTTTTACTTGCATACTTGTTTTCAATTACATCTTTTGATTTAGCGTATTTTGGATCTATATAATCTATTGTGTGATAACTGAGTTCTTGTGTTCGACCCCTGATTTACTGCAGCAACTGCTTTAGTACTATTTAGGGTATTAATTTGAGCATATCAAATTTGGCGCCGTTTCCGGGGACTCAATTCGCCATTAGATTTTAGCTAAAAAATTCTTCTAAATCGCCCGAGTATTGATCGATACCCTTACGTATCAGTCGATACCCTACGTATATTTCAGTTACTTACATTCTTGGTTTTTGTTTTCAGGTGCATGCCTAATCGAGAAACCAGAAGGAACAAGAACGCTGAGCTAGTTGATCTGTCACTCGAGCAACTAGCACTTGTGGAACGCACATACAGAAAAGCAAAGAAATCAGCTAAGATAAACAACAATCAAGTGGGGTTGGTTCGTGATGCAGCTGGTGCTTACAGAGACCAAGAGGGTCGGTTGTACAATGAGCAAGGACAACGTCTAGATGGAGAGGGGATCGTCATACATACTGCTCCTGTTGTCGCTGAGAATGTCGCTGGGAACGCGATGGATGTTGTGGTTAATCGTGGAAGAACGATTGGTGAGTACAACAGGCCGGATCAGTTTTTTGCCAATCGGTCAGCGATTCGTCCTCCTGCGTTTGAGAGGAATGACTTTGAGCTGAAACCTGCATACTACACTCTTGTGGGACAGCATCTCTTTCATGGTCTTCCTCATGAACATCCGATGGATCATGTGGAGAAGTTCGAGGACTTGGTAACAAGCATCAAAAGCAATGGAGTGTCCTACGACTTTCTTTTCTGCAAGCTCTTCCCCTACTCTCTAGGTGGAGATGCGACTTATTGGCTGAGGCAACTACCTCCTGGATCGCTGACTAGTTGGGAAGAGACTAAGAGAGCCTTCCTGATTAACTTCTACGATGATGCACGATCTGAGGATCTGAGGAATAAAATCTCCCAATTTTCTCAAGGACCTACTGAGGCGTTCAAGGCTGCTTGGACGAGATTCAGATCGTATCAGAGAGATTGTCCACATTACAGATACTCTGACATGCAGCTGCTGGGTATCTTCTTCAGAGGGATAGATTGGAGGTATCAGATGGCTTTGGACGCTTCAAGCAATGGTAATTTCAACACCAGGTATCCTGAGGACGCTTATGTGTTGATTGAGAACTTTGCATCTAGCAGTAGCACACAGAGCGCAGATTTCGAGCGCAAGAAGCTGGTTGGTAATCATGATGGATCGCAGATCGCTGAAGTTAAGGCTCAGCTAGACTCTATGCACAGTCTTCTGCTGGGAAAGACAACAAAGACCGTCCACTTTGCTGAAGATGTTGAGGTGTTTAACGAGGGTGAAGCAGAAGATGTCAACTACATTGGTGGTTCTGGTTTTCAGGGACAGAGGAACTAATTCAACAACAATCGAAGCTTCAACAACAACTTCCAGCAAGGAGGATTCAACCAGAAACCTTCCCAGAACAGCAGTTACACCAGGAACTATGGGAGTTCTTCTTACGAGCCTATGACTGCTAAAACATCAGAGAACGAGATTGAGGCCATGCTTGAAACGCTCGTTCAAGGACAGCAGCAGATCGCACTGAACTTCAATGGTAAGATGGACGCCATGTACAACGATCTGAGTGGAATGATCGATGCTCTTGGTATTCATCAGAAGAAGCTGGAAACTCAGGTGGCTCAGACTTCAGAAGGTTCGAGAAGACAAGAAGGCTTTCTCCCAGTAAAAGGAGAGAACCCAAGGGCACACATCAATGCCATTACCTTGAGAAGTGGTAAAGAGGTCACCTCAGGAGCCAGAATGGACCAAACTGCTGAAAATTTCGGGATGTCTGACGATGAGGACTCTGAAATCGCCAGAGCATCGATCGACACTGCCCAGCATCGATCGACACCGATCAAAATTCTTACACGGGAAAACCCAAAATCCCGTGTATCGATCGATACTGAGCCTGCAATCGATACTGCACCTAAGGTTATGGAGGAGAAACCTAAAGCGGTTGCAGAGAGAGTCTACGTACCAAGGATACCATATCCCAGAGCTATTGGGAAGACTAAGAAAGAGATAGAGGACACTAGATGCAAGGAAATTTTGGACAAGCTGGTTGTTGAACTTCCCTTCATCGATGCTATCAAAATTTCTCCTGCTTTCAGGAGATATGTCAAGAAGATGGTGTCCAGCAATGTGAATCTTGAAGACGATTGTTTGATGATCACTCATGAGTGCAGTGCAATCCTAACCAACATGATCCCAACGAAGCTACCAGATCCAGGGAGCTTTGTCTTGGATTGCACGATCTTTACTGACAGGTTTGAGCGTTCCCTTTGTGACCTTGGCTCAAGTGTCAACCTCATGCCATACTCAGTTGCTAAGGGAATGGGAATGACATACTTCACTTCTACGAGGATCTTGCTGATCGTTTAGTTAGACTTCTAGAAGGTTTGCTCGAGGATGTTCCGATTAAGATTGGGAATTGCTTAATCCCAACTGATTTCATTGTCTTGGAGTATGATTCAGAACCCAGAGATCCTCTCATCTTGGGAAGGCCATTCCTAGCAACAGCTGGTGCTCTGATTGATTGTAGGAATGGGAAGATAGCTCTTAACATTGGTGAGTTGGTCATGACTTTTAACATGGAGAAGATGATGAAGAGACCAACCATCGATGGACAGACTTTCTTCGTTGATACCTTCTGTGATATTGCTGAAGAGTACTTCCTGGAGATGCATCCTGAGGACCCCTTGGAGAGAGCATTGGTCTGTTCGGCTGAGTCAGAGGTTAATGCGAATGATGCTGCTGCTGAATAGGGGAAGATGCTCGATACATCACTGCCAGTATCGATCGATACTCACCTAGTATCGATCGATACCCTGCAGCCAGAAAGAGGTTTGGCCGAAAGTACTAAGCAAGCTGCTGGGCTTGGAGATTGGAGCTAGGAAAAAGCTCCTAAGGTGGAACTCAAACCACTTCTTGCGAATTTGAGGTATGGTTTTCTTGGTCCCAATTCCACGTTCCCAGTAATCATTAATGCTTCCTTGAACAACGCAGAGGTTACCTTACTGCTGAGCAGGCTGCGCAAGTATCGTAAAGCTCTTGGCTATTCTCTTGATGCTATTTCAGGTATATCACCGGACCTGTGCATGCATAGGATTCATCTTGAGGATGAGTCAAAGGCTTCAATTGAGCATCAACGGAGGCTGAATCCGAACCTGAAGGAAGTGGTTAAGAAAGAGGTCATGAAACTCTTGGATGCAGGAGTTATCTATGCCATTTCAGATAGCTCTTGGGTCAGTCCAGTGCACGTTGTCCCTAAGAAAGGAGGGATAACCGTGGTGAAGAATGAGAAGGATGAGATGATTCCTACGAGGACTATCACTGGACATCGAATTTGCATTGACTACAGGAAGTTGAATGCAGCTACACGGAAAGATCACTTCCCATTGCCATTCATTGACCAGATGTTGGAGATATTGGCTAGTCATCCCTACTATTGTTTCCTTGATGGATATTCAGGTTTCTTCCAGATCCCTATCCATCTAGATGACCAAGGGAAGACCACTTTCACATGTTCCTATGGCACATTCGCATACAGGAGAATGCCATTTGGATTGTGTAACGCTCCAGCCATTTTTCAGAGATGCATGATGTCTATCTTCACAGACATGATTGAGGAATTCATGGAGGTGTTCATGGATGATTTTTCAGTATATGGATCATCATTCAAGGATTGTTTGGCTAACATGTGTAAGGTGTTACAGAGGTGTGAGGAGAAACACTTGGTACTTAACTGGGAAAAGTGTCACTTTATGGTTCAGGATGGCATCGTACTTGGGCACAAAGTTTCTAGAGCTGGGATCGAAGTCGACATGGCAAAAATTCAGGTTATGACAAGTCTCCAACCACCGAATTCTGTAAAGGATATTGATAGTGAACTTTTTACGGTTCGCACAATTACCCACTGTGCACAATGCCTCAATCTAATGGCATGTCATTGTAGCACTTTGGGATCGAATCCACAGGGAAATAAGAACGACGCACTAAGAATACAGGACGCTATCTAATCTAAGCAAATATCGGGTTTTGGTTTATTTATCGAACAATTTGAAACGTGCAAAATAGAGAAATAAACGAGTAGCCAAGCAAACAAGAAAACGATTAATATCAAATTTAAACAAACGAATTCTCGGGTAAAGCAATCGACTCGGGTGATTCTTTAATCTACTCAAGATGCTCAAACATTCGACTAAATATCTCCTTAGGCCTTAGAACACTACTAAAGATTAATCCACTTCCATGGTATTAACCCATTTCTTAGTCATCAATCGTCATAAACTTCCGTTCGCGATTCTATGACTAACAAGCATTAATAACAAGTCCACTTAGCCACAATTCACCTTAGACATCAACTCCCGTTGGCTAAGATATGAAAAGCACTCATTGAATTGGTTGGGGAATTTCATCGAACACCTTCCGGGCGAGAAATTCCCTATGATCTAAATCAACTTTGTCAAGGCTAATCCAGCATTAATAACACTCAATGAGAAAGGGTTTTAAGTAATCTAACTCTTAAACATCAAGAACAAACCTGGAATCACCCTAATCTACTTCACCCAAGAATCCTAAAAGAACTACTCACACATAGCTAAATCACAAATATAAACCATACAAATGAAAGCCATAAGCAAAATAAAAAGATTGGTAAAAAGAGTTTAAGAAAATCTTCACTAAAATGGTTTGGATCTTGAATCCTTCATACAAAACAAAAACAAGAAAAGAAGAAGAAAGAAATAAGTGGCTTAGAACCCTAAAAAGAAGCAGCCCCCGTCTAATTAGGCTTAATTTGCTTAAATAGATACAGATCGGGTCGGGTCAACCCGGGACAAACCGGGTTTGACCCGACAATTTTTTGGTCCGAGAAGGTTCACAGCGGTCAGCTCATACCGCTGCATGACCGCTGTGAAATGCCTGCTTCTTGCTCCGGATGGATCCGCAGCGGTCTGCTCATACCGCTGTGCTCCGGCCGCTGCGAAACTTGAAAGTGCAGCGGTCTCCCTATACCGCTGCATGACCGCTGTGAAACGCCTGGTTTTTGCTCCGGATGGATCTGCAGCGGTCTGCTCATACCGCTGTGCTCCGGCCGCTGCGAAACTTGAAAGTGCAGCGGTCTGGTTTGACCGCTGTGAGCTGACCGCTGCGCTTCCTGGTTTTCTCCTTCATCACTTGATCATCTCTGTTCGCTGCGGGTACGTTCCTCCTAGTCCATGATCTTCCCCAAGCTCCAAAAAGCACCTAAAAGACTCCATAGCACACAAACATATGCAAAAACTAACCTAAGACTCACTAACTCTAAAATGGATGCAAACTATACCAAAAACAATGAAATGAATGCAAAAAGTCACAAAATGCTAACTAAAATGTATACTAAAATGGGCTAAATTATGCAACTATCAACTCCCCCGAACTTGCCTTTTGCTTGTCCGCAAGCAAACAAACAAGAACAAATCGAAGAAGAGGTTGGAATGCGGGATATCATATCCAAGAATATTAACAAAAGAATTCAATTCAATGCCCTTGGTAGTGGTTATGTGATGCACTAACAGCCTCTACTTCAAAAGATTTAGCCATACTCGTCGCTACACGAATTTGGTCTAAGCCTTAGCATCTACAAGTAATCATATCCTCTAACTCTTTAACATTCATTAAGTACAATGGTGAATCATGCTTAATAAAAATCAAGTGAACTCATTTGGCTTAGGGAAAAGGTTTTGAGATAAAATTGATCTCAATCATGTGGGTATTCCAATGCAATGGGATCTCTCACGAAAGAATGAACTTTGGCAAAATGCTAAGAGTAAAGAACAATTGATTCATACAAGGATGACTTCCGTCTACCCAATGCCCCAATATGAACTCCACTCCTATTTCTAAACCCATCAAGATCCATTCTAAACTACCCATATCACAAGGCATTTTGCCTTCTTAGACCACATTTCTTTTCTAACTTAGGGGATTCTTTTCTTCTTATTTTTCAACAAATGGATTGGCTCTTCATCTTTTTCTTTTAGCTCTTTTTCACTTTCATAACTAGTCTCTCAATCATCATTTAGATGCCTTAGCCATATATATATATATATATATATATATATATATATATATATATTTTTTTTTTTTTTTTTTTTTTTTTTTTACACACATAGAGACTTATACTTTCAACACCTAGAGCTATTCCACACTTTCATGCCAACCAATCCAAACTTTTTACTTTCCCCTATCCTTTTTCCCAATCTTTTATTTTCTCCACACTTTCTTTTCTTTACATCAACACCCAAATCACCAACCTATCTATCAACTCCTTGTCGTTCCAAACTCAACACTTTTTGCTAAGTTCATTCAAAATTAGACCTCACGACACACACAAGAGATGAAGGCTTGAAGGAAAGGCTTAGTTAAGGGTGTGGTTAACCGTTCCAAATATGGGAATCAGCTATTTGAGCTAACAAGAGAGTGGTAAAAAAGGGTAAGATAGCTCAAATATGTATATGACATCCATGAGTTCAACTTTTCAATGTACAAGCATGATAATTTCAAGTCAAGATTAAAGTTCATGTAGATAGAGTTAGATTCAATTCAAAGCATGCTTCAACCAAGACAAAAACATTCAAACCGCAAGATCAAAGCATGGATCATCCTTAACTTCGTGATCGCTCAAATGCATCAAAGAACTCCTAACGAGGGCATTAATTCAAGCTCTTAAGTTTATATTCTACATGGATAATTCTCCCAATGCAAGTGAATGCAAACCTATATGCATCTAGACTCAATCTTAAACATGCAAAATGCAACTAAATATTTTTTTTTTTATGGTTTTTATATGCACTTATATGAATGAATGAGACTCAAAGATGGAAAAATAAAAATAAGATCACAAAACACAAGATCAAAAGACACAAATCCTTCCCCCGAACTTGAATTGCAACGTCTCGGTGCAACACAAATCAAAGAGAAGGTAAAAATATGCAAAAGTATGTACAATGAAATGGAGTTTGGATCATACCTTTGGATTGGAGAGAAATGTGACGTGCTGTAGCTATACCCATTCATGCATTAAGCACCACGACCTTGGACCCAAGAAAACTATAAACATCAAACAAAAACATTAAAAAGAACAAGAAAGAACGAAAATATATACAAAGATAGTCATGGGAATGCCTCCCAAGAGCGCTTGTTTTACGTCGCTAAGCTTGACGTTTCAACTGTTAATCATGAGAATCAAAAGGTTGAGCCAATGCACCTTTGGTCCTTCTCTTGTCAGGACAAGAAACAAAATATGCAACATGGCACACGACTATCCATGGCAAAGAGGCATAAATCACATCAAGAAAGGTTACTAAAAATATAGCATACATCTTGGAATTTTCCTTGATGATGAGATGTTCACGAGGACCAAATGCATTTGATGGAAAAATAAAGTCGATTTCATGTTTAAACGAGTTAATCACAAAATAGTCAACTTCATCTCCATCAATCATGTAAAACACATCCTCTTTCCTAGATTTCATCTCAACCTTAGGGTCATCTATCTCATTCAAGATCTTATCTACATCAAGCACACCCCCTAGGTAAGATTTTTCAAGAAGCGAACTAGATTCCTCAGGCATTGAAAGCTTAAACTCGATATCATGATCATTCAAAGCACATAGATAATTAATATCAAAACATACTTCATGATAATCACTAGCAAGCTTTTCTACTCTTAAGGTTTCTAGTATTTGAGACTCACATATTAAATCACAGCAATCATTAATGAGCTTGAGAGCATGTGAACTAGAAGCTACATCTTCAATGCAAGGCAAGTGACTATCCTCATAATCAACGATTTCAAAGGTTGTGTCAAAAATACCTTCTAGTTGGCATGGTGGAACCCAATAAATTACCTCTTCGAGTGCATGAGCTATCTTTATCTCAATATATGTGAGCTCCCTTCCCTCAAGCGCTGCCCGACGTGACATGAGGTTCAAACGGATCATAATCGCGAGATTACTCCTTGTCAATGCCGGGTTTTCTTTGCAAAGCTCATCCAACTCTACTTTTTGTTCTGATGTGAGTATACTTTCATCAAATGGTGGCTCCACATATGGCTCATCATCAATGCTTTCATCAAATGTGGCATCCTCTTCTGGTGGCCAATCATCGTAATCCATGGCCATCGACTCTAAGAAGCAAAAAAAGAAGAAAATAAAAAGTTAGTAGAAGTCAAGAACTTAGTCTCAAATAGTATCCAAATCCTAATGGCTATTGCTAATTTCCCCGGCAACGGCGCCAAATTGATAGTGAACTTTTTACGGTTCGCACAATTACCCACTGTGCACAATGCCTCAATCTAATGGCATGTCATTGTAGCACTTTGGGATCGAATCCACAGGGAAATAAGAACGACGCACTAAGAATACATGACGCTATCTAATCTAAGCAAATATCGGGTTTTGGTTTATTTATCGAACAATTTGAAACGTGCAAAATAGAGAAATAAACGAGTAGCCAAGCAAACAAGAAAACGATTAATATCAAATTTAAACAAACGAATTCTCGGGTAAAGCAATCGACTCGGGTGATTCTTTAATCTACTCAAGATGCTCAAACATTCGACTAAATATCTCCTTAGGCCTTAGAACACTACTAAAGATTAATCCACTTCCATGGTATTAACCCATTTCTTAGTCATCAATCGTCATAAACTTCCGTTCGCGATTCTATGACTAACAAGCATTAATAACAAGTCCACTTAGCCACAATTCACCTTAGACATCAACTCCCGTTGGCTAAGATATGAAAAGCACTCATTGAATTGGTTGGGGAATTTCATCGAACACCTTCCGGGCGAGAAATTCCCTATGATCTAAATCAACTTTGTCAAGGCTAATCCAACATTAATAACACTCAATGAGAAAGGGTTTTAAGTAATCTAACTCTTAAACATCAAGAACAAACCTGGAATCACCCTAATCTACTTCACCCAAGAATCCTAAAAGAACTACTCACACATAGCTAAATCACAAATATAAACCATACAAATGAAAGCCATAAGCAAAATAAAAAGATTGGTAAAAAGAGTTTAAGAAAATCTTCACTAAAATGGTTTGGATCTTGAATCCTTCATACAAAACAAAAACAAGAAAAGAAGAAGAAAGAAATAAGTGGCTTAGAACCCTAAAAAGAAGCAGCCCCCGTCTAATTAGGCTTAATTTGCTTAAATAGATACAGATCGGGTCGGGTCAACCCGGGACAAACCGGGTTTGACCCGACAATTTTTTGGTCCGAGAAGGTTCACAGCGGTCAGCTCATACCGCTGCATGACCGCTGTGAAATGCCTGCTTCTTGCTCCGGATGGATCCGCAGCGGTCTGCTCATACCGCTGTGCTCCGGCCGCTGCGAAACTTGAAAGTGCAGCGGTCTCCCTATACCGCTGCATGACCGCTGTGAAACGCCTGGTTTTTGCTCCGGATGGATCTGCAGCGGTCTGCTCATACCGCTGTGCTCCGGCCGCTGCGAAACTTGAAAGTGCAGCGGTCTGGTTTGACCGCTGTGAGCTGACCGCTGCGCTTCCTGGTTTTCTCCTTCATCACTTGATCATCTCTGTTCGCTGCGGGTACGTTCCTCCTAGTCCATGATCTTCCCCAAGCTCCAAAAAGCACCTAAAAGACTCCATAGCACACAAACATATGCAAAAACTAACCTAAGACTCACTAACTCTAAAATGGATGCAAACTATACCAAAAACAATGAAATGAATGCAAAAAGTCACAAAATGCTAACTAAAATGTATACTAAAATGGGCTAAATTATGCAACTATCAGATATTCGAAGTTTCCTTAGTCATGCTGGGTTTTACAGGAGATTCATCAAGGATTTCTCCAAGATAGCACGCCCACTCACTGCTTTACTATGCAAGGAGATCAAATTTGATTTCATGCCTGATTGTCTTGCAGCCTTTGAGGAGATCAAAAAGGCTTTGGTGAGTGCTCCTATTGTGCAACCTCCTGATTGGACTCTACCTTTTGAGATAATGTGCGATGCTAGTGACTTTGCTGTTGGGTCAGTTCTGGGTCAGAGGAAAGATAAGAAGCTGCACGTCATCTACTATACCAGCAGGACATTGGATGATGCTCAGAGGAATTACAGCACCACAGAGAAGGAACTACTTGCAGTTGTCTTCTCCTTTGAGAAATTCTGATCCTACTTGATTGGGAGCAAGGTGGTTGTTCATACTGATCATGCTGCTGTCAAAGATCTGATGCAGAACAAAGATCTCAAGCCTCGTCTTTGTCGTTGGGTTCTTTTGCTACAAGGTTTCGACATCGAAGTTAAGGACAAGAGAGACATAGAGAACGGGGTCGCTGACCATCTCTCGAGGATGCAGATCGATACAGACGTTCCTATTGATGATCAACTACCTGAGGAATCCCTTTACTTCATTGAAACTTGGTTTCAGGTGAATTTCGCAGAGAATCAGCAATTTTCACGAGTTGCAGGTTTCAGTATCGATCGATACCCTGCTGGTATCGATCGATACCCTGGCGATTCCAGATTTGTTTCGATTGGTGATCATCTTGATGCTTCTGAAGACCATCTCGTCGCTGCAACCGAGTCAGATGATCCATGGTATGCTGATATTGCCAACTACCTCGCTGTAGATGCATAACCAAAACACCTAAAGAAATATAACAGGAAGAAGTTCATGCGTGACATAAGGAGATTCTTTTGGGATGAACCTTACCTGTACAAGCATTGTTCTGATGGTATCTACACGAGATACATTGCTGAATCAGAGGTTCCTGGTGTTTTGTTTCATTGCCATGGCTCCGACTATGCTGGTCATTTTGCCACTTTCAAGACAGTGTCCAAGGCTCTTCAAGCAGGCTTCTGGTGGCCTACCATGTTAAAGGATGCTCACACCTTCGTTTCACAGCGTGATGCTTGTCAGAGGAGAGGGAAGATAAGTAAGAGACATGAGATGCCACAAAATTTCATCCTTGAGGTTGAAGTTTTTGATTGCTGGGGCATCGACTTTATGGGTCCCTTTCCATCGTCACACAAGAAAAGATACATCCTAGTTGATGTGGACTATGTGTCCAAATGGGTGGAAGCGATAGCTAGTGAGAAAAATGACTCTGTGGTGGTTCTTAAGCTGTTTAAGACCATCATTTTTCCTCGCTTTGGAGTACCTCGAATTGTGATAAGTGATGGTGGCTCTCACTTTATCAACAAAATTTTCGAGAGGTTGCTGAAGAAGTATGGTGTGAACCATCGTGTCGCTACACCATATCACCCGCAGGCAAGTGGGCAAGTCGAAGTCACCAACAGGCAAATCAAGGAGATTCTGGAGAAGACAGTGAGTGCTTCTAGGAAGGATTGGTCTACAAAGTTGGACGATGCGCTATGGGCATACATGACTGCTTTCAAGACACCGCTGGGTACTACACCATTCCACTTGCTGTATGGGAAAGCATGTCACCTTCTAGTGGAGATTGAGTACAAGGCTGCATGGGCGACGAAGTTGCTGAACTTCGACATCAAACCTGCTGCTGAGAGGAGATTGATTCAGCTAAACGAGCTGGATGAGATCAGGCACCACGCTTATGAGAACTCGAAGCTGTACAAGGAGAGAACCAAAGCTTACCATGATAAGAAGATCATCTCCAGACACTTCGAGCCGAACGACCAGGTACTTCTGTATAACTCTCGTTTGCAATTGTTTCCTGGTAAACTGCGTTCTCGTTGGTCAGGTCCCTTCACAATCAAGGAGGTCAAACCACATGGTGCTGTAGTACTGATCAATCGTACAGGCGAAGAGTTCACTGTCAATGGACAAAGGGTGAAACACTATTGGGCGAAAGCCGAGATTCCAGACGGACTCATAACGCCTCTGGATAATGCACCCACAGCCTGAGTGGAGTTACAGTCAAGCTAATGACGTTAAACGAGCGCTTGGTGGGAGGCAACCCACTGGTGAGTCTATATATATAAGTATTTTCTTTTCATTTTTCGTTTTGAGTCAAGATGAACGAGGAGCAAACTCGAAATCTCCAGAGTGTCGATCGATACCCTTCAGTATCGATCGATACCCTACGCGATTGAGAACGGTTCATGTCGACTTAAGCCTGGTATCGATCGATACCAGGCTGTGTGTCGGTCGATACTCAATGTTACAGCAAGGTAACTTCTTGTTTTTCCCAATTTTATTCTGTTCTTTTGTTTTCTTTCACTGACTCTAGACTAGATAACACTGGGGACAGTGTTGTTCAAGTCTGGGGGAGGTGCCTGCTGACATTGTGTTCATTTTTCGTAGAGTCAGTCATTTTTATCGAGTCAAAATTGTTTTATTGAGTCAAAACTTGTTGGAGATAATGATCCTGTGCTTGAACCTATTGATTTGATTTTGTTTTTGTTTTTGAGTGCACAGTGTTACAGGATCAGTTCTAGATCGACTAATGAAAAATCCAAAGACTGACCAGTTGACTAGAAGACATCCATGTTTCCAGCAGAGTTCTTCTGAAGCCTGAGCCAACTTTTGCACTTCATCGATGCGGTTAGTGTTCATAGAGCTTGATTCATCATTCATATCTGACAAAGGAACCCATATGTTTAAGATAATGGTATTTCTCTCCCTGTTACAAGTAATAAGATGCATTAAAAGATGAAATGATTTTCTTCTGAGTAGAGGGCTAGGAAAGTTTCCAAAGATCCCATTATTCTACTTCAGAGGGAATGATCACACAAAGGTGAAAGCGAGGTTAGGAAAATTTCATGTGATACCATTATTTGCCTACACCTTTGATTACTTTTGAGGGAAGAACCGGGGATTCGGTGGCTAACACCATCAATACTCGCGTCTCAAACCTTAATATGTAAATGCTAGAAACATAATAAGAAATAAGTCTGGGGGAGAGAAATAATACAAACAAACAAAAAGTGTGAAAAAGGGTGGTTCCTTGTTAAGATATTGTATGGTAAAGAATATAGAAGGTTCTTGAACATTAGCTGCAGCGATGAATCTGGCAATGAGGGCTTTATTTGAACAATGCTGTGGGATAATGTGTGGAGTCTGGGAAAGATGCGAATGTCTACTGAGAAGTACATGGTGGTTATATCGAAAAATGGTTAGGTGATACTTGGGTACTTGGGAAGAAGGTCATTTCGATGGTTCATGAACATGTGAGTCTCTATGTTTTCAAACCTCTTTCTCTGGTTTAGTCTTCTATTTGCTTAAGGGCAAGCAAAGGCTAAGTCTGGGGGAGTTGATATATCATGGTTTTTACCCTATTTAAGCTATGATATAAGTCCTTTTTATAGAGTCTTTATAGTATTTTGGAGTCTCTTAGAGTCTTTTGCAGGTCTAGCATTATTGGAGATATTGAAGCTTTATGGAGCATTTGGAGCAAAGCAGAAGTTCGTGTTGCTGAGAACCCAATATGAAGCCTTGGTATCGATCGATACTAGCCAGTATGGATCGATACCCATCGCAGCAAGACACGACCCGCGAGTTTTCCAAGACTTGAAGAATTGCAAAAGTGCCCATAAGTCTTTAATATTTACAAGAAGACCCCAATTCGTGTTTTAGGTTATTTAATAGAATTTTCATCCACTATGTTGGCTACGCTTATTTTTATTCTGGATTTGAGAGAGAGCTTTTGAGGGAGACAAGTCTGATACTTTGTTCGTCTGAGAGAAGATTTCGAACCCTTTGTTACTGTTTCTTATTATTTATTTGAGTATTTATTCAGTCATGTTTATTGTTTCAATCTCCATGTCTGAGTAGATCACCTGTTAGGTTTGGGGTTTTCTCATAGGGATTTCTTTGAATGCTAGGTTGATTAGTTTCTTAGGGTTCACAATCTGAATTAGTTCTTCACCTTAGGTTATTTTCAAAGCTAATTCTAGATTGATCACCTAGAATTTAGATCTTAGGATAATTGATTAGGCACGAGAGTGCGATTAATTACCTGATAGAACTAGGGTGAGCAAATTGATTATTCGCAAAGAGATTTGGTTTAATTGATATGTGAACATATCAACCCTGAACTTTAAAGCTGATTTAGACTTTAGGATTCGCAAAGAGATTTGGAATTCCTAGGATTTAGATTTAGATAGCTTTCGCAACGAGAGTTGGTTAGCTATACCTTAGTGATTTGAGTTCAAGAACATCGCATAATCCGAACCCTGATTAGCTAGTTTAATTGCATTCATTGATTTCCTGAGAAATACCCTGAACATATCTTTCTCCAACTGAATTTACAACACTTTTACTTGCATACTTGTTTTCAATTACATCTTTTGATTTAGCGTATTTTGGATCTATATAATCTATTGTGTGATAACTGAGTTCTTGTGTTCGACCCCTGATTTACTGCAGCAACTGCTTTAGTACTATTTAGGGTATTAATTTGAGCATATCAAGTATCGTAGTATAATGTTCGACAGATCTGTTATCGAGTGTTTGCGATAACAGATTCCTTTGGTTGTATTCTGGGACTCATGGATCTATTATAAACCGTCGCACTACGGAAGATTCTTTGAGTTAAGGAAAGAGATTCATCTCGCCCCCTTAGATTTATTTATGCTTTATCGTTTTATGAATCTCCTGTTTCCGTACCGTTTATTTATGTAATCGTGATTAAATCAAATCCTCTTATTGTGCGAATTTTTGGTCCTACACTATGAATCAGAGCTCGGGTTTTAGCCCATTTCAGGTGGTTTACAGCTTGCTTCCGCGCGGCCCACTTGACCTTAGGGTTGTTCCTGATCCTCCCCGAATGCATGGTTGTGCCGTGGAATTTGTGAGGGCTTACTTGAGACTCATCAGCAAGAGCATGATCAGCTGGAATTGTCGTCCCAGAAGTACAAATCCAAAGCTGACGAGAAGCGTCGTGAGTTGATTTTTGAGCCGGGCGATATGGTGTGGATTGTATTGACAAAGGGATTGCATGGCATTACGTGAGTATAATAAGCTGTTTTCTAGAAAGATTGGAGCGTATCAATGACAACGCATATCGTCTTTGTCTTCCATCTCACATCAAGACAGTATACGTCTTCAATGTCAAGTATCTGTCAAAGTTTTGAGGCGACAATACCATTCAAGATTCGCGGTCGAATCTTCTCCTACCCTGGGAGACCTTATGCAGCGCATCTATACATATCTTATGATTTACTTATCTATCTATTATTATTGTACATGCTTTGTTTTAGTTTTCGGATCTTAAGTTATTTCGTGGGGTTTAACTTTCCATTATGTCTTTCCTTTTCCCTCAAGTATTAGGGTTTTCTTTTCTTAGACTTTGTATTTAAAGGCATCCTTATGTTAAGACCACCCACATCCAAGACACAATGTCTTCCGCAAGACACAATGTCTCCCAGAAGTGATGACGTGTCGCGACAATAAAAAATCAATTTTTTTTTTTAAAAGCGGAAGACACAGGCCTTGTGTCTCTGATGCGGGTGCTCTAAAGGAGAACTAGTTTTATTTTATTGAATAAGAATAGCTATTAAGTTCTTTCTCTTAAATTTTGGCTTTTCCTTGGAATCAACGATTTTTGAGTTTGTTCTTCGTTCGACTTACTCGAATCAACGAACTTTGAATTTTGTTACTATTAGGCTGCGCCAGTTTTGAATCACACAATTTAAGCTCTATCAATTCAGCATAATATTGCTTTGTTGCTTCCATACCCTAAGAAGGTTTCAATTCAAAAATCTGGTTAAGGAAATCCATTACTTTCTAGTAGTAGTATTGGTCTTACGTATATTAAAAAAAAACTGAAACCGAATGATGTTGTTATTTTGGTTGAGCCCGGCCTTGAAGTTTATGTAATGAAAGTATGATACTGCTCTTTAAAACTTGCATAACATTATTGAAATATCTATTATAATTGAAAGAACTGTTTGGGGTTTCTAGTGATATCTTATCTTATTATATAAATTTGGATCTCTCAACCACTACAAGAAATTTGATTATTGATAGCAAAACAAGATAGCGTTTTGCATGTTTATGCTATTATTTACCAATGTTCAAAAAATCGCTAGGCGGTAGCTAGGCGTGTGATGGGGACTAGAGCCTAGGCGGATTAATCGGGGCTTAGGCGGGGCATAGGCGTTAACGAATTTTTTATTAATATATTTTATATTTTATATTTATATAATATATATTTTAAAAGTTTTTAGTGTTTTATTTGAAAATTACATTAGTAAAATTTTTTGTTTTGGATATAAAAAGAAGAAAAAATCCACTGTTAAATCATATTCTAAAATAAAATTCTTTAAATGACATCACATTGAAAAACCAAAAAAAATTAATTGAAAATAACTGAACCAGGTATTAAACCGATTTGAACGACTAGACCGATTTGACCGATTTTGCCCGATTTTGCCCGATTTGGTCTGATTTGGTCCGACTAAACAGAGATACCGATTTTTCTCAGCGATTTTACTAAAATCGGGTCGGCCATGTCCGAACCGGCGCCTAGGCCGATTTTTTGAACAGTGTTATTTACTAACCCATCATTTTGAGATAGCGTTTGCTTAGTATTAAACGCTATCAATGTGTTAAGCGGGACAAAAAAAATTCACGCGGCCAATTTTATAGTCTTTGGAGCTTGTGAATATTACAGTAAACCGCTATAATCTCATTTTGCTCTTTTGAAAAAAGATCCCCTTTTGCGCTTGTGAATATTACAATTTATAGTCTCGATCTCGTCTTCTCTCTTCTTCTCAAAATCCCCTTTTGCTCTTTTGCAGAAAAATCCCAGTCTCGATCTCGTGTTCTCTCTTCTTCTCTCTTCTTTTCACTCTCGACCCCTCTCACTTTCAGTCTCGATCTCTCTAACTCTCAGTGTCGATCTCTCTTACTCTTAGTCTCGATTCCTCTCACTCTCAATCTCGATCCTCGATTCCTCATCATCTTCGTCGTTGTAAATCGAATTGGTGTTTGACATTGTAGGTGAAATTGTGTTTGGGTTTTCGTTATTTGTATAGATTAAGGTTATAATTTACATGCATAAGGTATTAATCCCTCGATTATTTTGCACTTTTGCAGGAAGACCTCGGTGAAGCTTCAGTTAAAAAGGTATTTGAAATTGTGATTTTAGTTTCAATTTGGGATTTCGACTTGTTTGGGAATTAGACATTCGGAGAATTTAAAAACTGAGAACAAATTCTCTGATATTTATGCTGTGGAATCATGTTGAGGTTTTGATTTGATTGTTTTCTTTTGGTGTCAGAAGATGTATTTTTGTTTACTGGTTTTGGTTGCTTCATTTCCAAGTTCTCAATCAGATGGTGTATGAACTTCCTGCAGAACACCCACTTGATGAAAGCAGAACTTCTCGGTCATACCTCCACATGTAAGTGTGTAATGAAATTGAGTCGAGATCAGATCAATCGGGACTTAGAAATGGCTATCATGTTAAGACAAGTAAAAGACTGATTGAAAGTTTTGGTTTCATCAGGTCATTGCTGGTGGAATGCTTGGAACTGCCACTACGATTTTTTCTCAGAAGGAGCTGATTGGGATTGGTTCATCAATCTCAACTCCTCAGATTATCCTCTAGTGACTCAAGATGGTGAGATTATGAAAAGTTTTGTTCTCAATAATAAATTGAAAGTTTTGTTATGATTCTTCAGACAAGATTTGACGTTTTTGTTGGGTGTTTTGTATATTTGATTTGTTGCGTATATTTTCGCATTTGCCGCAGGATTTGAACTTCATTGATCATACTAGTAACATTGGATGGAAAGCGTAAGAGAACAAAGTTTGGACTTTTTGTTTTTTTTATATATCTGCTTGAAGATTTGATATGTGTCTGTACTCTAATAGTTGCTGCTACATTCCCTATTGACTTTAATTAACAGGTGTACTTGAAAAATTGTGAAGGTGCATCCATGTTTCTGTTTCAGCGAGAAAAATGAGTTCATCTAGTAAGTGTTATCATTGTTAGATCAAAAATCAAATTCTTATAATTTGAATCTCTGTTTTCTGAGACCTTTTGATACATTTTTCAGCAAACATAGTAACATGGAGAAAGGGAAGATTGCGTCTAATCCTTTCAGGAGCAGCTCCTCTTGCAGCTCATATCAAATCTTTCTTTTGAGTTGTTGCATGTGCTTAGCTCCACTCACATTAAAGAAAGAGTAAACCATATTTTCTTGATGCATTATGCTGGTCGGTCTTATTGGAATATACTAAACCAAACTTATGTTCTCCTCTGTCAACTTTGGTTTTATACATTGTGAACAACACAATTCAAAAATTAGGAAGCAAAGAAACGGAGAAGGAGGGTCTCGAATGAAATGCAATACTGAGAGCACTGACTAAATTTGATAAATTATCACCTGCAACATCACAATTGGAGAAAATCTTACATGAGTAAGATGAATTAACACATAACACGTATAATCATTGGATATCTTAAAGAAAATGTTAAAGGATTGTATCATAACATATATTGATACCAAGAATTAATATTACACAATAAAAGAATATAATAATTTGCTATGGATAAATGAGTGTTTGATATAGGGTATAAGAATTTTCACTTGTAAGATATTTTTTCCTATTTCTTAATTAAAAAATATAACAAATTATTAAAAATTCAAAATTAAAAAGAAAAGTTAGTGAATCTTTGATTTAGGGTTTAGGGCATACAATTTGAGTTAGTGTATAGGGTTAAGGGTTTGGTTTTTATTTAGTGGTTTAGGGTATATGATATAATTTTTTTGTATATAATGTTTTACATAAATAATTAAAATTAGAGTTAAGTATTTTATTTAGAGTTTATGATGACATAGGGTTTAGGATAATTATCATTCACGAGATCGTGACATTTGTTAAGGTTAATTTAGATCTTGACATATGTCAATTTATTTTAAAAAATTAAAAATGAATTAAAGTAAATATTAAAAAATGTTAAATTAAAAAAGACAATCTTAAAAAAATTAAGGAAAAACAAGAATAAGTAAAGAAAACTTGTAATAAAGAAAATTGACAAAAAGAAACTTAAAAGTTTATAATCAACAACCACGACCAAACTTAAAAAAGGAAAATTATAAATATACAATAAACTTAAAAGGAAAATTATTAATATAAAACCAAACTTAAAAGTTTATAATCATTTCCATTATGACAAAAAGAAATTTAAAAAATGAAAATTATTATAATATGCAACCATGACCAAACTCTATATAATAAGCTATACTTTCTAATTTTTAAATGTGTACTTCCATCTTTTAGTTCTCTTATTCAAATTCTAAACAATCTCTATAATATTATTTAAAAAGACATTTTTAAAAAATGAACTTTGTTTTGTAAGTTATTACATGATATGCCATTACAAATAACAAAGAATAATTGAAATAGGAAATGATATAATAGTTTTTTAAATTTATTGATTAGAATATGGAAAGTATATATTTTGCATTAAATATGTTATTTATTATTTAATTTCTTAATTATTTTTAATATTATATATTTTAAAATAATAATCAATTCATATATATTAAAAGAAAAAAATATTCAAAATCTTGCTATATTTTTCACTATAATAAATAAATATTAAAAATGTTAAATTAAAAAAGACAATCTTAAAAAAATTAAGAAAAACAAGAATAAATAAGGAAAACTTATAATAATAAAAAATTTGACAAAACGAAACTTAAAATTTTACAATCTACAACCACGACCAAACTTAAAAAAAGAAAATTATAAATATACTCTAAACTTAAAAGGAAAATTATTAATATAAAACCAAACTTAAAATTTTATAATCATTTCCATTATGACAAAAGGAAATTTAAAAAATGAAAATTATTATAATATGCAACCATGACCAAACTCTATATAATAATCTACACTTTTCTAATTTTTAAATGTGTACTTCCATCTTTTAGTTCTCTTATTCAAATTCTAAACATGATCAAAACTATTTTAATGTGAATCAATTAGATCTAAATAGGGTCTATCGCATATCCCTTTAGAGAAGTTTCGTCTTCGAACTTATCAAGTGAGCATGACACATAAGATAATTCTTACTTACGAGATCGTGACATTTGTCACGATTAATTTAGATCTTGACACATGTCAATGTAATAATACAAACTTTCCAAACAATAAAAAAGTGGTTTAAAAATATGGAAACTAATAAAATTGAAAAGAGTAAAGTACGAGAAAAATAGAAAAAAAAGTAAACTATTAAATGAATATAAGATTTATAATATATCAAAACAAAACATCTCTATAATATTATTTAAGAATACATTTTTAAAAATGAACTTTGTTTTGTAAGTTATTACATGAAATTCCATTACAAATAACAAAGAATAATTGAAATAGGAAAGGATATAATAGTCTTTTAAAATTATTGATTAGAATATGGAAAGTATAAATTTTGCATTAAATAGGTTATTTATTATTTAATTTCTTAATTATTTTTAATACTATATATTTTAAAATAATAATCAATTCATATATATTAAAAGAAAAAATATATTCAAATCTTGCTATATTTTTCACTATAATTTATTATATATTATTTGAATATATATCAAAACAAAAGTTGAAAAATATTTTACTAATTTTATAAAAAGTTAGACACACGAAAACTATTTTTTTAATAGTTCGTATACTAACCACAAAAACTAGAGTCATTTAACGGTGCATATTAGAGTTATGTTTTCAAGATTATAAGTTTTTGCGGTTTAAACCGAATAATAATTTAATTCACTGCAAAACGGGTTAAATAGACAAATTATTATAAATTAACAGCTTTATATATAATCATTAGTTAGCTATATTGTAAAATTCAGATAAAAGCAACATTCTTAAATTTCAAAACAATTTCATTAAAAAATATTACTCCACGCTATAATTAGCGTGGGTTAAATCCTAGTAAGATAATTATAACTTATTAGATCGTGATATTTGTCACAGTTAATTTAGATCTTGATACATGTCAATGTAATAATACAAACTTTCCAAACAATAAAAAAAGGAAATTGTGGTTTAAGAATGTGGAAACTAATAAAATCGAAAATAGTAAAGTACGAAAAAATAGAAAATAAAAAATAAAAAGTAAACTATTAAATGTATATAAAATTTATAATATATCAAAACTAAACATATGATAATTATAACTAACGATATTGTGACATTTTTCATCGTTAATTTAGATCGTGACACGTGTCAATGTAATAATACAAACTTTCCATAATAAAAAGAATTGTGGTTTAAGAAAATGAAAACTTATTATATAAAGTTGAATCCTTCGACGTGAGCGTGACACGAAAAGTCATTTTTACTCACGAGATCGTGACATTTGTCACGGTTAATTGAGATCGTGACACATGTCAATGTAATAATACAAACTTTCCAAACAATAAAAAAATAAAAAAGAAATTATGGTTTAAGAAAATGGAAACTAATAAAATCGAAAATAGTAAATTACGAGAAAAATAGAAAATAAAAAATAAAAAGTAAACTATTAAATGTATATAAAATCATAATAAAAAGTAAATATTAAATGTATATAACATTCATAATATATCAAAACTAATAAAATAAAAAAGTAAAGTCTGAAAAATACAAAATACAAAATCAAAAAAATATAAACTATTAAATCTATATAAGATTCATAATATATCAAATTAGGAAATATTGATTTTATCAATAAGATTAAGTTTTAAGTTATATAAGATTGAAATTTAATTATTGAACTCTCTCATTCATTCAGAGAAATTGTCTATGGGTAACTGGATCAATCTTGAACATTTTTAATTGTGAATTTCAAAATGTAATTTATGGATAACTAAACGAGTGTTTAACTTTAAAATCAAATTATATGAGTCATAATTATGCGAGTTATCAATTTTAGAATTTAAATATTTTTTATTTCATCTGCATATCACGCGGGACCTAATCTAGTCTATACATAACCCACAATAAAAAAAAAAAATCTGAAATCGATCGCGAGTGATTTGAAATCAAATTATCAAAATCTTTGAGAAGTTCTGAAGTCTCCTCAATTCTAAACCAGATTTGCAATTTTGCGATCTCCTCTGTAAGCTACATCTGTTCTGGATAATATCACGGTCTCATCTCTTGTTCGAGGTTAAGCAAAATTGATGATTGGAATTTGATGGATTGGGCATCGAGCCATTCTTTTTCTCAACCTATTGTATTAGGTCCATTTTTGATAGAGAAATTATTGTATTCTTATGGAACGTATGTGGTGCTATCACCAAGTTTCCATCAACATCGAGAACTATAGATCCGGAAAATACTATAAAGAAGTTACAAACTTACAAATTTATATTAATTTTTGGCCTCAATAATAAAATAGAAGTTTTAAATTATCAAATAAGCCAAACTTTCAAATTAAAACAACCATTATTTTGTTTCTATTAAACTCTCTTATTTTTAAGCACACAGATAAAACTCTCCTATCTTTAAAGAAGGATAAGATTGACGTTATGCAGACTACGGAGGAGGTAACGTGCATGGAGTGCTAAATTGTTAACGGTCACTTATGTTTTCGATTTAGTGCCGACGGTTACCAACACCTTCTTGGGCACTACCTGGGATAATATCAACGGCACCACCTCGACTAGCACCAATACTACCGCCATCACCACTTGTACCACCAGAACCATTAGGACCACTGGCACCACCGGCACCACCAGCACCACTAGCACCACTAGCACCAGTGGCACCACCATCACCACTGACACCACCAGCACCACCAGCATCAGCACCACTAGCACCACCAGTTTTGATGATTTATTCAAACATGTTGATTGTCTCATTCTCCATGTCTGAGTAGATCCACTTTAGGTTCAGGGTTCTCATAAGGGTTTTCTTTGAATGTTAGGTTGATTATCTGTTTAGGATTCACCATCTGAATTAGTTCTTCGCTTAGGTTGTGTTCAAAGCTAATTCTAGGTTGACGAATCTGGAACTTAGATCTTAGGATAATTGATTAGGCACGACAGTGCAATTAATTACCTGATAGAACCTAGGTGAGCAAATTAATTACTCGCAAAGAGATTTGGTTTAATTGATTTGTGAACATATCAAACCTGAACTTTAAAGCTGATTTAGGCTTTAGGATTCGCAAAGAGATTTGGAATTCCTAGGATTTAGATTTAGATAGTTTTTGCAACGAGAGTTGGTTAGCTATATTTTAGTGATTTGAGTTCAAGAACCGTGCGTAATCTGAATCCTGTTAGTTAGTTTATCTGTATTCATTGATTTCCTGAGAAATACCATGGGCCTATATTCTCTCCATTGATTTACAACACTTTTAATTTACGTAATTACATTCAATACCATTGATCACTTAGCGTAATTCAACATCTAGAATCTATTGTGTGTTTCCTTGAGTCTTTGTGGATTCGATCCCTAGCTATACTACGACTACTGCTTTAGTACTGTTAGGGTATTAATTTGAGCATATCAGGGCCCACCTATCAATCCGCGAGGTGGGCGACGTCGGACCCAGAGCAAGTCAAACCTTCAGCTCGTAAAAGTAGGAGTCAACAACGGCTCCTCGATTCGCGGGATACGCGACGTCCGCGATATCCAGAGTAAGTTCAGCTCGACGTCGAATATAAAAGGACGTCGATATCTAGGTTTAGGGACGACGATTCTTTCTAGCAGAAAATACCGAATACTTGTAAAATCTCCTCGAGATTTCCCTGTTTGTAAACGCTCTCTATTGATTCAATATCAAATCCAGTTCGCCGAGTTTATATCCAAATTACATATTTGATTCATAGATAGAAACTAGCCCATCGAAAGTTCTTCCCTAAAAACTCTTACAAAAACTAGGTGTGCGATTCCGTATCCACATTTTGGCGCCGTCTGTGGGGAAGAGCGTATAGCTTTCTAGACACAAGAATCGGATCTTCGATCTAACGAGAAGCGAAATGGATCCAAACCATTCATGATCAATCAGGGTCAACCCCTCGACAAGTCGCATCACCTCTGGCACGACTACTGAGCTCACGCTCACAGGATCCGCGTCCCAGATCCCAGTCCCGACAAGCACCGTGGGAACAAATCCCATCGCAACAGGTGGAGTGAAAACACTCGCCGCGAATCAAAACGCGGCATCGCGACGCGCAAACCCTGCCGTCCCAACGACCGCTAACGCGCCGTCAGACCAAAACCCTAATTGGGTATGGACGAGGTCCGCCTCAGGCTCCATCGATCCGTCTCAGGCTCCGTCGGACCAAAACCCTAATTGGGTATGGACCAGATCCACCGATCCATCCCAGGCTCAAACCGGCCGGACGGGATCAACCACGCCATCGGTAAAGCCGCAACAACACCAAAACGACCTGGCCGAAATCCGCAGAATGTTATCCATCCTGGTGGAAAGGCAACAGACCTACGAGACCTCGACTCGTACGCTCGAACTCGCTTAGAGCAGCAAGAACGTCGCTCGACGGAAAATCGAGAGCGACGTTCGCAAGGAAGTCCGCCCCCGCGAACACGCCTGGATTTCGGAACAATCCACGTTTTGCCGACATTCGTTGGGCAATTCGAGACTCCGATCCGAAATACCCCGACCTCAGCTTTCACGTTAGAGAGCTCGCCATCGTTTGCTGCCAACCTGAGCAACGAAACAAGCGGGCGAGCCTCGACAAGGCTACCGCCTCCGCCGAGCGTGGAACACCACGAATCAAGGCCATTCAGCACCTTCGAATTCGGGTCCAGCTCGGGAACCCATCACGAGCAAACTAACAACAGTTCGTTCTCTTTTCCTCCCCCACCCGCAAACCGCGAAAACAATACGCGACCTCGCGAGGAAAATGAGAACCCGACTCGAACTCAGGTTCCCGACCTATAATACATTAATCTCCCGAACACCGTTGATCGCGAGTTGTTCCAACGATACGTCGATCACACGAATGCCAAACTACAACAGATGAACTCACTCGTCCACTTCGCTACTAGTTCGGCCCCGGATATCGATCGCGTGATCGAGGAAACCAATCGGATTCCCTTCACAAATCGCATCGTGACCACACATATTAGAGATACGGGAAAAATCAAATTCCCCGAATACGCCGGAAAGACCGATCCGCGAGCTCACATAGGAGCATTCCGCCTAACGATCGCCAGGGTTCACTTCCTCGATCACGAAAAAGAAGTAGGCTATTGCCGCCTCTTCGCTGAAACCCTGATCGGAACGGCCCAAGAATGGTTCGCCTCACTGGAAGAAAAGGCAATAGACAATTTCAACCAGCTCATCTCGGTTTTCCTCAAGCAATACTCGGTATTCATCGAGGCGCAAGCGTCCGAAGCCGACCTCTGGAAGCTCTCACAAGGCCCAGAGGATTCACTTCGGACATATATCACAAAATTCAAAGAAATCAAAGCCAAAATAGCGAACCCCAACGAGGTAGTAGCACTATTGGCACTGAAGAATAACTTATGGCATACGTCGAGCTTCCGCAAGGAACTCACAGTTCGACCTACGACGTCATTAGACGATGCACTACACCGCGCATCCGCCTTCGCTTTGTACGAAGACGAGACCGCCTACCTCACCAAGAAATACGAAATGATGGAATGCCCCCCGACGTCGAAGAAGGCTCCCAAAAGGGAACCCCCCAGCAAAGGACTCCATACTTACGCCGTCGGAAGCCCCCCCCCCCCCCCCCCCCCCCCCAATCCAAGAATAAGGATTACGATCCATCAAAATATTGCAACCATCACAAGCGAAAAGGACACTCCACAGAAGAATGTCGAACTCGACTTCGGCTGCTAGCAGCTCACAACGATGCCAAACGGCCTACAGATGAAACCGTCGAGGCGGAACCAGTTCCAAAGACCGATAATAAAAAGTCGAACCCCAAAAAGAAAAGGGAACGAACCAACGAAGGCACGAGACAAGAAACCCCGCCTCCAGCGCCAAAAAAACGCATCGACCAGATATTCAGAGAGCTGAGCCTCTGCGGCGGCTCGATGAAATCAGTAATTACGCCGCCACCGGCGCCAAAAAGACAGTCGTACTTCGACCCCGAAAACCTCGTTGTTTCGAAGAGGGGGGAGTAGAGCCACCCACCACCAAAAGAATAGACTTCATATGTGGCGGCTCGCAATTCTGCCGCGACTCGGTTAACTCCATCAAGCTATTCCAACGACGAGCACGAACCAGACCGGCAGAACCGACCCCCCTCCAGGGACCCAACCACAGGATCACCTTCAGAGAAAGTGAAACCACACACCTCGACAAACCGCACGACGTCGCCCTCATCATCCAGCTCGGCGTCAGTGGCTACGAGCTGTCTAGAATAATGATAGACACCGGCAGCTCGGTTGACTTACTCTTTTACGAAGCTTTCCGACGAATGAGCTTCGAAGACTCGTCCCTGCGAGGTAAACCCTCGCCGCTAACCGGCTTCGCCGGGAATATGACATACTCCAAAGGAACGATCGAACTCCCCGTGTTCGCGGAAGGAGTACGAAAGTTAATCGAATTTGTGGTCGTAGACCGCGCGGCACCATTTAACGTCATACTCAGCAGACCTTGGCTATACGCCATGAAAGCGGTACCATCAACGTACCACCAGTGCGTGAAATTCCCGTCACCCAAAGGAACCAAAACGGTACGAGGAAGCCAGTCCGCATCCCGCGATTGCTACATGGGAAATTACAAACAATCCGGGAATCACCCCGTATAGCAATTACAGAAAGAGCTAGAGCTCGCCACCCAGCAGATAAAAAGATCCAACGATCCTTCTGTATGCGAACCTCGCACCGAACTCATCACACAGGTCTCCATATATGACAACAAACCGGACCGCGTCGTCGGCATAGGAATCACCCTATCCAACGAAATTCGAGAAGAACTTATCTCTTTCTTAAAAGAGAACGTCACCACATTCGCATGGTCCACCGCGGACATGCCCGGGGTCGACACCGATGTAACGTGGCACGAACTAAACGTCGACCCGAATTATAAACCCATCAAGCAGAAACGTCGTAAGCTCGGCCCCGAAAGGGCCAAATCCGTTAACGACGAAGTAGACCGACTACTCAAGGTCGGCTCCATCAGAGAAGTAAAATATTCCGACTGGTTGGCCAACCCCGTGGTCGTTAAAAAGAAAAACGGAAAGTGGAGAGTCTGCATTGACTTTACCGACCTAAACAAAGCATGCCCCAAAGATAGCTTTCCACAACCACACATCAACCGACTCGTTGAAGCCACGGCCGGTCACGAACTATTGTCCTTCATGGACGCGTTTTCCGGGTACAATCAAATCAAAATGAACCCGGAAGACCAAGAAAAAACGGCATTTATCACCGATCGAGGCACATACTGCTACAGAGTGATGCCCTTCGGCCTTAAGAACGCCGGAGCAACTTACCAACGATTAGTGAACAAAATGTTCGCAGACCTACTCGGTAAAACAATGGAGGTTTATATCGACGATATGCTCGTCAAATCCTCCAGAGAAACCATGTAGCACAGCTCAAAGAATGTTTCATTATCCTCAACAAATACGGAATGAAACTTAACCCAGCGAAGTGCTCATTCGGGGTCGCTTCAGGAGAATTCCTCGGTTACCTAGTAACCACGAGAGGCATCGAAGCAAACCCAAAACAGATCGCGGCATTTTTAGAAATGCCATCGCCAAGAACAACTCGAGAGGTTCAACGATTGACCGGGAGGATAGCGGCCTTAAACAGGTTTATCTCCCGATCAACAGACAAATGCCTACCCTTCTACCAGCTCCTCAAAAGAAACAAAAAGTTCCTTTGGGACGAGCAATGCGAAGATGCATTCTGACAACTCAAAGCGTATTTAAGCGAACCCCCGATACTGGCCAAACCAGTAGAAGGAGAACCCTTATATCTATACATCGCAGTATCTCAGGCAGCTTTAAGCAGAGTCCTAGTTCGCGAAGAACAAAACGAGCAAAAACCGATCTATTACGTAAGCAAACCGTTGATCGACGCCGAAACGAGATACCCCGCTATGGAGAAACTAGCTCTAGCAATCGTGATGTCGGCCCGAAAACTCAGACTATATTTTTAGTCCCATTCCATAGTAGTCATGACATCACAACCGCTCAGAACTATTCTCCATAGCCCGAGTCAATCGGGACGCCTCGCCAAATGGGCAATCGAAATCAGCGAGTACGACATCGAATATCGCACTCGCACCTGCGCTAAGGCACAAGTCTTAGCGGATTTCATGATCGAACTAGCGCCCGAAGTCGCTAACGAAACGAAGCCCTCCAAGAAATGGACACTTCACGTCGATGGATCCTCATCAAAACAAGGATCCGGAGTCGGTATCAAACTTACCTCGCCAACAGGCGAGGTAATCGAACAATCCTTTAGACTGGGTTTCGTCGCTTCTAACAACGAAGCAGAGTACGAAGCCCTCATTGCCGGAATCAGACTCGCACTCAGGATCGGAGCTCGGGAGGTCGACGCTTTCAGCGACTCTTAGCTTATCACGAGCCAATTTCATGGCGAGAACGAAGCCAAAGACGAACGCATGAACGCATACCTCCAAGTAGTTCGCGGTCGGAGCAGGTCGACAAATTCGGACTTACAAGGATCCCGCGAGGCGAAAACACTTCGGCCGACGCACTTGCCGCGCTCGCCTAGAACTCGGATCCGTTAGTTAAAAGAATAATTCCTGTTGAAGGAATCGAAAAACCGAGCATCGAGATCGCCCTCAAAGCTCTCACCATAAATGAAATAACGGCCGAGCCCGTAGACATGGAAACCAATCAAGTCTTCTCCGACGCAGAAGAACATGAGCCCGATCCTACGACACTCCCGGAAGACGAGGACGACCCCATAGGCATAGGTGAGCACGGTCCCGACTTACCAGTCGAGCCCGAATCGCCCGACGAGGTCGCCCCAGCAACCACCGGCGATCCGGAATCGGACGAGTACATCCGGAAACCCGATTGGAGAATCCCAATCATCCGGTACATCACATATGGGACCGTACCACCCGAGAAGTGGGCAGCCCAAAAACTGAAAGGACAAAGCTCGCGCTTTTGCGTAATAAACGACAAACTCTACAAGCGGAGCGACTCCGAACCAAACCTTATCTGTTTCCACGGCATAGAAGCCCTTGCAATCATGGGCGAAATGCACGACGGCCACTGCCGAAGTCACTCCGGAGGCCGCGGCCTCGCCGTCAGAATAAAACGACACGGCTATTTTTGGCCAACCATCGTCGCAGACTGCGAAAACTATTCGAAGAAATGCGACAAATGCCAAAGACATGCCCCGAGCATCCATCAGCCAACTGAAACACTTTCCTTGCTCTCGGCCCCCTACCCGTTCATGCGATGGTCTATGGACATCGTAGGACCGCTCGTCGAGTCGGGGCAAAAGAAACTCCGTTTCCTACTAGTCCCTACCGATTTCTTCACCAAATGGGTCGAGGCAGGAGCCTTCCAGCAAACCACGCAAGTCGAAGTGAAAGAATTTGTCTTGAAAAATATCACATGCCGAGACGGGATCCCATATGAAATTGTAACCGAAAATGGATCCCAGTTCATATCTCGCAGTTTCAGAGACTTCTGCCCCAAGTGGAAAATCCGCCTAACCACCTCGACCCCGAGGTACCCTCAGGCAAACGGTCACGCCAAAGCCGCGAACAAAACGATTTTGAGTAACCTCAAGAAAAGACTCGACTCAAGAAAACAGAGATGGGTAGATGAACTCCCCGGGGTCCTTTGGGCCTGCCGTACCACTCCCCATCGAGCTACACACGAAACACCGTTTTCACTAGCATACGGGATGGAGGCAATAGTCCCAGCCGAAGTCTCGGTACCAAGCCCTAGTCGAACTCTATGCCCATCGAACAGCGAACTCAACGAAGAAATGTTACGAGATCAATTTGACTTCATCGACGAACGTCAAGACCAAGCATTGATCAGAATCCAAAACTACCAGCAAGTTGCTGCCCGCTACTATAACTCCAACGTTAAACACAGGAGTTTCGAAGTAGGCGACCTAGTCTTGCGAAAGGTATACGAAAATACAAAAGAGCGAGGTGCCGGAAAACTAGGTACCAACTGGGAAGACCCCTACCACGTCATCGAAGTAGTGCGCAACGGCGTCTCAAAGCTCGCGAAAGTCAAAATCGACGTACCAGAAAAAAGATCTTGGAATTCCATGAATTTAAAACGATATCACGACTGAGTACGCATAATAATCGAACTACGTAAATGCTTGATCCCTTGACAGGGTACGTAGGCAGCTCGACCCTTGAGTGCAGCCACCAAAACACACTATCGTTTACCTTTGTCATCGTATGTTGTAACTCGCTTGCCTTTCGGCGAGCCCAGATGAATAAAGAAACATTTTTACCTCGCACATTTCCCGAGTAAACACTATTCAGCTCTCGCATCACTAAAATCTCGCGACCTCGCATCTCGAACTAAGCCACAGGGTGAAACCTCGTAATAAAAAGCACTTCGAGACCCACCGAACCACCCGCGCTCATAAAAGTTCAAAAGAATGCGGTCAAGGGACCACGTCGATGCGACTTGATTCCCAAATAACGGGCCCTAAAAGGGCCTCAAAATCGATAACCTATTCAGACGAACCTAAAAGCCATTTGAACCTCGAAGCACACAGTTCGCTAAAAGGAATTAATTCGAATACGAACCCCAAAGTTTCAAAAAATTGCTAAGACAAAAGACTTAGCACCCTCGAAAACCGACTTCCTGAGAAAAGAATCAAAAAGGAAGCGAACCCGAGCTCCGGGCATTAAATTAGAAGAAATCATAAAAGGGTTTCACTAAGGCAAAACGACACACTTCGTCAACACGAAACCGAAGTGGACCC
This sequence comes from Eutrema japonicum, assembly GCA_030161315.1. Classification (NCBI taxonomy): domain Eukaryota; kingdom Viridiplantae; phylum Streptophyta; class Magnoliopsida; order Brassicales; family Brassicaceae; genus Eutrema; species Eutrema japonicum. Next base: position 48,632,418 of record BSQW01000007.1, on the reverse strand, counting down.
GAATTTAGGGGCATAAAAATTGCTAAGGCAAAACACTTCGTCAAAGTAATAAACCTTTCGGCGAAGCTCAAACTTCGTCGAAACAAATCGAAGTTACAACGAATACGAAAATTCCGTTATAAATCATCGTACTAAATAAAAAGATACCGAAGTCTTTTACTTAACGAAATTTGGAATTTTCATAGAATCAATAAAAATGCCGGATTAAAACCTCCCGGCTAAGGCAATGTGTTCGGATCACCAAAAAGGTCCTAGAACTAACATAATGCCGGATTAAAACCTCCCGGGTAAGGAATAAGGTTCGAGCCTAGAAAACCAAAAACAACAAAAAACACACTAAGGCAAGTGGCCTTCACTTCGGATCCTCCACTTTAATCCTCTACGAAGTCGTCGGCACGCGCCACCTGGTCGTCAGTCAACCGCGCTGCCGAGCTCTCCGACACGTCAACGTTGGTCCCAAACTGATCAACACTCACTGGAACTTGGGACGCGGGATCAACCTCCATCAAAGCGATATAATCCTCTGAGACAGCCGGAAGGTTGAGCTTCCCAAGAGAGAAGTCGGACACCTGAGCCGCCGTGAAAGCCACCTCGAACTCAGCCCTTGTCCGAGTGACTTTAGGGATCTCGACCTCCACGGTAGTATCTCCCCGGTCTAACTCGTTCAGGAGATCGAGGTTCGCAATAACCTCTTGAAGGTCTATCTCGGCTTCGGTCTCCGCCTTCTTCAGGAGCCACTTCTCCTTATTCCGTCCAATAACATCCGCGTACTTCGCAGATAATTCCCGCCTAGCCGCCCACACCGCCTGTCGAACCTCTTTGTCGCGAGCCGCAGTAAGTTCGCGATTTTCCTTTGCAAGCCGAGCGGCCTGTGCCAGCGCAGTCTGGCTCTCTGTTCGATTCGCAGTAAGATGGTTCTCCGTCGCCTGCAACTTCCACGTCATCGAGGCCAAATTCGCCTCGTGGTCGGCGTTGTGAGCCTCAAGAACGGGAAGCCTCGCCAGTTCGGTCGCCCTCGCAACCTCTTGCGCTTTCAGGGCGTGCACTTCGGCGTTCAAGCTCGTAACCACCTGCTTCGCCTTTTCGAACTCCTTTGGCCGAGGAGCATCCCAAACCCGCTGCTCAAAGAGAGCGACCACCTTGTTCTGCGCCTCCAGCGCCTAGACGAAGCAAAGGTAAACATCTTAGCAAATAAATATTTTGCTAAGGCAAAAATCACGAGAAACGCACCTTGCCGTTGGCAGCACACATATCCAAGTAGGCCTCCCTCTCGGACATGTTCCTTAACGAAGGAAGCTGACAGCCGGCGGTCTTACAATGGCGAAACAGCGTCGCCATCCCTTCCGGATCCTCGGTTATAGGGGGATCCCAGGCATGCTAGAACGCCCAATGGAATGGACGGCTCGCGGAAGAACCGTTCACCGAATCTGACCCCTGCCGCCCGTCATGCTCACTCCTAGGCCGCTTCGACTGGGAGCGAGGCTGCCCCGAATGATGCGAGGTCGACAGGGGATGCGACGTCTCCGGGTGACGCGAGGTAGTGACGCGAGGTAGTGACGCGAGGTAGTGACGACGCGAACTGCCGTACCACCTCCAGACGTCGGACTATGCTCATGAGTACCCGCATCTTGTGGCACCTCGGTCCTTACGACAGCGGGCCCCTCAGCTCGAACCGGCGCATTCAAGGCATCGGTAACAGCAGCAGTGATATCCCCAGCTCGGACCCGACTGTTGCCCGTGCTCAGCACTGGGTTGGTTCGACTACGATAGCTCGCCCTCCTCGACATGATCAACGGATGCGTCATGCTGGCTGACGAACTGGTATCTGGAACGGCTCAAACAATTGGAGTTGGAATTTCCTGAGCCCTAGCTGGTTCGACTAAGAACAAAAAATCCAACTGTCAAAATCAGAAAGAACACACCCATACGATAAGTCGTCAAAGCATACTTACTTCACAACGGATCAGGTTGTCGAGACGGTCCGGAAGTACGGGTCGCTTGATGAATCCGTCCGATAGCTCGATCTATTCGACACCTCGTAAACGAATCCCACTCGGTCCCTTGGTTTCGCAGATGAGAGACAAGTGTCCTAAGCTCGTCTGTGAAAGGCGACTTCTTCGGAGTAACTGCAAAACGACAAAGCAAAGAAATATCAGAACATAGATTCAAAAAGCATATAAAATATATCTACCCGAGATCTAAACAGAAGCTGCGAACTCTAGAGCTCATTCCTAACCAGCTGCTACGGCCCATTGGGTTGGAAGACTAGAAATATCGAAATCCCCTCTCGAGGCTCGGTCGATCCGAAATAGAATCGTCTTGCTTCGCCAATCATCCTTGCCCGGAATCCCGCTGATGACTTTCCGGTTAGCTCTCAGGGATAGGTAAAACGTTCCCGGAAACCCGGGATTGTGCTTCACCGAGTAAAGGTGAAGCACGTCTCTCACACTGAGTAGAATCCCTTCCTCGTGAGCGCGAACGGCGAGGGCCATAACAGGCCGAACGAAGTTCGGCATCATTTGCGAAAAACAGAGCTTGACCTCTGTGAGTAGCTCGAGCAGAAAATAAGGTATAGGGAAAGATAACCCGCACTTCTCAAACAACGTCGTATAAGTGCAGCAGAATCCCGGCCTACATCTTTCCGGCGTCTCGAACTCCGATAGGACCACGAGCTCGACATCCCTGGGGATGTTATAGACTTGCCGGAGATCCACGATATTCTGCCGGGTCATCGTCGTTCTCCAGTGCGGGCCGAAGAGCTCGTCTGGATGCGCCGGGACAAACTTTAAATCGGCCATGAGGTTTGATATAAAATCAGAAATGAAGAAGGACCTAGACTTCGACGAATAAAGAAAAACCTGTACTACCTAACCCAGAAAATCGCAGGAGAAAAGAGAAGTTACCTTAGTTGAGGCGACGATCGTGGTTTATTAGGAAGACACAGAAGCAAGCTTATAAAGGGGATAAACCCCAGCCGTTGAGATCACGGAGATCTTTCGTCTCCCTAAATCTCGGTCGTACGATCTCAAAACTGTAATTATCACCTTTATCGGGAATCGCGGAACCTGTTCCCCTCCCCGAATCTCGACCGTACGATTTTGAGATCTCGGTAAAATCGAGATCTTTACCACGGATAAGACGTCGATTCAATTCTAAGCACCCATTAACTTATTTTAACTTAATGGGCTGGGGGGGCAATTGTTGGTACCAGATCTCGACCCGCTCGATCTGGCCCATTAAGGGCCCATTAAACTCTAAACCAATATGGAGGGCCCACCTATCAATCCGCGAGGTGGGCGACGTCGGACCCAGAGCAAGTCAAACCTTCAGCTCGTAAAAGTAGGAGTCAACAACGGCTCCTCGATTCGCGGAATACACGACGTCCGCGATATCCGGAGGAAGTTCAGCTCGACGTCGAATATAAAAGGACGTCGATATCTAGGTTTAGGGACGACGATTCTTTCTAGCAGAAAATACCGAATACTTGTAAAATCTCCTCGAGATTTTTATATTTGTAAACACTCTCTATTGATTCAATATCAAATCCAGTTCGCCGAGTTTATATCCAAATTACATCTTTGATTCATAGATAGAAACTAGCCCATCGAAAGTTTTTCCCTAAAAACCCTTACAAAAACTAGGTGTGCGATTCCGTATCAACAGAAACTTAGCGATGAATCAAAGGAAACCCAAGTTTTATATGACAAAACATACTTGCTATGTTGCCGTTAACTGAAAATATTCTATTTCCTCCATTGCCTTTATATGCTATGGAATATTCACAGCTCAAATACCACAAGTTGTTGGCGCTTCAGCGGCCTATTTACAGATGACTTTATTCCTTGTTAGGCGTTATGCGAATCTAATGCTCTCAATCAGTTCGTAATATTACTTGGCTCAACCAAAGGTGGCAATTTGATACAAATATAGGAGATTCTAACTTGAGTGATACTTTGAAATTGGTTAGTGTCTTCCATTTCGGTTAAGTTACCAAGGATTAGCAATACAATAATTTACTAAATTAGCGAAGGATTATTCCGTATTTCCGTAGCTATCGGAGATAATCTGCCGCTAATATTAGACGGGTGATGGACGGCTACAGATGAATTCCGTTGCCTCAACCTCGACGATCCGTAGCCAATCTGTAACCAACTGGCTACAGATTAGCGAGAGCAATTTCCATACCCAATAGCGACGGTGTGGCTTTGGCATCATGCCATTGGCATTGGCATGGTTCGTGGCTCATTAGTGCCGATTTTGGCGACTGATTTTTCGTGGCTATGTGGCTACATACTTTAGCAGCGGTCTCCCCTAGCAAGTCTGTGGCTAATTTAATTTATAATTTTTCTCGAGAATATTTGGTTTTCAATATATTTTAATTAATTAGTAAAACTAAATATAATAAAGAAATAAATAAAAATATATAAAATTTATTTACATTAAATATATATAAAAATAGATCATAAGATGAAAATCTAAATCGTAAACATAATGAAAATCGTTATGCATCATCCAAGTCTACAAATAAAAGTTTAAACCTGAAACTAAGACAACAAAAGTTCAAACTGAAAAACAAAAAACTTCTATTGCGGATTGTTGGGTTTTTCAAGCCCATGTCTAACTCCTCATTAGTATGATATTGTCCGCTTTGGACCTAAGTGGCAAAGCCCGTACAGATTTGTTTTTGGGCTCTTTCCCAAAAGGCCTCTTACTAATCAGAGTTGACATTACTTATATATTACACTATATTTGTCTAAACTTCCGATGTGGAACTTGGATTGATATCCTAACACGGATCCTGCAAGAAGAAGTTTGTCGTCAAACGCCGTGCCTTGGATGTTATCTAGATTCATCTGCTCGTTGGTGTCGGGATGTGTGGATGGAGAAAGGTCGGTCGATGCTGGCTCATAAACTTGACAACTCCAGTCAGATTGATTAGATCGTGCTCATTTTTCATGTGCATCTTCCGCATTAAGTCTGTGATCGTTGGCTCCTCACCGGACACGATCATCTGTATACATTAGTTATAGAACAAAGAAAAGTGCAATAAGAGAAATAGAGAATAAATAAGGGACTCGATCATAAGACAATAAGAGGAAAAATATAGAAAATAGAAAAAGACAATAAGACAATAAGGGAACTACCTCCACCCGCTCAGATTTCCGGTTCTTCGAGTTTGCAGTACCTCTTGTGGGTAGTCCGCCTTGACATGGTAAATACATACTACAATTATAGAAATACCAACACTCAATATTATGAGTATAAAATTAAGACATCAAGAACATACTCAAAAACTAACAGAGAGCAAACTCAAAATTATGACTTCGTTACCAAACACTACAAGAAAACAAGGTTTTCGCGACTACATAAACAGTCGTAATGTAGTCGCTAAAACTGGTTTTACGACTACATTACGACTAAGTGACATAGTCGGAACTGTTAAGTCGTAAAAACAAGTAGTCGCAAATCAGTCGTACATTTACGATTGATTTACGACTTCGGTGCGATTACATAATTCAGTCGCATATTAGTCGCAAATCAGTCGTAAAGATATGCGACCATGTACCGACTAAATTAACGACCAACATGCGACTATATATTGTGTCGTGTGGAAGTCGTTTTGCTGTAGTCGTTAAAGAGTCGTGAAATTGTGCGACTACGTCCCGACTAATAAGCGTCTGTATTAGCGACTCATTTGCGACTAATATGTTCATCGAAATAGTGATTTGGTCATCGTTTACGACTTATTTGCGACTCTATAGCGACTGATTTACGACTACATAGCGACTGATTTTATTGACGAAATTCAAAATGGTAATACTGTACCATATTTGTATTACCTAGCAATTTGGAAATCATATGCAAACTAATAAGAAGACTACACACGTTAAAATGAAAGAAACATTAATTAATACAAAGAAATCATCATACATTATTTTAACATATCAAGTACAACCCAATACAAAGAAAACTTAATGTTCTAAAGTTCAAATACATGAAATAAAATGATAGACTAGGGTGTAGAATCATGCTGCCGACCAGATTGAGAATCCATGAAGTCCAGAAAATTTGGATCGGTTTCACGAATATACCTTTCCACCAGTGAATAATGCTCGAACTTGTCTTTGTGGTCCGCTGCAAGTTGGGTAAGCTTGCTTTGGTTGTCAGCTGCAAGTTGGGTAAGCTCTGCCTCACGCCGAGCGTTAGAAGCAGCTTGTTCTTCTATTTGGCGTTGAGCTTCTTCCAACTTGTCTTGCAGAGCTTGAAACGATGAAGAGCTATCCTCGAACTTGCGTTTTCCACCAACATGAGACTCTGCAAGGCTTCCTATTCCATATGGCCTGCCTCTTTCATCCGTGAAAGTTGACTGCATAAATAAAACATATATTTATGAAACGCAAAAGACAGAAAACCAAAGATGACAAAGATAACATGTATTTACCTGAAGAAATAGGTCGTTTTAGTCCTCTGTGGTAAGCTCTCGCTGCTGCGACCTACCGTCTGAAGTTTCAGGCCCGATCTCTTGCATCCTAGCTTTCAAGTTCTTCTCGTAAGTTTGGGCGATCCTCTCAGCCTTTAGGTCAACAAACGTCCCATCTGATTTTGTGTGAGTCTTCACAAAAACCTCATCGATACTAACCGGTCTTCCCAATACCTCTTCCTGAAAATGTAACATATAAATTTGTTACATAATAGAAAGTTGCAAAAGTATTAGATAGTGAATTTACACTTACCATTTCTTGTTGGATTTGTTGATATGACTTTTGGCCTGATACGTGCTTGTGCACACCAAGGCCTTTACGGTCAGATTTCCGAGCAGCGGATGTGGTCTTACTCCTCTCTCGAGATTCTTCAGTGTCCCAACACTCTGTCATTGTTGTCCAGAGAGTTTGGTTAATCCAGTGTGGTCGCTGTCGAGAAGTCCTCGCGGTGCTTACCATATCCTTCATTCGCCTTTGACAAATCCTCTCGAAATATTGTTGTACTACCCCTGAGATTAAGGGATCCCAGGTGTGCGTTTTCTACAAGAGAAGTGTGATTCGAGTTAGTGGACAGAATAGAAAGAAAGGCATAAAATAGCATGGACAGAAGAGAAATGCTTACCGCGAACTCGACGAAGTACCTTTTCTGTCTATTCCGAGGCACAACAGTCCAACTGTAGTATGGACCATCAAACTTGTTTGTGAACACCTTGGTGATCTTCCTTGTCAGCTTTCCCTTGTCACGGCCAAACCTAGACAGAGACAAATAAGTGCCTTGAACATTAAAAACCTCACAATTACAGCAAAACAAAGAAGACACAATCCAAACCTGATATGAACTAAACCTTTCCCTAGCACATAATCTTCTTTACACCAAAACAAAGAAGACCGTAAACTAACCAAACAAATACAAACATTCTAATCTTGAAAAATAACTCTACCAGCAACGTCAGACAACAAGTAAGAGATTTTCAGTGACCAGAACTAGAAGACGCAGCATAATACCAAGAGAGAATGACACTAAACTTAGAGCTTTTCAGTGATCACACTCAAAGCTTTTCAGTGACCAGAACTAGAAGACGCAGGAAACCACAATCTAAATCTAACATCATACAAAAACATGCTACATACATAAAGTACTGAGACATCATTCAGTACATAGATAAAGATCAAATTTCATCAGAACAAAAACAAAACATATCTAGCTTCATCACTTCAAAAACAAAACAAATAAAAGAAGACACGATCCAAACCTGATATGAACTAATTACCTTTCCCTAGTACGTAATCTTCATTACACCAAAACAAAGAAGACCGTAAACTAACCAAAGAATTACAAACATTCTAATCTTGAAAAATAACAACTACAAACAAAACATATCTAGCTTCATCAGTACAAAAACAAAACAAAACAAAACACTTGTGTTAACACGAAGAAAACCAGATTTTGATGCTTAATTGAAGTTAACGTTTAGACAGGAATGGAAACCGACATTTTCAAACACAAGCAATTTCAGACATAATCACATAGAAGAGACATAACTACTAGACACAGAAGATACATAACTACTAGACACATAACTACTAGACACAAAACACAAAACCCAAATACTAACAAGCAAAAAGTTGTTCCTGTTTCTGTAGTAATGCTACGAACCATAACTAGAGACACAAACCATAACAAGAGACACAAAAGACTACACACATCATCGACAACCATCAACAGAGACAAAGAAAACTACACACATTAAGACATGAATTTAGAAAGGATGTTGAAACACTTACCATGTGGTGTTTGGCAGCTGAGGGCGTGTCGGAGACAACACCGTTGTAAACGATTCCCGGTTAGGCACCCTTAGCAGCGCCTCAAGCACCCTGAGTTGCTCATCCTGGAGGTCGGCTTGAAACTGTGCATTGTCGTCAATCGTATCATCTTCGAAGTGGTTGACTGAGTGGTTGCTATGACCGTCGGAGTTCTGCAGAGGAACACTCGAATTGGAAGATCTTGGAGTCGGCAGCGTTTGAGGTTCAGATGATTGTCGATGGATTATCGGACCTTGAGATGGAGAGCATTCGGGTGGTTGCTCTGAGGTGATCCGGAAGAGCTGGGTCGGAGGTGGAAAGTCCCGGACATTGATGGTTGCTGCTGGCGTTGACGGTTGATGGTTCATAGGAGGTGACGACAGATTTAGAAGAAATTGCGGCGGTAGAGGGTTCACTGGTTGCGCCGGCGTGAAGGTGTACTGCGGCGGTAAAGGGTTCACTGGTCGCGACGAAGCTCCGGCTCTCTGAGAGACGTTGGGACAAAATTTCTTCCGGCGTTTACCACCGTTCTTATCTGCCGGCATCGTGTGCTTCGATTGAAAGGGGATGAAGATGAAAGGCGAAGAGATGAATATGAAAGGCGAAAAGATTGAAGAAGATGAAGATGAAAGGCGAAGAGATTGGAAGAAGAATAGCTTCTCGATTGAAAGGAGACGAAGGAGACGAAAGGCGAAGAGATTTGGGACTTAGCGTTTCGTAGGTTTTGTTTTTTTTTAATCTGAATAAACAAAGATCTAGTTAACGATTTGTATGTGTGACTTATACCAATTAGTTACTCTAGCCCAATGGTAAATCTCAAATAAATGTTCTTCTCCCCCCCACGGTTCGAGCTGGGTGAGAGGACAAAAGTTTTGTTTTTTCTGATTATTAAATGCTGATCTAGTTAACAATTATTATGTGTGATATATACCAATTAATTACTTTAGCCCATTGGTAAATCTCGCACTCAAGTTCCTCTCCCCCCCCCCCCCCCCCCACGGTTCAAATTCTTGTGAGTACAAGTTTTTTAATGTTTTTTTACTTAAAACGACAAATAAGTGAAAAAGTAAAATTACACCGAAATTGGTACATAAATGACATAGTTAATTAGTAGGGCTCTTCGTCATCTGATTCTTCATCAGAAGACGACAAACTACACCGAAATTCATCTTCTGGTTCCGCATCTCCGACATCGTAATCGAGGTTTATTTGGTATCCTTGTACGAAATCGTTGAGTACGAGATCTTCAATTGTAGTCATCAATACAGAATCATCATTTTCTGTTTGTAAAAGAGTCGGTTCTTTTTTTTCATTTAATTCCCCTGAAAAGTTTCCCCTCGGATTCACTTTTAGAACATTGAGCCACAACTGCTTCGGTTTCTTTATGTATGGGTACGGAATATAACAAACTTGATCCGCTTGTGAGGCTGTTTATATAACAAAATGTATATATAAGTTATACATCAGTATATATATATATATATATATATATATATATATATATATATATGATATCGACATTAATAAGTACGTACCTAGAATAAATGGTTCGTATTTGTTGTATTTTCTCGATGAAAGCACGTCTACAACACCACCATTGCTCCTCCGAGTGCCTCTACCGATAACAGGGTCATACCAATTACACTAAAAAAGTGTGATTCTTAAATTGACCATCCCCTCATACTCGAGTTCTATGATATCATTTAAAGTCCCGTAGAAATCCGCTTCATCAGATGCATCAGTGTAATTTTGACCTTTAACACAGACCCCATAGTTACATGTCTTTCGTCCAGAGCCGTGATTCTGCGTATGAAACAAATAGCCTCTGGTAAAATACATTGGCCATGTTTTGACCTTATTCAAGGGTCTATGCACTATCTCTTGAGCCCAAGTAGGAAATGGATTCGTGGCGTTCCAGTAAGTAACCTGCATACATATAAATAAATAGTGTAAAGTATAAATATATGCATAGTTATGAATATTTTTTAGACATACATATTCTTTCACCCATAAATGATATTCGTCAGCTCTTTTCGCAGATAGTTCTTTTTCGGAAAGTCCTGGATATTTTGCAAAAATAAATTCCTCGAACATTCTACACAAGACCAACATAAATATGAGAAATTAAACAAGGATTATATATATTAAAACGCAATCTGCGAGAGATGCCAACTGATATACCTCTCAATGGGCTGAAAATAGTCACAATTTCGTAAAACATATGCATGTGCGCATTGATAGTCTCTCTCTGATAGCCATATTTCTTGCATTTTTCCACTTGGACGGCCTATGTGAGTAAATATATAAGGTACTCCAGGGACATGATATACGGGGACTTCACCTTCATTGAATCTTGTTAACCTGACCAAATGAATGAAAAAGTAATTCACATTAAAATACATAGCATGTGTATACAAATTAAATGGCAAAGTGGACATGATGTGATTGATTTTAGCAGATACCTTGATTTCGTTTGTATATTCGCAGCAAATTAGTGCTCTGAGAAATAAGCAATCTCGTGATTGATATATGATTCAACAATCGATCCTGCCGCATATCTTTTGTTCTTTGCTTTCCCTTTCAACTTTTTGAAAAACCGTTCAAAAGGATACATCCACCTATACTGGACAGGGCCTCCTAATTCAACTTCTTAGGGGAGATGTATAGGCAGGTGCTCCATCACATCGAAAAATGAAGGTGGAAATATCTTTTCCAAATTGCATAGGATTAAAACTATGTTCTGTTTTAGAATTTGAACGCGACTTCTATGCAAATTTCTTGAACATAAGTCCCGAAAAAATGCTCCAACCCATACAATATAAATTCAAACTGCATGAGGTTACTATATAAATTACTATAATCATATATATTTAAAGAAATAGTCGCAATTAGTACCTGATAACGCAAGGTGGACATTCCGATCTAGGAGTTCTGCAAAGATAAATGGAAGTAACCGCTCCATAAAAACATGGCAATCATGACTCTTCATGCCTGAAAACTTTTGGTTGTTCATATCAACACAAGTAGCTAAGTCTGAAGAATAAGCATCCGAGAATTTAACTGCATGTTTCACACATTCCAATAAAAATTTTCCTGGCTTCTTCTGTCAAAGTGAAGGCTGGGAAAGGAGCTTTACCATCACTATCAATATGTAAGTGTGGCCGAGAACAAAATTGTTCTATATCCAATCTTGACATTATGTTGTCTTTCGATTTACCTTTCACACTCATAAGAGTATACATGATGTTGTCAAAAAAGTTATTCTCTATATGCATCACATCAAGACAATGACGGAGATTGAGGTCCCTCCAGTACGGCAGCTCCCAGAATATGCTTTCCTTGTGCGAGTTATGTTGCTTCCCATAGCCCGGCTTCTTCTTTTCGTGACCGTTTCCACCGATGTCCTTTGTTTTTGATGGATTTACACCAGCCAACCGCTCATAATAAACTTGCTCACCTGTCAAAGACGGAGGTGGATACTCTCTCGAAGCGTCTTTTCCCTTTAAGAAGTCTTTCTTATTCCTCCTCAGTGGATTACCATGAGGAAGCAATCTTCGGTGACAATCAAACCAACACGTCTTCCTTCCCTTAGGTAGATAAAAAGACTTTGTATCTTCCATGCAAACTGGACAAGACAATTTACCATGGGTTGTCCATCCAGATAACATGCTATACGCCGGAAAGTCACTTATCGTCCACATTAGCACTGCTTTTGGATTGAAATTTTGATTCAAGAACACATCGTATGCTTCGACGCCATTAGACCATAACTCTTTTAACTCCTCAATAAGAGGTCGGAGGAAGATATCGAGACTAGCTCGCGGATGATTTGGCCCAGAATTCAGAATAATAAGAAATAAATACTCTGTATTCATGCACATACCAGGGGGTAAATTATATGGAGTCAAGATCACAGGCCACAACGAATGATTACGAGACATTCCAAATGGATTGAACCCATCCGTACATAATCCAAGATAAACATTACGGGGTTCTCGGCAAGTTGTTTCTCCGAGGCAACATGTACAATTTCAACACGTTTTTCCTCAACTAATTCTCTGATAAAATGATGCCGTATATCAACGTGTTTTGTCCTTGAGTGTTGAACTGGATTCTTGGATATGTTAATTGCACTTATATTGTCACACTGCACTAACAGAGGTTTGGAAGAAGTCATACCATAGTCATCAAGCATGTGCTGCATCCAAAGCAGTTGTGTGCAACAACTTCCCAGAGCGATGTACTCTGCTTCAGCTGTTGAGAGCGTGACACAGTTCTACTTCCTGCTATGCCAAGACACCATGTTGTTTCCAAGGAAGAAGCATCCACCGAAGTGCTCCTTCTGTCATCGAGACTCCCTGCGCAATCTGCATCACAAAATCCAGCTAAACTTGAATTAGTATCTTTTGTGTAAAACAGTCCAAGATTCACCGTCCCCTTTACGTATTTGGTGATACGTTTTACTGCAACAAGATGAGACGCGCGTGGACATGCTTGGTATTTGGCGAACACTCCCACACTGTAGAATAGATCTGGACGGCTTGCGGTGAGGTACAACAAGCTACCAATCATAGCACGGTAGAGCTTTTCATCAACTCTAGCTCCGTCTTCATCTTTTGAGAGTTTTGCGGTTGTGCTCATAGGGGTTTTGGCCTCCTTGCTGGTTTGCATCTCGAACCTTGAGATTAAATTTCGTGCATAGGTGCTTTGAGACACAAAAATTCCATCATCCGATTGCTTGACTTGAAGCCCCAGAAAATAGTTCAGCTCTCCACACATGCTCATCTCAAATTCATCCGTCATGTTCTTGACAAACTGACTAACAAGTCCTGGTTTTGTGCTCCCAAAGATAATATCATCTACGTATATCTGCACGACCAGTATGTGTCCGTTCTCCTCAAGAATGAATAACGTTTTATCGACACTTCCCCTCTTGAAACCAGTATGGATCAGAAACACAGTCAACCTCTCGTACCACGCCCGTGGAGCTTGTTTTAACCCATAGTGGGCCCTTTTCAGCTTTTACACATAGTCTGGGTGATTGGGGTCTTCAAAACCCTTTGGTTGAGCTACATAGACTTCTTCTTGAAGTATTCCATTCAAGAAAGCACTCTTAACATCCATTTGAAACAATTTGATGTTCAGCTTGCATGCAATTCCAAACAGTAAACGAATCGATTCTAGCCGAGCCACTGGAGCGAATGTCTCATCAAAATCAACTCCTTCAATCTGACAGTAACCCTGCGCTACCAGTCTCGCTTTGTTGCGAACAATGTTTCCATCTTCATCGATTTTATTTTTAAAAATCCATTTCGTTCCAACTATATTCACATCCAGCGGTCTAGGAACGAGATCCCATACTCCATGTCTGACAAACTGATCCATTTCCTCGTGCATAGATCCAACCCATAACTCATCATCAAGTGCTCCATCGACATTCTTTGGTTCCACGAGAGATACGAAACATGCTAGTTTTATCATGTTCTTGAAATCAAGCTGAATTTTTCGAGTTCTCATTCCTTCGTTCAACTCTCCTATCACATCACTTCCAAAGTGATTACGATGCACTTGAAGTTTGTCTGGATAGCTTTCCCCAAATTCTTCCTTTTTGACGTCTTCACAATTGTCAGCATCATTATCTGGGAATAACCTGTGTAACACACGGTCTTCTTGTGTTACCTCTCCAAGTACAGGTCCATTTCGATCAACGAAGACAACATTCACAGACTCCACAATGGTTCGTAGATTCTTGTTATAAATCCTGTACGCCATACTGTGAGTGGAATAGCCCAAAAAGATACCCTCCTCGCTTTTAGAATCGAATTTTCCCAGATTGTTCTTGTCATCCAAAATATAGCATATACACCCGAAGACGTGAAAATAGCTAAGATTTGGTGTTTTCCCTTTCCATATCTCATACAGTGTTGTCTTAATTCCCGGTTTAACATACACCCTGTTGATTATGTAACACGCCGTGTTGACAGCTTCTGCCCAAAATCTTGTGGGAACGTTGTTTCCATGCATCATTGCTCTAGCCATTTCTTGGAGTGTTCGATTCTTCCGTTCAACGACACCGTTCTGTTGGGGGGTTCGTGGAGCTGAGAATTGATGTCTGATCCCATTTGCATTGCAGAACTGTTTGAAGGTTTCATTTTGGAACTCTCCTCCGTGATCACTTCGGATTTGGACAATGTCCCCTTTGAATTTTGCAGCTGCAGTGCTAAGATCTTAAAACTTTCAACAGTTTCTGATTTTTCTCTCAGAAATCTTACCCACGTAAATCTTGAAAAGTCATCCACAAGTACAAAGATGTATCGTTTCCCGGATATGCTCTCAGTTTGAACCAGCCCCATTAAGTCCATGTGAACTAACTCAAGAATCTTCTTCGACCCAATATCAGGAACTTGTTTGTGCTGGACTTTGACTTGTTTCCCTTGACAGCACGCCTTGCTGGTGGTGTCAGTTTCTTTTTCCAGTTTTGGAATTCCACGCACTACCTCAGCCTTTACGATTCTCAGCAATCCGTTGATGTTCATATGTCCGAGTTTTTTGTGCCACAAATCAAGTTGTGACTCTCTCACTGACAGAAACTGATATGAGGACTTCCACATATAACAGTTGTTGCCTGATCTTACACCAGAGAGCACTACGTTTCCGTTCTCATCAACTGCTACACAATCAATTTTAGTGAAAATCACCTTGAGTCCTTCATCGCACAGCTGGCTAATACTGATCAAATTTGCAGTCAACCCTTCCACATAGTAGACGTTGATTAGAGCAGGCTGATTCTCATGCTTGAGTGATCCAACTCCTTTGATTTTTCCTTTAGCTCCATCTCCAAAGGCGACCTTTCCAGCCTTAATATCAGTATATGAGCTTAGATTCTTCTGATTTCCAGTCATGTGCCTTGAGCATCCGCTGTCAAAGTACCATGGGATGTGGTTTTTGTGCTGTGGTGGATGTGAAAGCAACATTTATGATTGATGTTTCTTCACCTTTGTCTTCATTGCTCACATCAAGAAGATCATCGATTTCTGTAACTCCAAAGTTGCACACGATATCCTCTTGTGTAACACAGCCTCCTGCAGTTTTCTCAGGTTTCATTTTTTCAGATCTCTGCATCAGCGCCATTTCGTTCTTAACTGACTTAGTGAGGTAAAGGTAATTCTTTGCTATCCATACCTTCCCATAGTGCCTTCTCTCTAAGTAGCATTTATTGTTACTCCAAGCTTGCTTGATTCTCTTCTTAAGCTCAACACAATTTCTCTTGAAGCGTCCATTTTTCTCACAAAAGTAACATGCCCTTCTTTGTCTGATGCGTTCTACATTTGGTCTGGATGCCACGTGCTTTAAGACATCAGTTTTACTCATCTCGATATGAAGATTCGTTTCTTCCTTATCTCTGTCATGTTTTGCTTGCACAAAGTTCTTCATGTTTTGATAGCTTGATTCTTTAGGACTTTGGCTAGGCTAATCATGCCCATTAAAACCCAATCCCAAGTATTGTTTGCATGTTTTTCCCATTTTCAAAAGGTGATCCAATTTATCAGTTTCTTTGTTCAGCATTATGATCCTTTTGAAGTTTTCTGAGAGGTCATGTTCGAGACTTCTGCTCCTTGCCTTCTCTTCATCAAACATCTCCTTCATCTTGAGCATCGTGACTTCTAACTCCAGAATTTTCAAGTTCTCCTTGTCCGACACGACCTTCTCCCTTAATATGTCAGACCCTTTTACCTTGACTTTGATGTCTCCTTCAGTTTCCACTTTTTCTACCATTGGAGGATTTTCAAGTTCGAGGATGTTCACCTTAGCTTCCAAGAGAGCTTTATCCTTTAACAGCTGCAGATTGTCATGACTCAGTTTTACCCAGTTGTCGTACAAGGATCGATATTCAGCCTTGGCATCAAATTCATCATCTTCATCTGATTCCGATTCAGCATCAGATTCTTTATCTGATTTCTCCCCTACGAACGCCACAAAATTCAGCAAGTCACCTTCCTCATTGCTTTCCTCTGACTCAGTTTCGCTGAAGCTCAAGAATGATCTGTCATGCTTTTTATGTAGACTCGGACAGTCAGTCTTCACATGACCAACTCCCTTGCACTCATGGCACTTGAGTTCTCGGATTTTTGCCAATGGACATTCTGATTTGAAATGTCCATATCCTTCACATTCGTGGCACTGTAGATCCCTTCTCCTGCTTGGTTTTCCACCTTCATGTCTTGTCACACGATTCGAGCTTCGTGTATCTTCACTATCTTGGGTTCTGCCAAAAGTCTTTACTTGCCCTTTTTCAATTCTCTTCAACGCCTTCTTAAAGTTTCTAGCCATCAATCCCATATTCTCATCAAGTTTCTTGTTCATAGCTTCTTATAACTTCTGAATCTGATCTGCACTATGATCTGCACTAAAGGCAATTCCTTTGATAGTCTTTGGTTGATTTGCCTCAGCCTCCATTTCCTCTGCCTTGAGCATGCCGAGAAGTTGTGAAAATTTCATCTCATCAGTGTTCATTGCCATTTTGAGAACGGCCTTTTGAGCTTCGAACTTAGATGGTAAGCATCTCAGCAGCTTCTTCACCAGCTTCTTGTCTTTATAGACTTTTCCCAACACCATTGCCTCATTAGATATGAAGCTGAGCTTAGAACCAAAGCTTGCAATTGATTCATCATTAGTCATACGAAGGTTTTCAAATTGTGAATCAAGGTGATCTATTCTTGTTCTCTTCACACTCGATGTTCCCTCATAGAAGTTTACCAAAACTTCCCAAGAATATTTTGCAGCAGTACAGCCTTGAACCAATTTGAACTTCTCTGCATCAATGGCTGTGAATATCTCACTAATTGCCTTAGAGTTGTATTTAGAAGCCGCTTTATCTTGTTCAGTCCATTTATCTTTGGGCTTAGGCTTCTTTACTCCTGCTTCATCGAGAACGTATGGTTCTTCCCAACCTGTTTCCACAGCAGTCCAAGCGTCTTCATCGATTGACCTTATTCGTTGCTTCATCCGAACTTTCCAGTGTCCGAAATTCGTCTCATCCAGCATGAGCGTTTTCTGAATCGCCACAAGTTCTTTAGGTGTGTCCATGTTTGTCACAAGATCTCAACCTGTTAGTAAATCTTCAGATTACCTTTAGGTGACCCTCTCTGATACCAATTGTAGAACCTAGAACACGTAACACAAAGAACACAACACGAGATTCTGCAAATACTCTTTTGCTTTATTAGAAATCCTTTAAACAAACTTCTTACAAGTTGTTTAATCAGCTTTATACGACACCAACACGTTGGTTCGTCACTGACCAATTCCTAATCTAACCGATCTTACCTACACATCAACAGCTATGCAATCTCTCTCGGTTCACTCGCCAAAGTTTGCAAAACGCGTTGCACAGATGACTCTTCTATTTCCGATACGAAGCCCTAGCGGCTCATCTGACTTTTATATTCTCCATCATCACGTGACGAGAATATCTTGTTTCCAATGTGAGAATCTCTCCAAATCTTTATTTCCGCGATGTTGAGATTCTCAGTTCAGATACGCTCTGTATCTTCAGCTCCAGTAGTGTTTCACCACGTCATACACCCTCTGTTTTAACTTCGCGTCTCGACTCAAATGTCTTGTGTTGCACACAGATGCAGCTGTCCAAAACACTTGACTTAACAGTATCATGCGATGAGTCAGAACGTGATGCATCAGAGGATGTATCAGACGTCGTATCAGGAGGTAAGGACCTGGCGTGGCACAGAAGCTGACGTAGCAAGTGGCTTGCTAAGCTGGACGAGATTGATGGAACATATATCCGCTGCAACAGATTTGGTCAATAGATAAACTTGGGGAGCAAGTTGTATCTATCCAAAATCGATTTGAGATCCTAGGGTCTTTATAAATACCAAGAGGCCGTCTCATAAAGACTTACGCGCCTAGGGTATCATTGAAAGAGGCACACATGTGTGTCGCGTCGTCCCACCATACGAGATTTGTAGATCTGTTGGTGGTCATGGTCTATAAATTATGTAGCCGTTGAGAAAACGGTGATGCACCGGTGCTGCCGGGTGGTAGTCAAGTCATGTGTGGCTTGATACTGTTTTCATAGTTCGTTCATCTAGAAAAGAATGATAGGCATTGTAGTGCTGGATATCATACGCAATTATAATTGCAATCTTGTTCTAGTGGATTTGTTCTGGACTAGGTCCCGGGGATGTAGGAAAACAGAACCTCATTCAAAAACTCTATGTGTTATTTACTTTATGCTTGTACGTATATTAGAACACATAGATCTAGCCACAAATCCAAACTTTCAATTGGTATCAGAGGAGGTTCTCGATAGAGATCTGTTCTCACACTACAAGAAAACACAATTTTTGTGACCCCCAAAAGAGTCCCAAAATGGTCGCAAATGAGTCATTTGCGATCATTTTGGGACTAAAAAAATTAGTCGCAAATATTTGGTCGCTAAATAAAGTGGTCGCAAAACAATCGCTCTTTTGCGACTAATATGTGACTCTCAATAGCAGTCATAATTTAGAGACTGATTTGCGACTACTTGTAAAAAACAATTAAAAAACAATTCCCAAATTTTTATTTATTTATTAAATTAATTAATTACACAAAATTAAAAAAAAAATTAAAAAAAAATTAAAAATTAAATCAGTCGCATTATGAGTAGTCGCAAATCAGTCACAATACCGTTCCTCTTTTTTTTGACCAAAAAAATAGTCGCAAAAATATTGTTACAAAAACTGTGTTTTTTTGTATTGTCACTTCGGGTATGATTCTGGATTTGGATCATACTGTCTAGTTTATGTAACATGTGATGTTCCCACAGAAACCAATACACAACCAATACCACAACACTTGTGTCACATCCTTCACTGCCTTATAGTTGTGTCATAAACTATTTCATCAAGTACGAACTCAACCTCTATGTCAAGTCTTACTACTGTCTAATAGTTGTCACGAACTGACCCATCTAGTTCTAAACTCAGTCAAACATTACACTAACAATCTCCCCCTTGTGAATGAGTTGTAGAAAACTAGAACACAACATTATATCTTATCTTCAAACTCCCCCTCAATCTTATATCACTAGCTTGTGTGCTTTTTTAAAAACTCACACTTTGACTTGTCGAGATCAATCAACTCTTAGCCATGTCACGTTCCATGCTTCTTGTCACATCGTCTGATGAATCGTTTGATATATCAACACTTAGCTCATAAGGTCTACTCTCTTAAATGCTTAATTGCTGGATACGTTTGAAAAAAAAATGGTTATGGAAAACATTTAAAACAAAAATCGTATACCTGACCATCTATATCTTGAAATCGTAGAATCATGTCTAAAATTTTCTCTCATCTAGCTCCGTGGATCCACCATAATATAGTTTTGAATTACACAATTTAAGCTCCATCAATTCAGCATAATATTGCTTTGTTGCTTCCATACCCTAAGAAGGTTTCAATTCAAAAATCTGGTTAAGGAAATCCATTACTTTCTGGTAGTAGTATTGGTCTTATGTATATAAAAAAAACTGAAACCGAATGATGTTGTTTTTTTGGTCGAGCCCGGCCTTGAGGTTTATGTAATGAAAGTATGATACTGCTTTTTAAAACTTGCATAACATTATTGAAATCTTAAGGAAATCGATACTAATTAAAAGGACTGTTTGGGGTTCCTAGTGATATCTACATAACCCACAAAAAAATATCTGAAATCGATCGCGAGGGAGTGATTTGAAATCAAACTATCTAAATCTTTGAGAAGTTCTGAAGTCTCCTCAATTCTAAACCAGACTTGAAATTTTGCGATCTCTTCTCTAAGCTACATCCACTACAAGAAAACAGGGATATTTCCGACGGGCAAATCCGTCGGAAATCCGTCGGAAATGGCATTTTCCGACGGATTTCCGATGGATTTAAGCTGTCGGTTACAGTTCGTCGGAAATATGGTTTTCGTCGGAAATATGGTTTCCGTCGGAATCCGTCGGAAATTTCCGACGGATTTGTGCCGTCGGAAAGCCGTCAGCCATTTCCGACGGATTTCCGACCGCGTACGTTCCGACGAATACTCCGACGGACTTCCGACGGATATATTACCGACAGAATTTCCGACGGATGGTGATCGGATGAATTTGTCGGAAGTCCGTCGTAAATCCGTCGGAAGATATTTCCGACGGATTTCCGACGGTAACTATTTTAGACGGAGTTAGGACGGATAATTTGATCGGAAGTTGTTTCGGAAGTCCGTCGGTTCTTCGTCGGAAATAGGTTCTGACGGATTTACGACGGAAACTTATTCCGACGGTTTTCCGACGGAATTGGTATTTTGAATTTTATTTAATTATATATTTTGTTTGAAATTTATATATTAAAATTATAACGCTCCGACCGCCACTACCTGTGGGCCCCATGCCCTCTCTCGGCCCGTGGGCCCCACCCTTGTCCGACGGACTTCCGACGGATATATTACCGACAGAATTTCCGACGGATGGTGATCGGATGAATTTGTCGGAAGTCCGTCGTAAATCCGTCGGACGATATTTCCGACGGATTTCCGACGGTAACTATTTTAGACGGAGTTAGGACGGATAATTTGATCGGAAGTTGTTTCGGAAGTCCGTCGGTTCTTCGTCGGAAATAGGTTCTGACGGATTTACGACGGAAACTTATTCCGACGGTTTTCCGACGGAATTGGTATTTTGAATTTTATTTTGAATTTTATTTAATTATTTATTTTGTTTGAAATTTATATATTAAAATTATAACGCTCCGACCGCCACTACCTGTGGGCCCCATGCCCTCTCTCGGCCCGTGGGCCCCACCCTTGTCCGACGGCCGGTGCGTTAGTCCGGGAGGCTTGTTTACTGACCCTGCAATCACCACGTGATCTTTCCCCGTTTTTTTGTCCTCATTCACACGATACCGCGAATCACTTCCCGGTAGGTCACCCATCCTTAAATTGCTCCAGCTCAAGCACGCTTAACTCTGGAGTTCTCTCTGGACAAGTTCCCGAAGAGATAAGTGCACTTTGGTGACATAGGTAGCCAAATCAATTCTTATAAGCCTCTCCGCATATACAAGAAAGCGGGATGTTACAATCACCCCCACTCATAGAGCGCAACGTCCTCGTTGCGCACCAGGATCGTCACCCTAGACGGTGTGAGCCCACCTGACTCCACACACGTGTTTGGGTTCGGCTCTGATACCACTTATAACGCCCCGACCGCCACTACCTGTGGGCCCCATGCCCTCTCTCGGCCCGTGGGCCCCACCCTTGCCCGACAGAATTTCCGACGGATGGTGATCGGATGAATTTGTCGGAAGTCCGTCGGAAGATATTTCCGACGGATTTCCGACGGTAACTATTTTCGACGGAGTTACGACGGATAATTTGATCGGAAGTTGTCTCGGAAGTCCATCGGTTCTTCGTCGGAAATAGGTTCCGACGGATTTACGACGGTAACTTATTCCGACGGTTTTCCGACGGAATTGGTATTTTGAATTTTATTTAATTATTTATTTTTTTGAAATTTATATATTAAAATTATATAAATTTGAAATATAAATTAAAAATAGAAATAATAAATATATAAATTCATTAAACAAAATTAAAAAATTCATTACACATTAAAATAAATTGTTCAAAAAAAAAGCATTAAAATAAAATATTTAAACGGTTGGAGAATGTCCGTCGTCGGGATTATTATCCCGAAACATATGCGGGAAGCATTTCTCCATCATCTTCTCCAAGCAGGAGAGCTTCTTGGTGGTAGTCTGTTGCTCCGTCCGTAGCTCTTCAACCTGCAGGTCACGGTCTTTCACCGTTTGGGTGAGCCTCTCGATTTCTACCCGGTACTCCGAAGGATAACGAGGAAGCGAGGAAGAAGATTCCTGGGTCGGAAGGGTGCCTAACCCAGCGAATCGACCTTTCACTTGCCGGGTTTGCTGCGAATAATTATAACCGATAATAATTAAATAACGAAAATAAAAAAAACGAAATGAAATTAAAACTTACCTCAAGTACAATCTGGTTTATCTCTTCCCGGGACAAAGAGTTCGAGGACGTTGATCCTTCGAGAGTGAGCTGCGATGTTGATAGTTCACGGTCCAGCTTCGTCTTCTTGCTCCTCTCGACCACATCCCGCATCCCCAAGTCCTGCATCTGACCGGTTTTCTTGTTGGTGTGTCTATTCTCGATGAGTTGAAGATAATCGGGTTCGGAACCAGATTCTCTCGCCTGCGAAAATTTGTTAAGTTAAATAAATATAAAAAACAGAATTAACAATAAAAAATTTAAATTACACTTACCATTTCCATCGCTTCCCGTTCGATGGTCTTTGCGCCCGCGTTGTGGATGTAGACCCCTTTCCCGCCTCGTTGGCTATTTCGGTTCTTCGACTGTTGCTCGGAGGTCTTTTCGTCGCAGGCCTACTCCAGTACTCACAGAAGCCCTTCCAGACGTCGTCGTCAAGGTCCTTCGGCTTGTCTTTGTTGTGCTTCCACTTCTGCTTCCACTCGTACATGTGCTTCGAGTACGAGTTTGCGGCATACTTGTCGAATGTGTCAATGACTTTGCGCGTATGATGAGAGTCCCACGTGAACTCTTGCTACAATTTTTAAAAAAAATATGTTACATATCAAAAAGAAAAATTGACAAAATGAAATTCAAAATAAATAATATATCAATAAATAACTTACCGCGAAAGTCCGGTGCCACACGTCTTTCTCCTCGGTAGGCATGTCCGAATACTTCTCGTACGGTTTGTCCAACATGTTGTGGAGCATCCGTAATATCGCCTTGGTGATCTGAGTCGACAGCTTAAACCTGAAAACATTATGAAAAGATATAAATATGTTAAGTTTAAAAATCTAAATAAATTGAAATAATGTACAAAAATTTTCTTACCAAGTGCCGTCCTCAAACTTCGGGTCGAGTCGAATGCAATGGCCCCGGTTAGGCTGCCGGACTAGCTCCTCGATCTCAATGTGGCTCCGAGCAGCGGATTGCTGGGAATCAGGGATGTGAGTTCCCGAGCTCGTTGGTCCCGGAGGAGGCGTACACCGAGAACTCTGAAAACGGCGTCCTTGGTTGCCGCCTCCCAACTGAAGAACATCGTCGTGATCCCTGCGGAAAACGGTAAAATTGTTAGTAAATTAACAAAAAAATTCAAAAGTTACCAAAATTTTTGAAATTTCAGCAAAAAAATTTAGGAAAAATTCAAATTTTCCGGAAAATTCAAAATTTCCAAAAAATTCAAATTTTCCGAAAAATTCAAAGTTTACTAAAATTCAAATTTTTCAAAAATTTTCAAAATTTGCTAAAATATTTTAAAATCAGTTTTAATATATAAAAATATTTAGAAAACGTTTTATTACTATAAAAAATATTTAAAACGATTTTATTTCTAAAATAATATTTGAAAAAGGTTGTTATTATTAAAAACTATTTTAACATCAACTTAAATATATAGAAATATTTTCAAAACGTTTTTTTTGTTAAAAAATATTATAAACGATTTTAATATATACATATATTATAAAAACGTTTTTATTATTAAAAAAATATTTTAACATCAACTTAAATATATAGAAATATTTTAAAAACGTTTTTATTAATTAAAAAATATTATAAACGATTTTAATATATATACATATTATAAAAACGTTTTTATTACTATAAAAAATTTTAAAAACAATTTTAATATATACAAATATTATGAAAACGTTTTTATTACTTAATAAATATATTAAAAACGTTTTTAATATATACAAATATTGTCTAAACGTTTTTATAACTTAACCAATATTTTAAAAAATTCAAACAATATCTAGAAACATTTTTAAAATATTTTTAGAAAATAAAACAAGATCTAAAAACGATTTTAATATTTTTAGAAAATAAAACAAGATCAGAAATTTGTTTTCTAGATCTAACAATTCTAAATCAACAATCTAAACACATAAACCCTAACACTAATATTATTCTAAATAACAAATTCTATTATAACCACTTAACAATTCACATAAATATAATTCTAACAACCTAACTAATATATTCCCTAAAACTAACATGATATAAAAAAAATTTAAAGGAATTGATTAAACTTACATGGTTTTGTTGGAGAAGAATTGAGGAATTGATGAAAAGGAGTTGATGAATTGAAGATTAAAATTGAAATTGTGAAGAAGAAGAAGAGAAGAGGGAGAAGAACAGATTTTCGCTAAGGAAGAAGAAGAGAGAAGAGGGAGAAGAAGGAGAATAAGCGACGGAAGAGAGAGAGGAAGAAGAGAGAAAGAAGGAAAAAAACTTACGTTTCGTCGATATAATTCGATGTCCGTCGGAAATCCGTCAGAATTCCGTCGGATTTCGAAAAATAATTTCATTTACGCGGTTGATATTCCCGCGGTCTCGAAAATATCAAAGTCCGTCGGAAATCCGTCGGAAATTTCCGACGGATTTCCGACAGATAAGGTATATTCCTTGCATGTTTGTCGATTAGTCAGTCAACAAGCACGTGTCTAATTTTTCATATCCGTCGGAAATTTCCGACGGATTTCCGACGGAATTAGGGTATATTTGGGGTTTAGGGTTTAGGGTTTCTTTATATGATTTACGGACATGTTATTTACATGTTTCATTCAATATTTATATTAAATTCATCAATATTAAAGGCTTTGCATTAGTTTAAAAATTATACAACATCAAAACATATCATTTCTCATAAATCAACTATATCTTATACTATAACTTATACAAACACTTCCATCAAAATTTATAAATTCTATATAACACATTTTCTTGATGTATATACAAGGTTAACCTATTTTATATACATAATACAAGTGTTTATAAACATTTGCCACAAAAAAACCTATACCCTATACCCTAAACAAGATTTTTAAATATCCGTCGGAAATCCATCGGAAATTTCCGACGGTTTGAGTTGAATCTGGGTTATATCCGAGGGATTGATATTTTAGCCGAGACAGCTGAATCCGTCGGAAATCCGTCGGAAATTTCCGACGGATTCAGCTGGATCGGCTAAAATAGGTTTTATCCGAGGCAGCTGAATCCGTCGGAAATCTGTCGGAAATTTCCGACGGATTTCCGACGGATATTCAAAAATCTTGTTTAGGGTATAGGGTATAGGTTTTATTTTGTGGCAAAAGTTTACAAACACTTGTATGATGTATATAAAATAGGTTAACCTTGTATATATATCAAGAAAATGTGTTATATAGAATTTATATAGAAGTTATAATATAAGTTAACCTTGTCTCCAAAATTTTTTTGTGGCAAAATTTTGATTTTGTTACACTTAATCAAATGTCTAACTTTATAAAATTTCGACATAACTGATATATTACACATTACAATTCTAGTTCAAATATATGTACATATTTTACGGTGCAAATTTTATAATTAAAACTACTGTCAATCCGATGATGAGTAATCTGATTCTCCTGAATCGGAAGGTTCCCCAAATTCGTCAAATTCTTCTTCTGAATCCTCAAATACTCGATCGTCTGACTGTATGGTGAAATCAAAGACAAGGTCGACCTCAAGGGAATGCTCGATTGAACCCAAACCTACGGAGCTTTGTTGGAGGGGTTCATGATCAGACATCCCATGAACTCTACCTCTCGGGTTTATCGATGTGACTGTAACCCACGGGTCTTGCTTGTTTGTCACACGCGGATAGGGAATGTAGCATACCTACACCATTTACAAATTTAACCACGGGAATGCAACAAAACTAAATTAAAAATTAACGTAAAAGAAATACAAACCTGGTCTGCTTGTGATGCAAGTACAAATGGCTCGTATCTCTGGAGTTTTCTTCTGCTATGTAATGATGTAACACCAAATTGGTCGTGTCGCACACCGCTTCCTACTAATGGGTCGTTCCAGTCGCATAAAAATGCAACACATCTTAGACCGAGCATTCCCGGGTACTGAACATCGAAAATCTCACGTACGACACCATAGTATACAAGATCACCTGACTGAATTGATACACCGTAATCTGAAGTTGTCGCACTCCTATCATCCCGAAGAATCTTAAAAGCGTACCCCCGTGTGCTATACATCACATGTGACTGCACGGTTGCTAGTGGAAATCTCACAATTTCTTCTAACCACGTGGGAAATGTTTGTCCGTTAGCCTTCTCTGTCGTCACCTGCACAATTAAAATATAAATACTTCAAATAATTAAATCTTTCATTACATATGATGATTGCTAAAAACAAGGTGATTAAAAGACTTACATAATCTCTTAACCAACGTTCGAACTCTTCCTGTTTGAGCTCGATTAGCTCGTCCTCTGTTTTGTCAGGAAATGCAAAACGTTGATAAGCCATATACATCCTGTGAGATTGAAACAATTATCACGTTAGTACATATATATATAATCAAGAACCCAATAAGTAATTAAAAATTAAGTTCAATATATAATACCTCTCATATTCATCAACTCCGTCGCAGTTTGTGAGAATATACATATGCAAATGCTCTCGCTCTTGTGGTGAAAGTCTCCTCTTCTTGCCTTTTCCACTAAGTCGTCCAATCTGTAAAAATATATGAGGTACATCGACCGGATAGAAAGGTAGGACGCCTCCGTCATCATGTCGAGCTGCTCTACGACTCTTTGTTTTGACTTGTGATGGAAAGTAGGACTCGGCAAAATGTGAGGTTTCTTCATTGATGGTCTGTGCGACGATAGAACCCTCCACTCTACTCAAATTTTTCACCTTCTTCTTTAGATGTAACATATACCGTTCGAAAGGATACATCCAACGGTACTGAACCGGGCCCCCAATCTCTGCTTCTCGAGGGAGATGAATTGTTAAATGTTCCATAACATCAAAGAATGAAGGAGGAGATATCTTCTCCAAATTGCAAAGGATTACAGGTATATTAGCCCCAAGATTGCGGATACCGTCGGATGTAAGAGAGCGAGAACATATATCTCGGAAAAAGGCACCAATCCCTGCAATATATGGATAACAAATGAATAATTAAATAATGAAGTATATATTGTATAAAGTAGTAAATAAATAATTTCATGATTGTACCTGCAATTGCTTCGTGGACATTACGTGGTAGAAGACATGCAAAGGCAAATGGAAGGAGGCGCTGCATCACCACATGACAATCATGACTCTTCATCCCAGTAAACTTCCCTTCTCCATGATCAATGCAGTTCCGAAGGTTAGATGCGTATCCGTCCGGGAATCTAACACTTTCGGTAATCCAGTCAAAAAACTCGGCATTTGAAGGTTCATCGAAACGAAAAGCCGGGACCAGAGGCTTCCCGTTCCCTGTCACATGTAGTGCTCTACGAGAACAAATGTCTGGCAAGTCCAATCTAGACTTCATATTGTCCTTCGTCTTCCCTTTGACATTGAGAACGGTGTTCATAATGTTGTCGAAAAAATTCTTCTCAATGTGCATCACATCCAGATTATGCCTCAAAAGATGGTTCTTCCAATAAGGCAAATCCCAGAAAATGCTCCTCTTGTGCCAATTATGAACGTTGCCACAACCATCAACAGGATGATGTCCGTTACCACCACAATCAACGGTCCTCTCTGCACCAAAATCTCTAAACTGAGTCAACAAATACTCACCATCTAACTCAGGAGGAGGACAGACAAATACTTTCCGGTTCTTCCTAAACAATGTGGTGCTCCGACGATAAGGATGATCGCTAGGTAGGTATCGCCTATGACAATCAAACCAAGACGTTTTCCGTCCGTGCTTCAATTGGAACGCATCAGTGTTATCTTGACAGTATGGGCACGATAACCTTCCGTGCGTTGTCCATCCTGATAACATGCCATATGCTGGAAAATCGCTAATAGTCCACAAAAGTACCGACCGCATGATGAAATTTTGTTGACAAGAAACATCAAACGCTTCAATACCTTGGTCCCATAACATTCGCAGCTCATAAATCAATGGTTGCAAAAACACATCAAGTGATCTCTTCGGATGCTCTGGTCCAGGAACGAGAATGCTAAGGAACAAGAACTCCCTTCGCATGCACAAAGATGGCGGCAAATTGTAAGGTGTTACAATTACTGGCCACAAAGAATATTTTCTGCCGTGCTTCCCAAAAGGGCTGAAACCATCGGTACATAATCCAAGGTATACGTTCCTTGCCTCAAACGCAAAGCTGGGATAAATGGATTGAAAATGTTTCCATGCTCCTGCATCTGACGGATGGGCGATTTGTCCATCTGTTGTATGCTCTGCATGCCATCTCATTGCTCCTGCTGTGCACTCTGACTGATATAACCTCTTCAATCTCTCTATTAACGGTAAATACCACATCCGTTTATATGGCACTAGCACTCTTCCACCTGTTTCCTTATACCGAGGTTTGCGACAAAAACGACATGTCGTACGATCTGCGTCCTCTTTCCAGTAGAGCATACAGTTGTCTATGCATACATCTATCATCTGATACGGCAATCCTAGACCTTGAACAAGTTTCTGTATCTCATAGTATGATGCCGGTGCAAGATTATCTTCTGGCAAAATTTCTTTCACAAAATCAGCGATTGCATCCACGCACTCCTCACTCAAATTGAAATTCGTCTTTATACCCATCATCCTTGTTGCAGTTGATAAAGGGGAATGTTCACCTCTACACCCATCATATAACGGATGTTTAGCAGCGTCTAACATATCAAAGAATCTACGAGCTTCTAAATTAGGTTCTTCTCCCCTATCTCCATACTCAGCAACCGATGGTATACTTTCACGAAATGCATCGTTCACCATCTGAACATGACCTACAGTACTTTGTTCTTCCATTACGGGTTCTTCTAAGCTAGTGTTATCCCCAATATAATGTTCACTAGTACTAGCATAATTATCCACCATTGTATCATTTTCTCCATGATAATACCAAATCTTGTAACCCGGCATAAACCCATGACAATACAAGTGTGACCATACTTCATCTATCACGATAAATCTACGATTCCCACAATTGGTACAAGGGCAATAGATTTTACCGGTTTTTTTTGCTTTCTTCTGCATACCCGCAAATGCCATGAATTCCTGTAGACATTTTTTGAATTCCTCCGTAACTAGGCACGTGTCCGGAATTTGATGAGGCTTGTCCATCCATGATCGAAAATAATTATAAAGATTTGAAGAAGACATTTTCGTAAGGAATTAGATAACAGAGATTTTTTTTTGTTGTGATTATAAATGAAGCGTGGAAACGTTTTTATAAGGAAAATTTGTGCATTTTCCGACGGATTTCCGACGGATTTCCGACGGATGTAAAGTAGATATTATCGATGTCGGCAACCATGTCGGCAACCATGTCGGCATCTGTCGGTAATCCGTCGGAAATCCGTCGGAAGTCCGTCGGAATTCCGTCGGAAAATTCCGATGGATGAATGTCGTCGGAAATCCGTCGGCAGTATGTCGGCAACATCAGAATTCGTCAAAAAGTCGTCGGAAATCTGTCGAAAAGTGTCCGACGGATTATGGTCGTCGGAAATCCGTCGGAAATTCCGACGGCTTTCTGACGGGGTAATATTTCCGACGGATTTCCGACGGAATTCCGACGGATGAAAAGTTAGTCGGAAATCCATTGGAAAGTCGTCAGAAATTTCCGACGGAATTATTGCCGTCGGAATTTCCGTCGGAAATACACCTGTTTTCTTGTAGTGATCTGTTCTGGATAATATCACGGTCTCATCTCTTGTTCGATGTTAAGCAAAATTGAAGATTGGAATTTGATGGATTGGGCATCGATCCATTCTTTTTCTCAACCTATTGTATTAGGTCCATTTTTGATAGAGAAATTATTGTATTCTTATGGAACTTATGTGGTGCTATATCACCAAGTTTCCATCAACATCGAGAACTAAATCCGGAAAATACTATTACGAAGTTACAAACTTACAAATTTATATTAATTTTTTGGCCTCAATAATAAACCAGAAGTTTTAAATTATCAAATAAGCCAAACTTTCAAATTAAAACAACCATTATTTTGTTTCTATTAAACTCTCTTATTTTTAAGCACAAAGATAAAACTCTCCTATCCTTAAAGAAGAATAAGATTAACGTTATGCAAACTACCGAGGAGGTAACAAGCATGGAGTGATAAATTGTTAACGGTCACTTATGTTTTCGATTTAGTGATGGCAGTTACCAGCACCACCATTGCCTCTCCAGCACCACCTGCGATAACACCAGTGGCACCAACTCCATTAGTACTGCTACCACGGTCATCACCACTTGCACCACCAGAACCACTTGCACCATTGGCACCACCAGCACCACCATCACCACTTGCACCACCAGCACCACCATCACCACTAGCACCACCAGCACCACTAGCACCACCAGCACTAGTGGCACCACCATCACCACTGGCACCACCAGAACCACCAGCATCAACACCATTAGCACCACCAACACCACCAGCATCAGCACCACTAGCACCACCAGCACCACTTGCACCACCAGCACCAGTAGCACCACCAGCACCACTAGCACCTCCAGTATCACTAGCAGCACCAGCAGCACCAGCACCACTAGCACCACCAGCACCTCCAGCACCACTAGCACCAGCAGCACCACCAGCACCACTAACATCACCACCAGCAACATCTATACTACTGACACCTTCGACACCAACACCAACACCTCCTCTTCCATGTTTATAATATCGGCTTTTGCCACCGCCACGACCACCTGTACTTGATAGTTTTCCCAGCACTTGAGTTAACAATAGTAACACCATCACACATGCCATTACCCAACCCCTTCTCACGAACATCCCCATATGCTCTTACTCTCTCTCTCTCTTAATATGCACACAAGCTCACTCTAATCAAAAAGATTCCCAAACAATATAAGCTCGATCAGTACAAGATTATTTATTACATATATACCTTGACGAGAAACCTTATTTATAGCCAAAACTCCATCAACAAGCACAAACACGTGTCCTCTAATCCCTGGTTCATGAAAAATATGCAAACCCACTATCAACACTTAAATCTTGAAAACGCGTCAAGACTCGTCGTCGGTCGACATAGATACGCAATATAGTTTTCTATAAGCTGTAACACTTTAAATAAAGCTGATAACGATGATCACTTATAAGAAAACTCATACATTCTTGCTGTATGCATGTAACATCAACATATTATATAATGCTGATAATTAATGGTAATTACTTATTAAAAACTCATACATTCTTGCTTATTCATGTAACATGATTTTTTTCTTAATTAGTGGAATATTAGAAAGATGCTTTTAGCAAAAAAAAAAAAAATCGAAGGAACATTTGGACCACAACTTGTTAACCGCACTTTGCTAAAGTTGCATTCAGAAAAGAGGTGGTCACAATTTTCTATGTACTAAGCATCGGCAATTTTTTGTATGGAAAGTTAATTTCCTGTAATTATTTATATATGAGGTTGTCTCTTTTTAATGTGTTTGTAGTCCGATCAATGATTCATTGGTTCCTATTGTTTAATTTCTGCTCCATATCAAAAAAATCTCAGATGGAGATTTCTCTTTTTTACTTGAACAAGCTCCCATTAATGTTCTTTACGATCAGGTCTGTTTCTATATACATTTTAAGCATGTAAAATTACATTAATTGTGTCTGCAGTATCCATTCCCTCATGATTTTTTTTTGTAAACGCAGGAGCTATAGCTACAGGAACTAGAACACAATGTAACACATGAGATTTCTCTACAAGAATATATATGTATTAGCAGACAATCTTTTAAATGCACTTACAAGTTTTACCTAAAACGATATGTGACAAGTTCAAGACACACCTTAACTTGTCGATCTAGCCTACACGTTCAAGGATCTATACGTGATCCAATAACCTCTCAAACGAACCCTGTAGCTCTTACCTTTTTCTTTCTTACAAGAAACCCAAAACCATTTTGCTAATGATTCTCTCTCAATTGTGTTAAGCACATACAACGCTTAAAGACACCTATTTATACACAATAGGTAAACAACTAACCCTAGTCGAATTCCACCTTGGAGATAAAGACAAATCTCCAATGATATGTTATATTCCCCTTTTCTTCAAGAGGCGGTAGCTGAGCTGGACGAGCATATTGGAGAGGATATCGCAGCTTTGAAGAGTTTTCTGAGATAGTAGTAAGAACAATCTTATCCATTTGTTGCTCTCCATATTATTTATGGTTTTGAGAATCTATGGACGTCATTCTCATGATTTGTGAGACAATTTTTGCTTTCAATAAGAAGAAAAAAAAAGGCGCAATATGTACATTTATTCAAGAAGTTGCAAACTTTACCGCATTATAAATATACGGGATACATGAAAGTTGTTCGGAAATGGCAAATGTGCAAGTTTTTCATAAACTTTTTATTATTATTATTATTAACGACCCAAATATATGTGGATTTATAATTAATATTTTATAACGACCCAAAGAAAACTAAAAACAAAATTAAGTCACCCTAGAAAATAAATAATATACAAATTTAGAAACGAAAGTTCCGTTGAAATAAATATATATATTGAAGGAAACATTTGGTAGAGCAAATGAAGTAAATAGTTTTGAAAACAATTATTGGACTTTTGTTTTTTTGGTATGTAATTGACCTACTACCGAATTGTTTATATAGATGTGAAAACTTAGAATTTTTCTTTTAGGATTAATAGTCCATTCTCTAATTTTCTTAATCTAAATGGAAAAATTGAGGAATTTTTTTTTCTTTTTTATTAAGATTGTATTTTAGGATAAATTTAAGTTTTGTATGTTTTCCTTTTTATTTAGTAACTTTATCTTTTAAGATTAAGAATTAGTTATTATTTTTTCCAAATTTTTAAGTTTTTCTTTTTTATTAATCGGTTATTAATCGATAAAATTTGTCCATTATTAATTTTTGATTTATTTTCTTTTTGATTAACTTTGGCTTCTATGATAAATTTACATTTTTTTAGTAACTTTACATTTTCGAGTTAGTAACCGATTATAGATTTAGTAAAAAAAATTGAATTTTTTACACATGTTAGAATTTGATCGATTGATTTGACACATGTCGCGATCAGGTGAGTTAACCATTTTGAAACATTCAACTTTATATAATAAAATACTTCTAATCAAATATAGAGTAATTTATATAACAAAGGACATGCGTGTACACGCGGGATAACCCCTAGTATTTTCAGAAGATTGTTTTTTAGTTCTGGAGCACTAAAATATTTAGGACGTAGGAGAGAGAACAAGAGATCAATATAATACATTCATTGTTTTTTTTTTAAATATACAAATTAAATATCCATTTAAGTTTTCGATTTATATTTATTTTTAAAAATATTTATTAATGCCAACGTATATTATTTAATACGATAGAATTAAAAAAAATTATGAAGGCTAATGTTTTATTATTTAATTCTATGGAATTAAAAAAATCTGTAATAATCCATAATTCTACTAAGATTTGGAGATGTTAATATACTTTAATGGTAGGTCACATATCTCGCAATTAATCTGTAAATAATTGGCCGATTTTTAATGACTAATTTTTACATTATACTTTAATGCTAGCATAATGCATTAATTGCATGAATCAATAGGTTGTTAGAAGCATGAACGTAAATTTACATATATTTTTATTGTCTATTGGAGGGAAATTCAGAAGTATTGAACTGTTAATTCGCGCCTAAAAGGATTTACGTACCTGACCTGATGTCTAAAAATTGCATGGATCATCCCTTTTATGATAAATTAAACATAATCATTTTTAGAAAATAACATTGAGGAATTTGTTATATTACTGAGAATGCCATTAAAAATTAATAAAAATATTAGAATCTCATTAAAGATAGAACTATCAATTATATTTTTAATGGTGGTCGCGAAGGTGGTTACTATGGTTGTGTTCAATTTCCATTTTTCTGGGTTTTGATAACTAGATATTTGATAACAAAATTAGTTAATCAATAACACACGTTTTCTATGATATGATAACTAGGTTATCACGATAATTTTTATATTTTCATATTTCATATATTTATGTGATATGATAATTAGATGAACATGATAATTTATGATATGATAATTGGGTTAACATGACAATTTCATATTCTATATTGGTTATCGAGATATTACAAGTATCGGATAGTATTGTTATCATGTTATATGTATCAGATATTATTGTTACCACGGTAACATTCTATAGTTATCGAGATATCATATTAGTTAGCATGTTAATCAAATAATTATCCACTAACACCACAAACGGTTTTACGTTTTCTGGTGGTGAATAGTATCGTCGACTTTGGATGAACAGTGTCAGTGAGCGGTTGATGAACAGTGTCTCTGGATTATATTGTCGGAAAAAGGTTTTGAGGCCAATGTCATTTTTTGTAATTATCTAAAATGTTAAGGATATTTTTGGGTTAATTTTTTGAGATAATTGGAATTATAGGACATTTTTACCTAAGAATTGTCCCTATAATATTTATTGAACTAAGAATTGTCCCATTAGGATTTAGATTAATAGTTTTCTCACACAACCTTTAAATTATTAATTATAATTATTTTAGAAAATAAAAAAAAATTAGAAGAGATGAAAAATATATCATTGGTCGACATAAAAAGGAAATGCAATATACACAATATATTTTTAATTATTTTTTCGGCAAGAAGCAATATAGATAGTGTTTTCATGTTTTTCCTCAAACTAACCTTTTCTTTTCATCTCCTCTTGACATCTCCTCTCGACATCTCCGTCGAGAAAAACCCAGCCCTTTTCGACATTTCTGTCACTCTCCGGCATCTCCGTCAGTCTCCGGCGAGTGGAATCCGGAGGATTTCGTCCTCCGGCCCCAGTCAAATCCGGAGGATTTTGTCCTCCATCGTCCTCCACGGTTCGTCCTCCGATTTCGTTAGTCTCCGACGAGTGAAATCCGTCCGATTTCGCCCTATGTCTCCTCTGCTGTCTTTAATCTTCATCATTCCGACCACCTCTCTCCGTCATCTCCCTCCTCTTTTCATTCTCATCACTCATCGATTTCCATCGCGTAAGTGTTTCTTTAGTCTTCAATTTGATTAAATTATGTGTTTATGGTTTGTGTTGCCGATCTACTTGCTCATCTTCTTTGCAATTACTTTTCCTCATAAGGTTTCTTCAGCCCTTGTCGATTCCAGTGATTGAGAGTTTTGCAAGTTACTCGTCGATTCTAATCTCGGTATTCACCCACTCTCCATTCTCAATTTACTTGTATTATTGATCAATTTTAGTTTTCTCTTATCTAAATTTTTGTTTTTTAACATTTTGTGTTAACTCATTTGTAGGTATGGATTCGACCGAGTTGCCAAAACTTCTATTTAAGCCTGGAAGTGAGCCTCATGTTGAAAAGATCAATAACCGCTGTATGCTAACAACTCTAAACCTACTGAATAAAAAGGTGCGGAATGAGTACGAAAAAGTTTTGGTAGATCCTGTTTTCGGTCCGATTCTGGCAATGCATCAACAGAGCCTCGGATACTCTGCGAGACTGATCCACAGCTTCATGTGTAGGCAACTCATCACTGACAAGAAACATGAGCTATGGTTCGTGTTTGCAAGTAGGCCTCTTCGTTTTTCTCTGCAAGAATACCACGCAGTTATTGGGCTCAACTACAAAGAACCTAAGAAATGCAACTTCACAAAATGGAAATATGATGGCGGGTTCTGGAGTAATTTGCTGCGGAATAACACATGGATAACTTTACATAAGTTGCTGTTAGAGCACATCGACAATGCTAACGAGTGGACACGGGAAGACAGTTGAGGTTGGTCTACTTGTTTGTTATTGCGGGTGTGGTAATGGCGCATGATAAGACCGTTAATATCCCACGAGAATACATCGTGCTGGTGATGGATATAGAGAAGTTGCGGATGTATCCATGGGGACGTCATGCATTTGACATGCTGGTTGAGAACGTCATCAAAACTCGTGAGAAGTTGGCGCATACCAAAGGCTATACGTTGCGAGGTTTCTCATTAGCTCTTCAGGTTTGGATCATGGAAGCAATTCCTGATTTTGGTACGTTGCTAGGAATAACAGTCCAGAATGAGAACACTACTGCTCGTAGATGTTCTAAGTGGAAAGGAAATGCTAGAATATCATACCAATAGTTTATTCAATTCGAATCCACTTTTCGGAAGGAGGTTAGTAGTGTAAAACATTTTTTTTAAAGAGCAGACCTCTACAATTTTCTTGTTAACTTTTGTTTTTTTTTGGAAAAACTTTTGTCTTGTCTTTTTATTCATTCTGATTTTGTTAGTGACGAGACATGAAGACCATTGTGTGGAATTTGTTTAGGGACATGCAAAAGATCATTTTGTCTTGTGAATTGTTTGCTTATTCAGAAACAATATTAGTTTAAAACTTTGTTTTTTCTCACCTAATATTAGGAAAATAAATTGGATAGGCGTGTATGGTGTATAATGTTTACTCTTTTGGTACTCTTTTTCTCACCTTATGTTTAGTTTTGGTACTCTTTTGATTTATGGTGTATAATGTTTACTCTTTTTTTAATAATCAATTCTTATTGTTTTTCTTTTTGTAGCATGTCGTGTATCCCTACATATCTTCTACCGGGAACTTCGACGTTATTGATTCCACTGATTTCGTAAGGGCTAACGAAATGGATGACGG
Source organism: Eutrema japonicum (assembly GCA_030161315.1). Classification (NCBI taxonomy): domain Eukaryota; kingdom Viridiplantae; phylum Streptophyta; class Magnoliopsida; order Brassicales; family Brassicaceae; genus Eutrema; species Eutrema japonicum. The sequence continues at coordinate 48,595,449 of BSQW01000007.1, read as the reverse complement.
GAGAGTAGATTGTATGAAGACAATGATCATGGATGGAAATGACTGGAGTGACTTCATATGGGGAAATGAGGAAGCTAGTTACACATCTTCTGTGGATGATGATGCCCATTCAAGAAATTTCGAGGCATAGATTGAGTTTCTGGATGGTGATAGTGAAGTTGGAACACCAAGTGGTGTAGATAGATCAGTTTGTGGTTCAAACCGTGTCAAAAAAAGAGTCGCTGATCCTGGTTTTGAGGCACGGAAGCAGAAGTTGGTGTGCCAACGATCAGCTGGAAAACAGAATGTTCCTGATGAAGACATGAAGTCTTTCATTCAAGAAATTGTTGATGCTTCACTCAGCACTTTCGAGAAGAAAATTGAAGACATAATCGAAAAGTTAGAAGAGATGTTTAAGAATCGGCAAGCCACAGGAGAGCCATCAACCAGTTCGTTTTCTGCTGCTAACGATACTCCACACGACACTCCACAACCTGGACTGAAGGTAAGAAAGACAAGACACTCTAAGTTATAATCTTAGGTTCTAAAATATTTTGTAATTATACACTAAGAAATGTAATATGGTAGACTTAGAGATTGTAAAATATTTTGTGATGGTACTCTAAGAAATGTAATATGGTAATATATATTTTGTAAAATATTTTGTAATTGGTATTTTTTGTATTGGCAGGCAAAATTATTTGATGGACTTTCTGATAATCTTCACGAAGTTGTATTGAGTCAGCTTTCTGATATTGATATGGGAATGTGTACACAAGAATGGCTTCGAAAAACAATGGCGAATCTACCTCAAGATCCGTTTGTTACCGGCTTTGATTCTACACAGACTTCAAATGACATCAAACAAATCGGATGGGTGCCCACAACCAATTCAGTGGCTGTTGAGAAAAATACAAATCGGAAAACACGAGGGAAGAAGACCATAGCAAAACCCAACACCAAATGGAAAAAGTTGTCAGACAAACTTAAGAATCCCAGAAGAAGAACCCGCTTACGCTTTGGTTTACGTGTCAGACGAGTCATTTGATAAACTTGTTGAGTGGTCTCAGTCTCCCGTGTAAGTCCTCCAAGAACTTATAATTTTTTCAATTTTTTTTAAAAATAAATGTTGAAAATTAATAATTTATCTCGACAATGATTTACTATTTCAGAGACTTGAAGATTGGGCCAAGCATTTTTACCTTACAATTAGCTGATCGTATAATGATGCCCAAAAATTGGCTTCACACCGAGGTACGATTTACAAAAAGATATAGCTTATAAGTTTACATGAAACTCAAGATATTTACGAGTTATACATTTTGCAGGATATGGACGCAGTTATGTACTTATTCCGGGAGAAGACATCTTTGCGCCGATGAAAACCAGATCGTGTTGCCTTCAGTAACTATTTCTTCGGACTCCAAATAAGTGGTGCGTACAAGAAATTTGTGCAAAACAAGAGGGCATACAAATTCCTTGGCTCTTACATTACGGAACCGGTGAGCTTCCATCCCATGGAAGAACAAGAGAAGTTTGGTATAAGGATGTTGACCGTGTCTACGCTCCGCTCCATGTAAACGGTAATCACTTGATTTCTTTGTGCATCAATTTCGTCCAAAGAACAATTGAAGTCTTCGATTGTTCAGGAGTGAAAAACAACAGGCACGTTGAAGAATTTGCAGTTATGATCCCTCGGATTGTGAAGGCAGTTCAACCAGCATAAGACATGAAAGATATTAACCTCACACAGTATTCAGTATTTTATGTGCCGATGAAGCCTAAGCTAAATAAGATTAATTGTCACTGAAATTTTATGTGCCTTTCAGCGTATATACCACCATTGTTTTGTTGATTTTTCAACCGTGTAATCAAAGTTATACTTCATTGCACAAATTTTCAGAGCTGCATTAAGAAGATTTTTGCTTCTAAAAATTTGGTCCGTCTTTACAGCATCTGTCACTGAAATTGGAACTGCCTTTTCACTATCTTCTTTGTTTTCAAAAACTAAGCCATCATCACCAATATCGCCCTCAATGTCAACGTTGCGGACATTATTTTCCAAAGCATCTTTCGGCTGCACTTCACAACTTCTACAGACTTCTGAGGCAACTTAGCATCATCTTCACTACTAGTAGGATCAGACGGCTCTTTATTCAAATCAATGTTGATTGTATTCTCTCGTCGTTCAACTGTAAATGTGACACACATATTTATCGAGGTATTCTTCTTTGCATACCCAACAAAATTTTTCAGTTGACGATCATTGACGATAATAACTGGGGGAGATTCAATCAAATCGCTCGGTAGATAACTAAACTCGACATTCTGTTTGACTATTCCAAAGTCCTCCAAAACCATCGTTTTTAACTCTTCAAGAGTAGTACTTGATTCCAAAGTTAGTAATCTACCTCTTTTGCCTTCATCAACAACAAAAACCCAGCCCTTATTGATATCCGACCTCTTCCATACACCAGTCGATACATATTTATGCATCATATTTGCGATAGAATAAACAACGTTAAGAGAAGAATTTTTTAAAAAAATCGTGAAACCTGTCGTCGATGAAGAGAAGAAAAGAGAACAAAAAGAAGTCGATAAAGAGAAAAAAAAAAGGAAAAAGGGAAAAACGTAGAGAAAAAATGGAAAAAGAATAGTTTCCATAAATATTTTTAGTTTTTTTGGATATACTAAGATCACCCATGATCCTAGATTTACTCATATTTTGTTAACTACTTCCTAGAATAGGAAATCTACATTCCATAGAACAAAGACATAGTTACAGAACTTATATTCTTTTAAAAATAGAATATATTGTTAAATGTAGAATACGTAATCCAAAATCTATATAATACATAACAAGTTGTAGAAACCGTATTCTAGAGGGCCCATAGAAGGCAAAACAAGTAATAGAATGTCGAATCTACATTTCGTAGATTAGAGAGGAAACAATAGAAAACAAATTCTACGTTTGTAGAATAAATATTCTACGTTTCGTAGACAAGGTAAAAAAATATTTTTTTAAACACAATCTTTCCTAAAATGATTATCGAATATATTTGTATTTCCATTTTTGATATTTTCAAATTTTTTAGAAATTTAAAAATATTTATTTTCAATTATAAAACAATAATAAAAGGGTATTTTTGTCAAAAAGTGGAAAAAGTCTAATAAATCTTATAGGGACAATAGTTTGTTCAATGTGTCATATATTTACAATTCTCCCATTTTTTTTTCTTTTTCCTAATACCTAATTTTAAGTTATCCATACCTAGAAAATGAATTAACTGATTATTGAAAGCTATTGATTAAATTCACCCACATCAGTACTACTATATAAATATTTCAAATTTTTAGAAATCATAATTCAAATTTAAATTTACAACAAAACTGTAGTTTCAAATTAAAATTTATAATAAAATTTAACATTTTTTCAGGTGTTATCTACATACAAATAATATCATTGCAATTTACAAAATATGTTATGATACGAATTTTTAATAACACATCATTAATAATAAAATTAAGGTTATTTTTAAAAATGCTTGCATTAATACAAATGACCAAAATGATGAAAACTCGTAAGAGTGGGAAGTCTAAATTAGAAATTAGTAAATATGTCTATTATTTGGTCATATTGTAGGCTTGGTTAGGGTTGATGTTTTTACAATGACTGTTTTTTACGGGTTGGTACTTCAAAACATGCAAAATATAAACCGATGCGAAGTGGGTTAAATAGACAAGTTAACCAATTTTGACACACATAAATGTGTAATTGTTTTATATTTGATTTTTATAAACAATTGTTTGAATTTTTTTATCACTTGAGATTACAAAATCACTTATTCATAAAGTTTTTTCCACTAATAATTAAACTAAACTATTTATGTTAGTAGTTGGTCTACATAATTTTTATTCAATTTTTTTTTTTAAATGTGTAAACAACTATTACTCCGCACAGATCAAAATCTAGTTATGTGATTAAAAATAGTCAAAAAAAATTGTAGAGCTCACTATAAGACTTGAATATATATTTATTAATGAATGATTTACATGTACTTATAAAAGAGGAGAGGAGAGCAATTAGGGTAAATGCTAATTACGAAAAAGTCTAAATATCTAGTTTACATATTTGGCTAATACGCCCCTCAAGCTGGAGGCTTCTTGAAGACTCCAAACTTGGAGCACGCATGTTGAAAACGCGATCGCGGCAGTGGTTTGGTGAGTGTATCCGCGAGCTGATCATTTGTGGAGACATGTGAAACTCGAAGCATTCTCGCTTGAATCTGATTCCGTACGAAGTGGTAGTCTAGTGCGATGTATTTCATCCGTGAATGGAATACTAGGTTTGCACATAAGTATTCCACGATATATTTCATCTGTGATATATTTCAGCTTGATATTCCGCTTCCGTTGACGAGTGAGCAACTCCGCGTTGTTTCTTCGAGGACCAAGAAACGGGATTCCGACCCATGTAGACAATGTAGCCATTTGTCGAGACGAAGTCATCAATATCTCCAGCCTAATCGGCATAAGAAAAAGCGTGTATTGAGAACGGATAATTTTTATGAAGTTGAATCCCATGTGTTTGCGTTCCATAAAGGTATCGTAAGACTCTCTTAGCAGTTGTCCAATGTTCTTGTGTCAACTTATGCATGTATTGAGAGAGCTTATTCACCGTGTATGACAGGTCTGGCCGCATTAAAGAGAGATACTAAAAACTGCCAACGAGCGAGCGATATTGAGAAGGATCATGGAGAGGAGTACCAGCATGGATAGTGAGTTTCTGAGAATTCGGAAGTGGCGTGGAGACAAGCTTGGCATCTGACATGTTGTGTTTGGCAAGCAAGTCGGCAATGTATTTTCGTTGCATCAAGTGAAGTCATAAAGCAGATCAAGTGACCTCAATAATGAAGATCCGTAGGATTTTTAATAGAGAAGCGACTGGTGAAGTTGTTGAGTACCCGAGTAATTTGAGAGTTGTTGTCACCGGTGACAATGATATCGTCGACATAAATGAGCACATATGTGAGACTGTTACCAGCAGAGTTGATGAACAGTGATGTATCGGCAAGAGATGGTGTAAAGTTGTTGTCAAGAAGATGTTGTCTGAGAGCCATATACCATGAGCGTGGAGCTTGTTTAAGCCATAAATAGGTTTATGGAGTCGACATACACATGATGGTCTATCCTGATCACCCCCAGTGGTTGAGACATATAGATTTCTTCGGTGAGTTCTCCTTGTAGAAACGCATTGTTGACATCAAGTTGCTTAATTTGCCTATCATGATCACCCCAGTGGTTGAGACTCAACTTTGCATCTTTCAGAGCCTAATTTATGGTTTGTGGCTCCGTTATTGTCGAGATGGGACATGCAACAGCAAGAGATAATTTCTGTTTCGGATTTTGGCCCTGGTTTTTATTTTGTGGACATTTTGGTTTGGTGGTTGAGTTCCGATTTGGGATGATGTTTGCGATTGGAGGTGTGTAGTGGGGTTTATTGGACTAGTTTGGAGAGGATTGTGTTGATTTATATGTAGTTGGGCTTGAGTTGTGGGTTGCAACTCAGTTTGAGTATGAGCAGTGGGCTCAGAAGGGGATGGGTTTGGTTGGGCCGATGGTGAAGGCCCATTTTGAGGTGGAGCAATGGGCTCATACAAATTTGATGGAAAGGAAGAAGGAGCGTGAGGGAGAGATGATAATACATGCATTTCAGTGACGGTGGTGAGCGGAGTCGGTGATGACAGCGGTTGACCGGAGTGAAGGTCTGAGTACGGGGGTCCATTACGAGTGGCCAGAGGAGGAATTCTGAGTTGTACCGGTGTCACGAATGGCTGCATTTGATCGGAGGTGGCTTCTTTAATTGCGAAGATCCTTGCGTGAGTTGAATCACGAAATGGAAAAATCGATTCCTCAAATCTCACATGTCGTGAGGTATAGAGTGGGCCAGTGGATAGATGGAGGCAATAATACGCAATTAGCGTTGTTGAAAGATACACTTCAAGGAACGATCGTCAAGCTTATGGGCATTGTAAGGTCTCAACCATGGAAAGCACAAGAAGCCAAAAATCCTGAGTTTCTGATAATTCGGTGTTTGTTGAAAAATATTCTGGTACGGTGAGAGCATTGACAACACCGGAGTGGGCATACGATTTATGAGGTACACGGCAGTAGCAAAGGCGTATGGCCAATAAGTCTTCGGAACAGACGCGACAGACATGAGTGTGAGCCCAGTTTCTACTATATGACGATGTTTTTTCTCTGACAAACCATTGTGTTTAGGTGTATGTGGCGGAGAAGTAGGGTGTGAGATCCCATTGGAACATAGAAAAGCTCGTAGGGCCATGAATTCCCCACCATTATCGGAGAAGACCTTTCCAATGTGAGTCTGAAAGTGATTCTCAACAAGTGATTTGAAGGCGATGAAGGTAAGTTTGACATCTGATTTTCTCTTCAATGGGAAGAACCACATATAGCAAGTGAAATGATCGAAAAAACAATGTAGTACTTGTAGTTATAGACGGAGAGAATTGGTTATGTCCACACATCCGTGTAGACGTATTCAAGGGGACGATGAGACACAATGGATGAATGAGTGAAAGGTATCTTTTGGCTTTTATTGATAAGACACTCAGTGCAAGACAAATGTTTTGAAGAAGCAACAGGAATCAAAAAATCAGAAATAATCTTCTGTAAAATGGAAGCAGCTGGATGACCCAATCGTGAGTGCCATGAGTGAAGACTGGTTTTCGGACCTGAAGAAGAGACTAACGCCATTGCTTGAGAGTTCGACACCGGCCACTCATACAACTGATCTTTAGTTCTGCCTTGGAGTAATGGGACCCCCGTACATATATCTTTCACCTAAAAGGAGGCAGGGAAAAAATAGACATAAACATTATTGTTGTTACAAAGAAGATATACAGAAATAAGGTTATTTCATATATCGGGAACACATAATATTTTATCCAAAGTCAATGGTCGTATATGAGAAGGAAGAGATGTGGAACCCGTATGAGAGATGGAGAGATTGGAACCATCAACAAGTAAGACATCGTCACCTCCATTGTATGCTTGATGAAGTGAGAGATTATTGAGATCTGATGTTATGTGATGTGTGGCACCCGAGTCGACAAGCCAATTGTTCGCCGTGCAAGGTGAATTAGCGACGAGATTGGCACGAGGTTGCCATGGACGGAATGGACTTGGAGGCATCTGATTTGCGGACGATGGTAGAGACGGAATTTGAGGACATCGTCGTGCACTATGTCCTTGGGCATTGCAGAATTGACATTTTCCCATGTATGCCTTTGAGACTCTCGAGTCATTTCGGTTTTAAAATTGTTGTGGCTGCCCGTTGGTGGAGTTGCTTTCATTGCGATGATTGTTGTTGCGGTTGTTGTTGTTGTTGTTGGAGTTTTAGTTTCTATTGGTGTTGTGACGTTGTTAAACGGCGTTGGTAGACACAGGAAAAGGAGAAGAGTTAGCGACATCAGAAGCCGCAAGGAGTTTTGCTTCATGATTGAGAAGTCACTCATGACCTTCAGTGAGTGTTGGCGGAGAGTCCTTGCCTTCGATCTGGTCTACGACTGTCTTGTATTCATCGGGAAGACCAGTGAGAATGTGTTCGATCTGGTCTTCATGATCAAAGGGTTTGCCAAGAATGGCAACTTGATCGAAGCGAGCTATCATTCCTTGCATATATTCATCAATAGTTTTCGTACCTTTGGTGGAGTTTTTGACTTGAGCTTTGAGTTGTTTGACGGGGTCTCTTCTCGCATTTGCATATGTTGAGGAGAGTTTGGTCCAGATCCGGGAGGTTGTGGTTGTGCATGACACCACATGTTGAAGTCATTGTGAGATCGCACCTACGAGTGCGACAGTGTTGCCGGTTGTGATGGTGGTAGGAGGAGCAGTGATGGAGTCATCAAGATGATCGACAAGGCCATGACCATCGAGAAGAGCATTGACTTGGAGACTACACATGAGATAGTTGGTGTTTGTGAGCTTAGTGACAATGGATATATTGATGTTGAGAACTTTTTTTGTAGTGATGGGAATATTTTCAGTGGAGATCGGAGCATCGGGGGGAGACATGGCGGCTAAAACGTTTTTGAGTTTTTAAGTCTTTTAGGAGCAATTGCTCTGATACCATATAAAACATGAATGTATATTTATTAATGAATAATTTACATCTATTACTAATAAAAGTTGATGCTAAAGGCCTCTAAAGTTGTCCACATAGAATTTTAAAAATCGATTTTATTGGTCCACATCATCGTTTAGAATAAATTCATACTTGCCGAATATAAAAAAAAATGTAAAACAACAAATAATGTAAATTAATCAAAATACTGAGTTTTAAAAAACTAAGGAAATCATGTCTGATTTTCCAATTTTATTAGTCTACATCAACATGTCTAAATTCTAATATGATTAATAAAAAATAATGAAATTATGTGTAAATTTTCTATTAACAATAAAAAAACCAACATGATATTAAATTAGGAAAAATTCTTAATTTAAAATAGTGGTCTTAGTTATATAAATAACTAAAAATAAATATAATCGTGAAATCTCTTTACATGTGTGTATACACACACATTTAGAGAACACTTTGTTTATTATGATGGAATAATTTTATCACAATTATTGTTACAAAAATTATTTATTATCTAAAAAATATATATGTTACTTATTAATGTTGAAAAAATATATATGTTATTTATAAAAGTTGAAGTTATTTGATTCTAAAGCTATCCACATCGATCGATACTATCCAGTTTCGGTCGATACTCGTCGTTTTCTTTTTGTTGATATCGATCGACACCACCCAGTGTCGATCGATACTCATCGTATTACCGTGTTACTTACGTTCTTGACTTTTGTTTTCAGGTGTATGCCTATTCGTGAAACCAGAAGGAACAAGAGCACTCAGCTAGCTGAACCGTCATTGGAGCAGCTAGCACTTGTGGAACGCACAAACAGAAGAGCAAAGAAGCCAGCAGAGATGAACAACAATCCTGTGGTTTTGGTTCAAGATGAAGCTGGTGCTTGCAGAGACCAAGAGGGTCAATTGTGCAATGCTCGAGGGCAACGATTGGATGGAGAGGGGAACATCATTCCACCTGCTCCTGTTGTCGAGGAGATTGTCGCTGAGAATGAGAACGCAGGGAATGTTGTGGTTATTCGTGGTAGAACGATTGGTGAGTACAACAGGCCTGATCAATTTTATGTAAATCGATCAGCGATTTGTCCTCCTGATTTCATAGGAATGACTTTGAGCTGAAACTTGCATACTAAACTCTTGTGGGTCAGCACCCTTTTCATGGGCTTTCCAACGAACATCCCATGGACCATATTGAGAGGTTTGAGGATTTGGTCACTAGCATCAAGAGCAATGGAGTGTCCTATGATTACCTCTTCTGCAAGCTCTTCCCATACTCTCTTGGTGGAGAAGCGACTTACTGGCTGAAGCAGTTACCTCCTGGATTACTGACTACTTGGGAAGAGACTAAGACTGCTTTCCTGAACAACTTCTATGATGATGCACGATCCGAGGATCAGAGGAACAAGATCTCCTAGTTTTCTCAAGACCTACTGAGGTGTTCAAGGCTGCTTGGACGAGATTCAGATTATGCTAGAGAGATTGTCCACATCACTGGTACTATGATGTTCAGCTGATGGGTTTCTTCTTTAGAGGGATTGATTGGAGGTATCAGATAGCTTTGGATGCTTCGAGCAATTGAAACTTCAACACCAGGTATCCTGATGATGTTTATGAGCTAATTGAGAACTTGGCGTCTAGCAATAGCACCAAAAATGCTGATTTTGAGCGCAAGAAGCTAGCTGGTAGCATGGATGGTTCACAGATAGCTGAGGTTCAAGCCAAGTTAGATTCTATGCACAGTCTTCTGATGGGCAAGACAACGAAGGTCGTTCATTTTGCAGAAGATGTTGAGATGTTCAATGAGGATGAAGTAGAGGATGTTAACTACATTGGTGGTTCTGGTTTTCAAGGTCAGAGGAATCAATTCAACAACAACTGAAACTTCAACAACAATTCTCAGCACGGAGGTTCGAATCAGTTTGGCCAGAAACTATCTCAGAACAGTGGGTATACCAGGAACTATGGAAATTCATCTTATCAGCCCATACCTGCTAAGCTCCCATATAGCAAGATCGAGTCTATGTTTGAACAACTTATTCAAGGACATCAGAAGCTCACTGTGGATTTCAATGGGAATATTGATGTCTTGTACAATGATGAGTTGAAGGATCGACGCTATTAATATTCAGCAGAAGAAGCTGGAACTTCAGGTAGCTCAGACTTCAGAGGCTGTGAAAAGACAAGAAAGTTTTCTTCCAGGGAAATGAGAGAACCCAAGGGCTCACATCAATGCAATCACCTTGAGGAGTGCAAAAGAGGTCACTCCAGGAGTGAAAGTTGGCCAAACTGCAGATATTTTCGTCGATCATGACGATGAGGATACTGAAATCGCTCCAGTATCGATCGACACTAGCCAGCATCGATTGACACCTATCACGATACTTTCACGGAACAAATCAAAACCCCGTGTATCGATCGATACCACTCCAGTATCGGTCGATACTGATCCTGTAGTCGAATCGATTCCTAAGGTTTCGAAGGAAGCACCTAATGTAGTTGCAGAAAGAGTTTACACACCGAGGATACCTTATCTCAGGGCTTCTGGGAAGACTAAGAAGGAGGTAGAAGACTATAGATGTAAGGCAATTATGGATAAGTTGATTGTTGAACTTCCTTTTATCGATGCCATCAGGACTTCTCAAGCTTTCAGGAGATATGTCAAGAGGATGGTGTCCAGCAACGTGAACCTTGAAGAAGGACGCTTGATGATAACTCATGAGTGCAGTGCAATCCTGACCAACAGGATCCCAAGAAGCTACCAGATCCAGGGAGCTTTGTGTTGGATTGTACGATATTCACAAACAGATTTGAGCGTTCTCTTTGTGACATTGGCTCAAGTGTCAACCTCATGCTATATTCAGTTTCCAAAAGGATGGGGATGACAGACTTCAAAACCACAAGGATCTCCCTGATACTTGTTGATCGTTCAGTTAGACTTCCAGAGGGGTTACTTGAAGATGTCCCGATTAAGATTGAGAATTGCTTGATCCCAACTGATTTCATCGTCCTGGAGTATGATGCTGAGCCTAAGGATCCTCTTATCCTAGGCAGACCATTCCTTGCAACAGCTGGTGCGTTGATTGATTGCAGGAATGGGAAGATCGCTCTCAACATCGGTGATTTGGTCATGACTTTCAATATGGATAGGATGATGAAGAGACCAACCATCGATGGGCAGACTTTCTTTGTCGACACCTTCAGTGACATAGCTAAATAGTACTTCCTGTATATGCATCATGAGGACCCACGGGAGAAAACATTGGTCTGTTCAGCCACTTCAGAGGTCCATTCGTGTGATGACACTGCTGGATACTCGAAGATGTTCGATTCAGCATCGCCGGTATCGATCGATACTCCCCTAGTATCGGTCGATACCCTGCGACTAGAAGGAGAGCTGGCCGAAAGTTCTAAACAAGCTGCTGGGCTTGGAGATTGGAGCGAGGAAAATTCTCCTAAGGTGGAACTCAAGCCACTCCCACCAAACCTGAGGTATAGTTTTCTTGGTCCTAATTCCACATGCCCAGTAATTGTTAATGCTTCTTTGAACAACACATAGATTGCCTTACTGCTGAGCAAGCTGCACAAGTATCGCAAAGCTCTTGGATATTATCTTGATGACATTTCAGGTATATCACCAGACCTGTGCATGCATAGGATTCATCTTGAGGACGAGTCAAAAGCTTCAATTGAGCATCAGAGGAGGCTGAATCCGAATCTGAAGGAAGTGGTCAAAAAGAAAGTGATGAAACTTTTGAAAGCTTTTGTTATCTATGCTATTTCGGATAGCTCTTTGGGTCAGTCCAGTGCACGTTGTTCCTAAGAAATGAGGGATAACCGTGGTGAAGAATGAAAAGGATGAGATGATTCCTACTAGAACTATCACTGGGTATCGAATGTGCATTGACTACAGGAAGTTGAATGAAACTACACGGAAGGATCATTTCCCACTGCCATTCATTGACCAGATGTTGAAGAGGTTGGCTAGTCATCACTACTACTGTTTTCTCGATCGGTATTCAGGTTTCTTCCAGATTCCGATACATCCAGATGACCAAGGGAAGACGACTTTTACATGTCCATATGGCACATTCGCATACAAGAGAATGCCATTTGGATTGTGTAACGCTCCATCCACTTTTCAGAGATGCATGATGTCTATCTTTATAGACATGATTGAGGATTTTATGGAGGTTTTCATGGATGATTTTTTAGTGTATGGAGTGGCTAACTTGTGCAAGGTGCTACAGAGGTGTGAAGAGAAACACTTGGTCCTCAATTGGGAAAAGTGTCACTTTATGGTTCAGGATGGCTTCGTGCTTGGGCACAAGGTTTCTGAAGCTGGGATAGAAGTTGACAAAGCCAAGATTCAAGTCATGACAAGCCTCCAACCACCAAATTCTGTGAAGGATATTCGAAGCTTCCTTGGTCATGCTGGGTTTTACAGGAGGTTTATCAAGAATTTCTCCAAGCTAGGACGCCCACTAACCGCTTTATTATGCAAGGAGATCAAATTTGACTTCACACCTGAATGTCTTGCAGCCTTTGAGGAGATTAAAAAGGCTTTAGTGAGTGCTCCTATTGTGCAACCTCCTGATTGGACTTTGCCTTTTGAGATCATGTACGACGCTAGCGATTTTGCTGTTGGATATGTTCTGGGTCAGAGAAAGGATAAGAAGCTGCACGTCATCTACTATGCCAGCAGGACATTGGATGATGCTCAGAGGAATTACAGCAACACAGAGAAGGAACTACTTGTAGTTGTTTTCTCCTTTGAGAAATTTCGATCCTACTTGATTGGGAGCAAAGTGATTGTTCATATTGATCATGCTACTCTCAAATATCTGATGCAGAACAAAGATCTTAAGCCTCGCCTTTGTCGTTGGGTTCTTTTGCTACAAGGTTTCGACATCGAGGTTAAGGACAAGAAAGGAATAGAGAACGTGGTCGCTGACCATCTCTCGAGGATTCGGATCGATGCAGACGTCCCTATTGATGATCAACTACCAGAAGAATCCATTTACTTCATTGAAACTGAGTTTCATATGGGTTTTGAAGAAACTCACCAATTCCCACGAATTGCAGGTCTCGGTATCGATCGACACTCCTATGGTGTCGGTCGATACCCGGTGATTTCCGAACCGGTTTTGACTGTTGAACACCTTGGTGTTTCAGAGGAGTATCTAGTGGCTGCATCCGATTCTGATCAACCATGGTATGCTGATATTGCCAACTACCTCACTACAGATGCAGAACCAAAGCACCTCAAGAAATATAATAAGAAGAAGTTCTTGCGTGACATAAGGCGATTCTTTTGGGATGAACCTTACTTGTACAAGTATTGTTCTGATGGTATTTACAGGAGATTCATTGTTGAATCAGAGGTACCTAATGTTTTGTTTCATTGCCATGGATCCGACTATGCGTGACACTTTGCCACTTTCAAGACAATGTCCAAGGTTCTTCAAGCAGGCTTCTGGTGGCCTACTATGTTTAAGGATGCTCATGCTTTCATTTCGCAGTGCGATGCCTGTCAAAGGAGAGGGAAGATCAGTAAGAGACATGAGATGCCACAGAATTTCATCCTTGAGGTTGAGATTTTTGATAGTTGGGGCATTGATTTTATGGGTCCCTTTCCTTCGTCATATGGAAACAAATACATCTTGGTTGCTGTGGATTATGTGTCTAAGTGGGTTGAAGCCATTGCTAGCAGAACCAATGATTATTCGGTGGTCCTTAAGCTGTTTAAGACCATTATTTTCCCTCGATTTGGAGTACCTCGAATTGTGATAAGTGATGGTGGCTCTCACTTTATCAACAAGATTTTCGAGAGGTTGCTGAAGAAGTATGGTGTGAACCATCGTGTTGCTACTCCTTATCACCCTCAGACCAGTGGACAAGTTGAGGTTTCCAACGGGCAGATCAAAGAGATTCTAGAGAAAACAGTGAATGTTACCAGGAAGGATTGGTCTGTGAAGCTGGATGACGCACTTTGGGCTTACAGGACTGCTTTCAAGACACCACTTGGGACTACACCGTTTCACTTGCTGTATGGAAAAGTATGCCATCTTCCAGTGAAAATCGAGCATAAGGCAGCATGGGCTACAAAGTTGCTGAATTTCGACATCAAGTCAGCAACTGAGAGGCGATTGATCAAGCTGAATAAGCTCGATGAGATTAGGCATCTTGCCTATGAGAACTCGAAGTTGTACAAGGAGAGGACTAAGGCATACCATGATAAGAAAATCATCTCCAGATATTTTGAACCAAATGATCAGGTACTTCTGTATAACTCTCGTTTGCATTTGTTTCCTGGTAAATTGCGTTCTCGTTGGTCAGGTCCTTTCACAGTCAAGGAAGTTAGACCACATGGTGCGATTGTCCTGACAAATCCTTTAGGCGAAGAGTTCACTATCAATGGACAAATGGTGAAACACTATTGGGCGAAAGAAGATATTCCACAAGGACACATAATGCCTCTGGATGATGCACCCACTGCCTGAATGGCGGTACAGTCAAGCTAATGACATTAAACGAGCACTTAGTGGGAGGCAACCCACTGGTGAGTTTGTATAAAAGTCTTTTTCTTTTTATTTTTCGTTTTGTGTTTTGTGTCAGGATAAACAAGGAGCAAACACGAAATCGCCTGAGTATCGATCGATATCATGTTGGTATCGGTCGATACCCTACGCGAATGAGAAGAGTTCATTGTATCGACTTAAGCCTGTTATCGATCGATACCAGGCCGTGTGTCGGTCGATACACATGTCCCAGATCGGTAACTCTTCCTTTTTTCACAATTTCATTTTGTTCTTTTGTTTTCTTTCACCAACTTTGGGCTAGATAACATTGGGGACAGTGTTATTCAAGTCTGGGGGAGGTAATCGCTGACATTGTTTTTGTTTTTCTTAGAGTCAGTCGTTTTTGAGTCAAAATTTGTTTGATCGAGTCAAAACTTGGTTAGGGACTGTGATCTTTTTCTTGAATCTTATGTTCTGACTCTACCTCTAAGTGACCATTGTTACAGAATCAGTTCTAGATCGGACTAATGAAAAATCCAAAGGCTGACCAGTTAACTAGAAGACACTCATGTTTCCAGCAAAGTTCTTTAAAGCCTGAGCCAAATTTTTGCACTTCATCGACGTGGTTAGTATTCATAGAGCTTGATTCCTCATTCATATCTGACAAAAGAACCCATGTGTTTAAAAATATGAGATGATTTTCTCCTGAGTAGAGGGTTATGAATGTTTCCAACGATCCCATTATTCTACTTGGTGAGGAATGATCACACAAAGGATTGGAAGCGATGCTAGGATTTTCCTATGATGCCATTATTCGCCTACACCCTTTGATACATTGAGAGAGAAGAACCGGGGATTAGGTGGCAAACACCATCAATACTCGCGTCTCATACCTTAATGTGTATATGCAGATCTAAAAAAAAAAAGAGAACATAATAAGAAATAAGTCTGGGGGAGAGAAAATGATACCAAAAATGTGAAAAAGGGTGGTTCCTGATCATGATATTGTATGGGAAAGAATATAGAAGGTTCTTGATATTAATCACAGCGATGAAACTGGCGAGGAAGGCTTGATTGAACGACGCTGTGAAATAATGTGTGTAGTCAGGCAAGCTGCGAATGTCTACGGAGAAGTACATGGTGGTTAGATTTGGAACTGGTTAGGTGATATGTGGAGCACTAAGGGAAATGGTCATTGCAATGTTTCATGAACAAGTGAGTCTCTATGTTTTCAAACCTCTTTCTCTGGTTTAGATTTCTGTTTTGCTTGAGGGCAAGCAAATGCTAAGTTTGGGGGAGTTGATATATCATGGTTTTTACCCCGTTTAAGCCATGATATAAGTCCATTTTATAGCGTCTTTCTACTATTTTGTAGTGTTTTAGAGTGTTTTACAGGTTTTAGCACGTTTGGAGCATAATTGGAGATATTGGAGCTTTCTGGAGCATTTTGGAGCAAAGCAGACGTTCGTGTAGCTGAGTACCCGATTTGAAGTCTCAGTATCGATCGATACCAACTAGTATCGGTCGATACTCACTGTAGTAAGACACGAGCCGCGACTTTAATGAAGAGTTGAAGAATTACAAAATTGCCCAAAAGACTTTATTATTTACAAGAAGCCCCAAAACGTGACTTAGGTTATTTATTAGGATTTTACAGCCACTTTGATGGCGAGGCATTATTTTACGTTGGTTTTGTGAGAGAGCTTTTGAAGGGAGACAAGTCTGAAACTCTGTTCGTCCGAGAGAAGATTTCGAACCCTCTCGTTACTCTTTCTATTTATTTATTTGAGGATTTATTCAAACATGTTTATTTCTTCAATTTCCATGTCTGAGTAGATCTCTTGTTAGGTTTACAGTTCTCATAAAAGATTTCTTTGAATGCTAGGTTGATTAGTTGTTAGGGTTTACAATCTGAATTAGTTCTTCACCATAGGTTGTTTTCAAAGCTAATTCTAGATTGATCACCTAGAACTTAGATCTAAGGATAATTGATTAGGCACGAGAGTGCGATTAATTACCTGATAGAACCTAGGGTGAGCAAAATAACTATTCGCAAAGAGATTTGGTTTAGTTGTTTTGTGAACAAATCAAACTTGAACTAAAAGCTGGTTTAGACTTTAGGATTCGCAACGAGATTTGGAATTCTAGGATTTAGACTTAAATAATTCTCGCAACGAGAGTTGATTAATTATATCTTAGTGATTTGAGTTCAAGAACCGTGCGCAACCTGAACCCTGTTTAATTAGTTTGTCTGCATTCATTGATTTCCTGAGAAATACTCTGAACCTATTTTTCTCCAATCGAACTTACAACCAGTTTAATTTACGTTTTGCTTTCAATATCATTGATCACTTAGCTTAATTCTCATCTATATAATCTATTGTGTGTTTCCGTGAGTCTCTGTGGATTCGATCCCTAAGTATTACAATCGACAAAGCTTTAGTACTTTTAGGGTATTAATTTGAGCTTATCAAAGAGTTGTGTTTATTTCATTTCATTTCGATTTGTAGATTAAATTGAAATTTTGTATTGATTAAAGTAGCTAAGGAAGGAGAATAGTTTTTTTTTAACTTTTTGTTTTTTTGTTGTTTATATAGAAAACAGATATAACGAGAATGAAAATGAATATGATGAAAAAATCATTTAAAAGTTACCACAACCAATATGATACCAGACAAAAGTTCGGTCTTTACCTCGTCAAGATAAAACTGACAAAAATCGTTGATCTTTTGTGATTTTAAATTAGTTTCAAAATTCATTTCATATTCATCTATTGTCTTAGTTTCAAAAATAAAGTTGTCATAAATGTAAAGCAAAAATTATATTTTTTCCAATTTAGTAGTTTAAACCAGAAATTTGTATTTGTGAAATTAGCAAAGGAAAGAAAATAACTTTTAACTTTATTACTTATTTGTTGTTTTATTAGAAAACATATATAACGAAGATGAAACTGAAAATGATAAATATATATATATATATATATATATATATATATATTTTTTTTTTTCTTGATTTATAAAAATGATGTATAATATTTTATCTTGTGTCAATACTATGGTTATTAAATAGCATTTGATTATTTTGTTACATTTTTAGTTGCCTTTGGTAATTAACTTATAAATGTTCGACCATATAATTTGTTGTTTAAACGGAACATATATAGATTCAAAACAATACCGTTGAAACCTCACAAACTATATATAATTACTGAGATTAAAACTGTAATATTTTAAATATATATTATTACAATCAGCATTATACACAAAATAATATCTCAGTATATATAATTGCTCGCATATGATTTTTATCAAAATAATATTAAAAACAATACCCACGCTATGTGTGGGTGCAAAACCTAGTGTACTTATAAAAGAGAAGATGAGAGCAATTAGGGTAAATGTTAATTATAATAAAGTCTAAATATCTAGTTTACATATTTGGCTAATACTCACATCGCACGTTAGAAATTGTTTAGCAGAAAATCAATGCAAAATCACAACCGGAAAATAAAATTTAGGGTGATTTAAGTGAATATGAATGGTTGATTGATAAATTAGGTAAGTATTAATAATAATTTGTAAATTTGGTAAGTAGGAAACAGAAAAAATTAATAAACCTAAAATGTCATTTGCTTTTTGAATAATTATAGAAATGTCATTGGTCTGAAAACTCATTTTCTGACAAAATAATCCGGCGACACTGTTCATCAATGATCGGAGTTACTGTTCATCAAAACTCTACGACAACTGTTCATTTTCAGAAAACATATTGTTAACATCGTTAACATTGTCATGTTAACCCGATTATCATTGTAATCATCGTTAACTCATTGTTAGCATCGTTAATATATAGTAAGTATCGTTAACATTGTCATGTTAAACCAGTTATCATATTATAAATTATCGTGTTAATCCAGTTATCATTTTATAAAAATATGTGAAATATGAAAATATAAAAATTATCGTGATAACCCGATTATCATATCATAGAAACTATGTGTTACTGATTATCTAACTTTGTTATCATAACAAAAGTATACTGATAATCTATTGGATAACTTTGTTATCATAACCGCTGTCACCGCCGTCACCGCTGTTATAACGCCCCGACCGCCCCTACCTGGGCCCCATGCCCTCTCTCGGCACGTGGGCCCCACCCTGGTCCGACGGCCGGTGCGTTAGTCCGGGAGGCTTGTAATACTTGTTTACTGACCCTGCAATCACCACGTGATCTTTCCCCGTGTTTTGTCCTCACTCACACGATACCGCGAATCACTTCCCGGTAGGTCACCCATCCTTAAATTGCTCCAGCTCAAGCACCCTTAACTCTGGAGTTCTCTCTGGACAAGTTCCCGAAAAGATAAGTGCACTTTGGTGACATAGGTAGCCAAATCAATTCTTATAAGCCTCTCCGCATGTACAAGAAATCGGGATGTTACAATCACCCCCACTCATAGAGCGCAACGTCCTCGTTGCGCACCAGGATCGTCACCCTAGACGGTGTGGGCCCACCTGACTCCACACACGTGTTTGGGTTCGGCTCTGATACCACTTATAACGTCCCGACCGCCCCTACCTGGGCCCCATGCCCTCTCTCGGCACGTGGGCCCCACCCTGGTCCGACGGCCGGTGCGTTAGTCCGGGAGGCTTGTAATACTTGTTTACTGACCCTGCAATCACCACGTGATCTTTCCCCGTATTTTGTCCTCACTCACACGATACCGCGAATCACTTCCCGGAAGGTCACCCATCCTTAGACTACTCCAGCTCAAGCACGCTTAACTCTGGAGTTCTCTCTGGACAAGTTCCCGAAAAGATAAGTGCACTTTGGTGACATAGGTAGCCAAATCAATTCTTATAAGCCTCTCCGCATATACAAGAAATCGGGATGTTACAGCTGTCACCGCCGTCACTGCCGTATTCACCGTCGCGATCTTTCCCGTCATCGCCGTCTTCTTCTTCATCTTCTTCTTTCTTCTTCTTCTTTTTTTTTCTTTCTTTCTTTCTTCTTTCTTCTTCTTTCTTCTTCTTTCTTCTTCTTCTTTTTCTTCTTCTTTCTCTTCTTCTTTCTTCTTCTTCTCCTCCGTTCTTCTCTGTCGTGAATGGTATTCATGAAAGAGAAAATGTAACATGTAATTAGTTAAAAAATATAGGGGTGAGTTGGACTTTTTGATATTAATAGTAGATCTGGTACAGTGTAAAAAAGGAGGAGTTAATTTTGTTATTAATAAGTAATAGATTTTGCAATTACCCTAAAATTTATTAATAACACATAAGAATAAGGTTTTTCTCTATAAATGCTCCTTAATTAAGATATAGAAGATTTAAAATATTGGGTCTTCGTTAATAAAATATCTAGAAATTTTGGGCCCTCGTTATTAAAAATTTAGAAGTTTTGGATCCTTATTGGTTGACAAAAATAGTTGGACCCTATGTTTGAGCACAGTCAGCTGGTCTGCTAAAATCATACATACATAATTACATATAATTAACAAAATTAATTTTTAAACTCGCGCGTCCGGACGTGATAAAGTGTTTTGTAATATATAACATGTGAAATGAGGAATAAGACCTAATTTAAGTGTTATTGTTTCAAATATGTTTTTTTATCAAACTGATTCAAATATGTTTAATTTGTAATTTTTAAGTTTATAATAGATTTAATAAATGTTTGGCAACAAGTTTAATACCTGTTTCACAACAGGTTTAATTTATTTTTTAAATATGGGATGTTTGGTAACATATTCCAAAACTGCTTATGTTTTAATAGTACTATAGATAACTAGTATTTGTTTGTGTCAAACCTTTATCAATACAAAAGATTTTTATTATGGTGGGATGACGTTTTTTTTTAACACATATTTATTATTCTATTACAAATTATGAGAATGGTTACATCAATAATTCTACAACGGACAATTTTTACCGCGTTATGAACATCTATACCAAACAGTTCTAGTTGCACCACGCTGAATATCTCCTATGGACTTTTTTTATATAACAAGGGGTAATCTAGACCTAAACCCGACTAATCCTCTTGGATGAGTGATACCGTCGACTAGCCCAGTTATCGAATTTTCAAATGGGCCTAAAGCGTGACATCATCGTCAACTGGCCAACTCACATGTGTATTTTGTTTCCAATGGGAATTGAACTCAGGGGGAGCGAACCAACGCATTCCCAAGACAACTACCACTAGACCACAATGAGTTGGTTATCTCCTATAAACGTGTCTCCATTAATATGCATAAATGATAATAAATCGCATTCTATGGAATTCGAAACCTATAAATGATAATAAATCACATTCTCTGATATTTAAAACTCATATCTTTTGGTGTAAAAACATTAATAAATCTTTGATCAAGGCCTAGGAGGCTTC
The DNA here is from genome assembly GCA_030161315.1 of Eutrema japonicum. Classification (NCBI taxonomy): domain Eukaryota; kingdom Viridiplantae; phylum Streptophyta; class Magnoliopsida; order Brassicales; family Brassicaceae; genus Eutrema; species Eutrema japonicum. The sequence continues at coordinate 48,574,401 of BSQW01000007.1, read as the reverse complement.
CATAAATTAACCTAATCAATTACATGTATATATCTTACCGAAATGTACATGCATGGATACATCATTCATATTGTAATTTGTATGCCACAGTTATTGGAATATCCCCTTTAATCATGTCCAAATTTGAACATATTCGATACTTTTCTAGGAACTGCATATGTTATCAAGTATTTGGCTGGATCAGGAGATTTATCAAACCAAGAAAAAGAAATGATTATAATTTATACAGAAACCGAATATGGGAAAGAAGGGCTAAACGGTAATTTGGTAGCCAACGAATGGACTTTGCTTCACGCCTCACGGGAACGTTAGAGAAAAACAAAATACCAAAATAATCACGAGCATGTCTTCGCAAAAAGACGGCATATAGAAATAAAAGAACGCAACTTTTTCTTTGATTTGTTATAAGCCATACGAGAAAACAAAAGACATTTAAATAAAATCTAGAGCAAAAATAAGAGAAACAATAGCCACACGAAAAGATTATTATTATTATTATTACTATTATTATATGTCTCATATTCTTTAGTTTTATTATTTTACAATTCAATATTTTAAAATGAAATTTGCCTTACGAATTTTAGTTAGTATCTGAAACCATTCAAATAATTTTACAGAAAAACATTGAAAACAAATTATTAAAATAGTATTTATATAATTATATGCCTTTGCTGGCGATAACATGGGTCGATTTGAGTTTAGATTAGGGTTATGTTATATTTTGTTGATCTCCTTTTTTGTTTTATTCTAAACAATCTGTATCTAGTAAATAGTAATAATATCATTGTTTGTCTGTAGACATAACTAACACCTTGTTAGTGAACCATGTAATTTTCTGTTTAGTTTTGTGCTTTTATATCTCACATCCCTCCTAAACGGAGAAAAAAAATTCTACAACTTATATAATAAAATTTTAATATTCCAACTATTTTAATACATCTTACGAGAAAAACTTCAGAACGTTTGGAAAATTGTCAAATAAACATGGGGAATTGCTGAAAATAACCTAAAATTTGGTTTTTTCAGCAAAACTAGACTCGTTATTTGAGTTAAAGCAAAAGTAACCTGCAGGGGTAGTGAAATTACAGTAAACTCCTCAATGACTAAACAAAAACCCAGTACGTTTTTTTACGATTATAACCCTGAGACGCAGGTAGACTTCATATAGAAGTCTACTATGTAATTAAATTTTATATTTAAATAATAAAAAGAAATAATATTATGTTATAAAATTATGAGGTTTTAAAAATTTATTATACTTAACTATGATGTTTTAAAAATAAAAAATTCATAAAATTTGATCAGATTAACCAAGGAAATAATTTATAGGTTATAGTTGAATTATGAGTAGACTTCATGAGAAGTCTATATGAAGTCTGCTCTATATTTAATTTTTATATTTAAATAATAAAAAGAAATAATATTATGTTATAAAATTATGAGGTTTTAAAAATTTATTATACTTACCTATGATGTTTTAAAAATAAAAAATACATAAAATTTGATCAGATTAACCAAGAAAATAATTTATAGGTTATAGTTGAATTATGAGTAAACTTCTCATGAAGTCTACATGTAGATTTCTATATGAAGTCTGCTATGTATTTAAATTTTATATTTAAATAATAAAAAGAAATAATATTATGTTATAAAATTTTGATGTTTTAAAAATTTATTATACTAAGTTATGATGTTTTAAAAATCAAAAATTCATAAAATTTGATCAGATTAACCAAGTAAATAATTTATAGGTTATAGTTGAATTATGAGTAGACTTCATATGAAGTCTGCTAAACCAAAAATAACCGGAAAAATAAATCTAATTTAATTTTTGATTTAGACTATCCAAAATTGGTTTGCACATAACCAAAATTGAACCAATGCATTTTAACCTACACATAAAAACGATTTTACTGGAGACAAACATTTGTTGTTGGTAAAAAAAAAATCCTAGAAGCTCTCTAAGTGGCGATTCCTCTTGCCGCTGCCGATTTTCCTTGCCGCCGCCGGCAAACGGTAAGCCGCCGCTTATATCTCTTGCCACCGCCGGTTTCTTTTTACTTGTCCCCGTCTCTTGTTTTTCTTTTCTAAATCTCTTGTTTTTCTTTCCAGATCTGTTTCCTGCTGCAGATTTCCCTTCCCGCCGCCACCGCCGATTTCCCTTGACGCCGCCAGCGAACGGTAAGCCGCCGTCGATTTTTTTTGCCGCCGCCAGTTTCCTTTTAGTTGTCGCTGTCTCTTGTTTTTCCTTTCTAAATCTCTTGTTTTTCTTTCCAGATTTGTTACCTACAACAAAGGTAAAGTCCTCTGAATCTCTCTGCTTTGTTCGAAGTTGTTAAAGTTTTTTCTTATTTTCTCATTTATCAGTTTGTTGAAGTTTCATTTTTTTTCATTATCAGAGAGCAGCCGTTAAGCCGTCGACGCTCTCTGCCGTAGGACTGTTGGTAGACTTCGTCTGACACGTAAGGACTTCTGCGTAGACTTCTTTCAAAACTATGTAGACTTCATTGGTAGACTTCTTATTCAAACTGGTGGCAATTCGTAGACTTCTTTCAAAATTCTGTAGACTTCTTTCAAAATTCTGTAGACTTCATTAGTAAACTTCTTTATAAATTTGGTAGACTTCTTTAGTAGACTTCTTATTAAAACCTGGTGGCCATTCGTAGACTTCGTTCAAAATTCGGTAGTCTTCTTATTTAATTTTATGGACGCTTTGTTAATGTTTCTCTACTGTTTTGAAGTTATATCCTATCAGAGAATGGATGTCCCGGAATTCCCACGTCGGTGGTACACTAAAGGCCATGAGCCTGTGGCCGTGAAGAGCATAGGTTACTACGCTGATAACACACGGTTGATTCCTGCACTCCACGGAGCACTGCAAAAAGATGGAGTTTGGGATGAGCTCTATGAGTCGAAATTGGGTGTTATTTTAAAGTTCAGCAGCCTTGAGTTTAGCTGGGCATCGAGGCTGGTTCACTATATGCTCTCTTTTCAGTTAGTATGCAAGAAGAAATACGAGATTTGGAGTCTAGTTCGTGAAGAACCAGTGAGGTTTTCATTGCTTGAGTTTGAGCATCTTAAAGGACTGAATTGCGAGTAGGTGGTGGATCTAACATGTCCAAAGGTTGAGGTTACTGATGAGATGCGTGAATTCTCGGAGAAAATGGGAGTGGCTGCAGATGTTGGTCCAAGCACTGATAATATAATAGATGTGTGTTCGAATTGTTCAGCATGGTCTAGGGAGGATAGGTTGAGATTAGGCTATCTAGGTATCTACGCTGGCTTCATTGTAGCCGTAAAGACCAGTACACCTACACTGGTTGAAATGGCTAGACTAGGGGTGGATTTAGAAGCTTTTGAAAACTATCCTAGGGGGAGGGTAGCGTTTAAGAATCTGATAGGGTCTGTGAAAGAGAAAGTGGATATCAACAAGACTATCACCCTTGAAGGGTTTGTGCATGTTCTTCAAGTGTGGATCTACTATGCTCTACATGATTTTGCTTCTCAGTATGCTTTCCCATTGCCTAATAACCCAACTCCACCGCTGCTGGCATACAAAGGATCAAGACGGCGAAAAATGTGAAAGAGAACATGCTAAAACAGGTAATATTCTTTGTCTAATTAGTCTAACACTATACGTTTTTTTTGTCATTGTCATTTCTGTGATACATTAGTCTAACACTATTTTTTATTTTTCATAGATCCGCGTACAAAATTGCGTTGTCCAGACATTTGAGGAGATGTTTCCGAAATGGGATGACGACGAAGAAGATGTAAAGGTTGATAACATTTTGAAAGCCATGTTTGGCCAGTTTGGTAAATGGAGGTGGCGTAAAGTTCATTGGCCTGACACGGGCGTTAAAAAGGTCTCACCCCGTGTGGAGTCAGAGGATACGGGGGACCTCAAAAGGAGTTTAGGATCAGTACAAGAAAGACGGAAGAAGACTCGTTCAGAGTCTGCCTCTTGTATGGATGAGGATGGGTCGGCTCTGGTGGCCACAATGAAAGCTCACATCAACCAATTCTTTGAAGAACTCTCGGCCAAGATGGTTGCTGGCTTCAGTGGCTGTCAAAAAGAGATCAAAGTTTTACGCAAGAAGGTTGAAGCAGTTGAGCGTACCATAGATGCGGTGAAAGGTGACATGAAGTTGAAGGTTTTCGATGACCAGCCGGTCAAATCCAACGGAGATTCCAACCCTGCCAACCCCCGGCGTTGTTGAAGATGGCGCCACCATTCCAGAAGTGAGGGTTAGTTCCAAACCCCCTCCGAAATCTATGATGAATACAAGAGCAATATCGAAAAAGAAGAATTCTAAATGAACTTTGATTTCACCTTAATGTTATTTGTGTAGATGTTGTTTTCATTTGAATTTATTACAATATATTTTCATTTGAATTTAGGGGAATTTATTACATATATTAACAATTTGCACCTAAAAATGCAGAGTCATGTGTTTATGTTATTTGTTTAGAAGGTGAGCAATATGTTTTCATTTGAATTTCAGAGTGAGAGTGTCAATGGTGACATGGTACCATCTGTTGAGCTGATAGACAAAAACAACTATGACATTGATTTTGATGCGAATCAAGAGGAGAAAGACAAGCAAAGCAGAGTAGCAGCTCAGGTTGTGGCCCGTGCGAAGAGTGACAGGCAAAGGAAACTGGCTGCTTCACAGAAGTCTCCGTTTCAAGGTAATAGCACCGCAAAGGGGATCATTCCAAACCAGAGAATGCAAGGTTGTGGATATGATCCCTTTGATGTGAAAGGTGTTAGCCAGAAGCTGAAAGTACTAGTGGATTTCCTACAGCTTGACCCATAAGTTACTATTTCACTATAAGATGTTTCTGTTATTTGTGTTTTTTAAACCTGTTTGACAACACAAATGTCAGTTTTTCAGCAATTACAAGAACCCGGCATTATGGACTTCAGCCCACTGGTATTGGATTCTTCGGACGCCAAGGGAATGGTTAGCAGACTCGGTAAGTCATTTCATCTTCACTAGCAGACTTCACTAGCAGCGGAATTTTCACTAGTAGACTTCACTGGCAGATAAATTTTTATTTAAGTAACATTGATTATCTCTTTAACTGCAGCACATGGAAGCTGCGATTAACCTTATGAGGCTTCGACAGACGAAGCATCTAGAGTGGTTTAGGTCGGAACGGATTTGCTTCCTTGTTTGCAACGGTGTGGAGGTCCAAGTTCGCGGAGTTTGAATCCTCTCCGCCGAATGAGGATGGTTCGGGCAAGAGACTACCTAGTGGTGCATATCAGTACTACACCGGTGAAGCACCAGCTTACTGCCGAAATGATAAGACGTGGGCATATGATGTTGATCATCTGTACTCAATGTTGCACGTCACAGGTGATCATTGGGTAGCTATGTGGGTAGACATTCCAAAGAGACACATAACCATCTGGGATAGTCATGTTAAGACTCGGCATACCACATATGCAGATATTGCAGCGGCAGTGAAACCTATATCCGTTTTGTTGCCTTACATTCTTCGTGAGTGTGCTGCCAAGGAAGATCGTCACAATTTCTCTTACGATGCATTCACTCATGAGCGAATTCAAGACTCGACAATACCTCAAAACAAGCAAAGTGGTGACTATGGAGTGTATTGTCTGAAGTACATCGAATGTCATGCCTTAGGAATGGCATTTCCTTCCTACTTGCGTGATTCCAACATCAAAGCTATCAGGAATAAGCTAGTGGCGGAGATCTTTTACGAGACTAACTACAATGGCACCGATAAATTTGAGTGCCCATTCTTGGACGATCCTTATGAAGGAGTTTAGGGTTTAAAATTAAACTATGTAAGTTTATTTTTTAGATTCTCCCACTTTTGGATTCTTACATGACTTTTGGATGTAAGAATCAGCCATGTAAGTTTTGGCTTCTATTGGGGGATATTTCGGTGTAACAAGTGATAAGGTTTAATTTTTTGTAACCTATCACTGTTAGGTAGACAAGAAATTGTAACGTACATATGGTCTAATTGTAGCTTGTTGTTTAAATATTATAATTATTAAGTAGACTTCTGATTAACTAGAAAATGTTAAGGAAAACAGAGAACTTCTGCATAACCAACAAAGTTCAGTGCATAGCATAACAAATTCAAACTATATAAGCATACTTCATAAGAAGACTTCAGAAGAAGACTTCATATGAAGTAGACGTCCTTGGAAGTCTACTCCATTTAAACCAGAACGCTACTTATCCCCAATCTGCCATCCCTAAAAGAAAACACAAAAGCTTATAACCAAAAGACAAGAGTATAGCAGACACTATACAATAGACAAGAAGAATGCAGCTTGCACAATTCGTTCGGACATGACCACGCTGTTTGTATTTTGAGCAACTATATTACTTGTGAACCTTCCTCGGTTTGGTCCCTTTCATACTTGCAATTTCTAGCCATGATTGCCAACGAGACTTCTTTTGTTTCCCAGGTTTTCGACGCATTTCTGGAGGAAGACATTGTACTGCCGCTGGAGCTTCCAAACCGCCAAACGTAGGATAAATGTTATGAGCGTATGCATAATACAAATAGTCCATTGAGTAGGTTAGGCATACAAGCGTAGAGACATGTAAGCCCGCCTCTGTTGCAGCTGCAATAGCATGTGAACAAGGTATTTTCTCGATATCAAATACGCCACATGCACACCTCCGATTTTCCAAATCAACAAGACAATCTCGTGCTCCTCCTTTGACAAAGAATCTCCAAGTATCAATGCTTTCCGCTGTCATTTTGTCCG